>CM073730.1:5427500-8125000 GCA_037113605.1 Calophaca sinica | reverse complement strand
TTATTTATATTTATGTTGTTAGCCATGATCTTATATGATGTAATATGTGAGTTAGTGGGTTAAGAACGTGGCAAATAGGGCAAGTATAAGTTTCCTAGGTAGTGTTTGTCTATAAATACCAATTGTACAGATTGTATTCAACATACTCATTCAATCAAAACAAGTCTTTACAATTATCTTTACTTTATCGTTTTTCTTTATCTTTATTTTCATACAACCTTAGTTTTGTAGTTCAACCTTCTACACTAGACGCTTTCTGGAGTAGTCTAGGAATCTGCAGCTGAGGAGCAGAGTCCCTTTCTCACTGTAATCACCTGATCAAAAAAGGGATTATTGTGAGCAAGAAGGAAGCAATTGACATATCGCCTTATCACCGAGCAACGCCACTTGGCCAAGACCAAATTCGCACCACGCCTCAGCACATATTCAAAATTAAAAAAATGCTTAGAAAGCTTGTAGGTTTCGGGACTTAATAAAATCTATAAAGATTTTCCCATAATAGTTATATATATTTTTCGTACACAATTTCACATGTTTGTGGAAGGAAACCGGCCCGTGTAGATACTTTGTTTAAAATTTATGTAGTTTTTAGAAATGTTTGCAGTTTGGACCAAAATTCATAGTGTTTGTACCCACATTTATATTTATACACATGTACGTCTTAATAAATATACTCGTACAACTTCAGCACAACATGGCCAAATCTAATTGTGTTTCTAGTGTTGGCATTTTTGTCTCTGCTTGAGAAGATGGTGTCCACTTAGAATATGATCGATTCCTAGCACACATTGGATGCCGATTGCTGGTAGCAAATATTAACTGTGACACTTAAAAAATAAAAAAAAAATAAAAAAAATAAAATAAAAAAAAGGAACGTTGTGAATAATAATTTTGTTCACGCATTAGGTGTGGCAATGCTAGTTGACAGAGGTTTTGGGGCCTCTGTTTCTGATCCATTGGGGCCATTCACAACAGTGATGCATCAACTTCCTTCAATCCTATTGGTATTTGGGACCATATATATCAATCTTGGATAGTTCCTTTAGAGTTTGAAATGCACAGATCAACCCCTTCGTTGAGAACGTTGTTGGGTGTAAATTTGTCTGTGCTGGAATCAGCTTTACATCAAGTATCAACTTGAAAAGCTCATAGTGTCAAATGGAAAGAAACAATTTTTCTAGGAGAGAGAACCGGAGGTCAATACGGGCGGTAAACTTATTAAGTTTTTAAAGTGTAGTTAATTTTTTTGTGGGAAAATAGTTTTAGCGGAAAAATGAATAAATGAATTTTTGTCACGTGTCCTTTGTGTAATTAAGTTTCTTATATACGTAATAGATAAAATGACATATTTGACCTCCTCTCACTAATATCCAACCCTTGAAAACTTACCATCAGAAAAAACACTACTCTGTTGTCTGCATGTTTCTTTTTTACCTTACATTGATGTTGAAGCATGTAAATTGGAGTATCTAATCCGTGACCGTGATTAACTAACTATGGAACTATTGCAATGACTTATAATTTGGGAGCTGGTGGATATAAGAAATGATTACTGACAACAAAAAGGTTGGTTAACGAATTTCAATTTGTGAAAGTAACTAATAAGGACATGAATTTCTAAATTTTTCTTCAAATCGTGGAAGAATTTAATTGCTTTAAAATGTTGACTTCATTCTTTGAGTTGATTTAGCACATTATAGGCAAAATCGTAGCACAGTGATGTGACATGTTACCTTATTATAGAGTGGATTAACTCTGCCTGTCCTAATTGTCTGTCTTGGAACGGTCAAATTATTCCATTCTTCATCTACCTATGGTGAAAAACACATATTTTGAAACTTCATGATATTAACACCTTAGTTTTTTGGCTTAAAATTCTATCACCACAAAATAAATAAATCTGGCTTCAGATTACAAGTTTGATAGAAAGAGAAAATTGCTTCGAGAAGCTTATTTTTTATAATTTACTTTCACCAAAATCTAAAACAAATAGATTTTTGAGCTCCAAAATCACTTTGGAAATTTGCGGTTGAAAAAAGTAACGAATGACGAGCCACAAAATTCCCTGCTTTAGTGCCTAAGGCCGTGTTATTTCGGATTCTGCATCAAAACAAACCTAAACCAAATTGTTTAACCCACCACAATTTTATGTCATTTCTAATCAAACCGAGGTTCAAAGACAAAATCAACTTTACTTTTTTTTTTTTTTGATAAGCACAAAATCAACTTTACTTGATAAAAACTAAACACTTATATTTTTACTAAAATCGCGTTTGATATGAGACAAAATCAATTTTAATACAACTAAACATGAAACAAAATGCACACTTTCTATCATATAAACAAAATAAATTCTTCTAAAGTATTTTTTAAAATACCACTACAAAATACAAATTGGTTTTTTATCCTCAATTTTTTAAAATTATTTTCTTGATATCATTTTTTCGAAATCAGTTCAATTAAAATTCACAACAAACGGACCCTTAATCTTTGAAAGGCCTGGGGGAATTTGGCATCCCTGTTCATCTATATTGTTTTTGTGGATTGATAAAATCACTTGATGAAATCCTATATTTCAGTGAAAAACTTGAAGATATGTTACCCAGAAATTAATGATAAAGTATAGTAACAACATCTTGAGGTATTGCATATTCTACCACCAATCCCTTCAATATCTAATAGCATGCATGTTCAAGCTTATGTGTAAAAATAACACCAATCAAACTATAAATACTACTCCCTATGTCCCATTATAAGTGGTGTACTAGGTTATTTCACACAAATTAAGGCTCTTTTGACAAAAAGTAACGGATAAGCTAGCTGATAACGAACAAGCTAGCAGATAGCGGATGAGTTTATAGCGGATAACCTAACAGATTAAATGTAAAGTGTTTGGTAATATAAGCGGTTGAACAAACTAATAAATATAAATGACATAAAAATGACATTTTTAATTCATATTTAAATTTCTTTAATCAAAATATTTAATATAATCAAATATTTGAAAATTACAATTAAGTAAATTTATATTAACTAAACTAATTTTTAAGATATTTATAAATTAAAATTAGAAATTATATTTTAATAATCTAATTTATTTACTAGTTTACTCATTTATTATCGTTAAAATGATTTTTATTATTTAAAAATATTATTTTTAATTTTTATGCTTTAAAAAAATATATGCATTAGCGAAATATACACAACAACATAAATGTATATAGTGATAGAGATACTTGAATTGTTAATAATTTTTTATTTTATTTAATGGTGAATAAACTAGGAATTTAATTAAAATAATAATGATAAAAATAAGAGAAAAATGATACACTATAAGCTATAAGCTCACACACTACTTCAAGTAGCGTCTGAAAAACACTATAAGCTATTGAAAAAATGTTATAAGATACTGGTTATCAAAAACCTACTACGAGTTTATCTGCTATACGTGATTTCACCTTACCAAACAGAGCCTAAGAAGAAATTAAAAATGAAAGAAATATAATAACAAATTTACCATATTAACCTTACTATATTGAAAATGATGCAACACAACAACTGAATTCTAAAAATCATTATTAGGAATAAAATAGGAAATAAGTAATTAATATTATATTAAAAACATAAAATAACACTTATTTTAAGACTATTTTTTTTTGTTGTAAATATGACACTTACTCTCTTCGTCTTTTATTATAAGAAAAAATATATATGTATTTGATCCAAATATATGTATTTTTTGCTTATATAAAAAGACGAAAGAAATGCAAAAAAAAAAAATAGACGGAGGGAGTATATGTTAAGTAACGTTACATTGTTGGTGAAATCTTGTAATTTTGTTTCTATTTTCTGACCATTAGAATTCAAAAATTTTGTTTGGGATACAGTGAAACAGTACGAAATTCCATTATCACCATTAATTGTTTTTATAATAATTTCACTTTTGGTTCTAACAATTAGCCGCATCCTTAGTAATAGAAGAAGAGAGATCATTAATGGCTAAAATTTGGATGATTTTAGCATTTTGGGATAGTTACAGCCATAATGGTCACCGGCTTCAGCTTTTCCAGTAGTAGATACGGCTGCAGCTATGAAGAGGCTATTTTATTATGCTTTCTTCCGAAGAGCAGGAAACATAGACTAAAGAGTATGTTTTATTGTGCAGCCTAGGCAGCAGGGGTGGGCACCGTACGGGTCAATTTATCAATCTGATCTAGTCAATCCAATTCAATCTAAAAAAACTTGGTTGAATAGAGTCATTGAGTTGGGTCAATTTTAAAAGAAACAAACTTAAAGTCTATGGGTTGGGTGTTGGATTGAAAGATTAGGAATTCGAGCAACCTAATCCACCGTAAATAAACATAGAACTTTTTCTTTATTTACTAAGTGAATGTGTCGCGTATATTATATAAAATGACTTTTTTTTATAAGCCTAAATAAATGTTGAGTAGTATATTTAGAATATGAAATATGTTTGTATTTTGAATGATATATAATATGAAATATATTACGAAATATGAATTAATATCACGTTACAAACGTTATATATTATGAAATGTGAAATATTATATTGTGTATTTGCTGTTTTTTCAATCAGACTAGGTGAATTTTGGATAAATTAATATTTAAGACCTTGATAGTGATTTTTTCCCATAAATATTTTTTCTATTTGTCTTTGATTTTTTCTCTAAAAAATAAATATTTTAATAATAAACTCGTTCACCTGACCCAAACCAACCTATTTGAGGTTGGGTTGAGTTGATTCAGGTTTCGTAAATTTTTTGACTAAATTAACCCAACTCAATCCGTATATATTTTATTAGGTTGAGTTTTTAAACACACAAAACTCCCACCACTACTGGGCAGTTTGTTTCTGTTTACTCTACAAAAACCTTGTTGACCAAAAAAAAAAAACTCTACAAAAACCTTTGCCAAGCAGAAATGAGAGAGAGAAAGAGAGACAGAAAAAGGAGGGAGGGGTCCACAAACATATATGGTCCTCTTTTTATTGTTCTTTTAAACGTTACAGCTGTAAGCAGGAAAAGACCAAAGAAAAATTACATTGGGGGGTTTTTACTTTTTAGTCATAATATGAATTTATGTTGATGTAAATTTAATAGCTAATTAATTTAAAATATTGGATGAGACTAGGTCAAAAAAGAAAGTTTAAAATCATCAAGCTAAGCTAAGCCCCAGTGCGTCATATTATTCTACAATTATTGGTGTGGGGGCATACATTACTGATCTCATAAGCTTTGGCCCTCCTAAATAAGCTGTTTCCCTTTGGAAAAACAATTTTCCCTCTAGAGTTTTTCTCTTTCTGACTCATGAAGTCATGATCCCTTGCATCCATGGTACTATCTATAATCTACCAAACTTAAAGTAGAGAAAAATATTAATAGAACCAAGGACAATCTTCCTACAAAATCAGATTTTGTCCCCCATATAATAAAATCCCTTGCCTTTATGCATTATATCATAATTTATGATTAGATGGGCATTTTGTCAAAGCCACCACAAAACCAAAAGCATTTTGATTCTACTTACTCCTTTTGTTGTTTTCTTCTTTTCTTGTTTACTTCCCGCACCCCACTTAATAAAAACAAACAAATATGGTATTCTTATACTTTTAAACCCCTCCAAGAAAAATTGTTCTAATTCTAAAAATACCAACCCATGATATGGAAGTCTTAATCCATTTTGTCCACGTACTATATATGCGTTTTAGATACATTAATTATCTTTATAGAAATTGTGTTATACACGTGAAAAAAGTAGAATGAACTTTATTTTTATTTTTTTTCACACGAGAACAAAGACCGAAAAAAAAAAGGTAAAGAATACAACAAAAAGGTGAAGCATGCACTATAGTGAATCCACTAGAATGATCATCATGAATCTTTGTATTCATTTAAAGAAAAAGGGGTAGGAAGAAAAACAAAAAGAAAAAAAAAATCTCTACGCAATTTAGAGAAAGAGAAGGTCTACGAAATGTTATCCACATGGGGTATGCCACCTTTTTTTCTTGTTTCTTTAAAAAGAGCGTGCACTTAATCATAGTTAGTCTAATCCAACTAACGACTAACAAAGCACAAGGGTTGCATAAGCATTGAAAAGTTAATGGTATGCTATGTATCCCACTACTTTGAATTAGTTGTAAAAGTGTTTCTCCATGTTCTTCGGTATGTTCTCTGTTTGTCATCAGTGCTATTAAACATGATTATTCATTTGTCTCCTACTGTTGACCGCAATTGCATAAGTTGTTGTGCATTAGACTTGTTAATTGAACAGATTAAACGTCACAACTAATAAAAGTCTGGAACCAGCAAAACTATGACTTTATATACATGCAGACTGTTTTCAAGTACACTACAGAAATTATGAAGTTATGTTGTATATTGATAGTGTGATCGCATCAGATGTAATCAAAAGAATTAATGGAAGGAGTATTCTCAAAACTTCAGTACTATTAGATCTGCTATTAAATTTCAAATGAATAATTATAATAAACAAAATATGTATTTTAATTATCTCCGATTAGTGAATGAATAAATTACGCTTAAACCGTAAGCTTCCAAACATAATTTTACACATAGCAACATTACGTTGGTCCAAATAGAACTAGGTTTGAATCCATTAAGCAATGTCTCATGTCCACGCTGTGGATAGAAAAACATAGTAAGGAGATCCACTAAAAGTGATCAACCAGCTTCCCCAACCCCAACAACTATTAGTCATCAACAAAACTAGTAGATACTTCACATATGTGACACGGTAAAATTAAAAACATAATTTTACACAAGAAACAAAAACAAGAAAAAGAGAGCTTGATTTTCACTTAATATTTTAACAACTTTCTAATACTTAATGATAATTACAATGAAAGATTGACGGTGGTTATTAAGTTTAAGGATATAAATTTGATTTATTGAACTAAAATAACTTCAACAACTATTGTACACTAAGATTATTGGATTGGCAGAGTTGTACAGGAGCTGACCAGAGAGTTTATTGAGCCAGCTAGTTATACTAAAAAACCAATATAAAGCTCGTAGTATATTGGTCCTTACAGTTACATGCCTCGCTCAATGAGAAATTTTAACATTTTGTGGAAGGAAGAGTGTGCGATGAATGCTGCACAATACTCCCTCTATCTCATTATCTATAAGTGTCCTATTTATAAAAAAAAATTAGTCCCAAAATAAATGTGAGACTAGGTTTTCAATATAATACTCTATCTATTCCATTTTACATGTCAATTTTTAGAAAAATTTTATTTCTAATTACTTATCATTCTCAAAATTTAGGGTTATATTAATTACTTGTTTATCATTTACACCCTTAACTATTTATTGTAGAAAAAAATATATATTCTATAAAATAACAAATGGTCAAAAGTATCATATGAAAAAAAGACTAATAATTTTATTAAAAACAACAAAATTTATTAATTATCTTAATTTGTGTAAAACAACCTTAAACGACATGTAAAAAAAACGAAAAAAATATTAATTTTTTCAGTTTTACCTTCAACTCTACTATTTATTTATGATAATTGTTAATATCTAATAGTTAATAAAAATAATTTTATAAAATTATTATATTCTTTTATTTATTTATAATTTTTTCTTAATATATGTAAAATTTATTAATATAACACTTAGTATAATATAATAAAGGTAAAAGAAGGAGTAACAACTCATTTGAAGGTTCAACCTAAAAGGTTTCAATGTACGATATGTTTAATTAATGCTATCTTACTCCAATCTTCTGATAATGACAGGCTAAGGAAACTAGTGTGTGCTGCAAAAAACATGTAAATAATTAACTAGTACTAGTACTAGTGTCCTACAACAAAGCATGCTGCTGCTAGTACTATTGTCCACGCCCTTTTGAAAGTGTTAACAGTTGATATAGGACTAATTCTAATGAATGAGGCACAGTGATAGAGGCAAAGCCAACAATCGAAGGGAAATAGGTCACAGGGATTAGGTAGTAGAGAGGAATTAGGGTCAGTTCAATGTTACAAGACCAAGTGTTGGCCCTTGTTACGAGGTCAAAAGACTCAATCCCCCAATCAAGACCAAAACCCCTTTCATCAGAACCCCAAGCACTGGCCGACAAACTACTTCTCCCTTCACATGCAAACAACCCCTCCTTCTCTTATTAAGCTGTCCAAAAAACCTTTCTTTATTTGTTCTGTGTCTCACACTAGTTTTTAGTTTTTACTACTACTTGCTTGATAGTAATAAAAACCATTTGGGTTGTGGTTTGGGACGCACATCTCTATGTCAAAGTCACACTAGTATCCCTCCATCCATACAAAGATTCAATTCGATTTCAAACAAACAAACACACAACACAAGAAGGAAGTGAATAAAAGCATATACACATGAACAAAAATTATTCCCAATTTATTATAGAAATATGATATAAAATATGTCCAAATTTGGTATGGTCTAGAAGAGATCCATTCAATATTAATTAAATAAAAAAAAGTGCCTCAAGCATATTATATGGTGCTCATAATAATCTTTCATTGCCAACTTTGTCCTCCTCTTCCCTCACAAACCACCATTCCTTCTTCCTCCTCCTGTACCAGCTTGATCGCGAATCTGAACCATGCAAATCTGGACCGTCTGAATGAGACGGTCTACATTTTAAGAGATATAAATGAATCACGTGGGACATTGTTGGCAATGAAGAGAGAGAGATAGGAAGGAAGGAAGGCACTAGAGTTGATCAACATGCATGGAAAGATTAATAATTAACCACAGCAGATAAATAAATATAGATCTTTTTTTTTGTTATGGTTCTTTCTTTTGTGAAGGACATAATAGAAAGAGAGGGTAGTAGTATTATATTAAGGAGAGGTGGCAACAATTCCAACAACGACCCGGTTAAGAGGTGAGAAATTCAAGTTTTGACCTTGGGTCTTGAACACAGGGTCTGATGAGGAGGAAGAGGAAGAGGAAGAGGAAGAGGATGAAGAATACAATGTCAATGATGACCCCACTCCCACTGCCACTGCCACTGCCCAGGAATCGTTGGAACCATCATCAGAGCTAAAAGCAGCAGCATCAATTACGCCACTTGGGCTCACAGGGATCATTTCCTCATACTTGCGTTTAGTACTACTCCTCCTACTAGGGTGGTTGTTGTTGTTATCATCACCATAATAATTATTATTATTCCCATTTGAGACTTGGAGTATTGCATTATAACATTCATCTACTTTCTCCTGTAAAAAAATTGCAGAGTAACAACTAGTATCAAAATCATGTGCTTATGATGTAGTAGCATTAATTAATCACAACATTGCCACCATTTAATTTATGTTTAGTTTAATCTACTAACCAAGTTGCTCAACAAGGACATGGTCCCATGTACATGATGACATGAGGTAATGTTAAAATTAAATAAACATATAGTTTAATAATCTAAGGTACTAGTACTAACCTTACTGATTTTGAGAACATCTAGAAGCTGATTTTTGTATTCCAACCCATCATCACTCTGCTCAATCTGATCTATAGCATGCAGCATTGTGGCAGTGGCCAACACAGAAGGAAGACAACCAACAAATCTTGAATCTAGACACAACACAACATGCCAAATTATAAGAAAATTAATCAAGACTGTGTCTTTTATATTTATTTATTTATTTATTCTTTTTTGTACTGATGGAAAAAGTTTTTAGTTTTTATTAGTCAATAATGAGAGCAAAATTGGCATTAATTCTTGTGATGGTTGCTTACCTAAAAGTACAGATAGAAGAAGATTCTCACAGCGCCTTAGAAACTCCCAGTGAAGATTGGTTTTCAATCCAAGCCTTCTTATAATGTGATCTAAAAAGGAAAGTGGTGTCACTGGATGCATCTTCCATTTGAGTGTGGAAAGCACCACCAGCTCCATTCTCTGAATAGTCTTTGCCTCAAACATATATTTTGTATCTTGCACCTACAAAATACAAAACATCATAATGAGAAATCTAAGATAAAAATGAGGCAACAAAATAAGTGAGAACAAAGTTTTGACTTTTTTTTTGAACATACTTGAAGGTCTAAGAGAAGAGGAACATGAGTTTCTTCAACTTTTGCAGCTAAAGAGATGCAAGTGACAGCCACAAGTTGGATCATCCATGGCTTCTCCCTTTGAAAATGGAAGCTCAAAAGGAACCTATCTAGATAAGTAACAGCCAGTGTTGCTGTGAGAGCAGAGAAACCATAATGAGCATTGACTTTAAGCATCCATTCTATAGCCTCACGACGAGGCTGAGAAAAAGATGAGTCTAAATTAACATTTTTCAGATCATAATAGGCTTCTTGCTGAACCTTCTCTTTGGAGAAGAGTGAGTTTAGTTCCTCATCTTCCCAGAACAAGTCCTGTTCCAACAAGAGAAGAGGGAAAAGAGAACTAGAGTCTAGGTGCACCCCACCAATGTCATTGTTTGTTGTCACATCACTTTCTCCTTCTTCTTCTTCTTCCTCTTCTTCCCATTTTTCTTCATCACAGTAAAGAGAATCAAGGACAGATGAAACATTTTCATTGTGCTCTAGGTGTTCATTGTGATGATGGATTGCCATCTTCTTCAGTGAAGAAGAGGGTCTGTGGTCCTTTGCTCATTATAAAAAGAAAACAGTACTGAGTCTCACATCCATCTCTCTCTTTCTTTTTTCTCTTTCTCTGTGTCTCTCTCTGTGTGTGTGGAGAAGCGAAGAAGAGAGAGGGAGGAGTTGAAAGCAGAGAAAGAACGAAAGAAAAGTAGTAGTAGAGGGTATGGAGAGGGAGAAGAGTGAGCGAGTGATGATATTCAGCTGAGTGGGTGTCACGCTCGTCTTTTATATCTTTATATGAATCTATATGAATATGAAATGTGAACTCTTTATTATCAAAAAAAAAAACACACACACACACATATATATATATATATATATATATATATATATTCTTTTTTTCTCTCTTACTCTTTAGTTCTTCTTACTCAAAATTATTCTCGCAATCTTTTAACTTAATTAAAAGTTTTATATTCGTTTTTTATCATTTTTTTTCTTGAATTATCCTTTAAATTTTAAAATACCGTAAACTTTTTTTTCACTTTCCGTTACACTCTATTAAAAAAAAAGCTCATGTGACCGTTACGGTGATAATGTGGACGTCTAGGGTGCTGATGTATCTGTTTTGCTGACATGGCTGTATCCACATGAAAAAACGTCCACATCATTACCGTAACAGCCACGTGAGCTTTTTTTAACTGAGTGTATCGGAAAGTGAAAAAAAAAGTTTACGATATAAATATTTTAAAACTTAAAGGACCAATTCGAAAAGAAAAAAAAATAAATGTCGAATCCGAAATTTTAAATTAAGTTAAAAGATGGTGTGAGTAATTTTGTCTTTTTTTATTTTCTTTTTATTGCTTATATTTGGAATTCTTTGCGCTTTCGGTGTTTATGTTTAGTTGGCGGGCAGAATAGCATAAATCTAACGGCACGCACACCAAGCTGGACCCATGAAAACAACCTCTCTTAATAAACCTATGAATTTAATTCATACATTTTCATTCATTATGCCCAAAAAGCTTTACCCAAATTTTCAAGTTCCATATAATTATTGCAAACGTACATTGTGTAGATGTTTGTAACTTTAAATTACATTATAATATAAAATATTAAAAATTGTAGTATAAAAAGTACGTATAATTCACTTTTAAACATATATTTTAAAAGAAAAAATTTATAAATATAAGCATTATACATCATTATTAACATAAAATAAGAATGACACGTGTTGTTAAACAGTAATTAACATAAAAAACTGAAAATAATTATTTTGATGATATGAACAACACACACGTATATATACACACACACACACATATATATATATATATATATGAAAGGTTAAAGTAATTAATTTGAGAATTCTTTTATTTTTACTCAAAATTGAGAATTCTTACCCAAAAAACTGTTGGTGAAATTAACTATATTTCTTGAGAGAAAAATGTCTTTTTGATAAACAAAAGAATAAATACACTAGCTAAACTATTCATCCTTGAGAAAAATGCTCTTCGGATGTTATCATTAAAAAAGATTTATAATAAAAGAAAACACATGCACAAAACTTAGAAAAATGTGTTGTTATTAAAATTGAAGATTTTATTATATCAAATAAGTACACCTAATTATAGTCAAAATTATTAATGTCTGTTTAAATGAAAGGAACTCGAGTTCCTCACATTGATTTTAGGCTCAATCCTTAAATCTATGTGTATAGAAGAAGAAAAATCATCACAAAAAGAAAAATCAATCGTCAAAAAAAAAAAGAAGAAAAAATCATTATTAATAGAGTTAAATATTGAACATAATATCAAATTACAGTTTAACGTTTTATATGAATCTTTCTAAAAAAAATTATATGAATCAAAATTATATTTATAGTAAAATAAATTTTAAAGGGTAGATATAAGTTCGAGCTTAAAGTTCATTAATTAAGTTTTTATCCAAAAAGAAAAGCCCAGTAATTGAGCGTTAGCTCAATTGAAGCTGTCAAATATGCTTCTTTTTTTTTTTTAATAGAAGCTGTCAAATATGTTTAAACTTCTTCTCCAAAAAAAAATATGTTTAAACTTAAGTAACACTTGGGAAAAAGATATTCTTCGTAAATTGAAAATTTCAACTTTTTTTTTTATTTTTGAAATATTTTTTATCTTTTATATTTATTTTTAATGACAAAATATCATGTTATTTTTATTTTATTTTCTATTTAAAAAAATTACAAAATAAATAAAAAATATTATTTTGTAGACTTCTATACTAATATTTGAAAATAGGAAATTAAGCAAAAATAACATCACTTTATAATTAATAGTGAAAATAGGAAATATTATTTCAAATCAAATACACTTTATATTTTAGCAATACTTGTTGATTACAAGGAGTTGATTCTCTTTGAATGAGATTTTGAATTCAAGTTTTATAACTATGAAAAATAAATATAAAAAAACTTTATTCTCTTATATAAATTCTTTTAATTCAACTCGGATTAATTTACTTTAACTTCTGAATATAAATGTTATATTTCCGGTTAGGTTGATTAATCAATCATTAAAGCTTTGTTTGTTTTAGATTTTTTCAAATGCAATAACATAAAACAGTTCCACAATTCTCCGAGCCACTTTTCACTCAAGCTGCCTTTGGGTTCCTTCGGTCAAACTCAATTCTAAGGGTTGAAAATCTTATAGGAACATGCACTAACTATTTATGGTCGGTCTATTTTAAATTTCTTTTGAAACAATGGAGCGTTTCAACTCGAATTCACCGAAAGCGACAATTTTTTGCTTCAGGAAAAAGTGTTTTGAGACCTGTTATTTCTCCGTTTGCGATCATAATAATATGAAACAAATACACACTTACTCTTGAAAAGTATAAATTCATCATATTAATTATTCAATGATGAATATTATATTTAAGGTCTTTGAATGTACAATTTTTCAATTCAATTACTTTTTATGTCGTAAATTTAAGGCTTAATTGCACTTTTAATCTCTCTAGTTTGGACAATGTGCGATTTTAGTCTCTTTAGTTTTTTTTTTTTTGAGCTATTTTAATCCCTCAAGTTATCAATTGTTACAATTAAGTCCCTCCTTCCCTTTTCATTATTTAAAACTCAAATTCTCATAATCTATTAAAAATTTCACAAATTGAAATGTTTAGATTGTTTCAAACATCATTTCACTTAGTACTAACCGACTCACGTAATCTATTGACTTGATTAGATTATTTAAGGTTTGATTGCACTTTTGTTCTCTCTATTTTGATCTATGTGCGATTTTGGTCCCTCTATTATTTTGAGCGATTTTAATCCCTCAAGTTGTCAATCGTTATAATTAAGGCTCTCCATTCCTTTTCATTTATTTAAAACTCTCAAATTCTCATAATATATTAAAAAAATTTACAAATTGAATTGATTAGATTGTTTCAAACATCATTTCATTTAACATTCACCAACTAAAATACCAAATTTAACTTAAAATAAAAAAAAAATTAAATTTTCTCCTCTTGAATCCCTAATTCAACTTCCTACAGAGTTCTTCAAATTCTAACAATTTTTTGACTTTCAAACTTTTATAATTATTTTACATCTCAAATTCATCATCAAGTCCCAAATATTTTGATAAAAAATTAGATTTTAAGGGATTTTAGTGAAAGAAAATGCAGGGTATGACTATATTTGCTTAATTTAAAAAATAGTGGGACTAAAATCGCTCGAAAAAAACTTAAGGGACCAAAATCACACATTGTCCAAACCATATGGACTAAAAATATAATTAAGCCTAAATTTAAAATAAATAGTTTGGCAATTAAAATGCTAAGTAAATACTTTATGAATTCAGCTCTTGTTGAAAAGTGCTTATCATATATGTTTTTATTTTTGGTGAACAAAGTGTTCATCATATAAGTACTTATGTGTAGTCTATTTATATAATTAAGGGAGAAATGTAGTTAAACTTATTTCACATGGTAAGATTTAAGCTATGCGGGAGATTTTAAATAAATAATAGACATGACATGATGCTTATGTAGTGTAAGTCCAAACAAGCTGCAAATGCCCCCTAAATAAGAGTTACTGAACGTTTCAAGGATTAATTCGATTATTTATTCGAATTTCATTATTTATTTGCTCAGTTTTATGGGCTGGTCTCACAGCCATTAACGGAATCAACAAGGTCCTAGTGGACCAGTTCGTTCTCACCGCATCCAATTTTTAATTCTTAACTCTTAGTACTTTCGTTATTGTTTTCACCAAAAACTAGAACTTCGGTTTCTTTTCCCGGCAAGTTCTATGGTGCACATGTGAGGTGGGTGACACCACCGTGCACAAATTTGTTGAACCGTTGGATACAACATATAATATTACACGGCTGCTATTGTTTCTTCCTTTGTATAATGAACCGGTCAAGTCCAAAAAACAAGGTTTTGCAAATCTGTCCCTTTGAAAGGAAGGTGTATGGTGTGTCCCTTTGCAAATATGAGGACGTTGGAGGTGGCGATGGCCATGTCGTTGCTGACCATTGTTAATGGTTTCCCCAAATTGTTATAACCCTAGATTTATGAATATAATGATCTGTTTAATGATATGTATGAATTTAATGCTTTGTGCATAATGCTATGTTGTTGATTTATTTTGAACTTCATGGAAAGGGAAAGGTAGAGGAGAGGAAGCTTTGATCGCAGGGGAAGCAGTTTTGAGGCGACGGTAGAGAAATATTTTAGTCGCAGATGACAGGGAAGCTTTGATCGCAGAGGATTATGGTTCTATAGTTGCGTTCAAGATGGGCCGTAGCAATGGCGTAGAAGGGATACACGGTGTTTGCCAAGTAGGACGAGATACATGCAATGGCGACGGCGACGGCGAATCCCCACATCCTTCCCTTATTTGGGCAAGCGGATAGCTCCAACCACGGTGGGATGTCGATTGTGTTGAGTGGTGTTATTGATCTACTGGATAGTGGACTCTGGTAGGGGTTTAGGGTTGATGGACTCGGGTAGACGGGCAGTTGCTAAGGCACTTTTTTTTAATTTTTTTTATATCTAGATATATAGAACTAACCAACCAAAAAAAATATCTAGATATATAGAACCGTAAATATCAAAAATATGATATTTACGGTTCACTCTTAATTTTTTTCTATATCTACATATATAGAACCGTAAATATCAAAAATATGATATTTACGGTTCTCTCTTAATTTTTTCTTCTTTCTTTTTGTTTTCTATTTTTTATTTTTGCATTTTTTTCTATATCTACATATCTCTTAATTTTTTTCTTTTTTTATTTTCTATTTTTTATTTTTCATTTTTTCTATATCTACATATATAGAACCGTAAATATCAAACTGTTCTCTCTTAATTTTTTTTATTTTTTGGGTACATGGATGTATTGTACTTGTAAGCGGTCCATTTTTTGGATGAAAAAATACAGTTAGGTTTCTAAAAAATGAAGCAAAGGCAAAGTATTAGATTAATTACTGAGGAAAAAGCAACACTCAACAGAAAGAAAAAAAAACTATTCTCAGTTTAGACAAAGAGTATAAATTAAGTTAATAAAGAATTGATGTTACCAAAAAAAAAAATTGACATTTTTTTGTTTATAAGCCATATGCGTATTTAACCTATATGAAACTTTTTTCAATAAACAAATGATGATATATTTCCGGTCAATGGGCATTTCCGGTTGTTGCAAATTTTTGTTTTTGTTTTCTTTTTTTACATTGAACCGTAAATACTGGTTGGACATATTTCCGGTTCTTTGAGATAGTTTATCTTGATTTTGCAAATAAGGAAAATATGAACAACCAGCTTTACAATTATGTAATACTGCTGCAACAGGTAATAGGCAGTCCACAAATTGAAAACAACTGGTCAAGTTTCCTTGTGCATGGTGGTGTTACCCACCATGCTTGTTCACCCTAAAATGAGCCTTCTTTTCCCTTTGGTTTTTGACTGCTATCAAGTATACTTTGTTTTGTGAATTGTGATCACCTAAAAGAAAACACTTATATTATCAAAATGAAAAAAAATAGTTCTATTACGGAATAGTTAACTTTTTTATGATTTAGCAGCTTCTTCTGTTCTTAGAAAGGAGCTCCTTATTTTTGTTTAGAGAAATAATGATAAAAATTAAAAGAATGTGCTAGACCACGTGAAAATTGACACGTCCGATTTTGATATTTATAATTCTTGACGGTACTGTGCTGTAGATCGAATATAGAGAATTTAAAAGTAATAAATAAGCACTAGCAAGCAAGCTGAGAATACAAAAACAGGAGCGTACATAAAAAATGTAGTACTACAACATACTACATTGTAACGAACTCATAACACTTGTCCTGTTAGAGCAATCTCAGTTTGTGTTCTTTGTTTGTGCATGTGTATGTGGTTTTTAAAAAATAATACTAGTAATGATCATTAGATCTTATAGTCAAGAATATTCCCATTCGGACAGCTATGATCAACATTGTGTGGGTGATTTGGTTTTGCAGAAACAAGCGGAAGTTTGACAACAAGAATATTCCCATTCGGACAACTATGAATTTAGTCGTAAGCTCGACCTCTCTGTCTGGTAACTTAACTAATTGTTGTATGTCTTCTTCCCTGCAGGAGTTCTCGATTCTCAAATATTTTGGTATTCGAATCCATGCTCCAAAAGCTCCTATTATCCTCCAGGTAGATTGGACCCCTCCTCGGTGCGGTTGGGTTAAAGTCAACACGGACGGATCAGCTAGGGGTTCTCCTGGGCACTCCGGCGGTGGGGGTATTTTTAGAGATAAAAGTGGTCTTTGCTCTTGTTTGTTCGCCAACTATTTCGGTATTGCTTCTTCTCTGGAAGCGGAACTCATGGCCGCCATGATGGCCATTGAGGAGGCTAGGCGTAGATGTTGGACTCGTCTTTGGGTGGAATGTGACTCTTCCCTGGTTGTTCAGGCTTTTCATAACCCTGTCTTAGCTCCGTGGCATTTAAGGAACCTGTTGGGGAGTCCGGGGAGCACCTGAGAGCAACAACGGGCTCAGGACCAGGACCACTAAGAGACCCAGACACCACATCTCCACCCAAAACCTTAAGGCATTGGGTATATGGGTCACCTCTCTTATATATCCTTCACTTAGCCCAATCTTAGCCAATGTGGGACTAACCACTCACACTTGAATTCTAACAATCTCCCCCCAAGTGTGAGTCTCCCACATTTGAGAGAACCGGCAGGATCCACTCTCGCTCCCCCATCAGGCCGAACCATGGCTCTGATACCAATTGTTGGGGAGTCCGGGGAGCACCTGAGAGCAACAACGGGCTCAGGACCAGGACCACTAAGAGACCCAGACACCACATCTCCACCCAAAACCTTAAGGCATTGGGTATATGGGTCACCTCTCTTATATATCCTTCACTTAGTCCAATCCTAGCCAATGTGGGACTAACCACTCACACTTGAATTCTAACAGAACCGGTGGAAGAATTGCATCCATTTAGTTTCCTCTATGACTTTCAAAATTTCTCATATTTTCAAGGAGGGCAACCACTGTGCAGATAGGCTGGCTTCTTTTGGAGTTTCTTCCAAAACCTACACCTGGTGGAACTCTATCCCTAGCTTTATTAGGACTGATTTTTTCCGTAATAAGTTTGGTCTCTCAACTTTTCGTTTCAAATAAGTTTGGTCTCTGTTGGGTTTTGATGTGCTGCAGATGATTGTTAATGACTTTGGTGCCAACATAGTTGGGATGATAGTCATTATAGTGATGCCTATGCATGTCAACATCTGTTTTAGCCTTTATAGCGTTATTTATTTAGGCGAGTTTTTCTTTCTTATTGGTTTCTTTGTTGTTTTTTTTGGTTCATGGGTTTTGGCCTAGTCCCCCATGTTTTTTTTTTGTTTCTCTTTTTCTTTTTTTTCAATAAAATATAAGCGGAGGTACTCTTTTTCCTACTTGATGTTTTTTCACTAAGGAAGGTTTTGCATCAGAAAGTTTTAACGAGGCCCCTCTCTTTTTTTTTGCCTTTAAAAAAAAATAGATCTTATAGTATTTAGTTAAAAATGAGGTTTGATATTGATATTCGAGTTTGACCGAAAATCGAATTCGCACCCTCCTTTCATCATTTTATATAAAGATTATTAGTTTTATTTCTTCTGCGTCTCATTTGAAATTTCAGCTCAAGTTGCTTGTAGTGGCTGCAATATCTTGGCATGTTATATTATTTTGAACTATATATTCGGAAGAAAAAAATAATAATAATAAAGCTGCACAGGCTTAAAGAAACTAGGTGTTTGACTGAACAATTATTTGTAACATTTTGACTATAATGTTGATTTTTGTGAAAAAAAAAAAAGGTAAAACAAATTAAATTATTATTTTTGTTCAGATTTGATCTTCATCGTATAGGTACTCTCATAAAAAAGAAGGCACCAAAAACTGAAAAGGCGTGCAAAGACTGAAGACGCTCCAGTTCCACTAGCTACCACTACCCAACCAACATAGACAACATCGCCCTAGTTAAGGGTACGATTTGACGGTTTCCTTCACGTCACTGGCGTGCACATAACTTTTAAGACTTCTTTTTTATTTTATGATTATATATATATATATATATATATATATATATATTTTGAGCGTTCAAGTTACTCTACGAGTAACTATTATACGAGTTATTCCGGTTAATATTGCTTTGTAGATATTGAATTTTATCAATTCAACCGTTCAATATCGTCATATTATATTAATGATCATATATATATGAGGAGGAATCAAGTGACTCTAGGGGAATAAAATACATTTGATAGTTTGCCGCTTTGATTTTCTTGAAGTGACAATTTGCTGCTTGATAACTTTGACACTATGCTCCATATGCAGCTCATATTGGCAATGCATGTTTGTGTACCAAGCAGGGAAGGGGCAGAAGGCAGAGGGCTCACTAGTAAGCGTATGTTGCATTGTTTTTCAATTGGTATTTGATTCTTACTGTGATGGTTCGACATCTCTTAATCATCAACCAACCCAATACCTTGTAGGACTAAAACCAGGGTATTCCAAATTATCAAGCCCAAAAAGGGATTCACATCAGGCTTTATAAAGGCATACACAGAATAAGGATACCTGAGATATACCTCCTTTTGTATAGAGTTCACTGAGATGACAACACCAATAGAAATAGGCTTCCTCTCCAGTCTCCTTGTCCTCAAGCTCCTATGGGGTAAGTCCTCTATCCCCCTGATAGTTGAGGCGCAAAGGCTGAGAGTTAACAACCCATCACCCGCAGCCATCTCCCTATTGGAGCGAGACGACTCAGTGGCGGCCCAATCTTCGACCATACAACCCCAATGGATCAGACGGTCATCGCAGTGTTGGTCCCTTTTGGAGTTGGAGGGAGGAGTACTAGAGAAGAGCTGATGAAAACAGGGATGAGTAAGAGCCGATCGAAGGCCAGATCGTTGTAACCAGTGTTTTAAAAACCGAACCGAACCAGACGGTTTAACCGGTTGAACCTTGAACCGACATTGTTTACGGTCCGGTTATTTTGGCGGTTCAACCGCGGTTTCGTCCCTGTTCGAGCGGTTAAAAGCGGTTGAACCATGACCCGGAAGTCTCACCGGTTCGATGTCCGGTTCGGTTTTTAAAACATTGGTTGTAACTGACCTAGATTGAATGAGGGAATCTGGTGGCTTAGGCAACAGGACAGATCGAGCACTCTCTGCTACTAGCTTACTGTGGATATCAGGGTTTGCTGCTTAGTTAAAACAATGGAACAAGGCCAAACAAATACCGATAAGTCGGCACATTCTTATTTTCAATTAGTCCAGTGACGGTAGCCAGATTTATCATTACAACAAACAAACAAACAAACAAACAAATGGATGAACATGATATTGTTTTTTTTTTCCCTGACATCGAACATGATATTGTTGAATACGAAGTTGCAAGCAATATTATGTACAAATATCTATAAAGATAACAATGCAACCCTGTTGAACCTCAATCACTTTCGTAGTCTTCATCATCTCCGAACGTAAAAACAGAAGCATCTGCAGCCATGGCCTTAAACTCACTTTCTGAGCTGGGCATCTCGAGACTGGACACTGTTCTTCCATCAACATCACTTTTTGGCTCAGCAGCACTATGACTTGGCGTAGAGATCTTGTTCCCCAAAGATACTTGTTCTGTTGCATGCGTTATATTTGTGATTTGATTTGAAATTTTGTTTGACTCACCCTCTCTGGTAGCATTTGTGACAGTCTCAACTGCTTCAGAAGGTGCTTTTGTTTGCTTGCTTCTTGAAGAAGCAGGATGCTCTGCCTCACCATCTGAAAACACGTCATCTTTATCATGATCCCCTGACTCTTTGTCTGCATTAGGTGCAGGGGTGCTCCCTTCAACTGGGGCGGGACTGGCACTTGAACTCTCATCTGAGTTCTTTGTAACAGTTTCAGGTTTGGAAGTTACAACATTACCATTATAATCCACTAGCACAACCTCAACCTGGAATCCTGGAGAAGGCAATTTTCTCTGCCAGAAGACCATTCCAATGAAAAATACAGTTAATTACGAGACAACAATTATTATGGATGACAAACATGGAAACACCATGCTAAATAGAAGCCAGACCATTCTCTCAAGTCTCTAATATTGTTACCAATGAGATCACCAAACTTCTATACTAAAAGAAAAAGCCTTGCAACAAAAAATTAATCGTGAGATATTAAAGGGAGTATCATCAAAGAAACACAAAAGCTTACCTTGTCGAAGCCATCAAGATCACTGGTGTTCAAAACCTTCCTATTTTCTGTCATAGTCGTATTCAACCAACTAATAAAAAAGAGAAAGATATTTTAGCTCAACGTGAGACAGGCAGCAGAGGCAATTGAACATCGATGAGTAAAACTAATTAATACCAGTAAAAATCTCCTTGGCGATCATGAAACTGGATTTTGAAGTCCCCGGCCAACTCTGTAAGACCAGGCTCGCCAGGTAAAGCAAAGACCATCACTCCCTTCTTTGGTGCACTAAACCAAAAATCTTCTGGCTGCAAATAATGAGACCATATCACAAAGAAATCTACATTCTTCAAAAAAGGAGCAAAGGACAGCTTTGGCACAGCAAATCAATCAAAATTTAATAAACCGACACCATATTATTAATGAGACGCACCAAAAGATCCTTGGTCCTTGGATGCTTTTTGGTTGAGAACAACACACCTACACATTAGAAAACAGAGTCAACCACGAATTGAGCAGTCTCTCACGGATTATGATCTCACACTCCCTTTAAAAGGGGTCAGCTGTCAGTCAACTCGTGACACAAACAATATATATCATGCACAAAATATATATCCAGTTATCACTATTAATAACCAGCAAAACACAACAGAGCAGCACAAATGGTAGAGATCCTCCCTGATTTTCTATTACTCAGGACTCTACCAGAGACACACCTGAGTTATAACATAGCTAGTGGGTTTAAAAAATATATAGCTAAAAGATCTGAGCACATTCCATATAGCTAAACAAAATATAAAACAGACCACCCTAGAATTAAGAACAAATGAATTGTTTAATCACTAGTGAACAGTGTTGTTAAAAAGTGGCAATGGCTGCGCCATGACGGATTTTGTGCCAGCCGACATAGGCAATTTGTGAAGCGTCACCCGCCATGGCGGCACCATAGATCACAATCCCACGTTTATATGTCAAAATTTTGGTCATCCGCCATAAACCGCCATCCTCCATAGACAACATTGCCAATGAAAGAAAGAAAACCATTAAAAAATGTAAATATAAGCAAACTAGCCATTATATGACATTATAAATCTATTAACAGACTGGTCATGCACTGTAAACAACAGGGAATAATTTAGTACAAGAAATTAAGGCACACCACTATGATCTGAGACAGTTATAGAGGGCCTTATCCAGTAAGGGCATCTGTGAAGGCGGAATCCCCTAAGCATGCACCTGCACAGAACATGAAGTCAGCACATGAAGACGGAGAAATATTGAAGTCATGTCTTCGCCAGTATATACCTGCGGGCAGGTGGGTTTTCGCCATTAAAGTAAGTCAGGACCCGTTCAAAATATTTGACATACCTCTAGAAAACAGAAAGTAAAACATATGACAATAAGATGAGAGTGTAAGACTGTAAGTAATAACTCCAGAAACTCCAATTTTGCACCTAATAACACATTACAAAGCTTAACTTACAATCTGACTGGGCAGAACAAGTCCTTTTCCATCAACACATCTTTTCTGATTGTAGTAATCCATCGACTCCTCGGCAGTTGGGAAGAACTGCAGTACATTTAAGTCACAAAATCTAAAAACAACTTTGCAACACAAAAAAACAGATAGGGAAAATATCAAGCACACTAATCAAATTTTCAGGAAATTGTTTAGAAACTATTAACCTTTAAGAATAATAGAAGACTAGAAATCATCAACCCTGTCCTGGCCATTCCAGCCTTACAGTGGACAACCACAACATTCTCAATGTCTTCTTTCAACCATGAGTAAGCACTTTGACAAAATGATATAATCAGTTGAATTGGTGGGCAATTATGGTCATCAAATGGGAAGCTAGCCACCTGAAGAAGGAATTTAATATTTAATATTTCACAGGTAAGAAGCTGCTCAAACAAATTCCGTTGAAATATAATATGGTATGTATCAATTATGAAATTCAAGTACAACAGGAACATGACATAAGTAATATAGGCTGTATAGCATCATGAATTAAGGCATTCATTGATGATACTTTAATTGTAAAAATGAAATTTTACAACCCTTAAATGGTTCTATAAATGGAAATTTAAAAGCCACCTTCCCCTCGAACAATGATGCATCATACAGCCGCTCCGAACAAAGATTATATACTTTGTATTTATCCTGCATACAAAAATAAAGTCAAATGCAAAACTTGACAAGAAAATTGTAAGTACAAAAACTCATTAAGTTTCAATGTTTAAGGCATTGTAGGAAAAGAAACACCATACAAGTCATGTAAGATACCTACCACAGATTTAAACCTATTATCAAACTACAAATATGCAAGGACAGTGGCAGGATAACAGAATATAGGAAGTGCTCATAGTACACAAAACATTTTATAATAACCAAAGTAAGGAAATGAAAAATAGCTCAAGAAAACTTAAGAGAAGTTCGGCAGTTCAATATTTCCTTTGTTTTTCATATCTAAGAATATGCCTGGCAAAGGGAGGGAGAAATTGAAACATATACAAGGGCATACAGGTTTGCTGTACATATCAGAAGCTACAGCAGAATATGCCTAGCAAAGGGCAGCATTCACTGGCAAGGGAGTAGGGACCAGATTAAACAAGAGTCTAGAATAATTTCAGAGATTTTCTGGTATAGACACTCTTAAATGAAATAAAATAACATTCCATACAATACAGCGTTGATTTTGTATTATAGACAAACTTCATAAAAAGACATAGGCATAAGAACTTCTAACTTCACATGTCAGAGCATGCATTTGTACCTTATGGTGAGTCTCAAAAAACTTAATCACTTCTTCCATATGATTTCTGTAAAATCCCTGCATTGCATATATAGAAACTAGAAAGTCAGAATACTGATACTAAAGATGAAAACCACAACAAAGCGCATCCAAAATTCATCAACTCACTTCGACATAACTAAAAAACCCAGAGCTCAGGTCGCCGGCAGGGAATCCCATTGCAATAATGTTTTCTGTGATATATGTCATATCTAAATCAAAACCTCCTTCCTGAAAAAAATAGGTTATAAAAGTGGACAATAGCACATATTAGCATAAAAGTCCTAAGTGAAGAGAAGATACTACTTAGTATGAAACAAAGAAATATAAATATCAAACTCAATCTAATCACGAGTCACGACAATAATAATGTCATAAAATAATAGCTTTTCCCAACTGATGCGGATAGAAATAGAATGTACATCATACAGACCACCAACTTATATGACATGTTTTATACTTTACAGGAATTAGGCAAATGTCTACAAACTTCAGGGCTTTATAAATTTATTACCAGCTATGAGATCAGATCTAGAGAACCAGATGAAAAAACACAGCTTAATTAGATAATAATTACTATATTACAAAAGTTATCCATGAATAGACTCTATAGATAAGCTTTAAACTATTGTACAAAAAAATGAAGGCAACAGAAAACCAGGGATAACCATCCCAAAAGAATAAAAAACAAATTGTTTAAATGAGTAAGAAGACAAAGTAAATTCGCATGAACGATAACAACACCTGGTATCTGCGTTTATTCTGAGAAACAACATGCCGTGCTTTAACCTGCACAGCTTTCACCGCATTCTTAGAAGAGTCAACCAGGCCTTTTGTAATACTTCCAAACAAATTAGACTGTGCTGCTGATTCATTGGAACAGTCATCTGCCGCAGGAGATTTTGGAGACAAACGCAATCCCAAATTACTAGTGATGCGTGCAAAAGTTGATTTCCCAACATTTCCACTTGACGACTCATCTTGAGAGCCAGAAAAAGGCTGAGAAATTTTTAAGTTCTTGGCCCAAGATGATATGCCGGTGGGAGATGGCCTAGATGGTGCCTCACGGGCAGAATTATCTTGTCCAGAGGCTGCAGCAGCAGAAGCTTGTTCATCAGCCTCTTTAGCAAGAGGTGTCATAGACGGTACTTTAACAGGAGGTGGATTAGATACATCAGCAGGCCCTGGATCCATTTTACTAAAAAAAGTATCAGCAGCAACTTATGTAGAAGTGGGAAATCCTATCATTAGGTGGCAGAAGATGGAAATCCTATCATGAAGTGGCCCTGGCCCTACAGCGTGTTTCTGGTTGAGGCTGCAAATACAGACTTAATGTTAGTAGAACACACAACAAAAACATCAAATAATATTTCTTTTTCACATTTGGCCTATTCATTTGATCACTCTTAATTCTCAAATACTCAACTAAAAGATAGGTCATTACAATATCCTAGGCATAAGAAAGAAAATATGTTTGTATGCTACTCGAATTTACATTTGTGATTGTGACTTCATTGTCTCTTATTATGTAAGAATTAGTTATAGTTTCTTATATATCTGACTTTGTCATTCATTGTTAGCCGACTCCAGTCGTATTCTTTCATCTACCTAAAGGAAAATGTAGTAAGCAGTAACTCCTTAAAATGTTAAAATAAGACAACCATTACAATTCACAACTCGTTAATATACAATAGTTATTGCTTGCATTTTCAGCTTTTAAAAAATTTGAAAAATTATATGGAAAAAAAAAATGCAGGATTTAAGGGATGGCAAAACCCAATGCAATATCATACACCACTACTCCATATCGCCTATCCCCACACGCCCCCTCCCCTCCCCTGGATGCAGTTATGGCGAAATTCAAATCCAGACAGACATGGCAGAATAGTTTTCGGGCACTTCACTTCCACAATGAAATAGGATAATAAAATTACCTCGTAAACCAATAGACACACTTGTAACACTTGTCAACGATTCAAAAACTAGCAGTTTTTTATTAATCTTGGCCATTATTAAGCATCAAAGGTAAAAGCATTTCAGTTAATCAAACCTTGTGAGTTTCATCTTCCAATTAAAGTAATCCTAAAAAATAAAATTAGAAAAGCAGCAAAGTAATCACAGTTTTGCGTAGATTGGAATTCGTAGTCGCGCAATATGCTAATGAAACGTAAAAACCGAATCAAGAAGGGGAAAGAAAAGGACAAAAGAAGTAATTACAGATCTGAAGATAGGAGCTGATCTTACCAAGAGTGGAATGAGAAGGAGGTGCAGAGACGGTAGATGGACAAGGCAAGTGAAGGAGCTGATTAGGGTTTCGAGTTTCGAGGACGATGAGACCGGAGTCGTTGAATTTTGTAAGGTGATACTGATAAGGATGAGTTTGATTTCATGGATTCATGATCGTACGGTTGCCGTGAGCCGAGGAGTTATCATCTGTTGTATGGTGTACCCTGCACCCTATTCCTATTTGTATTGGTGTGTCTGTGCGCATACTTCCCTCCTTTGCAGTTGGCGCATTTAGTTAACGGAATACAATAAAGGGTGGGATAAGTTACGGTAAGAGTAACATTTTTTGAGTTTAATCTGATATTAAATTTGTACCCTACTTAATATCTCTATGTAAATATTAAATTTGATATCATTAAATAAATTTAATTCAATGTATAATATACATTTTAAAATATAAGTTAAATATTGATCATTTGATTACATAGTTACGGATGTTCAGTTTATCTAAAAATTGGTATGCACGGTCGTTAGTATAATATGAAGATATTCGACGGTTTCATCGATAAAATTCAATATATATATATATAGATATTAAACGAAGTAACTTAAATAAGAATTACTCTTAGAATCGCTTGAAATACACCCTTAATCCACCTTAATCATTTATTACTCGATTCCTTTTTTTTTATGGAGTATTTTTTCCCGGTTGAAAAGGAGAATTCGTGATTTGGTGTTAAAAAAAGGAGGAGTATTTGAATTTTGAAGGGACATCCTGGCTCCTGCTATAATATGTATAGATTATATTCTGTCAGAAAATTAAGAAAAAATAATCTATATTATCTTCTTTCAGGAGTTGCTTTTACATCTAAAAAAAGAGAATTACAATGTAAGCTTTTTTCTAAGTTGATATGTTTATTTTATTTAATTATCAATTTTTTAAGTAGAATGAAAATCATATATATTTTATAATCTATACTATACCTATTTCAGAAAAATTAAAACGGCAGATCGAATACATGTCATTCTCTCAAACAATCCACTTAAGCATAAGCTGACCTGTATCACAACTCAGCATTATTGAAATGATATGTACCAATGATTTTCCTACGTGGCATTGATTAATTCACCATTTTACAAAAACATAATTTATAACAGGGCTGCCAATCAATGGTTATAACAGGGTTGTCAATCATATTTAATATTTTCCACAACGTAGGAATTTAATAGGCTGCCAATCAATGGTTATAACAGGGTTGTCAATATAAGGTCTATTTCTAATAGGTTGTCAATCAATGATAATATAAAAAGAATAATCTAGAGTCATTAAATGACTGACAAATTCAAAATAAGGTCGTTATACTCATGTCAAATGTTAAAAAAGTAATTAAAGAATATTCTGGCAGCACCAAATGATACCACCTTTTATACAAAAAGGAAATTTAAAATCACATATTATACACAAACTATAACATAAATCTCTCTTAATAGCACGTTTCATGCACCATTCAAAATCAAACACAAAAGATACCACCGTAAAACAGAAACCCTAATATGATTACAATCAATCACCCTTTATTCAGCCCACTATTCATGTGCCTATGCGTGAGTCATTTGTCTGTACCATGAGACAACCGCTCAGCTATTCCTTTAATTAAATTCCAAGGCTGAAATCAATCAAAATCACCAGCATATCAGCAAACATGATTCGACTTGCAATAAAATTTCAGAAAATTAGGTGTCAGTTATTAGCAAATACAGGAATCAATCGTGTTGTAATCCCAACTTTTCATCACTGATTCCATTTTCGTTACAAATCAAATTTATTAGCTCAATTGCATATGGATACTGACTTGCATATATATAGACCCATGATGGTGGTTCATCTACACACACTGCAACTGCAACCTTCATACACAAATTGCTTTTTAGCTTCAATTCTTGCGTGCATTCACAAATAGCTGTAAATTTTCACTTCATTTCTGATGTCACTCCACAAAACAAATCCTGGCGATTGGTGGTGATGGTAGTTAGGATTTGGTTTGTTAAAGATTTAACGAGGTCGGCACTACCATTCTCAATGGAAATGGTTTTAATCGACTTGAGGGTGAGTTTGTTTTCCATATATGCATTGACTTACATATTATATATATATTTTACTTTTTCGGTGCCTAAATTTTCCATTCTCATTTTCTGCAGGGTGATAGGATCCATGCCAGTGTGCGTAAAACACTAATCTACAAGTTTGAAAATGAACTTTAGGAGAATGTTGTATATGCTATGCAGAACTTTGGTGTTACTGCAAGTGTTAGTAGTTATAGAACTACCAGACACCAATATAAACTAAATTTTCAGTTTGGCACCCGAGTGAGAGCTGTTGGCATTGCCAATGTCTACCATTCACTACAAGAAATAGCGGGATTACCGACGGCCAAAAGCCGTCGGTAATCCACAAATACCGTCGGTAATAAAAAAATTCCGACGAATTACCGACGGCCTAATGTCCGCTTGCAGAACCGCGCGTCGCAAATACGCATCGACGGCTTTAACCCGTCGGTAAATTTCCGACGGTTTTCTCCGACGGTTTTAACCCGTCGATAATTCCGATGACATTTCCAACGGCTTTAACTCATCGGTAAGTTTCCGACGGCTTTTCCGACGGTTTGAACCCGTCGGTAGTTCCGATGGCATTTCCGTCGGCCAGACCGGCCGGTAAATCGAACTTTAAATTTTTTTGAAAATTGTTTAAATTTTTATTAAAAAATTATTTACTTTTTTAAATTATTTAATTTTAATTTCAGTAATCAATTTAATTTATTTATCCATTTAATTAACGATTACTAGTTATCTCATTTAATAATTAATTTCTTCCTGTATTTAAAAATGTAATACGATAACATAACTATAAAACAAATTAAAAAAAAGAAACGTAACAAAAAAATAAAAAAAATCTACGAACAAAACAAAAATAAAAATATCCGAAAATATAAAAAAATAAAAATTATTTACTTTTTTAAATTATTTAATTTTAATTTCTGTAATCAATTTAATTTATTTATCCATTTAATTAACGATTACTAGTTATCACATTTAATAATTAATTTCTTCTTGTATTTAAAAATGTAATGCGATAACATAACTATAAAACAAATTAAAAAAAAGAAACGTAACAAATAAATAAAAAATTCGATTTAACAAAACAAAGAATAAAAATATCCGAAAATATAAAAATATCGATACAAACATAACTAATAGTCACGATAATCATGATCATGATCACTATCTACATCATCGACATGATCACCAAGATTATGAGGCGGAGGCGAGGCGGTGGAGGAGGCGGTGGCGAGCTAGCAAATGGTACAGATCCTCCTGCCGGCTGCAAAGACTGAGCCAACATGGCAGCGGCCGGCGGGCCTCCTCGCTGGACGGCCGCGATCCGCCGCCGGCCGCCAATCGCCGCTGCTCGGCCATGGCCCGCTTCAACTCGCTATCTCCGCTCATCGCGGCGGAAGACGATTCTTTGGGCGACTCTCCACAGAGAGGCAATGGGCCCTTTCTTGTAGTTCTTTGGTAAGGTCGCCAAAGACCGTATAAGGCGACCTTCTGCCGCCAACAACATTCGCCTTCAAACCATCACCGACGCACTGGATCCTTCCGGGCTTTGAGGCGGGGAACATGAGGATGTCCGAGATCTAACTCGAGACATCCTCGCCAAACTCCTCCTGTCAAACATAAACAAATTAGTCAATTTTTATTGTAATAAAACAATATAAACATTGTTAAAAAACTATTCATTATGTTTTATAATTACCAGGGTCCGCCTCGACCGCTCATCGACAAACTCACCAGTACCTCTCCTAATATGAGTTGCACGATGGAGCTCGTGCAACTGAACCTCCCTTTGCAACCGCTGAGACTGTAATTATTTAATAAAAAAAGCTTAATTAAATAATAATAATAATAATAATAATAATAATAATAATAAAACATACAAGTCGAGCTGCGTGCTGCGCCTGACTGACCGATCCTCCAATATGCAAGCTCCCACCCTTTTCAGAGGCTCTATTCTTCTTCGCCTTCTCGCTTACCGCCTTGAACTCAGGGGAGTTCCAGTGCGCTTGTAGCTGCTGCCAGATCTCATCTCCTATCCAAGTGGGCTGCCCATTGAGGCGGGCATCTCTAAGCATATCAGATAGGCGGTGGGAAGCCTTCATATGGAAGTTCTTCTTGATCTGCTCCTCCTGCTCTTCCTTCCAAGAAACCCTCTCCTGTATGAATATAATACGTTATTAAAAATAATTGAGATTCATGAAATAAAAAAATAATACGCAACAAAATAATCTGATAAACAACTTACTCTGAAAGAATTGAACATGTGCCTCCGCTCAGCCACCGTCAGCGTCCCCCAGGTGGGCCAATAGGCGTGGTAATTTTGCTCAATTACTTCCGTGATAGCCTTCATGGTGGCTTTGTGGAAGGAACCTAAACAATAACAACATACCAAACAAGTTAAAAATATATAGGTTAAACTGTAATTTTCGTCCCTTATCCTTTTTTTTTTAGTTTTCATTTAAGTCCATTAAGTTATAAAAATTACTTCAATTTCGTCCTTTCTTTTTAATTATTCTTTTTTTGTCTTAGACGAAATACCATCTTACACGTGGCAGTTTGTTTTATTTTATTTTATTTTTCTGCCACGTGTCAGATGGTGATTCGTCTAAGAAAATATGAATAAATAAACAGAAAAGACGAAATTGATGTGATTTTTGAAGTTTAAGGGACTTAAATGAAAACTAAAAAGATAAGGGACGAAATTGAAAACTAAAAAAAAGATAAGGGGCAAAAATGTGTATTCAACCTACATACTCACCCTCTACCAGCTGGCCTGATAGCAACTCGGCCATCATGCAGCATCTGAATATCATCAACGACCTCCTGCTCATCCCGCTGCCGCCAACCTCCTCGTCCCCGCTGAACCCCGGCCTGATCGTGCTTGGCCCACACTATACTCTGATCGGACACATGAGTGTCGGCACCGCCTCAAACACAAAATGAGAGGAAGAAGCGGCAAGTGTCTCTTTGGAACCCTGGGTGGGCATCATGTAAATGGGTGTCGATGCGAAGGTCTGCATCTTTGTGTAGGTGCCCAATGTGACGAGGCTGCGTAGGGGCGAACTCGGCTGGAGCCTTGTGTAGGCGTAGATGTATGCGCGACGCTTTGTGTGGATGACAACATCGCATAGCCGACATCATCAATCCTAATAATGTTCGGCCTCCGACGGCGAGGGGTCGACAATGATGCCTTCCTTCCGGTTGACCACTTCTTTGGGTGGTCGGAAGTCGAACTGAACCTCGATGCCATATATGTCTATAGAGCAATTCAATAATATGATCATGAAATATTATATTTAAACATAACAATATTAAAAATGAATTCCAAAAAATAAACAAGTTATATGAAAATAATCGACAAAATAAAATATGTTGTTAGACATTAAATTCTCTAATTGTAAAAAGTTAAACAAATTTATTACGCCCATTACGCCCACTCGCTTCGGCATTGTCTTGAGATCTTGATGGTTCTCGCCACTTCTTCATTTAATTCCTCATCTCCATTTACATCTTCATATGTGATTGGATCGTCACGTAGTCGAGAAATGGGTTCAACTTCGTTTACTACGTTGACATGAGACATCTCATCCACTTGATAAGCCACTTCTTCCTCGTGGATCATCTCGCTTCAATGCGACCCCTTGGTTTTGTCTTTATTGCAACACACCAACCTTGTTTGTCTCTTCGAGTCGAATTGGGATAAGGGACATAATACACTGTCTTACATGTTGTGCTATGATAAGCGGATCAAACATTTGGTATCTTACGCTCATGCATATGTCAACGATTTATATTTGCGATCCATTCTTGTGCCTCTACTTGACTGGATCAAACCAATTACAATAAAATAGCACTATTCTTTTAGTATAGTCTAAAGTATTGTACGCCACTCATATATATGTTGAATCACGCCGTAGAAGTCGTCTTCACCTCCCTCTATGGCACCTTTTACATAAACTCCGCCGTTAACTATTTTTTCCCTCTCGCTTTTGACCGAGTTTGAAATTTGTAAATCACATTTAAATACGTGTGCCATTCTTTTACACGTGATTTAGGACCATGAGATAAATTTCTCAAGTGTTCGATTATGGGCGATTCGACTCGCTATACACTGCGTATACACATGCACAAGTGATTTAGGGTTCCTTTTTGCAAACAATCTTTTGTATTTTCAAACAACAAATAGTTGAAATAGGACTAAAAATACATACCTGGCTCCTAAACCACATTGGGAAATATTCATGAATATAGGCAGAAGAGTCTTGTTCGCTTGTGGGCTTAGTTAACAAGAATGCCACTGAACAAGTCATTATCAAACAAATGATCATGAATAGGTGTGGACTAAATAAATTGAAAGTGGTCAAAAGTATACATACGTAAGATATGGTGATACTTGACAGCTTGATCAACACGTGAACGCGTGTCTTTGACTTCAATCTTCTCCCGTTAACCAGGACTTCACTCCTTTCCAAAGATGACGATCGGGAAGGCAAAACATCGATAAGGCCACGGGTGCCTTTCACTTTCAATTTCTATTTCATTCCTATTATTTGTTGGTGTCGCATGAAGTTCGTAAAATAATGGGAGCGTAAATGAATTGTCTCACGTTATAAGTAAGTTGCACAAATAGATCCTTCAACCCTGGCCTTATTTTTCACCGACCGCTTTGAGTCACCCATAAATCTCTGAATAACCAGGTTGGTGATCAATATTTCAACATTTAACCCGGCGATGAATAATTATGTTAAAGAATATTTGATTATATTACCTTTCGAATGGATACATCCATCTGTATTGAACCGGTCCACCGAGCGTAGCTTCATGTGCAAGATGCACTGGGAGATGTTCCATAGAGTCAAAGAAACCAGGGGGAAATATTCTCTCCAACTTACAAAGAATGACTGATATGTTCTGCTCCATCTTGATAAGATCATCATCTCTCAATGTTGCGGAACACAAATCTTTAAAAAATTGGCTGAGTTCTGTAAGTGGATTTAAAATATTTGACGGCAGGGAACTAAATGCAATAGGAAGTAAACACTCCATGAATACATGACAATCATGGCTTTTCATCCCAATCATTATAGCTCTGATTCTGTTCGTCAATCTGATGAAGATAGTGACGTTCAAGCTGAATGGTTCACCACAGAGTTTCTGAATGATATTAAATGTTCTGGAATTCCCAATTACAAGTTGAGGCTAAAGGTTGGAGTCCCAATCATGGTCATGAGGAATATTGATCAATCCGCTGGCTTATGTAACGGGACAAGGCTCCAGGTTAATGAATTGGGTAAGAATTTTATAGGTGCAACTGTTATTACAGGAACAAGCATAGGTGAAAAAATTTTGATTCCCAGGATGAACCTGGTCCCCAGTGCTGCAGGATTACCTTTTAAATTTCAGAGGAGACAATTTCTAGGGGCACTTTGTTTTGCAATGACCATAAATAAGAGCCAAGGGCAGTCTCTCTTTCTGAAGTAGGTATATATCTTCCAAGGCCAGTTTTCAGTCACGACCAGTTGTATGTTGCGGTATCTAGAGTCAGGTCTAGAAATGGTCTAAAGATGTTGATAGTAGACGATGAACAAGTGGTATGCACAACAACTAAAAATGTTGTTTATAGGGAAGTATTCGACAACCTCTAAATATCCTGAAATCTACAGGTATATTTCTTTGTCAAGATCAATATTTAATTATGCCCTCCTTATATACTACTTATTTTCTGATTTGTACTGCAGGAGAACGGTGACTACAAGGTTGTATTCTGGAAGTTTTAGTTTATTTTTTGAAATGGGTTTGCCCCCTTTACCTATCACAGGCAGAATTACCTAGATTGGATTTTTATTAATAAGATCTATTTTATGTTTCAGTACTGCAGTGTGTTATTGTTACAATTAATTGTTTAACTTTTGAAAACTAGCAACGATTAAGACATTAAACATGGATTTTACAACATACACTTCTAACTATAAACAACAAGGCTTGCCAAATGCACATTAATAGACAACCAGAATCATAAGGTGCAAATAATCACATTTCAGTAACAAACATTTGATTCTTTGTATGACATAATGACCTCATTAAAACTAAAGTAGGGAAATATAAGACAACTTATAAGGTAGTAATTTATCTGGACACATATTTGTGGGTAGAACACATACATTTATGACTGGGTGTGGTCATATTGCCCTCTTCATTTACAATTGTTTTCTACGCGAAGAGGTGATAACATGTGGACCGACATGGTCAACTAGAAGAAAAGAGAAATGTTATTGTATAAAAAGATTTGGCCTTTTTTTACAATTAGTAATCTTAACAATAAATTGGTTTCATTAAACGAATAAAAAGAATGAATGAAGGAATGACCTTTAGGCATATTTGTACATTGCTGCAACGCCAGATAATTACGAGTAGATTCGATATTGTTAGAATTTAATTGAGCAAGATAAGTTGCTTATTTCATTTCATTATCCATCGCCAATATCTACCCTGTAGACAGAACCAAAAACCATGTGTGAGCTCATGCATATAATTGTAAAACCAAAAATAATTTGCAACACAAAACCACAATTTAATTCCCGAGCAACAAAAAAAAAATCTATGTTTTCTAATTCAAATCCAGAGCAGCCACAATCTAAAATTGAACATCCAAATGACTAAAGTTAACTGAACAGACAAATCACCAAAGTTAATTTCTAGGCAACAAAAAATCTAAGCTTTCTAATCCTACTCTTAAAATCTAACATGAAGGGATTCATGTGTACCGTAAAATTGAACAAATAACTAACCACCAATTAAGCACGAAATTGACAACAACGAAACGCTAACCTATTTCGTGAAGCAGAGTTGTCCCTTGCAAGCCAGGCTATTCGAATGGTTCATGGCAGTGACGATGCCGACCTTGAAGACAATGTCGTCGACAAGGAAGCAAATTCCAATCAGGGACCACCACTGGAAGGAGGCGCAAACCACCATCGAGTCGAGCTCTGCGATCCTACCCATCACGTTCTTCCCGGTGGCGTCGACCACTCGCTACAAATAGGGCCTCTGCGGACGACCAGACGAAGCGGCCTTCTTCCTCATGAATTCGCAGCAGCGGCGCGAGTGAACTTGGTCGAGAGAGAGAGAGAGATGAGAGAACGCGTATGCAAGAGACACGACAGATCTAGGTTAGCTTGATTCTTTCTTTGGTATTAATGTTAACTTTACTCTTTTTTGACATAAACTTTACTCTAAGTAGTTTTTAATTTAATTATAAAATATATTAAATATGGAATGTAAAAAATAAAAACATCACAATTCTAATTATACCTTTTTTAAGATATTAAATATGAAAGTAACTATATCACATAAAAACTACAAGACATATCCTAGAAGATGTTAATTTTACTTATTTATTTATTTATTCTTATTCTTATATTTATTTAAATTACTATTTATTTCAATTCTGTCATTTTTTATAATTAAAAGGGAGATTATGAGGGGTTTTCTTATTTATAAGAGGGGTGAGAGACACTTAGGCCATACAAATTATCTCTGAGGGATTTAAACACAGATCTCTGAGATTATAAGGCTAGACAGTCATCATTGCACTAACACCCCATAAATGTGACATTTAGAAGTGTACAGAAATTAAAAAAAATATAGTTATAAAAGATATAATATACAAGAATCGTTCACTATATAAAAAAGTGCACAAATATTGAAAAAATGCAGTTATAAAAAAACTATATAAAAATTAGAGTTTTCATTTTTCTATATCATATTATATTGCATGCTAAACATAAATAAAAATATAATATAATATAATTATAAAAATATAATTTTTTATACTATATTATATTTTGGTGTATACAAATATTATTTTGTAAAATAGTAGGCTTCTTTTGCGTGTAACTAAAAAACTCTCGAAATATTAATATATATTTTAGATAATCGCATTAAAATATTTACAAAAATATTTTAAATAAAATATATTATTATTTTTATTAATTTTTAAAAAATTGATGTATACCCGTGTTATCACACTCGTCTATACTATATATAAATCTGGTACCGACGGCTACATTACTTACTTCAATAGCTACGGTACCAGAATAGTGACAGTCTATTTATTTATATTATATGAATAGAATAGATAAAAAAATAGAGATTGGTTTTGCCCAATTTTTTTTTTAAACGCATATCCATGTTTATTACTGTGAGAGCAAAGCAAGCACTATTGATTGGTCAATGTGATAGGCTGCTTATAACTACTATGAGAGCTACAAGAAAGCTAGGGTTTACTAATGCTGCAAAAGAGAAGAAAATTAAACACTGATTTTATTCATGCCCTATCACCAGCGATACCCTACATTTAAAGGCTAGCACTCATGGGCCAAGCCCAAACATGTGTTCATACTCACTTAGGGAAACATAAAGACAAGGATAATTAAAGGCCCAAATATAATAGCATAAGTAATTTGGCCCAAAGAAACAACTAAACAAAGTCTTTTAGCCAGAATGGCTTTTTGGGAGCCCTTTTCATTCCACTTTGGCCCACTTCTGTTGGAGGCCCACTATCATTACCGGCCCGGTGAGACTGAACCTTGCCCTCAAGGTTTTTGGAGCACAGCGCTTGGTCCTCATTGGCCGAATTAAGTGGCACACGGATTGTGCTAGTTTCCAATGAACCAGATTTAATGTTGAGAGGCTTCTGCGAATCGAACGGCCTAAGATACTCCTCATCTGGCGCGTGGCCTTCCATTGGGGAGTGCAGCGAGCCTTGGTTGCTGTGCTGAGCATGTGACATCTCCCTGGGAATAGTGGAGCCAGTTGTTGGAGTAGTTAAAGCATTTTGTGACTTGTCTTCACGTGAATCCAGTTGGGTCGCATTTAGAGGAGGGAAATTGGCCGACACTTGCTGACTTTGGTCAGTGTGATCTACCAGGGAATCCAACGACACTCCATCGGACGGTTGAGAGAGAGATGGCGTGATTTTTGTAGAAATTAGATCATCCAATGGTGGAGATTTAAAGCGTGTGTCAGAGGAGATAACTTAATTTGGATCCTGTAAAACACCATGTGGCTTCAAACTCAGTTCATTTCGAGGCCTTGAAACTGTGCTTTCCTCAGAAATACTCTCGCTCCAATCTTCAGGCAGAGGGGTGAACTGGGTGACGGGGTTATCACCATAGAAGGGTCTCAACAGCGAGACATGTATAACTGGGTGAATCCGCGAGGATGGAGGAAGGGCAAGCTCATATGCGACGGCTCCTATGCGACGACGCGACCGTAGCGGTCAAGTAGCGCTGGCAAGCTTCGGGAGGACCGTGCGTGATACGGTGCGCCGGGTATGGGTCGCAAACGAGTAAAACCCCTCCTGGTTCAAAGGTGCGATCTTTTCTCTTCTTATTTGCCTGCTCTACCATCTTTTGCCTACTACTTTTCAAGTTAGCTTTCAAGGTTTTTAAAACATCCTGTTGTTGTTGCAGTGTGTTATCTAAGGAAACCATGGTTGAAGTGCCTGGAATGTAATCAGGGATCGCGGGTGGAGTTCGGCCATACAGTGCTTGAAATGGTGACATCTTGATGGCAAAGTGGAAAGATGTATTATGCCAGAACTCGGTGAGGTGGAGGAATTTGTACCAAAGACGAGGATGATCGCTGGTAAAACAGCGCAAATAAGCTTCCAAACTGCGATTTACTACCTCGGTCTGACCATCCGTCTCCTGGATGGTAGCCGTGGTCAGATTTCAGTAGTAAAGGCCTTGTAAACGAAAGAGCTCCTTCCAAAAGGCACCGAGGAACAAGGAGTCATTGTCCAAACGATTGACTTTGGAATGCCATGGAGCCACAGATCTCCACCGAGAAACGAGTTGCCGTGTCCGAGGTCAGAACTTGGAAGGCAAAGCCGTAAAATGAACATACTTTGTAAGGCGATCACAAATGACCCAAATCACGATATGACCATGTGAGTTAGGAAGGTGAGTGATGAAGTCCATTGTCAGCTCCTCCCAAACTTTATTTGGTGTGGGTAAGGGTTGGAGTAACCCCTGTTTTTTTTGTGGTAGGTACTTGTTTTGCTGGCAGATTGAGCAGTTGCGGACGAAAGTCTTTGTATCCTTGTACATGCCATCCCAGTAAAAGGAAGCAGCAAGGCGAGCCAAGGTTGGTTTCAGACCAGAGTGCCCAGCCATGGGGGTTGCATGAAACTCGCAGAGTGCTTGCCGCAACTCCGAATGTCGTGCACGTAAACTCTTTCCTTGAAATGAAGTAAGCCCTGGTGAATCTGTAATTTTCTTGCATCCGATTATCTTGTTGACATTTTTGGACTAAAGCTTGGCCATCCGCCTCGATTGCGTAGTACTTTTGGAGTCTCCAAGTATAGCAGGAGTGGTGATGAGACTATCGAGAGGAGAAGACCTTCGCTTGTGAACTTCCTAGACAGGGCATCCGCCACCGATTCGATTTCCTGTGTTTGTAGAAAATCTCAAAATCAATCCTTGTAGTTTTGTGGTCCATTTTTGCCGCTCTGGTGTTTGAATTGTTTGAGAGAGTAAACTCTTGAGACTCTTTTGATCTCAGAAATGTGAAAATGTCTCCCAATGAGGTATCGACGCCATTTCTTAATCGCCAAGAATCGCGAACAGCTTCTGATGTAGACAGAGGAGGCTTGCATTCGGGAGCACATCTTTCTTTGAAAAGGCCAAGGGATGACCATCTTGGGACAACACAGCTCCTATAGCAATAGAGGAAGCATCGCTTTCTACAACAAAAACTTTGGAAAAGTCCCAAGAAGACAAGCACAAAGCGTTGTAATCATTTTATTTTTCGCTCAGTAAATGCCTGTATGGCCTCTGTACTCCAAGTGAATTTAGTGGAACGTAGTAAATCGGTGAGAGGAGCGGCGAGTGTGGCGGAGTGGCGAACAAACCGTCGATAAAACCCGGTGAGGGCTAAAAAACCCCGGAAAGCCGTGAGGGAACGTGGGCTCCGCCAATCCACAATTGCTTGTATTTTATCTGGGTCAGGTGCCACACCTTGGGTAGAAATCACGTGGCCCAAATAATTCACCGTATTCACACCAAAAACACACTTAGATAATTTAGCAACAAATTGGTTAGAATCAAGCAATTCTAAAATCAACTTTAAATGAACTAAATGATCTGATAATGATTGGCTGTAAATCAAGATATCATCAAAGAAAACTAAAACAAACCGCCTTAAGTAAGGACGAAGTAGGTCATTCATTGCCGATTGAAAAGTTGATGGGGCGTTGGTAAGTCCAAAAGGCATAACCAGAAACTCGTAGTGCCCGTCAAATGTCCGAAAAGCAGTCTTATGTGTGTCTTCAGGTGCCACCCTAATTTGGTGGTAGCCTGAGCGTAAATCAATTTTTGTGAAAATGGTAGCAGACCCTAGCTCATCTAGTAGCTCATCAATTGTAGGAATTGGAAACCTATCCTTGATGGTGATAGCATTTAGTGAACGATAATCGACACAGAACCTCCATGTGCCATCTTTCTTTCGCACCAATAGGACAGGGGAAGAGTATGGGCTAGTGCTAGGAATGATAATTCCCTCATTTAGCATGTCTTGGATAATGATAGTCATGGCGTCCTTTTGTGAGTGTGGATAACGATAAGGTTTGACGTTCACTGGTGAGGAATTTGGGAGGAGTGGAATATGGTGATCATGGGGTCTTGATGGTGGCAGACCATGGGGTTCTTTGAAAACTGATGGGTAAGACAGTAATAGGTCCTGGATTTCATGGGGAAGTGTGTGGAAGGGTGAGTTGGATGTGAGAGTTATGGGAGGTGGGTGTGTTGGGGCTGTTTGGTCTGTTGGTTGGAAGGTAAGGAGATGTAACGAGGCAATGGAATCTGTATGGATTAGTTGGCAAAGTTGGTGGTAGGTGGTGGGGGTGGGAAGGGATTTGGGTTCACCAGTAAGGGTGATGGCAGTATTTTTGTGGGTAAATGATATACTAGGAATTGAAAAATCTGCATGTATAGGTCCTATTGTTCTCAACCATTCAATTCCCAAAACAACGTCTGCTCCTTCAATGGGCAGGAGGTAAAAAGGGATGGTGAACGTAGAGTCTTGCAAGGTAATGGGGACATTGGGGCAAAAGCCAGTGCAGCTTATGTGTTCACCATTTCCCACCATGACAGAGAATTTTGAAATGGGTGTTGTGGGCAGGCGAAGGTGGGAAGCAATGCGTGATTGTAGGATATTGTGAGAGTCGCTCAGTATCAATTAGGACCATGATCGTGAGCCCTCAATCATTCCCTGAAATTTGAGAGTTTGGGTTGATTGGTGGCCATTGAGGGCTTGGGTAGAAAGTCGAAAGTGTATGCTCTGCGTGTCAATTGTGGTTTCAAAGAAATAGGGGTGATGTCCTCTGTGAAGGCTCAATAGGATCTTCAACCAAGAGTAGGAGGAATCGGCTCGAGGAACACTTGTGTCTGGAAGGAATTTGTCATCACAATTATAGCAAAGGCCTTGGGCTCTTCTTTCTTGCATTTGAGATGGTGTGAGGCGTTTATGGGAAAATTGGGAGGGTTAGGAGTCTTTGGCTTTTTGTGAAATTTGTCGGGTTTGGTGTTTGGTATGGGGTCTTTGGGTTTGGTTGGGGTAGTGTTTGGGTGAAGTGGTTAGGGCGTGGCATGGAACTTTGGGTGTTGTTGGTGTTTGAGGTGTAGGGTGGGGCTTTTGTGAATTTAGGCTTGGAGTCATTGATTTTAGCCTCACGAGTTTTGCCATTCCAATGGCCTGAGATATTGAATATGGTCTTTGAAGAGCTACTGCTTTTGAATCTCGGGTTTTAAACCGTAGATGAAGCGATTCAAAATAGCATCGGTGGCACCCAAGAACTCTGTTGCCTGACTTTCAAATTTAACTTGGTAATCACCAACTGATCCTTGCTACTGTAATTTAAATAATTCAGCTTGGTGGTTTTCATAGGTTGAGGGACCAAAACGTAATTCTAAGGCTCTAATGAAAGAGTACCAATCAGTGAGCTGGTTGTTTTGGTGCATCCATTTGAACCAACTTAAAGCATTCCCCTTCATATAGAAACCAGCGATGTACAGGCGCTGTTCCACAGGAATCTGATGCAGTAGAAAATATTGCTCAGCTTGAAAAAGCCAATCGAGTGGTTCTGTGCCATCAAATGAGGATAGCTCTAATTTTGGCCCTTTAAAACCTGTTTGAGGGTTAGGAGAAAATGGGGCTTGAAAGGGTGTAGTGAAAATTGGTGGCATGAAAGGTGGGTAGGTTGGAATCTGGAAGTGTGTGGAAAATGTTGGCGCGTGGGTGGTTGTAAAGGTGTTAAATGGTGGTGGTTGACCAGGTTGGGTTGGAAATGGTGGGGGTTGGGTTAGTGGCCTGACTAGGTTTTGGTTGGGTGGAATAGGGGGTATAACAGACATGGGAGTAGTGGGGACAGAGGTAAAAACTGGTTCAAAACCAGGAGGAAAAGTTGGAGATGGGAGTGGGAGAGATATACCTGATGATGAACCCAACTGTAGTTGAGGATGAGAAGCCAAGGATGAGAGTTGTCCCATAAGACCAGCCATGAGTGTTGACAGTGCTTCTTGACCATTTGCTAGGTTTTGCTGCCCAGTTGCCATGGCCTGTTGCAATGCTTCATGTCTGGTGTCCTGGATTTGTTGTTGGTTTTCAAGCTGTGTTTGCATTGTTCCAAGCTGGTTAGCAACTTGTTGATTGATAACCTGAATAACTTCATCTAAGTCTCTTGTGGTGGGTTTGTGAGGCATTGAGAAGGATGAAAGCACCAAATGATAAGCTGCTTATAACTACTATGAGAGCTACAAGAAAGCTAGGGTTTACTAATGCTGCAAAAGAGAAGAAAATTAAACACTGATTTCATTCATGCCCTATCACCAGCGATACCCTACATTTAAAGGCTAGCACTCATGGGCCAAGCCCAAACATGTGTTCATACTCACTTAGGAAAACATAAAGACAAGGATAATTAAAGGCCCAAATATAATAGCATAAGTAATTTGGTCCAAAGAAACAACTAAACAAAGTCTTTTAGCCAGAATGGCTTTTTAGGAGCCCTTTTCATTCCACTTTGGCCCACTTCTGTTGGAGGCCCACTATCACAATGTCAAACATAATATTTTTGCCTTTCACGCTGTCCAATGATTTCATGGTCTGTTATAACTTTAGCTTAATAAATTCTATTCAACGTAATGAATATATTTAATATATTACTTAAATATATATTAATATATTTTTAATTTAATATATGACTTAATATATTTAATTTATATGTAACAAATTCTTATAATTTAACACAATTACTTTAATATATTACTAATATATTAAACATAAAAATATTATTTAATATATTAGATTAAAATTTTAAAATATATTATTTGATTATTATTGGTTCAACCACGAATAGACCAATACTCGCTCTAGACTTAATTATAAACAAAAATACATAATTTTACAAGGATTAAAAATGGTAGTTAAATTCATTTAATTTTATTGATTTCATATAAAACAGGAACTATATTTACTAAACCACAATTAATCTTTATGGTTCTCACAACTTTTCTTAGAAAACAAAAGTTGAATTAACTTAAATATTTTTGGAACAATGGCCTTGAATATGTGCAGGTTAGTTGAATTTTGTTTATATTTGAGTCTATCAAACTTTGACACTTTTTTGTTAATAATCGAATCCGAATGGAGTAAACCTTAAACCGATGCCTTTACCGATTAAATGATAGGTCCGATTTTAGAAACATTAATTCCTTATTCTGTTTATTTATTACTTTACATCATAAACACAAACTCTTTCTATTTTGGTTTCTTAACGCCACACTGGTTATTGTTTCCACATATTCCAATTTAGCATTTGCTACTTCTATTTTTTTAGTTGGTGTATCTTTCAAAAATAAAGGCTAAACTATAATTTTTGTCCTTTATCTTTTAGTGTTTTATCGTTTTCGTCCTTTATCTTTTAAAATGTCTGTTTTCGTCCTTTATCTTTACAAGGTGGTTTGAAATGGTCCTTTTAGCCCTTTTCCGTGAATAACACTGACGGAAAATCTATGTGTCATTGATGCCGTTAACATCTGGCACATTTCATAGGAAAAAAACGAAAACAAAACACTGCAAAAAATAGAAGAGGAATTCATGGAGAACTAGATCCATCCCCTTCCTTTGTCAATCCCTATAGATTCCTCCCCAAGTCTGTTTTCAATCCTAAGTAAAAATCACATATTTCAATTGATTTGCAACATTTCTTTGTGGTTCCTTTCGTTTTGTGATTTTCCATCTAATTTTGGTTTTTGAGTTTTCAATTTCTTACTGATTACAACGTAGAATGTGTGATTTGCAACATTTTTGGGTTTTCAATTTCTTACTAGATCAATTTCGTTTTTGGGTTTTCAATCCTCAAATGATTTGCAACATTTCTTTGTGGTTCCTTTTGTATTTTACTTGCTCTAATGCTCAACCTATTGTGGGGTTTCTCCGAAAAAATCTTCAAAAGCAAAGTGAAGATAGAAGAGATGGCGATGGGGATGAGCTGTGTTTGGTTTTCGTGTCCTTCAATCCCAACAACACCAATTGCAAGACCCACTGCAACAATGGGAAGGGGCTGAAAGTGAAATCCTAATATTTGGGATTTTGGGGAAGAAAAAGAAGACCCTTTATGTCCAACTCCAACGGTACAAAAAAAAACACAATCAGCAATTACATGGCAAAAACTGAAAAATCACAGTCCATCTCATCTTTTTCAAACGGTTAAATTAACGTTTCAATTAAAAAGGACAAGTTTAAACTACTTTGAAAAGATAAAGGACTAAAACGAATATTTTAAAAGATAAGGACGAAAACAAATAAACAGTGAAAAATAAAGGACAAAAAGTATATTTTAGCCAAAAAAAAATTCTTTAAATTGTTCGATAATTGCGTTATAATGAGTTGTTATTACATTAATGTCAATTTATAATTATAAAATATAAAAATTACTAGGTTTATCAGTAAAACTCATAGTACTTATACTAAAAAATAAAAACAAATTTTTTTAAAAAAGCGTGAAAAAGTAAAATTCAAAAAATTACAATCAATATCCATATATTATGATAAAAATGATATTTATAGTTATTATATTTACACATTTATAGGCAAAATTTTAAGAATTGTCATTTTATCTATATTATTATACAGAAAATAATATCTCAAAAAATTTATCAATAAAATTTACATTTTACTTGCTTGCACCCGTGCGTAGCACGGGATTCATGTCTAGTAAAATAATTAAAAATACATCAACTGAAAATAAAGTTATAAATCAAGCTAAAGACTCTCTAATATGCTTATATAATTTTCTAACATTTACTTATTGGTTTTTAATTAAAAATGGTACATATTTCTGCACTAACATGCATAGCAATAGTATCTTCCGTTGCTGGTGCTGGTATTTTTTTATTGGATATTACTTGATATTTGGATCTTAGGTGCTAGTCTTTGGGTTAATGCTTGCAGACGTGGGCATATTACTGAATAGAAGTTGATAGAGGATCAACTTGCTCCAATTCAAAATGCTGGTGATAGGATTGATTTGGAAGGAGTATTGGTTGCTGTTGTTGTAATGCACTTGCTCTCTTTGTCTTCCAATGGATCATTCGGCAAGTTTTTCCAATACACGTGTCCTTTTGTATAAGATTTCTAAGACTTGGAGTCCTATTGTCTAAGAATTTTTTTGCAGAATTGGTCTCTTTTTAATTGCCTTGGCTCGTATGCTCTGCTGTATAAAATTAAAAATTCTGGTTCATGGCCTCTATTTTTTAGTTGTTGTTCTGCTACTAGGTTGTGTAATGCATCAATTAACTGCGTACTCCTAATCAGGACAATTGTTTTGTGAGGTTCTATTCTTTTGACTCTGAATGCACAATTCCAAGAGTTTAGCTGTTTTAATATTGGAGAACAAAATCGGGTGGACCGATTGTAGTCACCACAGGATGGAGTTGTTGTTGCTGCAATTTGATGTTGCTATTAGGACTTTGGCTCTGAGCCTGAGGATATGTTTTCTACGATGATATGTACTGCAGTATCAAATGCATGCTTGGGATTGACAATATGGATGCAAATATGGGACCAAGGTGCATTAACACTAACAGCAATAACAGTTGAAGCTGCCAGTGTGACCAATTAGGCAAAGCATCTAGTTATGTGTTAGCTTCACCTGTTTTTTGCATCACGCAAGGAAAATATATCACCAAGGTATCCCTATAGCCAATAACCGTAGGACTAATCCCCCCGAGAATATAAAGTATCGGTTAAGGGGCAACTCCCCTCCCCCACAGATGGAGCTCTATTCCTATCATCAGGATTTGAACCATAAACATATGGTTAAAGGGCCTGAGCTACTAGCCACATGGCCCATCTTTGATTAAGCATGGTGATTGCAAATATTTCAGATGATGGGAAAGAATGAGAGAACAAACTAAAATTTGGTGCTGTTTGGGATACGGTTGTTGCTGTTTTCTTGGGGTTGCTTACTGCTAGGATTCTGATGTTCAGCTCTTGACATGTTTCTATGTCATATTGCTTATTTGGGGGCTGCGACATATTTATCTTTAGCTTAGTTTACAGTTATCTTACTTGGCATGGGGGCTGTTATTATGCTATTTCGCTTATGTTCATGGATGTGGTGTATCATCTTTGGTTCTGTTTTTATCTGCTTTGGTTTTCATGAAATTTGGGTGTAGGATTGAGCACTCTTGTGCTTCATTCAACATCACTTTTATCAATAAAATTGGTTGGCTTAGATATGGGGAAAAAAAAAATAGTATCTTCTGCTCACAATAAAGTTAAACTCATAAAATTTATGGTAAATTCTTCCATATCCAGGAAGAAAGGTGGGTATTGGTACCCATCCGTGAAACAGACAAAAATAATCTCAATAAAAATAAAAAAACTATAATTCAAACATGAATTATAAATAACAAAACAAATAAAACCTACAAAACAAACTCAAAATAAAAAAATAAATTGAAATATCAAAAGAAATTGAAATCGTGTATGAAAGAAGTAAAATAATAGAAGAAATTGACAAAAATATAATTTTATTATTAGGAATGAAATAAGAAAAGAAAAATAAGCTAGGAATGAAATTAAATAGTTTACACAAATATTAGAATATTATTTAAACAGTGATCCAAATAACAAAAATAGAGAAATAATTTTTATAAAAAATGAAATAGAAAAAGAATAAAAAGACTCCTTAGAGAAAGTCAACATTTGTTAATAAATATAAAAAAATTTCAGGGAATTTCTCTATACTCTCATACTAACAATAGGTATAAAAACTAAGCATTTAATTTCATTTTAAAAAAGTTAAAAAATGATGTGGCGTTAAATAATTGGTCATTAGGTATTCATACCCAATAAAACTCCGGGGTATCGAAGTTCACACCAAAATTTATATATGGAAAACTCTAAATTAAACGCATTGTGTAGTTAGAAAAGCCTCCTTTTTTTTAATAAAGATTTTTTCTCTCCAAGGGTTTCCGTCCTTGAAGCCCTTGTGAGAAGCTTCTCTCCCTGTGAGACGGCTGCAGCTTTTTTCTCGATTTCTTGGCACTGAGTTCGGTCTGTTTCTTTATTCTTCCCTGCTTCTCTAGGATGTCAGGAGACGGTGATGAGGCTACGGTGGAGGTGGAGGTTGAGGGCGTTGAGGAGGCGTCTGATAACCCAACGACCGGCCCGACCTTGGTGGGCGCTTCTTTCTCGATCGCCCCTATCAGGGTTCACATTATGAAGGAGCGAATGGCAGGCGTTTGGAGACCAGGTAGGGGCGTGAACATACGGGAGTTGGACGCTGGTATTTTCTTGTTTCAGTTCTTTCATCCTCTCGATTTTGAAAGGGTGCTCAAGCAAGGTCCATGGTCCTTTGATAAACATCTATTGGCTCTCAGTAGCATTCCGGCAGGCATGGCACCAAGCGAAGTTCCTCTCTTTAAGATTCCTTTTTGGGTGCAAGTCCATAACATACCAGTTGGTTTTATGTCAGAAACAGTGGGTCGTTATGTTGGGAATACCGTAGGGTGTTTTGTGGAATATGATGCGAAGAATACATCGGATTTTTGGCGTGTCTTCATGCGAGTCAGGGTCCTCCTGGATGTGAGGAAACCATTACTGAAGAAGCTGAAGCTCCGAAAACCAGGCGGTGACGCGAAGGAGGTCTGTTAAAATATGAGAGGTTGGAGACTTTATGTTATTTGTGTGGTATGCTGGGTCACATGGAGGGGGCTTGTGACAAACGTTTTGATATGATATCAGATGATGGGGCACGCAATTGGGGTCCGGAAATCAAGGCTGAGGTGCGTCGGGGCGGTGGAAGCGGTGGTGCGAGGTGGTTGAGGGAGGAGGGTCGGGAGTGGAAGGCACCAAACTTTGCGGGACAACCAGCGCAACCTTTGCATGGTAATTACGCGTCCTCAATCACGCTGACCAAGTGGCGATAACTTTGCATCCAAAACGGCAGGCTTTAATTCATCAGGTAATGGCATTGAGAATTTGGTGGAAATCTTCAAAAATCCAGCAATACTTTTTCCTAAAAAAGCAGCACCTGTAGTTGTTGCACCAAAGGTTATGTTGGACGTGGAGATGGAGGCTGAGGTGGCGATGATTGGACAGGAAAAGAATGAGAGAGGGTGATGTGAGGGAGGGTGATATGGACAAGGGAACTGACGGTAGTGGTGGGGAACATAAAAACAACAATATGGCAGTGCATTTTTTACTGGTGGGCCCTGGCAGTGGGGTCTGCCAGGAGCAACGAGTCTTATCAGCTGGAACTGTTTGGGTTTGGGTCACCCACGAGCAGTTATTTCCTTACGTGACCTCGTCCGGGCGTACCAACCGGATGTCATCTTTCTGTGTGAAACTTTGGTACATGCTGCTAAGATTGAAGAAATTAGAGTTCGTTTGGGGTTTGACTCGGCATTTGCGGTGGATTGTGTTGGTCAGAGTGGGGGTCTTGCTCTTCTTTGGAGACATCCTATTGACTGTTCGATAACTCGTTACTCTTCCAATTATATTGATGTGGAGGTGTCAAGTGGTAATAATTCTTTGTGGAGACTTACAGGTTTCTATGGCTATCCGGAGTCAGGGCATAGGCGTGCTTCCTGGGACTTGCTTCGTACCTTGGCTCGTGATAATATTTTACCGTGGTGTATTATGGGTGACTATAATGACTTACTTTCCAATGAGGAGAAGAGTGGTAGTGCTGATAGGGCTCCCTGGTTACTGCGGGGTTTCAGGGAAGCCATTCAAGATTGTGCTCTGATTGATATTACTATGCAAGGCCATCCTTTTACCTGGCACAAGGGGCGTAGCACAGATAACTTTAAAGAGGAACGCTTGGATTGTATAATGGCTACACAAGATTGGTTGGATTTGTTTCCTAATCACTCTCTTCTTAATGGGGTGGCAGATAGATCCGATCACACGCCACTATGGCTCCAACTCTGGGAGCGACAGCGTAGAGGATCACCTAGACCGTTTCGGTTTGAAAACGCATGGCTTGAGGATGATGATCTTCCTAGTATCGTTGCTGAGAGTTGGAATAGGGGTGTGGGCCTTGATTTTATGGGGCGTATGGAAAATTGCACAACTGGCATTGATTTATGGGGTCGTAAGCTGCGTATGCGTTATAGACTTGATATACAGCGATGTAGAGAGTAGCTCGAAACTCTTAGATCCTCACCACATGCGAACGATATTCACCGTTATCAAGAGGTGAACCTTCGTTTGAGCTCACTTTTAGCACAAGAGGAGATGTTTTGGAAGCAACGGGCTAAGGTTCATTGGCTTCATGATGGTGATACAAATTCTAAATTTTTTCATGATATGGCTAGCTCTCGTCGTCGTCGTAATTTGATTTCCACGTTGGTGAGAGAGGATGGGACAGCAGTGGACACACAACAAGAACTTGGTAGTGTGGCGTGTTCCTACTTTAACGGTTTGTTTGGGGAGGTACGTGGTCATTATGGTCCGGTGCTAGAATGTATGGCTCCTAAGTTGAATGATATTGATAATGATCTCTTGATGGCTCCTTTCACGGTTGATGAGTTTAAAAAGGCTCTATTTCAAATGCACTCCGACAAAGCGCCGGGGCCCGATGGTTTGAATCCGGCTTTTTTCAAGAGGTTTTGGAATTTATGTGGCCCAGAACTCTTTCATTCATGATTGCTTAGCTGGATAGTGGTGAGTTTCCGCCCATGTTAAACGATGCTAACATTGTTTTGATACCAAAAGTTGATAATCCTACTTCTATGCGAGACTTGCGCCCCATTGCTTTATGTAATGTTATTTACAAAATTGTTTCAAAAGTTCTTGCTAATCGCATGAAGAGTGTTCTCTACAAGTGTGTCTCGCCCGAGCAATCGGCTTTCGTAGCTAATCGTTCTATTCTTGATAATGTTATGGTAGCTATAGAAACGATTCACTACATGAAAAACAAAACTAATCGGTAAGATGGGGAGGTGGCACTCAAAATTGATATCGCAAAGCTTACGGCCAGGGTGGATCGGGGTTATTTGAGAAGTGTAATGCTCAGGCTTGGGTTCCATGAGAAGTGGGTGAGATGGATGGGTATGTGTGTTGAAACAGTTCATTACTCAGTGCTCATGAATGGTGAGAAAGCTGGCTCAGTCTCTCCAGGGAGGGGACTTAGGCAGGATGACCCACTGTCACCTTACCTTTTTATATTGTGTGCGGAAGGTCTTACTTCTCTTCTTAAAAATCGTGAGGCTAGAGGGGACATCCATGGTATTAAAGTGTGTCGAGGAGCTCCTATCCTGACACACCTCTTATTTGCAGATGACTATTTTTTGTTTTGCAGGGCTACTGACGGAGAAAGCAGAACCTTGAAAGAAGTGCTGGCAATATATGAGCAAGCTTCTGGTCAATCTATCAATCTTCAGAAGTCAGAGATCTTTTTCAGCAGAAATACAAGTCAACCTATGAAGAACTGTGTGATAGCTAATCTTGGCGTAACTGAATGCCTGGGTACGGGTAAATATTTAGGCCTACTATCCATGGTGGGTTGTAGCAAGAAACAGCTATTTGGCTATCTTCGGGATCGCTTGTGGAAACGCATACATCAATGGTCTGGTAGGCACTTATCTAAAGCAGGCCGTGAGGTGTTAGTTAAGTCGGTGGCGCAGGCAATTCCAGCGTATTGTATGAGTACTTTCCTTATCCCTACCACCCTTGGGGAGGAGATGGAACGTATGATCAACTCTTTTTGGTGGGGTTCTAATCGTGGGGCTAGACGTGGTATTAACTGGCTCAGTTAGGACAAATTGACAATGAGGAAGGAATATGGTGGCATGGGCTTTCGCCACTTTCATGGTTTCAATTTAGCAATGCTAGGGAAGCAAGGTTGGCGTTTATGCACCAACCCGGATGCTATAGTTTCACGTGTCTTCAAAGCTAAATACTTTCCAACAGGGAATTTTCTGGAGGCCCGCAGGTCATAATCCGAGTTATGTTTGGCGTAGCATCCATACTTCACAGGTATTGGTTAAATTCGGAGCTAGATGGAAAATTGGTGATGGCAATAACATTAACGTGTGGAAGGACCCGTGGTTGAAAGGGGAAGGTTCGTCTGTGGTTACCTCTCCTACGCTTATGGGTTTCGAGGATATGAAGGTTAGTGGTCTCTTTGATGTTGACGGTCGTGGGTGGAACATTCCTCTCCTTAACCACCTGTTCAATCCGGTGGATAGGGTGAAGATTCTTAATGTGTCTATTCGATGTAGGAATGATGTGGATTCTTTGGCTTGGAACAAAAGTAGAGATGGGTACTATTCAGTTAAGTCGGCGTATTATGTTGCTATGAATGAGCTCATTGACACTATGGATATGAGAGTTGCTGGAAGTTGGAACTCGGTTTGGAATCTTAAGGTACCTCATAAGGTACGCCTGCTTCTTTGGCGTTGTCTGCGTAGAGCTCTTCCTTGTCGGGCAAACCTACGCCGACACCATGTCCCGTGTACAGCAACCTGCGCCATGTGTGATGGTGTTGTGGAGTCAGAATGGCATCTTTTCTTTGAGTGTCCGAAAGCAGTTGACATGTGGAGGGCAGCCAGTTTTTGGGATTTAATTCATCCGGTTTTTCTTGCCGGAGAGGGTTTTAATGATGGCACTTTTCATCTGTTGGCCACGCTTACCAGTGATGCTAGATGCCGCTTTGCTATGTTAATCTGGTGTTTATGGAAACGACGCAATGAGAAAGTTTGGGATGGAATTGAAAAGCCAACCCATATCTCACTGCAGTGCTCTCTTGATTATTTCCTTACCTGGCAGCATATTCAGAAAACCAAATTAGTTCACACATCAGGAGGTGCACAACAGCCACCCAACCACACGCCTTGGACTTGCCCGGAGGCGGGTTCTCTCAAATGCAATGTTGATGCGGTATTTATGACGGCAGCAGTACGCTATTGGTCTTTGTCTAAGAGATCCGGGGTAATTTTGTGAAAGCGAAGACGCTGTGGTTTATTGGACGCCTCACCCACGTGAGGTGAAGCGATTGGTTTGTTGGAAGCTATTACTTGGCTGCGAGACTTAGGTACTCACCGCGCCACCATTGAGCTTGATTGTAAAGCGGTAGTAGATGGAATTCGGGGTTCCCTAAGTCTTAACACCGAATATGGCTCAATTTTACATACTTGTCGTAACCTTTTATCTAGTCTTGAAAACTACTACGTTAGTTTTGTTCGGAGGCAAGCCAACCTTGTTGCTCACACTCTTGCTAGAGCGACAAGGAATTTTGCTAGCATCCAAGTCTTTGATTGTATTCCTTCATGTATTTCCACGTTGATTTTGAATGAAATTCCATAAGTTTTCTTTTGTCAAAAAAAAAAAAAAACGCATTGTGTAAAATTCGCTCGGCGTATATAAGAAAACTGTAAATGTAAATTGAAAACACGGAGAGAATCAATAATTCATAAATATATACAATCCATTAATTAAAAGCATCAATATCCCAATTGCATACTACTTGAACAGTTTTAAAGCTATTTACAGCAATCGGTTTGGAAATGAAAATGCTCCATTTGGTTGCATCTAGATATTAATAAATGAAGACCAACACCAACCAATACTAAGAGAAAATGCCAAATATCCTTATTCTCTCCCACATCCCCCACAGCCACAGTTAATGCATCGAAGGTTGTTGTTGACATGTGTTGTGCTTAAACCATCACTGATTATTCCACTGGCTTCTCTCGCACGTAGTTGCCTTTCATGGCAGCTTTCCGTTGGGTCCAAGTACTTATAGCAGGTGTCCGTCTCAAAGCTTTCACTCCAAATGGGTTGTCTTTGCTCTGTTCCGTTGCATGGACAACAGTTAGCAGCCAAAATAACACAACACAAAGAAAATGATGAAATGAACTTTCAATGTTCAAACCGAACAAACAAAAGTCACAAGTCAGAAATTGATTGTGATTTAATAGCAAATCTAGCAGATGGGACTCGTGCTGACAAGTGCGAGAAAATCAATAAGAAATAATTTTTTCATGTAAAAGATGGAAATGCTGACATGTCAGGAAATAATCGATCGTAGTGGATAACCAAACTAAATATAGTTGATTTTTTTAAATAGAAGATAGTAAAATATGAAGATGTTGTCACGTGGCGCAACGTGTATAACGAAACTAAGTGTAATTAGTTTTCTTGTATATAGATAATAGATAGATAACAGAAGACTAATGAAAGAAGAGGATAGTTACCAATCGGCAAGTTTCGGCTTGAACATCACAGACGGGGAAATCAGGAGGGCAGCAGCTGGATCCATCATCACAGCATGTTGCAGACTCAAGGGGGCAACATCCCCATGCAAAGCAGAAGTTTGCATACTCAAAAAGGCAACAGCATGTGGTTCCAGCTGAGCAAGAGTAGTATTCATCACATACAGTTGACGGCTTCACAGGAGTTGGAGGGGAAGGACCAGGATTTGGGGGGTTTGCACCATTCTTGGTGGGGTATGATGGCTCCATTGCAATCCCACACTTACCAGTTTCGCTTGTTAGCACATTCCGCTCCATCTTAATGTAACCATTCTCACCCCATTCTGGACCCCATGAGTTCCTCACTATCCAGTAATCAGTCCCGTTTTCTGTTCCATATCCAACTACCACAACACCATGGTCAAGTTCTGTTCCACATATGCCAGTAAAAACACCCTGCATCAACAAACAAACAAACAAACAAACAAAAAATTAAACTTGAATAGGTAATCTTAAACAATCTTATCCTGCCTAAACAAATAATTGGAACACTAACTTTGTACCCAAAAATCTACTGGTTGTGATATAATTTATCCTTGCATTAGATAAGTTAAAGAAGGTTAATATTAGATAATTATCATTAAAAAAAAAAAAGGCAACACGGGTAAGAATAAGATGGATATATTACCGACTGATAAAGTTGAAACGCTCTGCCACCGGCTTCAATGGCAACGCTAATTGGTTGGTTTGCAACGGCCTTCTTCAAGGCTTTTTCATCATTTTCAGGGACATCTTCATATCCTTCAATGGTGACTACCCGAGCATTTTTCTGAGAATCCAGAAATTAGATAATTAGCTAAATATCTATATATACATTTTTCAACGTGTCACTTAGATTTGTTTGAATGAGACATACCCTGTTTAGATCACAAGTATTATCGCTAGCATGATAAGGATAATCCTCTTCGGTATCAATGCCTCCGTTTTGAATGATAAACTCGAAAGCATTGTCCATGAGACCTCCATTGCACCCCATGTTATAGCCTTTATCACAATCCACCAACTCCTGCTCCGACAAAGATATGAGATCTCCGGTCACAATTTGGTTGATCCCTTCCACCGCAGCAACCGTGGAGAATGCCCAACAACTCCCTTCACGTACCACAAAAGTCAATTCAACTCAATACCAACCAAACAAAATTGAGTTTTCAACAAAAATCATGTAAACCAATTTAATTCCTAAAAAATGAAAAATATCAATTTGACCATCTCAAATAAAGGTCAAATTAGTCATTGGTAGATATTAAAATATCCCTAAAATTTATCATAAAAAAGATTAATTTAACCTGGAATTGAGATTCTCAAAGACCAAGTTAAGAACTAAATTGGTCTCTTTAATTTGGATATTTGCTCAACAAAATTCATATCATTTTTGGTTGTTGTTAACTCACAGAAATTAAGGCCTTTTTGGATATAGGGTATACACAATTCATAGGGTATACACAATTCATATCATGAGCGTTATATAACTTTCACAAACAAAAACAAAGCTACTACAATCTTTTTCAAAACAATGCACGTGCTAGTGTTTCGTGAATCAAACGGCAATGAAATTAACAACCCAACGCAATGATCAATGTAATTACAACAAAACCAATATAAATTATTCAACCGGAAAAAAGAAAAAAAAACTCACCACATTGGCCTTGATCTTTAACGGGAGCAACCGCACCCTTTTCTCTCCAATCCACTGATTCTGGCAAATCGTCGCTATCACGAAAAGCGTAGCGATCGCTCTTCTTGGACGCAGAGAGCATTCCTTTGGATCGGCGCGTTTTGGTACCCAAGAACACGGCACGGTACTCCTCATTGGTGAGATCAGCGAACTTGTTGAGCCCCAACTTGTAGGTTTGGTTCTCTACCTTGTTGTGGTCGTCGATGAACCGCAGGTTGTCCTTGAAAATCTCAAACCTGCGTTGTTTCTCTCCCAAGGCGTTGTAAAACTTGCCGTGCTTCACCAACCACGCTTCGTACATGTTTCTGAGGTGGTTCTCGGTTCTGGCCTCGAGTTTTGCGTCGTAGTCGATAATGGACATGTCGAGTGCAAACCCAAGAGCCAGAAACGAGAGAGAAAGCACGAGGGCAAGGGAAAGATGCGATCTTTGAAAGAGACTCGTCATGATTATGGGAAATGGATTGATGGGGAAGGTGGGGGTTGTGTGAAGGAGGTTATATAAGAGCAGAGAGTTTAGAGAAGGTGGAGAGAAGAATGAATGAACGTGAATTGGGATTGGTTCAAAAAACGGAAGCTGCGTTTAAATAGGGGGGTTGGATTGGATGGAGTCCTCGTACGAGTCACGCATGTCAATGTCTCTCAACAACATGCGCTGGAAACAGGGAGGGCACTTTTTTTATACTACGTTGGCTTCGCTCTATTTAGGATTTGATTGCCGCAACTGAATATGCTTTGACATGGACGTAAAAAGAACAACTTCTTTGTTGTTTTCGTTATTTATTTATTATTCATGAGTTAAATATATTTTTATTTCCTATAAAATTTATATTTTTTGTTTTTAGTCTCTGTACCTATTTTTTAGTTCCTATATAGCGACTAAAAAATGGGCAAGGACTAAAAACCAAATTCGAGATAATTATAGGGACTAAAAATATATTTAATCCTTTATTTATTTCCTTTTTATAAATTTTGATCGCATGTAACCATTAATGCTCCTTTTGTTTTAGATTTTGGACAAATGATTTTGAACTAATTAATTTTAAAAATAAATTGAATTTTTTTTACCGTAAAAAAAATCAATTTTGGCAATTAATTTCAGCAATAATAATATTTAAAAGTGAGACTAGAAAAATTAATTTTGTTTGAATGATAATGGTACAAATGTAAATAACTTTGTGAGTCTAACGATAATTAGTATGCGTATAAGGAGTTGAGAAAAATGTATTTTCAGGTTCTTACATATGGCTATGGAGGGGAAGATGGGCGCCTGATATATTCGTCCATGATGCCCGGGAGGGAGGTGCAGGTTAGGTGGTTAGCGCCTGAAGTGGAGTGGGTTAAGCTTAACTGTGATGGTGTTGTCTCTCACCATGGTGGTTTAGCGTCAGCATGTGGTGTGTTGAGGGGTTCCGGAGGTAATTTCATTTTTGGATATGCTTCAAATATTAGTCCTTGCACAGTCACAGCAGCTAAGCTTTGGGCAATCCTTATGGGCCTTCAAATAATCTTGCTCAAGCGATTTGGTAAAGTTATTATTGAGTCAGATTCAGTGACTACAGTCAAACTTATCCAGTCGGGGTGTTCTTCGCAACACCCCTATTTCAGTGTGATTTCAGACATCAAATCCCTTATGAGACTAGTTGGGGACGTGGTTCTTGTCCATATCTTCAGAGACGCGAATCAGGTAGTGGATGGCTTTGCTAAGTTTGGTCTTACATAAGATTTATGTAGTAGGTATTTCAGAAGTATTCCTAATTTTGTTTTGAATGACGTTTTGGCGGATGCTGTGGGAACCTGGTTTCCTAAGGGTTTTTAGTTTTGACTTTCCTCAGGGGGGCTTAGCCCCCTGTTGTTTACCAAAAAAAAAAGTGGCATTATAAGGCGGATGACTTTGACTCATGAATGTTTGATCGCAATTTTGATCCACCTAAAATATTTTTTCATGTTAAAATAGATTAAAATATATTATAAGGTAAAATTGGTTCAATCCACGCGCGTGCTCACACACACATATTACATACAAAAGAAATGCTAGGAACACACTCTCTTATTGATTGAAATTCACATGGGTCCCACCAAATTTATGTGGAGTCAATTGAATTTTAACCAATAAAAGAGTGAGTGTTGAGAAGAGAGTGTTAAAGAGAGTGTTATGAGTAAATACCCAAATTAGTCCCCAATAAAAACCACGGAGACCAATTTAGTCACTGAGAAATGAGAAATGAGAAGAGAGTGTTATGTCATATTGTATGTGTTAGATATTGCTTTGAAGTCCAATAAGTGTGTAGTGAGAATTATGCAGAATAATCTAACGATAAAAAGGGGATTAAATGGCTAAGTTAAAGGCTAGCATTACAATAACAAAAATCAATTTTGGCAATAATATTTAAAAGTGAGACTAGAAAAAATAAAAAAAATTGTGAGTCTAACCATAATTAGTATGCGTATAGAAAATTGAGAAAAATGTCTTTTGGGGGTCTTACACATGGCTATAGGCGGCATTATAAAGCTGGTGATTTGACATATGAATGCTTGATCGCACTTTTGATCCTCCTAATTTAGTATTTGGGCGATTATGGTTCAACTATTTTTTAAATTGTGTAATTTTGGTCTAATCTATATTATAAGGTTCAATCTATATCACAAGGTAATTTTGGTTCAGTCCACACATGCGCACACACGCATATTACATATAATTTTATATAATTAAATTAATGATTATATAAAATAAATTACACACACACACATAATAATAAATTTAAAATATTTCTCAAATAATACATTATTAAAAATAAAAAATTTAAATATATTTTTCGTATTTTTAAATTGGTATTTTAATTATCCAGTCAAAAAATAGGTATTTTAATTATAAATATTTTAAGTAATTTTAAAAATACTCCAAACTATTCCCCTTATTTCAAAAAGGTCTTAAACAGGAAAAATAATAATCATAAGTCCTTATCTTCCCTCTAGACCTTTTTCCCAAATACATCCTAATTCCTAAGGCAAAAAGTGGTTTTGATAAATTTATTTATTATTAATTTATTTTAATAAATCAATTACACACACTTGTCAATTGAACTGAAATAAATTTATTCTTTTATATAAATATATTAGTTTATATGTGATCAATTTTATTAATATATTTATGAAATATAAAATACATTCTAGATAATATTTTTTAAAATATTTTAAAAGTTATATATTGATTTAAAAAATTAAAAAAAGATAAAAACATATTTAAATTTATTACGTTAAATAATATATTATCTTAGGTAATTTTCAAATGTATTTTAGATAAATTATTTGATACATTATCTTAAAAATATAAAATATAAAAATACTTAAATATATTTCAAATCGTTATTTGTTAATAATGTAATATTTTGTGTTAAAAAAGTTTAATGTAATATTTTGAAAAATATTTTAGATAATATTTTAAATGCATTATTTTTATGTGTGTGAATGTTACGTATGATTAATATATTAATAAATGATATAGACATACCTTTTTTTTTGGACAAAGTCAAAAATACCTTATAAATTGATTGGACCAAAATTCCACAAATCGGCAAAATTGCCGAATTACTAAAGTAGGAGGACCAAAAGTGAAAGCAGACATTCAACAAACATGTCATCAGCCGCATAACGCCATATGTAGCCACATGTAAGACCCCATGTCAGCTCCCAAGTGCCACATCGCTAGTTTCATTAAGTATTGGACGATGGTTTAACTTGTGGAGCAAATATGCTTAATTTTGAAAATATAATGACATTGTTCAATTAAAAATATGGGGACCAAAATGGCCAGTGCACCATACTAAGGGGGCCATAAGTGCGGTTAAGTCTAAAGATTTCTTCTTGGCGCATTTTACTGGTGTGGGGGGTTATAAGCATACTCTCTTTGAAAGACCGTGGTTATTGCTCGATTATTATCTCCAAATCCAAAGACCCAATGTTTGTTCCTTCTAAACTATAAGTTTCATGACTTAACTGGTGAGAAATCCTGATCTTTCAGTAGAATTGTACAATTGTAAGTTCTTATGGCGTGTTGGAGCTTTACTTGGTACCATGATCGACAATCTCACCTCCATTTATCTTTGCGGTAAATTTGCCTAAGTATGTGTGGAGATCAATCTCAGAAGGAAGCTTATCTTGTAATGCCCGCACCTCAACGTAAATTGAAATACACGACAATTACATTAAAGTACATGAATTACTAAAAATTTAAAACTTGTTTACAGTAATCCAAGTCATAAATTTCGAACCTAAGTCATAAATCTACTAATTAGATTACAACTTGTACCGAAGTGCACAAAACTTGGAATATCAAATTACAATAAATCTTCCATGACTACAAGGTTGTAGATCGAACTACAACTCCAAAATAAACCCTATCTAAGAGTACTAAGCCTTGAGCTTCGCCTAATCTGCCTCCGGTACCTGCTTATCTGAAAAATAACAATAAAAGAGTGAGATAAAATCTCAGTGAGTCCTTCACGGACTCCTCACTAACTCTTATCGGATCATACTAGTATAATAAACATAATTGAGGCATTTAAAGCCAAAACACTTTTCATATACAGGGCTTAAAATCTTTCTTTTGAAAACTTAATACTTGATAGGCACCCTAAGCGTGAACGCCCTAGGATGCACTAACCTGAGTCTAAACTTAGTATATTGCCGGGCGTGATTATCCACGGTCCAATATACGCTTAGACTAGTAAAGTCCAATATACACTTAGACAACTAGTATATTGTCGGGCGTGATTATCCACAGCCCAATATACGCTTTAGAGAACTAGTATATTGTCGGACGTGTTTATCCACGGTCCAATATACGCTTAGACAACTAGTATATTGCCGGCCGTGTTTATCCATGGTCCAATATACGCTTTAGAGAACTAGTATATTGCCAGGCGTGTTTATCCACGGTCCAATATACACTTCATATCATTTAGGATAAAACTTCACTTAAGCATGGAAAACCTTAATCATATACTTGTGCTATGACATACAGTGTGCAATTACAACAACTATTCATAATGCAACATCCAATTGATGAGGAAACTGTGAATACATGCCTTGACAGGATGGTTTTGATGATTGACAAAAGGGAGCTTTGCAAATAGTCAACCGTGCAAAAAGTGGAAAAGAATACCAAGACGCGTATCAAGAATGATAGTTTCTCAAGTCTTTGGGTTTTGGGTATTTATTTATTTTTATTAAGACTATTTGTAAGTAGTAATAAAAAGCTCTCAATTAAAATAAAATCACACACTCACAAAATGATTTTTATTCTAAAATTGATTTTATGATAATTTTTTCTAAATTATTTTTAGGCACAAAGTATTTTGAAAAATTCTTAAGTTGTACTCAAAATATTTTTTGGAAAATATTTCAAGTTTTCTTTGGAAAATATTCTCCGTGTCGAGCAGTGATATTTTGACGCAAGTCGTGTGCCGAGCTGAGGTCGCGTGCCGAGCTGAGGTCGTATGCCGAGCTGTGAGGAGGTCGCGTGCCGAGCTGAGGTCGCGTACCGAACTGTGGGGAAGTCGGCACCTGAGGTCTCGTGCCGAGATGTGTGGAGAGGTCGCGTGCCGAGCTGTGAGGAGGTCGCGTGCCGAGCTGAGGAGGTCGTGTGCCGAGCTGTGAGGAGGTCGTGTCTGTGCCGAGCTGTGAAGAGGTCGTATGCCGAGCTGAGGAGGTCGTATGTCGAAATTTGGGGGAGAGGTCGTATGGAAATACGATGTCGAACACCAAGTGGTGTCCGAGAATCTTTTCCGTCCCAGTGTTTTCAATTCTTCATATTCAAAGCATAGCGGACAAATCCGCAGCGGACAAATCCTTTAAATCTTTGAAGCGGACAAATCCTGCAGCGGACATTTCTCTTAAAGTCACGCTCCTCCATTGCCTATAAAAGCAACAAAGACCGGATGTTTTTAAACAATACACTCACTTACTCTTTGTGCCAAAACTCTATCAAATATTCTCCATCACTCACACTTATTTGAGCACAATTTTGAGAGTCTTTTTATTCTACATAATTTGAGTTGTATTATTTGAGCTTCAATTTGTTATATCTGCACTATTGAGTGTATCTTTCTCATCTCATTTTATTTGCGAAAATCATTTCTTTTTGGGTAGGAATCCCAAGGTGTTCATAGAGAGGTGATATCTCTTGAGCGTATTGCTCTGGTATAGAGTTGTAAAGGTTTCTAGTGAACCTCGATTTAAAAGCTAGTGATTTAGTGAAAATCCCATAGTGCTTTGCTTTGGGGACGGGGCGTAGGCCACAGGGGGTGTTTGGTGGCGAACACGTATAATTTCTTTGCGTGCTCTTCTTTGCTCTCTGTCTCTTTATCATTCAAGCACATTATTTATTTTGTTCTTTATTTATTTTTCGGTCATTTATTTTCTGTTATTTATTTATTGCAATTTATTCTTCAAGTTATTTATCTTTTCGCAAGTTATTTCTTTCAAGTTTTTTTTTAATTCAGTAATTTATCTGTAATTTTTTTTTATAAGCACCGCTATCACAATTCACCCCCCTCTTGTGTTTGAAGTCACTTGGTAACAAGTGGTATCAAAGCTAGACTCTTGTATAAAGGACTTAACCGTCTCAAGAGAATGACTTCAAACAATAACGAGGGAACCTCCATGAACAGACCCCCATTTTTCAATGGTGAGGGGTATGGTTATTGGAAGGATAGAATGCAAATCTTTCTTGAGGGTGTTGATCTTGATATTTGGGATCTTTGTGGAAAATGGTCCATTTGTCCCCACTCAATCAATTAATGATGCGGTGGTAGACAAACCAAGATCACTTTGGATGAAGATGATAAGAAAAAGGTCCAATACAATTTGAAAGCTAAGAACATCATCACTTCGCTTTAAGCTACGATGAGTTCTATAGGGTCTCAAATTGCAAGGCGCTAAAGAAATGTGGGACACCCTTCTATTGACCCATGAAGGTACTAATGAGGTCAAGAGGGCTCGAATGAACACATTAACCCATGAGTATGAGTTATTTAGGATGAAACCAAGTGAAAACATACAAGATATGCAAAAAGGTTCATCCATATAATAAACCATCTCGAGCTCTTGGGAAAGTCTTGATAATGAAGATTTAATTAATAAAGTTCTTAGATGTTTAAATAGAAGCTGCAACCCAAGGTTCTTGCTATATCTGAATCTAAAGATTTATCTACTATATCATTGGCAACCTTGTTTGGAAAATTGCAGGAACATGAACTTGAACTAAATCGACTCACTGAGAGTGAAGAAAGTGATAAGAAAAAGAAAGGAATTGCTCTCAAAGCAATCGTAAATGAAAAAGAGGAATCGACAACAATGATAGTCTAGATGAGAATGAGGAAGACATAAGTCCGATGGTTCAAGGTTCAAAAGGTTCATGAGGCAAAGGGGGAGAACCGGCAAGGTACAAAATCCTCAAAAGAAAAATGAGGAAGGAACTTCTTTTAATCCAACTTGCTACAAGTGTGGTCAAAGGGACATATAAAACCCGATCGCCTCATGGTCAGAAGAAAAACGAAAAATTTGATAGAAGACCACAAAAGGAATCAAAAGGAAGAAGAGCCTACATTGCCTGGGATGACAATGATATGGACTCGTCTGATGAATCAGAAAATGAGAAGGCCAACTTATGTCTCATGGCAAAACACGAGGAGGATGAGGTAAATGCTCTTGAACTCGAATCTCCTTTAACTTATGATGAGCCGCTTATTACTTGTGAAGAATTAAATAATGAAACGACTAGATTTCGAAAAATTATTTCTTCTTCTAAGAAAACCATCTCTTCTCTTGAATCTAAAATTATTTTCTTAAACCAAGAGATGGAAGTTTTTAAGGAAAAACAAGTTGTTGTGGTGAAGTTTCTACTTGCACCTTTTGTGAAAACCAAAAGATTGATACTTTCAAGTGTGATGAATGCAATGTTTTGAAAAACAAGATTGAAGATTTGGAAAACACCCTTGCCAAATTTACCATGGGAAGGGATAACTTAAACATTCTATTGGGAAAACAAAAGGGTACTTTTGGAAAAGCCGGTTTGGGTTATAATCCACAAACGCATGAAAAATCCTTTAAATTTGTCAATCACAACAACACTTCAAGCAGCCCTTTCATTAAATGCTTTCACTGTGGTAGAAATGGTCACACTGCCTCCATTTGCAATATTAGAAAGAACAAGAATGTGGTTGGCAAAAAGATATGGATTCCAAAGGGTACTTTGCCAAAAACTAACTCATCTGGACCCAACTTAGGTTGGGTACCAAAGGTTAAAAATTAATCTGTTGTTGTAGGTGTGCTTGAAAGCCAAGGACTTAAATTGGTATCTTGATAGCGGCTGTTCAAAGCACATGACAGGAGACAAAAACAAGTTCTCCTCATTGGTACCTAAGAATAGTGGTTATGTCCGGTATGGTGACAACAACAAAGGTAAAATTCTTGGGATTGGTTCTATTGGTAAGAGTCCTAATCCCACTATTGAAAATGTTTTGTATGTGGATGGTTTGAAGCATAATTTGCTAAGCATTAGTCAACTTTGTGATAAAGGAAACAAAGTGGTTTTCGATTCTTCAAAATGCATGGTCATGGATTCTATAAATGAAAATGTTATTGTTATTGGACCTAGAATTGGAAATATCTATATGCTTGATTTAGATAAAATACCTTCAAATGATGCATGTTGTCTTATTAGTAAAGAGGATGAATCTTGGCTATGGCATAGAAGAATGACTCATATTCACATGGATCATCTTAATAAATTGGTTCGAAAGGACTTAGTAATTGGCTTACCAAAGCTCCGCTTTGAAAAAAATAAACTTTGCGATGCATGTCAAAAGGGAAAACAAGTAAAGGCTTCTTTCAAATCTAAAAATATTGTTTCAACAAATCGGCCTTTACAACTTTTACATATGGATTTATTTGGCCCTTCTAGAATTAAAAGCTTTGGTGGCAATTACTATGCTCTTGTTATTGTGGACGACTATTCTCGCTATACATGGACCTTATTTATTTCTCATAAAAATGACACTTTTGCTGCCTTTCGAAAACTTGCTAAAGTTATCCAAAATGAAAAAGGAATAAACATAGTATCCATCAAAGTGATCACGGTGGGAATTCCAAAATGAGGCATTGGAGGCCTTTTGTACTGAAATTGGAATTGAGCATATTTTTTCCGTACCTAGAACACCACAGGAGAATGGAGTGGTGGAAAGGAAAAATCGGTCTCTTGAAGAGCTTGCGAGGACGATGCTCAATGAGACCAACCTTCCTAAGTATTTTCAGGCAGACGCAGTAAGCACCGCATGTTATGTAATGAATAGAGTCCTCATAAGACCTATTCTAAAACAAACGCCCTATGAAATTTACAAGGAGGAAAGCCCAACATTTCCCACCTTCACGTATTTGGATGTAAGTGCTTTGTTCTAAATAGCAGTAAAGATAACCTTGGTAAATTTGATGCTAAAGGCGATGAAGGTTTATTTCTTGGATATTCCACTTCTAGTAAAGCCTTTCGAATTTTTAATAAACGCATTTTAACTGTTGAAGAATGTGCATGTTTCTTTTGATGAATCTAACCCCAAATCTTGAGAGAAGAAAGTGTCGATGATCTTGCGAAGTGTTAGAAGATACCTATTTAGAGGAACAAGAGAGATCAAAAGTTCAAAGGAGGATCAAGAGTCCTTGCCTCAACCCTCTCAAGAACTCTCTCACTCAAATCTTCCAAAGGAATGGAGAGTCTCAAAGAACCATCCTCTTGACAACATAATAGGTGATATCTCAAAGGGAGTAACGACTGAAACTCTCTTAATCATGCATGTCATCATATGGCCTTTGTCTCTCAAATTGAACCAAATGGCGTCAATGAAGCCATCTTTGATGAGCATTGGACCACTTGCTATGCAAGAGGAATTAAATCAATTTGAGAGAAATGATGTTTGGGAGCTTGTCCCTAGGCCTAAAGATCACCTAGTCATTGGGACCAAATGGGTCTTTCGCAACAAGCTTGATGAAAACGGTATCATTGTTAGAAATAAAGCTAGACTTGTTGCAAAAGGCTATAACCAACAAGAGGGCATAGATTTCGATGAAACCTATGCCCCCGTAGCTAGATTAGAAGCTATTCGCATGCTTCTCGCATTTGCATGCATCATGGATTTCAAACTTTTTCAAATGGATGTTAAAAGTGCATTTCTTAATGGCTTTATTCAAGAAGAAGTATATGTTGATCAACCTCCGGTTTTGAAAATTTTGAATTTCCAAATCATGTTTTCAAATTGAAAAAGGCTTTATATGGTTTAAAACAAGCTCAGAGCTTGAGTACGAGAAGGTTGAGCAAATATTTACTTGAAAAAGGTTTTGAAAGAGGAAAAGTTGATACCACTCTTTTCATTAAACACAAAAATCATGACATTTTACTTGTTCAAATTTATGTTGACGATATCATCTTTGGTGCTACTAATGAGTCCTTGTGTGAAGATTTTTCCAAAATCATGCAAAGTGAGTTTGAAATGTCCATGATGGGAGAGCTCAACTACTTCCTTGGTCTTCAAATCAAACAAACAACAGAAGGAATTTTTATAACTCAATCCAAATATTGCAAGGAGTTGCTTAAAAGATTTGGAATGAGCAACGCCAAAGAAATCTCAACTCCAATGAGCACATCATGCTATCTTGACAAAGATGAAGGTGGTAAGTCGGTCGAAGTAAGTAAGTATCGAGGTATGATAGGATCTCTTCTCTATCTCACTGCAAGTCGTTCGGATATTATGTCTAGTGTTTGTATGTGTGCACGTTTTCAAGCAAATCCTAAGGAATCACATCTCTTAGCGGTAAAGCATCATGAGATATCTCACCGCACACAAACTATGGGTTTATGGTACCCCAAAGGTCTTGTTGCACACTTATTGGGTACTCGGATTCGGATTTTGCGGGTTGCAAAATGGATCGAAAAAGCACTAGTGGGACATGTCACTTACTTGGGAATGCCTTGGTTTCATGGCATAGTAAGAAACAAGCCAGCGTGGCTTTGTCCACTGCTGAAGCGGAATACGTTGTAGCAGGTAGTTGTTGTGCACAGATCATTTGGATGAAACAACAGTTGAATGATTATGGAATCAATCTGAAAACTGTTCCAATTAAGTGCGACAATACTAGTGCCATAAATCTCATGGAAAATCCGGTTTATCACTCCCGGACCAAACACATAGAAATTAGGCACCATTTTATTAGAGATCATGTTCAAAAAGGAGATTGTGTGATTGAGTTTGTGGAAACATCTAAACAACTCGCAGATATTTTTACTAAACCTTTGCCTAAAGAAACCTTTTTTTTTAAAAGACCCGAGTTAGGAATTTTAGATCAATCATGCATTGAATGACTGCGTGTGAGTGCATTTTATTATGAATAAGTTCTAACTTGGCGTTGGAGTATGCTAACATTTTTATGCGAGTTAAGTTACCAAGACTAAAAATGGAGAAATGCAACCGTCCTTCCTATGTCGTTAAAATAAAAGTTTGTGCGAGGTTATGTTAATCGCAAACAATTATGCGCTTAATATCGGTGAAGATGAGGAAACAATTGATGATGAGAATGAGTTGAGCGAGGACTAGTAACTCTTATCCTAGTGCTTTATTTTTGCTATCTCCTGAATAATTTTTTTACCAAGGATTTCTTATGCTTCATTGAACCCTTGATACTCTATTATTTTTCGCCATCTAGTTACACGTATATGCATACGTTTGACTTGCCTTTCCCTCTAATCTTTTTCCGCTTTTTGATGTTGACAAAGGGGAGAGTTTTATGATTCAAAGTGAGTAAATTATATTATGCATATTGTGAGGGGGAGTTTTTCTAAATATTGTGCTTAAACTCTGATATCTTTTATTGAAAAACCATGTTTATATCTCATTGCCATATCATGATTATATTTTACTAAATTCTCTCCATGAGATGTTTGTCATCATCAAAAAGGGGAGTCTGTGAATACATGCCTTGTGAGGATGGTTTTGATGATTGACAAAGGAGCTTTGCAAATAGTCAACCGTGCAAAAGTGGAAAAGAATACCAAGGCCAGCGTATCAAGAATGATAGTTTCTCAAGTCTTTGGGTTTTGGGTATTTATTTATTTTTATTAAGACTATTTGTAAGTAGTAATAAAAGCTCTCAATTAAAATAAAATCACACACTCACAAAATGATTTTTATTCTAAAATTGATTTTATGATAATTTTTTCTAAATTATTTTTAGGCACAAAGTATTTTGAAAAATTCTTAAGTTGTACTCAAAATATTTTTTGGAAAATATTTCAAGTTTTCTTTGGAAAATATTCTCCGTGTCGAGCAGTGATATTTTGACGCAAGTCGTGTGCCGAGCTGAGGTCGCGTGCCGAGCTGAGGTCGTATGCCGAGCTGTGAGGAGGTCGCGTGCCGAGCTGAGGTCGCGTACCGAACTGTGGGGAAGTCGGCACCTGAGGTCTCGTGCCGAGATGTGTGGAGAGGTCGCGTGCCGAGCTGTGAGGAGGTCGCGTGCCGAGCTGAGGAGGTCGTGTGCCGAGCTGTGAGGAGGTCGTGTCTGTGCCGAGCTGTGAAGAGGTCGTATGCCGAGCTGAGGAGGTCGTATGCCGAGCTGGGGAGAGGTCGTATGGAAATACGATGTCGAACACCAAGTGGTGTCCGAGAATCTTTTCCGTCCCCGTGTTTTCAATTCTTCATATTCAAAGCATAGCGGACAAATCTGCAGCGGACAAATCCTTTAAATCTTTATAGCGGACAAATGCTGCAACGGACATTTCTCTTAAAGTGACGCTCCTCCATTGCCTATAAAAGCAACAGCACCGGATGTTTTTAAACAATACACTCACTTACTCTTTGTGCCAAAACTCTATCAAATATTCTCCATCACTCACACTTATTTGAGCACAATTTTTGAGAGTCTTTTTTATTCTACATAATTTGAGTTGTATTATTTGAGCTTCAATTTGTTATATCTGCACTATTGAGTGTATCTTTCTCATCTCATTTTATTTGCGAAAATCATTTCTTTTTGGGTAGGAATCCCAAGGTGTTCATAGAGAGGTGATATCTCTTGAACGTATTGCTCTGGTATAGAGTTGTAAAGGTTTCTAGCTGAACCTGATTTAAAAGCTAGTGATTTAGTGAAAATCCCATAGTGCTTTGCTTTGGGAGACGGGGCGTAGGCCAGGGGTGTTTGGTGGCGAACTGTATAATTTCTTTGCGTGCTCTTCTTTGCTCTCTGTCTCTTTATCATTCAAGCACATTATTTATTTTGTTCTTTATTTATTTTTCGGTCATTTATTTTCTGTTATTTATTTATTACAATTTATTCTTCAAGTTATTTATCTTTTCGCAAGTTATTTCTTTCAAGTTTTTTTTTAATTCAGTAATTTATCTATAATTTTTTTTATAAGCACCGCTATCACAATTCACCCCCCTCTTGTGTTTGAAGTCACTTGGTAACAGAAACATAATCATGTTACTAGCCTCATCTAAGGATAACACTTCAATCATATAAACAATTCTAACATTCATAAATAAGCATACATTTTCATAATGATAAACACCATTTACTTAGGTGGATAATGGTATTATCCATGACAAGAGTCAAGAATTATCTTTTAAGGATAGCCTATATTAAGTATCTAAGAGTTATCCTCCCTCAAACACTTTAGAACTGAACTCTGACTCTTTATTCTGCCCCAAATTCACTTAGCTCAGCCAAATTCGCTAAGCTAATTTGTCTGCAGAATTTACTGCAAAATCTACTGTCAAATTCGCTCAGCCCAAGAAATTCCCTGGGCGAAATTTAGGCAAAAGCAGGGACATTTTTCTGCAGTTTTACATCAACTTGGACGATTTTAATAAAATACCAAATGGTGTCGGATTTAGGAAAACGACCACTCGTTGGAAAGCTTAAGATGTCTAGTTTATGAATCTAAGTTTTATTTTAGAACATAACCATTCATATAGTGCAGATTTACAAAAGAACACACTGATGTCAAAAAACCGAACCACTACTGCCCCTTAAATTGTAACTACAATATCTAACTCAATTCTAAACCCTTTTAAGAGATTCTTATACTCATTCTGAAGAACTTTATGTCTAGTTTCTCATGAACTAAACCTCATCCAAATTGGAGCTCTGTGGAACACACAATGGGCAAAACATCACACATACGTTTGTGGGGGGTTGGGAACAGCACCCAACCCTTAACCAAACCCACTAAAATATCACATTTCTACTCAATCCAAAACATTGCCATTCAATTGAAAACTCAAAATCAAGGATAACTTCATGACACATTGAATTACAATGCACTTAGTATTTGAAAATAAGCATAATCATGATAAAAATCACAAAATGCATCCAACTATCAACAACTCCTTCAATTCATAATCAACTTATACTAAATCCCTTCCCATCATATGTTTCCCTTCAATCATCAATCCAACATCATTTACATTGAGACTTAGACACCAACTCAAACATCAAACATAATAACATTTAACATCGAGACATTTGACATAAAAATCATGAGCAACATAATCCAAATGTCATAAAACTCAACCAAACCTTTATCACTCATACAAAAATCATCAAATATTCATAACACCCTTTCCCATCCTATACTTCTCATAAATTCCCAAATAGGCATCAAGCAGCATACAAAAACTTGAAGGCAATGAAAGCCCTAAAGGGGGTCTTATGGGTGCCCACTAACTAGAGGGAAGAAGAACTCACAATAAACTCCAAGAACTTGAGTTTGGAAGGTTGAAAGCTTGATCCTTTTTCCCTTCTTCCTTCTCCTATGCATTTCCCCTTTCTTCTTCAACTTAGGGCACTTCAATCTTTCTCCAAGAATCAAACCAACACTCTCAATCTTCTTCTCTTACTCAAACTAAAAGGGTTCTCACTATTTCCTCTCTATTCTTTCTCTAGATTCCCAAACCCTAACCTTCCTTCTTTCTTTCCTTTTCCTTGGAAAACAGAACCCAAAACAAGAGGGAAGGAGGAGGAGATTGAGCTGTCGTGAAGGAGGGAAAAAGGGGGAGATGAGAAGCTCAAACTTACCCTGTGTTTGGAACCGCTGATTATAGGAAGAATGGAAAGAAAACACAGTTTTCTAAACTTGTTCCCTCCGTTGGTTACCATTGACCAGCGAATGAAAGAAAAGAAGTCACAAATCCCAACACAAAAACGGTTCTTCCCAATTTGCGAAGAAAAGCTCCTGGAAGCGTGAAAACTAACCGAAATTACGATACCGCCCTCGTTTAAACAACAATAATTCATGCAGTTTTTTTTTACTACGTTGTCATGTAGCTGTAATCAGTTTCTTTTTCTTCTTTTTTTGATTCTGCATACATTCAAAAAATGGATTTTCCCTAACTAGTTAACATTTTTTTCCTATTTATTACTCTTATTTTATTTCAAATCTATATTTTATTTTTTATGAAATATTTTTTATATTTTTATTCTCATTGTTATTTATTAATTTTAAATTTATCTTTGAATTTTATGAAATCTTTTTTTATATATCTTCTCTTTATTATTATTAATTAATGTTTTTAATTATCTTTGATTTTAGTAAATTTTTTATTTTTTTATTTTTATTCTATTTATCATATCTCATTTATACTTAGGGATATTTATGTCATTTCATAAATATACTTCTTTCTTTCTTCTCCCTTTTTCCTTTCATTTTTTCTCAAACTAAACAACTAAACAATCATCTCATTTTCTACTCATTTTCTCTTCTTTTCCCTTCTTTTCCTTTCTCTTCTTTTCTTCTATCTTTCTACCCTAAACCAAACACACCCTTAGGGATTCTTCTTACCCTTCTCTTCCTCTTCTTTCTTCTTCTTTCTCTTTTCTCTTCTTCTTTTATTTTCTTCTTTTCTCTCTTTTTCTCCTCAGCTGGAGAACGAGAATGAGGGGGCAAAAATGAGAGAGTGTCGTGGGAATGAGAGGAAAAATAAGAAGAGAGAAAAGTTCTCACTTTTGGTCCATTTTGCTCTTAATTTCTAATGCTAACTTACTCATATACCCTTCTTTTTTCCTCAAATTTCTACTTGCCACTTCTACCTACACCCCCTTTTCTTATTAATCACACTCCAATCTAATTATCTAACTATTAATTTAGAACATAAAAATGCTTAAATTAATAAGCTAAATAATTAAATTAGACGTGGTGTTACATATCTCGTCCTTTAATGTGTTGAGGATGAACTCAAGTTTGAGTATGAACGTATCCACCTCATATGCTTCAATTGTGGTAGATATGGCCATAACAAAGACAGAGACTCTTATTTGGAAGAGACTCGGGATATCGCTAACCACCAGGAAGAGACTCAAGATGTCTTTGGGAACTCAACTTCTAAGGATGATGGTGTCAAAAAAGAGGATGGTTGTATGGAGGGACCTCTTGCAAGATCAAGATCTCATCCTGCAACATCATAAACCTCGAAAGGGACTGCAGTTCTGGGTAATAGCATTTCTATCCAATACCAACATCCTATGCAAGAATCTCGTTTAGATCTTAAGAAGGTGGATACAGGGGCCCGTGGCATGGATGCGGCTTTATTACCTGCAGGGGGTATTTTGAAAAAAAATTACAAAAATAGTGTAGTTTGAAAGGTAATTACCAAAATGGGGTAAGTCGTACATACTATGTACGACTTTGCTTTTTTCTTTAAGGAAGTCGTACATCTCATGTACGACTTCACTTTTTTATATAGAAGTCGTATATTGGGTTGACGACTTCAATATTTTATTAATTTTTTTGGAAGTCGTATATTGTATGTACGACTTTGCATGAGAATTTCGTAAAAAATGAGTCGTACATGGGGTGTACGACTTTCCCCATTTATTAAATATGTTTAATATAATTATAATTATAGTTGACACACAAAAAACGACACCCCAATGATATCTGGTAATGGCGTGCAAAAATTTGGTTAATGTAGTAGATAGTTAACGATGAATTGTATATATTAACCAAATATTTGCATTATTAATCATCTACTGATTAACCATCTACTGAACTGAATTAATTAAACTTTTGCACGTCATTAACCAGGTGTAGCTGCATTCTTCGTTGACCATCTACTGAACTGAACTAACCAAACTTTTGCACGTCATTAACTAGATGTAACTAGGGTGTCAATTTTTGGTGTCAAAATAACATTTCTAATAATCAATGTACACATAATTAAATTAAATTTTAATAAATAAGGAAAGTCGTACACCCCATGTACGACTTTGCAAAGTCGTATATGCGATATACGACTTCCAAAAAAATTATTAAAATATTGAAGTCGTCAACCCAATGTGCAACTTCCATATCAAAAAATCGAAGTCGTACATGAGATATACGACTTCCTTAAAAAAAAAAAAACAAAGTCATACATGGTATGTACGACTTACCCTATTTTGGTATTTACTTTTCAAACTACACTATTTTGGTAATTTTTTTTTTAAAATACCCCCAGCAGATAAAAAAGCCCATGGATGCTTGTTAAGAAGGCATCCAGAAAGAGAAGACCTGCTGCAAATGCAAAGTCCAATGATTCTTCTTCTTTACCTACCGATGTCAGGCTAAATTAGTAAGAACTTTTATTAAAGTGATTCAAGATTTTTTTTTCTTCACAAATTTGTGTCTATGTTGCATTTTTAACATTTTCCTCCAAAGTCTTTTATTTTTATTTTTATTTTTAATTTTTATCTTTTATACAATTTGCTCATGTTTATGTACAATTCTATTTTCTTATGGGTTGTAAAATTTCTCTTAACGTGTAACCAAAAATAAAAATAATAATAATAATAATAATTTCTCTTAACGTACCCAACTTCATTTTTTTAAAAAAAAAAACTCATTCCCCGTACTTGTACCAAGTACCGATGTTGTATCCATATCCTTTCAACATAGGTTTCACATTAGCAACTTCCACTAATAATATTGGAAAAAACCCAAGTCCGACATAGATTAAAGGTAAAACCTCAAAAGAATTTATAAGTAAAAGACACCCCTCACCTATTGGACCACCCACCACACATTATACACGCACCAAGCCCAATAGTGTCTAGGCGTAAGGAGGTGTGTTGGGAAAAAAACCAAGTCACACATAGACTAGAGATAAGGTCTCAAAAGAGTTTATAAACAAAGGGCACCCCTTACCTTACAAGCTGGTTTTGTAATGATGAGTTAGACCCAAAATCATAATATGGTATCAAAGCCTATCCTAGATCTATTAGGTCATCCATCACATTATACACGCACCAAACCCAATAGTGCTGAGCGTAAGGGGTTGTATTCGGAAAAACTCAAGTCCCACATAGACCATTGGTAAGGCCTCAAAAGAGTTTATAAGTAAATGACACCTCTCACCTTACAAGCCGGTTATGTAAGGATGAGTTAGGTCTAAAATCCTAATATGGTATCAAAGTCTATCCTATATCTATCGGGCCACCCACCGCATTATACACGCACCAAGCTCAATAGTACTGAGCGTAAGGGGGTGTATTCGGAAAAACCCAAGTCCCACATAGACCCTTGGTAAGGCCTCAAAAGAGTTTATAAGTAAATGACACCTCTCACCTTGCAAGCTGGTTATGTAAGGATGAGTTAGGTCTAAAATCCTAATATGGTATCAAAGTCTATCCTATATCCATCGGGCCACCCACCGCATTATACACGCACCAAGCCCAATATTACTGAGCGTGAGGGGGTGTATTAGGAAAAACTCAAGTCCCACATAGACTAGAGTTAAGGCCTCAAAAGAGTTTATAAGAAAATGACGCTCCTCACCTTACAAGCCAGTTTTTTCCAATAAATAACTTGAACTCTTGCCTTGGAAAACCACCCATTTCCACCTTTGGTCTCCGTCACATCAATTTGTTGGCAGCAAACACAAACCCTACAACTATCCAATTTCACTCGCACCCCTAACCACGAGCCAAACCGAACTGCTCCCATGTAAAGTACTTATGATCATCAAGCTAGTGTTGGTAGGGATGCAATCAACATTACATCAACCTTCTTATCCAGCATAGCCTCTTTGCAACATGCATGAGCCACCATCACCAGATTATCTGCTAGGTAACAACAACAAACCAGCATATTGTTTGTGTTTAATAGATACATCAGTTCTACAACAACATCCATTTTTTAGCAGGGACATAATGCTTTACCATATTTTGAATACATTCAAGGACAAGAGACAGACCCACGTATAGTTCAGGGTGTGCACTTGCACCCCCTGAACTTTAAATTTTTTCACTTACTACCCTTTAAAATTTTAATTTTGACCCCTCTGAAATTTATTTTTTGCACCCTAACCCCAGACCCTGACCCCAAACCTCAGGAAGAAGAAGGGTTTAAAAAAGAGAGGGATGGGAAGAGGGAAGGACAGAGAAAGGAGACGGGAGAAGGGGCTTGAGGCAGACATCACAGAACAAAAGAAATCCATGCCGATGTGAAGGGAGACAACATAGTAGAAGACAGTCACAGCGACGCCATGGGAGACAAAATAGAGCAGCTGCTTCGCGCAGTGGTGGCAAATCGCGACGAATCTCGTAGAATCTTGACGGCTGGAGGTGGACCGAGATTGAGAAGAGAGATGTGGGAATGATGTTTAGAGAGAAGCTGAAACTAAAAGGAAGCAAGATTGCAAGATTTTTTTTTATCAAGCAGACAATAAAGCCATGCCCCTGTATTTAGTTTTTGTGACTTTGCCCTTGTCTTCTTGATAAACATGTGTCCCTGGCTGGTAAAGGTAGAGACAATAAAGTCACACACTTCTATTTAGAAGAAAAAAAAGCCATGCACCTGTAGTCTTTTTTATTTATCAATTCACGCTCTTCTAGGCTAGGAATTAGGAGAAAAACACAAAATGAAATAATCGCTCCAATTCAATTCACTATCCTCATGATATCAGATCTGACGGTGCTCAACCATATCACTGATGCTAGTGAAAAAGAAAGTCAGGGTTGAACCAATATTTGCTCTCTCACCTCTGTATATCTCCATTTGAATATTATAATAAAGTTTCTGTTATTATTCTCATAATTCCGGTCCAACCCTGTTTAACCCCAGTCAGACCATTAAACCTTGAACCAATACATTTTCTGGTTCAATCACCGATCCGGTTTTAAAAACATTGGAAATAACAATCTTGATATGAAAATCGTGTAACGGACTATTATGAGGTTTGTAATTTATTTGATTATATGTATTAAAATTTTACGATTTTGACATTTATAATGACGTATAATTTTAATTTATTTTAAACCCCTGCCTAGGGTCCTCGGTCCCCCACCGAGGACAAATCCTTATACCAATACTTAAAAGTAATATTCAATAATATGGGATTACCTACTATATCTGGTTAAATTTATGATTCAAAGTTGCACCGTTTTCTCGCGCGCTAATGCATGTATTTAGATGTCACTTGATACAGAGTGCTTCTAACATTCATTTTTTAAATTGAAAATTTTACAAACTAATTTTTTTTATTAGTATAGCTATAAGTTGATGTCCGAGTTAACTTTACATGTGTATATATGTTTCAGGCAATTCATCTTTACAACCATATCTATCTACACATCGTGCACTTGTATTTGCGAGAACACTCGTGTTTTTAAGCGAAAAGTTATTATGGCTGCTCATCTTTGTAGGGGGCAATGGTGCGAAATGAAAAGAATGGAAGAGAGGCCTCGATCTTCATTTTTACCAACCAAGTCTATTTACACATTGTACACTTATTAAAACAGCCCCTTACTTTTCAAGTGGAAAGTGGTTATGGATGTTTCACTCGACCATATAGTATATAACTTACAATTTATGACAGTGTACCTAATCAATTTCAATGGGTTCTTAAAGTAAGTTCTTAACTTTATAAGAACTTATTCTTAACTTATTAAATATTGGAGACGAATGAGTTGACTTGCCACATGTGTTCTTAACATTAAAAAATTAATTTTTTTGGATGAATCTTTGAAACCCATGATTTTACAATTGTAGTAAAAGTTTGTTAGGGTTCTTAAATTTTATGTGGCATCGTAAGCCACTAAAAATAAACTAAGAACTCAAATTAGATTCTACATTAAGTCATAAAAATAGACTAAGAACTCAAATTAGATTCTACATTAAGTCATTAGAGATGGTCTAACAATATATGTGTGTGTCTAAAGGGTTTCGTTGAGGGGGGGGGGTGGAAATGAAAAAAAAAGTATAGGGCGCAAGATATCACATTCAAGCCTTGGTTCAATGGGATCCGCCGCCGCCCGCAGTAACATAAAGCTTTGGAATTCATGTTAGACAATAGAAGAAGGCAAATGATTTTTTTTTATAAGCAAATATTAATAGTATGTTAGTTGTTAGATTAGTTTTTTTTTTCCTTCATCAAGGTTTGAACCCTGGACCTTTGACTCCTTCACACCTTCACACCTTTAGCTCAAACCAGTTGAGCTACCAATCCCCCAAGACAAATGCTTTTATTCACACTGCATTTTATTTTATTCAATATAGCAAATACCGCCTTCGTTATATTGTTTATGAATCAAGGAAGTATCTACATTTTACAACAGATTATAAATTCTTGTTGTGTGTCTACTTATTTTCTTGTGGATCACCTAAGAACTGCCTAACCTCTGAGTGCTTTACAAGAAAATGACAGCATAGCCACCACTTCATTCATGTATGAATTCTGAGCGCTTGCATTCATAGTAGTAGACTAGTAGTATTAAGAAAGCATAAGAAACAAGTGAAGCTATGGAAATATAAATGCACGCTTCCGCTAATGTGCATATGATTAAATTACGCACATGTTCCCATTCTTTGGCTCTCCTTGAGAAATTTCACTAGATGATTTTTAAGGGTCTCATCATAGCATTGTCTTCATGGTCCAATATCTGCACAAAAATGGTATGTACCATGCATTGCAATTAGTATCAACACACACACACACACACACGAATGTCTTTTTTATTTTTATTTTTAAAACTTAAAATACTCCATTCGGAATGAATTATAAGAAAAAAAATACATGTATTTGATCAAATCAGGGACGGATGTAAGCACACTAAATTGGGGGCATTTGACCCCACTAACTTATTTATATTTCTTACTAATTATTGAATAATTTTGTTTCTGATCCCACTAAAAATTAAGTGTTGACCCCACTAAATATCAAAAAAATAGAAATTGAGCTATTCTCTTTTAAGTGTTGTCTCGTCTACTCTCTTTTTAAGAGAAAGTAGAAATTTTTTTTTACTCTTTTTATCTTTGTCTCTTTATTTTTGCTTCTCTGGTCTCTACTCAATTTCATTCTCAAAATCCATCAATCCAAATACTACGCAAGAGCTTTAACTCAACTCTTTTTACTCCATTCTCTCTTTGTCTCTCGATTTTTGCATTTTTTCTCATTATTCAACATTCATTCTCCATACTCAACTTCATATTATTACTGGTATCTTTCCTTTCATATGTTCTTCATTTCATTTTTAATCTTTTATTTTTTTGGATTCTATTTACAACTCATTCGTTGCTTAAGTAAGTTTTTTTTGCACCATGTTTCATATATATGCATCATGTGTTTGGTCATTTGCCTAATTGGGTTAATAGAGGGTTACTAGTTGAAGTTAACTTTGATTTTGCCTATGGCAACTGCAACTGTTGAAATGAATTTATCTGCAATGAATTTTGTGAAGAAACAAATATGCAACCTTATGAGAAATGAATTGTTGAATAATTGTTTGGTTACATACAATGAGAAAGATATTTTTGATAGTGTTGAAAATGAAAAAATCATAGAGCAATTTCAAAATATGAAGACACGTAAAAAGCAGTTACAATTCGTAGAGTTTGAGGTATTTTCAATTTTTTGAGTATATGATGCTATAGTTTTTGCAATCTCTAATTTTTTGCTTAATGACAATGATGTTATTATTTTATCGCTTATGCATTGATATATTTTTTATATAAATATTTACAGTATACGATTTTGCCCCCACTTATCCAATTTTCTAGATCAGTCCCTGGGTCAAATATACTTTTTTTTTCTTATAAATACATTTACTTTTTTTTTCCTTATAATTCACTCAGGGAGTATAAACAAGTGTGTTTACCTTTTTCCTTTCAATGTTATTTTTAATAAAAATTTATAAAAAATGAACCACATGATTATTTTTTTACTATAAAAGTCAAATTAATTTTATTTATTTTATAACTCAGTGTGTTATGCGTGTGCTAACACATCATATTGAAATAAATAAGAATATAAGATTAATCAAAAAAGGAAACAAAATTCACATTTTTTCAGGAATTGGGAGGGATAAGTACTTACATGACAATGATACACGTAGCCAGGCTCCGTGGTTGCATCAAACCCATACGATGTATTAGTATGTATATAAGAAAACCTCACGACAATCTTTGTCACGCACCCGGGTCTCATCTTAAACACATTCTTCCACCCTTTCTCGTGAGCTGGCACCCCTACTTTCTTGCCACGTGCATACTTGTCCACGTGGCACTTAACAGCATCGTTGAGTTTCATCATGCAATCCTTGAATTCCTCTGATTTCACCAGCTCCAACTGATCCAAAACCTTGAACAAACCCAAATGAATGTGAAGCGGGTGATTATCTTCCGTCAAGTTGATCACATACCACACTTCCGTGGACCCCGCCTTCGGAGTTTCCGTAACGGGCGCTTCATACGGTTTGCCATTCAGGTACAAATGAGTTGGCTCATCAATGTCGCTCGTGTACTCGTACATAGCAACGTACCGTGTGTGCGACACACCGGATAAATCTGCAATAGGGTATTCCACAAGCCTTTCCGGGATCCGTGACGTGTCAACTTCTCGATTAGGTAGGATGGTGAACTTCATAACCTTACCGCTAACTTCATCAACAGGGTCACCGGTTGGGTAAGGATAAGGTGCATCGTTAGCTAGAATAGCGACATTACTCCTTGACTGAGAGAAATCAACAATGACATCTGTGATCTCAGATGGCCCCACTAGAGTTTCATTGGTCACTACCGGCTTTCCAATGTAAGCAGAATCTGATGCCACGTGTATGAATCTTAAGCCGTTAGTGAAAAAGAGTCTAAAAAATCTAGCGTTGCTGGCGTTGATTATGCGAAATCGATATCTACGACGTCGTACTGTGATGCGGGGCCAAGCCTTGCCGTTCACAATGATGGCGTCACCGAAATATTCTGGCTGCCACTGTGGATGAATGGAAGGGTTGTTTCCGGTGGAATTCATGAAGATGGAACCGTCGGTGCGAAAGCTACGATCGAAAAGCATCAACGGTCGATCGAGTTCATCACCGTGGGGTAATCCGAGTGGGCCCTCAATGGAAGGGTGGCGAATGATGTAGGGCCCAATCAAACCAGCGAGAAGGTTGACTCTGGTCAACCCCATGGCATGGTCATGGTACCATAGATTTCCTGGATGTTGATTATTTGGATAGTGATAGGTCTTCTTGGTCCAAGTGGGTCCTTTTTCTTTGAATTTGGCGGTGAACCATGAGTTTGCGTTTCCATCGCTCTCGGGCTCATGAATCCCACCGTGGAGATGAACCACTGTAGGGATACCCTTGGTAGTATTGGTCAATGGAGTGGGGATAGTTGGGTCCCACGGAAGTATGTGCTTTCGAGGGAGGTGATTTTGCCACCTCACATGGGTCTCAATTCCATAGAGGGCTTCAATTGTTGGACCAGGAACTGTGGCTGTGTGTTTGGTTAACCCATAAGCGTAAACGGTTGTTGGAGGGAGATCCCTGTGGAATTTCTGCAAAAGGGAAAGAGCCGTTTTGTTACCAAACAAAAAATAAAATAAAATAGGTTAAATTATACATTTGGTCCTCTATATTTATTTTAGTTTTTAATTTGGTCATTTACGTTTTATTTGTTTCATTTTGGTCCCTTACGTTTCAAACATTACAACAAGTTGGTCCTTTCCGTCACTAAAAGCTAATTGTCCGTCAGTATAGGTCTTCTTGTACGTTTCAAAATGGACTTTTACCTACGGACAATTAGCTTTTAGTGACAGAAAGGACTAACTTGTTGTAACATTTGAAACGTAAGGGACCAAAACGAAACAAATAAAACGTAGAGGACAAAATTGAAAACTAAAATAAACATAGAAAATCAAAAGTATAATTTAGCCAATAAAATAAATAAAATAAAAATGCTGGAAGAGAATTTCATTTTCCTCCCTAAAGAAAATGTATATAGTGCACATATTTTCATTCAATGGTCCACACTTATCAAACTAAATCAATTACTATCACGTATAGTATATGATTCGGTTTGAGTTTGCCAAAGTCGAACAAATTTTAAATGCATCTAATCAATTCAGATGAGCACAATTGAGTGTTCAATTTTATAATCAAGACTATGACAACCGCGTTAGCGAGAAGACATTAACCAGAGAGTGGGAAATGAGCTATCAGTGTCAAGGTCTGGGTGGATGACACTAAGAAAGTGGGGAACTAATTCTTTGCTTAATTATCTATTGAGCTAAGATCTTTAGAGCCTGTGGTCCACTAAAGTCAGCGAGTTAATGCCAATCAGAGAATATAGAAAGCCTTACCCTTTGCACTAGGCTGCACCTATAGAGTATGATACTTTATTTGGACCAAATATATAGACTATTTGTTTATATTTTAATTTTTTTTTTGTTTATATTTCATAACAAAAAGAGTATTCGGCAACTTCGCGTTTGTACAAGCATTTTACATTTATGTGTAATATCATAGAGTTAAAATTTTGGTTGTACTTTTTCTTTAACAACAAATACTACTATTTTTAGAGCATTTATTAACAGCGTTGATGAAGTCATTCCACAGATTTTATACATTATTATCATGACCATTCACGTTTTTTCTATTGTATATATCCACAGCCAATGACTCGTTTGCCATGTGAGATTTCAGTACCAAGAATCATTGCAACATCATATTTCAGGTTAAGAAAGTAATATGTCGCCTGGCTTGGAAAGATTTGCCATTAGTTGAGCATCTCAATCAACAAGACTAGTTAGTGTGCACCTTTACAAACTGGCATTGGGTAGGTAAGAATAGCTAGGGTCACATGCATATGCAGACAGTTTAACGAAATCTACTCAAGAAAGGGTATAAATTTATTGCATTTGATGGAAAATATTAAGAGGTAAAAAAGGAAGAAATTAGATGAAAAAAAGAAAACAGGTGAGAATTTTTTTAGCAGATTGTGTTGCCTACAATGATTGTCATTCTTTAACTGACATCTGAGTTAATCCTAATAGGAATTTTTATTTGGAGGAGAAATTTTTGCCTGGTTTATGGAATCACAATTTGCAAGTGAAGAAACACCAGCATATATAAAAGAAAAACCACTTGTGAACACACTAAAAAAAGGCCATAGAAAACAAGCAATGAATGATTAAAAGTAGGAAGTGGTGGTGAAAGGCGACAAGGAAGAGTGGCCAATATTTATTTTATGAATAAATTACAAAACACTATCTATCTTCAGGTTCATCACCAACCTCGTGCTAGTAAGCATGATTGTAAGTTTCGTCCGTAGATAAGGGACTGTTTTCAGTAGAAAAAATTTGTCTGGGCATCCGTATTTTCAGGCATATGAACAGGAGTATATGAAGATATTAATTGTCCAACAAAAAAAAACGTGTATGAATTTAAGTATATTAATTATTAGAGTGTAAAAAAATTGTAAAAAAACACTTTAAATTAATTGACCACTAAAATTAAATAATTAATCTAAACCATATTTTTTTATTAGTAATTGATTAAATACAATTTTGTAGCACAAAAACTCGGTTTACCAATCATCTTGTGTGAACCATGTGAATCCACAAGTATCAGACACTGCTAGTCTGCTACTATCCCACAACCTCAGAAAAAAATAAATAAATAAATAAATAAATAAAAGAAAGAAAGTTATCTAGAAGTATGCAACATAGTCTATTTTAAGTTTTTTTTTTTTAACAAAATAACTCGAATTTTAAATTCATGAACCATGTGTGTCTAGTCCTGGCAATTAACGAAAACCGGCAAAGAAGGAATTCTTCGGCATGGCACACTAAAGACAGAGCACAAAAGGTTAATTGAAAAGAGGAAGAAAAAAAAAAGTAAGAGAGAAGAACGGACATACCCATTTCTTCTTGAACATGCCAATCTTGAGAGATTTTGATTTGGGGACGCCATCTACAACCTCGTAACCAAGGATTCTGGGCATATCGGGAAGCTCATCCACAAACATCTCCAACTTGGACGCACTTATCAGTTTGTCTGAAGCTGATGAGTAGGTAAGAGAACCTAATAAAAGAGTTAAAAGAGTGAGTATTTTTAGGAGCAGTGTTCTCTCCATGGCTAGCTGCTACCTTGTATTCTCACGGGTGTTACGGATAGAACTTGAAACTAGAAGTAGACTAATATAGAGAGAGAATGAAGAAGAAGAATAATGTTGCGGAAAAAAACGCACGCTATCGGTGAAAACATTACAGTAATTGAAATATTGAATCGAACGGTACATATTCTTTCATCGCGAACTTAAAACGTGAGACGTTGGATTCTGCGTGGTACCACACACAACACACAAGTGAAGCCGTAAAGGGAAAATAAAAATTAATAAAAGCCACACTTTGTTGCTTCCTCGATAGAATAAGGCTAAATTACAAAATTAGTCTTCTAAGTTTATTTTAGGTTTTAATTTGGTCATCTACGTTTTATTTGTTTCGTTTTGGTCCTCTATGTTTTATTTTAGTTTTCAATTTGGTCATTTCTGTCACTAAAAGCCAATTGTCCGTAGCTAGAATTTGGCTTTTAGCTACGGATAATTGGCTTTTAGTGACGGAAAGGACCAACCTGTTGTAACTTTTAAAATGTAAGAGACCAAAATAAAACAAATAAAACATAAAGGACTAAATTAAAACCTAAAATAAACATAGAGGACCAATTTTATAATTTAGCGATAGAATAACGAGGAAAGACGAAAAAACAAACAGAAAGTCGAAATGTCAAAAGAGAACATAAATAAATACGCTGTATATAAGTAATTATTTTCTTCAATGGACTGATGGAGTGTTCTATCTTTAAGAACATGTTCTTCGGCTAATTTACCTAAATATACCATTACTAAATTAGTATAAATTTAAAAAAATTATAAAAATGGGATAAGTCGTATATAGTATATACGACTTCACTTTTTTATTGCAGCAAAGTCGTATATACAGTGTACGACTTCACTTTTCTATTTTTTTAAAAATAAATAAATACTGAAGTCGTACATGGCATTAGAGACTTTTGAATGTGAAGTCGTATACCCCATGTACGACTTTGCATTGGGGATTTTTTTTATACGTAAAGTGAAAGTCGTACATGTGATGCACGACTTTGCATAGAGGATTTTTTTTTTATGTAAAGTAACGTAAACAAGCAGTACTAATCAGTGGCGGACTTAAGACCCTGGGTCAGGGGGTGCACAAAATTTTAAAATTATACGTCATTATTGCTAAAAAAAATCTGATAACAAATTATTGCTAAAAAAATTAAGGGACTACTAGCAGCAGTAACGAAAAGTAAAATCATATTAACATTCCCAAATGATTAAGTTATGCAGAATTGCATTAGATGACAACTTTGTGTTGCATGTCTTGAAAAATCAAATTCATCATTTATATTACTTAGATATCTTTATAATCATTTATATTATATATTATATATGGTTATTTAAGTTGTTTTATTTTAACTAAATTAAACTCTCCTCCCTTTTTAAAAACCCTAACATTAGATGAGAGCAAAAATTGAGTTAGGAGAGATTTTGTTATCCTCCTGAAAATTGAACCAAATATTAAAAAAATTAAAATAACCTCTCCCCTTCCTTCCATTTACCTTCAATCAAACACTATCTGAGTGAGAGGGTTTAGAGATGAAAGTATATGTGTCAAAGTGTGCAAAAATTTAACCGATACGTAATAGACGATGTGGATCAAGCTCACAGAGTTCAACCGACACGTAATAGACGAAGACCTCATTGTGGGACATCGTCCCACCACTAGGCTTTAATGTAGAAAAATGAAGTATTATTAATCAATGCATATTTTGATATTTCATTAGTGCTGCTTGTTTATGTTACTTTACGTATAAAAAAAAATTCCTTGATGTAAAATCGTACATCACATGTACGACTTCCACTTTACTTATAAAAAAAAATTGCCCCATGCAAAGTCGTATATGGGGTATACGACTTTGCCAAAAAAAAATAAAAAATTTGGAAGTCTCCAATGCCATGTACGACTTCAGTATTTTAAAAAAAAAAATAGAAAAGTGAAGTCGTACATACTATATACGACTTACCCGATTTTGGTAATTTCTTTTCAACCTAAACTAGTTTGGTAATTTTTTGTCTGACTACACAATGCAGGTAAATTAGCCATGTTCTTCTTTTTCACACTATTGGAGGGGCTAATGTGTAGGTCATGGAGCACAACAGTTCTCCCTATAAAACACTGACAATGGTAGAAAAGATACTTAAAAAATTAATTTTTTAGCAAATGCCAGAGGCAAGTGGGAGGACGATTTAGAGAGGAAAAAATAACAGAAACAACAACAGGTGAATATCAAAATTTTCATCACTCATTTCAGAATAAAAATAAAATAGATCTTCAAATCAAAAAAAAACAAAAAGCTAAATAATATTTTTCACACAAACTTCTCAACTCACAATTTTTTCACACAACTTTTTAAGTGGGCATTTCATTTGTTCTTGTAAAATGGATCTCAGTCAGTTTAATTTCAACAATTTTATGCAAAATTGTCAACCTCCTCCAACTAGTGAAAATTCTCAAAATCCTTCATTTTATCCCATGTATCCACCACAACCAATGAACCCCGCCAATTTCCACAATAACCAATGAACCCCGCTATGTTTCCACCATCATCAATGAATCCCGCCATGTTTTATAGGCCACCAACAAACATTGTTGAAATTCCAAAAACACTAGATGGGTCAATGTCTAAGAGTCAAGTTCCACAATTTTCAACACAAGTCAGCCTAGAAGATATTACGCTCGATGAAGGAGGAGGAAATTCGAGTCGAAAAAAACCGCGAGTCATATTCAAAATGGAAGAGGATATTGTACTTGTTTAATCATGGCTCAATGTATCGAAGGATCCAATTTTGGGTGTTGACCAAAAAGCGAACAATTTTTGGTTAAGAGTCAAAGAAGGTTGTGATGAGTATCGCCAACACTTGGGAGCGAGGAAGGTAACTCAAATAAAATCCCGATGGCATAAATTGAGTAATATAACGCCCATACTTCAATATTAATTAAAATAACGACAATTTACATTAATAGCACAGGAGTTACCACTAAGTTAAAACTTGTTAATAAAATTACAAGTCCAAACTTTGACCATAGTCAATAATCTAGAAATTAGATTACAACTTTTCCAAATTTAGGTACTTGGAATCCAAAATACAAATAAGTTTTTCTAAAATCAAAAGATAAAGGAGTAGCTACAATTCCAAAATAACCCTAAACTAGGAGCGTCAGACCTTTAGCAACGCCTAATCGTCCTTTGGTACCTATGTATCTGAAAAACAATAAGAAAAGGGTGAAATAAAATCTCAGTGAGTCCTTCACTGACCTCTCACAAACACTAAACCCAAATACAATTTATTAAATACATAACACTAATAAAACATAAAACTATCTCTACCCTAAGAGCTAATTCTACTCTAATCCTAATCATAGCAAACACAAATGCAATCCTGGATGTATCCTCTTAGGGGCCAATGCTAGTTGAACCGGATCCACGCCGTCGGGTCATATCGTTCACAGGATCGACCCGCCTGCTGCCTGGTCTTATCGTTCACCAGACCGACAAACATCAATCTAATCTATCCTATATGATCTAGCTACAAATGATGAATTCCATTGAAGTATAAAATTGACTTCGTTAGGAATCCACGCCGCCAGGTCTTATCGATCACCAGACCGATGCGTCTGCCGCCGGATCTTATCATTCACCGGACTAACAACCATCATACTAAACATAATCAGACAACCTTTCAAGTGACTAAAATATTGCACTAGGTTGAATTTTCAAAAAGGCATCATAGAAAATGAGTAAAAATTGAAACATAAAGGCCATAATCGATTATGCGGTCATGATCGATTATGCTGAAGAATTTGGGTCATAATTGATTATATAATCAATTATGAGAAATGTCATAATCGATTACATAATCGATTAATGGAAATGCCATAATCGATTATGATATCAGCATAATCGATTATTCCAAAATTTTAAATTGCAGCAGAATTACAGAGTGATCATAATCGATTATGCGGGGCACCATAATCGATTATGGCACTGAAAAATGCAGAATCCTCTGCTTTCTGCAGAATTTTCCATTCCAACACCCAAAACACCAAATCAATTTATACCAATTTCTCCCAAACATATAAAATCAGGCATCAAACATGATACATTGAAAATTAACTCATTTATCATAACAAATCATGAGTAGAAGCATAATTTATTATCACAAAATTTATCAAAACCTTGACAACTTAAACCAAACCCATTCCCATCATTTGCATTTCATAAATCCCAAATTAAAATCATGAAATCAAACAACACAAAGGGAAGGAAAAAAAAACTCTAATGGGGGTCTTATGGTTGCCTACCACCTAAGGGAGAAGAACTCACTTAAATGCTCAAGGATTTGAGCTAGGAGCTTGAAAACTTTGAGATTTTCCTTCTCCCCTTCTTCTTCAATTTCGTAGCCCTTTATTCTTCAACTAGGGAAACCTCCAATCTTCACCCAAAGACACAAATTCAGCACCAATGGTATTCTTGAAGCAAGGATTAAGAAAACACTCACAATTTTCACTCTAATCTTTCACGAAATCTCTAACCCTAACCCCCTTTTTCCCTTTCTTTCTTCTTCTTCCTTTCCCCTTTCTTTTTTTCTCTGCAGCAGAGGAGCACGAGAAAGAGTGAGGGAAAAAGTGAGAGAGTAAAGGAAAAGAGAGAAAAAAATGAGTGTGGACCATTTAGTCCCTTATTTAGCCTAGGAAAAAGACCCAAATGCCCTTCCTTTTTCTCTTATTTTCAAAATATCATTACTAAATGCACACCCATAATTTAATTAACAACACCCAATTTAATTACTCAACCATAAATTTAGAACATAATAAAGCCTAAATTAATTTAGCTAAATAGTTAAATTAGGCGGGGTGTTACAAGTAATGCGGTTCAAAAGTTTGTCGGGTGTTACAAGCATGCTGCTGAGAGATACCAAAGTGGGAGGTCGGAGATGGACATCATGGTCGAGGCACATGCTATTTAATTTCATGATGTGAAGGACAACTTAAAATTTGAGCGTGTATGGAGACTATTGAAAGATGAACCAAAATAGACAACAGATCAATCCATTGATAGTTCTTCAAAATTGCCAAAGCCAACAAGTTTCGAAAAAGAGTCACCATCACCATTGAACCGCCCAATGGGACAAAAGGCAGCAAAAAGGAAGAGCAAAGAAAAAGTAGCAGAAACATCTTCTAACATCATCGATTTGACTGGCTTAGAAGCTTTTGTGAAGGGCAAAAATGTTGCCATGATAAAAATAGCTGAGGTAAAGGAGTCGGAGAACATTTGGAAGTTATATGAAATGCTCTTGAAGGACACATCTGTGATGTTTGAGAGGCAACGTCAGGATAATGAAGGGTGTTGTGTCGTTATTAGGCGCAAGCTAGGAATTAATTAGTCGCTATGTTTTTATTTTAATTAGTATCTATGTTGTAATTTTATTTTAATTAGTCGCTATGATACAATTTTATTTTAATTAGCATTATGTTGTAATTTTATTTTAATTAGTAATTATGTTGTTAATGAAAAAGCAGCCATTAAAAAGTAGCCGTTTTGAAAAAGTAGTCGTTATGAAAAACTTGCCTATATATAATTCTATCATAAGAGAAAATCTTCATGCCACTCAATTGTGCAATCTTCTTTCATATTCTCATTAAATTGTGTAATATTTTCCCATTCCCTCACGCTTCAGTCACCCATATAATGGATCCAAACAATTTTGAAGACTTCGATACACTCTGGAGCCGAATTGTAGACGAACAACTTGAGGGCAACACTGAAGAAGAAATCATGAGGTTAGTACTCGAGGGGCAACAACAAGCTGACAACACCAGTAGGAGTAGACAAAGAAGAACACTAATAGATCGGAATCGTCAAGACGAGAATAATCGATTGGTAAGTGACTACTTTTCTCAAAATCCTGTATACACAGATGCTCAATTTCGACGAAGGCTCCGAATGCAAAGGCATGTTTTCCTCCGAATTGTAGAAGCCCTTGGAAATCATGATGAGTACTTTCGTAAGAGGTTTGATGCAGCCGGTAGAATGGGTCTTTCATCGTTACATAAGTGCACTGCCGCTATTCGTATCTTGGCATATGGATCATCTGCTGATAGTGTGGAAGACTGTGATCGAATTAGCGAAAGCACTGCGATGGAGTGCTTAGAGAGATTTATAAAGGGTGTTTATGCGGTATTTAGAGATGTCTACCTAAGAAGTCCTAACAATGAAGACATTGCATGCTTATTACAAATGAGGGAGGCACGTGGCTTTCTAGGTATGTTGGGTTATATTGATTGTATGCATTAGGAACGGAAAAATTGTCCAGTCGCGTGGAAAGGCCTTTACTGTCGAGGTGATCACGACAAGCCCACAATCATGCTTGAAGCAGTGGCATCACAAGACTTGTGGATTTGGTGTGCATTTTTTGGTACTACGGGTTCAAACAATGACATTAACGTGTTAAACAAATCAAATGTGTTTAGTGATGTCTTGAACGAAGTAGCTGCCACAGTGCAATACACAGTGAATAGAACTACATACAATATGGGGTATTATCTAGCAGATGATATTTATCCCGAGTGGGCTACATTTGTCAAGACCATCCCAATGCCTCAAGGAGAAAAAGAAAACTATTTGCCCAATGTCAAAAATCAACAAGAAAGGACGTCGAACAGGTGTTTGGAGTCCTCCAATCTCGATTCGCGATTGTATGCGGTCCGACGGGTGCCCTGACACATGAATACAATCAAGCATATAATAATGGCATGTATCATACTGCATAACATGATCGTTAAAGACGACGAGACACATGTAGTGGTAATTTTGATTATGATCATGTAGACAATGACACCTTAGCAACTGAAGTATCTATTGGTGGAGCACATTTGAGAATGTTTCGGACATGAGAACAATGAAAACTAATTTCGCAATAATTTTATGTATTTCTCACTATACTTATGTTTTTCTCATCTTCATGTATTTCTCGCCATATTTATGTATTTCTCGTCTTTATATATTTTTTGTCATATTTATGTATTTTTCATTATTTTACCTTTTTTTGTGATAAATAATATATATCAAGAAGATTTTCAAAAATTTTAATATTTTTATTCTTTTTTTGTATATTTATTATTTTATTATTAAATTATATATGAATTAAAATTTTAAGTTGAAATTTTGTCCAAAAAATTAAGTTGAAATAAAAATAATATTAAATAGGAGTATAAATAATAAGTGAGGTCAACTATGGAACCCACTTAAGAACAAAATGATTGTTCTTCCATTGGAGTGAAAAATGAGTTTAGTTCTTGTATCCCACGTGGCATTAAAAGACCCACAAAATAGGAGTGAAGAATCAAAGTGTAGTTCTTTCCTCCTATGTGGCATTACACACTTGCTCTTTCTTTCCTCTTATCCATATTATAAAAAATAAAACTCTAGTTTATTCAGAAAAAGTATTGAAAATAGATTTTCTAATTAATAATATTAAAGTTTTATTTATTTTTTCAAAAATATTTCTTTTATAAAATAGTTGAACCAACTCACTTGCATAGAAAATATGTGTATCTCGTTAATATAAATCTCAAAATAAAGGTATAAATGGAATTAAGCATTTAATACATTTAAAAATTGTTGTATGTTTCTTATAATTTGGACAAAAAAAGAAATTATTGTGTTCCTTATAATAAAGACCAGTGAGTACTGTCTAAAACTTTTAATATAATAATAACAAAAAAGATTTAATATTAATTCTTAATATTATTAAGAAATTTTTAATATTCGTCAAATAAAACTTTTAATATATTAATTTTTAATTTATGTTTAACATTTTTTATAAATTCCTTTACACATCATTTTTAATCTATTTTATTTTATATTTACCGTTTTATTTTATTTTTTGTGTACTTATCTAAGGTATGTTTGATGTGTTCTTGACAAAAGAAATACAATTTATTTATTTTTTAATTCAAGTGAGACTAGTTCACTAATAAAAAAAAATCATTGTGCATTAGAAAATATTGACCAACTAAAAAAACACAATCATAAACCTAGTAAGTGCACAATGACTCAACTCCAAACCTCATTTCGTCCATTAAAGATTTGGTTTTGTGACATTGGCTTCATCCTTTTTCTCACACGTTAAAGCAAAATTATTATTTAACTAATTTGAAGTCAGGAAAAAAAAAATTATTAAGGAGAAAATTTAAATTTATATAATTTTATAACTTGTTAGAGGAGTGTCCAAACTATAAGATTAGTTTTATTCGAAGACAAGCAAATTTTTACTGCTCATTCATTGGCTAGGGTGGCAAAAATGTATGCTAGTTTCCCATATTTTTGAACATATGCCTGTATTGGAAACGTTATATTAAATGAAATGAAATGAGTTTGTTTTGGTAATATATATATATATATATATATATATATATATATATATATATATATATATATATATATATATATATATATCAAACATGTAAATGTATATGAAATTATGGATTTTGTTAATATTGTTTAAAATAAATATCTCACTAATTTCTATGCAATGAGATCAAAAAATGGATGTGTCCTTATCTTATTAAAATGTCAGTGTAAACTCTGGATAAATCGGTTATTTTAATACCTAACCTCTAGTGTTTTTTCTTAACTTTATAATGTGAATTTAATCTAATCTAGTTTGTTAAAAAGGAATTTAGGTTTAAATATGTTTTTGATATTCCAAAATATCGTATTTTTTTGTTTAGTCTTTTATTTTAATTTTTTTAAACTAATCATTTGCAAATTATTTTTACTTACCAAGTAATATTTTCATTTATACTGTGTTATATTTTTTAATAATTTCTCATAAATAGATTGTCTTGAATACACTTTTAAGAATTTAATAATTACTATTATATACGTTTCCACGTATGGAATTCGCTGGGCTGATCAAACAACAAGTGAGGCCTAAAGCAAACATATTGACTATGAGGCCTAATTTCATGAAAAATTCCAAGACCATATTTAAAAGAAGATTTTTTATTTATTTATAAAACCCGAGAAAAACGTCACTGCACTATATTTAAAAGGAGATTCTTTCAGTATTTTTTCAAAATAAATATACCATTATTTTTTGTAAGTAATACACAATATTTTATCATAATAACCTATTTATTTAAAGTGCAAGTAAAAAAAGAATTGTTGATCTATATTTTATTTTAAAAAATATATGTGACATATGGAAACATAAAATTTCTGATACGACAAACTAATGTCCTTGTTTTTCGACATGTCTTGCTTTTTTTTACACAATACATCCTAATTTTAAAACACTTGTTTTTCGACATCACCACAACTAAGTTCGTAACTGATAGGCCTATCATCAATTATAGTGGGGGTACAACAAATGCAGTGGACCATATCATCAATAAGAAGTTGGGAGTTGGGTGCACAACATTGGCCTTTAAGTTGTAAAGACTTTGCAATAGGAGACCTTTTATTGGATTCAAACAATAGGAGACCTGTGTTCAGTATATTAAATAACACTTTTTGGGAGAGGTCTAAAGCCCTAGCTTTAAGAGCCTCACACTTGGGTCGGCTCCAGGAATTTGAGCCTCAACATCTAATATCAAGCCCCAAGGTCAATCTCAGCAGATTTTTGAAAGACTTTTTAACACCCAATATCCATCCATATATGTGCGTTCCCCCTCCCCATTTTATTTGAAGAAATTTTTCGCATTGTACTCCCTCCGTTACAAAATGTAGGGTAAGTCAACCATTTTCACACTTACTAAGAAAACTACTCATTCACGTTTACTTTTTGTGATCTCAGTAAAAAGTTCAACTGAAATGCCTAAATTATCCCCTCAGGAAAAAAAAACATGCACATTTTTTGTGAAAGTTCCAATTTTTGATATGCCTCACATTAAATATATCTTTTCAACCAAAGGCTATCCATGCAGATCTATGCATCGTTCATTGTTGTTTAAGTATACTATCACCGAAAGATGAAACTTCTCATCTTCCTCAACCTTTCATTACAACCAAAAGTTTTGGCGCTAAAAATTTTAGCACTTGAAATTTGATTTCATCAAAAATTTGCTTAATCTTGGCTTGATTGAAATCTACTAAACTTATTTCATCTAAAATTTAAATTTCGGGAGATGTTTTTAGGCAAAGAGTCATCGTAATTTCCTATAAATTGAAGTTGAAACTTGCATGTGAGCTTACAGCGATTTGAGCACCTGAATACCTCTCAAACATGCCTCTGAATATTGGATTTTGAACACCCTGCTATGATTTGAACACCTCATGGATACCTCTCAAACTCGCCTCTGAATATTGATTTGAACACCCTGCAATGATTTGAACACCTCTGATTTGAACGCCCCTTCTTCAAGCACTGGGCCGTTTCCTATCGACTTGAACTTGTGTCCATCGGATGAAGAAGAAGATATAGCTGAAAATGAGTATGAAACTGCCCTTTCTGACGATGACATAGATAACAACATTGATAATCTCAGTCCAGATGAGGTTCAGAACATGGTTACAGGCGATGAAGATGCCGATGGCACATTTGCTGAAGGTGCTGCACTTTTTTGGAATTATTCTTACTGTTTTGTTTTGTTTCTTTTTTCTATCAAGATGTGCCACGTTTTGCATTTCTTTTTATCAGTATGCCATGTTATGCATGCAGCATGTTATTGTATTAATATGCCACGACACAATGAAGGTTATCAACACATTATGCATTTCTTTTCTTTTTTTCCAGTAAAGTAGGTACCTTTCCAGAAGATTTTTTCGTTTTAGTTTTCTTCCCATGGTTTGGTATGCTTGTGCTAAGTTGATAAATCTAAGCAAGGCCATATTATATTTACTCTTTTAATTTATATTTATGTGTATTTTATATTTCATGCAACAGGAAATAATATTCATAGTGAGACACAACCAGCTCAGAAAAAACGTTCTTTCTTGGACAACAACCAACGGAAAATTATTTCACAGGTGTTGATGAATTCAGCTTGCAGAAAACATAATATTGGTATTGTTAAACGGTTGGCTTCTTCCTATCAAGTATCCGTAAATGTTATTTATCGGATTTGGCAGAAAATGAAGCACACGGGTGATGTTAGTCATAAGAGAACAAAAAATTGTGGTCGGAAAAGAGTTGAGATAGATATTGAGAAAGTGCGTGACATACCGCTATCTAAACGTAGCACTCTTCGATCGATAGCATCTGCCTTAGGCACTAACCAGAGAAAAATATCGAGATATTTAAAAGAAGGTGTTTTGCGCCGGCATTCAAATGGATTGCATCCTGATTTGAGGGATGATAATTTGAGAACCCGTCTTAGATTTTGCTTGTCCATGCTTGAGGAAAATAGCATTCCACATGATCCAAAGTTTAAGTCAATGCACAATATTGTGCACATAGATGAAAAATGGTTCTACATGACCCAAAAATCCAAGAAGTATTACCTTCTTGCAGACGAGAATGAGCCTTATCGTTCGTGCAAAAACAAAAATTTCATAATGAAGGTCATGTTTTTAGTTGCAGTGGCTAGACCTAGATTTGATGATGAAGGTAGAGAGACGTGGTCAGGGAAAATCGGAGTGTTTCCTCACAGTTGATAAAATGCACACCAAAAGGTCAAGTGTTAATAGACAAGCGGGGACACTCAAAACAAAACCGATTACTTCTATCACTAAAGAAGTCGGTAGGATGTTCTTAATAAACAAGGTTTTACACCTTATCAAAGAAAAATGGCCACGAGAACATGCATCGGAAACAATTTACATACAACAAAATAATGCACCGTGCCATGTTTCTGTAGATGACGAAGAATTTCTTGCAGCAGCTTCTGAAGGTGGGTTTGACATTCGTTTGACTTGCCAACCGCCTAATTCTCCTGATTTGAATGTTTTGGATTTGGGATTTTTTGCTTCAATTCAATCGTTACAACAGAAGGAAGTGACTAAGACAGTTGATGAGCTTATTCAAGTCGTGCAAAATTCTTATGATGCTTTTTCTAGCATGGATTCGAACAAAATATTTCTCACACTTCAGTCATGTATGATTGAAATTATGAAGGTCAAAGGATCCAATGGTTACAAAACTCCTCATATGAAGAAAGATGTGATGCTTAGACAAGCCAGACTACCTACTCAACTAAATTGTGATCGAGAATTAGTCCAGGAAATTTTTGAATATTTACACAATGTTGAGTAAGGTGTGGAATTTTTTTTCCAGGTGAGGTGCTGCCAGTATGGTGTGGATTTTGTTTTTGAATATTCCTATTGTTGCCAAAGTCTAAAGGGATTCTGGATTTCTTTTTAGTTCTTTACTTATAAGGGGTTTAACGTTTTTTTGTTGATGTTTCTTTAAGAGAAGAATGACAAAAATTTCTTAAATTAATCGGACAAGGCATCTCAAAATGTTTACGAGAATGACAAAAACAACATATCCAAATGAATTTGTAAATGACAGCTGGAGACCAAATTTTGCTTTCATTTTTCAAAAAACACACTTATCACAAGCAATCTAAGTAAATCTTCATCATGTCATGAACCCCTTTCTTCAACTCCTAACTCTCTTGTCCAAATTCCAGAGTGTTATTAGGCAATTCATTCAGATCGAAAACAGCACACACATTCACTGTAGGCACAGATTCATTAGGGACTTTGTTCAAGTCAAAATGATGCTTGAGACTGCATGCTCCACCTTCAACCCCATTGAATGACTCTTTTTTTTTCCCTGTAACCTCATCTTGAACATGGTCAGCCTCCCCACTCCTATCTAGTGAGTCTTCAACAATGAGAAGTGAATTCACTTCACCCTCAAACAAGTCATCTTGAACATGGTCAGCCTCCCCATTCTTATCTAGTGAGTCTTCAACAATGAGAAGTGAATTCACTTCATCCTTGAACAAGTCATCTTGAACATGGTCAGCCTCCCCATTCTTATCTAGTGAGTCTTCAACAATGAGAAGTGAATTCACTTCATCCTTAAACAAGTCATCTTGAACATGGTCAGCCTCCCCATTCTTATCTAGTGAGTCTTCAACAATGAGAAGTGAATTCACTTCATCCTTAAACAAGTCATCTTGAACATGGTCAGCCTCCCCATTCTTATCTAGTGAGTCTTCAACAATGAGAAGTGATAGGTCCTCACTTTCGCTGTCAATGCCCAAATCAAAAGATGGTCCTTCAAACCACTTATTTACTGCAACCATTTTCTTATGCACACAAAGGAGGAGAAGAAGGCTGACTTTTTAATTTATTAAGGGACGATGACTGTTCACGTAGCCGTTTTTTATTGAGAGACGTTCACATGTTGCTAGTGGGAAGTGTCGAATTGGTGGAACTGCTCTTAATAAATGAGGTGTTTTGTTGGAAATAGGCTACGTGAGTGGGAAGTAGGTCTTCGCTCTTGATAAATGGAGTAAGGGTATTTTGGACATATAATTATTAAATGCATGAATTTGCCTTATATTTTGTTTCATTATACATGAGTGGAATTTACCTTATATTTTGTAACGGAGGGAGTAGCAAATAAGTATGTTGAACAAGTCTACGCAGGTGGGCCATTCGCTTTTGTTTGTCATTATGACCAATATCTTTTTAAGGGACTTGTTAACATTGCCCCGGGAATATTGTTTACGGATTTTTTTGTCAGCTAGCAGAAATGGTAAACAACAAATATATACATACAAAACGGTAATACTCGGGTTCGAACCCCGGTCCCGACATCCCATGTTGCTAAAATTGCCAAAGCAACCAACAATGGGAAACTTACGGATTTCAAATAATGCAACTATTTCTATCTTTTAATTTATTTAATTATTTCATGACTAAATTTTATTAGAAACTTGTAAATATCCGAATAAAAAAATTAGTAACAGAATAAATTTTGTTTTATCTTGGAAACAACGGGCCTTGATTGTTGTTTTAAAAACAAAGAGGCTTGTGATGAAGGAAAAAAAAGGTAATACTCTATTTTGTCCCTGAAATTCGATACTCATATAAAAATGGTCCATTGTTTTATCATTATTCCTAACTAGTCCTTGGCTTTAGAAAACGTTAATAATTTAGGTACTGTGTTAGTTAACAGAGTTAGGGGTGGTGATTTGGCATATTAAGTGACAATGTAGCACCCATGTAAGCATCTATGTGTGCATCTAAGACAATTGTAGGGACCGATTTGATATTAAATCAATTAGAGTTCAATATGCCTCTTCCCCTTCTCCTTCTCTCCTCCTCCTTCCTCTCTCTTCCTTCCCTCTCCTGGCGGCCCCTCCCCCTCCTCTGCTCCTCCTTCCTTAATCTTTGACTTACCTATTTGTTAGATGTTATATATAAATGATCAGAGTTTTATTCTTTAATATTTGAGCAAGCCCTTGGACACACAATAGACTCTTTATTTTGATGTACACCTGACATATATGACATAATTTTTACAGAATGACTTGCATGTGATTGAAGAATATGATCTGCTATTAAAATTATCATGTTCATGACTCTAAATGGAGTGCTAATATATTAAAAACTCTTTATCAAGACACCAATGAGTAGCAGAAAGTACTATTTATTAAGACATCTAAGAAGAAATTTTAAATGACTCTAATTAGTTGTTGTGCAAACATATTTCTCACAAATATGTTTTATCATGTTCATGACACAACAAATTAATTACCCGAGCCTGCCATGTGTTTGTATATTGCTACAAAATCAGTTGCATGAATAACAATGCATGGAACACCTTTGTCAGATATCTCTTCCATCATTCCTAATGGGTATGTTTGGATTGGTGGAATGAGATGGAATGGAGTGGAATAGGATGGAATGGACCTATGCTCCATTGTTTGGATTGTTAAATAAAGGATGGAATGGAATGGTATATGAGGGGATGCATTCCATCTCATTCCACTACTTTCCATCATTTTTGTTCCCTCCCGGATCGGGGTTATGGAATGGAACGTGCGTTGATCTATTTTCTTTATTGTTAAAATACCATTCTATCCCTTTATTTCTCCAGCTCGCAGATCTGCCGCTACTGCAGGAGGGAAGGGGCTTCAGATTTGCAGAAGAAAATGGGGTAGCGAGAAGCCGCGATCTCAAAAGAGAGGGGAGTGGACTGAGATGTGATGAGACGTAGGAGGGGGAGAGGGAGGAAGAGAGAGAGAGAGGGGAGATGGAAATGGAGAAGGAGAGGAGGCTGACTGGCATGAAGAGAAAGCCAGAGGCTGACTGGCACGAAAAGAAAGCAGAAAGGCACGAAGCTTCTTTTTTTATGTTTTTTTTCCCTTTCTTAGTCACTCACTTCACTGCCCTTTTTACCTTGCGCTAATATCTTGAGCGTCTCTAGTGAGTAGGCACGAAGCTTCTGGATGGCACGAAGCTTCAGATGCATACAATTTTTATTGGTGATCTTGAATTTTAGTGTATTGTGGTAATTATTTGAGAAAGCATAATTTATACAATTTTGTTTTAGTTTATATCAAGGGTAAAAAATGAATAAAAAAATTATAACACATTCCATTCCGTTCACTCTTTCGTAAAATACCCAAACAATGAAATACAAACTTTGTTCCATTCCACTCTGCTCCGTCCTATTCCATTCTACTCCGCTCCGCTCATTTTAAAATATCCAAACAAACCCAACGAGTAAGGAAGAGTAGGTGCCCAGTAAAGTAGCATAGTCTCTTCTAATTACAACGTCTATACTCAACCAAGTGTTGAGTACCATGTATCACAAAGAAAAACAAGAGCTATTCATATTGAGTCACTCTTCCTGGTTACTCTGAAATTGACCAGGATCAGCGTAAGGGCCTTTGCAAGGATCCAAATTCTTATGTTTGCAGGCCATGCAATTATACGGAAAAAATGCAACACTTAATGCTTATTCATCGAGGATGGAAAAACACGTGGCATATAGTTGGAGCAGAAACAGTGGGTAATTGGGGGGATTTACTATTTGTTTTTGTATTTGTTCCTCCTCTGTGTAATTTGTGATATTGATTGATTAATTGCAAGTTGGTTTTACTGTGGCTATTTTTGGAGTGCCTCTGTAGCTAATTTGGGAGAGGAATTCCTTATTTTCAACGTAGTAGTATAGATATAGACTCAGAGAGTGTGAGAAATTAGAAGGGATTTAGGGAAATGGGGAAGCCTTTGTTCCATGAGATCTTGGGTACGAGGCTGCCATGGATCAGGATTTATTAGGGTTTCAAAAGAAATGGGAAAGAAGAAAGCAATAGAGCAAAGAAAGTGAGAAAAATAGACGAATATCAGTTTGGTCCCTAACATTTGCGTTTAATGAACTAGATGGGGTGATGCTTACATGGACAGTGACTTGTGTGACAGCGAGACACTTAACGTGACACATCACTACCTCTAACTCTATTAACTGACAGAGACCAACGAATGGATTAACGTTTCAAAAGCTAAGGACTAATTAGAAATATTAATAAAGCAAGGACCAACTTGATATTTTCCCAACTTTAAGGACGAAACTGGGTATTTCTTCGGAAAAAAACTAATCTCCCATGAAAAAGAAAAAAAAGGATGTTAGAAAAAAAGAAATAAGAGAAGAAAAATGAAAAAGAGTGGCTGGAGATGGAGGCAGAGGAGTGGGTTGAGAGAGATCCGAAGAATCGATTCGGTTACCCGCCAACTTGTTCAAAACGAGGTCCTCCATTCCCGGACTTACTTTCTCTCTCTTTCTATCTCTCCAACGAAACGGCCACAAAAAATGTAAAGAGAGCATAGCAAAAGCAGACAGTGATAGAACCCTCAAATCCACAATGGCGACCCTCTCAGAGACCTACGCCTGTGTACCTTCCACCGAGCGCGGCCGCGGCATTCTCATCTCCGGCGATCCCAAATCCAACAACATTCTCTACTGCACCGCCCGATCCGTCATCATCCGCAACCTCAACAATCCCCTCAAAGTCTCCGTCTACGGCGAACACGCCTACCCCGTCACCGTCGCCCGCTACTCCCCTAACGGCGAGTGGATCGCCTCCGCCGATGTCTCCGGCACCGTCCGCATCTGGGGGACCCACAATGAGTACGTTCTCAAGAACGAGTTCCGAGTCCTCTCCGGTCGCATCGACGACCTCCAGTGGTCCTCCGACAACTTGAGGATCGTTGCCTGTGGGGACGGCAAGGGCAAATCATTTGTTCGCGCCTTTATGTAACTCTCTCTCATTCTTTTAATACATCGTTTCTTCATTTATTCTATATTGTACTTTTTTTTTATTCTGTCACAATTTTTAATTAATTCCTGCAACATCAATTTTATATCTATCTCTCTCACGTGTAGCTTGATGGTTCTGTCACTGTCACTGCAAACTCATTATAATATCCATGTCTTAGTTTGGTAGAGTGGATCTTAACATTCTTGGCCACAAGGTCCCGAACCTTTTTTTATTAATATCACGTCCATGTACAGATATAAAAATTTATATTGACTAAAAAATTAAGAAAAGTAATAAAAAAAATCCATAATTGAATAGTTGATGACACGTGATTTCTTGAGAATGAAAGGGGTTTCATGAGAACGAAAGAAGACAAGGGGATTTCATGAGAATGAGATGACTTCCTAATGTTAAAAAAATGAGGACTCAAGTTTAATATATGGACTTGGATTAGACATGTTTCACAATGGGTTGTTGGTGAAATAAGCACTTGCTACGTGTGATGTGGACGCTTGCTGAGTTGAGCTGTCCTTACTAAGTTAGTACAGATATTGTAGTTCTCATGTGACCAAGAAAATATTATAGAAGTTCTTTTGATTAAAATATTTCAGGAAAAAACTTGTAATTCTTTTGGTAAAAGAAAAAACTTGTAATTTTATTGATATTTGATATTGGTTAGTTACATTTTCAACTATACTGTGGCATCTTAGATCTCCATAGCTTAGCAGAGTTAAACTTTATTTCCTATGACCCTGTATGATTTAGATGGATGTAACCACGTGATTTCCTAACTTGTGAAATGATATTAATTTGTTTGGATTTTTTTAATACCGTTTAGTTTATTATTTTATTATCGGTTATGGCTTAACTCATATATTATATAAGAATATCAAACACAAGGCTTGAATTTAAATTAACATGTTGTCAGATTCGTTCTTCTTTTCTTAGAAGAATTGGGTAATTGCATGCATGTGCGAATGTACTTCCATCGTCTGAACTTTTTCAATACCTGACCCCTTTTTTCATCTTTAATATATTTTTCATTTTAAGGTGGGATTCAGGTTCAACTGTTGGTGATTTTGATGGCCATTCGCGGCGGGTTTTAAGTTGTGCATTCAAACCAACAAGGCCATTCCGCATTGTCACCTGTGGAGAAGATTTTCTAGCAAATTTTTATGATGGTCCACCGTTTAAGTTCAATATGTCCATCAGGTAAGTGTTTATCTGGACTTGCATATTTGTCTCTCTGATTTAATAATAGATAAATTCTTCATATTATCCACTAGCTCCTCCTTTTTTTTCATTATTTGTTGTTCCTTGTTTTTTTTTAATGGAGGTAGTACATTATCATTTGCTATGAAAGGGCTTTCTGTAAGAGTTATCATCTCTTTTTTGTTTTGTAAAGGTATTAATTGTACCTGTTAATTTTGTAAGAGTCTCTCTCTCTCTCTCTATATATATATATATATATATCAAGCACGCGCATACACACACAAAATATGAATGTCTGTCTTTAACTGGGGAATTGAAAAATTTATATAAATAGAATAGACACGATCAAGAGTTTTAACATGGTATGGATTAAGATAACTTCATTATAGTTTTATAATATCATCGCATTATCAATTATTTACACCTGAGAATAGGGTCGAGTTATAGCGTATGAGATAAGTTTTTTGGGTTGAGTAGGTTTCCATTTCCTTATTCAGGTTGTCATAGAAGACATTCTATATCTGCAGGGACCATTCGAATTTTGTCAACTGTGTTAGATTTTCTCCAGATGGGAGCAAATTTGTTACTGTTAGCTCAGATAGGAAGGGTATTATATATGATGGAAAGACGGGGAATAAACTCGGAGAGTTGTCTCAAGAGGACGGTCACAAGGGCAGCATATACGCTGTTTGCTGGAGTCCTGACAGTAAACAGGTGAACTCCAGGTTGTTTGAATTTGAATGTTACCGTTTTAAGTTGACTTTGATAAAAAATTCATATTTTTTTTGGCCAGAATTTTAGTTTAAGATTGCTTTGTGAAAGCAATTTTGAGCTGGTCAAGCATTGTCGATAGCTTAATCAATATATTTACACACACAAACTCACATAAAATAACTCATGAGCAATACGAATCTCTCGTGCTCTTTTTGATTCTCAGGGCTGCTATTTACATTCTAGTTTAAATTACATATCAATCGATTCCAGGTTCTTACTGTGTCTGCTGACAAATCTGCAAAAGTATGGGATATTCATGAGAATGGTAGTGGAACAGTAAATAAGACTTTGACACATACCGAATCTGGTGGGGTGGAGGACATGCTTGTTGGTTGTCTTTGGCAGAATGATCATCTGCTTACTGTCTCTCTTGGTGGCATGATTAATTTATATTCTGCTAATGATTTAGATAAAGGCCCATTGTCATTATCTGGTCACATGAAGAATGTCACCGTTTTGAATCTGCTCAACAAAAGTGAAAAGATGCTTTTGTCAAGCAGCTACGATGGAGTGATCATTAGATGGGTTCCAGGCATTGGGTACAGTGGAAAGTTTGAGAGTAAACAATTTGGATTAATCAAATTGTTAGCAGCTGGCGGGGAAGAAGTTGTTACTTCTGGATTTGACAACAAGGTAACTGATAGATATGTGTCATCACTCATCATTATCATCACAAGGGCTCTTTGATCTGCAAACATAAAATATAACATATAGATACATTTTCTGTCCATTTGTTCTGCACCTCTGATGTCACCCTGATTGCCGAATTACTTTTAGGCAAATGTCCATATTTCTGATTGCATTTGAATTACATCTGTTAGTAGCTAAACTAGGAAGTTCGTTTTGTTTACGTATTATCCTGAGACTGAGTACATGCAAAATTAAGTGTGCTGATTCCATTGTTAGAGGTTGAACTTACGACAGGTTTGAATCTAGGTCTAGGCCTCTGATTTTTGCAACTGTTACAATGGTCTTTAATGAAAATATTGTTCTTAAAGATTCCTGAAACAATGTGTTGCTAAATAGTGCATTTCACTGTAGGTTCTATTTGATTTGGATGAAGTCTTCAATCATTATTACTATTCATAATTTAGGCTTCCAAATTGGAATAGACGACATAAAAAGTTCTGCTTTTAAATAGCTGTTAGAAGACTATCGCGTTTTGAAGTGGGCTTCTATAAGATAGAAATATGTGGCTTTGGGCAAACTTTTTAAACACGGTTGTGCAAGCACTAAATTGTTTCTTACTGTTGCTTGATTTTACTCTAGTAGATGTTTTAAGCTTCTTTTTGAATCTTGCATCCACAATCAGCACATTGTTTACTCAATGCCTAGTTACTAGGCAAACTACTCAATCTAAAGGCACTTCCAAAAGGGTAGTCTTGATGCAATGGTTGGAGTTACTGTCACGTGACTAGGAGGTCACAAGTTTGAGTTGTGGAATAGCCTCTTGCAAATGCAAGATAAGGCTGTTTACAATTACTTCTCGATGGACTCGACCCTTCATTGGATCCCCCCATAGTGGGAGCTTTATACCACGAGGTTGCCCTTTTTTCTAAAGACACTTCCAGCATATTGCTCATATTCCTTTGACATTAAGAAACAATTATGATATCTTTCTCTCTTACAATCCATCTGTGCATGTAGTACGTAGAGAAATTTTGGCACTCTTACAGCTGTAATTCAAACTATCACCATTTTTTCTCAATCGTTTTGTTGAAATTTTTTGCAAATCCTGTAGATTTACATGCGGTAACATATGTTTTAACTTTGTCAAAAACAAAAATAAAAATTAGAGTCTAATTTTTATATGTTGGAAGTTGTCCTAAACAATGCCTTGAACTTATGGATTTTAATACTATAATATACTATAGTTAAAAGAGTATAGACATATGTAAGCAAGATTCAACTAACAGTAAAATTAAACTTTTGCCGCTATTTCCTTGATCTTTCGCTTGAGAGTAATTGTAGCAAACTTGTTGATATCTTGTTTTGTACTTCAATCCATTGACTGGAGCAAATTCTCAATTGGCTGTCAATCTTATCACGAGTCAATCTTCGTAAGAATTAATGAAAATTGAACTTTTAATTCTAAACAATGATGGTCATTGCCTTCAATTGATATTATCTAAATTTATATGAATTATATGTAGGTATACAGAGTTCCTCTTCATGGGGATAATTTTGGTCCTGCTGAGCACATCGATGTTGGAAGTCAGCCTAAGGATTTGAGCCTTGCACTTAATTCCCCTGAGCTTGCTCTTATTGCAATTGAATCTGGGGTAGTTTTACTTAACGGTTCAAAAATGGTCTCAACTATAAAGCTGGGCTTTATTGTGACCGCGTCTACTATTTCACCTGATGGTAGTGAAGCAATTGTAGGTGGGCAAGATGGTAAGTTGCACATTTATTCTGTCTCAGGAGATACATTTACAGAACAGAGTGTTCTTGAGAAGCATCGAGGTGCCATCAGTGTAATCAGATATTCTCCAGACGTTTCCATGTTTGCATCAGCTGATCTGAATCGTGAAGCTGTTGTGTGGGACAGTGTTTCCAGAGAGGTAACTTGAGCCTGAAATGTTTGTTACATGTTTGAATGTTTGTGCCTGAATGATTTGGTTTGTCCTAATTTCCCATACTGAATTTTTGGTTCATGTGCTTCATAGATGATAGTTACTGAAATACTTTGACTATATATATCTTTCTTTCTTGAGCTGGCATTCGACTGCAAATTTTCTCTTTCAGGTGGTGCTTAATAACATGCTGTTTCACACTGCACGTATTAACTGCCTATCGTGGTCACCTGATAGCAAACTGGTAGCTACTGGTTCACTTGATACATGTGTCATTATATATGAAGTTGGAAAGCCAGCATCAAGCCGCAGAACCATAAAAGGTGCTCATTTAGGAGGAGTGTACGGCTTGGCTTTTATTGATGAAGAAAGAGTGGTCAGTTCAGGAGATGATGGTTGTGTTCGTGTTTGGAGTTTGAATTCAGAATAAACTTGGCATCAGAACCTACCAATGCATGATGCAGTTTTGTGGTAAGAAATTGATTGCTGTGGTGTATTATATGATGATCTTCAATGTTCTGCATTGGTCATGCAGTAGGAAGAAAAGTTGAGATTATTACAATAGCATCGAGGTGTCTATTTTTTTATAGATTTCTCTTAGGACTAACAATCTGATATTCAAGCTGGATTTAGATCTGCAGAGATTGGCAATAACTTTGGTCTTTGTCTAAGCAAAATAACAATGCAGGTAATCAAATAGCAATTCTGGTTCCTTTATTTTGCCTATCAAAGCATTTTAATTCATTTAGTTTCAATTAAGTTAATCTTGTCCCGCTGGGAATTTGATCGGAGCAATTAAGTACACTCCCTAACCTGTTATTTACTTAAGAAATAAGGATCGTTGCTGTCTTATTTTGTCTGTATACAATTTAAATTAACATGCAAGAGGAACATTATCAACATATTTTTTGACGTTTTATTTTTAACATCGTTATATTATGTGAAATCTCGGACATCACTAAATAACCTGAGCTGACTTTTCCTAATGAGACTGCTATGATTTCACTTAATAATAAATAAAATATGAAGATAGTTTGAAAAGAAGTATTGATCGCTTTTTCACTAAAAACTGAGGGGACTTGTACCCCAAAATTAAAACTTGGGAAGGACCAAATTCCAAATTTACCTAAAATAACGAATTACCAATTTAATCACCGAAATTGTAGGAGTTGACCAATTTGATTCTAGAAAACAATGAAATTGCAAAATAATTCATAATACATTTTTTGATCAAAAACTAAAAGGAAAAAACATTAAAAAAAGTATTTTCGTAGTAAAGTTTATTCTATTCAAGTAAAGTGAAAGCGAAAATTTTGAAGACACGGTTACATTTCTTCAATTTATCTATTTATCCATCTTTCTTTCATCCAATATGGAGTATATTTTTTTTTTCCTTCTAATTTCATCAAGGATACCAATATATATCAGTTATTCATTTCTTGTCTTCGCATTTTATATTCAATAAAAAACGAAAAGAATATTCTACTTTTCTTTTTCTCTATTTTTTTATTCAAAAGTATAAGAAAGTACTCATTTTTATTATTTTTTTTCTTTTCCGTTTTTTCTATCTATTTGCTTTTCTCCTATTTTCCTTTTGTATCTAAACCAAACCCCAATATCATTTTGAAAGACATTTTTCACAGGTTCAGATTTTAAAATTTATAAAAAAGGAAAATTGTCGATGTAGAAGGAATCTCCATAAAAAGACCGTCAATATATGACAAAAGGCACCTTTGCTAGGGTTTTCTCCCAGCATGCGGATGGTCTTCAAGTCCCCCATAAGTGGAGGCTTTCGCCTCCATTCAGTGGAGTTTAGAGCCATTACAGGACAACTCTTTCTTCCTACATGACAACGGCACGTTGTAGCTGCCACCGGTGTTGCCCTGTTCCTGTATGGCGGTCCCAAACCCCTGCCGCCCGCCGAACCAATTCCTCTTCCCCCACCACCTGAGCCACCCGATTCCACCCTTTCCCAATTCTTTGACCGCCGATTCTTCCTTTTTCAACCCTTCTCTGCCCAACCCAACACAGGGATCTCCAATTCCATCTGGTCTAAGAGCCAAATCTGGATTAGTCATGAGAATGAGCACCGTCGCTACCTCCACACCTCTATTGTCGCGATACAAATGCCATCTCCCCCATCCATCTCTGTGTTCTGGGCCTTCTCTGTCAACCAGAAATCGTGTGTACAAGATTGCACACGTTAGAAAAATCCTTAAATTATTAGTCAAATTTTATAAATATTTCTTTGTAACAATTTTTTTTATGCCAAAACATTTTGCTGTTATCAACTCCACTTGATATCTGTCGTTGAATTTGTTGAGAATCACATTTCTAGATACTATATTGATTATTTATTGCTCATGGTCCATGGATTCTCTTTGTCTTGGCGGTAGCGTTTTTCTTAGAAGACAAGATGGCCCTCCTCCTCCTGCCTGTCCCTTCCTTTTTATAACAAAACCAACCTTCAACCAAACTGCTTATTTTTTTCTTGGCAAAAAATTTGGTGGATCTACTCATCACATAATAACGAGAATTGAAGTATTCATAATTAATGCATAAAACGCACAATGATCATCTTAAAAATAGCATGGCCTTTAATTCTTTGCCTCCCAAGCAACTCATCCCTTTTTTGTACACAGCTGCTCGAAGCCACGCATTTTCAAAAGGGGCTTTCACAAAAATAATTCTAGGCAACTACTATTATTAGATATGAATAAAGACAACAGCTTGTTTATACCTTTCCCCCTTATTTGAAAAATGTTTAGACTTAATATATCACTTGACCCACAAAATTGGTCACTAGCAAAAGCAGGACCGTAGGGTGCGACTAACTAGCAGTGTTCCACAGTCTGCTTCAACTTTTTTAAGTTCCCCTTTGGATAAGCAGGCACATTATACACAGTGCATGTGCATTGTGAAAATTATAATATACTGGTCATGTCTGCATAATTAGTATTAGAAATAGTATTCTAGTAAATATTAATTAATCACCAGGGCTTGAGCCCCCTTATATATATTATATAATACCAAAAAAAATACTCCGTATATTATATCACCAACTTCCAAGTTGCAATGTGGTCCTGCCTTCTGGCTACAGCACTGTAGCGTTACACACGTGACATACGCATGCCTATCCACCTAACGTGCACAATACAATATTCACAGCGATGCACATTGTCAACCCAACTGTTCCTACACGCACAGTGTCATCATGTTTCTGTGCACGGAAAACAGTAACTTGTGTCACCTTGTCTACTTTGAGAGAATGTCCCATTTCCAATTTCCTATCCAATATAATAAAAGTAAACCCATTCATCAATGTCCCTTAAACACCAAAGTTAGGTTGGCATACATTTTACATTTGCCGGGAATATTTCAATTTGGCCTAAAAATTGAGTACTAGTATTTAATTAGGATAATAACAATTTCATACCACATCCGAAACCAGTCATGAGACAAACAAAACAATCAAAGACATTTTTTTTTCCCTCAATAAAAGACAAACATCATCTTAACCACTACACAAACTTACATATCCACATCCCTAACACATATCTGCCCCACCAAATTACAGTCAAACTCTGGGACTTTAAGGTCAAACATCAACACCACCCTTTTTACCTTTTTTTTTCCTCTCACTTTTTTGACTCTACAAACTATCATTACATTATGGAACAGTTGCTGGTAGTATTGTCATCACTGAACATGTGTGCTGCAGAGTGATGATCATCCACTGGATAACTAGGCAAAGCATAGGAGTAATTTGCAGGGGTGTAGTTATTGTAATTGTAGTAATAGCCGGTGTTAGGAGGAATAAAAGGTGACCTGTGATACATCATCTGAGGCTGTTGCTGCATTGCATGCCTATTCTGCATGTTCATGTTCATCATTAAAGGTGATGGATGCTGGTTATTGAATCCACCATTCATGTTCATTAGAAGTGATGATGATGGATATTGGCCTGTAACAAAACCACCATTAGCTGAGGAATTTCCCACTGGAATCATATTGTTGGACTGAATAGGAAAGCCTCCTAAACCACCATTGGAATTTCCATTTCCATTTCCACTTCCACCTAGAACAGTAGCACTACCAACATTGGCACCATTATTATTTCCATTATTAAACCCAGCTAAGTTCATCATAGCACCAATTTCACTTGCCCTTTTAGCTTCTCCAAGGTTGAGGCTTTCATTGTTCAACTTCAAAGCTGCCATTGTTTTCTGATCAATCCCACCAGGACTCTCCTTCATTCCCATGTTCTGATTTGGTCCTCCTCCTTTCTTGCCACCATTAGCATTACCACCGGCACTGTTCATCTTATTACCATTGTTGGAAACTGCTCCAATACCTTTCTTCACATTGTTTGCATCAACTGCTTGCTGCCTCAGCATTTGCAGTTGATTGGCTTCCTCTCTTATGAACCGCATCTCTTCATCTTCGTCGTCTTCGTCATCATCATAGTCATAGAATTCATCATCTTCTTCAGAACTAAAAGCAGGAAACTTCTGTTGATTTTTGAAGGCTTGCTCAAGTCCCTTTACTACTAGCCCTTGCTTTTGTCCTTTGTTTTTGTTGTTGTCATCTTTGACACTGTTGTTGTTCTTCTGCTTTTGGTTCTGCTGATTAGTTTTCTGAGACCAGAGCTCAGCATATTTACCAGATCTTAATAGTTTTTTTATCAAAGTTGCAGCATCCACACTTCCTGAAACTGTTACCTTCTGCTGTTCTGCATCTATTTGAACTTGGTAAACACCTATAAGAACAAAGGAATAAAAATATCAATTCCAAGCACATAAAAAAAAATAATCAAAAGAAATTCTTCTAGGAAAAATAGAAATATTTTGTGTTTCCAACTTTAAAGAGTAACATTTTTTAGAAAACTGTTATCTTTAAAGCCTGAAATTCCTATTGAAGACTTGAAAAGTTGAGCATTCATGCTCTGTCTACTTAATGTGAGTAAACAAACAAGGTTTTCTGTTTCACTTTAACTCCCATTATTATTAATTATGAAAGGAATCCCTTAAATGTGAGTAAACAATGTTACTATACTAAGTTTGAGTATGGTTCTGAAATTATAAAATGTACTATAATGTGACATCCATCTAAGAAAAATTTAACCAATGTTTATGTTCCGTACGTTTTATTTTTTTTATCCTCAAGAAAACAAGGGAAGATAAAGATAATAATATAGACAAGAATGAGTGAAAAGTAAGCAGAAGAGTGGATAAGGAAAAGTAGAGAGATGAAAAGAAAGTGAGGAGAGGACCTTCAATTCTCTGAAGGAGTTTCTTCACTTTCTGCTTACAACCATCACAGTGAATGTTCACTTTGAGAACACAAGTCTGTAGATGAAAATGAGAAGAAACAAAGCAACCAACAAAAAGGTCCAAAAAAAAAAGATTCCTTAGGAAAAGACCAATATCCAACTTTGCTCTGTGTGTGTGTGTTCATAGGAAACGAAATTAAAAATAAAAAGGAGGGGAGAAGGGGGGGGGGGGTCTTAAAAGACAGAGAAAGTAAGCATGTGATGGATGAAGAAAGACCTGGATTTTAAGGAGCTTAAAGTCTTCTTCTTTAGTCATTTCTTCAGTGCTGTTTGGAACTCCACTAAACAAGGCTACCCTTTTTTCTCTCTCCCCTTCTGTTTTGCAACCCAAAAAATAAGCTAAAGCAAGTGGTAAGTAGTAAAAGGGGTTGCATGTGATGAGTTTCTACAACTTATAGATTCTACTTATAGCTGGTACTCTTCTTCTTCCTCTTAAAGCCTCAATCAGTTCTCGAAAACCAACGAAACAAAGAAAGGCACATGGGCCTTTTGAGCATAAATTTAAATTTAATTTAAAATTAAATTAAATTAAAATAATAATAAAAAGGAAACAACAAGAATGCAAGGGAAGCCAAGTGCCAACTGCCAAGGAAAAACAGTAGTAGAAGGAAAGCAAGCACCAATATAAAAAAGAAAAATGCAGGGAGAGAGAGGAGATATGGAAAAGTCAGAAGGAGAATTTTGAAAGCTTAAAAAGGTAGAAGGGAGAGGAGAGAGAAATGCGGGATTGCTCTGAAATCTGAAATGATGTGATTTAACGTTAAATACTGAGAGGGAAAACAATAAAAGAAGAACAGCGACTTGACATGCCAAATTCATACTCTCTACCATTTGTCACATCTCAACGTACTCCTACTACTCTCTGCTCCCTCCGAGCTTGTATTTAATAAAAAATAAATAAATACCCTTATTAAGAAGCACATGTTACAATATAAAAAGTAAATTTTTTTTTGGTATATATAAAAAATATACTTTTTACTATTCTTGAGGTCAAAAACTGATTTTAATAAGAGTATTTTATGAATATTAGTATAAAATTAGTTAAATTTACTTATATTTAAAACCAAAAAATATGAAGTTTTTATTATTTATAATTGAGACTAAAAGGAGTATTATTTCTCGACATATTTCAAACTAACTAGTAGCGTTTAAACTGACTCATTTTTTTTACTATTTTTTTTTTGGTTTTATTTTTTTTACTATTTATTTATTTATATTTATTATTTTATGCATGAAATGTACTTTAGTTAATTTTTACATATCGTTGTTTTATAAAAATTTTATTTTTAATTACTTGTCATTTTAAAAATTTACGGTTATATTAATTATTTATTTATTAATGATACTCTTAATTATTTGTTATAAAGAAAGAAATACTCTCTCTGTCCCTTAATATAAGATTTTTTTATAAAAAAAAATTATTCTTTAATATAAGACTATTTTTAAATACCGAGGTATATTAATTATTTTTTTACAAAATTATTCCTTATACCAAGGTACATTAATTTTCTCTCTCATAATAGTCTTAGAAGATGATAATGGTAACTTAGAAAAAATAACAAATATTTTGTATAAATTTAATGCTAATAACTAACAAAACTCACTTTTTTAAAGGGCATGAAATGGTCAAAGTGGTCCTATATTAAGAGACAGATGGAATATATTTTATAGAGTAATAAATGGTTAACGGTATCACGTGGAAAAAAAATTAATAATTTTATCAAAAACAATAAAATTTATTGATTATTTTAGTTTGTGTAAAAGAGATATGTAAAAAAGAAATGAGCTAGTAGTACTAGTATACCATTACACGACTCATGCCCGATTATGAGACCGTCCTAACAGGTGAATTGAGAATTTGAGATAGTTGGACTCAAAAGAAAAAACTCACGTTGGTTTTCATTAAACCAGTTTTTTTTAAAATATTTTTTCCTGGCCCTATTAACAATCTTAACCCTCCAGCTTAATTAATGTACGGCAACTAAAACCGTAAATTGCTTGCAAACATTGAGGACTTCGAAGCTAACTTTTTTGGTGGAGGTTGAGTGTGAGTGACTGTTGGAGTCTTGGATAGTTTGCATTTTCCCCCCAATTATATACGAATATCCGTAGCCTTTATTTTTGTTTACTCACCTGATTAATCTACTGAAAACTTTATTTTATCTGAGTAAATTATAATTTTTTTACATTATAGATAAATCATAAAACACAAGGATTATCATTTTACATGAAATTAACGAGGATTTACACTTAACACTCGAGTATGAATATTTTATGTGGAACCACATTAAAATCTAAATGTATTAGTATAAATAAACAAATTATAGAGATAATTGTTTGTACAAAAGTGTTATCTATAAAAGATTACATTTGAAGAGATGGAGGAATTTGTTGGAATTAATTTGATTGGTTAACTTCCGACTTTGTTAACCAAATCAAATTTTGGGTCTTTCCAATCATAAAATAGTATTGAAAGTAGGTGTTTTTGTTATGTTGATGAGGATAATTTAATCAATCTTCTGGTTTGCGTAATAGAACAACATTGGTCGTGTCTGAATTAAGTTTAGATGTCATTTTGTGCTATAGTGTCTACTTGGAATCACATTGGAGACAAAGTTTACATTCCTATGATGAATTTAGTCCATTTCCAGTTTCATAGATGACAATTGCCATTTGTTTTGAGATTTGCAATGGCTATCAATAAAAGTTAAGGGCAAACATTATCTCGTATTCGTTTATACTTGCCACGCCAGGTGTTTTCATATAGTCAATTTTAATTTGTAGTGATATATAATGGTGAGACAAACTCTATTGTCAATAATATTGTTTAAAATTAAGTTTTCCATATTTTGTGATGAGTCTTGCAATTTGATTATTTGTTTTATTTGATTTTTGTGGTGCTTTTTAACATTAGTCGGTTATCTTTAAACGTTCAATAAAGGAAAATATAATGGTTTTCTCCCTTTATTTGATAACTCTCTAATATTAAATCGTGATTAAGTTGATTATTTAAGTATAATTCTAACTTTGTTGCATTGATCTATGATCTAATATCACATTAGCTCTATTGTCGCTTTATTAAATTGGTCTAATGTCACTTGATTGATCTCCTACACAGATGAATACTTGTGCGTTTTGCACAGGTCAAAAACACTAGTTATACATTAGATGTAACTAAAAAAAGTTCATACCTGATACCTTAGCTTAGCGTACATACACACACATAGAGAAGCCATGTGAAGCATATTAGTATTTTTTACAAACCATATTAGTTTATTTTTATTTTTATTTTGGACAAATCATATGAAGCATATTAGTTTTTTTAGACAAAGAAGCATATTAGTTAGAGCATAATGGATATATTTTATTTTATTTAAATCTAATTTAAATCATTATTTGTGATTTATTATATAATTAAAATTAAATTTTCTATGGTCCCACATTTTCTCACTGTTAGAGTGAGAATTCACTGACTCACATTTATAAGAAATAATGCAGAAGAAAGAATAGAAAAAGTAAAGGAATATGTGAACTTGACTAAATGAAAAACTTTATTCCTCACGTGTACACTTTTACACATAAGCACACCTATTTAAAGGGCTCACTAATTCGCTAATCAGTTACAACAAACTATCTACAAACTGACTTTTCACAGCAACAAACAGTAACTAACTATTAACAACTAGTTTTGAATTAACTACAACACCATCCCTTAATTCAAAACCTCAAAAAGAAACAACTCCTAATTCTCTTCTCAATTTCACAAACTGATCAGTTTTGAGGGCTTTTCTAAGCATGTCTGCAATTTGATCTCCAGTAGGATAGTAGGTAACTTCCAGCATACTCTTGTGCACTTGATCTCTTAAGAAATGAAACATTGTTTCAATATGTTTGCTCCTTCCACGGGAGACAGGACTTTTAGCAAGATTGATGGCAGATTTGTTGTCAATCAACAACTTCATAGGCTTCTTAATGTCCACCTTCAACTCCTTCAGCAGTGAGTCTAACCAGATTGCTTGGCAAGCAGCAAATGAACAAGCAACATATTCGGCTTCACGGGATGACAAGGCAACAACAAGCTGTTTCTTGGAGCACCATGAGATTGGAGCACCTTGAAACTTGAACAAATAACCTGTAGTACTTCTTCTAACAATCTTGTCTCCACACCAATCAGAATCTAAATAACCCAACAATTCTCCATCACAATGTTCAGTCTTTGTAGGAAACAGTATGCCAAACCTCATGGTTCCTTTAACATATCTCAAAATCCTCTTTGCAGCAAGGAAATGAGATCTCTTTGGTTCATTCACGAACCTGCTCACCACACCAACAGCAAAGCATAAATCAGGCCTGCTGTTGCAAAGATATCTAAGAGATCCAACCAATTGTTTGAAAAGTGTAGGCTCAACACTTTCTTCATCAGCAGTTGTCTTCAGTTTCAAATTCAACTCTGCAGGGGTTACAGCAGAGTTGCAATTCACCATATTGAACCTCTTAAGAATATCAGCAGCATATCTTGATTGATGTAGCACCATTCCCTGTGAAGTGTTCACAAATTCCATGCCCAAAAAATAGGATAATTTTCCTAAATCGGTCATTTCAAATTCGGACATCATCTTCAACTTGAATTCTTCTATTTCACTTTGATAACTTCCAGTGATCAAAAGATCATCCACATAAAGGCATATTAGTAACACAGCAGATTTCCTCCTGCACCTTACATGAACTCCATACTCAACTGTGCATTTCTTAAAGCCATGCTGTATGAAGAAAGTGTCTATTCTTCTATTCCATGCCCGAGGGGCTTGCTTAAGGCCATACAAAGCCTTATGTAATCTATACACCATCTCTTCTTTTCCTTTCTTCACAAAACCTGGAGGTTGTGTGACATACACCTCTTCTTCTAAGGGCCCATTTAAAAATGCTGACTTCACATCTAAATGGAATATAGACCATCCTCTACTACATGCTAGAGCAACAACCAATCTTATGGTTTCATGTCTAGCTACTGGTGTAAACACTTCAAAGTAGTCTAGACCAAGTCTTTGTAAAAAAACCTCTAGCTACTAACCTTGCCTTATGCTTCACAATTGTTCCATCCAGGTTTTAGCTTCACCTTAAACACCCATTTTACATCAATTGGCTTCTTGTTGAGTGGCAATCTGGTTAACTCCCAAGTCTTTTTATTTTCAATTGCTTTAAGCTCCTCAAGCATAGCTGTTTTCCAAACTTGTTCCTTCAATGCTTCTTGATAGCCAATCGGTTCTGCATCAGCAAGCAAAGCAAAATGTATCAGCTCACCTTCATCATCTACTGCACTGTCAGGCACTACTTCACAGTCTACAAGTCTTCTTGGTTGTTGTCTTTGTCTCTGTGGTCTTGGCACTGGAGTGAGTTCTTCTTCTGAACTGTTTATGTTTTCCTTGTCTGAGCCTTCTTCATTATCTTCAGTTGCATTTTATGTTCCCTGACTCATTATGTGACATCCTGATTTTAAACAGTGATAGAAAAATAATTAAATCTGTAATTAAGTGGTAATTGGATGACTAAAACCTTGGTTAGAATTATAATTTGGCTTAAAATGACTCATAAGAAGCCTAGAATAGTCTAGAAACCTCTAGAATCGTATAGAGGGGCAAAAACGGAATTTTGCTCCTTAAGGACCGTCGCGACGCGACGGAGACTAGTATAAATAACATCGCGACGCGATAGTAAGTCGGTGGAGTATGTCAGTGGATCAGAACGCGTGATGGTTGACACGTGTCCCGCATCGCGACGCGACGGAACTTACGTGTATTTCCATCGCGACGCGATGGGCCGATTTATGCCTATAAATAGGCCTTGATCCTCTCCATTCAGCCTAAGGTCTTCCAGGGGCTTTTGGGAGAGCTTGAAGGGCATGGAGGAGCTATAGAGAGGGAAGAGCGACGAACGAGAGCGGCAACGATCTTCTAGGTCAGGTAAGGGGGAAGATACCTTAATCTCTAGGGAAAATAGGTAGTAGAGTAGTCTGTTAGCATGGGTAGGGTTCCTTAGCCCTACTAGGGGTTGGTAGTAGCAACACCTCATGAGAGGGGTTGCGGTGTATGCTGGCTAAGGATAGTCATTGTAGACCTATCAACCAACAAAGGTTATGTTTATGAGATTAGTTGACAGTCGCTTATGCGACGTAGGGAATAATTAGTATGCTATTAAATATAGTAAATAATAATTCATGATATTCTGTTTTATGCCTGATATTTATGTGCTGGTTGCATATGATATATGTGTGTCTGATGCATGGTCTTAGAGTCAAGGGTAGCGCCCTCTAGTTAGATGTATGTGAATCCCTACATGGTAATAACAAGTATTACCTTGCTGTTAGCGGTGATAGCCGGGCCAGTGTACCCGAGGTTGATGTACCAAGGTACAGACGGAATGGTAATGAGATAGTCGGTGGCCTTGAGGGGTATGTACTCGGCCAAGACCTTGAGGGGTATGTACTCGGTCTTTCCGATGAGGCTCTCCATGTCCGTGGTACCAAAGGTACGGAGTGGTTTGGGGATGTCAGTGACTTTGAGGGGTATGTACCTGTTCATCCGGACGAGTCTCCAAGACTCCACGTCTGACAGGTGGACAATCTTGGCCATTCTCTGTATAGGGAATGTCGTCCTTGTGCACGGGACGATGCCTTACTCTGGTGATTGGGTATGGTAGTATGGGATGCCATAACCGATAGTCAGAGATGGTAACGTATCAAGATATATTCCCGAGATAATCAACTCATCGTATTCAGTGCCCTAAGACTGGTAATCGATCTAGGGAGTAGGGCCAATAATCAGCCCGAATGATCAATGACACTTGACAGTCTATGGTATAATTGTGTGGTCGAGGTTGTCAGTGTGACGTGTTGTGTGGTCTGGTCTGTGACCATGTACTTAAGAGTCTGAGTTTGATATGTAGCAGTCTTGATGTGATGGTACATTGTGCTGAACATGGTAACGGATATTCTGCTATACTATTTCCCTGTTTGCTGGAGGTTAATGGATATCTTACCCCAGTGTTTTCTTGTGTATTTCTATTATATGATATTAAATAGCAGAAGGACAAGAACAGCTTGTAACTGGTGGCTGGAGAGTTTTTGAGTAGCTTGCCTAGAGTCAAAGGTGGATACTTATGTCACGGCCAGTGTGTCTTTTGGTCACCCTTATGAGTGCTGGGTTTTATTTTGTGTTTGTATAATGAACTTTGTATACTTTTCTAATCTTAAATAAAATATGTATTTTCTTAAATATGAACTACTTTTGTAACAATTAAATAAAGTAAAGGCCTGTTTTGGTGGGGTATTACACATTACATCTTCAATTCTGACTGAAATTACTGGATCTTGGCTGCCATCACCATTTTTCCAATCCCACTCTTCTGTTTCTTTCACTATTACATCTCTACCAATCACAATTTTCTTGGTTACAGGATTGTACAGTCTACAAGCTCCAGTGGTATGATAACCAACAAAAACCATTGGTTCACACTTGTCTTCCAACTTTTTCCTTCTAGCATCAGGCACGTGTTTGTAACAAAGAGAGCCAAATATCTTAAAGTGACTCACACTTGGTTTCCTGCCAGACCACAATTCTTTGGGCTTTTTGAGCTTCAGCTTCTTAGTTGGACATCTATTCAAAACATAAGCTATTGTGGTTAATTACAGCTTCACCCCAAAGTGTATGAGGCAAATTTTTCTATTTCAATATGCTCCTTGCCATGTCTAAAATTGTTCTGTTTCTTCTCTATGGAAGACCATTGTGCTGTGGGGTGTAAGGAGATATCATCTCATGCACAATTCCATGCTCCTCACAAAATGTCTTAAACACATTTGAGGTATACTCACCTCCCCCATCGGTTCTCATAATTTTTATAACCTTTTCACTCTGTTTTTCAGCAAAGGCCTTAAACCTTTTAAACACTTCAAACACCTCATCTTTGGTCTTGATCAAAAATACCCACAACATCCTTGTGAATTCATCAACAAAAGAGGTAAAATATTTATTTCCTCCCAATGAGAGAACTTCAAAAGGGCCACATACATCAGAGTGCACTACATCCAGTGCACCTGATGCCCTCATTGGAAGATTAGAAGTAAAAGCAAGTCTAGATTGTTTGCCCCTTAGACACACTGCACAGGCTTTTCCGGGCATAATAATTTTAGGTACACCTAACACCAATTTCTTAGACTTCAAATGGCCGAAACTTTTAAAGTTTAAATGTCCATATCTCATATGCCATAACCAGCTCTCCTGGTCAGAAATAGATGATGTGAGACACTGCATATTTGCAGTCTTGATGCATGCCTTGAAGGTTCGGTTCTTAGCCAAAGGAGACTTCAACAAAAGTCTTTTCTTAGAATCAAACAGCTGCAGGGAGTCATTTTTCATAGACACATAAAAACCTTTTTCAACAAGCTGCCCCACACTCATTAGGTTGCACTTCATGCCTAGTACAAACAACACACTCTCAATTAGTGCAGTTTTACCATCCTTTCTCTGTATCACTATGTTTCTCATGCCTTCTGCCATTAAGAAACTGCTATCAGCCAGACTCACTTTTGTCTTTCTGCTTGCATCAAAGTCAATTAACCACTCCTTATGGCCTGTCATGTGGTTAGAACATCCGTTATCTAGATACCAAACATCAGAAAATGGAGTCCCTTCAGTGGTTGTAACCATTAAAAGGACAGGATCTGAATCGGATTCATCATGTTCTACATTGGCCTCCTCTTCATTGTCTTGATCCTTCTTTCCCTTCCCATGCCAACACTCATTAGCATAGTGCCCATACTTCTCACAGTTGAAACACTGTACCCTCCTCTTGTCTCCCCCTATCTTCTTTCCATGGTTCTTGACAAACCTTCCTCCCTTTTTGCTCGATAATTTAGATTTGTCATCAACCTTGGTCTTATCTTTGTTGTAAGACCCTGCCTCCTTCTGGAATTTCCCTTTGTTTTTCTTCCATTTCTTCTTCTCCATTTCCCCTTTCTTATTGGCTTGAGCCAACAATGCCTTCTCAATTTCCCTCTCAACGCCTCTTTCAACAATTCTAAGCTCATGTGCTTCTAAAGAACCTTGAAGTTCTTCAATCATCATTTCCGCAACATTCTTTGAATCTTCGATGGCAACTACTATGAAATCAAATTGAGGGGTTAGGGTTCACATTACCTTCTCAATTATCATTTCATTCGTGATTGTTTCGCCACAATTCTTCATCTGATTCATAATACTCAGCACTTTTGTGAAATATTCCACTACCTTCTCAGCGACGTTCATCTGCAACAACTTGTATTGCCTCCTCAAGGATTGAAGTCGCACTTTCTTGACCTTATCTCCACCGGTGTAACACTTCTCAAGTATGTCCCACGCAGCCTTTGCCGTCTCTGCCGCTGCAATCTTCTCAAAGACACTTGCATCTACACTCTGATGAATCCGGAACAAGGCTTTACAATCCTTCTTCTTGTTGTCTTTGAACGCAGTTCTCTGCGACTCAGTGGGGTTTTTGCCCAAATCAGGAAAACCGGTCTTCACTACGTCGAGCACATCTTGACACCCAAACAGAACCCGCATCTGAATGCACCATTTCTCCCAATTCTTGCCGTCAAGAATCAGTAGATTTTCGGGGAAGACGCCATTATTTTTTGTCATCGTTGCAGCAAGATCGTTGATGAAGAATCACAGAAGAATCTCATACCTTCACAGATCCACACGTGTTTTCCAGAATCGAAGTAGCTCTTTGATACCAATTTGTTAGAGTGAGAATTCACTGACTCACATTCATAAGAAATAATGCAGAAGAAAGAATAGAGAAAGTAAAGGAATATGTGAACCTGACTGAATAAAAAACTTTATTCCTCACGTGTACACTTTTACACATAAGCACACCTATTTAAAGGGCTCACTAATTCACTAATCAGTTATAACAAACTAACTACAAACTGACTTTTCACAACAACAAACAGTAACTAACTATTAACAGCTAGTTTTGAATTAACTACAACACTCACATGATATATTCAATGGGATGATGACTATTTTCTTAAGCATACACACAAAAGTAACAAATGATCAATAAAGACCTTCATCGTACCTTTGTGGCAGTCAACGATCCTTTCTTTGCGACCATTGCTTGACCTTTGTCACGACTTGTTTGTCATTTGATTGGAGCATTTGAAGGTAATAATGATGTTCTACAAATCATTTCCTACAGTACTTGGATGCTACATCAACCCACCAAGACTCAGTTTTGGTAAATCAAAATGGAATTATTGTTTTTTTAAGTAAAGATTCGGTTGATCAACTTACGTTCCGTACCTCTGGAATGATGAAATCTAAACTAACAATTTGTTTGGGTGGCCACTTATTTGAGTCAACCCGATGATTCAACCAACCCAAATTAGTTCAATGTGAAAAATTTGGGTTGGTTATGATCATTTGTTTGGTTCAGGGTTGTTATTACCCACACCCACGATAAATGAAATTTTATTTCGCTTTCCCTGTGTTAATTTTGCACCTCTCTTAACATTTTTTACGAGTTTCGTCCTTGTCTCCTGCTTAGCAATTAGCCAATTACTAATGAATTGTAAGAAGATCGTTATGTTCCATACCATTAACACTAGAAGTTTAAAATTAACAAAACTTATGTATATGTTGACTTTATGGCTTGAGAACTCATTAACCGTTTTCAGTTTTTTCTGTTACAATCGGTTGGATCTGTTTTGAGCTTGGAGCTGTTTTTCCGGTTGCAATTCTGTTAGTAGTTAGTTGATAATAACAGAATGTATTTTCTACCTCTCATTGTATTGTTAACCTCTCTTAGTTAGTATATAAGTCAATCTAGCTATGAGAGTTTTGGTATCGGATTCATTCTGAATTCTGAGAGAGTGTGAGAGGATCAATTACTTTGTAATCAGTTCAAGATCATAGTGAATCGCTTACTCTTCTGCCCGTGGATGTAGCTCACACATTGTGAGTGAACCACGTAATTGATTGTGTGTTCTTCTCTCTTTTCTCATCTGTTTTTGTTCTATGCATTATCGGTTTGTTTGCTTCTTTCATAACAAATTGGTATCTAGGGCTCGGTTCAGATCAAACCGCGCTATCTTTCGCTTCTGTTCAAGGTAATCTTTCAAGATTCACCACTCAGTTTCTCTGCTCGATAGAGGTTTCTACCAAATCAATTCAAGAATGACAAACTCGATCAATATTGAGAAGTTCAATGGCAAGAACAGCTTCAATCTGTGGCGCATTAAGATGCACGCTCTGTTAAAGGAACAAGTGCAGGCTCCACTTTACGGTCAAGTGGGAAGGTGCAAAGGATCTTCTTGGCGCAACATGAGGAGAAAGCTCATTCTCTGATTCTCCTTTCCCTCTCTGATGAAGTCCTTTATGAGGTTGCTGATGAATCAACTGTTGCGGGTTTGTGGCTTAAATCGGAGAAACTCTATATGACCAAGTCCCTATGCAACAAGTTGCTGCTGAATAAAAGGTTATTTGGTCTCCGCACGAAAGAAGGTATGAAATTGCAAGAACATCTTGATGAATTGAATCATATACTGCTGGAACTTCGTGATATTGATGTCAAAATGGATGATGAGGATATAGCTTTGATTCTGTTAACTTCTTTACCTTCCTCTTATGAGAAATTTGTTAATTCTTTAAGTGTTGGGAAAGATAGTATTACTTTGGAAGAAGTAAAATCAAGCCTATATTCAAGAGAAATTAGGATTAAAGCATCTGTTGGTTTTGAAGAAAATTCTGCATCTGGTTTAATTGTTTCCAATCCCCCTAAAACTAAAAACAAGAATAAGGGGAAAGGGAAGACGAAGACCACTGTTAATCCTAAAGATATTTGCAACTACTGTAAGGAGGCTGGCCATTGGAAGAATGACTGTCCCAAGAAGAAGAAGAAGCAAGATTCTATTACAGCAAACATCCAAGATGATCAATTAATCGATTCTGATTTAGCTCTCAATGTCAGTGATGCAAAAGAAGACTCTGAGCATTGGGTTCTTGATTCTGGGTGTTCACACCACATGTGTCCTCATAAGGATTAGTTCATCACTTATGAGGAAAAGCCTAAAGGAAATGTTCTTATGGGAAATGACATGCCTTGCAAAGCAATTGGCCTCGGGTCAATCAAGATTAAAATGCATGATAATGTTGTGAGAACCTTGACCAATGTAAGACATGTTCCAGAGCTGAAAAGAAACTTCATTTCTGTGGGAGCATTAGACTCAAAGGGTTTTACTTGCAGTGTTGAAGGTGGGATCATGCAAATCAAGAAGAATGCAAACTGTGTTGTTATGCAGGGAATCAAGCAAAGGAATCTATATATTTTGCAAGGCTCTACTGTTATTGATTCGGTTGCTGCTATCACAAGCATTGAAAAAGACATATCTGTTGTTAATTCCCTGTGGCACATGAGGCTCAGCCACTTGGGTGATAAGGCCATGCAAGTTCTCAGCAAACAAGGCTTGCTTGGAAGTCAGAAACTAGAGCCAATCAAGTTTTGTGAACATTGTGTTTTTGGCAAACAGCACAAGCTGAGTTTTCAAAAAGCACAACACAATACCAAGGCTACTCTGGACTATATACATTCTGATTGTTGGGGTCCTTCAAGGGTTCCTTCTTTAGGAGGAGCTAGATATTTCCTTTTCATAATTGATGACTACTCAGGGATGTGTTGGGTGTTTATGATGAAGCATAAGTCTGAGGCTTTCAAGTGTTTCAAATAGTGGAAGATCCTAATTGAGAATCAAGTTGGGAAGAAATTCAAGAGACTAAGAACCGACAATGGGCTGGAATTCTGTTCAGAGGAGTTCAGGGATTATTGTGTGAATGAAGGAATAGCAAGACAGTACACAGTCAGAAACACTCCCTAACAAAATGGTGTTGCTGAGAGATTGAATAGAACTTTGTTGGAGAAAGCTAGGTGTATGCTATCCAATTCTGGTTTGGGCAAGAATTTCTGGGCTGAGGCTATAAGTACAGCATGCTACTTGATCAACAGAACCCCTTCAACTGCCATTGATTGGAAGACTCCTATTGAGGTATGGTCAAACAAACCAGCTGATTATTCTTTGTTAAAAGTGTTTGGATGTCCTGCCTATTATCATGTTAATGAAGGGAAACTTGAAGCTAGAGCTAGAAAAGGAACTTTTGTTGGTTATGGTGAGGGTGTAAAGGGTTTTAGAATTTATTCACCATCTGAAAGGAAAGTGATTCTAAGTAGAGATGTTACTTTCCATGAAGCATCTCTACTATCATCCAAATCTGGTTCACAAACAGAAATAGACGATTCTGAAAATTCTAAACATGTGGAGCCTTCAATTACCAATATTGATGATCAAACTAAATCTCCTAATCAAGCTGAAATTGATTCCACAGAAACAGAATTCGATCTTACTCAAACTGAAACTGTCCCCAGCAGACCTCAGAGAAATATCAGGCCTCCTGTCAGGTATGTTTTGAAGATATGACTTCATATGATCTTCAAGTGGCTGAGGTAATTGATCCTATTGAGCCTGCTAGCTATCATGAAGCAGTTACTTGTTCAGAATCCAGCAAGTGGGTCACTGCCATGCATGAGGAGATGGAATCTCTGCAGAAAAATAGAACATGGCAGCTTGTCAAACTGCCTGTAGGAAGAAGACTTGTGGGATGTAAGTGGATTTATAAGAAGAAGCCAGGTATAACAGAATCAGAACAGGTCAAGTTCAAGGCAAGGCTTGTTGCCAAGGGTTATAGTCAGAAAGAAGGGCTTGATTATAATGAAATTTTCTCCCCAGTGGTGAGACACACTTCAATCCGAGTTCTACTTGCTTTGGTTACTAACTTAGACATGGAACTAGAGCAATTAGATGTCAAGACAACATTCTTACATGGAGAACTTGAGGAGGAAATCTTCGTGAAACAACCAGAAGGATTTGAGGAACAAGGAAAGGAAAATCTGGTTTGCAAATTGAAGAAATCACTCTATGGTTTGAAGCAATCTCCAAGGCAATGGTATAAGAGGTTCGATCAGTTCATGACTTCAAATGGTTACTGCAGAAGTCCCTATGACTCATGTGTTTATCACAGCAAGGTGGAGAAAGGATCTAGCATTTATCTACTGCTCTATGTAGATGATATGTTTATTGCATCTCAAGACAAAGTCAAGATTCAGAAACTGAAATCACTTCTCCATTCTGAATTTGATATGAAGGACTTAGGGGCATCAAGAAAAATTATGGGCATGGAGATATATAGAGACAGGAATCGGAAGAAGCTCTTTCTTTGCCAAAGAGATTATGTTCAAAAAATTATAGCAAGGTTTGGCATGACCACGGCTAAACCTATCAGCACACCTTTAACCAATAGCATTCGAATTTCAGAAGCTTGTGCACCTCAATCAGAATCTGAAGTTGAATATATGTCCAAGGTTCCATATGCCAATGCTGTTGGGAGTCTCATGTATGCAATGGTTTGCACAAGGCCAGATCTAGCTCAAGCAGTGAGTGTGGTTAGTAGATATATGGGAAAACCAGGAAGAGAACACCGCAAGGCCAAAAGGATACTCAGGTATTTGAAGGGAACTAGTGATGTTGGTCTCATCTATGGTACCAATGTTGATCTGCATTTAGCAGGCTACTCAAACTCAGATTATGCCACTGATCCGGATGCTAGGAAATCTGTGACAGGTTATGCTTTCACAATTGGGAAGTGTCTTGTCAGCTGGAAGGCTACTCTACAACCAACAGTATCCTTATCTACAACTGAAGCAGAATATATGGCCCTAACTGAAGCTGCTAAGGAAGGAATTTGGTTGAAAGGTTTGATTACTGATCTAGGATTTCCTCAAGACAAGGCTGTGATTTTCTGTGATAGTTTGAGTGCTATTTTTCTGGCCAAGGATCAGGTTCATCATGAGAGGACCAAACACATAGATGTGAGATATCATTTCATTCGAACAGAATCAAGGGTGAAGGTTCAGAAGATTGACACTAAAGAGAATCCTACAGATATGTTCACCAAGCCGGTTCCTAAAAGCAAATTTATGCATTGCTTGGATTTGCTAAATGTTGATTGTTGGAGATAACAATCCTGAAATGGTAGTAGAAGAGAGTAAGTGACTTTGTAACTGATAAAGTTTTCTCAATCCAAGGTGGAGATTTGTTGACTTTATGGCTTGAGAACTCATTAACCGTTTTCAGTTTTTTTTGTTACAATCGGTTGGATCTGTTTTGAGCTTGGAGCTGTTTTTTCCGGTTGCAATTCTGTTAGTAGTTAGTTGATAATAACAGAATGTATTTTCTACCTCTCATTGTATTGTTAACCTCTCTTAGTTAGTATATAAGTCAATCTAGCTATGAGAGTTTTGGTATCGGATTCATTCTGAATTCTGAGAGAGTGTGAGAGGATCAATCACTTTGTAATCAGTTCAAGATCATAGTGAATCGCTTACTCTTCTGCCCGTGGATGTAGCTCACACATTGTGAGTGAACCACGTAATTGATTGTGTGTTCTTCTCTCTTTTCTCATATGTTTTTGTTTTATGCATTATCGGTTTGTTTGCTTCTTTCATAATAGTATATAATTTTTTTTATATTCACAGCTTCTTTAAAATTATTTTCAATTGAATTAAGGAAAAGGGAACATGCCAACAAAAAATAGTATTTACTTTAGGAATTTCGCGTCTGCACAATTATAAATATAAATTATTAAACAAATTAAAGGTATTCAATAATTTGAGATGGAGCCAACGAGGACTGATATAAGTATTTTTTTATTTTTTAAATAACAATCACTATTTTAAATACTCAAAAGAATGTTAGACAAAAAGAAATAGCAAAAAGATGTAAAAAAATACAACTTTATATTCTGTGTTTGAATGATTTTTTTGTTTTTTGTTTTTTTGGTAATACATTGTATGGATGAATTTTTAGAAGGCAGAAAGGTGACCCCAAATAGGCAGAGGAGGTGGAGGAGTGAGGAAACGGAATGTTGGGTTGCAAAATTGAAAAGAGAGAACAATTTCAACTTTCAAGACAACTTGCCCAGTAGAGGATAGGGACCAGGGAGGGTTAACCAAGCAAAGCAAAGGAGACTTTTGGAACTAGCAGTAGTAAGTAGTAAAACGGTGTAGCTAAGCTAGTGCTAAACCATAAAAATACAGAGATGTAATTCAATTTTTAACCTTTTATGGCCCCAATTCCCAAACATACCTCCTCGTTTAAAAGCTATTTATGGTACAATACGCAAGGAGAAATGACTTTTGGTTTGGGCCTCGTGTCCCTCATACTCCTATGTTACCAGCTTTGTTTTATTACCCTTTATTATTATTATTATTAGTATTTATTATGTGTAATGTATAGGTGTACTTTAGGGTGCACGCAATCACACAAAGGCCGTGAAAAAGTGGAACAAATGTGTAAGGAAGGAGCGTAGGAATAGGAGAGAGGTGAGGTTGGTTCAGTCACCAGTGTGAGGCCTTGTTAGGTCATCATTACTTGCTAGTCCCAACCACCTGCATGCTGTCTCTACAAAATGCCCTTTTCTCCTCCTCCTCTTCTTTTATTTATGTCTTTGCTTCTCTATCAAGTCTCTGAATTTTTTTTTCCCCCTCTCTGCCATATCCATTAGCTTTAACTGCCACGGACCCTGTTGTTGTTATACATAATAGAGCATCCAAGACGAAGGCAATTTAAACTCCCATTTTGGGTGTATTAAGTCACTTTTCATGGGCCAAGATATCACATCGAATTTAAGTAACTCATAATCAATTTTATTATGATGATAGTTGTTTATTTTTTTTTATATTGAGTCCCACAATTAATCTCACATATTTATATTTATATATGGGTCTAAAAACTCGCTTAATTTTGTCTTTTGTTGAGATTGAAAAAAAAAAGTCATTTTTTAAAGATAAAAGACAATGCCTTCTACAAACTCCATGGCTAAATTTTAAGAAACGGTGTCTTCTATATATATTACTATCTCCATCTCTAAATATAAGTCTTTTTTTTGAAAAAAAAATAAAATAAATTATGCTCATTTATAAGTCTATTTTCAAATTCAACTACAATAGCACAACATCAACTAAAATAAACTCCAAAGTTAATCTCCTTGCATTAAAGCCTTAAAGGTGCTTTTGCTATCTAATTTAAATGCACGACAACATAGGCCATGCCTTAGCTCATCTGGTCTGCTCTGATATATGGAATGGGAATGGAGCTATTATGTTATGTTATGCTATGCAATGCAGTAGAGGAGAGGGATCAGGGATGAAAATGAAAACTCTGTATTCCTTTTGGTCTCAATTATAAGCAATAAAAAGCCCATGTATCGTGATCTCAAATATAAGTAAATTTGACCAATTTTACTTTATTTAATACTAATATTCCTAAAATATCCCTATTAAACTCATATGTTGGTTTCGACGTGCATTTGAAAATTAATGCAATAAATGATAATTAGGGATAATTTTGAAATAAATTTCATTCTCTAATTAAAATTAACAAAATTAAATAACTTTTTTAATTAGCGTGCTTTTTTGTTGTTGCTAATAATCAAAACCAAAGGGAGTATATGAGATCAGGACATTATGCGTGTGTTTGTTTGAGGGTGGGATGCCAAGAGAGAGGTAGGGACAAGAGAGGTTGGGGTGAAAAGCTCATTTTCTCCAGTTTGGTTAAAATGAAAAAATGAGACGAAAGAGATACGAGAGACCAATTTTACACTTTTTTCTTTTTTCTCAACTTTGGGAAGAAAGGGGCCAGCGAATGTTTTTTTTTTTCTGTTTCCAATTATAGCCTTATTCTCTCCTTATACCTCAAATTATTTAAAATTTTAGTCAAGGACATTGATGTCTTTTCAAATATAATCAACACTTCTCTCTTCTCTTTTTCTCTTCTCTTTCTCATAAACCAAACAATACCACAAATCTACTCTATTTCTCACCTATTTCTCTCTTCCTACACTCTCTCTCACTTATTTCTCTCTTCACAACTTCTCTTCGGAACCAAACACACCCTATGGGAGAGAAAAGGTGTGTTAGTGTTGGTACAGTTTAAAATGAGGTTGGGGTTTTGTCTGTATTGTAGGATCTCTGGTTGGTTTTTGATATCCAAAACCAAAAGTCATAAATGGGAACAGTAGGAGGAAAGGATCCACAATCCTAGTGCTACTGCTAGGGGGTTTGATTTTGATGTGTCCAATTCTTTTTTCTGGGAGGGAGGGACCCTGCTTGATCAGTTTTAGCATCTTTTAATGGGAACTGTACTCAGAAGTTAGCAGCGTAAATTCAGAGAGCAAAACCCAAATTGATACCACTGAGATTTGCTGATCTCGCTTTCATTAAAATAAAATAGGAGTAATTAAGAAGGCATATCTAAACAGTAAAAGTAACCAATTGCACTTTTTTTTTTGTCGTGCTTAACTGTTCCTTCAAAACACAATTTAGTTAGAACACAATTTTTTTTAAACAATCCCAAAACAGTGAGTTAGAAATTTTTAAACAAAAAGGGTTTAAATTATTATTTTTGTTATCCCCGATAATATACACTTTCTCCAATTTCAAGTCTTTGAAAAAAACCGTTCAATTTTAATCCTGAATCATATGAAAAGTTGCTTTTTATTCTAGTTATTTTGATTTCAGTTTCTAAATTTGTCCTAACCAATTTGACAACCCTTTTTTTGGACTGAATTTGACAACCCTTTGTTTAGTTAATTTCCTGCTAATTTGTGGGTTTACACTTTCCACCCTAAGTTATAAAACTAGGCACATCATTCCCTAATTTTACATTATAAATTATAGGTTTAATTGCATTATTGGTCCCCGAGGTATCACGATTATGCGATTTTAGTCTCTCAAGTTTTAGTTGCACAAATTGGGCCCTCCAGATATTTTGATTGTGCAATTTTGGTCCCACAGATTCCAATTGTGCGAATTAAGTCCTTCAGTTATTGCAATTGTGCGATTTTGATCCCTCTTGTCGTTCAATTGCTAATAAAAAAATGTTGATGTATCACATGTGGATATGACCTAAAACATAATTTGTCTAGATGACATGTTTGTTGGCTTAAAAATTAAAAAACTTTTACAATATTCTCAGTTATAAAATGAATGACAATTGAATGAAGGGACCAAAATCGCACAACTATGATACCTAGAGGACCCAATTCGCTCAATTAGAACATGGAGGACCAAAATCACACAATTGTGATACTTGAAGGACCCAATTCGCTCAATTAGAATTCCGGGGACCAAAATGGCACTATCGTGATGTCTGGGAGACTAAAAGTGCAATTAAACCTAAATTATAACTTGCATGGGAGAATAGATTCAAGAAGAGTTCCCATGCAAGTTCCCATGCCTTGCATTGAAAACGGAACTAAGGCATTTAGATGTGGTGGCTTCTAGGGTGGGAAAGTGCATCATGTAATGTGGTCTACAGTGGATCGATGCTTGAAAATATCTCGAAACTTCAATGACAATTGATGCTGCTCCCTGTAAGATGGAGCTACGGTCTTTCATATCCACACGATCGAGACGGTGACCTAATTAGTGTCGGCTCAGCAAAAAACAAGAAAAACGAATATGAGTGCCTCGAAAATCAACATATTCGTTTTTCCTTATTTTTTCCCCCGAACCGACATTAATTAAGTCACTGTCTCAATCTTGTGGACGTGAAGGGTTGTGGGCTTCTACTTATAGAGGCGGCTATGGTTGTCGTTAGAATTTCGAGTTATTTTCATGTATTGGTCCATCGTAGACCACTTAATGCACTGTTCCACCCTAACCATTGCCCTTTAGTTGTACTTTAAGTTTAAGATTTAAATGTTTAAGTTGTTAAAGGAAAATTTTATTCTATTATGAGAGATGTGAGAATGTTTTAAAATTTCAAGGTTTAGATAATTATGACTTTCCACTTATATTGTATGTGTGGTTGCTTATAATTTTATTAGAAGGGCAAATTGTTACTAATGGTGTGGATCGAAATGCCTGATTTCATTAATGTCATAAGAACGCTAATTAGTGCTTTTTTTTAAAAAAAAAAGAGAAGAAGAAAGGTACTTATATTTTCTCATAAGAAGGTAAATTATTTGATTTGCAAAATATCGTGAACATCAAATATCCGATGCAAATGGGCAAAACCTACTGCAGGGCACATATAGCACTGTCGCCTTTTTGTCAACCATTGGAAACGAATTAAAAAACCCAATAAAGGAAAGGGTTTATTTTAGTTTTTGTTTTAGTTTTTTAACTATTATATTTTTTATTTTAATCTCTTAAGTTATAAAAATACGACACTTTAGTTCTCTAACCATTTTTTTTCTCATTTACGTCCCTTAACTTTATTTTAGTTTTCGTTTTGGTCCCTTAAATTACGAAAGTTACGCTAAATTTGTCATTTCTGTCTGTAATCCTTTTAAACAATAAAGTCAAAATTATGCTCTTATCAGAGTTCTTATTAATGAAGTAACATGATAAAAAATAATGGAGCAAAAAAAAAGAGTTTCAATGACCTATGCACACAAAATAAAGGGATTACAGACAGAATGGACGAAAGTGTCGTATTTTTGTAATTTAAGGGACCAAAACAAAAAATATAATAGTTAAAGGACTAAAACGAAAACTAAAATAAAGTTAAGAGACTGAAAATACCATTTAGCTAAAGAAAAAAGAGAAACTATCGGCCCAAACACCACCCCAACACAATTTTTTGACCCATGAGGTTCTAACTCCAACACAATTTTTGGCCCCTTCCAACAAAGCTTCACCAACCGACAAAATCATAAGCAATCCGTGGGTGAAATATGACCCAAAAACAGAAAACTACTATTGTTTCTGCATTAATCCATCTTTTGTTATTATATCATACATTACTGCACTAATTTGTCCTTGTTCTCCCAAAACAGACATGTTCCCGCTCCAAACTTGAACAGTTAGCTCAAGCAAAGCCACGTACCATTTGGCTTCTGTACTGATACTGACTCACCCAATGACAGTGTTCTGAAGAGAAGCAACAGAGAAGACACATTCCAAATAGTAGAACTCAATTTGCTAATTAATTGAGTCACATAAAAATATGTTGCATACATATTAATAAGTTTACCACATCACATAACTCATATAATTCTAATCTATTTCTTTCTATTTCTTTTATTCATCAACATCGAAAGTATAAAATTCTTCACTTATTTTGTCTGAGTAGCTGATTATGTACAAATAATATTACTCATTCAAATATTTGTATTTTAGTATTATTTTAGTATTTAGATTTAGATGCTAATTTGATTTGTTTGTGTTATAACATTACTTAAGTCACTCCATAAAACAGATCCCCCTAATGGAACCATCCCATGGATTCAAGTTTGAAGATCGAAGAATGTGTCCTACAGAAAAAGGCCAAGGAGTAGCCTCATGTCTACTATGTAGCCTAGGCCTTTTGTTGAATTTCATCTCTTGTTTTAGGGGTTGCTTCCAGCACCCCTTTTTTATCCAACAGCACATCCACTCCTCCTTTTTCCAAAATACCCCTATTCCTATCCCTCCATTTCTCTCTCCAACCCCACCCCTTTTTCTCTCTTCCCTACCCATCGCTAGAGCCGGCAAAACCCCCAAAAAAGCCCAATAAACTATAGGGCTTGGGCAGCACACTTTGAGCCCAAATAAAAACGGGTCTTTTTAGCCCAACTTGATAAAACCCGAACTCGTACCAGGCTAGCTCGGCCGGGCCGTGGTCCGCCTGCATATATTTCAAAATCTAAAAAACACGGACTAGACACTCATTGTTACACCACTACACCACTGGACTTCAAAAAATATGCACAAAATTTACAACTTTTCATCCATAACTCAATGGTGTATAAAACACCAACGTTGAAAACTAAAAACACGGACACTCACTGTCACATGTAACTTAACGTTGAAAATTCATGCCAAGTACCAACTATATTAATTGTTTTATACAGGGACCACCATTCACGACTCAAATGTATGCACCTGACTATTATAAAAAATTACCATTGCATTATGCAAAACCATGACATGTGTCCAACTGTCCATCCATTGCTCACCAAAAAATAAGTACACAAAATGACATTGTTTCTTGTTATCAAATATACCCACAGACTCTACTAGTTTTGGGTTGATTACTATTTTAAAAATATATTTATATATGCGGGCCGGCTCGAATAAAATCCCGGGTTTTTAAGTCTGACCTGGTAAAGCCCGAACCCAACGCGGGGCGGCCCAATGCGGATCAGATAGTCTGTTTTGCCACATATACCCATCGCCCACTCTCAATGCTCTTCCCGAGTCCCTTTTTTTTCAAATTTTTTTACCTTCTAAAAACTTATTTTCGGAATACAAATTTACCTTTGGAAGCAAAAAAAATTTGTATTTTGAATTCGAAAGGCAACAAATTTGCTCTTGAAAGTTTTCATAAGGTAAACAAATCTAAAAAAAAAGACTTCTTGGGAGGGGTAAGGGGTTTTTAATGGAGGGAGAGTGAGGGTTGGGTTGGGGGAGTGGGGTCGTTGGTGAGAGACGAGTAGGCTTGGCAACAGAACCCGATCTCGCCCCAATTTTTACGGGAAAAACTCGCTTTGATCGGGGGTGGGGCGGGTTGGGGATGAGATATTCACCCATCCCCCAACCCAAACCCACACAGCTAAATATAAATTGTTAATTTTTTATGCATGTATATTCATTCATTTTATTTCATATATTTTGTTTATTTTTAATTTTGATCTCTTTTCAATAGAAAAATTTATTTTGACTTTTTTTTTATTTTGTTGTATCATTGTATAATAATTATGATTTTATTCTATTAATTATCATAAATATAATTTTTCAATTTTTCTATATATATAGAGAGGAGAGGATGGGTACACATTTTTCAATTATCATAATCAATTTTTCAATTAATTATGACCCCGTCGAGGGCGGGGATGGGTACACATTTTTTAACCCCATTGGAGACGGGGGTGGGGAAGGCAAAACACGCCCCGCTGCCATGCCTAGAGGGGAGAGAAGTCGCTAGGGTGGGGCCGTCGGGGAGGGATAGGGAGATGGGTATTGAAGTTATGAGATTTTATATAAAGAAGGATAAGAGAAAGAACATAGGCTTTTGAAATATTATTATGGTATAATATAATTGATAATGAATTGATGAAAGCTTAATAATAGCTTGATACAAAAGTGTAAGCACTAAACCCCACGCGTGGAGCCAATACTGGGCCGTGGCAGGGGCCATGTGCAATTGACTTACGAAAATGTAACAAAAACAGAACTTATGAAAAGGTCACTATAGTAATATGGCTGAGCTTTTGATGTCGTGACAATGTGGCATATGGCAAAGCTTTCGTCGTAAACCATATGGCATTGTAAATTCACGCTTCATTAGAGTGAGGGGCAATGTGGTGAAGAAAGAAAGTATTTGAAAAAACATGGCAGGGGCTCGGGTTCCTGTAACACTACACCTAGCTCCTAACCCCTATTTGTGGGTATACAAGGCTCCTAATCCAAAATAAATAGCAAAATCCGGAAATAAATCATAATAACAACTAAGTAATATGTAAACTATTCTCAAAAGACACTCTAAGATATCCTAAAATAAGAAACTAATCCTACAAAATAAACTACGATACTCTAACATAATATTAAGATATTATCAAATATTTTCTTATATTTTAACGAGGGAAAGGGGTGGCAAGTGAGGACGGGGGTTGTATGGGGTGGAGATGGTGACGGGAAGAGAGAAAGAGATATGAGTATTTTAAGAAGGGAAGGGATGAGAGTGCTGTTAGAGAAAAAGCTTGAGGTGGAAGCAACACCTCGTTTTATTTTTTCCAGGATATTGTCAATACCCTTTATTATTATGTTTTTCTGAATGATGCTCGGAGCTATCTAATGGTGGAAGGAGGAGATATAAACTGAGACATCCTTGGTAATCTCAACATGACATAAACAACGATTTTTTTGTGTGAAAGGAATTAAACAATGAAAATTGCGTAAAAAAAAAAAACAATGAAATTGAAATCTTCAACATCTATATGTTTGTTCATGATATTTTGCAAAAGCATTGTCCTTTTGCTGTATACTAATCCCAAACTTAAAGCAAGATACGATCATATCTAGAGTTTGACAAATAGGACAGCAAATTTCTATTTTTTATTTGAAACTTGTAAAAGAAAGCAACATTTCAAAAACAACTTTTCATGATATTATAATCACAAACAATTAGATAAATAATTAATCGGATAAAAAGTTCTCCTCCAAAAAAAAACTCCGATAAAAAGTTAAGAGTGTTGTTCTTTGTTGGGCGATGAGCCCTCTATTGTGAAAAAAATAAAAATAAAGTTAAGAGTGAATAAAAGTGTCCATTTTCTTTCATTTGTTCTTATCTGAAAATCTGTCGCCTATTCGATTTCATCGTTCACCTTCATCCAGTTATTATGCTGGGGTTATTTTATCTCCTCATCCTCTTTTTTCGTTAACTAGCAACATATTCGTGCATTTGTACGGATCACTCTGTTTTCACGTATTTTTAAAATATAATTGTTTGTAAAAATAAATTTTTAAATTGTGATAAATATATTTAGTAGTTTTAGTTTTCTAAAAATATAAAAAGATTAAGAGTATTCAAACAGAGAAAATAATTATATCAACAATATGTAATGTTTTCCCGTTCAGATTTAAAACTAAAATAATTATTTATAAATAATATAGAGGTTTACAAAATTGTTATGTGCTCAAAGACAATAAAATTATACTACAATGTTATGTTTTCCCGGCGGAATTCACAAAACAAAAAAATTATTTATAAAAATAATTGTAAAGATTATAAAATTGATATATGCTGAAAGACAATAAAATTATACCGATAACAATAATATTTTATCATCGGGACTCAAAAGGAAAATAATCATTTATAAGTAATAAAGAGATTTCTAAAATTGTTATGTGCTAAAAAATAATGAAATTGTACCGATAACATCTAATGTTTCCCCGTCGGGACTCAAAAAGCAAAATAATCATTATAAATAAAAAAAATTTATAAAATTGATATATGTCAAAAGACAATGAAATTATACCGATAACATGTAATGTTTCCATTTGGGACATAAAAGCAAAATAATCATTTATAAATAATAAAGAGATTTATAAAATTATTATGTGCTCAAAGACAATGAAATTAAATCAATAACATGTATTGTTTCTCGTCGGGACTCAAAAATAAATAATAATTTACTAATAATAAAGAGGCTTATAAATTTGATATGTGCTCAAAGATAACAAAATTATACCGATAACAAATAATGTTATCCCGTAGGGACTCAAAACTAAAAAAATAATTATAAAAAAAATCTAAATATAAGAAAAATAAAAAAAGTAAAAAAAATACAAAAAAGGAATGCTCAAAGACAATAAAAATATGCCGACATGTAATGTTTCCCGTCGATACTTAAAAAATAAAGTAATCATTTATAAAATATTGGGATTTAAAAGTAAAATAACCATTTATAAAATTTGATATATTCTAAAGGACGATAAAATTATACTAACAACATTTTATGTTTCTCCGTTTGGATCTAAAAGAAAAATAATCATTTATACCGATACTATGTAATGTTTTTCCATTAAAAATCAAAAGTAAAATAATTATCTATAAATAATATACAATAAAGATATTTAGAAATTTTGATATGTGATCAAATATGATAAAATTATACTGACAATATCTAATTATTTATAGATAATAGAAATAAAAGAGAAAAGAGGGAGAGAAGAAAGACAAAAAGTCAAAAAGAGTAAGAGAAGGAAGAAGAAAAAAGTGAAAAGTGAAAGAGAAAAAATTAAAAATGGGAGAAAAAATAAATTTTTTATGTGTATTTATTTTTTGTTTTGAATTATTTTTATTTAGATTGATATATTTGTCTCTTGAAATAACATGTATCAGTTAGATGAAGTGTCTAGTTTTAATATTTTGATAGGTATTAAGTTGTTTATAGATACAGTAGATTAAGAAAATAAAAATTATCAATATAAGAAAAAAAATTAAAACGTAAAAAAATTAAAATAGTGAGGGGAAATGGAGAAAAATGGGCAGAGCGAGAAAGAGTGCACTAAGGCGCAGCAAACTATGAGGGAAGTAAAGATGCAGGCGCAGAACATACCGGGAAAAAAAGAAAGAAAGCAAAAAGGATGCAGTGGGTGGGAGGCGAAATAAGTGAGGGGGAGGAGAGGAAAAAAATGGGTGGAAACGTGTATTTTGAGAAAGTGACATGTGTATAAAAGATAAAATCAAGGTTTAGTTTTGATAAAAGATATTGATGTTATTTTATCCTTCATCCTCAATTATAGGTACTTCACATGTGTCTATGAGGTGTTAGCTCAGTGGTAGGAGCTGAACTTTGTAACCCTAAGAAATATGGTTCAAATCTTCTCAGGAACAGTTGTAACATACTCATTAGTGATACAAAAATAATAATATATCTCTTTTTTCCAACCCTTTCAATAAAAGAAAAGGGTACTCCACATGTAATAATATAGCATCCTTTCTTAAAGTATTGGTGGAGATCTCTTTTCACTAACCTTATTATTGGTTAAAACTTAAAAGTGCTTACGCTGGTCGTCATAACTCGCTGGGGATGTCTGTCTTCCACACACGTATTTTTATTTTATTTTCTATTTTTAAATATTTGTATAGTAAATAAAATGTGATAACAATTTTGTCATATAAATCTTTTTCATTTAGTAATACTTTCTAAGTTAACGTGCAGGGTTGGCCTAGTATGAAAAACTTGTATCCAACGTGTTGTAAATTCTAGTCTCTCTTATTAGAGTGAGGTATATGTAATTCCTTTCATAAGTGTTTTTAAAGATTTTTCCTACCTTATTGGACGGAGGCGTCATCCTCTAATCCTAAAATTTTCATTATAAAAAAATATACTCTCCAAATTTAAACGGTGTGTTTTTTTTTTTTTGACATTTTAAACTCGGTACGTTAAATAAACACCGGTACATATTTACTTAGAATTATGATAAAAATAAAAACTGTTTGTACAAGATGATCATGAAGTGTAACGGTGGTGATTAGACATAGCCATACGTAGCCACAAATTAAACATAACTTTTCCTCCTCCATCTATTCTCCTAAGTTCTATTCTAACCCATAAACATAACTAGATTAATTCCTACACACCTTACAACATGTTGAAATGATTGTTGTGCATGACTAAATTAAAATTGCTTCATCACATCACATGATTGAACATGCATTAGGGTTATCATCACTGAAGAGGGAGGCGAGCTTCTCATCCGGTGCATTTGGGTTGGGGAGTGCTTGTTCAGCAATTTTCACGTACCCAGAGGGTGCCTTCTTATCATATGCCCCAGCCACGTAGGGATATGCCACCAAGTTATACTGAACATAAGGCCAAAACTCTGCTCTCTTTCCAGTGCTCTGCACTTTCTTTAGCACCTTGTTTCTATCCACGTAACCAGTCACCGTTACCTTGCTTTGCTTTCTATTCACCTCTACTTCCTTCACACCTACAATATTAACAATATTGTTCTAAAATTATTTAGTCCAATTTCTAATAATAATTTTTTTTTTCCTAACTAACCAAGAACATTTGAATAAAGCCCTTTGAGAATTTGAACATTTGGTAAACAATCACTTTTTGATTCCAAAATATGTGAGATGTTTTATCGAAATTACAAATTAATTCCCGAATACATATTTCTTAGTCAATTTGGTGACTAAATTTGTATGTCAATTCAAGTATCAAATTGATAGTAAATATTCACTTTGATGGACTACTGTGACTCAGTATTCGATAATTAATTTATAATTTCAATACAATCAAAACTAGTGTGACAACGTCTCACACTTTCGGGAAAAATAGAGTGTATGCACTTTAAACATTCTCAAAGAGAGGGATATGAACCTGTCATGTTGGAAACAGAATTCCGAACTCTTCTTTCACAGCCATCACAGTCCATTTTTACCTTGATTTCAACTGTCTATAAAACACAAAGGAGAAAAATAAAATAAAACCAGAACTTGCTTGAGACTTAACCTACCATCAACACACACACACACACACACATAAATGGGATAGAATAGGAGCTAGTGAAAAACCTGCATTGGTTTGCGTTTCTTTTTTGGGATGGAAACTGAGAAGTAATCTGAAAGAAAATCAAGAGCACCCATTTCCTTGGTTCTTTTTTGGGGCAGAGAAAGGAAAAGAGTGCCTAGCAGAAAAAAGGGAGGGAAAGAGAAGACAGAGCAGAGTAGTATTTTCGTCACCAGGTTATACGCTTATAAGGGAAGTGATTTCCTTAATATAGGCAACTTGTGCTAAAATTTAATGTGTAAAAAAATAATGCTTAGATAATGACTTTTTCCCTTCTCTCTAATCATGTCTCTCCCCGCAAATATCGTGATGGCAGACAACTTGGTTTTCAATGACCCCGATACACAAATAATTTGAATTTAAAGAGTTAATTATTTGAGAATGATTGAGGGTAAAATATTTATTATCAATTCTAGCTGGTTTCTTTTGTTCAAAGAAATATAAACTAACTTGTGAGTTGTGGGGTTTCAACGTTCTACTTCCTTTAGATTTTTTCTGCATGAATCTTGATCTGTACATCAGTATCACGGGGATCTTATTATAAAGCCCGCGGCTTCTGTCAAAGTTATTAATTTCAAACCTGTTTCTTAAGGGTTTTTTTGGTGAAACAGTATAGTTTTTTTTGGTGAAACAAAACTTGTTTCTTAAGATATATATATATATATATATATATATATATATATATATATATATATATATATATATATTGTATTGTATACACGAATATTAGCGGCATTAATATTTATTACCATCAAGGTTGACCATCACATCATGGTGATGGTTTGCAGTTTGCACCTGGCATGCAGTGTAATTCTATAATTCTATTCATTCATTCATATATAGGGACTTGGAACAAACTGAGAAAATGCCAAAGCCAATTCAAATCAAAGCTTTGTTTGTGCCATAAATTTGTTGATACAGTTCATGATTTTTGAGAAGGGGAGACTGGGAGTTTTATGGCAACAATTGAATTTGTAGACGTTAGAGGTTGGCCCAACACCCCTTAAGGCTTAGCAAACTCTAAACAGAGATCTAAAAAAACTTTAAATAGAGACCTAATATAAATTATAACAAAATCAACCATAAGGTAAAGAGCATAATGCTATACCATTTAAACTGGGCAAATTTGTTATAAACTAGAGGAATTCAGCTAGACAGCTATTTAAGTGAAAATAAAGATTTTGAAGTCTTTTATTTTTATTTTTTTAAAATTTGAGGCCTAAAACCTTTGCATTTTTTTATTCTAGTACATATGGTAAGAGAGGAGGAGGAAAGTGGAGCAGTACGGGTTTGAACCCTGCTTCTAGCGTTCACATAGCTCTTACGTATGTTTTATCACCATACTATGCTCTCCAGACCTAAAACATTTGCTTTACTTGCTTGTGTCTTGGGCCGGCCTGGTAGGCAGGGACAGACTTGTGTATATGCACACCCTTAAATTTTAAAAATTTTACTTATACCTTTATATAATTTTTTTAACCCCATTTAATTTAAATTTTTGCACACTCTGACCTATATACTTTCATCTCTCAACCCTCTCACTCAGATAGTGTTTGGTTGAAGATGAATGGAGGGGAAGGGAGGAGTTATTTTAGATTTTTTATGTTTGGTTCAATTTTTAGGAGAGGTGGAGCAAAATCTCTCCTAACTCAATTTTTGCTCCCATCCAACGTTGGAGTTTTTTGGAGGGGAGAGGAGTTTAAATCATTTAAAATAAAATGACTTAAATAATTTTATATAATATATAATATAAATAATTATAAGTAATATAAATGATGAATTTATTTTTCAAGACACGCAACACAAAATTATAATCTAATGCAATTTTGCATAACTTAATGGATTGAGAATGTTCTTATAGTTTTAATTTTTATTACCGTTGTCAGTAATTTCTTAATTTTTTTAGCAATAATTTATTATTAAATTTTTTTTAACAATAATAACCTATAATTTTAAAAAAAATTCTACCCTGGCCCGGAGGTCCTAAATCCGCCACTTAGCGGTAGGCGTGTGATCTATAGCACCGGATTGCTTTTTAGTGTGTTATTATTCAATCAACACCAATCTTGTCAAAACCACTAAATAGATGGGTCCATGCATTATTCAATCGTATACATACACCGATTGGGTGATAGAAACAGAGAACGACAATCATTCAATACCCATATGTACATCTAATCTGGTTGTTTCCACACACTTGTGGCCTCAATCAATTCATGGAATTCCTTCCATGGTTCTTACTAAATTTTGCGTTTTGTCCGCCTCCATTATTTATCCAAGTGTCACCATCCAACTAAGTACATGTTTCTCTTGTCTGAAATCAAGCATTGGTACTTTGATGGCACCCTTCTCTAGGGGTTTCTATTAATCTGATGGTTTTTTCTTCCCTCAGCGTAGGGACAGAAATATATTGGCCTTTCATAAAAGTTAAGTACGTGCCAATGTAATAAAATTTAATTGTATCACTTCACTTCACTTTCAACATACATAGTTTTTTTAGCCGTATAGATGTAATGCTGTTTGATGATATGTGTCGTACCCTAATTTTGTTCGGCTTCTTTTTTTTTAATTTATTTTTGCTTATTAAAATTAGTAGTAGTAATATTAAATAAATAAATAAATAAATAAATAAATAAAAATAATATTTTTGGTCTCATAGAATGAATAAAGAAAATAAAAAAATAAGGCAAAAGAAAGAAATAGAAAAAATAAGGCAAAAGATCATCTTCCATCCCTTTCCTTTTCAGAAAGCATATTTTGGAGAATCAATCAAATCTCCCTTTCTTAATCTCAAACCAAATCACACCAAAATCTCCATTTTTTCGATAATATGTCTCAGATTTATGGAGATTCGGTTGAGAGGAAAACATGGACATCTAGAACCAAATCAGGGAGTGATTCTATTCTCTTTTTCTTCATTTATTTCCTTTTATTCCCAGTTTATTTTGATCCTAATCTTTCTTTGTTTCTGTAACAGATTCGAAGAATGCTATAAAAGCCTCTCAAAGAGGAGAAAAATGGAGGAGTGAACCGAGAAGAGTTTTCGGGATCTGAAAAGAGTCACCAAGAGAGCGTTCTGGATCTCAAAAAAAAAGGAAGTTGATTTTTGAATCTGAGGAGAGACAGAAGCGAGAGCAAGGCCGCTGCTGAGATCTTTGTGAGGCCATAAAAGAAAAACAAACACTCTTAGTTTTAGGTGGATTTAATTTTTTGCTACCCTGTAAATTTCTGGGTCCCGAGTTGTTCGCCCAGGTTTCATCTCCTTCTCTTATTTCTTTTTCTTTTTTGATCTGTAATAGCAATTCATATTGTTAACCTTAATCTATTCTATTATATTTCTTCACCTTGCTTTATTTTTTATTAACTTTTTTATTTATCTTTCTATTTGGATCGTGTTTATTTGTTGCTGCTGGTTTTTTTATTTATCTTCTCATTTTACATCATGTGAGGCTCGAAGCTAGTGTTAGGGTTTGGCCTCCCAATGGGGCAAAACCTTGTAGGGACCGAATTGCAAATTTTCCATTAAGAGGGGCATTAAAGCAAAAAAAGAAAGTTTCTACCTTTTTTCATTTATATGTTTTTTTTCTTTAATAAGTTAACATAATCGAAATCATGTTTATTTTCTTTTCCAAAGTTTCCTTTTTATCATTTCTGTGTTATTTTAAAAAAAGGGATGAAGTAATAATATTAAAAAATGAATTTTTCTGGATTCTAACAAAAATAATAATAAAGCTTTCTTTTTGAAACGAAGTATTTTTATTTTTTAAATAAATTAGTTTTTAGGCACTATTGCTAATAAAACAAAAAAGGGAATCAATTTTAGGCAAACATTTTTTTCGAATAATTAAATGTACCGTTTTTATGGGCGCTTTAGGGGTGCTAGTACTTTCCCTATGCGTAACCAATTCCCGAACTCAAAATCTAGCTCAAAGACCTTTTTCATCGTTAAATTCAAAAATATCCAAAAAATAGGTTTTCCAATATTTTCCTAAAAAATAAATATTGGTGGCGGCTCCATTGAAATTTTAGGGTGGTTGTCACAATATGCTTGAAGTCTTGCTTTACCCGTAATTGTAGAACTTTTTTAGGGGAAAGAAGATATCTAGTATAGGTTTTGTGGGAAAGAACCAAAAAGACTTTTTTTGTGTTTTTGTGTTTTTCCATAGTAAAGAGCATACCAATTTTTTGGTGTGAAAAAGTCTGGCTTGCCAAATGGGATTTGACTCCTCTAAAATGACTAAAGTGTAAAACGAGTAATCCTATTCATTAATGAGAAAATCAAGGGTTAGTTTATTATGCATGGATATATAATATCAACTCTTGGTTTTCTCATCAATAGTTGAGATTACTTACTTTACACTATAAAGTGAATTGCTCACTTTAGATGAGCAAAATCCTATCAAATGCTACTAGAGCATCGTTTGCTTCTACAAAATTGTCTAAAAATTAACCTATTAGAGCATTATGTATGAAATCGCAAAGAAGAATTCAGGGCAACATTTAGATTCATGGGAAGATTTAAAGGACAAAACTTATATCAAGTTTATTATGTTCAATATATTCTGTTCCACACTAAAAATACACAAAAAATATCACAAACTCTCTCAAAAAGTGCATTGTGAATATGTCAAATTACAAGTATTTATTGAAAAAGCTGTTTTTTGTGTGTTAGGAACAGGACCAATAACACTTGATGTCAGTTTTGTCCAATTTGAAAATGTTGGATTCAAAAGATGTAACGCTGGCCGGGAGCCTCACATACCATGAAACTAGTCATGATTACATAGTCAAGCGAGACACAAATAGGCCTACCACATGCATTAGAAAGTCTCAAGCACAGACTTGTAATCAAAACTGTCGTCTCATGATAGAGAGGACCGTAGCATGGATCAACAGTCTGATGCGTTCTGATACACATGATCCTCATTTCTGAGGCAAGTGCAGAGCATACTTGCATCTCTGTAGAGGCATATATGGTATAGACATGATAATTCTGGTTCACAGGAAGAAGAGAGAGAGCTTAGAAACACATATTCATAAAACACACAAGTTTTATTTGTCGTTGAGGTTCTCTGCCTCTGAATGTTACAAGCAACCCTCCTTATATAGGGGAGGAAGTGAGCATAAGACAAGACGTCACCTTCAGTGACTCAGCACACAATTTATTACAAAAGACAAACATAGTAGTGACTCAGCCTATAATTATTACAAAAGACAAATGACTCAGCATCCTATTGATTACAAAAGACAAATATGTCACATCTGCGTATTTATGGCTCAGGACACTTCACCAGACAAGTATTTATGACCTAGGACACCTCAGGAGACATATCACATCAAGTTATTTATGGCACATGACTTGTCATTCTCAGCTTTAATTATATATTACAACACATCATATCAGGCTTTAGTAGGGTCTCTGCCCTTATGATACGTCTCAGTACATGTCTTAGTATCTTTTGATGGGTGAATGGCTTGGAGACAGATTCTGATCAGACATATTATCTTCATTCATACGTGTCTCATACCATTGATCATTCCACCAGTCATCATCATCAATCTTCCTGTTCATGTCATCTGAGTTCAGATCTTCTAAGTTTGGATTTTCTGGAATATCTCTTTCAAAATTCATATTCTCATCAAGATATGGGTCCAGACTAGCAAATTTCTCAACGAGCATCTGAGAGTCTTGTTGACTTGTTGAAGCTTGGTTTGAACTTTCTCCAATAATTTGACTATCATGCCACGCATGATCTGAACTTTGACCAAAGACTTGACTATCCACTGATTGCCATTAGGGTTGATTAACAAGGTTTCCATGGCTGATACAAGTGGTAGTAACTTGCTTTTCTTTTTGTTCATGATGATTAACAAAACAGACATAATCCATTAATTCTTTTCCCAATCTTGGACAGGGAGGATAATCATCAAGTGTCTCCCATAGATATGCATGATTTCTGGACCAAAGAAGTTGATCTTGAGGATCCATCTGATAAGGCCTGTGAAGCATAAAAACAGATTTAAATTTTTTGATTACTTCAAGGCTTAATCCTCGAATTTCTGCATCATCTAAAATTAATTTTAACTCATTTCTCCAACAGTCTAATGGAGAAAACCATTCTAATGCAGTTCATATGAGAGAATCATGTTTTGTGGGAATAAGAACTGGCATGCTATACAGGACAGTTGCACACCATAAGTACCATAAATGGTCTTCTGAAAATTCTTTATTTGGATTTATTAGAAAAGGAACAAGAAACGGAGTATCTGGAAGAAAAATGGATTTTTCTGGAAAAATGCCGGATTTGTTCATGGCTCTGGTCATGAAATGGTAAAGGTTATTTCTGGCATATTTTTTGAGTAGGGTAGGAGAGAAGGATGAGTCAACTTTTGGTGGAAGCATTTTGTTGATTGAGGCAATAGCTGGTAATGGATTGACCATAAAGATCAAAGGAAAAATGTGGGTTTCTGTGATGACTTGGACGGGTTTTATTGGCCTGGAGAGTAGATCAGGGATTATGTTTTGATTTCCTTTGATATGTTTCACTGTGAAATCATATCTTGAAAACCAATCTTTCAGTCTGAGAGCTTGAGGATCAGGAGGCATTTTGTTTTTGAATTCAAGGACTCTGGGAAAAGAGGAGTTATCCATTTGAACTTCAAAATGAAAACCCCGCAAATGAAAGTCAAACTTCTGAATGCCATATTTGACAGCAAGGGCTTCCTTGTAAGTGGTATGGTAATGCATCTCAGCTTCTTTGAATTGTCCATTAGCATGACCACAATAGTGTTTAATATCGTTGACTTCTTCAATCAAGACTGCACCCCAATACTGATCACTGGCATCAGTTTATAGAATCCTTTTGCCATTACTCGGAATTTTCAAAGCTGGTGGTGTTTGTGCAATTTTCTTCTGAGCTTTAACTGCTTCAGTTTGCTTTTGACCCCATGGAGGAGGAGTTTTCTTGAGCAATTGAGAGAGCTGACTGGTATACTTGGCAACTTTAGGAATAAAATCCCTAATATAATTGACAATGCCAAGAAATTGTTGAATCTGCTTCATCGTCAAATTTTCATCAGGAAAATTTAATAGTTCTTCAGCAATGTGAGGCTGAGGCTGATACTTTCCTTGAGAGAAGTGCATACCCAAAATATCAATTTCTGTTTGGCCCAATTGGCTTTTCTTTTCAGAAAACATTATTCCATGGTCTTGGGCTAGTTGGAAGAATTGGCCCAATAACTGTTTATGAGACTTTTCATCTTTTGAGAACAATAAGACATCATCAATATAGACAAGGATCTCGCCAAGAATGGGCTAAAAATTCTGGTCATGGCCTTTTGGAATAGTGATGGGCGACTTTAAGCCCAAATGGTAGAACTTTCCATTAGTATTGGGCATTTGGAATCTGAGAGAAAATTTGTTTTGGGTCGATCGGCGGAGTTCAACACCTAGTTGCCAGAATCCTGATTTCATATCAAACTTGGAATAGATCTGAGCATCTTTAATGAAGATGTTAAGTGAAGAGGCTTTTGGAATTGGAAACTTGTCATCTTTGAGAAAATGATTAAGAGGTCTATAATCAATCATCAACCTCTTTTTCCCTCTTACCTTTTCAGATCTTTTTTCCACATAGAATGCTTGGCAAGCCCACTCAGATTTAGTGGGTTCAATTAATCCTTGTTTCATCAATTGATTGCATTCCTCATGTGCTAGTGCTAGATCAGATGGACTCATTCCAAGATGAGTGGCTTTTGTTGGGTTGATGTCTTCATTAAGTTTGAAAGGAAGTTGAACAAAGAACTATTCATTTGTCCATAAAGGTTTTGGATGAACAAATTTCTCATGACTGTCTGCACAAAGCTTGAGCAAGTTGGACTTAATTTCTTCATATCCTTTAGGAACCTCGGATAGAGAATATAATTTTAAAACATCTGAATACGACTTGAATTCTCTTTTAAACTTGATTCCTGTAGGAAGGATTTGAAGTTTGTTGGCTGCTGAGTAGACATCCATTCCAATTAGAATGTCTTTCTTGGGAAGACTGCTGCCAATAACTTTTGTCCATACTATGCATTCAGGGAAAATTCTGATTCCTATTTTATCTTTGGTGATCAGATCAGTCCTGAACATTTTTCCATCAGCTGCTACAAAGAACGCAACATGTTTCACCCATGCATCTGAAGGCAAGATACTTGGATTCATCATTGTTATCTGAGCACCTGTATCCATATAAGCTATGACTTTTTTAGGGTGAGAAAACTTGGATGGTAAGACATGGATTTCAACACAAGGTTGTGGAGGAGTAGGCAACGAACTGTCTATTTCTTTGAATGAGTATATAGGAAAATACTCATCATCAGTTTCAGTAAAAGATTCCTCACTAGAAGAGGAATTTTGTAGAGCAAAAGCAGTTTCTTCATCTGCAGAGCTTTGTTCTGAATATAAGGATTCCAGATCTCCTTCTAGTGGATGTAAGGAGTTGATCAGCTTGGCAGCTTTGTCTGACTTGTTAGGACAATTCTTCGAGAAATGTCCTTTCTTTCCACAGATAAAGCATCTTTGGTTTCCTCTTTTTCCACGGAATTTCTTCCTCTTGAAAAACTTGAAAGTCTTCTTCTTTTTCCCTTTTTTGGAAAATTTAGAAAACTTGGTGAATCTTTGCCGATGAGACTTCTTTTTTGTTGAACAGTTGCAGTTCCTATCTTTGCATTTGATTTCCAGATAAGGCTTTTTGCATGCCTTTGTGAACTTAGATTTTTGATTCACAATATCTGAAAAATGTTGATGCAGTCTGCATAACTTGTCAAGTGCTTCCAGTGTCATTTGGTGAATTTGACCAAGAGTCAATGTCTTGATATCCTTTTGAGCCGTTGCTGCCATCTTGTGAATCTCAGGCTGGAGTTCTTGTGGTAATGAAGAGACATAAGTATTTTTGAGACTTGGATCATTAAATCCATTGAGGAGATAGAATCTCTGCGACATCCTTTGGTAATGTCTTTCAAGATCCTTGACTTTAAGAGAACAACATTTCATCTCAAAAAATTCTTGTCTATTTTTTCTATCAAAGATATCCATATCACCAATAAATTCTTGGTGAATAACTCCAAGGACTGAGGCAGTATTTGTCAGTCTGTGAAATTCATCTTGTTTGAATGCACCAAGATTGTGATACCATTCTTTTAAGGTACCTGGCCATTCTGCAAAGAAAATTCTTCAATGACCTTGTAAGGATCAAGACTTGTTTTCATCATCCTGTATCAAGTCATGCACCAAAATCAAGAAGTCTTTTTCTCCAACGGCTTGGAGGTATATCATCAAGAGTAAACCACGGACCACTGGATATTTTTGGTTGTTCGGCAGAATTGTTTTCTTCCTCAGGAGATTCATCATAAAATGAACCTTCTTTTTTTATGTCAACCATGAATAGCCCAGAAACATCCATGTAATCTTTTTCAGATTTTGATTCAGTATAGGATGAATTGGGTTGCGAAGATTCTGAGGATTCTGCAGATCCAGTGTATTGGGAAGAATCTTCTTCTTCAGAAGTGGTTTCATTATCAATCTCTCTTGGAAAATTGGTTAGTTTAGGCAAATATTCTTCTTGGGAGGATTCATTATTTTGAACATAAGTAACTGTCAAGGCTTGAGAGGGTTTACTGGAAAGTTCTTCTTTTTGGATTTTTGGTGGAGGAGTTTCAGGAACTTCTTGAGAATCTGAGGATGATATGCTCAGGCGGGCAGTTTTGGTTTTTGATTTTGAAGTGGTAGCTTGGGTATCTTTTGGTCTGTAAGCTGAAGGTATGTAAAGGTTATAATCAGGTGGTGAGGTGTATGAAGGGTAAAATGGAGAAGGTCGAACTGGTTGAATGAAATAAGTGGAAATGATGGAGGATTAAAGAAAGGGTCTTCAATTGGTGCAGGTTGTGTAGGCTTTTGGCTGGCTTTCAGGAAATCATCTATTTCTTGTACTTGGCTTTGTAACTTTCTGATTTCTTTTTCTTTGAAATCAAAGTCTTTGCCAAAAGTTCTTTCATTCAACATCGTTCTCAGGTCATGGTCTAACTGAGAAACCTGAACTTTTCGACTTTTGTAATGCTTCTGCATCTTGTGAGAAAGGAGTTTAAGGTTGCCATCATTTTCTTCTAATTTCTCTGCAATTTTTTCCACCTTTTTGTCAAGGCTCTGCAATGCTTCATCCTGTGCAGCAGCATTTTCAGATTGCCAATTGAGAACTTCCTCTGCTCGAGTTAAGCTTTTGTGCTTTCCATCAGGTTGAACTTCATTAGGTTGTATGAAAGGTTTAGGGGACCTGTTTGAAACAGGGTCTATTTTCCTTTCAAGAGTAGGAAAATTTTGTTCATAGTTTGAGGGTGAAGCTGATGAAAACATATAACAGGGTATCGGCTTAACAGGTTTCAAGGTTGAATGTTTACAAGGCTCTGGAGGAGGCCAAGTGACAAGAGTTGGATCATCAGGTGGTTTTTGTGAAGGCATAAGTCCTTCTTTTCTGAGAATTCTAAGAGCTTCCTCATAAATTGGAAGAGGCTCCTTTTTCTCATGGATTCCTATCTAGGGACCATCATCAGGGTCGGATCTCCTTCTGGGAGGAGGAGGAGGCGGTTTACAGGATCCCTTTTTCTTTCTCTTAGGAAGAATTATCTCCCTATCAATATCATCATAGTGCATCCAACAGTCACATCTTGGGTCACACATACTAGGATCTACATCCCATATGAAATGACCATCAATTTTTTCAGTATATATTGGGTCTCCTTCTGAAGTAACAGCATGAATAGGACACCAATCTTCCGTAAGAACAGGATTGATCATCATGGTTTGGAAGATTGGAGGAGAAGCTGAGCTGGAGCTTTCTTCTGGTCTCTTGAAGATGGTTTTGACAGATCCATCAGTAGATCTTTTGAAAATAACATCTTGAGACTGGATTGGCCTTTTATCAAGGTGATGCTTCTCATAATTGGTTATCCATTCAAGAGGAATGAGCTGGGTCAGTTCTTCTCGAGGAATTCTTCTTGGAAGCCCTTACAAGGAAGCCCTTACACTATTGTGGTCATGCTAGTGGACAATTCAAAGAAGCTGAGATGTATTACCATACCACTTACAAGGAAGCCCATGCTGTCAAATATGGCATTCAGAAGTTTGACTTTCATTTGCGGGGTTTTCATTTTGAAGTTCAAATGGATAACTCCTCTTTTCCCAGAGTCCTTGAATTCAAAAACAAAATGCCTCCTGATCCTCAAACTCTCAGATTGAAAAATTGGTTTTCAAGATATGATTTCACAGTGAAACATATCAAAGGAAATCAAAACATAATCCCTGATCTACTCTCCAGACCAATAAAACCCGTCCAAGTTATCACAGAAATCCACATTTTTCCTTTGATCTTTATGGTCAATCCATTACCAGCTATTGCCTCAATCAACAAAATGCTTCCACCAAAAGTTGACTCATCCTTCTCTCTTACCCTACTCAAAAAATATGCCAGAAATAACCTTTACCATTTCATGACCAGAGCCATGAACAAATCCGGCATTTTCCCAGAAAAATCCATTTTTCTTCCAGATACTCCGTTTCTTGTTCCTTTTCTAATAAATCCAAATAAAGAATTTTCAGAAGACCATTTATGGTACTTATGGTGTGCAACTGTCCTGTATAGCATGCCAGTTCTTATTCCCACAAAAGCCATGTTCTTACGTCTTACAGATCCCACAAAACATGATTCTCTCATATGGACTGCATTAGAATGGTTTTCTCCATTAGACTGTTGGAGAAATGAGTTAAAATTAATTTTAGATGATGCAGAAATTCGAGGATTAAGCCTTGAAGTAATCAAAAAATTTAAATCTGTTTTTATGCTTCACAGGCCTTATCAGATGGATCCTCAAGATCAACTTCTTTGGTCCAGAAATCATGCATATCTATGGGAGACACTTGATGATTATCCTCCCTGTCCAAGATTGGGAAAAGAATTAATGGATTATATCTGTTTTGTTAATCATCATGAACAAAAAGAAAAGCAGGTTACTACCACTTGTATCAGCCATGGAAACCTTGTTAATCAACCCCAATGGCAATCAGTGGATAGTCAAGTCTTTGGTCAAAGTTCAGATCATGCGTGGCATATTGGAGAAAGTTCAAACCAAGCTTCAACAAGTCAACAAGACTCTCAGATGCTCGTTGAGAAATTTGCCAGTCTGGACCCATATCTTGATCCATATCTTGATGAGAATATGAATCTTGAAAGAGATATTCCAGAAAATCCAAACTCAGAAGATCTGAACTCAGATGACATGAACAGGAAGATTGATGATGATGACTGGTGGAATGATCAATGGTATGAGACACGTATGAATGAAGATAATCTGTCTGATCAGAATCTGTCTCCAAGCCATTCACCCATCAAAAGATACTAAGACATGTGCTGAGACGTGTCATAAGGGCAGAGACCCTACTAAAGCCTGATATGATGTGTTGTAATGTATAATTAAAGCTGAGAATGACAAGTCATGTGCCATAAATAACTTGATGTGATATGTCTCCTGAGGTGTCCTAGGTCATAAATACTTGTCTGGTGAAGTGTCCTGAGCCATAAATACGCAGATGTGACATATTTGTCTTTTGTAATCAATAGGATGCTGAGTCATTTGTCTTTTGTAATAATTATAGGCTGAGTCACTACTATGTTTGTCTTTTGTAATAAATTGTGTGCTGAGTCACTGAAGGTGACGCCTTGTCTTATGCTCAACTCCTCCCTTATATAAGGAGGGTTGTTTGTAACATTCAGAGGCAGAGAACCTCAACGATAAATAAAACTTGTGTGTTTTATGGATATGTGTTTCTAAGCTCTCTTTCTTCTTCCTGAAAACCAGAATTATCATGTTTATACCATAGATGCCTCTACAGAGATGCAAGTATGCTCTGCACTTGCCTCAGAAATGAGGATCATGTGTATCAGAACGCATCAGATTGTTGATCCATGCTACGGTCCTCTCTATCATGAAACGACAGTTTTGATTACAAGTCTGTGCTTGAGACTTTCTAATGCCTGTGGTAGGCTTATTTGTGTCTCGCTTGGCTATGTAATCATGACTAGTTTCATGGTATGTTCAGTAATCATTAAAAGTTGATAACATGTTTCATAAAAATAAATTAAAAATAAATGGCGAGTTTGTCATTTCTACTCTTGTTAGTTAGACAAATACGAGTTTAAACTTGGATCTATGAGAAGTACTTGTGTTCAAACCACACAAACTATTTAATCTAGTGAAGAATGGAATGATATATATTTTGTTTAGATTGATGTTATTATAAGTTAAACTCTGCAATAACTATTTGCTCCATTGATGTTAGATTTGTCTTGGAACACACACACTAATAGTCTTTTGTTTGAATAGTCTTATATTTCTCATGATTTGGATCCTTTCCAGCAAACTTCCCTCTGTAGCCTTGTAGCCTCTCTACCTCTCTCTAGATTATTTTCTCTCTTTTCATAACTTCCCTATTTTTTTTCCTTCATTTCATCTCTCATCTTACACTAGTTTTTGCTACTGTAGAGGGTGGAGAATCCGGTCTCTATTTTGTGTCACTCTACAAGAACATTGCACACGAAATGTACACTAAACCAGTAATTTTCCAATTCCTCCTGCAAAACCTCCAATTCAGAGAAGAATTCAGTAATAGATAAGGATCCTTGTTTAAGGGTGCATATATCTTGTTTTAATTAAGAAACTCAGAACAAATCTTCCTGTGAGAATCATTCATTCATGTCCAACCATCCACTATGTTCTCCAAATATACAATTCTGGTGGCATTTAGTATGCAAAAATGGTTAATTTGGGTACCATACACAAAGACAGTTCTGACCAGCATTAACTCGTGGCACCAGTTTTAATATTATTACCATTTTGGCCCATTAGTATTAAGATTTACACTATTCTCCATCAATTAATTGACCCATCATCTGTTAATGGTCCATTCATTTATTTTACACACCTAAACAAAGATGTTTTCGTTTGAAAAACAATCTTCCTCTCGTTAGTTCGGCAAAGATAGAGACTACAACTTGGAGATAGTGGCCAAAGATATTCACACCTAATATTCACAGAACCTAAATAATTTTGTTAATTTTGTTTCTTCATTAAATGCATTTGTGGCTTTTATTTGGCCTATTATGTGTGTTATGGAATTAATTCGAATGAATTTTATTCAATGAGACCACCAAGGCAAAATCACATTAGAGTTGTGGTTCATGTCAGCCCAAAATGAAATTGGGCTAAAATGAAATTGGGTTATTTTTTTATTAAAGAGGTCCAAATGCATTCTTGAGTAATATGTTTTTTGGATGAACAATGATTATGTAACCAATTGTTAAGGGCATCTCCAACGCAGGACTATTAGGGTATTCTTTAACTAATAATTAACGTTTTTTATTTTTTTTACCGTTGGACCTTGTCTACGTGCGTGTGTTGTTCTTTAAATTTATGAGACGTCTATTCTATAAGAGACCGTTCAGAGATGTCCCTTAGCATTAAAATATAATATTTCTTTGCTCAAACTATAAAAATTAATAGAAATTTATACAATTCTTTAAGTATAAATATTAAAGTATTAAAGCGTGGTATGTGGGAGTCACTCGAAGGATTCACTTTAATGAACCACCCATTGGAGCAAAATAATTAAGTGTTACTAAAAAATGATGTGGCATGTGGGGATCATCTAAAGAACCCAAAATAATTTTTTAAGAGACAACCATTGGAGATGCTCTAAGTCTGAATTATTGTTGATTAAAACATGAAAGAGTAATGTAAGCCACACAAACAAAGTAATTAGGAGAGTAATATGTACCAAATAAGAAAAACGTTATTTACAATGATAAAAAAAACATGTTGACGTTAAACAAGTTCTATTATCAGTTATAAAAAAACACTGACCAATAACAATTATAATTCAGATTTTCTACAAGCCCAGTTTGTAAACAATTTTTTAAAACAAATGACAAGGTGAAAACGGTAGCCCTTCAGTGATCATGGCCATTGAATAAAATAAGCACAAATCTACATCAAAAAACTGTTGTGTGCCATACACAAATTTATAACTTTTGCATCCTAAACGCCACCATACAATTCTATACCATTGCAACTAAATTAACAATCCATGAATGTACAGGAGTGTTGCATCTCTCCCATGTTTTCATAACTCATATCACAGTTTATTGGAATGGAATACATCTATAAAGAAATTGAAATTTATGCTTCGAAATCATGACTCTTTGCATCGATCTCTTCCATGAGTGTTGATTAAAACTAGTAAGGACCAATATTAAAATGATCTCGGGAGAGCTTTCATTCAGGTGAACATTGTTAGGTACCAGAGTATCGGAATGGTGTCACACAACTAAAATAAGAGACGAGAAAATAAAGAAATGAACACACAAAATTTACGTGGAAAACCCTCAACAAATAAGGGAAAAACCACTGGCAAGACTGTAAGAATTTCACTATGTGGGAAAATATTACAAGAATACCTTTCACAAAACACCTCACAAATACTCTCACAATACTCTTGTTGAGTATAAGAAACAATAAAAGATGAGAAGATAAGAAGATTTGGGATGATTTAAACATTACACCTTGGCCTCCTTTTATATACTACAAAGGAGCCAACAAACTAAAATCCCACCGATGTGGGACTTGAGTTTCAACAATTCTTCCACTTGAAGATTTTGATTGAGTCAATCATATCTTCACACCACTCTTTCTGCCTTGCCATTCCATGTCGCTTACGTTTCTGATAGGCCATAGGAGGATCGACACCAAATAAACTTGTCAGCATTGATTGGCTTCGTCATCACATCTGCTAGGTTATCTTTGGTGTGAATCTTTTGCATATCCACTGCCTTTCTCTACCACTTCACGAACAAAGTGATACTTTGGGTATCTATATGCTTTGTCCTGGAATGAAAAGCTGGATTCCTTGCAATGTGCAAGGCACTCGACTGTCACAATACACAAGTAATCATCTGCTGCTTATGCCCGAGTTCCTCCATTAAACCTTTAATCCAGATAGCTTCCTTGCAAGCCTGGTAGTCGCCATGTACTCGGCCTCTGTAGTAGACAAAGCTACAACACCAGAATTTAGATAACCACTCACCGCTCCTCCCGCAATTGTGAATACATACCCAGATGGGATTTCCTCTTATCAAGATCACCGCAAAATGCAATCAACATAACCCGACAATGAATTCTCGATCCTCCGTAACATAATGCAACATCCGAGGTTCCTTTGATGTATCTAAGGATCCTCTTAACAAGATTCCAATGTTTCTACCTGGATTTGCCATAAACCGACAAACCGCCTCCCAATCGCTTGTGCAATGTCCGGTCCGGTACATATCATGGCATACATAAGGCTTCCCACTGGCGATGCATACAGATTTTCGAGACATTTCCATCCTCTCCGCTTCATTACTAGGACTCATACCGAGGATAATTTAAAATTGACGAAGCGGGGTAGAAATTGGCTTACAGGCCTTGCATGTTGAAGCGCTGCAAGACCTTCCTTAGATAATTCTTTCGAGAAAGCCAAATCTTCCTATCATTTCGCCTCGATGAATTTGCATCCCTAAAATCTTGTTTGCGGGTCCCAAGTCCTTCATATCAAACTCCCAGCCAATTGTGCCTTCAATTCCTGGATTCGATCTTTGTTGGGGCCTACCACCAACATGTCATCCACATACAACAGTAAAATGATGAAATCATTATCATCAAACCTCTTGTAGTATGTACAATGGTCTCAACTCAGTGTGTTGTAACCAAGACTAACTATGAAGGAATCAAATCTCTTGTACCAACATCCGGCGCCGCTTTAGACCGTATGCAGATTTGGTCAACCTACAAACCAAGTTTTCTTTTCCTTGTTCTTTAAAGCCTTACGGTCGAGCATATAAATTTCTTCTTCAAGTTCTCCATGAAGAAAAGCGGTCTTTACATCCAACTGCTCAAGATGTAAATCAAATGCAAAGACACATTGCCAACACTACCCTAATAGTAGTAAGTCCGACAATGGAGAAAATATCTCGCCAAAGTCTATCCCTTCTTTCCGAGCATAACCTTTGACTACAAGTCCGCACGATACTGCTCCACTTGATCATTGCCGCCTCGTTTAATTTTGAACACCCATTTGTTCCCGATGGCTTTCCGACCCTTTGGAAGTTCAACAAGTTCCCAAGTCTTATTTCTATGTAGGGCTTCCATTTCTTCTGCATTCTTTGTCATCCATCGAGAAGCATCTCAACTGTTTCAACGCTTCTTGAAGAGGCGATGGTTCACCTTCTTGGTCAAAAGATGTATGCATCATGGCAGGGCATAACATAGTCCGAGTGCCATGATGGTGCCGTTATCCGACGTGTTGATCGTCGAACTCCTTCATCATTGACCTCATCTGGTTCTTGTTCTATGTGCTCGTTCTCGCTCGTAAGAATCATCTTCTTGAGTCTTTCTCTCCAACCGCACTATAGCAGTCTCCTTGGAAGTCTTTGTCATTTTTCTCGCTCACTTTGCGCTTCATTTTCTCGCAAAGACTACATCTCTGCTAACAATAAGCTTGCGGGTAGTGGGGTCCCACAAGCGATACCCTTGACATTGTCAAGATAACCCAAGAATATACATTTTCCGGATTTTGGATCCAATTTTGTTCTTTCTTGGGAGTTGTACATTACGTCACGCAGGACATCCAAACACATGTAAAGAAGAATAATCTACCGCTTTCCTTTCCACATCTCCATTGGTGACTTCAAACCAATCGCTGATGGCGATCGATTTATCACGTAATGTGCGCTTTGATCGCTTACGCCCAAAAAGATTTGGCTAATCCCGATGTTCTCAAAGATAGCTCTTGTTCTTTCTAGGAGAGTCCTGTTCATCCGCTCTGCTACACCATTCTGGCGAGGTGTATGTGCAATGTTGAATTGTCTCGTAATACCTCTTGCTTGCGTAATGATAGAAAGTTACCATCTACATATTCTCCTCCATTGTCTGGCCCTCAAGCACTTGATTTTCTTCCCGCCAAGCTCTACTTGTGCTTTGAACTCCTTGAATACTAGAAACACATCGACTTCTTCTTGATTGGGTACACCCACAATCTCCTGGAGTAGTCATCAATGAATGATACAAAATACTTTGCTCCCCCATGGATGTTTCCGTGACTCCCACACATCAGTAATGTATCAAGTCTAGTATCGTTTGCTTCGGTAGCTACTTTTGCAAATTTCAATCTATGTCGTTTACTTGTCACACGCTGCTCACAGAAGGGTAAAGTTACCGTCTTGTGCCCGGGTAAGAGATTGCCTTCCGCAGAAACTTTCAAGCCACGCTCGACATATGGCCCAGCCTCGCGATGCCACATCATCGTTGATTCTTCATGGCTCGCCGATGCAACCGATGCATCCGCCTCGCAACGTATCTCCCAAAAGCATGTATAGATTGCTTGTGATCTTTCTCGCTTTCATCACCACAAGGTTGTTCTTCACTACTTTCAAGACTCCACCTTCAATATGGATCTTGCACCGAGGTCATCCAATTGCCCGATGGACAATAGATTCCTTTCAAGCCATTCACATGTCGCACTTTGTATCTTACGAACGATGCCATCTTGCATCTTTATTCGACAAAGATCTCGATTCCAACAATTTCTAAGGTGTGATCATTTCCCATAAACACGGATCCTACCGAGACAGGCTCATAAGTATAAAACCAATCACGGTGTGAAGTCATGTGCCATGTCGCACCCGAGTCCACTATCCAAACATCATTGAGTTTCCTTCCACCTTTAGGACACGCCCGCCATACAGATTTCTCCATCATCCGAGGTACTTGCAACACAACCTTGAGAGGTTGATGCTCCCGAGGTCTTCTCTCCATTCTTCTTGTTCCAACACTCCTTCTTCAAGTGCCCTCTCATGCCACGGTTGTAGCATTTGAGATTCTTTCTTCTTCGAGATTTTGATCTACCATGATCTTGGCTCCCACTGGGGCCACGTTAAGATTGATCCGCCTCTCGTCATCGATAAAGCTTCGCTTGCTTGAACTTTCTCGACCTTTCCTCCTTATTCTTGCGCTGGATTCTTCTTCAAGAATCAGACCTAAGCAACATCATGAAAGTGAAGAGTGTCAACAACATTATTGTTTGTAATGTTGATGATGAGTTGATCATACGAATCTGGTAAACTCTGAAGTAAAAGTTCTGCACGTTCATTTTCTGCTATTTTGAAATCTGATGCTGTGAGCTGAGCAAATAGCGTGTTCAGGGTGTTAATGTGATCTGTCACCAATGTGGATTCACTCATTCGAAGAGTGTAGAGTTTCCTCTTCAAGAATATTCTTGTGTGAAGTGACTTAACCTCGTACAATTTGTTAAGTACATCCCAAATCTCCTTTGCAGTCTTCTTTTCTGCAACACTTGGCAAAACTGAATCCGCCATTGCTAGGTGCAAATTGGCAACAACATTGTCATCCTTCTCTTTCCACTTTTCATCAGTCATATCTGCAGGTCTGCCTTCAATTGCTTCAAAGCAATTATCCTTCCTCAGTACTGCCGCTACCTTCAATTTCCACAGGGAGAAATTACTCCAATTGAACTTCTCTATCTCAAATTTTGCTGCCATGGTTGTACACGAACCGAACCGGATTACACTATTTCACCGTGAATAACACAAAGATATCGTGAAAGATTGCACGTATCCCGTGATACCGTAACAAATCCAAAGATATGTTAACAATTCTGTAAAGTATACAACCACACGTGTGAATAGTAACCGTGTGCGTGAATAGTGCTATATCTGAAAAAGTGACTGTAGTCTGTAAAGAGTGCACCAAGTAAGTTCCCAGAAAGAGAGTGTCGCTAAGCTGCATTTAAAAACCTTGTCTTTCCTTAGCCAGAACTTTACTAGACATACACTTTTACACTAGCACACTATTTCCGGTAACAATTCTTTTCTGATGTGGCAGATCAGACAATGCTGCAACCACAGAGCATACTAAGAACCAACACCTTCCTAAAGTGACGCAGCAGAATAATATCACCAACCTTGGAGTCTCTGATACCACTGTTAGGTACCAGAGTATCGGAATGGTGTCACACAACTAAAATAAGAGACGAGAAAATAAAGAAATGAACACACAAAATTTACGTGGAAAACCCTCAACAAATAAGGGAAAAACCACGGGGCAAGACCAGAAGAATTTCACTATGTGGGAAAATATTACAAGAATACCTTTCACAAAACACCTCACAAATACTCTCACAATACTCTTGTTGAGTATAAGAAACAATAAAAGATGAGAAGAGAAGAAGATTTGGGATGATTTAAACATTACACCTTGGCCTCCTTTTATATACTACAAAGGAGCCAACAAACTAAAATCCCACCGATGTGGGACTTGAGTTTCAACAAACATAGCATGAGTTTGCAACAATTTGTGTAGGATCTATTTTTGCCACTTTTTTAACGAGGCATTTAAACTTGAATATCAGGAATTGACATAGTTGTTTTCTCCATGGGAAGCTCAATAGAGCTCTTATTTGAAGCACTTTAATTCTAAGCGCAATATGCTTAATTACACTTTAGTGCTTCTAATTTAAAGCTTAAGTGATTTTAGTTCCCATATTTTTTAATGTGCGATTTTGTTCTCTCTAAATACGTAAAAACCTTATGTACCACTAAACCAACCAAGCTCTTTGCTATGTATGTGCGGAATTATTTATATATAAACATTTTATTTATAATTTTTTATAATTATATTTATATTTATAAACATTATTTATATCATCATTAACAATTATAATCATTCTTTTAAATATCATTATTAAAAAATTAAATGATATTTAAAACTATTTTTTGAATATCATTATTAACCAAAACTTAAAAAGTAATATTAAATAATTTACTTTATATTTAATAATGATTAATATGTATCATTATTTGACATTCTTTTAAATGTCATTATTAAAAAATTAAGATGTTAGTATTTTAACAATCATGATTAATATGTATTGTTATTTAATTTAATATTATGTTTTAAATATCGTTACTGAAAAATGTATTTATATTTTCCTATAAATTAAAATCTTATCATGGTTCACACTTTATCATTTGCTAGTTGTTTTCTTGGGTGCACCCATGTGTCAGCAGCTTACTTGTCCATGTGTACTCAACCACGTCAGCAACACATGTACCCATCCATGTTAGCACTCTACAGCTGCGTCAGCACCACGTGTGTCCATATGTACTCATTAACATTAGCATTCCAATGTGATGTTAGCATTTTTGTTAATTATTGGATCTCGAATTAACAATTGGACTAGATTTGCAACATTTTAAACATGTAGGGACCAAATCACACAATTAAAAATATAGGACCAATTGTTTGAAAAATTGTTGATCATAAAAGGGAAAGGAAAATATCGCTGGGCATCACCAATCTGGGCGGAAAAGGAACCAGAAGGGATGAAAGATGTCTGTTTTGTCCACAATACTTCAAAAGTCTGCCGGTTAGATTAACAGATTACATGATTTTATTAATTTTTAACAAGTAATTAATAAAGTAAATAATTTAAATTTAAAATCTAATTTAACAAATAAAATAAATGATCTAATTAACTTTTCAATAATTTGGTTTTATTTGCAAATAATATATTTTAAAATTTATAAATATTATCTTATTTTAGCCGAGTGTTTATTTAATTTTTTTGCATTAATGAGAGTATTTTTATTTTATTCTATTAAACTTTTACTTAAAGTTATTTTAGTCATTTTATAAATTCATATACAAATATACATTTTTTGTTTCTCTCACTTTCTATTCAATCAAATAAGAGAAGAGAAAGTTTTTACCTTTCTTTTCTCCGACTTTAACAAACAAAAAATCATTTCACTTTTTCTCATCTTTCTTTCCTTCTCCTTTATTTTCTTCTATATTTCTTTTCTCTTAACTTTCGTTCCCAAAGCAAACAAAGTGTTAATGAAATTGATGAAGGAAAACTGTAGGTGACACCGGCACGGCGATGAAAAAAAATAATAAAAAAAAAAATTCAAGTGAGGTTAATAGCTTCAACTGTGAATGCAAAAATCAAAACGGCACCCTGACCCCAAACCCACCTCACTCCTCTGCACTCAAATTTTTCTCAGAAAACGAGTTTCTCTCTCTCTCTCGCTCTCTCGTACGCCGTCGCCACTCCTTGCCACTGTGCTGTACGCCGGCGCCGGCCGTGGCGAAGCCAGGTCACGCCGCGTGATTGCTTTTCCTCCTGCTTCTTCCCTGTCTCCTCTGCAACTGCTCCTTCTCTGTCTCGCGACTCGTTCTCTGTCTCCTCTGCAACTGCGCGCGCGTCCTTTTCCGTCTCCGACCACCACGCCGCGCTGCCGCCGGTTTCCTGTTGTTGGTGAGTCTGTGATGCCTCTGTAAATGTTTCCCCCTTGTTTGCCCTTCAGATTTTCCCTAATTTTGAAACCCTAATTCCCCAATTTAATCATCTCCTCCCACGATTCAAAGTTTATGTAATCTGTCAAATTACTCCGTAAAATTTTGTAAGTAATCCCACGGATTTCACAAAACTTTAAGGACTACTTATTATTTTCATATACTTTAGGGACTAAATAGGAAAAAGAGTGTTAGTTTAGGGACTAAATTGAATCTTTCATGCATTCACTTTAACGGATAAATATTTCAATTAAAACCCTTATCTATTTTTCTTTATTATTATGCAGGTATTGTGTAAGGTGTAGCAATCTAGAGAATGCTTTTCGGGGTGAAATTCATTCCGCGTGACCAGGTCTGTAGAGTTACCATACTTCTATCATAGTGTCATTGTTGTCAATTGTTATTCCTATTTCTAGGTCTGATTTTGTTTTCTACCCACATTACTGCATTGTACTAGGTACAAGATGAGGACTTGAGTTCTGTCTCCAAAGAAAGGAAAAAATCAGATAGTAGGATGAAAAAGGATAAGAGGAAAGGGAAGAGCTCTAGGAATAGCTCTTCTGATGATGATGAGCTTGATAAGATAAAGAAAAGCTCTAGAAAAAAGAAATGGTATTCATCTGATGAGAATTCTTCATTTTACACCAGCGAAAGTGAAAGTGACAGGGAGGAAAAGAAAATAAGGAGGAAAGGAAAAAAGAAAAGAGATGACAGTTCATCAGATTATTCTGGTGAAAGGACGAAAAGTAAAACAAGATTTCGGAGTGGTAAAAAAGAATATACATCGGAGGAAGGCACCCCTTCTTCTTCTGATGGTAGTGATAGTCTTTTGGGTCGCAAAGGGAAGCGCCAAAAGTCATATAGAAGAGATGGGAGTAGAAAGGACAAGATCAAAGGCGAAGCTACTGACATTGCGGCAGATTCTAAAAGTGAGAGGGACATTGCAAGAAAAGAAATGGGATTGGATTGGATGCTTAGGTCTGAAAGTAAGAGGCCTGCAGTTTCAGAAACAAAGGAAATATTGTCAGAGGAAGTTCCAGTTGAGGAGGTATGTCTTAGTACTAAATTTTGTTTTAGCCGTTAAAATGTCTAGCTCTCCTATCAAGTTCTATATCTATATTATTTTTCTGTTCTCAAAGGAAGTGTCTGTTATTTTCTGTTTTTTTTTCTTTTTTCCATTTTACTATGAATTCTATCTTTATTCACCAAAATCTGTTGGTGTCATTTTCAAGCCATTTCTTACGAGAAATGGAAAGGAAAGATAAGAAGGGAAAGATAAAATAATTAGGAAAGAAAGCAAAGAGAAACTTTTTTTTAACTTATATTGTCATCACTCATCAGTAAAATAGAGTACATGGAATGCAAGTTTAGTAGGAGGCACACAATTCTTAACTTAGAGGTGAAAATTGAAGAATATACCATACTATAGGCCTCACAATTTAAGTAACTTGGATACATCATACAAAATGACCGTGAGATATAGGGAGATGTAACCATAGGATCCAAGTAGTGTGGATGAAATAAAGAAATGTTAAAGGTGTGATTGAAGAATATACCATGCTATAGGACTCACAATTTAAGTAACTTGGATACATCATACAAAATGACCGTGAGATAAAGGGAGATGTAAACCATAGGATCCAAGTAGTGTGGATGAAATAAAGAAATGTTTCAGTTGTGATTGAAGAATATACCATGCTATAGGACTCACAATTTAAGTAACTTGGAGACATCATACAAAATGACCGTGAGATAAAGGGAGATGTAAACCATGGGATCCAAGTAGTATGGATGAAATAAAGAAATGTTTCAGGTGTGATTTGTGATAGAAAAATGCCACACAACATTAAAGGAAAAATTATTTATAGCTATAAGACCTGCAACACTATAATGAGCTTAATGTTGGGTGGTAAACAGCCAACAAGAAGAAAGTAAGGTCAGTGTCACAAATATTAGAATGTTCCAATGAATGAATAATTATACAAGACAGCAGAGGATTGAGAATACAATCATTAGAGAGGAACTTTGGGTAGCTCCTATTGTAGCATAGATGGTAACGTCTCGTCTTAGAGGTTTGGACATGTGTGCATAAGACCCGGAGAAGCACCGGTTATGAGGGTAGACTAGTGACAGGATAGTCCAACAAGAAAGTGAGACTTGGGAAAACTATCGGCCAAATCATTAAGAGAAATTTAGATTTAAATTGTCTACCATCGGACTTGATTCACGATTGGATATTGTGACATTGTTTGATTCATTTAGCCAATCCCACCTGTTGAGAAAAGGCTTTGGTTGTTGTTGTATTGTCATCCTAGTGCTATAAAGATTTTGTCATGGCGGAGTTTAGGGAAGGGTCAGACCCAGTGCAGATCTATTGTAGATAGTCTTACCTTCTATTTGCAAGAGGTTAATTACACGACTCAAACCTTCAACTACCTAGTCACACGACAATGACTTCAAATCTAGGCTCCCCTTCTCTTCTGTTGTTGTATTGTCATCACTCACCAAATTTTTTTTTTTTGAAAAATGAAAATGAAAAGATAAAATAAAACAAAAGAAGTAAAACGTAAATGGAAAAATGATCAAATATTTTATCCAAAAACTGTGAAAAGGGTATCAGATAGTTGGCTTTGGTGAGCTAATGCCTTCTGAAGAATGATTTGAGCGTTTGGCCTTCTTCTGCATGAGAATCAGCTTATTATATTCATTTATGTCTAATATTATTTAAGGATTTCTTTTTTCTTTTTTTTAATATTTATCATGCATCTTTATATGATTTTGTTTGAGTGACTAATGAGTAAACACCATTCCTTGTTGATGCTCCAACAGGGGAAGTGTATGTCCAATTGTGGTCTATCTTAAATGTTTTCATTTTAATTGCAGCTTGTCTTGATCTTTTAATCTCGTGCCCAATATAACATATTAAAAAGACTAAATAGTTTGTTTTCTTTTTTTAGTCAAAGAAGGTGAATCCTAAGGAATTGAATCCATATCTGAAGGATGATGGAAGTGGTTACCCAGAAGAAAATGATGGAGTTAAAGTTGGTGCAGACCAACTTCTGTCGTCTTCCATTGTTGGGGATGGAGGAGCAAGTTGGAGACTTAAAGCTTTAAAGCGTGCACAAGAGCAAGCAGCTCGAGAAGGCCGAAGCTTTCAAGAGGTTTTATGCCCTTGCTTTTCAGGCATTCTCTTTTTCTATTTTTGTAATAGATTTTCTTTGTCTATCTTGTAAAATTTTGTTATTCTATTAGGATAGAAGGATATTTGCTTGAAAGAACAAAGGGGAGAGAAGAAAAATAATTATTTTTGGCAGTTAGAGCAGTCAGTAGTTAGATAAATATATAGGGATGTAAGGGTAGAGGGGACATTCTGAATTGTTAGCATTTGGGAACTGAGCATTTGCTATGTTGTAGAAAGGAGAAACCCTTGGAAGGAGAATTCTCACCCCCCGTTCATATTCTGTTCTCCAATAATAAATTCATTCTTGTTCTTTCTATATATCATTGTGTTCTTTAATTTAGGTTCAATGGTTTGGTTCCTAACGTATTCAATATATGGATATATACAGGTTGTGGGAGAAAGGTGGGGTTCTCTCGGTGAGTTGACTGCATCTGTTGCATCACAAGCAGCTGCCCCAGCTCGGGCCCACCTACGTGCTATAAAAAGTAGACAAAGAGGGGCAACTGAAGAAAATTCTCCAGATTCTGACAAGCCTATTCGAAGGGATTCTAAAAGGGTAATTTTGAAAACAGATAGAGAACTATTGCATATTTCTTGTTTTTTTAGGTGGATTCTATTTTCAATAAATTATTGTGGGTGTTAATCTCATTTTGCTGAAATTGTGAAGCTTATTTCGTTGCACTTCACTGAATTTTGCTAATGAAACGCTAGCAGGACTACATAAAAAATGCTTCTCTTCGGCACCATGAAATGAAAGCACCTAAAGTTCAAGATTCTTTATCTTGGGGGAAGCGCAAAAGCCAATTTGTTGTAGCTGAGGGTGCAGAGGTCATCTCTGCTGCAGCATCTAGCTTAAATAAATTTTCTAATGATGGAAGCTTTATGCGTGAGTTTGTTAGTAAGAAGACTGATAATTCTGATGGCTCTGTTTTGGAAAGTTTTGAAGCGGAAAAGGTTCAATCTGATGGAAACACACCTGGTGAAAGAAATGCAGCAGTAGTCAAGAATGAAATGAGTGCAAACCAGTTGGCAGCTAAGGCTATGCAACTTCGTTTGAAAGGAAAGAATGAAGAAGCTGACAAACTAATGGTAAGAGCATAAGATGAGTATGCCTTCTTTTCTAGACTTTGTTTGCCTCTTATTATTTTTGCAGTTGAAACTGATGCATCTTGTTTGTTTTTCTTATCCATTTTGTGCACCTCTTCGGTGTTGAATTTGGCATTATGTTCAATAAGTATATTCCTTCTTACCAGATTAGATAAACTAGAAGTGACCTTCACCAACTACTTTCTCAGATAATGGTTTCAATATTTTGATTTTGGTCCTTTCTCCTGAATGAGGACAACTGTTTCTCTGGTACATATTCCTTGAAATTTCTGTAATTCATAGACATTGACTATAATGAATTATGAATTATAACTGCCTCGGGGGTTTCTCTAGTCCATGCAGCATTAACAAGTTTGCTTTCCATCAGTATTTGCTACTTGTTTTGTAAGAGTTTTGTCGGTCTTGCTTTATCACTTACCCTGAAATTATAGGTTTTGTTCTTGCTGGAGTTCTGTTTCATATTTTCTCTCGTCTTTTCTTGGGAGGGGAATTTGTGAAAACATGGCAAGAGACTGGGGAGTTAAAAGTTTAGTGGTCTCCAAGACTACAATTTCTTTCTTTGCTTTATGCTTTTATTTTATGTTGCTTTAGGAGGTGGGTTTAGCCTAGTCTGTTGACCTTATCTATTGTCTGCAAAAGCATATCATTGATCCTTCTACTTTTGTGATTATTTTGATTCCATTGTCTGCTTCTCTCTCTCTTTTTGGTGGGCAGCAAGAAGCAAAGGTTGTGAACACAAAGCAGGGAAATCAAGATCATACAATTAGATCAAGAACTGAGGGAAGTTCTGGCAGGTACTTTTCTATCTTGGAATTTTGTGTATATGTTTTTTTTTTGCTCCCTTAATCCATACATACTTGATTTATTCATTTTTGATGTGAAAACAGTGGCTAAGGTGAATTTCTTGTATAGCAGCAAATCATAGTGTGACTCTTATTGTCTTTAATTTTTTTTTTTTTTGCATTTCTTTGTAAGTTGATGAACATGTTTGATGTTTTGCATCAATATTATTGGTTTCTACACTTTATGTATTCTTGTAAAATTTAATTTTTCATATGATTTCAACTGTGACATTTTACTTTATTCAAGGTATGCTATGCAGAAGATATCCGCTGAAAAGAAGAAAGCAGAGGATGATGCTGATATGCATCTTGCTCGCAATATAATGCAGAACAAGCAGTTTAAGGTTTCTACTCAGGCTGATGATGAATATGACTTTGGAGATGGTCAGAGCAGAAAGAGTAGAAAGAAGCAAGGAGGTGATGACCACAAGAATATCCAAAAAAAAGTGACTGCAAATCGATTCTTGACCCAGCAAGAGCGCTGCCTCTTTTGTTTAGAGAATCCAAATCGGCCTATGCATCTTGTTGTGTCCATCGCAAATTTCACATATCTGATGTTGCCACAGTGGCAGCCGGTGGTGCCCGGTCATTGTTGCATTCTGCCCATTCAGGTGAGTTTAATTTTTTAATACTGTTGGTATTTCTTTCGGAGTTGAAGCCAGTTGAAAGCAGCATCAGCTTGTTGTTTATTGAACACAATCCCTGCAATATAAGTGATTTAGTTCTTTGATTGATGGGTTTTCTTTTAGAAAAAGATGTTATTTACAATGGATTCAACACCTGAAGATTTTCTTCTATGACTAGAACCTTTCCTAAATAAATGGTGTGGAGCCAGCCATCAGGAAAATATTGAAGTAGATCATAGTAAAGAGGACTTGAGCGAATTTGATGCCTTATTGAAATTGGTGTGATAACATGTTAAGATGTAGTATTATTGCATGTTTGGAAGTAACATTAAGTTGTATAAATGTGATATGAATTGAAAGTGGATGAACTGTTTTTTGAGTCAGTTGATTTGTGTCATAAGGAACTTCATTATTTTTATTTCGTAGACTTTTACATTTGCAACTTTGTCTTATCCTTAATTTGACAGCATGAATCAGCTACAAGAATCGTGGATGATAATGTGTGGATAGAAATTCGAAACTTCAAGAAATGCCTAATTATGATGTTTGCAAAGCAAGAGAAGGAGGTGGTGTTTCTTGAAACTGTGATGGGATTGGCACAGCAACGGCGCCATTGTATGGTTGAATGCATTCCTTTACCCCAAGATATTGCTAAAGAGGCTCCTTTATACTTTAAAAAGGTCAGATGTCAAACATTGTTATATTCTGTAGCTCTGCATTGCTCATCTCTCTCTCTCCAGAATCAGTGCTTTTCATTTATGCATCCTTTAAATGAACTATTCATCTATTTCGTTGCTCATAGATGTATCAATATGTTGTGTTTTAGTTTCTTGAGCCATTGCTGAACTATCACACCAGTCTCTATGATAATATCTAATGCTTGTTGAAAGATACTGGAATTATGCGTTCAGATGGTTTAAGGGACCTAACTTTGCAAGAAGCCTTATCTTCAGAAACACATCTGTAACTAATTGTTAGGCTTGGGATCCATTGATAGATTAAATTCTACCCTGTGAAGTGTCTCTAGTGATTGACTCCTAGTTTTAGCTATATCTTCCCTGATACTCATATTTTTGTGGAAAGCTAAAATTCTTGCTGGAGTTGGATTCTGTCATATCCTAACAAATAGAGATTGGTTTAAGGTATTTGAGGGATGTCGGATCATGGGGTAGGGTTTAAGAAATGGTTCTTTCACAATTCATATATTATTGATATGAGAAATGTGGGATCATGTGGTGAGAGCACTTGAGGATAATATTGCTATTATAAGGTCCATTTTTTAATTTGTTTTTTATCCTAATGCTACATTAGAAGTTACACGCAATATAATTACCAACTTTTGGGGAGAGTATCCTTTTATTGTAACACCCATCCCCCACTCTTTTTACGGGTTCTGGGTATGTCACTCATAAGAATATCTACCACCCCATGTGGTATTTTTTTTGCCTCCCACAGGGATTCTAACCCATGACCTAGGGCTTGAATATATGGAAGCATTTTTGTGTCTCACCACTTGAGCTATAAAATGGTTCTACTATGGTTAAAATTATTCACACAGTTTCATGGGATGTCCTTCATTGAAGAAATAGCAAATATATAGCGCAAACTGCAAATAGGAAGTTGGACCATGCAGTTGAATGATAAAATCATGTAAATTAAGTATTGACATTTATTTCCTTATGAGTCCATCCTTTTTTGGGGTGACTTGGGTTTTAAACTACCCAGTCATGTATCGTATTTAGAGAAAGATGACATCTATAAATTCCCGTGTATGAGGAAATTTGAATGAGCTAACTTGGAGACGGTGAGCTACAAATTTAACAGTGAAAAGGTGGAGGGTACCTGTCTCATTACTACCTCTATATAAAAGCTTTTAACCATTGTTAAGAAACCAGAGACAGTAAATGATGAATGCAAGAATAATAAAAGATGGGAATGAAAATATGGGTTGGGATGGAAATGAGGTATGTATTATTTACTGAAATAAAGACAGTAACTCAGAGAATTAGATAATTCTCTGCCCAGGGCAATGCTCCTCTCAGAGTGCACAAATGCCTCTGCCACAAAACAGCCCAAAATCCAGCATGATTCCCCTCTTTCCTCATCATTTCCCTAATAACCGAATTCCCCTTCCACACTGCACACACGCTCCTGCACTGAATCACAAACACCACTCCTACTGTGCCACCTGGCCACTAATAACCTCCCCTATCTTTTTCTTTCTCTCATAGACTTTCCAAATCAGAGGCTTAGTTTGGGCAGAAACACATTTGGGCCTTCATGAATTATGGGCCTATCATACTCCCCTCCATGAAAACCAGGCTTGTCATAAAGCCTGAAGTTAGGGAACTGACTGCGGATGCTGTACTCCTCTTCCCAAGTGGCCTCTTCAGTTGGTTTTCCCTTCCATTGGATCAGCAGCTGAGGAATAGACACCCCTTTCTTAGTGACAACTCGAGATGCCAATACAGCAGTTGGCCCCAAAGAGGAATTGAGGTCTCCTTCCAAATCAGTAGGTAAATTATCATTTACTGAGTAGTTTCCCACAGCCTTCTTGAGGAGGGTAACATGGAAAACTGGATGAATGCTGGACCCTTCAGGTAATTGAAGCCGGTAAGCAACCTTCCCGATCCTGTCCAAGATAATGAAAGGACCATAGTAGCGAGGGGATAGCTTCGGGCAGATTTTTGCACCCATAGATTGCTGACCGTGAGGTCTGAGTTTCAGAAACACCTTCTCACCTATGTCATACTGTCGATCTGCTCTCTTCTTATCGGCCTGCACCTTCATGGAACTTTGGGCTCGGCCGAAATGTATCTTGAGTTGCTTGAGGGCCTCATCTCTATCCTTAAGCTCTCTCCCGACTGCTTCCACCTTATTTCACCTGGCAAGAACCGAGTTACCACGGGAGCTGTCCGCCCATATACCACCTCAAAAGGAGTGGTTCTCGTAGAGGCATGAAAGGTGGTATTGTAACAAAATTCCGCCCTAGGTAACCAAATAACCCACTATTTAGGTTGGTCAGCAATAAAACATCTCAAGCAAGTCTCAAGGCATCTGTTTACAACCTCAGTTTGTCCGTCGGTCTGAGGATGATAAGCGGTGCTCATCTTCAGTTGCGTTCCCTGCATCTTAAACAGTTCTTTCCAAAAGCTACTAACAAAGATGGGATCTCTGTCACTCAGAATGGAAGCAGGAATCCCATGTAGTTTCACCACATCTTTAGTGAAAACTTCAGCTACTGTTTTAGCAGAGTAAGGATGTTTTAGAGGGATGAAATGACTATATTTTAACAACCGGTTCACCACTACCAAAATGGCATCAAACCCTCTAGATTTGGGCAGCCCCGTGATGAAATCCATAGATATTTCTTCCCAAATCTGTTCTGGAATTGGTAATGGCTGTAACAAGCCAGCAGGTGATGCAGCTAAGTATTTTTGGCGTTGACACATATCACATTCCTGCACAAAATTCTGAACTGAACGTTTCACATATCACATTCCTGCACAAAATTCTGAACTGAACGTTTCATACCGAACCAAAACAGGTTGGCTGCCACCCTTCTATAAGTTCGATAAAAACCAGAATGGCCACCCTGTGGAGTGGCATGAAATTCATTTAACAAGGTGGGAATCCAAGCAGATTGGTTAGAAATTACCAAACGTCCTTGATAGAACAAAACGCCCTTTGTGTAGGTGAATCCTGGCTTGGTAGGCTGCTGGTTCTACAGTGCAGAAATAATTTTCATCAAGTGGACATCTTTGTGCACCTCGTCAATCAACTCCTTGCTTCCTAACCAACTAGGTGAATGGACCATAGAATTGAGTTCAGAATCCCCAAACATACGAGATGAAGCATCAGCTCCCTTGTTCTCCTGACCAGGCTTATACTCAATGTCAAACTGGTAACCGAGGAGCTTCGCGACCCAATTCTGCTGACTGCCAGTGGTAATATGCTGCTGCATTAATTGCTCGAGGCTTTTCTGGTCTGTCCTCACTTCAAACCTACGACCAAGAAGGTAGGGGCTCCAATGTTGAATAGCTAGAGTCACGGCCATGAGCTCCTTCTCGTAGGCTGATTTAGTTAGACTCCTTTCCCCAAGAGCCTTGCTGAAATAAGACACAGGACGCCCTGCTTGCATCAAAATCACTCCCAAACCAAGCCCAGAAGCATTACTTTCGATGATAAATTCTTTAGAAAAGTCGGGTAAGGCCAGGACTGGTCCACTGGTCCAGTTGTTATCTTCTCTTTGAGTAACTCAAAATGCCTTTTGTGCTTCACTTTACCAAAGGAAACCATCCTTCTTGGTAAGAGCAGTCAATGGCTTAGCAATTTTTCCAGAATCCCGTATGAATTTTCGATAGTAACCGGTCAATCCAAGGAAACCTCGGACTCCCTTCACATTAGTAGGAACGGGCCATTCCAAAACACACTGAAGCTTGCTTGGATCCATTGCTACTCCATCCTTGGTGATTAAGTGACCCAAGTACTCAATTGAAGTTTGAGCAAAAGAGCATTTCTTCTTATTTGCAACTAACTGTTCTGCTTGAAACCGTTGCAGCACCTTGGCCACATGCTCCAAGTGAGAATCCCAATCCGGCCTATAAATCAAAATGTCATCGAAAAACATAAGTACAAACTTACGCATCATATCTTTGAAAACCGAATTCATGAGGGCTTGGAATGTTGAGGGAGCATTCATCAACCCAAAAGGCATCACTAAATATTCATAGTGGCCCTCATGAGTCCTAAACGCCGTCTTGTGCACATCCTCCTCCCTCATGAGTCCTAAGCGCTGGTTTGAATCTGGCAGGTCGACCAATTTGTTAAGAAACCAGAGACAACAAATGATGAATGCAAGAATAATAAAAGATGGGAATGGAAATTTGGGTTGGGATGGAAATGAGGTATGTATTATTTACTGAAATAAAGACAGTAACTCAGAGAATTAGATAATTCTCTGCACAGAGCAATGCTCCTCTCAGAGACGAAATCCAGCATGATTCCCCTCTCTCCTCATCATTTCCCTAATAACCGAATTCCCCTCACACACCGCGCACACGCTCATGCACCGAATCACAAACACCACTCCTATTGTGCCACCTGGCCACTACTAATCTCCCCTCTTTTTCTTTCTCTCATAGACTTTCCAAATCAGAGGCTTAGAGTGATTCTTGGGCAAAAACACATTTGGGCCTTCTTCATGAATTATGGGCCTATCAACTATACAGTCTATACTGCTGCTGTTCCTTGTTTCCATGGACCACTCCAGGCATCCCACTCATTGCATGAGGTGGTCCAATGTACCTCCACACCCGTCTCCCCAAAAAAAAAAAACTAGAAATAAAGTCGAGGACAGGGATGATACTTGTTACTAATATAATTCATGTGGCAAATTGCTAATTTGACATGCCACCCAAGTTTGAGTTTGTTTTGAATTCCTGAGCTTTTAAACCGGTTTGGATTGATTAATTATAATTAAATTAATTGTATATAGCAAACAATTAACCACACTATTTATAAAATTAGATTAGTTTCTAGACCAGTTTAAATGATTTCATTTCATTTCATTTCATTTTGGGGTGTAGTTCAGTTCAGTTTATGGTTTAATCTGCACAATCATATTATATATGGTCTTCTGTTGAGTGCCAGTGCCAAATGTGGTTAAAAGCATACTGGCAGAATCTGAGCAGGTTTGTTAAATGATATTTCGACTATCACCCAAGTTACCTAGTTTTGACTTGAGATTATTGTTATTCCAGTGTTATTGGTAAAAATTCTGTTGCAACTTGTGCTTTGTTGTTGTTGATTGCACTTTTCATTCTATCGATTATTTCATTTAATATTTATGTTTTTGTTGTTGTTTCAAATGTGTTTCAAATCATAATCTCGCCGTCCGTTTTTAAATTGACTTCAATCACAGGCAATTGATGAAGCTGAAGATGAGTGGAGCCAGCACAACGCCAAAAAACTTATTGATACAAGTCAAAAGGGTTTGCGCAATTCAATTCCCAAGGACTTCCCATATTTTCATGTAGAATTTGGCCTAAACAAGGGTTTTGTCCATGTTATTGATGATGAAAAGCAGTTCAAGAGTAATCTTGGCTTGAATGTCATAAGAGGCATGCTACATCTGGCAGAGGAAGACATGTATAGACGTAGAAGGTATGAGGCATTGGATGTACAAAAGCAAGCTGTTGCTAGCTTTTCCAAGGATTGGGATCATTTTGACTGGACAAAACAGCTACGTGAAACATCTTAAAAACAAATTATACGGATTATGCCCACATTGACATTTTACAAATTATCTTTACAGCCTAATGATATAGATAGATTAACTCATGCACGAGGCATACTGATAGAAATGAATTATGTATTGTAAAAAAAGAGGAAAAATTATTCATTCGTGCGCTCAGCTCACTGATCATACGTGCTCCTTCCATTCATTACAAGAAGTGGTTGCTTTTCATTTACATCTACTATCAGATGCGTTGGCTTGATAGTCAGTCTCTTCCGGTAATGGGTATGCCTAACAAACAAGTGATTGCTATGTACTATGATATAAAATATTTGCTTTACGTTTAAATTGTGTCTAGGAGAACTCCTGTCCTCAAGACCATAACAAGCCATCTTACCACTAGGTTATATATTATTTTGTGTATAAATTGAAATATTATCTATATATTATCTATTTTTTAATATATATATATATATATATATATATATATATATATATTATATTTGATATATATATATTTTTAAAAAACAATATTTTATTAATGTTTTATTAAACCCGGTTCGACCTCGGTCCGACACAAAAACCCTGAACCCTGGCTCTTTCTGGTTCAACGTTCGGTCCAGTTTTAATTACCTTGGTTAATGGTAAAGTTATTCTTACTTATATGTAAAGATTTTTTTCTATGAGATCTCAGTATCAGAAGTCAGATGATGCCCAAAAATTACTTAAAAGGACAAACTTATCTTGTCAATTATACTAACACGCATTGGCTCATAAATACGAGTAGAGATTATCTCTATTTCTCAAAAGAAATAGAGATCTCTATTACTATAGTTTTGGGGGTATAATTACATATAAACGCATAATTAATGTCACCATTTTAAAAATATATGCATTTATACATCCAAAACTATAATAATTTTGATTAGTTGTCATCATCCGCAAAGATAAGTTGTACTCGAAATTCTTATCTTGATATCTCTCATTTGTCTTTTCTCCACACAAATTAAACATATGGCTCACAACTGAACAAACCTTTTTCCATATGAACCACTTGCGTCCGTGCACCACCAAAATGATCTGCCAGGTATTATAGCTTTTTCCCCATGAACGAAGATGACGTTAATTTCCTTCTGGGGGAGCGACATAATGACCAGCATCTTAACTAGCTTCTACAAATGTTATGTCACATTCACATGTTACAATATATGAAAGAATACAGCTATGCACGTAACCAAGACTTCATGAAGAAAAGGAAATTCCTCCTACATCAGGCCCTGTTCCGTGATGAGATAAACTTGTGGCTCCTATTCTCGCCAAAAAACACGAGTAACTAATTGATATTTGGTTTGTACAAGTTCAAACAATTATCTGATGCTTGTTTAAACAACTCCTGAACCTGATTTAATTCCTTCTCTGAAATTAAGAATCACAAAATATGTTAGGCAGTCACATGTACCTTTAAAATCAAGAACCAGTAAGAAAACTCAAAACACTCTAAAATCCAAATAAGCACACACTAGTTAATTGGGGCCTATTTGGTTTGAGAACGTTATCAATTTCATTTGTTGTTTTCACTTTTAAATTACAAAACTATTCATTGTTTTCACTCTATTTCCTGTTTTCAATAATATTGTATAAAAAAAAGGGAAAACACAAAACATGTTTTCACTTTGTCCAGTATAAATCTTTAAAAACACGAAATAAAGTGAAAACAAAATGCAAGTTTGCAATTAAAAATGAAAACAGAAGACGAAAATAGAAAATATTTTCCAAACTACACAGAAGTTTGCAATTAAAAATGAAAACAGAAAACGAAAATAGAAAACATTTTCCAAACTACACAGACCCTTAGTTTGAATAAGAATAGAAAGCCAATCACAGATGCATGCCAATCATTACCAAATCACTACAGCAGTACAGATAGCTATATAAATGAACGAACCACTTTGTTGTTTTCAATTTATTTTTCTCAAATTAAACATAACGTTGCTATTTGCCATATATGAAAATTATGCACTAGGATATCTTTTTTCAAATAATCTAACTCGTCGAGAACTTAACAAATCTTATGATTGCTATTTAACATGAATTCATACTAATGTGTCATAAAAAGAAATCGAGATGAACATAGAAACTGGAGATAGACCTGAAGCTTTCAATTGCTTCTGAAGTTCTTGGCCTATTGCATCATTTTCAGCCTGGAAGGTGAAAACCAGAAACAACATAAAATATCATTACTGTTTGCTACAATCAATTGGATTACCCATAACAAACTACTCCAATCAATCACACATAAGAAGAGTCGGTGAGTTCCATACTTGCAATTCTGCAATCCTCTTAAGGTGTGCTTCTTCACCTTCCTCAGATATTGGAAGTGCTGCAACCAATGCATCAAACTGCGAAAGAAACAACATATATATGTCAAAGGACCACTTATGAGTGGTCTACTAAAATTGTTTTAACATAGAAAACAGAAGGCACGACACATGATGAGGTACGTTGGGACAAAATATGATTTAAATATGCTAAACTTTATTTGTTAATTTGGTTCTATGAATATGTCCATTTAAATTTTCAAAACCAGCATTGTCCAAGTTATCCCCTAAGAGAACCACGCAAGTGGATACCACGCCTTGTTTCACTACAATCTGAGTTCTGAAAGGACGATCAAATTCGTTTATTATGCAGGTAACATAAGTATTCTTTCTGCAAGAATAACAAAAATGTAAAATTAGCACGGGTAAAGAGAACATCTAAAATGATGTTCAACCAAAAGAATGCCGATATTGGCTTGGTATGATCAAGGCAGTAGAATGCAGTTTACATACATAACATAAAATAATGAAAAATTAATTTAAAAGTGCAAAATGGGATTTTAAAATACAGAAGTATATTTTCAGCTGCAAGCCAACCTGCACTTAACAAAGGTGAATGAATAATCTATTTCCAAAATTGTGAATGTGCACTAGGTAGGAATGTTTCTTCCTATTAGTAGGCTATGCCTTCAATGTTTCATAACTACGAACGAAACACCAACACTCCAAGAGTGGAGGCATGCTTGTGAACAACACGTTCCAAGCATTGATACTCCATCACATTTGAGCAGTACTGTTTAAAATATATCATATATGATACTACATTTCCATATTTAAAACTTACTAGAAACTTTCTAAACTTATTTTAAACATCTATCCATGGCTCCCTTTTACTTCTGACTAAAAAACTACATACCTGCTTAGCAGCCTTCACCAAAGTAGCACTCATCAACTTTGGTTGTTCTGAAAAATTTGCCCAATCCTCTGTAGAATGTGCAGGTGGATCAGGGTAATTTGACGAGAGCCGATTGGGAGGAGCATCCCTTTGCAATGTCCCAACGGTATTAAAAGCTAAGTGCGCAATCAAATTAACTTGTTCATGTGACTGAGAGATTACATCCATTACAACAGCAACTTTCTAGAGGAAATTTTGACTTAATAAAGTTCAACTGCAAAATAAGAAACAGAAAGGTTATCTGTATGTATATATGCATGCATGAATCTACAAACACACATGTTTAAAAGCCATCTGCAGGCTTAAGTAAACAGACATGTCTTTGGTACTATTTTTGATATGGAAAGAGAACAGGAAATTGATGATAGCTTCAATGAATCAGAGATTTTGAGAGATGATGATGATGGTGGATGGAAGAAGTCTTTTGGTTTAGCTTCGCTACAAATGAAATAAAATGGCATAGGCGGCCATCACAGTACTTCACTTTCAGCATTCCAGAATCAACAAACAGTACTTTAAAATTTGAAATATGTGGGTGTATTGGACATGTATCCCCATTGGGAGTCAATTATCATCCAAAATAGTTATTGTAATCATACCATTCATCTACATTTTTAAGATGTGCCCAGAGGGTAGAGCATTTGGCATTTTATCAAGCACTTGACTTACCCAAAAAATATTTCAGATTCAGCAATACATCAAGCACTTCACACAGGTTACTTAAAATCATTCATCTTTCTCATTTTTTCAGAAAACTGATTCATTGATAAAGTATAAGCAATTATGACTACGTCCTATCCCACAGGTTGTGGAGACATTAAATGAAACACCAACATCATGCACGGGCCTTAGTACAAAGGGAGAGGAAATCATGCATGTTATTCTGCCCCGTGAACCCTAAGCACAAGCACATGCATCAAAAAAAGAACAGGTTGGATTATTACAAAGCGACATCTAGGTCATGTTTTTTCTTAGGAAAATGAGCCACAACCCATCCCATTCAACACCTAGCAGACATCCTCTTGTCCCAATATTAAAAAAAAAAAAAAAACCCAAATTTTCAGATGTGTAAGGGCATCTTTATCGCTGGAACTAAAAAATTAAGCAACCTGATCTGGCGCCAGTTGGACGGGAGCGTTGCTTTAATTTTGCTCAGAGTTGAGTTGCAGAGCAACGCATCGCAATAATAAAGCAACGCTGTTGTGCCATGTGTATTGTTATGATTCGACCCATGTCTGCAGGAAAATAAAGCAACAAAAATGTTTGACCTGTTGGGGATGTGGCCATATGGGGCCCACATAGGAACGCAGGAGTAGACAACCCGGTTGTGGGTGCTCTAAGTGAAGAAGAATTTTTGAAAAAAAAACAACAGGGATTAAGACACGTGACAGAATTCTCCTATGAATGAGTGTGAGTTAATAGAAGCATAAAATTCACAGATCATAGAAGCAATGTTGAGCACATATTCACTCAAACATTTCATCAAACATTTGAAATGCAAATACACATAAAATAGATGGAAATGAAAATTGACCGTAGCTATTTATGCTATTCAATGAGGCATGTGTATGACAAATTAACAACAAGAGTGACAATCATGCAAACAACCAATTGTCCCCAATTACAATACATGCCAGAAAATCAAACCTAAAAGCTTAATAAGGAAAATCAAGCACTTAAACTTCATATTCCAATGACAAAAATAACTCATTACGCACTAAAAAAGAAACTCAAGCAGCCCACTATTCTTTTAACAATTTGGGTTTGCGCCAACTCAACCCTAAAAATAGCTCATGGAGGGAGGGTTGCCCCACTTATAACCACTAATCAGGTCATCTCATTCTTTCATGTGAGACTTCTAACACACCCCCTTCACGCCCATGACTAGACAACTAGAGCGTGACCCGAGTGGCCCGACAACAGGGGACCCAACAAATGGATCTGTGATAGGCTTTGATACCATCTTAAGAATTTGGGTTTGCGCCTAACTCAACCCCAAAAACTAGCTCATGGAGGGAGGGTTGCCCCCACTTATAACCACTAATCAAGGCATCTTATTCTTCCATGTGGGACTTCTAACATATTCCAACAAGTAATTTCAGTTAAAAACAAAAAATCAGAAAAGGAGTAACCACCAAAATGAATTTATTTAACACTTAACATGAATTTATTTATTTTTTGATAATGCTTAACATGAATTTGTGCAGATAGCTATCGTTAACAAAATAATAAACCAAAAAGAATTACTACAATAAAAATAACAATAATAATATTAAAGCTTCAAATAACGAAACACACACCTTGCGTAATCTGATCCTGTAGAAAATGTTGATTTTCCAGAGAAGAATTTTATGCCTGTCAAAAAAGAGAAGAATTTTATAAAGGATATATGAATTCATATGAAGAATTTAATGCATGTGATGAATAACTATTTTTTTTGGTACATGTGATGAATAACTTTTTATTACGTGAGTATTTAATTTTTTTAGGATTTTAAAAAAATTCTAGTCTTTCGTAAGTTTAATATATATATATATATATATATATATATATATATATATATTGCTTCAAAAAAAAAAATATATATATATATATATATATATATATATATTCAGTGTTAGTCTTTCAAAAAAAAATCATATTTTTGAATGACAAATATTATTATTTATCTCTTTGTTAGTATTTGTGGAGGAGCAAGGATCAAACCATTGGTCTCTTGGTTAGCAACTCTTTGTGTGTCCCCAACTCACCAAGTGAGCTGTCCCAGAGACTAAAAAACATCTTATTGATTTAAATTTTTGAAACATAAGCAATTTGTTTTTTATGTTTATTGTTTTGATTTTATTTTCTACAATATTTGTTTATATTGGGATTAGTATCTATATAGGGATTAATTTCAAGATGAATAAATATTAATCCAAGTAGGGATGGAATGGGTACCCTTTAGGTATGGTATTATAATACTCGTTTTCATACCCGTGTTTAAAAAAATTACTCGTACCTGGATCCGTGCCCACGTGGGTAACAACTTTAGTACCCTTATCCGTATCTTTTGGATATCTAAGTACTCGTACCCACACTCGTTACCCACACATTAACCGTGAAAAAACAATAAATAACAAAAGAAATATTATAACAATTAAAAAACGATTCAAAAATCTTTTAAATCTACTCATAAAACGTTACCAATCAAAGTATTTATCTAAATAAGAACATTCAAAAACATTAAAAACGAGTAAATATCACACTAAAGAAAATATAGACACCGCTAGGTAGAGTTTTTAGATTTTGTTTTTATAAATGTGAATTATAGTTAAAATTATTAAAAACGAGTAAATATCACACTAAAGAAAATATAGTTACTTACTTTTAATTTGACATCGGTGTCAATTAATCTTCATCTTATATATATATATATATATATATATATATATATATATATATATATATATACACGGTTTCATGACGGGGTGGGTGCCATAGTACTTATACCCACATCCATTCAAATGTGTGGGTAATTGTTGGTATACAGACCCGTACCTATTGTGTGGGTAATTATTCTATTTATCGTGGGTAATTTTTGTAGGTACCGGTGGACAGGGTCCAAATTGGCATCCCTAAATGGAACGAGGATCAAAATTATTATTTTTCTATGTTTAAGGATTCAAAAGGGAAAGAAATTTTTATAGGAATTAGAGATAAAATTGGTGTACATTACAAGAATTAAAATTCAAAATAAGGGTACTTATATCCTAGAGGCACTGGCTGTTCTTCTTGTATTTTGAGGCTATCACGGGAGCAGTAGACAACATAAAGGATGGTTTTAAATTCAGAATTGGGAAAGGGGAAGTGTCAATTTGGTTTGATAAATGAGTCAAACCTGTATGCGGGGAAGGATTTGGAGGAGTCATGCGAAACCAATATGGTAAATGGATTTCGAGTTTTTCTGGCTTGTGTGATTGCTTCAAATCTGTATGCTGAATTACTTACTATTGCTAGTGGTTTGGATCTAACTTGGAAAGTTGGCCACAGAAGCATTATCCTTGAGTTTGATTCCATGACAGCTTTGGAGTTGATTCAAGTATTCAACAGGAATTCAACTGCTGCATCACCTGCATGTGCCTCTGATTACTTGCATTCAAACATTATCATCTTTGCCTTCAGATTTAGCTTTCAATCACACTTTAGTCTGAGAGAAAGGAACTCTTGTGCTGATTGGCTTGCGAAAGAGAGAGCATCATCGAATCATGCCTCGACAACTTGGCTTCAATGTCCTTCACAACTTGCGTTAGGAATCATTAGATTGAGACTTTAGTTGCTTTTTTTTTGTTTTTATTCTTTCTCATTCATACAAAAATGATAAGATCCTTCATTTTTATTTTTTTTATTTTTTTGGAGCTTCTTATAGTTATTATTTTAAAAATATCCTTTTTCTCTCAAAAAATATATCGTCAACTATAATTAAATCATGTTTAATTTTTATTTTAGTAATGTCTTTCCTTTCTTAGTTTATTTTGTAAAAAGTTGAATAAAAAAAATTTTCAAATTAAGTTGTGATTCAACAACTCAAAAATAATAAATCAATATCGATCATAGCCCCTAGTCCAGGCGAGTTCAATTTTTCTCTAATCACTTATATCTTGCTATTTTATTTAATCTCTTTCAATATATATTCTTATATCGTAGAATAATATATTTTAATTTTTATTTGTATATTAGTTAATGGTTCATTTTAATCTCTTAATTTATTTGTATTTTAATTGAGTTTATTTATTCTACTTTTATTATTTATTTATTTTGAACAAAACAAACTCATCTCATTTCATTAATAATAAGTTCCATAATACAGGGAGACATATAATCAAAATCGTGGTGACTAGCAAAAAACCAAGACATCGAAACCTTTGATAAAATGGAAACCTATAACAGTGATCGTTTTATAAAAATTTCTTGACCCTTCATCTTTGTAGGGCGAGGAGATGCCTCATTTATTATTTTCTTATGTAGAATCCAACAAAAAAGTGTTGTGGGACATTGGGAGTGCGGGTTCAAACCCGAGACGCTCCACTTTCCCTCACTCCGTGACCATTTGTACTAAGGACAAAAAAAAAGAATCCAACAAATTTTTGGTCAACATGAATATTAATTATAGAATATTTTGAATACATTATTCAACACCCTATTTTTCAAAATCAATTTAATTACGAGATAAATTAATAGCATTTAAAAGAACATGATGAGGGTAACCGAGACTCAACTTGCATCGATAGAGCCTTTCCTCCTTTAAACGATAAGGATATAAGATTGCTCGAGAGAGGGTGACTAAGAGTGATATTTTCAATGTGGTTAATCACATGGGCGCCTTCAAAGCACCCGGTATAGAGCATTTGACGCAATGAGAGGAGCCTGAGAGAATGAGAGACATCAATGAGACTTTGATTACTCTTATTACGAAAGTGGAGCCGAATTGTAATATCAGGAATTTCAGATCCACCAACTTATGTAATGTGTCCTTGAAGGTCATTACTAAACTTTTGGCCCAACATCTCAGGATAGTCACGGGGACTCTAGTCAACCTTTGTCAAAGTAGTTTCATCCCTAACAGGAAGAGCAGGGACAACATTATTGTGGCTTAGGAGATCTTTCATATAGGGATGACAATTTGTACCCTATCCATCGGGCATCCGCAAAAACTACCCACATGGGTAGAGTAATTACTCGCACAATGGGTACGAATGCGGGTATGGATAATTACCCGCAAATTTGAATGGGTATGGGTGTGGGTACGGGTAATATGGTACCCACCCCGCCCGCACCCGTATATATACATATATAATTATTTATATATTTGTATTACTAATATATATAAATTTTACTATGATACAAATTTTTAAAAACAAAATTAATCTTAAGATTCTAAACTTTCTAATCCTATCAGCATCTATACTTTATTTATCGTGATATTTACTTTTTTTATGTTTTGAATATTTTTATTTAGTTAAATACTTTGATTTGCAAATGTTTTATGAGTAGATTTAAAATATATTTGGATCATTTTCTAATTGTTATAACATTTCTTTTATTATTTACTATCTTTTTCATAGTTAAAGTGCGAGTAACAGGTGCGGGTATAGATACTTAGAGTATCCAAGGTAATATTATTTATTACCTTACATTGAGGGTACCCATTGGCATCCCTACTTCTATTCTATGAGGAAGAAGAAAAAGAAAAAGGGTAAACGACCATAAAGATTGATCTGGGGAACGCATGTGACCGCTTGAACTGGCTATTTATCGGGTAAACCCTTGAAGACATTGGGCTTCTAGGTAAGTTTATTTACTTGTTCTTTGTTCCTCTCTCATCTATCAAAGGTGTTTTCATCGTAAAAAATTACGTCCTAAGAACATGCGTGAAAACCAACGCGACCCGTGTGATCAACAATGAGGGAATCAGGTTAAAATTCCTGAACCGGGATGTGGTGACATAACTCAAAAGCCATGTAACTGTTGGATATACAACTAATCATTTGTCTTCATCTAATAGCTCAAGTTTTAACACTATTTAGTTTTCAACATGGTATCTGATAGTGCCAAACCAGTAACAGAGGTAACAAGGTGACCAAAAGAGAGAGCCAATCCTACCACTACATTTACTCATCCCCATATGAGGATGTTGTGGAACAGAGAGACTTTAAAGGAATTTACTCCTGGTAGAGGCAACAGATAAAGTTCCCCTGTTTCACCATATTTGTTTATGCTTTATATTGAGAAATTATTCCAGATGATAGGCCTTGCCATGGAACATTAATATTGACCCCCTTAAGCTAGCTAGAGAAGGCTCCCTATTGTCTCACATAATATTCTCTTGTTTACATAGGCTAGCGTGGACCGGGTTGTCTTGATAAATTACATTTTTTATTTTGTTTTGCAAGTGTTAAAGGCAAAAACTTAGTGAAGATAAAACTCATTTTCACCAAAAATGTGAACTTGCATGTGAAACATCATATTTGTCAATAATCGGGCTTCCAAATGACTAATGATTTGGGAAAGTATCTAGGAGTTTCGATTCTCCATGAAAAATTTAGTCGCATGTCCTTCCAATTTATTCTTGATAAGGTGGATCAACGCCTGAGTAACTGGAAGGCAAAAACATTCTCTTTTGCAGGGCATGCGACCTTGAGAAAATCCATAATTCAAGCCTTTCCCACATATGTTATGTACTATACCTTATATTCCTAGATACATATGTGAGGAGATTGACAAAAGATGTCAAAGCTTCCTTTAGGGCGACACTGGTGGAGATATGCATGTTCATTTAGTTAGTTGAGAGAAACTGTGTTGGCCAAACCTAGCTCACATATGTGGGGCTAGGAGATTGCTTATTGAATCCAATTCAATGACACGACAATTCATCTCATTAGGATGAAATGATCACCTCTTCATCTGAATTGCCAATTAATTCATGACATCCTAAATCTCATGGTAATTTAGTAATAGCTCACACTCTGCATGAAGCCAGCCGTTGCTAAATTTTGTATGAGTTTAGACTTATAGTAGGTTCTTTGATATTGTTCATGTGTTTTTATCGCTTCTCTTTAGGTAGAGATGACAAAACAGACCAACCCAACCCGCCTAAAACGGTGCAGGACATGACAGGTTGAATTAGGTATATAGGTTGAACATAAATACCAGCTCCACCCCACCACAGATTGATGGGTTGGCCCGTCAACAACAAAAATAATAAAGAAAACAAAAGAAATGTTAATTCATTGGTAGGTTGTTACTTTTAAGTTATCGGTGAATACTTAACTTTTTGATACTATATTATTATTATTCGATATAATAAGTTCAGCTTATTAAAACTGAATAGCTCGTGAATCAAGAGCGAAAGACCAGCTTAAGCCAAGAAAATCAACTTACTTCCCTATAATAAATCAAGTCCAAACTAAGGGCAAGTTTAATGGACAAGATAAGAAAGACAGGATATGACAAACTATCATATATTGTCATAATCTAGCGTTTAACAAGTCAATAGGATAAAATAAGTCAATCATGTCACTTTATCTTATCCTGTTTATCTAATGTAATTCTTATTCTGATGTGAGGGCTAAATTAGAAACCAACAAGATAAGATAAGAATTTTTTCTTCTCATTTACCCTTCAAAACATAATTTAAAATCTAATAAATATAAAATATTTAAAAGAAAAAACTAAAAAATGAAAAACATTATTATTATAAATTAAATAAATAAATTTAATTATTTTAAAAAATAAATAATATTTAGATTAAAAATAATAATTTCAAAGTAAAATTATAATAAAAAATAGATTAATAAAAAACAACTAATTAGTTTTAAAAATCATGTACAATTTGCCACAAAGGTAATATTATCATTTTTATTATTTTTACAAAATAAAAAAAGAATCTAATAAAATTAAAAATATTAAAATAAAAACTAAAAATAAATATGAAAAACTATAAAAGTAATTAATTTAAGTTAAAAATTATTTAAAAATATTAAAACTAATTTTAAAATATTATATGAAACTTTGTCATTAGATATGATATAAAAAATCAAAAGTTGTAAAAAAATTAGAAACTATAAAAAATAAAATCTAATAAAATATAAAATATTTAAATTAAAAATTCATATTAAAAATTAACAAATTAATAAAAAATATCAGAAATTAATTTTAGAAAAAACTATTTTACTTGTCACGCGAGTAATTGCATCATTTTATATAATTTATATTGTTATACTATTATTCAGTTCATATGTCAAACACGTGATATGATAATATGTTATCTAATTTGTTGTTAGGTACGCATCAAACACATGATAAGATAAGAGCTTATCATGTCTCTATTATATCCTATTCTATCTTTATCCAACCATCTTATCCTATCCTTTCCTATCTTATCTTGACCATCAAACGAGCCCTAAAAAGATTTCCCATTCAGTCAAGCATGAATTATATTTCGACTCTAACTCATTTCCAACTGAACAAGCGCCGAAGATGACAGCTCAACACTAAGTATCATTATATTTATAAATACGATGGAAATGATGACCACTCGAACTAGCAGGTAAACCAATCACATTTTGCGAAGCGGTAGAGGGTCAAAAGATGGGCTCTAATCCGTCACACTAACAGTACATTCCCACTTAATCAAGAGCAAATATTCAACCCAATGAATCAGGAAGAGCAAAGAACAGATCAAATATAGGCTCAGATCAACTATAGCAGAAGAGGATTTAACATAACCAAATCATCTCTCTCAAGATTAGCAACAAGGTATCTTAAACTGAACTTTTAATAAGATATCCCCAAAAAGAGAACATGCGAATCAATGCTTTCTCTAAAATACCAAACCTGCTCCGTTCTGCAATAAGTTGGCAGGCACAAAATGCCATCAGAACAAAACTCAATAAAAAGTAAATGATCTCAATAAAAGGAATACGAGTTTACATCAATCGCAGAAAATATTGTAGACCATTCTACCTGCCTCATCCCATTCAAAGACACATCAGGCTAAGCTGCAAAGCCCTTCCCACAAGTCCAAGTAGAATTTCTGTTATGATAAAACAGCAAAATCAAAAAACAATAACCATCCCAACCACTACTTGTAATTATCTAGGTTAAGGATAAATAGCAACAAACTACAACAACCTCTCATGACCCCAAACAAGATGCACCAGTTAAAAGACACATGTTCAGCAACAGAAACGCCCTTCTAACCACCCGTCCGTCAGTAATGTTGTATGAACATATCCAATATAAGCCAAAAACCTAAACACTAGGAAAGACTGGGGACAAAAAACCCTAAATCACCACTTCACGTTCATAATTGCAAGAATGCTGAAAAGAACCAAAAAAAAAAAATGATCCCACCCTAACAGAAAAGGAGCTTCAAATCAAAAACAGATCAGTAACATTGGAATAAATAAACTGAAAATGAAATGCAAAAGAAAAAAGATTAGTGATGTCAACAATTTGACTTGATCAGATTACATATTGGAACTCCACAACTTGCCATTCCCCTCAAGAAGAGACAAGCGCCAAGGTGCCAAAATCTGTATTCCAGAATTAACATCAGTCTTTAAGACAACAACCAAAACTTCAAGAAGCCTCTCAGTACGATAAATATAATGTATTCAACATAAAATTCAGGCAGATAACATCATGTAGTCCATCAATAGTAATGTGCCTCATAATGAGGCAAAGATTACAAAAACCTTCTTGAACGGCAATGCAAGTAATATGCTCATTTCTTTCTACCACCACGCTCTCTCAAGGTTAGGGAGAGTGTTTCTCCTCCACTAACATTGTAATGAGCAAGCGACATATTATCCTTGAGAAAGCCCGGCTTTCCACTTATTTTCTGCTTGTTAGCAGGGAGCTGGATCTCCCCAGCAATCTTTTCCTTCAGGCTGCCAATAGTTTCAGACAGAGATTGCACCGTTATTTCCAGAACTTGTCCTTTGAGATTTCCTTCATCAACATTGGGAACAGATATACTGATGCGAACAGGTCCCTATAGAGAAAAAAATGCCAGGTAGGATGAGAACATAAATAGCAGTATAGCACTGGTGGAAAATATGATATATATGTACAATTTTTTTAAAAGGTAATTGTTATCTCAGTAACTCCATACCGGATGTTGAACCAGAAATTGATCTTCAGGAATTAGAGCAGAATCATCAAGCTTCTGCCTCTTCGGTTCTGGTTCCTCTGGGAGTGGGGGAGGAGCTTCCTCGGGTGGCGGTGGCGGTGGCACTCCTTGGGGCAAAGGTGGTGGATGCATCATAGGCATCCCTGACGGTGGAACAGGAACATAAGGTCGAGGAACTGGAACAGGAGTGAACTGAGATCCAGGTGGTGGAGGTATGTGCATTCCTTGGCTATTCATAGGATGTGATGGATGCATTGGGGGTGGTTGACCAGCCATACCGGAGTGCTGTCCAGAGGACATTGGCATTGGAGGAGGGGGCGCTGGTCGAACAGATGGCATCATGTGCATGCCTGGTGGTCTTGGTGGAGGCATTGGAAGGCCACTGCTGTTAGGAGCAGAATACTGCATGGTATTGAGAGGAACACGAGGAAGATTTAAAGCTAGTCCAGGTGGTGGCGGAAGAGGACGAACTGAAGGCATACCAGGTCTTGGAGGAGGGGCAGCAGGACCAAGAAGGTTTTTGGATTCATTATTAGAAGCATCATTTTGATCCTCGCTCCCAATATTCTGTGACATGGCTTGGTTTGCAGTACGGCCAATACTACCACTATGTCCATCCCATATAACCTGCTTAGGCTGCTCATCATTTTTCTTCTCAATTTCAGCCTTGACAGCATTGGAAACCTCTTCCTCCGTAGTACCAAATATATCAGGACGGGTCCGAGCAAGTCCAACAATGTTTCTTGAGATTTCATCATCCTGAGCCAGAGTAGTTTCTCGAATTTTGGCAAACATCCTTTCTTTTTGTTCTTTGTACTTGGGATCAATGAGAGAAATTCGCATGTGTTCTGACATTTCACTAATAGGAATTAGCTCACCGGTGATAGGAGAAACAACAAACCTGGATGAATCTCTTTCTGCAGGAACCCTCTCCTCTGGTCTCTTCCAGTTCTTCACAATCCTCATAGGTGGTTCAGGGTCTTCAGTAACCCTGACTTCATTCTTCTTCTCATCATCATTGTCTTCCAAACTAGCAGCTCTCATGCCCTCTTCAACAAGCTGGGCCTCTTCCTCATCCATTTCCATTTCCACTTCCTTTCCTGGCTCAACAATATCTTCTTCCATGGCTGACATCTTGCTTCTCCTAATAACCTCCTCAAGGGTCATTGGAGGAGGTAACTCTTCATCCTCATCATCAGCAAAATCTATTGTTTCAACCACCACAAAATCATGCCAATCAATCATAGCCATTTGTATTCTTTCCTGCTCTATCTCATCTTCAGCCTTTTGCCTCGCTTGCTCTTGTGAACGCTCCCATTCCAACCTATTCACACACCTTTCAAGGACAGTAGTCATGTCAGACACGCTCTTCTTCAGCTTCTCTGTCAAACCCTTTGGAGGCATCAAAACTTTTGAATATGCATCCGCAAGGGAAGTAAAAAATGTAAACATGCTGTGGGTTGGTTTCAAGAAATGGAATTGGGGGTTATTAACTTCCCTACTTGTCAGTCCTGTCAAAAAAGATTTCCCATTTCGAGCCACAAACTGTGCTGTAAGCTTTATTATATCCAGCTCTTCTCCGGTAATTCCTTCAGGAAGCCGCACTGTGTACTGCTCAACCTCAGGGGGCTCAAGTACTTTCCTTATTGGTCTAAACTGGGCAGAAATATCAGGCTTTTCTGCTGCTGCTACACCGTTACTATCAAGGGTCGGTGCAGATGGGGCTGATTCTGGAACAGCTGAATCAGCAGGCTGCAAAGGAGTTTGCGGAGAAGAAGATTGATTCTGAGCACGAAATTCAGCCAACCGGTGCTGATAATATGCATGATAGGGATCCGATGAGTTCAGAAAATTAAACTTGACATTGCCTGTGTTATTTTCAATAATCCTCTTTTCAAATTCCGGACCATTTTTAGCCACAAACTGAGCTGTCTTATCGACAATGGTTCTAATATCTGGAGGGGGATGAATTATTCCAATAGTTCTAGTGTGCGTGGCAACCGTTGTCGGTGCCGGAGCAGAAGCTGAATTTAATTTGTTCTGCTCCTCGTTGGAGGCTCTCTCAAGCATCTCCTCCTCAGACAGTTGAGACTCAGGGAGAGGACCAAGATTTCCATCAGCAGGAGGAGCAGGAAGAGGCAGTATAGGCAATGAACCTAACATGTTGAGGTGACAATTCCTAAAACCCTTCAAAAATTCGTGTTCATATAAAATTGAAATGAACGAGGCACCAAAGCAGCCTCTTCCTGAGTAAATCCCCTGCTATGAAAACAACAGATTCTAATAACACAAACAGATGGGGAATACGAACGACAAATAAAATTAAAACATAAAACAAAACATGGTTAAGCAGTGAGTAGCATATACAGAAAAAACCAAACACGTCGAAAATCCCTACAGGGAAAACCAGATACAGTACTTGCCTTTACCAGTGAGTGAGTAGCAGCGGCGGATTCTTTCGCCGGCAGCGCGTTCACCGGAGTGAGCTGAAAAAACAGAAAACCATAGAATGAACACAAAAGTACATTGAAAACGAGCAAACGAAACCAGGACTGAGGATGGATCTCGAACCTTAGGGTCTCGAAACGCCGGAAGGCGGAGGGCGGTGGTGTCAGGACGACACGGCGGTGAACGACGTGAAGAAAATGTGGGGAAAGACCTTAATATGAAGCGAAGGGTTTGGGATCTTCTCCTCTCTTCTATTGGGAAAATGTTATCGAGCAGCGGTAAAACCGGTTTCTTGGGTGGATATGGGCTTTGTTGTCTATGGCCCAAATCTGTAACCGCCTAACTGGAAAGAATTCGCAAAAACATAGTTGAAAATAAAAATATACCAAAATTTTCAAATATAGTCAGTCCAAGTTAAATTCACATCTATATTTTTTTCATTCCGATAATCTCGGTAGACAATGAGGATAGTCATACTAGTAATATTGATGATACGATTGAACCAAATCAAGAATTGGAATTGGCTTTACTAAATTATTCACGCGAACCCGATTTTAACCGAGAATTAATCAGAGGATCTATGCACGCTCAAAGGCGTAAAACAGTGACTTGGAAACTCTTTCATTATCTTTCTCATGAAATTACTTTTCATTTTTGTGTTTTTTTTGATACATTCATTTTTGTGTTTTATTATGAACTTCCATATTAATTCAAATCAAATTACAGTAATTTTCAATTTTTTATTGATCATTTAATAAAAAAAAATTATATTTTTAAAATTAATATCTAAACTTCTTCAATTAACATTAGATATGTAACTTATTATTGAAAGTAATTTTCTATCATTAGGCATTATTAAGCATTTTGCTTTTTATGTTTCACTTTTTATTATCATTTACATTGATATTCTTTTAAATTTTTCAATTTATTTTTATATTTTAGATAAATATACGTGCAATACCTAATATAGTAGTTAATTTGTAAAAGTGGAACTATAGGAGCCACTCGTGTGTTTTTTTTTCCTTTTTCTTAGACCATTTGTATATGAGAGTTACATTGAACTCCAATGTGGACTCACGTGAAGGGATAAAGTTCTTTCAATGTTTATTTATTCATAAAACTCGATTTTTTTTTTTGATTGATCATAAAACTCGATTTTGAGACACTGGTTAAAGAATATTGTTTATCTACAAGTTATTAATGATGACAAATTATTAAGAAAATGTTTTTCAAATAAGGGGTGAATTTGTAAAACCATACAAAATTGGTAAGGTTTGGTCTAAGTGACGATTGTAAAGATGATTTCAAAAGTTCATACATGATTTAGGTTAGTACGCTTTCCCACATAAAGAAATGTATTGGTTCATTAATAATCTATTTGGATCAAGTGTTAGTCTTGAATAATTGGTATTGTCTAAGGGTTTAGCCCTAATTTACAATGTGGTGCCCAGCTAAAATTTCTCAATTAGATTAGTCTACAACAACAATGATAATTAACCTTTTACTAAGTTGAGCCGGTTATATGAACTATTTCGCTTATCTCTAACTATTGGACTAATCTATCTAGTCAACTCTCCTTATCAATGTTTCTATAGATCTTATTCGCACATGCTAAATTACAGAAAACGAGACTTTACAATTTTTTTTTGATGTAATGATCAATATCTATTTTTCTCCATAATGATTACATTCTTTTTTTGTCTTGTATAACCACTAGTCCATTATAATATTTTCATTTGTGCAATACTAACCACTCATCCATTATAATATTTTGTCTTGTATTTTTATTTATTTTCTCAACTCTCCAACTGAAACCAAATCATATGCAAAAAGTATACATTATGACACTATGGCTCTCTTTGACAAAAATAGTTGATAAGCTAGTTGGTAATTTCAAATCTAGCTAATTGCTTATAGCCCAACACTAACGAACCGACTGAATTTAAAGTATTCGATAAAATTAATTATTGAACAGGCTACTAGATATAAAATAATATAAATGACATGTTTTTATAATTTTTTTATAAATTCTTTTATATGTGTTTATTTCATGTTTTATCCTTACAAAAGTTAAAATAATAATTTTTTAAATATATTTTTAAAATAATATAATTAAAATGACATGTTGTTATATTTTTAACATAAATTTTATTTATTTTATAAAAAAATATTATATATATATAGACACACATATATAGTTACTGAAACTAATCATTAATCGTATATTTTATTAATTAAATTAATTTAAATATTTTATGTGAGAATATATTTACAAATATACATTTGTAGAAAGACATGTGAGATACACAAACAACAATAGAAAAGAAATAACAAACATATACTTGAAGCGAACCGCACAAATTACACTTTAAATAAAACTTGAAAAATACAGATCGAATGATCCAAATGCGCCTGACTGCATGGTTGCATGCAGTTGTTACTTGTTACTGCATCTAATCCAAATCCTTTATTAATAGAGAGATGAATCAACTATAGCTAGGAAATATAGCCAGGCAGAATTGAACAGAGAGAATATCATGATGAGGGGCCAGTAGTGTCAAAGATAAACCGGAAGGTTAAGGTAGTAGGCCAAACATAAAGAATGCAACTCTCATATTAGCATCGGGAGTGACCTCCTACTTACCATTGGTTATAGAAAGAGTACAAGTATCCTTTAGACATATATATAAATAGGGTGTCTTTTAGGGTGGTCAAGTTGGTTAATTTAACCATCCAAGGGAAATCGAGTGTCCACCTATTATAGCCGGTTGTTTCCGGTTTTGTGTGTCTCATGACTTCCTCCCCACAACAGTGTCTTATTTGTAAAAGGTTCCCCCATTCAATATCTCACACTTTAACCTTCCTGAAGACAAATGTTTTTTATTTTGCCGAAACCGTATTTCTCGTCTCCAATGATTCAGATCCGTAGCACCATACTTTTCATCAACCAATGATGTGGTCTCCTATGGTTCAGATCTAGCCGCCGTTGGTGATGGCATTTGCTAAGTCGGAGTTGGTGAATATGTACGATCTTAGTTCACTCCGGTTGCTTGGGTCCGGTGGTGCGCTGCTTGGTAAGGAGGTTTGTGGAACCGCAACAACAGTTTTCGTCTATGAGGTAATTTGTCAACATCCCTGGTAAATGTTTGTTAATTTTGTTTTTGATTGAAAATGGGGCCAAATCTGTCTCGACCCTCCCCTCACCCACTCACTCTCCCCCTTCTCTTCCACAAAACCCTGCCTGCACCGTCGCGAACCACCATACGCAACTTGCGTGGTCTTTTCATCTGGCCACCAACCACAACCAAACACCGACACCATCCAACCGTTTGCAACCTGTACCCACGTCGCTACTCCTCTGTCGTCGGAGCCAAGCCGCGACCACGGTAGATCCGCCCAACATATCGCGTGTCTTGCAACCACAGTCCTCCGAACCACCAATAGTGTCTCACCGATAACCGCCCATTCCTCAAAACCCCAACTTTCAGCAACCCAAATTCAAGCAAAAACATGGATCGAAGAAACAAAAGAAATTTCAACCCAAGATACAATTTTTTTGTGGATAAACAAACCCCCTTAATTGTTCTTCTTCATATAGTCTGTGTATGAAGTTTGAATCTTTTGGTTCAAATTTATTCATTTAGTCTTTGTGTTACAGTTCAAAGTTGTTCAGTTAAGGATGGATGGAATGGAAGCATCTCTTTCAGCAGAAGAGTCTGTATCTAATTATAATGAAATGCTTATTAATGAGGTTGGTAAAAGTGTTATTAATGATTTTTCTGTTGTGCAAGTGAATTCATTTCCCTTCTGCTGAAATTCTGTTGGTATTTTCTGTTGTACTGTAAATCATATAGGGTTTGGAAGACATTTCTCTTTCAGGCAAAAACGATGGCCAAACTCAGCCCCAAACCGATGGAGTAAACTCACAATCTGCTGATAACACTGAGGCAGCTCCACATGTGTTTGGTGGGTGTAACTTTGATGACAAAACTGCAATTAATGGTGTAGATGATCTTCTACCAATCAACTTCAACACCATTACTGCAGAGGCTATAATGAGATACCATTTTCCGAATCCTGAAGTTGCTTATTTGTTTTACAATTGGTATGCCAGTATGCATGGATTTGCAGCTAGAAAGAGCAAGTTGCTGAGAAATATCGAGCTTGAAATAACTCAACAGACATTCTTGTGCCCCCTTGATAGACTTTTGGATCCGTCCCTAAGACAAATGAATTATAAAAACACAAAGCAAACATTAAAAAAAAAATATACTGGGAAAAAAAACCTGAAGCAACGTATAAAAAATGTCAAAAAAAAATGTCATCAACTTTAAATAATTACTTTTAATCGGATAATAATACATAACTATCGGGCATGTTATTAAAAATGGCCTAAAGAAAATCGTCTGGCGTTAACTTCTTCCTATTGTAAATCGTCTGATGCCAATTTTGTAAATAAAAAATTTAATAATTCATCATTCTATAAGGACTTCATAGCAATTATGTTTTATTTTATATGAAATGGGTTCAACAAGTGGCCAGTCATTAATATCATCTATCCATTTAAAATATAATATATCAATGGCTGCAAACTTGATTGGACTTCCATGGTCAAATTAGGCAATCTGACCACCCTAAAACAAACCTATAAATAGGCATCCTAATACATTCAATGCATAATTCAGGGACTCAGATTCCCTGTAGTCGGGTTGGGGAATCCTGCGGTCCTGCGGTCAGCATACGGATCCAAAAATTTTGTCTATTGGGGTAACTCATATACTATAAATATTTATATAAAAAATATATTAATTCATAAACGATAAAATAATGACATCATTATTATTATGCAAAAAATTGGAGATTACAAAAATTATAACATTATATATCCAAAAAAGTTGAATACACCTCAACATCTACGAATTATGATTGTTCTCTGCGTATCTTCAAAATTTGAAATTATTGTATGATTTTTTATTTATTTTCAACACTATTAAAAATTACAATGTAAAAATGTTTTACACCGCCATCCAATCATATATCACTATTGTGCCACTTTGTTATATCATTTTCTAAAATATCTTAACAAGCATCTACATGGTGAGATATTATTGGATGACGGTGTAAAACATTTTTACACTGTCACTGCATATCAATTAAACTCTAAAAATATCTCTCACTATATATGTGACCAAACAATTATTCAACAATTCATTACTCAATCATATTAAAAGAGAGTAACTAATGTTCTATTTTTTCTCTTTAGTGAGATCAACACTTAATTTTAAGTGGAGACAAAAATAAAATTACTCAATAATTAGTAAAAAAAACAAATAAGTCAGTGGGGTCAGATGCCCTCAATTTGTGAGACGTGGATCCGTCCGTGCATACCGGGGCTTCGAACAAAAACAAACGGTCCAAATTTGGGGTTCAGTAAATCAACTAAAGACATTGTGTTGTTGATCAAAATCAGATGACCAAGATCTTTCCTACAGACACTATTTGACTGCTGGAAATCTATTTCCATCATTTAGATAGCTTAGTGTCATTTAGATGGCTCTGTTGACCACCTAATATGCTGCAATGCCTTTGGGTCAGTCAAGCAATTAATGGAGTATTCCTCAGTTTATCAATTTTCAAAGCAAAATGTATAGCAGTATTCTCCATCCCCCCATCAATTAAAGCTCGTTTAAAGATATTGAACATCTTGGTAGGAGGCCGAATGCCCACATCCAACATTTGTTGAAAGTACTTACAACATTCATCCAACTTATTTTCATCACACAAGGCACAGATCAACGTGGAGAACACATGCACCCCAGGAAGGATTCCGTTGCCTTTCATCTCATCCCAAACTGCCATTGCCATATCCAATTGTTCTTCATTACAAAACATCCTCACCATGATTTCATACGTGCTTGCACTTGGCTCACACCCCATCTCACTACTCATTCTCTGGAAAACTGAGTAAGCTTCTTCGGTTCTTTGCGCTTTTACCAGGTGATGGAGTATTATGTCATATGTTCGAGAATTTGGACCAATCCCAAGTTTTTTCATCTCATCAACCACTCTATATGCATCATCCATCCGCATTGACCAGCAATAAGCCCCAACAACAGCATTATAAGTGGGTGCTTCTGGTGCAAAACCACTAGCCTTAGATTTTTCAAAGAATTCAAGAGCCTCATCCAATCTGTTACCAGAACCAAGACCAATAATCAAAGTACAATATATGTGAGGACTGGGCCTCATATTCTTTGACAGCATCTCATGATAAAAACCAATGGCCTCATCATATTTTTTAGCCTTACAATATGCATTGATGATTATACCATAGGTAACCACATCAGGCTCAAAACCCTCACCCTTCATCTCCCTATACACCTCATTAACCCTCAACAAGTTTTGCTGGTGACTCCACCCTTCTAACAAAATAGTGTAGGACTTGACATTAGGCTCTAAATTCCACTTCCTCATTTTATCAAACATCTCTTGTGCTTTCTCAACACCACCCTTTGACTTGCAAAATACATCAATAAACTTGTTGAAATCCGACACTTGAGGCTTCAAACCGTATTGTTGCATCTTCTCAAATGTTTTCACTGCTTCCTTAACGATCCTAGCTCTGATGTATCTCCGAGCAATGAGGGCAAAAGTGTCCCCAGTAAGCAACTTTCGGGTCTTCATGTCATCCACCAAATTCCAAATCATCTTGAACTGTCTGATCTTACCGAGTGATTCAATCAAAGCATGGAAGCTCTCTGTGCTGTGTTTGAAACCCTTTTGCTTCTCAGCCCAACGGAAGAACGAAAGCGCGAGAATACCAGCATTGCTCAGCTTGTTCAAGACTTCGACCACCAGCTCAGGTGACACCTCCACCGGAGCCGGAAGGTCGCCGAGAGAGACGTCGACGCTGGAATGGGGTCTGGTGGATAGGATTTTGCAGATTCGTTCGGCATCTGGGTTGGTGTTTTTGGGTTCGGCACGTGATGTGTGAATTTTGAGAGACCCGGATGGGTTTCGAATGAGTTGGATGGTGGGCATGGAATAGTGGTGATCAAAATTTGAACATGGTGAGGGTGAAAGTGATATTAAAGAAGCGGGGTGAGATTTTGAGAGTGGGAAGAAGAGGTCGGCGAATCTTTTGAATGATCGTGAGAGTGCCATGGAAGGAAGATGGAACACTGTCTTGGAGGTGCTATGCCTGTGCTATGTTATCACTTATCACCGTATCGCGTGTGAACTATATTTATCAAACAGCCTATAGGGTTAAAACTTCGGTAAGATTACTTGCGTGTGATTGGTGTTGTTTCTCTCATAAAATATGATAAAAACTGTTTTAATAGTGGTAATTATAAGAGGTTATAGATAGTAGGAGTGGATAGAGAGAAAGAGAAAAATTTATCTATTTTGGGAGAAGAACAACACCAACCACACATAAGGAATCTTACCTAAGTTTTGTCATTTGATTAATCGACCAATGAATGTTGCAATTTACATATATTAGATAAATGATTGTGGGTTGCTTGAAGCTTTGAAGTGGCTACCAGATTTGCAATCGGAGAATGTGATATTTGAGTTAGATTCTAAAAAGGTGGTTGATAGTGTGTGGCTGAAACAACAAATTCTCCAGCTATATTACAATACCTGGCCCCTTATACAAGAGCAACTCTGGCTGAATATTTTATGCACCGTGAACATCACACTTTAATCATTTATGACGATCCCTCCAAACAATCACAGGCTTATCGCCAAATGTCTCTTCTATTACAGACCGCTGTCTCAAATTTTAATATTATTGTTACTAATTGTAGACAACTTCTTTCTTGTTTACCAAACTCTAGTATTGAGTTTTCTAGGAGGCAAGTCAATGGAGTTGCTCATGCTTTAGCAAGAGTGGCTACATGTTACGCCCACTCTCATGTTTTCATTGATGTACCACGTTGTATTCGCCACATTATTGATAATGAAATGAATTAGCTTTTACATTGTAAAAAAAAAAAGATAAATGATTTTTTGACAACTAAATTTAGACAATAATCATGTTCAAATTCGTGGTTAATAAAGTTATATTGATAATTAATAGGTTTTGACACTTGGTATATTCATTAACGATTCACTGAACGTAATTAACCACGTATTTGAACTGCATTAACCACTTAAAAAGTTGTAACAAAAGTTGTCCCACTTAAATTGTCAAAATAGCACAACCTATTTAATACCGGCATTGAGGATGAAATGATTGTTTTTGAGTTGGAAAATATCACAAGTTCACAGGGAGAAAAAAAAAACCTCTAATAAAATGTGGATCGTTGATTGTAAACAGAGTTGATATAATAATCAACTTTTTAATGAAAACGATAGTTTATATTTATTGTCAAATAGTAGTATTTAGTTAAATAATGAATTTCCTTCAAAAAAACAGTTAAATAATGAATTATCGCTAATAAATGTTGGACACCTTTTGATCACTTATGATTCCAAATCTTTAATGACAACGTTTGCAATATTTAAATTAATTTTAGCTCAAATCATTAATCCCCCCCGTGCTTGTAATTATTGAGGATGTGCGTGCAGGACCAGCAAACAAACATCTAGCATAGTATAAAAGGTGCCAAAGGGAAAGGATGGATATGATAGGAGAATGGAAAGTGGCAATCATATTCATTCATTCACAATCCAAAAAGAATGAACTTTCTGCTCGAATAGTCCATAATCCCTATGGTAAAAATGTGACATACAGAACATACAACATGATGAAAATGAAAGCAGGAGGAATATCCTCCCACTGATTGAACCAACGTATTGGAGGATCCACCATAAATATTAAACCTCCAAAACAATACATTTCCCTTCCCAACTCCGACTCTCAAGTGAAGTGTTGTTATGCACAGGCTGCTATGACAGGAGTCCCTCCTTTCAAGATTGATTGATATTACACTTTGGTGACCAAAGAATGTGTTTTTTTAGTAAGTGGCAACTTCTACTACTGGTCGGTGCAATAGACTGCACACCTTCCTACAATGGTTTCATTTCTATTCTTAGTGTCTATGATATCATCACTGGCACTGATTGGTCTGCGCGGTCCAGTCGTCAAGAAGGCTAGATATAGACCCCTCAAGCTTCTTAGCCTGAGGTCCTGGCTTCAGCATATTGACATCACCCCACTGGGAACATGGATCTGCCCACCAGCTCCTCCGCCCAGAGCACCATGCCCCTGGGGCGGCTCGATTGCGACCGCGTTGGAGAATCTTTTCATCGATCATGTCCAGCACAGGATTATTGACTTCAAACTGTCTTGCAAATGCAGCTCCACTTTCTACCATCATATCATAAACGGAGGTATTAAGGAAGAGCGGTTCCATCTTTGGAGGGTTGTCCCAGATCATGTACCGTAAGTCGCCATTTACTGTCGTGTTCTTAAATTCTGGTGCATTGCAAATGACTGAGTGAAAGTAGCCTTCTTGAGATAACTTCACGTTTGTAAAATACATCAGAAGTGTTCGCGGTAAATTGTCCCAACCAAAAATGCAGAACTCCAGAAAGGGCCGACTCAAGATGACCCACGGTGAACCTGCATGGCAAGGAAAGCATTCAATATAAACAAAAAAAAAAAAAAAAAAAACCTCATACGCATAGATTGTGTTGCACAGAATGCATGTGAGAAAGGATTTGCCTGTGAAGAGTTTGAATGAATCAGGTGTTGGCCTCTTCTCTGTAGCTTGAAAAATTTGACTTCTCCTTGCTAAATATAACCCTGGGTCAACTACAATAGGCTGGAATCTATCACCCCTGCACGGGCAAATGAATACATGAATAAATAATCTAGGACCAACTGAATAAGTGCCACACTGTAGCAGTTAGATTTAGCACTAGTTTTCATACTCTTTCCATCCAAGGTCACCAGTGTGATCAATGAAATTGAGGTCTCTCCTTACAGACGAAAAAACGTGGGACAAATCTGATAAAGATAACAGAGCATGGATCAGTAGCTTGAAAAATTCTTCAGAAAGAAGACAAACATCAAACTGAGATTTGCAAATATGAAAGAGAAGTAAGATATCTTCCATCTTACAAGAAGCACAATTCAGTGAATAAGATTCATAACAATATGAGCACTTCTTCACACACAAATTATAAAATGATGTGTGTAAATGTTCTTTTACAGTTGTACTGCAACTAAAATATAGAGCAAAACTAGTATAGATACCAAGCTCTACAGTAATCCGAGGAATACCAATGTTTACTTAATTGGCAAGGCATGCCACAACTCCAGGAACCAATGCAGATTAGAATGTTGCCAGTTGCCAATCTAGAGGCTGATGAAAATCTGTAGTCAACCTCAAAAGGCTTTTGGGTCAGCCAGCCACAACGGCTCTGCACAGTCCTGAGGCAAAAACTTCGTAAAAAAAAGTAACCTGAAGGAGTGAGCAGCACTGTAGTGAAGTGTGTGGAAGTAATGGAGGAGAAAGGAGAATAGACGGTAGGGCGTAAAGGAGCCAAAGAAGAGAGAAGAAAGAGCGTGTTAGGAATTATTTTTTTCGAAATGAGAGAACGGAAGCCAGATGTTGATTTGGTTTATTTTTTGGGGAGATAATAATCATAAAAAGTCGAGAGCAGGAAAAAATTTCAACAGAGGCATACACATGGTCAACAAGGACCTTTTTGTTTTCACAATTTAAATAGAATGAATAATAATTGACCCCACTGAACTAAACTTCCATTCTCCCTTGCCCTGTCCCCTCGTACTCACACTACTCTATCTTTTGTCTTCTCTTCCACCAAGGCTCAAAATTACTACCGATGTTATTTTTGTTGTTCATGATAACTTTTTCAGCTCAAACACTATTTGTGACACTTGAGCATGCTAAATTAGATCCTGTAGTCACCATGTCACTACCTACTAATTTACCATTAGAAACTTTATTCCACCTTGATATTCCACTTTGTAAGGAAGCTTAAAAATTCCCTGCAATTAGAAGCCCATGCCTCCAGTCTTCTTATATCTGTATAATTAGATCAGTGTTTCAATTTATCAACTCATTAGCAAATAAGGAGAATCGCAGGAAATCCCATGCAATCAGAAGAAAGTCTGGTCTCTTTTCAGATGTTGGCAGTCATAACCACTTGAGATATTCAACTATTTAAGGCATACTGGCACAGTTAACATCTCAGGCTCAGAACCAATCTCTTCCAATTGGAAATTAATATGCAATACCAAAGCAATTTGTTAAACAGGCAGAGGCAAAATCAACTTTGATGGGCTAAACTTAACAGGGGTAAACAAATGCAATCGTGACCTAAAATATTCATTAGCAAACTAAACCAGGCCTCATAAAAAATTTCAGCTGAGTTCCTTCAGCATAGAGGGGTCGGTTTGATGAATCTATATCTCAGAATATCTTATTCTTTTAAGATAAAAAATAATAAATTATTTTCTTGGCTGTAACCATCAAAGAGGCATAGCCAAAGGGGTCCAGGGGAAACAAGTGTTCCCTGACCAATCCCCTTTAAGCACCCTTCTACAAATGCCCCATATGAAACCCTCCTTCCCCCCTAAATACCATCCTACCATTTCTAGCTCCTTACTCCTCTCTCCCTATTAGTAACCCCTCTTTCAACTGGATAACACTTTACCCGTTTTTGGGGATCCTCTCTCAACTATTGTCTTGGCTTCACTTCCTGGCTGTTACCACACACTCCTTATGTATGGACAACAAATCAGATGGAAAACCTGTCTTTTCACCTTAGCGTCCTATACAAACTCAATACTATAGCCTAAATCATGGTCAGCACCCAGTAAACTGCAAAGTTTATTTGAAAAACCAAATTAGAAATCAAAGTACCACATGGACGGGGCTCCTTTTAATTAAACTGTAGCAACCAATCCAGTGTTATAACCTGAAAACATTTCAGTACCATTCAAAAAGTATAAACCTTAAAAAAATTGTAAATCTAAAATGATGAAAAATTACAGAAAGTATCATTTTATCACATAAAGGTAATACTGTAAGGACCTAAAAAGTAAAACACATATGAATACCTATATTTAAGCTGGTCATATCGAAGATTCAATGATAAGACATAATTTTCCCATAATCTGGGATAAGTGAAGTGAGAATTCATACAGGCATCTTTGGAGCAAGCTCATTGATTTTAGCATTAATTCTAAAGATATCAAGTTGCCAATTAATACCACATCTCAAATTTCCTAAAACAAGCGAACCTCACAAAGAAAAAGGTGAATAAAAGGAACAAAGACTGAAATGGAAACAAAGCTCCTAAAAAGTGGCATAAACTTTCCAATGAGTACCACACCAATCTTTGTATTTCGAAATATCCAAAATCAAATTATAAGCACAAATCCAAAAAGCAAACAGAAAATGACCAAATTGGCATACCATCCTGAGTGATGAGAGGATAATCACGTGCACTCAAAGTGATAAACCAATTCCACCCACTATCCAATTTAAGCATAATGGCAGCAGCACGGAGAGTGATGGCAACATTGGAAGAACCCAAATAGGTGATCCAATCAGCCTTGCCAACCACATCAACGTTCCCGAAAGCCCGAATCGCCGCCACAGACCTAACGGCAGCAGCCAAGCCCTGCCTCTCTTCATCCCTAGCATCCATACCTAGATGAAGTAAGTAACGATTCCGTGGATGATAGATTGCCAACAATAAACGCAAGATCCGGTCCTTATCTCCATGACCACCAGAGACAAAGTATGCAAAAGCAGGAGGATAGTGAGAACCATGCTGAATGAGAGAGGGAAAAGGTTTTGAGGAGCTGAAGGCTGAGAAAGAAGACATTAAGAGAAGCATAAGGGATATCACTGCTGCACTGAATAGCGTGAAAAGCCATTTCTTCTCAGCTCCCATAACTGCTCTATTTGTGTTGGGGTTGGGGCATATGAAAGTGGAGATTTTGAGAAGTGGGTTTGGCTAAAGTCTGAGTTTTGAGACTCTTCGTGTTAATGGGTCGTTGAAGATCTTGGCTTTTCCTTGTTTGTTGCTGTGATTTGGGAGGTTGGTGATGATGGGCATCGGAGCAATCAAACCAACTAGACCGAGACAAATAATAAAATAAAATGAAATAAAAATTAAATGGTGATGGAAAATTGAAAACCCAGATCAGAAACTTCCAAAATCTTCCTACAGAATTGCCGTTTCTCACTAATTCAATGGTTGAATAATACTCCCAAAGCTTTTTTTTTTTTCTTGTAGAAAGAAAGTGAGAGGGTTAGGGTTTTTTTACAGGTTAGATTGGTTGTTGGGTGTTACAAGAAGAAAATGGAGATCACGGATTTGTATTTCCTTCCTCGTTTCTCTAATGTTCTCACTCATGGTCATTGATTGAAGTCAAAAATTCAGGTTTATTTTTTAGCAACCCAACAAAAATAAATCAAATTACATTACATAAATAAATAATGAAAGATGCTGACACACCCTAGAACTAGAAGTAATGCACTCTGCCTAAAAGAAAAAAAAAAGTGCAGAAGTATCATACCATGACATGATGAAGCAAAATTTGTTTGTCAAAAAAAAAAAATTTGAAGCTAAATTATTTGACAACTTTTTCTTATTTAAAAAAATAAAATAAGACAAGAGTAATACTCCTGTAATGTACAAACATTTTTTGACACTTTTATTTATACTTTACTTGGGTGGGAATAAATAACTAACTTGTTACTACGCGCTTACTAGATCCATTTAATATCACGCGCACACCTGGTGGTGGCATTGTTGGATTCGGGTCGACTATTCTCCTCAACGAGATGAAAGAGTTCTTTGCGCGGCACCCTTCTATACGACCAGATATATTATTTCTTTTTTTTTTTAATTACAAAATGGTCACTCAATTTTAATTTTATTTTTTTGAGTATTGAGAAAACAATTTTGTAAGCAAAAATGAATATGAAAAATATTTTTTTCGAATCAAATGAATATATTTCAAAATTGATATCAAAAACTTGTACCGTAAAAATAATTAATAAAATGGCTAATCTTTTTACACAGGTGATTACTTCCTCCAAATAATTCGGAATGATAAATTAATTTAAACATTTTTTATAATGAAAAGTTTAGATGAGTTAAATTCGGAGTTCACCAGGTCAGGGATTCGAACACACGTTCTTGTAGAATGTGACCCGAATCTTTACTAACTGGATCAACTTTCATTGGCATTAACTTAAACATTTTAAAATCAAATTTAACCAAAAATACATTACTTTGTCAAATTACAGTATTTGGATATAATTAGTAAAAAAAAAATAGGCATTTAGAAGCAACAAATAAATATCCAACCGTAGACATCAATATTATCACATAATATTCACATGTCGAGAAATAAAATCATGTTGACATATCAAGGGCTATAGGCTTATAAGTTACTAATATAAATTTGTCAAAAAAATAAATAAGTTACTAATATAATTACCTGAAGAAAGGGTTCTAACATTACAAATAAGTTTACTTCAGGTCATAGTTCACTTCCATGCGACCAACTGCAATTGATTTAGTGCATCTTTGTTTCAACTTTAAAAGAAAAAAAAAATAAATCAATTTTTTTCTTAAAAGCTTTCAGGAAACACCGGAAAAAAATCTCAAAAAATAAGTTAATTCAAATGTACACTTATAAAACACGTGATAGGATTCTGATTAAATTTAAATTCTAATTGCAAAATTCTGGAAAAAAATAAAAAGAAATTTAAATTCAGAAAGTATAAACGTTGTTGTTTGCTGATGTTGTTGGAGTTTTGACTCATCTTTTGTAGCTTTGCAGTTGTCTCTTTTTGGGCTTCGGCCCTCTTTGTTCCCAAAAAAAAATAAAATTCTCTGCTCAAATTAGGATAGGAATATCGTATTATGCAACAAAGGCAAAAAAATCACAGAGCCCCTGCAAAAAAAAAAAAGGCTAAATTATACCGTTAGTCTTATGTTTATTTTAGTTTTCAGTTTAGTCTTTTATGTATTATTTGTTCCGAATTGGTTCCTTATGTGTAAATATTACACTAACATGATCCCTCTGTTTCGAAGTGGTCCCTTATGTTACAAAAATTATACAATATGGTCCACTTTTTTTACAAAATAATAGACAAAAAAGGGGTCACATTGGTATAATTTTTGTAACATAAGAGACAATTTTGGAACAAAAAAATTAGAAGGACCACATTGGTATAACTTTTACACAAAAAAGACCAATTCGAAACTTTTAATACATAAGGGATCAAACTGAAAACTAAAATAAACATAAGGGACTAAAAATATAATTTAACAAAAAAAAAATTGATTTCGGAATTACAAAATTTCAATTAAAAATTTAAAAATAATAACAAAAATAAAAATTGTACATCCTTTGCTCTTACTTCGACTAATCACATGCATAATATGATATGATCACAACACAATGATTGATCCAAGACGACACTCAACTGAGCGATCACAATAGGGCTTTGAGCTGCTAGAGAGGACAACAGAACGGAAAGAACGAGCTAACAGAACAGAACCAAAGGGTGATGTTAAGAAGGAAGTTTCTCTATTGTGGTTTTGCTTTCCTCATTGTGGTTTGTTGCTAGCTTGGGTATTTGGCTTTGTGTGCAGGAATACTCCTCTTCCTAATTGTTCTCAAGACCAACAGTAACTATCCCAAAAAACTTACAAAACAATTTTTTTAACAAGTATCTTAAAAACTGGAGGGGAAAAAACTCTACCAAACAATAAACCTTGAAAATAAATACATTTTTTAAACTTATCCAAACACACTCAAGAGAACCTTCCATTATTTAGCAGCAAGGAATTCAAATCCGAGCCAATTTTTTATTGCTGCAAGATTATCCTCCAACTGCCCAGTTTGTCACTCATGAAAAGTTGAGGGTTTCTTGTATGACTTCAAAGTTGCTTTACATATTTTAATGAGCACAAAGTGAAATTAAAGATGATTTAAAAACATCAAATTTACCATATCATTTACAAACTGAGTCACACGAGTGTCAGCGTTAACAAAAATCCCAACCTTTAGAATCAGGATGGCTTACCTTCTAACTCAGGCTTAATGAACACATTCTATGTTCAAAAATGATAAAAGGAAAAGAAAGAAAAACCCCACGGTTTTGCAGTTTTATATTGAGCTAACCGAGTCTTCATCACTGCCTTCACTATCACTGCTGCTGCTGCTCCCACTACCACTGCCACTTTCACTACTTCCACTACCACTGCTGCTGCTAGAAGTAGATGTTTGCTCCTCTCTCCCCTCTGCATTCACTTGGGCTCTGAGAGCTTCAGCAGCATTGGGTCCTTTGTCCACCTCATCACCACTATCATCCACGTCAGCGATCTCATCATCAGTGATTGGAATATTCATGTCAAATCCAACATTATCCTTTTCTTCAACATTATTGTCATCCTCAGGTGTTCCACTGCCAAAAAGGTCATCAATATCTATATCTTGATGTTCCTCAACTTCATTTTTGGCAGCTGGTGATGTATCTATATCTTGATGCTCCTCAACTTCATTTTTGGCAGCTGGTGATATAGCAGAAACAGTGGGTGGTTCAGTTAAATGATCAGATGACCTCTTGGAATCAGATTTGATGCCTGTCATAGGAGAAGTACAACATTAAATTAGTTTCAGTTCAATAGATACATAGCAAAGCCAATACAAACATTTCACCAACTGTGGATGTATCAATTCTGAAAACAACGAAGCACACGTCCAGCAAAAAAAAAGTCTTCTCTATGTGCACAGAAGACAACATGGACATTCGTAATAAGCAGCAAAGAGCAAGACAACATGAAAACCATCATGTTGGAAAGCATGCATAAAATACATTTACACAGCAGTTGATATAACAATAAATAACTCCTCACAGATTGAAGTAAATTAACAGTCTATATCTGGTAGCATGAAGTTACAATGATATGATGAAAAGCTTAGCATATCACCCCTGCCCCTGATTGAAGGAAAAAGTTGCACAAGCAGAAACAGAATTGAGAACGAGAAAGGACCAAAAATAGAAAGTAATACAATAAAAAAAACCTTGTTAAGCATATCTCGTCTGTTATCAGAAAATCAATTAACCTAGGAAATCAACACAAAGTCCAGGTATTCTAACACAGAAACCTTCGAATCATATCATACATACCAGTATTCTCAGGTTCACCGATATCAATACGCTCCACCTCAACCTGTGCAGAATCAATGTAAATATAAGTAATTAGGTAAGAAAAGAGATAAGAAGTACGAGGAATAAATCATTTACTTCCCTTTCATCACCACAGAAGCAACAAGTCAGACCAAAACAAATAAAAAAAATGGGTCAACACCTAGTAAAAGAGATTTATAGAGTATTTATGCATCCTTTAGAAGCCCAACATACACCAACCTCAAAAGTATAAAATCACGGGCTTCAAGTCATTCTATAATGCACTTTCTTTTCCTTAATTAAGAAGCGCTTTGATTATGTGGATAAAAAACGAAAAATAGCTGAGTACTGAGTAATTCAATGATGCAAATATCAGTCTGGTCATCAAATGAGAAGTAGCTGCGTGAATTAATTGCACGTATGTAAACAATCAAGTTTACATTGCCCCTCCCAATAAAATTATATATCTATTCATAAACATGTCAAATATAATATACCATAATGATATGAGGAGGATATGTATTAATATTATGATATTCACACACAAAGTATCCCATATACCAAGCTCAGTAAGTTGTTAACTTCTATAAAAACACTGAAAATCTTAATCTTAATATATTACAAAAATAAACATATAAATGACAGTCTCCATTCTCCAACTGCATACATTTTTATGATGTAACAAACCCAACTACTAAACTATCTAAAGAAGTGGGAAAGCACTTACTGGCACAGCCTGAAATGAGCTCCTGCCACTGCCAAAAGGTGCTGGTTTTGTGGACTTCCCAATGGGGGATGACCGAGGATCCAAAGCTGGTCCAGATGGAGCAGCAACAGTTGCAGCCACAGCAGCTGAAGACTCACCAGGCATTCGAAGGTGCCGCAGTTGCTTTACAGCTGTATGAAGCCGCTCCAATCGTAGTGTCTCACCATCAAAGAACAATACAGCATCATTTTCCTTGTATTCCTCACTATTTCCCTCAAATGTCACCTTGGGTTTTCCTGCTTGGTTGTTCTGAAATTCCACAGAGACCCTGTTCTCTTTGGTCTTGCGTAGCAATCCTGGCTTAGTCTTATCAACTGAAGCTGGCTTAAATTCATCTATACAAATTTCAAGACTTTAAAGATTAAAACTCAAAACAAACACCAAAAAGAAGAATAAAACTCAATGTCAAAAGCATAACAATATAATTATTGAAAAATCGAGTATGAATTTTTGCTGTCTGGTTGCTAGGAAGAAAGAGGAAAACAAATACTGACATACTAGACAGAAGATTAGCAAGGGATTTTTTTTTCTCTCTTTTGTGTAACTTACATCGTAGAGTGCAGTATTTGTTAGGGGATTCATCTTTGAAAGAAGGTCCTAGGGTGAGATCGTACCACCTGTCAGACTCGGGAGCAGTCTTGGGTTCTTCTTTAGATTTGTTCGCCATTGTGGAAGAAAAGTCCAGGAACCTGACACAGTCTGTTTGGAATGAGTTTTTATTAGACTCATTTCATTCAAAAAAATAAAAAATAAAATAAACAGATAAAGATTAACCTAATCAACAGAACATATTGTATCCCTACCATGCTACCACAATCACAATCTCAATCTCTCTACAAGAGTTCATAATCAACAAAATTATAACAAGACGGTTGTCAAGATCACGATCTTAATCGTAAGATCGTACGATTCTACGATCCCACGAGCCTCCCGCGAGTTGAAAAAATGAGCAAGATCGCGTTTCAGTGAGATCGGTCCGATCCTACTTACGATTCTACAATTCCACGATTCGGCGACGATCCTGCGTACGATTCCACGATTCTATGACCTAATGCCTCCTCTTTCTCTCACGCTTCCTTCTGCGACCCGACCCGACCACGGCGGTGCTTCTTCCGGCGATCGCGATTGCGGCGACTTTCTGTCTTGCTCGTTGTTCTTTGCTCTGTTTCTACGCTTCTTTGTTTCTGCTGCTCTGTTTCAGCCATGGCATCATCCCAACCATCAACTTCTCAGTCTCCTTTGGTGGAAGAAGGAATGAAGAGAGAGAGAGAGAGAGAGAGAGAACAGTAGGGATGAGGGAGGGAGGCACCGTGTCTCTTGTGAGGGAATGAAAATGGGATTAGGGTTTTTGAGGTTTAAAATGGGTTTGGGCCGCGTGGGTGATGTTGGGCTTGGGGGGAGTGCAGACAGAGAGGGAAGGGTGCACTATAGAAGAGAGAAAGGAGGCGCTGGAGGCTAAATTGGTGGGCTGCTCATTAGCAGACTGCTAATTGCACCTCTATGTTTTACTACTTGTATCCTTTTCTTCTTCTTTTTCACTTCTTTTTTGGTAGGATCTTACGATCCTAGTTACGATCTTACCATTTACGATCTTGCTACCCCCTCTCGATCCTAGGAAATCTTTTCGGTAGGATCTTCCGATCCTGGTTACGATCTTACCATTTACGATCTTGCTACCCCCCCACCGATCCTAGGTAAGATCTCGATCTTGACAACTATGGACCTAATAAAGGCATTCTGACTATTTTACTCATTCAGCATCACCAGGACAATTTTATTGATTATATTATGAGATTGTAAACTCTAATTCCGATTTATTCATTGTAGATTGATTAATTACATTTATACTTGGGCTATACCCGTGTATATATAAAGCTGATGATGAAAAAACCAAAAGCTAACAAGCTAACTGTATTAACAGAAGCAACTGAAAAGTTCTAACTAACTAACCAACTGATTTTCGCTGTCAGTTATTATCCCCAAGCTGGAACATGAATATCAAACATGTTCATCTTGGATACAAGACTGGAAGCAGTAGGTCAAAGAGCCCTGGTGTGTAAATCTGTGAGTTGAGCAGAGAAAGGAATGAGCAATAAATGGATGATCCTAGATTGAACTTTCTCCTTATTAGGTGGAAATCAATTTCGGTCTGCTTTGTGCTCTCGTGAAAAGTGGGATTTTGTGCTATTTCAATAGCATATTTGTTGTCACAATATAGAGGTCCTGATTGAGACACGGGGTGATGAAGATCCTACAGCAAGTATAGTATCATTGGACTTCACTTGCAATAGTAGCTAAAGCTCTATATTTGATCTCTGGAGATGATCTGGATTTGGTGGATTGTTTCTTAGACTTCCATGAAATGAGGGAAGAGCTGGGAAAGATTGAGAAACCAGTGATAGACTTTCGAGAGTCAAGGGAAAGAAGCCCAATCAGAATCGCTGGAAGCAATAAGTTTGATATCAAACTTAAATGAGAACAATAAACATCTGCATGGACAAGGACAACCTTTTATGTAGTGTACAACTCTGGTAGCAGCCTCAAAATGAGCTTGCATTGGACGGTTTGGACTAGATACAAACTGATTGAGCCTGTTTACTGCAAATATGAAGGCGGGACGAGTGTTTGTGAGGTATAATAAATGGCCAATAAATCAACGGTGTTGCTTACCATCTGAGTAAGGTGGACCATCATCATCTTGGTGAGCTTCAGATTATGTATCATTTGGTGGTGGGGGTTGCATCTAAGGAGGCCAGCATCATCTAGTAACTCGAGCATATTTGGCTGACTTAAGAAAATGCCTTCTTTGGATCTGGTCACTTCAAGGGCAACACCTTTTATTCTAATTTCTAAATTGTGCACCAGTTTCGGCCAAATCATCTCTATGAGAACAACGTACACTAGTAAAATAGTTGGATGCAACAGTCTTACTTTAGACATCACATAGAGTTCACTGAAAACTAGTTTCCCAATCACATATTTCAAACATAGACTATACAGAACATAAATTTTTTTGCCTAATTGAATCTGCATTAATCCTTTCAAACCAGAGAAATTCAGTCCAATCAAAAATGAAAACAATTAAAAATCCTATGCACTCACCTTTTTGCCTTAGAGTCTAGGTGTGTATACTCTTAATTAGCTTTGATTTCAGCCTCCATCTTCTTTCACATCCTCTTCTTCAATTTGCCCTTTTATTTGGATCGGTCTATCACTCTTCTTCCTTCTCTTTTCTCTTTCTCTTTCCTCACTCGCTCCTTGTGAAGCCTTTCTCTTCTTCTTCAGTCTTTCTCGTCATAAACCCAATTTCACGAAACACAAGTTCAAAACCTAGTCTTTTGAACCCTAAATTGAAATTTCCCAAAAACCCCAAACTAGATTACCTTCTTCTTCTTCTTCTTCTTTTGCAGATCTTCCTTTTCTCAAGCTCCCTTTCTCTGGACTGATACGCCCTTTTCCTCTTGGCCTAACCCTCTTTTATCCCCTTTCTGTGTTTTTCCTTTCCCATGTTGTGTTCCTATCTTTTTTTTTTTTCTTTTTTTGGGGTATATTGTTCGTGTCTTCAGGTGTAGTGAGTGTGGAAGCGTGTGTTTGTTAGGCGTGAAAAAGCAGAGAAAGAGGTTGGAGCGAGAGAGATAGCGAAGAGTGACAGCATTTCTGTCGTTTGCTTGCGGAGAAATATTTTTGGGGGGGGGACTAAACGCGTGGAGCCCATGTGTTTTACAATCTCACATAAGTGCGAAGAAATTGGCTAGGGAGACCTTTTTTTTCTTATTTCCCAATTATACCATTTTAGAAATTTGGAAAGCAATATTCAAGCCAGTTGAGATAGATTAGAGATTTAGAGCCCGTTTCTTACAAATTAATATTCGATAAGAAAATCACTTATTTTAAGTAAAAAATAATTTTTTGAGGACTTTAATTGTGTTTGTTTAAACTTTTTAAAATAATTAGAATCTAAAAAAATGATTTTAGAGGTTAAAATCGGAAGCTACTTTGACTGGCTTTTAGAAAAAATGGTTTGCGATAGAAGAGACGGAAATAACAAAACTTACCTACCGTACTATAGGTGTGGTAGGTGTTATTCTCCACTAAAAAAAATAATAATATGTGGGTAGTTATAAGTTTTGAGATATTTATAGGTTTGAGCAGTTATTAGTATTTTTAAATGAAGAATAACACCAACCACATGTATGGTACTGTATCTAAGTATTTTCCAAAGTGGACAAAACTTACCTACAGTACCATATGTGTTGTAGGTGTTGTTCTACAGTAAAAAAAATATGTGGGTAGTTATGGGTTTTGAGATATTTATAGGTTTGAGTAAGTATTGATAGTTATGAGCATTTTTAAGTGAATAATAGCACAAACCATATTGTGGTACTGTATCTAAGTATTTTCTAAAGTGGACAAAACTTACCTACAGTATCATAGGTGTTATAGATGTTGTTCTGTACTAAAAAAACATAATATGTAGATAGTTATGAATTTTAAAATATTTATAAGTTTGAGTACTTATTAATAGTTATGAGTATTTTTAATTACCAACCACATGTATTGTATTGTATCTAAGTATTTTCCTAATAATAAAACCAAAAACATAACTCATTATTTTATTTTCACCGTCACTTGTACTAGTGTACTAGTACAAACTACACACAGTGCCCCTTTTTCTACTCATCTTATCTACACACACAATTGGACACGCGTCACCCATGCTCTTCAGTCATCAAAACGCAGTCGTTTCACTCCGATATTTTTTTTTTCCTCCTTATTTTTCTTCTCACTTTTCATTTGGAAGTTCACGAGCTCGCAGCTGACAGTTCAGACGGAAGAGAGTAGACGATAATGGTGGTTTTTGGCGGGAAAAAGGTGCACCAAATAGTCGCCGGCTTCGGCGGCAGCGGCTTAGGCCAGCTCGTCGCCGCCGTCGCCGTCTCTTTCCTGGTTCGCATCTTCTCCGCACCAGGACCCGCCCTCTTGCCGGAGAACGACGATGACGACGATGTGCCGAACAACGATTCCCACGACGGTGAAAATCCTCAGCCCTCTGGAAAGTTCACGCCGGTCACAATCCGCTGGAACAACATCAATTGCTCCCTTTCTGACAAATCATCCAAGTCAGTGAGTTCCTATTCTATTTTTTATTTTTTTTGCTACTAAATGCTAAACTCCTCTTTGGTTGCCGGGAAATTCTTGCAGTGGAAGGGAAAATGTTAGTATTAGCTTTGGATATTCATTTTAAGTAAGTTGTTAATTGTATCGTTAACTGCACTTGTTGTTTCAACCTTTGTAATAGTCCTGTTGCCTTATGGAGATTCTGATTTTTTTTTTTAAGTTTGAATTTGGTGATAATGGGAATTTGATCTGAAACGAATAGGTGAGGTTTTTGCTTAAACATGTGAGCGGAGAAGCAAAGCCTGGAAGATTATTAGCCATAATGGGGCCTTCGGGTTCGGGGAAGACAACACTGCTTAATGTTCTTGCGGGTCAGCTGGCCGCGTCACCTCGACTTCATTTGTCTGGCCTTTTGGAGTTCAATGGAAAACCTAGCTCCAAGAACCCTTACAAGTATGCTTGTTTCATAGGAATTTAATTTGTACCAACTGTGATTTTTTCCTGATATTTGTTTTAAGTTGTTTGGAGATCAATTGAAATGCTGGTTTGCTGTAGGTTTGCTTATGTGAGACAAGAGGATCTTTTTTTCTCACAGCTTACTGTTCGGGAAACATTGTCTCTTGCCACAGAACTCCAACTTCCCAACATATCTTCTGCGGAAGAGAGAGACGAATACGTCAACAACCTGCTCTTCAAACTAGGCTTGGTGAGTTTCCCTGTGTCTCACTATCTCATAATCTGTATCAGTGGCAAGGTTGTTGCTGGTTATATATTGGAATACAGGAACTGTTTTAAGTACTTTTTTCCAATAAAACTTTATATCTTTCTTGAAGATTGAATTTTGATTCATCCATTATGACTGACTACTGCTATTATTTCTGTTGTTTGCTTTCTATATTTGGATGCCTGACCTCCTTTCTTACAAGTTTCAAAAATGAAAATTACCATTAGAATTTACCTGTGTATCTTACGTAACTGTTTTTAGCTTTCCTCTTCCAGATTCATGATTGACAATTTGTTAGTCTTGTTGGATAGTCCCATGTTACTGATATTACTCCCTTTGGCATCTGTATGCTTTTTCCTCAAAAGGTCAGTTGTGCTGATACCAATGTTGGTGATGCGAAAGTTCGTGGAATCAGTGGTGGTGAAAAGAAACGCTTATCCATGGCATGTGAACTGCTTGCAAGCCCATCTGTTATATTTGCTGATGAACCCACAACAGGTAAGCATGCACCTGTAGAATTTTCTTTGCAATGGATTAGTACTTTGCTTACAATATTGTGCAGATGTATGGCTGATGTAACAGTAATATAACTTTGCACACACAAAGTATATTCTTTGTATACACTCTTAAAATAAAAATAAAGAAGTTGTCAGTAAGAAATTTCAATATGCATGTTTAGTTTCAGATGTATTCTGACCATTTACCACTATGATAATTGTGGTATAAGAATTTCAATTTCAACATGCTACACTGTGTTTATCTGTTAGGAACTCACGACGCGAATCGAGAAAAGAATGTTTTTATTTCTTTACTGAAAACGAACAGAATGAGGGGAAAGATATCTCCAATGGTTTCCCTTTCATAAAGGGTTCCCCGTTTCACAAATGAGCACTTGCTTGGTTCTTTGAATGATCCCTCAACTGTTGCTTCTTCCTATTTAGCCATCTAACTAACCCCCTCTAACTAACTGTTCTAACTGTCTAAATAAACTAACTCCTCCATATTCCAAAAAACTGCAATAAACCCCTTGTTTGATGGGTCAATTTCAAAAAAACTCCCTTGTGGTTCAAAACTAAACAATCCATCTCCTCCAACTTACGACACTGTATATTGACTCCTTACGAGGGGTTTCTCCTGCATACCCAAAAAGGGGTTAATTTTACACTTAAGTTTGCACCATTTAATTAGTTCAGGGAGGTTGAGTTTTATGTGTTGAACCACAAGGGGTATTTCTAACTCTGACCTATACTTGGAAGGGGTTCCCTGTGTATTTGCCTATATAGTGTAATAAGATGCATTGATAGAACTTCCTTTCTGCCTTTGATGATTTTTTATTGTAAAACTCTTGTTTTCTTTTTTTAAGTGATAATGCATAAATGGCTTCTCCTTGCCATTATCTGCTGCCATATTTGGTCCATTTGTGTGGACAATTATAACCCCTCTTTTCTCTCTCTCTCTCTCTCTCTCTCTCTCCCCACTTATTTTGTCGTAAAGTTGCTTTCAGGACTTGATGCCTTCCAGGCTGAGAAAGTTATGGAAACTCTCCAACAACTTGCACAGGATGGTCATACTGTAATTTGCTCTATACATCAGCCAAGAGGTTCAGTGTATAGCAAATTTGACGACATTGTCTTGCTAACTGAGGGTTCACTTGTTTATGCTGGTCCTGCTCGTGACGAACCATTGGCATACTTCTCAAAATTCGGGTCATTGTCTTAACTCTTAACCTTATTGATATTATGGCATCATACATTTTTCACACTGGGAATTCTATCAAGTATTGTATTATTTAAGAAATTGTGGCCCGGTTAACTTCATATACTGTTAAATGACCATTTCAGTGTAACTGATTTCTTTATAATAAGTTGATAACATGGCCTTTTCTGTCTATAATTTGAGAATTTTACTTGGAAACAGTATAGTTCTGGAAAAGCCAAGAAATGCAGATTATAGAAGCTTGCCAGAATTTCAAATATAAAACTTATCATTTTATCAAGTCTTTGCTTGTTATTGATAGCAACATTGTGGTAAATGATATTCTTGGAGTAACATCATGCATCTTTAGTTACCCTACTTAACTTATTTACTTTCAAACCAGTCTGAGTTATGAATGAGTCTCTTTATCACACATCTAAAGTCTTTTCTAGTAAAGTCATAATGATGTTAAGTGGTGCATGAATCCTGAAAAGCATAATTGGAATAGATATATTTCTAACTCTCTGAGAGGCAAGATTCTTTCATCATATCCTGAACCTTGATATTTACTTAATACCCAATTTTTACGCAGTTGGTATATATTTCTGTTTTGACTTTGATTTGAGATGGTAATTGAAAAATATATTTTACATTAGTCTGATGATTTTTTCTTCATCTATTAATTCAAGTTGAAAATCCATATGTATTAGTTCATTCAACCCAAAAGCATAATCTCTCTCTCCATACTGTTCGTTCGTTGTTAATATCTCAATAGAAGTAAGAAATGGTGCATTGAAACTGTAATTTTGTTTAACCTAAAATTGTATCTTTTGACTTTTTGACTGTTAATTCTGAACAGTTGGTTGATAATTGTTGACGAAACAGGTATCACTGCCCAGATCATGTAAATCCTGCTGAATTTTTGGCCGATCTTATATCCATAGACTACAGTTCTGCTGATGGTGTCTATTCCTCCCGAAAAAGGATTGATGCGCTTGTTGAATCATTTGCACAAAGACTATCTACAATAATATATGCAACTCCAATTACTATAGATGATCTCTCAAAAAGTGGAAAGAAAATCAGCAAGCGGACTTTAACAAAGAAGAAAGGGGGCTGGTGGAAGCAATTTTGGTTGCTTCTTAAACGAGCATGGATGCAGGTCTGCCCTTTTCAGTTCACTGTCTTTCTACTCATCAAATAGTAGAACATGGATAAATTGCATGATAGGACCTGTATATACTATATAGTTCTCCTTCTTTCCCCTGAACAAATTTGATGTGTCTTAAGGAAAGACTTATGAGGCTTGATTACTATTTGCTTCTTACTGATGTGCGTGAATCAAATTTGCTTCTTACTGTTTATTGTTTTTATTGTTTTCACATCTTGTATGTTATGCAGTTAAATTATTTATTCTCTGTGTCTTGCAGCTTCAACCATATCGCCTATTGTCTTATATTCTTTATCCCTGATCACTAGATATTTGATAAACTTAGTTTTGGAACATAGAAAATGATGATTTATATATTGCACCCAGCGCATGGAGAATGAAACTTATTTCTCATTTATTTGATTCATGATTCTCTGACTGACTAGGCTTCCCGTGATGCACCTACCAACAAAGTTCGGGCAAGGATGTCAATTGCATCAGCAATTATCTTTGGGTCAGTTTTTTGGAGAATGGGAAAATCTCAGACTTCAATACAAGACAGAATGGGATTGCTTCAGGTTTGTGATGTTCTTGATTCCTGCATGCTTATTTCTCATATTGGCCTGCTGCTAATATGCATTTCGGAACAAGTTTGAAATGTTTCTACACTTATATTCAATTTTTATTCTACTATCATTGTAGAAAATCATGTCTGCATGTAAACTCGTGTTGTGGAATACGGGAATTTTTCATGCATATTAAATTGTTCTTCTCGAGGTAATATTCTAAAAGTTGTCTTCACATACCATGCTTTGTTTCCTTTGACTGTTAATCCTTTGATTTCTGGTATAGACACCTTTTGCAAGTATGCATTGGTGTTGCGTGTACTTCACACATGATTTTGTAAGGCTCAAGTTCTTAAAATACTAGTGAATTTTCACTTAATAACTTAAAGTAAAACTGAATATTACGGGGACCACTGATTAATTGTGCTGGCCTGCTGGGATAGTATCCAAGTCACTTGACTACTTGAGTTTCATCTTTTATTGACTATTGTAATTATCTTGACAAACATTTGGAAATGCTTTAAACCCAAATCTTGTATTGTTGTTATGTAATTAAAATGACAGTTTCACTTGCCTAAGTTTTCCTTCCCAATTACATGGATGGCATTCACAGGTTGCTGCAATAAATACAGCTATGGCTGCTCTCACAAAGACCGTAGGTGTGTTTCCAAAGGAACGAGCAATTGTTGATAGAGAACGTGCTAAAGGCTCCTATTCCTTGGGTCCCTATCTGTTTTCAAAACTGTTGGCTGAGATGCCCATCGGAGCAGCATTTCCATTAATGTTTGGTGCTGTTTTGTACCCAATGGCACACCTTCATCCTACTTTGACGAGGTTAATTTCCTTCATTGGCCTTTAGGAGCTTTAGTTTGAGTCAATTTTAAATTTCTTTTTATTTTATTGTGCTTTTTTTTTGGGTTAGTGGATTGAAATTTTCTGTAATGCTTTATATTAATATGACAAGGACCGAGAAATGTGCATGCTTTTCTAAATTGTCCTTCACAATCCATAAATGCCCTTGTTTTGTTTTCCAATGATTATTTATATTGTCCAACCCAAAGGCCATAGGTGTATACGTATACATAGGCGATGAATGAATATTCTGTAGAAACAGAAATTACAAATTAAATATTTTTCGTCTTTCTCTCGATCTTTTTTTGTCTTCAGTATAAAAAAGAACAAAAAGAAACGCAAGGAGAAACTGGAAAAAATTTCATCCTCTATGTCACTATCTCTGTACTCCCCTGTGCTTTGTGTCTTTGTCCTCGTGAGGGCTTTATTCTAGTTAATTATTTCCATCTCATATTATGACTAATGATTTCGACGTTTTAGATTTGGGAAATTCTGTGGAATCGTCACTATGGAATCTTTTGCTGCATCTGCTATGGGTCTTACTGTTGGTGCTATGGTTCCAACCACTGAGGCAGCAATGGCAGTAGGCCCCTCTCTTATGACAGTTTTTATTGTATTTGGTGGCTACTATGTCAATCCTGAGAATACCCCAATTATCTTCCGCTGGATTCCTAGTGTTTCTCTGATTAGATGGTAAGCACAATTCTGATTTATAACTTATTAGTAAACTAGGGGAGTTAACTTCAACTAGATAGCTTCTACTATGAAACAGATCTTTATTGAGCTGAACATCCTTGCAAAGTTTAATACTGGTTTCTCGTACTCTGATACTGATGAATACCAAATTGATTTATGAACACTTTCAGGGCCTTTCAAGGACTTTGCATCAATGAATTTAGTGGTCTTCAATTTGATCATCAGCATTCATTTGATATCCAAACTGGAGAACAGGTGAGGGTAGAGCTGAGCTGGCGGATCTTTTAAATTTCAACCGAAATTAAGATCAAGTTTGATAAAATTGAAAAAAAAAAAGAAAAAAAAAACTGACATATTATGACCAGTGTCTGGCAAAACTACAGAGAAATTTTGTTAAATATTTAAAAAATAATACACTCGAAGGGAAAAAGCAAACTGTAAAACATGGTTTCTTTTGGGAGTGACAAGGATGTATGGGGGAGGTGAAAAAACTGAAACCCTATGAACTGACCTGATGAAATAGGCTTAATCACCATCAGTTTTTACTCGAGTTGTATGCTATAGTATTACCGAAATATAGTTCGTTCCTCGAGTAGTAATGCTTTTGCTGTTAATTTATAATATTAACCTGGACTTAAATTATATCCTCACCATTTCTGTTTGAGTTAAATTAAAGTTGTGTGGATAAATAGAAGAGTTATCATCACATAATCATACAAAATACCAATCTGGTTTTCTATTGTCAGGACATGTGGAAAAAGTAGTTGTTTGTTTTGATGTGCTTTCCTGAATGCATTGCTGATCCATTGCACTTTCTTATCCCTTCCATCTTTCACAGGCACTAGAGCGTCTTTCCTTTGGAGGAAGTAGGATTAGGGATTCTGTGGTAGCGCAAAATAGAATATTGTTATTTTGGTATTGCACCACCTACCTTCTCCTTGAGAAAAACAGGCCCAAATACCAACAACTTGAAACAGCCCCTCATGACCACGACAAACCATTAAAACTCGAGGTGTTCGATTCTAAACAAGCTGATCAGACACATGATGAAGCACCAGAGGTCAGCCAAGTTGGTTCCGACCAGCCCCTTGAGTCACCTGAAGTAGACCCTGTTGGTCCTTTTGTCCTTGAAGGTTTGTAATCAGCTGGGCACTACTGCTGTTCTTATCAGATATTCATCTATTTATTGATTTATCTAATACAGGTGCTCAGTAGAGAGATATCTTTGCAAAGGATGACCTGCAATTACTGAGAAGTAAAGCCGTTTCCTATAGAAAAACAGGACCACAATCACGATGTCATTATTGGACATCCAAGACATCAGCTTATGTTTACATGTCGTTACCTGTAATAATAATAAACAGTGACTGATTTAATTTTGGGTAGTATCATGTTTGCTTCATTAGATCAAAGTAACTATTTTTCATTCCATGATTGGAGTGTGGAAATCATCCATGAGATCGAGTTTTTCTTGATTTTCAGATGAGTTTTCATGATCAAAGTAACCATGGCCAATGATGTGTGAAAAATGAGGCGGGTCACGAGTTTCCTTTTTATGAACCTAGTTTAAAATTAAATGGTCACTATAGATTATCTTCATCTTCTGTCATAAGACTGGGACTAATCCCGTAATTGAACGTTCACGACTTGGCTATTTCTTGCCCCAATGTTAAGAGTCTATCATCGACTCGGGTTGGTAATCAAATTACCAGTTCAATTTGTCAATTTAGCCTTTTTTCTTTCTTTTTAATTTGTTCATTTTAGTCGCTTAATCTATCTATCATTCATATGGTATTTTCTTATAGTAATTTTTAATATATTTTTTTATGAAAAATGATATCATGTTAAATAAATTAAGCAAGACTAGTAGTCCTTGTCAGAAAAAAAAAAAAGTAGTCATTTGACGTATCGACATTGGAAATACGTTTTATATTGCATCGTAGCCTTTGCGGCTTTGTCTCACCATCGCTTATTGTATGATTAACTATTTATAGTTGATTTAAAAATTAAATTGCCTTCATATAATTGGTGATGATATCAATGATTGGACAGGAAACAAATCCGACGTGGTGCTGTGAGAAAGACAAGAAGGTTCTTAGCGTAAGAGCATCCACAATGGTATTTTTCCATCTTGATTCAACCATCATCAACGATTTTGTTTCTTCAAGAGAGAGAAACAATGGTTTTTTAATGATAAGCTGCGGTGTGTATAAATGGATGTTGGAGCTAAAATTTTAGACACCCACCTTGCCAACTAGACTCCCTCCAATGGTAAAAATTTTAGATGCTCAGTCCACATAGGATAGATACTCACCAACATCCCCCCATTGTGGATGCTCTAAGAAACATTCAAATTAAATCCGACACGCCACCTCCAATTCCAAGTAGTATATGGTGTGACGTACTCCCCAATCTCTCTTTCTTGGAATTCAACTCTATTTTACGCCCCAACTTCCTCTCCACCGTCCTTAAAAAGTTACTAAAATAATTTAACCTGCAACAACAGCACACACGCATAACCATGTATTATATATAGGCACAACGTCCTCATGCCCATATAAACATTCCATAATTCCTTCCAAACACAAATTGCAGTTCAAATTCAAAGCTAGCTATTGCTTGCAACTCTTCATCACTTCACTTTGAAGCCTTTTCGAGTCCAAGAAAATGCAAGCAACATCTCTATGCTCACTTGTGCTTCTACCATTACCAAGCCCTCCTTCAGGCATTTTAATGCGACGAAGTGCACCACATAAGAGTTTTATCGCCGCATCGAAAAGAGACCCGTTTGGCCAACATTATGATGGCAAGTTGGTGGATGACAACATGATCCTTCTTAGAAAGCGAATCCGCGATATTGAAATGGTGGAAACGAAGACCAAGGCTCCTTCTGATTGGACTGAGTGGGAGAAGAAGTATTTTGCGAATTATGGTTCGGATGTATGTGATGCTGTTGGTCTGTTGCAGAGAATGTTGATGAAGACTAGACCAGGCTTAGCTGTCGGCATCCTGCCTCTGCTTATGCTAAGCATGTCATTGTCCATGTCACTACTTGTGTTTCATTTGGTGGAGTTGGCTAAGGGAATCATATAATGCCTCAGGTCTACTAGTACAAAACATTCTGTCAAATGTGTCATGGATGGATTATCGCTTCACTAATTAATGTTATTCGTACTTTCATTTCACCAGTTCCATCTATGAATTAGTGTAAACAAATTAATAACAAAAATTTTGTGGAGTTAAAAAATACTTAAATAGTATTCTTTGAAATTGGGAGTAATATCGTTTTCCCATTTTTTGATGCTAGAGCCTACTTTTATTTTTGCTACCATGTTGCGAAGTATCCATCGGCGAATCTCCGCTAGTAAATTTGACTGGTCACTTTTACTAGGGTCTCTTTTTTTAACCACATTTTTTTTTTCAATCCACAAGTTCGAATCCGATACTCTGAGATAATTTTTTTTTCTTTATTTTTCAATCAATATTGAAACTTCTACAATTCATATTAGATATAATAAGATGTTTACAAACCATCATTAACTTTTTTATTATCAATTAGATCAATTTTTTTTGGTATTCCAATTAGATCATTTTTATGATCTTTATAATTTTAAAAAAAATTACACATCCTCATTTTTATATTTTAAATTATTTTTAATATCATGATTAAAATGTTGTTAATCAAGTAAAGCAACATTTTTAGTTGGTGGGACACTGTCCCTCCTTTCGTTATGAAGGATTTTTGTAAGAACCATTATTGGTTCCCTAGTTATCGCTTTTGCTGATTTCATGGGTTTTGGTTTGGTCCCCAAATGCTTCTTGTATTCTTTTTTTGTTATTACTAAATTAAGGGAAGAGTATTCTTTTTCCTTCTAGATTTTTTTCCTAAGGAAGGTTTTGCATCAGAAGGTTTTAACGTGACTCTTTTTTTTTTTTTGCCTTAAAAAAAGTAAAGCAACATTTTTAATTTAATTTTTTTTATAAAAAAAATCCGTATAATACTAATACTACACGAAATACTTATTAGTACACTGCATATTTTCATATCCTACAATTATTACATATTATCATTATCATTACTATAAATATTATGATCCTTTTCATAGATAACATGAAAACAACAAATGTTGATCCAATTGATAAGGATATGATTCATATCCAACATAAATGTGTTCGAATCTCGCTACCGATATGAGAATATGCAAGTATCTCTATAAGTGGTCTTTGAGCCATGATGCTTCTCCTGACCCTAGTGAATCTCGTGACCAAACTCACATAAACTTTTATATATAAATTAAAAAGGATAGAAAACATTTTTGACGGAAAAAGGATAGAAAACATGAACAATGTAGAATCAATTTACATATTAAGTTAACAGGGTGACAGCTACATGCATAATTAGGGATAATTACGTACTTCATATCCGTAGTGGTTTCTTAATATAAAAAAATGGAGCGTTATGAATACCAAACTCATATATAAGAAAACATTTAAAATTTTAAAAACGTAAAATTAGCTCAAATTTTTCATATGATTACAAATATGTTTAATTACTCCGTAGGTCCGTGAACTCTTTTTTAAATAGGTCAGTGAACTAAAAAAAATGTATTTGACTCCGATCAATAATTTATAAAATTATTTAAAAGCTCAGGGACCCAATTACAAATTATTGCTAAATTTAAGAATCCAATTATAATTTTTCTAGTTCAAAAATCTATTTCTAAATAGTTCATAAAGCTAGAGAGTAATTAAACCTTAAAAATATGCAATATTCTCGATATAAGCAATATTCTAGATCGTCGAGTATCTGCAACTTCTTCTAGATATATGCAAGTTAATTTGTTTGCAACTTGTTCTATTTGATGAGAAGGTCAATCTTTCTAGACTGGTGGAAAATATGCACGGCCGTAATTGTATTAGTAGCATGCAGCTTTCTGGATCGAAGTTGATTTCTTCCTCAAAAATCAAGTCCAATTTTGGTTTGTTATCTTGGCCCAGTCCATGATCCTGAAAAATCATCACACATTGCTGCTCCACGTTATTTTTTTAAAGAAAAAATAACATGCTTAAAATTATCACACAAATTAAAATTAGGCAAAATTGTTTTGTAGGTCTCTTAACTTATTTTTTTGTAACGAATAAGTCATTTATCTTTTTTTTCCCCGAATAGGTTTTTTATGTTTTAAAATGTTTTCAAATCAGTCATTTATCTTTCTTTTTTTTCGAATAGGTCCTTTAGGTTTGAAAAACGTACTAAAAACAGTCCTACGTGTTCATTCCTTGAATGACCATTTTAAAATATACTAAAAACTTAAAAGACTTGTTCGGAAAAAAAAAAGATAAATGACTTATTCGAGGAAAAAAAAAGATAAATGACTGATTTGTTACCAAAAAATAAGTTAAAGAACCTACAGAACAATTTTGCCTTGAAATTATCACAATTTGCTGACCTTATTAACGTCCACATATGCAATAAACACAAAATCTTGAGCTCAGCATCTGGAACTTATTGGACTTTTTTTTTTTTGGTAAATTATTGGACTTTAATATGTGTAAGAATATCAAAATTTTACGCATAAATGCCAGTTGCATGAAACCAGATAACTACGGCTCATGCCGCCTAGAAGCAAGCTAACAGTAACACTAACAGCCAACAAACAACCTATCACCGTCTATTGCTTTCACTTTGACAATTTCTTCCACACTTTTTTTTTTTTTTTGATGAATTCTTCTACACGTTTTTTTGCTGTTGATAAATATAGGTACCTTGATTTTATATGTTTGGAGGGTGTTTAAATTTGATATTATTGCTCAGAAGTCAACAGTCTAATTTAATGCTTATTTGCAAACGAATAAAGTTTCAATTGTACCCAAAAAAAAACCAAAGAATAATGTTTCAATTCTTTTATATTTTTTTATTTGATATTTTCTGTATCCGGTCATTTTAGGGTCTTTTTCATGGAAATAGATATTTCTCATTTCAAATTCCCGGATCATACCAACAATTTTACTTAAAAGAGAACTAAATCAATACATGTTCGTAATTTTTTTAATAATATAATTAAAGTTTTTCTATTTTCCATAAATTATTTTAATAATTTAAATAAGAAAGTATAAGATTTTTTATTTCAATATATTAATTACTTCTCTTTTTTAATATTAAATACATCACAGAAAAGTCTTCATATATAAAGGCCAATAATCATTGATTTGTCTAAACTTAACATAAGTATAACCTTTAACAACAAAAATATATTCTATATAAATAAATATGTTAACATTTAAATAATTTTTTTTTGAAAATAACATTTAAATAAATTACATAAGTATTATAGAGTTTTGATTATAATCTCAGCAATAGTCTCAAGTAGGTAGCTCGGTTGGTGAGCTAAGGGACACTGAAGGAGTGCAATCTGGAGGTCCCGGGTTTAAACCCAGGAAACTAATAATTCTAACAATTACTGATAACTAACATTTGCCAATAAAAAAAATACTACAACTTTTCTGATCAAAAAATCTCAACAATAAAAAAATAGGCAACCCAAGATTTTTTTATTTTTTAAGATTTACATTTTAATTAGTCTATTTAGTGATACAAGTCTTTTAGCTATTAAAATGGGATTCTCTATTAAATAGGTAAAACAAAATCAGGTTAAAAATAAGTAAAGTAATAATTGTCGTTTCTTTTTGAGCCGTATTGGCAAGCAAACCGACTAAGAAAGCTCTCTCGCTTAGTAAAGCTCGACGCTTGTGGAACTGTAGACCGCACTGTCTAGCAGACCGACTACATTATCGCCCCCCGCTTGATAAGCCCGACGTTGGTGTGGAACTGTAACTTATATAGGAAGCCCGTGAGGTTTTCTGTCTTTAGTCGATCGGGTACTCAAGACGATAACAGGTGCTTTCCATGAATCATAGTGCCCGTAAGATTATGCCTGGGCTGACTGACATGTGCGTAACAAACTCTATCCACCTGTCGTCTTTGCTACTAAGTAATTATGATTCCCTTTGCGACATGTCCATCCATACAAGAAGCCGTTACGATTCGAATCGGAACATGTCAGACCACGAGCCCAAATATTCTCTTAATCACTGGGTTGGAGGATATCCCGAGATTTGCGCTAACAGTATCATGGGCCCTCCCTCCTTACACGCGTCATGTGTCTAGGAGACAAATATATACACAGGTAGCAACACAGTGTGAGGTTGATTCGACAATATACACATCTAGCTAGGTTTAGTCTCGGTGACCTCAGCTTCACTGAGGCCTTCCCCGACGTTCACACTCGTGATGAATTTCACTGTTTCTTCTTGAACATTCCCCGTTGGATCGAACAACAATGGTGCATAATCATTGTGCAATGAGAACACATCAAACTTGAATCGCTTCAAAAATGAAGAACACTTATGTGGAGATGATTTGTGATGACGAACAAAGCTTACATGGTGTTCTGCTTGATGGATTCGATCCTTGTAATGGCAGCTAATGACAATGGTGACTTTGATCGATGAAATTGTTGCTCTGCATATAGGGCATGAATCCATACAACAGAAGCATCCTCATCTTCATCACTATTGAATCAATATAGCGCTCTAATACCAAGTGAAGAATCATAGGGTGTGAGGGATCATACCCAATTGTTAGGAAGTGAGCATAAATCTTAGAGGGTAACATTTTTATTAAAAGATGAACATGATTGATACAATTGTTGTATTTATAAAGGAGGAAGCTGACACTAGTTCCTTACTAACTAACTACTTAGAAACTAACTAATTGACACTTAACAAATCAGTTAGTTCCTAACAACCTTTCTTTTACGAAAGTCCCTAACAACATGTGAACTAATATTTTAACAATTATAACAATGTTTATCTCAAAAGTTTAAAAAAATATTAAATGATGTGGCAACAAGTAAAACAAAATTAGTTTAAAAATAAGTAAAGCAATAATCATCGTTTCTCATTGAACCGTGCTAGCAAGCAGACCGACTAAGAAAGCACTCCCGCTTGACGCTTGTGGGACTGTGGACCATACTGGACCGCACTGTCTAGCAGGCCGACTATATTATCGCTCCCCTCACTTAATAAGGCCGGCGTTGGTGTGAAACTATTAAACGATGTGGTAACACATAATAAATTGATGCATCTGTAAACATTTTTACACTTAGTGTGTATATAAATAAATTCTTATATTATTGTTGCCACGTCATTTGATGCATAGTAGGAGTATTTTGTTAAAAAAAATAATTTGATGCCACAATAGTGGAAGCATAAAACTTGTGAGTTGATTGATCATTTGGCTGTGACGGTATTTACAGATAGGTGGCTTCTCATGAGAGATTTCAACCTTATCCTTTCGCATGATGAAAAAGAAGGTGGTAATTTTGGAAACTCTTCTCTTATATCTTTATTTCGGGACACAATTCAAAGACATAACCTTGTTGATATTGGTTTTGAGGGAGACAAATTCACTTGGCACAATAATCAAGATGGTGATGCTAACATTAAGGCTCGACTGGATCGAATGCTAGCTACCACAGAGTGGTACTTTCTTTATCCCACGACTTCGGTTTTACACTTAACAAGGCATGCATCTGATCATATGCCTTTGTAGTTGCGGCTAGCATCTAGAAAACCAAAGGAAAGAAGGAAAATTCTAAAATTGCAGCGTTTTGAAGAATGCTGGACTCGGGATAGTGATATTATGGAGGCAGTGAAGGGATCTTGGGAGCTCTCCAATGGTTCTATGAATGGTAGAATTATTTCTTGTGTTAATGATCTTTCTAATTGGGGAAAAGACTGATTTGATGAAGTCCCCAAGCAAATTAAGATTATGCAAAAAAGAGTGGAAGAGCTAAATAAACAATCTCGTTAAGAGGGTGTGGTGTCTGAAATCAGAAGGATGGAGCCCAAGCTTGATGATTTATTGGAGAGTGAGGAGATTTGGTGGGCTCAGAGATCTCGGGCTCTTTGGTTAAAACATGGTGATAAAAACACAAAATTCTTCCACCAAAAAGCTTCCCAGAGAAAATGAAGAAATTGGGTGGATAGTATTTGGGACGATCATGGAGAAAAATTCTCGGAGGAAGAGGACATTGCCACTGTTTTCAATAATTTTTTCCAGGAGCTTTTTACATCAAATCACACAGAGAGAATTAATGAAGCAGTGAAGGTGGTGAAAGATAGATTGTCTGCACCTATGAGAGATATCTTGGATGCTGAATTTTCAAGGGATGAAATCTATTGAGCAGCCAAGCATTTGAAGCCCCATGCAACTCCAGGGCCTGATGGTATGCCGATATTATTTTATCAACAGTTCTGAATATTGTCGGGAAAGACGTTACAACTCTTGTTGTAGACATTCTTAATGGTGGCGGTAATCCCAGCAGTATTAATCACACATATATTTGTCTCATCCCCAAAAAAGAAGAAGCCTAAGATTGCAGGTGATTTTCGACCTATTTCCCTTTGTAATGTCATTTTCAAAATAATTACTAAAGCAATTGCAAATAGGTTGAAGGTTATTCTTCTTGATATTATTGGAAAATTCCAAAGTGCCTTTGTTCGAGGGAGATTGATTACTGACAATGTATTACTTGCTTTTGAGTCCTTTCACCATATGAGAAAAAAAGGAATGGTAAAAAAGGGTGTGTGGGCCTAAAGCTGGATATGTCCAAGGCTTATGATCGTATTGAATGGAATTTTTTGACTGAGGTATTGAAGTCCATGGGTTTTTTCTAAAGAGTGGCAATCTTTGATTTATAACTGTATCTCTACAGTGTCTTTCTCTGTATTCTTTAATAGAAGTCCTTGTCAAAATTTTGTCCTCAGAGGGGTCTGCGTCAAGGTGATCCACTGTCGCCTTATCTTTTCATTATTTGTATTGAGGTATTTTTAGGTCTTCTAAATAAGGCGCAGGTGAATAATGATCTTCATGGAATTCAAATTGCTAGAGGTGCTCCCATTATTAGTCACCTCCTTTTTGCGGATGACAGTTTAATATTTTACAGGGATTCTTTCCAAGGTGCACAGACAGTTAATAATATTCTTCATTTGTATCAATTAGCCTCTGATCAACTCATTAATCTAGACAAATCTGAAATCTCTTTTAGCTGAAATGTTCCTGAAGATAGAAAAAATTTGTTCCAAGGTTGGATGCAAATTAAGGCTGTTGAGTGTCACTCTAAGTATCTGGGGCTACCTGTCTTTATTGGTAGGTCTAAGCAACATGTCTTCAATTTTGTTCAAGATAGAGTTTGGAAGAAGCTAAAAGGTTGGAAGGAAAAATTCTTGTCTATAGCGGCTAGAGAGGTTTTGATCAAAGCAGTGGCCCAGTCTATTCCTACTTATGTAATGAGTTGTTTTCTACTTCCCTTTGGCTTGTGTGACCATATAGAAAGCATGATTTGTAAATTTTGGTGGGGCAGTAAGCAAGGAGAGCGAAGAATCCATTGGATAAATTGGGATATAATGTGTAGAGAAAAAAAGAAAGGTGGTATGGGCTTTAGAACTTTCAATGAATTTAATTTGGCTATGTTGGCGAAACAAGGTTGGCGTATTATTCATAATGAGCACCTATTGCTTTCCCAGTACTTGAAAGCGAGATATTTTCCTAGGAAGAACTTTATGACGACCATTATAGGATACAATCCGAGTTTTACTTGGAAAAGTATTTTACAAGCTCGTGGTGAAGTGATTGACAAGGCTGGGCTATGGAGAGTGGGAGATGGTCACTCTATTCACATATGGGAGGATGGTTGGCTGCCTCTTCAACAGGGCTACAAGTTATGGACTCCGAAACCGTCCCATATCGATATTTCCTTTGTTTCGGAGTTAATTGATCAAGATGCTAGAAGCTGGAATGTGCAGTTGATTCATAATATTTTCCTTGCCTTTGAGGCACATCAAATTCTTCAAATCCCTTTGCCTATGCAGCATGATTCTTTTATTTGGGGGCCTGCAAAGAATGTGATATTTAGTGTTAAATCTGCTAACAGGTTTCTAAAGAATAGAAGGGAATTGATTCACTCTCATTAGTCAGAGTTGGCAAATGATAAGTCGATTTGGTCAAAATTGTGGAAGGTTAAATCCATACCTAGACACACACATCTTATGTGGCGAATTATGCATGAAAGGCTCCCTGTTAGACATGCTTTGTTTAATAAGGGTGTAAGGTGTTCACCTATGTGTTCTCTTTGTGGCCAAAGCATTGAAACAATTTCTCACTTGTTTATGGAATGTGAGTGGTCCAAACAAGTTTGGTTTGTTTCTAGTCTGGGAATCACTTTTCATAATCTTGCTGAGAATATAATATCCTTTACGGAATGGATTGAGAGCATTATAAAACATGAGCCAGAGGAGATAATACAACATGTTATGGCTATTTGTTACGAGATCTGGTTGGGTAGAAATAAAAAATGCTTTGAGAATGTGAATGTTGACACTCTCATATGTGCTGAAAAGGCAACGAGTTCAGTCACCCAATTCCGTAATGCAGGATTGATACAAGTGCAAAACTTAGGGCCACCAATGCCTCTTTCACAAGTTCGTTGGGTGCGTCCTCCTCCAGGTATGTATAAGCTTAATGTTGATGCCTCTACCCAACCTTCTGGTGATATTTGGGGATTAGGAGCAATGGTGAGAGATGCAGTTGGAGTGGTAGTTGCTGTTGGTAGCTGGACAGTTCAGGTATTGCCAGATTCGGATGTAGCAGAAGCTCTAGCTATGCGGAAGGGTCTAGAGTTTGCGGATGATTGTTTCTTTTTAGATCTTGTGGCTGAGTCAGACTCCTTAAATGTTATTTTGGCTTTGACTGAACAACATTACTCTACTTCTTATATGGGTCCTATCATAGAGGATTGTAAACAGTTATGCTCTAGTTTTAATAGTTTACAATTTCTTCATGTTAGGCGTGAGACTAATCAGCCTGCCCACTCTTTAGCTAAATTTGCTCTTCATAATCCTGATCATGTATGGATTGAGGAGACTCCAAATTGTATATCTGCAGTATTGGCTTTTGATTTGTTGCCAGACGTGATTTAATGAATTATTTTTCATCGTCAAAAAAGTGTAAAAATATCTAATTTCACACTGATTAATAATGGTAGTTAAGTACATTTAATTTTCTTGATTTCATATAAAATAAGAACTACATTTACTAAACTATCCTTAATCATAATGGTCTTTGCTAAGGAATTCTTGGAAAACAAAAGTTGAATTAACTCACATCTCAATTGGGTGTGTATATTTTTAGGATTTCACAGTTTTGGTTTGTATATTCATAATGATACCATGAGTGCTTTAGGGCGCCTTCAAGATATGTTTTCAGATTACGTTTGTACAATTACAACCCGTCTTTGCTCATTGGATGCAAAATACCCACATTTTAGCACTTGGCACAACGGCCCATGGTGCAACAATAAGAAACAATAAGATATGCACGAGTGAGATTTGAGGGTTATAGAGTCACGTAAAAAAATAAATAGTCAAAATATTTTTTTATTTTTATTTTCAAAATATTACATTAATATATAGTTTACAATAGATATTCCTAAAATTGATTATTTTTATGAAAACATTTTACCAAATAGCTTATAACTTAGAAGCAACTTTTAAGTTAAAAAAATATGAAAATTACCAAACAACTTTAGCTTTATTTATAAAGCTCTTATTTTTAGTTTTGACTTTAAAGTACTACCTCCGTCTCTCTATATATAAGACTCTTTTGACCAAATCACACAAATTAAGAAAAATAGTCAGTGCATTAAATTTATCAACAATGTGTATTATTTTTTCAAAATCACCCTTCAATTATTAGGACTCATATTTTTCCAAGACTCTTAAAAGAGAGAAATGATTACTCATTAATTAAGGGTATTCTTGTAAAGAAATACCCCATCTGTTATTATTTATAAGCCCTTTTAGACAAAAAAACGCATATTAAGAAAAGTAGTTAACATAGTTAAATTTGTCTATAATGTGTATGTTTTTCCAAATTTATCATTCAATCATACTTTTAATTAATTAATGCATGTCTTAGATTTTTAAACAATATGCAATTAATTAGAGGTACTTTTAAAAAAAATAATTAATGTATCTTGTAATTTGAAAAGGAGCTTATAATTAGTTATAAGTTTTTTTTTGCTTAAATATGCTTTTTGTCCCTATAAATATGGGGTACTTTGGTTTTCGTCCCTAAATTTTTTATTTTTTATTTTAAATTCATCTCTGCAATTTACGCTGTTTCCATTTTCGTCCTTCTCCGTCCATCTCTGTTAGTTACATGCTGAGGTGGCAAATGTTTTGCCATCTTGACCATGCTTATGTGGATTATTTATCATATTTGGCATCTGAATCATCCTCCCCTTCTAATTTAATTATTTAAAAAAAAAACAAATTTGGCATCTGTAATTTAATGATTTAAAAAAAAAAAAAAGAAGCAAATGAAACCCTAAACTTTTCTCCCTTCCCCTGTGCTGTTGCGTCCACCCCATCATCCTCCCCTACTACCACCACCCACCCCCATTTTCACCAGTTTTCAATTCGCAACTTGGTCAAGCTTCAACTAGTGAGGATAACCAGCAAATGCACATCAGCTCTGCCAACAGGACACATTAGGATTCCCTTCATTTCCAATTTGTTGCAATTCTGGCTGTGTTCCCTTCTCTTTTAGCTGGAAGATTTCATTTGGTTACGCCTTTCCCGGCCACCTCCCAGCTAGACCTCTGGAAAAATTGTTGCAATGTTCACATAACCACCTCCATTTCTTCTACCCATTTTCTAGTCCAGAGTGGATCTTAATTGCAAAGACCCTTTTTTGTATACAACACCCCAGTGAGAAAACAAAAAAAATCAGAAAGCAAAGAGAGAAAAGAGAGAGGTTGAAGAGGACCCCTTCACAGATGGCCGCCATCGGCCTCACGGAGCCGCCACCGTGCTCCCCCACTGTCGTAACTCGGCGTCGCTACACCATGCGGCTGGTGCCACCCCGCTCCCTCCGTAGATCTATTTCTCGCTATGAAGGATGGGATTTTGGGTCTTCCCCAACCTTCCCCCACAGAAAATCTCAGACCCACACAACCCCAAACATCAACAAACAGAGACCAATAAACCCATCAAACCATCTTGCAAAAAAAAGAAAATGAATCGGAGAGAGAAGGAAGCCGAAAGAAACAATGAAAGAAGGGGTGCTCCACCACTTCAAACAGTGGTGCTCAGCCACGAAATCCAGCCCCATTCGGTTCATTGCCGCGAAATCCACCGCCATCTCCGCTCTCAGATCTCATTTTCTCTCTCTTTCGCTCTCTCCCAGATCTCGCTCTTGCTCTCTCATTTCTCTCTCCCGTCGCGATTCCCCCTCCGCGCTTCCACCTCTTCTCCCTCCTCCCTGCTTCCTCTGCTCCGTTCCACCCCCATTCTCAGTTTTTTTTTTTTTTTAAATCCCATTAATCCAACAGAAAAAATAATGGTGACAAATTAAAGATGGTGGAAGGCACGTCAGAAAAAATGGTGACACATTAGCCACGTCGTTTATCAGTTAACGGAAGAAAATGGGGAAGGACGAAAAATGAAAATGGCGTAAATTGTAGGGATGAATTTAAAAAAAAAATTGTAGAAACGAAAACCATAGTATCCAATATTTATAGGGAGGAAAAACATATTTGAGCCTTTTTTTCCTCTTAAAAGAGGCTTATAAAAAGTAACAAAGGAAATAATTAATATATCTAATAATTTGAAAAAATATTTTATAAAATAAGACAACTTTTTTTTTAAAATAGTCTTATACATGGAGACAGAAGTATTAGGTTTTAAGCTAAAAAAGATGAGACAAACACATCCTTAATATGGATATATAGTTAAAATTTGCTTATTCTTAAATCCACTAAGCCTAGAAACTTTTTTCTTATAATTACGTTCGGAGGGGTATAAGTATAAATTAAACTCTTGTATTATTGATTCCCATGTAGCCGATAATAACGGGAGTAGTTCAAACTTTGAAGAAACCAAATTTGTTGAGAGGATTGGCATTATTATATGATGATGATTCTCATATTTTAACGAACACTTATTTAATGATTAACAGTCAACTGTTAGTAGCAACAACATTTTGAGATCGGGTGTTTCTTTTTTTGTTTGTTGAAGCAAAAAAAAAAAAAAAGGCGTATTGAAAAGTTCTGGATCGGGTGTTTGCCATTAATTCTTGTCGTTCTGGATATTGAAAAGTTCATCATTTTTGTAGGACTACTACACATACACATAAGATAAGATGCATAGAACCTGAAGCTGAAAGTTAAAATCAAAAGGCGCCGTCCTCTTTTTTCTTTTATTGTAAATAAATAAATGTCAGCATTTCCCTGCCCCTGCCACCCATGGCCGCCACCTTCCTCAGTGCCTTTGTCAACCATTCTTCACTAGAATATGCCTTCGTTGCACTTTAATTTTTTATTTATTTTTTGATAAATTATTTATTACTTTTGGTACCGATTGACTTAGCCTTTTATTAAAAACTATTTTAAAATTAAAGATAAAAATACGTGTTTTAATAATAAAGTTAAAGTTGTTTAATGGTTTTACATTTTTTAGTTTAATTTTTTTTTTGTTTATAAAATAAAAAAACAAAATTTGTAGAAAGAATTATATAACATGTCATTTTATAAGACAAGGGTGACAGTTTTACTTTTAACTGTTTTAACGGTTTTACTTCATTATTGTTTATGTAACTTTGTAACTCTCAACTTGTTTATTAGTAGTAGTAGTAGTATGTAGGATAGGAGTATTTTTTATATTTTACCAAACAAAACCCAACCGATTTTTTAAGAAAATAAATTTCTGCGAAACCAAACCACCGCCCATTGAGCAAGTTCGGTCTTTAATTAATTATTTATAGTCATCGACACTGATCCCGTGAATACCGTTACGTGCATTTGTAAATTGGAGAATTTTTTTCTTATAAAAAAAACTACTACTAAAGAACTTCTTGGCGTAAACTTGATTCCACAGCAAATAATTGAACTCTATTTTCTAGACACGTGGCACTTTCTCACTTCGACACGCGCTTTGATGAAGATGGAAATATTAACTGTGACTGAGAAGTATAAAAAACACGGTTTTTCCACATTTCTTATTGTCTAAGACTAAGATACTTCCCTTTCCCAAATTATTATTAATTACTAGTATTTAATAATCACAGCAAAAAGAACCTTCCCCAAATGCTTGCTTATAAATATGATATGATTACTCTTCCATTTCCATACCAAATTCAACACATCAACATTTTCATCCAATTACAATATGCAATCCATTTCTTTGATAAACTCCTCACAAATATTCCATCCATTTTCATCCACCAAGCCAACCGGTTCTAACGGCAGAAAAACCAGTTCGTTTGTTCCAATTATGGCTTCAAAAAGAGGAGCAGCGGATCAGAATTTCGGTGGCAGGTTGGTGGATGAGAGCATGATAATCCTGAGGAAAAGGATCCATGAGATGAACATGATGGAGAGGAATTATGAGCCACCTTCAGATTGGATGGAATGGGAGAAGCGTTATTATACAAGCTATGACTCCATCATATGTGAAGCAATGGGAGTTCTGCAGACACAATTGATGAATACTAGGCCAAGCGTTGCTCTTGGTGCCATGGCTTTGGTTGCAATTAGTGTGCCAACTACTTCTGCTGTTGTTTTTCTTCATCTACTGGAATTAGCCAAGGCTGTTTTTGCTGGGATTCATCTTTGAATTAGTGGTTTGGTATTTGTAAAAAACCATTTAATTCTTTTCTAATATATATTTATAATCTATCAATTGTATATACAATCATATATAAGAGCATCTGTTAATTAGGGACACAGATCAGGCTATATGGGGGATTAGATTTATATGTTCACCCAAAATGCAGCTTTTTATGATTTGTGTTGTGAACAACTCATATGTAGTTATATGTTGTTGGTTTGATTAATTTTCTTTGTATCGGTTCCTTTTACTTGACAGATTCTCGAAAATATAATACGGCTTAACGTAACTTAATTAGATGAAAATTCTTGAACAAGGATCGGCGGAGTTAAGTGTTTTCTGTTGTTCTCTTTCTTTTACCAGCGTAATACGAAAAGAAAAGAGAAAAGGAAATAGATTATTATAGATATATAAGAAAATCCTCCCAAGATGAATACTAGCCCATTAGTTGCTGAATCAGCCCTGAAGCTTGTGGACATAATTAATTAATTCCGTCGTCAAGGGAGTGAGATCTAGATCTTAGATCTTAATTAGATCAATGGGGGTATAGTTGAAGTGTCTTGCAATGACAGGTATTTCCATTTAAAACATACTAGTTGAAACAATCCGTGCTTAGAAAAGGTGGCAAAAAAAAAATGAAACCTAATAAAGTTAATTATTTTTTGGTGAGAAAATAGTTTTTGACAAAAAAAACGAATAAATGTGATTTTGATATGTGTCCTTAGTATAGTTAAGTTTTTATAAATAGATTAATAAATTCTCGCATTAATTTAAGCATGTTTGACTATTCTGAATTGAGACATTTAATTCAGAAAATAAAATAAAAATTAAAGTTATAATTGGTATACATATAGGAATTACAATGGTCCATTAATAACTTTACATGTAATGTAAATTTTTTATCTCCTCCATCTCCTCCGTACTATTGACACATGTTTTCTGAAACATGGATATCTTCTTGTGTATAAATCCAAGAAGTCAGTCAATCATGCTGCAGCAGCCTCAAATACTGAAGAATCTAGTGCTGAGTCTTCTCTACATGGACATACAAAGTAACAAATTCAAGGTTTATTGGCTTTGTTATCTCAGCCCCCTCCTACCGCAACCTCATGTTTCTAATTTGGTTAGCACTCACAATCTTACAACCTCAAATTCCATTTCAGGTAAAAAGTAAATCCCTTAGATATTAGATTCAACGGCTACAGATCATACCACCTCTTCTTTAAATTCTTTTACCACTTATAGATCAATTTCCCCTGTCCCTGTGATCACTACCAAATGGCCAACACAGTTCGCCCACTCATTGTGGAACCTTTCATTTTATTGACACACTAATTCTGTATAATGTCTTTTACATTCCCTCATTTTTCTTGTAATCTAATTTCTGTCACTAAACTAATTGTCTCACTTGTCTTGCTACGTAAATTATATGGTAATGTGGGCGGAGTGCTAGGAGGGCAGGTGAGGGAGGGATCAACATGGTGGAAAGACGTTTTATCACTAGAAGAAGGGGTGGGGGGCTGTAACCAAAATTGGTTCTCCAATTCTCTATCCAAAAAGGTAGGCAACAGGTTGGACACACATTTTTAGGTAGAACTGTGGTGTGCGGGTGAGTCACTACAACAGATTATTTAAAAGATAACGCACTTTAAGTAGCGCTTACAATGGAAGTGCTACTTAAAATTAGGTGGATAGAGGTAAAAAAAACAGCGCTTCTTAGTAAAAAATGCTACTTTAGCTAATAAACAGCGCTTCAGAACACAAAACGCTGCTTTAGACGTAGAGGAATAAACAACGCTTAAGTGGGGAAGCACTGTTTAAAGTTGTACTAAAAGAATAAATAGCGCTTAATATAGAAAGCGTTAATTTTGATCCTAACAATAAGTAGCGCCTCCTCTATGAAGCGCTACTTATTCTCAATAAACATATGCGATATTATATTCACGCTCGCGTTGATCTGCTCTCCCTCGAGACTTCACTCGTGTTCTCTCCACTACTCCTATCTCCTCCACGAAGCATCTTCACTCCCAGCTTTAATTTAACCCTAAAAGAGACCCACTCACCCTCATTCCCCCACCTTCAGGCGCCGCACACACACATACACAAACACTCACTTCCTTTCTTCATCCCACGGCTCCCTCTCCCATTTTTTCTCTTCCTCCCATCTTCTTCTCCTGATTCTTCGCCTCCACCTCCTATTCCCTCTCTTTTCCTTATCTCTTATTCACCAAGAAAACCCTAACCCTATTAGGCCACGACCCTTCCCCTTTTTTTCGGACTCAATCAATCCCTTTCTTCCTCATACTTTTCTGTTTTCTTTCCTTTTTTTGGGATCCAATCTTGAGAATAAATCGAATCAATTAACACAAAATCTCGAATCAAGTGGAGATTCGGAAAAATAATGCGGATCTTCTCCAAAATTACAGGTTGAAGCGCAAAAGGGGGTATTCGGTCCAATCTCTTCCCTTTCTCTTTCTATTTTTATTTCAATCACTGATTTGGGTCTTTATTTCGTTTCAAGTCTATATAACTGGACGCATGCTCACAGAAAAAAGGGAGGAGAAGAGCGAACTGGGGAGTGAACCCAGAGGAGAAAGAAAAAAAGGACACTGTTTTTCGAAGATCTGTTTGTTTGATCTAGAGATCTTTTTTTTTTAAGCCACCGCGTCGGAATTACGAACGGAGATCTGGTGAGTTTCGTCTCTGTGTTGATTTCCCAATTTTTCTCCAAACCCTAACTTCTCCTTATCAAGTCTCCAAACCCTAACTTCGTCTCTGTTTTGAATATTCTGTGATTTCAGTGAGATCCGGAAACTTCCATTCCAGATCCAGAAACTTCGTCTCTGTTTCGTCTCTGTGTTCGTGAAATTGTTTCGTGAAGATGAAATTTCATCTCTATTTTGAATATTCTGTGATCAAGATGAAATTTCGTCTCTGTTTTGAATATTCTATGATCAAGATGAAATTGTTTCGTCTCTGTGTTGTTTCATCTCTGTGTGTGATTCTTGCATCGTGTACGTAATGCTGAAAAACAAAAGGGGAATAAACAGCGCTTCCTTAAAGGAAGCGCTACTTATTCCCACCTTTAAGCAGCGCTGTTTAAAGGTGGAAATAAGTAGCGCTTCCTAAAAGAAGCGTTGTTTATTCCCTATTTTCAACAGCGTTGTCTAAGCGCTCCTTTTTTGTAACACATTCAGCAGCAACTGAATAAGCAGCGTTTTTAAGCGCTGTTTAAGGCAAAAAATAAGCGCTGTTTATTCCCAAATTTGTTGTAGTGAGTGCTTTAGGAATAGATTTGGCACGCTATTTAATTTAGCAATCAAGAAAGATGCTTTGGTGGCTGAAGTGAGATGTTGGGGGGAAGGAATCTACCGTTGGGAGTGGGATTGGAGGAGAAGATATTTAGTTGGAAAGAAGATTTGGTGCAGCAGTTAAGAAGTGAGTTAGAAGGGTTAGTTTTTAGGGAGGAAGAGTGTGATGTTTGGGTTTGGAAAAAGGAAAAATTAGGCACATATTCAGTAAAATCTGCTTATAAAGTTTTGGTGAAAGACCAACGAGTTGAGGGGGAGGTCCTACACCAATTAGTGTGGAACAAAGTTGTCCCTCTGAAGGTGTCCATGTTTTTTCCTTTTCAAGATAGGAATCATCAACAGGGACGCTCAAAAATGTCGTGGATGCCGAAGAGAAGTTGGGACTTTGTCTCACTTGTTCTTTGAATGTCATCGCTCTCATTTGGTGTGGTCAGAAATCCTCAGTTGGGTAGGAATTTCTTCGACTCTGCACAATGATGGCAAATCACATTTGTCCCAATTTGAGGGGCTCACTCATGGAGGCAAAGTCTTTAGAGAAAGATTCTTGACAATTTGGTTCTCGTCCATATAGGTGATTTGGAAGGCACGTGTTGGGGTTTGCAACAATAATTGGAATAGAAATGACAAGCAACCAAACCAAACAATTCCTGTAACACCCCGCCGAGACAGGGCGTCACTTTATCCTAATTCAGAATCAACATATTTTCAAATTAACATCAGAGTACGCAACAGAACATATTGGCTGTGATGCACACTGCTTCCCAGGCTCTAAGTACTTGATTTTCTTGTTCATCTGTTATTTATTATCATATAATAGAAACACACTAGAAAACAAAAGGGTAAGACACTCGTCAATCACTAACAAGTAGGAAACAACATAGTAGAGAGACTGTTATCATGCTCACCAGCATATCACAACCATCATTAACATAAATACACACTCAAACTCTTGAGTACACGGTCACAGACCAGACTATACTCATACATTGTACTGATAAACCTGACCACATGGTCACAGACCATATCATACTCTGATATCATAGACTGACATGGGTCATGGGTCTTTCGGATGATTACCGGCCTTACAGACCCAAACCACTGGACATTCAGCTGATCACTGGCTCTACTGTCCAGAGGATGACACATAACATCGGTCCTTCGGCCTGATCACCGGCCCTACAGACCTAACTGACATAGGATACCGAGCTTTCGGGCTGATCACCGGCCCTACTAACCCAAACCACAAATCGTTGAACGTTGCGGTGTAGGGAAATCGCGCAATAATCAAAGATAAAACGCAACGGAAAAAAAAATTTCCTTTCCATGGATCCTTGCGAATGGTCATGATTCAGGGATTACGTTGGTTACCTCTTGTAGCGCAGACCGTTGCAGACGAGAACTGGAGTCGAGCACGAGCGTTGTACTGATGACAACACCTCTACGCAAATTCACACGAATGCATTTCGAACGGGAGCGGCCCGCTTCATCGTTAGCCGACGAATCTGAGCCGGCGATCACTTAACGCACTCCAAGGTCTCTGATTTACTAGGGTTAATTCCTTGTCTGAACTTTCAGCTTAAATGTTTTACTTATAGAACCACTTAAGACTGACCTAGCGGCGCACCGTAGCTTACCATGTGCTGCGTTGCTCTTGACTTACGATGGTGCGTCATAAGAGCGCACCACTGAATAAAACGAGTCTTACTCATTTATATTTAATCTCCCATTAATCTGTTCTTATGTGTGTGACCCTGTAGGCTCCCGTAATGTTGGCAATAATATTAAATCACTATTTAATATTATAAACAGAGAGCGGTGTCTAGCAATACATCACTGCTACCCAAGTAACGAGAATGTCAGTGTTATGACGTAACCTTTCCGTGATAATGATCATATATATAATTACCCTTTTGCCCTTATATCTATATTGAACACAGGGCATAGTGTGTGTCACCCTTGTATAGTTCAACATTATATTCCTTGATACCCAAGTAGACTAAGTAACAACAAATAAGATCAATATCTCAAATTGACTTATTTCAGCATGGCCATGCATTTTACAGTCATACTCTATCAAGGGGCCCACAGATATTACTCCTGCTATGTAGGAGGGGCAAATCCCATCTAGGTCGCTCATGTCCCTCTGCATGACTCGTGGAGTGTCCAGTTAACCGACTTTATAATTATCTTGTTACAGACAATGTTTGACAGCAACAAAACACTCAACTCCTCATGTAGGGACCATAGTGGTTTCAGGTCAAAGGGTGGAATACACCACTATCACTATGAGAATAACTTATGATACTTACATAACGCACTGTGTAGTATTCTCATGGCGGGTCAATCCAGTACACAATTACCCTAATGTGTATCTATGCGGTGACTTGATATCTCATATATATAACCTGTGAGATAAGGTTATCAGTCCACCCACATAATAGTCTTAATGTATTATTATTGCCCTTATTGATAATAATACTCGACTACTGATATTTAAGAGTAAGTTCTATAGTATCTCACAACCGAGTCATCGACTCGATGTTCTATTAAAATTGAACTTTTACTCAAGGACTTTATTACGTTGAAACAAACATATTAACTGAAATGCCTCATATAATAGATAAATAACATGATACAAATTATAAGTTCGAAAGGAACTACATTAGCCTCTAGGGCTTATACTAACATGCGGGCCATTATCGCCTTACTCCCTAGACCCATCACCAGTCTCAGGGCACAGAAGGATGAGGTAAGTTGGTTGTCCCAGGAACATATCCTGATATGCTACCATCTCTGATTATCAGTTATGGCATCCCATACTACCATACCCAATTACTGGAGTAAGGCACCGTCATGGGCGCAAGGACGACATTCCCTATATAGAGAATGGCCAAGATTGTCCACCTGTCAGACATGGAGTCCTAGAGACTCATCCACGTGACCGAGAACACAAACCCTCAAGGTCACCGATTATCTCCAAACCACTCCGTACCTTAGGTATCATAGACATGGAGAACCTCGTCGGAAAGACCTAGCATACTCCTCAAGGCCACCGACTTATCTCATTACCATCCCGTCGATACCTCAAGTACACTAACCTCGGGTACACCAACCCGACCATCACCACAAACGGAGCATCGACGGTAATACTTCCTACTACCGTCTAGGGATTCGCAAACCTCTATCTAGAGGGCGGCACCCTTGACTCATACATCGGACCTACATATATCATATATAGCCAGTACATAAATATCAGCATACTAATCAGATTATCAATCATCTTTAATCAACATAAGGATCAACTCTAGTGTCGCTCAGGGGACCTACTACTGACATGTTATCATTCAGTACATCAGCAGTCACATAGTCATAAAGCAATCATATCAAAACATCTCAACAATCAGCATTCATCCATAGATTTCAATAGATCATTCCTATGGTTGATAGACCTCTGACAATTGTCCTCAAATATCACAGGTCACAGCCACTCTCCTGAGGTGTTGCTGTTATCAACCCCTAGTAGGGTTAAGGTCCCCTACACATGCTAACAGTACTACTCTACTACCTATTTTCCTAGTGATTAAGGTATCTTCCCCCTTACCTGGCTTAGAAGACTGTTGTCGCTCGTGTCCCATTCTCGCGTCCCTGTCGCGCCTCCCGAGCTCCTCCACACCCTCCCAAAGGATCCTTTGGAAGAAGTGAGGAGAATGGAGGGTGAAGGGTGGTATTTATATCCATTTTGGGTCCATCGCGTCACGATGGTCCTCAGGCATAAATCCCCTGGCGTCGCAACGTGGTGCACGTGTCAGCAATCTCATGCTCTGATCCACCAACTTAACTCACCGACTTACGTCGCGTCGCGAACAGATTTGTACTAGTCTCATCGCGTCGCGATAGAGGCTGACAAAAAATGTTTCATTTTTGATGTTCTAGAAGGTTCTCGAGTGTTCCACATCTTTCTAGAATATTCTAGGCCTTTCTTATTATTTCTATATAATTCTTAGGGTTTCTGGGTCTCACTTAAGCCCATTTTATCCCTAATTAAGGTTTTAATCACTCATTTATCATCTAATTGCTAAGTTAATTATTCTTCTAATACTGTTTAAAATCCAGGATGTCACAATTTCAGCCAACCAAGAATCAACAAAGAACAAATCTAATAATGTGCAATTCGAAACCCTAAATCACAATTAACCAATAAATAGAGAAGGAGAGGAAATTAACACATAGAAATTGTTGACGCAGTTCAGTCTCAACAATGACCTACATTTGCGGGAGAGAGCAGCCCTCCATATCCACTATCTTTAATGAGTCCTTTACAAAAGATTACAAAGCCCTTTACAATCTCATCCAATTTTTCAAGATGAACAATCTCAAGATCTCTCACTATGAATCTCTCTCACTCAATGAATAACCCTTAAGATTTACAATAGAAGAAGAAGAACCCCCTCTATGAAACCCTAAGTCCCCAAGGTGTTTGAAGGTGTTTCCCAAATTCCCAAATCGCTCAAATCACGTTTATGCACTTCTGTTTCGCGATTCTACAGAAAAATGCTTATATACTCGCAAATCTGCAGACTGTGAATCGATTCACACTGATTGTGAATCGATTCACACTTCCAGCTTCAGCTCTCAGTGAGACACTTCTATTCACAAACTTGTGAATCAATTCACCAATGCCCAACTTTGATGATCATAGAGAGATTTCCAAAGCACCTGATGCCCAAAACACTCATGAATCGATTCTCAATGCCTGTGAATCGATTCACCTGATGAGAAAACACTCATATGCATTCCAATGCTTCCCAAAATTGATTTTAAGGCATTTTCCCACAATTCTCCACATTGACTTCAAATCAGTGATGATGATTAACAAGTACCCATCATCAAAGTGTTGCTCCCTCCATTATTCGGAATCATGTCTCGGAGAAATTGATCAAGTCCAAGCAATTCTTGAACCTTGATCTAGAAAGTGATTTAGTGAACATATCTGTCGGGTTGTCCTCCGAAGCAACCTTCTCAACCAAAACTTCTTTAGACTAAACAACATCTCTAATGAAGTGCAGACGGATATCGATGTGCTTTATCCTTTTAATGGTACACTTGGTGATTTGCCAAATGGTGTTCCAATCCAAAAGTTGGGAGGTGACTAATATGGTGGAGGAGATGAAACTACAAACATGGAACTGGTTTTTTTCAAAAACTAAGACAGCAGATTACTTGGTGTCACAATGGTGTTTAAATCCCAAGGCCTGTCTTGGTATTGGCTAGGAGAGGTGACAGGGAAGTTGTACTGGACAAAGGGGCTGGTGTTATATTACATAATGAATGTGTTTCAATAGGAATCAAGCAGAAACCTAGTTAAGATCATAAGACTGCGACAGATTTGAATCGGGCATAGGAGTTATGCAGCAAATATGGCTAAGAATAGGTGAAATACCAGCAGCACAACATATAATTAATTTGGACAGCTGGTACTATGCAGCAACCATGTAATTTGTTTGCATTTTTCAGTTAGCCTAGATGTAGTGGTGATATTGACCACCCAAAAAAAAAAAAAAAAAAGATGTAGTGGTGATATTGCCGTTGAATCCTGTGTGTTTTGTTGTAACAGAATCAGGTGCTTAGTATCTATTGACTAACACATGAATTTAGGAGTGTTACTAATATTCTGGTGGTTGTAAATTGACTGATGGTGTCATGGGTTCAGCTTGAGCCCATGTCATATTGTTTTCAATAAATTTTTGGCTTTTTCAAGAAAAAATTATATTTCTTTCATTGATAATTTGCTAAAATATAAATTAATGTATTATGTTTTAGGTGTGCGAAAATTTTAGACAGAAAATAATGAGAAATATATCATGGGAAATGATGATTTTCTAGAGAGATTGCGTCGCGAATAGTTCACGATTGATTAGTCAAACATTTCACTAACATCAAAGTATACCGGTTGTTCCTAACAAAAATTATAGAGACTAATTTAGTCTTTGAAAAATAAAAAATATTAATTTAGTTCTTAAAAATCTCAAATATGGGTCAAATTAATCTTTGATAGGGATTAAAATATTCTTAAAAATTATCTTTAAAATGACTAATTTGTCCCATATTTAAGATTTTTAAAGACTAAATTAGTCTCCGTAATTTTTTTTTAGACCAATTCCTTTTAAAGCAAACCATGTTAAGCCTCGTAAAAATTCCATGAAAAGTGTTTCGCGACGTATAGCATCTCTCATATATTATATATCCGCCAGTCAGTTATTTCCAAGTGAGTGGAATGATGGTAGCTTATGTAGCAAATGCTAAAACCTTCACGACAATCATATTTGATTGTAGCTCCACGTTGGACACTATGCATTTCTTGTAAGTTACAATTAACTTGTCGATTGTACCCAAAAATAAAGTAACTTGTTGAACGATGCTGATAATGTTTTTTTTATTTAATTTGTTTGTTTGCTTGTTAGCGTTGATATGCTTTTTTTCATATAAAAAAATATATTTGGAACTAGGGGCGGCCAAATATATATAAAGCCCTTGTCTTAGTCTTAGGTTCTTAAAATATTTGTATTTATTAATATTCTCTCATTAAAAATAATATAAAATAAAGTTATTAATTAAGGATCTGATTGATTGTGTCATTATTTTTTTATTTTTAAAAACTATTCTATATAAACATTTTTAAAAATTGTTTGTAAAAATTAAAAAGCTACTCCTACTATTCAGTTTTAATTAGTAATAAAAAAACAAATTGTTTGATAAATTTGTTCTGAAAATATATTGTAATGACGGTGGTGCATGTGGATGACTCCAGGCAACACGACAGAAAGTGTTGGATAGATAGTGAGTGTTAAGCAATAACAGAAATGAAGAGTGACACACAAACTGCAATAGCAGCAGAGGTTTCCGGCGACAACCTGCAATCGCAGTGGAAGGTGTGGTGTAGCGAAGGTGGAGAGGGTTATTGTAATTAATTAAGGGTGTACATGGGTCGAGTTTGGTTAGTTTTGACTAAACAAAAGCCCGAGCCAATAAGATTTTCTCGGTTTGGGTTAGGTTGAAAATCCGTAGTTTTTTTGTCAAACCCGAACCAAACCAATTTGGTGATGAGCGAGTTAGTTCAAGTTGGGTTTGCGGGTCATGAGACAAAAAAACAATGTTTAAGATTCAAAAAATTGTGTCATTTAACATTTAAAATTCTACAAAATTTCCAAGAACACTTAAACTAAATTCCAGATTTTAAAATGATATTGTATTCCACGAAACTTCCACAAAATAGAAAGAAAACTCTAATTTCTAAGTGAGCAAATAGTATCTCATCTCTTATGATGAGTCATGACTATGTGATAATAAGATATATAAAAAAGTTTAAAAAACTAAATTTCATGTCATTGGGTTGGGCTCGCGGGTTCACGGATTTGAAATTATAAATCTGTTAGGCGAACCAAATCACTTCGGATTTAAACATGTTGGTTCCGGTTTGACCCAAACTACGAAAAAAACTGAACTAAACGCTTTGGGTTGATCAGTTGTATAGTCAGGTTGATTGGATCGACCCGGACTCGGGTACATCCCTAATTATAATAAAAGGAAACCACCAAAACAATGATATTCCCAAATATTTTAAACATTCTTTTTTGGCTAAATTACAAAATTGATCCTCTATGTTTATTTTAGGTTTCAATTTGGTCCTCTATGTTTTATTTGTTTCGTTTTTTCCCCTTATGTTTTAAAAGTTACAACAGGTTGGTCATTTCCGTCACTAAAAGCCAATTGTCCGTAGCTAAAAGCCAAATAACATTTTGGAAAATGGACTTCTAGCTACGGACAATTGACTTTTAGTGACGGAAAGGACCAAATTGAAAACTAAAATAAAACATAGGGGACCAAAACGAAACAAATAAAACGTAGAGGACCAAATTAAAACCTAAAATAAACTTAGAGGACCAATTTTGTAATTTAACCTTCTTTTTTTTTCAAATGGAAATATCTTAAACATTTTTTTTCTTCAAATGCAACATAAATAAATTTTCTTAAATCATTAATTCATATATTGCATGTCTTCTATTTTTATTCTTCCAAAATTATTATTATTTAAATTTTAATTTACATTTTTTCTATTTTTTATGAAGAGAAATTTAGGGTGAAATTATGACGACTCAGTCTAAGACGAGAAAACTTTCAGGCTTAGTGAGTACTTATAAAAAATTACATTTACCTCACTACAAGAATACTAAGAACTTGAACTCGATCACAACGTCAACAAAAGTTCATAGCCAAAAAAAGCATTTTTTGCACAATTAACATCCAAGACTAGGGGTGGGTATGGGTGCGGGTCGACTTACGAACCCGGTCTACCCAATCCAACCCAACCCAAAAAAATCGGGTTGGTTTGGATCATTGGGTTGGGTCGATTTTAAAAAAAGCAATCACGAAGCTTATGGGTTGGGTGTCGGGACTAAAGATTAGGAACTCAAACAACGCAACCTATTACAAATAAACATATACTCTGCTAACTTTTTAATTACTTATTAAGTAAACGTGTCGCGTATATTATACGTTGTGACTTTTTTCCTATTGAGTCGCGTATTTAGAATATAAAATATGTGTTTGTATTTGGAATGATTTATATACAATATAAAATATGAAATATGAAACAATGTCACTCTGTAAACGTTGTATATTATGAAATGTGAAATATTGTGTTACGAATTTGTTTTTTTAAGCAGGCTAGGTGAATGTTGGATAAATTTATGTTTAAGGGCTTGATAGTAATTTTGTTTTCATAATTTTTTTTTCTATTTGTCTTTGATTTTTTTTACCCAAATTTTTTGTTTATTCTCTCTAAGAAATGAATATTTTAATAACAAATTCGTTTACCCGACCCAAACCAACCCATATAAGATAGGGTTGAGTTAGTTCGGGTTTCGTAAAAATTTTGATTAAACCGACCCAATCTAACCTATGTATATTTAATTGGGTTAATTCTTTAAATACTACAAAACTCACCCAACTCAACACATGCCCACCCCTATCCAAGACATTGCCAACTAACTATAGCCCAGATCATATCATCATAATCTCACACTAAGCTCAATGTCAGAGAATCATATATATCATTGTAGTTGCAGGGACATCAAATACCCGGAACCAATTTGATGAGATAAACAATGTTCATAATTAAATTAACGTGATATTATTGTTATAAAGTAAACTACGCCCTCTTCAGGTGTTGTTTTAGTAAAAAAAAAAAAAAGTTTTATATTAAATGTCATTTTACTTTTTTTTTTAATGAAACATTAATTTTTTTACACAATTAAATGTCATTATAATGTATTATACATTTATGACAATGATAATACTTCAATAATTGACATGAACAATTTAGTAAAATAACTCCACTATTTAAGTTATTTATTATTTTTCTCAATCCTTAAAAAAAATTCTTAAATTACATTTAATATGAAACACAGTGAGTAAAATCTTTGAAATGAGACCTACTTGGTGGCGCTTGCTTAATTAATTAATCTCGTTTAGTTGCAGGTGTTCAATATAGGAAAATATGAACTTTCAAAGGTGAATTTGATTTTGGTTCTTGAATAAAATGGTAATTAGCTTATATTTATGTAATTAGTGGCATAGATAATAGATATTAGATAGAAATTTAATAGTATGTTTTCCTTATTTTAACCTTGTGTACTGTTATAGTGTCACGAGACTAATTCCATGGGGGAAAACAAAATTTTTTGAGAGATATATAAGAAGAAAACAAATATAGGAAATATGAAGGAAAAAAAAATAAAAAAGAAAAGGGCTATAAAAGAAAATGTCCACAAAAAAAAAGTGTGAAACAATTTTAACTTGCGGGCAAGAATTACAGAACTCAAGGACGTGTGACCTAAAAAGATCTTTAGATCCCTTTGTTTGAAATCACAGATGCTTTGACCAAAAAAAAAAAGATCTTTAGATCTCTAAATATAATTAGACCTATTTAATTATATGCAATGAGAAATAAATAGCTTCCCGAATCTTGATGTTTAATCTTGCTCAGTGTCAGATAAGGTGAAGTCCTTATATGGATTAAAACAAGCAAGTCACCAATAGTTCTCCAAACTTTCTTCCTTTCTTATATCTATTAGATTTCAGCAGTCACACTCTGATCATTCCCTCTTTACCAAGCGTTCTTCTGCTGCATTCACTGTGCTATTGGTCTATGTTGATGATGTTATACTAGCCGGTTCAAGTCTTGAGGATATTGAATCTTTGAAACAGCTTCTGGATGAAAAATTCAAGATCAAAAATTTGGGAAAGCTTAAATATTTTCTGGGTCTTGAGGTGTCTCGTTCTCACAAGGGCATTCATCTCAATCAATGCAAATATGCCTTGGATATTCTTGCTGACACTGGTTTTTTTTGGCTTCTAAACCTTGTTCTACTCCCTGCATCAAATCTGCTGCTTTTGGTGATACTGCCTCTGCTGCAGCTCACTTGGATCCTTCTGAATATCGCAGATTAGTGGGTCGCTTGCTGTATCTCACAACTACTCGCCCGGATATCTGTTATGCAGTTCATTCCCTCAGCCAGTTTATGTCTGCTCCAACAATGCTTCATCTTCAGGCAGCCCATCGTGTTCTTCGTTACATTAAAGGTTCCCCTGCTCAGGGATTATTTTTTCCTGCAAATTCCTCTCTGCAATTAAAGGCTTTTAGCGACAGTGATTGGGCTTCCTGCCCCTCTACCCATAGATCAATCACAGGCTTTTGTGTTTTCTTGGGCAATTCTCTCGTTGCTTGGCGATCAAAGAAACAACCAATAGTTTTAAAGTCTTCTTCGGAAGCGGAATATCATGCCTTGGCTGATACAACTTGTAAGGTTCATGGTTAACATATATTTTGCGAGATTTATCTGCTCCATTTATCACCCCGGCTTCATTATACTGTGATAGCCAATCCACTCCACATATTTCCTACAATCCAAGTTTTCATGAGCGGACAAAACATCTGGATATTGACTGTCACATTACTCGTGAAAAGCTGCAGGCTAATCTGTTTCGGTTACTGCCAATCACCTCTGCTAATCAAATTACAGATTTCTTCACTAAGCCTTTAGAGCCTGCTCCATTTCGCCGCCTTCTTTCCAAGCTGGGCGTGCTAAATATACACCCTCCAGCTTGTTGGGGTATTAGGAGTTAATAATAATTGATTGTAATTAGTTACTGTTTAATTGATTATAAAGTTAGTTACATCTGTAACTAACTCAGCTTCATAACTCAGGTTGATTGGGTTGACCTGGACCCGTGTACATCCCTAATTATAATCAAAGGAAACCACTAAAACACTGATATTCCCAAATATTTTAAACATTCTTTATTTTTTCAAATGCAACATAAATAAATTTTCTTAAATCATTAATTCATATATTGCATGTCTTCTATTTTTATTCTTCCAAAATTATTATTATTTAAATTCTAGTTTACATTTTTTCTATTTTTTATGATGAGAAATTTAGGGTGAAATGATGACGACTCAGTACAAAACGAGAAAACTTTCAAGCTTAGTGAGTACTTATGAAAAATTACATTTACCTTACTACAAGAATACTAAGAACTTGAACTCGATCGCAACGTTAACAAAAGTTCATAGCAAAAAAAAGCATTTTTTGCACGATTAACATCCAAGATTAGGGTTGGGCAGGGGTACAGGTAGACCCACGAACCCGACCTACCCAATTCAATCTAACCCATAAAAATCGGGTTGGTTTGGATCATTGGGTTGGGTCGATTTAAAAAAAAACAAACACAAAGCCTATGGGTTGGGTGTGATTATGAACTCAAACAACCCAACTCAACCCACTATAAATAAACATATACTCTACTAACTTATTAATTACTTATTAAGTGAACTTGTCGCGTATATTATACGAAGTGACTTTTTTCCTGTAAGCCCAAGTGAATGTTGAGTAGCGTATTTAGAATATAAAATATGTGTTTGCATTTGGAATGATTTATATGCAATACAAAATATGAAATAATGTCACTCTGCAAACGTTATATATTATAAAATGTGAAATATTGTGTTACGAATTTTTTGTTTTTTTAAGCAGGCTAGGTAAATGTCGGATAAATTTATGTTTAAGGGCTTCATAGTGATTTTTTTTCTTCTTAAATATTTTTTCTATTTGTCTTTATTTTTTTTTCCAATTTTGTTGTTTATTTTCTTTAAGAAATAAATATTTTAATAACAAACTCGTTTACCCGACTCAAACCAACCCATATGAGGTCGGATTGAGTTGATTCGGGTTTCGTAAAAATTTTGACTAAACCGACCCAATTTAACCTGTGTATATTTAATTGAGTTACGTCTTTAAACACTCCAAAATTCACCTAACCCAACACATGTCGACCCCTATGCAAGACATTGCCAACTAACTGTAGCCCAGATCATATCATCATAATCTCACACTAAGTTCAATGTCAGAGAATCGTATATATCATTGCAGTTCCAGGGACATCAAATACCCGGAACCAATTTGATGAGATAAACAATGCTCATAATAAAATTAAGGTAATATTGTGTTGTTTTAGTTAAAAAAAAAATTATATTAAATGTTATTTTACTTTTTTTTAATGAAATATTAATTTTTTACGCAATTAAATGTCATTAAAATGTATTATACTCCCCAGACTCAATTATAAACAAAATTACCTACTTTCACACTTAAAAAAAAATGATAGTTAAAGTGTATTTAATTTTGTTGATTTCATGTAAAAAATAAATACATTTACTAAACTACCATAAATCATAATGATTCTACCATTAATGAATTAAATTAAAAATATCTTTAGAATAATAACATTAAATATGAATAGATTAATTGACATTTGTTTATATTTGAATCTACTAAACTTAAGCAATTTTTTGCTTATAATCAAGTCCGAAAGAGTACATTCATAACAACGATAATACTTCAATAATTAACATCAACAATTTAGTAAAATAACTCCACTCTTTAAGTTATTTATTATTTTTCTCAATCTTTATAACAAAATTCTTAAATGGCATTTAATATGAAACAGTGAGAGTAAAATCTTCGAAATGAGACCTACTTGGTGGCTCGCGCTTAATTAATTAATCTCGTTTAGTTGCAGGTGTTCAATATAGAAAAATATGAACTTTCAAATGAATATGATTTTGGTTCTTGAATAAAATGGTAATTAGCTTATATTTGTGTAATTAGTGGCATAGATAATAGATATTAGATAGAAATTTAATAGTAAAAAGACGCGTAACTACCTATTTGTTTTCTTTATTTTACTTTTTCTTTAAAATTGTTTGAACATAGGACCTCTAACTTACATTCTTTCAGTGTCCCTTAGCTACTTTCAGTGTCCCCCAGCTACCTAATTGGGACTAACCTTGTGTACTGTTATAGTGTCACGAGACTTATTCCATGGGGGAAAACAAGATTTTTTGAGAGATAGTAGTATGTAAGAAGAAAACAAAAATAGGAAATATGATTGAAAAAAATAAAAAAGAAAAGGGCTATAAAAGAAAATGTCCGAAAAAGAAGTGTGAAACAATTTTAACTTGCGGGCAAGAATTACAGAACTCAAGGACGTGTGACCTAAAAAGATCTTTAGATCTCTAAATCTAATTAGACATATTTAATTACATGCAATGAGAAATAAATAGCTTCCCGAATCATATATTTGATGTTTAATCTTGCTCAGTGTCAGATAAGGTGACATTATCCAAGCAAATTTGTACTGCAACTAGCTTCTTGAATTTGCTCCCTACTAGTAACAGGTTTCTCTAGCCCAAAATGTTTGATCACGCAGGCTTTCTGCAAAAATATAGTGATATGCATGTTTGCTGTCAAGAATACAATATGAGTCTTCTCCATTTCATGTAAAAAGAAAGTACATCTGATAAATTCATATACAATGAGTAATTTTTTTTAAGAAAAATTCATATACAAATGAGCATTAATTCTGCTGAAGAGCACAGCAATTTCCATTGGGAAAATGGAAAAATTAAAGATCACATACCAACCGCTGATCAGTAAGCACTGTCGAATGAACCGCACTACCTAGCTAGGAGTCCAACTTTCTTGAAGAGTGTACGCCGTGACAATGGAGCATGCAAATAGATCAAGACCAATTGATTCTTTTAGGATGTCACCCTGAAAATTAATAAATGATGAGAAATTTCATGTAGCTAGGGATGAGATGTAACATACAGTTCTTCACCACAGCACAAGTAATTAATCTTTTCTCGTTACAATATCAAGTTTACTTACACATAACAACTAAAACAAGACAGACCCCAGAAAAAATTAATAATTTCATAGTTTAGGTAATCAATAGTATCATATGTTGGAAATTTTAACAAGAAGAAAGAAACTACACTAGCAGGAGAAAGGGCAAAAAAATATATGAAGTAAGCAATTAAGCATATATAGAATGTTAGAATGAAGGCAACAAGATAGATAGAGGGGATGATGAAGAGGCCCCTTCAGTCCAAGACGTGACAGTGATGACCGAATGCAGCTCCCGCATCGTTGGATCAGAAGCACACCATGTTGTCAGTTACATCTTAATGGTGAGCTCTCGAACCAACGAGTCAGCAGCTGAATCTCAGCCATCTTCTACCGCCTCGAACTGGACTGAAGTGAGCCCCTTCAAAATATCCTCCCTAGTTACATAACCCCACCAGACCCCTCATCAAATCAACCACACCCCACACAATCTATCTCTACTTCTTTCAAACAAGTGAGAAGCCACAACATAAAACAAGGAAGGATCATATAAATCTTTTGCCCCATTCCCTTCACTCGAATAATTGGTTATAGAAAGATATAAGTCACCGATCGACAAAGCAACAGTGCTAGCTCTAGTTAACATATCTTGTGAAGAAAGTAATAACTCTCTTGTCTAAGATTATTATTTCAACAAGAAAGAGCTAGCTAGCTAGCTAGGGCTTAATTTGGGTATAGAGATGAGAGAGGAGATGGAGTGTAGATGGACACTAGACAGTACGAGGAAAAGGGAGGGAGGGGAGTGGGGTGGTTTAAATAACAATAGGGATGGAATATTTTGGGACATGCAAATCTAAAGGCAGCCTGAGATGGAGATTTTGGAGCAGGGATTGTATGATAATGGTGTTGAAAAATATTTATTACTATTTGAGTGAGTGAGGCCTGCTGCCTTTTCAATTCAAATTTCAATTCAAGAAGACAGACAACTCTCTTCTCTTCATAAATATCGATTGTGCACCTGGTAAGTTATATCTAATCAAACAGCTGGATGCTTTGTGCATATATGGCTAGGGTCATGTTGCTAGCCCAGCTGTCCCCGTTGCATTTGCACAAGCCTATAGCTATTCCAGATATTTCGTATGCACAAGTGGCTTCTTCAGATCCTGCACAATTAACTTGTGTGTACTGTGTGAAAAAACATAAGTCATATTAAGTCATACTGCGTGGTTAGCTGTCACTTGGTGTGTATGGTCTATGAGAAACAAAATTATGTTCCAAGGAGAAGTTGCAAATGTAATTATGTATTGATTGAACGATATTAAGTCTTTACCTCGGGGGTAGTTGATTAGTAAGGTGGGTAGAAACATGAACTATCTATTTTTTATAAGCAAAGAAGATGTATTAATAAAAAAATGGAGTACAAGGGGTATTCCGAACCCATATTTACAAATGGTCTAGGGAGGAAGTGCCTCATTAAAACCCCGACGGCCAAAACCCATTGGGAAAAAAACCGAAAGGGGAAAAAGAGTACGACAACCAACCCTAGCAAGGCCAAACAACAGTAGCATCATCAAAGTTTAAGACATTGAATAGGATTCATGCACCAATTAGAAAAAATAAAACTCTTCTTACGGCCTTCCCTAAAGATAAACCACCCCCATGAGCTATATTTGATTTGAGCCAGTAACTTGCTAGCATCCTTACCCTCATCTCTAAAGATGACCGTGATTATAAGGTTCCAGATATTCCAAACAACGACCAACCAAATCAGATATCTCACTTTGCCAAGTTTCTTACTCCCTGACAAAGTTCCCAAATCTGTATAAAATGCTCCATACAATTACTCCGACACACTCCATCACCTAACCAATTCAAGACTGCACTCCAAATACCAAGTGAAAAAGTGCAAGAAAAGAACAAGTGATCTTTATCCTCATTATGCATAGAGCACAAAACGCAAATCCCACTGAGTACCAAGATCACAAATTTCCTCCGCTGTAATTGATCACAAGTGGGTAACCTATTGAGAAATAACCTCCAAGCCATGAACAAAATCTTAGAAGGCACGTATATGCCATACCTTTTTTAGAATCTTTGCCAACTCGTAGTTGCGTTCTCCAATGAAAGCTACCGTAGCAAATTGTTGTATGCACTTGATCGTAAACCGCCACCTTCCTCAAGTTTCCAAAGCCATTCATCATCCGTGTCTTGCTTTGGAGATACCTGCTCGTGATATCGTTTAATGCTTGAACTTGAGCTTCTTCCCAACCGAAAATCCTCCGGCGCCAAGCGACACTCCACTGCCAACGATCATCAACCCAAGCCCCCAAGTCAGAAACAGAAGCCTCCTTATTTGCTGCAGCCGAATAAAGATGCGGAAATAGATCCATTAACTTTCCTTCGTTTGACCAATCAACAGTCCAAAAACAAAATTTCGAGCCGTTACCAAGTTTTGGCTGCACCAAGTCAAGAAACCAGGCCGAGTCTTGTGTCACGAGATCCCTCCACCATAACGAAGATGTCGGGCCATGAGTATACAGGCCTAATCCATTACCAGTGATGTTACCATATTTATGAACTATGTGTTTTTGCATCGGTGGAGTATTCCGATTATATGCCTACAAAGCACAAAATGATGTAATATGATGAAATGCTTGTGTTTTTTTAATATTATTTGTTTATAAAAAAACTTGTGTGCAATTCTTGTTTGATAAATACTGCAACTAAATTACTCATGCTATGTCAAAGTTTGTATTTGAGGTTTTATTAGGTGGTAAAGAAAAATAGAAATTATAGTGTAGTTAAGTTTTTTTTTTGGGTGAAAACTAGATAAAATAACCGGTGCTTAGAATTGGTAACAAAGAAAAAAGTAATTTACCGTGTTGTTAAGTTTTTTTTTGAAAATGGTATTTTGGCGGAAAAACAGATGAATGAACTTCTGACATGTGTCTTTAGTGTAGTTAAATTTCTTAAATAGATAATAGAAGATAATAGAATAATTTTTAGAGAGAAAATTGATGAATGAGCTTTTATGATGTGTCATGAGTATAAATATCCTTTTTGGTCCCTGCAAATATATAGTGTTTTGATTTTAGTCACTGTAAAAAGTTTTAGTTGTTTTTTGTTCCTACAAAATATTTTATTTTTATTTTGGTCCTTGGGACCAAAATTCATAGCAAAATATGCAGAAAACACTTCATTTTCTTGTTAAATTTCTCATAAATTTTGATCCGAAGAAGTAAAAATCATTATGTCGACTAAAATTTATAGCAAAATCCACAGAAAAAACTTGGTTTTGCTGTGAATTTTGGCCCAAAAGATCATAATCAAAGTAAAATATTTTCTAGGGACAAAAAATAAATAATTTTTTTACATCTTATTTTATTCTCTATATTCTCTATAGAATTCTATCTCTATAGAGAATATAGAGAGAATCCATCCATATTTATTTCTATTTTTTTTTAATAAAAATAATTTTTCTAAATTTTTATCTAATATACTATATTGAATTTGTTATAGTTTATTGTTTGTTGTCCCCATCAGTCAAATAAAACAGATCATTTCTATAGGAACAACCAATCAAAAGTGCGGATTTTCAAGAAATGAAATCTTATGATATGTTAGGAATCTCTTATGATAATCATCCGCGTCTGACACGTATTTTAATGCCCGAAAGTTGGATAGGATGGCCTTTGCGTAAAGATTATATCGCCCCCAATTTTTATGAAATACAAGATGCTCACTAAATGATAAAAATAAGAAAGTAATCCGCCCTTCGACAACCCCATATTTTCAAGGAATATATGTACATTTTTTTATAGATTAGACAGAATAATTGAGGTTTCATTCATATCTTATTATGGATGAGATAAATAATCAAATTTGGAAATAAAGAAGATAATAATATAGGGTCGTTCGAGAAATTCCGACCTCTCTATCTATTTCTGAGATGTTTGGATTTTTCAAAACTCCATGGACATGCAGAAGAGAAATGCTATTCCCACTCAGACCAAGACAGAACTTTACTTGTTCAAATAACAATTAAGGTGAAGCAGAGTCAGGAACAACGAATCCCCTTATAATAAACGGATTCATTTTGCAAGTTCGTTATTACGGGTAGTTCCTACAAAGGATCAGACTAATGACGTATACAATACTTGAATTCTCGATGTAGATGCTACATTTGAACTTTCAGTAACGGGAGAGGGTAGAACGGGCTAAACCAATCCATCATGAATTGTCTTTTCGAGTCGTCAAGTGATGAAATCACCGGCACAAGAGGAATAAAGAAAAGCCATAGCTATTGGAGGACCTCGCAAGCCCTCTCTTTCTGGAATCAATCATTCCCGTACGTCTCGTCCCTTTCTCGGATGGATTACTTGGATTCCAGGTACAGCAAAGAGCTCGATCAATTGTCGGAGATCACTTTGAAGTATGGTCGGGAAGAGAACTATAAAGAAGTAAACAGATTCGTCTTACCAGGCTAACAAGGCAAGAGCAGCAAACCCTTGAAAAAACAAAATACACTATATTTATACAAACTAAAAACATATTTAGGCCATATTTATTTTACATCTCCATCTCTGTTCATTTTTTGATTGTGTAATTTTTTATTGATCATTTTTTTAACAGTAATTCTTTACATATGTGTGATTCATGTTTTATAAAATACATTGATGGTAAACGATTTCTTGATATACAAATGTGAGAACATTTCCACAATTGATAATGTTTTAATTAAGAACCATTTGAGCACATATTAAAGTCACTACATATGCCTATGAAAGCCTAATGATAATCGCAAGATGCAAACTGAAGCGGGAAAACGAAAAAGGGAAATATGGGATTATACCCAGAGGGTACCTGGCGCCCAGCAGGGCCTGCGCCCTGCGCCTTGTTTCTGTTTGCCCTGGGCGCCTGTGCCCTTTTCCCAGTAAGGCCTGCGCTCTGCGCCCTATTTCTGTGTGCCCTAGGAGCCTGTGCCCTGCTTCTGTGTGTCCTGAGCCCCTGTGCCTACTGCGCGTTTTTCTGGTTTTAGGTTGTTATGTTGGGCAGTTTTGGTTCCAAAAGTCGTGTTATTTCATGGATTTGATATTCAAATCATAAGGATGTATTCTTTCATGATTAGAGGTGTCTAAACATTAATCATTACATCTTTTCATGTGGATCATGACAATGAAAAATTGCAATGGTTGGTGAAAAGACATATTCATTCAAAGGTGGCTTGTTGGTGCTCTATATAATGGGCATTTTGCATTAAGTTTGAGCACGAAATTTATTGTGCTATCCCTCCATTATCATTAACTAAATCATTCATTTCCTTCTCTAGTACACAAGATTAGTGAGGAAACATTTTTCTGTAACATGTCATTGCTTGATAGGCTTAAAGTCTGTATGCAAACCACTTCAAGGAATCTAAAGTATCCTGAAGGGGATTCGCCAAAAACTATATTGCATCCAATACTCTGAGATTGGTGGGGCGAATCGAACCTAAAGTTTAGTGTAATATACACACCTTGGATCATTTGTGCAACCAATCATCATCTTGTTCATCTTTCAAGTGTTGCAGTATTTCCCACAACATCTTCGACAACTCAAGCTTAATTATGGAGTAATGATAGATAGACAAAACCTTTTAAGTGGTTAATGCAATTCACATACGTGGTTAATTACATTCTGTAAATGGTTAATGGATATATCAGGCGTCAAAACTCATTAACCATCAACGTAACTTCATTAACCACGAATTTGAACGTGATTAACCACGATTTTCATGTGTTCAACTACATGTAAATTTGAACACTTGAAAATCGTAGTTAATCACGTTCAAATTTGTGGTTAATGAAGTTACGTTGATGGCTAATGAGTTTTGACACATGATATGTCCATTAAGCATTTACTGGACGTAATTAACCACGTATTTAAACTGCATTAACCAGTTGCTGATTGGTTTTTTAACTTTTCGTTGTATACGTATCACTACTCTAATTATGTGTGGCATAAAAAACACAAACTTGTCCTCTTGAATCTTGATAGACATTTTTGTTTTTATTGTATGAACGAAATGATAATTAAATAGAGGCAGGAGACATGCACGCTTTTGAAAAAAAAAAAGAAAAAAAAAAACTTAAGTGCTGTACGGCTATACATTAGTTAGCATAGTGAAGAAAAACAAGATGTGAAGAATTTATTAATGGTAACTGCTAAGGGGGCGATAGATAAGGTGGATGAGGATGAAGGGGTTATTGATGAGTTGGAATGATTTACCGTGGCTATTTAACCTATGTGATTTTAGTACGTCAATGCATGCTTTGATCTCTGCAGCATCTTTTTTACCTTATGAAAACCAGTTATCTCTAAGGAACTTTTTCCATTGCAAAGAAATTGTAATTGTAATTGTAATAAAAGATAGTATAAGTACTCCAGCAAGTTATCATGGATTTAACTCATCGTCTGCATGATTATTCGTAAATTAAGCAAAAGATTTACCTTTCTTCACATCCGATGACTAGATTTTAAGTTTGTGATCATGAGGTTTCAATTCAATATGTTTGGTTGCTAAAACGCAAGTAATTCCTCGGCACTTAATATAAGCAAAAAAGTATCCATATTTGTTAGACTCAAATATAAGCAAATTTTAACTAATTCAACCCTATTTAATATTATTTTTTTAAATATATATTTATTTAATTGTACTTTTATCTTCCAAGAGCATTGACACTCCCAAAAAAATAAGTTAATAAATTAAGAATATATTAATAAATATAATTTATTTTTTATATAAAATTAAGAATAATAAATAAATATAACTAACTTTCTTAAACTGTATTAAAAATTGCAAGCCAGGTTCAGATTCATTTATTACAATAGGCACGCACGCACCTCATGCCAAATTAATTACTTGGGGTTTATTAATTATTAAACACGCGTTTAATTAAAAGCTCAACATATACAAATGAAAATGATAAAAAGGTTGGTCTCACTCTCAGCTACGGTTCATCCCCGATAATTACTATTACAACCCCAAATATGTTTTCTCAGTGAAATCGATCGATTGATTTATTGGCAAAAAACTAGTTCCTTCCCAACCATATGCTCCGATCCTTAATGGTTCCCATTCCTTTTGTAAATGACCCGTACTTAATTAGTAGAGTTCCATCACCTGGCACTGGCATTCTCAGCAAATTTTGGGAACTGAGCGTACTAGTATTGTTTACGTACGGAAAAAACTTAACTCGGTGGTAGACCTAAGTTAAGCTAAGCAAAGCACAAGAAAACGCGCCTTTGATAAAGCAAAAGAAAAAGTACATTTTTGTCAACTCGAGAATTTGTTGTTATTTGTAGCTATTGATGTTGTAGATGACTTATCAGGCAGTCACACAGGCAGTCACACTCAGTCTTGTGGCCTGGACTTATGATTGAATTAAGAAATTAAGGGAATCTTTTTCGTGCACACGACTTGTCTTTTCACTCTTCCTTAATTTCTTATCCTATTACAAGAATTAAATGGTAAAAAGTGTTGATATCATTGATCAATGTAGTATATATACATCTCAATATAAGAACTAAACTAATAACTAACTAAAGATCCGTTTGTTTTAGATTCTGGTAAAATAGATTGTAAAAAATATTATTTAAAAAAATTGATTTTAAAAAAATTGATTTGTGTTTGGTAATAGTAGTTTAAAAGTGAGTCAAAAATAATTGATTTGTGTTTGGTAATGATAGTAGAATCATTTTTGATGTGTAAATATAAAGAATTTTATGGGTCTCACACCTAGAATTGATTTTTCTAAACCCAAAAGCTACTCTCTACCTCCTTCCAAAAGAATTGATTCTACAACACTTAAAATCAATTATTTTAAACCACTACTAGAAATTAGCTATTTAGCGACCGATTTAGAGACCGAAAAAAATTGGTCGCAATAGCGACCGATTTAGAGACCGAATTCTTCGAGTTATTGATAAAAAATGTTTGGTCGCCAAATCGGTCGCAAATAATAAATTAGCGACCGATTTAGAGACCGATAATTAGCGACCGAAATATCGGTCTCTAAATCGGATTTTTATTTGCATTGCAAAAATTAAAAAATTATTTTCTAGCTTTAGCGACCGATTTAGAGACCGATATTTAGCGACCGAAATATCGGTCGCTAAACTTAAGTTTTTTTTTTTTGGGTGCTGAAGCTTAAGTTTATTTCACCAACCGCAGGCCATAATTAATGCTTCTGCTCTGCTTCTCACTCACAGTCCCGCTCGCCCCACTCACAATGAACATTTTGTCTCCCCCTTGCAGATTCAAAAATTTTCAAATCTCTAAACATTTCAAGATGCTCTCGACGATGCATCTTTCTGCCATCGAGCTCACCACCACCTCGGTGGCCGACCATGGCCGCACGACCCTTCCTCCCTTCTCTCCATTTGCGGCCAAGGGCCGCTTGCTCTTCTCTCTCCCACCACAGATCTGACCACATCATCCTTCTTCCCTCCCTTCTCTCTCTTTCTCTTTTCTTTCGTCAGTTGTTCCTTTATGATTTCTTTCCCTTCTTTGTCTGACTTTTTCGATTTCGGTTTTTGTTTTGCAATGTCAGATGATGGAGAGGGGAGTTCTGTGGAGGGATGGTCGATGAGATAGCAAGGGGTGAAGATCAGCTACCTACGAGGGAAGCGACAGGCCGTGCAAGGTTACCGGCAAGAGGTCAAAGAGATCCTTCCTCAGCCACTTCCGATCGGCTCTGCCATTTCCGAGGTAGCTATACCCTTTTCTCTTTCTGAAATGATAACCAGATGATGATCGATGTCTCAAATGAGTGATTTTTGAAATTATTTTTTTTCGTATAGGTCAAGGTCAGAGTTGGGGAACGATTTTGCATTTTGAGGGTTCCAAAGTCTGTGGGTGTTATTCAAGCAATTTTGCATGTTATTGCTTTTGCTTACTTTACTAAAATGTATTATTGGGTGTTCTGTGAGTCTCCTTTTTCAAGCAATTTTATGGATCTGTAACAAAATCTGATTATGTGACATTACGGCTTGGTTTCATTATGGTAAAGTTTTATTGTGCCATATTTGCTGTCAAATAATCTCTCAGCTTGCTATTAGCCGGTGGCTCCATGGTATTATATTTTTAACAGTGCATCTTGGTTTCTGTAGAAGGTAAGAAGGCAATATTTGTGGAGCCTTCTTGGTTTGGAAACTGGAAAGTTGTTACTCTCTATGTTGGTAAGTTTCATTCTCAAGATGCTTTCTTTTTCTACTTTATACACAAACAATGAATGCAACCGATCCCAAAAGGCATACATGATACTGTATATGAGTATCTCCTATTTTTAATTGGGAAAAGCATGTCATTCTTTTGCTTATTTCCAAAAACATAAGGTTTTATTACCCATCTGTGACAACCTTTGTAGTTTAAAATTGAATTGCTAGAGTTTAAAATTGAATTGCTAGATTACTTACAAAAATTGATTTGCTACAAGAGGATTACAAAAATATGAAACATTGGTTTAGGTTCATGAAAATCGGATTTAGATTTATTAGATTTTGTTCAATTGCTAATTTGGTTTTCTATCTCTAATTATTGCAGATTTTATTTATATTTTTAACTATTGTTATATGTATATCTTTTAATGAACTAGGGAGACAAGATACAAGTAATTTGTTAGAAAGGATGCGTTTATGGCATGGAGTGAAAAGCTGAAAGAGCATCAAACTTATGTGATTCACATATTCAGGTTTGTTTTTGTTTGATCTTGGTTTGTAATTGTTGAAAAATTTTGTTTGGACAATCATTAAGTTTTGTTTTTAATGTTCTTACACATAACTTGATTGCTTCCTTTTTTAATTTCTGTTTCTGCAGATTTTTATTAGTTGTTTTCTGTATACTTGAAAGAAGGATGTTAAACCAGTAGATTTTGAGCATGACTTAAACCAGTAGATGGAGCAAGATGTGATGGAATGTGGTGCTGAGAAGACTCAGTGGCCATTTCATGCCAAGAGTAAACTCAAAGTTCTGGTCTTTTCCCCTAAAGTTCTGATTTTCCCCCCTTTTTGTTGCAAGTGTCATTTTCTTTGTTCTGCATATTCTGGTCATTCTTCAAACCATCTCTTAAACTTCTTAGAATCAGAATGACCAATTTTATTGTGCTTTTCAAAATTCCTGCCAATTTAACTTCCTTTATACCATGTGGTTTTTGACCTTTTAGGTTTCAATGAACTTTTAGTTTAAAAGTATTTACTTGGGACACTCTTTATTCTTCCAGTTAATTATGTGGAGAATCGGATTATTCTTTGAATTGTTAAAACGTGATTGGCATAAGTTCCGTTTTTTCTCATTGTTTTCAAGTAGTTCTGATACGCTAAATACATTGCGCTTCGATGATTTACTTCTCATGTGTTTTCAGCTTTTCTAATTCTTTTAACTTTTTCCTTAAGATAGGATCTCATTTGTTCTCTTGAGATGTTGGTGTTAGTGTAAATGTAAATATAAATGCAAAAGCTACAAGCTGTTTTATTATAGTCCCTCTATAGTCTATGCTTCCTATTTATTATAGTTGCTCTAAAATTTGTTCTCGCCTTTTGGTTTCTATGAGGATTTAGTTAAGAGATACTTCAGAGTTTTTCGCATCTTAATTAATAAAATATAAGATCATTCAATGATTTTTAAAAATTTCATTGACCAATATGCATTTATGTTGTTGGTGATGCAGCACTAGAACAAGAGTAAAAGAGAGTAAAGATAAAGAGAAGGCAGAAAAATAGGGAGGAAGAAAGAGAAGCCTTGAAGATACTTGAGCATGTTAGCAAGAATATTGGAATTTGAGCCTTAAGGATCGGCCTGGGCCACTTGCAATCAGTATCAATTGTAATTCTAATCGGTAATGAGTTTCAAGTTGTTTGTTGTCCCTTAATTTTTCATGTTCTGTTCACAATTTTAGTCATGTCACTCATGTGGAGCTCTTTGTAGAGTCGGTATTGGCATCTATTTTTAGATTCTGATAATAAATTTTGTAATTTCATTCATATCAGAACATTATACTTTGGTTGTGTGTGGTTGGGCTGTACAAAGGAAAAGACATGATAGAAAAACTTTAATCTATTCCAAAGCCTGAAAATGAACACTTAAGTATTTCTTTATTTCATTGTATGATAATATTAGTCAGTTCTTCCTGCAGTTGCTAATCGGCTTTACATTTTATTACATCATTGGTTTGACAGTGAAGGAGGAAGGTGACTTGGACCAATTCATGAGGATTAAGTGCCCATATAGTCATCTATCTACTAGATAAGTAAGTGGACTTTTCCTTCTTATATTTGTCTTCTAATATGTGAGATTTTGTATGAAGCAACTAATAGTCATCCAGTTATGCAGTATCTTTCTAAATGAGTTTACAAGTTACAACAGCCCTTGCCTACAAGAATCATTTAATTTTCTAGAGCTGACCTATGGTGTAGGATGTATTTCCTTGCTTTTATTCTTGTTTCATGATTCAATTGTTATTTGATTATGATCAATGAAGGATATGAGCACCAAAATCTCAAATCCTTGGAACCCAAGGTGAAACCCTAAGGGGGAAAAAGAGGGATGGGTGTGATCTTGAGGGAATCAAAGGAATAAAATTGTGATTTGAGCTCCTTGATGTTGTTGATGTATTGGGTTCATAGCTTTGGAATTAGATGTTGTTTTGGGTATCATTGTGATGAGGACCTATTCTTGAAAAGAGGATTAGTGGTGTTTATGATTATGATTCATGTAATTGGTTGATGGTTCTTACGTTTTAGTTAGTATAATTGTGATTGTGTTTGTTGGAAATGTAAAAGTAAGCGAGTTAGTGATTTATGTGTGAAAACTTTGTTCTTTGAGAGATTTAAAAACATTTTTTTGAAACTTGGTTGGGTTTCCCCTTATGTAATAGTTTGTTGTTTGGTGAAAAAAGTGTCATATGAAATGGTATTGTCTAATTTATTTTGAAAGGTTGCAAATTGCCTCCAACTTGTGTGAGAGGGCCGCGAGCCCCATGGGATTTGGGAAAGGAAAAATTGTGGCAATCTTGATTTTTATGGTTGTATTGATATGTTCTAAGCTTTGGGAAAATTTAGGAAAATGTTTGATTAAATTTTGAGAGCGTAAGACTATTGTAATTATCAATTAACCCTTACACTCTTGAAATGAAGTTTAAATTGGACTGGTTGGATCCTTGAGGCAATGAAACACATATGGTAATTGAGTTCTTTGAGACTCAAGAAAGCCAAGTGGAGCCCAATTAAGGATTTTTATTGAGTTTGGCATGAAAAGTATCGATTCTTAGTGTTGTTGAATATTTTAAGTTTTGAAGGAGATGAAAATGGTCAGAAAGAGGTGTAAATTTTGGTGTTCATCTTTGGTATTACTGTTTTTAGTTTTCTTTTTGTTGTTGTTTGGTGCATGATCTGAGGAGGATTGTTTTCTTTCTATAAAACTTTGAATCAAAGTGTTGACTCTTTATCCTATGACTATTTATGTGTGTTATATTATAGGTGAGAACCATAATAAGGAGTTCTTTGGAGAAGCTTGAGGTTAGTGAGAGTTTGATCAAGAATTTGCAGTCTCGAATATAAAGCTCACTCAGAGTGAGAACCTTCTTTGTTGTTGAAGCTAAGATAGCAGTAGTTGGAAGTAGAGGACACAAACCAATGAGTGATATGTGTGACGAATATGGATCCTAAGACATACTGCATGCAACCAGGCTAAGGAATGCATTGGGAAGGAGTAGTGAAACTCGAGGACAAGACACGTAACCAAACACACTAGTGTGCAAGGTTCTCATGTTGACATTGTACTATTTTTTGTAATAGTTCAGTTTGAATGAAATTACTGTTATATTGTTTTGTAATAGTTCAGTTTGAATGAAATTACTGATGTATTGTAACATCTTATATGGTGATGAATTTTATTTTATTTTTATTCAAATAAAGTTATATCTAGGGTTTGGCCTTTAATAAAATTTATTTGATTATAAAAAAGGTGATAAAGTTTAAGGAATCTGATAAAATGTGTTGAAAAATAGATTTTTGAAAGTTTAATTTTTTTTAAACTAAACATAAATTAGCGACCGATTTTAGAGACCGATTTAGCGACCGATTTTAGGGACCGATTTAGAGACCGGTTTATAAAAATATAAATTCAAATTAGTCAAATTCGGTCTCTAAATCGGTCTCTAAAATCGGTCGCTAAATCGGTCTCTAAAATCGGTCACTAAATCAGTCTCTAAAATCGGTCTCTAAATCGGTCGCTATATATTCAGTCTCTAAATCGGTCTCTAAAATCGGTCGCTAAATCGGTCTCTAAAATCGGTCACTAAATCAGTCTCTAAAATCGGTCTCTAAATTGGTCGCTATATATTCAGTCACTAAATCGGTCGCTAAAATTAGCGACCAGCGTTTTAGCTACTGATTTTTGTTGGTCTCTAAATTGGTCGCTAATTCGATTAGCGACCAATTTTAGAGGTTTAGCGACCGAAAAATCGGTCACTAAAAACTGATTTTTTTGTAGTGAACCATAATCTTAACCAAACACCAAAATAAAATTGGACAATCAATTATTTCCAACGTAACGGTGTTTTAGGGGGTGAGGAATCTCAACCAAACACACACTAACAGTTAATACAACAAGCTAACCAGCTGTAAACAAAATTTATTTAATTTAATAGCCTCCCACAAATTGAGCCAGATTGATAAATATAAGAACTAAACTAACAACTAACTAATAGTTAATAGAACAAGCTAACAAGCTGTAAACAGAATTTATTTAATCTAATAGCCCCCCACAAACTGAGCCAGCTTGATAAATACTGAACATGCTCAGTTTGGCCAAGAAAGACTTGAAAACAGAAGGGTGCAGCGGCTTTGTATGGATGTCTGCAAGTTGATTAGCAGAGGATACATGGAATAATCGAATGATACCCGCTTGAAACTTGTCTCGCACGAGGTGATAATCAATTTCTATGTGCTTCGTCCTCTCATGAAATGTGGGATTTTGTGCAATTGCTATAGCAGATTTACTATCACAGTAAATTGCAATTGGAGTAGCAGGGGGAAACCCAAATCAGTGAGAAGATAAATGAGCCATTGAACTTCACAAGTAGTGGAGGCAAGGGCCCTGTATTCAGCCTTTGAGCTAGACCGAGAGACAGTTGCCTGCTTCTTAGATTTCCAAGCAATGATAGAAGGACCAAGAAAAACTGAAAATCCTGTAACAGAGCGACATGAATCTGGGCAAGCAGCCCAGTCAGAATCACTTAATGCAGTCAAACATAGGTCTAAAGTAGAAGAGAAGAAAAGGCCTATTCCTGGAGAATTTTTAATGTATTGCAAGACTCGAATGACAGCATCCTGATGTGCTTGAGTTGGAGCAGAAACAAACTGACTTAATCTGTTTACTGCAAAGGCCAAATTTGGTCGAGTATTGGTCAAATAAATCAAGCGACCAATTAGCCTTCTATAAGAAGAATGATCAGAATGAGGAGGACTACCAGTAGCTGAGAGCTTCAAATTAGGAATCATAGGAGTAGATACTGGTTTGCAAGCTAATAAACCTGCATCATCTAGTAGCTCAAGAGCATACTTTCTTTGTGTAAGTGTGATCCCTTTTGTAGACCGAGCCATCTCCAAGCCCAAGAAAAATTTAAGAGGGCCAAGATCTTTGATACAAAACTGATTATGGAGATTTGTTTTCACAGCTGTAATTTCATTAAGATCAGTCCCTGCAAAAACAATGTCATCAACATACACAAGTAGAATGGTTATATGTAGTCCAGAATTTTTGACAAACAGAGAATAATCAGATTTTGATTGATGATAACCATGATGTAGAAGAGCTGTGGTAAGCTTAAAGTTCCATTGACGACTAGCTTGCTTAAGACCATAAAGAGATTTGAGAAGCTTGCAAACTTGGTTAGGTTTAGAAGGCTTGAAACCTTGAGGGATTGTCATGTAAACCTCCTTATGTAAATCCTCATAGAGAAAAGCATTATTAACATCTAATTGGTGTAAAAACCAATTCTTGGCAGCAGCAAGTGCAAGAACAAGTCTCACAGTAGTCATTTTAACTACTAGAGAGAAAGTGTCAAAGTAGTCAATACCTTCCCTTTGAGTGTATCCCTTGGCTACAAGCCTTGCTTTGTACCTTTCAATGCTACCATCTGACTTGTGTTTGATTTTGTAAATCCATTTAAGTCCAATGGGTTGTTTACCAGGAGGTAAGTCAGTGAGTTCCCAAGTATGATTGTGCTCAAGGGCAACAATCTCTTGGTCCATGGCCTGCTGCCAACAAGCAGATTCTGCTGCTTGCCTATAGGTTTTGGGCTCGGGCATAATAGAAATTGCAAGGGAAAAAGATTTATAGGAAGGAGATAAAGAAGAATAAGATAAAAAATCAAAAATAGGAAAGGAAATACCTGAGGAAGGGCCTGCTGGTTGTTGCTGAGAATGAACTATATTGCAGTGATAATCCCTAAGATAATTTGGTGGATGTTTGATTCTGGTGGAGCACCTGATAGAACAGTGCAGCTTTGATCTGCAGAACCGAATCACAGAACAGAGTCTGTAAAAGCTGGGACAGAATCTGCAGAAGCAGATGAATGATCTACAAAATTTGGAGAAACAGAAGAGTGATTTCTAGAATTGAAAACAGCAGGGTTTAGAGGTGTCAAATCAGTAATGGGGACTGAATGAGAAAGACAGACAGAAAACTGATCAAGAGCAGAAACAGATTGATTAGTTTTTGAAAAAGGAAAGGTAGTCTCATAGAACAAGACATACCTAGAAATGAAAGTTTCTCTGTTATGAAGGTCAAACAGAATAAAGCCTTTGACACCTTCCTTATGACATAGGTAGATACATTTTCTAGCCCTAGGTTGAAATTTCTTCCTATTAAAAGTGAGAGTAGAAGCAAAACATAAAGTTCCAAACACTTTGAGATGAGAAAAATCAGGATGTTTATTGTATAAAACAAAACGAGGAGACTGATTATGGAGTTTGGAAGAAGGAAGAAGATTAATGATATGCACAGATTGGGAAATGGCATAGGACAAAAAAGAAATTGGAAGATTAGGCTGGAACATAAGAGCCCTGGCTACATTGAGAATGTGTTGATGTTTTCTCTCAGCCACCCCATTTTGTTGAGGTGTTTCAACACATGTGATATGATGAATAATACCGTTGGTTTTGTAAAATGAATCAAACAAAATTCTTGACCATTATCTGACCGAATGGCCTTTATTGTTTTGGAAAATTGAGTTTCAATGAGATTAACAAATTGAACTAAGCAAGGCCTAGTTTCAGCTTTAGATTTCATTAATCTTATCCATGTAAATTGGGATTTATCATCCACAATGGTGAGAAAATATCTATGACCAGTCATAGATGGGGTTTCATATGGTCCCCATATATCCACATGAATAAGATCAAAAATAGAAGCAGACTCAGAAGAGCTAAGAGAAAAAGAAAGTTTCTTTTGTTTAGCAAAATGGCAAGTATCACATACATGAGGAAAAGAATGAGATACATTGGGTATACCATGCATAACAGCAGTGTAACATTGTTTTGAGGGATGTCCTAGCCTATAATGCCAAACATCCAAATCAGAAATGGAGTGATTTGTACAAGTGGTATGACCAGTATGCAAAGTATTAAGAAAAACAGAAACATGGTTGGGAAGTAACACTTCATATAGTCCATTAGCAACTTTAGCTTTGCCAATCATCCTCAAGGACTTCGATTCCTGTATAAGACAATGATGAGGAAAGAAAGAAACAAAACAAGAGGAATGGTCAGTAAGTTTAGTCACAAAAATCAAATTAAAAGCAAAATTTGGAATGTGAAGAACATCATATAAAATGAGATCATCAGTGAGATGAATTGTGCCTCTAGTGGAAGCAATAGTGTGTTGTCCATTAGGAAGAGAAACATGAATAGGATGGATGGACCTATAGGTACTAAAGTAGTGCAAAGAAGAGGCTATGTGGTCGGTAGCCCCTGAATCTATGATCCAAGGGATGTGTGTGATACCTGGAGTAGAAACCGAAGCCACATGATGAGTGCTAATGAGGTTGGTAGAGGAAGAAGGCAAAGCAGCAGTAGATGCAGTTGATAACATAGCCATGAATGAGACTTTGGATTTGCTCCTGAGTAAAACCAGGCAGAGAATTTATTTAATCTAATATATCCCCTCTTCATCCTTGTTTTTCCTTTCCTCTTTCTTGATTTTTATTTTTATGGCATTATCAACGAGGAATACTGATACGAGTTACGGGTACCCAAAAAAAAATACTATATATAGTCTATATTTATATAGAAAAACAAACTACCAACAAAAATAGATTTGGATAATCTAAAGTGAATAAAGTGTAAAGTGGGTAAACTTAACTATTAATGAAAAAATTAAGGGCTGGTTTGTTATTCATTACTTGGAATATTAACCCTTGATTTTCTCATCAATAGTTGAAATTACTTACTTTACACACTAAAGTGAATTGTTCATTTTAGAGGATCCAAATCCAACAAAAATACTAAACTACCAATTTTAAAATTTTGAAACATTATCAATTTTAAGGGTACAATAATCAATATAATTTCATCACTTCCCTCCATTTTTTCTCTCTCTTCTCTCTTCCCAAATTTCAAAAGTTTTTATCTCTCTTTTCCCTCTGCTTTTTGAGTTCACTTTTTCTCTCTCTTCTTTTTAAAATTTTCATTTTTTTAATTTTTTATTTCCAATTTTTAAATTTTTTATATTTAATTTCCTTATTTATATTTTAATCTTTTATATTCTGATTTTAATTTTTTTAATTTTTATATTCTTTATTTTTTTATTTTCATATTTTTCCTTAATTTTTATTTTTTTATATTTATTCTTTATGAATTTTTTATTATTTATAAATAATTATTTTTCTTTTAAGTCTCAATGGGAAAACATTACATATTGTCGGTATGAATTTTTGCCTTTGATCACATTAGTTGTTGTCGGTACATTTTTATTGTCTTTTACCACATATTAATTTTATAAACGTTTTTATTATTTATAAATGATTATTTTGCTTTGAAGCCTTAATGGAAAAATATTACATTTTGTCGGTATGAATTTTTGTCTTTGATCACATTAGATGTTGTCGTTACATTTTTATTGTCTTTGACTACATATCAATTTCATAAATATCTTTATTATTTATAAATGATTATTTTGCTTTTAAGTATCAACAGGGAAACATTAAATATCGGTATAATTTTATCGTCTTTGAGCATGCGTCAAATTTTATAAATGTTTTATCATTTATAAATGTTTTTTTTTTACTTTTGAGTTACTACGAGGATTTTTTTATATTTTTCATATATTTCTATTTTTTATCTTCTAATTTTTTTGATTTTTTCTTTTTTATTTATTTAATATTTTTATTCCATTGTCTTTAAGCACATATCAATTTTTTTAAATGTGTTTATTATTTCTTTACGGGAAACCCTAAATGATTACTTTTGAGTCCACACGGAAAAAATATTATATGTTGTCGGTATAATTTTTTTTGTCTTCGAGCACATATCAATTTTGTAAATGTCTTTATTATTTATAAATAAATATTTTACTCTTGAGTCCCGACGGGAAATCATTACATGTTATTAGTATAATTTTATTGTATTTTATCTCATAACAATTTTATAAATCTCCTTATTAATTATAAATGATTATTTTATTTTTGAGTCATGACGGGAAAACATTACATATTTATTTTCACTCTTTCTGCATTTTCTCTTTCTTAATTTATTTTATAGTATGCTGTGCAAACTGAGCCAACGTCATTTTACTAACTTTTCTCATTAACTGATATTTTACTTAGAGTACTCTTTCTTTCCTAATCATCAAACTCTCACTTTTTCATCTTTCTTCATGTTATGTGCTTGCTTCAATGGTAACTAATAACATACTCGTGCTTACACATGGGTCGCGCGGTATTGGTTGCTAAGAAATCTTGTATTTGTTTTTTTAAAGCTGCAGCATAAATGTAAGTATATAAAAATCAAAGTTTCACCGTGATTGGCTTCAGATTTATTTCATACTTATACTGTAAATATCAATTTTCTTCTAATATGATAGATGAAACGGTTATACTAATAACGTGTAATGCATTGTTGTAATTTTCCTTCACATTTGATACCAAGACTTATTTAAAATAAAACATTTGAGGATTGCAAATAAAACTATATATAGCTATTAAATATTACATGTATTTAGGAAGACAATAACATTGTAACATTGTAATATTGATATATGTTCAAAGACGATAAAATTACACCGACAACATGTAATATTTTCCCGTAGAGACTAAAAAGTAAAATTGTCATTTATAAATAATAAAGATATTTATAAAATTGATATGTGTTCGAAAACGGTAAATTTACATCGATAATGTGTAATATTTCCCCGTAGGGAGAAATAAGCAAAATCATTATTTATAAATAATAAATACATTTATAAATTTGATATGTGTTTAATGATGATAAAATTATACCAGAATATGTAATGCTTCCCCGTATGGACTAAAAAGCAAAATAATTATTTATAAATGATAAAGACATTTGCAAATTTGATATGTGTTCAAACACGATAAAATTATACCTACGACATGTAATGTTTCCCCGTAAGGACTAAAAAACAAAATAATCATTTACAAATGATAAAAATATTTATTAATTTGATGTGTTAAAAGACGATAAAATTGTACCCACAACATGTAAAATTGTACCCACAACATGTAATGTTTTCTCGTAGAGACTAAAAACCAAAATTATCATTTAAAAATAATAAAGACGTTTACGCTCGTATAAAAAATAAACATTTCATGTTTTCTCCGTCTTCACCCAAAAGAAAAATAATCATTTATATCAATAGTATGTAATGTTTCCTTCTATTAAGAGTCAAAAGTAAAATAATCATCTATAAATAATATATAATAAGATATTTATAAATCTTTATGTTTCTCCGTCTGTACCCAAAAGAAAAATAATCATTTATACCGATAGTATGTAATATTTCCTCCCGTTAATAATCAAAAGTAAAATAATCATCTATAAAAAATATATAATAAATATATTTATAAATTTTGATATGTAATCAAAAACGATAATATTATATTGACAATATGTAATGTTTTCTTATTGACACTTTAAACGAAAAATATTATTTATAAATAATAAAAAATTATAATGATGAAATATAAAAAAATGAAAATTTAAGGTAGAAAGATTTTTTTTTTAGGCAAAAGAGAGGAGAGAGGCCTCGTTAAAACCTTCTGATGCAAAATCATCCTTAGGGAAAAAACAGCAAGAAGGAAAAAGAGTACCCCCGCCTAAAATTTATTAATAAAAAAGGAAAAACAAACAAACATGGGAGGACTAGACCAAAACCCATGAGCATAAACAAAATGAAGATCCGCAAGAAAGAAACACCCGCCTAAAAAGGTAGAACAAAGCTTGACATGCACAGGCATCACAATAATGGCTTTCATCCCAACTATGTTGGCACCAAAGCCATTAACAATCATATGCAGCACATCAAGGGAAGGCAAAGTAAAACCCAACCCCAAGGTGAGGCAATTATAACTAAAGACTGCAAAAAGCAAACAAGCCAAAAGCAAGGCACAATTACTTGAATCTATAACAAGGACGACCCAATCTATTATTAAAGAAATCTTCATAAAGAAACTTAGGCAGCGAATTCCACCAGATGAAGCCAGAGATACCAAGGCCATGAGCCGCTAAACGATTCGCGCAGTTATTCCCTTCACGAAAAATATGAGACACAAGGAAAGTCATATGCTTTGTTAGAGCAATGCAGTTATTCCATCTATTCTTAAGACGCCAAGGCACAATACTTTGATTCTTAAAAGCGCCAATAACCAACTGGGAATCGCACTCCAGCCAAAGGTGATGCCAACCCTTCTGATAGGCAGTCTCAATAGCAAACATAGCGCCAAATAATTCTGCCTGAAAAGAATTTTTAATACCCAGATTAGCAGAAAAACAACCCACAATAGCTGCATTATAATCACGAAAGATACCCCCACAGAAGTGGCTCGGCAACCCTTCGCAAAGACCGCTTGTATTGCATTTAAAAAACAAAGGTTGAGGGGGAATCCAAAAAACCTCTTTAATAATAGGAGTTGGTCTGGGGTGACACAGAATCTTGAAAGCTTTCAAAATGGAAAACTCCTCTATAGATGGGAACATAGTGCCTTTGCTATAATTACCAAAGAAGATAAACATTAGCAATAATGAGATTAATAATGATCCAGAGGAGCACCTTATTATCAAATCTCAGCTTATTCCTGCAAAACCAAATAGCCCAGACTATGTTCACCACACAGGCTACAACAACATCCAAAACCTGGGAGCTCCAAGTTCTATTACAAACCTCAAGAATAGTACCAACTGAGGAACAGTCAATATGAATGCCGAGGATGCTTTCAAGCCAGCGCCAAAGAGACAAGGCAAAAGTACAACCATGGAACAGGTGGGACGAACTTTCCGAAATATTGCCACATAGGCTACAGAAGTTGACAAAAAAAAAAGAAATAGAAAGAAGAAAGGGAAGAATAAATAAAGAAAGAGAGAAAGAGAAAAAAATTAAAAATATGAAGAAAAATAATATTTTTATGTGAATTTAATTTTTATTTTTATTTATTTTTATTTAAGTTGACATATTTACCTCTTTAAAATGATAGGTGGCAAAAATGTGATAGTCTAGTTTTGTAATTTTACTTGTCCTTTCTATGGTTAAATTTATAGTAGAATAGAAGGGATATAATGTTTGAGAGCATATCAATTTTATAAATGTTTTTATTGTTTGTAAGTGATTATTTTTCTTTTGCGTCCCGACGGGAAAACAATAGATGTATCGGAATAATTTTATTGCCTTTGAGAATATATCAATTTTATAAATATATTTATTATTTATAAATTATTTTTAATATTTTTTGTTTTTTTTCTTTATCTATTTTTCTTATATTTATATTTTTTATAATTGATTATTTTACTTTTGAGTCCCTACGAGATAACAATATATGTTATCGGTATAATTTTGTTGTCTTTGAGCACATATCAAATTTATAAATCTATTTATTATTAATAAATAATTATTTGCTTTTGAGTCCCGATGGGAAAACATATCTTTATAATTTCATTGTCTTTGAGCATATAATAATGTTATAAATCTCTTTATTATTTATAAATAATTAATTTGTTTTTCAATAATGACGAGGAAACATCACATCTTATCAGTATAATTTCATTGTCTTTAAGCACATAATAATTTTATAAATCTCTTTATTATTTATAAATGATTGTTTTGCTTTTAAATCTCGAAGGGAAAGCATTACATGTTAGAGAAATGCTTGCAACACACTCTTTATCACTCACTTTCTTACACTCTCTCATCTATTGGATGAAATTTAGATGGATCCCACCAATATTATGTGGGGCCCACACCAATTTTATATGGGACCCACTTGATTTAGTGGGACTCATTTGAATTTCAACCAATAAGAAAATGTGAGTTGGATGAACGTGGCAAAAACACAAGAAAGGGGGGTTTGAATTGGGTTTTAGAAACTTTTCTTAACACTTATGTGTTTATGAAAACCTTTTTCAAAACAACTAGTTAATGAAATCAGGCAGTGCATAAGTAAAAAGAAGAGAGAAGAGGGTGACACAATGATTTATACTAGTTCACTATCACCTGATAGTTACGTCTAGTCCCTTCACACACTTGAAGGATTTCTCCACTATAATCAACCTGATTACACTTGAGAGTATAATACTGCCAAACTGGCAACACTCACAACTTCTTAGAACGACTTAGTACAGTGAAGCCTCTAAGGAATACAGCCACTACTGGGCTAAATACAATGTTCAAAAATGTTTTGAAGCAATATCAAATAACTCTCATAGAGAGGATATACAATGAAAAACTTAAGCACAATGAATAACTTTCAAACTGAAAGAATAAAAACGATTAAGTGCTTTGTTCAATGTGATCTCAGATACTTGGAATGATTCTTGGTTGCTCACTTTGTATCACAGCGTTAACCTACTTCAGTGGATGAAGTAAGGTATATATAGCTAGGGTTGCGAATAGTGTTGTTGAGACCTAACAGCTCTTTTCACCTAGGTCAAAAGACTTCAGATCCCTTTTTGTGGCTTTAGCAAGTCACGTCGTTTTTCACTCTGCCCAAACCATACTGACACAGCAGACAGAATCAGAGTGTTTGTCTCTTGTGAGCTTTTTGAATATTAGATCCTTTGAGAGCAAGTTTCCTGATGATTATATTCGTTGACATTTCCTTTGGCCTTTGATACCTCGTACATGTAAAATGCTTCATCAATGAGGTCTCTTAAATACGTGAAGCAGCCTTAAATAAGCTTCAGTTTGTTTCCTATCAGAGCTACACTGTTCATCAGAGTGAGCTCGAAACAGAGGCAACTTCTTTAGCGTAGAATTCATTTCCCTTTCATATAACAGAGAGTCTTGTAGAATTACATTAGGGCTTCCATAGAGTGGTCTAATCATAGTCTGTTGTATGTGTTGACTGAAGACCAGAGCGTTGACCAATCAGAATGTGATCTCAATTGAGTGTTGTCTACCAGAGCGTTGATTGATCAAACAGAGTTGACCAAGTCAAGAGTTAGTCTTGCCAGAGCTTGGTTTACTAATAGAGTTGACCAAGTCAAGAGCTAGTCTTGCCAGAGCTTGGTTTACCAATAGAGTTGACTAAGTCATGTATGGTCTCACCATAGCGTTGACCACCGACAGAGTTGACCAACTTCAGAGCAAGGCTTTCACTTCGTGTCAGCATCAAAACAGAGGATCAAAGCCAGACTTAGATGTGTGAAATTCAAGATTTCACTAAGTCTTCTGAGATATCTTCTTCTGATAAATAGTGATTTATGCACACTAACAAACACATCAAAGAATAAATTGTTCTCTTAATCATTTGTTATCATCAAAACAATTAAGAGTCATTGTTTCTGAATCCACTTAATTCCAACAATCTCCCCCTTTTTGATGATGACAAATACATATATTGATGAACAATTTATCTTTAGAAAAATATTTATTTCAAATAATTTCAGAGGCTCCCCCTGAATTAAGCATATATAAATATTTTCCAAGTGTAAATGTCAGATCACAATCAATACAGTATCAGAGCATTAGATGCAGTATCAGAACTTGCCAAACAAATATATGCAACTTTCAGAGCACATAACTTTATTCTATGTTAATGTATAAGAGTTAATTAGCGCAAGAAATGCAATGCATGATGACATTTGGTTGAAACATTAAGTTCATCAATCACTCTATCTATATTTTATTCTCCCCCTTTTGTCATTAGACAAAAAGGTTAAGAATAAATAAAGAACGTCATAGTCAAAATATTATTTGAGAAAGATAGAGTTAAATCAGTAAGAGCCAACAATTGATTTCATTAATCAAAAAGTGCCAAATTACAAAAAAAATTAACTAAGGAAAGATAAATAACAGGTTCAAGTCCTTGAATGGGTTGGTGGGTCAATGATGGCAACAACATTATCATCAGGTTCAAGTCCTTGAATTACCTTAGAGGTAATTGTAGCTGTAATGACTAGGTCATCATCTACAATTGGTTCTGTAGTAGAATCAAGTTCAGCCAATAGTGGTGAATGAGGTGGAGAAAAAATTTGTGGTGAAAAAGGTACAAGAATTGTAAGTTGAAAAGAGGGGTTAGGTACTGGTTGGAGGATAGAGAGGGGTTGTGCTTCACAAACAGTATCAGAGCTAGGTGAAGGGGATAAGGCTTCCTGGATAACAAGCTCAGGTTCTGTTTCAGTGAAAGGTTCAGGTTGTAAAGGTATGTTGAGGTCAGGTTGAGTCAAAGAAGGTGATTGAGGTCTAGGTGGTAATTTGGGGCTAAGCGGAGGAGTAGTAGGTTTAGGTTGTGGTGAAGGTGTTTTGGTTGTTTATGGTTGAGGTGATGGAATGTGAGTGGTTTGTGGTGGTGGTGGTGGTGCAGAAGTAGAGGTTGAAGGATGAATAGCAGAAATGGGTTCAACATAAGGAAATTGAACTTGGGGTTGAGGTCTTTGTCTCTGCCTCAGAGGGATATAATCAGCTTCCTCTTCATCAGGTGAAGATGAGTCTGAGGGTAAAGAAGGCAAAGGCTTTTTAGAAGGTTTAGGTTGTGAAGGTTTTGATGGGGGAATAGGTTTAGAGGGTTGTGGAGGAGGGATTGGTTTAGACACAATAGATGCAGAACCATAAACAGAATCATACAAACGGACTGCATCATCTAGTACCTTGGTTTTCTTTGCTGCTGGAAGATCACCCACTTTGGTTATCCGCTTCAACTTTGAAGTAGCAGGTGCAGCAGTAGTACCAGGAATAGCAGTGTTGATGGTTGCAGGAGCAGAAGTGCCAGAGGCAACAGCAGGAGCAGTGGAGGAAGGAGCAGTAGCTGTACCAGAGGCTTGTCCCTTTAGCCTTTCTTCTTTGAGGTGTAGGTAATATTGATAGCTGTCTTCCTTGCATTTGGCTATCATCTCATCAACCTCAACATTCTTCTCCTCATTTTCTTCTGGCATTATTGACGGCATAACTGCAGGTCTCACTGGTTGAACCAAGTGATTAGGCTCAGCAATGTGGATGCCAGTGCTCCTAGTTACTCTCCTAGTTGGCTCAGCAGTAACTTTACTAATCTTCCTCTTTCCCTTCCTTACAGGTTTTCTCACACATTCTTCTTCTTTTTGCATCTCAGCAACAACCTCTTCGGATAGAAGCTCCATTCTCCTTAAGTTCTCACTGGAGAAGGTTGGTACACTCATGGTTTTGAGTGCAACTCCAACTTCTTCAGTGTGAAGCTCTTGAAGATGCCGAATCAAGCCTTGAGTTTCCATTATAGCAGAGAGCATCCTTCCATAAGGGATGTTCAAGTTTTTTCCTTTTCTAGAGAACATAATGTTTCTGCGCAGATGATAAAAAATGAGGCTTGGCATGTTGAGTTTGGCTTCGGTCTCATAGTTCCACATAATGAACTTGTGGTCACTGCTCACAGTGCCCACGGATAGGATCCAAACTTTGGAACAATGCAGTGCATTATGATCTTGAAGAGCACTCTGAACCTGTTCTTCATGTCCACAGCCTTAGAAATACCAGGTTTCTCATAGATGGAGTCGTTGATAGTTTCTCAGCCACCAAAATCCTTTTCCCAGCCTTCTTTGATAACAGCTGCAGAATTAGGGCATTTGATAACATCAGCAATGATGTCCCGAGTGATCAGAATATTCTTCTTCTGAACGTAGCTGTGAATGGTGTTGTCCTTGCACCGAGCATACATCCAAAATTCCTTTACCAGTTCCTCATATACTGGGTAGTTTTCCATACAAAAGAAATCCATTATCCCCATATCAATGAAATCGGTTCGGAAGGGGTACCCTTTTTCAGCTAGGTCTTGGAAGTTAACTTGGTGTTCCACCATCACCTTCAGTTGGTGTTGCTCAGCGTTCACCAATATAGGTTGAGGTTCTTCCTCAGGACCATAAGCAAATAGTTGTGGAGCGGCCGTTGCAGGTACAGAGAGTTACAGATAGAAGACGAAAGGGGTTTAGGGTTATAAACAGTGAGGCTTCTCAGAGAGATAGTGTGAGTAGTGGGTGTAGTGAGTGAGTGAGTGGGTAATAAAACGTGTTGAAGAAGGCAAACCGCCTTTTTCAATGTTCAAAATAAATGAAATAAATAATGTGTCGTTTCAAAACTGAAACGTGCTATACACTGAGTAAACGAGGCGCAGTAAAACTGTCATCGGGTAGTAAAAGATAATAATGACTCAGTGAGAGTAATTCTCAGCCACTAACGCATCAAACAGTCTCATAGAGACGCGTACATAAAGATTCCCAGAGGCACCTTTGTGATAAATGCAACAGACTCATATGAACAGTCATCAAAACAGATGATACAAAAATTAAATAATCATAAGATAATAAACTATAAACAAATGATTAATAATTAAGCAATAATCAAAGCTAACTTTTAAACAGAGACACATGTGACCAACAGAGGCACGTATGCAACAGTAGAGGCAGCAACAAAACAGAGGCAAATCAATTAGACGCAGACATTTCAGAGGCACACACAACAGAGGCAACCATTTTCAAATTAAACATTTAATCCTTTATAAGATGAAAATTCAAATTCTTTCTTATAAAGTTGAATCTATCTTCAGCAAGAGGTTTTGTAAAGATATCTGCCTATTGATGGTCAGTATCAATAAATTTAATTTCAAGTATCCCTTTCTGAACATAGTCTCTAATGAAGTGGCGTTTAGTTTCAAAATGTTTAGAACGCGAATGCAAAAATAGGATTTTTAGTCAAACATATTGCAGAGGTATTATCACAGTATATAGGAATATTACTCTCTTTAATCTGATAGTCCTCAAGCTGATACTTCATCCATAGTAATTGTGAGCTACTGCTTGCAGCAGATATATACTCAGCTTCTGCAGTTGATAGTGCAATTGTGCTTTGCCTTTTGCTGGACTAAGAGATAAGGTTTGCTCCAAGAAATTGGCAGCCACCACTTGTGCTCTTTCTTTCAATTCTATCTCCAGCAAAGTCAGCATCACAGAAACCTACTAGCTTGTAATTTTTTGAGTTCTTATAAAGCAAACCAAGGTTAGTAGGTCCTTTGAGATACTTAAAGATTCTCTTAACAGTAGTTAAGTGAAATTCTCTAGGATCAGATTGGAATCTTGCACATAAGCAGACACTAAACATAATATCAGGTCTTAAAGCAGTAAGATAAAGGAGTGAACGATCATACCTCTATACATCTTTTGATCTACCTTTTTACTCGATTCATCTTTGCCGAGAGCACATGTTGGATGCATTGGTGTGCTGATAGGTTTGGTTTCCTCAAGCTTGAACTTCTTTAAGAGTTCTCTCACATATTTAGTTTGATGGATATAGGTTCCATCTTGACATTGCTTGATTTGAATACCAAGGAAGAATTTTAATTCTCCCATCATACTCATTTCAAACTCATTCTGCATAAGCTTAGAGAATTCCTCACAAAGAGATTCATTATTAGCACCAAAGATAATATCATTAACATATATTTGAACTATAATAAAATGCTTTTTAGATGATTTTCTAAAGAGTGTAGTGTCCATCTGTCATATTTCAAAACTGTTTGACATTAAAAAGGAACTTAATTTGTCATATCAAGATCTTGGAGCTTGTTTAAGACTATAAAGAGCCTTTTTAAGTTTGAAAACATGTTCTGGATACGTAATGTCTTCAAATCCGGGTGGTTGTTTTACAAACACTTTCTCACTTATAAAACCATTTAAAAATGCACTCTTAACATCCATTTGATATCATGATATGCAGTAAAAGATAATAAGATTCTAATTGCTTCAAGTCTAGCTACAGGAGCAAAGGTTTCAGTATAATCAATATCTTCCTCTTGTGAGTACCCTTGAGCAACAAGTCTTGCCTTGTTTCTTACCACTTTGCCATCTTCATCAAGTTTGTTTCTGAAAACCCACTTTGATCCAATGGCTTGCTTATCCTCTAGAGGAGGCACAAGCTTCCAAACATCATTCTTCTGAAATTGATTGAGCTCTTCTTGCATAGCAAGTATCCATCCATCGTCTGTTAGTGCTTCATCAATTGTTTTGGGTTCTATTTCTGACAACAAAGCAAAGTCAGAGTGTTACCTGAGAGATGATCTTGTTCTAACTCTATCACTTAGTTCGCCAATAATCTGATCCTTTGGGTGATGAGGTTTGAACTTCCAGTCCGTTACTAGTTCTTCTTGGGTCTTATCACCAGACGCAGAACCAGACACAAAATCAGAGTCAGCACCTATGACACCTTCATCTGTTTCTTTGTTTATCTGTAAATCTGCAAAGACTTCATCTAGCTATGACGTTTCATTGTCAGGCTTCTTGTCATCAAATCTCACATGCATAAATTCATCAACAATTAATGTTTCTTTGTTGAATACTCTGCAAGCTTTAGAGCATTCAGAATATCCTAAGAAGATAGCTTTGTGTGATTTTGAATCAAAATTTCCAAGACTGTCATTTGTATTAAGAACAAAGCAGTCACATCCAAATTGGTGAAAGTATGAAATGTTGGGTTTTCTTCCTTTTCACAATTCATAAGGAGTCTTATTCAAGATAGGTCTGATATAGATTCTATTTTGAATATAACATGCAGTGTTTACTGCTTCTGCCCAAAAGTGCTTTGCAACATTAGTTTCGTGAATCATGGTTCTGGCCATTTATTGTAAAGATCTATTTTTCTTTTTCTACAACACCATTTTGCTGTGGTGTTCTAGGGGATGAAAAATTGTGAGAGATGCCATGCTCTTCACAAAAGTTTAGAAATGATTCATTTTCAAATTCTCCACCATGATCACTTCTAATGGTTGTAATACAAAAACTTTTTTCATTTTGCACTTGTTTGCAGAACACAGAAAATATTGCAAATGACTCATTCTTGTGAGCTAGGAATTTTACCCATGTCCATGTAGTATAGTCATCAACAATAACAAGCTCATATTTCTTTCCAAACAAAGATGCGGTTCTAGTTGGACCAAATAAATCTAAATGCAACAGCTCAAGTGGCCTTGAGGTGGAAACAATATTTTTGGATTCAAAAGAAGATTTTGTTTGTTTCCCTTTTTAGCATGTTTTACAAAGGGCATCAGATTGATACCTAAGATTTGGTAGGCCTCTAACAAGTTTTTTCTTGTTATGCTTTGAGATTAATCTCAAGCTGGCGTGCCCCAATCTTTTCTGCCAAGTCCATTGCTCTTCATCAACTGACAAAAAGCATTTTACATTTTGATTTGCTAACTCAGAAAGTTTTATTTTATAAATATTGTTCTTTCTCTTTGCTTTAAAGAAAATGGATCCATCCTTTTTGCTTTTGACTATACAGGCATTATCACTAAAGCCAACATCATAACCACTATCGCATAATTGACTTACACTTAGTAGGTTATGCTTCAGGCCATCAAGCAATAAGACATTATCAATAGAGGGTAGGAATTTCTCACCAACTTTTTCACTTTCAATGATTTTACCTTTTTGGTTTCCTCCGAAACCTACTGTTCCACTTTCTTTAAGTTGAAGTTCTTAGAACATACACCTTTCTCCCGTCATGTGACGTGAGCATCCACCGTCCAAGTACCAGGACTGGTATTGTAACTCTGTTGCTAAGCAGATCTACAACATATACAATTTTGTCCTTAGGTACCCAAATCTTTTTGGGTCCTCTTTTGTTAGTTCTAGAAGAAATTTTGTCATTCTTATTTTTCAATTCATAACAAGTACTTCTAATGTGTCCTTTCTTATTGCCAAAGGTACAAAGCAGATAGTCACTATGATTGTTGGTATCTTTGGTTTTCAAATTTGTGTTTTAAAAAGTGGGTTCCTCTGGTTTGTAACCAATACCCTTTTTAGCATTTTGGCTTACACCCCAAATCATAGATGCTTGTTTGCTTCGCGTAACACATTCAGCAAGGAATTTTTGAAATCCCTCTTCATATTTTGAAGAGTTGCATTCAACATTTTCCTTAGTCTTAGAGCTGTCATTCACCAAACAGTGATTTTCAGCTTTGAGCTTCTCATTCTCCTTATTCAGTATTTGAAATTCTTTTGAAAATTTTGAGAATTTCTTTTTCAAAGCTTTATACCCAGTGTTGAGTTTAGAAGACTCATCTAATAGTTTATCAAAAGCTATTTCAATATCAGAAGATGGATTAGAATCTACCTCTTCATCTTCTTCTTCACTGTCTGACCCTATGGTAGCCATTAGAGCCATGTTTGCGTGTTCCTCATCATCATCAGATGAAGATGAATCAGAATCATCCCATGTTGCCATGAGACATTTCTTCTTCTTGCTTTTAAAACCACCTTTGCTTGGTTTCTCAAGTTGTGGACATTCAGACTTGAAATGTCTTGGCTTTTTGCACTCATAGCAAGTAACTTGGCTTTTGTCCTTGTAGTCCTTCTTATCCCTTGAGTCTTGCCTTTCCCTTGAGTCCTTTTTGTAGAACTGCTTTCTGAACCTCCCTTTGTTTTTCCACATACGTTGAATTTTCCTTGATATTAAGGAAATTTCTTCGTCTGTGTCTCACATCATGTTAGCATCAAAACAGAGGATCAAAGCCAGACTTAGATGTGTAAAATTCAAGATTTCACTAAGTCTTCTGAGATAACTTCTTCTGATGAATAGTGATTTCTGCACAATAACAAACACATCAGAGAATAAATTGTTCTCTTAATCATTTGTTATCATCAAAACAATTAAGAGTCATTGTTTCTGAATCCACTTGATTCTAACATTGGAAAGTGAGTGTGAGAAAGTGTGTTGCTAGCACTCCTCTATATGTTATCGGTATAATTTCATTATCTTTCACTTTATATCAATTTTATAATATTTTTGTATTTAAAAAATGATTTTTTTGCATTTTAAGTCCCGGGGAAACATTAAATGTTATCAGTATAATTTCGTTGTCTTTGAGCACCTAACAATTTTAGAAACCTCTTTATTACTTATAAATGATTATTTTGCTTTTGAGCCCCGGCGGGGAAACATTATTGTTATCGGTATAATTTTATTGTCTATCAGCATATATTAATTTTATAATTAGTTTTAAATGGTTATTTTGCTTTGTGAATTTCGACGGGAAAACATAACATGTTAGTATAATTTCATTGTCTTTGAGCACATAACAATTTTTTAAATCTCTTTATTATTTATATTATTTTAGTTTTAAATCTCGATTGGGAAATATTACATGTTGTCGATATAATTATTTTATTTGTTTGAACACTATCAATCTTTCTGCATTTTTAGAAAACTAAAACTACTAAATATGCTTGTCACAATTTAAAAATTTATTTTTACAAACGAGTGTATTTCAAAAATGCGTAAAAATAGAATGACCCGTGCAAATACATGGGTATCTTGCTAGTTGTTGACGGAAAATTCAGGCGAACAATCAATATAAATATAGAAAAACAAACTACCAACAAAAATACTAAATTACGCATTTTTAAAATTTTGACACGTCATCTACTTTAAGGGTAGAATATTCAATCTAATTTCACTTCTTCCCTCTATTTCTTCTCTCTCTTCTTTCTTTTCAAATTTCAAAAGCTTTTATCTCTCTCTTCCCTCCATTTTTTGAGTCACTTTTTTCTTTCTCTCCTTTTTTAAATTTTCATTTTTTTCATTTTTTTTCAGATTTTTTAATTATTTTATTTTTTAATTTCCTTATTTATATTTTAATTTTTTATATTATGATTTTAATATTTTTTAATTTGTTTACTTTTTAACTTTCATACTTTTCTTTAATTTTTATTTTTTTATATTTTGTCTTTATAAATTTTTTTATTATTTATAAATGATTATTTTGCTTTTAAGTCTCAATGAAAAAATAGTACATATTGTTGGTATAACTTTTGTCTTAGATTACATATCAAAATTTGTAAATGTGCTTATTATTTATTATTTATAGATGATTATTTTACTTTTTCTTCTCAACCGGGAAAATATTGCGTGTTGCTGATATAAATTATTACTTATATTTTGCGTCCAGATGGAGAAACATAACATGTTGTAGGTACAATTTTATCGTCTTTGGACATGTATTAAATTTTATAAATGTTTTATTATTTTATAAATGATTATTTTACTTTTGAGTCCCTACAGAGTTTTGTTTTTTACATTTTAATTTTTCTATTTTTTCTTAATTTTTTTCATTTTTTTTAAATATTTTAGTATTTCTATTTTATTTTCTTTAGACACGTATCAAATTTTATAAATGTTGTTATAATTTCTTTAAGGTAAAACCCTAAATGATTACTTTTATGTTTAATTTCTGAATTTTTTTATTGTTTTATTGTCTTGATAACATATCAATTTTATAAATATACTTATTATTTATAAATTACTTTTTTAATATTTTTTTTACTTTTTTGCTTTTCCTATTTTTCTTATATTTATATTTTTTTATAATTGATTATTTTACTTTTGAGTCCCTATGGGATAACATTATATGTTATCGGTATAATTTCGTTGTCTTTGAGCACATATCAAATTTGTAAATCTCTTTATTATAAAAAAATAATTATTTGCTTTTGAGTTCGACGAAGAAACATTGCATGTTATCGGTATAATTTTATTGTCCTTGAGCATATAACAATCTTATAAATCTCTTTATTATTTATAAATAATTATTTTTTTATTGAGTAACGTCAAGGAAATATTACATGTTATCGGTATAATTTCGTTGTATTTGAGCACATAATAATTTTGTAAATCTCTTATTATTTATAAATAATTATTTTGCTTTTGACCCGAAAGGAAAACATTACATATTATATGTATAATTTCATTGTCTTTTAGCATATATCAGTTTTATAATATTTATTTTTTTATAAATAATTATTTTATTTTAAGTCCCGACAGGGAAACATTAGATGTTATCGGTATAATTTCATTGTCTTTGAGCGCATAACAATTTTAGAAATCTCTTTATAAATAATTATTTTACTTTTGAGTCCCGACAGGGAAACATTATTGTTATCGGTATAATTTTATTGTCTTTAAGCATATATCAATTTTATAATTTTTTTAATTATTTATAAATAATTATTTTGCTTTGTGAATTCCGACGGAGAAGCATAACATGTTAGTATAATTTCATTGTCTTTGAGCACATAACAATTTTGTAAATCTCTTTGTTATTTATAAATGATTATTGAGTAAATACCGCTTTTGGTCTCTGTAATTTGAGCAAAATCCGGTTTTAGTCCCTGTAAAATTTTTTGTTTAGATTTTGTCCCTGTAATTTATGATTCTTCCACTTTTAGTTCATGCCGTTAAATCTCTGTTAAAAAGTTAAGTTTTTGTCCATGTAATTTTAAGATTTTTCCGCTTTTAGTCCCTGTAATTTTATGATTCTTCCACTTTCAGTCCCTCCCGTCATACCTCTCTATTAGCCACATCAGCGTTTTTTAATAGAGATTTGACAGCATGGACTAAAAGTGGAAGAATCTTAAATTACAGGGACCAAAAGCGGTATTTACCCATGATTATTTTAGTTTTAAATCCCGACGGGGAAACATTACATGTTATCGATATAATTATTTTCTCTATTTGAATACTCTCAATCTTGCTGCATTTTTAGAAAACTAAAACTACTAAATATGTTTGTCACAATTTAAAAATTTATTTTTACAAATAAATCTATTTAAAAAATGCGTGAAAATAAAGTGACCCGTGCGAATACACATGTATCTTGCTAGCAGTATATTAAAACTGAAACTTATTATGCAATTTCTTTCCTGGTAATTAGTGTTTATTATTATTATTATTATTATTAGTAGTAGTATTAATAATAGTAGTAGTAGTAGTTAGGGAGAACCCATGCTCCATACGTGGTTATATTTTTCTTTTTGATTTTTTTTTGATAGTTTTTAGGAAAGAAATATAATGTTTATCGATGAAGATACAGTGAAGATGATGTGTGCATAAGTATAACTAGAATCATATTATATGAAATTAAGACACAAAATTTATACTTACTTGTTCAAGACATGTCAATTGTTTGGAATCGCCTGTAAAATCTTTAAGATTCTAATAACTATAGTCAAATCTTCCTTTGTTTGTTCACTCACTTCTGAATCACACTCTCAATGGGGCAAACTACAGAGCGACAAACACAATGTCCATGTGACGATAGAGAGGGCAACTATATATAGATACTAACCCTAATTAAGCACATCCCATCATGGGCCTAGAGATTAAGACCAACAATGTTATCCACATAGATCAATATCAGGTGCTCACAACCCATTGTGAATTGGTCGTTAAATTAGCAGGCACAACCTGTTAGATAATATTATATGTAAGGGTAGCTTAATCTTTTTATATTCTCATATATATTTCTTTTATTTCCTTGTAATCTTAAGACTTTGCATTGTTATGTTATTGGAACCCTAGCGGCCTCCTTTTCCCTTTCTCTTCTTCTATTCTCCTCCTACATTCTCTATGTATGGTTTCTATCTCTGTTAACATGGTATCAAAGAGCTAGTAAGATTTTGGGAAAAACATTAGCGCGGTCCACAGCTTTTGCGTGACCCAATTTTAGCTCAACCCGATTTGCGATTACGTATTCTCCGGCGCGGTTCTGTTCTTTTTCCGGCGCGGTTTGTGTCTGTGCCGCGATTTTTGACTGCTGCGTGATTTTGGTCTCTGCGCGGTTCTGGTTTGTGCGCGATTCCGTTCTACTGCGTGATTTACTAATTGGTTCGTCCGGTGCTCTGCTTCTGGGGTGTGATTTTGTTGCTTCTTCGCTGCGATATTGGTCTGGTACTTGTTTTTCTTCTTCTGCTCAATATTTGTTGTGATAGTTCCTTGGGTATTTGATATTTGTAGAGATGGCAACTGAAAAGGATGATTCCCTTCAATCCATTGTGCAACTGAATGGACAAAATTACTCCTATTGGAGCTATGTGATGAGAAATTTTTTGAAAGGCAAAAGAATTTGGGGCTATGTTGATGGCACCACTCTTAAGCCTACTGATAAAAAGGATTTGGATAAATATGCAAAGGACATGGAAAATTGGGAAGCTAACAATTTGAAAATCATTACTTGGATAAATAATCTTGTTTCACAATCAATAGGCATGCAACTTGCAAAATTTGACACTGCTAAGGGTGTTTGGGACCACTTGCAACGTCTGTATGTACAGTCCAACTTTGTAAAACAGTATCAGTTGGAGATTGACATTCGGGCTCTTCAGCAGAATAACATGAGCATTCAGGAATTCTATTCTGCTATGTCTAATCTGTGGGATCAATTGGCTCTTATTGAATCTGTTAAACTGCAAAATTTCAAATCATACTTGGCCGTAGGGAGGAGCAGCATTTGGTTCAATTTCTAATGGCTCTTCGGGCTGATTTTGAAGGACTTCGTGGGACTATCTTACACCGTAATCCTCTTCCAAGTGTTGATTCGGTGGTTAATGAGTTATTGGCTGAAGAAATTTGACTCAAGTCTCAATCTAATTCTAACAAAGGACTTCTATCCACTCCTAATCCATCTGTCTTTGCTGCCCCTTTTAACAAAGGCAAGTCTCATGGGAGGGTTGGTTCTGATGAATGTAGCTATTGCAAGGAGAAAGGTCATTGGAAAGCACAATGTCCAAAATTAGTGAAACAACAACAATCTCAGTTGTTTACTCAATGGTGTCCTCCTTCAAATCAGTCCAATAAGAAGAATTGGAAGCCTCCCTCGCCAAATGTTGCTGCTATTGCTCCTGCTCCAGATGCTCTTTGTGTTGGACATGTATACCCTCCTGAGACCACCTCCCTGCCACCTGATCTTGTTGAGCAATTCCAAAAGTTTCTTGCCACTCAGTCGCATGCCTTGTTTGCCATGTCTTCCTCCACCTTTAAAGGTTTTCCTTCCTCTAGTTCGTCAGGTATATCTTCACCCTTATGGATACTTGATTCTGGAGTTGCACACCATATGTCATATGATTCTAATTCTTTTGTGTCTTTAAATCATGTCTTATCTATGTCAGTCATGACTGCTGATGGTACTCCTATGCCATTAGTAGGCACTGGGTCTATGTCCACCTCTAACTTGTCTTCTTCAAATGTATATTACACTCCTAATCTCACTTTGAGTGTTGCCCTGTTGGTCAGTTATGTGATTCTGGTAATTTAGTTTTGTTTTCTGCCACTCATTGTCATGTGCAGGATCAGCAATCCGGGAGGCTGATTGGGACAGGCCGTAGGCAGGGGGTCTTTACTTTCTGGATGAACTGAGGGTACCAGATGTTGCAGCTTTTGCAGTTGACTTGTCGTCTTTTCGTTTGAGTTCATCTTCTTCTAGTTTTTATTTGTGGCATTCTCGTCTTGGACATGTTTCTTCTTCTCGTTTGAAATATTTAACTTCTACTGGAGCATTAGGAAAGTTGCAACCAAGTGATATTTCTGACTGTTGTGTTTGTAAACTTGCTAAATTTTCTGCTTTGCCTTTTAGCAAAAGTCTTTTGGTTTCTAATGCACCTTTTGATTTAGTTCACTCTGATGTATGAGGTACATCACCGGTTCCTACCAAAGGTTTATCTAGATATTATGTATCGTTCATTGATGATTGCACTCATTATTGTTGGGTTTATCTTATGAAACATTGTTCTGACTTTTTTGGTATTTATAATATGTTTCGTGCTATGGTCAAAACTCAACATAATGTTGTTATCAAGTGTTTTTTATGTGATTTAGGTGGTGAATACACTTCTAATAAATTCAGTGAGTTACTTGCTTTTGATGGGACTTTACACCAAACTTCTTGTACTAATACTCCTGAACAAAACGGTGTTGCTAAAAGGAAACACCGTCATATTGTTGAAACTGCTGCTCTCCTCCTTTTTTATGCTTTTGCTCCAAGAGAGTTTTGGGGTGAGGCTGTTATCACTGTTGTTCATGCCATTAATAGAATTCCATCATCTGTCACCTCAGGTTTGTCTCCCTTTGAAAAATTGTATGGTTGTGTTTCTGATTACACATCTTTGAGGGTCTTTGGTTCTACTTGTTTTGTCCTTCGTCCTCATATAGAACGTAGTAAATTGTCTCCTCGTTCTACGATATGTGTTTTCCTTGGTTATGGAGATGGCCAGAAGGGTTATCATTGTTATGACCCTTCAAGTCAAAAACTTTATGTATCTCGTCATGTTGTATTTCTTGAGCACATACCATTTCACTCTATTCCTCCTAACTCTCATGGTGTCACACGGTCTGAACTCACACGTATTGATCCTTTTTGCATAGATGTTGATGACTATGATATTGAGAATTGCAAGTTTGACACTAGTACTTCTACAGCTCAAAACAGTCCCTCCGTCCCCACGGCCTCTCAAGAACATCCTGCGGTTGTTGATCCTTTGTCTCCTCCTCCTCCTCCTCCACCTCCTCGTCATAATCCTCCACGTGATTATAAGTCCACTAAGTTACCAAACTTTGTTTATTCCACGTATTCTACTTCTTTTGCTTCTTTTCTAATATCTATTCATAGTTTGTCTGAGCCCTCTTCCTATAAAGAGGCTATTCTTGATCCCCTTTGGCAGCAGGCTATGGCAGATGAACTTTTGGCTTTGCACAAGACAGATACTTGGGACCTAGTACCTCTCCCACCAGCAAAACATGCTATTGGGTCTCGTTGGGTATACAAGATCAAAACCAAGTCGATGGGTCAGTTGAGCGTTACAAAGCTCGTCTTGTTGCCAAATGATTCTCACAACAATATGGTATGGATTATGAAGAAACCTTTGCTCCTGTTGCTAAGATGACTACCATTTGCACTCTTATCGCAGTTGCATTTGTTTGTCAGTGGCATATTTCTCAGTTGGACGTTAAGAATGCATTCTTAAATGGTGATCTTTAGGAGGAAGTCTACATGGTTTCTCCACTGGGTGTTCCTCATAGTCCGGGGGAGGTGTGTAAGTTAAAGAAGGCTCTTTAAGGCCTCAAACAAGCTCCTCGAGCTTGGTTTGAGAAGTTCTCTGGTGTGATTGCCTCTCTTGGCTTCTGTTCTAGTGATCATGATTACGCTTATGTTTCAAGTCCACTTCTCATGGTCGTGTTATTCCCTCCCTATATGTTGATGATATGATTATTACAGGGGATGATGTTGATAGGATTGTATAGTTAAAATTACAGTTAGCCAAGCAATTTGAGATGAAGGATTTAGGTCCTCTTCGCTATTTCTTGGGGATTGAAGTTGCTGAACGTGGCAAAACACAAGAAAGGGGGGTTTGAATTGGGTTTTTTTTTAAAAACTTTTTCACAAATACAAATGTTTATGAAAAATAACTATTGAATAAACTGTGCAAGGAATAAAGAGTAGAGAGAAGAAAGAGACACAGAGATTTATACTAGTTCACTATCACCTGATAGCTACGCTTCAGTCCCTTCACTCACTTGAAGGATTTCTCCACTATAATCAACCGACACACTTGAGAGTATATTTCGCTAACTCGGCTATACTCACAACTTCTGAACGACTCAAGATACTGAGCCTCTAAGGTATACACTACCATGGCAGCTAAGTACGATTCAAATAAGAGTTTTTTGAACCAACATAGAGATAACTCTCTTAAGAGAGAATTTACAATAAGAATACTTTAGCACAAAATGACTTTCTTAAAAGAAAGAATAAAACAAAGAAGTGCCTTGTTCAACGATCTCGTGAGACTTAGATGAATTCTTGATTGCTCACCGTCCTCTTGATCGGGTAGTGCTCGAGAAGATAGATGTTGATGCTCTCACTACCAGTGAAAATATCTGCTGCTAGATTGCGCATAACCGTGTTGAAAATCGCTTGTTGAAATCTCAATTCATATCTTACTTCAAAGGTAATGAGGTAGATATATAGCTAGGTTGAAAAAGTGCGCTGTGACACAACGCTCTCTTTTTGTCCGCACAACGCTTTTTGTCCAAAGTCAAAGTTCGATCCTTGAATTTCGCTTTTATGTGATACGCCGCTTTCAAGACGAAAAGCATCTCGAGTATTATACACAATGTCAGAACTTTGTCCCAAGTGAGCTTTTCAAAATATAGACACTTCAAGCCACAAGTTTCCTTGATGATATTATCCTTTGACATTCTTTCTTGTTCAAAGATACCTCGATAACAAGGTACTTGAATTTTACTATCGAATCGAGCTTCACAGATCACCAGATTCTTGTGTAGAATTTAATGGGCTATCAAATGCTGTAATCGTCGCAGAAAGACTAAGTTTGTCATGTAGAGCACATATAACACAACTGCTGAAAGTGCTGGATCAAGACCGTAGCGTTGACTAAACAGAGTGTAGTCTCTTAGACTGATCTACCAGAGCGCTGACTTACACCAGGCGCTGACTAAACAGAGTGTAGTCTCTAGACTGATCTACCAGAGCTGACTTACACCAGAAGGCCGACCAAACAGAGTGCGCTCTTAAATCGATCTACCGTAGCGCTGACTTACACGCAGTCATTGACCAAACAGAGCGTAGTCTCTTAGATCGATCTACCAGAGCTGACTTACACTGCAGCGCTGACCAAACAGAGTGTATGTGCCAAGAACCGCAGCCGTCGGCAAGTTTCAGCAGTGAAATTCAAGATTTCACTAAGTCTTCAAGCAGAATTTTTCCAATATAAATACTTTCGCACACTTATAACCATGTTAGAGAATAAATTGTTCTCTTAATCTTTGTTATCATCAAAACAATTAAGGGTTATTGTTTCAATCCACTTGATTCCAAATAATCTCTTGATGATGACAAATACATATATTGATGAACAATTTTTCTTTATAAAAATATTTATTCAGATGATTTCAGAGGCTCCCCTAATTAAGCATATATAAATATTTCTAAGTGTAACAGAGCATGAGATATTACAAAGATATAAGTTTCAGAGCATACTGAATATATTAATTTAACACATAATGTATGTAAGATGACACTTCGCTGATACACTAGTTCATCAATTGCTTTATACTTATATTCTCCCCCTTTTGTCATCGACAAAAAGATTAAGATGTAAATAAAGAACATCACTCAAACAAGATAAAGAAAGATAAAGAGAAAACTTCAAGTGTCATAAATAAATTTTATTAGAAATAAAAACAGAGTGAACAAACAAACTCAATTATCAAAAAGTGGGGAAAACTAAAAAGGCAAAAAAAAATCCTAAGGTTTTCTAGGGTTGCTCCATCCTCTCCAAAATTTGCCGCAAAGCAGAGTAGTCATCAAATCTTGCTTCTTTCTCGAGGCTTCCACTTTGACCGAGATTCCATAAATCTTCTGAATCGCTGCTTTTCTTCAACCAAATTTATCAAAACTTCTTTTGGCACAACTACATTGATTGGCCATCGTGAAGCCGATCCGTAAGTAGATGCAACCATAGCATTGTGTGCGGTGGTGGAGTTACTGGTGTTCTCTTGAGGAGCAGAGGACGAGGAGGAGGTGCAGTTCGGTTCCCAAACAACAAGGACTCCTTCTCTCGGAGGAACTTCCATGTCGTGGCAAAGATGCCATCTCCTCGCTTCTTTCTTCTGTTTTGCCTGGTGCTTGTCAAACCAAGTGTTCACAGGACACCGCTCATACCGATCTTCTTCAAGAAGATCATTTATTACTTCATCAACCGCTGCCTCTGGCGAAACCTGTAAACGATTCCCCTGATTCTTTCAAATTTTGAAGTACTAATGCTACCAATTAAATCAGTTAACGCTGGGCACAATTCTTGGTTCTCAAGACCAGCTCAGAGGGTCCAGGGTGCAAGTGAGAAGAAGTGGCGAGAGGCTCATCAGAGATATCATCAAGATCATCCCCGTGAGTTCTCGCAATGTATTCTCGTTCTTCCGGAGAGGAGAATTTGGAGGAGAGAACAGCTTGAGATGAAAGGGTACCATTATGGGAAGTCCGAAAGAGAGTCGTGAGAGTTGCAACATGCGAAGAGGTTGAGTTTCACACACAACCATATTGCCGATTCAAGAGATGAAGACTCTTGAACCCTTGACTGCATTCAGGTTCCTCGAATGGACTCCCACATGGTATGTCGAGGTCTGTTGTGAGGGTGAAGCTGCTCTAGGTGGAGGGTTGGCTCAGTGGTGATTTAGGTGGTGAAGGTGTTTCTGGGGTCGAGGTATAGTGGAACTGGGTAAAGAGGCCAAAGGTTCAATATAGGGAATTTGAACTCGGTTGAGGTCTTTGTCTAGTCCTCAAGGGAGCAACATCATCTTAATCGAGGAAGATGAGTCCGAGGGTAAAGACGGCAAAAGTGCTTTGGGAGGTGTTGGCTCAAAAGTAGATAGATTGGGGTTTAGGCTCGGGCAAGGATTGTGATGGAGGAGGTTCAACAATCGTAGAAGCAACAGAATGTAACCGGATTGATAAGTAGTATCACATAAATCAACTACCTTATCGTTGCCTTCTTCCTTTGCAGCAGGGCATCTCCAACCTCAGTGTATCCTTTTCAGGTGGCTTCGAGCAGGATCAACAAAGTGGGCTCAGCAGAATAGCCACTCTAGGATCGAGGTAGAGCACGAACCGGAGGTGCAAAGGTTTCACTGCATACAAGGCTCCGGCAATAAGCTGGCTTCATGATATAGGGCCGTGTTCCTCTAACCTTTCCCTTTATCATTCATCAATCTCCGCTTTCTTCTCTTCTTCTTCCTCTGTAAGCATAGAGGCATGCATGTAGGTCTCACAGGGAGAGTGAGTGAGGGATTCTGAGGCAATGTGAATGCCTGCTTCGAGTGACCCTTCTCGTTGGTCCAAGAGAGACACCGAGTCCACCACAATCTTCTTCCCTTCTTCACAACTTTCTTCCTTGCTCCTTCTTCACCTTTCGCTGAATTGCGTTAATAACCTTCTTGGAAAGGAGTCCCATTCTCCTTAGATTGTTCAAGAGAGAATAGGAATCACCATCGCCAGGCAAGCCTCCAAGGTGTTGAGACTCAAGAAGATTTATAAGACCTCGTTCTCCATAATCACGACAATAGCTTTCCATGTGGATATTCATATATTCCTTCCTCGAGTACATTAAGTCTCTTCTTGAGATGTTCAAAAATTATCCAGTGGAAGGTTGATTTTAGCTTTGAGTTCATAATTCCACATTATGAACTTGTGGTACCGGGCCGACAGATCCACAGAGCCGATTTTGGCACCAAGCGCTTCATGATGATTCGGTCAAAGGCTCAAACCTCGTTTCTTCGTCCATCGCCTTTTGATCCTCCTCAAGCTTCTCATAGATGGTTTCATTCACTACATCCCACCACCAAAGATCCTTTTTCCCAACCAATGGTTTCAACCGCTCCATCATTAGTGGCAACGGGTGATTTCACCAATTAGGTCCTGGAGTGACCACAATGCTACCGCTTTGAACATGACTCAATCGGTCTTATCTTTACTCAAGCATATCCGTAACTCCTTCACCAGATTCTCATAGACCTGAGTTGGTTATGTAGAAGAAATCCATTATCCCCATGTCGATGAAATCACCAAGTCGATCCTCATTTGCCATATCCTCAAACCTTACTGTTCCACCAACACCTCGAGGTCGTAGGTTGAAGATTTTCCAGCGCTACCCTACGCCTTCTTCAGAACTTGAACTTTCGGGTTGTCAGGGAGCAAACCATTTTTGAACTCCGAGAAACACAGAGCGAAGATGAAAGGGGTTTAGGGTTCGTAAGCAGACTTTTTTGAGAGAGAGGTAAGGTGATGTGAGTGAGTTGAGTGAGTTATAAACGTGTTCGAGAAGATTAAGCTGCTATACCAAATTTCAAATGAATTTTGAACAAATATTTGTCTTTTTCAAAACGTAGTCAAAAATTAAAGAGGGCGCAAGAAATTTGTTGTATTTCCAAAGAAAAGCAATTATGACTCAAGAAAAGCAAATGTCAATCACTAACGCATCAACCACTCAGAGAGACACGGTACTTAAGATTCCCAGAGATTTATGCAATGATCATACTAACAGTTAATGAAAAGAATATAACGAGATAAGATAATCAATAGAATCGGCTGATTTAACTACGACATAGCCAACACACTCACGCAGAGTCAACAAGTCAAACACATCAAATGTAGTCGACTTTATTCAACCAGAGTCAACTTTATTCAAACAGTAGTCAACATAGTCAAACAAAGTCAACTATATTTAAATGTAATCAACTTAGTCAAACAGAGTCAACTTTATTCAGATCAAACACCTATTCCTTTATAAGAAGGAAATTCAAGTTCTTTCTTATAAGTTGAATCTATCTTCACAGCGGGGTTTTCAGAAAGATGTCGCCATTGATGCGGTCAAGTGTCAATAAATTTAATTTCAAGAATCCTTCAACATAGTCTCTAATAAAATGATGTTTAATTTCAATATGTTTGGCCCGAGAATGCAAAATGGGGTTTTTAGTCAAGCATATAGCGTATATTATCACAAAGATATAGGATTTTACTTTTTAATCCGATAGTCCTCAAGTTGATACTTCATCCAAAGTAGTTGTGAGCTACACGCAAAAGAGATATGTACTACCACTGGATAAGGTAATTGTGCTTTGTCTTTTGTCGACTGAGACAAGATTTGCTCCAAGAAATCGCACCACCACTTGTGCTTTTCCTTCAATTCTCCAAAGAAAGTCAAAGATCACGTAAACCTACTAACTTGTAATTATCTGAGTTCTTATAAAGCAAAGCAAGATTAGTAGTTCCTTTAAGATACCTAAATATCCTTTTAACCAGCTAAGTGAGATCTCTAGGATCAGATTGAAATCTTGCACATAAGCACACACTAAACATAATATCGTGCCTCGAGGTCGTGAGATAAAGGAGTTGAACCAATCATACCTCTATATACCTTTTGGTCTACCTTTTTACTTGATTCATTCTCGCCAAGAGCACATGTTGGATGCATTGGTGTGCTCATAGGTTTGGTTTCTCTACTTGAACTTCTTCAAATAGCTCTTTTCACATATTTAGTCCGATGAATATAAGTTCCATCTGACATTGCTTGATTTGAATACCAAGGAAGAATTTTAATTCTCCCATCATACTCATCTCAAATTGCTTCGCATAAGCTTAGAAAACTCTCATAAAGAGACTCATTAGTAGCACCAAAGATAATGTCATCCACATATATTTGAACTATAATGAAATGCTTTTTAGATGATTTTCTAAATAGTGTAGTGTCCACTGTCTCTTTTCAAAATCATTTGACATTAAGAAGGAACTTAATCATTCATACCAGTGCTCTAGGAGCTTGTTTGAGACCATAAAGTGCCTTTTTAAGTTTGAAGACATGTTCAGAAACTCAAGATCTTCAAAAACCAGGTGGTTGTTTCACAAACACTTCCTCATTTATGAAACCATTTAAAAATGCACTTTTTACATCCATTTGGTACAAAGTAATGCCATGATGTGCAAAGAAATGACAACAAAATTCTAATGGCTTCAAGTCTAGCTACAGGAGCGAAAGTTTCAAAGTAGCTAATACCTTCCTCTTGCGGAATACCTCCTTGAGCAACAAGTCTAGCCTTATTTCTTACCACTTTACCATCTTCACTGTTTGTTTCAAGACCCACTGGTTCCAATTGCTAGCTTATTCTCCTGGAGGAGGCACAAGCTCACACATCATTCCTCTGAAATTGATTGAGCTCTTCTGCATAGCAATAATCCATCCATCATCGCTAGAAGCTTCATCAATAGATTTTGGCTCTATCTCCGATAGAAGTGCCAAATCAAAGCATGATCTCTAAGAAGATCTTGTTTAACTCTATCACTGCTCACCAATTATTTGGTCCTTTGGGTGATCAGGTTGAACTTCCACATATGGATATTCCTTTTTCACCGAGTCAAGACTGAGACATCATCGAGTCAAGACTGTGACATCTCGCTTTTGTTTCCTTACAAATTTGTAACTGCAAAGCTTTCATTTAGCTCGACGTGTCATTATCGTGTTTTATCATCAAATTTCACATGTATTGACTCATCAACAATTAATGTTTCTTGTCAGATATTCTGTGATGCTTTAGAAGCTGCTCGTAATTATCCCAAAAAGATAGCTTTTTGTGATTTAGAATCAAATTTTCTCTAGACTGCCCTTTGTATTGAGAACAAAGCAATACACCCAAAATTGATGAAAATATGAAATGTTGGGTTTTCTTCCTTTCCACAATTCATAAGGAGTCTTATTCAAGATAGGTCTAATATAGATTCTATTTTGAATATAACATATGCATGTTTCATCGCTTCGCACTAAAAGTGCTTTGCAACATTAGTTTCGTGAATCATGGTTCGGCCATTTCTTGCAAAGATCTATTTTTCCTTTCTACAACACCATTTTGTTGTGGTGTTCTAGGGATGAAAAATTGTGAGAGATGCCATGTTCTTCACAAAATTTTTGAAATAATTCATTTTCAAATTCACCATGATCACTTCTAATAGTAGTAATACAAAAGCCTTTTTCATTTTGCACTTTGTTTGCACACGTAAAACACTTGAAAAGACTCATCCTTGTGGGTTAAGAATTTTACCCATGTCCATCTAGTATAGTCATCGATAAATGACCAGACCATATTTCTTTCTGCATTGCAGAGGCAGCCTGGGTCGGTCAAATAAATCTAAATGTAAAAGCTCAAGTGGCCTTGAGGTGGAAAATATTTTTGGAATTAAAAGAAGATTTGCTTTGTTTCCTTTTTGACATGTTTCACAAAGAGCATCGATTGATACTTAAGATTTGGTAGGCCTCTAACAAGTCCTTTCTTGTTAAGCTTTGAGATTAACCTGCCGGCATGACCCAATCTTGTGCCAAGTCCATTGCTTCTTCATCAATTGACAAAAACATTTTACATTTTGATTCGCCAACTCGTGAAAGTTTAATTTTGTAAATATTATTTTTTCTCTTTGCCTTGAAAAGAATAGATCCATCTTTCTTGCTTTTAACTATACATGATGTGTCATTAAAGGCAACATCATAACCACTATCGCATAATTGACTTATACTTAGTAGGTTATGCTTCAAGCCATCCACTAATAATACATTATCAATGGAAGGAAGAAAGCTCTACCAACTTTTCCACTTCCAATGATTTTACCTTTCTGATTTCCTCCAAACCAACATTTCCACCTTCTTCATGATGGAGTTCTTGGAACATACGCCTTTCCCGCTATGTGACGTGAGCACATCGCCCAAGTACCAGATCGGGTGTAGTAACTCGTTGCTAAGCAACCGGCAACATATATACTTTATCCTTAGGTACCCAAATCTTTGGGTCCTTCTTTGTTAGTCCTAGAAGGAGACGTGTCCTTCTTGTTTTTAGTTCATAACAAGTACTCCTAATGTGCCCTTTTCTTATTGCGTAAAGTACAAAGTAAATAAATAACGTGATTGTTGGAGTCTTTGGTTTTCAAATTGGTGTTTTGAAAAGTTGGTTCTTCAGGTTATAACCAAGACCCTTTTACCATTTTGACTTACTCCCAGCATCATAGATGCTTGTTTGTTTGCTTGGTGACACATTCAAAGAAGAAATCTTTGAAATCCTCTTCATATTTTGAAGAGTTGCATTCAACCTTATACTTTCATCGTTAAATCAAGTTACTCACCAAATGGTGGTTTTCGCTTTGAGTTTCTCATTCTCCTCAGTGAGTATTTGAAATTCTTTAGAGAGTTTTAAGAATTTCTTTTTCAAAGATAGACTCATTGTTGAGCTTTGAGGACTTCATCACGCTTCATCAAAAGCTATTTGAATATTAGAAGATGTGTTAGAATCTACTCTTTATCTTTTTCTTCACTGCCTGAGCCTACGGTAGAGCTACGAGAGCCATGTTTGCTTGTTCCTCATCATCCTCGTAAGATGATGAATCTGAATCATCCCATGTAGCCATGAGACCTTTCTTCTTCTTGCCTTTGAAGCCACCTTCCTTTTGATTTCAAGTCATGGGCACTCGACTCAGTGACCAGGTTTCTTGCACTCATAGCAAGTCACTGCTCTGTCTCAAGTCCTTCTTTCCTTTGAATCTTGTCTTTCCCGTGAGTCCCTTTTGTGGAACTTCTTTCTGAACCTTCCTTTGCTTTTTCATCATGCGCTGAATCTTCCTTGAAATAAGTGGAGATTTCATCATCAAGATCTTCATCACTCTCATCGATGAAGCTTCTTCGCCTCAAGCTCACTTTGAGAGCTTTGGAAGTAGATGCTTTGTTTGAAGTTTTCGTGAGCAATGGTCTTTGCTTTCTTGGGAGGTTCTTCTTCATCAAGCTCAAGCTCGTGAGCTTTCTGCAGAGAACTCAAGAGATCTTCAAGACGTAATTCATTCAAGTCCTTGGCTTCTTGAATAGCCGTGACTTTGGGTCTCCATCTCTTCGCACTTCTCAAGATTTTCTTAACATGGTCAGTGGTATAGCTTTTCTTGAGAACCTTCAAGCCATGAACTAAAGTTTGAAATCTTCCAAACATAGTTTCGATGCTTTCATCCTCTTCCATCTTGAAGAGCTTCATATTGTCTAACCAAGATATTAGCCTTGGTTTCTTGTACTGGAAGTAATTTCATAGGCTAAAGCCAAATGAGTCCCAAATTTCTTTGGGCAAGGTTATTGCCACATTTCTCATACTCTTTTCAGAGATAGCACATACAAGAAAGTATCTTGCTTTGGTGCAAGGTATATTCCTTTATGATCATACCATTCAAGACTCCTTAGAATAGGATTTCTTTTGGAGTCAATCGTTCAGTGTCTGTTTCTAACCATATCCCAAAGTTCAAATCATGAGATTCGAAAAAGTTTTTCACTTTATCTTTCCAAAGAGTCATAGTTAGATCCAGCTGAACAAAGGGGCGGTTGCACATGACCACCGGGTTTTGTTTGCCATAGGATAGTATGTGATCTTTTCCTCTCACATCGTTATGCTCAAATCCAAGAGCCGAGCTCGTACCAATTGAACGTGGAAAACACAAGAAAGGGGGGGTTTGAATTGGGTTTTTTTTTAAAACTTTTTCGCAAATACAAATGTTTATGAAAAATAACTATTGAATAAACTGTGCAAGGAATAAAGAGTAGAGAGAAGAAAGAGACACAGAGATTTATACTAGTTCACTATCACCTGAGCAGCTACGCTCTAGTCCTCTTCACTCACTTGAAGGATTTCTCCACTATAATCAACCGATTACACTTGAGAGTATATCGCTGCCAACCTGGCTATACTCACAACTTCTTAGAACGACTCAGCATACTGAACCTCTAAGGTATACACTCACTACAAGCTAAGTGATTCAAATAAGAGTTTTTGAAACAACATAGAGATAACTCTCTTAAGAGAGAATTTACAATAAGAATACTTTTTAGCACAAAATGACTTTCTTAAAAGAAAGAATAAAACAAGAAGTGCCTTGTTCAACGATCTCGTAGACTTAGATGAATTCTTGATTGCTTCACCGCCTCTGATTGGGTAAAGGTTTCGAGAAGATAGATGTTGATGCTCTCACTACTCAGGAAAATATTCAAGTTGCTAGATTGCGTACATAACCGTGGTTGAAAATCGCTTGTTGAAATCTCAATTCATATCTTACTTCAAAGGTAGGCGAGATATATAGCTGTGTTGAAAAAGTGCCGCTGTGACACAACGCCTCTTTTTGTCCGCGACAACGCTTTTTTGTCCAAAGTCAAAGTTCGATCCTTGAATTTCGGCTTGCAGATACGCCGCTTTCAAGACTAAAAGCATTCCGAGTGACATACACAATGTCAAGAACTTTGTCCCAAGTGAGCTTTTCAAAAATATAGACACTTCAAGACAAGTTTCCTGATGATATTATCCTTTGACATTCTTCTTGTCTAAAGATACCTCGATAACAAGGTACTTGAATTTTACTATCGAATCGAGCTTCACAGATCACCGATTCTTGTGTAGAATTTAATGGGCTATCAAATGACAGAATCGTAGGAAAGCACTAAGTTTGTCATAGAGCACATATATAATCTGTTGAGTGTCACCAAGACCGTAGCGCTTGACTAAATGTAGCAGTGTAGTCTCTAGATCGATCTACTGCAGCGCGACTTTACACAGAGCGCGACCAAACAGAGTGTAGTCTCAGATCTACCGTAGCGCTGACTTTACACGGGCGCTGACTAAACAGAGTGTAGTCTCAGACTGATCTACTGAGCTGACTTACACCAGAGCGCTGACCAAACAGAGTGTGGCTGCCAAGAACCGAGCCGTGAGCCGGCTTTCCAGAGTGAAATTCAAGATTTCACTAAGTCTTCGCTAATTTTTCCGAATATAAATACTTTCTGCACACTTATAACCATGTTAGAGAATAAATTGTTCTCTTAATCTTTTGTTATCATCAAAACAATTAAGGGTTATTGTTTCTGAATCCACTTGATTCCAACAGTTGCTTATTCTCCTAGATGTTATCTTCTCTCTCAACCTAAGTATATTGCCAACATTCTTGCACAAGCTCGTCTCTCTGATAATCGAGCAGCAGACTCCCCTATTGAGCTTAATGTTAAATATATCCCCTCTAATGGTGTTCCTCTACCAGATCCCACTTTGTACCGTACTTTAGTTGGTAGCTTAGTGTACCTTACTATTACTAGACCTGATATTGCTTATGCAGTGCATGTCGTCAGTCAGTTTGTTGTTTCTCCTACTACTGTACATTGGGCAGCTGTTCTTCGCATTCTTTGGTATCTTCGAGGAACTTAATTTCAGAGTCTGTTATTTCCTTCTTCTTCTTCTTTGGAGTTGCGTGCTTACTCTATTGCTGATTGGGTTGGTGACCCCACTGATTGTACCACAGGGTTTTGTATCTTTCTAGGTGATTCTCTTATTTCTTGGAAAAGCAAGAAGCAAGACATTGTTTCTCGCTCTTCTACATAAGCTGAGTATCGTGTTATGACAGTCACTACTTCGAAAATAGTTTGGTTACGTTGGCTGCTTTTTGATATGGGTGTTACCCTCACTGGGCCAACTCCTATGTACTGTGATAACAAGAGTGCCATACAAATTGCCCACAATTCGGTCTTTCATGAACGCACCAAGCATATTGAGGTTGATTGTCACCTCACTCGTCATCACCTTCAACATGGCACCATTACCTTGCCCTTTGTTTCTTCCTCCATGCAGATTGCTGACTTGTTCACGAAATCTCATTCCATTAAGCATTTTTGTTTCTTAACTGACAAACTCTCAATACTTTCTGTTAATGCATCGTTAGTTTGAGGGGGGATGTTAGATAATATTATATGTAAGAGTAGCTTAGTCATTTTATATTCTCATATATATTTCTTTTATTTCTTTGTAATCTTAAGACTTTGCATTGTTATGTTATTGGAACTCTAGTGACCTCCTTTTCCCTTTCTCTTCTTCTCTTCTCCTCCTACCTTCTCTATTTATGGTTTCTATCTCTGATAACACAACCATTATCATATGGATCATAAAATTGTTAGCCCGTTTTTGGCACACCAACAAATAACGGTTGATTGTAACCCACAAGAATTATTAGCCATTTTTAGCTCACTACAACTAATTGCCTTACCATTTTCAGGTAAATCTACAAGCTCCCATACATCATTGTTAGCCATTGGCTTCATTTCTTCATTCATCACATCTATCCACATTTCAGACCGAGGAGAAGAAACTGATTCCCTATTGTTCTTTGGATTAACTATATCCCTAATTAATGTCATGAGCATTCTTACTACGACAAACCATATATAAAATCATCACTAATAACAAGTCATTTTTTCTGCCTCACTTACCTCCTCAAAGGAATATGCTATATTGGTTCAGTAGGTTGTGGGACCTCAGCTATAGCAGGAGGATCGCTACATCGTCAATTTGAGGAGTAGGCACATCCTCAGTTGAAACATGAGTTTCAACAGGAACAATAGACGGAACACTACAACCAGGACCAGGCATAGACATAAAACAGTCTTAGGCAAAGGAGCTTCGGTCTCATCACTCGGAATAACAAGGTCAATCAAGTTGTGCCGCTAGACTCTTTCATTAAATGGCCATCAATATTTCTGATTAATCCTTCACATGTTGTAGTCCCCCAAATCGCGCGCTAAATGACCCTTCAACATCTTGAACGTGTGCATGGAAGGGGGAATCCTAGAAACTTGGATTTGTCTCTTTCAATCATCATTAAAAAAAATAAAATGAAAAGGCCACTCTAGTTCTTGTTGAATAAATTGTGCCTGACTCATAATATATAGACCTACCTCCTAAGGAAACTTTGACTTACTCAAAAATATCATCAGATTTCTATCATGCCATGTAGCCAAGGCTGCTACCTCGAACATTACTATAAAATTAAACATTTACCCTTGCTCACTACAATGTTTGTAAGGTTCTCCAAGTTAAATCTTGGCCACTAGTGAGGACTGGGGTTGAATTGTCTAACTCAAGAACGCCATTATATATCTCTCCTACTCACTCACCCTTCACACTCTCCTTCTAAGCCTAAAGGCATCGTGACTTTGGTGTTTCAAAGTTAGAGAAAATCTATTTAAAGGCCCATTTTGGTCCCTCACAAAAATAAAGTATAGAAATAGTCTCTCACATTTTCAAAACAGTGTCACGTTAGTCCCTCCGTCAATGGGTTTCTAAAACCGTCATTTAACTGGCTGACGTGTCACGTCAAATGTTGATGTTACAGTTAACCCTCTCTCCACGCTGGATTATTAGTTGACGACGTGACATTTTTTGTGAGGGACCAAATTTGTCCTATTTTAGTCCCTCTTGTTTTGGACCATATTAGTCCTTCCACCATTGTTAAGACCTTCAAAGCTTGTGGATCTGAAAACTTGTCTTCCTCAAAACCCTACTGAAGAACAGAGCTCGATTTGAACACAACCACGGTGAGTAAATTTTTTATCCGAGTTTAGTTGTTTCGATTTGAGACCCTCAAAACCCTCTTGTTTTGCATTTTTTTCTCTAGAAATGAGTGTCCAATCTTCTCAATCTACTCGTTTTTATTCTGGGTTTAAGGTGTCCTGGAGTGATTCAACTAATAATAATCGTATAAGCTGGAGTGGTCCACATTACTGTTGTGGGAAAAAAGCAAAGGTATACACTATACACATGCCAACCCTAACAGAGATTTCTTTGGTTGCATCAATTTTAAGTTAAGGAAACCCTAGTTGAATATTGTGTTTCATTTCTTTCTGAGTATGATTTATGTTTTTTTAGGGAACAAAACAGTACCTTTGGACTTTTATGAGGGACTAAAAAGGCCTTTTATGCTATTTATTTTTGTAATTACATTGCAGAATAACCTGCCATAATGCTCCTACTTTTTGTGGGTTGATGAATTCTTTGAGACCCAAAATCACATTGAGTAGCAACAATTGAAAATTATCAAATTAGAAAAGGATATGGAAGAGGGACTAAAATGGGACAAATTTGGTCCCTCACAAAAAATGTCACGTCGTCAGCTAATAATTTAGTGTGGAGAGAGAGTTAATTGCAACGTCAGCATTTAACGTGACACATCAGCAAGTTAATTGACAGTTTTGGAAGCCCATTAATAGAGGGACTAACGTGATACTGTTTTAAAAATATAAGGGACTATTTCTATACTTTATTTTTGTGAAGGACCAAAAGAGTTTGCAGGTTTTTTGTGAGGGACCAAAATAGGCCTTTACTCTTCCTATAAGTTAGCCACCGCTTTGCAGTCATGTCGGATCTGCACTATAATTTTGGGGTAGAGGAGACAACACAAAAAATATCTGCATGAGTCATGCATCAGTTATGTCTCATTTTATTATCAGTTGAAAGTCTCCCATTAACCACGCGTCAGAGGAAAGCTTGAGGGCATTGTGGCCCCTACTAGTTTCACACAAGCTTGAAAGGAAAATCAATATAGCTTCATTGTAAAATACATATTGACAACATTTGAATTGCATAGTGAACATAAGAAAGATTACGGAAAATGTAAAGTTTTTTATGAAAATTTTAATGAGTAAAACATTACAATGATATATTTTTCTCTCTCTTTTTTTTTCCCAAAAGAGAAAAACTGTGTAAAATGTGGCTATGAAAATGTTGAAATAATAATAATATTTTAATGAGAAACAAGAAAAATAGTTACCCGTACTATACCAATCTAAAATTGAAAATAAGAGGATTTTGTGTCCTTAGTATAGATGGTCGGGGAGTGGGGAAATAGGAAGGGAGAAGTGGGGCGTCGCGAGTTCGAACTCGTGTTCCCAATATTCCACAGCACTTTACTACTCGGATGCTTTATCCGAGGGAAAAAATAAGAGGGTTTTGAAACTAGGTATCTTTATAAAGTCCTAAACCACCCTCCAAAACTGACACATAATATAATTAATTAGAAAAGAAATTAGGTATGGTTTAGTATAACCAAAATTTTCTAAAGAAAATAGGTAAGATAAATTCCTAAATAAAGTATTATTTTAAATTAACTTTTTTACGGGTTATTATTTTAAATCATAAAAAAATATCTTCACTCTGATTTATATAAGACAAATTTTAAAATTGATACGAAAAATCAATCAATCCTTTTTAATTTATAATGTTTAATTTAAAAAAGCGAATTAACTAACAATTATAAAAAAAGTGGAACATTTATAACAACGTTAAGTACTCCAGTTTTTTGTTTTTAACAAACAAGGTTAGCAAGTTTTAGTAGTGGCAACTAGTAAGAACTTTCTGTCAAAAAAATAAACTAGCAAGGACTTAGCCCACTTCGTCAGGTTGGGCTAGAACAATTTTTACCGAGTGCCGACTTTAAGATGGCAAGTGTTATTAACCCCTCCCTCTTGCTACAAAAATTTCCCTATTCCTAAAAACCCCAAAATTCATCCCCTTCTCCTCCCCACCCTTCTTCTCCCCATTATTCCTCACCCTACCACTCCCAACCCACTCCTCAATTTCCGGTGAGTGAACTCCAAAAAAAAATTCTATGTTTACAGGTGATCCATAAACTTGTTTCTGGAAACAAGTTTCTAGACGTGTAAAAAAACCACCTATGGTCCAAAATATAATTTTCGGAAATTCCCGATAATAAGATTCCAGACGTTAGTAAAATAGGGCTTGCGCCTTGCTTAGTTGTCTCTGATATTTCTATTTCAAAATTCATTCCACTTACAAGAACTTCCTCCTAGAAAATGACGAAACCTCATCATTAAAAAAATCTTCTCCATGTTGCTGAATTGTTCCCAACTTATATTCATTACAAAAATCCATCCACTATCGGCAACTTGTTTCAAACATGTGTACTATAAATAAACCATGGAAAATTTGTACCAAATAAAAAATAAACCATGGAAAGTAAATCACGTGTGGCAAATTAACATAAACAACAAAAAGTGGTATATATTTGTCGTATGCATCATGCATGTTTTTGTCTTTTGAATTTTTATCAATAAAATAATTGGTCCATACCATTTTGTCTAATGCTCGGAATGTTATTTCTGGGAGTTTCCGGATATTAGACATTGGAGGTGTGTTTTTATTTACACGTTAGGAATCTAAATTCTGAGAAACTTTGGAAATAAGATTCTGGAAAGCCCGTAAACATAGGGGGAAAAAACTTAATGCTAACGAGTGTGTTAGGAAGGTGGGAGATGAGTGAAGACGGTGGTTACTGACAGGGACGGATCCACGACTCGCAAATTTTATTTTTGCCCCCACTTAAAATTAAGTGTTGAACCCACTAAAGAGAAAAAAATAGAAAATGAGTTACTCTAGTCTTTTGATATGATTGAGAGATGAATTGTTGAATAATTGTTTGGTCACATACATAGAGAGATATATTTTAATAGTGTTGAAAATGAAAAAAATCATACAACAATTTCAAAATATGAAAACACGTAGAGAGCAATTATATATTCGTAGATGTTGAGGTGTCTTCAATTTTTTGATATATAATGCTATAGTTTTGTAATCTCAAATTTTTTGCTTAATAATAATGATGTCATTATTTTATCGCTTATGCATTGATATATTTTTTTATATAAAACATTTATAGTATATGATCTTGCCCCACTAGTCGAAATTTCTGAATCCGTCCCTAGTTGCAGACATGAGAATTGATGGGGTTAGGGTTTTTGGTGATCAAATCAATGTGAGATGTTTGCGAGGAGGGTGGTCATGGGAGAGATGGTGGTAGGGATTAGTTTAGGGTTTTTTAGAGGGTAGGGGTATTTTCGTTAGTTTGGTGGAGAGGAGGTGGTAAAATTAAAATGGGGAGGGGTTAATAACATTTTCCATTTAAGATTCGGTAATTGGTCCAGTTTCCGTTATGTCCAAATCCACTAAACCCAAACCAATCTTTTGTTCGCAGTTTGAGTGCAAAATCGTGGTCACGAAGAAGTGTTCAGGTTTTTTTTTTTTTTTTGACAAGAGAAGTGTTCAGGTTGAAACTATTTTTTTATTGACCAAAAAAAAAAGGTTGAAAAGGTTTTTTTTTTTTAAAGAGTTGACTGTTGAAATGAAAGTTAAAATAATTTATTTTCACAAGTTAATAACGAGATAAATATAATTAATAATTATCTTTTTTTTATTAATCCGATATATTCATTATAATGTATTCTCAGAAGGATTACGTGTTGTCTATCATTCTTAATTCATAAAATGTATTTTTTATTTAATTTTATATACTTTATAATTTAAATATTTCTATTTAATAGTTTTTTACCTAAAACATTTCTTATATTCTATTTGAACAAACTACACATATTATTTTATGAATTTTTTCTTTTGAATACATTTTCCTTTGATTTACATTTTTTATTTACCTAAATTCGAAAATATCGATGTAACCCAATATAAAGATTGAGAATTTGCAAGGGACTCGAGATTATAACTTAACAATTTTTTGTTGTAGACTTCAATGGTGATGAATTTGTCTCCGGTTTATTTTATTATTACTACCAGCAAGACGAGTACTACTATGCTCGTCTTTCCGTATTTCTATTTTGCTACAGTATGTATTATTTTATCGTGTTTTGTTATTTAATATTATTTTAAATTTAATTTTTTTCCTCATTTTAGATATTTTGTTACACATATTTTTTTAATAATGACATAATATTATTAACACATATAAGTATGTATGTGTATATATTAAGCAATTAAACATACACGAGTATATAAAATTGCCAAAATTATGAATGAAACATACACGTGTATATAAAATTGACAAAGAAAATATATTTACGGGATGATTAGGTAGTGGGATTATTATTAACTTAAAAATTTGAAAAAGTTGAAGGAAGGGTAATATTGAAAAGCAAATTTGGAACCCAAAGTTGCCATTAGTATGGATTACTACTAGTAGTAGTATTATTGTTTGTTGTGATGAATCAGTTAACTTGATGAAATAATTTATTTTAATTATTTATAAAATTGATTGATAAATAATCAGGTCTAATCATGATTCATGAATCATGAGTATATTGTTAACCTCTTAATTATTTACTTTTTTTTTTTTTGAAATTATAATTTCCTAAATGGTAAGGAGAATTTGTGAAATTATTGATCATCACTTGCCTTAATTGCAATTTCCCATGGAAAAATAATTATTAGTCTCCAAATAAAGAATAAGCATTGTTGGAAATAAAAAACCACTACAGGAAAATGTGAAATGTTCTTCGGTTGATATCAGTCAATCAATTCTTCACATACATCTCAGTATATATTGTTAAGAATTTCGTGAATCGAAACCTTTCTCGGCTGGTTGCAGCGGGACAAACGTGAAAGCTTTTTATCTTTTACCAAGTGGGTCCTCAATTCTCTGTATCTGCTTATTTGTAAGCTTCCTCTTCCTTCATTTTTCTGCTTCATGTTTTCGTTGATCGCTCATTGTCCCCTTGTTTTTGTTATTATCTTCGTTGTTGTTACTATCAATTAAAACTATATATGCTCAAAGTCTTAGTATCTTATCACAATTCTCCTTAGTTTTAGTCCTTGTTGCGGTAATTCATACTATCCAGGTATTCTTCTAGTCTCTAGATACTCTTGCATTTGCCTATTACCTGAAAACAGCGTCTTATACCCTTTTATTAAACGACGTTAATTTTGTTATATCTCAATGACATATTAAATTATTTTAAATTAACGTAAAATTTTATAGATATGATCTACGTAATAATATTTTTCAATCCAACGATGAGTTTTGTAATACATATCTGGTACGAAGTTATTGAACGGTATAACAGTACCCAAATATTACACCGGTGTAATTTGATCTCTCCTCTCTATATATATTGGTATGACATTATGTTGTGCAATTGACATCTGATTTTGTCTTCTTGATAATAATTTGTAGTAGGTAACATAATACTGTTATGCATTTGAGTCTGTCTTGTAAGCTTACTGCATGATTCAATTTCAGGAAATTTTTGATTTTCTTCAAATTGAGGAGGTAATCATGTCAGGAGGTCTGCATGAAAATAATATGAGGTATAACAGTGAAGATCTTAGAACTTTCATAGGGCCTTTGTTGAAGCTAATCTGCCTCACAGTCATAGGATTACTTCTTGCAAATCCAAAACTTCAATTAATTCCCAGAGCAACATTCAAACTCCTAAGCAAACTTGTATTTGCACTGTTCTTACCATGCCTAATATTCAGTGAACTTGGTGCAAGCATTACTCTTGAAAAATTTGTGGAGTGGTGGTTTATCCCTGTCAATGTGCTTGTGAGCACAGCACTGGGATGCATACTTGGGCTCATAGTTGTGGCCATATGTCGCCCACCTCCAAGGTTTAACAGATTCACAATTATAATGACAGGTTTTGGAAACACTGGAAATCTCCTTATAGCTGTAGTTGGATCTGTTTGCCATACTGAAAAGAATCCATTTGGACAACAATGTAACTCAAGAGGGGTGGCTTATGTTTCTTTATCTCAATGGCTTGCTGTGATTCTTGTTTACACTTTTGTTTATCACATGATGGAACCTCCTTTGGAGTATTATGAGATTGTTGAGGATGAGGCTGAAATTAATGAAGAAGGGCCACTTAATGATATTAGTAGACCACTCCTTGTGGAAGCTGAGTGGCCTGGCATTGAGGATAAAGAAACTGAACATTCTAAAACACCCTTTATTGCAAGAATTTTTAAGAGCATTTCAGGTATTTCCTCATCAACTATTCCTGATTTAGACATCACAGCTGAAAGCAGTAGCAACAATCTTATGTCTATTAGGTGTTTGGCTGAGCCTAGAGTTGTTAGGAGGATAAGAATTGTTGCTGAACAAACACCAATTCAGCACATACTTCAACCACCAACAATTGCATCCCTTTTAGCTATCATCATTGGCACAGTGCCTCAGATGAAAACATTTTTCTTTGGAGATGATGCTCCAGTGTCTTTTATTACAGATAGTTTGGAGATTTTAGCAGGGGCAATGGTGCCTTCTGTGATGCTTATATTAGGCGGTATGCTTGCTGAAGGACCAAATGAATCTACACTTGGACTTAGGACTACAATTGGAATAGTTGTGGCAAGACTTGTGGTGCTTCCTTTCCTTGGAATTGGGATTGTGGTGTTGGCTGATAAGATGAATTTCTTGGTTGAGAATGATGCTATGTTTAGATTTGTGCTTTTGTTGCAGTACGCAACACCAAGTGCCATTTTACTTGGAGCAATTGCTAGCTTGAGGGGTTATGCAGTTAGTGAAGCTTCAGCAATTCTCTTCTGGCAGCATGTGTTTGCTCTTTTCTCACTCTCAGTTTACATTATAATTTACTTTAGAATAATTGATTATGTTTAGAGTTGTTGCATGTTTTTTTTTTACCCCCAAACGTTGTGGGGTTCCATGATATAGGAGATTGTTACCAAGACATTGTTGTGAATAATTGTTACTAGCTTTGCATAATGGTATTGGTACCGAATATTTATGCAAAATAATATTAATCCTAAATCCTAATGTTATGACTTCGTATTAATATCGTTATTGCTGTAGTGATGTTATGTTTCCCTTTGACAATAAAGTTAACTGATTTAATTGCATTTTTTTTTCAACTTTTCAAAATTCACGATTTTGGTCTCTCTTGAATTTGGTTTTCACACTTTTTAATTGTACTTTTAGTCTTATAAAATCGTGAGTTTTTTGCATTTTTTGTTTCCAAAAATTATGGATTTTGAAAATGTGAACACCAAAAATGTAAAAAATTCATGATTTCGGAAAATGTGCAGTTAAAAAAGTGTCGAGATCAAATTTGTGAAAAATAAAGGAGGAAAATCAAAATTATAGACTTAGAAAGTAGGGGACCAAAAATCAATAAAAATGCAATTTATACGGAAGTTCTTCCATTATCCATTATCCTAATTCTATACTAGCTCTTTGTAGCTTGATCTTTGTAAAACTCTTGCGAAAGTCCATTTCATGCTTCTATGGTCCCTTTGACTCGTCATGCTTGAACTTAAAATCAGACAACCCCTTATCTTCTTCAACTTTTTTGTTTGCAAAAACGAAAAAGAACAATAACAAGTGACTTTCATGCTATTTGAAGGCCCATTATTGAGGAAACTTGTCCTGCAAATCCTTCAGATGTTGTTGACGAAGACCATGACCGTATACTACGTATCCCACGTTTAATTAGACCACATGCTGTTTTCATTTCCCCCAATAATTTCCTCATGGGAAACATGCGTTATTTCATTCGTTGAATGGTCAATCAGTCATTGCCTTACCAGTCAAAGCCGGTGGCAGAGAGCTTCAACAATTTCTTCGAGGGAGCCGAAATACTCCTATGTTATTTTTTATAAATCTTTTTAGACAAAAAAAAAAGTATATTAAGAAAAGTATTTAGCATAATTAAATTTATCTATAATATGTATGATTTTCTAAATTTATTCTTCATTTATTATAAATTATACTTTTAATTAATTAATTAATGTATGTCTTGGATTTTGTTTTAATTAGGAGTACTTTTGAAAAAACAATAATTAATGTATCTTGTAATTTGAAATGAGGCTTATAATTAGTTACAAATTTTTCTCCCTAAAAAGGGCTTATAAAAAGTAACGGTGGAAGTAGTAGTTACTTTTTTATGAAAAAAGAAAAATAATAGACAAAATAAAAATTAATAAATTTTATATATTATTTTGATAAAATAGAAAGATGTAAACCAATAAATTTTATATATTATTTTGATAAAAAAGAAATATGTAAACGCTTGTTCTTCTATTTGGTTAAATAAAAAATGAAAAGAATGAAAATGCATTTATAATCAAAATATTTTATTTTTATCTTTTATAATATGGTGAATGATAAGTAAATAGATAAATCGTTGTTTTTTCCTCTTTTATTATATCTTCGAGGTGAGAGAATCAAATTTATATTAAGGTCCGATGAAAACTTATTTAAAGATTAAACAAACACTTTCTTTTATAAATAAAATTGTACGAACACTAAATCACTCTAAAAGTCATTTATTAATTACCACCACCTGCCATAATGGTGATTGAATTTGTTTTTAAGAATAATGATAAAACTAGTAATCATAAAATTAATTACAAAATAAATATACTTTTTTTATTTTTTTTCTTTTTTCTCTTTTTAAAGGGGATCAACCATGGTAAAAAAATATTATACATTGAAAATTGATAACAAAAAAAAAATAGTATACGTTGAAATCAATTGTCTTTAAAAAATCATCAATATTATCATTAATGGTATATATTAAACTCAATTGTCAAATATTGAGCTGTTATACGTTTTATTGTGTTTTAACTATCTCGTCACAAAAAAATTGTTTTTTTACGAGAGAATAATAAAAAATTAATAATAATTAAGATAATTATATAAAAACATATTAAATTTAAAAAATATTTTCAAATAATTAAGATAATAAATAATTTTCTATTCTTGAATGTTATTGTGTATCCTTTACATATGTTAAAATATTAAGAATAAAAATACAAATAAATAAAAAAACTAAAAAATTTAAGTGTTTTTAAGTGATTAACATTAATAATGATTTCGTCAAAAAAAAAACATTAATAATTATTATTTCTATTACTCAACCATTGAAATTATAACGAGGTTAATTTTTTTTTTATGACTCAAAAATTTTAATATATCATTATCCGCGGTACTATGTCTATTTGTTTAACTAAATTACAAGATATTACAAACTCAATCACTCAATTTTAATCATTTATTTTTAACGGTGAGATAATAACAATGTAACATGAATTATTTGTATGCCTTTTCACTTTCGTGTCCATCTCATTTTTTCATGATTCAAGTCATACATTTATTTTTTTGTCAAAGAAAGTCAAATACTAGTCATTATATTTCAATAATTGTAAATGTACTTCAAAAAATAATTTTAAAAATAGTAATTTTTTTTTGGCATTCTAAAAAATAGTAAAATTGATTTGATAATAGTATTAAATTAAATATTTATTGAATAATATATATATATATATATAGACACACACACATAATCATATAAGAAAAAATGGGTATACTTAATGCTGTTAGATATTAAAACAATATACTAAATGTTTTATATATAAAGTAAATTTAATCCATACTTAAAAGGTGTAACACCCTAATTCCTATCAGGATGATACTATACCTTTTTAACAATTTCTTATAAAAATTGAGATATAAAATTTAATTTTTTTGAAAAAAAGAAACCATTGTGTATTTAAAACGAATCGTAAAATTATAGATACAATTTCTACTAAAAGTCACATTTTAATATCCAGAAGGTGGTAAAAACGATCCAGGAAAACAAAATACAAGTATGTGAATGATAAAGAAGACTCGACTGTGATCCGACCATAACATCTGACTGACTACTGCTACTACTGGCTAACTATGAAGCGTCCCGGTAACGCTTTATGATCTCCAATGGTATCAGTCACCAAAAAAGTAAAAGGAATGAGATAAGATAAAAATCTCAACAAGTCATCGGCGGACCCTTAATTAGACTAACTCTCAAGCAATGCCATTAATCACATTTCAATAATAGAATCAATTTAGCAATTACAAACATATGATTATAACATAAATATCAGTAAGCAGTACCGAACAAATATTCTCTTAGGGTCCAATTGTAATTGAATTAGGAATCTACGTCGTCGGGTCTTATCGAACACCGAACCGACGCCATTCTACGCTGCTGGGTCTAACGAACACCGGACGGACGCCATGATCTACGGTGTGGCTCAGTTTGACGTCTTTAACCTACGAGTGGCCTCCCAACTTGCCTAACCACACCGTACCTTTGTTTCCAAAGGGTAACAGTAAAGAGCTCCTGTAATACAGTCATATTGAACAGTCCATAACATTCACAATTTAGAGATTATAATCTAACATTTTTTTCTTAATCGCATACAGTCATGTGTTTCTGGCCACTAAATTATCATATTATCTGACTCTACAATTATTTTGGAACATTTAAGCTATGAATCCAGACCATTAACAACAAATCATGAAGTAACAATTACTACTTTCAAAAAGTACAAACCAATAACTCAAAATTTGGCAGCATTCTGGACCTAAGTTCAAACAGTAATTTCTCCTTTAATACTCAACCAATTCTAGCAAAACCTAGGCCTAAAATGAAGAGAATTTTGTCTACTTTTTAATGGTTCAAGAATTACTTCAATCCATTAAGCATGAAAAGAGTTATCACTCAAATATTATAAGGAGTGCACGTAGGTTACTATGACTGGACAGTAACAGTGGGCAATTTTAAAACACGAATAACTACTTCATTTATTAGCCAAATCTAGTAAACTTAGGGCATATACTGAAGCCCTCTATTTATAATTTACAATGGTGAAATAATCATATTAATCCAATATGTATCCAGTGAGTTATCACTGGAACAAGGCAGGGGTGTCAACACTAGGTTCACAGCCCTTACCATCACTTCAAACCTTTTTCTCTCTCTCAATATTCACAGAAAATGGTCATTCTTGTGCCTATCCCGTAGGGTTTCGTGTCTAGTTTCCATAATATCAAGAATCATCTTAATGCAAGGTCTAGGGAAGGAGATATTCTCATTTTACTGAAGGTGTACAAAAACGGGTTTGGTGGCAGAATTGTTACCTTCCATTATTTGACTCATTTACCCCACAAACCCTTCTTAAAACATAAAAAAAAAAACTCATCCTGCATCATTCACTTCCTATTAGTGTGGATTAACAAGAAATGACACTAAGTTTCAAGCTATAATCATGCATGCAACTCACTCCAAACTTAAATCACATCATAAACCACCAATTTGCACATGCATGCTATCCTTTGGATCCCTTAAGTGATCTCCATGATTAATCACATGCAAGATCACTTTCCTCACCCTTAGATGGCCCTAAACAGAGGCCAGTGAGCGGACTTCACCAATCTTACCATATAACACCTTATTCTAACAACTTAAGAAGAGGATTCACCTAGTAATATGCTAGTCTTGAACTTGGCTATGGTGTGCTTCACTCCTCTTGGTCTTTAACTCGAATTCAAGGAGGACTCGGGGCTGATTTGTGTTGCTCTTTGACTTTGGAATGTGGTGTATTACTGAAATGAAGTTGATATTGTTATGGAGTGAGCTATTGTAGTGAAGAAAATGAGAAGAAGATGATGGTAGAGGAAGGGGGTTGTGGGCGAAATTTGAAGGAATGAAGAGGAAGAGGAAAACTTGTTTTCTTTCTTTTTCTCACAATTGCAAGTCTGAAATGTGAGCTTCTCCTTGCCTTGTCTTAGGTTGACACAAGTAGTGGGAAGGAAAGCATTGGGTTGGTTGTCCAATGATGGTAAAGGTTGAATGACATGTGTTGGTTTGACTTGGATTTCCTTTGGATAAAACATGATAGTATTAATGGAAATGATGGAGTGGGTAAGGGTGAAGGGCGAGGAGCCGAATTTTCAAACCATAGGGAATCTCTTAATAAAATCCTATTTAGTCTCCAAGTTTTTTCTCCCGCCCAAACACCAACACACCTCGCCTCTTCAATAGCCCCATAACTCATCATTGTTTTTATTGTTACAACCAATGCATGCATAGCATATGTGAGACTGTCTCTTACATTTTACACACCACAATTGGTCAATAGTTGAGGCAGCATGTGTAATGTCCTAATTTTAATAATGTTTTTATAGTTCACATTTAAGAAAACAAATACACACACTTTATTTATTAAAAGACATTATACAAAGTTTATTATTCCAATACAAAACAAAAAAAAAACTAACACCCATAGGGTGATAGACAAAACTCTCACTGGCCGTGATCCCTGCCTTTAAGCAATTTACTCAAAAACCTTCAAGTTACTCCTCTCGGGTTGTATTTGTTCATCTGCTATTCATTACACAATATAGAAAACACAAGAAAATATTGGGGGTAAGATATCCATCAATCTCCTAACAAACAGGAAAAATAGCATAGTAGACAGACTGTTACCATGCATACGCATAACATCATAATATAAACATAAAAAATGTCGTAATCAAACTTTTAAATACACGGTCACAGTCCTGACCATACTGATACGTTATACTGACAAATCTAACCACACGGTCCCAACTCACTTATCACAGATTGACACTTGTCACCGGTCTTTCAGGCTCTATTACCAACCTTACAAATCAAGGTCAACATGTCAGGCTCAATTACCAACCCTATGGACATGTCAACCGATTCCAAAAGATTTCGGGCTCATATCCAGCCCTACTGACCCAATTCATCACTGAACCTTGCGGGCCATTATCGCCTTTCTCCCTAGACCGATCACCACTCTTAGGGCACCGAATACGGTAAGTTAGTTGTCCCGAGAACATATCCTGATACACTACCATCTTCGATTATTGGTTATGGCATCCCATACTACCATAGCCAATTACCTAAGTAAGGCATCGTCCTGTGCGCAAGGACGACATTCCTTATACAGAGAATGACCAAGATTGTCCAACTCTCAGACTTGGAGTCCTGAGGCTCAGTTGTACCATCGATCATATCCATCTCCAGTACGCACCTACCCCATACTACTCCGTACCTTCGATCATGTACATCTCAGGTACTACCAACCTCAGATACACTGATCCGGCTATCATCACTATCACGAAGTATCGATGGTGATATCTGCTATTACCATATAGGGATTCGCAAACCTTTAACTAGAGGGCGTCACCCTTGACTTGTACACCAGACTCATATACAGTCATATCAAATCAACCAGTACATAACCATCATCATATTCAACAGATTATCAACCATCCTCTATCAACTTAAGGATCAGTCCTAGTGTCGCTCAGGCGATCTACTACTATCATATTATCAATCAACACATCAATAGTCACATAATTATAAAGCTATCATATCAAGACATCACACAAAATTTCAATAGATCAACCTTATGGTTGGTATGTCTACAATGACTATCCTTAGCCACCATACACCGTAACCCCTCTCCTAAGGTGTTGCTACTACTAACCCCTAGTAGGGCTAAGGAACCCTACTCATGCTAAGAGACCTACTCTACTACCTATTTTTCCTAGAGATTAAGGTATCTTCCCCTTACCTGGCTAAGAAGGTCGTTGCCACTCTCGGTCTTCGCGTCCTATCGCTCTTCCTTCTCCCCAAGCCTTCCTCGTACTCCAAATGGCCAAATGGATCGTCTGGCCAAAATGGGAGAGGAGAGCCCTATATATAGGCATAAATCGGCTCCATCGCGTCGCTATGGGCCTAAACTGAAACTCTCGTCGCGTCACGACATGGACACGTGTCACGCATCCCGTGCGCTAATCCACCGACCTTGCCTACCGACTTATCGTCGTGTTGCGATCCAGTTTACACTGGTCTCCATCGCGTCGCGATCCACACAGTCTTTCAAAATTCCATTTTTACCCCTATACACGATTCTAGAGTTTTCTAGGCCATTTTAAGTCATTCTAAGCTTTATTTAAGTCCAATTTAATTCTAACCAATACATTTAATACTCAATTACTATTTAATCATTATTAAAAATTATTTAAGACTTGTTTAAAAAAAGCCACAACATCCAATGATCTCAAAATTTCAATTTCAATCACCAAATTTATCTCTCTCCCGAAATACTGACGTTTCTCTTCTCCCTCACCCTCAAACATTTTTCCCTCACCTCTTCTTCACCAACATCTTTCTCTTTCTCTTCGGTCTCTTCAAACCCGCCCTTCCTTCACCACAGCCGCCGCTGAATAGCGACACCCCGTCACCGACCTGCTCAGCGCCGCTGATCGCGACCTCTAACTACATCCCCTGATCTCAAGATAGGTATGAGGTTTTGCCGGCGGGCCTCTTTCGGTTGACGACGGTGCTTTTGGTGGCGGTGTGGTGCTCTGTGTATAAGCATCACGTGATTGTTTGTATGGGGATTCCATTTGACTGGGTTACTTCTGCTTTTCATTTGTTTGGGGATTTCTGGCATCAGGCATCATTTGGCATGAGGTGCTGGAGAGGGTGACTTTTAAAAGTTGGTTCTTGCAATGGAAGAGGTAATTTTTTAATTTCCCATACATTCTAATATGAATTTTACTTTCTATCAGTAATTTGTTGGTTGGATATTTTTCACAGGTTAGCCATAATGCATTAGGTTCGCGAGGAAGGTTCATGAAGCGGCTGACGACGTGTATTTGCTGTCTGGACTTTAGTCTTCAAATTGAAGAATTGAGGATTTGATATATACCAATGAAAAAGGCCATTTCAAACCAATCGTTTTTCAACAAAAAAAAAGAGGTTTGGGTAGTCTCCATTGATATATTTCTATTAAAAAGACATTTTTAAACCAACCGATTAGTGTTTCGATTGAAGTTGTTGGCATGGCATTTCAATTTTACGAGTCGGCAATGTATACTTCTGATCTGTTTTGGCTTTCCTATGGTTACTATATGTTATTAACCTTCTTTATATAAATTTGTTCAGTATTTTCTGTTTCAGCTAATATGGGTGTAGAATTTAAAGCAAATCCTGTTTCTCTTTATGCTTTGAAGAAAATTTGCAGACATAAATGCAGTAGATCTTAAATAAGAAAATAATATTTTTCCTATACATTATAGGGGTGGGTTAGTGGCCTATAGCTAATTGTGTTTTGTTTGCATCAGTACACACTGATACTTCAACCCCATGATAGTTTTTTTTTTGACAGAACCCCATGATAGTTTTGTATTTATCTTTACTAATTCCATGAATGCAAAGGTATATTCAGAGCATAGAAGAACTGATGGGATCATGGGTACGGCATGGGGATCCTGGGCACGGCATGGGGATCCTGGGCACCAGCTTTCCACAGATAGCTTTGCATCCTGAAAAGCATAAAGTTGACATGCTTGAAATTTCAGAAAGCATTGTTGCATTGAATAATTTGTATTCTAAGATTTCTTATTTAAATTGACGTTAGCAATTTCATTAACCCATATGTTTTGTTTTGAGTTTTTTTCCCCCTATTCATATTTCATGATATCATTGTTGTCCTTTTTGTCATGAATGGCTTTTGCTTAATCATGTGCATTAAACAATAAAGTATTCTAAAGCAAGACTTTGTCATAGGTTGAATATGATTTCTTTTTTGGGGGAAAAAAAAAATTACTCAAGCATCTATGTATATTACAGTGATCATGTGTTGTTTTCTTTTGGGATGAGATTGAATTAATCTTTCTCGGCTGTGATTCTGCTCATGTGTAGTTTTCTTTCTCAGCCTGCAAACATTTATATTCCAGGACATTGTGAGGACATTTGATAATGCAAACATCTGTACACATATTTTAATTTTCCCATTTAACTCGGTTGATAATGTTTTGCTGCAATTGGCTGGACATTTATTTTTTCTCTTCTATTATGGTGGAGTTTGTGGCAAAGGCAACTAATCATGGGTGAGTAATAATGGACATGATGGAAGTTGCAAATCCTGATTATGTTCATACTGTTCGGATGGACTTTCATAAAGAAGCAGTGAATTGAGAGCGTAATTCCTATGTACAATATTTTCTTTTGTCTAAAGTTGCCTTGAACTATAAAAAGAAGTAGCTTTTAGTCTTTGCTATATGAATGTCTTCATTAATGGACATGATTCGTATTCTCCCCTCTGCTTTGATTACAGGGACATACAAGGTGTGGTGCAGGAAAGTAGTTAATACCCAAAGAGATATTCTTTTATGACAAGGTGTGGTGCTGGAAAGTGGCTAATACCTATTTTTTATTTTGTCTTATGAATTCTTTTAATTTATTTCTAATTTTTCAATTGTAACTGATTTATTTATTTATATATTTTTCTTTATAATGTAGATTATGTTAGCCTTATTTTGTAAAATTCCATTTTAAAAAAAAAAAGAAGGGGGAGGAGTTACGTTGCCACCTAAGGGGTAGCAGCTCATGTTGGTCCAATTTGCCTTTTGTTCTTCATGATGTTCACCATTGAAGGTATAATTGTCATTGAATTGAATGACACTTGGGATAAGGATTCATTTTTGCTTCATTATTGTTCAGTTCGTTTTTAAATCACAATTTGCTAATGGCATTTTTGCAACTGGACTTGCATGGTGATAGTTACAGCCTTACAGGTTTAAGCAGATGTGGATTGTTCTTGATTGTTTGGATTCAAAACCATGGGGAAAGCTTACACCTTAAATTGAAATAGTCTCTGAAAAGATGGTCTCATAATATGACATTGACCTTGGGGTTGCTTTTATGTTAAATTGTTGTAGAGTTTGTATCTAAGGATTTATCTAGACAAAAGTTGCCTTTTGTTACTATATTTCAGCTGAAGTTGAATGGGCACATTCAATTCTATTGGAGGGATACGTAGGGAATATCAAGGGAAGTTAACAATCTCATTCAATACTGTCAGTGGTTACCAAAGAAATGGAGTTTAAATAGAATGTATATAATGTGTTTCTGTACATATTTTTTTTTTTTTGGTATAGTGTTTCTTGGCATATTTCTCTTACTTATATTGATAAGAATTTCATTCTTTTCCATAACGTTCATAATCAATAAATTTATCCTGAATTTTTCCAGAATGGCACGAGGGTTTACAATGGTTGAAGATATTGTCCTGCGAAGAATAGACTAGAAGATCCCGGTGCACATAATTCGCCTATGGAAGCAACCAGAATTTAGCAATCCTCTACAAACTAGAAGTTTGGAGACGGTTTTGATTGTTGAGAAGGTAAGTTGTCATGATCTTTGTAAGTGAATGTTGGATTTTAAAAGTGTTGTAAAATAAACCTGTTAGGTACTTAATTGAGGATTCTGTTCTGTTGTCCACCTGAATTGGATCATTGCCCTAGAATTAATTGGCACTTATTGTTGGTCTTCATTCAGAGGTGTTCGCTGTACTGGCTGAGCTAAAATGTGATGTAGTGAAGGCTAAGGTTTGTACTCACGATGGTTGGAGTGCGTAAAGTAAGAATTGACAGAAGACATAATTGATATAGCTGGGGGATACACAATGAAGTATTTTTTTAGAGATGTAGTTTATTTCGGGTAGTATTTAATGTGAAATATGGTTTGCTTTTTGACATTGATCATGTTTTTGGGGCTTCAAGTTTTTTCTTGGGGTCTTTTTTTTTTTTTAATTTTTAATTGCCATTTGCCTTTGAATCAGCACTATTGATTTTGATATTAATCTTATATTCGGTTTCAACAGTTCTGATATTCTGATGCAAAAAAAGAACCAGAGCAAAGGACATTCCTAGAGTTTATCTGATGTTTAATAAACTTCTTGAAGCTTCAGAATGAGATTGGAGATGTTGAACTAAGGGGGGGTAAGGAGTGGCCATTATCAGATTTGTGATAAATATTCTTTTCAGATTTTTTTCTTCATGCTAATGTCATGCCTTCATGGTTTTGAGAGGAAAAAATTTGTCAAGCCTTTTTAAATCAGAGTTATTAAAACTTGGAATAGTTTGTGTAAACTTTTGTTTTGTATTCCTTGATTCTTACCGTAATTTCAAATTATCACAACAATGGTGACGTAAACTATAATTTACGGATGATATTGCAAAGATGGTTCCTTTCATGTCTTGCAGAATCTATGATAGGTAAGGGTTGTTAATTAAGTTTATTTGTACTTTGTTAGACTATGTTTGAAGTATGGTTAATTAAGTTCAAATTTATATAATTTTGGGTGCATGTTTTGTTACATAACATGTGTATGTTACAATGAGTACATTCCTTTTTTTATTATGGCTGATGGAGGGTTTTTTGCGTTTTACCACATTGATTAGCATAATCTTCATACCTATGTTTGTAACAATTATGTAGCATTTATTCATCGTTGTAAATTCGTCGACAGTTAATATAAGATCCCCGTGCATCGCACGGGTCTAAGTTCTAGTTTCTAAAATCTTGACTAAGTTGGAAGACTTTAGTCTAACTATAAGTGATGCTACACTAATACTAGGTCAAATCCTTGTGAATCATTAACACATATTATTAATCTAGCCAATTCTTTCTAAAATCTTAATTACAATTAAATTTAATCACTCAAGCATTCATAATAAATATCTAATTTATCAAGATATTTCAAATTATGTGAAAGACTAAAATGCCCCTAAGGTGTATAACACCACTCTCTTAGGTTCTAAGCTTCATTAAGTACTAATCCATTTGCCCCACTTTACTAATTCTCCTTTCAATTCTAATCACATATTCAATTATACACACAAGCATGCAATTAAACATGTGATTAACTAAAAGACCTCATCTAGAGTAAAATGACCAAGATGCCCCTAAGGGGTAAAATGACCAAAATACCCTTAAGGTGAGGATGTTAAGAGGTAATAATGATAATATTTATTTATTTTCATTTAAGTTGAATTTTTTAAAAAATAATGTTTTTGTATATGCATACAATTAAAATATTAAATAATAAAATCGTTTGATGATAGTGGTCGTTATTAGTCACACCTGCAGACAAAAATACTTGAAAAATAACAAAATAATTATTTAAATTATAAGATATTTTTTTATGTAATTAGATATTAAGTATTAATATTATTTAAAAATAATACTAATTATGAATCATTATTTTAAACAAGGTTTTACTTATCTCTCAGCTGAATTTCATATTATTTATGGCTTTTTTTTCCTGGACACTGGAGCGGGGTCGAAAACCTCCGAACCAAAAAAACAAAATTTTAAGACAAGGCTAGCTTAAATATAATGAAATGACATTATATATTGTTAAATATTAATCATTGTGTGAATATTGAATAACACAATAATTTTAGAATAAATTTATTTAGAAATATAAAATTATTTGTACATGATTCGAGTATTTTTATAGTTTTTGAAAGATCTTTTTTTGGGTCAATTTTTTTTGAAAGAGTTTAATTTAAATGATAAATTTAATATTTATTAGTTACATAACAAATATAAAAATCATTTAATATACATGTTTTTTTTTCTTCTGATTTTTTTATCTAACCATGTAAAAAATATAAAGTTTAATACCTTTGTATTTAAATAATATGAAAAATTATTTTATGGTTATCCTTTCTTTTTTCTCGACGTAGAAACAAGACAGTAAAAATTGGAGTTAGACTAATAAGTTCACAGCTCATCAACAAAGTGCTTGTTTATTTAAGATTTTAGAGCCCAAAATCCAGAATGTGTTAATAGTAGTAATAATTGTGTTTCGAATTTTGCTTTGGTGTTTGGTTAAAATTCCCTGTTAAAAGAATTGTTATTTGCCGCATAGCACCAAAAAAAAAATTGTTATTTGCCGCATAGGATGGGCAGCTTTTGAGTTTTACTGTATAAACGGGAAACATATTTTTACCACATTATCCATTGTCACTCAATTGCTAATGGACCAAATACTGTTTTTTTTTTTTACTGTTGGACCAAATACTGTTAATAATATTGCTAGCCGAAATAGATTGGGCACCACCGTCTCTATTTATGAATTTGCTGACAGCAGAAAATATTACCACTTCAAAGTTTTGATTGGACCAAAAACGACACCACCGTTTCTTAGTTTGCTTAATAATATTAAGGTTATTATTTTATATTTTTTTTTTATATAAAAAATTTAGAATGAGGTGATGGCGCCCCAGTCTAAGGTAGGGAGACCTTCGGGCTCTTTGAGCACTTACGAAGGTAATTACATTTACCTCACCCCAAGGGGACTAGTGGGGACCCGAACCCGCGACATGTCGGATACAAGTCTCGTCATGCTCCACTAGGCCAACCCCTTGGAGTTTATTATTTTATTTTATAATGTTTATCGCAAGAATTCTAGCCTATAAAATGCCATCCACCCTTTGTCAAAAAAAAAAAAAAAGCCATCCACCCATCGGTTGTAGAACATCTCCTTTTTTTTTTTTGGTTACAAGAACATCTCCTTTTTTAGTGAAGAAATACAGTGTTGCAATATTGTTGCTCAACGTGGAAAAAATTGATCCAGTGTAATATTTGATACATGTACATAATATATATATATATAATTTTGACATTAGAAGTAATTTTACCCTATTCTATTCAAATAAAATCAATTCTTTAAAACTCACTTTTAAAATATCAATACCAAACACAAATCCATTGTTTTAATCTCCATTTTTTTAAAACTAATTCTTTAACATCGATTCTTTTAAAATCAATTCTATTAAAATCTAAAACAATTTTACCCAAAATTAATCTGATATAATTTGCCTCATATACTCACTCCGTTTCAAAATTACTGTCGTTTTAGATAAATAATTTTTTTTATATTGACTGTTATTTTATTATTTCAATATAACATTAATTTTTTCTCCCAATTTTATCATCAAATAAATACGATGTACATCACTTCCAATATATCATACTCTATTATATATTTATGACAATTGTTAATATACCTATAGTTAATAAGGACAATTTGATAAAATTATTTCACTCAGAAAATTATTTATTACTTTTCTTAATCTTTATAAAAAAAAATCTTAAATGTCAATTATTTTGGAGTATATCTTAGCATGTAACAGCCTTTCAGTCAAAAAAAAAAAAGCATGCAACGAGCCTACTAGAATAGGCCCAATTTGCATCTCCGATTAATACCCAATTCCCTCCTATAGGGAATTGTTAAATGCACTTAGCAAATTACCGGGTACATCTAATATTTGATAAAAATACCCCTGAGTAAAATGCAAATAAGAAAAATTCGCGCAAATCGTGTACAATTTTTTTTTTAAAAAATAACACGTGTAAATAGCTATATGCGCTAGGTATACAAAAATGTACAACCCGCGCAAATTAGCTATTTGCACATGTGTTTTTTTTTTTAAATTTTGTACACGCACAAATAGCTTATTTGTGCAGTGTAAAAATGTAATTTTTTTTACACAAAGTGTAATAAAAAAAATTACTCGCAAATAGGCAATTTGCGACAGTGCGCTTATATTTGCACATTTCGACCAAAAACAAAAGAGGCGTTGTACACGGATAAAAGCTGAACATATTTCCTCTAACTATTTGTGCTGAATAGAGGAATTTTTTTTTTGGTAACAAAGGAAAGTTAAAAAGTGGAATTCCTGCGCAAATATTGAAATTCATGTGCAAATCACTGGAATTCTTGCTCAAATAATTATGTACACGTGCAAACGAATTTTGTACACACGCAAATTATGTACACGCGCAAATTTTGTTTGAAAAGGCACATCATTTAGTACATGCACAAACTCGCAAATAGCATATTTGCGAGTGTTAGAATTTCTGAAATTCTTTCATGCTCAAATATGCTATTTACTAGTAGTTTTTTTTTATAAAAAAAAAAGACACTCGTAAACCTGCTATCAAACAAGCATGGCCCACAGGACCAAAGCCGAGACCAAAACTGCGGAGCCGAATCATTGACCTATGCCCAAGAAGATGCTCTGAACAAATAAAGTATTCTATAAAATTATGTCCTTTTTAAGAACCAAGCAAATTATATGCAGCATGTCATTATCAGACAGCAAAGTGCCCTTGACCACCTTGAGCCACCATACATAGGCTAAGAAGGAAAAGAATCTCGTTGAGGAAAAATAAAGTAAATAATAGAATTTTTAAAATAATGATAATATAATGCTGACAGGAGATCAATTTACTTGGTTGATTTTTACAATGGTTTCTAGAAATATTACAATACAAACAAAATCTCAATTGCGCAACAACAAAAGGTAGATTGCGTTTATGATAGATTTTTTATAATTTATTTGCTTTTTATTTTATGAAAAAAAACTAAGTTTTTATTTTAACATTTTCAGAGGATAAAAAATATCTAATCATCTTAAAAATATTTAAACATATTTCATCATGAAAAATAGTAGTATATTTTTTTTCCTCAAAAACAAAACGAACGGCACATAACCACGTAAAAATACGGATATCCATTTATTTATTTTTTGATATAAAAAAAATATAGATTCCTGCCAAAAAAGATATAAAAAAATATAGATATCCATCGAATAGGAATATGCGTAGATTTTTGTAATAAAAGCAAGCTTCACGCCTTGTTTGCCACTAAATCATTGCTATAACGAAGATCAAGTTTTGATTCCATATATGTGGACACTACTGCGCAAAGAATAAAGAGATTGAAATTAAAAATAAAAAAAACTTATAGGAATTTAGCACATTCATTTCTAACCGATTAATTTCTAATTTTCTATTTTCATGTCTGTGGTCCATCCAAGTACTAAAAATGGGAGAAATTAGCACAGGGGCTCCTAAAGACTTTGAATGTTGAATGTTTACTGGAAGAATATGTTCAACTCAACCTGAGGTTTAAATTGCATCGAGGATGAAAATTCTCTAGAGTTTATAAAAAGTTGCACAGAATTTTTCTCATTAAAAACCTTTCTCTTACGCAAAGTACTAAAATAAAATGCACTAATATTTTTTTTTTTTGACTGGGAAATGTACTAATATTTAGAAGAGGTAAATTTGTTTTTAGTCTCCATGACATTAAATAAATATTAAATTTCGTTCATATAAAAATTTTGTATAATTTTAGCTTCCGTGTTAACAAAAATAGTATGTATTTTGTCCCACATTAAAGACTCAAAACACTAAAAATAAATAATTATTTTATAGAGATCAAAAGTCAATGTTTGTTCTCAATTTTTTTAGAGAGTAAAAACATATATAACTCTATTAAAAATTTGAAGTATAAATATTTAAACAACTAAAATTAAATTAGTGATAAAAAATTAAATAATTTATATGAAATTACAAATTCAAACCCAATTACCACTATTGTTTATAAAATCTATAAACACATACACACCATTAACTATATCTTCTTGGAGTTTTGAAGTGCAGGTGGTTTGGTGTATAGCTATCAAATTGTGCTGTCCCGCCCGGCCCTTCAGGCTAGACTACATAAATGGGCTGGCCTAAACTAGCCCGAGTTTTCATTAGGGCATAAATTTTGTAGCCTAATTCAATTTAAAACACGTTGGATCAAGCCAAAATTTCTACCAAATAATGTATCTCTAATTTTTAAAATATTGGATAAAATGTGGCCGACCTGGCTTGTCGGGCTAGACCTAAATGACCCAATTTTTTAAGCCTATTTTTAATGAGTCCAACCTAAAACACAGGCCAATCGGATGTGAGGAGTCGGACCAAAATTGATGGTCCTAATTTTGTAAACACAAGAGAAGAATGAAAATCCCTTTTTTTTCTTTTGTTGGACTGTCGTACCTGGAGAGAATTTTAATGTCCCTTTGTAACAATTGTTAAAATAATGATATAAATAATATTAAATATGTCTTTAGTCCTTTCTTATTATGTCATTTTAGAAGAAAAAAGACTTGATTTTACGAGTTCTTAGTGACAGGAGTGTCAAACACGATAATATATATATATATATATATATATATTATTAAAAAATTATTTAAATATTTAAAATTTATTTTAAAAACCTTATAGTATTATAAGAACTGATATTATTTTTTATCTTAATTTAAAGTTTTAGTTAAGTTTTTTTTTTTTTTAAATTAGCTCTTTAAATTTTTTTCTTTGAAAAGGATAAATAGTGATTTCTTACTTTTTCTCACGACTTTTTAAGTATAGTTACTACTTTAAAGTTAATTTTAATTTTACTTTAGTTTGATGTGTTCTAATATATCGACGAAAGTAATAGATTTAGATTAAAATGAATAATTTAGTCTGAAAATTAAAAAAGACCTCCTGTCCCGTGTCATAGGAATTTTTTGGGCGGAATGTAATGCAGAGATCCGGGACCGCGCGAAACGCGTCAATTTTGCTTCAAACAAAACGCAGTGTTTGAACCAAAAACCAGTTTTTCTCATTCCACTTCCACCACCCTTCCCTATATAATCCCTCTCCCTTACTCCGCAGCCAACCGATCCTCATCCCATTTCCGCCTCCACTTCCTCTCTTCTCTTCTCTTACAATCTAATCTTTCACTCTAACCCTATCAGCATCCCGTTCATTCACCACCACACATTTAAACTAATTTCCCTCTCTTCTCCCTCCATATCTTCCCAGATTCTCTCTTTTTCTGATATTTCCCCCCTTTCCCCAATTCCCCATGAAAGCTTTCTCCTTGATTTGATTTCATTCCCTTCAACACTCACTCCACCACCTTCTCGACGTCGAAAGCTTCCTCCTTTAACATGGCCATTCCCTGTCTTCATTTCATCGCCTCCGAGAAAGCCGCCATGGAAGCCGGCCTTCTCGTACCATCTTCTCCATCTTCCTCCGTTTCGAAACCCTCCGTTATTCTCACCCAAGACGATTTGAAGAAAATCGCCGCCTACAAGGCCGTCGAATACGTCGAATCCGGCATGGTTCTCGGCCTCGGAACTGGGTCAACGGCCAAGCACGCCGTTGACCGAATCGGCGAGCTTCTCCGTCAGGGAAAACTCAACAACATCACAGGCATACCTACTTCCACGAAGACACACGAACAAGCCCTTTCGTTAGGGATTCCCCTCTCGGATCTAGATTCCCACCCGGTTGTTGATCTCGCCATTGACGGCGCCGACGAGGTTGACCCCTATTTAAACCTGGTTAAGGGACGTGGTGGGTCCCTTTTGAGGGAGAAAATGGTGGAAGGTGCTTGCAAGAAGTTTGTGGTGATAGTTGATGAGTCAAAAATGGTTAACTATTTGGGAGGTAGTGGTTTGGCTATGCCTGTTGAGGTTATTCGGTTTTGTTGGAAGTTCACTGCTGGTAGGCTTCAGAAGCTGTTTGAGGAGTCTGGTTGTGTTGTCAAGCTCAGAACTTTTGGTGAGAAGGAAGAACCCTATGTCACAGACAATGGGAACTATATCATTGATTTGTATTTTAACAAGAGCATTGGTGATTTGAAGGCTGCAAGTGATGCAATTCTGCAGATTGCTGGAGTTGTGGAGCATGGAATGTTCTTGGACATGGCCACCACTGTTATTGTTGCAGGTGAACTTGGGCTAACGGTGAAGAATAAGTAGTTGAATTTGGACCAGAAATTTAGAAGAAGAACAATGTAGGTGAAATTTGGGGGTGTGGATTGAAGGTACATTAGTTGCTCAAGGTTGACAATTTGACATGGGCTTCTTCTAACACACTATATGGTGTAGTACTATATAATTTTATTTAAGTGAATGAGAGAGGAGAAAAAAAGGGGGGGGGGTCATATGATCCTTATTGGATAGAATTGTTGGAGAAATTATCATGATTCTCCGCTAGTTTTTTTTTTTTTTTTTTGACTTAGTTTGAGCAAGCAGAAAGAAAAATTGAGACTTGTTGGAAAGCTGATTATTAAGCTCAAACAAGGGCTCTTGTGTGGTACTAAATTAGTTATCCACACAATTTCTTGTTTAATTGATAGTGTTTATGGTATTTAACTTATCTATTTCAGATTCTGCTCGTTTATTTTATCCCTTTGATTTTGCTACTATTGAATTGTTTATTTGCTACTTGGTCATTTTCTAGCTGAAAAGCTGCTTTCTCTGGTGTCATCAATGTGTCTGCAATTCAGGTATCAATGTTAGCCTGTTACATCCGCTAAATTGCTGTTAGGACTTACGATAAGCTTTTAATAGTTAAATTCTACATCTGCATCCTGGGTGGAGATACTCCTGCTAACTGAGTTTGCAAATGTTGGAAACTCTTTCATGTTTTATTTGTCTTTTTATTGTGTGGGGATCACTCAATTGAAGAAGACGCTAGCTATCCATTAATTGACTTTTAAAAGCATTGATTATCGTGTCTTATATTTCATGTTCCCTGCTTAGATTTATTTTAACCACTATGGAATAACTAACCTCACAGGAAGCTGCCAAAAAAGTGATTACACATTTTCAAGCTATTTATGTAGGGGCATTATTATCTGTTATTTTTATGATTACCAAAATAACTGCTGTGTTGTGGCGTGTTTGGAGATGATTGAAGATTAACATTTGAAAGCATTGTATTTTTGTCCTTAAGAATTATTGTTCATCATGCAACTAGTGCTAAGTTTCACTTGCAGCTGAAAAGACATAATGTTATGTATGAAGTGCGAATAGATGATATCTGCATGCTGATAATTATATCCAAACTATATTTGTTTGGTTTCCTTTAGATTTTGGAAACAGATAGAGGTGTCATTTCTTATCAGTTATGTTGAATCCAATTTCTCAGGGTAGGCCCTTTTCTGGATGTGAAAACTACAGCTTGATGTTAATTTGTTATTTTGTAACTAATAAAAATGATGAAGCCATACTTTGTTAACATAAAATTATGGAAAGTTTTGTTTACATGTTCAATATTTTATCATTACATTCAGTTTCCAAATTCCAATCCTTATTATAGCTAGTTACAAGTTCTTCCTTGTTTGATTTGATGCTTGCTAATATTGGATCAATGACACTTCTGAACTGTAATGTTTGTTGATTTCGTATGCTGCTGTTGTTATCATGGGTAGGTGGTATGGATCAAATCTTCATTCCTATTTTTCTGCATATAGCTTCCCTGCAACCTACTTAATTCGTGCATTAAGAAGTAAGCTGCAATACTAGCTTAATTGGATATTGGGAGTTATGCAGGGGTTTTCTGAAGATTAGTTACAGTATAGTTATAAAAGTTAAACCACTTGTGTCTCTTTGTGATGGACCCACTTGTGTCTCTTTGTGATGGACCCTTATTAGATATGATGATGTTTGGTGTGAAGTTATTTCATTTGAGTGCAAGATTTTTTCAATTCCTTTCGAAGTTCCTTGCACCTACAGATCGAAGCAATGTGTTTTTACCTTAAGCTGATGTTAAATTGAGCACTAAATTGATTTCATACTGTTGTGGGTTTTATAAAATGAAATGTAACAGCTTCCAGATTCTCCATGCGAAGGTTGTTATTGGGTCAACCTAGGTGTTACTGGCAGTCTTGTCTCAAGACTATTGAATGTGGAAAACAATATCCTCTGCATCCTAAAACTCGTTAATTCACAATGATATGGCATGTCCTTTCCGAATATGCTGTCTCCAATTGCAAAGTTGAGGTTTCCAGGGAGTGTAGTTGATTCTATCTTCAATGTGCTTGATCGATCATAGGCAAACTGGTATAGTTGATATAGTCATGTTAAAAACAAATGTTGGGAATTTTCCTGGTATGGGATGTGAGTTAGGGAAAAGGTATGCTTCTTTCATTTCAATATTTTACTGTTCTTTAGAGTTTTATTGGCAGAATAAGCTGGGAGGCCCTCAAGACTTCATCCAATTCTCTGAAGATTAGGGCGTCCCGTAAAGCCCTAGAATCCTGGACTTGAATAAATTAATAAAAGGGGTTACTATGTGCACCCCTTTTTTTCCTAATACCCGCAAGAGTTAATTTGTGTTTTTGCCCGAAATACTCTTGATTCAGAAGTTAATTTCCGGAAGGTATATGAAGATATATTTTTTTGAATTCATTTTTCCTTCTAGAAGTTAATCTCCAGACTATTTTTGTTATCCAAAAGTTAATTTGTCGACTTTTTTGCCTTTCAGGAGTTAACTTTCGAAGCCGGAACACATACTCAGTTTATTTCCGAATTGGGCTCCAGAACTAACTTAAGTTTTGGAAGCTAAAAAATTTATTTCACGAACACACTCGTTTTTCTTCTCTCTCGCTCTCAATTTTTCTTCTCTCTCACGGTGGGGGATGTTTAGGGAGGGGGGATGTTGGGGTGGGGGAAGGTTGGGGGCTGTTGGAGGTTTCCAAAAAATAACTTATGGTAGGGGTATTTTGGGCAAAAAACTAGGAAAAGGGGGAATGGGTGCATTGGAATAACAGGGTGCAAATAGCAACCCCCTAAATAAAATTGTGTTGACCTGACTCTATCAAGTTGTTTGTAGTTGGATACGTCTCATTATGATTTTTGTATCTTTCTTTTCATTTTTACTCAAGCATGCTTTAAAGGGATCGCTTTTATGTCCATTAAGTTTGTCGGGTATATGGTTTAGTGGATAGTGGTAGTTTAACAATGAGGGTTTTTGACAAATTATATAGCCATACATCTTGCTCTAGCATATTTCATTTCTTAACCGTGGGTACTTGTGTGCAAGTCTTCGTTTCATCTGGTGACTAACTAGTGCAGGGTTTTCTTTACTATATTGTCACAGTTAAACCCGTTTTATGAAAGTTGATACTGTTCTGGGGAAAAAGAGTAAAGGATAAAGAAAAGTTAGCTCCAAGCTAATATACCCAAGGAGTAATCCAAGCTAGAACTAGAAGTAAGAAAAAGCGAATTGAAAAAAAAAAAAATCTCAAAAACAAAAATTGATAGTAAAATAAAAATGCTGGAGTTGGAGGCGAAGTGTTCACCAAATATCATTTCTTTCCCGTTAGTATCTCTAATCTTTTGATCACTACCATTCCCTCCCATTAAAGTGTCCATCACAACACTGCTTTGCTTTTCTATCTTTCTTGCTTTTCTCTTTCGAATTTGTCTGCTTTATTGGAAGCCTATTGCTTGTACTAAGATTCCTTCTCATGACTTTCCTTTCTTGGTGGCTAAGAATTCCAATTCTTACTAGCACGGCACCCTTTTGATAAAATTTAATTACTTTTCAAAAATACACCGAGTTCCCTCAAGTCTTGTTAACTCTATAATATATGAGCTGGTGCACAGGTAATACTGCACTTCAGAAACTGACTGGATCAGCAGCCATCATGGCCGGAACATCCTCCAAAATCCCAATTGAGATCATAAGCGACGATGAGATGGCTTCCATTGAAGCTGCTTTTGCTACTGCAGCTTGTTCTCCTGCTGCTGTCGGAACATCCTCCAAAATCCCAAAAATCCCAATTGCGATCATAAGCGATGATGAGATGGCTTCCATTGAAGCTGCTTTTGCTACTGCAGCTTGTTCTTCTGCCACTCCTGCTGCTGTTCCTGCAATACGCTCACCCGCTTCAGCCCCCAGGTTTCATAGAAACAGCATATCTAAACAATCAGTTCCAGTTCAAGCCAAGAGAAGATTATTCACGTGTTCCGAACCTGACATAGAGGATTGTGGCAGTCTGGTGACTACAAGGAAGAAGAAGTTCAGAGCAGCTGACACGTTACTGCACCGGTTTAGGAGCAAGAGAGGCTTGTTTGTCACTGATGTTATCAAGACAGAATGGTGTGAAATGCAAATGGAATTCTCTCTCTTTTCTGAAGAATGGAAGAACAATGAAGCCGACGCTGCTGAAGAATGGCGCGGCCAAAAACAAATGCATGGGGCTCTTGTTTTTGGAGGAGGAAGGAGGAAAAATGAAGCCATGAAAGCTGGTACAGATCGGCATGTTCAACTTCTACAAGAGGTTCTAAAACCGGTGGAAGTGAAGGTAAAGTCATGTGAAGACTGTATGGCACTTAAGCTAGTTAACTTCATAAATGGTGTGAATCAACTGCTGTGTGAAGGACTAACTCGCGAGCTTCCAATTGTAAGCTTTGATTTTACACAAGGTATATGGATGGTGGGAATGATTGATGAAATTCAGATGCCTAGGGCAAAAAATGATCATAATCCAGTGCTAGTTGAAACAAAGACTCGTTACAGAGATACAGTTCCTCTAGAACCACAAAAAAGAAATGGAATGATTCAATTAATGTGTTACAAGTATTTGTGGGACAATTTAGTTCCTCATGCTCATCATGACTTCCCTTCTAAACAGTTGTTTGATTATTTTGAGTTAAATCCTCAATGTACTTTATGTGAAGATCTACAAACAGCATGTGCTGACTCTGGAATCTCAGCACTGACCCTTAATGATGTGGTGATGTGTTACCAAAACACATGTAAGATGCTGCCCCCTGCTAATGATCAACTAGTGTTGAGATATGAATCTCAGAGGGATCAGTCACTGCTAGATGTAGAAAAATTTGCATATGATGATGGTTGGATAAAAAGTGAAATCCAGAATTGTCTTGAGTTTTGGCTTGGACAGCGAGAAGCCACTTGTGTTGATGAGGAAGAGCAATGGAAATGTGGGCACTGTGATTTTGTTTCCGAGTGTCCTGCTGCTGCATACACTGAATCTGAGAGCACTGAAACCCTTTCAGAGGATGACTCAAGTGGTTACAGTGAAATGTATTACTATTAGTTCTTTTCCGTTTTCTAAAGTAATAGCCTACTAATAGGTGGAGCTGTCTGGTTGGGTGGTTTTTTCTTTCTTCAATGATTTGAAAGATTTATTTAAGAAGTTGTTTGATGTTATGTACATTTTTTAAAAAAATAAACTGAAAAAGCTTATTTTTAGTGTTTTTTTTAAACAATTGTATTGTATAAATTATTTCGTTTAAGGTTAAACAAACAATAACTATAAGTATTCTTCATATACAACAATATAATAAGAATAACGTAAAAATTAATGCCCTAATATCGTTATATCTATCATTTATAAAAAAAAAATCAAAATTCTGTTATAATTTTCTATATTCTCTTTCTAACAATTTCAAATTAACTTCTTTTTTTTAATTTCTAGTCAATTTAAAAATAAAAAAATGTTATTTGGATTTATTTTGATTTGTGAATATATTTTTATCTCTTTCTCAATCAATTATAATGATTTGTTATGAAAGTCCGACTACAATTTCTTTTTGGTGGAAGAAACAAGCAATAAAACTAAAAGCCCCCGAGAAAGGACCAAATAGGGATGCAAAACACTTGCGAAACACACCACAAATGTCCCCGCGGTGTCTCAAAGAACACCCCCTTCTGTAGCCTTTGCACCTAAATCAGAGACAGCTGCATCACGGTTTTATTTGAGCCACCCAACATTTGGCGGAATCCATCTAGTAAGTTTGTCCGACTACAATAATAATTAGTAAAAAGTTATTTTAATGATTATTTATAAAAATATTATATTAGATGTTGAGTAAAAAATAAGAAATGAAGAACAATAAATATCTCCTTGAATTGAATAATTAATTAAGAAATATATTAATATTAATTTGATTGGAAGTTCATAATACATGTCACATTATAAGAAAAATATATTTTATCAAAAGATAGTATATAAGATAGTGTCATGATATTAAAAAAAAATAAAGAATCAAACTTAATATATAAAAGTGAATTCAATTATAATGTAAAAAAAGTTATAAGTTAACAAGCTAGACTTTAGTCAAAGAGAAAACTTGAAAAGGACCATTTTCAAAAATAAAATAAAGTGAACAGATATCATGCAAGTTCTTTGATAACTTGGGAGAGGGGGATGAGAACTTCTCACAACAATTGACATTATTTTATCCCTCTTACGGTCCTTTAGGTAAATGATAATTTATAACTAAATCGACAAAATATGTTCACAACATTTAAATTTAAAATTATTAATAAAACACTAAATTTTATTAATTAAGAATAAAAAATAAGTCATTGTGAATCATGTATACTAATAAATTTTAATAGGAATTATTTTGAGATAGTCCAATGGAACTATTGATTGAAGAAGAGACCATAATTCTCTAGAAATCCCGCTGAAGAAGGTGGATTGCACGTCAGATCTTTTGTCGAGAAAGTCAGATAAAAAGGAGGTATCTGCAAACACTCTGACACCCAAGTTAGTTCGATGCTAGTAAACTTTCTTCAAGTAAAAAAAAAAATTGTGTACTTTTACATGCTTGGAATCTTGTCTTTTATTAGGAAGGGGGCATACTTATCCCTTTCTTCTTTAAGTTAGATGATTGATAGGTGTCCAGTCCAGGTGAGATGTTTCCTTGCGATAGCCATGGGTATTGGGTGTACCTTTTATATTGGTGTCAAGCCCTTTATGCACATGGAGCAAACATTGTGGGCCAGTACTCTTAACGGCCCAATAAGATTATACTACCCCAGAACAATTGCCCCCAAGTAGGTTTTTCACGGTATCATGAAGTCCCTTAAGGTTTGGTGTGCTAGGGTTTGGTATCCTTGCTAAGGAAAGAGTGTCCCTGTTAGGATGGGTTTGTGCTTCATGATAGCAGGTTTTTAGAGACTTGCTATCTCTGATTTTAAATCCTTATTTTGTTGCTCTTGGTGTTTGGTATTTATACATCCTTCTTGTGTTGCTCTTGGTGTTTGGTAGTCTTTAGCCAACACTTGGTTTTCTTTCCTTCCTCTACGAGCCAAGATGTTGGCTGTCTTTTATTGGCTTTCTTTTCTTTCTGGTTCTCGGGGTGCTATTTAACCTTCTCTATCATGGCTTCTAAGAAGGTGTTGTCCAATGTTGTTTCTAAAGAAGATGGAAACTTCCCTGCTGACATCCCTGAGGATGAACGTGGGGAGGTTTTGGTTGATCCCCAACTCAATATTCCTTCCTACCAAGAAATAGCAAAAAAATCGTTAGTAGGGAAAGTTATTTCTGAAAAATTTTTAAACAAGACTGCTGTGAAAAAGATCCTATGGAAATCTTGGGGTCATTGTCAAGATTTACACATTGCTGACCTAGGAGAAAACATATTTATTTTCAGTTTTCAATCTGAAAAGGAAGCTGAGGATATCATGCTAAAAGCCCCCTGGTTAGTTATGAACCAGCTCTTGAGCTTACAATATTGGAGAGACAACATATCTTACTTCGATATTGGATTTGACAAGGTCCCATTTTGGATCCAAATCCACCATCTTCCCTTAAATCATCTCAACCCTTCTGTTGCTGCTGCCTTATTGTCTAGGGTTGGAGATGTGGTGGAAATAGAAGACCCTATTGTGGAGGGACATGTGTTTAGGCCTTACATCCGTTCTAAGGTCCTCATCAATGTTACTAAACCTTTATGGTCTGGTAGTTGGATAAATAGGGGTTCTTCCCTTAGGCTCTGGGCTCCATTCTTGTATGAAACAAGGGTTTGCTTCAAGTGTGGAATGCTAGGTCATGAACAGAAGATGTGAAGGAAGGAAAGAGTAATGGCTGCCTACAATAAGTTGGTTCCTAAGTATGGGCCTTTCTTGAGTACTCCTACTCGTAAAGCCCTTGCTGCTCTCATTTTTGAAAGAAGTGGATTCTCTGGTAACTACAAGCCGAAAACTAAAACCAGTGATCCAGACCCTACTCCCTCTAGCAGACTAACTCCTACAACTCCTATTCAAACCTTGGATAGAGATTCAACAGGAGGAGAATGAGAAATAGAAGACTTCGCACTACTTCCAGAATGGGGTAGAGACAAGATGAAGATATTTAAGATGCAGCAGGATGTCCCTACTTTGAACTCTATTCTTATCCGGGACCTGTTAAAGCAGTAGCAGGCCATTCAGCAGGTCACTCAAAATTCAGATAGGGGCAAATAGATAATTATGGAACCCATATGCACTACATATATGTTTCAGGTGGGTACAAACAACTCAAAAAAGGAGGATGCAGCTTCTCAAGAGAAACAAGAATCTGACCAAGGAACTACAAGGCCAGTGGATGAATGTACTAATGTGCTTCCCTCTCCTACTCTGGTGGATCTCAACACTGGCACTGTAAAGGCTGGTCTTGGTCCTCTAAACATGGAGGATTTTGGACTGCAAAAGGAAGACATAGGTCTCAAAGCTCCAGTGATTTTATTGGATTACTCTAGTCCACAAAATGAGGAGTTGAGGTGTAGTGGTGCCTCTCTGAATTCTGAAAATATTTCTTTAGTCAGAAAAGCATGTGAAGCTCAAGAAGGAGTTAATTTAAGTGGAAAACAGAGTATGCAAGACAATGATTTAAAAACCGAACCGGACGGGACGGTCCGACCAGGACCCGGAGGCTTAAGCGGCCTAGTTCGATCAAATGGCCTAGTAGTCCTATAGAATCGAGAAAAAACCGTTGCGCCCGTTTTGAACGGCCGTGAACCGGATAACCCAAAGAACCAGGCCCAGTTTCTAAAAACCGTCCGGTCCAAATGTAAACCACATTTTCCCCCAAATCTCCAAGAAATAACAAAGATGAAGGGCAGTTTCAAAGACAAGGAGATGCACACAACTCCATTCAGTTCGTGAAGCAGAGGTAGCAGGAAATGGCGAGAATGGTAAGGAAAATGGCTCGCAAGACATGACGAAGGGGACGGGGTCCGTCGTCGGACCAAACAGAACTATGGAAATCGAAGAGCTCGCAGAGGAGGACTTGGATCTAGTCTCCGATCGTGTAACTGGCGCTTGTGGCGGTCATAAAGCTAGAGAGAAGTGACAGCTTTTAGAGAGAGAAAGGAAACCTGATTTTAACTATGAAGAAAGAAGAAATGTGAGGGAGTGGAAAACAAAACGTGGATATGGATTCTTCAAGACGAGAACAGTAAAACAATAGCTGTACTACAATTTGGATATTTTTATCAATTTTCCCCTTTTTTTTGTTAGAAGTAGCTGTGGCAGACTGTGTCTTGTAGCCCATTAGACCGTGGTGTTTTTCCTTTATCAATTTTACTTTACACATTATGACTTAGGGTTTTATTTTGGGCTTGCCTTAACTATCCTTTTTTTTTTTGACTGATGGGCCTTAACTAGGTATAAAGTTTATTTATTTATTTATTTATTTATTTATTTATCATCCAGTTCAATCGGATGAACCAATTGAACCATGACCCAAAGTTCTCGTCGGTTCGAACTCCGGTCTGGTTTTTAAAACATTGATGCAAGAGAAGCAAATCTGCCCCCTGCAAACATCACTGAATATTCAGTGGAATTCCCCCTGATGATGATAAAGAAATGCTGAATAGCCCAAAGAAAATTGGAGCTGAGGAAGAAAAAAGACTAGTGTTATTCATGGAAAATAGACTTTCTCTTAAAAGAAATAGGAGGGAGGTGGAACAAGATGAAGATGGTTTATCTAAGACACAACCATTAGGCAAGAGAATGAGAGTTGAAAAGTGGTATGATGAATTTGGGAACCTTTTGACCACTATTTTGGAGGTATGTGATGGTTTTGATGTTATGGCTGAGGAGGCGGGCCTTACCACGCCCCACAATGTCCAATGACTTGCATAAGTTGGAATTGTTGTGGTTTGGTGGCAGCCACAACAAATAGAGAGCTTTATGATTTAAAAGCTCGTTACAAGCCGGCCATAGTGTTCCTTATGGAAACTAAATGTCGTAAGGAAAGGTTGGAGAGGACTAGGAGGAAGTTGAAGTTTTCAGTATTCGTTTTGTGTGGAGGCTAGAGGCTTATCTGGTGGTTTGGGTCTTACGTGGAGTAATCGCTATAGCATCCAAATTTTGGAAGCTTGTTCCAATTTTATTCATACTGCTATTGTGGATAATAGTAGTAGTAGTTCTTTTGAATTCACCTTTGTTTATGGGAATCCTACCTTTGTGGAGAGGAGGCATCTTTGGGACAAGTTGCTCCGGCTGCAGCCTTTGAGAAATGATCCGTGTGGGAATGCGGGTGACTTCAATGAAATGTTATCTCCTAATGAAAAAGAAGGCTCTAGACCTGTGGAGCCTATTAGAATGGAACTTTTCAGGAAATTCCTTGATGAGGCAGCTTTGATGGATCTTGATTTAAAGGGTTGTCAATTTACTTGGGTTAGCAACCCAAGAAATGGCCTAGTCACTAAAGAAAAATAAGATAGAGTGCTGGTCAATTGGGGTTAGAGGCAAATGTTCCCTAATGCTGTTGCCACTGTCCTCCCAATGATAAATTCTGACCACTCGCCCATTATAATCCAGCCCTCCCCCAAAAGTAAGAGTGGCAATGCTTTTAAATATGAAGCTTTTTGGGAGGACCATGAGGATATCAGAGGGACTATTCAACAGGGTTGGGTAAGCCAGGAGTGGTTCAATTCTACTTGGGAACTGTTTTCTAAAAATACTTCAAACTGCAGGAGAAAATTACAAGCTTGGCAGGCTAAAATCTTCAAGAATTCAGCCACAGAAATCAGTAAATTGAAGGCCAAACTCAAAGTTTTGATGAATCACAAAGGCAGGAAGGAGTGGCAAGAAATCAACAAAGTGAGGAAGGAAAATGACAAGCTGTGGAGTCAGGAGGAGAAATATTGGGGCCAAAGATCTAGATTGAAGTGGCTTTCCAGTGGGGACAAGAACTCTAAATTCTTTCATGCTTCAACAATTCAAAGGAGAGACAGAAATCGGTTGCATAGAATTCAAGACTCTTCTGGTCAGTGGATGAAGGGCAGCAGGAGATTATGAGTGTTGTTTGGTCTCATTTTGCTGAGATTGATAGTCAAAGTGATGTTTCTTTTGTGCCTGATTGTATTTCTCATGTACCCAAACTTATTTCTAATAATATGAATGATGAGTTAATGTATACTGTCTCTGTCCTGGAAATTAAAGACAAACCTAGGAGCTCTAAAAGCTCCTAGCCCAGATGGCTTAAATGGCTTGTTCTATCAAAAGAACTGGCCAGTTATTAAATATGATGTTTGCTCTACTGTGCAAGAATTCTTTATTTCAGGTACCCTTCCGGAGGAGGTTAATGAGACTGAAGTTACTCTTACGCCTAAAGTCCTGAGACCACAGTCCATTAACCAACTCAGGCCTATTAGCTGCTACAACTTTATATACAAAGTCATTTAAAAAATCATGGTTAACCGGCTGAAGAAACACATGGGGCAGATTATTTCCCAACAGTAGCGTGCATTTGTAGGAGGAAGGCTGATCCAAGACAACCTTGTGGTAGCTCATGAAGCTTTTCACTTCTTAAAGAAGAAGCAGAAAGGTGGGGATTCGGGTTTGGCTCTTAAACTTGACATGAATAAAGCCTATGATAGGGTTCCTTTCTCAAGTCCTAAAAGCCTATGGTTTTCGTGATGAGTGGATAAATTTGGTCATGAAATTGGTAACTTATGTTACTTACAAATATAAGGTTAATGGGTTTCTTAGCAAAAGACTCTGTCCGCAAAGAGGATTAAGATAAGGGGATCCCCTCTCCCCTTATCTATTTATCCTTGTCTTTGATGTGTTATCCCTCATGATTTCCGGTGCTAATAGAAATAGAGAGCTTAGAGGTATCAGGTTGGCTAGCAATGCACCCCCACTTACTCATCTCTTTTTTGCGGATGATGCTATTCTCTTCTCTACAGTTGACCAGGCTAGTCTATACCAGTTGATGGAGATTCTGAACAAATTTTCTAAAGCATTTGGTCAACGTATTAATTTACAATAATCGGGTGTTATCTTTGGGAACTCGGTTTCAGCTATTCAGAAACAACAATTGGCTTCAGTCCTAAATATTTCTATTTGGGATACTCCTTGTAACGACCCGTTTTCCAGGACGCTACTAAGCCAGTATCTTGACAAAAGTTTACATATTTCCGAAAGGCGAAATACTCTGCCTTGCACGTTTTCTAAAAATGTGGTTCTATTTTTTTTTTTTCAAAACTTCTTTCTCAAAATGGCTATCAGAGTATTACAGCGACTTCAGAAACATGGCGGAATTATTTAGAGACACCACATAACCACATTCAATTATTACATCAACTCACACATAACAACATGTGCCTTAAAACATAATCGACATTTATTACAAAACAGAAATAAATTCAAACGTCCTATAGCTGGTCAACACAACAGGCTCCTCGCAAGACTACTAGCAGGTTCCGCAACCACAACACAAGTGGAAAGTTAAACAACCATCCCTTTGCTCCTCCTTGTAGTTCCAATCCTCTGCTTGTTCCGCCATCTGGGTTACAATCATTAATTGACAGAACCACTGGCAAGGGTCAACTTCTCAACAGATCATGATAAACCAAGGCATAAAGCAATAAGCAACCACGGTTTATACAATTCACGGGTATTAAGCAAACAACAATGCATATCATTCACGTAGCGTGACTCAACTCTCACTCTAGACTCGACTCGACTCACTACTCATTTTCTCTCGACTCGACAATTATTAGGAAAGTAGACGCAGATCCATCAATCGACATACCGGTAGTAGCCTTGGGATCTTTCGCTTCTCCCTAGATATGCGATGCGGTTCCTACGACTGCGACGCCTAGTCAATCTCCCGTAAACAAAAGGGGACCTAGCACCCTTAGTTATCCGGTCACGGCTCAAAACGTCATAACGACTCGCCCTAGCTCTCTCACTCGATGAGCGACTCTCCGCTACAATATTCAAAGAGTGACGCATAAAATTACTTGACCGCATATCAAATAAAGAGAGCATGCTTAACATGAAGAAAACGCAATTCGACATTTTAAGCAATAAAACACTGCATGAAGAAACGCAATTCAACAAAGAACACGCAATTCGTGGCATATATTCAATCTCATATCAAATAATGCATAACTCAATCATATCACAACATTACATGTTTGACACGCAATTCAAGGAATCCATCCCTCTGCAACTCAATGGAATTAACAGAGAGGTACAAACAAGTGGGGGGTTGGGTTCAGCAGACCAACCACAAAGTTTTCACCCACGAATGACTCGGAATATGTTCGACCGCACGACAACAATAAATGAAGGGGTTCGAGACCCTAACTTCGAACTCGTAGAGTTCTCAGACTTCTTCGTATTTAAATAAAGCAATTTAAATAACAAACAATAGCTTAAGCATATCCAAAGTTGTCCTTACACAGGGACATAAAAAAAAATAAAGCTTCAATAATGTCTAAGAGTTGCCCTTACCGAACCCCAAGCTGCACGTCCACGTGTTCCTCGATCCTACGCCGCACGATCTCGGATTTACTCAAAGCCTAACAAAATAAATAACTTAGCACAATTCTAAAAGCCTAATTCTATAATCCTTAGTCTCTCCACCTTAACCCTTTCCTAACCAAGCATTCATTCAAGCATTTAAATACTATCTACTAGAAAAGAAATAATGTTTTTGAACTAAAACACTTCTTAAAAAAAATAACACATAACACTTACTTTAGAAAATGCTAACTTATTTGAAAAGAGTGAAGTTTTGAAACTAAAATCTTTTCTGGAAACTTCAAAATAACCAATCATGCAATTAGCCACTTTCATAAATTTTAAAGCCTAAGCACATACTCATGCAAACATTTAGAGAAGTTCATAAACAAAAATTTCCCTTCCAATACCCCCTGGGCCTCTCGGCCTCAATCCCTTTTCTTTCAAGAAAATTTGCCAAAAACCTCTTTTTCACAACAACAAACCATTTCCAGTTCATTTTCAACTACGTTTCAAAGCAACAAACATCAAGTTTTAACCAAGGCATAGCTCAAGCATTTTTCAAGATATGTTCTAAAACATATTCCAAACATGCGAATTTATTTACCACTTTTCAAAATCATGCTTTAAAGGATAGGCTTTCACAAAACTAATAACTCAAGTTCCAATTAAACATGCATATACGTCAAGACAAGTTTGGTAAGAAATCTTCCTTTCTTTTATCCAAGGGCTCACAGCTAAGGGCCTAATTTTAAATGGCCAATTTGCAAGTTCTTCAACAATAAGGTAGTGCCATTTCACTTAACATTTTCAAATATACTACAAGGCAAATAATCATCAAGACAACACCAAACATGATTTAAGCACATTTAAGGACTTGTTCTATACATTTTTCCAAATCAATTTCATTTTAAAACATTACTTCAAAACTCAAATAATATCATGTAGTAATTAATACACCTAAGAGAATTTAAACCAAACATCTTCCAAAACATTTTTCCAAAACTTCAAGAACCATGTTTCCAAAAACCTTTCAAGTTTTTTTTTTTTCCTTTGATTTCAAATCACAATCAAAACTAAGTTTCAACTAGGCTCCAATCAATTAAATCATGGTCAAAACAACATTAATTACTAGAAAACAACTAACCAAATTTTACATGTCATATTAGTTCTTTAAGAATCATTTTCTCACAAGTAACATATACTATCTTTACTACTAACTCATACATAATCAATCCAATAGCCATTAAACTACCTAAAACATATCATTCAACAATTAAACACATGGGTCTACAACATAAATCCACATTTTTCCTTTTTCAAGAAGAGGCTTTCTTCACAAAAATTACCCAATAACTCCTAGTTTCAAAATCATGAATTTAATTCAACAACAACAACAACAACAAATAGTTCAAATCACAAACTAATTGGATGATTCACATTGGCAATCACATTTTCCCCCCTTTTTCATAAACCTAGGGTTCACACAATTTGAGGAATATCGATCATTTTGCTACTTGATCATTATCAAACAACATATAAGGCATAAAACAAGAATTAAGACAAGGAAATGGAACCAAAGACTAAAAGAATCCTTACCCAAAAACAAAAACAGAGCCACGATTTTTGAAGCTCCAGAAACGGCAAGGAAGTGCATGTCTTCATGCTTGCTCACTAGACCAAGGGATAGGTGCTAATTAAATGAAGAAATTGGAAGCAAGATGTGATTGGAGGAGGTGGATGCCATTCACGCTGGAAGTGGAGGAAGGAGAAGGGTTTGGAAGCAAATAAGAAATGAGATGAGAGTGTGGGGATGGGGGTGTTTGGTGGGAAGAGAAAATGGGGAGGAAGTAGGACTTGGCTTCCTTTCTTTTCTCACACTAAAGCTTGGAAGAGGAGCATAATGGTGAAATAGATGAAGAGGAGAGGGTTTATTTGTTGCAAGAGAAAAGAAAAAGAAAGAAAAAAAATGGAAATGAGGATGGGTGTGGGTGTCGCAGCTGTGTCTTCCAAAATAAGGGGAGAAATTATTGTTTTATAACACAATTAATTTTTAAAGGGCTTTTCTTATTAACAAAAGAAATGATAATCAAGTAGAAATAAAAGAAAATGAAGAAGAATGGCAGATAGGTGGGTCACGGCCTGAAAGGCCAAAGGAGGATAAGGAAAAAATTAATTAAAACAAGGGTGTGATACTTGGTTGAGAATAATTAAGGATAACCATAAAATATTAATCACTCAAAAAGTGACACCTACACTACAAAGTAAGATTTTAATCCCATCAACTAGTCTAAACATCTAATGTCTCATCCCTCATAATTATCCTCTAATCCTAGGGTCTAAAGCGTGCTAAAAACACGGCGCCAAATAACCGCGTTACCGATTTATTCTCTTGCCGATAAATTCACGAAAATTAAGAGGAAGATATCTCAGACCCCCCTCTGCCCGATCTGTTTTAAAGAAGAGGAGACTGTGGAACATTGTTTTCTTCTATGTGGCTGGACTGAGCCTCTCTGGTTTAGTGTGCAACTAATTAAGATTCCTACTAGAGAGAACATTTCCAACTTTATCCTATGGTTTTTTAAGACTATCACAGAGGTATCCTATCACCCCAATGGGAAACAGTTTATTTTGGCCAGGGTAATCTTTAACCTCTGGGAGATCTGGTAAAGCAGAAATGCTTTTAATTTCAAGAACCAAACCCTTCGACCGATGGATGCTTTTCACAGCTCTCAGGGTAAATTCTTGGAATTTTGGACTCATCAGTCTACTCGAGATCATGTCAAGAAGAATTTGGGGGAGAGCAGAAGAATTCAGGGTCAGTGGAGACCTCCCCTAGGGGATTTTATCAAAGTCAATTATGACTCTACTTTCATTCCAGCTAATGGGCGAGCCATTGCTGGTATTGTAGCTAGAAGCTCTAAAGGGGATATTGTGTTTGGTCATATCTGTCATTCTCTGGCTCCGAGTGCTCTAGTGGTTGAGGCTTTGGCATTACGTGAGGATGTGTCCCTTGCTAGCAATTTGGGGCTGAAATTTGTCATCTTTGAAGGAGATTGCCTAGATCTCATTGAATCCTACAGAAAAAATTATAAGAAAGGTGAGATTGAGCATTTAGTGTTTGGTATCCATCTCATGCAGGCACATTTTTCAGCTTGTGGCTTCACATGGGTGGCAAGGGAAGGTAATGACTCTGCTCATACCTTGGCTCGGCTAAGTGCTGAAGGTAATCTCAATGGCGATTGGTTGTGGAAGTCCCTTGAAGCTCTCCGGAAGGCTCTAGTCAAAGATGCCATGCTCGCCTTCTCTAATCGAATCTAGTCAATATAGTTGCGGGTGGTTCTTGTTCCTTCTGGTGTGGATGTAATTCTCCAAGTTCATGGGTAGGGATTGTCTCTGTGGTTTTATGACAGTTGGTTGCTTTGCAATTAAGGGTGTCGTTGGAGGATGTCTTCTGTGCAAGCATTGATCTTCCTCTCGGTTGGTAGTGGTGAGCTAATTCGGCAAAGTTTCTAACTGTGTAATTCTCCATAGCTCTCATTAACCCTAATCTGGAAATGATCGTGACCGGGTCTGTCTGTATGGTCAAGTTCTTTTTCCTGTCCTAGTGGGTCGCATTGTAATGGTGTTTTGGGCCTTCCTCTGTGCTTGCAGCGCAGAGGTTGTGGGCTGATTTGGCCTAGCCCAAGATTTGTAGTGGTTTGGGCCTTGCCCTTTGATTTATGAAACACTGCATTTTCTGACCCAAAAAAAAGGGTATCATGAAGTGTTTGTATCACTATCTCATATTACGGTATTGCCTTGTGTTTTGTTTTGACCGAGAGTCACAGGTATGTGGTGATGAAGAATGATCTTGCCATGAAGAATGGGCCATTATTTGGCTGGTGTGGCCCAAGGAATTGAAGCTTGCATTTGTAATGTTGCAAACCCAAAGTTTTTGCATAATGAACATCCATTATATTTCAAACAATTCAACTTCTTTTTCGGGTAATTATCTCCCGTTTTCTTGTTAAATTTTTAAAAATAGAAAACTGTTTTTAAAAGGTGCAATCAAACAGGCCTTAGTTTCGTGTTTTTTCCTTTCTCAATTAGTTCTAGAAGTAGGATTATTATTGACAAAATTACACTTTAGGTCCTTTAAGTTATTTTAAAGTTTCACATTAGTCCTTTAAGTTTTTTTTGTGTCAATTAGGTCCCATAAGTTAGGTTTGGATGACAAAATAAGGTTTTTTTTACCATTTCTCCATCTCCTCTCCTATGTGTCACTCCTAAGCCCATGTGGCACGCTAATGTGTCAATAATTATAATAAAAAAAATATTTTATTCATTTAATTTAACTTTTTTTATAAGTAATTTAAATTATTTAATTAAAATAAAAAAAACAAAATTTTTCTTTTCCTTCAGTATCTGTTGTCCCTTCTCCAGCCGAATTCCTTACCCTCAACCGTCTTCTCCTGCTGAATTTCTTACCCTCACTCTGTCTCAAACTAACCGATTCATCTCCCTCTCTCAGTTCCTTCATTGCTCACCCAAATCTGGTTCATCTTCAACCTCCAACCCATCTTCCAGATCTGGTTCCTCTCTTCAACCTCCACCACCAGATCTGGACGCAGAAAAGGCCACAACAAACAAATACCCTCTCCTTTCCTTCATAGATTCGAAGGCCACACTTTCTTCATCACCACCACCACTCCCATTTGTTTCAGAAAAAACCCTAACTTGAATTTGGGGAAAGAAAGAAAGAAAGAAAACCCTAATTTGAATTTGAATTTGGGGTTCGAATTCGAAGGTCATCCATGGCAATCCGGTTCACTTTCGCAGAGGATGGCAGTTCAATCGCGAGAAGCAGATCTGAAAATGGTTGTCCCTGTTCGTCGCGCGAGGGCGGAGCTGATGGGTAAGGTGCTCGTCGCATTTGGCTCTTCTTCTCGATGGCACATGTTGAGGATGAAGGTAGGTGGTGGCGGCCGCACGAGGTGGAGAGATATTGGGGTTACAGTGGCAGTGACAACAGTGCAGTGATGGCCCTGCTGTGAAGGAGGGGATGAAGGGGAAGTTCAGTTTTTTTTAAAAATTTTAATTAAATAAGTTAAATTAAATGAATAATATACTTTTTATTATATTTAATGACACCTCAGCGCTGTCACATAGGTTTAGGAGTGACACACATAGGAGAAGAGATGGAGGAATGGTAAAAAAAAGCCTTATTTTGTCATTCAACCCTAACTTATGGGACCTAAATGACACAAAAAAAACTTAAAGGACTAATGTAAAACTTTAAAATAACTTAAAGGACCTAAAATGTAATTTTGTCATTATTATTTTTTTAGAAGTATTTGGGTCTTCTTAAAAGGAGGTGGAAAAATTAAAAGGAGAGGTGAGGATAGCCGCGTCGTATCATTTATTCACATAGGACAAAGAGCGGCGAATCCGCTAGTGCAGTGGGCTCATGGAATCTCGTGTAGGAAAGAGCATATCGGCCCCCACATATTCGTAGTCACGTGCTTGCCTGGCCTCTCACACGCAAAGCCAAAGCCACATCAATTTATTTGGCAAAGCATTGTTGCTTTTAAAAAAGATATATATATATATATATATATATATTTTTTTTTTTTTTTTTGCTCTTTCAGTTCACCAAATCCTATATATATATATATTTTTTTTTTTTTTTTTATTTTTGCTCTTTCAGTTCACCTAATCCGATTTTCTTCTCGCCAAATCGATGCCTAAGCTAACAGAATGATGGTACGGTGAACCTAATCTACTAGACCATGTTTTTTTTCCCCTCAGCGTCATCATGCATTGATTGATTATTATTCGGGGTTAATAAGTTTCCTAATGCTCCGTTTTGATGTTTGGAGAAGAGGGAGAGCTTTGGAAAAAGAGGAAAAGGTAGAGAGATTTTCTATTTTATCTGAAAAAGTGTTTTTATAGAGAAGGAAAAAAAAAATACTTATGACTAATATATTTTTAATTTTGAGACTATTATAAAAAAATGTAAAAGATTTGAAAAATTTTTCTAAGCCCTCAAAACCCTCCAGCAATACATTTTTTGAGTTTCCTCAAATTATGGAGTTTTAGTATTATAAAGAAAAATAAGCCTCTCATTTAAGATGAGAGGTTATCTATCCTTCTCCTTTTCTTTCCTCTTTCCTTATTCTCCAAACCCTCCCCTCTTAAACTCCTATACAGAATGACTCACTACATCTACACGCTGGTTCCTTCAGTTTTTTCCTTGTGATAAATTACTTACGTTATTGTTATAAAAAAAAACTTATTAGTACATTATTTTTATATTTTTAAATAATAAGATACAAAATATATAATAATTCAATATCTATCTGATATAAATATAAGCATACAAATAACAGGTAAAATTATAAAACTATACTACCACATTTTTATCACCTATCATTTTAAAATGGTAAATATGTCAACCTAAATAAAAATAAATCAAAATAAAAATTAAATTCACATAAAAATATTATTTTTCTTACTACTTTTAAATTTTTCTTTATCACTTTTCACTTTTTTTCTCTCTTTTCTCTTTCTTCTCTCTCTCAGGTCTTTCTCTTTCTCTCTTTCTTTATTTTTTCTTCTCTTTCTTCTTTCTATTTCTTTTCTTTTTTCAACTTCTTCATTCTATTTCTCTTTCTTCTTCCATTTCTCTTTCTACCTTAAATTTTTATTTTTTTATTTTTTATATTTTATCATTATAATTTTTTTTATTTATAAATAATTATTTTCGTTTAAAGTTTCAATAAGAAAACATTATATATTGTCAATATAATTTTATCATATTTGATCACATATTAAAATTTATAAATATATTTTTTATATATTTTTATAGATGATTATTTTACTTTTAATTCTTAACGAGAGGAAATATTACATACTATTGGTATAAATGATTATTTTTCTTTTGGGTACAGACGGAGAAACATAAAATATTGTCGATATAACATAAAAATTTATAAATATCTTTATTATACATTATTTATAGATGATTATTTTACTTTTGACTCTTAACGAAGGAGACATTACATACTATCGGTATAAATAATTATTTTTCTTTTGGGTCCAAACGGAAAAATATGAAATGTTTATTTTTTATACGAGCGTAAACGTCTTTATTATTTATAAATGATAATTTTGCTTCTTAGTCTCTACAATAAAACATTACATGTTGTTGGTACAATTGTCTTTTAACACGTCAAATTAATAAATATTTTTATTATTTGTAAATGATTATTTTGTTTTTTAGTCCTTACAGGGAAACATTACATGCCGTGGGTGTAATTTGATCGTGTTTGAACACATATCAAATTTACAAATGTCTTTATCGTTTATAATAATTATTTTGCTTTTTAGTCCTTACGGAGATACAATACATGTTATCAGTGTAATTTTATTATAAATGATTATTTTGCTTTTAGTTCATACGGGGAAACATTACATGTTATGGTGTAATTTTATCATCATTAAACACATATCAAATTTATAAATGTATTTATTATTTATAAATGATGATTTTGTTAATTACTCCATACGGGGAAACATTACATGTTATCGATGTAATTTTATCGTTTTCGAACACATATCAACATTATAAATAATTTTATTATTTATAAATGATAATTTTGTTTTTTAGCCCCTACTGGGAAACATTATACGTTGTCGGTGTAAATTTACCGTCTTAGAACACATATCAATTTTATAAATATCTTTTATTATTTATAAATGACAATTTTGCTTTTTAGTCTCTACGGGAAACATTACACGTTGTCGGTGTAAATTTACCGTCCTCAAACACATATCAACTTTATAAATAATTTTATTTATAAATATCTTTATTATTTATAAATGATAATTTTGCTTTTTAGCTCCTACGGGGAAACATTACATATTGTCGGATTAAATTTACCGTCTTCGAACACATATCAACTTTATAAATAATTTTATTAGTTATAAATGCTAATTTTGCTTTTTAGCCCATGCGGAAAAACATTACACGTTGTCGGTGTAAATTTACCGTCTTCGAATGTATATCAATTTTATAAATATCTTTATTATTTATAAATGACAATTATGTTTTTTAGTCTCTATGGAAAACATTACATGTTGTCGCTGTAAATTTATCGTCTTTGAACACATAACAATGTTATAATGTTATTGTTTGCCTAAGTACATGTAATATTTAATAGCTATATATAGTTTTATTTACAATTCCCAAATGTTTTATTTTAAATGAGTCTTGGTATCAAATGTAAAGGAAAATTACAACAATGTATTATATATTATCAGTATTAGCATAACTGTTTCATCTATCATATTAGAAGAAAATTTATATTTACAGTATAAGTATAAAATAAATCTGAAGCTAATCACAGTAAAACTTTGATTTTTATATACCTACATTTATGCTGTCTCTTTAAAAAAAATACAAGACTTCTTAGCAATCAATGTCGCGCGACCCGTGCGCACAGGTATGTTACTATTATTATACTACTCCCTCTAGTCCCATATATAAGAGACAAATGCACTTTCTATGTTTATTGAATAACTGATGTATTTGATTCAGATATATGAACTACTCCCTCCGGTCCTAAATATAAGAGACAAAACCCTAATTCATCAAAACCAAGAAAAACACTCTTTTTTCCAATGAAAAACACCTTTTTATCTCACATATCTCTTATATTTTGAAACCCTAAAAAACACTTTTTTTCTCTTACATTGAGAACCGGATGGAGTATTTAATAAACCTAAAAAATATATTTATCTGTTATATATGAGACCGAATGAAATATAACCCTGGAAAATGTGAACCAATGAATCAAAACCGTGTTTCGGGAAAAATTATCGTGGTTTATTCGTTTTCAACTTTCCACCATCAGCCTATTATTACTATCAAAAAAAACTTTCCACCATCAGCACTGTGAATTCCGCGTTGCCAGACTGACAGCTCCGTTGTGGCCCATATTGTCCTTGTCCTGCTGCTTTCTTCAATGTAGTGATTTTACTTTTTGACAATTAACTCATTAACTTTATACTCTTATATTATATTATATAATTATAATAATAAATACAAAATGATGGTTACCTTGTGTTGAATAATGCATATCAATCTAACCACGGCAAGTAATTGATGCACTCCATAAAGGGACACATAGCAGGGGCGGAGCGCAGTCTAGCGTCCCAATTTTTTTCAAGCTTCTTATCTTACATATATGTGATGATGCATCGACATAGGGAAAAAAAGAAAAAATTGAGTAAAAGGAAAACAACATGTGGCTCAGGACTTGTGAGGCTGTGATGATTGCAATGTATATTGGTTGCAGCTGTTGAGGACTCAAAATATTACTTACGAAATTCAGTAAAAATCAAGTAGAATTTGACTAATTTTTTTAATAATTTTAGATTGTTTCAACATAAAAATTTAAAATAAGAATTTCAAAAATAAAGTTATTTGATAGTTTTATATTGTTTAGCTTAAAAATTAATTTTTTTCAAATCCATTTACTGATTTACTGAATGTAAATATCACCCATTATCCAATATCACTTTATATATTTTTTATACACTAAAAATCAATTTAATGATTAATGTCTTTTTTAGTTTTTACTTTTACTAATTATATTTTTTATTACAAATGTATATCAACATCAATCATATTTTCATTACAAATGTATAAAAAAACATATTTTGAAACTATCACATATCATCTAACATATGCCACGTATAAACATATATATCATCCATGTATAGTCATAATTATGTGTAATTTTGAATTTTGAGTATATCACTTAACTAATTTGATCTCCTCGAAAATATTTGTCTAATTCCGCCACTAAACGCACTTAATTGGTATTCGAATTCGGTTTTTAGTGATGAAACAATTTGTATTTAAGCTTTACTTAGCTCTTAGTCGAACACAAATAAATACAACACCTTTTTCCTCTGGGATGTTGCATGTGGAAACAAACAAAAAATAGTTAATGAATATGAGGATATTTTTATAGAAAATCCATTTGTAAGATTTGAAGCATGTATGTAGACATAAAATAAAATAAATTGTAAGATTTGCAAATAGCGTCACTTCAAGTAAAACAAAATAAAAGTGAATGAGTCGACATCTACACAACCAATCAGATTAGTTTACCCTCTCACCACAAACACAAGTGTGTGTGATGTCGGTAAAGTAAGTTAATTAATTGGTTGTAATTTAGGGAGAAAAAAAATACCACAAGTAATCCATTTGCAGATGCAATATGAATGAAGCACATAAATAGTCAAAAAAAGAGGCACAAGCACAACAAATATAATCCACTAGGACATAGTATAATATTATTGGACCAAAGTAAAGTAAAGAGAACAATAAGTACGTGATTTGCGGTAATTAAGATGATTAAAATGACACCCGCCTTTTTCGTTTCCCTCAAGTAGGTCTTTTCATCAATACACCACCACCCCAACCCCATGTGACTTTCTCCACCCTTTATCGTTTCTCCACGCTCCCATTAATCTCTAAATTTCCGTTCTTTACTTAGATTTAGATTTAGATTTAGATGATGTAACCTCAATAAAGAAAAAAGGGGGTTAACTTAACATTACATAACATAACAGATTTTGACAGCGACAATGGAGGTTGCTGTTGCTGTTAGGTGTTAATTAATGACTTGTAGTGGTGAGAGTCCAAAATGGCGGGGATGTGGTGGTGTGGCTTCCTTTGCAGTGACCAGTGAAGTGAGTTTTCTTACAGGGAACTCACAATGAAGGTTATTTCCTTCACTGGGTTTTGGTTTTGGTTGCTCCTTTTCTTCATGTTACTGTCTCTGAGCTCGATTTCAGCTTTACCTACAAGTGGGTCGATCAGACATCCCATTAAGTTTATCATAGGTTGGTTTCTCTCATTCTTTGGGATTTGTGAATATGGGTGATGATGGGTTTGGTGCAGATCTTGCAAAGCCGAAGGCTTGGAATGAAAGATCAAATCTTGCTTCGTTTCATCTTGTTGGGTTTCCTGAAATATGCAATTTACATTGCTAATTGCTTCCATGGACTGCAGAAATGAAATTTTGGATACCTTCCAATTTCGTTCACATGTTTTGCTATCACATGTCGTTGTTGTTTATTGGCTTATTTAATTGTTTTGGTTCCACTTTGCAGGAGAAGTGAATTTGGGTCCGTGGCAAAATGAAGACACACAAGTTGCTCCAGCACCAGGGCCTGATACTGAGGAAACTCTTGTCCTGGCGGCAAATAGGACCAAAAGGCCTGACATTCTTCGAGGATTTCGTCGTTATCGAGGTGGTTGGGATATTGCAGATCATCATTATTGGGCAGTAAGTGTTATTATGGCTTCCTTCCTTCATATATTTTTTTTAATAATTTTCTAGAATGGATGGATGGTTTATTCTGTTCTCAGTGTCAATTCCATTGTGAGATATGAAGTTTCATCTTGAATCTTGATGCCTTACATTTCTTATTTTGGTTCATTTTGGTTGAAGTTTCATTAGCTTTAAGTTTCATTTTGTTGTTTCTTTTCAAGTCTATTGTTCAGTTAATTTGTTGTAATACCTTCAGAAGATTGGTTTCTTCTTATTTAAATCAACCACTATATTTGCAGTCAGTTGGATTCACTGGGGCAGCAGGTTTCATTCTTGCCTTCTTATGGTTTATCTCATTTGGCTTGGCTCTTGGGATTCATCTATGTTGTGGATGGGGGATTAACATCAAGGACAAAGGATCAAATCATTCGCAAAGGATTTGTCTCATAATGCTCATATTATTCACCTTTGCTGCAGCGTAAGACTTTTTACTTTATTTTAGTGTTGTTCTTCTCCGGATGCTTTATTTCCTCAAATCCCCCTTTCTGTCCTTGTCCTTTTCATTTTCATTGTAGATGCAGAAAGCTTGTTATAAATCTATTTGTAGTTCAAAATCTAAAACATGTCATGGATGTTTATAATAGTTTTCCATGAATAAATACCAAACTTGATGATAGTTTGGTAAAAACATCATTTTATTGATTTGGGATTTTTGAGAAACAGTTTTCATGCTCAATGTTTTATTCATCACAAATTTAAACGTGGTTAATAACATGTCCCATTCTCTTAATCACACAGGACTGGATGTATCCTCCTTTCTGTTGGGCAAGATAAGTTCCATGGTGAGGCCTTGGGTACCCTCCATTTTTTTGTCAATCAATCAGACTATGCCGCGCAGACTCTAAGAAATGTCACAGAGTATCTCTCCCTTGCAAAAACTATCAATGTCACCCAGATACTTCTTCCATCTGATGTCATGGATGATATTGACAAGTTGAATGTGGATCTGAATACTGCAGCAGATACACTTTCCGAGAAGACAAATGAAAATGCTGTTAAAATTAGAAGAGTATTCAATGATGTGTATGCAATCATAAAACTGAGAACTCTTAATTCTGGAATTTAATTTTCCATCCACATATGATGCTAAAATTTGCACATTTTGTAGGCGCCTGGCTTTGTTTGTTGTGGCAGGACTGATGCTTCTCTTGGCTCTAACTGGACTAGGTATGTGGTGTGATCATAACCTCTAAAATAAACTGAGCAAACTTTATATGTATCACTATATTCTAGAACTCTGTGTTAATCTTTTTATTTTATTTTCTTATTGGCAGTCCTGTCTCTCCTTGGACATCAACATGCAATCCTCATGTAAGTCATGTTTGCTTATGGTCTATTGTCATTACGTTCGCTTATCATGCCTATCTATCGGATGGATCCTTTTTTATGTTCTTCTGTCTGATTTCAAAATATTTTGCAGATTTGTAATCACAGGATGGTTACTGGTGGCAACCACATTCATTCTTTGTGGGGTGTTCATGATCCTTAACAAGTAAGCCATATATCTAAGATACTTAAGTTTAACATGTTGATGTGAACTGTATTCACTTTCTTGGCTCCCTTTGGGCATTTGTTTACCCTTGGAAAGATGTTCGGCATTTATTGCATCCTGTTCCCCCGTCTTCAGCTTACTTCAATTCAAAGCTGAAACTTAATCCATAACAAAACCTGACATGAACTGATAATATTGAATTGAAACCCAATAATCTTTATATTGTGGAAATTTCTTTCTTCTGTTCAAAAAGCTCACAGTAACAACCGAACCTGACATGAGTAAATTATTTCTGTTGTAGTGCAATTTCTGATACCTGCATGGCTATGGGAGAATGGGTAGAAAATCCACGCAGAGAATCTGCTCTTAGTGATGTCCTTCCATGTGTTGATCAGAGAACCACAAACAAAACGCTTTTTCAAAGTAAACAAGTTGTCACCAATATTGCAAATGTTGTCAATGAGTTCATCTATAATACTGCAAACCCAAATGCAGCACAAGGTACTATGGTTTACTACAATCAATCTGGGCCTTCGATGCCGTCGCTCTGCTATCCCTTTAACCTTCAGTCTCAATTTCAAGAGCGCCAATGTACTGATCAAGAAGTTTCTTCTGCCAATGCTTCAATGGTATTTTTTTCATCGCATTTGTATGTCAAATAATTTGTTTTCTGGGAAATGGTATACATGCTTTATGTCTATGTTTTGCTGGAAATTAGAAATTATTCTGAGAGTTTGTTTCTATAAATAATATATAATGGGCGGTTGATTGATCCAAATAGGGCCTTCCACCGAACTTAAAAATGGGTTTAGGTATTACTTGTATACAACCAGTTGAACCGAATGAAGCTTGGTGGTTAGGCTCCGAGTTTCTTGTCTTTTATTGGTTTTAGTGTTGGACATGCTTTACTGGCATTTGTAATCTAGACTTATTGGTGTTTCTGTACACTCATGGTTGACTTGTTGTGTATAATACTAAATAGCTATAACTGAAAACATATCAGATAATTTCTAACTATTTTGATTATTTGCCAATCAGCTAACTAAATAAAAAAAATATTAACTGAGGGAAATTGGATGAAAAGAGAATCTCTAAATTTTGCTCTTGAATTGTTCTGAGTTTTTGTATTATGTTTCACTGTTTATGTCTGCTAATGATATACACAGGATCTCATTAAATCAGTTTGTTTAAAATTTTCAGGTTTGGAAAAACTATGAATGTGAGGTATCTGAATCAGGAATTTGCACCACAGTTGGGAGGGTGACCCCAGAGATTTACTCACAGTTAGTAGCTGCGGCTAACGAAAGCTATGCCTTAGAACATTATACTCCACTTTTACTTAACCTTCAGAATTGCAATTTTGTCAGGGACGCTTTCACAGGAATCACTTCAAGTTACTGTCCTCCATTAAAGCATTACCTTAGAATTATTAATGTAGGACTGGGCCTCATTTCAGTTGGTGTTCTGCTCTGCCTTGTTCTCTGGATACTCTATGCAAACCGCCCCCAAAGGGGAGAAGTGTTTGTGAAGCTATCCTTAAGAGAAAAAATAAAGAACAGATTTAACAAGAACCACAACAGCCCAAATTTAGCATTGCCAAATGCGGATAGTGAAGTATAGATTGTAAAATAGAAAAAAATGTTGATAAAGAAGCAGTGTACTATTGTTGTACCGTACCCTATACTAAGGGAAGAAACAAAGGTGGAGCGAAGCTGCCACTTGAGTTCGACGAGAATAGCCAAAGCTAGTGTACTATGTATTTTGTCTATAGCATATAAAACAATTGTCGTTTTCATTTTTATACTACATTTCCAGCGTATAGTGGGATCAAATCTTATTTCAATATGAATATGGGCCTGATATTTAGTGCTTAATGGTGGGGACAAAATTAGTCCTAACGATGCCAACGCCATCTCCTTTGAACTCCAGTTATTTGATCTCCAATTAATTCTCGCTATCGAGCATTCTCCAGTGTGAATAACGTCAAATCTAATCTAGGAAAGAATAAAAACCGAAAGCAATAAAACCAAGAAACAGGGACTGCAAGCTCAACCTTGCATCCATTTCAGTGAGGCATTTTGAACAATCAAAGAAATTAATGTTTCATTTCATGTCACATAAATGGAAAATGAAATCTCATTCTACGAGACCACACACTGCGTATCAGTAACGAGAAAAATTTACAGAAAGAGAGAGGAGCACTAAAAATGATCCTCAAAATTCACCAGGGTCAAACACATTCTGGTCTTCATCAGAGAAAGTGTCAGAGTCCACAACTAGACTAGTGCTGTCTTGCGCAGCCACCAGAACGTCACTGACGCCGTGAACAACAATCTTGTCATTGAAGAATACATCCGGAAAGAAAACCGGCACACCGTTAAGAATCAAAACGCCACCGGATCTCGTGATGTTAATGGTGAACCCTTCCAAGAACGTCGGCAGCTGTGTACCGTCACCGAAATCCACCAGATCGTTCCACAGAAGCTTGCACGGCACCACGTGGCGACGAAAGAACGAAGGATAGTCTTCAAAATCCCCAACACGGTTCATCACCATCTCATCTGCAGGAGCAAACACCGTGATTCCGCTCTGGTCCGCTACGCCGGAGAGTTGCATTCCGAGAAACGAAGCCATTGCAGAGTAACCGCCGGATTTTAGGGTTTCAATGGCTTGGTCGAAGGAATCGGAGGAGTTCGCAGTGCTGTTCTTCGCCGGACACGAGGAATTGGGATTGGAATTAGGTCTCTGATTGGAACCTGTGTACTGAAAACTAGGGTCGAAGAACCTATCGATTCCGTAGACGAGGAGAAATCCATCGTCGTAGATCGGCGATCCCGTGATCCTGATGTTGTTGAGAGAGGTCGCGCGATCGGAGGGCGACGTGGTGACGGTCAGAGACTGGCCGACGAGCATCGTCGGGATCTTGGCGCCTGCGGTGAGTAGCCGGAAACTTGGCGACGGCAGCGGCAGGGGAACGAAGTGGAAGCGAAGGAGATCGAGGGAAGGTTGGCCGGATTTCTTGAATGCGGAATCGGAGGGAGCGAAGACAGTGGCGGAAGGTGACTGTTCGAGAAGGGTTTCCGCCACGAGTTCGAGCGTGAGGGCCATGGAGACGAAGCCTGAATCAGTGAGAACATCTGCGGCGTCGAGTATGGCTTCGTGGGGAAGAGCAACGGAGAGAGAGAAGAAGAAGAAGAAGATAAACAAGAACGAGACACGGAAGTGGAACGAGGACGCCATTGATGAACCTTGAGATTTGGCGGGAAATCAACACTTAAACGTGGCGTTCTCCTATTGGAACCAACAGCCGAGTTTGTTAAAGAGATCGTTACTCGTTTCGTGTAAAAACTAAAAAGACAGAAACGCCCCTTTCATAAAATACTAGTCTGGTTTTGTGGCCGTGTTGGCCTTTTCCATCTTTTGGCTATTAAAGTTTCTAATTTCTAATTAATTAGTCAAGATCAGTCTCGTCATTCACGCACCATTTCTAATATTCTTCGATCCCTCCACTTAAACCCTTAAATTAGTTTACAAAAAAGAACACTCCGCAATTAGTTTGGTCGTTCACCTGCACGTTAATTAATGATATTCGAATCTGATTACTTGTGCATGGTCCTCCATGATTAGAATGGGGCAAGAACCATAATTATCAAAATATACGTACTCCATATAGTTAGAGAGAAGGTGGGATCATACATTAAATTAATGGGATATATTGACATTATGCATGGGAAAGTCCATATCCTTTGACTTTCCTCAACCTAATATCATGATTGTTGTGGGTAAACCTAATTGTAATGCTCGTGTTCTTATGATAATTGTAATGCCGTTCGAGAATTTAAGAGTCAGAGGCTCGTGGTGTCATTTGATTCCACGACCCTTCTGCTTTTATTTAGGTATTTTGGATTGCATGCAATTAATGGTCTAAACCTTTTTTGTATTTAATTCATGCAAGTGGGGTGGAAGAATATTTGCTAAAATTGAACATGCTATATTATTTGTATTTTTGTTATTATTATAATATTCATTGTAACTTTCCTTTAGCTCTCACCACCTGAGTTGCATCAATGGTACATCAAATTGAAAATTAAACCACTAAGATGTCGTATTGGAAATTAAAGGAGAAAAATTTTATTCGACGTTTTCATACAATACAAGCAACATTTCAAATTTCGCATTTATGTTTATTTACTGACATGATAACCATGTTTATTAATGTCTTATAACAGCCAACTATATTTTTAACTATCTTATGTGACAGCCAATATTTCAATTTTCACTTTGGCAGAAAGCTTCGCATAACTGAGAAAATTATTAAATATTTTAATTATTTTTACTTAATGGGTTTGGTGATAAAGAAAATGATATCATGGAAATTGTCTTGTATGGCATGCATGAGGTCAATAGTCGTTTGGTTTCTTTTTGATCCATTCATTTCTTCTCTTGCCATTGTCGAGTTAAATATGTTTTTAGTCTCAATAATTATCCCAAATTTTGTTTTTAGTCATTGTATCCACTTTTTAATAACTATAAATTACCACAAAACTGTGTGCTTTTAGTTCCTGGGGGACTAAAAGCATGCAGTTCTGAATTTTGTAGAGACTAAAAGAATAGGTACATGGACTAAAAACAAAAAATATAAATTTTATAATAACTAAAAACATATTTAACCTACATTTTTTTGGTAAATTATTTAACCCTACATTTATATCTTTTTGTTAGGAGTAAAAAAAATACTGGCCAATGTTGAACAATAGTAATCATACAGGCATGTACGCATTCACCCCTTTCGCTAAGATTTTTATAATTTTTTTTTTGGTGGGGAGAGATTTTTATAATTTGAGATGCCATTAGTTATTTATTGAGTTATAAGCCAGCCACGAATCAAGACAACTATAAATGGATTACAAATAATTTATGCTAATCCTTTTAAATTATATGAGTTCCACTTTTTATTTTGTGGGACTCGGCCTGTAAAGGGTAAAATTCACATGAATTTTATTTTATTTAATAATAAAATAAAATGAATTTCATTTGATAATAAATAATGTGTTAAAAATATATTAAACATGTTTCCAAAAAAAATATATTAAAGATGCGTTTTTAGCATTTCTGTAAACATAAAGACATCTAATTCACACGCTAATTAATACTACATTTTTATATCAACAATACCATAGAGTGAAGTTTTGATCAATAGGGTGCATGCCTCACGTGCACGAATAAATGCCTTCAACCAGTTCTATCTATGTACAAAGCTTTTACTTCACCAAAGTTCTAAAGTTTCAAAAAGACGATTTTTTGTTCCTTGTGCTCGAAATAGACGGTGTTTGTTTATGCTGAAAGTGAAAGAATACATTCCTAGCAGGGGAAAAAGGGGAAAGAATACATGAAAATGTCTGGAATATTACACACAATTAAATGCCTTAGAGCACCCACAGCGGGCGTGCTCTATTTGCGTGTCTTGTCTGACAAAACCTGCGTCACTTTTTCGTTTTATCTCTGCCTCTCTCCTCGTTTCTTTTTAGTTGCTATTGCCAATAGAAATGCTTTGACTAATTTTAAAGCAATTTTAAAGCAACCGCACAGTAATGCTGACTGCCACTGAGAGAGAGGAAGGTTAAGAAACGCATGAAAAAATTTAAGTTCCCTGCATTAAAGATGCTCTTATACTTTCTCAATATTACACACATTGCTCGTGTAATCAAACTACTGACATTTTTTTTTTTGGAAAATTGCACTAACCTCCCTTGAGGTCTATTAAAATGTCACTCACACCCCCTCTAGTTTCTCAATGAACACTAACCTCCCTTATTTGTGTGATACGTGACACATTCCTCCCCTGTCTTCAACGTCCGTTACAAACCAAAGAATTCCTTCACTCATCATGGCTCTTCTTTCCTGTAAGCAGCTATTGTGCACTGTACCTCTCATTTCCTGTAAGTAGCATTCTGTCATACCTTATCAGCCACACAGCAGTAGTCGTGCACCTCTTGCTTGAAAGTAGGCTTCATACACAAGCTCAGGCAGACAACACCTCTCCCCCTCTTCGTCTTCATACTAGATTTGTGAGGGTGTAGGAATGGTTATAACCTTTTACTCTGATTAGAAAGAGCATTTTGCCTTTTATTTTGATGTCTTCCTAAAAGTGTCATTATTTTGCGAGAATTGGGTGTTGTCATGAAAGTTTTACCTGAATTCTAGGATTCTGGTGATGTCATTATACTTATTTAACAAGTGTTGTGTTGCATTATACTCAGCAGTTTTCATTGGATTTGTTCCATGAATTCTGGTGCTGTCATTATACTCATTAACGTGCAGAACATCACATCACCAATGAGAGCGTCCAGCAAAATACCACTATGATTCATGAACGAGGCACACTGCGAAGGAGAAGATGACGTTCACGAACATCGTTAAGTTCACGAAATTCTTTAAAGGGAAATAAGTGCAGAAGAAGACAACTGGGAAAAGGAGACAAAAGCAAACTTTAGGTTTTTATATTTATTTTCTCTAACGGTAGTTTCAATGTCAAATTCAGGGGAGGTTAGTGATCCTTGGAAACTAAAGGGGGTGTGAGTGACATTTTAACAAACCTCAGGGGAGGTCAATGTAATTTACCCTTTTTTGACAAAAGATAAGGCTGTAAACTGAAAATGTTAAATTGTTATTAACATTAATAAAAATATTATTTTTCAAAATATTTAACTATATTTAAGGAATTAGCTAATAGAACCTACGGTGTAATCAAGTTTTTTTTGTGGAAAATGGTTTTTGCCGACGAATGAATGAATTTTTGCCATCTGTCCTTAGTGTAATTAAGTTTCTTATATAGATAATAGATAGATGTCAAGTACTAAAAAATGTAAAAGAGATGGGCGGAAAAAAATCAGAGAAAGTACTAGAATGAATTACTCCAAATTATTCCTTTTCTTTTTGTCAAAGGAGATTCATTAGACGGGCAAAGCCCAATGCCCAAATCACATGCTCAATATCTCCTACTACCTAAGTCAAGCTTAAAGCGATGTCAATAAACATGAACAAGGCATTGCATAGATACGCACGTAACACAGTAAACTCTAGGAACCTCAAACTGAAACCTAAGAGTAAAAATAAAAACATCTATCTAACACAACGTCTTAACATCTAAGAGTAAACATAAAAGGAACCAGTCATCTTCGTCACATCCCACTTTGCTCCTTTGCCAATAGCCCAGAAAGTTCTATCATCAGATTAGGCCTGACTCATCAGGGTTGCCAGAGTGCCCAAAATAGCAGAAAGACTAAATTGCCCCTTTAATCTTCTTCTCTTGTGATTGTTTTCATCACAATAGGCCATTCCTTGTATTTCGCCACCAAAGTTTGTCCAAGAAGTTTGGTAAGAGAAGGAAACAATCCCCTGGACATTCTTCTAGAGGGGGGATTGGGTTTAGTTGTTTTTCAGTTGGGATTGCCTCATATGCACAAACAGATTTCACAGAAAGCTGAGGCAAAACCATACTTGCAAATGTATTTGATAGCCAAAAGACCATATAGTCTTTGTCTACTTGATTCAGATTTGCTTAAAAGGGCTCAATAGGGACGCAACAAGAATGATTGAGAATCAGCAAGTTATCGATAAAGAATCTAAAAACCTGTCTAAAACTTTGTACCAAGCTCCCAATTATATGACCATCAAGACGGGCTAGGCCCATTAGGTTAAAACCTATACCCAAATCACATATATACCATTCTTCCCCCAGTTGCCCCACCCGAGGGAACCAGAACATTGTAACCCTCGAGCTTATGTTCTTCGGCGGTTCTGGTTCTTAGTTGAGAAGCATCAAATGCTCTTTTTGTGGACCTTAGATGCTCTTCAATCACCAAATCAAACTCAAATAGAGTCGTCCCATCATTTATGTAGGTGTTAACATGGGGCTCAAATAGATTCAAGGGCAGGTAGGTGGACTCAAAGCGGCAGTCAACCTTACCGTTGCGGCGAGCTCAGTAGCTGTAAGGGTAGCTTGGATGGCACAAAAAATGAGTGGTCTGGGACAGTCACATACAGGGGTGTGGGTGATGGTTGAGCAAGATGCAAAATGGTTGTGACAAAAGTAGTCGTCCAGTGGCTTTGGTAGGGGGCATGGGATCTGGGGTCGGCTACAAGTGAAGGCTCAAAGAGGCTGTATATGGGGTGGAGGAGCCTTGGTAGCAAAAACCACCTCACTCTGTGACGGGAAGGGAGGAAAAGGCATCCCTGAAGGGTGCTATAAACCCCACTAGATGGGGAGGGCCGCCTCCACTGAGGGAGGAAAAGATCTTCAGCTTTTTGAAGGAAAAAACCCTAGTAGATGGCATAATTCAATGCAATTTGGGAAAGGCTACTTCCTTAGAACTAGGAAGGCTATTAAGATACTTATTTAAGATACTTAATAATTCCTATACCAGTGTAATTACACCATGCCCCATTCGGGAAGTGTTTAGACCCAACACACAACTTTGTCTATAGAGAATGCCCAATAGCTTGCAAAAGAGGTCATCGATATTGAAAGGATGTGAGAGAGAGAAATGGAGGATTCCTCCCCCAGCTCGAAAATTTGACATATATTGAGGTTGGAAAATGCCACAAAAATATGTAACCAAATAGGTGAGGCCATTAGGCATTGGAATAAGAGCCATATCAGACACTAATGTAAAGCATAAGAATAGTTATACGTCTTGAAGAAAGAAACAAAAGCTTTCAATACTCAATACGTGCCTAAGCCATAGGGAAAACAAGGCTATAGCGATTCAATGTATCAACAAGGAAGGGGCTACAAAAGTTTAGAGATTAGTTGATCTACAACCTTATAACTAAATCGGCACCAACTAAGCGACGACGTGAACATCACAAAAGGCATGGGGGCGGGTTTCGGAACAACGCGCCATAGGAATCTAATGATAAAAGGAGCAGCCAAAGCACCTTGACGCTGAGACCTGTGAACGCAAGTGCCACCTCAACCCTGAGCTGGGGAGAAATTGTTTCGATGTAATTAAACCAGGCCCTTTTGAAAAGTGTTTGGATCCAACACACAACTTGGGTTATAGAGAAGGCCCAATAGTCTATAAAAGAGGTCCCTTTCGAGAAGACTCCCCAAGGGCAAGGCGTGGGATATAGACCGTACCCTCAGCGGATACGGCTGCTTAGTCTTTAGCCGTCCCGTAGGCAACATATATCCGAGACAAAGAATTTGTCCCCTGTAGCAAGAAAGAATCATCCACACGAGTCGACCTTGCCTGCGTAGGGAGAAGGAGAGTGGTCCCCGACTCACCCCTACTAAAGGATGACAACACTTCATGCAAAAATATGCACATTGTTTCATTCTCTTATCCCTTGCTAAACCCACAAACTAATTTGAGCGTTAAAGTGGCTTTGCAAATATACCCACCTCCGTCGCTCTCAACCACCATAAGCCAGAGAAGGCTGCTTACTATATCTTAGAAGGAGGTCCTAATACAGTTACCAGCGTATCAAAGTATCAGGATACAACAATTTCCTTTTCTGTTTACCTTAAAAAGACAATGTTTTGCACGCATTAACTCTTTTGAAAGTGAATAATTTATTTTAAAAGTAAAATATTTTATTGTTTATTAATAGTCATTAACAATATATGTATACCTATAATAAATTATAAATATGATAAAAAAGTGTTTTTCCCCCCATTTTGGGGGTCTGTTTATTACTATTATTCAGTTGGGACATGTTGAAGAGCACACCATAACCATGGTCGCGGTAGTTAGACAAGGGATAAAATGAAAGAGAAAAGGAAGAAGAGACGAATGGTGGCGGTCCCATAGATCATAGGAGATGCAGTCACATTCCTTCTCCTTCTTTTTTCTACCCTATGAATCATCAATCAACCAATATATATATATAAACCAAAAACATACACCGCATGAATAGACATCACATTACCACTCACACGAACGAGGGAAAATCGCATCTCTTATTGTAATGTGCCTTTGGACATTAACAAAAACAACCACACTCCATCTCTTGCTTCATTCCCAAAGCTCTTCATCTTATTATTATTATTATTATTCCCCCCAAACGCTCCCTTCGCTTCAACAAAATGCGATCCCCTTCCTTCTTGTAAGATTCCTACTTCCTTTCTACCCTTCTTTTTTCAGCACCCCTTTTTTTTCCTCAATCGTGATTCTTCATCTCGCTTTTTAAGTCATTCTGTGAGTAAAGGTTGTCGCTTTTTGTTCCCTTGTTCCAATTTTGTTCTTCCATCTTGGTCCGTCTGTTTCATATCATCTCCTTTTCCCCTTAACTTTTTCTGTGTACTTTCTATTCCTTGGAATGTTTCTGCACTTGTTTATGTGTTTTTTTCTCTTTAAATTAATATCCCCCATCCTTTTCAGATAAATTTTCAAAATTAATTGCTTTCGTTCAATTTGTCAGTTTTGTTGATGTCTTGTCTGCACTCTGCATCAGTTTGTGAGGTTCGATTCACTTTTGTTATTTTTTTGTTCTTTGTTGTCGTGGACGGTTATAGTTTTGGTGCTTTCTGTCTATGAAATTGACACCCCCTTCCCCCCTTTCCAGTTTAACTCTACAAGCATTATGTGGGGTCCAGTTTTTCTAATTGGAACTGGGAATTTCTGCATGAAGATAAAACTCCCCAATTTAATGAGCACTCAAAAAGAAAATTGGCCTTTTCTAAATATGCTTCTCTATGTTGCTGACATGTTATTTTTGTTTCTTTCCTTGCATGTGGCTTTCATTTCCAGAAATTCTGAAGGAAGTTTACTTGACCTAGTGGTTTAGACACACACAGAATACAGTGAATTGTGGTATTTAGGTGGGGAAAAGATGGGGGATCACTTTGATTTGTTGGTTGATAGATTGCTCACTGAATCCACATTAGAAGCTGCACTTGAAAGCAGAAAGCAGGCAATGCAGGCTGCATCCTCAGCAGTGAATAATGAAGAAATTGATCTCTCTTTGCTGAAGATGGGTCTGGATGATATCAAATATCCAGGGAAGGTGGTGGAATGCAGGATATGTCATGATGATGATGAGGATTCCAATATGGAGACACCCTGCTCCTGTTGTGGTAGTTTGAAGGTTAGTTCTTTACTGGCTTGTTCATAATCATATGTTTTGATTGGTGAAAGTGATTAGGCTTTTAAATATGTATTCAGGTAATCTGTAACACAAATTCCATTAATTAATTTAATGGAAAACCAAATCTGTTGTGATGGGCATAAAGTTTCTTGAAGAATTTCGATTTTGAAGATATGTGTGATTTATGCATTATAGAAGCTTCTATCACTATTTGTTTGTCATGCTATCATTAGGTAGACCCTAGACACCTTATTCAGCAGTGTAATAATTTGGGGAATACCAACCAGCTTAGATTTGTTTCTAACATGCATTGCATCAGTGAAGGCATGTGTAGTTAGTTGCAATTTAGTATGTGGTGGTCCCATACAAGATGGATTATGAAACATGGAGGTCTTGTCTGCATGCTTCTGATGGTGTGCACAACTTAAGCATCATAAATAATGCAAGTAGTTTGTAAATGGTCCTAGGTTCCCTGCTTTCTATGCCTCGTATTTAGTTAGTATTGTACTACTATTGTTGCTGAATAGAAATGTGTATTAGTTTCTTGATAGTTGTTGTATGACAGCAAAAAAAAGTGTTTTATGTTGTATTTGGCTCTTCATTTTTGAGAAGTTGCTCATATACTAACTACAGATATTTACCAAAGTTAACTGATGTTTGGTCCAATCATAAGGAGCCTGGATATCTTGCCCAAGTTTTCGTTTTATACTTTTATTTGCCGAAAGTTGATAGCTTAAACTCTGCACACTTTTATTAATTGATTTTTGCAGTACGCCCACCGCAGATGTATACAACGGTGGTGTAATGAGAAGGGGAACACTACCTGTGAGATATGCCACCAGGTAACTTAAAAAGAGGTTCCTGTTCCTGATTTGCATCTCCTTTCTACATATTTGTTTCATTGATAATTGATTTGTGGAAATGGTAGCATCTGGATTATTTGGGTTTGCAGAGTCATTATGTTTGTCAGATACATACTTTGTTATAATTGATGATTTTTGTCCATATTGTAAATTTCAGCAATTCAAGCCTGGTTATACAGCACCTCCTCCACTATTTCAGTTTGGACGTATTCCAATGAGTTTCAGGTAACTTCCATGCAATATTATCATGTTTTTCCCCATAAGTTAATCTGTGAACTATGTTTTTTCTTTTCTATTTTCTAATGTGTTCTCATGCTGTTAAAATTACAGGGGAAATTGGGAGATTTCAAGAAGAGATTTAAATAGTACTCATTTAGTTAGCATGGTTCCTACTGACCAGAACCTTATCAATTCTAACTATGATCGATATTCAGCCTCTTCTTCAGGAAGTTTGATGTGCTGTCGTTCAGTTGCGGTCATTGTAATCTCTCTCATTCCCTTCTTATGCACGTATGCTACTCCGAGTCTATGCCTTTACACCTGCTGGTTACGACACTTCTCAATCTTCATTTCTTCTCATGTGCAGTTCATGGTTCTACTGATTTTAAGACACGTACTTCCCCTCGTAGTTACTGGAAATAAGGAGTATTCTTTCCCACTTTTCTTGGTACGTTTTGCACAACATATTATTTTAGTAAGTGCTTTGATCATTCTCTTACTTACCGATGTTTATTCAATTTAATGGAGTTTTGATAGCTGATATTATTTCGGACTGCTGGAGTTGTCCTTCCTATATACTTCATCGTTAGAGCAGTGACACTAATCCAGCGACATCGAAGACAACATCGAGTGAGTTTCTACCATAGGTTAACCTTTTGTCTCTTTTCCAAGATTCACTGTAATCTAATTACTTACAGTAAAGTCTGTTGTGTTTTTTGCTTGGCCATTTGTAACTATTAGGAGCATCCTAATGCCTTGGTCAGTTCATCCGATGATGAAATCGAGCAAGCAGCTTGGCATCCTCAGCCCCATGTCATACATTTACTGTAAAAATACTGTGGCCACTTTAAGTAAACGAAGCATGAAAAGCTCTTGGTTTGAGGTGCTGCAATTTGTCTTCTGATTTATGATGTAAATTAGATGGAGACAACTTCCTTGAGAACCTTGATATTGCTGGGGAATGAGGATAATAGTGGTCAGAAGACACTGAAACTCTGGTGTGCAACAGGTGTCATAGCTCATAATAGGCATTGCAGGCTACTTATATTTCAAAGCTCCTCTAATAGCTACTCCTCGGCAAGTCTTGGCAGCAGCAAGTTATATTTGCATTATTGTTTCTGCTTACTGGTTGGAATTCTTTAGATTCAGAACAGTATCTTCAGGGTATAGATAGAAATTTATATATATAGAGAGAGAAAATTACATGGGTAGATACCAAAGATGGATGACTTATTGTATATGTTGCAATGAAAAATAGTTACGTTTGTGACTTTTATTTCACCATTGGATGCTAGCTTTCTGTATTTTCTCAGGGTTTTTAGTGTTATTTGTATGACCAGCTTATTAATTAATGAAGGGATTTTATCAAAAAATAAAATAAAAAAAATAATGAAGGGCCATAGTTAAATTAGAAAATGACATTATGTCTACAGTAGAATTTCAGTAGGTTATTAGATTATGTGTTAGATCCATACTTAAAAGTATCTGACTCAATATATCATATTAAAATCAACTCTTATATATTAAATTTGATCATTCATTCTTAGATGTGAAAGATTTTTTTAATTTACTCTTATTCTCAAAGCAATAAGTGACTTATTCTATATGATTATAACAAACATCTCATCTTTTATAATTTCGTTATATATTTTTTCACTTAAATATTATTCTTTGAATTTAATCAATCATAAATTTTAAAGTTATAAATATTAAAACTTTTCATACTTATAAATTCGGAGCTAACAGACCATATTAAATTAAACACAAATAATAGTATGTCTTAATTTACATAATTTATTTTTATAGTCTTTCATAATTTAAAAAATCTCATCTCATTGAATACACATATTTTCTTTATAATTTTAAATATTTTATCTCTAAAATATTTTAATTTTAATATTTATTTTTATTTAAAATTACCATGTAATGCAGGAATACTTCCTAGTTAACTAAGAAAAATCAACCAAACAAAGAGTACTGAAAAAATATTAAAAACATTTATTGTCTTAAATATTAAATATAACAAATATATTATAAAAATATAAGACAGCTCACAAGGGTTTAGAGTCCATTTATTGATATTAAGTATCTATAAACCATCATGTAGGGTTGGACAGAAATCAAAGATCCGACCAAAACCTAAAATATCTGAGACTAATATTGGTGTTGTTGCGGCCGGATTGGAACGGCTGTCAAATACCCAGGGTGAGAGGAAAGAGTTGGGAGTGGGTTTATTCAGGTGGGGTTCACTTATGCAAAATTAAATCTATCATACCCAAACCTGTTTGAAGCATAACAAGTTGTAATGTCCCATATGTTACGCTATACTATCTCATTTGTCTATCACTTAAGAGTGCACAAAGTGGTGTTGTCCATCACACTGAAAGGCCTTTTTCACTCTCACTCTCTCCATTCTTCATTGTTTTTGTTCCTACATTGACAAAGGGTGTGAAGTTGAGTAGAAACAAAGCTCGCTTCCTCTCCATTCTTCATTGTCTATATCCTGCATTTTTCTATTCCTTCGTAGACCCCTCTTTTTTTTTCTTTTTCTTTTTTTCCCGCTGTGCCTAGGGAGCTTTGTTTCTCTCTCGAAAGGGTGTCTACAACTTCACAGCTTTTGGCAACGCAGAGGTAAAATGTGAAATAGAGGTAGTTAATTTCAAATCTAGCACGCGGAATCAAGGGAGAGAAATCTGAGCTTATGTAGCTTTGTTTCTATTCAGAAAGTTGTCTTCTCTCTCTCTCTCTCCCCATGATTGTAAAGTTGAATAGGGCATAGACTAAGAGGTGAGGGCAGTAGAGAGAGAAGCCAGTGCGCAGTCAGCCAGAGATACGACAATGCCAACAGCTCCCACCAAAGTTGGGTGCAGGGACTTTGCAACTGACCTAGGTGTTGTGCACGACTTGAGCTGGGTACAGAGGCCGGAGGATCGACTACAAAGATGACAACCACGACTAGCCTCCCCTGTTCATGCAATCTCAGTGGTTGTATGCTTTCCTTCATTTTCTGCCAAACAAAACAACCCACTCACCCAACCTGCCGCCCACCTAACAAATTGGCTCGAACAAGGGAGGGTTAACCATCTTCAATTTTTTGCAAATCTGAAATTTTGGGGCCAAACCAACCATATTCGACCAATCTCCAGCCCTACCATTATGTGTTGCTATCACAGGTTTCAAGTACTAATTATAAAATTTCACAATTACTATGGACTCAATAAAAATTTCAATTGAATTAAATGAACCTATTTGAAAATTGAATTACACTATATGGACCTACAAAATATTTTAACATTCTTTCCCAATGTACTATATGCTGTGTGATTTAATTCAAAAGACACAATAATGTAATTCAATTTTATAGCTTATATAGTTACTTTGATAATAAAAATAACCCAAAATTACAAAGCAAAAATGTTACAAGTTATGTGCTCCTTTCGCCCAAATTCCTGGACGCCGAAAAGAAAATGGAAAGAAAGTAGCACGAATGAGTAATGATCTCCAAGAGCAAGAATTGTACCCTGTACATTTTCTAGACCATAAATCGGATGTCTACAAAAGCTGCTATATGCTTTTCTGTGTACCTGTGTATGCTATTCCTACTTCCACGTTCTCCTTGGCCTGAAACAAACATTATGCAAACAAAAATTATAAATTATAAATAATTAAGAATTTGAACTAATCTCCCTCTACTTATATATCCCCCCTTTTAATTCTACTGGACCTAATTATTACTACCTCTGTTCCTTTTTACTTGTCTTTTAAGGTTGTTTTACACAAACCAAAAAAATCAATAAATTTTATTGTTTTTAATAAAGTTAATAGTCTTTTTCCTATGATACCCTTGATTATTTATTATCCATCACTTATTTCTCTCTCTACAATAAATAATTAAGGGTATAATTGAGAAACAAGTAATTAATGTAACCTTAAACTATCAAAATGACAAATAAAAAAGAACAAATTTCTTCTTAAAAACCGACAAGTAAAAAGGAACGGAGGCAGTATTACTTAATTTTGAAAAAGAGTCCATTACCCTCCTAATTATCATATGTTCTTTAAAGAGTGTAGGTGGTGAAAATACTTCCGACTCTTTTGTTGCGAACGCCAATAGCAAGCAAGTGCTCCAAAAGCACAGCTAGCAACAGCAATTGCCAAAGCAGCTCCTACAGGCACCACAATTGCATTTGTTGCAACTATTAAATCTTCAACAGCTCCTTCAGTTATGTCATTTCCAACAATACCCTTGTACTTGTACAAGGAAACAAGTGTTTTTCCGTAATAATTCGTCAGAACCTTGAAGACCTCATCCTGGTTCCACTCTACTTTGTTGTTCCTCTGGTCATGGCCTAGGAAACAGGAAGGGCAAAGCTGCTTCGGAGGCCAAATTGTCTTCGGGAATTTGGGATCACCGGTACCTAGAGATGCTTCTTCTTTCATCAACCTTTCATTTACCTTGTTATGGGAACTCCACAACCAGAGAGAAAAGTCACGGGCTTTGTTGAAAGGACTAGAGACACTAAAAATCAAACCAATTCAAAATTAAAAGGGTGGAAAGGGGAGCTTGAATGATATTGACATTAGCAATTCTCAATTCCTTTACCTCGAACACATCTTGTAAAAATGTTGTCGGCATTCCTCGCAGATGAAGAAGTTATGAACAAAATCACATATTGCATTAAATGTAAACTGACTCTCTCCATCCTCAATCCTCACAGAGAGTGAATGTAGAAGAACCCATAAGCCGCAGCTGGAAAAGTGCAGAAAGATAAGGGTATACAAGTTATGGAGGTGATTTGCAGTCTATGCAGAATCTAAGGTCACTTAAATAAATGAGTGAAGCTCCAGCCCTTGGTCTATGCATATTTCTTTGCATACATAAAAACAGGCAAGTCAGAATGTTCATGGATGGAGGAGCAGTGAAACTACTCAGTGAGATACCAACTTAAATTTAAATCAATCAAGGACAGTTGATATTGGGAAGTTGAACATGTTGATTGGATATGCAGCAGCAGCAACAACAAACAACCAAGTCTGATCCCACTAGGTGGGGTCGGCTACATGGATCACCAGATGCCAAAGTGGTCTATCAGAAATGATGTCTATAGTGAAACCATTGGAAAAAGAAAATACATTCAAGGGAAAGTATTACCTAAAGCCTCTGGTTTCATTCTTACTGCCACGGCAGAACATCTGCAAAAGAAAGGTCAAAATAAATCAAACAATCAAGAACTTCCTTATAGTAAGAAAATTTACAAAAAAAATAAAATATATTCACTGATTAAGAAACAGGTCCTGCAATGAACTATTTGTTTGATTAAATCATTTTACATCGCACCAAATTCACTTATGGCCGGTCAGCAATGGCAGAAAAGGTATTGAACAGTGTATCTTCAAATCCCACAGAATTGCCGCACAGAAGCATATGCATCCATTTTGTCATATGGTGTATATAGGGTTTTCCCTTACATTTGTTACACAAAAAGATACAGTTTGCCATCCGTAGGCATCCATTATGCAGTTATGTAGTGTATTTGGGGAGGGATATGTTTTCCATGGTTGTCTGTACCTTTAGATTTGTCACATTTTGAATGTTTTTTTTTTCTCCTCATGGTTGTGTCAAGGGAGTTTCTACTACTGATATGCAAAGAAATTGTACACTTTTGTTTAATTTTTTGTCTACTTTGGCAATGCTTTCTTTTTCTTGTATTTTCTTCTTCTCTCTCTCCATCCCTCTATGTGGTGACCAGGATTGGGTAATGAAAACAATGCTCATCAGGCTAAATCTTCTTAGACATAATTATGAAAGCAATGAGGACAAATCACAGGACACACACAAGTATAATAAATAGGAAGGTTCATTGACATAGGCTAGATTTTAAAAATATATTTAAAAAAAAATACAAGGTCTGCTCACAGATACTTCATAATGAGTTAATGATGAAAGATCCTACTCCAAGTAACAATTCAACTGTAATTGGTAATTTTCAAATAAAGCTAGCAAGATCTTTCAAGGATTCATCTTATAACTGGCCACAAAACTTATGTGCATAAAAAACGATTATAAAGTTTTGTCCACACTATAGACAATACAAATACTACATACAAAAGCCAGGCAGAAGTGCTCTACAGAAATGTTTAAAAGGTTTAACACAAGTATTGAACTCCTACCCAATATCCACGTGGCACATCTTTTCCGCAAATCTGAAAATTCGTAACTGAACTCTTGTCATCAGTCTGCTTATCAGTTGACCAAAAATCTGTTGGGTACAAGTCATCAAGGCTCACGAGTAATTCTGCAGAACCCTTCCGGCATCTGGAAAAAAGAAGAAAAAAATGATCCAGCACACAAAAATCATGACATTATTATACTAAATAAACAGACAGAGAAGAAAGGATCAATAAAGGGTTCACTTTACCTCCTAGAAGGATGATGAGCTGCCAAAAGCTGAAGAAACTTTATAAGTGAAGCACGAGTTTCTGGTTTTATCATCTGCCAAACAGAAGTTATTTGTTCTATCATCCAAAAGAATGAGCACAAAACAAAAGGTCAATCAGGGAAAATTGATATACCTTGTGCTTTAAGATGATGTCAAAAGCTATAGAAGTTGCCTCTTCAACATCATAGATAGCTCTTGCAATCTTTCCAAGTTGTGCATATCATATCACATATGTCAATATTTTCAAAAGTAAAACAAAAGTAAATAAAATATGTTGGCATTTGAAGAAAAGGACCTGTCCAGGGTCTGACACATTAGATGAAAGATGCTCATTTTGAAACTTCTGATCATCCAGACCAAATGAACTGTAACATTATGGACATTATAAGCTACAAACATGAAAATAAGCTCAAGCTTCATTTGCATCAGATTTAAGCAAAATATCTTATGACAATTTATATGCTCTATCAAACGCAACTAGAATGCTTTCTCATAATTCTAGACTCTTGCATTTCCTGCTTAGTCTGTAGTGCACTGTAAGTCCATAATGTAGATTTACTAAATTCAAATACACCATCTGGCTTAAATAAAATATCCACCCACAATATCATAACCGCAATAACAATGAATGTATGTATACCTCATACCTGCCCATTTGCTTGTTGATCCAATTAAGCAACCGATCAGCTGTGCGTGCATCATCAATCACACGTATATCACTTTTCTCTTGTTTAGGTTTCCAACTACCCCCTACAAATTTAGGAGGAGGGCCCCAGAAGAGCATAGGATAATGACCAACAGAGAACTTATCACAGAGCTTAGTATTTATCTGTGCTGCCAAAAAAGTGAACAGAAAAATACCAATCACCAAGGCATTTTTTTTTATAAACTTTAAACCTCATCTTATGAAGAATGTAAAAGAAGATGTGCGTACATTCGATGCACAATCTACCCTTGTCAATAATATGATTCCAGGATGCACTGCATCAGGTCCATTAAATAACCTTGCAACCTTTTCGTAGTGAGGCTGCATTATAAGTTTAGTGAGATAATGATGGTGAGTTAAAATGTTCACTGAAAAGGCCCAAAAAATTAATTATACTTTTCAGCATATAATACCTTATAATTCCTGCAAGCAGGGCACCTGACAGGGAAGCAAGGGACAAAAGGGAAATGAGAATTTCTTATACTCAAATTTCATTCTTTACAAATTACAAATCTACCTATGTGCAGAAAGGAATTCGTAAAATATTATCAAGGAATGCAAAAGTTTAAATCCAATTAGATGGAAGCTCCTAAACTAAGATTAGCAGTTGATTCCTGACTTACAAAAAAGCTTATAAGTTAACATATGCTTATGGAAAAGTTAGATTGAAGGAGGTTTTGAATAAGTTAAGGTTTAGAAGCCAATTTTACCTCATGCGAGAAGCTGTTAATTAGAAGACTAACAGTCATTGCAAGATCATCTCAACTTTTCTTTTCCTATAAGTGCTTGTTGAAAAGATTATCCAAACTAGCTCTTAATCAATGTCATTTTGATGTATAAGCCAGTGGTACCAAGCTATCACAGCTTATAACAAAAACTTATTGTGATATCTTTGGAAAAGGATAGAGATTGTGATTTTTCACTAAAAAATAACACAATCCAAACATGATATCAATAATTAGTTCTACTTATAAGTTGCAAAAGGTGTGGCGATGGGAACATCGCGATACACATTCACATCATTTCTCACATTTACCGAGCATTTTATAACTTGGGCGCTTTGCATATCGGAAATATGAAATATACCAATGTAGGTACGGGTTAGATGTGCAATTTAGACATTTGTAAAAAAACAAACCCAACAAACCGATTAACCAAAGTTTCTGAAAGCCTTGTAATGATTTATATTATGAATTCATCTCCCCTCACTTTTATTACTGCAGATCTAGTTTGCTGATTAAAGGGTATTTCAACCTCCATCAAATTAAATTACCCTAGATAAATAAAACTCCAACAATCAAATTTTTTTATTTCAAAAAAAAAAAGAACTTTTTCAGTACCCATGAGAGAATTCAACCAACAGAAACACATAAATAAATACGACAACTTGATAGAAATTATTAAGACTAACCAATGGGCAAAGAATTCAACAACAGCGAAGGTAGCAGGGGTGTCCTTCAGAACAGAATCGAAATTAGTGGCATTCAGCTCAACGGCATAATCATGATCAGCATCACTTTTATCATTGTCGTGGACCTCTCGAAGGATCGAACGACGTGACCCGGTAGAAGAGGGCGATGTCGCGGAACAGCACACAGAAAGCGTGAACAGAACCAGACCCAGATATAAAAAATTCATTCCGGAAATGAGAAGGGGGGGCGACAACTAGGGTTTTGTGGGTTGTTGCCGAAAATAGAAGAAAGGTGAGATTTTTGAAGGTGGGTGGCGGAGATAGAAATGGATCTGTTACTGTTTTTCTCTCTGTGACAGCTTTTGTTGTAACTAGTTCAATGGGTTATGGGATTGGATTTGATGTAAGGATGATGATGATGATGGGTTTGAAGAGAGTGTTGGGTGTTGTTAGCCAGAAAAGGGTGAGAAGTAAGAACTACGTTTCAATTACTTCGGAGATGGCGGAACCGGGGCCCTCCCTTCCAACACCAGACCTTTTTAAATCTCTGCTCCTTTCTTCTTCTTCTTCTGTTCCTTCTACTTCTGTTGTGAAATGTGTACAATGGTCAAAACCGGTTTTGGTCCATCCTAAAACAACGGTTGATGTATTATAAATGATAAATTATTCTTTTCGTCTTTTATGTTTATTTTAGTTTTCGATTTTCTCAGTTTTGTATTAAAAATTTCAACATAGTCTCTTGTGTATAAAATATAGTCCCTTTTATTTTTTTGTTTGAATTAAAAAAAGGACCATATTGGTATAATATTCGTAACATAAGGGATCAATTTAAAACTTTTAACACATAAGGGACCAAAATAAAACCTAGAATAAAGATAAGAAACTAATTCAGAACTTTTAATAAATAAGGGACTAAACTGAAACCAAAAATAAAGATAAGGGACCAAAAGCATAATTTAACCTACTGTAAAATAATCTTCCCAAAAAAATATTATAAAATATAATCAACTATTTAAATTTATAATCAACTATTTAAATTTGCTATTTTTTCAGTCAAAAAATTGTTATTTTATATAAGATAAAATGATGATAAATAAATTATCAAAATTATTATAAGTTTGTATTTTAGACTTTTTTAAAAGATTTATTTATTCACAAAATTTGTTGAATTGTATGTAATTAATATGTGTTGACTGTGTTCCAAAAAAAAAAAATGCGTTGACTATGACTTTTTTAAACAAATAGTATATCTCTATATCAATTTGAGGACGAGATAAAATCCTATTATTAAACTCTTTTTAAGTGAATGTGTTTAAAATATAGGCTTCGAATTAAAGCATTCTTCGAAAGTAACTTAAACACTTTTTGATGGATTTTTTGGTTTTATAAAATAAAAAACCAAATACTAAAAAGGATATGTGCCATGCACGTGTGTTTTTGTATTTTTTATTATTAAATCATATAAAATTAATATATTAAAATTATACAGATAATAATTATTTATATAAAACAAAAAAATTACCTTATACAATTTAATATAAATATGTCAAAAAAACAATTTAATATAAATATATTGCAATGAACAAATAATTCAATGTGAACAAATAGATATTTATTTTAATATATTTTAAAAATATTAACTACTTATATAAAAACTAAAAAATTCATCTTACACAATTTAAAACTATAAGTATCAAATGAAATATTATTCACTTATATTTTAATATAAACTCAACGAAAAACAAACGTAACGTAATTATTTTTTTATAAACAACTTAACGTGATTATTTTCCAATAACTACAAATAATGAAACGTATTTTCATAATCTAAACTTGTTAACAAAAACATTTAAGATAATATATATATATATATATATATATATATATGAATATTTATTATATAAATTTAATCAATATAGAAGTATAGAAGTAATAATATGCTGCATAAGAAGTGTTAGGGTGTGTTTTGTAGATAATATTATTTTTGTTTAAAAATAAAAAAAAATAGATTATTTCTAATATAAAAATATAATTATCATATAATATTATTAAGTTTAAATAATAATGAATATACATGTATGTCAGAGTCAAAACAGTTATTTAAAAAGACATAGACAATTAATAAATTTATCTCATAAAAATATTATATTTTAATTATTGAAATACTATTTTACTTTGCTTTGACTTAGAAATTAAAACTATTAAATATTATAAAGTCATTGGTAATATATAAGTATTTTTGTATCATGATGATCATGTGCTAATATAACTGAAATTTTCTCCAATAATAATAAATATAATATCAATGAAACTATTCTTATAAATTAATGAAAAATATTATTAAAATGAGGAACAAGGATTTACTATATATATATATATATATATTGCATTATAAAATAATTATTTATTATAACATTAATAATACAAAATTAAATTAAAAACATGAAAATTGTGCAGAAAGTATCCTTTAGAAAAAATTTAAAGTAAACCTCAATTTACTCTATGAATTTATACTCTCTCCCCACTTTGTCCTTAAGTTTAATAAGGCCCGTTTGTTTTAGATTCGGGTAGAATTAATTGTGAAAAATCTTGTTAAAAAATTGATTTAAAAAAAATTGAGTTTAAAAAAATTGATTTGTGTTTGATAATGATAGTTTAAAAATAAGTTTAAAAGAACTGATTTGTGTTTGGTAATGATAATAGAATCACTTTTGATGTGTAAATATAAAGAATTTTTTGGGTCTCATACCTAGAATCAATTCTACTAAAAGAAAAAGCTTGGATGTTGTTGCTTCTACTAGAAATTGATTCTGGAGTGCAAACGGGATTCCAAAATCTGCTAAAATCTAAAACAAATGCGTGAATAGTAACTAAAAAATGCTAGAATTGATTTTGGGGTCCAAATTCTAAAATCTTAAACAAACACACACTAAGTAGATCCCAAAGTTTTGTAAAATTTGTCTTATTAGTCTTTATAAACGACTATTTATAAAAAATTTAAAACTAATGAGACGGATTTCACAAAACATTAACGACCGCTTATAAAACTTTAGTGATTTTCATATTTGAATTTTTTTTATATTGAAAAATTTGTTTACTATTTTTTATAAAATTTAGCATGCAGAATAATTACAATAGGAAAAGAAATATTTGTTTACTAAATAAAATTTAAACTTCTAATTTATTAGATTTATTTTTTTGAGTTTTTTAGTGCATATTGAGTTTTTGTTTGTGGCACCTTTTATTACTTAGTAGGGTATTATATTTTAGTTATACTAATAGAATACCTGTACATCCGCACGAGTCGCGCCGTGTTAGTTGCAATAAATATTTTTAAAGTATTTATATACATCAACTAAAATTGAATATCAATTACTATGTCTTTTGACCTGACAAATATCTTAATACAGTGGTCCTTATACCAACTTGAATAACATCTTTCTGAACCACCTCTATGCATTAATAGCCATAAAACAATATCAAAGCTAAATTAAATACATTTATAAATAATAAATACATTTATAAATTTGGTATGTGTTTAATGATGATAAAATTACACCAGAATATGTAATATTTTTCCGTAGGGATAAAAAAGCAAAATAGTCATTTATAATAAAATTACATCGAGAACATGTAATGTTTTCCCGTAAGAACTAAAAAGCAAAATAATTATTGATAATAAAATCACACCGACAACATGTAATGTTTCCCCTTAAGGACTAAAAAGCAAAATAATTATTTATAAATGATAAAAACATTTGCAAATTTGATATGTGTTCAAACACGATAAAATTACACTCATGGTATGTAATGTTTTCCCGCACTGACTAAAAAACAAAATAATAATTTAGAAATGGTAAAAACATTTATTAATTTGATATGTGTTAAAAGACTATAAAATTGTACCCACAACATGTAATGTTTCCCCATATGGACAAAAAAACAAAATAATCATTTATAAATTATAAAAACATTTGTATATTTGACATGTGTTTAAAGATTATAAAACTACACTAACAACATGTAAGTTCCCCGTAAAGACTAAGAAGCAAAATTATCAATTATAATAAAATCACACCGACAACATGTAATATTTTCCCGCAAGAACTAAAAAGCAAAATAATTATTTATTAATGATAAAGACATTTGCAAATTTGATATGTGTTCAAACACGATAAAATAACACTCACGACATGTAATATTTTTCCGTAAGGACTAACAAACAAAATAATCATTTATAAATGATAAAGACATTTGCAAATTTGATATGTGTTCAAACATGATAAAATTACACCAACGACATGTAATGTTTCCCCGTAAGGACTAAAAAACAAAATAATTATTTATAAATGATAAAATCATTTATTAATTTGATATATGTTAAAAGACTATAAAATTGTACCCACAACAAGTAATGTTTCCCCATATGGACTAAAAAACGAAATAATTATTTTTAAATTATAAAAACATTTATTAATTTGATATGTGTTAAAAGACTATAAAATTGTACCCACAACATGTAATGTTTCCCCATATGGTCTAAAAAGTAAAATAATTATTTTTAAATTATAAAAACATTTATATATTTGATATGTGTTTAAAGATGAAAAAACTACACTAACAATATATAATATTACCTCGTAAAGACTAAGAAGCAAAACTATCATTTATAATAAAATTACACCGACAACATGTAATGTTTCCCCGTAAGGACTACAAAGCAAAATAATTATTTACAAATGATAAAGACATTTACAAATTTGATGTGTGCTCAAATATGATAAAATTACACCCACAACATGTAATATTTCCCGGTAAGGATTAAAAAAAATCATTTACAACTGATAAAAACATTTATTAATTTGATATGTGTTAAGAGACTATAAAATTGTACCCACAACATGTAATGTTTCCCCATATGGACTAAAAAATAAAATAATCATTTATAAATTATAAAAATATTTATATATTTGATATGTGTTTAAAGATGATAAAACTACACTGACAACATATAATGATTCCCCGTACAGACTAAGAAGCAAAATTATCATTTATAAATAATAAAGACGTTTACACTGGTATAAAAAATTAACATTTTATGTTTCTCCGTCTGAACCCAAAAGAAAAATAATTATTTATACCGATAGTATGAAATGTTTCATCTCGTTAAGAGTCAAAAGTAAAATAATCTTATATAAATAATATATAATAAAGATATTTATAAATGTTTTTGTTATGCCGACAACATTTTATGTTTCTCCGTCTGTACCCAAAAGAAAAATAATCATTTATACCGATAGTAAGTAATGTTTCCTCCCGTTAAGAATCAAAAGTAAAATAATCATCTATAAAAAATATATAATAGATATATTTAGAAATTTTGATACGTGATGAAAGACGATAAAATTATATTGACAATATATAATGTTTTCTTATTAAGACTTTAAACGAAAATAATTATTTATAAATAATAAAAAAATTATAATGATAAAATATAAAAAAATAATTTTAAATAATTTTAATAAAAAATAAAAATAACATAGTAAAATTAAAATGGTTTCATTAAATATATTTTGAAGAAAGAGAAAGAGAGAAAGAAAGAGAAAAAGAGAAAGAGAAAAAAAAAAGAGAAAGAAAAGTCACGCACGTGACTGAAAAAAAAAGAAGAGAGTGAAAAAAAGTGAAAGGTAAGAGAGAAAAAATTAAAAATAGGTAGGAAAAATTATTTTTTTATGTAGATTTAATTTTTAGTTTGATTTATTTTTATTTAAATTGACATATTTACCCCTTTAAAATGATAGGTGGCAAAAATATGTAGTCTAATTTTGTCTTTTCACCAGCCTATTGTTTGCTTAAATAGATAAGATTTTACCAATATATGTTTATAAAATTAAAAAAAGCAAAAAATATTAAAGAATATAACAAAGTAAAATTTAACAAGATGACAAAAATATAAATTTTTTTGTGAAAAAGCATATTAGACACTAATACTAAAATGCTTTGAGGCGATCCGTTGTCGTTCATGTCAATTCAAAATATTTAAATTAATGAAACAATGCCCTTATTATGAGGACCATATAACAAATGACACCTTGCTAGCTATATAAATATTAGTATGTTAGTAAAGCCTTTTAGGTCTTACTAAGAAAACTGCATGCACCCATGGTTATTTCAGAAAAACTAAAATGTAAATAAAACACATATAATTAAATAAGATAGCTATTAGGTTTATTGCACTTGACGATTTAGTGTTTTTATTTATATAATATGATGTATGTTTTTCATTGGCGACGAGTGTCGTGACTAATAACATTATAGAGAGAGATGTAATACAAATGCGGTTCAAGAAGAATTACTTTTAAATTTACACAAAAAGTAATTAAGAAATTAGACGTAATAAATAAGTTAGATAACTAAACACAAGTAAATGGTTATAAACGAGGTGGCTTCTACTGTAGAGATGCATGACGTATGGTCCACTCATGAACCAGCTAAATAACCAGTGCAAGGGGTAAACGTGGGGTTGGCATCATAATATACTATTTTTATAAGGACATGATTATAAAGTTTCTTTAATTGCAAAATAGATCTGTTGTTTGGAAACGTATACTATTCTCCCCATTCCCTCAAGGAAGCTTCGAGATATGCCAATACGGTCATGGGGCATCATCTGATATGTATCGAAAATGTGGAATGCCACCTGTTCATGGAGTGGATATTATTGTTTATTGAAAAGCCTAATAACTTTGAATTTTCTTTTGTGGATTCCGCATGTCTACAATTTTTCCTTAGCTTTGCGAGAAACCAAACATTAGATAGATGCTGGCAGGAATACAATGTAGATCTCTTCCACTGAGATGTTTGAATCTAGAGTTGCAATAACGCACGGTTTGCATTGAAGCATTATGCCGACATGCTCTTCTCCGTCGGTGCCGAAATCTGCGACACCCAGTGGCTCTTGCGGCGCACCAGAACAACCACCTTTCGAATGTTCCTGATCCTCTGTTGATTTTCGTTTCTGGTCATGCTTTCTAACTCTTGCTTTTCTGATTCCAAAATTTGGCGAGGTTGGTGTCAGAACTTAGAAGATGTAAAGTTTGTGACTTTGTAGTTGGATTTTGATGGGCTGGTCTTTTTATTCTTTTTGGAATTGCAGTTGTGGGATGAGATTCGACAAAAGGGACCAATTCATTTACCAAGTGAGGACGAAATGCTATTTTGGAAGGGTACTTTTTTTATAAAGAAAAAAATTGGCAGAAGTTTCTGTTAGCTTTTGCTTGATTTTTTTTTCCTGAATTTTTTGTGGTTCTAGTTTTAGGTCTTTGTTTAAATCCAGGCTAGGGTCTGTTTGTCTTTATGATCCGTTTTGTATATTAGGTCCCAACAATACATTGTTAGACCCCAAATTTATTAGTTTAGCTCTGATTAGATTCGTTCAATCGACGAGCTGGGGAAATGGCGGAGCAGAGAAGCGATGGAGATGGGGAAAGAAGGAGCAGAGAGATACAAAAATTGGGAGACAGGGCAGTAATAGTTTGTTTTTTTTGGATAGGCGATAGGGCAGTAATAGTGAAAAGATACACAATGAGGATAATCTGAAAAAATTTACAATTTATAAAAGTTTTATGGGCTAAATTACAATTGCTAATAATACAAGTTACCTACAATATTGGTAATTGATCTACACCGTTTGATTATTTTGTATTATATCAAATGGTTATTAGTGGTGGTTCATCGATGGACCTGATGGTTCACTTTGGACGGCACCTATAAACGATTAGGAAGAAGTTAGAAGCCAAATTTTGAATAAACATTACATTATTCTTTCACAAATGATTAGGAATTATGTTATTTAATAATGAAATTTCTAACAATTTATCAATCAATTAACAAGCTTAAATTTAATTATTACGATAATTGTAAATAAATATTATACGTGAAACAGAGTGAACATGTATTATACATATAACTCAGGTTTACCAATATTAACAACTTAAATATCCCTTTTGGAGGGAATGTTGTCGTTTCAGATGGTGATTTCAACCAAATTATCTTGGTGATATAAAAGGGGGACAAAGCAAGACATTGAACATGTAAGAATTAACGCATCACACCTTTAGCAATTTTATCTCGTAGTCACTTTAACTAAAATATGATGCATCTATCTATGTGTCAAATATATAACAGAACAACTAATATAATTCTAGGAGTGGATAGTAAAATTTGGTGATATAGCTATTGATGATGAAAGTTGTAAGGATATCGCAATTAAAATATTAGATGATATGATAATACCACATTCAGGATACCCAATGGCTTCCACCGTTCAAAAGCACATATTCATTTTTATTGGATAACTGTTGAGATTCGAACAAGAAATAATTGGAACAACCTTTAACAGTAACCAATAACTAAATAATAGTAGCCAAACAATCAACAAGGTGCAATAAAAATAACACAAACAAAGGAGTAGAGAGTAGAGAAGAAAACACCGCAATTTAATTACGCAGTTCGGCCCCAAAGAAGATGACATACGTTTGCGGGAGAGAGCAGCCCTCCGTTTCACTATCAAAGAGTCTTTACAAGAGAATACAAATGTTCTGAACCCCTTCCAATTGTTCAAGATGAACAAGCCCAAGAGTTCTTACAACCGCTCTCTCTTTCCCTCTATGATAAACACTCAAGAACAACAATAGAGAAAACATTCAATCCTCCCTCTATGATTCCCTAAGATCCCAAGGTGTTTGAATGTGTTTCCCAAATTTCTAAAACCTCACAAAGGACACTCAAAAACGGCCAGACAAAACCCTAGAAAATCGCCGCACTTCAACGAAAAATGCGTTACGGTTTAAAAACGGCTGATGGTGAATCAATTCACGGTAAGTGTGAATCGATTCACACGCAATTCCTCTGGCGTTTTGTGATCCTAAGTGAGTGAATCGATTCCCACTCCTTCAATTCGATTCACAGTAAGTCCAAAACTTCTCCAAGGCTCCAAGACACATCATGAATCGATTCCAGGGATCCATGATTCGATTCACACCTGTTGCAAACTAATTTCTATGACTTCCAATGATCTCCAACATGATTTTAAGGCACACCAAACTCCACAATTCTCCACCTTGACTTCAAATCAGTGGTGATGTTCACTATTTAGCCATCAACCACTTGATGCTCTCTCCAAAAAATATGGGATTACGTCTCAACGCAATTGATCAAGTCCAAGTGATCCTTGAACCTTGATCTAGGAAGATACTTGGTGAATTTCTCACAACCATGCATAACCCCCAAGTCACCAATCATATCCTTCTTTGCCACTCCACCTTGAGTTGTCTTCACATGCTTCGAACCGCCTTTCAAAGAGCCATACCTCCTTTTCCGGTTCTTCCCAATATTCATTCCAAGTGTCCTTTCCATAATGCCGAGATCCTTCATCTCAAATCCAGAAGCTAACTTCCCCTTGAGCATACCAATCTCCTTCTTGCTAGAACTTGCCTTTTGAATATCATTCACACTCTCCAACTCAAGATTGACCTTACACACAAGCCTCTCCTTGTACTTTGGTTCTTCAAACTCCGGAATACCTTTCGTCTTCACGAAGTTCCACTTGCATTCAACTACCCTTGACTTTTCTGGTAGATTCACAAGTTCCCAAGTCCGGTTCTTCTCCAATGAATTCACACCTTCATTCATTGCCTTCAACCGTTTCTGACTCTCCATGCTTCCCATTGCTTCACTAAAGTCCCTTGGTCCCGAGTCTTGAACCTCTTCAGTCACAAACAAAGCATAACAAACAAGATCAACATATCTGTATCTCTTCGGTGCCACAGTCTCCCTCCTTTCCCTATCTCTTGCCAACTGATAATCAGGATCCACTGTTTGTTGTCTTCCTCTAGAACATGATGGTGGAGGACTATCCTCCTCTTCATCATTCCCGGTCTCACTAGCGGTAGACTCCACCTCAAACTGAGTTTTCTCCACCTCCACTTCTGAGCTACTATCCTCCAGGTCTTTGCACTTCATCCCCATGCGGGTCTTATCGATAGTGACATCCCTGCTTATGATAACCTTTGACCCTCCAGATTCCAAATTCCACAACTTGTATCCCTTCACACCCTCTGGATATCCGATGAAGACACATTTCACAGCTCTAACATCAAGCTTGTCCTGCTTGATTTGCGCAAAAGCCAAAGCTCCGAAAACCTTCAACTTGGAGTAGTCTGCCGGTCTCCCACTCCAAACCTTCATAGGTGTCTTGAAGTCTAACGCCGTTGATGGACATCTGTTGATCAAATATGCTGCTGTACTCACAGCCTCGCCCCAGAAGCTTTTAGGCAACCCAGCTGCCAAAAGCATACTCCTCACCCGCTCCAAGATGGTCCTATTCATGCATGTTGCTAGGCCATTTTTATGCGGTGAGCCTTCCACGGTCCTATGCCTCTGAATACCTTGTTTCCTGCAAAACTTATCAAAATGCTCTGAAAGAAACTGCAGGCCATTGTTAGTCCTTAAAATTTTCAGTTTAGTTCCTATTTGATTTCCTATGAGAATATGCCATTCCTTGATCTTTTCAAATGTGTCACTTTTGCTTTTCAAAATGTAGACCCATACTCTCCTAGAGAAATCATCAACCATGGTGAGGAAATAGGAACCACCCCCATGAGTACTCACTCTAGCTAGACCCCAAAGATCCGAGTGAATGTACTCAAAGGGTTTACTAGAATGATGCATGCCACCCCCAAACTCAACCTTATGATGTTTGCCTAGTATGCACTTATCACAAAATTCTAGCTTATCCAATTTATCACCACCTAGCAAACCTTGTTTAGCTAGTTCAACTAAACCCCTCTCGCTAACATGCCCTAACCTATTATGCCATAACATGGTTTTATCATGCAAGGTTTGGCTAGCTAATGATGCATGCCCAATAATAGTTGAACCCTCTAATATGTACAAACCACACATTTTAGTCCCCTTAGCTATTATCAATGGATCATGCGAAATTTTCATCATACCATGCTCAATACTAGTGCAATAGCCTAATCCATCAAACATGCTTATAGAAATTAAATTTCGCTTGAGTTTAGGAACATACCTCACATCTTGTAAAAGGAATTCGCGGTTGTCATACATCTTAAGACGAATTGAACCCATACCTTGAACTTTGCACGCTTCATTGTCACCAAGGCGAACTACTCCACCTTGCTTGAGCTCCAAAGTTTCAAAATATTCCTTCCTTGGACACATGTGAAAAGAGCACCCGGAGTCCATAACCCAACTCCTATCTGGTTCCCAAATCGTAACCACTAGAGCCCCTGCATCCTCATAACCATCCTCCATAGCAATCGCAACCTCTACGGAATCTTCATTGCCCTCTCTCTCGGGACAATCCCTCTTAAAGTGACCAACCTTATGACAATTAAAGCATTTGTACTTAGCTTTATTGCCCCCTTTCGACTTGGATTTCGCCTTAGGCTTTCCTTTACCGTTTCCTCTACTCTCATTCTTTCCCATTGAGACACTCAAGCCTTCCCCACTATCTTCCACCTTCAAGTCTTGAAGCTTGGTTAGCTCCTTAGTCCTAATTGATTGTTGGACCTCCTCTAAGGTAATAGTGGACTCCTTGCCATAGAGGGGTGCATCATTAAAGTGTTCAAAGGACCTAGGCAATGAATTCAATAAGAGTAAAGCCTTATCCTCGTCATCGAGCTTCACATCACTATTCAGTAGGTCATCGATAATTTTGTTGAATTCCGTTAGTTGCTCCACAATAGGTTTGGTCTCTACCATTTTGAATGAGTAGAGATGTTGTTTCAGACATAACCGGTGAGCCAATGACTTGGTCATGTACAATGATTCTAACTTGTCCCACATCTCCGCCGTAGTCTTTTCCCTTGCGACTTCCCCCAATGCCTTATCACCAAGGCACAAGATAATGGCACTTCTTGCCTTATCTATCATCTCCTTCTTCTCCGCTTGTGATAGGGTGACCGACATTCTTGCCTCACCCTTTAGAGCATCCACGCATTTCTGTTGAATTAGGATTGCTTCCATCTTCACTTTTCATAGACCGAAGTCGTTGTTACCGGAAAATTTCTCGATGTCCCACTTAGTACCCATGGTGCACACTTGAATGATTTGTTCCTTCCCACAGACGGCGCCACTTGTTGAGATTCGAACAAGAAATAATTGGAACAACCTTCAACATCAACCAATAACTAAATAATAGCAGCCAAATAATCAACAAGGTGCAATAAAAATAACACAAACAAAGGAGTAGAGAGTAGAGAAGAAAACACCGCAATTTGATTACGCAGTTCGGCCCCAAAGAAGATGGCCTACGTCTACGGGAGAGAGCAGCCCTCCGTTTCACTATCAAAGAGTCTTTACAAGAGAATACAAATGTTCTGAACCCCTTCCAATTGTTCAAGATGAACAAGCCCAAGAGATCTTACAACCTCTCTGTCTTTCCCTTTATGATAAACACTCAAAAACAACAATAGAGAAAGCCTTCAATCCTCCCTCTATGATTCCTGATGCGTTCGAAATAGCATATAGTTTAGTGTTAGTTTTGCATAATTGCATCGCATCTTAGTCATTTTAGTCATTTTAATCCATGTTATTTATGCATTTGGCTTGATTTGAATAACGCACTTGGTTTTGGTTCAATTGTGCTTAAAGGAAGGTATTTGTCCTAGGAAAAAGGAGAAAAATCACTTGGAATAAGTTGGGGTAATTTGTGCTATAAGTTGATAATGTAATGCTGTCTCAGCCTGACACTTGTTCAATGTTTTAATCATATCTGGAGTTTTAGGTGTCCAAATGAGATGAAACCGGTGCCATTGTCAAGCTAAGATCCATAGCTTCAACTTTCATGAAGACACCTTGAGCTAATTCAGACGTTAAAGAGGTGAAAAATACAAAACAACATGAAGCACGGCCTAGCCGTGTCAGGAAGCACGGCCGTGTTGCGGCGACACCTAAGCGATCAAAGGCGAGAAACAGAATGAAGCACGGCCTAGCCATGCCTCACGCCACTAGTGCTACGACAAAGATCCTGGCGCAGAATTTTACGTTTTTACATGTTTTGGACTGTTTTTACTCCTTTTCACCCTAGACTATAAATAGACACTTTAGAGACTTGTCTAGGGTTCGAACTTTGTTATTTGGAGGCACGGTGGAGGATTGGGAACGATCTCTTCATTAATTCTCATGAATTTATGGTTTGGCTTTTCTTTCTCTATGAGTAACTAAGCTTTTTAGACTAGGGTTAGATGAATCTTGATGAAACTTTTATGTAGTTAATTCTATTATATTAAAGCAAGTTTATTTCATTTCAATTGAGCTTTCAATTCTCCGCGCTTAATGCTTTTCGATACTTGGCCGCTATTGAATCGATTGGGGTTTTTCATGATAATTGGGAAATTGGGTGAAGAACTTGAACTGAGATCGTTAGCCATAGTCATGATGAGTATAGGAATATAACTTTGTGATTATGTGTTCTTATGAATCACTATTCTTAATGCTTAACCTAACTATAAATCACCTAAGGGATTGGGGGTTTTAGTTAGAGTAAAGGGTTTATGAGGCAAGGGATTGTTCTTAAACTAATTTAGTTGATTCGAACTTCTATTTGTATGAAATAACTTGCGTTGGTTGTAGATTAAATGCATGAGAGTGGATACAAGAGGATTCAAACCCCTAGTCATTTTTATACCATTTAATTACAAATAGTTGTTATTGTTATTTTCAGTTGTTACGAATCTACTTATTTCCAAATACCACTATTCGGTTCTCGTTCAAAATAGTTACGAACTTTGTTTAGTTGAATAATCAATCGCAATCCCTGTGGAGACGATCTTACTTATCACTTTATTACTTGTGCGATTCGGTACACTGCCGAAATCCTCAACAATTCTCTAAGATCCCAAGGTGTTTGAATGTGTTTCCCAGCCCCTAAAACCTCACAAAGGACACTCTAGAACGGCTGCACAAAACCCTAGAAAACTGCTCCCACTTCTGAACAAAAAACAGCGTTCTGGTTTAAAAACCAGCAGTGGTGAATCGATTCACCAGTAAGTGTGAATCGGTTCACACATACAATTTCTACGCGTTTTGTGATCCTAAGTGAGTGAATCGATTCCCACTCCTTCAATTCGATTCACAGTAAGTCTAAAACTTCTCCAAGGCCCCAAGACACATCATGAATCGATTCTAGGGATCCATGATTCGATTCACACCTGTTGAAAACTCATTTCTATGACTTCCAATGATCTCCAACATGATTTTAAGGCACACCAAACTCCACAATAACATTAATGATTCATCTTTCTTCCATCATAGGACTATTTTAACTACTAAAAATGACATTATTGAATGATTGAATGATTGTATGTTCTCAGTGATTCTCGATGATCTAGAAAGTTATCGTAGTTTTGATAGCCTTTGCTCAACAAATGCAAGTATTGATAGACCACACTATTTATAGGTAATATTAGCCATTAGAAATTCTCAATCAAGTCAGTTTAATGATCACATCCACATGTGCATCATCTATATATGTAATTTAATAATGATTGCAATCTGCATATTGTGATAGATCAGAAGCTTACTTTATTGTAATCCGATTTCCAATGAATTGATCATGTTTGGAATGTTTGCCCAGAAAATTTTCAGAGGAAACATATATTATTTCTGGGAGTATAATAAGGTGAATGAGTGTGGAACAATGGTGTTTTCTTAGTTTAGAGTAGTGTACACTTAGCAGTGGAAGTTCATATGTTGTATTATCATTCACTTTTGGCATTTGGACTTTGCTCTTTTAGATTTATAATATTCTAACAGAAACTAATGCTGATTCTCTAGATGTTCTCTCATGGAGTTGACCAACATGAATTTGGCCTCATGTTTGCTTTGCTGTTTTTGTCACTAAACTTGTAGCAAAAGTAAAAGCAACTAATTATGAATAATAGATAGGGTCTGCTAACCCTTCATAAAATCTCAGTGCATGCGTGAACTCTTGCCCTCGAAAGCATTGTCTTCTTTTTTTGGGGCAAATTGCACTGACCTCCCTCAAGGTCTACTTAAACATCATAAACATCCCCTCTAGTTTTAAAGTGACACTAACCTTCCTTATTTTTGTTTTGAAGTGATAAACACCTACCCTTTCACTTGACACTGTTAATCTTTTGTTAAACCAATTAAAAATCTAACTCACGTTACTGCCCAATTGGCGGCTCTCTACTTTTCACCAAGGTTCTGAACCGATGTAGGCACTAGTTCAAGGTTTAAAGGTCGGACTGGGGTCTAACCGGGGTTGGACCGGAAATGAATTAAATTATATTTTTAAAATTTTTAATATAACATATAAAGCACTAATAAACAAAAAAATAACATAATATTCATAACATCACGACATAAAAAATTAAACTCTGCTTAAAATGTTATAAGTCAACATATAACATGCAAAATTATATATTAAACTAAAAAAATATGTTATAATAACATTTTAACATTCAATAATCATAAATACTGTAATGTAAGTACTCTCATAATAATATTAATATATGAATTAATTTTAAATTTTATTATAATATTTAATTTAATTAATCGACGTGAAAAAAAAGGATAGAAAATATCTGATGTGTAAAAAATAATGTCATTTATCATTTTTTTAAAAAATAAAAAATTAATCTTTTTCTGAATCGTCCAGTTCTCGGTTTTGCCCGGTTTTTTCCCTGTTTTTTAGGTTTTAGCCGGTTTTTTTCCCGGTTTCCCGGTTTTTAGGTGATCTCTCTCAAAATAATACAATAAAATTGTACTCTCAATTTGTGGCTAAAACTCTCACAAATTAGTTCTCTCTATTTTTCTCTTTTAGAAACTTTCTCTAAGGTTCTCTCTAACTAGTGCTTGTTGCACTTAGTTGTGGACGGTGTAATTTTTCTTCTGTCCAGGATCCTCTATTTATAGAGAAATGAGATGAAGCACATCTCTGAGAAAATCAAGTTGTGCATCGCCTTTGAATTTTTCGTAGCAGCCAACAACATTTCATTTTATGCTTTACTACTCAACCACACAACTTCAATTCATATGCTGCTCAACCATATTGCTACAATGCTTTAAAAAGTCAAAGCAACTAATTGGCTGGAACGCCGACACAATGTCCATCGTATAGACATTTCATGACAGCAACATTTTATTCCCCTTCACATCATCTTATGCGATTAAGGCTAAAGGAAAGTAGAGCAACAAACATTTTACTCCATTCCCTTACCCAATGCACCGCCTGGACAACTTTAAAAAAATGACACACTCATTTCAACCTCTACAAGAGAGAGAATTGGAGAACAATTGTGTTATTTGTACGCCCTCTTTTGGGACACCTGTTTAACTGCGCGTAAATATTTGGTTAATTCAGTTCAGTAGATGGTTAACGATGAATTGTGTCTATTAATTAAGTACAACACACGGTTAACTACAAATTTGAACGGTATTAATCACTCATGCATCTACTATATTGATGCATGTTAATGGGTAAAAGTTTACTATTCATCGTTAACCATCTACTGAACTGAATTAACTAAATATTTACACTCAGTTAATCAGGTGTCGCTGAGTGTCCCAAGAGGTGTACAAAAATCATTTCTGATTGGAGAATTGCCACCACCTACTTAAAATGTGCCAGCATCCTTTTCTTAAAAAATTCTCATAACCACTACACAAATTATGGCCTGCTACACGTTTCAGTTAGCACAAATATTTTGTATCTTCACATACTACATCATGGACTAAGATAATGACACATCCTTCACCCCTTAAATTCTTTCCTCTCATCTAGATATTGTAATTGCCATACAAAAACCGGTTAATCAAGAAAGACATTCAACTAAAAATCTGCACATCTTTATTTCTCCATTCCTTACATAATTCACCATCTATACATACTTATGCATGACGCATGTTCAATCCCATTATATTTGCGCCAGCCGAGGGGAAAGAAGAATGGAAGTCTGCATATTTATTTCCAACTTCTACTCAAATATCTATCCACAAGTAGTCAAGTACTGTCACAGTTAGTTTCTTTAAAAATAATCTTCAAGACCAAAAGCGGTTATGGCCTGTTATGCAACTATTCTGAATTCTATACAGAGCTTTTTATAACCGATATATAGATAAGAATTTACCACTTCTTTCAATCTCTACATCTTTCACAAGTCACTAGCCGAAGCTGACTAGGAAAGAAAAGAAAATATCTTCGCTGCGTCCCTCCATGACAACTTCCATTGGATTCTTCAAACTCTTCCCTCATCCCTTACTCTTTTAGCACAAAATATTTAGTAGATGTATCCTCTCTAGTTGTCGAAGAGAAGGTAAACAGTAAGTAAATTCATGTTGAACCTCTTCCTTTCAAACATATGAGCTCTTCCCAAAACAAGAAAATAAAACTACCGCGCCTTCTAAATTTCACGAATTCTAACTATCTCCTTAATCTAGAATTTGTATATGTTCAAGAAGGACTAGACATTGATCGTTGCGTGGATCTTACGTTTTTCATCTGTCAATCAAGTGGGAGAAAGAACTCGCAATCGTTGGGAGGCAAGCGTAGAGTAGGACATATATACTGATATGCGTAGGGGAACCCAAACCTTATTAGTGATCGTATAATCGATACTAGTTAACCGGCGTTGGCGACTATAGTGGTGTAGTACTAATTTGGGTTTAGGCATTGTCGTAGGTTGATTGTCCGAGGTTCCATGTTTAGCATCATTCATCTACCCATTATGTTATGCTTCATGATATGTGCTCTTTGTGTCATTTATAACATGCTTTATTGTACTCGTATATGAACTTACATGTGGTAAGATAACATGCCTTGAATTTTGGTATGCTTCAATGTACATTATGATTGATGATGATGCATGAGATGATATTGTATGTTTGAGATTGCTGATGAGTATTGAGATAACATGTTGAGATAACTTGCATGATTAGAGATAAATGATGATCTCTATCGATTTGGTGATGTGTGCTATGAGGTGGACAGATCGTATTTGTTGTAATACACAACTCGGTGAGATATTGGATATGAGCCATTATGAGTTTGTGATACACTCTGCGTGATAGCGAGTGTTGAGTCTTAATATGTTGATGATGTGAGGTTTAGATGCTAGGCTATATATCTGTAATAATTTTGTGAGATTCATATTAGTTGCATTGATGTATTCACAGTCGCGTCGATTGGTATCACACGAGGTTAGAGGGGTACTAGAGTGGGGGTGCAAAATATTACAGTACATGTGCTTGGTAAGCCCTTGGGGATGTAATTGAATCTGACAAGTCTCACATGGGATGGATATTTGTTCCCTATCATGTTGTGGCATTGGAGTAGCCTGGTTATCTTGACGCATATTGTGTATTCCATAGTCCTTGGAGAACTATACTGGGGACATGATGGGGGATGCATTGTGACTTATGGTGGTGGCCACATCTACATATAGGTCTAGATGCACGAGAGAGAGAGAGTTAGACATTGGTATGAGATGACCTTGAGGATGGTTGTTATGGTTGACTCATGAGATGATGTGTGTGCTCTGCATGTCTGCGTGCTATCTGTATGTTGTACTTTACTACCCCTTCCCTGTTTGTGATGATTGTGTGGCTTCTTATCTCTCATTTTTTTGTCTATGTTTGTATTTACTATTGGACCATATGAAGACCCTGTTGAGACCGACACTATGGGAGAAGATGGCACATCAGAAGCACCAAATGACGCTGGGCCAACCAAGGATTCCCATATGGGGAGACTTTGAGTTGTAATACCACGACGAGGGTGGTGTCAATTGGGAGATTGACTACTCCCGACACATAGTTGTATATACAGGTCTTGTGAGTGTGGACTTTAGGATTAGTGGTACCTCGAGCTAGTTTAGTTGGTGATTTCAGAATAGCTCAATGCCTGAGGATCCATGGAATTACCATCATGTCTATGATTGTACTTGACACTCGCGTGCTAGTTCAAATAAAGGCCAAGTCATTGTACGTAGTCTTTAATTTGTTTAGCCTAAGTATCATTTATTTGACAGTAGACTTAAATCTATAATTTTCAATACAATTGTCATCTTGCTACAACAATTTTGGGCGGGGTTGTTCTCGCTATATTTAGATTGATAACTATGGTCTCTGTATTATAATTGCCCCCTCTTTCACGTGGTGAATTGGTAAAATCATTCTTCGTGCTCATAAGAGTTAAACTTGAGAAATTTTTACGTCTTTAATGGCTTATAAAGAAACTCTTGTGCAGGGTTCAACATTAACACTAAGAATGATGATAATTGGACCAAGAAATTTTGATTTTTGATCGAGCTAATAGGGTGGCCTAGTGCACGAGGCTCCTACCAGGTGATGTTTGAGAAGAGTAAATATACACAAAAGAAAAAAGCCAAAAACATAAGACCCAAAAACATAAGACTAATTTAATTCTACTCTTTTTTTTGTTTTAAATCATGCACAAAAGATAAAACATTAAAATAATAATGAATTTTATTTTTGAAATAAATTGAAAACCTAACAAAACTCCAATGACTCTATACAGTAGTGATACAATGACCATGATGATGACAAACATTTCTTTCTGAAATATTTAATGAAAAATTAATTAAATAAAAAATAATATCAAAACAATTTTTTAAAATATAATAATGGAATTGAACATCCTTCAAAAAAATATATATAATAATGGAATATGCCTTATTCGCTAGCCAAACATTCTTTAAGATCCTCTCTCATCCACGTATCTCGATCTGATCTCAAAATCAAATAAATAAAAAAACTGAAATACCGAATATTCGATCTTCACCGCTTCGAAACCCCTTTTATATCCCCAAAATTCCAAACCCTAATGGTATGTTTGGTATGTAAAAAAGTGGGAGGAAAGAAAGTGAGAGGAAAAAAAATTTATTGGTTAAAGTGTAAAATTGATGATGTGTTATATTATTATTGGTCTGTCACATTTATCAATGCATCTTTTTCACACTTTACTAAAAACTTTTATTTCACTCTATTTTCTCTCCTCTCTGCCAAACAAAGTGTAAAAGCGCAAATTTACGGGTCCAAATCGTCAACAAATCAAGCAATTTTCGTCGCTATTCTCCCTGGTACTTCAATAGTTCTTCCTATTTCCGATTTTGCTTGGATTTCTCTCATTTTGACATGATTTGACTCCGTATTATCGGTTTTGACCCGTTGTATGACTTCCTAGTTCCTAATTTTGTTTTCGTCACGACTTTTGTCTCATGCTTCTCTAATAATCATTGCGTGTCATGAATTGCTTCGAAACGTTCGTAATCTCTGGTTGTTTTAATTTTATAGGGAGAGTCGTTCGGCAAAAACGGAAAACTACGGTTTTAGCTGCGATTTTCGTTGTCAAATTGGAATTATTGGAACATAGTTCGTCATGAAGTTCCTGGAGTGTGCACCTCTGGATCGGTAATTGTAATTTCGAACGAGTTTGAAGTGAATTGTGGGATTTTGTTGCATAATTTTAGTACATAATAGATTCCGGTAAAATCTTTTTCAGGCTTAACGATTTCTTGAGTAATTTGAATCTGGGAGAACGTACTATCAAAGGATGCCTTGAAGCTTATAGTTGTAAGGAGGAATTGGTGACTTAAACAGAATTTGTTCTTTGGATTTGGTTGGGGTAGTGAATAACAAATTTTAGTGGTCTTTCCATAGGCAAACATGCTGGAACTGATAAAAAACTCTCTATCAGTTTGGATAATGAGGTAAGCCGATGCCTTATATATAGCACCTCCTGCTTCTCTGTAAATTTTTCTCTACAAAAGATAGATGCACGTAGAATCAAGGATATAACTAATTAACAATATAATTAAGCTGCGTTGCTACTTATTTTTTTAAAATTTTCTTTTGTTGTCAATTTATTAATTATTTCTTGAACTTCTTCAATTTCAGATTCTTGATTATCTTGGGAAATCATCTGACACTGACTCTTCTTCACCCTCTCTGGTTGAACCCTTATTAACCAGAACCAGGTGGCCATTACTATCTATATAGGTTTAGGAAAGTGAAAATTATCACTGAAGCTTCTTTCACATGTTTTCATTATGTTCTTTCCAGCCGAAAGACACTGGTTTACCTGGTTCTTGCTCTCTATCACATGTACCCAGATTACGACTTCAGGTACCTCAGTATCTTATGATGTATCAAAGATTGTCCATAGGATAAAAACTTAAAAAGGAGGATTATGGGTAATGCTATTGTCAGCTTAGATGGCGACATGGCAACCCACTATATAATCCTTTTTTTATTTCACTGGGAGTGTTGTCAAAAGGCTTGACAGACAGTTTAAAAACTGTTGCTCTTGAAGCTGAGAGTTCAAGTCTCTCCATTTCCCAAGTCTCATTGTGGTCATTTAAGTGGTTGAACAGTTTTTCTTTAACTTTGTGTTTCTGCTGTTTTTTTTGTTTTTTTCCCCATAATACCATACGCGTATGATTGTTTTTAGTGCAGTTAAAGCTCACCAGTTTTTCACAGAGGATTCATGGGACAGTTTTAAGCAGATTTTTGACACCTACATGTTTGAAGCCTCAAAGGTGCTACTATTAATGTTGTCTGTCTGTTGTTTTAAGGATTTGCATTGCCCCTAGGCATTTAATGTGCAGAAATCTTATAGGCATATTGGATGTTTAGACACAATATGCTTGTGTATTAAATGTGTAGGTATTTGTTGTATAAGATTCCCATATTTGGTATTACCTCTTAGAGTCCTAGCCTGGTTGACGATGACCTTGTTTGCTTGCACATAGTAGTTTATGCTACTTTCAATTTCTAAAAATACTTGTAGGGTATACATAGGATGGGGGAAATGAAGGGGAGAGGAGCAAAATCCCTCCTTACTCAATTTTGCCTCCCTTCCAATATTTGGGGGAATTTGAAGGGGAGAGAAGATGGATTTATAAAATTTAAATGCATTGACTAAAATATCCATACATAAAATGTAGTAAAATAAATTATAAGGGTATAAAAAGTAAATTAGGTTAGCCATTCCCCTCAATTAAAATCCCTCCCATTCCCTTGTGAACCAAACAAAATGAGGGTTATCTCCTCTCCCCCTCCCATCTGTTCAACCATACAAATATCTAATTAAATCCCCTCCCCTCCCCTTGTTTGAATCAAACAAACCCTTAGGTAGAAAAGGAGTAAAGGAGAGAATAAAAGCTTTGGATAATATCATATTGTGCATGATAATAATAACATGATTCAAAATACAAAGCACTAACCCATATTTAACTAATCCTACGCTCTTAATCGTATCAAGTTCAGGAAACAAATTGGTAGATATTATGAAACATGAAGAGACCATTTAAGTGCTTCAAAACATTCTAAGATACAATAATGATATCATGAGATATTTTTATAATATTCTAAAGCTCCCCTTCAAGCTAAAGCTTACTATGCTTTAAATTTGTAGACTCTGTACAAATTAACACTTGAAAATAACATAAAGATAGCTCTGCAAAACATGGCTGGAAAGGCCAGTGTGGTCAAAAGTGAGATTCTACATAGAATTGGGCGGTAGTGAAAGATCGCAACTTCAGGACCGTAACACGAATCTAAGATTCTACCTAAAATGCAAGATTATACTTACACAAATACATATGCATAAAAAATAACATAGATTAGGAAAATAAACTCTAAATCACAACATTAAACTAAACTTAAATTTAAAAAATAATCAAAAGAGATATTAACATATAATTTACATTTATGTATATGTATGTCAATTAATTAATTAAGTTAGAAGTTAATGAAACAAAGTAAAAAGGGGGCTTCCCAACCACACACAGCTTCACAAAAGACACGCCCACACCCATCATTAATAATTACTCCACCCACACACACTAAATCACGCGTGCACACACAATAACAATTATGCACTCACACACACACACACACACACACACTCAATCCTTACCATCCATCACACACTCATCTGCACATTATTAACACACCATCACACCGCTTGTTCTCAATTTTAAAAACCTATCAGATACACACACGCCGACCCGAAAAACCTCTTCTTCAAGATTGCTCAAGCTCGGCGATCCCACGAGCTTGATCAGAGATCTCACTCTGATTCCACAAAGTTGCGATCTTGTCTGCAATCCAACTCATAGAGGCAATTGGAAAACGTAGGATCATGCGAGCCTACGCGAAGAATCGCTATTTTGACAACACTGGGAAGGGCAACTCAGGGATTCTAGAGATATCAAAGTGGTGAGTGTTGTTAGAGGGATAAGAAGATGGCTGGAATGATCATCAGCCTGAAGAGCTGGTTGGAATGTTGCATGACAATAGGGCAGACTGGGCACATGATGGCTACCAAAATGAATCACAACATGGTAGAGTGGTACCATAACATACCAAACCTGCAAATGGAAAGAACAAACAAACACCCAAAAAGAGCCACACAACACAAACAATGGATAATTACCACAAAGAATGCCATGATACTTCCCAAGCCAACTGAAAAAAAACTCAAAACTGATTAGGTAGGAAGTACACACTAGATATGGGTCTTAAAGATGGCCAAATGCAGTGCAAGGAAGCCAAGCAAGCTGGGGAAGGGGTAACTTAGAAGGGCTGAATCTGATGGGAGACGTGTAGGAAAGACAATTGGAGGCGGCAGTGTCCAGAAAGTGGGAATCGTGCGCTCCTTCGCATGAGGAAGGCCGAACGTGCAGAATCTGGCAACCATCATCTCCTTGCTCTTGCTGCAGCGAGACATTGGGGATTGGCCGAGTTCGGGGCTGCGAACACTGTGGTGGGTTTTTTGGACGAGAAAAGGATGATAGAAGCGCAAATTAGATGCAGCAGTTGTGCAAGAGGGAGAAATGGGACAGAGAATCTGATGATTAAAGAAAATTTGTTTGGATGAGAGATGGACACTAGGAGTGCAAATTAGATATAGTGGTTAGTGAAGAAGAGAGAAATGAGAGAGAGATTCTGATGATTGAGGAAAATCTAGTATTTCGATGACGGGAGTTGGAAAAAAAGAATCATGGAGAGACAACATCTTTACAATGGAGTTCTGGGGCACTCGTCAGTGGAATAGTGATGGTATAGGTTATTGAGGATGGTACCGTTTTGATATCATGTTGAAATTATATGGAATAGTAAGGAAGGAGAAAATAAAGATTTTGTATACGGGATCTCATGTATAATGACGCGATACGCACGAAATACAAGACACTAATCTTTATTTATACTAGTACTAGTACTAGATTCATATTAATCAAATCACGAAAGAAACCGTGACATATGGAAGCCAATCTTAAGTTATTATCTAAGATGCTCTAAAATATTCTAAGATACACTAATGATGATATCATGAGAGAGTTTTTAGATATTTATTTATGTGCTAATCAATCCTCCTTTTTTTAATTTTTTATTCACATGGTTATAAATATTTAACACTAAGTTATATAAATTCTTTGGTCTTATACTAAGAATGGAGAGACGGAGAAAAGAGAGGAAGAGTCATTTCAATCATGTGTGTGGTCATGGAATAGTTATTTTATTGGTAAACTGTAACTATAAATAAATCATAATGCAAAATGGGAGATGAATGTAACCAAAATAGTTAAAGAGGACAATTCCTTTTATTAAGTAGTACAGATTTTTTTGGTAAGTTCTCTTCTTTTTCTGGTAAGTATTTAGTATAGATTAATATACCACGTAGTTTATGAATTTTAAGTAACTTATTTGATAACAAAAAGGATCATAATTATACTAGTTATATGAGTATCACAATCAAATTTATAATTAAAAATTTTTACGTGCACAAAAATTTTCTCAGTGCTGTAAATAATTTTTTAATCAATTTGTAAATTAATTATCCTAGAGTAAAAATGGAAATTCATAAAAAATTGTCAAGGCCCCACCTTAATCTCAGGATAATTGGTCAGAGATAATCTGGGCAGTTTTGTAACCATCCAGATTTGTTTAATAATATTCAATTTTCAATCCAACAGCTTATATGGTTATGTGGTCAACACTACACTGTTACCAGAGTAGTATACCAGAGTAGTATAGTGAGTACCCAAGAACAACTCCATCTTTGGGCATCTAAGAATCTCATGGACTGGAAAAGGCATATCACATCCTGCACACAATGAACATCTTAGCTGGATAGAGGGCGCTATTGTTCCTTTTATTCCTTTTCTGACATTGACGACAATGTGGAGGGAATTCTACATATCTCATTCTGTCTGTGACTCTTGGCGGTGCAAAAATTGTATTATGATTACTTTATAATAGTGGTTAATTTTGCGCACCTCTGGTTTTGGTTGACTTGTCTACTGCAGGAATGGGTTGAAACCTTTGGGGGTGCTTCTCTGCTGGATGCCTTATTCGAGGCCCTTGATGAGGTAAGTTTCATCTAAAAAATGAATATAAGTGATATCTTCTAGAGAGGCATTTTTGTGATATTTTGTGATGCAGGTGGTGAAGTTAGCGGAATGCGAAATTTATGGTTATGTCCCTGATTCTGAGGCAGATCCGTTACCAGAGAGAGGAGCAATGTAAAATTATTATTGCTACATAGTACTGCTTAAAAGATTACCCTCACATTGCCTATGATAGATCATTCTAATGACTATCTTTTTTCTGTTTTCTACAGATGGTCCTTTAATTTCTTGTTTTACAATAGAAAGCTTAAGCGGATTGTGACTTTTCGTTTCAGCTGTTTTAGGTGAGTTGAAGATTTTATAGTCTTTATCAAGTTTCTTGAACTACTTTTTGCTTACATCTATATTCATTGTTAGCAAAATGCTGTTTTGTGGCAGTAACTTAATTGCTGATGGATTTCTAGTGGACGAGATGCACGATGAGTACGATGAAGAAATATTTGCGGACATGGATATGTGAGTAGAGTAACTACGGCATGTATGTATTATTTTAGCATATGTATCCGGACTCTCTTCCTCCCATGTGCAGTTCTGTAGTAAGATTGTTTCACATGTGTAGCTTTGTTAATTGAAGATAATTTCTGTGGGGCCCGAGTCATAGATGTATGTAGTATACTGCGGGTATGCATGTTGTAGATGAGTGCCCATAGTAGATTTGGAATCTGTACCTTTCTGTGTGCATACAATTAATCGGATTTAACTCCTCTAAAGTGGTCAGAGAGTAAAATAAATAATTCAACCGTTTATAAGAAAATCAAGTGTGATTTGTTATGCATGTGTAGTCAATACTAACCCTTGATTTTCTCATCAATAGTTGAGATTGCTTATTTTACTCTCTAAAATGAATTGTTCACTGTAGAAGAGCTGGATCCCAACTAATCGTAGTCAGGACACCTCTTGTGTAATAACAACAAGAGCGTACTTATTTGGAATTGGAGCTACGATTATTTCTGCTTAAACCACTGTAATTTGTTTTCCGTGGGTCAAGGCAAGGGTTTTGATTGTTTGAGTGACACACTACCGAGTTTATGCATCTAGAGAATTTATTTGCGTTTCTAGCATCTTTTTTTTTTTTTGGGTCAAGCGTTTCTAGCATCTTTAACGCCCGAGTTTAGGCAGCATCATGGACCCTAAATATAATTTTTTGAGAAGTGTGGGTAACGCGAATACGTTGTGTTATGCTCTTTCTGACTTGCTTTATGAGATTTTCCATATATATTTCATTTTTAACTATTTTGTTTTCCGGAAGGTTCTCATCTCTTTTTTTATACACTATTTTGATTTCATAATCTTTTATTCGTTGAATTTGATCTCGTAACTTTTTTATTATAGTTAAATTATTTTATCACTTTTTGTATTTTTTTTCCTCAAAATCTTTACAAGAATTAATTAAATTATTTTAAATTTTTTTGTTCAAAACTCACCGACCATTAAATTTTAGTCTCTAGCCGATAAATTTCAGTCAAAATTAAAGAAATTTATTTTTTTTGTTTAAAAGTTAATATCACATGTTATGAATATTTTTAATTAAATAAATTATCATTTTTAAAATTTTCCAATTATTTTATATGAAAAATTACTATAAATTCTGAAATATTTGAATAGAAAAAGAGAGTTTAAGCTTTCAAAAAAGAAAAAAAAAGAGTTTAAGAAATTTAAGATGAAAAAGGTAATGACAAACTCAATTTATATAATTTAAAAATAGAGGAATTTAATTTGTTAAAAGAATTTATGGGACATATATATACCACTGCGAAATCTACATTAAGTGAGTTTCACTTTTAAATGAGTGAATATTAGATAAATTGATATATTAAGATCATAATGTATGTTTTTGGTAAACCGTCGTAATTAGGGTCTTTGACCACTTTGTGGCGCCTTGATATTTCCTTACGGCTTCGACTTTTTGAAATGGTCATGAGACTAATCTCCGGTTCAGGGTATAATCACACTTAAAACTTCTTGCCCTTATCCAAGAGTATGTTTTGTGGGGATCCAAATTGGTTCTCCCACCCTCAAGCTCGGCGTGTGTTGCCAACTTAGCCACAATTATTTTATAGATCATAATGTATTTTGTTAACTAACAAATGTCTTAAGGGCATTGTTTAATGATTCCAAACAAGGTAATTATTCATTGAAAAACTAAGTATATCTTTTCCCAATATATCAATTACACAATTTCTCATAAAAACTTATTTTTTTAGATATCTTAAACAATATCCTTAGGACACTCATTATCATTTGTCTTTATGTTAAACTCATGCTTTTACTTACCCTTTTTTTTATGAAGAAAAGTTTAGATTGAGGGAGGTTCACCCCGGTACAGGGCCAGGGAGAACCACCAACCTGAACCAGGATTTACGGTGGAATTTACGTATTGCCCACCAACGCAGCCACTTGGAATTAAACCCAAGTCGCAGCGTGTGCGAGTGGAAGGTCGAACCAGTTGAGCCAAATTACGTTGGCTCATGCTTTTACTTACTACTCCTATAAAATATTATTTTCGTATATTTTATATTCGTATATAAGGGCGATAGAGAATGGTGAAATAATTTGTGCACCTTATTTTGTGTTTTATAACATTTTCGAATTTCGCAACATGTCCAGGACTATTATCCGAATAAGCCCTTTATGCAAGAATTTAGGGCCATGAAGAACATCGAATGTGAAATACATTTCCATGCTTATGCAAATGCAGCTTTCTCATCATTTTGTCTCCCAAATATGGTTCTGTGTTAATCAAATAGCTAATTTTTCATTAAACTAAAGAAAACTATTTGATAATTATTCGACAAATTTGTCAATTTGATATTGGTATGTTCGATTGCTTACATTAATTGAAAAAGTGTATTAGTGGTGGTGTACGGGTCCGTCAGCCTACTTGACTAAGTGGAGAGAAAAAAACAGCAAAGACTAACTAAATAATGAGATATACTCCTTTTTCCTGTGACTTATTACATAATCATTAGGGGGAAAAAACAAGTGTACTTTTATCCGCTTTTCCTTTTGCTTTTGTTTTCTCTTCTCATAATTTAAGTCCCTACCACTATACATACATTAACGGATAAGATACGATCGCGAATTTGTCAAGGTATCTGGCCGAGATGGACATTGTTTGGTGACACTTGGTGTTGGTGTTCTTTCTTGTGCCTACTAATCAGACTTAAACTAAATCTTATAGGAGAATATATCGGGACGAAAATCGTCTGTCCCTAATTTCCGGTCTCCAACCCTGTCCCACTAATAAAATATTACCAACTCATTTAAAAAATCCATGTCACATTTAACCATTTTTGTCCGTCGAACGTAAAGTAACAGTGAAAAAAAAGGGAACCGAAAAATCAGATTACAGCGGTGCTATTTTTCTTTCTATCCTCTCTCTTGGAAATTGGAAGAGCATAACAGTAAGCATTTTGAATATTCACGTTCAATATTATTTTTTCAGATTATTTTTGTTTTTGAATTGTATGCAAAATTTGGACTAAATTTTCTAATGAATTGAAGCATGAAACCATGGGGTTATTGTAGAACACATTCATACGAATTCAGTGGCACTAGTTTCGTATTTTTTCGTCAATCGTAGAGGGAGAAATTGGATAAAAATTGTGACTTTTTAGGGTTCATGAAACCATGATTTATGACTTAAAGTCATGTGTTTTTGTTGTTAAAAATTGAGGCTTTTGATCTAGAATAATTCTAAACATGATTCTGATAAAAATTCACACAATAATTGCGTGAAACGGACTAGAAATTGTGACAAAATCGCATCTGAAAGTGGAATAACACTGTTGTGCATTTTGCTGAACCGGACATGTTCTGAGGTTGAAGAAGATGTTATGTTATGTTTGACGTTTTCTGAGGTTGGAATAACACTGTTGAATAAGAGGTTGAAGAAGATGCTGAACCGTTACGTTTGACGGACAAAAAGGGTTAAATGTGACTTAGATTTTTTTAAATGAGTTGACACTATTTTATTGGTGGGACACGGTTGGAGACAGGAAATTGGGCACAAATGATTTACGTCCGATATATCGTCCTTTAGAAACTGGATTCTCTCCCACACTCTACCCCTCAATCTCTCTACACAAATATATTGCAGCTGTTAGATTGATCTGACGCTGGAAAATTGGAAGTGAAAAGAAAATTAAAAATAAAAAATAAAAAAAACCTGTTGTCTCTGCGAAATCGCAAACTGCGCATCAAAGCCAAACCAATGGCGTCCATCGTCTCTCTTTCGAACGTAATCGGTTCTTTCTGTGACCGGAAAAGCATACCCTTTAACTCTTGGCAAGTCTCCCTTTCTCCATTCATTTTCCATTTGGGTGCTCACTAAATCAATCTAGTTGGGGATTTTTTTTGCCTTGTTTGTCGGTCAATCTTCGTTCGTTTTAGTTTCCAGTGAAAGAAGCATGTGCTTCGGTTTTGGGGTCATGAATTTGTCTTTTTTTTTTGGGGTACAATTTTTGTCTTTTTCTTTACTTGGTTTTTAATGAATTAGCAGTGGTGTGTGTTCCGGTTTATGGCTTTTCTTGCTTCCTATGAAGTCCTATTTTTGTTTTATTTTGGTGAAGAATGAGATTATCTTCAACTACCTAAAAAAAAGAGATTATCTTCAACTTAGGGTCTCTTTGGTTAGAGATTTTGGAAGAAAAGGAACGAAGGGGAAGGGTTATTTTAAATTATATTTATTTGTTTTAATTTTTTTTCAAAGGAAGAGAGGAGAGAGGAGAAAAATCATTCCTAAGCCAATTTTGGCTCCCCTCCAAAAGTGAGGAGTTTTGGAGGGGAGAGGATGGGAGATTAAATAATTTAAAACAAAATTACTTAAATATCCTTATATATAATATAATATAAAAGACTATAAGGATATACAAGTAAATTAATCTCTCTTCTCCTCCCAACCAAATACATAATCAAATTAAATCTCTCTTCTTTCTTCTCCTTCCTTCCATTAAAATCTCTATTCTCTCATCTCTTTCTCTCGTTTGAACCAAACTGATCATTATGTAAATTCATCGCAGGTTTAGAAAATGAATAAATCGTAACACAGGAACAAGTTTGAATTGTTATCCAAAATTAAAAGAACAATTTATTTTGTGAGAACAATTTTCTGAGAGTACAAGCAATTTAGTTTAGTTTTCTCACCTTTTGTTAATTATGAGAATCGAAAAGCCTGCAAGAACGGCATGTGACTTTGCGAGGACACCACTTTAGGTTAGTGTTCTGCTCACGGATTGTGATTTCGCAGAGACAACCCGGGTTTTTTTTTCTTCCTTTTTTAATATTGTTTTTACGTTCACTTTCCCAGCGTCGGATCAATCTAACGACTGCAATATATTTGTGTAGAGAGATTGAGGGGGTAGAGTGTGGGAGAGGATCCGGCTCCTTTGCTTTAAATGGCATTGGCATATATGGTTAGTGTGGTTTGTGTCACGGGTGCAAATTTTCAAACTTTTAACTTCATTTCTACCCTATTGCCCACGAGTGCTGGCTGGCAGCGTTTACATGGTAGCCAACTAGCTAGGCTATTAAATATAATAATCTAATAAGCGTTATTTGAAAAAGAATTCAACATGATACACGGAAGTATATAAAAACCGTGTACAAAAGAAAAGTTGATTATTAGGATGACACATTGTTCGAATAAATAAGTACATTTAAAATAAATTATTTTCAATTATTTATGACAACTCCTTGATCTATATAGAAAAAAATGAGTATGATTGATATATAAAGAAGAAAATACATTGATTAACATCTAATAAATGCCCTAAACCTTTCTCTACTCCTCTCTTCCTTCTTTCTCATACACCGGAGGGGGATATTTTTTGCTATTTTTTGTCCTTGAATCACCTTTTACATCGTTTTTTTTCTCCTCTTTTTATCTAAATAAGTGGTTTTTTCACATAGATATGATTTTTCTTTCGTGTTTTTTCGTGATTTTGTCGTCTGAATGCGACGTTATTTTGTTCGTCGTCTTGGTGCGGTGTTGTTTAGTTTTCCGTCTTGTTGCGGTGTTCGTTTGGTTCAGATTGGCAGATCAGTTTCGATCAATTACAGATTCAATCAAGACTTGAGCGTCAACGTTACAAATCCGGAGGCATGGGTATTCCGGTCACTTTGATTTTGTCACATTTATAGGCATTTTGCCTTTTTATGCTATTAACATGGGCACTGTGAGTTTGTTCGCAGATTCATCCTTTTCAATTTTTAGCGATATTGAATTCGTATTGATTTCGATGTATTTTACCAATTTGAATGAATGAATATCTTTTTTAGTAAAAAAAAAATCTAATAAATGCAGTTTTTTTAACCTGGGCGCTGTGAGTTTGTTCACAGATTCATCCTTTTCAATTTTTAGCGATATTGAATTCGTGTTGATTTCGATGTATTTTACCAATTTGAATGAATGAATATATTTTTTAGTAAAAAAAAAAATCTAATAAATGCAGTTTTTTTAATTTTTTTTATCCGATCTAAATATATATAGGTGTTTTCATGAAGTAGCTTTTATTTTTATTTTTTTGATATAAAGCTTTTATTTTCAAAGCTTTTATATGAGATTTCATGACATTCTCTTTGTATCATCCACTTTTATCCTTTAAAGTTCTTTCATATCCTTCTCATTCATACTTTCTAGAGCTTCCTATCATTCCTTTCCTTGGTTTTGAACAAAAAAATTTCTTCCAGTCATTGATTTTGAGTCTATGCAACATCTTAGAAGTCTATATCAATCTAGAAAGGTTAAATGACTACAATATGAACCTACCGGAAGAAATATTAGTGTTAAATGGCTGATCTTCTTAAGGATGACACATTTTATCCCGACATGATCAGCAAATTCAGGTCAAACACAAGTATTGGCAACAATGAAGTCACCAGTCGAGTACTTGGGATGCATCTCTCTCTCTCTCCCCCTCCCCCTACTCCTGGAAGCATCTTTGATGCCAGTGGATGCCTTGTGGAATATTGACTCATTTTCAGAGATGATTGGGATAACAGACTACAGTACATGGACATGTTCCTTCTCCATGAAAGTGGATGAACTCGTCTTGAAAAAGCCTCGCAAATGAAGAATATAGTGTTCTTCACATTTTCTTAAATAAGACAATTCAACCTAATGACAAGGATGAAGAGATAATTTCTTCTGTACATAAATTATGTCTGTATAACTTACATTAAAATCATAAGATTAATCTATTCCATCCCGTCTTCAATTATTTCAAAAGTCATCTTTCAAATTGCTCTAGTATCTCCTCTATCATCTATATATCCTGTTATTCTATCCCCATCTTTAGAAGATAGGGTGTTTTTAATTAATGTCTTAATCAAAATGACTAAACTAGAGAAAAAACTATTTGGAAATCCTCTTAAATAAAGTATCTTTGTCACTAGCTTAAAAGAATGAACATTCATGTTCTTTCAAAAGAAGTGGTCAAAGCTAGGACTAAGGCATATTTAGAGAAGGCAACTCTCCTTATTTATCTGTTGAAACCCTGTCTGGTCCAACTACAAAGAAAACTCCACTCTAGAGCTCTCTGTTGATGAAGAATTCAATCAGGATTCGATAAAAGAACTTGTAAGATCAAACAATTTGCATACTTCAAGATCTGGATGCAAATATCAGATGCTTTGATCAACATTCTTTAGAATTGTGCTTGATAGTTATCCTTGTTGTTTTGTTTTAATCTTTATAATATAATTTTTTCTCTCGTTTTAGTCCCTGTAATTTCTTTTTTCTTTTTTACATTTTAGTCCCAATCATATAAGGTCTAATTGAACATATATATATATATATATATTATAAAAACTAAAACAAACAAAAAAATTATGTTATGAGGACTAAAATAAATCAATGAGGATTAATTGTAACATATCAGAATATTGAGGACTAAAGAGATACTTTTTAAGTAGATGGCAAAAGTAAAACTAAAAAACAAGGTTCTCACATAAAATGTTCTCTCTCATTTATATGCTGTAGTTTAATTCATGAGATTGCAAACCACACAATCTTTTTAATTCTTTAGATTGTTGGATGAAATTTCATGTTGGTTCTGGAAATAGAGAGTGAACCAAGTTAATTATTTTGTGAGACCCACATGAAATATTACTCCCTCCGGTCCTAAATATAAGAGACAAAACCCTAATTCATCAAAACCAAGAAAAACACTCTTTTTTCTAATGAAAAACACCTTTTTATCTCACATATCTCTTATATTTTGAAACCCTAAAAAATACCTTTTTTTCTCTTACATTCAGAACCGGAGGGAGTATTAAATAAATAATAAAAATATGTTGAAAAAGGATATCATGTAGTATTATGCAAGATTTTCTTTACAAAATTCAAATTAAGACATATTATAATTAACCGTAGATATAGATCTGTATGGGTATAATTTTCTGGGTGGGTATCTAACCTCAACCACACGATTGGCCGTATTAGGTCTTTGTCTTGGAGGTGGTTTTTAGTTTGGGGTAAGTCGCCTCTATGTTTATATTACGAGTGGTTTGTTGACCCTTTGAGCTGTTATTCTAGGTGCTAAATCTTGTCATCGGCGTTTTTGTCGTTTGTTGTTACGTCAATCGGCCTGACGCTTAGTTTTCTTTTTCTCTTGGTCATTTGTTGATTAGATTGGTGTACCCCTAGTACGTCTCTATTAATATGTACTTTTGCCATTAAAAAAAATTGTATTGAGATACAAATATGTCAAACGTAAGAGTGATTTGTTTCTGTACAAAATCTCAATCTGCAACATAGGCCAAGAGAGGCGCCATGTGTAAAATCTTGGAACAATACACACGTCCTCCAACTTTTTTTCTTTTTGTCTTTCATAATATCTTACTATAATCTTCAATCAAGGCACATCAGCCTGGTAGCTCATGCATCTTCAAATAAAATATTCTATACGGCTACTTTCACTAGTGTCAAATCAAGTTTAATTTTGAGGCAGGTGGCTGACCATTTATTTATATAAACATACAAAAGAATCGAAAAAGCTAATCCTTCCAACATGTTGGCATCGAGTCAATATAAAAGTAAATTGGTGAGTCAAATAGTTGGTGAGTCAAATGGTTGGTGGCCATTTAAAATTGACACAATTTGCAAGTGTTCACACCATTCATTTCTTCTATAAATAGGGAGTGGATGGTAGAGCAAAATTAATCTCATTCACAACTAAGTGCAACAAGTATTAGTTAGAGAGAGAAGCCTTGCTTAAGAGAAAGAGTGAGAGAAAAATTAGAGAGAGCCAATTTGTGAGAGTTTTATCCACAAATTGAGAGTACAATCTTATTGTATTAATTTTGAGAGATCACCTAAGGGTGAAGTTTGTAATCTCATTATTGTTATAGTGGAAGTTTAAGCGGCTTACGGGTCCCGTGGTTTTTACCTTCACTTTGGAGGGTTTTCCACGCTAAAATCTTTGGCGTTATTTTCATCTATTTGGTTTGGGAAATTATCCTGGGGTTCGTGGAAATTTATTTTATCTCACTTACGCTTTTCCCAACAAAGTGGTATCGAGCGCTAGGTGCGTGGAAAATTCTTAGTATGCTCTGTGGTTGCAGCTTTGTGCGATCTTCCACATCGAGAAAGAATTATTCACCGGTCACTATTCATTGTCAAGAAGTTTCAAGCACAATGAAACTTGTTGGATCGCCATCAAAATGGAGGAGAGCAGGTAATATGATAAAGCGATTGCATTTAATTATGCAACTGGAAGCCAAAGATGGAAGATCTTTTATACATTAAAGATCTATGGAAGCCGATCGTGATGACGAAGGAGAAAGCAACGACTACAACAACAACTCGCAGCGACGGCAAGAAGGCGAGAAAAACCAACCGACGCCGACCAAAGACATCGACAATCGACCGGGCCGTCTTTGAATCGGAAGTGTGTCGCCAAATCCGTCAATGGATTGACAAGAGCATTTTTCAAAACTTTGCTAATGAACATGATGCTCATGCTCTTTGGCAAAAGCTGGAGAAAATGTATGCAAGAACAACCGCACAGAACAAAGCCAATTTGATGCGACGATTAGTCAACCTAAAGTACAAAGACGGTAGCAGTGTATCGGAACACATGAGTGAGTTCCAAGGCGTTGTAGATCAACTCAACTCGATGAAGATGACCATCGACGATGAGTTACAAGCACTGTTAATGCTGAGTTCTCTACCAAAAAGCTGGGACACCTTAGTTGTGTCACCAAGAACTCCGCCTCTGAAGGCAAGCTTACCATGGATATGGTAAAGGATAGGATGTTGAACGAGGAGTCTCGATTTAAAAGATGAAGGATATAATCCACGAATCAAGCGCTGTCACAGAAAAACAAGGCAAACAAGAAGGACGTGGAAGAAGCAAAGGTAGAAGCTCTCAAAGCCAAATCTGGCAAAGAGGACGATCAAAGTCCAGATCGAGGTATGATAAGAAGTGCCACCACTGCGGCCTTCCCGGGCACTTCATTCGAGAGTGCCGAAAGTTGAAACAGTTAAAGAAACAGGAAGCAGAAAGCCGAACAAATGACACCCCAACTCACACCGAAGATGTTACCATTGTTCGAGATGCAGATTATGTCAATCTTGCATGTCAAGACTCTACCTGGGTAGTTGACTCAGGTGCTTCCTACCATGTCACCTCAAAACGGGAGTTCTTCTCAACCTACACTCAGGGTGATTTTGGACGAGTGAGGATGGGAAATGATGGTGCATCCACAATTATTGGCATCGGCAACATTTATTTAGAAACTAACCTTGGATGCAGGTTATGTTTGAAAGATGTGAGGCATGTTCCTAACATACGCTTCAATCTGATCTCCACCGGAGTACTTGATGATGATGGCTACAATAGCTATTTTGGTGAAGGAAATTGGAAGCTCACCAAAGGAAACCTGGTGGTAGCAAAAGGCAACAAAGATACTTCTCTCTATTTAACAGAAGCCAAGTTATGTAGAGGAGAAGTAAATACCAAAGAAGAAGGAAGTTCCAACCGAGCTATGGCATAAGCGGCTCGACACGTAGTGACAAGGGTCTCAGGATTGTTTCCACGAAGAATCTCTTCGCAGAAATGATAAGTCCATCATTGGGGACATGTGTTGACTGTCTAATGGGAAAACAACACAGAGTTGCATTTCGAAGTTCCCCACCATCTAGAAAGGCAAATCTTCTAGATTTGATACACACTGATGTTCCGCATGATGAGTGATAAGTCACAAGGAGGTGCACTTTATTTCGTGACTTTCATTGACGACCATTCCGTAAAAGTATGGGCCTTTGCTTTGAAAACTAAAGATCAGTCTTTGGAAGTTTTCAAGTAATTTCATGTAAAAGTTGAAAGAGAAGCGGCCAGGCGGTTGAAGTGTGTACGAGCAGACAATGGCGGTGAGTATCGCGGACCATTCGAGGAGTACTGCAGAAGTTTTGGCATTAGATTGGAAAAATCAGTGTCAAAGACACCTCAACACAACGGTGTTGCTGGAAGGATGAATAGAACCATCTGTGAGAGAGTAAGATGTATGCTCTCAAATGCAAAACTGCCAAACTCCTTTTGGGGGGAGGCAATGAGGACAGCAGTCGATTTGATCAACCTTTCTCCATCAGTTCCACTGAACTATGATGTACCAGAAAGAGTCTGGACAGGGAAAGATGTTTCATACAAACACTTGAAGGTGTTTGGTTGTAGAGCATTTGTTCACATCCCAAGAGATGAGAGGTCCAAGCTGGATGCAAAAACAAAGCAGTGTATCTTTGTGGGATATGCCCATGAAGAATATGGCTACAAACTCTGGGATCCTTCAAGCAGAAAGATCATTAGAAGCAGAGACGTGGTATTTTTTGAAGATCAAACAATCAAGGATTTTGATAAGCCAGAGAAGCCACAGTCAGATGAAATTCCAGTTAATCTGGAACCAGTCTCTCCACCAATAAATCTTGATGACGGGGGAGCTACACCAGATACTGATGATATGCTGATCCACTAGCTGAAAGTCCAGAACTAGAGCAAGCGGCGATTGTAACAAGAGTTAGATTACGACAACAGTCCAATCAGAAGCGGTAGTAAGGAAATCGACCAGAGAGCGAAAGCCGAGTCAAAAGTATTCTCCTACCGAGTATGTGATGCTCACTGACGGGGGAGAACCGGAGAGTTATGACGAAGCTCTTACTCACCAGCATAAAAACGAGTGGTTAAAAGCCATGCAAGAAGAAATGAAATCCTTGCATGAGAACCACACATATGATTTGGTAACACTACCACAAGGAAGGAAAACACTCAAGAACAAGTGGGTGTATAGAGTAAAAAGTGAAGAAGGCAGCTCATGACCACGTTACAAAGCAAGGCTGGTTGTGAAAGGATTCGCTCAGAAAAAAGGAGTTGACTTTGATGAAATATTCTCACCAGTGGTGAAGATGTCATCGATCAAAGTTGTTCTTGGCTTGGCTGCAAGTCTCAACCTAGAGATTGAACAACTTGATGTAAAAACCGCCTTCTTACATGGTGATCTTGACGAGGAAATATACATGCAGCAGCCTGAAGGTTTCCAAGTCAAAGGGAAAGAGAAATTGGTGTGCAGACTGAAGAAGAGTTTGTATGGTCTGAAGCAGGCACCGAGACAGTGGTATAAAAAGTTCGACTCATTCATGGAGAAAAATGAATACAATCGAACGACGGCAGACCACTGCGTCTTCATCAAGAAATTCTCTGATGGAGATTTCATCATTCTTTTGCTTTATGTTGATGACATGTTGATTATTGGCCGAGACAAATGGCAAGATTAGCGAGTTGAAGAAAGAGTTGAGCAAGTCCTTTGCAATGAAGGACTTAGGACCCGCTAAACAGATTCTTGGCATGACGATTACCCGTGACAGGAAGAATCACAAAATTTGGCTATCTCAAGAACGGTACGTGGAAAAGGTTCTTAAAAGATTCAACATGGACAAATCAAAATCTGTTAGTTCTCCACTGGCTAGTCACTTCAAGCTCAAAGTGAGCCAGTGTCCCTCAAGCAAGGAGGAGAGAATAGAAATGAACAAAGTGCCATATGCATCGGCGGTTGGCAGTCTGATGTACGCTATGGTATGCACTAGACCAGACATTGCACATGCATGGTGTTGTGAGTCAATTTTTATCAAATCCTGGAAAAGAGCACTGGGCAGCAGTCAAATGGATACTCAGATATCTCAGAGGTACATCTAGTCATTGTTTGTGTTTTGGTAATGGAAAACCTGTATTAGAAGGATATACAGATTCAGATATGGCTGGAGACGTGGATACCAGAAAGTCTATTTTTGGGTATCTGATAACATTTGCAGGGGGAGCTGTCTCATGGCAATCACGATTACAAAATTGTATTGCTTTAAGCACCACAGAAGCGGAATACATTGCAATCACTGAAGGTTGCAAGGAGATCATGTGGATGAAGAAGTTCCTACAAGAGTTGGGACAAAACCAGGAAAATTATGTTCTCTATTGCGACAGTCAAAGCACAATATATCTCAGCAAGAATTCGACATTTCATTCAAGGTCGAAACACATCGACGTAAGATATCACTGGATCCGTGATGTGTTAGAAAGAAAGTTGCTGAAAGTTGAGAAGATCCACACCAACGACAACGGGGCTGATATGATGACCAAAGCTCTACCAAAGGACAAGCTAAAAGTCTGCCAAGAAGTTGCAGGCTTAATATCAACCCCATATTGATACGAGGATATTTCCCCATTGGCTGGAGGGGGAGATTTGTTGGCATCCAGCCAATATGAAAGCAAATTGGTGAGTCAAATGGTTGGTGGGTCAAATGGTTGGTGGCCATCTAAGATTGACACAATTTGCAAGTGTTCACACCATTCATTTCTTCTATAAATAGGGAGTGGATGGTAGAGCAAAATTAATCCCATTCACAACTAAGTGCAACAAGCATTAGTTAGAGAGAGAAGCCTTGCTTAAGAGAAAGAGTGAGAGAAAAATTAGAGAGAGCCAATTTGTGAGAGTTTTATCCACAAATTGAGAGTACAATCTTATTGTATTAATTTTGAGAGATCACCTAAGGGTGAAGTTTGTAATCCCATTATTGTTATAGTGGAAGTTTAAGCGAACTACGGATCAGTGGTTTTTACCTTCACTTTGGAGGGTTTTCCACGCTAAAATCTTTGGCGTTATTTTCATCTATTTGGTTTGGGAAATTATCCTGGGGTTCGTGGAAATTTATTTTATCTCACTTACACAGTTTTTCCCAACACAACCTGATGGCTTGCTCCCTATCATCTTTCTGCAGCTTAAACCAAGCTTTATGCACTACTCATAAGCTCTTCCAATACCCCAAAATAAGATCCCAAGGCTTTTGGGACAATGGTAGTAATAGATACTCTTCTTTATTACATTATACTAATTAATGCGTTTTTTTTTTAATTCCTAGTATTAAATATTTTGTGATTGTCTTGGCTGCAGGGAAGCCAGGAAACAATATTGTTGATGCAAACCTGAGTGTGTTGAGGGAAAGAATTGAAGGATTAAGAAAGATGGAGAGGCTTACAGATACATGCGGGTGGAATTATAAGCGTAATTTTGAGAGTAAGCCCAACAAGGGAGGAGGAGATTGCATCGTATCACAATCCACAGAGATTATAGGATTGGCATGTGCTGTTATTGGGCTTGTCTTTCTCATTGGTTCTCTTAGCATCTGCCTTGTGTCCCTCCTTGTTTAATTACTATGGCTTTTAAGGACTTACAGCTGGAAAACTTTTTGGTTAAAGTGGTAGCAAATTTTGAGAACAATGGGTTTCAATTATCAGATCGGTGTAATTGTCCTCTAAATTGTATCAAGAGGAGTTGTATCTCTTGATTTAGACTCATTTTTGTATACGAGTTAGAGTACTCCTTGTACTATGTTCAACAAATTTGTTTGCCTATAAAAAAAAAGTACTCTACATTAATCCAACATTGTTGTTTCAATAATTATCAAACTGTTTCCGGTTTCCAAACAAGTCAAGTGGCAAGCCACGATGATGAATGAATTATGTCTAATTAAGGCAAAAATTGCACATTGATAATTACGACCTGGATGGGTTTTACATTGAAATGAAGAAATGAATTATGCTTCGAGAATTGTTGATATCCCATAAGTTAAAAATGACGTCTACCTAACTTAGTGGCGTATAGGGGAGAACCAATCCCATCAAGCCAATACATAACACATGCATACATATAATTAATTTTATAGCAATTATCATTTTCTTTGTTTTTTTGGGAAAAATCTACTCCAATTCATTGATAATCAAGGACTCAATATATATATGCGGACACATGTCATAGAAAAGCTGAGGACTAGCTTTATATATATGGTCACATTTGTTAGGTTATGAGCAACCATATATGTCCATATTAGCTTGCCTCTTAGTAGCGGTGGACACCGGTCCAGATTGACCCGCCAACTCGAACCAAACCAAACTGAAAAATTTGGGTTGATTAAGAAGACCAATTCAGTTCTATTTTTAAGAAACAACTGAATTGGAATGGGTAAACATAAGACAAAATCACAAGAACTAAATAGATGTATTAGAATGGGTAAATTTCAATTAATGATATTTTTAATTTGTTTCCTTCAAACTTACCCCTTGTAATAAATGAGAGAGATAATTAATGACAAGTTGGCAAACATTGTAAACCAAGAAAAAGATCTCATTTGTTTCTTATAAATAGAACCACAGATAGTAGCCAACCGGGGGGTCATTAGTACGGGTAATCAAATCTAACCAAATTTATTTGTTTCTCTCCTCTTTCTATCTTTTCACACTCTCACATATTTGTCTTTTCTCTCTTCTAACTTTTTTCCACAACGGAGCATACCAAGCAAAGCTAGTTGCACTTTCTAGCTGGGAAATCCACTTCTAAAAAAATTGCATCATTAATTTTGGACCTTTTTTTTTTCCGGTTAAGCTAAAAAGTTTCATTAAAGAATAAAGTAAAACTAACCTTATGCAAAATTAATTATGCAGCAGAAGCCATCAACTCCCATTACAAATTAACTTAACATAAACACATCACAGCCAATAGAATTAATGCATGCAGAACAGGTGCAACCACACCAGCATCTAGTTTTTCATTTGCAATGTGAAACATTGCTTATCCATAACTCGTTGGATATTAAAAGCTGTTCGTTCAAGCAATAAAAAGCTGTTGTTCTGTTCCAAATTAAACACCATGCTAGTATCATCAAGTAACACAGTAATTAGAAGACAAGCAAGAGCAATCGAGTTTAACCACCACTCATAGTAATTAACTCATTGAGGCATTCTCAAATTTAGCCTTAATCCAAATTCAACTTCTAACTTCGATATAAAAGGGAAGTGTGATAAACCAAACATATATATATATATATATCATTGCTAAAAATAACAGGGCTGCTTTTATTTATAGTGATAACGATAATAGTGACATAAATCACTGCTACCTACGCACATACATTATTAATTATATATATATATCATTGCTAAAAATAATAGGGCTGCTTTTATTTATAGTGATAACGATAATAGTGACATAAATCACTGCTACCTACGCACATACATTATTAATTATGTAATTAGCAGCCTAAACAATAGATAAAATTGCACTACTTGTTGGCCTTATCAGCAGAGTGAAGGCCACTAAAGTAGGACTGAGGGCTGCTCTCAAAAGCTCCCCGTGAGATGTATCCATCACCACCTGGGGCTTTCATATACCCCCCACTGCCACCCGAGCCTTTGCTTGAATTTCCGCCACCGCCACCGCCACCTTTTGCAGCACCACCACCTTTGCCAGCACCACCGCCGCTACCGCCTTTGCCACCCATGTTTCAAATGACCACAACAGAAAAACGCTAATTTAGTTTGGAATATTTTAATAAGAAATTAAATTTCAAAGGAAAGGATCTATAATATATATAATTAAGAATAAATTTCATTGAATGTTATTACAGGTGTCAACGTCTCAGAAAAAGTTCATTTATTACTATTCCACGTGTCGGTCTATCTTTGGAAAATTCTAAGAATAAGGAAGCTTGTTATGCTCTTTGTACTTCACATTTTTTACTCTTATTTATTTTTGTTCTTGGCTTGCTTTAGGATTAGTAACACTTCTTGGATTGATTAGTTTATGATGGATTTAAGATTTGCATTGTTTCCCCCTCGGTGCTACTGGATTGTTTTTGTGATTGCTCGAGTATTTAATGTGTGTTTTATTCAGTTCCTTTTAATTAAAAAAAATACGTTATCAGTATAAATTATATGACATATCGCTTACTCATTTGATTGGTGGCTATAGGAATAAATGTATTTATGTTACTACTTTTTTTATCTCATTTATGGCATATAATTAGGCATGGCAATAGAACCCTAACTCGCGAGTACTCACTCTATTCCGACCCGAGTTTGACGGGAAAAACTTGCTTTGATCGGGGGTGGGACAGGATTGGGAATGTCGATATCCAACCCGCCCCGAACTTGCCCGGCTAATAAATTATTAATTTTTATTTTGTTTTATGCATGCATACTCATTTATTTTGTTTAGTTTTAATTTAATCTCTTTTCAATAAAAAATTTTACTTTTATGTTTTTTATTTTATTTTATCATTGTATAATAATTATGATTTTATTTTATTAATTATCAAAAATATAATTTTTCAATTTTTCTACATACATAGAGCGGAATCGGGGGCCCACGGAAAACCCGACCCTATCGAGACGGGGATGAGGAAAGCAAAACCCAAATCCTTTGGAAATGAGGACAGGGATAGGAGAGGTAAAACCCGCCCCCGACCCGGCCCGTTGCCATGCCTACGTATAATTTCCATATGTAAATGATTGCACTTGCAAAAAACATACAATATCCAATTTATACTAACGTAATTTACATTATTATTAATGCTGACAATTATTTTAGCTGAAATTCAAATTCCAAATTCAAAGAGGTAACCGTTTGGGAAAAAATTACGGGATTTGAAAATGATCAAATGAATCCTAACAGTAACACAAAATCTATTAAAGGTAACTTTTTTTATAAGCAAAGAATTATTATTATTAGGGGAGTACGAGGGGTACTCCAACCCGAAACAATATGGAGGTGCCTCATTAAAACCTTCCAAAGTCAAAACTCATTGGAAAAAGGACTCCAAAAAAAAAGAGAGTACACCAACTATGGAATACAAGTGTACAAGCAAGCTCCACTAAAAGATAACATAACTGAGAAACTGAGTACGAAAACCATAAAATTTCCATAAAATCAACTTTGCAGCAATGAAGCATTCAGTTGCATCTCTCCTCCAATGTAGCACTTAAAGATACCTCCTGCACAAAGACACAAATAATTGCACATGGTTTTGTTTCCATACCACCAAACACCGATACAACCCAGCACCAAAACAGCATAACAACACCAAGCACTATATATATAATGCACATTTCTTCCCCAATTACAAATCATCAGCCCAAACACAGCAGCTCGATTTTATTCCCCAGTCTCCAAATATCAGAACAACGCAACCGCAACCAAGCCACCACACCAGCACCGTCCAAGAAATGCAGTGTACCCACCCCAAATTGTTATATGTCAGTGCACCCATTGGACAACAACAATGAAATGCAAATAACACCTGCATATATATTCCATCAAATATACCAATAATATGCTCAAACACTTGGCTCACAGCACCCCTCCTGGCAACCCACAACACCATCCTGCACCAATTCAAGATCGCAACACCACACATGACGTAGCTTTCTTAAATCGAACTGCAACACTCCATCGGGTTCATACACCAGTCAGAGTATGTCCAATCCGAATGTCTACCTTCCCTATATATATAAACCAACGCCAAGAAAACAATTTAATTTTGGCCAAAATTGATAGAGGGTCAACCTGCTCCCCTTCAAATATAAACTTATTCCTAGCCAACCAAATCACCCATACCACTGCACACCAAATGAGATGCTTAACTTTCCTTCCTTTTTTACCTCTCAAAAGGGGTTTAAAGGCTACAAAGTTATCCACCACGTTGTTGCTCCACACGCCATAAATACCAATCCAATCAAATACAATCCTCCAAATATTATACGATACATTACATCCACAAAACAAATGATCCCCTGATTCAAGAAATTGAAGACAAAATACACAGCTTTGATTATTAGCACTCGGAATAATACCTCGATGTGTTAGTGTCTCTCTTGTAGGAATACGATCCTGCAGTAATCTCCATATAAACACTGCTACCTTGGATGGAATAGAGGTTTTCCATAAACATTTGAATGTCAAGGCCAATCTAGTGTCTGTGCCAAGGTGTACCTGCTCTATTAGGCTCAAATAAGCAGACTGACAACTGAAAATCCTGGAGTCAGTTATCTGCCACCGCCACTCATCCTTATTATCATTAGAAGGCGCAATTCCAACTAATAAATATGTCAATTTAGCCAACCGAAATTGTTCCTGCTGATTAAGAACACGGCTCCACTCCCATTTCCAAGACCAAGTATTATTAACCAACTCCCCTGTATCGACTATCCTCCCTTTCTTATATTTAGCAAGCTGAAATAAGTCAGAAAATGAGTCTTTCAATGCAACATTCCCGACCCACCAATCTTCCTAGAACCTAACAGATTTTCCATCTCCCAATTGCAATGCTATATTATCCTTGAACCATTCATTATTTGTCAAGACAACATCCCTCCACCATAGTGAGCTCCAGCGATCCACCGGCCCTCCATCCAAAATTCTTCTCTCTAAAGGACCATATTTATATCGAAGCAAATTATACCATATAACATCATGATCAGTAAGACACCACCATTTCCACTTACTCAACAAACTTAGATTAAACACCTCCAAATGTTTGATACCCAATCCACCTAGGCTCTTTGGTTTGCACACATTCTCCCAACTAACCCAGCAAATATTTTTTTTATCCACATCTCCACCCCAAAGGAAATTCCTCTGAATACTGATAAGCTTCTTCAGAATTTTCTTTGGAGCTTTAAAAAAAGAAAAATATTATACCGGCAAACTTGTGAGGACTGAGTTGATAAACGTGGCTCTGGCACCAATAGACAACTGAGACTGCTTCCAACTTGAAAGCCTCTTCTGCATTAACTCCACCACCGAACTCCAAGTTGCACATTTCCTAGGACTTGCCCCAATCGGTAATCCTAAGAACTTGAATGGAAAGCTCCCAAAACTACAATTGAGAAAACATGCCGCTGACAGTAGAAAAGATACCTCCAAATTAATTCCAAATAGGTGGCTTTTATGAAAGTTAACTCTCAAACCAGACACTAGTTCAAATCCACGTAATATGGACTTAATGCCCCATAAATTATCCCAGTTTAGTTCACATAGCAGAAGAGTGTCTGTTTGCAAAAGGGCTTTTAAAAATGAGAATAAACTGTCAACATATTTGAGTTTTAACAAATTTAATTATTTTTGTCAAAAAACAAATTTATTTATTGATGCATCTAACCACCAAAATGAAATATAAAATTCAATTCAAAACATTAACAAATTGAAACTGCTTTAAAACAATTCAAATTTTTTTGGACAAATTTTGAATTTATAATGCCGAAATTGGCAGTGAAAACTATTCTAAATCACAATCAATAGCTTATTATTGTTGCTTATTGCTGTCGTAAAATAAAAGAGTAATTAATACCAAAAAAATAAAAGAGTAATTAATCAACATTAAAGGCATTAGTTATAATTGTCTTTGCAGCTTAAATTATGCACGGACCCTGATTGGTTCACGAGAGAAATTGTGAAGAGAGAAATTTTGAAGAGAGAGTATGAAAGAGAGAAAAATGTGAGAAATATGATAGATTTGAGGTATTGATTGGAATAAGAGAAAAAGAAGAGAAAAAGAGAAGAGAAAAGTGTTGATTATTTTTTAAAAGACATCAATGTCCTTGACTAAAAATTTAAATAATTTGAGATATAAGGAGAAAATAGGAGTAGAAATGAAAAAAGAAAAAAAATACACCTCTCCCCATTTCTTCGCATCAGAGCGAAGATTGTAAAAAGTGAGTGGATCCCATGTTTTTTAGTCTTTCTTTGCCATTTCTTCGACAACCAATCAGTGGAAATTAAGCGACTCTCGCGTTACTCTCTCGCTGACACTTCTCTCGCGGCTAAATTGGTCCAACCAATCACAGGCTGAATGTTCTCCCCGAGTAAAGCCCCTTTCTCCGATTGTACCCAAAAGAAAGCATCTTTCTCCGGAGAAATTTGATGTTGTGCACAAAGGCGCTGACAACAATAGGAATTCTCCAAATTGGAAACAAGATCAAATTTTCACCGGAAAGAACCTGCTATGCATCTTCATCTTTGGTCCCTATTACTATTCCTTCTTTTTTTCTTCACGACTCACATGTTTTCATTGTTTTGTTCTTGCAAAGTTTGTGATTTTGTCTCACAAAGATGAGTGGTGGTGGGTTTAGGGTTTCAAGTTTTGAACCATAATGGTTGGGCATTGATGGCATCTCTCTTTGAAAGAAAGTGTTGAAGAATTTCCCAGTGTTGAACCAATGAAACCCGTCACTAAATCTCCTTGCTGAGCACCTGCCCTGATACTAATTGCTGAACCAAGGTAGCCTGGAGGATCATCCCCTCGATGAATTTGAGGTGCGTAGATACTCGATCCCTTTCTCTACTAATATTCTCACTGGATAAAAATGTCCAAGAAAACCTAGAGGTTGTAGAAAGATCGGGGGAATGTATTTTTTTTATTTTTTCATTGAAAAAACATACCGTGCTATGTGCTTCTTGAAGCCTGGTATATAGATGGCAAGGTACACTCTCTGCTTCTTTGCTTATTTCTACTGCTTCTCATCTTCTGTTTTTTATTTTAAATTTCTTATATTTTTCATTCAGCCGAAGGAATATCCTCATAGAGTCAAAGAGTCAAGAAATTCGTGAGATTGAGGCTACGGTTTGCAAGGAGACTCGGTAATACCAACTCTTGTGTGTGTGGAGCACTGGAATCGTGGAATTACGTTGCGCATATTACAGAGGATGGGTTTTGCAAAGTTTAGCTTTATTCTTATGCCTTTTTTTATTGTGAACCAGAACTGCTTTGTAGGTAGCTTTGAAAACCAACCATGTAGAGAAGTTGAAAGTTGTTCTTGCACAAAGCTTTTGGCTTGAAGGTAAGCACCGGCCGAACACACGTACATATTAGGATTTTCTTCTCTGTTTTGTTCTATTGATTTTTATTATTATTATTTTGGTTTTTTTATATGAGTAACTCATTGTAATGCATTGAGTTTTTCACGCTTCAGTTGAAGTTAAGGTAAAGGAGAGGCAGTCTTTCACTGTATTATCTTTCTTCCCAATAATATGTGCTATCAAATATTAATCATTCTCCGTAAAAGATGTTCTCTCCCTTTTTCTTCTTTCGTTTTCTTCATGGATGTTTTTCTTTGACAAATCATAAATCTGACTATTTTTTCTTTGTTTGATTGCAATACAGAGAAGCTATAGTGGCATGGATTGAGAATGCAGGATCTACACTGAGATGCTCGATTTTGTTGATAAGGCTGCACTATTAATAAGCCATGTAGCTTCTTTGTTATTTCTTCAATGGCTTATGTCTTTTATAGTTAAATACTACATACTACAGGGGAGATAGGATTTATATGTTTTCGAGCTAAATTTGTTTTAATTTTGTGAATTTTCCCATTTTCGATTTTTTTTATATCTGCATTTGTTGTTTTATTTTGAAGCTCTCACAAACAACATTGCCTATATGTATTTCACTGTATCGTGGCATTACTAATCAACTCCAGTTGAACTCCTTTATTGTTTTTCACTACAATTGTTGGCTACCTCTTTTGATGGTTATGGAATCTATGTGACAGATTGAAATATATGCACTTTATAAAAAATTCAGGATGTTTTATCTCCTTTTCGAGCCACAAATTATAAAACTTGACTCTACTGTATATTTCATATTATTTTACTAATTTATTCACTGAATCTTTGGTTCAAATTGTTCCAAGTTTTTTTTCTCTTTCTCTTTATGCCATATGCGTCTAAATCTTTCAACCTTCTATTATAGTAATATGCAAATTTTCTTCCACTTTTTTACAAGGAATTGTCGAGTGAGATACCTCACAAGTATAATGCAGATGGTTTCTTCGCCATGGTATTTTAAATATTCTACAACACTACAATTATTTTCCAAGTGGATTCTGGCTCCAAAGAAATACCTTGATTATTCAAACTTCAAATGAAGGTGAAGGACATGGCACTTCATGAGGCGGATTGCCCTGCTATTACAAGGTATATAGATTTCAAATTACCACTGATTCCTAAGGAAATGGGTGAAAGATCTTGGTTTGCAGATCCAATTGAATTAAGTTCAATTAGGGGTTATACTATCATCTTCACGGACACTGGCTAGATTAAACGCGATGTTATTATGATGCGGACCTGGAGCCCAATAGGCCCAATAGGCCCATAATTGATAAGGTTTATGTGAGGCACAAATTCAAGATGAAGAGGACACTTGATGATACCAAGAGGCGTTATGCACCTAATCAAAACCAACCTAACTAACTGTTGAGTTGTAAAGCGAGAGGGACGGTAGAGGGACTGCAAGTTAGCTGAGGGAATTATATTGTAAGGGAAGGATTATTGCGTGCGGGTTAGGCTGGAATTCTGTTAGGCCTTTGGGAGAGATTAGGCCTCTCTAATTGTCTATACTATCTTTGGTTTTTCTTGCATTTTCTTCTATACTCGGACTTTAAAATTTAGTTCAATATTTTATATTTTTTTACCCAATCTAACTCTTTGTCACTCCTGTCCAATAAAATTTTATGAACTGCTGAGATTTTTGTGATGGACATGCTTATGATGAACAGACCAATAGATGTCACGATTGAATATCATTGGGGGCATTCTTTTGTGTGTCAGATTAAGCGGGGAAGCAAGTCTGGAGAGGGATATTTAACGGGTGAATGGATCAATTTTTGCATTGTTGAAGATTTGAACGAAAACATTCAAGTTCACCTCTGTGCATAGCCAATCGATGGTTCTAATTTGAATGTCTACGTCGATCCTCTATGAATGAGTTGCCCTAGGCCATCTCTAATGGAGTACCCATAAAATGAGTACTTAAGGGGCCTCACATATTCACATCACTCATTTTAACTTTTTTAATTTAGGTACCTATTAGGTACCCAATCACTTCAAACCAGCAACTCTAAAAAAATTACTAAATAGGTCCCACCAATAACTCCACATCATCACATATCAACAAAAACTAACATACGGGGACCGCGAGAGATGAGAGAGAAGGGTACTTATAGAGGTACCCAATCCTAATAAGTACCCAAAAAATATTTTTCACAATGGGGTACCTATTAAGTACCACTCTAAATAGGTACCAAAGGCTTAGATATCCAATAAGTACCCCATTGGAGATGCCCTTAGTAGCCTATATAATATAAGAAGTTTTCTTTTTTTCATGATGTGTAATGTTCTTATAAATATATTAAACTGCACATTTACATGTGAAACATGGTACCATTTAATTCTATAATTCCATTGATGACTACCATCATCATAATTTTATGATCTACGATTGACATCCGATTATATATTATATGAGAAATGTTTGGTGGACACCAAAATTTGACAACAAATCGACAACTGGTTAATGACGTGTAAAAGTTTGGTTAATTCAGTTCAGTAGTTGGTTAATGGTGAATAACCAAACTTTTGCCTGTCATTAACCATTAACCATTAACCAACTACTCAACTGAATTAACCAAACTTTTGTACGTCATTAACCAAACTTTTGCACGTTACTAACCATTAACTATTAACCAACTACTCAACTGAATTAACCAAACTTTTGCACGTCATTAATCAGGTGTCGATTTGTTGTCGATTTTGTGGTGTCCACATAACACAATTGATATTATATATTGTATATGTATATAGGGAAGTTTTACACGAAAGGACTTGTCATGGTACCATATGGAAAAAGAAGTACCCTATGATACAACATACGAACATATTGAATATAAGACTAACATACAAGCACAAATCTTAAGATATTTTAAGATATAAATATAATATAAGCACAATTCTTTATAAACGCGAGGATCACTATCCAAAGGATATATAACATACAAGCACAAATCTTAAGGTATTTTAAGATAGAAATATATCACAACATATTAATATCTTTATAAAAAATCAATTAATACTTAAATTATAGAATAGAAATATATTATAAGATTGAATATTTACATGAAATAACTTATTATCTAAATTACTTCTCGCACGAGTATTTTAAAAAGAAATGTGTTGTTATTAATAATTTAATGTAATATAAATTCTTGAATAAGAGTTTTATTTTAAGTTATCCTAATTTTTATTCTTAAACCTGAAAAGGCACACTAATGTCTTACTCATAAAAGTATAAATACAATATGATAACTTAAGAGTAAAATTATATGACACAGAGACGAATATTTTATCTGAAAATTATTAATATTTCTTTACAATTCTATTGATACTTTAATTATATAATAAAACTTTATTACGTGGATGTTGAACAAATTACGTGAAACGACATTGTTATTTTACTTTATGTCAAAAAAATATTATTATTTTATTTACAATAAATGAACAATTTAATAGAAATAATAAAAGAAAATTTCAAATACAAAAAAAATTCAAATATAAAAGAAAATTTCAAATTTTCTTTTACTGTAGCATATAAAGAACAAGACACCGGGATGAATATTTTAAAAGAAAACACAAAAAAATTACATTTAACACAAAATTTTACACACACACACGTGTGTAAAATTTCATTAATAATATATACAAACAAAATTTCATGCCAGTCGTGTTATATCGGTGGAAAAAAAAGAGGGAACAGGATATTTTGGTGAGAAGAAAAGGGCAGACTTGGAAGAATTCAACCTTCCACAGTTCCCCTCACTCTACACAAAAGACTTGCCTGGTGGTTCCCACCTCAAAAAAAATCCTCTCATCCGATGTCTCTCTAGATCCAAATAAGAGAAATTAATCGGACTATGAGAGCACTTTTAATGGGACAATTAAGTGGGTTGTTTAACTTGTTTTTTGTGGATCCAAATTATCATGTAGAGTTTAAACAATTCATAAACAACTCAACTAGTTTTTACTCTAATAGTGATTGTATATAAGCAACTCATACTTGACCTCACATATTTATATTTTTTTATTTGTACTTAATTTTGATTCAAGTTTAAATATTAATTCAATTATTTTAATTAATACACACAAAAATATTAAATATTAAAAAATGTAGAAAATTTATTTTAATTAATTTTTAGCATAATAGGATTGATTGGGATCAATTTGATAGAAAACAAACAAAACCCAAAAAAAATGGAATTGTGAGTTGAGAAATTGTGTGTAAATTGATGTAAATTAGTAGAATATTATTTATAGTGGTCCCTAAAAAAACTTATGCGTTGAACATCAAACGGCCATAAACGGCCACTTTTATCACAATTATTCCAATTTTCTAAACCCAAACGGTAAAAATAGTATCTTTAATTTTTTTCATAAAAAAAATAGTACTCCTTTTAATCGTTTTTATAAGAGACAAAATGAACTCTTTTTTTGTCCTAATTATAAGAAACAAACATAAAATTTTAAATCTATTAAAGAATGAATTACATTTATACCCTTACTAATCCTTATTAATAGTGAAATTCATGATAACGAGATATACATACTCTCAATGCAAATGACTTACTACACCTATTCCCCATACAAGTCACTTGGTCCAGCAACCTGAATGACTATGAAATATACGAAGCTCTCTTTATATAGTCAATGAGGGATGGCTGTGTGAATGTGAAGTTCATTTTGGCAATCAAAAAATGACATTTGAAAACCTAAAAGTTTATTTGCTTAAAATTTGGTGTGAAGTTGCTGTAAAAAAATGGTGGGAACTCCAAATTTGCCACAAATTTGGCTTTTGAAAATTTAAAATTTTAAGTTCGTGTGAAGATGAAGGGACACTGTTGACATGTTCTATGGAGGGACGTGAGTTTTGTTGAGTGGTTGTTGATGAGAGATTAAGTTATTGGAATTAAGCATAATTAAGTTAGTTTCATTAATTATAGCCACCATTTTATGAAAAGGTATTTTTGAGAAAAAATATAAATTTTTAGAATTATAAATTAAAAAAAAACTGATTTCAAATCCTCTCCTTGATATATGAGAATGTCCTAATTGTCTCTTATAAAAAAGACCAGAGTATAACCGTTACACAATTTATTATTATTTCACGTTTATTTCTTCTCTCTTATCTCACGGACTCACACTTCTCTCTATCTCTCACATTTCTCGAAATAAGCTAGGCTTTGCTAGGCCCAAGCCTGACCTCATAAAAAAATTTAAGGTCTAAGTCTAGCCTATTACCTGTCATAGGCTTTTTTGTCAAGCCTAACATGACATTTTTGAAAGCCTGGTATGACCTGTTAGCCTACTTAAAGGCCTATTTGATGTTAATGTCTTTGAGCAAGTCATCAGACCGATCTTTAAATAGACTAACGGGCCGATATGCCAATAAGATTAAGTTCTATTTATAACAAACTATAAAAAAAATTAAAATCACTGCTACTAAGAGACATGAGACATAGAAGTAGAAGTAAATAAGACGAGCCAAATTTTATAAAGTATTGATTCTGATTTATTCATATGACACAAGTCGTTTTTAAGGTCTAGACCTTTTAGAGAATCTAACCTTATATGATAGTCTATTTAAATTCGTGCGAAGATGAAGGGACACTGTTGACATGTTCTATGGAGGGACGTGAGTTTTGTTGAGTGGCTGTTGATGAGAGATTAAGTTATTGGAATTAAGCATAATTAAATTAGTTTCATTAATTATAGCCACCATTTTATGAAAAGGTATTTTTGAGAAAAAATATAAATTTTTAGAATTATTAATTAAAAAAAAATTGATTTCAAAGCCTCTCCTTAATATATGAGAATGTCCTAATTGTCTCTTATAAAAAAAGACCAGAGGGAGTATAACTGTTACACAATTTATTATTATTTCACGTTTATTTCTTCTCTCTTATCTCACGGACTCACACTTCTCTCTATCTCTCACATTTCTCGAAATAATCTAGGCCAAGCTAGGCTTTGCTAGGCCTAAGTCTGGTCTGATCAAAAAATTCAAGGTCTAAGCCTAGCCTATTACCTGTCATAAGCTTTTTTGTCAAGCCTAGCATGGCATTTTTGAAAGTCTGGTATGGCCTGTTAGCCTACTTAAAGGCCTATTTGATATTAAAGTCTTTGAACAAGTCATTTGACCGATCTTTAAATAGACTAACGGGCTGATAGGCCAATAAGACTAAGTTCTATTTATAACAAACTATAAAAAAAAATTAAAATCACTGCTACTAAGAGACATGAGACACAGGAGTGGAAATAAATAAGACGAGCTGAATTTTATAAAGTCTTGATTCTGATTTATTCGTATGACACAAATCGTTTTTAAGGTCTAGAACTTTTGAAAATCTAACCTTATATGATAGTCTATTTAAATTCTATTTTGCACATTTAAATATTTCAAAATTCTATGTAAGTCTATATGATTAAATTATCGAAAGAGTCAGCAAGTATATGATTTAACAGAATATACAAAATCAAATATAATAATAAAAACAATATAAAATTATTATTTATATTTACTTAAATATGCCAGTCTGTTAGGCCTAAAAGGCTTTTTGGGTGGCCCGAAGCATGACATTTTTAGTTAAATAGACTTTTCAAAAAATATTGGCCTTGTCTATTTAAAAAAAGCCTGGTCTGGCCTGGGCCTGACATAGGCTAGGTCATAGGCCCCTGTCGAGCGGCCTAGCCTATTCCCACCTCATTTCCCTCATCTCTCACACAAGTTGAACCTCTCATCTCCCTCATCTCTCACAAAAAGGCAAATCGGTTCTCCCTCTTCTCAGTATCTCCCCCCCAATCAATTCACACCCCATATCCCTCATCTCATCTCTGTCGTCTCACCCTCATCTCCCTCATCTCGTCTCACCTCTCTTAGGGTGTGACTGGTTCACGGGAGAAGTTGTGAAGAGAGAGTATGAGAAGAAATGTGAGAATTAGAGTATATTTGGGATATTGATTGGAATAAGAAAAAGATAAGAGAAATAGAGAAGAGAAAAGTGTTGATTATTTTTTAAAAGACAAAATTATCCTTAGCCAAAAATACTAATACTCAATTATTTATTTAAAAGTAAGGGTACAATTGGAAATGGCATTATGGTCTACGCTCTCTTTCCATTTTCTTCGTGCATATGAAATGAATTTTTTATTGTGGGTCCCACACCTTTTAAAACTCTCTCTCTTCATTCTCACGCTTTACAATCAGACGAAAAAATTCTTTTTTCTCCTCATTTTCTTACGTCTCTTTTTCTCTCGCACCAAAATAACCACAACCAATCAGGCCATTAATAAGTAACTAATCCCTCCAACGCTGCCCTTCTAAAAAAAAATTACTAAATAGGTCCCATTAACAACTCTACAACATCACATATCAACAATAAATTATTTAATAATTAAAAAACTGACACGCGAGAGAGAAGATAATGGTATAGAGATATTCAATCCTGATATCTTAATATGTATCCAATTTTTTTTCCCCACAAGATGTCTCTCTCTCTCCTTACTATTTATCTCTTTTCCAAATTGGTTCAAACAAAGCGTAAAACCCAATTTTGGTTTTTCGATCGGAGATGTTCGTATATTTGATTTTCCATTTACACGGTCTTAAATTATAAAAATCTTTCTATAACTTGAAATGATAATCTGGTGTTCCAAAACAAAAAACAAACACGCTATGGTACTTATTCTTGATTAAAGGGCATCTAAACTGTCATTATTCAGCACTTGAATTTAACAAACAAAACCAAAGCACGCAGTAAGAACGAACAAAATAATGTACGAGACAAAACAAGCATAGAAGAGGAAACAATAAAGTAAAGTGCTTTGTGACGGAACAACAGTGTCGATAGGCAACAAACGTAAAGATTAATTATTATTCCATATCACCGGAGAAATCTACAGAATGCACAATAAGTCCATAACCATTATACTACTAGTCCTTATGCATTGCGTTACATAATGCAACAACTACTTGAACTTGACTCCTTGCTAGTAGTATCCTTTTGTCCAGCACGCATACCAGCAAAATAGGCCTGAGGATTTTTCTCAAATGTTTGTCTTGAAATGTACGATCCACCTCCCCCAGGAGCTTTCATCGTCCGACTCGCAGAACCATTGGAGTTATTATTTCCACCTCCATCAGTGCTGGCACCGCTGCCCATAGTTCAAATTATGTTGACAATTAAAACAGAAACGTTTTATTCAGCGTAGGGTATGGCTGAGAAATTGTGCTGGTTTTGACTATTTATAGAATTGATCGAAGTGGTGAAGCTCTCCCAACCTAAGGAAAGTAAAGGCATGCGATGCATAGATTGATAGTGGGCTTACAAAACGCGTCCAACGCATGTTCTCTTTTTTGCACAAAACGCGCTCTCCTGTAACTTTTTCTCACTTTACAACAAGTGGTGGACCTGCGGATTCCAAGGCGTTTTCAAACACACTTCACTAGCTGATAGATACTAACGTCTGGAAGATCATCACAGTCGTTTATCAATAGCACAATCCGCGTGAAGCTTTTCGAAGCAATATCCGCAGGCCACGAGTCGCCTCCACATTTGCGGATTTCAAAAACATTTCACCACACTCCATCAGCTTTTCATAATTTTCAGTGTCATCTATCTCAAATTTGCATGCTTTTTTTCCCGGTAGCATTATTTTTTTAGACTTAAATATGAAATTGGTCCAAAACATTTGTAAAATTTGTTTTTAGTCCTCTAAAAAAAATCTGTAGATTTTTAGTCCCCAAATTTGAAAAATATTTTTTCGTTAGTCCCTCAAAAATTTTAAAAGTTCGATTTTTATCCCAAAAATTCTAAAAGTTTATTTTTAGTCCCTCACGTGATAAGTCCACATGATACACAAACCAAGGCTACCAGAGTGATTGACTTTAAAAACATTTTCAAATTTAGGGGACTAAAAACTTACAAAAAATTTTTGGGACTATTTGCGAATTTTTAGAGAACCAATTTTATATTTAAGCTTTTTTCTTATTTACCCTAATAGCACACTTTATAGATTATCTATCAAAGTAGTACTATCATTTTTTTTTTATGTTCAGAAAGTTGGTTTAGAGGGACCGATTTCCCTACTTTATTTTTGTTTAAAAATCGGTCGTGCAGAACCCGATTTCACTCCTATTTTTTATTTTTATTTATTAATTTTTGGTTGAGAAATCGGTCCTAGAAGACTCGATTTCTCAACTTTTTTTTATTTTTTTATTTTTATTTAATTTTAGTTGTTTGGTGGTTTAGGGTTTTGTGTGATGGCTTAGGGTTCTGTGTGAATAGTTTTGGTTAATTAGTTTAGTTGTTAATTATTTAAGTTAGTTAATTAATTAATATATTTAATTAAAAAAACACTGGCCTAAATAATTAAAAATATTCATTAACATTAATTCATTTACGATAATAGCACACTTCACATTAACTAATTCATTATCATTTTTTGTTTACCTAACATTAATTTTTACCCAAGGAGTGCAACATGTTACAATTGTGAGACAAACTTTTACTGTTGCGTATGAGTTCCAGAACGGTTTGGGCACTTATTTTTGCTATATCCCTTATTCCGACACAGTCCACATATCTTGGAGTGACGACTTCGTTCTCTTTGATCCATCTCAATACGAAAACCATTCACACAAAACCCTAAACCACCACATAATTAATATTAAATAAAAAATAAAAAAAATAGTGGGGAAATCAGGTCCTCTAAGACCGATTTCTTAACCAAAAATTAAAAAATAAAAATAAAAAATAGGATTGAAATCAGCAGGACCAATTTCTAAACAAAAATTTTTTAAAAAAAAGAAGAAGAAGAAATGAAGTAGAGAAATCGATCCCTCTAAACTAACTTTTACAACGTAAAAAAAAAATGGTGCTCCTTTGAGTAATCTATAAAGTGTGCTATTAGGGTAAATAAAAAAAAAGTAATGCTGTGTACAAAAAAACAAAAAAAAACAATGCTACCCGGAAAAAATAGAAAGCATTTCACGTGTTTCCCAACTTTTTCTCATAATTTCACCTGTTTTTCCCCATGCGTGGCCAATCAATAGGCAAGTAGCCTCCCATGCATTTTCTCTTGCGCATCCCGCTCCTTAATTGCGCACCAATCAGAGGAAAAGCCATTTACTTTACTCCATGAACAATAACCATCATTGGTTCCTTCTATGTTTAGGAAGAGGGAAAGAAAGTAAAAAGAAGGAAAAGTTTATTGAAGAATGTAAAAATTATGAATGGATAAATGTGACAGACCAGTAATAATATAATACATCATTAATTTTACACTTTAATCAATAATTTTTTTTTTTCCCACTTTTTTTTCTCTCACTTTTTTACATACTAAACATAGCCTATGTCCCATGTTCGCCCAGTGTCATCATTAGAGCCTCAGCTGATTCCAAGGCGAATTCTCACCCGCACGATCTGCTACCTACCCCTAATTTTCGATCTCCACCGTTGAAGGAAAAGTTGAAGAAAAGCACAATTCGTGGGCTTATTATTGATTCGTCCCCTTCCATCACACAGAGCACACCGTCAGATTTTCAGTCTTCCATCACCAAGCCATGCAAACCATTCCACACCATCAAAATTCTTGTGTTCCCAAATATGCCCCTGAACCTTCAGAAGTCATTCGGAACCGAGCGGCAATGATGGTTGTTATTGACTCAACTCATTTAGTATTTTTTAGGCTTATAAGTATTTTACTTTTAGTAGCTTAATTTCTATTCTCTTTCTCTTTCATAACTTAGAACCATAATTTCTCCATAGTAGTGTTAGCTTCCTAACATGGATTCACTCAAACAACTAGGAAACTGAAAACTCTTAAATGCATTCAACTAGAGCTTCAATTTCAACTACTCCATAAATAAATATTTCTTTCGTCGCATTATAATTGTCACATTTGTAAAAAAAAAAAATTAGTCCCAAAATAAGTCTCATGTTAGGTTTTCAATATAATTACTTTTTTCCAGTTTTACCCTCAAATTAATAATGACTACATCACTCCCTAGTCATTATACTCTACTATATATTTATGACAATAGTTAATACTCAATAGTTAATAAGAATAATTTTGTAAAAGTGTTATACTCTTTCATTCATTTATAATTTTTTCTTAGTATGTGTGAAACCTCATAATATAACAATTATAATGGGACGGAGGGAGTACTACCCCCTTCTTCCTTTATTTTTAGGTGTTTTAGCTTTTTGTGTGTCCCATATCTTTGCTTACTTTAGAAAACCAAAGTATAATTTAGCTTTTTCTCCCACTATACCCTTAGATTAAATAAGAATATACATTAATTAAAATTTGTATTTAATAGTTGGATAAATTCGAATTTGCATTGAAAATCAAATGTAGTGAATGCATGATTAATTTATGTTCCTAGTTTTTAAAAGTTTTTTTTTTATTCTGAACATGAACTTTACGTTTTCTGTCATTTCTAATCTATCTTCTTTTAGAAAACAAACCCCTACATTGTCAGGTGTCAATTTTTCATTCAATCTGTTTTTCTCCGACAATACTACTCTCTCATATATATTTTTTTAATCTCCCTCCTTTCTCATTTTAAATCCCTTCTTTATCCTCTTTCATGCTACCTATCCATCAACTTTACTTTTTTTTCAAAAAAATCGATCTATTCTATTTTATTATTTTTTAATTATTTAATTAATTTATATTTATTTTTTATTTTGGTCACTTGACTTATTTTTTAGGTTCAGTTTAGTCATTTAACTATTTTTTTGCCCAACTTAAAAACTTATAGGACCTATTTGGCCCAACTTAAAAACTAAAATGGTTTATTTGGCCGAAAATGATTTATTTAGCTCAACTTAAAAACTTATAAGACCTATTTTGCCCAAGTTAAAAACTTATAAGACTTATTTGACACAACTTAAAAACTTAAATGACTTATTTGGCCAAAAAAGACTTATTTGGTCCAACTTAAAAACTCATAATATATATTTGACCCAACTTAAAAACTTATAGGACCTATTTTACCCAATTTAAGAACTTAAAGGGCTTATTTGGCCAAAAAGGACTTATTTGACCTAACTTAAAAATTTATAGGACTTATTTGGCCCAACTTATCTATCTTCTTTTAGAAAACAAACCCCTATATTGCTAGGTGTCAATTTTTCATTCAATCTGTTTCCCTCCAACAATACTACTCTCTCACATATTTTTTTTTTAATCTCCCTCCTTTCTCATTTTAAATCCATTCTCTATCCTCTTTCATGCTATCTATCTATCAACTTTATTTATTTATTTTTCAAAAAAATCGATCTACTCTATTTTATTATTTTTTAATTATTTAATTATTTTTCATTTTAGTCACTTAACTTATTTTTTAGGTTCAATTTAGTCATTTAACTATTTTTCTGCCACATTTTCAATGGGATTGATTGGTTCATCTTTAAGTGTTTTAATCAATTCTCTTGAACTACTAGTTTTTTCATGTTCCTTTATCATTGATATTGACAAAGTGTGAGATTGTATCGTTTTATGCTTTGCTTCCTAAAAGAATGCTATTTTTTTTAAAAAAAATTCTATTCTTTACCGAAAGGAACTGAGAATCAAAGTTGAATGAATATGTTCCACCAATGATGCCCTCCAGCAAGAGGTTGAGTTGATGTTTAACCTTCAGTTGACAACGAAGAATTTCCTCATGGTGCTTGAGGTGATAAGAAATTATTTCCAGAAGTTCTGTTAATAAATATGCAGAAGTCATAAAACTCATGAGAAATAAAACTTTACCAACTAGAAGAAGCTTATTTGTAAATTTCATATGGACAGATTTCTCAGATTGGTGAGAATCAAAGTATGCAACAACTGAACATTCAAGTCTCTTATTTCTTCAATGTACATCTAATCCCACTAAGTTTCCTCAGAAATACTTATCAGTCAGGATAAAGCCAAAACTAAATTTGCTATCAACAAATTTCTGCTCTGATGCTTCCTAATCTAAACAAGTTATATGATAAGATGACAAGTTTGTATCACTATTAAATAGTGTGTGATTCCATGGAATAAAATTATACAATTTAAGAATTATGATGTATGAATGACGTCAGTAAAACCAAGGCATAATACATTTAAATAGTGGCACATACATAGTCTCAGAATTCCTATTGACCACTTCTACGTCACTCATAGGACTTATGGTAACAGTAGGGATTATTGACCACCGGACTATTGACCACTGGCCTTGTGCCAAGTGGCTACCAGATGGTTACCTGTACTGCCACTCAAAATAACTATGCATCATACAAATATTCTTTTCTATGTTGTCGGATTTGGTCATATGCTTAATTCCATAGACCCCGCTCAACATAGCTTTCGATATGGTGGTTAAACGTCTTAACCCTCCAAGTGGCGTCCCACGAGGCTAACCATACCGACCTTTCCTCTTATGAGGAATCTTGATGTCTTTTAAGATGCTTGAAACTGAATTTATGCATTTATACATATGAGCAATCAAGAAAATAACAACTAGGATTTGTTCAAGACAAATTCCGAAATCTAATTTAACATTTATTTGAATACTAACATTCAAATCAAGCATCTTCAAGGATCATAAAACAAGAGGACAAAAACTCATATGAAACCTAATCATAAATAAACATATTTCTCACTTAATTCTTACTTATCCTATAATTGGTTTAATCACCTCTTATTCATTTTCAATGCACATCCATAAGGAAGAGAATTTCAAAGAATCATTCACCTATTAATCCTAGGCAATTAAGCCTCTTAATCTCATGGAATCTTTACTTATCTAAACACTCATCAATGAAATTCTATTTAAACCAAGGATATAATTTAGGCAAGCAAGTACATCACATAGATTAAATTCACATTATTGACCATATTGGCCAAAACATAGTTAGGCTCAGCTAGAATTAAACAACTCACTTGAGTCTAATTCCTTATGAGCCACACATTCATTTCCATTGGAGCCCAATGGAGCTATCAAAGGAACCAAACATCAAACATTTTGAGATAAACATCATAACTTAGGATATTTAACTCATATGACATTTGACTTCACATATTCATATAAACATGGAAACTACATACTCATATGAAACTTCACACATAATCACAAGTTAAGAACTCATTTCAAAACAAGGAAACAATCCCCCTTGAAGCTCTATGGAGCATTCAAGGGTTCAAACATCAAATAATAATTAGAGGGGTTGGGGACAACATCCAACCCTATTTCAGTCAAGCCCCATATAGTTGCATAACAATAAACTTAAAATTTAACTTAAAATCAAAGGGGTTAACAAACCCTAACTTTGAACCCTTTGGTATTCAAAGACTTCTTTGAGAAAATTCCTATATGTGGGTCTTATGAGTTGCCCATCACCTAAGGGATGAAGAACTCACCATGATTCTCCAAGATTTTGAGCTAGAAGGGTGAAACTTTGGCCTCCTTGCTCTTCTTCAAGCTTTTCCCTCTTTGCTCAACTTAGGACTTCTTCAAATACTCCTCAAATCTTAACCTACAACCTTCAATCTTCTTTCTCAATCTAAGAACTTGAGCCATCCTTGTTGGAGCTTGGTCTTCTTCCCCTTCTTCTTCTCCAATTCGTGCTTCTTCTTCTTCCTCTAGGTTAGGGTTCCTCAAACTTCCATTAAAACCCATCTTCAACTCTCAAACTCTCCATTTAAGCAAGTGATTGAAGAAATCCCACATGAATCTCTTCAATCCTTCTCAAAGGGTGAAACCCTAGCTCACTTTCCCCTTTTCTCTCTTCCCTTTTCCTTCTTTCCTTTCCCTTTTTCCTCTTTCTCGCGTTTCTGCTCGTTCTGCAGTGTTTTTAAGCATTTTGCAATGTGTGAATCGATTCACAGCAGACTGTGAATCGATTCATCCACTTAAAACTGCACCTGCACTTTCGTGAATCGAATATGTGAATCGGTTCATGGACTCCCAATTCGACTCACAGCATCATCTTGTGGTCTGGAACACAGTTGTGAATCGATTTAGGCTTGTGAGAATCGATTCATACTGTACTAAAATGTGCGAAATCATCTTTTAACATCAAATCTTCATCAATTTACTCCTAATTAACACTTCCAATCATCTTAGGATTAAATCCAACTTATTTCTTAACTCCAAATCAACAACTTACCCATTAAAACTTTGTTTAATCATATTCACTCAATTTGAAACCAAATTAAGCTTGAATACAATCACACCAAACTTCTCATAACTTATTCTCAACTTAGCTTAGAGAATTTGGGGTGATACAGGAAGCATCAAATAGTTGGGTCAGTTAGATCCCCAGCAAAGAATCAGGGCAACCCTCAACCTTCCCCTTCCACGTCTCCTGTTACACCTTTTTTTTTTTTTTACTTTTCTTCAAGTCCATGCTAATGCTAATCTGGTTGATGGAGCAACCCTGAATGTAAATATTCCTCCATAAGTTTTGGAGCATACAGAAGATTTTCCCTTGTATCTCGGTGCCAAGGAAGAACTGTCTGAAATTTTTACTTATGGCACTTGGATCAGTTAGATTACTATTATTGTATATATGAGGTACTACATTTAAATTTAAACTATACGTGTTTTTTCATTGTTTCACCTAAATTAATATCGAAGTTATTATTAATTCATTAAATTGTATACGTTTAATTTAAGGTACTTGTATTATGAGATACTGATCATAGAAGGACGGACTCAGAGGTTTGTGTTCTTGTGCCCAGATAGCACAGATTTGTCATTTGACAAGCTTGTCGTGACTAAAACATATATATCTAAACGCTTGGCACTAGGAAACCCTGAGTCTGAGACATTGTTTCTGTCACCGTGTAACGTATGATGAGTCATTTAATTTAATCATACACATATATATTAATTTTTGTGAAATGTGATGACTTGCTAATTAGGATTTCCTTAATCAACTTTTTTGTAGGCAATATTGGGTATTGTTAGCAATCAATCTTAATGCAAACACGGTGTAACACCCTTTCGAGACAGGACGTAACTTTATTTATTTAGTACAAAAGTAGTTCAACTAAGACAAATACATAATTTATTTATTACAAAACATATCACATATACAAGTACAAACATGACTCTACACCCACATGGGTGACAAAAAACACACTGGCTGTGATGTACATATTCATCTTTGCCTCAAAGTAGGCTACTCAAAAACTTTTCATTCACTTCTTACAGGTTGTTCTTGCCCATCTGTTATATAATAACATACAATAAAAATGCACAAGAAAACACTGGGGTAAGATATCCATTAATCTCCACCAAACAAGAAAATAGCATAGTAGAATACCTGTTACCATGTCCAGCACAATATACCATCACACTATTGGCTTTATTGGTCAGCGTCACCCTTAGGATTCGATAGGCTTAACATCCCAACCCATGGCGCCTATAATGGGCGCAACCCCTTAAGCTTGATGTGGTTCTGAGTATCCTTAAGGAAATAAAGTTGCGCCCTTGCTAACAGCTATAGCTTTTAGCCGAGTGGTAAGTGCTTGATCCAACAAGTGGTATCAGAGCAAGGTCATGGGTTCGAATCCCCAGGTGACACTGGGGGGAGATTGTTGGCTTTATTGGTTAGCGTCACTCTTATGATTCGATGGGCTTAACATCCCAACCCATAACGCCTATAATGGGCGCAGCCCCTTAAGCTTGATGCGGTTCTGAGTATCCTTAAGGAAATAAAATTGCGCCCTTGCTAATAGCTATAGCTTTTAGCCGAGTGTTAAGCGCTTGATCCAACACACACCATGACTAATATCAATACAATCGTCATCACAAAATTAGCACAACTGTTACCACAGATACCTCGCTCAAACTCTTGAGCAACCATCACAGACCAGACTATACTGATACGTCATATCGATAAACTTGACCATACGGTTACATCATAGACTGACAAATGTCACTGATCATTCGGGCTGATCACCGGCCCTACTCCCTAGACCGATCACCAGTCCTAAGGCATCGAATACGATGAGTTAGTTTGTCCCGGGAACAAATCCTGATACGCTACCATCTCCAATCACTGGTTATGGCATCCCATACTACCATACCCAATTACCGGAGTAAGGTACCGTCCTGTGCACAAGGACGGCATTCCCATAACAGGAATGACCAAGATTGTCCACCCATCAGACGTGGAGTCCTGGAGACTCGTCCGGTTGACCGAGAACCATTCTCTCAAGGTCTTGGTCGAGAACCATTCTCTCAAGACCACCGACTATCTCAACACCATTTCGTCTGTACCTCTGTACGCCAACCTCAGGTACACTGACCCGACCATCACCACTATCATAGTGTATCGATGGTAATACCTACTATTACCATCTAGGGATTCGCAAACCTCTAACTAGAGGGTGGCAACCTTGACTCTAGGACCACACATCAATCACCATACTCACAGATATTATATGCAACTAACAAATAAGTATCAGGCATGATTCAGAATACAATCAAGGACTCAATATATATATGCGGACACATGTCATAGAAAAGCTGAGGACTAGCTTTATATATATGGTCACATTTGTTAGGTTATGAGCAACCATATGTCCATATTAGCTTGCCTCCTAGTAGCGGTGGACACCGGTCCAGATTGACCCGCCAACTCGAACCAAACCAAACTGAAAAATTTGGGTTGATTAAGAAGACCAATTCAGTTCTATTTTTAAGAAACAACTGAATTGGAATGGGTAAACATAAGACAAAATCACAAGAACTAAAGAGATGTATTAGAATGGGTAAATTTCAATTAATGATATTTTTAATTTGTTTCCTTCAAACTTGCCCCTTGTAATAAATGAGAGAGATAATTAATGACAAGTTGGCAAACATTGTAAACCAAGAAAAAGATCTCATTTGTTTCTTATAAATAGGACCACAGATAGTAGCCAACCGGGGGGTCATTAGTACGGGTAATCAAATCAAACCAAATTTATTTGTTTCTCTCCTCTTTCTATCTTTTCACACTCTCACATATTTGTCTTTTCTCTCTTCTAACTTTTTTCCACAACGGAGCATACCAAGCAAAGCTAGTTGCACTTTCTAGCTGGGAAATCCACTTCTAAAAAAATTGCATCATTAATTTTGGACCTTTTTTTTTTCCGGTTAAGCTAAAAAGTTTCATTAAAGAATAAAGTAAAACTAACCTTATGCAAAATTAATTATGCAGCAGAAGCCATCAACTCCCATTACAAATTAACTTAACATAAACACATCACAGCCAATAGAATTAATGCATGCAGAACAGGTGCAACCACACCAGCATCTAGTTTTTCATTTGCAATGTGAAACTAAAAACTTATAGGACTTATTTGGCCGAAAATGATTTATTTGGCTAGACTTAAAAACTTATAGGACTTATTTGGCACAACCTAAAATCTTAAATGACTTATTTGGCCAAAAAAGACTTATTTGGTCTAACTTAAAAACTCATAGTATTTATTTGACACAACTTAAAAACTTATAGGACGTATTTAGCCAAATTTAAGAATTTAAAAAACTTATTTGGCCGAAAAAGACTTATTTGACCCAACTTAAAAATTTATAGGACTTATTTGACCCAATTTATCTATTTTTTTTAGAAAACAAACCCCTATATTGCCAGGTGTCAATTTTTCATTCAACCTGTTTCCCTCCAACAATACTACTCTCTCACATATATTTTTTTAATCTTCCTCCTTTCTCATTTTAAATCCCTTCTCAATCCTCTTTCATGCTATTTATCTATCAACTTTATTTTTTTTTTCCAAAAAATCGATCTACTTTATTTTATTATTTTTTAATTATTTAATTTTTTTATATTTATTTTTCATTTTAGTCACTTGACTTTTTTTTATGTTCAATTTAGTCATTTAACTATTTTTTGGCCCAACTTAAAAACTTATAGGACCTATTTGGCCCAATTAAAAACTAAAAGACTTATTTGGCCGAAAATAATTTATTTGGCTTAACTTAAAAACTTATAGAACCTATTTAGCCCAAGTTAAAAACTTATAGGACTTATTTGACACAACTTAAAAACTTAAATGACTTATTTGGGTAAAAATGACTTATTTGGTCCAACTTAAAAACTCACAGTATCTATTTGACCTAACTTAAAAACTTATAGGACTTATTTGGCCCAACTTAAGAACTTAAAGGACTTATTTGACCAAAAAATACTTATTTAACCTAACTTAAAAATTTATAGGACTTATTTGGCCCAACTTAAAAACTTAAATGACTTATTTGGCCGAAAAATACTTATTTGGCCAAACTTAAAAACTTAGAGGACCTATTTGACACAACTTAAAAGATTTATTTGGCCCAACTTAAAAACTTAAAGGACTTATTTGACCTAACTTAAAACTTAAATGACTTATTTGGCTGAAAATGACTTATTTGGTCCAACTTAAAAATTCATAGTACCTATTTGGCCCAACACAAAAACTTAAATGACTTATTTGACCGAAAAGGATTTATTGGGCTCAACTTACAGACTTATAGGATCTATTTATCCCAACTTAAAAACTTATAGAACCTATTTGACAAAACTTAAATACTTTAAAAGATTTATTTTTCTCAACTTAAAAACTTAAAGGACTTATTTGGCCGAAAATGACTTTTGGCCCAACTTACAAACTTATAGGACCTATTTGGCTCAACTTAAAAATTAAATAACTTATTTGACCGAAAAGGACTTATTTGGTCAAACTTAAAAACTCATAGTACCTATTTGGCCAAACTTAAAAACTTATAGGACCTATTTGGCCGAAAATGACTTATTTAGTCGAAAATGATTTATTTAGCCCAACTTACAAACTTATATGACCTATTTGGTCTAACTTAAAAATTTATAGGACTTATTTGACCCAACTTAAAAACTTAAATGATTTAATTGGCCAAAAAAGACTTATTTGGTCAAACTTAAAAACTCATAGTATCTATTTTGCCTAACTTAAAAACTTATAGGACATATTTAGCCGAAAAGAACTTATTTGACCCAACTTAAAAACTTATAGTACCTATTTGGCCCAACTTAAATTTTTAGTTTTTTTTTTTACTTTTCTTTTCCATCCCGACGGGAAACATTGCATGTTATCCGCATAATTTTATCATTTTTGAGTACATATCAAAATCAAATTTTATAAATATTTTATTATTATTTTATATTTATTTTTCATTTTTTAAATTTTTAAATTTTTAGTTTTCTTATTTTTTTCCTATTTTCTATTGTTATATTATCTTTAGTTTTCTATTTTATATTTTCAAATGTTGTCGGTATAATTTTATTGTCTTTGATCATATATCAAAATTTAGAAATTTTTTTATTATTTATAAATAATTATTTTACTTTTGATTATCGACAAGAGAACATTACATGTCAGTATAAATAATTACTTTTTCTTTTGCATCCCAACGGAAAACATTACATGTTGTCAGCATAATTTCATCATCTTTGAGTATATATCAAAATTAAATTTTATAAATATTTTATTATTTATAAATGATAATTTTACTTTTGAGTCCCTACGGGAAGTTATTTACTTTTTTACTTTTTAATATTTTAGTTTTTATTTCTTTTCGTTTTTTAATTTTCTTATTTTTTGTTTTTAATTTTATTTTTTAATTTTATCTTTATAATTTTTTTGTCATTTATAAATGATTATTTTGCTTTTAAGTCCCAACTGAGAAACATTACATGTTGTCAGCTTAATTTCACCATCTTTGATTGTGTATCAAAATTTATAGTTGTCTTTATTAAGGATTATTTTACTTTTTATTCTCGATGGATAAACATTATATGTCGGTATAAATAATTTTTTTTTGCGTCCCAACGAAGAATCATTACATTTTGTTGGTATAATTTTATTGTCTTTAAGCACATATCAAATTTTATAAATGTCCTACGAGAAATTTTTTTACTTTTTACTTTTTCTATTTTTTTATATTTATATTTCTTAAAGTTTTTTTTTAATTTAGTTTATCAATTTTTTAACTTTTTAATTTTAGTTAATATTTTATTTTTATAATTATCTTTATTATTTATAAAGTATAAATTATTATTTTACTTTTGGGCCATAACGAAGAAACTTTTATTGTTAATAAACGATTATTTTATTATTTATAAACAACTATTTTACTTTTTACTCTCGATGGAGAAACATTGTATGTTAGTATAAATGTTTACTTTTATTTTACTTTCTGACAGTGAAATATTACATGTTATCGGTATAATTTCATCGTCTTGAGCCCATATCAAAATTAAATTTTATAAATATTTTATTATTTATAAGTTATTATTTTACTTTTAAGTCTCTACGGAGAATTTTTTTACTTCTTAATTTTTTTCTTCAATTTATATTTCATTTTTTCTAAATGTTTCTTATTTCTTTAGTTTTTAATTTTTTTTAACATTTAATCTTTATAAATATATTTAGTATTTATAAATGATAAATAATTATTTTGCTTTTAAGTCCTAACGGGATAATATTACTTGTTTTCGGTATAATTTCATCATCTTTGAGCCCGTATAATCAAACTTTATGAATATTTTATTATATATAAACGATTATTTTACTTTTGAGTTCCTATGAAAAATTTTGTTTACTTCTTAATTTTTTTATTTTTCTTCCGTTTATATTTCCTGTTTTCTAATTTTTTTCCTTAGTTTTTTATTTTTTTATATTTAATCTTTGTAAATTTCTTTATTCTTTATAAATGATAAATAATTATTTTTTTAAGTCCCTGCGGGAAAATTTTATATATTTTCAGTATAATTTTTTGGTCTTTGATCATGTATCAAAATTTATAAATATCTTTATAATATATAAATAATTTTTTTAATTTTGATTCTCGATGGGAAAATATTATATGTCACTATAAACGATAACTTTTCTTTTGCGTCCCGACGGAAAAATATTACGTTTCTTTGATATAGTTTCATCTTTTTTAAGCATGTATCAAATTTTAGAAATATTTTATTATTTATAAATAATTATTTTACTTTTTAGTCCCGAAGAATTGACTTATGCATATCCACGGGTATTGTGCTAGTTTTGCTTAATAGACTCCGTAGTTTGCTTTTGTAAATTATTTGCGCTGGATAGTTCGTAAATTGTTTTCGTCAATATACTAGGAGTAGTACTTGGCGAATTGCGCAGGAACCAGTATGACGCTATTTTTTTTATTCGGCAAAGGATAATGCTTAATGTCGCGAAGAAGTTTATCGCGAAAACATCGCGAATGTTACGGCATCAGTTTACATATTTTATTTCCTTTTTCTCGTTGATTTTTTAATAAAGAGACGTTATGATTTTAGTCTCTCAAAATTTTTAAAAGTTTGTTTTTAGTCCCCAAAATTTCTAAAAGTTTGTTTTTAGTCTCTGCCACATAAGTACTGCGAAACGGCATCAGCGACAGGGATCAACAGAAAAACATTTTCAAATTTAAGGAACTAAAAATCTTTATTTTTTTTTTTAAGACTGAAAACGAATTTTGTAAATTTTTGAGAAAATTTCATATTTAAACCTAATGAAGCGGCAACAGCACATTTCTTTTCTTTTTTATTTTTAATAGTTGTTTAAAAAACTAATCCACTTCATTCGTGGAATTCGCGATCACTATTGGTCGCGATATATGGCACTTATGTTAAAAAAAGGGCGCTGCGTGTCTAATTTTTTGCGGCTCTCTTATTACTTTGTTTGCAAACTGATATTTAGTAAAAGATTTTAGGTTTAAATATGAAATTTCCTCAAAAATTTACAAAATTTGTTTTCAGTCTTAAAAAAAATTGAAGATTTTTAATCCCTTAAATTTGAAAATGTTTTTTGTTGATCCCTGTTGCCAACGCCGTTTCGTGGTACTTATGTGGCGGAGACTAAAAACAAACATTTAGAAATTTTAGGGACTAAAAACAAACTTTTAAAAATTTTAAGGGACTAAAATCATAAGATCTCTTTATTAAAAAATCAACGAGAAAAAGGAAATAAAATATGTAAGCTGATGCCGTAACATTCGCGATGTTTTCGCGATAAACTTCTTCGCGATATTAAGCATTATCCTTTGCCAGAAGTGCTATATCGCGACCGATAGTGATCGCGAATTCCACGAATGAAGTGGATTAGTTTTTTAAACAACTATTAAAAATAAAAAAGAAAAGAAATGTGCTGTTGCCGCTAATTTCTATTTTTCGCGTAACTATTAGCGCACTGCATAATGAACCTAAACGAGAACTCCATCTGAAGGACGAGACCCACACTGGCTGCCGTCACAAGACTTCTTCCTCTATGTAAGATGACTTTTTTTTATCAATTCTGTAGACATTTGATGCTTCATTATTTCATTTTATTGAAGCGATTGGATTCAGCGATGGGACTTGTATCAGTGATGCACTGTGAAGATAGGAAGCATTTTGAAGGAATGATTCAAGGGAAACAGGAATTGAAGAGAAGATACATGGCCACGTGGTTTGCGTGTATTTGGTCCCTGTGGAAAGCAAAAACAAGGCGGTGTTTCAAGGAGAGTGTGTTGATTTAGAGAAGATCATAGAGGAAACGAAATTGCTTGCATGGAACTGGCTAAATGCAGGAATTCAAGGCTTCAGATACTCAATTTCCCAATGGGTACAAAATCCTGCTGCCTGCCTTGGAATCTCCACGTGAGTAGGTGACTGTGTTAGGAAATACAAAATAGGTTGTGGAGGAGGAATAGGTTGAGTTTGGGGGTGTGGTGAGATGCAGGGACAGTTTACGTTTGACAAGAGCAAATTGATGCCTATACCAGAAATATGTTGGACTGGTTTTCAATTGTTTAAAGCACTGGGTAAGTGTTGGCAAATGAAGGAGGCAGGGGCGGTAATGCTTGGAGACAAACTAATATCTTATTGAATGGTAAGTTGGAAGCATCAAGGTGGGGTATAAATACTAATGAAGATGCCACGGTTTGGACACACTACTTGGAGGCGATTTAAACACTTATTGGCAAGGTTAGCACTTATGGGGGTTGGTCTTGACATTAAACAAATGAATAGACAGAGATCCTGTAAGTGCTTGTACCTGTGGTGCATTGTGGTCGCAGTTTTCATGTGAATTGTTAGCTGCTAGTGGACTTGCTATGGCAGCTCATGGTACATCGATTGGGTGTGGAATTAAATGGCTTGGCTATGATCCCTTACAATAAGACAGCAGGGAAACTCAACATAGCTGGAAGGAATTAGAAGTGCATCCAGAGTAGGGCTTTCAATTGGCCCAAGTGTGTTTAAAATTATTGGTCTGTTGTTTAATGAATTGGTGTAGGACAGTGATTTTGATTCATTTATTACTGTATAAAAGGCTCGGAGCCACTGTCATGAAGTGAATGATCAGCCATTTTGATACTCATTTGCTAAACTAGTTTTATTTTGTTTAACAGATTCAATATCTGATATTTGGTTCAGTAACTTTTTTTTTTGATGTTGTATTTGGTGCATTTTATCTGAGATTTAGCTTCTCTTAATAAAAATTGGACTTGTGCTGAAATTACCAAGAAAAAGGAAAGGAAAAAAAAAGAAGTAACAAGTTTCAGTACAATAACATATGGCATTCAAATATTCCAATTTAAGCACAATTCATACAATTTCGGTTGGGACATGTGGAGCTTGAGAGATATATGCTAGTCTTTGAATTCAACAACTTATGGGTCTAATTAGATGAGCTGCTAGCTGTCTAAGACAGCATTACAAGTGTCACAAATTTGAGGCAAAACAATGTGATCAACTTCACAAATAGTGCCTGCTGTCATGGAAATTCTGCACCCATGTTTTCTGGATTTCAGTTTTGGCCAGCACAAGCTAATTAAGAGGGACAAAATTCTAGTTGATTGATGTCACCAAATGATTGGTTTGAATGAAAGAAGATGATGTTGTCCAGAGACAGCTACAAACTTGTCTCAAGCTTTAGCAATTTCAAGACCCATTTCACTCCTTTTTTCCATGTGTTTCGGCCGATACCAATGTGGCAGCAGGGGACATCTTCATCCTTTTATGTTGTTAGCCAATACCAATGGTATGTTCATCCTTTTTGTTTCCACTAAAAAAAGCTTGAAATTCGGCAGGAGCTTCTATTTTGGGCTCTGGGTCAACGTAGGAGCTTCAATACCTCATCAAAGAAGACAATCATATACTTTAGAAAGACCGTTACCTGCAAAGAAACCACAAGTATTTTGCAATGATTAGAGGAACACTAACTGAGACATCAATGAAGTAATTAACAAATACAAAAGTAGAAACTCAGGGCATTGCCCAACAAAATAGACACATATTGCAATCCAAGCACCACTTGATAAACAAAGTCTCATTATTATCTTAACAATTGCATTTACTGACTCTTAAAAATCAACTTATGCTTCGGTGCCGTTCCCTAAGGCCATTTTTGCAAATTATTTTGAAGCATCACATGTCTACAAACACACTACAGTGAACACAATAGCCTGCCAATCGGTTTTCAAAGGCAATATCTGCCCAAATTGAAATCAATTTTCAATCAATTGGTGCATATTATCAGAACTTGAAATCAACATAATAGCATGTTACATACATAGCCATAGTGATTGCCATATTAGCTCTTTGTCTATTGGAAAGAAACTCACTTTTCAACACTCATTAGCCCTAGTGATTCACAGAGAAGTGAGGATCATAAACCGAAATGTACTGCTTACCTTTCTTTTCAATTTCATTAACTTGTGTCTTGTATGGAGATATGATTCCTTTGCTACTTTTCTTCCTTGTCCTTACAAACTCTGGTAGGGGAAAAAAAAACTAATGTATACGGCATATTATATCCTATGACTAACACAACTCATTGACAAAAGAATAGAAAGAGAAATTAATTTATTACGTTAGCAATCTAGAGAACACGAAACAATGGAACTCTAGAAAACCAAACCCCTCTCTTCATCAAATACCTTCCTTGCATCACATAAACAGAAAAATTCCATATACATGACCAGCAACGAAGTTCCAATCGCCGGTGAAGTGGGGAGAGAAAAGCAGGAGAGAATAACCGAAATAAAATGAGTGGAGTCCAAGTTGGGTCTCTTTGTTACCGAAGGTGAGGCCACTTTTTCCGGCGACAGTGGTAGCCATGTATTCAACGCCGTGAAATGATCGTGGACGTTGAAGAAGCTGAAGCTAATTCCACTAGAGAAACTGGAATGAAACTGAAGCTAACTCCATCAAAGAGAGAGAAAAGAAACTGAAGCGTAAACGTCGCTGCCACGTAATTCGCGATCCATTCGCGAGGGTTTTTCTCGCGAGATCCAGCATTTCTCTTTTTTTAATAGTTTTTTAGGAAAAAACGTAAAACTGGCCATCGTGATATTCGGGAAGGATATCCTTCGCTACATATAGCAGTATTGATTTCAATATAACCCACCAAGACTTTCGTCAAAAGCGCAAGGATATCACGATGGCCGGTTTTACGTTTTAGATTTTCTTAACAACATCTTGAAAAATGGGTCACATTTCAAAAGGACCATGGACGAACATCAATCAACGGCAATGGCGATGAAAAGTGGTAGCGCAATTACTTTGCAGTTAGGCGTGAACGTGAACACAAGAAGGGGGTTGAATTGTGTTAAAAACTTTTCGCAAACTATGCGTAAAAACTTCAAAAAAAGTTGTTCAAAACTGTTTTGTATATCGGATGCAGAGAATTAAACAGGACCGGATACAGAAATTTAAACAGTTTATAAAAACTTGTTTTACTGATCAAGGTAAAGATAAATAATGTAAAGCAGTAAAGGATGAGACTCAGAGATTTATACTAGTTCACCACCAACTGGTAGCTACGTCTAGTCCCTTCGTTCCCGAAGGATTTTCCACTATAATCAACTGACATAATTTCTCAAGAGTATTCTTCTGTCACAAACTTGACAATACTCTCAACTTCTCAAAACGACTCAGTACAGTCGAGCCTTTGAGGAACAGAGCCTTAACTAGGCCAAATACAGTTTTACAAAAAAGATTATGATTTTGATAACAATCAAAATAATTCTCACAGAGAGGATAAAAAGATTAAGCTCAAAACAGAATAGCTTTCTAGAAGAAAGTTTAAGACGCCGAGTTCAGTTCAATGTAGACCAGAAACTTGGCACGAAGCTTGATTGCACACTTGAGTAATATTGCTTTCAGAATGAAGTTTCTTCACCGTTTTTCTAACTGTTCTTCAATGAATACCTTGGGGTATTTATAGGAGTCTTCAAGGGTATTACCGTTGCAGTAAAAATATCTACTTGCTATTGAGTGAGATAATTTGAAATGTAGTCCTTTTCATCCTTTCCAGAGAATATCAGAATAGTACACATTACCGTTTTCGTACTATCTGCAATTTGCAATTGCCATGTACGATTTTTGTCTTATGCTAAAGGTGTACCTTTGCTTCCTCGTACATCAAAATGAGCGCACAAAATCAAATTCGAATTCGCCTGCACGTTTGAGGTCGAGAGCAAAACGTGATCACCACGTGCTTCATTAAAGAGATCAGACGCCGCTCGTAATGCAGGACGGACGTTCGTAGCAATTGAGTGTTTCACGTGTCAAGAAGTCACGCCGCCGACGCCACGTTAACAAGACGTCAAGTGGGTTCTGATGTCGACACTAGTGGATTGTATTCAATTCTTTTGTATATTTCTTCTTCTTTCTTGAGTGATTTGTACATATATAAATGAAGCTTTTGATACCTGTACACTCAAAGATATGTTAGAAGATAAATTGTTCTCTTTGAGAAATATTTCGTTATCATCAAAATTAATGAGGGTCTAAACTTCTCAATCGTTTAGGTTCCAACAATCTCCCCCTTTTTGATGATCACAAATATCTAAGGTTGATGAACAATTTAATTTCAAAATAACATTAAAAGTCTTCCCCTGACTTTAACACTTTTGATGTATAAGACAATTCTAGTATTAAGGCGATTGTTGATAAATAAATTTATTTAAGTGATCGCAAAAATGCATAGATGAATCAGAGCATATTTTTAACAAGGTGAGATCGGATGCTGATTTTCATTTTATCAAAAAGATTTTCATATTACCAACTTTATTGATCATTGTTAGATTATTGGGTCAATGAATATCAATGCAGTTAATAGATATTAGAGCAATGAATAACCATACAAGTGCTATGTATGAAATGATATGCATGATAAATTCAGTTTTAGTGTATTCATCGGACGGTGAATTTGTTAATCAGACTCTTCTCACGTGTTCATCAGACCTTTCTTTTACTCCCCTTTGTCATCGTGACAAAAGAGTGTAAAGCACATCATAGTCAAAAAGATGGCTTAGAAAAATTTGAATGTATATAAACAAATAATCGATAAAGGCATGTATAGTCGATAATCGTAAAAACACTGAATATATAAAAATAAGAGAGTACCCAAAAAAATTATATCACAAAAAATTTTAATGGTTTGGTGGTGGAGGAGGGATGTTAAGACGCTCATAAAGAAGTTTCAGCATTCTCCACCGAGTGACTTTCAGATTAGTAGCCTTCATTTCTTCAAACTCGCTTTAGGAATGGTGACCATTTCAACTGCAGGAGTAGAAGTAGAAGGTCCACTTCCAGTGCAGGTTTCATCTTACGATGCTCGCTAGCACCCAGCTGGAAAGCTTCAATCTCAAGTCCTTCTTTGTTGAGTCTTTTGAAAGAATGCATCATTTGGTATAAACCATTTGATGAGACTTCCAAGTTTCCTCCGCTCAGATTCGACTAAATTCTTCTCCTTTTCTCCACCTCTTCCGATACAAAGAAATTCATGAAGACCGCTTCCTATGCGTAAGACGCGGCAAAGGAAAGCCTCAAACTTATTCCTAGCTTCTTCTCCACATATCCTTCTGATGAATTCACTCAATGCTTCAGAAGCAAAAGAGATTCCTTCATTTTCTGCCAGGTACAATCCTCTAAGATTTTCCCTGTCATCTTCTGTAAGCACCAGGGGGACGAGGCATGATAACAAGGTTTTGTCTTTCCATGTCTTTGACCATTGACTCCAAGTGAATCCAATGTCAAAGTGCTTTGTCACTGCAGCCCATTGGACATAAGTCTTCATGCAACAGATGGTCCGACATCGAGCATCTGAACATATCATCGAAGTAAACTGTTCCCAGATTGATGTCAGTAATTCTGCTGATTGTGCCAACTGTTGGAATAGTGGCCTTCTCGGCATTGCAGCAGTTTGAGGAGTCAGTTCTCCATTCATCTTCCTTCAGAGAATTCAGGTAAAACCTTCTGGCATGATCCTCAGAGATCTTGGCAATCGGAAGCTTAGAGAATTCCTTAAGATTGTACTTCTTGGGAGCCTTCTCATACTCCGTGAGCCCGATCTTGCTGAATGGCTGCTTGCCAGGAGCAGGTTCTTTCCTTTTCCCAGGGATAGACCAAGGTAGCCACCTTTGTCTGTCTGGTACAATCTTCATCACATGCATTTAAGGATCCTCGAATCGCCTGACATTTCAATCTTCTTCATCTCAAGACAAGGTGCCATGAAGGCAGCTTTCTTCATCTATGATCCACCTTCCGCATTCTTCCAATGTGAGCGGTTGGGCCAGTAGTAGGGATCTAGGAAGGTCAACAGAGAAGAGAATTGCTCGCTACAGATCGGGTCTCAATCTTCCTTTAAATGACATCTGAAAGTGGTCTTCTCCATCCTTGAAGGTAGCACTCATCTGAGAGGCAATCTCCACCTGGGCACCCAGAGGTAAAGGTTTTCAAATGCCATGTGGAGGACGATTGTAGATGCTATGATATATCTCATACTTAACAAACCGTGGTTTGTTAATACATGAGACATTCTTCCTTCCACCCGTGTTCTGTAGGTTTATGGGTAATGGTGAGTAAGGTGGGAGTGGTTTTGGTGATTTTATAGGTTTTAGGTGTGTAGGGTTTGAAGGGATTAACGTGAGGTACTTTGAATAATAGATTAAAGGGATGAGAGTGAAGTTTGGAAATATATGTGGTAAGTGAAGTATTTGAGGAATTTTGTGGTAGGTCAAGGTTGAGTGTAGAGGATGATGGTTGGGTAGGTTTAGGGAAGGTAGAGGTTTGTCCGAGGCTCATTCTGGTTTTCTTGATTTGTGGTTGTGTTTGTGGTTGTGAAATAGACAATGGGGGTGCAGGAATAACATCATGAGCATCAAAGACAGATACTGATTCATCAGCAGTAAAATCAAGTACCTTTGGGTTAACCTCTGAAGACTTAACCAGCCTTCTTTTCGATCCTCTCGTGACAACAACAGCAGGAGGAGGAGGAGGGATTTGCTTCCCTTGACCGGACGCCAAGCATCCTTTTCACCGCTGGTCTAAATCAAGCTTTCCAAGACCTTTCTGATGGGAATTCTATCCTCATCTTCTGGTTCTTCAACAGTAGGTGCAGAAGCCACCTTCTGTTTTGTTCTTCTTGTCTCCCTTGAAGGAGACTCAGCAGGTCTTTTCACACCAGTCATTGAGCTTCTGGTGGTTTTCTTTTCAGCTTCTCCTTCCTGTTGCTCTATTTTCAATTTCTTGATCATAGAGCCAGTAATTAGCTGCATCCTGACCAAACTGTTGACTCCAAAAACTTCGGGACTAACAACAGCACCAACACCAAAGTATTTTTCTCTTTCCTCTGTGTTGATGAAGTCAGTCAGCTTCCTCACAACGCCGTCTTTGATCATCATAATGGAGAGAAGAACTCCATAAGGGATTATCTTGACGATATTCTTCTTATCGACACTCCTCCTTGAGAAGACAAGGGCATTTATCAGATTGTTGATAATCAACCTTGGCAGATTGATTTTCTTCCCATCCATGTAGTTCCTCATAATGAACTTTTTCTCATAGTTCACTATGTCGCTAGAGCCAGCCTTCAGAATCACGCTCTTGGCGATGATTTTGTGCAGTACTCGGTAGTGGCTTTTCAAGTCTTTGGCCGTGGGAGTGATGTTCTTCTTCTTCAGTTCACGGTAGTTCTCAAACAGGGCTTCGTTGACGTTTTCAAGTCCTCTGTAAGCATCAGCCCAGTTTGAATGGTAACTGATTCCTTCACACTGACACTTGATCGTCTGAGCAATAGAGTTGATGGTGAAGCGTAGTTTGAAGCCTTTGATGTGTCCTTCTATGACTTCCCCCAGATGTAAGTATGCATTCCCCCAAAACTCCTTAATAGCGTAGCTCAGTACATCAACTGGTTCCCAGATAAAGTAGTTTTTCCAGCCCAGTTTATCAAGACCTTCTTCAAAATCAAAACCGTACAGCTTGAAGTTCTCAAAATCAACTCAGTTCTCATTCATAAGTTTTGCCTCAGAGAAGACGTCGAAGGCAGCAGTGTATTGTCCAACCTTTCTGTCGGCCATTGTAGCAGTTGAAGAGAAGGTGATGGAGGTTTTAGGGTTCGAAAATACAGAGAGAGAGAGAGAGAAAGAGAACGGTTTTGCAGAAAACACAGAGTGAAGTGATGGAGCGAAAAATGTGGAGTAGTGGGAAAGTTGATAGAAAAAGGTACAGTCTTTTTTCAAAAAATCGCTTCGTATTTTCACATAAAAATTAAATCAAAAACAAAATAAAATAAAGATTCGCCTTTTCATTAAATGCAGACGCCAAAAGAAAAGTAAGATCAAGAAAAATATTTTATCGAAAGACATAAATAATTATGACTCAATAGATGTGATGAGACGCTTAAGTCTTTAACACGTGTGACACGTGTGGGTGTGCTCGGACGCACGCAACCGATTCACCAGACGATAAGTTATGATGCATATGACAAATAAGATGCTTATTCATATACATGCTTATGTCATACCAGATGCTGAGATTTTGTATATTATCTGAAGTTGAGATTAATCATTCTTCTATAAGATGAAAATTTAAATTTCTTCTTATAAAATTGAATCTATCTTCAGCAAGGGGTTTTGTAAATATGTCACCAATCGATGATCAGTGTCTACAAATTTTATTTATAGAATACCCTTCTGAACATAGTCTCTTATGAAGTGATGCTTAATCTCAATGTGCTTGGCCCGTGAATGCAATATGGGATTTTTAGTAAGACAGATTGCAGAAGTATTGTCACAAAAGATAGGAATGTTACTCTCTTTTATCAGATAGTCTTCAAGTTGATATTTCATCCACAGAAGTTGAGAGCTGCAACTTGCTGCTGAAATATACTCAGCTTCTGCTGTTGAGAGTGCAATCGTGCTTTGCCTTTTTCTTGACCAAGATACAAAATTTGCTCCAAGGAATTGGAAGCTTCTACTTGTGCTTTTTCTTTCAATTCGGTCTCCAGCAAAGTCAGCATCACAGAAACCTACTAACTTGTAATCTTTTGATTTCTTATAAAGCAAACCAAGATTAGTAGATCCTTGCAAATATCTAAAGATTCTTTTAACAGCACTCAAATGTGATTCTCTAGGATCTGATTGAAACCTAGCACACATACAGACACTGAACATAATATCAGGTCTTGAAGCTGTAAGATAAAGTAGAGATCCAATCATACCTCTATACATCTTCTGATCTACCTTTTTAGTAGTTTCATCTTTACCAAGAATACATGTGGGATGCATAGGAGTACACATAGGTTTGCAGTCCACCATTTTGAATTTCTTTAGCAATTCCTTGATATATTTGCTTTGATGTATATATATACCATTATTGCATTGTTTGATTTGAATTCCAAGGAAAAACATCAATTCACCCATCATGCTCATCTCGAATTCAGCCTGCATTAGCTTAGAAAATTCTTTGCAAAGGCTTTCATTAGTAGCTCCAAAAATAATGTCATCAACATATATTTGAACAATTATAACGTGCTTGTTTGATGTTTTTCTAAAAAGAGTGGTGTCTACTAAACCTCTGGTAAATCCATTTTTCATCAAAAATGTACTCAATCTTTCATACCAAGCTCTGGGAGCTTGCTTAAGACCATAAAGGGCCTTTTTGAGTTTGAAGACATGTTCTGGAAATTCAATGTCTTCGAATCCAGGAGGTTGTTTTACAAAGACTTCCTCAGTTATAAAACCATTCAAGAAGGCACTTTTCACATCCGTTTGATAAAGAATTATATCATGATGTGCAGCAAAAGAAAGCAAAATGCGTATAGCTTCTAACCTTGCAACAGGTGCAAATGTTTCTGTAAAATCAATACCTTCTTCCTGTGAGTACCCTTGAGCAACTAATCTTGCCTTGTTTCTCACAACCTTTCCATCTTCATCAAGCTTGTTTCTAAATACCCATTTAGTGCCAATAGCTTGCTTATCTTCTGGTAAGGTAACCAGCTTCCATACATCGTTTCTTTGGAACTGATTCAACTCTTCTTGCATGGCCAGAATCCAGCCTTCATCTTTCAATGCTTGATCAATCGTTTTAGGTTCTATTTCTGATAGTAGTGCCATATCTGCATGCTCTTTAAAAGAGGATCTGATTCTTACTTTATCTCCAGGTTTTCCTATGATTTGATCTTTAGGATGATTGGCTTTGTACTTCCAAATTCTTCTCAATTCACTCAAGATTCTTGTGTCTGGTCACCACCGGACGATGAAGATGTAGGTTCACTATTTGTAGTATTACCTATATTTAATTCTGAAAACAATGCATCTAGCTCTGACATGGCTGTGTCAGGCTTCTTGTCATCAAATTTGACATGAATGGATTCTTCCACTGTCATAGTTTCTTTATTGTATATTATAAAAGCTTTAGATCTTTCAGAATATCCCAAAAAGATTCCTTTGTCAGCTTTTGAATCAAACTTACCAAGCTGATCCTTAGTATTTAAAATGTAACACGTGCAACCAAATGAATGAAAATATGATATGTTTGGTTTCCTTCCTTTCCACAGTTCATATGGGGTCTTTTTCAAAATAGGTCTAATAGAAATTCTATTTTGAATGTAACAAGTCGTGTTATCGCTTCGCCAAAAATATTTTGCAATATTAGCCTCATTGATCATGGTCCTGGCCATTTCTTGGAGGGGCCTATTTTTCCTTTCTACAACACCATTTTGTTGAGGTGTTCTAGGAGAGGAGAAATTGTGGGAGATGCCGTTATCATCGCAAATTTTTGAAAGCTTTCATTTTCAAATTCTCCCCCATGATCACTTCTAATAGAAGATATGCAAATTCCTTTTTCATTTTGAACTGTTTTGCAGAATACAGTAAATACCTTGTATGACTCATCTTTGTGAGCAAGGAATCTAACCCATGTCCATCTAGTGAAATCATCAACAATGACTAACCCATATTTCTTTCCAGTTAAAGAGGTTGTCCTTGTTGGACCAAAAAGATCAAGATGCAAAAGCTCAAGTGGTCTAGAGGTTGAAACAACATTTTTTGAATGAAAAGAAGTTTTAACTTGTTTTCCTCTTTGACATGCCTCACAGAGAGCATCATACTGATACTTGAGATTTGGTAAGCCTCTGACAAGACTGTGCTTGTTTAATTTTGAGATTAATCTCAAATTGGCATGACCTAATCTCTTGTGCCAAATCCATTGTTCTTCGTCAACAGACATGAGACACTTGACATCTTGTTTTGCAAGTTCCGAGAGATCAATTTTGTAAATATTTTGTTTCCTCTTAGCAGTAAAGAAAGTAGAGCCGTCTTTCTTGCTTTTTACTAGACATCCAGTTTCTGTAAAGATGACTTCATAACCATTGTCACATAATTGACTTATGCTCAATAAGTTATGTTTAAGTCCTTCAACATATAGTACATTATCAATAGAGGGAAGAGAGCCTTTACCAATGCGACCAATTCCAACTATTTTACCTTTATGGTTTCCTCCGAAACCAACGAATCCAGCTTTTTTAGGCCTTAGTTCTTGGAACATATGCTTTTCTCCCGTCATGTGACGCGAGCATCCACTGTCTAAGTACCAAGATAGGTGTGTTGACTTTGTTGCTAAGCATGTCTGCAACATAGACTATTTTATCTTTAGGTACCCATATCTTTTTGGGTCCTTTCTTGTTAGTTCTTGAAGGAGGCGTATCCTTCACAGTTTTAAAAACAGTACATGCACTTTTCAAATGACCAGGTTTATTGCAGTAAGTACAGTGCAAGCATTTACTATGATTATTGGATTTATCAGATGCTGAATCATTTTCTAAAAGAGGTTCATCTGATACATAACCAAGACCATGAGTTGTCGTTTTACTGACACCCCAAATCATTGAAGCTTGCTTGCTACGAGTTACACTCTCTGCAAGAAACTTTTGGAAAGCATATTCATAATCATTTGATTTGCATTTAGGATTGCCTGTAACTTTAGAGCTTTCAGCTTGAGAGCTCTCAGCTTCTGATTGCTTATTAGCGATCAGACGCTGGTTATCCATCAGATGCTGATTTTCAGTTTTCAGCTTCTGATTTTCTTTGTTGAGTACAGATTTTTCTTTGTTTAAAGCTTGAAAATCTTGTGATAATTTTGAAAATTTCTTTTTCAAATTCTTATACTCAACAGATAGAGTGGCAGAGTCCTTAAGAAGATCATCAAATGCAAGTTGAAGTTCAGAGTATGAATCATATACTATTACCTCTTCAACTTCTTCTTCTGAATCAAGGTCAGTGTCTGCCATGAGAGTGAGATTTGCTTCTACTTCATTATCTTCCTCAGATGAGGATGAATCTAGATCTTCCCATGTAACCATGAGACTCTTCTTATTTTTCTTGAAAGAACTTCTTGTGGACTTCTCCTTAAGATTAGGACATTCGGACTTGAAATGTCCAGGCTTTTTACATTCATAGCAAATGACTTGAGCCTTGTCCTTGCTCTCTTTCTTGTCCTTAGTATCTTTCTTCCAAACTTCCTTCAAGTTTCTTTTCTTCCACATTCTTTGTATCTTTCTCGATATAAACGCGAGCTCATCTTACGATGTGTCGGATCTCCTTCAAGCTTCATCTTGATTCTTCTTCTTCACCGGGCGGCTTTGGAAGAACTGACTTTATTTTGAGAGACTTTTAAGGCAGTAGACTTGCGTTTTTTGACTCGTTGTTCTTCATTTAGATCAAGTTCATGAGCTTTCAACAAACTCATAAGATCTTCAAGTCGTAAGACATTTAGATCTTTGCTTCTGAATAGCAGTGACCTTGGGTCTCCACTGCTTAGTCAAGCTTCTTAAGATCTTTCTAATATGGTCAGGTGTAGTGTAACTTTTTCCAAGGGCCTGTAACCCATGAACCAGTGTTTGAAATCTTCCAAACATGGTTTCAATGTTTTCACCATTTTCCATTTTGAATAACTCATATTGGCGAACCAACATGCTAGCTTTGGTTTCTCTTACTTGGGCAGAGCCTTCCTAAGATAAAACAAGTGAGTCCCAGATTTCTTTGGCAGTATCAAATTTGCCACATTTATCATATTCTTTTTATGTCATAGCACAGATAAGAATAAATCTAGCCTTTTGATTGATTTGATATCTCTTTTTCTGTTCATCATTCCAATCTTCTTTGGCTATCGCAACACCACGAGGATTAGTGGGAGGAATGTAACCACTTTGAATTATATCCCACAACTCAAGTTGTTGTGTCTCAAAGAAAGCTTTTATCTTATCTTTCCAGTAATCAAATTTTTCTCCATCGAATAGAGGAGGACGGTTCATATGACCACCTTGATGAGACATGTTCACGTATAGGATCTTTTCTCTTAACATCATAAGTGCTTAACCAAGAGGCCGAGCTCTGGTACCAATTGAACGTGAACACAAGAAGGGGGGTTGAATTGTGTTAAAAACTTTTCGCAAACTATGCGTAAAAACTTCAAAAGAAGTTGTTCAAAACTGTTTTGTATATCGGATGCAGAGAATTAAACAGGACCGGATGCAGAAATTTAAAAAGTTTATAAAAACTTGTTTTACTGATCAAGGTAAAGATAAATAATGTAAAGCAGTAAAGGATGAGACTCAGAGATTTATACTAGTTCACCACCAACTGGTAGCTACGTCTAGTCCCTTCGTCCCTGAAGGATTTTCCACTATAATCAACTGATTACAATTTACTCAAGAGTATTCTTCTGTCACAAACTTGACAATACTCTCAACTTCTCAAAACGACTAAGTACAGTCGAGCCTTTGAGGAACAGAGCCTTAACTAGGCCAAATACAGTTTTACAAAAGAGATTATGATTTTGATAACAATCAAAATAACTCTCACAGAGGATGAAAAGATTAAGCTCAAAACAGAATAGCTTTCTAGAAGAAAGTATAAGACGTTGAGTTCAGTTCAATGTAGACCAGAAACTTGGCACGAAGCTTGATTGCACACTTGAGTAATATTTCTTTCAGAATGAAGTTTCTTCACCGTTTTTCTAACTTTTCTTCAATGAATACCTTGGGGTATTTATAGGAGTCTTCAAGGGTATTACCGTTGCAGTAAAAATATCTCCTTGCTATTGAGTGAGGTAATTTGAAATGTAGTCCTTTTCATCCTTTCCAGAGAATATCAGAATAGTACACATTACCGTTTTCGTACTATCTGCAATTTGCAATTGCCTTGTACGATTTTTGTCTTATGCTAAAGGTGTCACCTTTGCTTCCTCGTATATCAAAATGAGCGCACAAAATCAAATTCGAATTTCGTTCCAGAACAGTCTGAGGTTGAGAGCAAAAACGTGATCATCACGTGCTTCATTAAAGAAATCGACGCCGCTCGTAGCAGAGGAAGGACACTCGTAGCAATTGAGTGTTCCACGTGTCAAGAAGTCACGCTGCTGGACGCTTGCTGTTAACAAGACGCTGAAGTGGGTTCGGATGCTGACACTAGTGGATTGTATTCAATTCTTTTGTATATTTCTTCTTCTTTCTTGAGTGATTTGTACATATATAAATGAAGCTTTTGATACCTGTACACTCAAAGATATGTTAGAAGATAAATTGTTCTCTTTGAGAAATATTTTGTTATCATCAAAATTAATGAGGGTCTAAACTTCTCAATCGTTTAGGTTCCAACAAGGCGATGGTTATACCAACGATTACTTGCGGTTATGCAAGAAATGAAGCAAGGGGTCAATGGTGGGTTAGCGGGTGTAGTAGCGCAGTGATCGGCGGTGGCTCGATTGGTTGACGGTGTCTTGTGGTTTCACTATTCTCAATATTTCCGACAAGGTAACTGCACAGTGAAGGTAGACGAGAGAAACTGGACAAGCATAATTGAAGATGAAGTTTTATTTAATTTTAGATTTTTTATTTTAATAACACGTAGACAGGTAGACTTCGTGAAATTCGTGAAGAATTCCCTCGCGATATATAGCATTGCCGTATTGAAATCAACCGTTGAAAAGCGTTTCGCGAGTATCGTGATTTCATCCATCCTTTCGTTAGATTTAGCATTTTCCTTTTTTTATTAAGCTCCCATTGAACGTTTCATTATGATGTACTCCATAACTATTTTTCATGCTCCATTTCGTAAATTGTTTTCGTTAGTATACTAGGAGTAGTACTATTTTTTTATTTATGGAAATTTTTTAGTGGCAAACACAAATGTGTAGTTCTAGAAAAAATTTAAGAACTTTAAAAGGCTCTAAGTTGGCTGCACAATTTGGAACATTAAATAATCTGCACAATTTTTTAGCGTGACATTAAAAGGCTATGAGAAGATGGAAAGGTTTGAATAAAGTTCTGTGTGATAAAAAATAAACAATAAATAGGGGTATTTTAGTCTATTTTTTTTAAATTGATGATTTCTTAGTCTGTGTCAAACGCTAAAACACCCAAATATATGAGACGGGGGATTTTCAGATTTTAGCCTAAGACGGTAGTACATTTTAAATCTAAAGTCATAAACTAGTAACTTGCACGTCTCGTTCGTTTTTACGCATGTGTGTAAATAGTCTGTTAGTAAATAGTCAAACAGTTGGACGTTATATACTAATAAGATATTGTCAATACTAGATTCATGTTCTGTTATATTCAAATAAGTTTTTCTATAATAAATACATGCATAAAATTGAAATGTGCTCAAAGACAATGAGAGAAGAGCTAAAATCATTTAAAATAAAATGACTAAAGTATCCTTATAAAAAATTATAAAGATTTAAAAGTAAATCAATTCCTCATCTTCATTAAAATCTCTTTCATCCCCTTCTGATCCAATTAAACAAAGGCATTCTTCCCCTGCCCTCCCCTCCCCTCTCCCATCCTCCCAACCAACGCAATATCAAATTAAATTTCTCCCCTTTCTCTTTGTTTGAACCAAACATACCCTAAAGTAGTTGACTCAACAGTAATTTTTTTTATTAACAAAGAAACAACAATAATCCTTTTTTTGTCGAAGATGTAATTATATTAAAGGAATTATTAAATACACCCCCAGACATTGCTAGCACACACCCCTGGCCCTTTTTATATTTTTTTTTCTTTTCATGTTTACCCTTTTTCGGAATTACATTTACATATGAAGCTTTGTCCGTAAATGTATTTTCGGAAACACACTAAAACTCGTTTTTTAAAAACTCCCTCACCCGCATCGTCCCTCTCACTCACTCACTTTGCCTCACCTCTCTTCATCTTCCTATCCACTCTTCCACTTTTTCTCTCCCAAATCACACACCCCAAAACCCATCCCTTAAAACTCCAATGCTATTCTCCTATCTCACAAAAACAAAACTCAGATAATATATCTCTTTCTTCTTCTTTTCGGTTTTCCACCTTTTTTTTCGCGGTTTATAGTTGTGTCTGAAAATGGTTTTTCGAACACGGTTAGGTTGCCACCGCAAACAGAGAGTGTAACAAGTTCAAGTAGTCCCTGCGACCTAGGAGGTACCCACACAGGTCGGGGAGATGTCGCTACCACCTCATAAAACACAACAAGTGTCAAACCCGCGTTGATAACGAAGGAGAGTGAAGGAAAGAAAATGAAAAAACTCTAAGGTGGAGTGTTTTGAATCACTTCTATCGTTACATATGTCGATGCGACCTCAACCGTTCAAAGTGTCAGTGTGATCTCAACTGTGCGCAACATAATTTATTTAATTGATGAGATGTAATCCATTCTTTTACTGAAACACATGCTAGCACTGATGCGTCAGGGGTGTAGTAGCAAAAACACATATTTTTTTAGACATTTATAACCTCTAGAAACACACTTCTAGACGATAATTATACTTTTCCTGAAATACATTTACGGAGACAAACTAGAGTTTGTCCATAAATGCATTTTTAGAATTCCTAATTGTTTGTTCGCAAATATAGTTCCAGATGTTATAAATTGTTTGTAAATAACTCTATTAAAGACTAATTTATCTGTGACTTAGATTTATCACGTTTGAAAATAGATTTAGGGATTTAATAATTCCTTTATATTAAACCACCATTGGCCACCTAGCCCCATAAGTGGTCCAGCGAATAAGGCCCATACGACCTACTCACGCAAGCTCTCGACAAAAAACGATACGGCTAAATTGAGCTGCACCTTTGACCAAAAATATTTGAGCTGCGCCGATAGGAAAGTACACAAATCAAACAAGTACATTTTGAACTTTGAACTAAACACTCTGAAGTTTGAACTAACTCTCAAAAACCTTCCAGGTTTTCTTTTCTCTTTTCCATGTTTGGACTTTTTCTTAGTGGGCTTGGTGCGCTCAGCCCAGAGATTGGCTTGTGAGATGCTTCAGCTGGCAGTGTGTCTTATCAATTACTTAATAGAAAATTAACAAAGTTATATTATTTAAATGATAAAATTACTTCAGAGATCTTTTATCTTAATTTAAAGTTTCATATCGATCTTTTATCTTTTTTTTTCTTCTCAAGTTAGTCCTTTAAGTATTAAAACATTAGCACCGTTAGACTTAATGTAAGTTTCTGTCTAACACCATTACAAAACATCCTATATGTATGTTATGTTGCTTATGTGGAGGTTAATATGCCCATGTATTTGTTCCACCACTACAACATATTGTTAAAAAAAAGTGTCACCTTAAACAGTGCTACATAATAAAAGCGCTGTTTATAAATCATAGAAGGCCTTAAACAACGCTTCCTAGAGAAAGCGCTGATTAAAAATTTTAAATAGACAGTGCTCATTCGAGAAAACACTATTAAAGAGACACACGGGACATAGCCAGCGCTTATTCAAGAAAGCGTTGTTTATTTGGGTGATATAACCAGCGCTTGTTCAATAAAACGCTGTTTATTTTCGTAATATAACCAGCGCTTATTCAAGAAAATAATGTCTAATGTTTTTTCTAAAATTTTAATCTACTCAAATGTAACAGCTAGCTCTCATTCCCTCGTTCTCTCGCAAACAAAACAGTGGAAACACAGAAGAGCTTCATTTTCTCTTCGATTTCTCTACGCCGCGTCTTCATCTTTAACCACAATACCATCGTCGTCTCAGCTCTCTCTCCGAAACCACGACTCTCATTGTCCCTCTCTAAAACGCGCGCAAAGATGACCACGGCTGCCTAGCCACTCTTTCTTGTGCTTCGTCCTCCTCTCCACCGTCGCCCTTCTTCCTTGTTCCTCTTCCGGTTGTGAAGCTCTGAAACCACCGGCGCTAAAGCTCGAGGTCATGGGATTGGGTCTGGAAAGGGTAAGACTGATGGGTTTGGTCACAAGGGTCAGAGAGTCTGGCCCCTCTTCATCGAAGAGTGCCCAAACGTGGGTTTAAGAACCCATTTAGCCTCACTTTTTAGGTACTTTTATTTTCTTCATGTTTATATATGTTATTAGCTTTCTGTTTAATGCCTCAGGAGATAGGGAAAAACAGAACTGCAAATTTTCTTTTGGTGTGTTGGTTTTTCTTAAACCATTTCAAATATTTAACCTGGACTTTCACCATTGGTATCTAGTATTTTTGCAGTATCAGACAAATTATTGAGCCTTATAAAATCCTTTGATGGAACAAGTGTGCTTCCTGATAGGCCATATTTGGTTTTTTTTATTGTTGTTGTTTGGGGTTATTCATTTACACATTTGTTTGTTTGGCAATTGGCACTTGTGTTTTTTTTTCCTTGTTCCATTTTGTTCATTATAGAAATAGCTTGGTTTGCATCTATTGTAGAAAATATGGTACAATTTTGTCTCTGCCATCACCTATGGCAAACTTGGCTATCCTATCATTTGAAATTGATTAGACTTCAATTAATTTTATTTTGATTCCAGTTGAAACGGTTGTAAAATCTGACTAGTTGAAACTACGAATGTTAATGCTGAACAGAACTTCTAATTAGTAGGCTTTATAATTTGTGGAATTTGATTGGATTGGATATATTTCAGAATGTCCATATTTTAGAGGAGACTCTGCCAAAATTTTGTTAAAAGTTGGAACTTTGAAGTGTCTTATGGTTGATTGGATTGGATTAGCTATTAACATGTATGTAGATTGCAGATAGCTAGATGGCTTCTCCCAGACATGAGACTGCTGCTCATGATAGTAATGTTGCGGCGGCCCAAACTGTTAAGCGTCGTCTCCGGGGACCGACTGTCAAGAAGAATCTCATTTGAGGTAGAAGTAGAGGACACAGACCAGTTGTAAGTTACTTACTAATTAATATAATTAGATTTTTTTTTCTATTTATTATCTAATGTTGCACACTTAATTTGTATAGGTTGAATGGAATCTTAAAGGTCAACCTGTAGGCAGAAATGGCAGAAAGTTGATTAGTTTCATTGGATCTCAAGTGTGCCAGACTTTTCCAATTACTTTTACTAGTTGGGGGGAGAGAAATAATCCAGTATTGGGATTGATTGAAAGAGGAGCTTTGGTGCGAGATACCAGTATACACAATCAGTTGTATTTTTTAAATGAGAATGTAAATATACTTACCTTACCATTTTGTACTTGTTAATGTATTTGCAAAAAACATTTGATGTTGATGACACACATAAGGACATTATACTTAAGATTGGCAGAAAATCTCTTCAAAATTTTCGAACATGGTTGTCCAATACTTGGCTGAGAGATGAAAATGACAATGTTAGATATGAACCTCCACCTAATTATGAATCAGTCATAGGAGTGGATGCCTGGAAAGAATTTGTAGCAAAACACACCAAAGACCCTGAATTTCTGGTATACTTATATATGTCCCTACTTGTATATGTCTATATTTGTATACTTATATGTTTGTTCCCAAGCACATTTATATGTCTATATAGGGAACACGTAATGCAAATTAGCTGAGAGCATCAAATCATCCTCACCCACACATAGGAGGGGCTAAAGGGTATCCCGATATTGAGAAAGATTTGGTATATATGCAGAGTAACCCTAAATTATACGTAACCTTAAACCCTAAACCTAATTAACACTGATTAATTTCAATTTCTTTGTTAGTTTGTATAGTTGAAGATGACTGGAGTTTACATCAACATCAATTGATCACCATTACTTGTGGATAGAAGCCCGCCGCAACAAGGATGGTCTGATTGTGGACCCCCCACTATGGATGTTGCTGATAAAATTGTAAGAATGATAGATTAATATTTAACATTTTCATTTGCAATTTTCTTATGCTAGTGCTAATATTTAACAATCTTTGTTAATAATATTTGTGTGTCTCAGGATGAACTATCACAAAAGTCTGTGACACGGGGGGTTGTAACAGACATCCTTATCGAAGCCATACCAATCAGAGAGTATTCTGGTCGGGTAAGGGGCGTGGGATTTAGTGTTTCTCGAAAGGCTATTTTTGGTAAACCAAAGCGTGCTAGAAAAGATGAAAATGAAGAGTTGAAAATGATGGTAGCCCATCTCTTTCGGGAGGTCCAAGAATTGAAAAGTAATATGCATCAGAACAAGGGACCGGTAGAGATGGATCAACACCTTAGCGCCAAAGATAGCGCCAAAAAAAGCGCCAGAGATAGTTGTACTCTTAAGTCACACAAGGTAAATCAAATTACTTCAAAGACTTGTTTGGTAGATTAAGTATTTGTGAATTGCATACTAGGTAGACTTGTATAGTGACTTGTCCATATTGGTGCATATTTGTGCTGGCTGGTATATGGTATTTTTTGTTGTTACAGGTATTAGATAAATTTTGGAATGTCCATATTTTAGGGGAGACTCTGCCAAAATTTTGTTAGAAATTCAAATTGAAGTATAAAAATATTCTAATTTAATATTATTGTGGATCTTGATTACTTAATGAACCGGTGGACGTAATGGAACCGGTACTAGAGGAACACGAGCCTACTTTACCCATGGATAGATGCACTATTAAGTCATCTGAGGTAATTGAGCATTAGAAATTGTTCTCGTTACTTGTACGTATTGCATCATTGATTTATCATGTCTAATATTTTGTTTATTAATTCATGGTTTAGGGCATCGTAGAGTGTTCCTTGTTTTTGCTTGGCTCGTCTCGACCGGTTGGTAAGGGCATTTCTTACACCGATTTAAGTGTTATGTTGCACAATCGTCCATTACCTCTCGGTCATGTGAAAGTTAGAGTTGACGTTGCTTACAAGGCGGAAGCACTGTTGCCAATTCCACTTGAGGACGTAGGTATCAACAACGTGGGAGAGGCAGTAGGTACCTTTGTGGCATGGCCGCAGCAACTCGTAAGAGTAAGTGACGTGTTATTTTTTTAATAAACATGACTCATAATCATATATTTATTAAATTACGTGGTCACTAACTATGTATCTTACTGAAATTAATGCAAAATATTTAGGTATCCGTATAATCCAAACCCAAGGACAAGGTTAAGGGCAACAGGAAGCAGCAAACAGTTGGGTCAGTTAGGTCCCCAGCAAAGAATCAGGGCAACCCTCAACCTTCCCCTTCCACATCTCCTGTTACACCTTTTTTTTTTTTTACTTTTCTTCAAGTCTATGCTAATGCTAATCTGGTTGATGGAGCAACCCTGAATGTAAATATTCCTCCAGAAGTTTTGGAGCATACAGAAGATTTTCCCTTGTATTTCGGTGCCAAGGAAGAACTGTCTGAAATTTTTACTTATGGCGCTTGGATCAGTCAGATTACTATTATTGTATATATGAGGTACTACATTTAAATTTAAACTATACGTGTTTTTTCATTGTTTCACCTAAATTAATATTGAAGTTATTATTAATTCATTAATTTGTATACATTTAATTTAAGGTACTTGTATTATGAGATACTGGTCATAGAAGGACGGGCTCAGAGGTTTGTGTTCTTGTACCCAGAGAGCACAAATTTGTCATTTGACAAGCTTGTCGCGGCTAAAACATATATATCTAAACGCTTGGCACTAGGAAACCCTGAGTCTGAGACATTGTTTCTGTCACCGTGTAACGTAGGGTGAGTCATTTAATTTAATCATATATATATATATATTAATTTTTGTAAAATGTGATGACTTGCTAATTAGGATTTCCTTAATTAACTTTTTTGTAGGCAACATTGGGTATTGTTAGCAATCAATATTAATGCAAACACAGTGTAACACCTTTTCGAGACAAGACGTAATCTTATTTATTTAGTACAAAAGTAGTTCAACTAAGACAAATACATAATTTATTTATTACAAAACATATCACATATACAAGTACAAACATGACTCTACACCCACATGGGTGACAAAAAACACACTGGCCGTGACGTACATATTCATCTTTGCCTCAAAGAAGGCCACTCAAAAACTTTCCATCCACTTCTTACAGGTTGTTCTTGCCCATCTGTTATATAATAACATACAATAAAAATACATAAGAAAACACTGGGGTAAGATATCCATTAATCTCCACCAAACAGGAAAATAGCATAGTAGAGTACCTATTACCATGTCTAGCACAATATACCATCAGACTGTTGGCTTTATTGGTCAGCGTCACCCTTAGGATTCGATAGGCTTAACATCCCAACCCATGGCTCCTATAATGGGCGTAGCCCCTTGAGCTTGATGTGGTTCTGAGTATCCTTAAGGAAATAAAGTTGTGCCATTGCTAAAAGCTATAGCTTTTAGCCGAGTGGTAAGTGCTTGATTCAACAAGTGGTATCAGAGGAAGGTCATGGATTCGAATCCCCGGGTGACACTGGGGGGGAGATTGTTGGCTTTATTGGTCAACGTCACCCTTATGATTCGATGGGCTTAACATCCCAATCCATAGCGCCTATAATGGGCGCAGCCCCTTAAGCTTGATGCGGTTCTGAGTAACCTTAAGGAAATAAAGTTGCGTTCTTGCTAACAGCTATAGATTTTAGCCGAGTGGTAAGCGCTTGATCCAACACACACCATGACTAATATCAACACAATCGTCATCACAAATATTAGCACAACTGCTACCACAGATACCTTGCTCATACTCTTTAGCACACTATCACAGACCAGACTATACTGATACGTCATACCGACAAACTTGACCATACGGTTACATCACAGACTGAAAAGTGTCACTGATCATTCGGGCTGATACCGGCCCTACTCCCTAGACCGATCACCAGTCCTAAGGCATCGAATACGATGAGTTAGTTTGTCCCGGGAACAAATCCTGATATGCTACTATCTCTGATCACTGGTTATGGCATCCCATACTACCATACCCAATTACTGGAGTAAGGTACCATCCTGCGCACAAGGACGACATTCCCTTAACAGGAATGGCCAAGATTGTCCACCCATCAGACGTGGAGTCCTGGAGACTACTCTCAAGACCACCAACTATCCCCAATACTACTCCGTACTTTGGTACCACGGACATGGAGAGACTCTTCGGGAAGACCGAGAACCATTCTCTCAAGGTTTTGGTCGAGAACCATTCTCTCAAGACCATCGACTATCTCAACACCATTTCGTCTGTACCTCCATACGCCAACCTCAGGTACACTGACCCGGCCCTCACCACTATCACAGGGTATCGATGGTAATACCTACTATTACCATCTAGGGATTCGCAAACCTCTAACTAGAGGGCGGCACTCTTGACTCTAGGACCACACATCAATCAACATACTCACAGATATTATATGCAACTAGCAAATAAGTATCTGACATGATTCAGAATACCATCAACCATGATTTATCATAACCTATTATCATATAGATTATCCCTAACGTCGCATAAGCGACTATTTACTAATCTCATAAACACGACCTATGTCAGTTTGTTGGTCTACGGTGACTATCCTTAGCCACTGTACACCGCAACCCCTCTCCTAAGGTGTTGCTACTACCAACCCGTAGTAGGGCTAATGAACCCTACACATACTAACAGTGCTATTCTACTACCTATTTTTCCTAGAGATTAAGGTATCTTCCCCCTTACCTAGCCTAGAAGACTGTTGCCGCTCTCGTCCTTTGCTCTTCCCTCTCTCGAGCTCCTCCACGCCCTTCACGCTCTCCTAAGGGCCCTTGGAAGAACTTGGGCTGAATAGAGGGGATCAAGGCCTATTTATAGGCATAAATCGGCCCATCGCGTCGCGACCATAGTACACGTGAATCTCACCACGTCGCGATATGGGACACGTGTCAGCCATCATGCGTTTTGATTCACCGACCTTCTCCACCGACCTACCACCGCATCGCGACGGATTCCTTTATACTCCCCGTCGCGTCGCGAGGCACTCAGTTTGAAAATTTCATTTTTTTTGACCTTCTAGACAATTTCTAGATTATTCTCCTCCTTTTTAGGGCATTCTAAGCCTTTTATTAATCATTTTAAGTTCAATTTAATTCTACTAAGATTTTAAATATCCATTTACCACTTAATTACTGTTTTAATTATTTTCTAATATTGTTTTGAAAATCAAGATGTCATACACGGTGTACTATTTAGATCCATTACAAAAGAATTTGAGCAGCCGTAAAAAAATAAAGGATACGTACGACTAGTAAGAATTTAATATATAGTGTTAAATTGTGTTTATTTTGAGTTTTGTGTGCTATGAATTTTGAAATTTGATGATTCAAAATTAATGATGATGTTTGTTTTTGCATTCAGAGCTGTACAAATTCTTTGACGACTTGATGGAAGTTCCAGACCGTCTCGATTTTCCAAATCATCTACCGTATTTAACTAAATAACTGTAAAGGTATTTATCAAAATATTTATATAGTTATTTAATTTTCAAAATTAAATATATATATATATTGATTTAATATTTTTAATTTTATAGTGCCTTAAACAACCAAACAACAATGATTGTGGGTACTATGTTATGAAGTTTATTAAAGATATTATTGTTCACAATCAAATCGAAGTCCCAAAGGAGGTATGCAATTTGTTCTATTTTAATTACTTTTACATTTCACCATTCTTCCAATTTAATTCTAATATGAGTTTTTTTTTCATTTCACAGTACTTTCCCGACTGTAATTACGAGTCATATTTTGATTCTCAAATTCTTAAATAAAATGAAGAGTGGTGCTCCTACGTAGCAAGAAAGTTTGTTTTACATGTATGATCTTTGTGTTGTTGATTTATATATAGTAATATGTGATATGATGTTGCATATATGAGGCTTTGTTTTGTTAGTACTGTTTTGTTATATACACATGTATGTTATTTTGGGATATCAATATTGAACATTTTAAATATAAATTGATATCATAGTTGTTTTTATATTTATGTTCTGAGTTCATTATTTATATACATTTTAAACCTTAAAATATTCTCGGCTTGAATAGTTCTCGACCTCTAACAATCGAAATGCGGTTACGTAATACTAAAAAATAATAAATAAATAAAAACCAAATAGTTAGCGCTTCTCAATTAATAGAACGCATGCTACCAAAAACGGTACCCAGCATATCAAATCCGTGAGATTTACAATACCCACAGCAGTGAGCTACTCAATTAATAGAACGTGATCGTACCTGTGGGGTTTGACAAAAGGTCTCTGTGACAGACTTGGTAATTGGTATGAAGAGGAAGATGTTTTTTTAACAAAAATAAATAAAAATAATGACTTGGACAATGACTTGGCGGTCACATAAGCATATTAACGGACACATAGGCACTGTAACAACCACATATGATTTTTTTTTTAACGGAGGAGGATAAGAAATAAAAAAAAAAATCTAACGGTACTAACGTTTTAATATTTAAAGAATTAACTTAGGAAAAAAAAGATAAAAGACTAATGTGAAACTTTAAATTAAGATAAATGACCTCTAGAGTAATTTTACCTACTTAAATTTTGCAAAGTCAATAGTTTACAAAAAAACATTTATAAATTATAATATTATGAAAGATTTATAAATATGTGTTTAGATAAAAAATACATGCACAAACACGTATTAGTAAAGTCAAAATTTATAAATTATAATAAAAAATGATTATAAAAAAATGATATTTGAATATATTTTTTTCGAAACTTATATGTATATATTTGTGTATATATTTATTTAATATCCGTGTATGATACAGATTATTCAATCAGTGATTATTTAGTTCAAAAGAATTTGAATTCAATTATAAAAAAAGGAATTTGAATTCAATATAAAAAAGGAATTTGAATTCAAAACCTATTTTTATTTATATATCATAATATCCCCATTCCATGTTTAAAGTTTGAAATTATTATTTAAAGATGTCATTCACGAATTTCGGAATTTAGATAAAAAAATTAGTTTAAATAGAATCTTTCTGTTAAGATAGTTTCAAATCCAACACAAACATTTTAGTAAATAAGTTTGTTTCTCTTTTAAAGTTTTCACGTAATCTTAAAACAAAATTCGCTTTTAGTGATTTACTCGTTAATTTTTTAAAACTCAATAGAAAATCTGTTCAGAACTAATTAAAAGATAAGATTTTATAATAAAAATCTCAAATTAAATAATATATAAATAAAGTTATATTAACTAGAATTCTGATTTGTTTTGAACTAGTATGAAACCCGTGTCATCATGCACGGAGAACATTATTTTTGTTTTGTTATAAAAATTATTTAAATCTAATAATATCATATAAAAAATACTATATTAATAATTATTAATTTTTAATAATGTTATAATACTGCACTTGTTATTGTGTGTAATTATTAGTGCCTAACGTCTTGGTAACAAAACTAATATCAATCATGGTGCATACCACCTCGATCAATTTGATGGTGCATACCCCCAATAATTTGTGAGATAATGTATAAATTAGATATTCTACAAATTATAGTGTTCCTTGTGTGTGTGAAAGAGAGATGTACGTTTACCGTAAGAAGCTTATATAGAAAAGTATTGCACTATCTTTTCTCAATTATGAAATTACATAAGTATTATAATTTATACATACATTTACAAATACAAATTAATATATAATATGTTGTTTTTAATGTTAAAAATAATATATAGTTTATTTAATTACTGAAAACAAAGTTTATTCACAATTTAGAATATGGATTAATGCCACATTATAAATTCAAAAAAAAATTAAAAACTTAGTTAAATGAATTAGTTGACAATTTTAAATTTTAATGATACTCCACTTATGTAAAGTTATCATGAAAACAAAACTTTATATAATGTAAGTATGTAATTTTATTTAATGCAAAACATGTTCATGTGAACTCGTGCCATGTGAAATAAAAAATATAAAGTTTTCTTGTAAAATATTCATTATCATTTTTTACAATATATTTAAAGTACGACCATTGAAATGTCATGCACGAGATAATTGATGTTAGTTGAATAGGGATAATTGATGTGAAAAATAATAGCATTTTTTCATGTAAAATGTTTAATATCCATGTAATAAGTTTTTTTCGTATAATTAAAGTATTAGTAGATCTGTATGAAAATATTAATTTATTATCATGTAAAATATTCGTCTCTTTTTTTATACATAAAATATTCATCATGTAAAATATTTATCAATCAGGCTAAAGCCAAAACTAAATTTGCTGTCAATAATTTTCTGCTCTTTTTGTTTATAAAGAACAATTTTCTGCTCTGATGCTCTCTAATCTAATTTTCCTATCAAATTTTTTGTGAATTATGATTCGAATAACTAAAAATTATTATTTCAACCAAAATTTATTGTAAAATCTATAGAAAACACTTCATTTTCCTACAGAATTTCCTATGAATTTTGGTCAAATTGACTAAAATTAAAATAAAATATTTTTTAGGGACCAAAAATAAATAAATAAATATTTATTGGGACTAAAATCAAAACACTCTATATTTTCAGGGACTAAAAACATATTTAAGCTTAAATTTTAAATAAATTAAAATGTGGCATATATATTCTTGACTTTTTTCACTTCTTTATTCTGCTTTATTTTAAGTGAGACAAGAGAAAGATTCTCTTTTTCATGATCGGACATAATTACATAAAAGTTAGGTATAAAAGGAAAGTGTGATAAAACAAATATAGGATTAATATACGGATAAAACTTAGGTAAGGTTATTTAGTTATGGTTGATGTTATTTCTCTCATAAAAAAGGATAAAATCTGTTTTGATAGTGGTAGTTATGAGATGTTAAAGATAGTAAGAGTGGATAAAGAGAAAAAAATTTAGCTATTTTGTATAAAAAAAAAAAACTACAACCACACATAAAAAATCTTACCCAACATTTTTTCTTAATATATCATTGCGAGTGAAGTCTTTGGCAAGTTATTATTAACGATAACGGGCTGCTTTTATATTTTTGTAGTGAAAACAGTGACATAGATCACCACCACGTGTTTGAATTCAAAACTATTTTTATCTATATCATAATATATCCCCATTCCATGTTTAAAGTTTGAAATCATTATTTAAAGATGTCATTCACGAATTTCAAAATTAATTTAGATAAGAATTTTAGTTTGAATAGAATCTTTCTGTTAAGATATTTTCCAATTCAATACACATATTTCAGTAAATAAGTTTGATATCTTTTAAAGTTGTCACGTAAATCTTATAACGGAACGGGCAGAAAATTTCACAGAAAATTTGTTCAGAACTAACTAAAAGATAAGGTTCTACAATGAATATCTCATTTCTTTTTTTTTTTTATTGAAAAATATCTCATCTCTTTAAGTAATATATGAATCAAATTTAAATTTAAATATGATATGAATCCTATGTAGTTATTTAACCTGTTTCTCTGCCTCCTTTCTGTCATTAGTTATTCTCTATTCATCATAATGGAACCAACCAGACTGGGCAAATTTAGAAGAACTAGTTCTTGACAAGTTGGAAGAACGCATAGATCATGTTTGGTTTGGTGCGGTGTGCAAGAGATGGCGATCAGTTGCAAAGCTTCACCATCAAAACCATCAATTTAGGACTAATGTACCACCCATGCTGATGATCCCAACCACTACAAAGAGAAGGAAGATTATTACGGCATTCTAAGTGAGAGAATGTATTCCTTTCAATTATGTGATCATTTTCTAGTTCTAGATAAAAGTTTTTGTGGCTCAAGCCATGGTTGGCTTGCATTAGTGGATGATGATAATGATGATGATGATGATGCCGTAACTCTATTGAATCCTTTTAATAAGTCTGTAGCGCCCGTCACTCTGCCACCCCTCAATGGTGTGGAAAAAGTTACCTTCTCTGCTGACCCTATAACAAGCCCAAATGATTATGTGGTTGCAGCAATTGATAAGTATGGTTGTCTTGGCCAAACATTTTGGACTTTTGTAGACACAAACTATTGTTGTTTTGATGATGTTATATTTAACAAAGGTCTAGTAATTGCTGTCCAAGATAGCATGATTGTATCCTTCAATCCTCATTGTTATTTAGATGGTAATGAGAAGATAACCCCAAATATTGTCTCAGAAGTAAGATTGGGTGATCAAGACTTTTATCTTGTGAAATCATTAACAGGAGACCTATGGATGGTGAGAAGAAATTTCACTTTTCAGCATGAAGACCATCCATCCATATAGACTCCAAGTGTACAAATTGGAACTAGATGTTCAGAGTGGAAAACTTGAGCAAATGTTAAGACTTGAGAATTTGGAAGACAACATTTTATTCCTGGGAAATGGTGATTCAATTTCTGTGTCAGCGTCATATTTCTCCAAGAGTTTGAGAAAGGATTCAATTTACTATGCGGCAGCAGATGAATTAGAGATCTATAAATATAAATATAATATGGAGGATAGAAGCTTTGGTTGTCACTGCCCGCTTTCTTTGGAGTGGATGCCACTATCTTCTTCTTGGGTTCTGCCACATTTTCAATGGGATTGATTGGTTCATCTTTAAGTGTTTTAATCAATTCTCTTCAATTATTAGCTTTTCATGTTCCTTTATCATTGATATTGACAAAGTGTGAGATTGCATCGTTTTATGCTTTGCTTCCTAAAAGAATGCTATTTTTATTTTTATTTTTTTTAAATTCTATTCTTTACCGAAAGGAAATGAGAATCAAAGTTGAATGAATATGTTCCACCAATGATGCCCTTCAGCAAGAGGTTGAGTTGATGTTTAATCTTCAGTTGACAACGAAGAATTTCCTCATGGTGCTTGAGGTGATAAGAAATTATTTCCAGAAGTTCTGTTAATAAGTCATAAAACTCATGAGAAATAAAACTTTACCAACTAGAAGAAGCTTATTTGTAAATTTCATATGGACAGATTTCTCAGATTGATGAGAATCAAAGTATGCAACAACTGATCTCTTATTTCTTCAATGTACATCTAATCCCACTAAGTTTCCTCAGAAATACTTATCAGTCAGGATAAAGCCAAAACTAAATTTGCTATCAACAAATTTCTGCTCTGATGCTTCCTAATCTAAACAAGTTATATGATAAGATAACAAGTTTGTATCACTATTAAATAGTGTGTGATTCCATGGAATAAAATTATACAATTTAAGAATTATGATGTATGAATGACGTCAGTAAAACCAAGGCATAATACATTTAAATAGTGTCCTCTATTAGCACTACTTAATGAATTCTAGAGAAAAAAAAAAACCAGTCAAAATAAGTCCAAAACAAACGCAGTAATAATCAACATATAAATTTAAGAAACAATACAACCATAGAAGAAGAAGAGGGACAAACAAAGTAAAGTGCTTTATTATAGAAAGCAAAAGTGCCTGTTATAGGCAACAAATGTAAAGATTAATCCTTATTCCTTAGAAAATCTATCTACAGAAGATACATTACAAAATATGACGTAACTACTGCTTCTTGTTATCCTTTTGTGCAGCATGCAAATCAGTAAAATAGCCTTGCGGATTTTTCTCAAATTCCTCCCTTGAAATGTGAGATCCATCTCCACCAGGAGCTTTCATCGTCCCAATATCCTTCTTACCAACATTGTTGTCTTTTGGGGTATTATTGTTTTTGTTTCCACCTCCACCAGGTGCGCTGCCAACACTGCCATTCCCTTTGCCGTCCATAGTTCAAACAAATTATCTCAACACTTCTTAATAACAGAGATATGTATATATTATGAATAAATAAAGAAGGTTTCAAGGTAGGGTATGACTAAGAAATTGAGCTGGTTATGGCTATTTATAAACTTGAAGTGGGGAAGCTCTGCTAAGTGCTAGTAACTTAATGAAAGGCTAAACTGGTAAATTAAGCATGCATGGATTCACACAAACGACTAGGAAAATTCTTGAATGCATTTATTTGAATAGAGCTTCAATTTTCAATTACAAATATCAGGTCTTCGCAAAATTGTTCTCATTTTTTATGTTTACCGATGATGAATGTGTGGCCGGTGGGGGTTAATGCACATGAATCACATGTATGTGCATGAACTCTCTAAAAGTGGGAAAGATTGAAAAGAGATTAGTCCTGATTATTGTAGTAGAGTTTCCGTTTGGTCCCCTGTTATTTAGATTTTGGCCCAAGATGGTGGAAGTGCAGGGAGTACCTTTTTTGTCATCAAAATTCTCTATAACAATTCTGTCTCTAAATCTTTTTTTTTCAAACAAAAGGGAGCTTTACAAAACTATTTTTATTTGTTACATAGGGTCGAACTTGGAATCTCAGATAACTCGGGAGCTGTCTAACCTACGCGCTACTCGGGAGCTCCCAAAAAGAACTATAAATTACGGCGATAATAGATCTCGGAGGCATCAAACAATAACTTAAAATAAAGGCAAAATTACTCCCGCGATCGTTTAATTTATTTTAAAGTTTTAGATTTGTCATTTATCTTTTTTTCCCTCAATTTCTTCGTTTAATTTTAAAATGTTAACACTGTTGCCATTTTTTTAAATTTCTGTGAAGCTCCGTTAAAATAAATCCTACGTGGCCGTTACGGTGCTGATGTGTCCACTTATGTGTCCGTTTTGCTGATATGGTTGCGTACACATAGATGAGTGACATGGCAGTGGAAATACAAGTATTCTGTAAAATGAAAAAAAAATCTATTTATGGGATTGGAACCCTGGTTCTCTAGCATGTAAACCATTACATTTGCCACTATGCCACTTCATGCTATTAAGAAATCAATGCGTAAATAATATACATAACATAAATATTGACTAGAATGTAAATAGCATGAAGTGGCATAGTGGCATAAGTGTTGGTTTGCATGCTATTGGATTAGAGTTTAAATCCCATAAATTCGCTTGCCGAACAGCAGCAGGGGGCCTTGGCCCCCAGAGACACGTGCTGTTGGTGAACCTCGCAAGGCGGATGAGCCTTGCGAGACATCTTGAAGCGCTATTCCCATCGAGCGGCGGATAGAATCCTTTACAGACGACTTAAATACGCGACGAGGTATTGTAAGTGGCAGAGTGGCCTTGCTGCCACGATCCACTGAGATTCAGCTCTTGTCGCTTCGATTCGTCCTCCCCACCAAACAAGAAATACAAAACACACGAAATTCGGCTCCTGCAAGGCATAGGGTTGAACTTTCGTTTCGAAAAGGTGGAAACTTATACGCCCATGCGAATCTGGCCTTGGTGCCCGGTGGCTGCGATGCTTGTCTTTTCCATGTGCTCGCTCCACAGCGTCACGACCTATTGTGGGTGGGTGGTTACATCCCCCTCCCATGCCCAAAGCAGAGTGAGCATTGGCGATGTATGCCTGCAAGGGCTCCATACTCGATGGCGTACGCCTTGAGGTTGGGGTGAGCAAGTCATGGAAGCGAGCGACTTGATAGCCACAGCAGCATTCCCAACACAAAGCGTCGTGTGCTTCCGGACTTCTATGCGTGCGTCTCATGGAACAATGTTGTACTTAAGGTGATGCGTGTGCCTTGGATATATAGTCGTATAAAATACCGGACCCACGGTAAAGGGGAGCCGACCTTGGGGGAACGTTGCGGCGTGCAGCACTCGGGACGTTGCAAAGTGAGGAGACGGGGTGCCAGTGATGCCCATTTGCATTGGTTTTGTGCCTGTATCTGATCGAGTGCAGGCGGTGCACGAGCACGCCTCGGTCTGCGGCCGGGTCACGGCGGACACGTTGTCGTGGCTACATGAGCATTGGGGTGAAATGCTCCCCCAACATGTCTTTAACATTTACAGATAGGGGTTATGAATCCCTTTGTCCCTGGATAGCTTAAGCGGGTATTCAACTTAGACTTGCTTTGGTTGAAAAATCTTATAAAATTGGTCCCATGGCGGAACGGAACCAAACATGGAGGAAACATTGGATATGTTGTCTTAGAGATGTCTGGAAGAGACCATGGCAATACCCAATTTGTAGGTACACATTTCCAATTTTTTGAAATTTTTTCGGTATTTCGCCTTTTTGATATGTATAAAATAGGTCCCTTGCTAGAATGGAAAACCACTTGGTGGGAACCTTAGATATATTATTCTAAGCTTGCCAAAAATAAAGGACAAAATTGGGAAAAAAATATAACGGACGAATCAAAATCTTTAAATTAAGTTAAAAGACCGCGAGAATAATTTTGTCTAAAATAAACTAACCCCAGAAGAACTTAAATTAAACACTCTACAAGACAAAGTCACTGAAACCCTAAACTTTGCTAACGCGTCCACAATTTTATTAGCCTCTCTAAAGATATGATTCCAAGTTATAATTGTGTCCCTTGCTGACAACTTCTTGATGGCCTCTAACATTGAATGACATGGATGCAAGGAGTCACACCCATTCAAAATGAGATCAACTGCTAGCTTGGAATCAGACTCAACTCTCACATTTCTGGATCCTATCCCAAACCGATATTGTCTCAATATAGATATCCCATAATTCGGCTTCTAGGACAGAGCAAAGACCCAAATGGCTGGCCAACTAATGTTAGTATTAACAAGATTAAGCTACTTTCAATTCATAAAAAGGTGTGTTTGGATGAAGAAATTTAAAGAGGAAGTGTATTTTTAGAGAGTAATCAAAATGTATTAATATAAATTACTTTGGATACTAAAGGTGAATAATTAAAGAAATGAACAGATTTTACGAAGGATTTTTACAAAACTAAATTTGGAAAATTTGAAATAACCCAAAAAAAAAAAGAATTTGAATTTCATTCACCACTCTCTCTCGTGTAAAAACAAAGCCCAGCCTCTTGATCATGGCCTTTACAAAACTCAATACAAGATAACATCCGTTAATCAACCAAAAAAAAAAAGATAACATATCCGTTAAGCTTTTTGTGAGTCACATAAATCTTTTTTTTTTTTGTCAGTAGAAATGGTAAACAACAAACACACACGTTCAAACGGCAACACTCGAGTTCGAATCCCTATCCCGACATCCCCATGTCGTTAAAATTGTCAAAACAACCAGCAGCGAGGGACCATGAGTCACATGAATCTATCTAGCTCACTTAATTTCAACATTTGCTTGCTGGTTTCACGTACGCGCGAGTTCAATTCATTTTTTTCATTTTTGGGTAGCTTTTTCATGTAGCGGCTCCACATTATTATCTTTTAAAATCTTACGATCAATGATAAAATATTTAACTATTAGCACCCAAAAAAAAATTAACTATTAGCTGCATTTATAGAGAAAGGAAAAATAAATTCTCTTAAAAGCTCGTTGGTACCATCACTAAAAGGTTTGTTTACATACTAATTTCACCTTACTTTTCTATTTTTTTTTGTTGGTATTATGACTATGATAAAATTAATTCATGTAAACTTTTAATATAAAAATTTGCATTCTCAGTTTTATTCTTTTGTTAGCCTTATTTGGACCCGCGGGCCAGCCTAGCCCACCGGGTTGATCCTTTTAAGTCATAAAAAATTATTGAACGATTCGCACTTGATGTATGTCGTTCAAATGTAATATTTTCTTGAGAGAAAGCAAGAACTAAAATACAAATTTATCAAGCATCCATCCAATTAAATCTCGTACAATTCCTTGTAGCGAAAAAATTTAAAAATAGTAATCAATATAACGCGCAAATTCGTTCTGTCCACTCCACACACAAATGAATATTGTACAGATCGAATTAATTGATACTAGCCAGCCACCACCTCAGGTAATTTTTGAAGTGTTGGAGTATGAATCAAACTAAAATCTCCCTTTAACCTAAAATGTTTCTGTTATGAAATTCTATTAACAAGATCAAAGATCTTCTTCACCTTGACCTAATTGGTTCCTCGTTTATAGTCTCCAAAACAGGCTTCCTTGACCTACAATAACTTAACCTATACTGAAACCCTGATTCCATTCCTTCCAAATTCAACCTCGGAACTCCATTAATGTTCTCCTCCTCATCAACCTTCGCTTCCGAACTCTCCTCACCTTGCTGCCACCTTCCTCCGCCGTTGTCCGGCAACACACGTGCCTTTCCGGCAGGTAACCGTTTGGCCGCCGAATTCGCCGCCAAGAAGAGAACCGCCATGTCAGCCGCCGTAACGACAGAGCTCACTCTTCTCATAGGAAAAAAGATATACACGTTCCCAAACTCCAATTCCTCATCAGCACCGAGAGCAGAGAACCTTCTACCAATGTGAAGAGAGCGAGAATTTACTAAGAAATGGTTTGGATTCTCCAACATGAGCTCCGCAGCGTTAATGATTTCCCTGAATTGCTTCACTTCGCCCGTTGGGAGAATCACCCTCGTGGCCTTCGCGTTCCTCATCGATGGAGGAGCCAAGGTGCATGAAACGTAGTTGCCCATAACGTGGAACGTGGAAAAGTCTTTGAGTTGTGTTGATGAAAAACCGAAGGGGTCTTAATTTGTAAGTATTGTTAATGGAGGTTTTGGGAATGTGAATTAGGTGTGCGTGTGTACTGTATATATAGAGGTGGGAAGAGTCAATTAGAATATTGCACGTTGTTGTTATGAATAATGATCATGTGCGTGTGTCAGTGTGAGATTTGTTGACCGCTGTGTTGGGGTGGCTGGAAGTGGATGGATTGATGGGACTTTGGGAATGCGCGTTGCGTTGGGTCTGAGAAAAACGGAAAGAAGGTGCAAATGGTGCAATGTGTTGCCCCAATTAGGGATTAGTTTAATTTTATGGCTGTCACTTGTCGAGGGATGGGCTGAAATTTCGTCGTAAAGTATACCCAGACGCGTGTGGGACTGTGGGACCGACCAATGCCTGGATGTTTCAAGATTGAGTAGGCTCTAGACTAGATCACACTCCGTAAAATTGTAAATAAAAATCTTTTGCCCTTTCATTTCCTTTGCTTGTTTTATTTTTCAGCGATGCTTATTGTACTGATATTTTTCAGCGATGCTTATTGTACTGATTGCTTTAACATTCTTGCATTTTTAATTCTATGTAGCTAGGGAAAAAAAAATTAAGGATTCGACCCCTCTAAAATGAACAATTCACTTTAGAGAGTAAAATAAACAATCTTAATTATTAATAAGAAAATTAAGGGTAAGTATTAACTACACATGCATAACAAATCACTCTTGATTTTTTTATAAACGATTGAATTATTTACTTTACTCTCTACCCACTTTAGAGGAGTCAAATCTAAAAAATAAGTCTCGCTTACTTTTTAAAAATATTTTTTGTTTTTATTTTTTAAAATTTATACTCATTTCATATTGTTAATAATAATATGAAATACATTTGTAGTAAATAATTACGATAAAGAGAAGATGAAAGACTAATTAGGGATAACATATTTTTTAAAACAATGAAAACAATTTTTTTGGTATTTTTAAAATTTCTTAAAAAATTGGATTTATTTTCTCTGATGCTTTTTAGTTTAAATGGAAATAAATAGAAATAAAAACAAGAAACAAGAGAAATGAAGTAAATGGGCCTAATGTTGTTTGAAGTCATGTGGGAATAGGATCCCCTACATTCAAAACCATGCAGTCTCATGCATTTGCACCGTCATCCAGTGTTTTTTGTTCTTTCCATCACCTAAGATATATCCCTCCATTCGCTTTGTTACCCACATTTATACTAAATGTTGAACCCCGCAGTTGAAACCAACTAAAGGGAATCGTGATCCCGCTTATAGATATAAAAAAATTCAAACCCTTTTATTAAATCTAATTGTGTTCGGTGGTGGCCCTGAACACGGTCGTGAAGGGTGACCACTTATAGGCCTATTTTTTGAGGGGCATCAAAATTTTGTTTTTTATTAGTATATATAGATATTAAAATAAAAATTTATATATTTCAAATTATATAAAAATGTTATTATAAAAATTAAACAAAAATAGTAATTAGAGAAGTTATTTCCTGAAAACAAGTCAATTAACGAGTGCCTAACTGACGCGTGATGTTTTATTTCTCTTTGTATATGTCAACAAACATATATTTGTGATATTGGACACTAAAATAGTGATAATCATTTAAGTGCAAAATTTAGGCTCTCAACGGAAAAAAAGCTAATGTTAGTGCTAAAAAATTGCGAATAAATAGAAGTTGAATATGTGCTTGTTCAAAAAGTCAAATTCGTAGACACAACGCTTTGATGCAAATTTCTATTAATACACACAACTAAACCTTTTAGGATTCCTTTCAAAAAAAAAACCTATTAGGATTTATTATTTTTTGTATATTATAGATCAAACAAATGACTTACTTAGTAGAAAATTTGAACCATGTAGCACATATGAGAAGATCTTTTGGATTTTTGTTTAGTAACGAAAAACATATACCTTTCTTTGATAATGACTTAAAATTATGTTGCAAACATCTTGAAACTTATCTAAATCAAGATAACTCTTATGATCTTGATGGTGAAATTCTATATGAACAACTAAAAGTCATTTGAGAGGTTTTAATCGTTGAATCAAAATCAAGCTACGTGATATTGTGTTCTTTGAAGACATTTAATTATTTTCCTAATACATGCACGATTTATAGAATAATATTAACTATCTCTGTTACTATTGCATCTGCTAAAAGAAGTTTTTCTAAATTGAAATTGTTAAAATTTTAATTGCGAACTGCGATCTACTATCACTGCAAGAATTCTCATCGTTATCAACGGCCAAAAGCCGTCAGTAATTCCAAAAAGCCGTCAATAATTCGAGATTAACGACGGACTATCGACGGTCACAATGAAGCCGTCGGTAATTACCGACGGCTTTTCTGTCGGAATGTCGCCTCGTGGCAGTCGGTAAAGTCCACGAAAACAACCATTTTTGTCCTTTACCAACGGCTAAGTTACCGACGGCTTAAACTACAAATTAAAACAAAAAAAACACAGATCTAAAATTACCGACGGCTTAGCCCAATGTAATCTAGAAATTAAAACAAAAAAAACCACACAAATCCGAAAGAATAGCATTCAATGCACAAGATGTTAAATAGTAAAATAGTACTGTTAGACAATTATAGCCAGGAAATAGACTAATTCAAAAGAGTAGTGTACATTGCCTCTTTCCAAATGTCTATAACATTCTTTGACATGTCCTTCTGGCCAACAACTTTGAGAACCAATATCAAACTGAGTGCCAGTAAAGCATGTCAATATTAATCCAACATCTAATAAACAAAATAAATGCTCTTCACAAAATAAAATGTACCCCAAATATTAGAGCAAAGAGCCATGAAGCCAAAAAAACACATATACATAATATATTTCGAAAGCTTGTTCTCCATAATCAGTTTTTAGAGTAGAAAATTGAAAACATGATTACCATAATCTGTTTAGAGTAGAAAATTGATAACATGATTAAGTTGTTTTGTTTTCTTTAACAAGTATTCATGGATTCTCTACTCTCAATTCAAACCTCTATTACCCTCATCACCACTTATGTCATCAATATGCCACTGCTGCTAGAGTGTCCTCAATATTGCAGAACTTATTCTCAAAATAAAGTTATTCAAGCAAGAATTTTGATATTTTATTCTATGAAATAATTCGGTGAAAGAATTTTAAAAACAAAACAAGAATAGATTCAAACAACCCTTCATCAGTTTCTATCTTTTTTCTGCTTTTTGGGTCCAGGGATTGTTATATGGACTGGCTTGTGAGTACAGGGGAACTAAACAGTAAACACCCACCCACACACACACATACTAGGTTGTGTTTTTTTTTTTTACCAATCTCATTCACTGCTTAGTAAAGGATATAGTTTATATGGATTAGTCGCCTACTACAACAAATGACTAACATAAATTTATAAAATTTGTAACAAAACTGAAGGTTTCTTCCAAGTTCTAAGTCATTAAAATCTACCAAATATAATAATCAGAGAGAGAAATAAAAATTGAAAGAATATACCTCAATGGGATAATTTATTTCTCATAAGCATACTAGTTATATCACAGCATAACAACCAAAAGGCCCAGTAGCAACTAACAGAATCCAGAAAAATAGCCATATTGCAAAAGTACTAATATAATAGAGTTCATTCCGTATACACATGCATAAGAAAAAAAGCCAAAAAAAGTGTTAGTAAAGCTGGAATATCTCTAATACCTGAGCTGCAACAGTGTGTGAACGAGTTGGGAAGAGCTTGGTAATGCAAGCAGTATTGAAGCCATGTTCTGAGAGACCAATAGCAGCTCTCAACCCTGCACCACCAGCACCTACGACCACCGCATCGTAAGTATGATCCACCATAGTGTACGAGGAGTTTACCAAAAAAAAGGATATAGTTTATAAGATCAACCGAAAAAATAAAGCAAGCCAAAGGAAAATGGTTAATTAAAATAAACCAATCTCATTCAGTGCTTACAAAAGAAAAAGAAAACAAACCATTAATAAAAAACAAACCAAGTTGCCAAATCAGAAACGCGGTACTGCTCTGTGCGATGCACAATGCTTAATCCAAGAAAAATTGCCAAGCTGCCAGCCTCTTCAATCCAAAGAAAACTGCCAAATCAATGAATGTGAGAACAACCACAGTGAACCCCATCTAGGGTTTGTCTAAATTAGGGGGAAAGTTTAGACAAACAAGACAGAACCACAGTGAACCACCTCTTCAATCCACGTGAGAACCACTAAAAGGGGGGAAGATTTGGGGGGAAAATCAGAATTAGGGTTTGTCTAAATTGGGGGAAATGGAAATCTGAAAGGGGGAATTCACCAACAGTTAAAGGGGGAAACAGAGGCAGAAGAGAAAACCGGTGGCCGCGTGGCGTGGTGGCCGGAGATGGCCGCAGTCGCTTTAGATAGAACAGAGCAGAACCGTGCCGCACAGAGCATATCGAGAGCGAGATGTTGGGGCACAGTCACACAGAGATGGTCCGGTAAGCAGAGGGAGGCAGACAGTGGTGCGGCGTTGAGGCCGGCGGTCAGGGCAGTGGCAACTGCCGCGTATGTGAGAGAGGGAGAGATAGAGAAGTCGAGTGGGTTGAGAGAGAGATTACGGGGTTGAGACTTGTGAGAGAGAGACTGAGAGGGATCGAGAGTGGGTCCGAAGAATACCGACGGCTTAGCCGTCGGTATAACAGATCTTCAAATTTCGGATGTTAAGTTTATCGAAGCCGTCGGTAATTCCAAAAACTAAATATAAAAACAATTATACCGACGGCTTAGCCGTCGGTAAAGTCGTAAAAAAATTAAATTCCCCCTCACTATTTTTCTGGCGCATAGGTCGTCGGTAACGCTGAGAATTCTTGTATTGTGGACTTACCGACGGCTAAAGCTGTCGAAAAAGCCGGTTTTTTGGCGACGGGCTTTGGCTGTCGGTAATAGGCCGTCGGTATCCTCGCGATTTCTTGTAGTGTATGTCACAAGATAGAGTAAACATTCTTGCCTTGATTTCTATCAAAAGTGATTTTTAAAGAACCTTGATTATGAATGGATTATTCATGATTTTGCAACAAAAAATACAAGAATGATAAAATTTAAATGACTATAAGGACACAATTTTCTTCGTTCGCCCAGGGCAACCAAAATCTAAGGACCGACCCTGATTGTGTTTTGGTAATGGCTGAGTGTCAATAGAGTACAAGTTATTGTGATGACAAAAACAGAGGATATGTATAGCATGATTCAAATAAATTTTGATTCACGATGGACCAATTCCTCATAACCATTATCAATATATTGTAAAATAATAACCTTGATTATTTTATAATATATCAACAATTATTGAAAATTAGTCTATCATATACCAAAGTTCATTCGGATTATATTAATTCCAACAATACTTGTAGTAAATTATATTTTAGATAGATTTAGGTTTAGGTGACTTGGGTCCTACCAGCTTACCAGAGCCAGAGAAAGCATTATGACTCAAAGAGCGCTCACAAATTTACTTACATATTACTCACCAATGAGATCCTCACATCGGCAGCGGGATTCAAACTAATATCGTTGTGGGATATGAGTGCATCCTTACTAACTATACCAACCTTTGTTGGCATAAATTGTAGTAAATCGCTTATAATTGCAAAAGTCACGCGATATAAGTCAAACTTACTTTTTTCATATTGACTTTATATACATCGGATTTTAAGTGGAAAAAATAATAAAATTAATTACAAAATATCACAGGCCTCATATGAATACAAGAGTAATCAATTTTAAAAGTTGTGTTTTTTTAATAAATTTTAATTTTCATATCTATGTATCTACATATCTGTATATTAATATTGCAAAAAGTTTTATACATATACTTTTAAGGCATTAGTTTACAAACTCCTATATTATTTTGTGGAGCATGGTGGCCAAAAGGCAAGGGATGTGGAAAACCAACTCCTTTTGAAAGTGGTATATCCAAAGGGTAAGTAGTGCAACCTGCCATACAAGTGATAAAGGAGTACCTTTGAATATCGATCCACGATTGGTTGCAAATATTAGTGTATTAGTTTTTTGCTCTTTATTGATTACTTAGGCATATTGAATTATAACAAAAAGATGACAATATTAATGTAGAATAAAGGAAAATAAGAATAAAATAAGGAGTGATGAACAAATCTTAACAAATAGGGGATGCCAAATTAAGATTTACCAGGATTAAGGCTTCACTTAAATGCATTCCCAATCATAATCTTAATTCTCAATTCCCTTTGAAGGTGAATTGTCTTTTTATACTTAATATTCTCTTTTGAGATACAAGAACCACACTCAATCAAACAAACTCTAACTCTCGCGACAAATGAATTTAAGTTGAACACTTTTTAGCTTTATAATAATTCCTTAGTTCCTCGAAAGAAAAAAAAACTACTCTCGTGATTTAAGTCTCAAATTCAATTCCTATAATTCTAATAATAATGTTCATTTCTCAGTCCTTCCCTCAAGTATCTATGAACATGTAAATAAGAGTTCAAATATATTTGCATGGCATGAGTGCAGTAGTCTTGCTTGTGGCAGTATTTCTTCTTGGGCTGACTTAGGCGTGAGGTTCGAATCCACGCACTTTTCAGTCTTTCTTTGGAATCGTAGTAGTATTTGGTAAGGCAAAAAAAAAAAAAAAAAAAATTCCATGGCATGAATGCTTAATAGAAACAGATTAAAAAAAGTAAAAAGCTCAACAAATAAGATTCATCATAGCCGTAGACATGGACTTAGTCACACAAATTCAAACTATGTTCTATGTACAAGTGCATAAAACAATGAAGAACAAAAGTAAACTCTAATCCTATAGCTTTTTATTGAAATAATGTCCCTTAAGATTGCTCCACTAACAATCAAGGCCGTGAGAGTGATGCTCCTTCTTGTTAAGGCAAAATCTATTCCAAAAGATGGTTTTAATGACAACAAATTGCCTGATCAAATCTTAAGTCTTTTGAGTTTGTGTCTGTTGACAAATGTGTTTAAGTAAATGATGATAAAAAGACCACGTAGCACTCGGATGATTTATCATTCTAAAGAAGATTTTTCAGAAGTTTCTCAACATCAGAATATTGCAAAACAGACACTACCAAATCAACATAAGCCTTGAGTATCATATATGGGAATATCTTTGAGAAGAATAAAGGTTAAATGACGTCAATCCGGATATATTAATATGTTTTAAAGTAATAAATATTAATTTTTTTCCTAAAAAGTAACTTAATTATTAATTGAAAATAAAATAAAATATTTAATATATTACCAAATCCTATACAAAAATTCAATCAATAATAATATTAACTATAATTTCATCACACACGTAACATAACTTCACATCAAAAATTATTCTATTTATCGACACCAACGTGACATCAAATTTTGGCTTATATTATATCACAACATAACATCAAAATTTAAAATTATTATTTTTAATTACATGATTAGATAATTAAATTTCATAATATTTAATTTGATGTATAAAAAATTTATTTCATCTAATCTAATAATAATATATAAAATTGTATTATATTTTTAACTTATAATATCAAAAAATTATAATATTAAACAAACATATAGTACACTATTGTCCAAGACTCGAGTTAAAAAGCTAGTTGGAAAAGTGAGTGTAAGAGCATCTTTAGCGGGAGCATTTAACTCAGTTGCTAAATTTTCGAACCTAATTGGCAAATGCCGAAGCTGATGTGTCGTGTTTTCGTTTTTTAAATTTGTGTCAGCGTGAGTTGTAGAAATAACGGTAATTATTTGAGAGAGAGAGAACTAGGAGAGAGAGAGATACACACAAAATGTTAATTGAGAACTGCTATGCTTTTTGTGTCAGACAAAAAACGTGCGATGTTTTATTTTTGGACTTGAGTTGAATATTTTGACTTTTTATTCTTTTTTTTATTGTTAACCAACCCAACAGCAGCAGTTCTAAGAAACACCACTAAAGGTGCTCTAACTAATTTTAAGAGCAATTTCTAAAAAATAATACGTATAAATTGTTAACAATTTTAACACAACTGATTAACCAACTTTAACTCTTTGAATTAGTTAGAGGGTCTTTACGGAGCGGTAATAGAGAAAGCCACAGAGACAAGTTCATTGGCATCAACTATCAACTATTAGTCCCAAGAAAATCAAGAACTGAGACTGAGCTGAGTTGTGCAGCGAGCGAGCAAGGCGAGATGAGCAATTCAGGCGAAGAAGAAGACGCATTATCGAGAGCTGCAAAAGCGGCTGAAGATCTTTACCATCTCCGAGACACGTATTTCCCACGCAACACTCACGACAGAATCTCCAAGTTGCAGCACGATTCCGATCTCCTTCTCAAACTCCTCGATTCCATTCCTCCAGGTCCGTTTCTTTTCAACAATTCATCCACTCAACTTAATTAACGCACGGCCTTTCTGGGGTTTTAATTGATAATTTCAATTTTCAGGGTTTCTTTAATGTGCTTTGCTAGTGTATGAAATTTGCCCCCTACCCTTCTTTGGGTTTGTGTTTGAATGTGCTACTTATGTTAGTTCTCGTGGGAGAGTGCAGAAAAGGTTTTGGAACTTGATATCTCATTAATTCCAACAAAGACAGATTTTATACAGCAGAGGAGCATGATTAAGATTTAAAGGAAAGACTAATGATGCATTATTTGGGGATACATGATGTGCAATTTTAAACCAGTTGTCATTTTCTTTTGGCTCTTTGCACAAACTACTGGCACACTACTGGTACTGTGTGGTACATCGTTTCTGCCTAATCATTTTCCTAAAATGAGGCTGCTTATTAAACACTACTTACCCCCTATCTCTATGCATCGATTGAGATTTCTTTTCTTTTTCATTCTTTAATCATTGGAAAGTACAGAAATGCAATTAGCCTTAGTGGGAATTACACTGTTGGAAAGATGTGGACTTTGGTACTTAAGGGATACTCCTTAAAGAAACAAGGTAGAGGGGGTGTTTCCCAATATTTATACAGCGATACTTTAGAGTGTATGCAAAATTAGTTGCTAGTGACACGATATAATGTAAACATTTTTGTTTTCATATTGCTTTTCATATTGCCTTACACTGTCTGTTTTGACCAATAAATCAGCTGATGTCTGGTAGCTGACTCTTGGAAGTTAGAAGTATTCCCGAGTATCACATTTGTTTCATTTTAGTTTGTTATTGAAATTTTGTCTCCTTTGCCTGCCAGAAGAAAGAAAATCACCTATGCAACGAGCAACATTTGAATATCTTAGAGGGAAGGTGTTGGATGTATTTCCCGACTATAGGAAAGACGCTGAGGACCATCTATCGAAAGCTGTAAGCTGGACGGAATTGCTAGTTTCTGTGACTTAGTGCGTCTTTCTAGTTTCTACTGATGTTTAAGTGATTGGTTAATAATTGGCTCTTCTATGGTCCAGGTTAAGTTGAACCCATCTCTTGCAGATGCTTGGCTATGTTTAGGCAACTGCATTTGGAAGAAAGGAGATTTAACTGCTGCAAAGAACTGCCTCAGTCTTGCATTAGACAAGGTAAGAATGGATAGTTGATTTCCATGACAGATACTGAAGTAGCCTTTTTGTAATATTTGCAATCAGTTGCAGATCCTAGGATCATTTCATTTCACTCCCCTTAATTGCCAGATAGGAACTTAGTTTACAGAATGTATAACTGTATAGGTTGTACTTTAAATCATTATGTTCATATAAGTTAGGAATTCTGTCATGAAGTTAGCTGTGAAGCAGATTGCTTGGATTTTAAGGGATAAATCTTTGTCATTAGATTTGTTATAGCATAGGATTGTTTTTATGGTGTCCTCTTCGAACTGTCTCTTTGACAGGTATGCAAAGGGCTTTGCATAGCATTTTTTTATCGACAAGCTTGCTTTCTTTTCTCAATTTGTTTTTGTCTCCCTGCTCAGAAGGATGTTGTATATTACAAACTCCTTCTATGCACTTCTAATTTGAATAAAATTTCTTTTTCATAAAAAATTAAAATAATGAAATCCAATAGTTCATTACCTTGTTAAATGGGGAAAACAAAAAAGTGAGGAAAAAGGTTCTTTTTCCATTACCAAATTGGTGACAAGAACATCATGGTTGAATCTGAATATTGCTCTATTTCAAGGAATATATTCCATCTTCACTTTGCCTTTCAGGTCAGTGCAAAGAATAGTCCTTTCATTTCATTTCTTGCTCCAATGTTTCCAATAAATTTTCACTGGGGATATTAATCATGTATTCATATGAGGGGGTCAGCAAATGTACAGAGCATTTTAGTTTCAAATACAAATAGAAAACAGTGGTAAGTTGAAATTTGTACAAAGAAGGATAAACCACAAATAGTGGGTTATCGGTGATGGAGTTGGGTAGATTATTACAAGAGGTTCTGGGTCAAATCCTCTGTGATTTCACCCCCCTCCCAGGAGGGTAAGAGTTTAGAGGTTGTGGTTGAAGAAACATGGTGGACAAATTATTATCTTTCCTCCACATGCTATTCTAACTATTTTTAGAAAGTATAAATTGATAATTTCAGGAACATCTAGTATTGGAGTCAGACGGAGTTGTCGATTTCCAAAAGAAGTTTATGATTATATTATTGTAACAGTTTTTATAATGCATGTTAATAAAGCTTATGGAATGGAGCAAATAACCGTGAATGTGTTTGTCAAACAGGGCTTCAACTAAGCGTATCCAGTGGTTTGTATTATTAGTCAAGTTCTTCTTTTACACAAGTTGGTAGTTTTTATCGATGGAAACTGATAGAAACCAACTGGTACAGAAGAAGGAATTATCTATTGAAATGATCGAATGATACATTTTCAGGTTATTTGAGAGAACCTGATCTCTCCCTAGTCCCAATATGATTCACTAATTGAATGCCTGTATTTCCCTCCCTCTAGTTCTATTTATAAGTGGCTAACCCATTACAATTAACTAACTCCTACTAGCAGGCCTACCAACACAACAGAGCCCATTAAGGCCCATGTCTAACAGAAACTATGATTTTTATATCGATGTTACGTGATTTCTGTAATGGATTTGATACATGTTGAGTTTTTTTTTTTTTTTTATTATTCTTTTTCATGCTCTTAAGTTATTCCACTGTGGCCATCTGGCTTCTTAAGAGTTTGAGTAATGTCTCCGTTATAAATCATGGTGTTGTCTTGACACAATAGTTTGGTTCTTGGTTTTGTGGTATTAGGTGTGAATCTGTAGAGGATATGCTTTGAGGAAAAGACCTTTATTGTTTACATTAAATATTTTCTATTTTTTGATATAAATGTTGAAAATCTACTGGAGGCCATTTCCTTTTTCTCCCGAGTCTCAATTTCATTTTTGTCTCGTTGAGCTTCTATATGGTGAACTGATGAGTATTGATAGATATTGGTTGTTTATGCAGGGTCCTAACAAGAAGATTCTTTGTCAATTATCAATGCTTAAAAGAAAAATGTCTCAAGGTAAGGGGTTCAGCTTTTACCCTTTTTGTTTAAGATCTATTGTTTTTCAATTGTCCTAATTTCTTTAGTCACTGTAACTTGGTTTTAAGCATATATCTATGCATATAATATGACGGAGCCTTGTTTTTCTTTTTCCTTATCTGTCCTTTCTGTGTTGATCTTAGGAATATTTATACTAATTGGTCAGATGGTTTGGTTATTGAGAGTGATTAATTCTTAATCCAATTTTAATAATGTAGTACTAGTAGCTAGAGAAAATCTCTCTCGTTCACCAGAGAAATGGGCACAAAATCCTTCTTGAGATTTTAGAACTGGAGAGAATATGTCTTATTTCTTACGAGAATTAAAAATATGTTATGATTGCTTCCAGTTATACAAAACTGCCTTATTAGTGGTCTCAAATATGATTATTCATAAGATGATGACGTTTGAAGTTATGGTTGCATTGCTATGAGAGGATCAAATTACATTAGTTGAATGACTGAACTAACATAAAAATTTGAAAGAAACCTGTAGTGTTGAGGTACGGAATATACTTGCAAGCAGTTATTTTACTTTGCTTTATGATGCCCTAAAATTTGAGCGTACATACTTGTATCTGTATACATGAGAATCTGGGAGAGAGACTGAGGACTGAGGAAAAGTGGTGCAATTAAGAATGGTGGAAAATTGGGAAAGTGGAAAGAGAAAATAAGTTGTAAGTTAACGATTTATTTAAAATACAAGTTGACTGAACATAAGCATAAAAGGGAGAAAGAAACCTGCGGTCTGGTCTTGAGGTACAGAATACGCCTGCAAGCAGTTACGTTAGTTTGTTAAATAATGCTCTAAAATTTGAACTTGCACACTTATATGCAGAAAAATAAAAGGACAAAACTCATATGCAGTTCCTTACCTCCTGTTTTTACTGTTCTCCAATCAAAACACCGCACTTCTATTATTTTTTCCACTCACATCTCAAGAAACTAAGTGACGTGAACATGCCGTCACTTCCCCTCATCTTGTCTTCAACCGGTAACTGCACAGTCCTCTTTCTAATGAGCAGCACGTCATTGCCACCACCCATGATATTCCGCCCTTTATAATCTATCAGAAGCATTTCAGAAGACCCATGATGACCCTTCTACAACCCCTTCTCTGGTCGATGCCTTCCCTCATCCTCTCATGATCGATATCCGCTGTTGCTGCCTGGCCTTTCACACGCTCTGCCACGTTCCAATCGATCCTTGCGACTAACTTTGCTGCTGGTGGGAAAGCATGGTTGATTTTGGACGCATAAAGTGTTGGAGTCCCACATTGGATAGTGATATGGTCTCAATAGTGGTTATAAGTGGAAGACAACCCTCGCCCTACAAGCTAGCGTTTGGGGATGAGTTATGTCCAATCCCAAATTCTAAGATGGTATCAGAGCCAAGTTCGGCCTGATGGGGGAGCGGGAGTGGATCCTGCCGGATCTCTCAAATGTGGGAGACTCACACTTGGGGGAGAGAGATTGTTGTAATTCAAGTGTGAGTGGTTAGTCCCACATTGGCAATGATTGAGCCAAGTGAAGGATATATAAGAGAGGTGACCACTGACCGATATACCCAATGCCTTAATCCGTTAATGGGCCACTCACCATATTATACATGCACCATGCCTAATAGAGCTGGGCGTGATGGGGTGTATTGGGAAAAACTCAAGTCCCACATAGACTAGTAGGGATGGCAAAGAGGGCCGGTCTGCCCTGCCTTGCCGTGAGCCCGCCAGAAATGGACCGGGTCGGGCCGCCAAAAGGTGATGGGTTGAGAAAGTGAGCCCACTGGGTTGGCCCCCCTTAAAAACAAAAAAGCAAAAAAAAAGAAAAAGGAACTTCGGTCTAAAAAAGTGGCGGGTTGGCCTGCCTAAGCCCGCCCTGAAATGGGCCACAATGGTGAGTTGGAGGGCTGGCCCACCCAAAATATATAAAAACAACTTGGCTAAAAATAAAAAATATATTGGCCCGGCGGGGTGGTGGGCTAACATACCCCAGCCCAGCCCACCCCTCCCCATTTTGGTGGGATGGTTGGTCGGCCCGTCAGGCCCAGCCCGTATTGCCACCCCTATAGACCAGAGATAAAACCTAAAAAGTGTTTATAGTTAATGGCGACCCTCACCCTACAAGCTACCTCCCAAATTCTAAGAGAAAGAACATTGCTTTGGGTTGGGTATGGGATTTGGGCATAGGTAGAAAGCTTGCACGAGGGTTGTCTTTGGGTGTGCGAACTCAATAGAAACAAATCTTCATGAAAACGGGAGGTTGAGAGTGAAGACGAGTCGAGGATTGGCAGCGTTTTTGTTTGATTCTGTAACTTTCCAAAACAAGTCTGGATTTTGTCTATTGGCACATAGATGAAAGTCGGTGCCTTCTGCCTTTTTTTTTTTCGACGTCATGCCAGTTCTGTTTGAAGTTTAGCACTGAAGTTATTTTGGAGACCAATTTATTCAAATGTCTGTTGAATTTTTCGTTAAAGGATGGATTATTTAGTTAAAGGATGGTTTCACGTCTTCCATCCTGTGAGTGTGTTGCGTCTTCAATGCCTCAGACGAAGGAGGGTGTGGCGTCCATGTCGTAGTCGTGCCGCCGTCTAATGAGACTGGCAAGTTGTGGGAGGTAGAGTGGACGTGGTGGGTCGCGTATGCAGGAGGCGGTGCTGCCTCAATCTTTGTCAAAAGGGGGAAACGAAAACATGAACTCATTTAGAGGTATAGTATAGGTGTCATGTTTTGATTAGAGAACAGTAAAAGCAAGAGGTACGGAATTGTATATAAGTTTTGTCCAAAATGAAAACTGGGGAAGGAGTGCAATGACAGGGGGAATGGTGCAGGTAAGAATGGAGGAAAATGGGGAAGTGGAGAGAAAAAGTAAGTTGTAAATTAACTATTTATTATAGCTTTTAATTTACATCTATAACCTTATAATTATTTTATGTTTCTTACAAAATGTGTATAGAATAAGTACTTTGTATTTTTTCTGGAGAAAATTGGGACTGGAATGCTTTTTAATAGTAGATTCATTACTGTGCTTGCTATGAAAATAGGTGCGGAGAATAAGGTAGAACTTGTTGATGAAAGCATTCAACATGCCAAGGAAGCAATCACTTTGGATGTCAAGGATGGGTACTCTTGGTGTAAGATTTTAAATAACTTATTATTATTATTATTTAAAAATGAATCTTGCTTATGGAAAATATACCATAAATAAGGGATTAGTGTGCAACCTAGACATGCACATTTCTGTCAAAAGCTGTTTTCAGATCCCACTGTACTGGACATTATTATTTAACTTCATAGTTAGTATATCCTTGATGACTTGATGCATGAGTACATATATTGTCTTGTAGGATGCAAGAAAACTATTTATCAATATTTTAATTTTTCTTCAAAGTACATGATAAATTAATAAGATATAGCATTCTTAGAAGTTGAAAATATTTTTAGGTTGTGTTTGGATAAATTATTCCAAACTCTTGATTTATTAAAATGCAAGAGAATTGAATTGATGCAATTCAATTTCATTTATTTTCTAAATTTCTTGTTTGGATAATCATATGTGAAAATTCAATATAATAAAATTTTACAAAATGCTGTCAATATCATCTGTAATTTATATATAAACATTAAAATTTTAATATTAAATATTATAATCAATCTTAATAATTTCTCCACCACTCATCACCAGTATTTAAAACTCAGTCAATCTTCGCACTACTAATAGAGGTGTCAAATCGGGCCGCCTGGCTGGAATTGCTGCCAAGCAAAGTATCTCAAATTTCTAAAAAGTTGCATAAAATACGGGTCCGGCAGGACCGGACAAAAATGGCCCAATTTTTTGGGGCCTGTAATTAAGATGCCCAGTCTAAACCATGGGCCCTTCGGGCCAGGCCAATATTGACAGCTCTAACTACTAAGCCTACTTCCTCTTCCTTGTCAGAGACGTCACTGACATCCTCATTCTGGCAATGAAGTTGGCATTTTTATATTATAGAACTGGTTCTTCCAAAGAACTCCCAATCTGGTTTCCAAGATTAACCAAAGGGTGTGTTTGACCTAGTTTTGGCTTAAAAGCTACTTTAAAATTAAAGTTAGAAACAGGAGCTTTAAAAATTAAGTTAAGGTTATAGTTGACCTTCGTTGCGCATGCTGCTGCGGCGCCAGTAGAGCGCAGATGAATTTTTATCGAAAAAAAATGAAGGAAAAAAAAGGGATTTCGACGTGACAGGATTCGAAGAGGGTGCCACAAGCCATAAGCTGCCTCTCATGAAAATAAGCTTCTGAAGCTAGCTTTTTTTTAAGTTCCTTTTTTATATTGTTTTCCTTCATAAAAAATAAGCTATAATCTCTTTAAGACCCTTTTTTTAAATAGTGTTTGGCCTAGAAGCCCAACAAAAGCTGGGACTAACACTACCTTAATTTCTGATACCAAAGAGCAAAAATTGTTCTTGGATTTTAACCTCACAAGCTGAACCAGCAAGAGTATTCTCTTTGGTTTATGCTAACATTTGGCAAATACTTGTTTTTGAAGATTGAAGAGTCCCACGGTTAAAGCTAATGAACTTGGGTGAGAAAGAAGATTTTAAAAATTCCACCTAATTTCAAATTCTGTGTTTTGACCAAAAACTTACCCGGAAAAAATACCAAAGAATTCTAGAAATGCCTGTTTCAGACCTTCAGTTACCCATACAAATAATTTCATACTAAAGTATTTTAAATCCTCTTAAAATTTACATTTGCTTTTAAGTTTCCTTATACAAATACACTCTTGTTTCTTTTCCTGAAATGAACCGTGATGATCGAAATTGAATATAAGAAACCAGTTATTCTTTTCCTGGCTGTCCTAAGAGACTTGTTACTTTAATACTTTAGTTTTAATGCTTGCCCTTGGAAATTGTTTGGGACAATACGTGAGAAAACAAAGCAAGTGAGCAGCCTTTAACTTTTCATTCTTTTTTTATTATTTAGGGTTAAATCTTGTGTTTGTTTTGAAATAAGATTGCAATATTTGTGTCTTTTTTACATAATCTGACCATCTGATCTTCTTGACAGATAATCTTGGAAATGCATATCTTACAAGTTATTTTGTTACTGGAGCTTGGGATCATACCAAACTTTCACATTCTTTAAAAGCATATCAAAATGCTGTGAGTATGAAGAGGAAGGATTTAAAATTTAGCTGCAATAATATGCATATGATAGAAATGTATCTTCCTTTTGGTTACTTTTACCCAACTCGTAAGTACATGTAGATTATTGCTGTATCTAATACTTATTGGCGAATAGGCTTATCATTTACACATGTGGAAGACCTAATGTTTGGTCAATATGTACCAGGAGAAAGATGAAGGAATGAAGTCCAGTCCAGACATGTATTTTAATAGTGCCATTGTAAGTTGCATTTTGATCCTTTTATTGTACTTCATTATCTTCAAGTCTTCATTAGCGATGAGTTTGGAGATTGAATATGTTATCTTACTTTTCTCCTGTAATTTTGGTGTCATATTTATCAGTATCAGTTCATGCCTTCCCAGAAATGATAGAAAAGAATAATATTTAATCCTCAAAGTCATATATAGTGCCTGCCATATGTACTGTTCATAAATATGTATTGGGTGGATTTTTGTCTAAATAATTTGTTACAGGTTAACAAATATCTAGAGAACTACCAGAGGGCCCTTAGTGGATTTGAGGCTGCTGCTTTGAAGGATCCAGGTCTTAATGCTGCAGAGGAGGCTGAGAAGCTAGTCAATTTACTTGACAAGGTTGACAATCTTTTGAGGGTAATGAAATTTTCTTTTGGCTATGTAGTAGTAATCTATGCTAGTAATTTGTTGACGCATTTTTCATATTTTTAATAGCTTGATATCCTAGCATGGAGGATTCTTTTTCAATTCTGCTCTCTCCTCAAGTACCAATTTATTTTTTCTTTTAAAAGAAATGAGTTGTAGTCAACATCTGATTTTGACAGAGGCAGCTGGTTTATATACAATTTATTATGTACAGGGACATGTAAGAGCTAAGCGAATGGCATCTTTGGCATCATCATTGGCTGCTGTAAATTGTAAGCGCATTTCTGACTCATAGGTTTCCGTTCATGGAACATTCTAAATTCTGTTGAGCCTGTGCTTATAGATCTTTTATTTTTATTTTCTACTAATATACTGACTAGATTCATGTCTACCTTCTGGTGCAAGTGAAATCGTCATACAGAACAGTTACCATAGACCTTCTGTCAGAGGGTTTTAATAAAGCTCTAGCAGTAGAGGGGAAAGTGTTATTCTTTATTAAGAGTGAGAGTGCTTCTCCCCTGTAAGTCTTCTACTCCAGAATCTTTTTCCCCCCCTCTAGATTCATTGTCTTTTTATAGACAATGACCCGCTCCCTTACATTTGTAACCCTCTTTCTGGAGTTTTGAAATTTCCTTTTTTTTTTCCAACCAGTTTTAGAAGTAATGGAGTGACTTGATTTCTATGGAAATGGTTTATTACACCCAATGCATTGAAAAACCCCGTTAATATGCCAAGGCTATGCCTTTTGCAATTTAAATTGTTATCACTTGTATATGCATTAAATGACTGGTTTTCCTTTACTCTCTTCGACCTTATCTTTTTGGTGGGTATGTATTGTGTTGGGGTGGAGGGAGAGAATAGGTAGTCAGGAAAGGGATCTTTCAACTTAAACATTGGTGGGCCACTATGGCCATAAACATTGTTTTAGAGGGGGCAACAATGACAAATTGAAAAGAAAAAAAAAAGTATGATTCATATAAATTTGATTGAAATCTATATACAAGCATGTATTTACGGTTCATGTTACGTCTTTACCGAAGTAACGATACATTACCTTTTTTCTCCTTTGTATAATTCTTTTCCTTAAACTTCACCAAAGAATGTTTAAAGTAAAAGGTTAAATTAAAATTTTGATTCCTATAGTTTCGTTCATTTTAATCCCTATAATGTTTTCTTTCAATTCAGTCCTCACACTTACGAATGTGGTGACAGGAATAGCTGCCCAAGACCCTTGTAGTTAATAATTCCTGTTCCAAAATATACCCCACTGCTAGCTCCAATAACAACTTTCATCTGTGTTACAAGAAAATATCGATCATGTTTGGGGGGTGCTGTAATTTTTCATAAAAGAATGTGTTTCCATGCCATTTATGTTAATATCTTAAGAATAGTTGCAACCCATGCAGAAATTGGACCCAAGTGATATTGTTCTTGTCATTTTTTGCAGATACTATTTGCTTTGTGATTCAAATCAAACTTGCTTTGTTCTCTCAGTTTATGGTGTACGCCGTGATGTGGTAAGAACTTCGGCTGAAGTTTTATGTCATCTTCTCCTCTTATTTCTTAGTCATGTGTTTCAAAATGTTAAAAATCACCTGTCTTGGATAAATTTCAAGGGTGACAAACCAGTTGCATTGCTCCTTCTCTCTCATATCCAATAATATTATTTTTTTTTCTTTGGTAAAAAATCGATGGGGGTGGGTAGTTAGTCTACACTGAAGACCCTGTATGTTTCAGTTTTTTTATTAAAAAATGACTTTTAAATTTTTTAGCCTGTTTATTTAAGTTTTATAAAAAAAATAGATTTTTGATTATTTTGATAAGCTAATTTTTGTAGCTTCTTAAAACACCTGAAGTTATAGCTACCTTTTAAAATAAAGAATGTTTTTTATAACTATAACCAAATGAAAAATAGCTTTTGTTTTACATAATTTTTTTAGGGAAAAAAACACTTTTTTACAGTCTTAAAATCATGTGCTGTGCTAATTGACAACCATAGAGATACAAAGGGATAAAAGAAGACCAAATATGCAATAAAGTATGCAGCTTTAGAAGTGCTGGGTACATGTTTGCTCCAGCTGCTATAAAGACCCCATCGAGTTATAGTAGATAAACCATTCTGTGGTCATTTTTCTCCCTTCCCTATTTAGCGAGTACTTATTTTCTGAATGAAAGTTTGGGGTAATTGGTTATTTTTCTCTATTCTGCTGTTATGGTTCATCAATTGAAGAATTATTGAAGTGTTAAATGGGCCCTTGTCAATGTCATCCAGATTAAAGAAGGAGATCAGCTAACATTGCTTGATCCTAATTTTCGTAATGTTGATTTGTCCTGGAAGGAGAAGGTATGCTTTTATCAATGCAATGATTTGCTAATTCCTCAATGTCTCTTTGTAATAGAACTAGTCATTCTGATCAAGTGCTGTTTTCATGTATATTTAAAAATAGCATTACCAGTTCAAATCTATACGCCTTGATTTCTATGAGCAAGTGCTTGTAAATGGGAAAGCTCTGACTCCTCAACAAGCTGTCCATACATCGATATTTGCACACCATAAACCTTGAACAGATCTCTGCTAAGTATATATGTGCTTTACTTCTGCTTGCCTTTGGTTGCTGGTGAGCTGGTGTTGGATGCTGTGTTCATTTAGGGAATTAGTTGATACAAGTATACAGGTGAATTTCTTGCCCAAGTCATGGGTCACAATCACAGAATAGAAAAAAGATACTGGAGTGTAAAGTTTCACACTTGGTTTTCTAGTTCTACCATCAAGTTTTGCATTTGTCAAATATGGTAGTTTAGAGATTCTCTTTTAAACTTTTTGGTGCTTCAACAGCATGTTTTTGTAATAGTCTTGTTTGTATGTTGTATCAAACTTTAATCTTCTCAGGATTCCCTTTTCTAAATTTGGACCTTTATGCTTCTCCCTGGCTTCATGTTTAAGTCATCTCTATGCTTCTCATGTGGTCCTTGACAAGCTCACATACCCCTGCAAGGCATTCATGTGTTTGTTAACTTATATTTAAGCTGATAATAATAATCTGATCATCTTCAACGTGTGTTAGAACTAATTTAGTTTGTATTAAAAATATTTTTAAAATAAAATATTATTAATCCAAAAATAATCACAATCAAACACACCTCGTAACATCCTCCTCAAACTCCGCACAAACTAGAATTTTCTACCAAAATGAACCAGAGTATTAGATGCAAATTAATTCTAGTGATATTTTTATCGAACCTTCATTGAGTAGAAATTGAGAGTTTATAAGGGAATTTCCAAACAAGTTCTTCAACTTATGAAACTTATTGATCAAGAACTTTAGTATTATTGGATAATTACTAACTTTCTTTTAATTTTTGTAAGAGATAGGATTAACGAGTGAAATATTTTTGGGGGTCCAGAGCAAGCAAGAACTTTACGTACCTGTAGGTTGGGCTAGACCTGGAGACATCAATGACAAAATTGCTAGTTATAAATGTCATGAAACTCGTTGACCAAAAATAAGTGTCTAGAAACTCTGTATAAAGTAATGAAGTCATTTGGATGTAAGACTGTTCTTCTTGGAAGGTGAACAAAGTTTGAAATGTTTGATATATTTTACATTTTCAATATATCCTCACCAAAAGACTCGACAATCCTTATTAAGTATAGTGAGATGGCATGGATAAGAGATACACTAAGATTTTGATCCATTGGTCACCTCCAAGTTGCGGTTGGGTCCGTCTGAATTGTGATGGTGCTGCTAAACTTGACCGTTGTGTAGCTGGGTGTGGTGGAGTTATACGTGATAAAGATGGTAGATGGCTCAGTGGTTTCGCCAAGTATCTGGGTGAGACTTCCGCGTATATGGCGGAGTTGTGGGTTGCTTTTGAAGGTTTGAATTTGGCTAGAGAGAGGGGTTTCCAGCCAGTTGAATTGCATTTGGATTCTTAGATTGCAGTCAAGAGTCTTAAGGGTGAGCTTCTGGGAAGCGCTCAAGGGCGGTCCCTTCTGAGGAGGATTAGGAGACTTCTTTCCATGGATTGGACGGTTCGTATTAATCATGTTTATCGAGAGGCTAATAGGGTTATGGATGGCTTAGCCAATATTGGCCGTGAATTAGAGAGAATTAGAGAGAGATTTTGTTCTTTTTGACTACTCTCCTCTTCCGGTTAGACATCTAGTTGATGCTGATTTGTTGAGAATCTCTACTCCCCGTGTGGTTCCTTTGTAGTTTTTTTTGGGCTTTTAAGCCCCTTTCAACATAAAAAAAAAAAGTATAGTGAGATTTGTGTATGCCACGCTAAAAACTTGTTTACAATGAATATTTTAATGAACTTCCTCAATGTACATTTGCTTTTTTTGTTGTTACACCCGAAAAATGTACATTTGATTTATTTTCTTGTGTTTCACATTTTAAAATTAATAAAATTTTATTTCTCAACATATCTCTCACATATATAAATTGTAATCATTCTTAAATATTTTTCAAAAATAATCCTTAAAAATATTAAAAATATAAAATCTGAAAAATTTGTGCAATGCACAAACATTATTTCTAATTCATAAATGAATGTTTAATTGGCATGCCTAATTATCTTTTACATTTTGTGTTGGTCTAATGTAGTTGTAATCAAACAAATTGAAATGTTCTGATTCATGTTTAATCGCACACTATAAAAATAAACTAAAGAATTTTATAATTAACTGGAAAAAAAACAAATACGACCTTCATCTATGTATATAAGACCATTTTGAGAAATTTGGTTATCCCTTTTTACTAAACCCTCTCTAATTTCTCTCTTGCATTAATTATTTTTTCACCAAAATACCCTTAATTACCTCATCATCTCTTTCTTGTGAGGATTGGGGAAAGAGGTGAGGTGATGAGTCCAATACAAATTACCTAAGTGAATAATTAATTAAGTGGTAAAAGTAAGTGATGAGTCACAATAATTTTAGCAGTAATTTTGAAAAAATAATACATACACCCAACTTTAATATAAATAACTAAATTAACTAATTTTTTTTAATTCTTGTAAATTGATTATATATATATATATTACCTAATACAAGGCCAATCCTACGGTGCATAAGTTGCTTAGGTTGTGTGTTGTGTATTGTACATGATCTTTTATCATCGTATGATAAAACACTTTCATCAAATTTAACTATAGACTACCCACACCGACTCATCCCCTTCTCCATCTAGTTTCACTCTGCTCTCCCAGGACGACGGTGCTCTCTCTCCCGCCAGCGGCCATGGCCCATGGTCAAGGGTTGAAAACGATGGTTCAACAACCCTGATACGCAAGGTTGCACCAAAAAACATTGGCTAATGTGATAAGTCTGCTTACCAAAAACCTTTCATTTGGTTAAACAAACTTATAAGCCAGTCCAATAAACTAACTTCTTGAGCTTACCATGCAGAGCCACTGTCGTCGAGTTCTAAGTTTCATCCAGAAAAGGCAGAGTATAGTGAGTGGGAGGGAGAAGGGAAAAGACATTGAGTCGAAGGACAACCATAAAATCTGGTGAGACTTCTCGATCTAATGGTAAACAAAACTTACGCACAATACACCACCTATAGGACTGATGTACGATAGCATTCGCCCAAAGGTGACTTGGGATTTTGCGACAACAGAAATAATAACGCCACTGACTGCATCTGCATGGCCTTGAATTTGAATTAATTAACCGAACAAGTTGGCGGTTGAGTGTTGTTTGTATTCTCAGCAATTGCTTCATGCATAAGTACGCCATACTTACGTCTTTTTTCATCATAGTAGATTTTAACGTAACGTCATTTAATATCACTGATGACGCTAATAAAATGAAGTGTGCTCTGACCCTGGAAATTAAACAACACTGATTCAGAGATTGATGGGTTAGTAGTAGGTAGTCTGCTTCGCCATGAATCTTTTTTTTTTCTCCCTCTCCCTAATTCCTTGCTTTTGTGTCATATATAAAGCTTATTCGAAGCATGCAGATAACAGCAAGATGGAGAATGAATTTGCTAATTCATTTTCTGATTCATACTACGCAATGAAGGGAGGAGAGGGCCCTCACAGTTACGCCCAAAACTCAAACGCTCAGGTCAGTCACAACAATTTGTTACTCTTCTTTTTGTTTTTTTACTTCTACGGAAACAAATTGTTATTCCAATATTTTCTCTTATTTCAGTTAGGTTTAAATATTTGTTAGTCTCTTAAACATATATATAAATTTCGTTTTTGGTCTCCCAACAAGTTTTCACCTCATTTTTTGTCCTTCATTTCTGAGAATGTATTAACCTTGGATTTTTACAGGTAACTACAATCAAAGAGCTTGTGTAAAAAGCAACTGAATCTTGTATGTATTGTAGGATACATGTGTTTTGATCATTGCAAGCAAAACAAGATTCGGTGGCTTTTATGTAGGCTATCTGAGACCAGAGACCAAAGTTGACACATTTGCAGAAATGGGGAACCAAAGTGAAAAGAAAAATTTTTGGGAACTAAAAAACAAAAATTACCATATTTAATTAGGCGCTAAAAACATATTTAAGTCTTTCATTTAACTAACATAAAACGTCACTATATACCCTAACATTAATTTATCTTCACATCCATTTTCTGTTTTATGCATCGGTCCACATCACAATTAATTTGCAAAAAAAAAAAAAAAATGTTAAATTTCGCTTATGGCTGAGTTTCATTCTTCATTAGACCAGAGAAAATTTTCAGCAGATCAATTATTGTTTGTGTAATTATGCTCAGTGAACTGCTGCACTGCACCATACTTCTTACATCATAGTGATAGTTATGTTGAAGGAATCATGATTATAATAATCAAACACGTTATTTCTCTGCAGAGAGTGGCAATTGAAGCTGCCAAAATCTTAATCCAAGGGGCAATAGCCAACAAATTTGATCCCAAGACTATTTCTGCTTCTTCTAAGAACCCAATTTGCATTGCAGACTTGGGATGCTCCACAGGGCCAAACACCTTTCTTGCAATTCAATGCATAATAGAAGCAATAGAACTAAAATACCAGTCACAAGGACTTGCTATCCCAGAGTTCCAAGTTTTCTTCAATGACCATGTGTCAAATGATTTCAACACACTCTTCAAAAAGCTTCCATCCAACAGAAAGTACTATGCAGTTGGTGTTCCTGGCTCTTTCTATGGAAGATTATTTCCAAGGGAGAGCCTTAATGTAGTTCATTCATCTGCATCACTAAACTGGATCTCTAAGGTTCCCAAAGAGATTACAGACAGAACTTGTGCTGCTTGGAACAGAGGGAGAATTCATTACACAAATGCTTCCAAGGAAGTTGTAGATGCCTATGCAAGTCAGTATCAGAAAGACATGGAAATTTTCTTGCATGCTAGAGCACAAGAGCTTGTGGGAAATGGGATAATGGCACTTCAAATTCCTGCTGTAAATGACGTAGTTTTTGATTCAGATGTTTACTGTGGTAAAAATTTTGAACTTTTGGGAACTTGCCTAGTGGACATGGCCAAGGAGGTAAGGAACTTCCCCTTCTTATCTCTAAATGCTATGCATGAATAGTTTTTTCTGTTAGAAAAAAATAGGAATCAATTCAAGAAGGAGTTTGAATTAGCTCTTCACACAAATATGCATTTTTCTTTGGGAAACAACCATACTTTTGAAAATTACAGCCAAGTTGAAGAAATATGAAAGGAAATCAGATTAGTGTAATGTTTGGATTTGCAGTCATTTCACCTTTTCTCGTGTTTCGATACAAGTTCACCGCTGAAGCTGTATCTAGCTGCTTCAAGTTCACCGCACATTTTTTTTTTTAATAGAGGTTCACCGCGCATTTGTTTTTCACTATTGCGGTTCCAAACATATATTAAAACTAGAGTTTCAATGCAATACCACTTCAATCAAACAAATAAAGAGAGTGCAAACCAAATTTTGGAGTGGTTTTGGCCTGTGTGTGTCCACTGCCTAACCAAGCTTGAGGATTAATTAAACTATGAACTAGTATCATGTACTTAGGGCAACTTTATCGCTGGTACTCTAACACTGTTCCAGCGTTTCTAAACTGACTGCAGCCGACGTGGTCTCCAGCGTGTCTCCCAGCGTTTCTTAAATCTCAGTCAAAGCAACAACTGAAACAACGCCCACTAATATTGAACAACGAGCTTTCCTGACAAAGCTCTACTTTTTGGTTGGACAACACGCTTTAGTCACCCAGCGTTGTTGTTGCTCTTATACTAGAGAGAATGAATGAAGCATGACTAAAAAAGTAACTTAATATGGTTGCCATTGATCATGCATATTATGTAGTTACTATTTCTGATGGCTCTTGTCATTGCAGGGAAAAGTAAATGAAGAAAAAGTGGACTCCTTCAATCTTCCCATCTATTTCTCACCTCTTAAGGATCTGATGAAAATTGTTGAAAGTAATGTTGATTTCAGCATAGAGCAAATGGAAACGACGGATACTAAAACCCTTATCAACCCAGTTAATGTTCAAGCATATGTTTCGTTCCACAGAGCTGCACTGGAAGGGCTGATTGAGAACCATTTTGGGGATGGAATTGTTGATGAGCTCTTTGATCGCTATGCTAAGAAAGTGATGGAAATCCCTGCTATAATGGATGTACAAAAGCTAAATGTAGTTGGACTCTTTGTCCTTCTTAGGCGCAAGCAGCAGTGTGAATAGTATGAATAGATATTATGGACTCACTCCTAAGCCACCACAGCTTTTGAACTATCATATATAGCTACTTATATATGAATAATATGCATTACATGAAGTTTATAATTTGGTGTGAAGTTTTACTCTTCATAAGTGGTGCCTTTAATAATTTTTTCTATTATCCTGTTTGCCTAGTTGAGATCAGCTATCAATTACAGTCCTAAAAACTAAAAACTTCAGTTTATTGCTGTTCTCACTTTCTAAATTACTGTAAACTTTTAATTCATAGCAAATTTCACAGCAATTCATATTTTACTGTATTTCTTCATCTCAAAACTAAAGATAAGGCCGGAAAAGAGTTGTCCTGTTTGTACCTGTTGCAAAGCAAGATTAAATATTAAGTGAATCAAAAAAGTAAAAGACGAATATCAGATCAAGGTAACTATTTCCATTAATTTGGTTGCTTTAGTTTAAAAATGAAAAAAACACTTAACAGTCTCATAGTGCCTTTTGTTTTGTATTAAACTGCAAATGCATGTGCATGGCGTCGCTGATCGAAAATATTGTACACGAGCTGAAATAATGATAAAAATTAACAAATTTTGTTAAAAAACAATTTTGTGCGAAGTCATTTGATACATGAGAATTTATGAAAAAAAGGAAACATATTAATGTAATTTCAAACAGATCATGTGGTAACTCTAATAGAGTAAAATGTGTCGTGACTCGTGTGTGGTGTCTCTCTAGGATGGCGCTTTCCATAAGCCTGTCCTATGTTTATTATCATTCAAGGGAAATACAAAATAACTAGGGTACTGCAGTAAAAATATAGAAAAATTGGATTAAAAAATATTTTAAAAAATAATTGAATTAAAAATTTTTATAGCAATAAAAATAATTTAAATATAAAATATAGATATTCAAAATATTCAATAATTTAGTGATTATTCACAACCATCCTATTATATTTAATATTTAATTAAAAATTTGAGTATTAGACTATTAGAACCTGGTTGTTTCACACCACTCATCGTAAGAGGCAATCAACATACTAAGGCATGGGCAATTTTTTGGCAATCAATATGATACTATCGATCAGCAATCAGCATAATGTAAATTAAAAAAGGGATATCTAGTATTATGCTTTTATATTTCCTTTTAAGACTGCTATAGCTGGGAGAACCCCCTTCGTAAAGTACAAGTCAACAAACTATACATACAATATTGTTGTATCTAAGCTATTCACAATCCAATGATAATGCAAACCAACACAATAGAAATACAACGACAACCCAAAAGACAAGATTCTCGTTATGCAAAGGCTTTAAGATAAAGGGCTAGATGTGGCTGAATCTCATTTATTCAAGAGACATCCGAAAGAATATTATCTTTATCATACAAGATGATTAAAAGAACGCTATTGCTGCTTATAGTAGCCACTTTGGTGAGGTGGAGGATATGGAGATGGAATGGTATAAGGAGGCCGAGGACCAGAAACAGGTTGTTGTGGGTGTGCGTGTGCATTGTAGTATGGACCACGCCATCCAGGATATGCAGGTTGGCCATACTCATGGCTTGCCGGTGGCTGCTGCTGATGGACCTGAGAGGGTGGGTAAGGGGCGGCTGATGTTGGTGGAATTTGGTATGGAGGTGGAGGCTGATGATGTGCAGGACCATATGGGTGAGGGGGATGAGCATAGGAAGAAACTGGTGGCTGCTCAGATGGCTGATAATAAGGCGGCTGGGGACGAGGATCTGTTTGTGTATGGGATCTTTGATTTTGGTTTCCCACTGAAGGGTAGTTGCTGTTAAAGGCACCTGTGTTTTTGTCCTGGAAACTCAGACCAGCCACTTGTCTCTGAACATCTTCAATCATTTCCCTGCACTGGATGTTCCTTGTCATTACAAAGTCATTGCTCTGCTGCTTTACATTAGTGATTGCATCCTATTGAACAAAGAAATTGCATATAATTATATAAAAAAAAAAATACATGTTTTAAACAGTATCATTCAAACATAGTCAAATAATACTAAGAACGATTTAGACAATAATACGCTTGGCTTTAGTGGGGGAAAAATTAAATAATGAAACGGGTAAGTTCTAACAGAATAGAATTCATACCAGACATAACTGATAAGTTCTTACCTGCAGAGTAACATAGAATTTTAACCCTTCATTGATGTTGTCCTTTATTTCTCGAAACTTTGCTATGGCAGCTTCAATCTGCTTGTAGGATTTTTCACGTGAAGCTGGAATGATTACAAGGAAATCATCAAAAAGATCAACTATCATACAGGAAAGGTGTACTAAAACAAGTAGAGCACTCTCTGAGTAAAAAGAATAAGTCATTTAAAAACTACCACTAAAATCCAGAAACTGAAATTTTATGTACGTTGATATAACAATTGAACAAAATTTCTGAAGCCAGTTAGTCTTGAAATTTTATGTACATTATAAAATATTATCTGAAAACAAGTGTAATCTTGTCAACAAGATGATAAAGTATAAAAACCAGATTCAATCTAGAGGAGAACAATCAACCGAGACCTACCTTTGTAATCTTCAAGATTGAAGATAACAGAAAAATCATCATTTTGAGCCTGAGAACAATGGCAAACAATTATCAGAATAACATCGTTGAACTTTCTATTTTCTATTTCCTCTACCATATATCAGATTCAATCACAAAGTCTATAACCACCAACACAACAACAAAAGGATGTTAGTCATGCCTTTACTTGTTTAGTGAAAGTTTGATCAGCATATAATGACATTTTTGCCTTCACAAACATGAGTTCATCTCTGTCGAGAAGCATGAAGTATAAAAATAGTAAGTTTGCATTTGCTGCTAAAGTAGTTATTTCGGGATTGTTTAGTGGTAGCCACACATTATAAATAAAGAATCCCCAAGAGTATAGTCCCGTGTGAATAACCACTGTATGGGAAAAGGTAGTCCAGAGATAGATTAGTTCTGTTTACATGTATTAGTTCTATTTACAATATGTTGCCCAGCGATAGATACCTGGATTTGCAGCAACAATTGTTCTTGTGCCTCAATATTTTGAGCTATTTCTTCACAAATATGGTCATATTTTGCTATCTCCTTCTTAAAAAGATCCTCATAAGAACCGGTGGATGTCATCAACTTGGGTAATATATCATCCTGGAGATAAATATTTATCCAATCATAAGCATAGATAGTTTGTGTGTAATAGTTTCGTGAATGACGAAACAAATTCCAATCAATTATTTGCACCCACAGCTTTACAATAAAAACTCAAAATGAAGAAAACAAAATCCAAACCACTGATTTATCTAGCAAAATAAGTTAACAAAAATGTAAATTCCAAATAGAAAACTACCATATACTTTTTTTTTTGTCATTCTTAATAACATTTCAGCATTTTATTCAGACATTACTTGTAGAGGATCTTGTGTTCAAACAATAGATCACTGATAACAAGAGGGGAGGGGAAATCACTTTAGTAACAGAAATAAAAAAACTCCATATTTGAATTGCTTAATATAAGAAAGAAGGAACTTATGAACGATGAATCCTGTACACAGAATGAAGAGTAAAAATAGGGCCATGGGAGGCATATAGAGTAACTAGAGAGGTTCCATGGAAGGCTTCGGAGAATAAAGGAGTTTGGATGGCTTATATTTGAGGAGTAAAAGATACATATGCGGGGTCACGATTAGTAAGAACACAAGGTGGAATATAGAACATTTCCCTATAACTATAGGTGTGCACCAAGGAACCCTTATCTTTTTATTTTGGTTTTAGACATGCTTACTAAACATATCCAAGAGAGGGTGCCTATGTGCATGTTTTTTGCAAAAGATAATGTTCTAGTTGGAGAGTTCAAAGAAAAGATTAACAGAAAGAGATATAGAGATAAGCTTTGGAAACAGTAACAAAGTAGAAATAAAAGCAGAGTGTATGAAATGCAAATTTAGCAAAAGATACACAAATCCTACCTTAGAAGTGAAAATTGAAGAGCAAACAATGCCACAAGTCTCATGTTTTACGTATGTGGAATCTATCATACAAAATGATGAGGAATTAAAGGAAGATGTCAATCACAGAATCCAAGCATAGTGGTTGAAATGGAAGAACAAGTCAGGTGTGACTTATGATAGAAAAGTATCACTTAAAGGGAAATTTGTACACAACCATAAGACATGCAATGAATGTTGTATGAGATTTAGGGTGGTAAAGAGTCGACAAGAAAGCAAGATCTAAGCAGAGATTAGAATGTTAAAATGGATGCGTGGTTACACAAGACAAGATAGGATCAGGAATATAACTATTAGATAGACAATTGAGGTAGCTCATATTGTAGAAAAAATGGTACAGTCTCATCTTAGGTGGTCTGCACATGTGTGAAAAACACCCGTAAAAGCTATGGTAAAGAAGGTTGACCAAATAAGAGATGGTTAAAAATTAGAGGTAGACGGAGACCAAGTAAAACTACATGCAAAACCATTGATAGAGATTTAAAGGGCCTTGTCGGCTTCTCCCACATCGTGTGTGTGGTTGCACTTGTGCAGTCAGCATTTCAATAAAAAATTCCTATTTACCCTAAAATATACATGCTGGACTAAAGACATTTATAGTTGAATTCAGAAAAAGGAGGACAGCATGCATATTATATGCAAACAGAGTGAACTTTGTAATATTACTTTGATATTATTGGATATCACCTTGAGCGTAAATGATGCAAACAGTTTGCAGGGAAGGAAGAAGCATACATCATGTCTTCATATAACTAGACAGGAAAGTTTAGCTTATGCAGGACAAGCTGAAAAAACGTAATCATCTGAATCGTGCTTTTCATGCATACCTTTCTTTTCATCTCTTTAAGCATGTCTTCAAGACCAGCTCTTTGAGCTCCTAGAGTTTCTAGTTGCCTCTGCTTAAATGAACATAAAACCAATAAGAATCACAAACACAGCAAATCGAATATTGGGGTCGGTTTTAACATTATGGCGCTACAAACCAATTAAAGGATGTGCCAGTACTACAAATATTCCAGATGTGCATCAAAATGCCTTCTCCTGTTACTAGCTCTAACCAACACTCCATTCAATTTCACATCTCAAATTTATCACAGAATTTCTTCACTTTGATAAGCTATTTCAATTAAGAGCGTGGTGAAGAAGAAACCCATTCAATGCTCAGTCGAGTAGAAAATTTCATAATTGGCTAATCACAATACATGGCGAGGAAAAAGGAAAGTTGGGATCACTAAAAATGTTGTAATTTTGAAAAGTATAAAACAAAAAGGATCATCGAACCAACCCGCCAAAATAACACAAAATCTATCATATACACACAAGTCCGTATGAAAATTTCAAAGAGCGTGAATGCATGATTCATCCATAATTTTAGAATTGCAAGCTCAAATATCTAGCCACTTACAGTATCCAGAACATAAGCTTGCCCAAAATTTTTTTTTTCCTTATATGTACAGAAAATAATGCAAATATTTGTCAATGGAAAAAACCCTAATTCCAGGTGTAACATGTTTCAAATGTTTGTGCCATAATTATGATGATTGCTAACCACCAAAAAAAAAAAAAAGATAATATACATTTGACAACTTAATTATATCTTCACCACAATTCGTTTTTGAAACATTGTATTTCAAAATATACCAAAATAGAATTATCTTTCACCAGATCTATGACCGGAGAAATTAATACTCCAAATCTTATAGCAATAAACAACAGGAATATACACAATGGATTCAAGAAACAGTCACTGATTTAATTCCTTGAAAACCAAAACATAACAATAACAAGACCAAAAATGACATACCAAGCTTTGCTTGAGAGACCCCACAATAGCATCTTCATTTTGATCAAAAGACATAATTGGCCTTGCCAAGCTCGGAAGTGCAGATTCAATCTGATAAAAGACAAGGAAATTCAATGACTTAAGTCTTAGCAGTGTATTCTGACCACACCAATAACCAAATATGTCATTACAAAGAGGATAGCAATTTACCGGACGAGCATCAAGGATTGACATGAGTGCTGAATGTTCTCTAACTGAACGCTCGATCCTAGCATCACTCTCGGCAGCTTGCTTCAAGTTACCTGCGAACCTGTTTAGTCTATCCAGCAAGTTCTTTGTCAAAGTGCTTGACTGAGGCCTAGTCCATTTTGTGCCAAATTGACTTCTAAATTGAGCATCTTCTCTTGCTTCCTTCTGCAACAACTCCTCGGTCTGGACCAGCAATTCTTGATTCACTCTCCTTAGGTCCTTGAGCTGCTGCAACTCTGCTTCCAAACCAGCAGGGCCCCCACTGATCTGCACAGCCTCCACATCTTCTTTGAGATTTGTCGGTAGAGTAAAATTTCCTTCCAGAGCAAGAATAGAATCTGGCAGTTCCATTTCCTTGAGCCTAACTCGGGTTAGCTCGCTAGCTTGCTGCAACTTCTCAGCCTGTGTTCTTATAATGTCATCTACCATTTCAGTGTACCTGGAAAGGGCCTTGGCACTGCTATCAGGAACAAGACTTGCAAACATCTTCTCTTTGCTTGCATCCAGCACCTCACTCATGGCCATCGGCTTCACCATAGAAAATGCCGGAAGAGGTGGCAAGGAACTAGCAGAAGGAACTCTCATGAGGTAAACTCTATCATTCTCCTTGACAGCCCTTTCCAGGTTTCGGTTAATATTGCCCTCTAACTTGCTAATCGCATCAAGAAGCTGCGCTGCAGCACCCTTTGAGCTTTTCTTAGCCTCAGTTAGAACACTAACAGCACTCCTCAGCCGCGCAATCTCCTCCGCTATTTCTTCTTTCTCATGCAGCTCTAATCCATACCTATAACAAGCTTCTGCATAGAATATAGCTGCCTTCAACTGCACGTGAACTATCCAGGACTTGTCAAAATGCTGGCTTAAAGGTGCAACATTCAATGCAGCCAATGTTTCCTCGTAATACAGCCCAACCTACATCATCTCAAGGCCCAAGCACAAATTAATTCATAACCCAAAACCAAAATGCATGTAAGAACAAGAAAAAACAAATCAGTAGCAGAATTTGCATGAAAATAACGTTCAATATTCACAATTCATAATTAAAAATATCGAAAACAGATTCGGACCTGCCTAGAGATCTTGGCACAGACACCAGGGGTGCTCCCTTTTGCGATGGTGTTTTCGAAGACGCACTCCTGAGCCTGAGCAAGCATGAGCTTCTCCAACATACCGGCGCATTCGACGGACAAATCAAGAGTGGTGGAACTCCCGACGGAGACCTTCATAGAGGCATTGTCTCTGAGGAAGGCGAATGAGCCGGCAGCGGCCATGAAGGCGTGAGAGGCCTGGCGGCGACCGTCTACGGTGTTGCGGTCGTATGACAGGCCAATCTGGCTGTAAACGGCGCCCAAATTGAATAGCACAGAGGCCTTCTCGAGGTGGATGTTCTGCTGAGAGGCTTTTTGCTTAGGTTTGAAGGCGTCGAACCATACGAAGGTGAGGGCGTTGACGTGGTCAGGGTCGGGTGAGATGGGGAATCGAGTCTCGACCTGGCAGAGGGCTTTGAAATAGGTTTGAAGGAGGTCGCGGCGTGCGGGGAGGGATGGATCGGGGTGGCGCTCGAGGTCGGAGCGGAGTTGTTTTAGGGTTTGGAGATCGTCTTCGAGGTTTTGGGCCTCGCGCTCAGAGTAGTGAAAGGCGATGTAATTGCGGAGTGGGCGATAGAGATCCACCGTATTCGTCTTCTTCTCGAAGATGGCCAGCATGATGTTCGTGTTGCCGGCGGCTGAGGAAGACGTCGCGGCCATGATTTGCCTCTGTACTAGCTTTTGCCGGTGCTAAATGCTGGTCTGAGTTTGGCTTTTGTTTCTTTTCGAGGGTGATTGTATCTGTGCGTCAACGCGACCAAAGAAGAGCAATGCCCCACAAAGAAACTTCTGCATCCAGTTCACCTTAGCGAGTAAGTAACTAATCGGCCTTTGTTAAACAACGGTTCAACAATTATTACTAATATAATTTTACCCGCAAAACCATTGTTAAATTTAAGGTGCAGTTAAGTTCTTTTTTTATCGTGGAAATATGATTTTTAATGGGAAAATAAATAAATGAGTTTTTATCACTGTTTAGTGCATTGGTAATCCGCGTTGGCAATGATAGATGGATTATCGTCAACCATGTCAACATTTTTTAATGGATTAAGGACCAAACAGAGAGGGTTTAGACTTTGTGAGAATGAAAAAAAAAATACTTAAAGGGACCAAAAGCATAAATTAGTATATTTGTAGGAACCAAAAGAATAGTTAAACCTAATTTTAATCTCTTGCAATATACAGTTGCATGAAAATTTGTTCTTTTCTAGACAAATCATTTTATATTATTTTGGCTTAATTACACTTTTGTTCCTCTATGTATGGTATTCGTACATTTTTTGTCTCTCAGGTTCTAATTCAGCAAATTGGATCCTTAAAGTATCGTAATTATGCGATTTTGGTCGTTCAGGTTCTAATTGAGCAAATAGGGTTCTTTAGGTATCACAAATGTGCAATTTTAGTCCCTCCATTCAATTGTCGTTCAATTTATAATTAAAAACTTTGTAAGGGCTTTTAAATTTTTAGGCCAACTAACATGCCTCCTAGACCAAATTATGTGTCATGTCATACCCACATGTGATAATCAACATTTTTTATTAGAAATTGAATGAGCAAGAGGGACCAAAATCGTACAATCGCAATACTTGGAGAACCCAATTCGTGCAATTAGAACATAAGGGACTAAAATTGCACAATCATGATACCTGAAGGATCAAAAGTGCAATTAAGCCTATTATTTTATAAGGCGAGGTCGACCCTACACAACCCCAGTAGGTGTGTTGGATACACAACAATAAAAAAAATTGCTACCAAGTCATCAATTCTTCCTTCTATTATAATTTTGACATGCTTTATCTATCTCCTCACGACAAATGACTTTTCCCTTTCTCTTCCCCTTATCTCTCGCCCTCGCCTCTCCCCCTCTTCCTCTTTCTCCATCAATCCTTATCATCCTCCAATCCCCCAATCCCCGTGCATGAGTTTTCTTTTGCATGAGTGTTAATGTGGTGTTCCCTAGCAAGAGTTTTCTTTTGCTCCATTATCTTCTTACTTTGAAAAATACTTCTCGTATTTTTTGAAGTGGTTTGGTTCCAAGAATCCTTCCACATACTTCATCAAGATCTTTGTTGAATCCCAGCAATAATTTAAAGAATCTATCATTTTCCAACAGTCCTTTGTATTGCCTCTTGTCATCTGGACATTTCCAATCAATGGTTTCATGTGTATCCAATTGATGCTAGTGTCTATAAAGGGTATTGAATTACTCAGTGATTAAGTATTCACCCAATTTCTCGTCATGGAGCAAGTTCTTAATTTTGAAAATGGCAAAAGTGTTATCCACGTTGGAGTATGTATCATTCGCATCATCCACAGCTCTTTGGTTGTGTCATAATACATGAAGTTCTCCCAACATTCATTTGTCATAATGTCAAGAAGGCAATACATCACCAAATTATTTTCCAGTTACCATTTTTGGAGACTGAGATCTCCTTCTCTCGGTTGTTTGGAGTTTTCTGTGATGCATCCCCTTTTTCTTTTCCTTGGAGGAAGATGCAAACAAACCTCTCCCATTGGATGAAGTTTTGGCCATTCAATTTATGGCCTTTAATAGGAAGAGTTGTCCCTTCTGTTGAGTTAGTAAGGGTCATACTAGTCTCCACCTTGTGTGAATGCTCTAGATTTTAGTTCTCCATGGTACAGTCAACACTAGGGATAAAAATGGTTCAAATCGAGTTCTGAACCATGCAGAAAAGTTATTTGTGTTTTCACCGATATCAAATTGGTAAAATAAGGGAGAATAAATAGTAATACATGATTGATTATGAACACTCATGAGGGAAAATAATTGTCCCCATGATTGTTATAACTAGGAAAGGAAATAAAATACAACATATCATAATTTTAGTTGTACAAATCTAAATCACGTGATTCTAGTTGATTCTTACAATCAACGATAAGGAAAAACGCAAATGTCGCGACAAGGTTAAAAAAAAGGAGAATGATTAAGTATATATGTTTTTTGTTAGCCTCAATCACAATTTGGATAGTTCCTTGGCTGAAAGCATTTTCCCTCGATGCAAAAGTTTTTTCAGAAGTCAAATGTGAGGAATGAAGGAGAAAATTTTTGCTGGGCACTTCATAACTCTCAAAACTATCCGAATTTGAAGGATCCACCCTTGTGACAAAATATGATTCAAAGGGAAATAAATAGCAGCCAAGGTGTGAGCACTACAAGAAACCTTAGAATGCAAAATAGAGTTGTTGGAAGAAGTCAAATGGGAAAGGATGCACATTTCAAACATCATTTGTTGAAAGTCGGGAGGAAAAATCCAACCATGAAACAACTTCTTTCATTAAGTAATAGTTGCAACAATTGTATAAATTTTTAGTATAAAACTGTCATTAAATCCAACTTCTTCCTTGGCCAAAAAAGGCAGGATTTTGAAGGTTATGCCCTTGTGACAAAACATGATTCAAAGGGAAAGAAATAACAACCTTGGCGTCAACTCTATAAGAAGCCTTGGCATGTAAAGGAGAGATGTTATAAGCTTTATAACTGGAAAGTTGAAAGAAGTCAAATGGGGAATGATGCACAAACACCATTCATGTAAAGTCAGGAGGTAAATTGAATGTCAACCATGAAACAATTCCTTTCATTAAGGAACAATTGCAACACTTGTGTAGTTCTTTAGTCTAAAATTGTCATTAAATCCAACTTCTTCCTTATCCCAAAAGGTAGGAACTTGAAGGTTGTTTGCCCTTATGACAGAGCATGATTTTGAGGTAAAGAAATGCCAGCCTTCGTGTGACCACTACAAGAAGTCTTGCATGCAAATGAGAGTTAATGGAAGCTTTATGAAAACTTGGCAAATTGTAAGAAGTCAAATGGGGAAGGGGGCACATTTCAAACATCATCCATGGAAAGTCAGGAGAAAAATCCAACCATGAAACGACTCATTTCATAAAGGAACAATTACAACACTTGTATAATATTTTAGTCTAAAATTGTCATTAAATCCAACCTCTCCCTTGGCTCAACAAAGGTATTCATTTATTTGCTGCCCTTAGTACCAAACAGGTTTCCACGTTGTTCATTTGTTTTGAAGCAACTTATCATATAACAAATTGTCCAAAATTGTTTTATTTTCACTGTCCTTGTGCAAATAATAAAATTTAAAATTGTATTTGTCTTCTTCTCTGCGATAGTTGAATTGGCTCAGTTCCCATATCCCACTCCTAGATCCTCCATAATATCCTTTAAGATCTTAAGCTATCATTTAATTTATTGTCCTTTAGTAAATTAACACACGACCTGAAATGTCATGTTGAATTTGACTCATTAACTCGTAAATTTCAGGGGTTGAGCTTGGGAAGAACAATTGGTTATGCTAGGGAGATTGGTGGCCTCTGCCTCCTTAAAGATGAAACTGATTTTAAAGGACAAGCTGATCTTAATCCACAATGATGTTTGGGGACCTAGACGAGATCCTACACCTTTGAGTATAAGGTGGTTTGTTACTTACACTGAACGATTGTATCAAATTAACTTGGGTATAATAAATGGGAGAAATATATGAAGTATATGTTATATCCCCATCTATTACATGCAGGTGGCCTGGCTACCTCAAAGTATATGCTCCCTCATTTACAAAACCACCAAAATTTTATCTGGAAAGACAATATAAGCATAGGTATGCACTTGGTTGGATGGTAGAAAGTGAGTTTTCCTAAGCAAACTATAGGTCTTGGAGTGACGAGGGCTAGAAAGGCTAGCACAATCACGTTGGGCAAATTGGTGTAGAATATACATACTGATCCAAATATAGCGTGGGTGTCAATGATAGCTAGTAAATACGTAAAAATTAAAATTTTTTGAGGCTATAAGGACTTCGAACCCCCATATGGATTTTTTTTTTCAAGGCTAGATTGGACCTAAAGGAAGGATTCTGTTTTAGAGTGGGAACTTGAACATCCTCATTTTTAGTACACTCCCTAAACAACCTATGGACCAATGTGCAATTTGGTGAACTTTGTTGACATTCACGAAACATATATTAAATTTGTCAATGTGTTGTATAATAATGAGTGGTAATTAGACAAGCTACTTACTTGTATACCAGATCATATCAAGAAGAAATAGGAAGGACTCAAATTTATTTAAACTAGTACAATACCCGTGCGAATGCACGGGGCGCGCATGTAGAGTGTTTGACTAAGATAAAACAAACATGAAAACAAACATGGTCACCGATATTTCATCAGTACATATTGAAGTACATATTTCCTCAAACTAAATATATCGAAGATGCACAAAATTCAGTGACTTCAAAGCTGTGATAATATAAAATCAGAAAAACAAATATTAACACAACTATTTGACATAATATTCATCTATTATCCTCATAGAAAGAATTCCATGTACCTGGTTTTGAAGTTTTGTATGTCTACAATATCTTTCATTAATCAGCAGTTTCGAACCATTCCATGAATTTGATACTGTGGGCAGTAGTTTCCTGAGAAAACAAATGTGAAAGTTGCATTTCCTATATAAGTACTCTATAAATAGTGTAGCAGAATACTAAACAATTTTTTTATCTGTTATGATAAAAAATGTTTTCACCTTGTGCTTCTTTGATCCTAGCATGTGTTAATATAATAACAATTGTTTCTCCAAGTTTTCTTTGGTTATAATAAGTCACAAATTTGACACCATAGTCTTCCCAAAGAGTACATTGGGTGACATCACCACTACATTGTCATGAAGCAAATGAAAGGTTAGATTAGCAGTAGTAAATGAATTTATTAAAATGGATGAACTACATTGAGGTTATTACCTAAGTGATTTGATGTTGAAAGCAACTCGTTTTGGACTTGCGTTTAGCTGTAAAGTTCCTATTTTATCAACTGCTTCGATTATATCTATACGAAGATAACATATTAATTCTTTGTTAATTTGTACTATTATAAATAAATTTAGACCAAGGCGCTAAATATGTCGTGATTAAAGATATTCGGACTTTACCTACTAACAGATATTTTCTGAAATTGTCAGCAAGTATATCACTGAAATTCTTAAACTGGTATTGCATTGGAGGAATATCAGCAATCTCTTGTTCTTTAAGGGTAGTCCCAGATGTGAAATAGAGTCTGTAAGGATGATCGCATTGCTTGAATTTAAGATCATTCCGCCCCAGCTTAAAATTGTGAATGATATAAGTCTTCTGCTCTGTCAACTTTTCATTCCATTTCACGAACTCCTCCTGTTTGATAGTCACTTGTATCCTATCACCCTTGTTGGTCATCAAAACATAAGCAATAGTACACGATTAGAAAAGAAGACACAAAATTGTGAACGTAACAGAATTAGCATATAAGATTATAAACGATACCTTCATATCCATGAAAATCATTTCTAAATGTCCTGGATTTGGATACCAAAGGTCTATAACTCTAACAACAATTTTCCACAAGTGTTTTTCATCACTTAGATCTTTGATCATGTCAAATGGACGTACGACTGCCATTGCCTAAAAACTGCCACATGTTTTAGTAAATTTGATAGTGGCCAATCCTTGGTTGGTTAACCCTTTGGCAAAAAAAACTTGATACAAATGAGAATCAGTAATAATAACTTGATAACAACATGAGAAATGACAACCCTTTAGAAACTACCATGTTGTGGAGGTAAAGACACATATAGTTCTAACAAAGTATAACAAAGTACAACTTCAAAATCAGAAGAAGCAGTGTCGTGACACTGCAAAAATAGCATATTTTGGACCACAAAGTTGTAACAAACTAAAGATTGTATCGGTACAAACCTATATAGATTGTAACAGATGACAACAAAATACAACTACTTTACCAATTTCATTTGTAACAATCCCTAATATAGCAATATTTGGGAACACAAGCCGGTTGAAAAAAATGGAAAAATCAATTTCTCAGCCAAGAATCCATAAACACATACCTCCAACTTATATTTAGCTCAACCCAAGTATAGTATCAGCAGAATTTCTGTTGGAAGGAAGAAGAAAATAAAAATAAAAACCTTTGGTGATGCAGAAGAAATAATCGATTGGAAGGAAGAAGAAGTTGGGAAAGCATACCGTGTGAGAGGTTGAGAAGCAAAACTTCTGTTGGAGAAGCAGCAACGACTCGCTTTCAGAAGAAGTGAGAGATGGAAGAGGTAGCGAACGACTGCAATGGTTCCAGAAGCAGTAGAAACTCGGCAGCAGCAACAGAACTCGCCACCATTTCCGCAGAAACTCGCCACCAGCAAAAAGAAAAATGATGAGGGGAGAAGAGGTGAAAAGCTATGAGAGTTGGAGAAGAAGTAGCATAATATCGCAACAAAAGAGGTGAGGGGGGCATAAGATCGTAAAGCTGGAAGAGGCTGATTTTTGGGTATCTGATATCTGAGAAGCGGTAGCTTCTGTCACACGGTGAAAGAAGCAGGCTTTTCAATGAGTAGACCAATTACTGTACAGAAATTTGAATTTGAGCTGTTTAAAATTTTTTTATCCCACAATGATACATTAAAAAATTCCAGTTGTTATTTGTGATGTAAAGTTCCATTTTTATCCCGTAATTGTCCGGTTGTCAAGCGTATAAGAGCTCTATAATTGTAATTATGCCATGATATTCTTTGATTAGTTAGATAATAGATAGATAGCCACATAGATTACATTGTCGTATGAAAGGATTGCATTGAAAGCTCTTATAGTGCCAAATCATGATATGCTTAATTGATGGGGAAGAGCAAGTATATGCAATAAACATTGGAGCTAAATATGAAAATTCAAGGGCCGAAGAAGATCAAATTCTAATTTAGCTTGCATATCATAATGTAAATCCCATTCTCACTCTGTTGCATTATAGAGGTGTGACTGAATCCCCTACTTGTCCAAGATGTATGATGAAGAGGAGAATTTTTTGCACTGACCATCTTTAGACGCATGTGGTTTACACTTGACTTCAATGGTCATGATTTTCTAGCTCAAATGAATCATGTTAAATGGTTGCGGGATGACATCATGGGATTGAATTCCCATATATTTCTCTCGGGAATCTGGTGGACATGGAGAACAAGGAATACTCGACTCTTAGGAAAAGAACCTATTTATTTGCACACCCTCATTGCTTCGGTCAGAAGCTTTGCAGGCCTTATCCAAACCTTTCCTTTGTCTAATACAACACATAAGCCAGAAAGGTGGATCCAATGGCACCCTAGCAGAGAAAGTGCTATAGTTCTCAATGTTAATGGGGGTTATGTTGGTAATCCCGATATAGTAGGATTTGGAAGGGCTGGTTCGAAATGAATAGGGTGCCTGAATTTGTAGATTCGCGACAACATTAGCCACTGCAACAACCTCCATGCAGAGTTGATGGCTAGAGTCACAGGACTGAATTTGGTCTCGTGTAAGGGTTATAGACATGTCAAATGCTACACTGACTCTCAACATGCATTAACCTTAAATGAGAACCGTGTGAAAAAACACATTCATATGCTTCAATCACTCAAGGCATAAAGGCTAAGTTGGCTTTTGATTGAAATGTTGTCATCCAAAACACCCTCAGAGAAAGAAACCGTTGTGTGGATTTTATGGCTGAATTGGGAGCATTTCAAAATGAAAAAAAATGCTAATCTTTGACCAACCTCTTCATGGCATCAACAACCTCCTCAGGACCAACTTCATAAGGTTATGCTCTTTAGAAAGTAATAATTGGTCGTTGTTTCTCCTTTTTTTGTTTTTCCTCATGTACCAACAAAATAGCACTTGAAAAATTCAGACAAATATTTTGCTAGAATACACTATTAAAAAATAAAGATTTCAAATAATTTGTTACTATTTCTTTTTGGCAGCGAATTTGTTATTGACTATCCCCTCGGTCCCACGACTTTGAGTGTTTAAGGTATTGACACATATGTTAAGAAATAATTAATCGAGACAAATTTAGACTAAATTATTGTTAATTATTGCTTCTTTTGTCACTAATATTTTACAAATTCTCATAATATTTATTAATTATTTTTCCTCTTTGCAATTTTTCAATGATAATTCCACTATAGCTACCTAGTATATATAAAATATAATTAATGTATAGTCTTAATTAATCTACGGGTACAGTGGGGAAAAACTCAATTACACATTGATTTTTTTAAAAACCAAAGTTTTGAAACAAAAATCAAATACTAAAACACCCAAAATTTTGGTTTGTGTCTTCGGTACGAATTTGGCCTTTTCATGGGAGGAAAAACACTGTGGTCAGCACCCCTACTTAAGGTGAAGGAGGGTGAAGCTTTGGGTCTCTTAGAAACTCTCAAGTGGACGTGCAAGTTTAATCTAGATCACGTTATATTTGAGCTGGATTGCAAATCCGTAGTGGATAGTTTTCATTCCCCGGTGGAGGATGCATCAGACTTTGGTGCAATTGTTCAGGATTGCAAGCATTTGTTTCTTTCCCATTTCAGCAACTCTCATGTCGAGTTCACTAGGAGGAGTACTAACGTGATTGCTCATCTCTTAGCCAAGGTGGCCATTAATCATGCTAGTCCTCAGTTTTTCTCTTATATTCTTTCATGTATTGAATCCTCTATTTTTAATGAAGTGAATTAGATTAGATTGTTTTTGTAAAAAAAAAAAAATACACCCAAAATTTTAGTAAGGAGTATTATCTTTGGTGGATTTAATATTTTAAATATTTATAATTTTATTTTGAAAAAACATTAATACGCAAGTAAGTGTGAATAAATGTGGCGTGGACGGCGCCTGCGTAGTCAGCGCCCAACGAGTTTATTTTATGCGCGTAGAAAGAAAGAATCGGGTCCGGTTCAAGATATAGTGGAAATTGTAATCAGTTGATTATAGTTGAAAATCCTTCAGGAACGAAGGGACTAGACGTAACTACCAGTTGATGGTGAACTAGTATAAATCTCTGAGTCTCATCCTTTACTGCTTTACATTATTTATCTTTACCTTGCTCAGTAAAACAAGTTTTTATAAACTGTTTAAATTTCTGCATCCGGTCCTGTTTAATTCTCTGCATCCGATATACAAAACAGTTTTGAACAACTTATATTGAAGTTTTTACGCATAGTTTGCGAAAAGTTTTTAACACAATTCAACCCCCCTTATTGTGTTCACGTTCAATTTTGACATGCTTTATCTATCTCCTCACGACAAATGACTTTTCCCTTTCTCTTCCCCTTACCTCTCGCCCTTGCCTCTCCCCCTCTTCCTCTTTCTCCATCAAACCTTATCATCCTCCAATCCCCCAATCCCCATGCATGAGTTTTCTTTTGCATGAGTGTTAAGGTGGTGTTCCCTATTAAGAGTTTTCTTTTGCTCCATTATCTTCTTACTTTGAAAAATACTTCTCGTATTTTTTGAAGTGGTTTGGTTCCAAGAATCCTTCCACATACTTCATCAAGATCTTTGTTGAATCCCAACAATAATTTAAATAATCTATCATTTTCCACCAGTCCTTTGTATTGCCTCTTGTCATCTGGACATTTCCAATCAATGGTTTCATGTGTATCCAATTGATGCTAGTGTCTATAAAGGGTATTGAATTACTCAGTGATTAAGTATTCACCCAATCTCTCGTCATGGAGCAAGTTCTTAATTTTGAAAATGGCAGAAGTGTTATCCACGTTAGAGTATGTATCCTTCGCATCATACACAACTCTTTGGTTGTGTAATAATACATGAAGTTCTCCCAACATTCACTTGTCATAGTGTCAAGAAGGCAATACATCACCAAACTATTTTCCAGTTACCATTTTTGGAGACTGAGATCTCCTTCTCTTGGTTGTTTGGAGTTTTCTGTGATGCACCCCCTTTTCCTTTTCCTTGGAGGAAGATGCGAACAAACCTCTCCCATTGGATGAAGTTTTGGCCATTCAATTTATGGCCTTTAATAGGAAGAGTTATCCCTTCTATTGAGTTAGTAAGGGTCATACTAGTCTCCATCTTGTGCGAATGCTCTAGATTTTAGTTCTCCATGGTAGAGTCAACACTAGGGATAAAAATGGTTCAAATCGAGTTCTGAACCATGCAGAAAAGTTATTTGTGATTTCACCGATATCAAATTGGTAAAAGGAGGGAGAATAAATAGTAATACATGATTGATTATGAACACTCACGAGGGAAAATAATTGTCCCCATGATTGTTATAACTAAGAAAGGAAATAAAATACAACATATCCTAATTTTAGCTGTACAAATCTGAATCACGTGATTCTGGTTAATTCTTACAATCAGCGATAAGGAAAAACGCAAATGTCGCGACAAGGTTAAAAAAAGAGAATGAAGTATATATGTTTTTTGTTAGCCTCAATCACAATTTGGATGAGGTACGAGGTAGTTCCTTGGCTGAAAGCATATTCCCTCGATGCAAAAGTTTTTTCAGAAGTCAAACGTGAGGAATGAAGGAGAAAATTTTTGTTGGGCACTTCATAACTCTCAAAACTGTGCGAATTTGAAGGATCTACCCTTGTGACAAAACATGATTCAAAGGGAAATAAATAGCAGCCAAGGTGTGAGCACTACAGGAAGCCTTAGAATACAAAAGAGAGTTGTTGGAAGCTTCATGAAAAATTGATAGATTGGAAGAAGTCAAATGGGAAATGGTGCATATTTCAAACATCATTTGTTGAAAGTCGGGAGGAAAAATCCAACCATGAAACAACTTCTTTCATTAAGTAATAGTTGCAACAATTGTATAAATTTTTAGTATAAAACTGTCATTAAATCCAACTTCTTCCTTGGCCAAAAAAGGTAGGATTTTGAACGTTATGCCCTTGTGACAAAACATGATTCAAAGGGAAAGAAATAACAACCTTGGCATGAACTCTATAAGAAGCCTTGGCATGTAAATGAGAGATGTTATAAGCTTTATAGCTGGAAAGTTGAAAGAAGTCAAATGGGGAATCATGCACATTTCAAACACCATTCATGTAAAGCCAGGAGGTAAATTAAAAGTCATCCATGAAACAATTCCTTTCATTAAGGAACAATTGCAACACTTGTGTAGTTCTTTAGTCTAAAATTGTCATTAAATCCAACTTCTTCCTTATCCCAAAAGGTAGGAACTTGAAGGTTGTTCGCCCTTATGACAGAACATGATTTTGAGGTAACGAAATGTCAGCCTTCATGTGAACACTACAAGAAGTCTTGCATGCAAATGAGAGTTGATAGAAGCTTTATGAAAACTTGGCAAATTGTAAGAAGTCAAATGGGGAAGGGTGCACATTTCAAACATCATCCATGGAAAGTCAGGAGGAAAAATCAAACCATGAAACAACTCATTTCATGAAGTAACAATTGCAACACTTGTATAATATTTTAGCCTAAAATTGTCATTAAATCCAACCTCTCCCTTGGCTCAACAAAGGTATTCATTTATTTGCTTCCATTAGTACCAAACAGGTTTCCACATTGTTCATTTATTTTGAAGCAACTTATCATATAACAAATTGTCCAAAATTGTTTTCTTTTCACTGTCCTTGTGCCGATAATAAAATTTAAAATTGTATTTGTCTTCTTCTCTGCAATAGTTGAATTGGCTCAATTCCCATTTCCCACTCTTAGATCCTCCATAATATCCTTTAAGATCTTAAGCTATCATTTAATTTCTTGTATTTTAGTAAATTAACACACAACCTGAAATGTCATGTTGAATTTGACTCATTAACTCGTAAATTTCAGGGGTTGAGCTTGGGGAGAACAATTGGTTATGCTAGGGAGATTGATGGCCTCTGCCTCCTTGAAGATGAAACTAATTTTAAAGGACAAACTTATCTTAATCCACAATGATGTTTGGGGACCTAGACGAGATCCTACACCTTTGAGTATAAGGTGGTTTGTTACTTACACTGAAAGATTGTATCAAATTAACTTGGGTATAATAAATGGGAGAAATATATGAAGTATATGTTATATCCCCATCTATTACATGCAGGTGGCCTGGCTACCTCAAAGTATATGTTCCCTCGTATACAAAACCACCAAAATTTTATCTGGAAAGACAATACAAGCATAGGTATGCACTTGGTTGGATGGTAGAACGTGAGTTTTCCTAAGCAAACTATAGGTCTTGGAATGAGGAGAGCTAGAAAGGCTAGCACAATCACGTTGGGGAAACTGGTGTGGAATATGCATACTGATACAAATATATAGTGGGTGTCAATGATAGCTAGTAAATACGTAAAAATTAAAATTTTTTGAGGCTATAAGGACTTCGAACCCCCATATGGAATTTTTTTTCGAGGCTAGATTGGACCTAAAGGAAGGATTCTATTTTAGAGTGGGAACTTGAACATCCTCATTTTTAGTACATTCCCTAAACAACTTATGGACCCATGTGCAATTTGGTGAATTTTGTTGACATTCACGAAACATATATTAAATTTGTCAATGTGTTGTATAATAATGAGTGGCAATTAGACAAGCTACTTACTCGTATACTAGATCATATCAAGAAGAAATAGGAAGGACTCAAATTTATTTAAATAGCCACATAGATTACATTGTCGTATGAAAGGATTGCATTGAAAGCTCTTATACTGCCAAATCATGATATGCTTAATTGATGGGGAAGAGCAAGTATATGCAATAAATATTGGAGCTGAATATGAAAATTCAAGGGACGAAGAAGATCAAATTCTAATTTAGCTTGCATATCATAATGTAAATCCCATTCTCACTGTGTTGCATCATAAAGGTGTGACTGAATCCCCTACTTGTCCAAGATGTATGATGGAAAGGAGAATTTTTCGCACTAACCATCTTTAGACGTATGTGGTTTACACTTGACTTCAATGGTCATGATTTTCTAGCTCAAATGAATCATGTTAAATGGTTGCGGGATGACATCATGGGATTGAATTCCCATATATTTCTCTTGGGAATCTGGTGGGCATGTAGAACAAGGAATTCTCGACTCTTAGGAAAAGAACCTATTTATTTGCACACCTTCATTGCTTCGGTCAGAAGCTTTGCAGGCCTTATTCAAACATCCTTTCCTTTGTCTAATAGAACACATAAGCCAGAAAGGTGGATCCAATGGCACCCTAGTAGAGAAAGTGCCATAGTTCTCAATGTTAATGGGGGTTATGTTGGTAATCCCGATATAGTAGGATTTGGAAGGGCTAGTTCGAAATGAATAGGGTGCCTAAATTTGTAGAATCGCGACAACATTAGCCACTGCAACAACCTCCATGCAGAGTTGATGGCTAGAGTCAAAGGACTGATTTTGGTCTCGCGTAAGGGTTATAGACATGTCAAATGCTACACTGACTCTCAACATGTATTAACCTTAAATGAGAACCGTGTGGAAAAACACATTCATATGCTTCAATCACTCAAGGCATAAAGGATAAGTTGGCTTTTGATTGAAATGTTGTCATCCAAAACACCCTCAGACAAGGAAATTGTTGTGTGGATTTTATGGCTAAATTGGGAGCATTTCAAAATGAAAAAAATGCTAATCTTTGACCAACCTCTTCGTGGCATCAACAACCTCCTCAGGGCCATCTTCATAAGATTATGCTCTTTAGAAAGTAATATTTGGTCATTGTTTTTCCTTTTTTTCCCCAATGTACCAACAAAATAGCACTTGGAAAATTCAGACAAATATTTTGCCAGAATACATTATTAAAAAATAAAGATTTCAAATAATTTGTTACTATTTCTTTTTGGTAGTGAATTTGTTATTGAATATCCCCTCGGCCCCACAACTTTGAGTGTTTAAGGTATTGACACATATGTTAAGAAATAATTAATCGAGACAAATTTAGACTAAATTATTGTTAATTATTGCTTCTTTTGTCACTAATATTTTACAAATTCTCATAATATTTATTAATTATTTTTCCACTTTGCCATTTTTCAATGATAATTCCACTATAGCTACCTAGTATATATAAAATATAATTAATGTATACTCTTAATTAATCTACGGGTACAGTGGGGAAAAACTCAATTACACATTGATTTTTTTAAAAACCAAAGTTTTGAAACAAAAATCAAATGCTAAAAAATCCAAAATTTTGGTTTGTGTCTTCGGGACGAATTTAGCCTTTTCATGGGAGCAAAAACACTGTGGTCAGCACCCCTATTTAAGGTGAAGGAGGGTGAAGCTTTGGGTCTCTTAGAATCTCTCAAGTGGACGTACGAGTTTAATCTAGATCACGTTATATTTGAGTTGGATTGCAAATCCGTAGTGGATAGTTTTCATTCCCCGGTGGAGGATGTATCGGACTTTGGTGCAATTGTTCAGGTTTGCAAGCATTTGTTTCTTTCCCATTTTAGCAACTCTCATGTCGAGTTCACTAGGAGGAATACCAACGTGATTGCTCATTTCTTAGCCAGAGTGGCCACTAATCATGTTAGTCCTCGGTTTTTCTCTGATATTCTTTGATTAGTTGAATCCTCTATTTTTTAATGAAGTGAATTAGATTAGATTGTTTTTGTAAAAAAAAAACCCAAAATTTTAGTAAGGAGTATTATCTTTGGTGGATTTAATATTTTAAATATTTATAATTTTATTTTGAAAAAACATTAATACGCAAGTAAGTAAGTGTGAATAAATGTGGCGTGGACGGCGCCTGCGTAGTCACCGCCCAACGGGTTTATTTTACGCGCGTAGAAAGAAAGAATCGGGTCCGGTTCAAGATTGAGAGCAATCAAGCGTGTGTGTCTATAATAATGTTTCTATGTGCCCACCTGTCTCTTTTTATTAGACGTTTCTGGAAGGAAGGAGCAAAGTGGCAAGCCCTACCCCTAACCCTAACGTTGACGCGTCTCCTCTCTTCTCGTTTCTCTTTCTCTGCGTCTTTCTTCAGGTATGGCTTTCTTTCCCCTTCAATTCGATTCTCTCTCGTCGATCGATGCCTTTCCCCCCTGTTATTTCATGCTTGCGGTTCGTCCGTTATCGTTTTTGTTTCTTGAAGTTATCAATTGTTGGGAGTTGTATTATAACTATCGGCTATTTGATTTGATGCAGATTTATTCTGAAACTGTCGATTATTGCTGAATTTGGGGTAGATTGCTGCTAAAGGGTTTTGCCTCTTTCGCATATAAGGTAAGAAAGGAAGGAGAGTGTGTCCACGGAAACCTATTTGTCGTTTAATTGTTTATTCCCTTTATTTGGTATCGGGGTGTGGGCTAAAACTTTCGCATGATTTGTTTGCTATATCTTGTTCGATTCCCACGTGGAACAATGCTTTTCAGTTATCTGCACTGGACTTTTTGTTTGTGATTTTGTGAATCCCTTTGAATTTAACCCGGTGTACAAGGGCACTTTTAAGCTATTACCTGATATGAAGACTAGTTTTAGGACAATTTACCTTCAATTATCCTGTCTTATAATTTGAATATGGGCGTTCTTATTTTCAATAAAGATAAGCATAAGTAGTAAGATCGGTTTGCCTCATATCCTTTTACATTAAGTCCTATTGATTTCAACTGTCGTAAGTCATAACCATCTTTGCTATAGTAGATGAGTAATTCCTATCTAGTGTGAGCTATTTCATTATGGTAATGGATGTGTTAAGAATATGCTAAGGCCTTTTTTGGCAGTCATAAACCTTCAACCCTTCTGCCGACTAGTCATATGAATGAGGAGATGGCTGAATGGCCTTATATGTAAGGTTATTTTTATTAATTAGAGAGGGAAAGGGATTTGCACCATATGTTATTTTTCTTTTGTTATTATTATTTCCTGTTGGTAGCAAGTTCTATTTCTTTATTGTGTAAGCTAGCATTAAATATGTTTGCATAGGATCACACAGGCTAAATATTAGTTTTTTGTGTCTAGTACTTTGAAATATTCAATACAATGACTTGATTTGATTGTAGAACTAACTTTGTTTTTTCTCTTCTGTGAGATGCACTTCCCGTCATCATTTTACCATAATGCAGTTTTTGAGTTGGTTATTGATTACAAATGGACACCAAGCGGTTCATCCAGTTGGTTGAGGAGAAAAAGAAGAAAATTATGGAGAGAAAGGAAGCCCCTTTGAAGTGGGAGCAGAAGCTGGAAGCTGCTGCCAAGGCAAAGGCTGATGCTGAAGCTAAAGAGAGGAAGATGAAGGCTGCAAAACATAAAAAAAGATCAAGCTCTGATAACGATAGTGATCATGACACTGATGATGAGAGTAAAAAGACAAGTAAAAGATCTCATAGGAAGCACAGGAAGCATTCTCACATTGACTCTGGTGACCATGAAAAAAGGAAAGAAAAAAGTTCCAAGAAGAAAGCAAAGAAGCGGTCTTCAGAGTCTAGCGATTTTAGTAGTGATGAATCCGAGAGTAGCTCTGAGGAGAGGAGAAGAAAGAAGCAGCAAAGGAAGAAGTTAAGAGATCAAGGTTCAAGATCAGATTCCAGTGATTCTGATTCTAGTGCTGATGAAGGGAGCAAGAGGAAAATGCGGCACAAACGGCAACGTCCATCAAAATTTAGTGAATCAGATTTCTCTAGTGATGAAGGAGATAGTCCAATTCGGAAGAGAATTCATGGAAAGCATCACAAACGCCACCGGCAATCGGAATCTAGTGGATCTGATTTGTCAAGTGATGAAAGTGATTATCACCGGAAGAAAAGCCACAGAAGGCACCATAACCACCATAAGCGATCACAGAGGTCATCTGATTCTGATTATCGCAGTCATGGTCGTAGAAGCAGATCATTAGGGAAGTCATCAGATGAAAATTCTGAAGAAGAAAGCAAAAGATCAATGCATAAAAGGTCTGGCCATCATCACCATCATCACCGCCATCATTGCAACAAACATAGACACCATTTGGATGAGGAGAGAAGTCACCCTTTCCAGCTCTCACCAAAAATCAATGGAAAGCATGAGGAGGAATTAGACAAAACAACTGAGAAAAAGGATGGTGATCATCATGAAAGTAGAACCATGTCTGAGAATATTGATGGTCAAATTGTTTAGGAGTATGTTCTGTTATCAGTTTATCATTGTTCTTTAAGGGAATTGGCAGTTTCTATCTGTTATTCAATTCGAAGTTAGTGGAACAACAATTTTCATTATTAATGTCTGACGTAATGTTGTCAGCAGACCTATTGATTATGGAAACTGTTCTTGGATTATTGTTGTTTTATGGCACTAATTTGATCTTTATTCAGCAATAAGCTATTGCTTTTGAAGGTTATGGTAATATTCTTCCAGGGGGTTCGCCTGGGATTATGTTTTGTTCTTTTCCTTGTCTTTGCTACTGTGCAAGTAGGCGTTTAAGTGCTCCCCAACCAACTACTCGTTAGTGGGTAGAATCTGATTTATCGACAGTGGTATCCAAAGGTGTGTAACATTGAGCAATCATTGTTGGGCCATTGATGAGCTTCGAAAGACAGATTGCATAGTCAAATGCCCCCGTTTGCGTTAAAAACCTGATGGGTATGGGCAGATTTTGTTCGATTATTATCTTGCTGGATTTGTCTTCTACTATTGTGTGGTTTAGTTTTGTGGCTTGCACTCCTTATAACAAAAAATAAAGGAGTTCAAATCACATCAAATATACTAACGATGTTGAACCTGCACCACTTATTACTAAAGGTGAAAAATTTGCTGACCAGTTTTTTTTTTTTTTTTTTTTTTTTTTTTTTTTTTTTGTAATTTCTACGCACACTTGTTCTATCCCATCTCTCTAGATTTCTCTCTGAACGACGAAGATTTTAGCTAGCTAGCTTCATGGAACCCGACGATGCCTCCACTATACACCAGCTAGGGTAGCTTGATCCCTTCGGTGATTGCGACAATGGAGTGGACTTCGACAACTTCTTTGGCTTCGACTCTCACGGAGGAGGCGTACGAGGAGCAGGTGGATGACAAAGATTAATGATGGATGCTCATTTAGTAGGTCGTCTTAAAAGGAACAATTTTTTAGAATACCTTTTGGTCAACTTGTTATAGCATAAGTAGGGTTGAAAATGAGTCGAGTTGAGTCGAACTTGTTCAGCTCGTAGCTCGACTTGACTCGATATGAACCTTTTTTTTTCCAGCTCGAACTCGACTCAAGCTTGCGAGCAGCTCGGTTCAGCTCATTAGCTCGAATCACATAAACCAAGAGTCAAAATAATTTTTTTTTATAAAAAATGTCAAAATAATTTAAATCTTTGGCATATTTAAGTTTACAATTTACTAATTTTTTTGATAAAATGATTGCCTAATTAAAAAATATAATTATAATAAAAATTGCAAAAATAAAAATTCATATTTTTTTGTTTACATGTCTCATGAGTTTGACTAATTTTTTTTAGATAAGCCAAATAACATTATGAGAAAAGGATATAACAATACAAGAGTAGAAGCACAAGTAGTGCTGAACAAATTGCACCAGCCAGTAAACAAAGAACTTTGCTCGTAAACAAAGAACTTTGCTCCAGGAGCATTAGGAAAACAACGAACTACAATGCCTAGGCGGCAAAATGTATTATTTAAATATTTATTACGAAATTGATTATTTAAATTTAATAATAATATATATATATATATAGGGAACGTATCAAGTGAGAGGAATGTTTATATGAGAGGGTGAGAAGAGTGAATTCTAACCATAGATCAAATCATGAATGGCTAAGATTAAAACAAAAAGTCATGTAACTTTTTAAGTGGTCATGTGATCACTAAATAATTTTTAATCATGACCATCCATGTATGGTTGTATGGTCCAGATTTACTCCTCCCACCCTCTCATATTAAACACTCCTCTCACTTGATACATCCACACACACACACACACATGAACCAAACGAGTCGAGCTGTACATAGCTCAAGTTTAGCTCATCTATTTAACGAGCTCAATTTTCAGCTCAAGTTCAACTCATTTGGTTCATGAACCAAGTTCAATTAACTAATTATCGAGTCGAGTCTTGAACTATGTTCGAGTTGGTTCGGTTCATTGTCAACCCTAAGCATAAGTATCATTTTGAACGGAGCACTAGTGTACCCTTTTACGATGGGAATTCTAGATATTGACATTGTATATTCATTGTAGTGTGTTTTTCGCCACTTGCAGTGACTCCTCCTCCACCCCCTCCCTCCCATTATTGAGATCCTTAACTTAATCACTAGTGCATTCATTGACAGTTGAAATATCATTTTGGGTTTACTATGGCGCTATTGGTAGTTCTCGGCTTAGTTTACAACTCGCGAGAGTGAGTATTTGATTGAGCAAACCCTCAATTCAGTATTTAGCTTAAACTCTTTTTTTTTTGGTGCCGAGCTTAAACTATTTTCTATTTTGTCTTTAAAGTATATGAAAATAATAAGTAGTCCTTAAAGTTTTATAAGTAGTCTCTTATAGGACTAATTAAGCAGATTTTACAAAACTTTAGGGGCTACTTATTATTTTCACATATTTTAGGGGCGAAGTAGGAGAAATGATCTTAGCTCATGGAAGAAATTAGGGGTTTACTCTGTTTAATTTGAGTTCAAGAGAGAAAGGGGTGGTGGTTTTGTTGTCATGGTCGACCATAGTGGGGTTTATAAAGTTTCAAGATTTTGGAATTCAAAGAAAAAGGACCACATTGTAAAATCTAATAATATTGAATAACTTCTTTCATGTATATTGAATAATGTGTGTTACAAGGGTGAAGCCTGCCTTATATATACAAGCCTCTACATCAAGAGTAACACAAGATTGTAACTGAAATCACTAACTCATAACAAACTCATAACTACCTAACGGTATTAATTAACTAACAGATTGACCACAATAAGTATCTCTATACTTCTACACCCCCCCCTCAAGTTGGCAAGTGTAGATTTACAATGGCCAACTTGCTTAAAAGAAGATTTAATCTATCCTTGCCCAAAGGTTTAGTGAGCATATCCGCAACTTGATCTTTAGTATCAATTTTGAGAGGTTCAATTTCAGCTGTTTGAACTCTTTCTCGAACAAAATAACAATCCATCTCAACATGTTTCGTTCTTCGATGGAAAACCGGATTTGCAGCTATGTGGAGAGCTGCTTGATTGTCACAGAACATGCGAGTAGGTCCTTCTTGAGTGATGGTCAGCTCCTTTAGTAGCCATCTAAGCCAAATTACTTCACTGACAATGGCTTCCATTGATCTATATTCTGCTTCTGCAGAAGACTTGGCTACAACAGGTTGTCTCTTAGTTTTCCACGAAATAGGAGCTCCTCCAAGTGTGATTAGATAGCATGTACAAGATCTTCTAATGAGAAGACATCCTCCCCAGTCAGCATCACAATATCCTTCTAATTGCAAGTTATTGTCCCTTGGCAGAAGTATTCCTTGACCCAGTGTTGCCTTGATGTATCTTAATACTCTCTCAAGAGCATTCATATGAGCTTGCTTTGGTGCTGTCATATACTGACAAAGAGTGTTGACAGCATATGTAATGTCTGGTCTGGTTACTGTCAGGTACCTACAGGTACAATAAGTGCCCCAGAATCCTTCTGTATCGAGTAGCATCCACATCAGGTTCACTGTTGTTTGGTTTGAGCTTGTAATTCTGTTCCATAGGAAAATTGCATGGTTTGCAATTCTACATTCTGGTTTCACTTAGTATATCAATGACATACTTCATCTGATTAAGCATGATCCCTTTAGATGACCTTGCCACGTCAATTCCTAGAAAGTATTTCAATGTCCCTAAATCTTTGATGCTGAACCGATTATCCAAGTTTCTCTTTACTTGCTACATAACACTTGGATTGTCTCCAGTTAAGATCACATCATCAACATATATGAGGGCAGCTAGAAACATTCCTTTCTGATTAAAAATGAAGAGTGAATGACCTGCCCTTGATTGTTTGAATCCCATTTCCCGTAAAGCTTGAGTGAATTTCCGATACCAATTCCTTGAGGCTTGTTTCAATCCATAGAGGGATTTCTTTAGTTTGCACACTCTTTTATCTTCTTTCCTTGCAAATCCTTGAGGTATCTTCATGTAAATTTCTTCTTTCAAATCTCCATGAAGGAAGACATTGTTCACATCTAATTGATGAACAATCCATCCTCTGGCAGCTGCAATGGTGAGCAGTGTTCTCACTGTAACCAGTTTTGCACTAGTGCAAATGTCTCATGAAAATCTTCACCTTCAACTTGTGTAAACCCTCGAGACACAAGCTTGACTTTGTATCTTTCCACCTTGCCATTTGGTTGATATTTGATTTTGTAAATCCATTTTGAGTCCACTGCTTGTCTGCCTTAAGGTAGATCTACAATGGTCCAAGTTTCATTATCTTCCAAAGCTTTTATCTCACTTTGCATAGCTTCTCTCCAATATTTATGCTTCACTGCCTGTGAGAAAGTTCTTGGCTCATCTTGTGATGAGATGGCCGATAAGAAAGTCATGTGAGCAGATGAAAACTTATTATAAGCAATATAATTTGATAAAGGATAAGGTTTAGAATTATCTAAAGAAGAATCTGGATCTATAGAAGGTGGCAATTCCACTTCATAATCCTTAAAGTAATTGGGCAATTGCCTAATTCTGGTGCTCCTGGATTCTGCATGATTGGTATTAGTCAAGTCATTTCCATTATTATTGCCTAAGTTATCCCTGTTCTCACCATTTTGAACTTCTGCCTCAGTGGTTAATTCAGTGAGGCATTCATTTTTAGTTTCTTGTGAAGTATCTTCCTAATGAGTCAATTGAGCCTTTTGATTAACCTTATTCTCAATTTTCTTATATGGGAATTCTTCCTCAAGAAAAACAACATCTGTGGAAACATAAGTCTCTTTGGAGGCAATATCATAGACTTTGTATCCCTTTTGTCTTGAAGGATATCCTATAAAAATACAAGGACTCCCCCTTTCATCAAATTTACCTTCCCTTTTATGTTTCTAGGCATAGGCAGAACATCCAAACACTTTCAAATGAGTGTAATCAGGTTTCTTATTATATATCATTTCATAAGGAGTCTTACCTTTAATAACCTTTGAAAGGAGCCCGTTTATGATGTGAACTGCAGTGAGGACACATTCCCCCCAAAACTGCACAGGTAGGCCAACATGGAACCTCAAAGGTCGAGCAGTCTCAAGTATGTGTCTGTGTCTGCGTTCCACCACACCATTCTGTTGTGGTGTATAAGTGCAACTTAGTTCCATCAAGATGCCCTTATCAATATAAAATTCCTGCATATGCTGAGAAGTAAACTCTAATCCATTGTCAGATCTAACGTTTTTAATTCTTTTCCCAAACTGTGTTTCAATCATACAAATGAACATAGGTAAAAGATGATCAACTTCAGATTTATATTTCATTAGATATACCCAAATACCTCTACTATAATCATCTACTATAGTCAAGAAATAATGTGCTCCAATTAATGAGCTAGTTTTATATGGGCCCCATATGTCACAATGTATGAGATCAAAACAAGATTCTGATTTTATTGAACTTGGAGGAAAAGGAAGTCTAGTTTGTTTTGCCTTCATACAAAAATCACAGCATGGCAATTTAATTTTGCTGTCAATGTCTAATCCTATGTGTAGCGACCGAAAAATTCGGAGGGATTTATTCGGGTTTAATGGAGTCGCCACCAATAATTTATTTCGAAGGGAAAAATATTGGAAAAAACCTTTATTGAAGAAAATGGTCCTTGAGACCAGATTTGGGTTCGGGAGTCGATTATGCGTAGGGAGGTATTAGCACCCCACGACATCCTTTCGAAAAAGGTTACCTCTAATTAATTGTGCAAAATTTATATTAACTTCTAAAAAATATTTATTTCCCTCTTATTTAAAAAAGAATAGACAAAAATTTACAATGATGAAATAATAAAAAAGGGGTTTAATAAAAGTTGTTTATTTTTGGCGCTGACAGAGTGGGCTCTGCTCCTACGTATCTCTGCGTGATGGAGAAATCAAAGGCTACGTAGTTCTTGGGTAGAAAATGGTTGTGTGTTGGTTGATTTTAATTAATTAATCTGTGACTTAATTTTTATGGTTTGCGTAGGGATCAAACCAAAAGTGGATTTGGCGTAATCACTACTAATATTTTAAGGTATTTTATTAAGATTTTTGTAATGACCAAACCAAAAGAGGATTTAGAGTAGTCATTGATTTTAAGTTTGCGTAGTGACCAAATCAAAAGTGGATTTGGCGTAATCACTACTAATATTTTAAATTATTATTATTATTATTATTATTATTATTATTATTATTATTATTATTATCTAAGCTAGATACAATTATTAATAATAGCAAATATAACAAAAGTATCTAACATTATAAATAAAGACAAACATAAACATACTAAAAAAAATACATAAAAAGAAAAAGAGAGAAGGAATTAAATGCACTTACCTCCAGAAAAAATATTTTTGTTGGGCAATGCGTCAGACTACCTAATCCCTCCAATCTTGAAGGATGAAAAGGGATAGTCACCTTCTCAAAAAAAAAATTGACTAAAGCAAAGGCCCTATGCTTTGCACTAGGCCCATTAATCCATTTTTCTTGGATGATCTTAGTGCTTGGTGATGCACTCCTTATATAGGAGAATGAGAGGTTGAAAGAGTGTGGATTTTTCAAAGTGGGACTTCAATAGTAAAGTTGGGAGTTGGCTTCTTAAGTTTGATATTTTAAATGTTCAACAAAACTAAATAGCCAACTTTGAGCACTAATACAACACTTAAAACAACTTTATTGTGCTTCATGACCTTCATAAGAATTATAGACATTGTTTCCAGCTTTCAAATGGCACAAGTTTCATCTCAAAAGGATATCTACAACTCAAGATATTGTCAACACAAGTGGCTGTCCCGAACAATACATGTAACATCACGTCTCGAACTTCATGCTCGATTTGGTCCATGATAGAGGTCGATCTGGGTTTGTAATCCAAAATAATAGTTGTAGATCTTTTTCTTATCTTTCCAACAGTATAAAGAACACCTTATTTGGACAAGTATAGCTCAAGATACGATATTTTCTTTGAACATTATTCAACATGATGTGTTGTCCGTTTTTGTGCAGTTTTATAACTTTTATGGTATTTTAGGGAAGTAAATCGTTAGAATCAAGTCCCGTGTCCTTCATAACATTTGTAGCCAAGGATGTTAGCTTTCAAATGGCGTTGGTTTCATTAAAAAAAGACTTCTACAACTCAAGATATGACCTAATCTTTACATACTATTCAAAACCATTTTCAGCATACTTGTTCTTACTTCCAAGTCAATTTGGACTTAGTAAACTTCATATTTGACTCTTGGGTTCCTCATCAAAGTTGTAGAGTTTTGTTTTAGCTTTCTAACAAGGTAAAAATCACTTTAATACCATCTCCACAACATTAATTACACCCAGAATACATAAGCTATACCAAAGTACAAATTTTTTCAACCTCTTTTCTCTTCAAGATTTCTTTCTCCTTCTTTCTTCTCTACTACTATTTTTGTTCTTTTTGAATGTTATTTTACCGGACAAAATTAGGGTATGACAGCTGCCCCTCTTTAGTTATATTTTACTAGAAAATATGAATAACAATGGTTTTCAAATTTCATTGTAAAAGATAAGTAAAGATAAAGACACTAATTTTGTCCTGAATCAGGATAGGCGAAGGATGGGGTGAGGACTAATATCGGGGGATTAACGCTTGGCGCGTTTATCAGAAAGCAATAAAGAAGGATCTCCGCTGTGCCTGCATCGACGCAAGATTCAAAAGGCAATAATGAGGGATTAACGCCATGGCGTTCATCGGAAAGCAATAAAGAAGGGTCACCGCCAGGTCAGGTACTGACGCGGTGATCGAAAAGCAATAATGAGGGATTAACGCTTGGCGCGTTTATCAGAAAGCAATAAAGAAGGATCTCTGCCAGGTCGGGTACTGACGCGGTGATCGGAAAGCAATAATGAGGGATTAACGCTTGGCGCGTTTATCAGAAAGCAATAAAGAAGGATCTCCGCCAGTGCTCGCATCGACGGTGATCGAAAAGCAATAATGAGGGATTAACGCTTGGCACGTTTATCGAAAAGCAATAAAGAAGGGTCACCGCCAGGTCGGGTACTGACGGTGATCGAAAAGCAATAATGAGGGATTAACGCTTGGCGCGTTTATCAAAAAACTATAAAGAATGATCTCCGCGGTGCCCGCATCGACGCGGTGATCGGAAGGTTCGACGCCAAGTAGGGTATTGACGCGTCGATAAGAAGCAATAAAGAAGGATCAACATCAGGTCCGGAACTGATATGTTGGTCAAAAAGCAATAATGAGGGACTACCGCCAGGTCGGGTACTGACGCGGTAATCTTAAAGCAATAAAAGGGGTGATGCTTGGCGCGTTTATCAGAAAACTATAAAGAAGGATCTCCGCGGTCCGCATCGACGGTGATCGAAAAGCAATAAAGAGTGAGCGATACTTGGCGTGTCGCTTAGAAAGCAAAATAAAGGACCAATGCTAGGCGCATTGTTTGTAAACGAGAATGAAGGATCAAATTTTGGTGCACGGACCAGGTGTAACAAAACGGCTAAAAGGTGGTGATATGAAGATGATGCACGGATATATGGTATGTGATACATGTATGCAATGCGATTATTATTTTTACTGATTCCTCGTCCCGTATGATCTCTAGTGCTTAAAGATATGGGACGGACTGAGATTCATCGGATTTAGTCATGCTATGCCTTCGACTGGGAGGGAGCGCGAGTTATCGATGCAGCGCTAGTTACTTTTTAAAGGTAATCCCTTTGCCCTTTTTGAAACTTATTTGTTGAGATTTGGTGTTTCCTCGTGATTCTTAAGATGTATATAATAACCGTAATGCTTTCCCATATCATCACATGCTTCACAATTCAGTGCCTATTATCATAAAACAACATTTTGAAATACAAGAACGGAGGTATTTGGTATTCAAAAGAAGAGTTATGTGTACAAGGAATGAAGTTACACAGACTTGAAAATACATCAAGAAAAATGCAGGAAGAAGAAAAACGAAGAAAGACAATAACTAAGCAGATATTTTATAGCTTGTGTCTTTGTAGGAACAATTGTCCGCATCCCATATCCATAACTTTGATTACCCATTACTCTACTTACGAAAATATATAAATCGCCTCACTGGGTAAGAACCCCTTGATGCGTCAGCCTTCTTCAATGTCCGATTTCAGACCCTAACTTTTGCCTGGATTGCTCTTTCAAGTTTTCAATCCAACGGGTCGCTTTAATTTTTGCCTAGGTCGCCCTTTCAGGTTTTCAACCTAGCGAGCTCACTTTTGCTTGGTTTTTATACGTTTTTTTTTAGGCATAATATTTTTTGACTGCATCAGAGTTCACTGGGAGTGGGAGATCTTCACCGTCCATCCTTGTGAGGATTAAGGCTCCTCCAGAAAAAGCTTTTTTCACAACATACGGCCTTCATAATTCGGAGTCCATTTTCCACGAGAATCCTTTTGGATGGGCAAAATCTTCTTGAGTACTAGGTCCCTTTCTTGAAATTCCCGAGGGCGAACTTTCTTTTCGTAAGCCCTCTTCATCCTGTGTTGATATAGTTGTCCATGACATAAGGCCATCACTCTCTTTTCTTCAATGAGATTCAATTGATCCAGCCGAGCCTGAACCCATTCTGCCTCTTCTAGTTTCGTCTCCATCAATACCCTTAACGAGGGAATCTCGACTTCAATGGGAAGCATTGCTTCCATTACATACACCAACGAGAAAGGGGTTGCCCCTGTTGAGGTGCAAATCGAAGTTCGATAACCGTGTAAGGTAAAAGGGAGTATTTTGTGCCAGTTTCTAAATGTTACCACCATCTTTTGGACAATCTTCTTGATGTTCTTGTTTGCAGCTTCAACTGCCCCATTCATCTTTGGGCGGTATGGTGAGGAATTATGATGTTGGATCTTGAAGTCATCACACAACTCCTTCATCATCTTGTTATTTAACTTAGTTATCTTATTTGGCAGACCATGGTGGCAGATCATATCCCTTTTGATGAATTTGACAACCACATTTTTTGGCAAAAAACTGCAATGAGGAGTTTACATGGATTTCCTCTTCCAAAATCAAGTTTTGAGAAAATATGAGCAATTTGGTTTTGATCAGAATAGACTTTATTAGGGTTGTAACGTGGCCAGGGGTTGAAGGGTCACAAAAGAAAGGATATTTCAGGCTCAAAAGGTGTTTGAGGGCTTTTTTTTTAACAAGAATTTTTTAGTGCAAAGATGCACTTTGATGGTTGCTAGCATAATTGCTTTTGTTTTATTTTGACATTTTTATTTACTGATTTTTTTATTCTTGCAAGCGTCTTTGATACGTTGTATTTGCCATTTGCTTGCTTGCTTGCTTTTTTTTTGACAGATGAAATTGAATAGACTATTGTGCTGACCTCCAATGGATGAGTGATCCTTGTATAGGGTATTTGAAAGAAATTTTTAGGGCTCAAAAGGGGTAGCAAGGGATATACATTTTTCATTTTTTGGGATAGAGAAAAAAAGGTCAAACTTCATCTCAAAACCTCATTGCTCAAATTTTCATAAAACTTAATTTTGGCAAATTGTGCATTTGCTTTACCTTTTTCTTTCTATTTTTATTAACTACTTTTGTCACTTTCAGTAGTCAGTTTGATTATTTCAGATTCTTCCTCGTGGGGTTGTATCACTCTTACCTCTTGTTCCATCAATCTCATCGGTTCAGAAGGGGTTTCCCAATTGTCCTCATGGGGTAGTCAAAGTTATAGTATGAGTCATCGACATCGTCATTTTCAAAGACAATATTTTTGGATTTGCATTAGTTAAAATCGGCGAAAAGAAAAAACGAAAAAGAAGAAAGGGAATGGAAAAGATGAAAAAAAAGAAAAGGGAAATGATTAGAAAATTCAAAGTGCATTTTATTGATAATGGTACTGAAATGAAATGTGTGCGCCCTTTTAACAATAAATTATTCTAAAGCCTTGGGCAGAGCAATAGAATTTGCATTACATAATTACTTTGAATCAAAGATCACGGGAAACTCAACGATCTCCCAATTTCCAAGTTCTTCATTCGGCGAGCAAGGGTGGACAAGGTTAACATTGTCGTTTTACGCCTGCGATCGCCCTTGATAGTCGCTATCGATCCGGATTCAACATTCCTGCACTCCAAAGGCTTTGCCTGATGTCACAGATGGGGATACTCTCATCTTTTGGCTCCCTGCCTTCCAATCTAGTTATCAGGGGTTGGTCCCCAAACTCCTCAGTAATGGCATTGACTGCTGGACCTCCATGACCTGGAAGGGGATTATTACCCACATTAGGCCCATCCTCCTTAAAACTCAACCATTTGGCATTGATCAGATCTTGAACCACGTACTTCAAAGCCTTGCAATTTTCAGTTGTGTGACCTCCTGCCCCTGCATGAAATTCACACTTGGCATTTGGGTCATATCCTCTTGGGAAGGGAGGTTGAAGTGGTTTCATTGAGCGTGGAGAGACCAAGGAATTGCTGATGAGGTGCTGGAACAGATCCGTATAGGTCATGGGAATAGGATCAAATTGGACTGCTTTCTTTTCTCGGTCATTTGGTTGTTTCTGGTTTTGGTTTGGTTGGGTGGGAGCAATTGGTTGTGCTTGTGTTTGGATGGGGGAAAGTGGTCGAAAGGGCATCATTGGTTGGTTTGGCCAGGGGCTAGGATTATGAGAGGTGGCGGCGATGTATGGAGGTGGGTAGTAGGGGTATGGAAAAGGATGTGGGAAATTGGTAACGAATTGGGGTGGTTTTCCTTGTGCTTGTCCTCCCGGGCTCGTCATCACAGCATTGGTTTCTCCTTCTTTCTTCTTTACGAAGTTTGTTGGGGGTCTCTTGATATTACTGGTTTCAGCAAAACTTTGGGCAATCTTTCCATTCCTCATTCCTCCTTCAACTCTTTCCCCTACGATGACCATATCTGAAAAGTTTGATGATACACTTCCGATCATTTTGTCATAGAAGGGTGATTGAAGAGTATCCATGAACATGGCCACCATTTCTTTTTCAATCAGAGGCGGTTCCACTTGGGCTGCCAGTCCCCTCCATCGTTGGGCATATTCCTTGAAGGTCTCATTGTCTCTTTTTGCCATGTTTTGCAACTGCATTCTATCAGGAGCCATATCAATGTTATACTTATACTGCTTCAAAAAGGCATCCGCCAAATCTTTCCAGCAGCGAATATGAGATCGCTCAAGGTGTGTATACCAACTCGACGCTGCCCCTGTTAAACTATCCTGGAAGAAGTGAATCAGAAGTTTGTCATCATGTGCATAGGACGCCATCTTCCTACAGTACATGGTCAAGTGGCTTTTCGGGCAAGTTGTCCCTTTATACTTGTCAAAGTCTGGCACCTTGAACTTCGGTGGTACAACCACATCCGGTACGAGACAAAGATCTGAAGCGATACTTGAACCGAGATAGCTTACTCCTTCTACAGCTCTTAGCCTATCTTCGAGGATTTGCAACTTCGTATCAGACCACTGATTCCCAACTGGGATGCTCAGATTGGGTCCCCCCATAGCTAGAGACCAGGTAATGCGGTTAGTCTGGGGATTCAACGGATTTCCTTGAATATAATAGGGGTAATCAAATGGTCGGGGATTCACTACGGGGGCCACTACGGGCGTACTGACTCCTTGAGTATTCCCGACATGGGATGGTGCATAACCAGGTGGAAAGGTGTATGTCATGAAGCCAGGAGTTGAGCTTTGAACTGGTATGGTTTCAGTACCGGAGCCGGATCCTTGAACTACGTCTTGCACAATAAGTGCTTGGGAATCAGTTTCTGCAGAGTTATTGTTAGCACTTGGCGGTGTGTAACCGGGTGGGAGACCAAATAGTGGGAACTGTTGTGCCTGTGGGCCTTGAGGGTTATGGTTTGTAGTATCATCATTGGCCATAGGTGGCGTGTAACCAGGCGGGAGTCCGTAAAGTGGGAATTGTGGTACTTGATTCTGAAGGTTGTTAACTGGTGACTGTGTAGGACCCTGCGGGTAAATTGCAAAAGGTACCATCATCCCTTGAGTATTGAGACCATATTGCAACTGCATTGGACCGAAGCCAGGTGGGTGGGAAGGTGTATCTTGACTTTTATCATTCACTGCTGGAGATACCTCATCTGCAGCCTTGTCTTTGTTAAGAGACTGCAGAAGCTCTAAGACATTGCTCATTTGTTCCTTCAGCTGATTGACGTCATCTTTCATCTCTTGGTCATCCATGATCTTTGATTGAGAGCGAGTTCGATAAGGGTGTCGAGGAACCAGTTTGTTTGATTATTTTCTGGCGATTTAAAAAAATGATATGAGTATGTAAGAAAAGAAAAATGAATGAATGGATGTGGATGCATGGATCTATTTATTTGTGCCAAGGAACCGTATGCCTCATTGTTTTGGCACATATGAGTTTTTTTTTTGAAACTGCTTTACTACTTGATCTCATGTTATTTTGCCGATCAAATCTAGCTATTCCGTACGATTCCTTGGCGAGCCTACCCAGAAATTAAATGAAATGAGGATGGATGCAAAATGCTAAAGTTCACTAATATCAAACTGTATCATGTTGATTATTAAAGAATGCATGGGCGTGCAGACTAATGAAATTATTAATGAAATGGACAACAACAAAAATGTGATATGCCTATTTTTTTTGAAATATTGTAAATGATGGAATGCCTATGCTGCTCGAATTTTTTTTTAAAGAAAGAAAGGTCAACTGGAAAAATAGACCACCTCGTTGTGTCCTAAATAAAATTACCCTAAATCAGAGAATTTCTACTTCTAAGGGCCTATAAATAATCCGATATGTGAGGACTTTCACAGGTGGTACTAATAACTTCCTCACCAAAGGTCTCTAGAGCCAAGTACCATTACGGGATGTGACCACCAATAGGAAGAAGATCCTACGTGTGGGCACTCACTTTAACGATCAGACTCTAGATGAGGTTCTCATGATACCCAAATCGAAAGTAGATTCGAAGTGACTATCACTAATAACCTCTCACTCCCTAAGCTGCACTCGGGCCCGGGTATAGGGTCCCACTCATAAGTGTGTGTAAAAGGTGTGTAAGTGAGGTGTGTGATGGAGGCAACCTAAAATTACCCAAGCTGCAAAACAAATGAAATATACAAAATATGGTCTTCTAACCTAAGGTTCAATATATGCATAACATTCATAACAAATATTCACAAAAGAACAATAAATAAATAAATAAATAAATAAATAAATAAAAACAAGGGAAACTAAACATAAGAGTTAACTATTTAGCACAATCAGTTATTTAGGCCTGACTCTCTAAAAAAAATGTCCCCAGTGGAGTCGCCAATGAAGCTAAAAAATCGGAGGATTTATTCGGGTTTAATGGAGTCGCCACCAATAATTTATTTCAAGGGAAAAATATTGGAAAAAACCTTTATTGAAGAAAATGGTCCTTGAGACTGATTTGGGTTCGGGAGTCGATTATGCGTAGGGAAGGTATTAGCACCCCACGACATCCTTTGAAAAAGGTTACCTCTAATTAATTGTGCAAAATTTATATTAACTTCTAAAAATATTTATTTCCCTCTTATTTAAAAAGAATAGACAAAAATTTACAATGATGAAATAATAAAAAGGGTTTAATAAAAGTTGTTTATTTTTGCGCTGACAAGAGTGGGCTCCTGCTCCTACGTATCTCAGTGCAAAGTGGAGAAATCAAAGGCTACGTAGTTCTTGGGTAGAAAATGGTTGTGTGTTGGTTGATTTTAATTAATCAATCTGTGACTTAATTTTTATGGTTTGCGTAGGGATCAAACCAAAAGTGGATTTGGCGTAATCACTACTAATATTTTAAGGTATTTTATTAAGATTTTTGTAATGACCAAACCAAAAGAGGATTTAGAGTAGTCATTGATTTTAAGTTTGCGTAGTGACCAAATCAAAAGTGGATTTGGCATAATCACTACTAATATTTTAAATTATTATTATTATTATTATTATTATTATTATTATTATTATTATTATTATCTAAGCTAGATACAATTATTAATAATAGCAAATATAACAAAAGTATCTAACATTATAAATAAAGACAAACATAAACATACTAAAAAAAATACATAAAAAGAAAAAGAGAGAAGGAATTAAATGCACTTAGCTCGAGAAAAAATATTTTTGTTGGGCTTAATGCGTCGTAATCCACCTAATCCTCTCCAATCTTGAAGGTTGAAAAGGGATAGTAACCTTCTCAAAAAAATTTTGACTAAAGCAAAGGCCCTATGCTTTGCACTAGGCCCATTAATTTATTTTTCTTGGATGATCTTAGTGCTTGGTGATACACTCCTTATATAGGAGAATGAGAGGTTGAAAGAGTGTGGATTTTTCAAAATGGGACTTCAATAGTAAAGTTGGGAGTTGGCTTCTTAAGTTTGATATTTTAAATGTTCAACAAAACTAAATAGCCAACTTTGAGCACTAATACAACACTTAAAACAACTTTATTGTGCTTCATGACCTTCATAAGAATTATAGACATTGTTTCCAGCTTTCAAATGGCACAAGTTTCATCTCAAAAGGATATCTACAACTCAAGATATTGTCAACACAAGTGGCTGTCCCGAACAATACATGTAACATCACGTCTCGAACTTCATGCTCGATTTGGTCCATGATAGAGGTCGATCTGGGTTTGTAATCCAAAATAATAGTTGTAGATCTTTTTCTTATCTTTCCAACAGTATAAAGAACACCTTATTTGGACAAGTATAGCTCAAGATACGATATTTTCTTTGAACGTTATTCAACATGATGTGTTGTCCGTTTTTGTGCAGTTTTATAACTTTCATGGTATTTTAGGGCAGTAAATCGTTAGAATCAAGTCCCGAGTCCTTCATAACATTTGTAGCCAAGGATGTTAGCTTTCAAATGGCGTTTGTTTCATTAAAAAAAGACTTCTACAACTCAAGATATGACCTAATCTTTACATACTGTTCAAAACCATTTTCAGCATACTTGTTCTTACTTCCAAGTCAATTTGGACTTAGTAAACTTCATATTTGACTCTTGGGTTCCTCATCAAAGTTGTAGAGTTTTGTTTTAGCTTTCTAACAAGGTAAAAATCACTTTAATACCATCTCCACAACATTAATTACACCCAGAATACATAAGCTATACCAAAGTACAAATTTTTTCAACCTCTTTTCTCTTCAAGATTTCTTTCTCCTTCTTTCTTCTCTACTACTATTTTTGTTCTTTTTGAATGTTATTTTACCGGACAAAATTAGGGTATGACACTATGCTTACAATTTTATCATCAGAAGCATGTCTCAATCTAGCATGCCACAAATGGCTTTTGGAACTACTAACTCCCATGGCAGTAAGTTTGACATTATCTTTATGAAAATTATCAACAAGGTACATGCCCTCTTGGTGCTTATACCTCCCAATCCGAGACCTCAAATGTGAGTCCTGCACAATACAGGAGTCAGCAGTGAAGGTCACAGAGCAATTGTGCTCTCTAGTTAGTTTACCAAGTGAAATTAAATTGCATTTGAAATCAGGTACATACAAAACATTATCAAGTTGCATACCATTTGGTAACTTTGATTTGCCTAGACCCTTTACTGGCACTTTTGTGCCATCGGGTATATGAACTGATTGCTGATGAGATGTGACTATCTCTTCAAGCAAATCAGCATCACAAGCAATATGTTCATTAGATCCAGAATTTACAATCCAAGGTTTACCAAAATTAGAGTTACCTGCTATGTTTGCAGTAGCCTTGCCTTGATTTGTTCCTGATGCACCTTCTTGATCAGACTTCAAATGTTGCATCAACTTCTCATACTGCTACATATTCAAGCCTAGAATGGGACTGTCTTTGTTGTCAACATTGGCCTGGGTAGCTTTGAATCCTGACCTTTTATTGTTCCAAGAAGCTTTGTCTTTCTTGTCTTTTCAATTATCTTTGTTTGGCTTTCTCCAATCCTGTGGATAGCCAATGATCTCCCAACATCCTTCTTGAACATGCCCCAATTTGCCACAATGGTCATATTTTGGCCTTTTACTATTTTTGCGATCGTCTTCAAAATAACGACCATTTTGGGTCTGAAAAGTTGTGCTTTCCACAATTGGTTTATGCAGAGCCGAAACAATTCTCTGTTGTTCATCCTCTGCAACAAGATGATAGGCTTGGCCAAGGCTAATGGTAGAGGCCATGCTAAGAATCTGTGTCTTGACAGTGGTGAAGACATCATCAAGACCTATGAAAAAATCATAGAGTTGCTTTCTTTCCCTCACATGGGACAATTCTTTTTCATTATTGCATTCACATTTACCACATGTACATTTGGGCCAGGGAGAAATTGAGTGAACTTTATCCCATGGCGTTTTCAATTTGGTGAAATATGCAGCAACAAAAAGTTTTTCTTGCCTAAGGAGTGTTATGGCACGCTTTAATTCATATGCTCGAGGGGCACTTACCTTGGCAAACCTTTCTGCAAGATCATTCCACATTTCGTGAGCAATGTTAGCATATCTCACATTGGTTCGAGTCTCCTTGTTCATTCCACTCTTGAGCCACCCTTTCACCGTTGCATTACATCTCATCCAGTGGGCAAGATTTGGAGAATCAGGCATGGGAATGGTAATGGATCCATCCACGAACCCACAAAGTGCATTACTCATATCAACAACCCACTCTCCATAATTTGTATCATTCAGAGGCTCGCTAACAAAAACTTGGCCCGGATGATCAGAGGGATGAAGGTAAAAGGGTGATAGAACATCAATCTGGTTAGATGAACCCTTCGATGAATCCTTTGGAGGTTCATCAGTATCACTGCCACTTGATGCTACAAATTTTTCAGAATCCACTATCTTCACGGAAACACGGTTTTCTCCAGGATTTTTGCTCTAGATACCATGTAAAATCTAATAGTACTGAATAACTTCTTTCATGTATATTGAATAATGTGTGTTACAAGGGTGAAGTCTGCCTTATATATACAAGCCTCTACATCAAGAGTAATACAAGATTGTAACTGAAATAACTAACTCATAACAAACTCACTCATAACAAACTCATAACTACCTAACGGTATTAACTAACTAACAGATTATCCACGATAAGTATCTTTATACTTCTACACACATAGAGCTGTTACACTGTTTAATCCTCAAACTCAATATCCAATCTAATCTATTACAACACCCCAAGCATTCTTAAATTACAGCAAACCGTCGAAGAGGTTCCACCAAGTCTCAACGTCCATCAGCCTCATTCGAAGCCGAGTCTCAATAGCTGTTGTGCATGAGAAAGAGGGAAGAGAGAAGAGGCGGTCAGTGGAGAGAGATTTGGGTCTATTTTGCAGTTATGTGAACTTTAAAATCTAGTCCTATAAACTCATATGTTATAAAAACAAGGGAAACTCGCATTCACCTCCCTTGAGGTATGCTTAAATGACACACCCCATCTATTTTGCAAAAGATATTGATCTGCCCTCAACTACACACAACTCTCCTCTTTTATGTAAAAATAGATGGTGTGTGTGTGATTTAAACAATAGCGTGGTAAGTATTCATTTATAAAGTAGAGGGTGTGGGTGCGCAAGTGTAAATTTTCCTAACCCCAAAATTATCTTTTTTATCAGGTGAAGCTACATGGAGATATTGAATTCCTATGGATAATTGTATATAGTTAATAGACCTTAAGTAGGAAATTGTTGTCCACACCCAACACCCCATCAACCACATCCCCCACAATGTGATGATTTGACTAAATTACCCCTACAAAAAATTCATTAATCCCTCCCCCACTTCCCCTTGGATGCATTATTTCTTCTTCAAAATAGCAGTTCATTATCTCTGTATGGTATTAGCCTAGCCATTGCTTAGCAACATTCAATATTTGATCCTCACCATGACACCTACTTCATCCAAAACTGCTACCAATCCTACCAACAACCACCGAATTCCACTATCCAGCCACCTAATCCTCCACTTATCTCTCAGCCAATCTCACCAAACCAACCAACAACCTTGGTCTCTCACATCTATTCCCCATCTATATTTTCATTATACCATAAATTACACTATTTACGGTATGAATGTTTTTCAAAATATATACCGTAGATTACCCAATTTAAGGTAAGGGCAACAGAAACGGGAAAAAAAAATGCTAAGTTAGGTGTATTTTGGGGTTTTCAAAAAATGTGAGGGTGTGGTTGATGGAGTGTTGGGTGTGGGCAATAACTCCCCGTAAGTAAGGTGTCACAATGTTCCTTATTAACATGTCGTGTTTGGGCTTAATTAGTTAGTCTTTCAACAAGTATCTTATTATGTATTATTAGCTATATTTATGTTCAATCAAAAGCACATGGATGAGATGACACGAGTCTTTTCCTGGCTTAAACATTGGAATTCAGCAACGTTAAAACACTTGAGGGAGAACTTTTTCGCTTTTGTAGTCCTACCTGACCCAAGGATTAGTCTCCACAGTTATGTGCGAGAATACCCTTGAAAACCAAGAAACCTATATTCTTGTTCACTTGGTTAAGATAACAAGTTTTGACTGCTTATTCATTGTTGTTTGTTTCGTCAAATTTATTAAAAAATGAATAGAAAGATATTAAATTTTATTAATTGGACCGTTAAATATTGTGATATCATCGTAATGAATACACAGACTAAATTTTAGATTAATTTAATATTTATAATTATATTATCTTGAATTGGATATTTATTTTTTTTTACAATATTTACTTATATCTTAGAAAATATATTATACATTAAATTATAGTGATTTGATGAAATGTCAAGTAATTTTAAAATTTAATAAAAATTTATAGACTTAATCTATTCAAGCTTTAATTTGATGATTGAATCAATGAAATTTAATATTTATAAACAGTTATTAAACGAAATAATAATGACAAAAATTACTTTTAGAGTAAGCTATTAAAGAGGAATAATATGCGAAAAACCCATATGTGAAAAGCACTCTTCCCTCCCATTCTTTGTATGAAAGTGTTGCATGGGGAGAGACAATTTGTTGATGAGTTCTAATTCTACACTCGATTTTCTTTGTCCCCTGTTTTTCTTTGTCATCCAAACTAGCGACTTCTCTATTTACTCCTTTTTTTTTTGTCCAACTCTATTTTCTCTCCTAGCCCTCCTCTATTTCTGTGCTAATTCCACCAATGCATACAATGCTTTAAAGTCAGTCAAGCTTGTTCGATATCTCAAGGGGCCAAAGCTTGGCTCAGCTCATTCCGAATCATTAGTGCAGCTCAATAACACATATTTCTATGGTCACGTTATTTTGACACACAAAATCGACAACAAAATTGATGATCAACGCAATTCAACTACGTGATTAATTATGTTCAGTGGATAGTTAATGAATATATCAAGTATCGAAACTCATTAACCATCAACATAACTTCATTAACCACAAATTTGAACGGAATTAACTATGATTTCCAAGTGTTCAACTACATGTAGATTTTAACACCTGAAAATCATAGTTAATCATGTTCAAATTCGTGATTAATAAAATTACGTCGATAGCTAATGAGTTTCGATACCTGATATATCCATTAACCATTCACTGAACATAATTAACCACATATTTAAACTGTATTAACCACCTATTTTATTATTGATTTTGTTGTCGATTTTGTGTGCAAAAAATCATTTCTCTCTACACAAATGATGATTGACATTGTTAAGAATGCAGCAAATCAACCCTTGGCTTTGATTTCTTTTTTCTTTTTCAAAAACAAAATTTAAGCGTGGGATTCCGTCCTATAATTGAACTGTGAAAGTGGTTTATAATATATGGACTAAATTCCAAAATTGTTTATTTTACATTCCATGCTGAGATGCTCGATCTGCAATGGCAATGAACAAATAATTATAAGTAAAATTCAAAAAATGATACAACAATGCCAAAATTCCAATTTGGTCAGAAGTTCTTTAATATCTTCTCAGCTGATACTCCATCAGCAACAAGAATAGACGTGACTTCCTGCAACAATAACATGGATAATGAAAGGTCATGCATAGGAATTACATGAGAAATGCTAGCAAAATCCTAGATAGCACTTATCAACACTTTCTCTTTTTAACACTAGTTAACCCAAACTATTCAGGACGCTGTCTAGGGTAAGGGAGGAGTTAAATGGTTCATGAGCAAACCATAATTACTGACCATCAGATATATCAATAAAATAAGGAAGGTATCAGATGAAGCAAAGGGGATCTCTTGCGTCTGCAGTATCTTGATCTTCCTAGTATTTGCAATGAGGTACATGCTCCAATAGAAACCCTCTCATTCTTTTTCTGATGTTGGTTTCTTGTAAGTCGTGCCACCACCGCAAGAGTCACGTCAACTGGTACTCCATCCTCTAGCTCCTTTGTCAGCAATGCTCTAATGCCCCTCCATGGTTCGTCCTCTCCAAAATGGACCGGCTAGCCTAGTTCGACTAGGCCCGAGCAATGACATCATTTTGGAATATATGCCCTTACTGCTGATACCTACAAGGGTCCGAGAGGAAGTATGTGGACTACACCGTCCGGGGAGGGGTAAGGGAAATGTCGGAATACATTTCATGATGTGGCAATGTGATAGGCACCCTATACTTAAGTGTATTTTAGGAAAAGAGGGGGATAAATGAATGAGGAGTTGTAGGTTGTAAAAGAATAACAGACTAACAGTAATGAGTAAAGCAATAGAAGGTATATAAGGGAGCATAGAAAACATTAGAGGTGTGGAAAATGTAAGAAGTGGGAGAGATAGGGACTCTTGAATTTCCCTAGCTGTATTGTTGTCTTCTTGAAGTTCACATTGAGCAAGAGAAGCCATTGTGATTAATAAAGAAAGATTCTTTTTGTCTTCATTCCCTTTTGATATAAGTTGATTGTATCACAATGAAGCCGTCAGCGTCAGACAGTGGCGGAGGGGAAGGAGCAGTAAGTACTATCAGAATGAAAGGGCTTATTGATCCCAATGGTGACTCAGATTTGGAAAGGGGAAAACCCTATCGGTTTTAGTGATTCTTCTACCAGTGCACACAAAGTGTTTTTGGGTAGTATGCTTGCAGTTGTTCGAATAAGAAACAAAAAAAAAAAAAAAAATGAACTTGATGGTGTAGTTGTTGATTATGCGTTTAACTTAAATAAAAGAGACATGCATTGTTTGTACTATACAGTTTTATGCAATGTGCCTCAGCTGATTCTAACTCATACTTTCTCGGAATGAATTGGCAGATCGATAGTGAGATTCTGATGCTATGCAGTCACTGATGGTCATAATAGAGATTATGATCTTCATTATCGAGAATAAGATCCAGAATGAACTTCAAGTAGGTTTTTTATTTTTAATTCCTATGTGATATTTTTTTTGGTGATAGCAAGACTATTTGAAGTCGACTAGTTGATCTCTCTAGAATGTGGAGAGGAGTCGCCTGGATTAGGGTATGGTTGATATGGATAGTTCTCCATTTGGTTGACCAAATCGCGAAGACACCAACATTTTTAGGGAAAAACGTGGATTTTTAGGGATCACTTTTGTAAATTCGAATACTTAAAACCCATATACTACAAATCTTTATAAGGATTAAAAAGCTAAAATTAAAAAGATCATCAATCTACTGCAGCCGATTTTATTTGGTGGGGCTCACGTGAAATATTAACCAGTAATAAAAATACAGTTGAAGAGAGAGCATAAAAAAGTGTCACTAGCATTCCTCACTACGGTATAGTAGAAAAACATAACCTAAAAATTCTTAGCAATATTGATAACAAATCTCGAAAAGTTATTTGAAGGCAATAATTTGAACAATGCTGCATATCCCTTTGCCATGAGGCTGAGGAGCAGCCTCCCCCTTCTCATGCAAGCCATCGAACAAATTACACATAATGATAATGCTATGCAATAACAATCCCTTCCATATAAAGAACCAATTCCGTCATACGACACCCAAATCCTATTTTAGTGAGTCCGGTTCAAAGGGAGGGCACAGAAAGGCGAATGAAAACTAGTAGAGCATGTAATGAACAACATACACGACTTATGAAGATTACCTTGTCAATTAACTTTGAGTAATTCATTCGCTGTCAGTTATTTGATTGTTTGAAATCTTAGTCATCATGGCTCTATTTGAAGTTTACCTCGGGAGGAAACAGTTAAGACCTCTGTGCTAATTTTCTTTTTATTCAAGAGTGCTAGTCCCATGAGGTTTGGGTTCCTCAAAGCAGCCATTAGTCCATTAATGTCATGTTTCTCTCACTCTCTCACTCTATTATAGGTTTCTTCCAGTAACTAAACAAGAAAGACAGTCACTAGTTACCACTTACTAGAGGTGTTACCTATGGACAATTTAATAAAAACAAACAAAAATGCGTCTTTCATAATTATGTAGACAGACAATTAAAGATGATAGCAATAATAACGAACCTCAGTCATCTGTTTCTGCCCACAAAGTACAGCACCAGCCGACAACGGGTTAGATATTTGCTTCGCTCTTGTAAATGCAGCCTGCAAAGGTAATCATGTTAATGAACAATCTTTACCTCATTAAGGTAATCATGTGAAAATCGAATCCTACATTCACGCACTCTACCTGTACATAGCCTCTTTCTCCACTCCAACTATCATCTGGTTGAGATAATACAGGCACAATCTTCACACCTGAAGATTCCCAGTCTTTAAATCTATCCTATAATATAAAAGAATATTGTTGTTAGAGAAAGCTCTAATAGAAAATACAAGGCTTCCTATTGTCGAGCCAACAAAAAAATCAACTAACCTGATAAGCCATTCTCTGAAGGTTTCTGGCCCCATAATATAATCTAACATCAGACCTCTTGCCAGCACTAAATCCTGACTCAATGAGCGACCGAATTGGACTGCACACAAGGAAGTAAATGAATAACACCAAATGTCACAGAGTAAAGGGAAAATCTAGGAGTAATAGCATATTGCACTACAGTTACTAGACATAATACAAACGTATTCATAAATCCGCAGGTACAATGATTTACAGGCAAGCCACAATGCTTTATTAGGCCTCAATATCTGCAGCAAAAAATTAATATCAATCATATTGAGGACCACAGTGGTGATGAATCACTAACTGGACACCAAATTTCCGAAAGGGCTGTTTTCCTTGAAGGAAAAATTCATAATGGATTGGAAATTCAAAGATGGATTGGAAATTCAAAGATGGATTGTACAAGGAATGCATTGCTAATTGATTTTCATCTTGATTCCTACGCCACCCAATTGCCCATCTAAGTTTTTAGTTAAAACAAACAATGAAGTGAATTCCACTGTCACATTGCATTGATGGGTAAGAGAATTTACAATCCGCCTATGTAAAATTATCAACACCAAATCAAATTTGAAATAAGTAAATAAATAAGAAATTTAATATTGGAAAGAAAGTGTACATTCTGTCACATTGCATTGATGGGTAAGAGAATTTACAATCCGCCTATGTAAAATTATCAACACCAAATCAAATTTGAAATAAGTAAATAAATAAGAAATTTAATATTGGAAAGAAAGTGAACATTTATTTTTAACATTCAATGCAGATTGGGGCAAAGCAAAGCGCGAAACTGACCTAATTCCAGATCCAGTGGCGAAGACGAAAACGGTACCAAATTTCTCCGGCGGGTCGATCCGACTGATGTCGAACCCGTTTCCCATAACCTGGCTGAGCTCAACCACGTCCCCTTTCTTCAACGCACACAACGCTTCTGCGGTGGACCCCACCACGCTCTTCACCAGAAACTCGAACACGCCACGCGCCGAAGCGAGTTTCGGCGGCGACGCGATTGCCAGAAACGACGGTTTTGGTGCGTCGGGGACCCGGAGTTGAAGGTACTGCCCGGCGCGTGTGTAGGACGTGACTAGGTCGGACGCGTCGGACACGTCAATGGCCACGTGAAAGAGCGATTCGGCGGCTGGCACGACCTCGGAGAGCGGGGCTGGGGTCCAGACGGTGGTGTCCTGGCGTACGGCGGCGGATACAGTGGCGAGGCGGCGGCGGCAGAAGCGGCGGTTTGTAAGGTTTAGATTGAGGCGGCGTAGGATGGACATGGGAAAGGGGGAGGGGCTAAAGTGCGCATGGGAGTGGAGGGTAAGGGATTGAGGCGGGGAGAGCAAGGGCAGTGACATCACTGACATGTCTTTCTTTTTATTGGGTGATGTGGTGATGAGTTTGGTCAGAGTTCGGAAGTGGCGGCAGAAGGGGCGGCCTTTGTTAAAATGCGCTTTGGGTGCGTATTATTGCATTGAGGCTTATGAGGGTTCCACGTGTCAAGCTATATTGGTGGTCCGATGGAGCTGGAGTGGAAGATGATGCCTGCAAATTGAGTGGCACGGAACTAGGTTAAGAAAGCAAAATATATTTTTTCGAATTAAATATCATTTTGTTTTCGTGACTTATTTTTAAAGTTTAATTTGATTCTTTAACTATTTTTTGGGCTAAATAAGTCCTATGTAGTAATGATTTATTTGGTACAACTTAAAAACTTAAATGACTTATTTGAAAAGGACCTATTTGGCTCAACTTAAAAAGTTAAAAAACCTATTTGGCCGAAAAGGACCTATTTGGCATAACTTAAAAACTTAAAGCACTTATTTGGCCCAAAAAATAATTAAAGAACCAAATTGAATCTAAAAAATAAGTTAAGGAACCAAAATGGTATTTAAGCCTAACTTTTCCACTCTCATGTAATAATACTTTTTGTAAATCTCGTTATCTATAAGTTAACTACGCTAAATCACACGTGTCAAAAATTCATTCATCTGTCAAAAACTATTTTTTCACAAAAAATTTAATTGCATTTCAAAAACTTAACTGCACTATAAGTTTCGCTTTTCTATGTTGCTCAACACGAGTTCTCTCTGGTAGTTATGAAAAAATAAATTAGGTGATTTTTGGCTCTGTATTAAAGTAATGACATGTTTGGATAAACAACTTAGTTAAATGCTTATAGGATAAACTCTTATGTATAAGTTATTTTTATAATAAAAAAAATATAGTCAAATTGTTTTCATATAAGTTATAAACTATTTTCATAAGCTATCCAGGAGAGCTTATGAAAATAAGTTAAAAACTACTTATGGACATGTCCATAAATTGTTTCTATAAGCTCTATCAAAAGCTATGACTAGTGCTTATGTCAGTAGATAAATTCAAATAAATTGTTTAGAAGCCAATACAAACATGTCCTAAACCACTAAGACTGGACTATTAGGAAAGAACTTGAATAGTATGGTTAATGTCATAAATTTAAATTTTATTGCCACTACATTATGTACAAAAAAAAATCACAGTGCAAGTAAAATATCATGAGATGTCTATCAATTAACGTTAACTTAATTATTAAATACTAAATGGAGAAGATTTGCAAAAGACAAATAGAAAAAACAATATTTTTTTTAACGTATCAACTTTGTACGGATTAAAAATAGTTAATTGCCGATTTTTTTTCTTATTAATTGATCACTTTCTTATTTGATGAATAAAAAAGATTACATACATCAAATAAATAAGAAAATAGATAATTAATATAAAAAAATGAGATAATTAATTAGTCTCAACTTGTGCAACCTTGCACGTAAGAAAAATCGAAAAAAAAAAGCTTGGACTTTCACCAAAAAAAAAAAAGCTTAGTCCCTAAAGTTTATAGAAATAATAAGTAATTCCTAAACTTTGTGAAATCCGTCAAATTATTCTCTAAATTTTTATAAGTAGTTCTTTACGAGCACTAACGAGACACATTTCACGAAAATTTAGGGATTAAGTCGATGGATTTCACAAAAATTTATGAAGGAATGTGTGGAAATCCATGTAGATATGTAGAGAACCTATTTAGAGAGAGAGAGAGAGAGGGGTAGAAGCTTGGTTGTGGGCAAGACTGTTCTTCTACGATAGAAGAGAGAAATATTCTTATTTTTTTTAGAATAGGAAGAGAGGCTGTTAATGCTGCTTCTTTATGATTCCACTATGGCTGGGATGATTTGTTTTAAGGAGTTTGAATTCAGGTAGCATGAAGGATATCAAGTTTCCTATGGTTTAAGGTTATGAGTACGAAAGTATATGATGAATTAGACGTTTTAAGATGGATTTAGGTTTTGTATTGGTAAGTAAGTATTTGTGGAATGGTATGGCAAATATGAATGCTTCATGAAAGTTTGCACCTGTGAGCTGGATAGCTACTGTCATGTTAAAAAAAATATATATATATATTTTCTGTCATTAGATCATGAATATTGGATTTCATATGTTACAAACATGAGAACGATGTTTATCAGCCTATCCAAGCGTTGAAGAATGTGTGTCTGCTATTTGGTTAGTGTTCAAGATGTTATGTGATCTTGATATATTTTTGTCTCTGTGTTTGATATGTAATGTGTTCTGTTTTTTGGAATGATGACAACAGGGCAAGGGTTATTTTCGAGTTGGGCATGTGACCTAAGAGATAGAGCCTTAAAAATATTGGACTAAGGAACAAAGTGGTGCCTAGGCATTCAAGTGTTAGACCTTTGTGTATGTCCCCTAGGATGAAAAGTGGGTTTTCTGCATAATTATGCTGAAATAAAAGTTTATATATACTGATATAACCTTAGGGCATTACAAAATTTGGAGTAAGTGGCTAACTGGCACCTAGGCATCTCTAAGTTCTTAAACAAGGTATCAAATGAAGCGAAATTTGATATTTCCATGGATTTTGGGTAGCTACTGGTTTTTGCAGAAAAAATATAGCTAAACAAGTTTGTCAACTTCGACACATGAAGGAATGGTGAGAATTGGAAGAAGCAAAAACTTGGAGAAACTTCTGGAATTATTACTTTTATGACTTCTGCATATTTATCAACAGAACTTCTGGAAATAGTTTCTTATCACCTCTAGCACCATGAGGGATTTGTTTAGTCCCATACATGGTAGAGAGAGATGAAGACTTTCCTTTTGTGCAGATTATTTTTTTGTGCTAAGATTATTCTGATTTTGGTGGAAATTCTTCATTGTCAACTGAAAGATCAAACATCAACTCAACCTCTTGCTGGAGGGCATACAGATTGGTGGAACATATTCATTCAACTTTTGATTCTCAGTTCCTTTCAGTAAAGAATTGTTTTTTCCCCTCTTCAAAATCAACATTTTTTCAGTAAGCATAAAACGATACAATCTCACACTTTGTCAATATCAATGATAAAGGAACATGAAAAACTAATAACTTAAAATAATTGATTAAAACACTTAAAGATGAACCGATCAATCCCATTGAAAATGTGGCAGAACCCAAAAAGAAGGTTGAATCCGCTTCAAGGAAAGCGGGCAGTGATGACCAAAGCTTCCATCCTTCACATTATAGATCTCTAATTCATCTGCTGCCGCATAGTAAATTGAATCCTTTCTCAAACTCTTGGAGAAATATGACGCTGACACAGAAATTGAATCACCATTTCCCAGGAATAAAATGTTGCCTTCCAAACTTTCTAGTCTTAACATTTGCTCAAGTTTTCCACTCTGGACATCTAGTTCCAATTTGTACACTCGGAATCTATATGGATGGTCTAAATGCTGAAAAGTGAAATCTCTTATCACCATCCATAGGTCTCCTGTTAATGATTTCACAAGATAAAAGTCTAGACCACCCAATCTTACTTCTGAGACAATATTTGGGGTTATCTTCTCATTACCATCTAAATAACAATAAGGATTGAAGGATACAATCGTGTTTAGTTCATCGACAGCAAATACTAGACCTTTATAAAATATAACATCAACAAAAGAAAAATAGTTTGTGTCTATAAAAGTCCAAAATGTTTGGCCTGCTCTTATGTAAGCAAGACAATCATACGTATTACAAATTGCGACAACCACGTAATCATTTGGGCTTGTTAAGGGGTCAGCAGACAAAGTAACCTTGTGCACGCTATTGAGGGGTGGCAGAGTGATAGGGGCTATATACTTATAATTAAAAGGATTCAATAGAGTTATTATGCCATCATTATCATTCACTAATGCAAGCCAACCATGGCTAGAGCCACAACAACTTTTATCTAGAGAATGATATAATTGAAAGGAATACATTCTCTCACTTAGAATGTCACACAACCTATACCAAAAAGAATAAAGAATGTCATACAACCTTTTCTTCATTCTTATATGCCTGTTACCTCTCGTTGTGGGGATCATAAGAAGCATGGGTAGCACATTAGTCCTACATTGATGGTTTTGATGGTTAAGCTTTGCAACTGATCGCCAACTCTTGCACACCACACCAAACCAAACATGATCTATGGGATCTTCCAACTTGTCAAGAACCAAGCTTAGAGGAAGTTCTTCTAAATTTGCCCAGTCTGGCTTCATTGCGGTGAATGGAGAATAACTAAAATTAAGGAGACTGAAAAACCGTGTAAGCTGCTTGATTAACATATAACTATATAGGTATCAAATCATATTTAAATTTAAATTCAAGACAAATCAGAATTAATGTACAAGTTTGATTATATTCATTAGAAAATCTTATCTTTCAATTAGTAATTTTAAGATGATTTTTTTTAATTATTATTTTTGTTTAAGATGATTATGCTGATTAGATTTTCTATCGAGTTTTAAAAGAATTGACGAGTATATCATCAAATGTGCATTCTGTTATAAGATTTACGAAATTTTTTTAAAATAAAAACAAATTTATTTACAAAAATGTTCGTACTGAAATTGAAAATATCTTAACAGAAATTTTATAAAAATAAAATATCTTAACAGAAAGATTATATTCGAAAAAAGTTCTTATCTAATCTAAATTTTGAAATTGGTGAATCACGTCTTTAAATAATAATTTTAAATTTTAAACAAGGAATGGGGATATTATGATATAAATAAAAATAACTTTTGAATTCAAATTCCTTTTTTTTTTACACAACTAGCGTATTTGACCTGTGCAATGCACGGGTGGGATTTAGGGTTATCAATCCACGTTTTGTGCACGACATAGCCAAAAATATTTCCAAACGAAAAAATAAAAAATATATATGTGTGTGTCATGAGATATAAATATTATCTTATATTTAAAATTTGCTCTATTAATTTGCAAAATACAAAATAATAATAAGATCTAAAATTGAAAATATCTCCTAAAAATTCTAGAAAAACTTATTTATAATTTTAATATTAATAGTTTTTATATAGATATAATGTGATTTTATGTACAATATTCATCTCTTTGTGAAAATATATTATGTACATACCTACATCTAAATCTTAATATGCCTAACACCTTCATGAACTATTCACTATGAGATATCAATATTCTTAACCAACTCGTTTGGCCTAGCGGAGTAACCTACCCTAGGACTCGGGGGGTCGACTTGGTGCTCCCAAGTTCGATTCCCGCAAAGTACAAAACAGCAATTGGCCAGCCTTTACATGGTCTCCGGGCGAGCAGAGATTAGTCTTTCGTTGTCAGCGTTGGGATACTTCGTGGGTAGCCAATAATGGTCCTAAACCAAAAGATATCAATATTCACCAAAAAGATATATTCACTAATAGTTAAAGTTTATTCAACTCATTGAAAAAACACAACTCTAATAGGAAATAAGAATAAGAATTAAAATTAAAATATAACTCATATAAAAGTCCTTAAACAATATATCTATAGTATAATGGTTTGTGCTCCATACAAGATATATCAAAAGAAATGCAAATTTTATGAAAACGAATTCTTATTAATTAGTAATCTCTATTAAAATATTTATCCATAGTATTTAGATGTGAAGACTCTTTCATGAAAAATGTTATATCTCCTTATGAAATATATTTTTACGCGTAACTTAATACTAAAATATTATTATATTGATTGTAGCAATATATGTATTACAGGTCTATTTTCAAATGTCTAATTACCTTATAATTTTTTTTTCATAGAGATATTAATATGTCTCCATGTAAAATATTTTTTTGTATGATATATTTTTTCTTAGATAACCATTTTTTATATGTTCTCATAGATTACATGTTTTATTTATATTTCTACACTGTAGTATGTAGGATTTATGCAACTCACATGGGATATGTGTGCACGGGTTAAATGTAAAATCATTTAAAATAAAAATATTTTAAATAAATTACATAAATTATATTGCATAAAAAATTAAATTTCTATTTTATTTTGAATAGTAATTCCTAATAGTAATCTTTAAATGATAATTATATTTTGAATACTAATTCTCAATTTATATTAACTATATTTTTAAAATAAAAATTTATGTAATATAATAGATTTTAAAATTGGATTTTTAAAATTTGAAATAAATTGTCTTTGATTAAAATTCTAAATGCAACTTTAATGATTTGAAATTTGATATAAATAATATTGAATAAAAAATTGAAATAAATTTTTAAATTTCTATTCATTAATACTTATATTTTGAATAACAACAATGCTATTTGTTATGATACAAAGATAATTGCGAATGATGTGGACCAATCAGAGCCTATGTGACTATAAAGGCTGGGTTGAAATTCGATAAACGATTGGATAATAATTTTCAAAAACCGTATTCGTGTGTATACATAAAACTTTTTTCATACCATTAAGTACTTTCCTGGGAATAATAATCAATAATTAAATTAGCTATAATTTGAAATATATCTGAAAATCAAAATGTGGTCCATTAATATTATTGTGAATGATTTAAGTAGTGACACATGACAAGAAAAAATCATATATAGAAGTCAAAATAAATAATATCTGAGATTTTAAAATTTAAAATGTATAAATGATTTAGGTGAAAAAACAAAACCTATATATATATATATAGATATAATATTTTAAAATTAAATTTTAAGTATTTTGATATTTGAAATGAACTATAATTAGTTAAAATTCTATATGAAATTTTCTAGATTTAATTTATAAGAAGAAGTTTTATAGACTTGAAACTTGAAATAAAATATACAAATTATATAGCATAATATTTTGAAATTAAATTTGAAGCTTTTGTTAAATGGTGATTATATTTTGAATAGTAATCTCCAATTTGTATTCGTCATATCCTAAAAATTTAAAACTAAAATATTTATATCATATAATTGATTTCAAAATTAGATTTTAAAAATTTAAAATTTAAAATAAGTTAGCTTTAATTGAAATTCTAATTTCTTATTTCTATATTTGAAATTTGAAATAAATAATATTGAACAAAAAATCAAAAATAATTTTTAAATTTCTATTAATTGATCATTATAATTTGAATAATGGTGTATAATTTATATAAATTAATTCGAAATATATCTGAAAATCAAAATGTGTTCATTTATTCATTTAAAATTATTGTGACTGATTTAGATGGTGACATGGCGTGAAAAATATTATATATAATAGATAAAATTAATAATACCTTATATTTTAAAATTTAAAAAACAAGAATGATTTAGCCGGGAAAACAAAATATTTTTTCTATAGATAATAGACAGATAGAATAGAAATAGATAGATATTAATAAAAATAATATTTTAAAATTTTATATAAGATAATAGATAATACATTTCAAAATTATATTTTTAAAATTAAAATTTTAAAGTAAATTATCATTAATTAAAATTAGAATTTAAACTCTCTAGATTTGAAATTTGAAAACCTTCTTTTATAATATATAATCGATGAATTCAAATTCCTTGAACTAATTAATTGCCACTGGCATAATCCATCTATTAAGTAAATAATATACAAATCTATTCTAATATTATATTTTTTATAAATGTTGTTATTATAAATTATAACTTTACTAATATATATATATATACACACACTTTTTTTTACAGAATATCTATACATATATTTATAAATACTTTTTTGTACAGAATATCTATATACATATATTTATAAACCTTTCATAATATTACAATTTGTATATATGTGTTTTTTCATAAACTATTGACTTTAGAAAATTTAAATCATACAATTTTTTGTTATTTTTCTATTAAGTAATTCAATTATTTTTAGTCTCTGTGTTTGATATGTACTGTTTTATGTTTCTGGGAATGATGACAGCAGGGCAAGGGTTCTTTTCGGGTTGGACATGTGACCTAAGAGATATAGCCTTAAAAATATTGGACAAAGGAACAAAGTGGTGCCTAGGCATTCAAGTGTTAGATCCTTGTGTTGTTCACTAGAATTAACAAAAGTTTATATACGGATATGGTGTTAACTGTTAACCTTAGAGCATTACAAATTTTGGAGTAAGTGGCTAATTGGCGCCTAGACATCTAAGTGCTTAATTAAGCGTCAATTTAAGGTACTATCAAATGTAGTCAAATTTGATATTTCCATGGGTTTTGGGTAGCTACTGGTTTTTGCAGAAAAATATAGCTAAACAGGTTTGTCACCAACTTACATACATGGAGGAATGGTAAGATTTGGAAGAAGCAAAAACTTGGGGAAATGGCTTTTTGAAAGTGGGGTTTAGTGTTAGGTACCAGAGTAACGGAATGGTGTCACACAGCTAAAATAAGAGACGAGAAAATAAGGAAATGAACACACAAAATTTACGTGGAAAACCCTCAACGAATAAGGGAAAAACCAATGACAAGGCGGAAAATTTGCTTCTATGTGAGAAAATATTACAAGAATACCTCTCACAAAATACCTCACAAATACTCTCACAATACTCAAATTGAGTATAAGAAATAATAAAAGGAAGAAGAGAAGAAGTGATTAGGATGAATAAAAATGAAGCTTTGGGGTTGTTTTTATAACACCCAAGAACCAAGCCAAAGACAAAACCCACCGATGTGGGACTTGACTTCAACAATTCTCCCACTTGAAGATTTTGATTGAGCCAATCATATCTTCACACCACTCTTTCTGCCTTGCCCTTCCATGTTGCTTACGTTTCTGATAGGCCATAGGAGGATCGACACCAAATAAACTTGTCAGCATTGATCGGCTTCGTCATCACATCTGCTAGGTTATCTTCGGTGTGAATCTTTTGCATATCCACAGTTTCTTCCTCTACTACTTCACGAATGTAGTGATACCGGATATTTATATGCTTTGTCCTGGAATGAAAAGCTGGATTCCTTGCAATGTGCAAGGCACTCTGACTGTCACAGTACACAACAATCCTATGCTGTCTGTGCCCGAGTTCCACCATTAACCTTTGAATCCAGATAGCTTCTTTGCAAGCTTTGGTAGCTGCCATGTACTCAGCTTCTGTAGTCGACAAAGCTACAACATTCTGTAACTTAGATAACCAGCTCACCGCTCCTCCTGCAATTGTGAATACATACCCAGTAGTGGATTTCCTTTTATCAAGATCACCTGCAAAATCTGAATCAACATAACCCCTGACAATGAATTCTAATCCTCCGTAACATAATGCAACATCTGAGGTTCCTTTGATGTATCTAAGGATCCTCTTAACAGTATTCCAATGCTCTCTACCTGGATTTGCCATAAACCGACAAACCGCTTCACCATCGCTTGTGCAATGTCTGGTGCGGTACATATCATGGCATACATAAGGCTTCCCACCGGCTGATGCATACGGTGCCTGAGACATTTCCATCCTCTCGCTTCATTGCTAGGACTCATACTGAGGATAATTTAAAATTGACAGGGGTAGGGGTAGCTTATGCATGTTGAAGCGCAAGACCTTCCTTAGATAATTCTTTTGAGAAAGCCAAATCTTCCTATCATTTCTGTCTCGGTGAATTTGCATCCCTAAAATCTTGTTTATGCGTCCCAAGTCCTTCATATCAAACTCCTAGCCAACTGTGCCTTCAATTCTGGATTCGATCTTTGTTGGGGCCTACCACCAACATGTCATCCACATACAACTGTGATAAAATGATGAAATCATTATCATCAAACCTCTTGTAGTATGTACAATGGTCTCAACTCACATTTGTAACCAAGGCTAATTATGAAGGAATCAAATCTCTTGTACCAACATTTGGCCCTTTGCTTTAGACCGTCTGATTTGGTCAACCTACAAACCAAGTTTTCTTTTCCTTGTTCTTTAACGCCTTACAGTTGAAGCATATAAATTTCTTCTTCAAGCTCTCCATGAAGCAGTCTTTACATCCAACTGCTCAAGATGTAAATCAAATGCACATTGCCAACACTACGATGAAGTAGTAAGTCGACAACCGGAGAAAATATCTCGCGTCAAAGTCTATCACTTTTTCGAGCATAACCTTTGACTACAAGTCCGCACGATACCGTTCCACTTGATCATTCCGTCTCGTTTAATTTTGAACACCCATTTGTTCCCGATGGCTTTCCGACCCTTTGGAAGTTCAGCAAGTTCCCAAGTCTTATTTCTATGTAGGGCTTCCATTTCTTCTGCATTCTTTGTCATCCATTGAGAAGCATCCAGATTGTTCAACGCTTCTTGAAGAGCGATGGTTCACCTTCTTTGGCCAAAGATAAGATGCATCATAGCGAGCCATAACATAGTCGAGTGCCAAGTGATGGTGCCGGTCCGACGTGTTGATCGTCGAACTCCTTCATCATTGACCTCATCTGGTTCTTGTTCTATGTGCTCTGGTTCTGCTTCAGAAGAATCATCTTCTTGAGTCTTTCTCTCTCCAGTACCGCACTATATCTCTTTAGAAGTCTTGTCATTTTTCCTCGCTCACTTTGCAATTCATTTTCTCGCAAAGACTACATCTCGCTAACAACAAGCTTATGCGGGCGTTGGGGGTCCTAAGCGATACCTTTGACATTGTCAAAGATAACCCAAGAATTTACATTTTCTCGGATTTTGGATCCAACTTTGTTCTTTCTTGGGAGTTGAACGTGCACGCGAGACATCCGAACACATGTAAAAGAAGAATAATCTACGGCTTTCCTTTCCACATCTCCATTGGTGACTTCAAACCAATCTGTTGATAGCGTCGATTTATCATGTAATGAGCGCTTTTGATCGCCGCCAAAAAGATTGGGTGGCTAATCCTGGCCGTTCTCAAGCGCCAAGTGTTCTTTCTAGGAGAGTCCTGTTCATCCCGGATTCGCTACATCATTCTGGCAGGTGTATGGCAGCTGAATTGTCTCGTAATACCTCGTTGCTTGCGAATGATAGAAATTTACCATCTACATATTCTCCTCCATTGTGCGTCCTCAAGCACTTGATTTTCTTCCCAGGTTCAAGCTCTACTTGTGCTTTGAACTCCTTGAATACCGAAACACATCCGACTTCTTCTTGACGGTACACCCACAATCTCCTGGAGTAGTCATCAATGAATGATACAAAATACTTTGCTCCCCCATGGATGTTTCCAGCGACTCCCACACATCGAACGTATCAAGTCTAGTATGTGTTTAGCTTACAGTAGTTACTTTTGCAAATTTCAATCTATCTTTCGCTTACTTGTCTACAGTACTCACGGAAAGGGTAAAGTTACCGTCTTGAGCGGGTAAGAGACTGCGTTCTGCATGGACTTTTAAGCCAATGCGTTGACGTATGGCCTAGCTGCGATGCCAGCGTCATCGTTGATTCTTCATGGCCCGATGCAATGATGCATCCGCCTCTTGTAACGTATCTCCCAAAAGCATGTATAGATTGCTTGTGCTCTTTCGCTTTCATCACCACAAGATTGCCCTTCACTTACTTTCAAGATTCCACCTTCAATATGGATCTTGCACCAGGTCATCCAATTGCCCGATGGACAATAGATTCCTTTTCAAGCCCTTCACATGTCGCACTTTGTATCTTGCGTACGATTACCATCTTGCATCTTTATTCGACGATCTGATTCCAACGATTTCTAAGGCGTGATCATTTCCCATAAACCGCGGATCCCCTCACCGAGGCAGGCTCATAAGTACAAAACCAATCTCGATTGTGAAGTCATGTGCCATGTCGCTCGAATCCACTATCCGGACATCATTGAGCTTCCTTCCACCTTAGAACTTGTTGCTCCGCTATACGAGATTTCTCCATCATCGAGGTACTTGCGTAACACAACCTTGAGAGGTTGATGCTCCTGGTGTCTTCTCTCCATTCTTCTTGTTCCAACACTCCTTCTTCAAGTGCCTCTCGTACGCATTGTAGCATTTGAGATTCTTTCTTCTTCGAGATTTTGATCTACCATGATCTTGGCTCCCCCACTGGGCCACGCGTCGCTGATCCGCCTCGTCATCGATAAAAGCTACGCTGCCCGAACTTTCGACCTTTCCTCCTTATTCTTGCGCTGGATTCTTCTTCAAGAATTGCACCTGCAACATCATCAAAGTGAAGAGTGTCGAACATTATTGTTTGTAATGTTGATGATGAGTTGATCATACGAATCGGTAAACTCAAGTAAAAAGTTACGACGTTCATTTTCTCGCTATTTTGAAATCTGATCTTGTGAATTTGAGCAAATAGCGTGTTCAGGTGTTAATGTGATCCGTCACCAATGTGGATTCACTCATTCGAAGAGTGTAGAGTTTCTCTCTTCAAGAATATTCTTGTGTGAAGTGACTTAACCTCGTACAATTTGTTAAGTACATCCCAAATCTCACTGCGGTCTTCTTTTACGCAACACTTGACAAAAAGCTGAATCCGCCATTGCTAGGTGCAAATTGGCAACAACATTGCCATCCTTCTCTTTCCACTTTTCATCAGTCATATCTGCGCAGTGCGCCTTCAATTGCTTCCAAGCAATTATCCTTCCTCAAAGCTGCCAGCCACCTTCAATTTCCACAGGGAGAAGTTACTCTCGCTGAACTTTCTCTATCTCAAATTTTGCCGCCATGGTTGTACCACTAACCAAACCGGATTACACTATTTCACTGAGTAGATAGTACAAAGATTATCGTGAGCAAGATTGTACGTATCCCGTATGCGGAGAACAAATCGATATGTTAACAATTATGCGTAAAAGTATACAACCACACATATGAATAGTAACCGGTATATGGAATGGTATCATTATCTTTGGAATAGTGATCAGAGTAAATAGTACACCAGGTAAGTTCCCGTGAAAGAGAGGTGGGTCACCAATGGACAACTTGAATACCAAGTCTTTCCTTAGCCGTAACTTTTCCTAGACATGCACTTCTACACTACCACACTATTTCGACAATTTCTTTTACGATGTGAGATCGGACAATGCCGCAAACTACAGAGCATACTAAGAACCAACACCTTCCTAAAGTAGCGTGGCGGAATAGTATCACCAACCTTGGATCTCCGATACCAACGTTAGGTACCGTGACAAGTAACGGAATAATGGTGTCACACGGCTAAAATAAGAGAGAAAATAAGGAAATGAACACACAAAATTTACGTGGAAAACCACTCAGCGAATAAGGGAAAAACCACGGAGACAAGGCGGAGAAGAATTTCACTATGTGGGAAAATATTACAAGAATACTCTCTCACAAAATACCTCACAAATACTCTCACAATACTCAAATTGAGTATAAGAAATAATAAAAGGAAGAAGAGAAGAAGTGATTAGGATGAATAAAAATGAAGCTTTGGGGTTGTTTTTATAACACCCAAGAACCAAGCCAACGACAAAACCCACCGATGTGGGACTTGACTTCAACATTTAGTAGAACTACTTAAAGCTTAGATTTGTGGCGATACAACACCAAGTTTGCCAAACTGAGGTAGGACTGATATTTTAGCTTCTCTGCAACCTAAACATACTGGTTTAAGGTAGTGCACCAAGTTTCACACTCTAATTAATAGCAACACAAACTTGTTATCTTATCATACTTGTTTAGATTAGGGAGCATCATAACAGAAATTTGTTGATAGCAAATTTATTTTTGGCTTTAGCATGATTGAAGTATTCTGATGAAACTTAGTGGATTAGATGTACGTTGAAGAAATAAGAGACTTGATTGTTCAGTTGTTTTTCATACTTTTATTCCGATCAATCTGAGAAATTTGTCCATATATGAAATTTACAAATAAGAAAAACTAAGCTTCTTCTAGTTGGTGAAGTTTTATTTCTCATGAGTTTTACGATTGTTACTTCTATGACTTCAGCATATTTATCAACAGAACTTCTGGAAATAATTTCTTATCACCTCTAGCACCATGAGGGATTTGTTTAGTCCCATCCATGGTAGGGATGAAGACTTTCCTTTTGTGCAGATTATTTTTTTGTGCTATGATTATTCTGATTTTGGTGGAATTCTTCATTGTCAACTGAAAGACCAAACATCAACTCAGCCTCTTGCTAGAGGGCATACAGATTGGTGGAACTTATTCATTCAACTTTGATTTTCAGTTCCTTTCAGTAAAGATTAGTTTTTTTTCCTTCAAAATTAACATTCTTTTAGTAAGCATAAAATGATATAATGTCACACAGTGTGTCAATATCTATGATTAAAGAACATGAAAATCTAATAATTTAAAGGCTTAATTGCACTTTTGGACCCCAGTATCGCAATTGTGCGATTTTGGTCCCCCAAGTTCTAATTGAGTGAATTGAGTCCTCCAAGTATTCCAATTGTGCGACTTTAGTCCTCCGTTCAATTGTCATTCAATTTATAACTTAAAATGTTGTAAATTTTTTTTAATTTTTAAGACAACTAACATGCCACTTGGACCAAATTATATGTTAGGTCATACCTACACGTGATTTATCAATATTTTTATTCGAAATTGAACCGTTAGAAGGATCAAAGTATCACAGTTACAATATTTGGAGGACCCAATTCACACAATTGGAACTTAGGGGACCAAAATTGGACAATCGCAATACCCGGAAGATCCAATTTACGCAATTAAAACTTGAGGGACTAAAATCGCACAATTGCAATACTTGGGGACCAAAAGTGTAATTAAGCCCAATTTAAAAGAATTGATTAAAATACTTAAAGATGAACCGATCAATCCCATTGAAAATGTATGTGGCAGAACCCAAAAAGAAGGTTGAATCCGCTTCAACGAAAGCGGGCAGTGATGACCAAAGCTTCCATCCTTCACATTATAGATCTCTAATTCATCTGTCGCATAGTAAATAAACTCTTGGAGAAATATGACGCTGACACAAAAATTGAATCACTATTTCCCAGGAATAAAATGTCGTCTTCCAAACTCTGAAGTCTTAGAAGTTTTCCACTCTGGACAAAATATTTGGCCTACTCTTATGTAAGCAAGACAATCGTACGTAATCATCTGGGCTTGTTACGAGGTCGGCAGACAAAGTAACCTTGTGCACGCTATTGAGGGGTGGCAGAGTGATAGGGGCTATATACTTATTAAAAGGATTCAATAGAGTTATTATGCCATCATTATCATTCACTAATGCAAGCCAACCATGGCTAGAGCCACAACAACTTTTATCTAGAGAATGACATAATTGAAAGGAATAAATTCTCTCACTTAGAATGTCATACAATTAGGGGCGTAAACGAGTCGAGTCAGGCCGAGCATTTGAAGCTTGGGCTTGAATTGTGGAAAAATAATGAAATTTGAGCTTGACTTATTTATTTATTTAAACAAACATAACTAAAAGCTTGAGCTTGACTTGTTTAAAAATAATAAAGTTTGAGCTCGGCTTGTTTATTTATAATTAAATTATTTTACATATATGAAATTTTTCTTTAATCACTTTTTAATTTTATCAATTTAGTAATTAATAAATATTTTAATATTGTATGATAATCTATAAACACACACACACACACACATATTTAACATATGATATGTGAAATTCAAGATTTCTTGACTACTACAAAAAAAAAAAAACTTCAAAAGCTCGACCAAAACATCCTCAAAACATGCTCTTGCCAAATAAAATTTAAGCTTGACCATTACAAAAGCATGAGTCCAAATATGCAATTTAAGCTTAACCATTATAAAAACATAAGTCCAAAAAAAAAATGATCATCATCTATTTATTGAGATATCTAGTCCAATACTAGCAGAACAACTTCACCCAACAAAAAATCACTGCAACGACTTACCACAACACCTATACGAGCTACTCACGAGCCGTGAGCTTGACTCATTTAAATAATCGAGCTCAATCTTAATAGGATTTTGGGTCTAACTCATCGTTACAAAACTGTAGCCGTGAGCTTGACTCATTTAAATAATCGAGCTCAATCTTAATATTAGGATTTTGGGTCTAACTCATCGTTACAAAACTGACTTGTAAGGTGAGGAGTGGCATTGTCTTATAAATTCTTTTGAGGCCTTACCTCTAGTCTATATGAGACTTGGTTTTTTCCCAATACGCTCCCTCACCATTACTTTATCTGATTGTATCAGGTAAGAAAGACAATGCCCCTGCACTAATACGCTCCCTACATGTGTCTGGGCAGAGACCAAGAACATCCAAGAACTCAATACCTATGATCTGGTGGTCACTGGTTTCTATTATTTGATTGAAAATTCTATTATTTGATTGAAAAGGGCACTGAGAAACTTGAGTCGGGGAGGATAATTCTGGATGAAGTGGACAACACTAGTACAATGAGACCCACTGCACCACTCCTAGCACTCAATGCTAAGTGGAGGTGGATTGTTAAAAGAAAGCCATTCCAAATGAGCTAACATCTAGAGATTTTCTTGTCTCACTTTTGCAATTGGAGCAATACCAGCTTGATCAGGGTCATAAGGAGTGTCATTGTCTTATAAAGTACTTATACCAAAAAGAAAAAAATAATGTCAGTCAACCTTTTCTTCATTCTTTCGTGGCTCTTAACTCTCTTTGTGGGGATCATAAGAAGCATGAGTAGCATATTAGTCCTAATTCGATGGTTTTGACGGTTAAACTTTGCAATTGACCGGCAACTCTTACACACCGCACCAAACAAAACATGATCTATGCGATCTTTCCAAGTTGTCAAGAACCAAACTCAGAGGAAGTTCTTCTAATTTGTCGGCTTCATTGTGGTGAATCGAGAATAACTAAAATTAAGGAGATTGAGAAACCGTGTAAGACTCTAGGTTAACATAACTATATAGGTTTCAAATCATACTTGAATTCAAGACAAATCAGAATTCATGTACAAGTTTAATGAGATACTCATCATAAAATCTTATCTTTCAATTAGTAATTTTAAGATGATTTTATTAATTATTATTTGAGTTTTTTCTAACGTGTACAACCTTAAGCTCATTAATTACTCACTTTATTTCCTTATTAATAATTATCTAGTTTCCCTGTCAAAAGAAATTATCTAGTTTCCAATTTATTTTATAGATTCAATCTCTCTCTCTTCCCACCAAATAAAAAAGTGGGTAACTAATAAGAAAAAAAATAAGTAATTAACGAGTCTTAGAATGTGCAAGATTGCAGATGTTAGAAAAACCATTATTATTATTGTTTAAAATGATTATGCTGCTGAGTAGATTTTCTATCAAGTTTTAAAAGAATTGACGAGTATATCATCAAATGTGCATTATGTTATAAGATTTACGAGAAAAATTTAAAAGAGAAACAAATTTATTTGCGAAAATGTTCGTACTGAAATTGAAAATATCTTAACAAAATTTTATAAAAAAAAATATCTTAACACAAAGATTTTATTCCAACAAAAGTTCTTATCTAATCTAAATTTTGAAAGTGATGAATCAGGTCTATAAATAATAATTTCAAATTTTAAACACGGAACGGGGACATTAATTTTCGAATTCAAATTTTTTTTTTATACAATGAATTCAAATACCTTTGAACTAATTATTCACCACTGGAATAATCTGTCTATCAAATGACTCTAGGAGTAATTCTTGTCAGAGTTACTCCGCTTAGCAGCTTATTATAGATATTGAATTTCATCAATCTAACTGTCAAATTAAAAGTTCTTATTGAGTAGATCAACTCCCTAAAATTTCAAAAAAATTTAAAAATATTTGATACTTTATCAAATAACTTTAATTCAACGTATTATATACTTTTCAAAATACAAGTAAAATGTTAACCATATGATTACATAGCTATGAATGTCCAATTTATCTAAAATTTGGTATGCATGATCGTTAATGTAATATGATGATATTCAACGGTTGGATTGATAAAATTCAATGTCTATAGTGAGTTAGTAAGCGGAGTAAAGAGTTACTCTTGGAGTCATCTGATCCCTCCTCATCAACTATATTATATAAAATGGAGTTTTGCTACGTGGGATCATGCCACGTGTCAAAACCTGGTCATTCTAATTCCCACCAAAATGTAACTTTTGTTTTATATATTTAATTTAATTTATTTATATATTTTGATATTCATTAATTACTAAATAGATTTCACTCATTAATCAGATACATATTCATATCATTACTATATTATGTCAATTAATTACCATTAATAAAATTAGAAATATATTTCCTCAAATAATTTTAATTGATATATCAATTATCAATCATCATTTATTATAATACATTTTTAGAATTTGAACTATTTGATATTTCAAATTAAGAAACTCTCTTTTTTAAAATGATTAAATTACAATATCTAACTTATATATTTTTTATTCGTTTAATGAAATCCGTAAAAGTGATTTAGTTTATGAGAAATAAATTTGTTAGTTGAAAGCATGTATTCAATCATTTTGGAATATTATTTTTTAAAAGATTTACACAAACGTCAAAATTAAAATTAAAATAAACATTTTCTAAAAATGAATAATTTAGAGAACCATATCATGTTTTTTAACGTAAATAGTCATTTGTGTATACTATCTACTATCTACTAGATCCCTAAAATGTAAGCCTCATTTGAAGGAAAAAAAAATTGCCCCATTTCAAATTTCACCCGTGCATCGCATGGGTTAATACACTAGTGTGTGTGTTTTTGTGTGTGTGTGTGTGTGTGTGTATATATATATATATATCAACCTTTCATAATATTATAATTTGCAGTGGCGGAGCTTGCCTAAAATTTTAGGGAGAGCAGCAACTACTAGACTAAACATGATATGCAAGATTTCCTTTTGAATTTGATGAGAAGTATACTTTGAATTATATGGAGCATTCGCTAGCACTACTTTTGCAAGTTCATCATTGTATCATTGTATGATGCTAATAGTTTGATCAATTGAGGAAAATTACCTCTATTTTTTTGATTCTAGTGATTCATCATGGCCTCTAAAAGCACAAGCTTGAAACATGAGCTAACGAAATGACTTAATAGAGCTCTTGAAACGTAGTCTATTTTTTCTAATTTGATTAGAACTCTGCACATTAATGACATTTTTGATGTGCATAGATTGATCGAACAAGTCTTGAGAAGCTTTCAAAGCATTATTGTGAGATGAACAAGGACTCTCTCCAATATGATTAAGAAAAACAAAACTCTTCCCAGCATTAACCTTTCTCCATGCTCTAAATTCTTTTCTAGTAAAGACATCAGCTCCAGGATGCCCACTTGGATTTTTACTGAACAAATAACAAAGCAAACAATAAGCAGCATCATTAGTCGGGGAGTACTTTAGCCATGAAGGGAAAATTTTGAACCAAGATGCTTGAAATCGCCTTGGATGCTTATCTCCATTGCGGGGATACTTTTCAATTTGACATTGATAGGGACCCCAATTGAGATAAGCTCTTCGAACTTCATCTCTTTGATTCACTGGATATTCCCAAATTTGGGGATGCTTTCCGGGGTTACATTCTAAACAATTGACATCAAATTCATCCATGGTGACTTTTTGAATTTTGCAAGGTTGCTCATCCAGTTGAACCGTTTGATCATTAGAAGGATGTTTTTCAAGTGTTGATGTTGAAGCTATACAATTTTCATCTTTTTTGGAAGTTTTCCTCTTGAAAAATGCATCAATTTTTTATGCTTCACCATTCTATCACTCCTAAAATATGCATAAATCAATTACCAATAATCAAAATCAGTTTATCAATTTTTAAAACACGCTTGCATCAGAACCATAAACTAAAACACCTGGACCTTGCATCAGAACCATAAACTAAAACACGCTTCTATAACAACTTAACAAGTGATCAATTTTCTACACCTCCCTAACTATAAATGAATACATACAGAGGATGGGTGGTGCAGAGCAAAAAAAAAGATCTAAAAAGGAGTCAAATCCAATCCATACCTGCAGAAGAGAAGACTCTTGAGAGCAAAGGGGATAGGTGGTGCAGAGCTATGTGGTGCGGAGCTGTGAGCCAAGAGCGATGAAGGAAGAAAGAGGCGAACTGGTGAAGAGCTATGTGCGGCAGAGCTGTGTGGTGCAGCGGAGGTCCGGCGGAGCTGTGTGGTACAATCACTGCGATGTTGGGTGAGTCATGTGATGCCGGCAGCCGTGGGTAAGGCGATGAGCTACTGAACTGTGTGGTGCAAAGGAACTGAGGAAGTGAGACGGTGGGGAGTCATGCAATGGGGAAGTCATGCGATGCCATAGGGTTTGACTTTGAAATCACAAATCCCAAACCCCAAAACGACATCGTATGTAAAAAAAGTAGTATATAAAAAAAAATTAACAGTCATGTATAAGATACATGTTATATTGCTAATTTTAACCTAAAAGGGTTGGTCTAGTGGAGCAGGATAATATCTCGTATCTGTCAGGTCGCAGATTTGAGCCTCCACTAGTCTTCTTGAGAGATGTATATTTAAATCCCTTTGTAAATGTTCTTAGCTTGAAGGTTTTTCCCAGCCTTGTCTCAAAAATAAATAAATTATATAGCTAATTTTAAACAATAAAGTAAAACTTGTCAATTATTGAGTTTAAGATATCAATGTCCGTAACAAAAGATGGTCAGCTAGGTTCCCAGCGGAGATTAGTGATCGGCAAAGCCGGTGAATACTCGGCACATATGTCATCGTCATTTTTTGTACTTAATCAATTTTTCAGTTTTATGTATTATGTTACATACTTATTTTATTATGTTTCGATGGTTTTATAACGTGCTAAACGGCTAAACTATTACTGCATATTGTTCATGTCGAAGTCTACGGCGTCGCAGTAGTTTAAGTGGTGCACTGTGCCGCAATAGTCAACTTAAGTTTCCACCATTCGATTTGGCATCCCACCAGATCTAATCATAGACTTTTCCCTCCAGATCATATACCCTCTCTCCCAACCTTACTTCCACCACGTCGGAATAGAGACACAGTCCTAAAAAAAATATGAACAGAAACACCACCTCCACCCAATATGTTGGTTTTTATGGAAGGGGACCCCTTCATCCTTTGCTACGCACGACATTGTGGTGCACGACGGCTTAATGCCGCCTTGCCATAAAGTGTTGGAGGAAAGAATGATTCTTATGATTGCTTCCGGTTTGGTGTCAAGGCCGCTGCAATAACAAAACTATTGGATGTCGATGGTGGTGGGTTTTCTAGGTGATGGGGAAAGGATATGTTGTGAATAGTCAAGTTTAACTATGGTGAGACCAACATAATCTTACCATTAATAGGAGGGGGGCTCAACGCACCACCTATCAAATGGTGCACCCCCAGAATTTGCCTTGAAAGAGCATCTATAATTATTTTGCAATCTGACTCAAAAATAATTCTTTTAAAACCCAAGCTACTAGCAAGATTAAGTATCTGAAAAAGAGCATATGTTTTTCCCTCTGAGACAACCCCGTCCCATTTTTCCTAAATTCTCAAATACACAATTCTTAAGCGTATTTAAACAATAGTAGTAAATATATTATCGCATGCGGAAGTGTACAAATGTACCTAAAGGTACCCATCTGTATGGCCCCAGCTATACAATGTATGTGTAGTGATAATTACCAAGTAAACAGTAACTCAGACTACCCATTTATCGACTCTGACTCATTGGATGTCGATCAACTCAAATGACCCCATCTTTAGAACTTGTCTGGCACTACTAAGATTCGTAGACCAAAATAAAGAAATAAAATGAGAGATAAGAACACACTATACACACCATTAAATTGGAAAGCAAGATTAGAACTCGTGTATAAAAGGCAAGCACAAACAAGTAAATCAATCACTCTCGCACTCATACACCTAGGGTTCTATATGCCTACATGGCCACACAACTTTATATGGCAGAAACGGCCCCACTTAGCCTTTTTTAGATAACAGCTCAGCTAGTCAGTTAACCATCCCCATATCCTGCTCATCGTACCCCTAAGAGTGCATCCCTATTCCCCAACTTCAGCGATAGGAACAGGTGTCGAGAGCGGCACTCGGGATCGGTACTATGGACAATGATACAATAATACCTCATTAGGATGACCAGGCTACCCGACGTCCTGACAGGATGGTCGCGAGTCATCCGTCACCTGTGGACTTGTCGGACTCAGACTATCCTCAAGGACCATCGTGTCCTGTACTGACTACATCGTACCCACACTCTAGTACTTGACCTCATGCACAGCTTATGTGCACGACGTTGGATTACAACTATGCATATGAAGCCTCCCCACATGATGTTTAGCATCTTATTCCATTACTTATCATCTTATTTCAACACTTATCAGCTCATTATAGATTTAATAACCAGCTCAACTAATCTTAAAAATTATCTATCATTATCTACCACATCAATCAGCATGAGATCTAAAGCATATTCATGTCCACTGGCATACACAGCACAACATCAATCATCAACCATCCTCGATCAACATATGATTAATCATCAACCATCCTCGATCCACATATGGATGAGTCCTAGTGTCGCTCAGGCGACCTACTATTGACATGTTATCAATCAGCACACCAGCAGTCACATACACACAACCATAAAGCAATCATAAGTCGTCTATCTTAGGGTTTTCACATATCAGAAAAGTTATCCCTATGGTTGATAGACCTCTAACAACTGTCCTTAGCTATCACAGGTCACAGCCCCTCTCCTAAGATGCTACTGTTATCAATCGCTAGTAGGGCTTGGGTCACCCTACGCCCAGTTATACACTAATTCTAATCCTACAATCCCTAGTGGATAGGGTTCAAATCTCCCACCTGGATAGAAGATTATCGTAGTTACTGCTGCTACTTGCCCCTTCGACCCTGCTACTCGTACTCCCAAGCAACTATTGTTCACACTCTCGGTCAACTGCTACTGACATTACCTTCAAGGGTCCCTCACTAAGAGTGTTCTGGTGCGCAAGATCCTCTCATGAGGCAAGTGCAGAGCATACTTACTTCTTAGAGGGAATTCTAGAGAGAAGGGGAACTATACTACACACACCCCTTTCCTTTCCTTTGAGGTTTTCCTACTAAGAGCTTTCTGATGCACAAAATCCTCATTCGAGGCAGGTGCAGAGCATACTTGCTCTTTAGAGGAAGTTCCTATAGAGGAAGGGAAGAGGATTTGGTGCGAATGGAAATGGAGGAGTGGACACCTATTTATAGGTGAGGTTTGCCTCCATCGCGTCGCAATGGGCATTGTGTAAGTACCGTCACGTTGCGATTATACCCTTACCTTTACACGTGTAAAAATCTACACAGACAAATGTCAAACACCATCGTGTCGCGATGGTCCCCTCTGACAGGGTCGTCGCGTAGCGATGCATGTTTTTCTAAAAATATATATTTTTCTTCTTCTAGAGCTTCTAGGGGTTCCACACCCTTCCGAGGTATTCTAGGCCTTTCCTAAGGTTTCTAGATATTTTCTAAGGTTTATGGCCCCATTTTAAGCTTATTTTATTCCAAATCAAGGTTTTTAACATCCGTTTATCACCTAATTACACTTCTAGAAAAATGGGATGTTACACCCTCCGTTACAGAACAAGTAGAGTTGGACCATGACGTTTGGGAAAGAACAAAAGTACTCTTAGAGCCACGAAAACAAATTCTCACACCTGATTTTGATTCATTAGGAAAGAAAGCATAGTCCACATTACATTTAACCACTCCATTTGTTGGCTTGGACAACTGGACTACATATGCTTCATGATAAATTCAATTGTTCTGTGTTAACTCTTGAAAGTTGCATCCATTGCCACTCATGCAAAGAATCTTTAGTAATTGAAACAACCTTCTTAATTCGTGTAAGAACTCTACCACAAAGCTTAACATTCCGACATTTCCAAAGACTCCATAGCAACATAACAAATAGCTCGCTATCTTTAGATTGAAGAGAATTACATACCTTCAAAAATTATTTTGCAATGCTATCAGATTGATTCATGCAAATCTCTATCCGAGGCCAAAATTTAACTTCTCTCCAACAAGCTATTGCATGATCACGTGTTAAAAAATATGCCAATTGTTTTCAATATTATTCTCGCAAATTGCACACAAGCTGGAGCACTCAACACCACGTGACTGGAGATTGGATTTTGTGGGCAAACAATTGTGAGTTGTCCTCCAACAAAAAAAACGGACCCTATGCGAAAAATATATGACCCACAAACTCTTTCATTCTCTTTCAACTCTTGCACTACTTGCAGTGTCCACACGGTCCATACATAGTCCGTAACTCGACTTTACTGTATATTTCGCTTGCTGTAAAATACTAAATTTTATTATCCTCTTCTGCTCGAAAAAAAAGTGGCATACTAGCTATAGCTTGCACATCACAGGGAATAAATATTGATTGGAGTAAACCCCGTGCAAAGAATTATGCACCGATTTAAATAAATGACTTGCTATAAAGATCAAAGAGGTGGATTGGTATTTGAGTTACTGGCTCAAGGGTCTCATTAGATCGAATACATGAATCAGTCAAAAATTGATGTTATTTCCACTCCCAATTCGCCATCGATAGCCAAGTTGCAACTAAGGTTGAGAACTCAATATACCCGTCCAAGTTTAGCTTGGATTTTAACTAAGAGGTACATACAAATTAGATTTGAGATCGCGAGTAAGTAGGGAAGGAGGATCGGTTGTGAGCTTCCAACACTATCTGGTAAGCATAGTTAAATTGAAGCTTTCTAAGGACCCGTTTGTTACGACTTAAAAAAAAAGTGATTATATTTTAAAATAATCTAGAGATTATTTTTTATAGATTTTAAAAAAATCAGAAACTAATTTGTGTTTGTTTAGGATTATAAAAATCATTTTTCAACTCTTATGAATGAGAAGCTACTTTTTTCAGCTTTTCATTTTTACCCTAAAAATCATTTTTTTAAAAAAATCATTTTCTAAAAAATTTGAAACAAACACAGTTAAAATTAAAAAAATAATTTTTAACATAAAAAAAAGTGATTTTATTCTAAAAAAAACTATAACAAACGCCTCCTAAATCTCGGAAATTAAGACCACCCAATTCTTTTTAGCAACAAGTTTATCTCAACACTTTCAATTAATCCCACGATTGCCAATCATTTTAGAACCTCGATAGAAAGAATTAAACATACACTCAATTTTCTCTTCAAGAGAAGTGGAAAGAACAGCTCCAATCCAATATGCCAGAATAAATTGTACCACGGAATTTATAAGAATTTCTTTATCCAACTCTAGACAATTTTTTAGCACTCCAAAATTGGATTTTCTTCCTAATGTGATCCCCAAGATAACAAAAAATTGACTTCTTGCTCCGACCCCGTATAGAAGACAACCCAAGGTGTTTTTCTTGGCCCATAAAACAAGAAACACCGGGCAACGAATTAAAGCTTACTTGTACGATAGGATATAAGAAATGGCAATCCTGTTTTTTGTTCTCGCAAAAATTCAGTAAGGAAACAGAAGTGTGCTTCACAACACATGAACCAGTTTTAGCTTTAACATTGATGCATCCAACGTTCTCAACAAGAAAGTAAAAATGTACATCCTCTTGCCTCTTCCACTTATTAAATAACACAACGGAAAAAAGGGGGGCAGTTGACCACAGACCTTGGTTCATCTCACAGTCGGCAACAACATTCAAATGTAAGGAATGACCGGACAAATTTTAAAATTTTTAAAATGGAAAATTTTGTCGTTTGGCATTGCCAAGAAAGAGTTTCTAAATTATTAAATTTAGCAATAATTAAAAAAAGGATTAAGAGAAGAGCAGAGTTGGGTGATTAAGAGGCCGCTGATTCCTTAGCAATCTTCTCTGCCTTTGCAATGACCTCATCAATACCCCCAACCATGTAAAATGACTGTTCTGAGAGGTCATCGTATTTGCCATCCAACACACCCTATCAGTTGCAAAATAACAAAGGAGTCATTCTTTGACCATGCATCAGTCCACACAGAAAATCAAATAAAAAATAGGTGTTGGATTGCATCCATCCTAAATAGAAAAAACTGAAAGCAAAGCAGAAGACAACCACTGAAAACAGAAGACAACCACTGAGAACAGAATTTTTTTTACTCCCGTTTTAACATTGGGAGGGGATTTTAATTTCACCAATGAAGTTGAGCAACCAAAGTCAAAAGAAACGCTAAAAATAAGCCACAAATATTGAAAAAATAAAGTGCTAAATTAAATAATGGAAATATAGATAGGTACGGTGGAAATCAAGAGGCCCAGCTTAGATACCTTAGTACATGCACTCACCCTATAAGCTTTTTTTTTTTTGTGCAAACACCCGATAAGCTTTTATTTGAAGAATGCAATAGAAAATTTAAAAAGTTGAAAGAAATTAAGATGACAGAAAAACAAAAAATTTTCCAAGTGAGATGACAGAATAACACAATTTTTTCCAAGTGCAGCTTATTGGAAATTATAATTACAAGATACAAAAATCGGTTTCTAGTATGACGATAAGTAAAAAAAAGAAATAAAAAGGGCCAAACAAACACAGCTTCTAAACAAAATAATAAACCACTAATAGCAAGATTAGATCACAAAAACAACCAAATCCTCTGTCCAATAGTAATAAAATCCTTTGTCCACTAATAGGGGTGACCAGCACGGGGACCCAATCTAAGGCATTCAGGTTTGGGTCTGACCCTGTCCCATAATGAAATGGGAAAAAAATAGGACCTCATTTTATGACCCGAGGACAGCTGTAGGTTTACCCTTGGGTTAACCCACCCGTTCCCTTTATGGCTTCTAGTTTTAAAGTTATTCCTTATTTTCATTTGTCTGAAAATATATTCTTTACATAATGTGATATATTAGTCTTTTTTAGCAATATCATAAATATAATAGAAAAAAAAGGACAAATATAACTCGTTTCATACTCATCCCTATCCACCAAGTTGGGTGAAATTAGTCTAAATGACAAAAAAATACCTGGAAACTATTGACGTTCTCCTTCAACTCAACATATTTGCCTGGGGCACCAGTGAAGACTTCTGCCACATGGAAAGGCTGACTTAGGAATCGCTGAATTTTACGGGCACGGGCAACAGTCAATTTATCATCTTCACTGAGCTCATCCATTCCCAAAATAGCAATGATATCCTGAAGATTCTTGTAGTTTTGAAGAACTTTCTGTACACCACGAGCAGTTTCATAGTGGTCCTCACCCAAAATAAGTGGGGAAAGCATACGAGATGTGGAATCTAATGGGTCAACAGCAGGATAGATACCAAGCTCTGATATCTATTCAATATAATCAAAATCATACCATTAGTGGACAACAACAACAACAAAAATCAAAGCAATAGCCGCTTTAAATAAACTAGTCAAACCTGTCGTGATAGCACTGTTGTAGCATCCAAGTGGGCAAAGGTGGTAGCAGGAGCAGGATCTGTCAAGTCATCAGCAGGCACATAGATAGCTTGGACAGAGGTAATTGAACCCTTCTTGGTGGTCGTGATACGCTCTTGAAGACCTCCAAGATCAGTGGACAAAGTTGGTTGGTAACCAACAGCAGATGGGATACGACCAAGCAAAGCAGACACCTCAGAGTTAGCCTGCATGATATATCACATTATAAAATGAACATCAATAACAAAAATAATATCTTCAATAGAAGAAAAGTTATCCTAGAAAAGGTGTCCATACTTGGGTAAAGCGGAAAATGTTGTCAACAAAAAGAAGCACATCTTGTCCTTCAGCATCACGGAAGTGTTCAGCAACGGTAAGCCCAGTAAGACCAACACGGGCACGAGCACCAGGGGGCTCATTCATTTGACCATACACAAGAGCACATTTGCTTTCACTCTGATTCCATGAAACAACCATAGTTGACACAACTTGGAAAATGAAAATATTATGAAGAAATATTAAATATGTATAAGGAACGGCATTCTGTTTACCTGCTTATCACCCAGCTTAATGACACCACTCTCAATCATTTCTCTGTACAAGTCATTACCCTCTCGGGTTCGTTCTCCAACACCAGCAAACACAGAGAAACCACCTAATAAATGGAAACAGTCAGCATAGTATAAGAAGGTAAAAGGACATCTCACCGGGAAAAGAAAAGGAAAAAGCATCAAGCACATACCGTGAGCCTTTGCAACATTGTTGATAAGTTCCATAATAAGCACAGTTTTTCCCACACCAGCACCACCAAACAACCCAATCTTTCCTCCTCTTTGGTATGGTGCAAGCAAGTCAACAACCTGAATGGAAAAATTTATGCAAGGAACCGAGTCATGAGATATATGTGCACCCTAACATTGATGGAAATAAGATAGAATGCATTCACAAATAAACATAAAGTAAGAAACAATAAAGAAAAATACCTTGATACCAGTAACTAGAATCTGCTGTTCAGTTTCTTGCTCAACAAAAGAAGGAGCTTCTCTATGAATGGGCAAATAATGCTCGGTTTCTAAGGCAATTCATGAAAATTACCATTGGTTAAAAACATCCCACCGAAATGATAGAAATAGCTCTGAAGTCTAATCTACAGCTTAGACATAAAAACAGTTTATAGATTTCTTACTTAATTCACCCTTCTCATCGATGGGCTCTCCAATAACATTCATGATACGACCAAGGGTAACCCTACCAACAGGAACCTAAATGGAATAGACAAGTAAATTAGAAAACGGAAATTAATCGCTAGTGACAGACCCAAATACAAAAACCAAGATGGGCAAATCCATGATGCAAGATGGAAGTCTAAAAGAAAGTGGATATTGAAGCAGTAGGATCAGATCAGAAGAACCATGAGCGAATACTGATTTATACACTAATTAAAGCAGTATCTTTGTAAAACACACCGCCATAAAATCAGTTCAAATTATGCTTCAAAAACAGAAAACGGGAAGAAATATTATGAAATTGAAAGTTACCCACATCAAATAGTGAATCGCGTTTTGAAATATCAAGTTACTTACAACGTATACAATAACATGACAGTAAAAATGGGTTAAAAAGACGACAAATTTCGGCAGATCAAAGTGATAGCAGCAGGGTGCAGACGACCAATCAATTAAAACACAAAATGGGTCTCTTTCAACCATCGCAAAACGGCAAACTCTTTACATCATCATAACACAAAATAAACCCAAAATAAAACGCTAAATATTTTTTTCCTTCAAAAAACATAAACCTTTGCACACATTTTGACAATTCCAAAAGGCAAAAAACACTCGGATCCACGAAACATAACCTAAAGATTCAGACAGCAATGGTCTAGAAAACAGATCTTCAAATTCGTAAAGACACCAACAAAGTCAAAAATTTTCAGAAATGCAAATGGAAACGAATAAAAGGCAAGTAATTGGGTATTTACAGTAATAGGGGAGCCAGTGTTGAGCACGCGCCACCCTCTAACGACACCTTCAGTGGCATCCATAGCGATTGTTCGAACAACACCCTCACCCAAATGCTGTGCTACCTCCAACACCAACCGGGTGGAATGATCCAGAACCTCAAGCGCGGTCAAGATCGGGGGCAAACCCTCTTCGAATCTCACATCCACGACGGCACCGATGACCTGGCAAACCTTCCCGATCGAACCCTTGCCGGTGAACTCATCAGTGATCTTTCCGCCGCCATCGACCTCCTTCTTCGCCGGAGGCGACGGAGGAGGAGCGGTAGCTGCGGCTGAGGTGGCATACTCAGCAACGCGGTTGAGGAGGTAGCCGTAGGGAGAAGCACGGGATTGGGAAGAGAGCCTCGATGTTGAGGCGGTAATGGAGGGCTTCGATTGAGATCGACGGAGGGAAGATCGAATCAGAGACGATACGAGTCTGCGTGAAGCCATCTTCGGGGAGAGAGAGAGAGAGATGAAGAGGGCTAGGGTTTGTGGACTGAGGGAGTGACAGTCACTATATGCAAAACCAAAAGTTATGCTGTCGCATTTTCGCCTCGATTCTTTTTCTATTTTGCATTTTTGTCCTCTAAGGTTTCTTTTTTTTTGATAAGCAAAAATATTATAAACGATAGAAATGAGATAAAACAATGGTAAAGCGAAACCTCTAAGGTTTCTGTTTTTCTTTAGATTAAATTAAACCATTAAATTAAATGAGTAATTAAAAATTAATAATTATTTATAACAGAATAATTATTTAAATCAAATCAACATATTTATAGTAGAAAAATTATTTTTTGGTACAAATTAATAATGAATAATTAATTCTGGTAATCAAAATCTCATTAAAAATGTTATATAATTAAAATATTAGCATATTAAAATAGACCAAATCGTATTTGTTTACAGTAACAAAAAGATTTGGTGAGTTTATAACTAAAATTACGCTTGACATCACACGGACAATTTCTGAGTTTTGTGACAATGAAGCGTCCAACGTTTTCTCAACAAGAAAGTAAAAATGTACATCCGCGTGCCGCTTTTCCCTTTATTAAATAACACAACGGATAAAAGGGGGCTGTTGGCCATGGTTCCTCTTACGGTTGGAAACAAACAACGTTAAAATTAAAGGAATAAGCTGACAAAATTTCAAATTTTAAAATGAAAGAGTTCCTAAATTATTAAATTTAGCAATTATAAATAAAAAAAGGGATTAAGAGAAGAGTGATTAAGATGTGGCTGATTCCTTAGCAATCTTCTCTGCCTTTGCAATGACCTCATCAATACCCCCAACCATGTAAAATGACTGCTCTGAGAGGTCATCGTATTTGCCATCCAACACACCCTGCCAGTTACACATTAACCATGCATTAGTCCACAGAGAAAACCAGTCAAACAGGTTGTGGATTGCAGCTATCCTTAATAACGGAAACAAAACTGGAAGCAAAACTGAAGATAACCACTAAAACCAGATTTTTTGTTCCCTTTCTTTTTAACAATGGGAGGAAATAATAGTAAAAACCTATAGTTGACTGATTTAAGGATAATATTAAAAAAAAAAATAAGAGTCCCAAATAGAAATTTCGGTAATGAGCCATGGAAGGAACAGAAGTTAGAGGTCCCGCTCAAACCTGAAACTAATAATTCTAACAATTACTAACGACTAACATTTGCCTATCAAAAAAATTAAAAAGAAATAAGAATATCGAAAACTAAAAAGAAATGTAAAAAAAAAAAAACTTGTTTTAAGAGTAACATTTGATTGATTCGTCAAAAACAAAAAAGAATGACATTTGAGAACTTATAAGATTGATGGTAAAAATAAAATAACTAATAAGTTTGTTTGGATTGGCGTTGGGAGAGATCAATCGTCTATCAAGTCCGCAAAAACTATTTGTTGAGTTGGTATTGAATTTGTCACACGCTAAACCAAACCCGTTATAAGGTGTTTGGTTTACACGTTCCAATTTCCAAAGCATGCCCAACACCAAAGCAAAAAATAGTTGTTTTGTACTTAACAAAACTTTGACCTATTCCAATATAGTAGTAATCCATACACACTAAAAGATGTCATTTGTTTTGGGAGAAAACTTACATATAGTTCTAAAGGTGTTGTTGTCACACTATGACATATGAACTTTAAAAAAAAAAACTAAATGATAATGGATCATATAAATAAATAGTCCATATAAATAAATAGTCCAGATGTCATGTTATGATTGGAAAACAACACTAACAGCACCCTTAGAAATGTACCTAAGTTTTGGTGTTCGACCCCTTTTATAATGTCCTTGAGATGAATAAAAAAAAATTCCTTCAAGCAAAAGTGTCTTGGAACACCGAAATCTCATCCAATAAAAGCTTAACAAAACATGCTATTAAAAGTGTCTTGTGATTTGAATAGGCATATAAACAGTTTATTTGAGTTTATCTACTAGAATAAGCACTTGTGTGAGTATCTAAGAGAGCTTATGAAAATAGTTTATGATATGTCTATAAGATCTTTTCAATTTATTTCAATAAGTTTTCCAAGATAACTTATGAAATAGCTTAAAACTTATATAAAAATAGTTTAACCATATTTTTTCTTTAATTATAGGAATACTCTGCAAATACACACACACACACACACAACACACACACACACACACACACACACACACATGTGTGTGTGTGTGTAATAGCTTATATAATAAGCATTTAATTAACCCAAACACCTAAATCACAAAAAGAAATTTTATTAACACATTCATTTTTAGATTCAATTTCTACATCTAGAGAGTGATAGGAATGGAAAGAAAGAAAAATAAGAGATGAATAATAAGAAAGAAAGAAAAAAATGGAGAAAATAAACAAGGTAAAAAAAGGACGTGTAAGGGAGTGGCACAGAAATTGGTGCTCTGAATGATGAAAAAATAAATAAATACCTGGAAACTGTTAATATTCTCCTTCAACTCAACATATTTGCCTGGGGCACCAGTGAAGACTTCTGCCACATGGAAAGGCTGGCTTAAGAATCGCTGAATCTTACGGGCACGGGCAACAGTCAATTTATCATCTTCACTGAGCTCATCCATTCCCAAAATAGCAATGATATCCTGAAGATTCTTGTAGTTTTGAAGAACTTTCTGTACACCACGAGCAGTATTGTAGTGGTCCTCTCCCAAAATAAGTGGGGAAAGCATACGAGATGTTGAATCTAATGGGTCAACAGCAGGATAGATACCAAGCTCCGAGATCTATTCAAACTCAATGTCATCAAAATCATATTATTTAGCTGATGATAATCAAAATAAATAACCTAATCACACACACCTGTCGTGACAACACTGTTGTGGCATCCAAGTGAGCGAAGGTGGTAGCAGGAGCAGGATCTGTCAAGTCATCAGCAGGCACATAGATAGCTTGAACAGAGGTGATTGAACCCTTCTTTGTGGTTGTAATACGCTCTTGAAGACCTCCAAGATCAGTAGACAAGGTTGGTTGGTAACCAACAGCAGATGGAATACGACCAAGCAAAGCAGAAACCTCTGAGTTAGCCTGCATTATATTATATCATTCATATGTATCACATTAACTATAACTATAAAATGAACAGTTACTTATAACTAAAATAATGACATAATTGATAGGAGCAAAATTATCCATACTTGAGTAAAGCGGAAAATGTTGTCAACGAAAAGAAGCACATCTTGTCCTTCAGCATCACGGAAGTGTTCAGCAACGGTAAGCCCAGTAAGACCAACACGAGCACGAGCACCAGGGGGCTCGTTCATTTGACCATACACAAGAGCACATTTGCTTTCACTCTGATTAATTCCATGAAACAACCATAGTTGATATTTTTGAAAAAAAAAATATAAATATTATGAATGAATATTAAATATATATCAGCAAAAAAAAAAGGCATTCTGTAAATTCACCTGCTTATCACCCAGCTTAATGACACCGCTCTCAATCATTTCTCTGTACAAGTCATTACCCTCTCGGGTTCGTTCTCCAACACCAGCAAACACAGAGAAACCACCTAATAAATGGAAACATTTAGCATACAGTATAGAAACAAGAAAGGCAAAAGGACAACTCAGCAAGAATAAATTAAAAATATCGAGCTTATATATACCGTGAGCCTTTGCAACATTGTTGATAAGTTCCATAATAAGCACAGTTTTTCCTACACCAGCACCACCGAACAACCCAATCTTTCCTCCTCTTTGGTATGGTGCAAGCATGTCAACAACCTGTATGCAAAAATTCATGCAAATTTGGTGCCGAGTCATGAGATAGAATAGAATAGAATAGAATGCATTGACAAATTAATAAACATATAAAGAAGACAAGAAACAACAAAGAAAAATACCTTGATCCCAGTAACAAGAATCTGCTGTTCCGTTGCTTGCTCAACAAATGCCGGAGCTTCTCTATGAATCGGCAAATAATGCTCCGTTTCTAAAAGCAATTCATAAAAAATAAAAACACCAATTAAAAACATCCCACCGAATTAAAAATTAAAATTAAAAACACTTTATTATAGATCACTTACTTAAGTCACCCTTCTCATCAATAGGCTCTCCAATAACATTCATGATACGACCAAGGGTAGCCCTTCCAACAGGAACCTAATGAGATTACACAAGCAAATTAGAAATTAATAATAATTAAAGGCAAAATGTATGTCTAAAAGAAAGCCCAAATTCAAATTGAAACGAATAAGAGGGAAATGATTGGGTGGGTACTTACGCTGATAGGGGAACCGGTGTTGAGCACGCGCCACCCTCTAACAACCCCTTCGGTGGCATCCATAGCGATAGTTCGAACAATGCCTTCACCCATATGTTGAGCCACCTCCAACACCAACCGAGAGGAATGATCCAGAACCTCGAGCGCGGTTAGGATCGGGGGCAAACCCTCCTCGAATCTCACATCGATCACAGCACCGATGACCTGGCAAACGTGCCCGATCGCCCCCTTGCCGGTGAACTCGTCGGTGATCTTGCCACCGCCGGCGGCCTCCTTCTTTGCCGGAGGAGACGGAGGAGCCGGAGCTGCAGCAGCCGCGGCGGTTGCATACTCGGTGACGCGGTTGAGGAGGTAGCCGTAGGGAGAAGCACGGGATTGGGAAGAGAGTCTCGATGTTGAGGCGGTAACGGAGGGTTTGGATGGAGTTCGACGGAGGGAAGATCGAAACAAAGAGGAAACGAGTCTCCGTGAAGCCATCTTCAGAGAAAGAGTGATTTGTGGAGTGAGGAAGTGACAGTGACTATATGGAAGCAAAACTGAATGCTCTACATTGCTGAAGAAAACCAACCCACAGGGGGCGGGGTTGTTGTTTTACGGTTTCGGAGTGAGACACGTGGCAACGACGTTCGGGTTTCCTGGGTTGGGATCTGGTTTCTGCGCGCGAATCTGTCGTTTGAAGCTTTTGACTTTGACATGGTTTTGGTTTCGTGGCACCGTTTCTACTCTCTCTTTGGGCTACTTTTCTGCCCTTTAATTTTTTAGAATGCACTGTGTTTGAGGTATTTGTTTAGCTTTTTCATAAAAACTTAATTAATTTTGAAAATAATGTTTAAAATTTATTAAAGTCTTCGTTTAATCTTTTGAAGGAAATTATATCTTTGATTAAAGAAATTGTTTTGACTAGGCAATGAAGATATTAATTGATGATCAATTATTTTTAAATAGACAAAAATATCCTTATTTATTTATAGTTTTGACTTATTATGAAAAAAAAAATAGATTTTTAAACACTTTATACTAACTCTCTTATATTTTATAAACCGGTGTATTTGACCCGTGCAATGCACGGGTGAGATTTGAGGTTGTCAACTCACGTTTTATACACAAAATTACAAAAAATATTTCTAAAAAAAGTTAAAAATTAAGTGTGTGTCATGAGATATAAATAATATATATGTACTTAAATTTTACTTTATTAATTGGCAAAGTAAACATGTAAATCTGCAATAGAAAATAATAATAAGAAATAAAGAAAATAACTTTTAAAATTTCTGTAAACAACTTATCTACAATACGATGATCTGTGCCCTACACGATACATATTAAAAGAAATAAAATTTCCAAACAAATACATACTAATATTTAATTTTTAATAAAATATTTTTTAATAGAAATCTAGATGTGAATGTTCTTTCATGCTAAATATTTATACTTTATAATTTAAATATTAATAATTTTTATATAGATATTAATGTATTTTCATGTAAAATATTCACCTCTGTGTGAAAATATATTATTTAAGTAATTTATACTTAAAATTTTCATTAACATGTGATGTACCTACTTACATCTAAATCTTAATATGTCTAACACTTTCATGAAAATATTTCATTTTTTTATTTGTTACATAATAATATCTTGATTTACTAAAAGTATTAAAATGTTACATACAAATATTTTTATTTAAAAATAGCAAAATATATTACGCTAATAGTTGATAATTTAAAATGATATACATCTTAATAATTAATTATTATATATTTTTTGCTGCAACAATGTTTTTCTAATTGATTTTGAATACTTTTTAGGTACACCTTATTATTATTCTTATTAAAAACGAATTTAGAGTAAGTTTGTTTGTATCAAGTCTTAAAGTGAGCAAGACAATAGGATCAGGGACGGATATAGAGGGGTGCAAGAGTGGGCTCTTGCCCCTCCCTCCCTCTCTTTACACCTTAAAATGTAAAGTAAAAAAAAGTATTTAACAAGCAGATTTCAAAGGTAATTAAATAAATTTGTTTAATTATCCAAAAAAATATGAAAAAAGTAGGTAATATATATCTTAATTGTGTATAAATACTTATAAAAAAGTAATTAAATATTGTGATATGTTTATAACTATTAAAAATACTATGAAATGAAAACAAAACAAAACAAAAAACCAAACATAGAAAACAAAATTTGCCCCCCAATTAGATACATTTCTGGATCCGTCCTTGAATAAGATGTGGTGAGATGAAAATATTTAGACTTAAGTTGATTACAAAATAATATAAATTGGCCACATAGAATTTTCAAAAGTATTTAATATGGAGCTCTTGCACTTCTGGATTCCCTTAATTCTTGATCGATTCATCATAGTTATAGAGAAGTTAACAGGGTTGTTGATTGCCTTGCCAATCTTGGGCATATAGGTGATTTCAATTGTTCGGTGTCATTGTCTCCTCCCCATAACCTTAGTCTTATCTTAGGTGAAGATGTAAGAGGTGTCCAGCTATTTCATCTTGCTAGTTAGTTTGTTTTGGTTCCTCTATTATAAAAAAATATTTAATATGATTAAAACACATGTAAATAATAGAATACACCACTTATCACGTTTCGAGAAGATTAAAGAGAAATAATCTTGCATAACATCACCTATATAATCTTAAAAATATAACCAACATAGGAACATGAATAATAATATATAATTTAAATAAATTAAATTTTATGTACTAAAAAATTAATTAAATTTTGAGAATTTGAAAATTGACAATTAATAAAAAGTATCAAATGAATAGAGTATTGACATGTGGCATAACAATTCCTTTATGGATATATGGAAGATATAAATATAGATAATAGATATAATAACAATAGATAGATAATAATATATTAAAATTTAAATTTAAATATTAGAAGAAACTCTATAGAATTAAATTAGGAAATTTAATTTTAAATATTTTAGATAAAATTTTTAATACATGAATTATTTTGAATTAGATTTCAAAAATAATTTTAGTAATTTTTTGAGGGACGTTTTTATAAATTTTAAATAACTTAAATTGAATGAAAATTCGAAATTCAATAAATAAAAGAAAAAAATTGGAATAAATTTTTAAATTTCAATGAAGTCATAATTATATTTTAAATAATAATCTAATTATATTTTAAATAATAATCTACAATTTAATCTAATTATATTTTGAAATTTAGAATTTAAAAGTTATATGCGGGAAAACAAATCCTTCTTTTATAATATATATATATATTGACTAAGTTTGGTAAAAATAAGCTATAAGAGATTTTATCTTTATTTTAAATTTAAAAATGGATAAAGAATAAAATAATAAGGATAAAAATGAGAAAAAAGATAAAAATTTATAAGCTATAAGCTTATATGCTGTTTCAAGTAACATCTGGAAAAAAAAAGCTATAAGCTAATGTGATAAATTTGCTTACCAAACACCTTTCGATTAAATAAGCTGATAAGCTAGTCTAATAAGCTATAAGCTAGCTTCTTGGCATTACCAAACCAAGCCATAATATATATACACACACATATATATATACACACACCGAATGAGTTTAAAATAATTTTAATATATTATCTTAATTTAAATATAAATTTTATTTATATAGTGAATTTATTTTTAAACTGTTTTAAATGGATACATATCAATATAAATATATTTTTAAAAAATATTAAATTAATTTAAATAGAATTTTTTAAAATAATAATTAATATAAATAGATTTTATTTTAATACGATAATTAAAATAATTGTGATATTGACATGTGGTATAATCGTGTCATCTTTAGGCTACTCTGGCCCTGGTGGGTTCCGGAAATCAACTCACTTAAACATTTTGCTAGCTAAAAAAAGTGGCTCGGACCAACTGGTTCGAACAAGAACCGGTTACATAACCAAATCAGATCACGCATCAGATCATACAAGTATATAAGAATTAATGAAAACTAATGACTCGGATGATACTGGTTTAACTTATGAGTTGTCGTATTTTTTGCCTCATTTATGCCTTTTTAAAAAAAGCAAGTTTACATCATTTTATATCATTATAAATAAATTGATATATTAGATACGTGAAAATTGAAAAAAAAATTAAAAATTGTTGATTTTTTAAATAGTTCGATTAATAGTTTTTTTAGAAGTTCGATTAATAGTTAGAAATAATATTCTATAATAGAATCATGAAATTAAAAATAAATTTGTGAATACCAATTGAAGCATGGTTTGAGTTTTTAATCTTTGAAGCGTGATGTAAATTTTTAAGCATATAATTTCTGAAACTTTTACTAATAATTCAATGTACTTTTTATTGAAAATAATTAAATTTATTTTACTGATATATATTTTTATTTCACTTTATGTTAGATTTTAAATATATGAAGAGAAGTATATATTTTAAATTTGTTAAACGTATACACACTTTAATTATTTTCAAATAAAAAAATACAAATTAAAATACAAAATTCGTAAAAGTAATAATAATGAAAATGATAAAGACATAAATGAGGAAAATTAAAAGTCATGAAAAGAAACCCAAATAATATTAATAAAAACAAAAAATTTATAACAAAAAACGCCTTTGGACAATTTTAATGAGAAAATTTAAATATATACTATTAATCAATCACATATAGAATGAAATATCTAAATAAAATTTTAAATATTATGAGCTTTCTGATGTGAAAGAATATATTTTTATATAAATAATCGGCTTAATATTTTTTTCAATCTAATATATTTTAATAAAAAAAAACGATTTTGTGTTATGCAACATTTCAAATCACAACAATGTATTACCTACTTTAGGCAGTAAAGCCACAGTAACTTCAGTGTATTTTATGAGAAAGAAGATTGAGTGAGAAAAAAGATACGCTTAAATATGTTTTGGATGTCTCAAATTATAATAAAGTTCGGTTTTGGTCCCCTAAAAATAAATTATAGTTTTTTAGTCCCCCATATTTGAAAATGGTTTTTCCATTCGTCCCTTTATTAACTCTGTTTTCAGTATTGCTTATTTGAGGGACCAAAACCAAACTTTTCTATAATTTGAAGGACTAAAACCGAATATTTCTATAATTTGAGGGACCAAAAACATCTATTAACATAAAAAGGGTGAACCCCTTCATTACTGTAGCACAACAGTAACTAGGCATTCTCATTTCTATCTATTAATCTATTAATATTATTATCCCTTTTTATTTTCGTTTTATTTCTTAAATGGTTTTCATTTTTCAACTTTCTTCAGTTTCTATTGCTTTTTATTCATTTTAATCTCCATAGACTGAAACACATCTTAGTCAAGCAAAGAGGCTTAGTACTTAATTTTATTTTGATACGAGTAAATACCCAAATTAGTATCTGATAAAAATTATGGAGATCAATTTAGTTGTTGAGAAATAAAAAATATTAATTTGGTCTTTAAAAATTTTCAATTTCATCCTTAAAAATCTTAAATATTAGTTAAATTAGTTCCAGATAGGACTAAAATATTACTAAAAATTATCCTAAAAAATATTAATAATTATCTATTAACCCTTTTTTTCGTTTTTTTTTGTTGATAACTTTTTTTTTCGTTTTTTGATTTCGCATTTTACCCTTTTACGAAGCTTCTACGGCTTCCACTTCCACCATCTCATTTTCCCTAAAAATACCCGTTTTTAGGGTTCATTACGGCCTCCACGCTCTCATTTTCTCTATACAATTCCTCTTTCATTCACCAAATCCACCCTCTGCCATGGTTACCTCTTTGTTGTTTCGTCATCAACGGTCAGTATCCTTCTGCGTTTAGGAAGCATTTTACGACATATCACGTTGCCGGTTCAAGTTGGCAATGACAACGTAGATCGGTGGCTCATACTGTCTTCCAACGGAGGTGTAGCGGTGGATGGAGATGATATTTTCGACCCAATTTTTTTTCCTATCCCAACAAAGGTGTGGTGGCAGATCATTGTTTTTTTTATTATCTGTTTTGACTATACATATGTTTGGTGTTTTGGGTGTCTTTGCCTTTGAATGGGTTGGGTACGTGTTCTGTTTAGGGGGTGATTGTGTGTCATACTGTCATTAGGATAGGTTGTGGTAGGTAAGCATGCTTATAAGTGGGTGATTTACTGTATGGTTGGTACGGGAAAGCATGGTTTTGATGGGATTTATCGTCTTCTTTCTTCTATTAGGCAGGGTGGCGTGAAATTTTGGGTAAAATTTTGAAAGGAAACTTGATTTGTTCAGTTGCCATAAGAGGATGGTGTTACTGATCTTTTTGTGATTTTTTTTTTGGCTTCTGTGATTTGATTGCTCAGTATTTGCACAAGTGATGGGTCTTACCAACTCTGTACTTGAGTTGGCTGCCTGTTCTTTCCCTCATTTCAACCTTCAATTAGATTACATTAGAGGTTTGTGTTATTGATCTATCTGTGACTTGTGATTTTTATATTTTTTTGTTTCTTTTATGTCTGATTTCATTGCTTAGTAGTTGCACAGAGGGATGGGTCTTACCAACCGAGTACTTGAGTTTTCTGGCTATTATTTCCCTCTTATTTTCAGTTTTAAAATTTCAAATTTTGTTGTGTTGGAGTCTATATAAATAGGGGGCTGTTGTTTTAGGTTTTTCACGTTTCCACCTTCTCTTTGTTTGAGTGTAGTTTGGCTTCTGAGTTGCAATGGCTATCTCTTATGATAAGATCAGTAACATTGTGTTGAATAGGGAGTCCATTAGGTTGTTGGTGAGGGTTGTGAGGATGTGGTCAGTTCCTATGTATAACAATCCTAACCAGACCAGCTCCTTGGAATTGATTCTGTTGGATGAATATGTATGTTATTATTGGCTGATTAGTTTTGTTCTCTTTAACTTTTATGTTGGTATGTATTTGTCTATTTTTGTTATTGTGGTAGTGAATATTGGTTTGTGTTTAAATTTTGTTTACAAGGGTGGCAAGATTCAAGCTACTGTCAGGAAAGCATTATTGCATAGGTTCACTCCTATTTTGGAAGAGGGTTGTGTTTACAAGATGGTCTACTTTAATGTGATTCCCAATGGTGGTCATTATAGAGCCACTTTTCATGAGTTCAAGCTTGTCTTCCTTTTCAAAACAACTGTTGTCAAGAAGGAGGCAGGCTCAATCCCCATGTTTGGATTTAGTTTTGTTCCTTTTAATGATGTTTTGAAATATGATAGTTTTGAACATTTGATTGGTGAGAACGATGTGTAATTCATCTTTAGTTGTGATTTGTTAGCAACTTTTTTAATGCTGATTTTTTATGAGTTCTTTTGCTTTGTGGCAGATGTTATGGGTGTGTTAACTGCTGTGTTTCCAGAAAGACAATATGAGAAAGATGGAAAAGTAACCACCATGGTTGTGATGGAGTTGGCTGATGCTCAGTGAGTGATTGTTTCCTTTTTTTTGTGGATTTCAAATATAGGCCTGTTTCGTGTTACCATTAATTGTTTTGTTGTTTCTGTATTTGTAGTGGGAAGTTGGAATGTGCTCTTTTTGGGGAGTATGTGGATGAGCTTAGGAACTTTCTACACCAGGGAGGTAATATTCAAGTAGTGGTGGTGGTTCAGCTTGCTAGGGTGAAGACTTTTAGGGGTTTGTATTTATCTTTTTTTTTATTGGCTTTATTTTTGGGTCATTTTATAAAGATACTGTGATATGTTTTTTTATTGGTATTGCTAATTTTTCTTTGGCTCGGTTGGTTTCATGAGTAGGTAAGACTGTCATCCAAAACAGTATGAATGCAACCAAGTTGTTTTTTAACCCAGACATAGCTGAAGCTATTTCATTTAGGAATAGGTTGGCAGAATTTATTTATTTTATTGTTGTTTTATTTTATTTCCTTTTATATTATGTCTTTTTCATGACTGAATCATATTTATTTGTGGTTTCTCATGTAGTGTTGCTGAACATGGGGTCCTTGATGTGGAGCCTCTTGCTGTGGTCCTTGATAATTCAAGGGAGGGGCTGGAAGTTGACTTCATGAAGCTGCACCCAAAGAAGACAATCTCTCAACTGGAAGATATACAAGAGGTTGTGTCCTTACATAAAATTTTACTCCTAACAACTAAAATAGTTTGTATTGTTTGCTTCTAAATGACAAATCTGTTTGGACTTTTCAAAGGTTAACTGACAAATTTTTTTCAGGATGGGATGTTTGTTGTTTTGGCAAACATTGTTGATATAATTAGTGATGGGTCATGGTTCTATCTTGCATGCAAGTGCAACCGTGCTGTTACTCTTCAATCAAATGTGTACTTTTGTGAGAGTTGTCGAGTTCCTGTTCTTCAAGTTTCTCCAAGGTATGTTTTAGTTTTGTGCTCTTTGTTTTGGTCAGCTTATGAGGCTTATTGTATAGATTTCACATTTATATATTTTCCCTTATTTTGATCTATATTTGTATTTGTTGTTAAATAAGTAAGTCACTGTTTTTTGCAGGTTTAAAGTGATGGTTGAGGTTATAGATGGCAAAGATACAAGCTGTATTTGTTTTATTTGACCAGTGACATTAATCTGTGATTAATAAGACACAGAAGAGTTGTTTGCTCAGCCAATTCAGGTAGAAATTATAGTGTGGATTGTGTTCTTATCTATCTATTTAATAGATTATTCATTTAGTTTGTGGGTATTGTTCCTTTTGTGCAGGATGTTTCTGGGAATGGTTATCCCTCACTGCTTGATTCTTTGATTGGGCGGAACATTCTTTTTAAGGTGGAGACCAAGGTTGAGCAAAGAAATCGGTTTGAGGGCAGCTATCTTTGTGAGAAGGGTTTGTGTTGATGAGGACATCATAGCCATGTTTGAATTGCCAGAGTGGATTTCACTCCAACAAAGGTATCAACTTGATTTGGTTATTCTTTGAATTTAATGTATTTACTTGTGTATGATTAGTTTGGTATTTTAATATGTTGAATCATGTGTCCTTCACTGTAATGAGAACTTTTTTTAAAATTGTATTTTGTGTTGTGTTGGAAGGCAATTTTTGCACCACCTTTTCCAAAGGTTTCAAATGATGACCTTGAAGAACCTTTTCATGTGAGCACTGTATTCTATCCATATCAAATTTTGCTGCTGTTTTTGTACCTAATTAGTGGGGTTTTCTCATGGCTTTGAGTTTAATTTTATGTAGGACATTGTTTCTGAACTTATTGTTGCTCCCATAAATTTGGGAGATGATGATTTTCATTCTGAAGTCAAATGCACCCCTGCAAAGAGGAAACTAGATGCTGAGTTTGCTTCCTGCCAAGTGGGCTGTTCAAGTAGCAGGCAGAAGTTGGGTGCTATTGTTGAAATTGAAGATGATGTGGATCCAGTTTGTACATTGGTTCCTGTCAAGATTGAAAAGCAGTGAAGTTAGGGTTATATGTATAGTGGTCTGTCTTTTTTTGGGAATTATCCATTGCAAGATTTGTTTAGTGTGTGGTTTTGTTGTATAGGACTATTTAGCTTTAGTATTTTGAAGTTGTGGGTCGTGGGCTATGTTATGTTTTGGTGGGGTTCTGTATGTTTGGTTTTGGATACTGTCTGTGGTAAAGCTTCCAAAATCAAACATATTAAAGACAAGCTTAGGTTGTTAGTGGGTTATATGTGCATGTTTAAGCACTTTATTTCATAGTCCTTTTTTTGGGGGGAATGGTGTATGTAATCTTGGAATCTCAATGGAAATGTTGTTGACAGGCCAATGTTCAATCAAGTGTTCTATTGTCACTATCTTTTGTCACTTTATTTTGATGTTGATTCTGTTTGAACTGTATGGTATGGTTAAATAGAGAATGCACACTACAAACAAAACAATTGATGCAGAGCTAATGTTCTTAGACAAACATGTAAATTAGAGATAAGAATTGAAGTCATGGTTTGTATATCCCATGTTTTGTTTTGTGACTTTTACCTAAATTTCATTAACTTAATGGCAACTAATATCAAGCATCTGATTTAGGAATATGGAGCTTACTAAAACTTCTGAACCTAGCTCCAACTTCAAACACCTGCTCCCTACATTAAAATCCTTTCTTTTGTAGACAATTCTACATTTTTGTGGTTAAATTGGATTAGGTATAGGCAATTTGATTATAGGAAAGGTTGGTCAAATGGTTTTATATTCAAATCAATCACTTCTTTGGAGGCCATACTTGTGATGTGATTGTATTTAAAGTTTGTTTATCAATACAAGCTACATGTCACATTGTTGTGATTGTAATGGTTAGTACTTTATTTCCTTAGATGTTATCTATAATTATATAGCTTAGCTTAATATAGTGATGTACAAGAAGTGGTGTTACAGTATATATTTTGCTATTCAGATTTGAGAACAAAACTCATGAAGGATTAAGGTGCTAAGGTGCTAAGGTAGATTTCATTACAATAATATTGGAGGGAGTTTGCAGAATAAAGGTACTAAGGTAGATTTCATTCCAGCAATTAATTTTGTCATGATATATTTCTATTATTTTTATAACATGGATCCCTCATTTGTTTTTATTATGTCATCTTCTCTTTTTTGTCATATGCTGATTTGTTTTTTTTAGTATCCGTATAAAAGTTGTTGTGAGCCAACTATTTTTGTTTGTCTATTATTCTTTAGTTACATGATTCGATAAAGCAATCACCAGGCTTCCAGTTTTTCTTGTGTTTATCTACCTTTTATTTATGCAATACTCTAGCCTTTCCAGGACTTGAACGCATAAAGCCAATGCCTTTTTTCTGCTACATAATTAATTTTGAATAAATGGAACCATGTAATTATAAAATAATAAAATAATGTATACATATTATCATTTTTATTGTTTACACACTTTTCTTTCCTCTCCATACTTTTCTTTAAATAATATATTTTTTTATAAATTATGATAATACGTATTTGTAGAAATTATTTTGTTCTATTTTTTTTAACTAAAGCATAAACTTATATTTAGTGTAATAGAATTAAACCTATATTTCCTATAACTGATATCTACATGATCTTTACTAATACAATTGTGAAAGGTCTAATAAAAATCAATAAATTAGTAACCTAATTTATTTGAGTATGTAAATTATATTTAAAATATAGGATTGATATATGTATTGTGATTGATTTTTCTTTTATTTAGTTTCGAATTTGATGTATTCCTTATTTTTTTCCAGATATTTATACACGTGATGAGCAGTGGACAAGAACAAGAAAAGAAAGGTAAATGTAGTTCTTTGGAGCAAAATGCTAGACAAAGAAAGTTGTCAATGGTTAGAGTGAAGAAGAAAAGACGCTATAAAGAAAATGCAGGTTTGCACTCATTGTACTTATTGAGTTTTAATATACTTTATAATAAAATTAAGTAGGCCTAATATCTAAAGCTTATATATATGCTAATGAAATAAGTTTCATGTAGGTGAATTGGTTTCTAACGTGTCTAAGCCAAGATTTCAATCTCAATGGGATGCAACAATCAGTAGTTCTAATCCTCTGCGTCCCATAGAAAACGGTATGTGATAGCTTACTTACTATTTTGTTTATTATTAATAGATGGTTGTTTCAATCGAATTATTAGTTCACCTTCTATAATAACTATATTAAATTATAGTGATATTGGTGTTGTAATGTTGATGCGTACTGTAATTTATTTTTTACATATAATTTAGATTTAGATTACATAAATAGAGTGCAATCCCACCCACAAGGTCTGCACCAAACAATCATACCAGGGGATATTTATCGGAGAAGAAAGAATTGTGATTTTTCAGATATTCCAGGTATTTGTAATTATTCCCTTTTTTATTTTTTTTTAAATTTTCATATATAGTTTACATACTATATACTATAATACAATTAAGAGTGGTCTCTTGCATATAAATGTTTTTTATTTCCTTTTTTTAGATATTGAAGTCTCAAAAATGGATTCCCAGCTTGAGGTTGAAGAGGATATTTTATTTGTTCAAGGTGAAAATGAAGGTATGTATTCATTTATTAATTTATTTAATAGTTTATTTACATACTTATCTATGCCTTTTTGTTTCACTGCCGTTTCTTCTTATTCTTTCTCTTTCAGTTTATTTGGACTTTGGAGGTACTGATTACTGTTGCCAATATTGTGGAGCTATGGTTTGGTTTGAGGAGCGTTCTGAAAAACAGAAGACCTCATCAGGTGTAGAATTTTCTATTTGTTGTATGAAGGGAAAAATTAAACTGTCATATTTGCGTAGGCCACCTGATTTGCTTTGGAACTTGATTCATGGATTAGATTCAAGGAGTAGTCATTTTCTTGAAAATATACGTTCTTATAACAGTATGTTTGCTTTTACTTCGATGGGGGGTAAAGTTCAATCCGGTGTGAATTCTGGTCATGGGCCTCCGTAGTTTATTCTTGGTGGTCAAAACTATCATCGGATAGGAAGTTTGTTGCCAATTGAAGGACAAATGCCAAAATTTGCACAGTTGTATATATACGACACAGAAAATGAAGTGGCGAATCGGATATCTCATTTTAGGTATTTATTTATATGCTCTTTTTATAATAATCGTTTACATTTATTAATGTTCATCTATCATATTTTTTATATGTATTATATTTTATTATTCTGTCTTTATAGTTAAGATCATATTGTGTTATATTTGAATGTATTCAAATTATATTGTTAAAATGAAGTTATATATGGTGAGGGTTTTTTTTTCATTCCTTATTGAAATTCACAGAGAGGGAATAAGGGATTTTTAATGAATTCTTACAGGAGTGATGCGAAAAAAAAAGAACTTGACCCGTCTTTAGTGAATGATTTATTGGAAATGATTGATCAATTTAATGAGCTTGCAAAATCATTTAGACGGTCGAGATTTTGTTGAAGAAGAACAAAGTGTTAATGTCTCATTGAGATTGTTTCGAATCGCCCCATCGATGATCGAATGTATGGTTTGCCAACTGTGGGTGAGGTTGCAGCTTTAATTGTTGGTGACTTTGATAGTTTTGATTATGGTAGAGATATTATTGTGCGTGCTCATAGTGGTGATTTGCAGAGGGTCTACGAGACTCATGCATCATTTATTCCTTTGCAATATTCATTGTTATTTCCATTTGGAGAAAAGGGATACCAGGATGATATTCCCTTGATGGTGGATAATGTAGACGTTGGTGGACAAAAAAGGGTTCATGTCTCTCTTAGAGAGTTTCTAGCATTTAGGTTGCAAGAAAGACTATTTGAGGAAACTATTTTGTTAAAGAGTAAAAGGTTATTCCAACAATTTGTTGTGGATTCTTACTCAATGGTGGAAGCACAAAGATTGTTATATATTAGAAAGAATCAGAGTATTATTAGGTGTGATTTGTTGAAAGGTATTGAAGAAGCCACTGATAGGGGTGATGTTGAAGCTACTTCTATTGGAAAACGGATTGTTCTACCGTCTTCATTTACAGGTGGTCGTCGTTATATGTTTAATTGTTGTCAAGATGCCATGACAATTTGTAAAAAATTTGGGTATCCGGATTTGTTTTTGACTTTCACGTGTAATCCAAAGTGGAACGAGATTCATCAGTTTGTTTCTGAAAGAGGGCTTACTGCTTCTGATCGTCCTGATATTTCATGTAGAGTGTTTCATATGAAATTGAATCAATTAATGATTGATTTAAAAAAGGGAGATTTCTTTAGGAAAGTTATTGTAGGTATACATTTGATTATTATGACTTTGTTTTAAAAAAAATTGAGATATACCTTTGATTGTGATTATTTATCTAATTTATTTAGGTATGTACACCATTGAATTTCAAAAGCGAGGTTTGCCACATGCTCATATACTGTTGTGGTTGGTGGAAAAGGGCAATCTCCAGTCAACTGATTTCATTGACTCCATTATATCAATGAATTGCTGACCAAAGAAAGGTTTCCAGATTTGTATAATGTTGTGTCAAATTTTATGCTTCATGGACCTTGTGGTAATGTGAACCGCAGTTCTCCTTGCATGAAGGGTGGAAAATGTTCAAAGTTCTTTCCGAAGAGATTTGCTGATAAAACATCCTTTGATGATGATGGGTATCCGATCTATAGGAGAAGAGATACCGGCGTCACTACTATAAAGGGCGGTGTTCATTTGGATAATCAGTATGTTGTGCCTTATAACCCTAAGTTATTGATGAGGTATCGAGCCCATATTAATATTGAATATTGCAATAAGTCAGATTGCGTTAAATATCTTTTCAAATATGTTAATAAGGGTTCAGATCGCATAAAGAACTTTAGCGATGGTGTACACCAATCAGAACAGTCAAGAGACGTGGATGAGATAAAGCAGTACTATGACTGCAGATATTTGTCTCCGTGTGAGTTTGTGTGGAGAATTTTTTCTTTCGATATTCATCAAAGATGGCCTTCAGTTCAGCAGTTGAAGTTCCACCTTCCAAGAGAACAAAATGTGCTATTTGATGATAATGATACCATTGATGATGTTTTTGAAAGGAACAAAGACAAGAATACAATGTTTTAGGCTTGGATGGAAGCTAATCGTAAATATTGTGATGGAAGAAATTTGACTTATGCTGAGTTTCCATCAAGGTTTGTTTATCATCCTCGAGAAAGGGAATGGCATCCTAGGAAGAAAGGACAGATGATTGGACGGTTGCAATTTGTTCCCCCTGGTACAGGAGAAGTGTTTTACATGAGGTTACTCCTTAATGTACAAAAAGGTTGCACAAGTTATGAGAACTTGAGAACTGTCAATAACCAAACTTTTGATACCTTTCAAGATGCATGCTCGGCTCTTGGCTTATTGTCTGATGATAAGGAATTTGTAGATGGGATTCGCGAAGTTACAACTTTGGCGTTAGGGCTGTACTTGAGGAAGTTTTTTGTTACCTTATTGTTGTCAAACACAATCAGTAATCCGGTTCATGTATGGGAAGAAACATGGGAGCTATTAGCAGATGGGATTTTATATGATAAACGAAAAAGATTGCAATATCCGGGTATGCTTTGATACATATGTTGAGTTTTGTATTTTACATGTGTATCTTTTTTTATCAATTGCCTTATGATGATAATATATGTATGCAGGATTGTGTTTGTCTCAAGATCAATTAAAGTTGATGTGTTTAGTGGAGATTGAAAAATTGATGCGTGTGAATGGAAAATCTTTGAATGATTTTGATAGCATACCATATCCAAATAGTCAGGAGTTACACGACTTTAATAACATTTATGTTGTTAGAGAACTTGACTATGATAGAGATGAGATGGCTGTTAAGCATGCTCAATGCTTGGAACAACTAAATTTTGGACAAAGGCTAATATATGATGAAATTGTGAATGCTGTGGTAAACGAGGTTGGTGGTTTCTTTTTTGTTGATGGTTATGGCAGATCGGGAAAACTTTTCTTTGGAACACTATGTCTTACAAATTTCGTTTAGATGGTAAGATTGCTCTTAATGTTGCTTCGGTATTGCTTCGCTTTTATTACCTGGGGAAGCGCCATTCACGCTTTGCTATTCCATTGGCATTAAATGAAGAGTTGTGTTGTAATATTAGGCAAAACAGTTTTAAAGCTGATCTACTTCGTGAAACAAGTTTAATAATTTGGGATGAAGCCCCAATGGTTAATAGGTGGGCTTTTGAAGCATTAGACAAGACTTTAAAAGATGTAATGAGTGTTGTCAAAGCTGAGTATTCTGCCAAACCATTCGGTGGAAAGGTTGTTGTCCTTGGTGGTGATTTTAGACAGATATTACATGTAATTCCAAAGGCAAGTAGAGCGGATATTGTTATGGCAACTATCAATTCTTCAATATTGTGGAAACATTGTAAGGTCTTGAAATTGTCAGAGAATATGAGGTTGCGAATGAGCTCGAGTATTTTCGATGAACAACAAATTAAGGAGTTTGCAGAGTGGATACTAGACATTGGTGATGGAAAGTTGGGAATTGATAATGATGGTGAAGCTGAAGTTGACATTCCAGAATCTCTCTCGATTCTAGATTCTTCAGATCATATAGCAAGCATTGTCTCTTCTACCTACCCTAATTTGGTGGATAATATGAGTGATTTCAAGTTTTTTGAGGATAGGGCGATATTGGTGCCAACATTGCAAATTGTAGAAATGGTCAACGACCATGTGTTATCATTGGTACCGGGTGAAGAAGTGGAGTATCTTAGCTCTGATAGTATTTGTAAGATGGAGGAAGTTGCTGGGATTAATTTTGATTGGTTAACTCCTGAGTTTCTTAATCAAATCATGTGTTCAGGTCTCCCTAATCATAAAATAGTATTGAAAGTAGGTGTCCCTATTATGTTGATGAGGAATATTGATCAATCTTCTGGTTTGTGCAATGGAACAAGATTAATCGTGACTGAGTTGGGTTCGAATGTCATTGGAGCTAAAGTGACTACTGGAAATCATGTAGGTGATAAAGTTTACATTCCCAGGATGAATTTAGTCCCTTCAGATCCTGGAATTCCTTTCCAGTTTCAAAGACGACAATTTCCATTGATTTTGAGTTTTGCAATGACTATCAATAAAAGTCAGGGACAAACATTATCTCATGTTGGTTTGTACTTGCCACGCCCAATGTTTTCACATGGTCAATTATATGTTGCCATGTCTAGGGTGAAATGTAAAAGTGGATTGAAAATTTTAAGTTGTAATGACAATGGCGAGGCATGCTCTGTTGTCAAGAATGTTGTTTACAAAGAAGTCTTTCAAAAAATATGATGTTATTCCAGCAATTTGATTGTTTGTAATATGGTGAGTAGGTTATGTAATATGGTTTTTGGTGAATAGTCTTACACTACATAAATATCTCCACTTCTTTATGATGCTTACCAATTAATATATTTTTCAAAGAAGAGAATAAGTTAGCTACAACTAACAATAATTTAAGATAATCTCTTTAATCTTGGTATAACCTATTTTTTAGCTCTATATTGCTTAATTGTTTGTAATTTGATCTTTAATTGTGCATATGAAGAGTAATAGACAACTTAAACCCGTGTGTTATCTTTTTATCTAATTGTAGGTTAGTATTCATGAAATTACATTGTGCTTATAAGAAAGGCAGATCTGGAAAACTTTAAACTCATATATCTAAAGATGCCCTTCTTTTTCTGACTCTACGTGAGTCTATTTTAATGACAGTGTCTATTTTAAACTAGCATCCTATGCAATGGGTCCGTGTTCAAATGCATTTCCCTTTCTCTCCATCATTCTGCATTTCATCCCAGTGTTTACGATGTTTAGAATAAGAATTTTTCTATGGTCATTTGTTTAAACCTTAGTTTGATGTATTTTGACTTGCTATATACATCACAAGAAGCTTAGCATAAAATGATCATATTGTAGATGTCTTTAACCATAAGAAGAAGCTTTTTAGTTTGGTACATATCTCGAAGATGGTATTTTGACCTGATTTTGCTGTAGCATATCATAGGATCAATTAGGAGCAATCTTAGGAAATAAGTTAGGATTGTATACATGTATAATTTTTAGGATTGAATCATTATGATTAATGCTGTTTGTTGATCAATTATGATTAAGCAAAAAAATGTTCATTGCAGAATGTAGACAATATTGGTTTGACATTTGCGGATGCAATACTTCAAGAAGCGATCAAGGCTGTTTGTTGATGAGGAGGATGTTCCTATAATTTAATTTGAAGTTGCTTTGGGACACCTTGCAAAATTTCAAGACTATACTTGCTATAAGTAGGGAAATGTGTTTGGGATGTGTTTTTGGAATTTGTGTAAATAAAACTCATATATGAGTGAGTACTTTTTGTTGGATTGGAATCTACAAGTTATAAGTAATAATCTGTTCTGGAAGTCAGTCAATAAAATAATCTTTGGTTGGAAAATAGGTAAAAAGATGAAAAAGAGATTTACAAGATTACACACAACAATTCAACTAAGCATACGATATAGTGGAGATCAGACCAAATGCCATTGCAAGCTTCTCACATTGATATGGTAACCGTCTTTCTTTCTCTTTTTGCCTATACCTCTTCATCTTTCATTAATGCCCATCTTATATCTGTACATTCCTTCTTGCTTCAATTTCCATAACATCTCCCCCATGTACTCATGAATCTCTTTTATCATTGGATATGAAGTGTCTTCAGCCACAAAGACATGCACGTTCTTATCTATCTCAATCCAACTACAACTTGGTATCTTCATCACTCCTCTCTCCTAAGCATCGCCTTTAACTGCTAAAAGATCTTCCCATCCGCCAAAGATTAGCATACATATTTAAAGCATTGCATATGGAGCATCGTTGTAAGGTTCCAGCTGGAGGAACTTATTGGATGCTTTAATTGCTAGCTTTGCATTTCCAGTTTGATATGTTGTATATCTTTAGAGGGCTAATGTGATGTTTTTATTATATAGGGCCGATATGTTGTATATCTTTAGAGGGCTAATGTGATGTTTTTATTAATATAGGGCCAATTTGATGTTATGTTGCATATATATTTCAAGGACCAAAATGGAAATGTACTAATAGTATTTGAATGGCTTAATCATTTTTTGAGCTGCTTCTTTCAAGATTTTTTTATGTTATACTTTGACTTGTGTTGTGTAGACTGAATTTGGTACTTGATTATTTTGTTCAGTTAACGATCCGCTTTGATGTTCTGTTTTATTGCAGAATGTGCTTTTAAATTTCATTTTTATTGGTTGATGATGATTTTTGTAGTTTTTCTTTATCAGTGGCTGGACGACAACGGGAGAGACAATCCGAGGATATGTATGTACTGAAGTTGGATCACTTGACAAGATTTACTGGTCAGTGTGCACAGATGAGCAGGTAACTGAATGAGCAAATTGAGGCTCGAAACACATGTTGGAAAGAATTTTGTGTTGTATTGTGCTATTATAGTGAATTGTAGCTGACATAAATTTGTTGGACTTGGGTGTGAGTACTTTCTATCGTAGATGAAACTTTTCTTTATTAATTTTTGAAATTGCTCTACTGCTGAGTGGAGAAGATTTATCATCGGTAAAAATCCTTCATGTGGAGGAATATAGAACTTTCTCCATTGGGTTGATGAAAAAGTAAATAGGAATTGGGTTTGAGTTACTTTATTACTCAATTGCAGCAAGTGGTTGAAAAAAAATTATAATATCTAAATAGGCTAAATGCCCTTACCATTTTTTTGCTCCTTCATAATTCCTGCGTGACATGGCTGTTTAGTGATATGCACCTTGTGAGTTGATTGTTGTGTGTGGATGCCCTTTTTGGTTGAATAAGTTTGGTTAATAGTTGCATCCCTTTAAAATTCCTCAGCATCCATGCATTTAAATTGGAACATGGCATAAACCCTTTTTGTGATAGCAAATTTGTTTGGATAAGTTATATTGGTGAGAATAAAATTGGCAGCTATGTGAGTACTATTTCTTCTGCACAATGTTTAAAGATATGTTTTACACGACCTACTTGTGTTCTGTTTCATTGTCTCGAAAAAACATCAAACTGCTATCTGCCACATGGTTTTGTTGAATGGTTTTGTTATCGGTAATAATAATGTCTCACATTATTATTATTATTACTATTATTATTATTATTATTGGTTAGTTATAACGATGGATACCCGTGCGTTTTGCACGGGTTAAAATCACTAGTATTTAATACAAGTAACACATAAGCAAGCTGGAAATGAAGTTAACACAGGGACGAACGAAAAAAACCATTTTCAAATATGAGGAACTAAAAAGCTACGATTTATTTTTGGGGGGACCAAAACCGAACTTTACTATGATTTGAGGGACCAAAAGCATATTTAAGACAAAAAAATATAAGATGAGAGAGAAGAATAAAGAGAGAAAAAGTCACAGTGATTTTACCCCGCCCTAAAAGTAAGGAATTCATTTCGTCAAATTACCCTGTGATATTTTTTTTTTGATAACAATTACCCTTTGATATTATATCATATTGTAAAGGAGCGTTTGTATAATGAGATTTTATTCTAGTCATGATGTGATATTCGGGTTAGCATGAGTCGATAATAAACCCTACTTTTCCTTCAAAAAAAAATAAAAAATAAAAAAAACCCTACATGAGGATTTTTTTTGTCAACAACATAAGGCTATTTTCAGCACGGGGTCTTAAGGCTCATGGACCCGAAGCTCTTCAAACATTAAACATTTATTCTACTAAAAATGGTGGTTGTTGCATACACTCACAATTTTTTATGCATGCACCTCATGTTCTAAAAAAAAAAAAAATCTGAAATACCCTTATTTCTTCGTAGGTATGAGGTTTTTTTTTCCATTGTTTCATAAATTTTTGTAAACTGGATTTTTGGATGTATATGTATTTGTATATTAACAACCGGACACTAAGTTTCTGGATGCTGTGTTGTTAATTTTGATGTAAAGAAACTATGTTTTCAAACGTTCCTCTTAACAGCACAATGTCCAACAACTAAGTTTCCAGGCATTGTGTTGTTAATTTTAACATTAGGAAACTAAGTTTATGGATGTTCAACTTGACAACACAATATTTATAAACTAAATATTAATTTCTGGGAACTTAGTTTTCGGAAAATTGCGAAAACTAGAGGGACAAATAACGCATGCAAGATGTGTGGATTTTATGTGAATAGAAGTATTTTTGTAAAAGTATCGGGAATGGGTGTATGTTTGAAAAATAGTGGTGTATGTAACAATCACCCCAAAAGAATTAGGAGGCAGTTGGTAAGGATGACAAAACTGGTTGGACTTTAGATCTGCCATGCCAACCCGCATAATCCACAAAGTGGGGCGGGTTAGGGTACATCAACCCACTAACCCACTGGGCTGAGGGTCGCCCCCGCCAACCCGCAACAGTTTTTTATTTTTTTTACAAAACAATTTTTTATTACTTTTTTATGTTTTTATCTTTTTAGGCTAACAAGTCATATTAGGGCGGGTCAACTTGCCATTTTTTATCCCAATTTTCATTTTTTATATTTTATTTTTATTTTTTGTGTGCGCCAACCCACGACGAGGCCAGGTAGGCCAAAGACCTCAACCCTTTTCCTCCTTGTGGGACGGGTCGAGTCGACCTGCTTTGCTATCCCTAATAATTGGTCCCTCCGATTGTGACTTTTTTAAGCATTGCTTAGTACCCAGAGGCTATTCATGATGTCAACGATATGCATATTGTCCTTAGTTGTAGAGCGAAAGCTCCTTTTAAGATGAACCAAGTCAGGCACATCTCTTTGTGCAATGTCATATACAATGATTTCTAATATCATTTCGTTAAGGCTCAAAAGACATATGGATTCTCTAGTAGCTCCTAAGAGCAACTTTAATGTTGTATCTTATCTCTGTGCCATATTTTAGTTGCTCAACATTGGAGCAAGTTGACTTGGAAGCAAGGGAGCTTAAATTTTAGTGAGCGTCCATGAAAGAAGAGATGGTCTCTTAACATTATAAAATCATTTTTACTCTCTCAATCTCAACAGAAATCTTGTTAAAATAAGAGGGAAAAAACTGATTCTTCTAAACCATGTTTCAAACTAGAAAATATGAAGGGGAAAAAAAACAATCAGCATCGCAGAAATGGAACAACCACCATCTTCCAAACCAGAATACAATAGATTTTATATATTAAAAAAAGGAATACAATAGATTTTAATAAACATTCAACTCACGGTACACAGATTCAAAGAGCAACTCGTAACAGATTCGCCGTCACTGCGTCGTAACCGTATCACACCGGATCTGTCGTCCCAAGCATCACGAGGGAGAAAGGGAGGTTTTTGGGATTGGGGTTTGAGGGGTAATTAATAGAGTGTATAATATACATGTTGCTTTATTGCTCCCTCCTTTGGAGCTCATTTAGCTGGTTTTTGCAGCATTGCAAAAGGTGGTCATGTTTGTGTATCGATAGGCAGTCTAGATAATTGGCAGAATTTTTGTTTTTGAGTCCTTTGTATCGTAGTTATCGAGTGTGGTTAGGTGTTGGTGGTTATCCCAAAAATGGGAAAGTGTAATGACTTTGGTGTATTGTACTTGTTTTATAGTCTAGCTTGTCTAGCAAATGATTGTGTGAGTTTGCATATGATGATGCTACAACTAGACATTATTAATGAAATTTTATTTACTTATCGAAAAAAAATTGTAGTGTCTCAATAAAGTTATATAAGCATTTTTAGATTCCGAATGCTTTTCTAGATGATCTCTCAGATCAATATCCATGACAGATGTAACCCACGCTTCAAATGAAATGTAGAGAATGTGGGACTCACGAGTCATGAGTGTCATAACTCTTTTTTTATTCATAGAGTGCCTTAACTCTTAACAGAGCATTAACGATGTTATCTTCCAAGGGGTGTGTACGTCACTTGGAGAAACAAATAAGGGAGGTTAGAGTCTATTTAAAAACTAGAGGGGGTCTCTATGTCATTTAAAGAGAATTTAAGGGAGATGAGTGTAATTTTCCCAAATTTTAAAACTGTGACAGCATTAAAGTAAAATATCTCTTGGTTGCTTATATCTGAGCTGGCCTCTGTGGGACCATCAAAATGGGTTAAAGCAACCCAACTTGGCCTGTTAAGAAACCCAACGTTTAAGATGCTCTAATAAGCTAAGCTTTGTGCATTGGCTCCTTAGTTCTGGTACTATAGTTATCACACAACAGGTATTTCATACCATGAGGACCAAGCAAAGGAAATATGGGCTTATGAATGTGAAGGTAATTCTAGATAAGGCCTTTGATTGCCGTAGCTGGAGTTTCTTGTGTGACACTCTCTTGGAGATTGGGTTATCCGAGGAGTTCTTTTCTTTCATCTACACGCATGTTGCTTCCACTTTTCTAAGTGTGATGTTTAGTGGCAGTAAAACCAAGCGTTTCTATCCTAATAAAGGTAAAAGGCAAGCATTTATATCCCATAAAGGTATAAGGCAAGCGTTTAATAACTAGCTCTTATTATAAGAGAGTGAGAGGGTGAATCTTGACCATACGATCAAATCATAAATGACTAAAATTAAAATATAAAGTCATTTGATTTTGTAAAGTGGTCATGTGATTATAAACAATTTTTAATCCGAACCATCCATGTATCTAGATCTACTCATCTCACCCTCTTATACACACGTTTCTCTCACTTAATACATCCCTTAATATCTGGTGGTCCTCGTTGGTGCACAGTAACAAACAATTATATCTGAAGATTCATTTGTTAACAAATTAAGTGTGAGAGAGGGATGGGCTGGAGCCCATGCTCGCCCCTCCTTGCATCTGTCTCTGGTGCCAATATATATAACCTATAAAATATGGTTCGAAAGCCACGAGAAGGGGCAAATTAAGCTCTCCATACCAACTAATAATATCTCTATATCGATTTGATAGGAGAGTTCGAAGCATATGGAAGAGAGTCTATTAGCAAAACAAATTGATGAGAAAGAAGAGAGTGAGCAGCAAATTAGAGTTACTTGGGATGTTTTCATTAAAGAAATGAAGAGGATTTGTGATATAGCAGGGCCTATGGTGGTTGTGACTTGTTCCCAATATATGTTGCAGGCTGCATCAACCATGATGGTTGGTCACCTGGGTGAGCTCTCTCTCTCTGGCGCCTCCTTAGCCATCTCCCTTGCTGCGGTCACTGGTTTCAGTCTTCTTGTAAGCCACGTTGTTAACCACTCATCATTACAACTTTTTTTCTCTTCTATATCATTGATCAATATCGATTTATTTTCAAATTAAGTTGTTTTGATAGTTAACTAGCTTGTGTTGTGTTATTATTCCTTTATGCCACATTTTATTTTGCCTGTATTTTTCTGCTGCTTATTATTTTTATCATTACAAAGGGAGTCTGACATTCTTATATTTTATATTTGTTAGATTGATAGGAGGTAAAACTAGAAAAAGAACTCAATCAAAAAGATTATATATCCTGCAACTAAAAAAAAAGATTATATCCAATTTTTTTTTTGTCATAAGAAAATCTTTTGATTAAACAAACATTCAAGCAACATAAAATGAGTTGATTTGCTTTCTATTAGTAGACTTTTTTTTTATACTAAGTCATTGAATTTATTTAAAGAAAAATACAGAAGGAAAGAAGTTGAAAGGAAAAAAATGAAAGAGAGAGAGAGAGAGAATTATATTAGTAAAAAAAAAAAGAATTATATTGTTTTTCTCACTTGATTATGTAAAAATATAATAAAATAAAAAACATAGTATGAATATTTTCTTTTCTATCATCTATTCTCTATTCTCCCTTCGTAAGTGCTAACTGATCCCATAGGTTTTTCCTGTCTTGAACGGGTGTGTGATCTCTTCACTCTAAATTTTGTCTTCACAAAAAAAAAGTGAGAAAATTTTCCTTATTTAATCATCTACCCGCATTATATCAAAAGGATATATAAGTCTTTTAAACTAAATATATTTTTTGTATTGCTTTTCTTTCCAATCGCACATGATGAGAAGTGTTTTATTTTACATATCTTTCTTTCTTTTTTCTTCGTCCGATCAATAAATAAATCCTCTCATTTTCTATTATTGTATTTATTTTCACCATCTAAACAAAGCACTAAAAACTCCATTTGTTTTGATACTTTTTTTTATTTTCTATTTCCACAAAAACTATAACATTTTACGGTATCGATTTTATTTTATTTTTTAAAATATATATAAAATAAATAATGAAAATAATAAGCAAATCATTCCCATCATGTTTTGTATAAACAAGTAAAATAGGATATAAAGTTAAAAAAAACTCATGAAATTTTTCTAATTATTAATACCAAATAAAAATAAAAATTTTAAAATGCCTTAACATTCTATTCAAACTTTTTATTTGCTAAAATTCCAAAGATCGGTATAGTAAATAATAATTATTTTAACAATAATTTATCAATATTTTATTAGATTCAATATTGATTGAGAAATTTGAAATTTATTTGTTTAAGTTTAAAAGAAATGATTTTTAGATTGTGTCAAAATATAAATTATACTTAATTTAAAGATCTAATGAAAAATAAAAACCAATTTAATTTGTTTACAATTATAGAGAATACCTTTTTCTTATATTATATTAATTTTGTAAAAAAAAACTATTTAAAGTAGTTTTTTCAAAATAACGAAGAACAATTTTTTTTAAAAAAAAATTGACTAAATATCATCAATGATTGTCAGTCTCACGCTGGCATTTTTGGGTCTTTGACCAAAGTATTTTCACAAAAATTGATGTGAAATATCGTATGAATAAACCCTCACAACTAATTAATCATGTAATGACAAACCTATGAGTACATCTGTTTAAGATTGAGAAAATTGATTTTTATATTGATATAACTTTGATAAGTTTTTAGATATTTTTATATAAAACTTAATTTTATTTGTTAAAGTTTATAATTAATTTATTTGTTGAAGTTTACAATTATTTAAATTAGCTTTTTAACATTTTATCTCATATATTACATTCGTATAATTAGGTTATTGGTTTAATTACTCTTTAGGTGACTGAATTAAAGATTCTATTTTTTGTTTTTGAATTAAAATACCGTTCACTCAATTTAAATTTTTCGTTTTTTGAACTTTTTTTAATTCTTTAATTCTACTATTTTTATAGGATATAGTTTCTTTAAGTATTACTCTTTGTAATAAAGAAAAGAAAACTGAATCTATTTCTTATTTTTTTCATCAATATTAATATACAAATAGAGTTTAATTTTGACGAACTGGCAGTAGAAAAAATTTTACACTGTCAATCAATCACAAACCACTATATGTGTGGCTTTTGATATAATTATAATTAAAGTAAATTTTTTTAATGATGTGTCAATTTATGATTGATTGACAATGTATAATATTTTTAGACTAATAGTGCATATAAATTAAATCTTATATAAATATCAATATAGAAATATTGTTATTCTATATATATTTCTATGGTTCGGGGCTTTAGCAGATCTCTTGATATAAATATGTCGTTATCTTTTCATCAAAAATCAATCGTTTATATCCGATTGCATTTTTTTTTCATTCTAATCACTGGCATGGGAAAGTGGGTGTGATGAACATTAGTGATATAATTGCTTTTTACCACTTTTTTTTTTTTTTTTTGCAAACCATATCGTGTCAAAAGAAGTTTTAGCATAACAATCGTTTATATCCGAACACATTTTTTTTTTCATTCTAATCATTGGCATGGGAAGGTGGGTGTGATGACCATTAGTGATATAATTGCTTTGTACCACATTTGTTTTTTGCAAACCATATCGTGTCAAAAGAAGTTTTAGCATAACATTTTTTTTATAATTAATTCAATTAATCAGTGGTTATAACAGTGGGTTAAAAATAATTTTGGGATGTACCCTCGTTCCATCGACCGAACTAAGAATTAGTCATATGACCGATTCAAATGATTGAAGCTTGTAGAGATACCTTGTGGTACCACTTGGGAGCAAAAGTCCCTAATTATGGTGGCTTACCGAGAAAAAAATAATTATGTGATGTAAGCAATTCATTTTGTGCAAAATTTTCATAACGATTTTCATATTAAAAAGAAAACAAAATAATCTTTTAAATATTAAAAAAATTCCTCAACCTTGAATTCATAGTTACTAGATACATTCAGGGCCGCCCATGGGGAGGCTCCTAAACCAAGGGCTTTAGGCCTCCACCCTATTGGCCCCGAAAAAAAGGCCTCTAAGTATGTATATTTTTTATAACTTAAATGTTTTAATTGATAAAAAAGTATAAATTTAAAATTTAAAATTGCATATATGAAACTCTCACGTAACCCACTAATTTTTTAGCATAACATCTATTTTAATACCTAATAAAAATTGTATATACAAGACATTTTCCTATAATTTATTTGATTTGAAGTCTTACTTAGCTTTAGGCTTCACTTTGTCTCGAGCCGGGCCTCGATACATTTTTCCTTTTGTCATTTCTCCCCCTTTTATAATCATTATCTTCCCACGGTAACATTTTTATTTCATTGGTGATTTGTACCTGCTATCAGTTGGGAATGGCTAGTGGATTGGAAACTATTTGTGGACAGGCTTATGGAGCTAAGCAATATCAAAGAATTGGAATGCAAACATACACCGCCATATTCTCTCTCACATTGGTTTGTATTCCCCTATCTTTCATTTGGATCAACATGGAAAATCTACTACTTTTCATAGGCCAGGACCCTCTCATTGCACATGAAGCAGGGCAATTCACAATTTGGCTTCTTCCAGCACTATTTGCATATGCAATTCTGCAACCGTTAGTTCGATACTTCCAAATCCAAAGCTTGCTTCTTCCCATGCTTTTAAGTTCTTGTGTCACTCTTGCTCTCCATATACCTCTTTGTTGGGCTTTGGTATTCAAGACTGGACTAAATTCTATTGGTGGAGCAATAGCAATGAGCATTTCAATCTGGTCAAATGTGATTTTTCTTGGATTATACATGAGATACTCTTCTGCATGTGCAAAAACCCGAGCTCCAATTTCTATGGAGCTGTTCCAAGGAATTTGGGAGTTCTTTCGCTTTGCTATACCTTCTGCAGTTATGATTTGGTGATTTATCTTCCTTTTCAACTGAAATTACACACATGTTCATTTTATGAAATTATAATAAGTTTCCATTACCCACAAAATTTATATTATGCATTGTATTATGTTTCCCCAAAAAAATAGGTCTATAATATATTTTGTTTTCATGTTGATAACTGTAGCCTTGAATGGTGGTCATTTGAGTTTATTGTCTTGCTGTCTGGACTGTTACCAAATCCTCAACTTGAAACTTCAGTTCTATCCATTTGGTATGTTGGTTACTTTTTTCCCTTTTTTTTTAGAATTTAATTTATATGTACCGTAAGTGTGAAAATATTTTACACATGTTTCTAATGATATGTTGCCACATGATTTAATGAGTATGACAAGTCACGTGTTTTTAAATTTATTAAATGAGGTGACAACATATTATTGAATAAGTGTGTAAAATCTTTTTACACCGACAATTCATATAAATTAAACTCTTCTTTTTAGCCCAACACACAAGTCTTTAATTTTCAGGTCCCCTTTAAAATGCAACTCATGATATATCTACCAATCTTCTCTTATGAGATTTTGTAAATTAATGTGATTTTACTAATTCATTCTTTGTCATTTTTATACAGTCACACTACCATTGCAACTCTATATGCAATACCCTTTGGAATTGGTGCCGCAGCAAGGTTACATCATAAACATATTCATTCCACATTTTTTCACATGTAGCTATATATATCCCACATTTGAGCATACATCTAAACTAAACGGATTATCCTTTGATATATGTGATTATAGCACAAGGGTTTCAAATGAATTAGGAGCTGGGAATCCACGCGCCGCCCGTGTTGCTGTGTCGGCTGCAATGTCTATTACAATCCTGGTGACATGTATAGTAAGCGCGACCCTATTTGTATGTCGCCATGTTTATGGCTATACATACAGCAATGAGAAGGAAGTTGTTGACTATGTCACTGTCATGGCTCCGCTGGTTTGTCTAACTGTTATGTTGGATAGCATACAAGGTGTTCTCTCAGGTGAACTTCTCTCTTGTCTATGCTGAATTAAATTTTATGTAGAATACTCGTAGCAGTGAACCCGTGCAAAAACATGGGTCTCGGAAAAAAAAAACTGTGTATAACATGAGAAATTGAGGGAATTGGATTTTTGGACGGAAAATGATTTTTGGCGAGAAAACAGTTTTGAATGGATAAACGAGTTTTCGCCACATGACATTAGTGACGTTAGTGTAGTTAATTTTCTTAAATGGATAATAGACAAGTTTGAAGCTTTAATCTCCCAATTAATTTGTTTTACTATTAATTGGTTCATTCAGGGATTGCTAGAGGTTGTGGATGGCAACACATTGGGGTTTATGTCAATCTTGTTGCCTTTTACCTCTGTGGGATTCCAGCTGCAGCCTCATTGGCATTTTGGGGACATGTGGGAGGGAAAGGACTTTGGATTGGTGTACAAGTTGGTTCTTTTCTTCAAGTTCTTCAACTTTCTATCATAACCGGTTGCATAAATTGGGAACAACAGGTGTGCTCTTTAATTAGCCTTAATTTGTCTTAAAACCTCAAATTTCAAATTTGCTATGATTGGTTGCTGGTGGAAGTTAAAAGGACCACGAATTACACTAATTCATCTTGTGTGGTTTTACTAATGCAGGCAATCAAGGCTAGAAAGAGGTTATTTGATGGTCAATTTTTAGAAGACAATAGACTGGTGTGAAAGACCACTATGATTAAAGGCCACTTATGCAGTGTCTTTGCCTCTTTGGGGTGTGAAGTGTGAAATGCTTAACGAAGAGGTTACTAGAAATTTAAGTGAGTTTTTTTTATACTAAAATATTGAAGTGAATTAAAATTGAAAATTTTGATAAAATAATAAAAAAGTTTTGTATTAAAAAGAAATCTCAAACTGGTTAAGAAGTGATGTTAGCTCACTATTATATATTGTTTCTGTTTAAGTTACATGTTTGCCAAATATATTGAGCTCCCCAATTCTAATAGAGCAATGTTATATCAACAATCAAATTTCAGACACCGTAATGCAACACCGTCTTCCCACAAAGAGAAAGCTGACTTCGTGATGCATGCCGGAGAGGGAAAAAAAATTAAAAAAAGGCAAAAACCGTATAAAGATACGGTGTCCGGCAACTGAAAGTTGTCAGTTTATCATTTCTGATTCTAATATATGCATGCTTTTTATCGAGACCGAAGGGAATCTCCGCTATTAATTGATCTATAGTGTAAAATGCAATTCTATACCATGCTTTAGCGGTTATGCGTAAGTTGAGTCAAATAATTCTTTTTTTTATCGACTTTTGATTAAACACTAATATTATGTTTGGCATACAAAATCGTCATTTTATTTTATGTTTTATTTCATGGAATGGGTAAGTAATTAGAATATAAAAATGGAATGGGTAAGCGTTGATGTGGATGAATATTAGCCAAATGATTGACTAACTTAGCAACAATTATTTCCTTTTGAATCAGTCCAAGGAAGGAACTATGCTCCTCAGCCACTAGTTTCTTAACTACTCCAAATATCGTTAAATTAAATTAGGTGATACTTGAGAAAACTATAACCAAGAAATCATGAATAAAGCAATAGGCATAATTGCGATAAAAGAAATAAAAGATAAATGTAAAGACTTGTGTTTGATTGAGTTAAACGTGTCTACAATTGATATTTATAGAAAAAGTTGGGCACTACCCTGATTTGCCATCTTCTCAAACAAAATAACTACACAATACAAGTGACTAGCAATTGCAGTGATCAACTAACGGTTACTCAACTAATGGGACAGAACTTAGTAACCATGTTCCTAAACTTTAGGCGTCCATAATGCACCTATCAGCTTCATATCACACACAAATAACTCAACGACTCTTTTTTTTTTTCGGCTTATCCTTTATCCCAATGACTTCTCCTATATTCTAGGCATAAAGATTTTCTCCAATTTCTTTTGGATAAATATTTAATCCGAAATTCCTCAAAGTTTGCTTCGGTGTTTTCAAATCCCATTAGCCATTGAATTAACCACAATCAGCATCCCTGAAGACTCGGCTAACCAGCCAAAGGCTCCTATCACTCGGCTAACATCGACTCGACTGACATTGTGGACTAACCCAAACACTCAACTGTTTGCCGTGTTCGGCTAACATTTAAGTTATTTTTGGATGTTAACACTAAGTACTAATTTATAATGTCTCAATATTTTATAAGATCATTTAATATATTTTACAAAGAGTCAAAGCCATTCATAGTAGAGAATTGTACAGTAGCAACATTGGTAAATTGGTATTGGTGCTTAAAAAGCAATATCAGCACTTTCTCATCAGAATGTTGTTTCCTGAAATATCAGACAGAGCATATCTTGTATTCTCTGTTTGGCATGATTGAAAATCCTTTTGATGAATGAATGAAGGATTGGTAGTCCATCACTTCATTCACTTGTTTTCTGGCTGTATGATGTTTGTGACATATTGTCAATCTACGTTTCTATAATTACTTTAGTTTTCCGATTCACTTGAAATGCTTTCCTAGCCTGCATGAAATTAATGACAATGAATCAATTACAGCACTGGTTTGCCATTACCACAATAATGATCATTTTGGCCTTTTATTTGATTACTCTTGGCCATCATTGTTAGTTTCAACAAGAATTTTTTGTTTTAACAGGTTGGGTTCTTGTTAATCTTAACCTATTGAAATGGTTGGAGCACAAAAAATATGCTTACCTCTCTTTCCCAATCCGTACATGCATTTACTGTAACCAGTGCTATCCCTTGAACAGAAAGTCCACATATTATTCCCATCCAAAGCCCCTGTCAATGCCAATTTCATTTTAGTAAGCACTAACACCCAATAAAAAAAAAAAATAGCAAACATTGCACCCAACAATTACAATTTGGGAGAAAAAAGCTTACCATCCCACCAATATGGAAGACAAAGGCAAATAGGACAGCAGAAGGAATTCCCACAACATAATAAGCACCTAGGTTTATAAATGCACATAGATTTTGCCAACCACACCCTCTGGCAGCTCCTATAGAAGCCAAACCATATATTAAAAGAAAAGCATTAATTAATTACTCCCTCCAGCTCATATTAACTGTCGTTTAAAGTTATGTACAAGTCTTAGAAAATCATTTATTATGCTCATTTCCAAGATAAAATAGTTTCTTTTGACTAAAATACTCTTATTGTAATAAAAGTTCGATGAAAAGACTAATTAATATAAAGTAGTTCAGAATGAGATATCAATAAATAAGGGTGTTATTGGAAAAAAAGTAATTAATAATATCTTGAAATTTTAAAGTGGCAAATAATTTGAGTTTGAGACAAATTAATATTCTAAGCAGAACACTTAATATGAAACGGAGGAAGTAGTATCGTAGAGTTTATGAGCAATAGCAACTTAATAATCATATGATGACAGGATTTTGGTTGGTATGAAGAATAATAACCTGAAAGCACACACTGGAAACCATCTAGGAAGTCAGACAGTGCCAGCAAAGGCATCATCTTGGCAACATATTTGATAACTTCATCTTCATTGCTGTAGAGCTTTCCCCAAACATTCCTTACCAAAATGGTAACCAATCCCACTGTTGTACCCTCTATTATGGCAATTACAATCATGACACGGAGAGCCAAAACTGCACCTTGTGCATTCCCACCACCCAGTTCATTTGAAACTCGTGTGCTTCAGTGATACTACCAATAAGTCAATAACTATAACAGAAGAAAAATCCATGCCAAAATGGAACAAGCTTGCATCACAAGTATGCAAGCATTATTAAAAAAAAAAAAAACATTTATTGTCACTGACCTTATGGCACCGCCAAGACCAACAGAGATCATATATACCATCCAACATGTATTAAGGCTGCAAAAAAAAACTTTGCATATGATGAAGTCTTTACTCTTTGGAATAAGGGATCAATGAGTTACCGATTTATTTTGACACCGCATTTTTGCTAAAACACTCTCAAAAAGTGACTTTTTCTGGAAATTTATTTCCGGGCGGCACAAAATTGTCCGGATATTTCCGGAGTACGAAAAGTATACGTTCAGAAGTTTACTTTCGATAGGAGTATAGGCTAGCAAAAACGGGGTGTTAATAGTTACTCCCTTACCTTATTGATAATACAGATGTCTCTAGTTGTGGTTTTGGTAGAAGGCCAGAGAGAAGAACAACCATCTCAAAGGACCAATATTCCAAACTGTCAAGAAAATTTGACCCCAAAAAAAAAAATGTCAAGAAAACAAACTTAGGAAAATGAAAAACAAAACATGGGAGGCTAGCTATATCAAGAAAAAGGATGAGTTTTAAATTACCATATCATAACTGCTGAAGCCACTGCAAGCTTTAAAAAACTGAGAATACCATTCAAGGCTTCTTTGGAAACTCCATTCCAAGTTGATGCACAAGCTGGAGCAAAATTTATGTAAATTACCAACATTAACACATTAACCCAATAGGACAAGCTGATTGCCAAGGCTGCTCCTTTGCTTCCTAATTCATATTCAAAAACAAAAACACAACAAAAGACAACATGCACCAAAGTTGTGATTCCAGAGCTAATCAGCATTGGAAGAACATTGTTTTGGGTCTGTAGAAATCTGTTGAGGCATTGAAGGACGCCATAAGCAAAAAGACCAGGAATCATCCACCGATTAAATATTCCAGCTTCTGTTGATATCTCATGGTCTTGGCCTGTTGCTACCAAAAGGTTGCTTGTGTAAAACCAAATTAATGATAAGGGAATGCTCAACCCTAGAAGGACAAGCATTGCCCTTTGTGTGTGAACTCCTAGCATGTGATATTGCCTGGCTCCATAGGCTTGACCACACAGTGTCTCCAATGCACTCCCCATTCCTAACTTCAAAGACATGTTTCAAACATAGAAGGTTCAGGTATGCTTTCAGACTAAGTTCAACATCTATTATTCTATTATTTATTTATTTATTTAAGAAACTTAACTATACTAGGAACACGTGGCAAAAGCTCATCCATCCATTTTCCTGTCAAAAACTATTTTTCCAACAAATAAGTTTCGTTGTTGAGCACGAGTTTTCTCAGCTATGATTTGAAGAAATTGAACAAAACCTACTTACCAAAACACTATAACCAGTGACTGAGGCAAAGGAGTTGCCTAAGGAAGCACCTGAAAGAGGGAGTTTACCAAGATGACCAACAAACATAATGGATATCATTTGTAAGCTATATTGCAGCAAACTAACTGCAATAAGAGGCGCTGCTAGCCATAGTTGCTTTTTAACTTCCTCAATAACATCTTCTCTGCGGCAACAACATTGGTTAGATGTCTGGGCATCGAGTTCATTGTTTCTATGTTGGTTTGAACACAGTGGTGCCTCAAGATTCGATTTGTCTGATGTTTCCATTGTCAGCGAGAGGACAAGACATTCATTCAACACCACTGAATCTATCAAGATTTATGTGAGTTTACGTCTTTTTCACTAATCAATAACATAATTGTAAGTCCAATCCCATCCCAATTATTCTTAATATTAAAATCAAAATGTTAGTACCATTTATAAGAGGACAAAATCCAAACTTGTATCACATAGTAAAAGAAAATTAATGGCTTGGCTGTAGTCCAATTCAATTAAGCCGTATGACAATCTTAGGTTTATTTTATTTTATTTTTTAAATAAAGTTTCTTAACTTTTTATAATTAAACAAATTAAGTTTTTTTAATTAATTTGACGTACAATTGTTAATGAAAACAATTAACATGACGTACGATTTTCAGATATTTCATAATATATTATTGATTTGATCATATAAAATGACTTCCTATGACATATAAGATTAAATAATTTAATAAAAAATAAAAAGATAATTATTTTTTTTTGACGCAATAAAAAGATAATTAATAAATCATAAATTTAAATATATTTAAATCTTACATGTCATGACAAGTATTTTAGACAATCAACTCAACAATATGTCACGTCACATATGAAAATTATATACCGCTAGTTATTTCAAATAGCAATCGAATGCTTCTTATGAAAAAAAGAGTAACGATATTCTGAGAACCAAAATTTGACAACTTTTGCAATAATTTTTAAGTGGTTAATACAGTTCAAATACGTGGTTAATTATGTTTAGTAAATGGTTAATAAATATATTAGGTGTTGAAACTAATTAACCATCAACGGACCTTTATTAACCACAAATTTGAACGTGATTAACCACGATTTTCAGATACTCAAATCTACATGTAGTTGAACACTTGGAACGTGGTACAAATTCGTGGTTAATTACGTTTAAATTTGTGGGTAATAAAGTTACGTTGATGATTAATGAGTTTCAAGACATGCTATATCTATTAACCATTTACTGAACGTATTTGAACTGCATTAATTATTTAAAAATTGTCTCGAAAGTTGTCAAATTTTGGTTTTCAAAATATCATTACTCTTGTCTTTCGATTCATTACAAAATATCCCAAAGGGCAGGAATTCACTTCAAAGAAAGAGGATTTTGCTCGTTATGAATAGGCATGTAATGGTAGGTTGGGAAGCGATTTTGCGATCCATGAGAAAAAGCGACTCGGGCTTGAAAAGCAGTCCCATCCTTGCAGTCGGGTTTCCAAACCCGCCCCGCCCGCTCACAAATTATATTTATTAAAAAAATTATAAAATCATTAAACAAGAGTTTAAACAAGAGTTTATAAAAAATTTTATTTTTCGAAAACTATATAATGGGCCAAGAGTTTATAAAATCATTAAAATTATAAAATTATATTTATTTTTTTTTCGAAAACTGTAGTTTCATTCATTAAACACCACAAAAATGGGCCAAGCCCATACACAACTAGGCCCAAGTACAGGAAAACACAAAACAAGAGAATAATATCACAACCCTCTGAAAGTTGATGCCCATTTTAATTTTTTAACATGCTTGGAAACGGACATAAATTACAAATTATCCAAATAAAACAACTACAACAAACTACATCACAAATTACAAATTAAAGCATTACCAACAAGGGGAGTAAGTAACAACCACAAAGTACATTACAAATTCCAAATTAAGCATCACCAAAATACATTACAAACCAACATATAAATAACAATCAATGTTACAAATTCGTTAAATAACAAGGCAACTAACGATCCTCTTCAACAAGTGAAGTAACACCACTAACCAATTCACCTGTATAAAAAAAAACGAAAGTTAAATTATAAACATTAGCTTGATAAAATGTGAAGCAAATAAAATAGATAAAATAATACCTTCATCATCAGACTCCATTTCGTTGAGTAAAGTAGCAAAATCGTTGGCTACTTTAGAATTAGAACCACCTACAAATATAAAATCCGATACAATATAAAGAATCAGTTAAGATATACAAACTTAATTTGTCATTTCATAAGATATTTGAAAGAATTTTTATTTAAAACTTACCTCCAAAACAGTAGCAACCCCCAATATATCATGAACGACACTCCAATACTTATCAAACTTGTCCGACATCTTTTGTGCCATTTGTTTAACCAATTCATTAGGGTCACCAATCCACTTAGATATTTCCAATTTTATCTCACATATCTTAGGAAAATCTGATTTGCGGTGAGTTGGATACTTTGTGCGAAAAAAATCTTAGTGATAGAATTGAACACTTCCAATTTTTTCACAAATTTCTTTTGCAAATTTCCACTTTGTGAACTAGTTGGCAAACAATTGTCTTGAGAATCACGTTGTTTTAACCGAATCAATACGTCACGATATAAAGCGGCAACCTCGAGCATATTGTAAGTGGAATTCCATCTGGTGGGACAATCTAAACCAAACTTCTAGTGCAAGAGACTGAATTGTTTGTTGTCCTCAAATTTTTCCTTCCTTTTAGGTGTGGCAATCCAATCGACACACTATCTCTAATCTTTTCTATCCCGAGTCTTTCACTATTTCCAACCCATCTTTTACTATCAAATTCAATATATGTGCACAACAACGCATGTGAAATAAGGACCCGTCCCTTAACAAAGTGTTTAAGCGCAACTTATCCTTAACTTTGCTAACCCATGGCATCATTTGTGCTACAATTATCTAAAGTGATAGTGGACAATTTCGTATCAATATTCCAATCCATCAAACACTTTCGACCAATGCATTAGCAAGTCTATCACTAGTGTAAGGGCTGGAAATGTAAATGAACCCTAACATAATAAGATTCACAGTTCAATCATCATATCATATAAACACACTACTAAACAAGATGTAACATAAAAATTATAAAAACAAGAATTTATTAATACCTCAAAATGTGACTAGTTAAAGTCCAAGAGCCATCAATGTAATGCGTGTGACCATATACCCCCTTTTGATTGCCTTGATCACATGTCGATGTAATTGCTACTCGCCTTCAAAAGCATCCAACAACTTCAAGGTCATCGATCTCTCGAATCATACACTTTGAATATCTCCTTTTTGATAGTGTTTCGACAAGGGACTTGAAATAATGGTTGGAGAGCGGATGAATATCTCTTAAAATAATATGATCCACTATTGAAAGTGGATATTCATGCATAATTATTGCATTTGCAAGCTCTTTCCTTGCATTCTCAAGATCATAAATTCCGGCACCCAACTCATTCTTACCATGCAAAAGCCTTGGGCATAAGAAATGTTTGCCACTTTACTATTGTTTCCTCGCATGCTAATTTTGCGTTGAACCACGGATATCCATGTGTTGGTGCAAGTGCCTTGTTCCATTTTTGATTTTCCACCAAGATATTTCTTGCGATTTACATTGAGCCTTATCTTCTCTGTTAACTTTAGTCTTGATAAAATGGTCCCATACAATACTTTTAAGCTCTGCGTGTTTGTCTTGTCTCCTCCAAATTATCTGCGGTCTCCCCTGGCGTGCTCTCGGCCTTCCTGAGGTGTGCTCGGCCTCAGCACGAGTGCTCTGAGTCTCACCGAGGTGTGCTCCCGATCTTAGTGCCTTGTACACTTTCTGTGAAATGAGTAGTTGAGAATTACCAATATACGCCATATCCATAACCTGTTAAATTATACATACATACATACAAAATCAGTCTACGATAAATCAAACACTTCATTTTTTCTCAATCATGCAAAATCAGCTGACTCCTATTTTCTTATCAACTAGAAATCGCATGAAAAGCGAACCAAGCAAAAATCAGGGGACACTTCTCCATCTATAACATAAAATCACACATTCTTAATTAACCATGGAAGCACTATTGCACTTTCTCACATCAGCAGAGACACATATTTGATCTACAGGAAGAAAAGGAAAGCAAAAAACAAATCAAGGAAAATATATCACCAACAATAACCGCTTTCTTGAACAAGGCGTGAAAGAATTCTAAGGCACAAACAAACACAATGTAACAAGCTATGTTCGAGAATCGAGAAATTTTCCCAGTTATGTTCCAACAAACAACACAAAACTCAATTTCTCAATCGAATTAATCTCCCAAGATTAGTAGTATCTAATATTCCCGCTATTTCTCCTCTGTATAACAATACACTACAAGTCTACTTGAGACACTTCATTTTTCTCAATCATGCAAAATCGTGACCATCGATGTAATGCGAATTAATAAGAAGTATTGCAAAGATTTCACATATTTCTACACTACAGCTAAATCAACTCTCTGCACTCTTCCCACTTTAACAGATAAGGCATATCCTAACTAATAAGTCCTTTCCCCAAATCTATTCAAAAAAATATTTTTACATCCTTCATAGAAATAAGCATTTATATTGTACCAAAAAAATAAAAGAAATAAGCATTTATTAGAAGCGAGAACAATCTGAGAGAAAGATAAAAGGTACTGGTGCTTAGTGGTAGCCTTCGATAGCTCTGGTCTTTTTGGGGCCGAGAAGATCCAAAGCGGTACTTCTTCTTCTTATAAAGCTTCCCTCATTTGTTTTTGTAGAAATCCTTTGTCGACTGCGCTTATCGAGAGCCTAACAACTTTTACGCATCCAAACAACAAAAACAATCAAATTTGAAGAAAAAGTTGAATGCCATATCAATCGATTAGAATAGAGAGTGAGAGAGCATACATCTTGGAGAAACTTGTTTGGGGGCTCCACAGGTGACCTTAGCGACAGTGATTAAATAAGAGCGGAGAAAGTAGCGGAGATGTGAGTCAAGAGAAGAGAGCGAAGATGAAGAGCAGCGAACGGGACGAGTGAAAGGCAGTGGCGGAGATGAAGAAGAGGCGAACTGACACCGAAGAGAAGAGAAGCGAAAGAGATGAAATTTGAGACTTGAGAGTGAAGAGATGAAATTTGAGCGGCCGCAAGAAACGATCTGAAGGGAGTAGGGTTTATTCGAAACCATGTTTACTTAATATATATATAAGGGGTATTTTGGTAATTGTATACTAGCGGCTAGGGTTAGACTCGACGATTATTAACATCCCCGCCTTCGCCGCTGACTTTTGTGGCCGGGAAGCCGAACCGAACGAACCCGGTCCAAGCGGGTTTCTAAAGTAAAATCAGTAAGGGTTGGGTGGGCCCATGGTTCGAGCCGTTATCGTGCCTAGTTATGAAGCACTAGAATTGGTCAATATATAGAGGATAGAGATCTGGCTTTGGGGTTTCCACGGTACTTTTTGGCTGGTCCATTAAAGACCAGTGCTGCTCCAATTGAATGCTGGATTTACATACAAACTTGGTTTGTTTAATTGAAATTTTGAAAGATTTGATTAAAAAAGAAAATATTGGAGGCCAAAGGGCATTTAAACTATCCCATAAAAAAGTGCATTTAAACTAACGCTAATAATAAATTTGTAAGTGCGCATGTAAATGGCTTAACATTAGTGTTGTAGTTTGTCTTTGCTTTCCTTATTCAATAATTAAAAAAGATAGTCAATGTTTGAAAAATTAGCAGCATTCTTTTGAACGTTTTCAAACAAAATTTGAAGAAGAGACCCCATATTAGTAATTGTCATCAATTCACTAATATTGGAAATAATTTCACCTGCAATCCAAACATCCCTAAACACTGAGTAACTTTCGGTCTCGCCAATTTTATGCCGAAAAGATAAGCTCCGATTTTGGATGATTTTTTTTTTTTTGGTGAACTACGATTTTGGATGATTATACTTCATTCTTTCAAACAGTACTAGTATTTCTACTTAGCAGTGCAATAACAGTGAACTGTTACAATTAATGAGCAGTAATTCGTAATAAATGTTAGGTGATTTAAGGCAATTATTTTAATTCTCTTTCCCTCCCCACGACCCTGTATCATTAGATGTAATTTTTTATAAGCAAAAATTTAGGTGAGTTGGGTCTCATTAAGCTCACTTTAAGACTCAAAGAAGTACTTACTACATATTAGTATTTGCCAATGAAGTCTTCATATTAAAGCGGAATTTGAACTCACGTTTTTGTTGAATATGAGTTGAATTCTTAACAATCGAATCAATTTTCGTTGGCCAATTAGCTGTAATTTTTATTTAACACTAATATAATATACTATACAAATTAATTTTATAATACAATACAAAAAAGAAGAAAACTACTGTAGTACAATACAAACAAGAAGAAAAATCTAGGAATGACTATCAAGATTAGAAGAAAAACAAATTTATAATTTACCAATCAATCATCATACTAGTTTTTTTTTTGTGGTAAGAAAACCATTCAGCATTCCTCGATATTATCATTAAAGTCCATATTCCACGTTTTCGTCTCGTGGTCCCGGATCTCACTCATTCGCCGGCTCAAGCTCATTATCGAGTGAAGAACATAATCACCAGCGACTCCACCGAATCATGCATATCTACTATCTATTTCTATTCTATTGTATAAAATGAAGTTTTGACATTTATTTTTGTCTAAAATAATTTTATTTATTTATTATATTATTATTTTAATATTAAAATAATTACAAAATCACAATTAATAAATACTATCAAAATCATAAATATCTTTTCTTAAATGACTTATCAATTTTGAGTTAGTGTAATCGATTATTATTATTATTTTATTATATAAATTTGACAACTTTTAATTTAATATTTATTATCGATCATATAATGTCTCATGTAAGTGGCTCAGTGGTTGAGCCAAGAGACATGAAGGAGTTGCAAGCAGGAGGTGTATGACTCAGATCCTTGCCACTAACAAAATCACTCTCTTCTCTAACAAACTAATCACTAACATTTGTCTATAAAAAAAACTATCAATTATATAATTCATAATAAATTTGAATTCAAATCTTAAGTATGAATTTAAATTAAATCAAATTGAAGTTAACTAAAGAATCATACTAAAAATATTACTTATTCTATAAACAAATTCATGAAACAAAAATAAATACCTATGTCTCCATTGTTATTTTTTTTGTCTTTATTTTCTCATTTTAAAATAGTCAATTTCTACCCTCATTTTCTTTCATTTTTTCCTTTTTTATTCAATTTCAATGTAGGAATAAAAACAGCCAACACAAATTCTTTTTAAATGCTTTTCATGTTTTGTCTAACATTTAACAATAAAATTTTGTTTGCTGACACGAATTCAGTCATTTAGATTTTATTGTTAATTCCTACTATGAATTCGCCTTAAAATCATATTATTATTTGTATTAGAAATTCATCCATACTATTTTTTCTGCTTTCTTTTTAAAATACCTTTGCCTACTTAATTTTTTACGTGACTAGATAATACTCAAATATCACCTGTATCGCACAGGTTAATACACTAGTTTTTGTATAAAATAGAATAATTAAATTGAAAATATTTTAAAATCTTTGTTTATAAAAAATATTTTATTGATTTTAAAAAAATTAAATATAAATACATATTAATGGTTTTAAAATAAATTGATTATTAATCATAAATATTTTATTAGGCTAAATTATAAAATTGGTCTTCTACGTTTATTTTAGATTTCAATTTAGTCCTGTACGTTTTATTTGTTTCGTTTTGATCCCCTATGTTGCAAACGTTATAACAAGTTGGTCATTTCCGTCACTAAAAACCAATTGTCCGTCAGTATAGGTCTTCTTGTACATTTCAAAATAGACTTTTACCTACGGACAATTGGCTTTTAATGACGGAAAGGATCAATATGTTGTAACGTTTGAAACGTAGGGGACCAAAACGAAACAAATAAAATATAGAGGACCAAATTAAAACCTAAAATAAACGTAGAGGAACAATTTTATAATTTAGCCTATTTTATTATATTCAATGTTTCATTAAAGAAATTTAAGTATCGATTAAAAACAAGAAAAATAAAAATCGCAGTTAAATAATTTAATAAAAAATTATTGTTAATTTAATTTATCAAAGAAATATTTACTTTAAAAAAAGGAAAAACAACTGGATTATAAAAAAAAGAAAAAGAGAAACAACTGTAAATATTATCGCTTATAAAATGTGATGCGAAGGCGACAAGAAAGACCAAAACTAAAATCTGTCATACCGACTCATATCTCTCGATTTGGTCTCCGTCTTCGGAATGATGGGAGAGAGAAGCATGATGGAAGAGAGTCTCTTAGCAAAACAGATTGATGAGAAAACAGAGAGTGAGAAGCAGAGAGTTACTTGGGATGTTTATGTCAAAGAAATGAAGAGGATTTGTCACATAGCAGGGCCTATGGTGGCTGTGATTTCTTCACAGTATTTGTTGCAGGTTGTATCAACGATGATAGTTGGTCACTTGGGTGAGCTCTATCTCTCTAGCGCCGCCTTATCCATTTCCTTTGCTGGAGTCACTGGCTTCAGCTTTCTTGTAAGCTATTATTACTACTCAAACGCTCCATCATTTTATTTTATTTTTACCTATATTAGTAATTTAATGCAAATTTTCTCGATTTCGTTAGCTTCTTTGTCAGCTGTTTATTTATCGACAAAACTTAGGTAAGGTTTTATAGGTGTGATTGGTGTAGTTTTTCTCATAAAATAGATAAATTTGTCTCCCTCTATCTATTTCTTGCTGTCTCTAACATCTCATAACTACTACTATTAAACAAGTTTTTATCCTATTTTGTGAGAAAAACCGCACAATCTACACCTATAAACCTTACCTAAGTTTTCTTTTTTTATTTTCTATTTTTAATCACTAATTAGAAAATGAGCTTGACGTTCAAACAAGTAAATGAAATGGTATCCTTCCTGTTCATAGTCTTTTACCAGAGTTCTTTTGATTTTTTGTCCTTACGTGATGACCTTCTTTTTCAGTTTTCTTTTGTGTGTTGTTAAATTAGTTATAAATAAATAGTTCTAAGTAGGTAGCTCAGTTGGTGAGCTAAGAGACGTTGAAGGAGTCCAAACTGGAAGTCCCAGATTTAAATCCAGGAAATTAACAATTCTAACAATTATTACTACCGACTAACATTTGCCGTTAATTGCCTATAAAAAAAATTAGTTATAAATAAATTTTAATTTATAATAACTTGTAGAAGACTAGGGTTATGAAGAGGCGAGCGAGGCCATTGACAATGAATGAATGAAGTTAGGCAGGAATTCTGCTTACCCCCTTCATTTTTTAAATACCATATTAATTGGGATTTCCGCATTAGATGAAGTATTTTAGATTGTGGAATTTAATTAGTTAAAGATACAAAGCAACATTGACGCTAGACATTGCTATTGATTCAACGGCTCATTAGAAAATAAGAGTCTCAGTTTGTTACAAACTCCTAAGAGTTATGGACAGTGGCTACAATATTTTATGATTGTATTAATGCAAGGATCCATTAAACAAATTGCAATCAATCTATTGGATCGCTAAAATCCGATTACATTGAAGATTTCTTCTAGAACTAGAATTCTCACGCTAACCTTATTCGATTTCTGACAAACCTATTTTTGACAAACATTGGTGCCAAATGTTGTCACAATAAAAATTTAAAATAAATTAAAATAATAAAAAATTATTGTATCAAAATAATAATAATAATAATAAATAAAATCCATTTTCTTTTTGTGGGAAAAAAGCATGGATATTTATGTTGAGCTTAGAATTACTTGTGCCTAATAAATATTATTATATTATGCTCATTCAAAAATATTGAAAAGATAAAAGAGTACTCTATTTAATATGTGAAAATTATCTGATCCCAAAATAAATTGAAAATTACGCACTCAACCTTCAGTGTTGATAATGCAAATATTTCTTCGTGTCTTATTTTTTTCTTATAAATAAACCAGAAACATGTATCCAATTTTACCATCCGCACCTCAAATACAGAAAAACAGAAATGGAATTCTTGTATCTACTACAGTATTTAGCAATTAGCTTGTCTTCTTAAATTATTAACTATTTCTAACATGTTAGCTTGCTCAAAATTATCATTATTTTTCCCTCAGTTACTAATGCATTAGTGATTTGCTCATGCTAACAGATGGGAATGGCTTGTGGACTGGAAACCACTTGTGGACAGGCTTTTGGAGCTAAGCAATATCAAAGAGTTGGAATGCAGACATACACTGCTATTTTTTCTCTTTTCTTGGTTTGTATTCCCCTGTCTTTTATTTGGATCAACATGGAAAATCTACTAGTTTTCATGGGACAAGACCCTCTAATTGCACATGAAGCAGGGAAATTCACCATTTGGCTTATTCCAGCACTTTTTGCATATGCAATTCTGCAACCCTTAGTTCGATATTTCCAAATGCAAAGTTTGCTTCTTCCCATGCTTTTAAGTTCTTGTGTCACTCTTGCTCTTCATATACCTCTTTGTTGGGCACTGGTATTCAAGACTGGACTGAACAATGTTGGTGGAGCAATAGCAATGAGCATTTCAATTTGGTTAAATGTGATTTTTCTTGCATTATACATGAGATACTCTCCTGCATGTGCAAAAACCCGTGCTCCGATTTCTATGGAGCTTTTCCAAGGAATTTGGGAGTTCTTTCGCTATGCTATTCCTTCTGCAATAATGGTTTGGTGATTTATCTTCCTTTTCAACTGAAATTGTTTATATTCATTTCATCAAAAATTATAAAAAATTTCTATAAGCATTATGTTGTACTTTTCCAGAAAATTTCTATAATTAATTTCTTTTTCATGTTGATGACTGCAGCCTTGAGTGGTGGTCATATGAGCTACTTGTCTTGTTGTCTGGGCTGTTACCAAATCCACAACTTGAAACTTCAGTTCTATCAGTTTGGTATGTTGGTTACAATTTTTTTATTTCCATCTTTTTAACCCAATAGTTAAGACTCTTATGTTACTGCAACTCATGATATATCTACCATTCTTCTCTTATGAGATTTTGTAAATTAATGTGATTTTACTATTTCTTTTTCATTTTTCTTTTTCATTTTTCTACAGTCTCAATACCATTGCAACTCTCTATACAATACCATTTGGAATTGGTGCTGCAGCAAGGTTACAAGTTACAACATAATTATTTTCATTCTTAATATTCTACATGCTACCTTTGAACATATATCTAATTAAAATTATCCCTTCTCTTCTCTCATTATAGCACGAGAGTTTCAAATGAATTAGGAGCCGGAAATCCATATGCTGCACGTGTTGCTGTGTTGGGCGCGATGTCACTTGCAGTCATGGAGACAGGCATAGTAAGCGCAACCCTGTTTGCTTGCCGCCATGTTTATGGTTATGTTTTCAGCAATGATAAGGAAGTTGTTGATTATGTCACTGTCATGGCTCCTCTGGTTTGTCTATCTGTTATACTGGACAGCATACAAGGTGTTCTCACAGGTAAAATCCCCTCTTGTCTATCCTTAAAGTTTACATATAAAAAGTATGGTTTTAAATAAAGGTCCGCGAACGCGATCCAGATTGCGATATCATGGTTTTTTTTTATGTCTCTGGGGCCGCGATGTAAGCCGCATTTGACCACTCCATCATATCAAGGATCGCAATGTGATTGATGCCGATAACCGCGACCGCGATTTAATACTTTGCTTAGAAGACAAGCTTTCTCTCACTTTGTTTTACTATTCATTGATTCAGGTATTGCTAGAGGTTGTGGATGGCAACACATTGGTGTTTATGTCAATCTAGGGGCCTTTTACCTCTGTGGGATTCCAGTTGCTGCCTTATTGGCATTTTGGGTTCAAGTGGGAGGAAAAGGACTTTGGATTGGTATTCAAGTTGGTGCTATTGTTCAGTGTGTTCTACTTTCTGTCATCACCAGTTGTATAAATTGGGAACAACTGGTATGCCCTCTAATTACCTTTGTCTTCAAACCCCAAATTTCAACTTTACTGTGCTTGGTTTCATGATGTCAAGGACAATAATGTTTAACCAATTTGGATAAAATTTTCTCTAACACTTCTAGGAAAAGGGGGAAAAAAAATTAAATAAACTTATAATGATTGAGTTTCCTAAATTAGTATCTCATTTGAGTTAAAATCAATTTCTACACCTCAATTTAATATTATTATTATTATTATTATTATTATTATTATTTTATTTTATTTACTAATGCAGGCAATGAAGGCTAGACAGAGGTTATTTGATGTTCAATTTTCAGCAGACAATAATAGACTCGTATGAAAGGCCATTAAGCAAAAGGCCAAATTGGTTACGGAAACAACTGTCCCTTTATTGGAAGTTTGGAAGCAAAGCTTGATTTCTTATTTTAAGTGGATACCATATGAGCATATTCCTTGGTGTATCTGACTAGGAATAGTGGTGGCATTTTTCTCATGATAAAAGAACAAAAACGTTAAGCAATAGTTAAACTAGCGCTGTATGCACGGAATGCCAATTGTTATTTATGTGGTGTCCTTGTATGGGAACCGCTTAAAGAAGATATTATTGGAAATTTAGGTGAATTGAAATTGAATCCGCGAGTTTAGAAAATCTTATGATTAAAATGAAGAATGCGATGTACATTAGTCACCGGCGAAGCCGGTGGATACTGCGCACCAATAACATGGTAACAAAAAAAAAATGAAAAATGCGATTTTTCTAATTTAGAAGTACATGCAACATTGGTCAAAAAAAAATAGAAGAAGTACATGCAACAAATTATCAATTTTTTAATCAACAATTTTAATTTTATAATTTATGAATTGGAATTGGAATTATCCATCTAAATCATATCATTTAAGAATTGGAATTTTAAAATGTTAAGATTTCCTGAACTGATTTTGGAATTTATTATCAATTTTCCTGGAAGCTCAACCTAAGTTGTGATATATCATAAAATTTATCATTTGGAATTTTCTCCCTTTAAAAAACTGGATTATATGTTATCTAGAATACTATTCTAGTTTGGTTATGGCATTGAACTTGAGAAAAATTAAAATACTTTTTGATTGTAATGTGCTCAGCATGCTCTTAAGAATAGAACTTAATTTTTCAGTATCCATGCACATTATGGTGACTTTTTTGTTTGTTGATAATTACACATTACGGAGACTTGAGAGTTGTAATATTATGGTAATATATTATCAATTTTGTAAGGATAAATATTAACCATTGTCATAAATGTTTAATGTAGTATAGTGACTTGAGAGTGATGCACATATTATTAATTTGGGGTAAAAATGAAAAAACATAATTAACATTACATTGAAAAGATAAAATGATATTTATTTTGGGACTTATTTTTCCTTCAAATACGACACTTATTATGGGATGAAAGGAGTATTTCGATGTCATTTCGTCGTGATCCATTTCATGAAAGATTAATTTATCCACATGAAAAACTTATATCCATTTCCATTGGTCCAATTCTCACATAAAATAATGTTGCCCACTTCCATCAACTGTGTTTCAACCATTGCATGACTTAAACTGTTTCATGAGTTTTGTGTGTATCTAATAAAGAACTTGACGAAATAGATCAATAAAAATGAACACGAGTTTTGTCTTTATAAAAAACACAAAGTTCAAATTTTCATAATTGAAAATTGAATGTTACCATTTAACGTGTTATAGCATGTAATAATCAACTGTGTTTCCACCATTACACCCATTTTTAGGGTCCATATTAGGCACCACCTAAATGTTTTAATTATAAAGAAAATAAGTTTCTACCGTATCAACCATCAAATTCAAAGTATTTTTCTTATGAAAAATAATTTTTATGTTTTATTCAAATTAATTATATTTTTTGAATTTTGAAATATTTCTTAATTTTTCGTCAAAAAAATATTTTTTATTTATTATTTTTGAAAATTTACCTAAATTTCACTACTAAAAAATATTTTTGTTTTTTTTCCTAATGTGGGTTTTGCATCAGAAGGTTTTAACGAGGCTTCTTTCGTTTCTTTTGGTTTAAAAAAAACTACCAAAAAATATTGAATTACTAACAAAAATTAGAGATAGAAAAAATGAATATGATCTCCAATTTAGGTGTCTCTAGCACTTAGAACGCTAGGAAAAAAACAATTAGAGACGAATTTTATTTTTTTTGGGTCTCTAAATTACATCGGCAATTTAACATTTTATAGTGTGTTTAAAAATGTTTGAAAAATAATTTTAATTAAAATATTTAAATAATGTCATCCGGAGTTCTTGTTGAGATTTTGTAATAACAACTGGGTTAAAGTTTAATAGGGTGTGTACCACATGTAATGTGTTCTTATATTGTCAAAGTGTTCTTCCTATTATTAATGTTTCTTGTTTAAGTACACATTACATGTGTTCTTATATTATATATGTAATGTAATGTTTACCATATCCACATCCACATGTAACGTGTTTTTATATTATTTAACAATTTTAAATACTTTTCTTCTTGTTATATATTTATTTATGTTTTATTCAAATTAATTATAAATATTGCTTATAATTCTATATATTTCTAATTTTATATCCTCAAAATTTATCTAAATTCAAAATGTTTGAAATAATTTTATTTAAAATATTTTTTTTGTTGAACAACGGGCCCAAAGAACATAAGAAACAACAACATACCGGGGTATAAAGACCCCACTGAAATCACCTAAAATCAGGATATTCAGCTTTGGGGGAGGGGTGTCTAAGAAATGAATACCCAGGGGTTGGGACACACCCCACCCCGCTAACCAGTCCGCACACGAATTAGCTTCTCTGTAAGCTTGCTTGAAGGATATAATCCAATCCTTAGTTATCCGCTTCTGATCCTCTGGATAAAATTGCTCCTTCTACACTTAGTTGAATTGTTGTTAATAATGTTGATAATAGCGGCGTTGTCAGATTCCACCAGGACTTTCCTAACGCCGTAATTCCAAGTCATCTTGAGCCCAAATACCACTCCCCACAACTCGGCAACAAAGGCATTAGTCAGGCCAATTTTCGCCCCAAAGCCTCTCATCACTACAACAGATTTGTAGAAAAATGGCGCCCTTTAACTAGCGTTATCCACTAAAAGTGCTAGCTTAAAAAACTCGGAACTCGTCTCTAACGCTTTTTTAGAAAAACGCTAGCTTTAGTCAACTAATTAGCTAGCGCTTTTCCTGAAAAACACTGGTGATTGTATAATGGCACCTTCGCTAGCGCTTTTTCAGAAAAGCATTGTCTATCTTTCTTCTTCGCTAGCGCTTTCCCAGGAAAGCGCTGTCTTGGTTGCATCATCACTAGCGCTTTTGAAAAAAAGCGTTGCCTATTCTCTGAATTAAAATCATGTATATCCTCCTGTTACAATTCATTTCTCTTACGCGCGATATATCTTCCCTCTCTTTCGTCTAAAGAACAGAACAGTGCCTCTGTCATCTCTGCCTCGTCTCCGTCTCTGTCTATCCTCTGTCGCTGTGTCGCGCCTCCGTCTCAGACCCTCAGTGCCGCCGCTCTCTCCCTCTCGACCCGTCACACAAGTTCATCTGCCTTTAAAGTTCTCCACCGTGTCGTTCCTCCTTCTTCATCGCCGTGGTGGCGTTTTAAGGTTCTCCACTGCGTCGTTCCTTCTTCTTCGTCGTCACCACTGTGCAGTCGCACCCTATCTCTTCTTCCTTGTTAATCTGAAGCCCAGGTAAATCTCCTTCCCACTTTGCTCTCTCTACCCTAACTTTATTGCTTCCCTTGCTCTTTCGCTTTGCTACTGGAGTTTTCAGTTTTTACTGCTAAATACCTAAATGCTAACGCATATATGGGATTGAGTTCCTAGTCTAGTTTGTGCATTGACTTTCTTGGTTTCAGTTTTGGGGTAGAACTTGTTAGATTGAGCAAAGATTGTTAGATTGAGCAGAGATTGTGATGGTTAATTAGAACTTGTTAGATTGTTAGTTTTGGTTTGTTGCTCAATCCTAGTTTTGGTTTGTGCATTGAATTCATTGTGCATTTTCATTGTGAACGACCGGATGACATTTATAATGATGATAAAAACCAAGTGCGTCTCAACTCAATCATGCTCTGTTTCTCCACACATCCTAAGCCTAAAAAAATTGTATTTTTTCATTACCATTAATTATTAAGCTTTTTTTAGATGATACTAGTTTTTGTTATGTGGCCTGTAGTAATCTTGCCGAAACCTGAAACTTATTCAAATATTGCGAGATCCTTACTGCTGCTATGCACTATTTCTTCTGGTATGGCTGTGTTTTGAGCTTGCTGTGATACATAGGTGCATGAATCTGATTAGATAATAATTGGAAAGTGGGTAATTATTGAAAATACAAATAGGTCATGAATTTTTTTTTTGATAAAATATGTAAAAATTGCAGATACATGGCTAATTCCGGACATGATAATGATGCTTATGAGAGTGATGCTACAACGACCCAAACTGTGAACCGCCATCCCCGTGGACCGACATACAAAAAGAATATCATCCGAGCTAGGAGTAGAGGAGAGATACAAGTGGTAAGATAGTTACTAATTAATATAATTAGTTGTTTTTATCTATTTATTATCTAATGTTGTACGCTTAATTTTTTTTTTTTTTAGGTTTCATGGAATGCTAGAGGTCAACTCATAGGCAAAGGTGGCAGAGATTTAAAAAGTTTCATTGGAATTCAAGTGCGAATGACGATTCCATGTACGTTTAGTCGTTGGTTACAGAAAAATAACGTAGTTTTGGATAGATGCAAAGAGGAGCTTTGGGCTGAGATAAAGGTATATAAATTAACATTGATCATTTGTATTTCTTCTCAGTTGTGTAAATATACTTACCCTACCATTTTGTTTATAATGTATTTGCAGAAAACATTTGATGTTGACGACACCCGTAAGGACATCATAATGAAGATTGCCGAGAAATCTCATCAGACTTTCCGAGCATGGTTGTCTAAGCGGGTGAGAGATGAAAAAGGGAATATTAGACCTAATCCTCCATCATTGTATGCATCAGTCATAGGTGTGGACGCTGGACTGATTTTGTAGCAAAACACACCAGATCCTGAATTTCTGGTATACTTATACATGTCCCTACTTGTATACCTGTATATGTATGTCAATACTTGTATATTTAATTGTTGTCGTTCCTAATCACATTTATATGTTTGTCTATATAGAGAACAAGTAACGCAAATTGGTAGAGAGCATTAAATCCTCCTTACCCATACAAAGGATGGGTTAAGGGGGTATTCGGACATTGAGCAAGATCTGGTATGCAGAGTAACCTTAAATTATATGTACAACTGGTGAATTTGAGCATGTCTGTAGAGTAACGTAATTAACACTGATGAATTTCACTTTTTTTTAATATGTATAGATGAAGCAAGCAGTAGAAGAGGATTATGCAACCTCAAAATCAATCGATTGCCATGTCTTGTGGATAGAAGCCCGCTAAAACAAGGATGGTGAGATTGAAAACCCCTCAACTGCGGAAGTGTATGAAAAAATTGTAAGTATGATAGATTAAATAACATTTTCATTTGCAATTTTCTTATGAAAGTGATAATACTTAACAATCTTTGTGAATAACATTTGTGTCTCAGGATGCCCTAACACAGGAGGGTATGTCACAGGGGGTGACACAGACATCCTTTCCCAAGTCATCCCCATTAAAGAGTATCCAGGACGTGTAAGGGGTGTGGGATTTGGGGTCCCACAGAAAGCTATCTTTGGTCCACCGAAGTACGCAAGAAAAGATGAAAATGAAGACTTGAGGCAGATGATAGCCAAACTCTATCAGGAGGTCCAAGAATTGAAAAAGGGGCAACATCAGGACAAGGGACCAGTAGGAGAGCATCAGGACAAGGGACCGATAGGGGAGCATCAGGATGGTAGCGCCAAAGATAGTTGCACTCTAAAGTTACACAAGGTAATAAATCAAATTACTTCAAAGGCAGAGTTTGGTTGATTAATTAGTATTTGTGAATTGTTAATTAGTATTGCATGGAAACTTGTATATCTTGAAATTGAAACTTGTATCATGCATGCTGAACTTTTGCTTATATAATTTGGTGTTAGAGTAGATCATGACTTGTATAGTGACTTGTGCTGACTAGTATATGGTAATTTTTTATTGTTACAGGTATTAGATAAATTTTGGAATGTCCATATTTTTTGGAAGACTCTGACAAAATTTTGTTAGAAATTCAAATTGAAGTATTCAAATATTCTAGTTTAATATTATTGTGGATCTTGATTGCTTAAGAAACCGATGGAGGTGCACGAGCCTAGTTTACCCATGGATGGATGCACTCTTAAGTCACCCGAGGTAATAAATCATTAGAAATTGTCGGTACTTGTATGTATTGTATCAATGATTTATCATTTAATATTTTGTTTATCATTGGTTTAGGACTTCAAAGACTGTATGCTATATTTATCAAGCCCGTCTCGAGGGGTTGGTAAGGGGATTTGCTTCACTGATTTAAGTGCCACATTGCACAATCGTCCATTACCTATCCATCATTGCAAGGTTAGAGTTGACTTTGCAATTGAAGATGATGCACTATTGCATGTACCACATGAGGGGGCAGATATCATGACAGTGGGACAGACAATAGGTACTTATGTGACATGACCGGTAAAACTCGTTGTAAGTGTCGTGCTATTTTTTAATAAACATGATTCGTTATCATAATCATAATATATTTATAAAATTATGTGGTCACTAACTCTTGCAAAATATATAAAAACCCATAAAATCCAAAGCCAATGACAAGGAGAAGGAGAAGGGAAAGGGCAAGCAGCAAACATTTGGGTCTTGTACATCCCCAGTAAAGCCTGTGGACAAATCTCAACATTCCCCTCTTAAAGCAAAATTCCTTAATTATCTGAAAGTTCATGCTTAAACAAGGATGACAATAACCGGAGAACAAATCCAAATTACAATGGAAAAAAATATTTTCGGTTATGAATCTCCATTATTTCTCAGTGCTAAGGATGAACTGGCAGAAGTTTTTACTGATGGAGCATAGGTCAGTCAAACTGTAGTTAGTGTATATATCAGATACAACATCCAACTTTAAAGTATACATTTTTTTTATTCTTTCACCTAATATTGAAGTTATTGTTAATCCATTAATTTGTATACGTTTTAATTATATTCAAGGTACTTGTATGACGCGGTACTGATCCCAGAAGAATGGACCGAGAGGTTTGTGTTCTTATGCCCAGATAAAACAAATTTTCGATATAAATATGAGAATATGGTGGACTATATATCTGAACGCTTGGCAGAAGCGACGAAGCCAGGTGTTGACACCTTGTTTTTGTCGCCGATTAACCTGGGGTGACTCATTTATTCATTTATTCATATATATATATATATATATATATATATATATACACATATACATATAACGATACTAAATTTTGTGAAATATGATTACCTGCTAATTAGGATTTCCTTATTCAACATTTTTTAGGGCCCTTTGGGTATTGTTAGTGATCAATCCCCGGGATGACACGATGTACTATTTATGTTCTTTGCGTACTCCTTTGAGCAACGACAAGGAAATGACGGATACGTTCAATCAGTAAGTATATATATGCATGTATTGGAATGAGTTTTGAATGTGAAATTGAGGTTGAAAATTTATGCACTAATTAATATATCTAATTGTGTGTTATTATGACTCAGGGCTTTGACAATTCATCAAGGACATCGGACACTACACAAGTCCCGATTTTCTAAATCATCCAAGACAACGACTAAGTGGATTCCTATAGAGGTATTATCAAAATTGTTATGCAATTATTTAGTTTAAAAAATTAAAATTATTTATTTCTAATGTTTTTGGTTTTTTAGTGCCCCCGCCAACCAAACTCCAATGATTGTGGCTATTACGTTATGAAGTTTATGAAGGATATTGTTGTTCATAACTAAATGCAAATCCCAAAAAAGATATGTAATTTTTGTTCTAATTTTTATAAAATACTTACTCTTTTATTTGACCATTTGCGTACTTAAACTTTAATGTGATTTATTTATCATTTCGCAGTATATTCCTGAATGTAAATACAATTCGTATTCTGATGTTCAAATTGCTCAATTCAAGGAAGAGTGGTGCAAATATGTGGCTGAGAAGTTTGTTTTAAGTATATGATCATTGTGTATACACATTATTATAGTGTTAGTTAGATATATGTTATTGGCCCATGTGAGGCATTAATTTTGGTTGGCATTGTTTGTTGTATTGTTGGTTGGCATTATTGTATTGTTTATTTTGGTTTGCATCATTGTAAAATACTGCAACTGTAAAAAAAAAGGAAAAAAAAGAGAGAATAGCTAGCGCTTTCTTGAAAAAGCGCTAGCTATTGTTGATAATAGCTAGCGCTTTTTCAAAGAAGCGCTATCTACACTACTAATAATAGATAGCGCTTTCTTGAAAAAGCGCTATCTATTACTCCTTCCGTCCCATTTTATATGTCGTTTTAGTAAAATAGTCTTGTCCCAATTTAATTGTCGTTTTACAATTTCAACGAATCATTAAATTTTTTTTCCTCTTTTACCCTTTACTAGTTTAATGTGTTATCATGGGAAAGAGTGAAAGTAGTTGTAATGTAGACTTAATTAATAAAGATATATTAGGAAATCAAATACTATTTTTTTGAATTCTATAACATTAATTATATTCCTTAATTCTTGTGCATAACCTTAAACGACATATAAAATGGGACAGATGGAGTATCAAACATAGATAGTGCTTTCTCAAAGAAGCGCTAACGATTCCAGTTATCACTAGCGCTTTTAGAACGCTATCTTTAAGAACTTAGATCACTAGCGGCTGAATAGATAACGCTTTTAAGCGCTAGTGAAGACAACAAAATAAGCGCTATTTATTTCGTTTTATGTTGTAGGGCATCCAACTACCATTATCGGTCCCCAGTAGCCCCCTTACATTCAGCTTGATTCGAGTTCCCCAAAGAGGCCCCATCCGTATTAAGCCTGTGTCAGCCCAATTCCGGAGGGTACCATCCGATAAGAATATATTCACGCTTATTGAGGATTGTCTTAATGCCCATATTAGCCTGCTGAATCTGCAAGGCCCAATCCATAACCCAAACACATAAATCTTTAATTTCATCCGGAGGTTCTTGATGAGATATTGTAATAATAACTAGGGTAAAGTTTAATGGTGGCGTGTACCACATAAATTGTTCTTCTATTATTGTAAAATGTGTTCTTATATTGTGTAATTATTGTGATGCACATGTAATATTATTCCAAGACCAAAACTTCCAGACGGTTGAGACAAACACAAAAAGTTAAAATCTCGTAGGTACTACGTGCTACTCTATACCACTGTACATTCAAATATTTACACAAAAAACCATACAAAACGCCTTATAGATCTCTCTAGCTTTTCTATGGGCTTCAGGGCTTGTGTGTACCATAGAGATAGAGAAGATATGGAAAAGGGTCTCTTAGAGAAAGAGAGGGAGGGTGGTTCAGGTTCAGGCATAACATGGGGTGTGTTTGCTCAAGAGGCGAAAGGGGTTGGTTATCTAGCAGGGCCTATGATTACCGTGACTTTGTCACAGTATTTCCTACAAATTATCTCAATGATGATGGTGGGCCACTTGGGTAAACTTGCTCTCTCTAGCACCGCAATTGCCATCTCTCTTTGTGCTGTCTCTGGCTTCAGTCTTCTCGTGAGTCTTCTTTTCCCTATGCCTTTTGCTTGTGAGTTTTTATTTGAAAATAGCTGAGAACCCGTGATCAGGATGTGTGGGAAAGGAAAATGGAAAGAAAAATGAAAGCTGTATTGGAAAATAGTTCTTGGCAGAAAACGATGAATGAGTTTTTTTGTTAGTGTAGTTAAGTTTTTTAAATACCGGACTCAATTATAAGTAAAAAAGTGCTCATGTTTGGTGGTCCCAGATATAAGTAAATTTCAACTAACCTATCTATATTTAATGTCATTGTTCCAAAAATACCTTTAAATTAATACCAGACTCAATTATAAGCAAAAAAACACTGATGTTTGGTGGTCCCAGATATAAGTAAGTTTCAACTAACCTATTCATATTTAATGTCATTGTTTCAAAAATACCCTTAAATTAATTCAGCTTTCGTTTTTCAAGGAAAGTTGTGAGGATCATTATGATTAATGGTAGTTTAGTAAATGTAGTTCTTATTTTATAAGAAATCAAGAAAATTAAATGCATTTAATTATCATTCTTAATCGGTGTGAAATTATGCATTTTTGCTTATAATTGACTCCGGAGCGGTTAATAGATAGATAGATAGATTAATTGCATTTTATCTTGGTAAATATCAAACAGTTTGGAATGTCATGTGCACTGGAAACTCAATGCGGGCAGGCATATGGAGCAAAGCAATATAGAAAATTTGGTATTCAAATTTACACTGCTATCGTCTCTCTTATTTTAGCTTGTATTCCTCTCTCTCTTTTGTGGATCTACTTGGGGAAGCTACTGAATTTACTTGGCCAAGACCCTTTGATTTCACAAGAAGCTGGAAAATTTGCCATTTGCATGATTCCTGCTCTCTTTGCTTATGCAACACTTCAGACCCTAGTTCGGTACTTTTTGATGCAAAGTTTGATTGGTCCCCTCGTTATAAGTTCTGCTGTTACCCTTTGCTTCCATGTAGCTTTCTGTTGGCTACTAATATTTAAATCTGGATTAGGTAGCTTAGGAGCAGCATTTTCTATTGGTACTTCATACTGGTTGAATGTGATTTTACTTGCATTTTATATGAGATTCTCTGCTGAATGTGAAAAGACTCGGGTTCCAATTTCAATGGAGTTGTTCCATGGAATAGGAGAATTCTTCCGCTATGCTATCCCTTCAGCAGGAATGATTTGGTGAGTTCCCTCTTCTTACATATGGTCTTTTATTTTTGTGTTTTTATTACCCCCTTTAATTTTTCTACAGTGGTTTGTTAATTTCTTACATATTTTTATAATTGCAGCCTTGAGTGGTGGTCATTTGAGCTGCTAACTTTGCTTTCTGGTCTTCTACCAAATCCAGAGCTTGAAACTTCAGTCTTATCTATATGGTACAACTTTTCTTAGTCTTTTAGGCATGGATGACTTTGTGTGTTTTGAAATTTGTATTGAAATTGTTACTCATAGTCAAATATAAGTGGTGCTAATTTATTGTTAATTTTTTTTTTGACCAGTTTATCAATCACCACAACAATCTATACAATACCAGAAGCAATTGGCTCAGCAGCAAGGTTTTGATTCACATCAGTCATAACCCTATTAATTTGTGCATATACATATTTTTGTACAATAGAAGTAAAGCCATTTCTTTCTTTCTTATTGGTTTCTCTTTTTTGGTGTGTTATTCAGCACTAGAGTTTCAAATGCATTAGGAGCTGGAAGTCCACAAGCAGCGCGAGTGTCTGTTTCTGCTGCTATGACGCTTGCAGCTTCCGCGGCTCTTTTGCTGAGTTCGATCATTTTTGCCTGTCGACAGGTTTTAGGTTATGTATTTAGCAATGATCAAGACGTGGTGGATTATGTCACAGATATGGTTCCTCTGTTAAGTCTATCAGTTATACTGGATAGTTTACATGGTACCCTTTCAGGTTGGCCCTTTCTTTTCATTATTATTCAGTGCACACAATACTTCATTTTCAAGCAACATGGAATGTAACACTTGTCCATTATAATTTATAGGTATTGCTAGAGGATGTGGTTGGCAGCACTTGGGAGCATATGTGAACCTTGGAGCCTATTATGTTTTGGGGGTTCCAACCGCTGTTATATTGGGTTTTTGGCTAGAGTTGAGAGGAAAAGGCCTGTGGATTGGGATATTCATTGGCGCCTTTTGTCAAACAGTTTTGTTATCCCTCATAACAAGTTGTACAAACTGGCAAAAACAGGTTTGTCTCTGATACCATGATAGAAAACGATGAACAGAGAAGGAAATAAAGCATTGAAACTGAAGAGAAAAACAGAAAATGATAGAATGAATTCTCTTGCATTCATTGCTGTGAAGCTCAGTATTTATACAATCACCAATTCCTTACAATGTAACCTTGACCGGTTAGTACCAGTAGTAACTACCTAACTTCCGGTAAACATACAGCTGAACATATCACTTATAGTCTCTACACTTCCGAGTCTTTGTGGCTTTACCTTTGGCAAAGTCCAAAAACATCAATTTCAATGTTATATCTTCTCAGATATGACATGCATCTTAAGCCATAGAGAACTAGCATCTTAAGCCATGCAATCTTATTAAGATTCTGCAAGAGTTTTGAACATGTACCAATAATTAAAATGTACTCATTTCTTGAATGTCTGTGATTGTAGGCAATCAAGGCGCGAGAAAGGATATTTCAAGGAAGTTTTGCAGTAGAAGATGGACTAGTTTGAGCAAATGGAGTAGATTCCTTAAAGCTGACACCTTTAGTCAACATTGGTAAAGCTTCTAGCTATGGTTGTGGAAAAGATCAAATTTCAGTTACAATAAGGAGGAAAAAGTTTTCACCCATGTAAAGAGTTGTGAAATTGATTTTTTTCCTCAATTCATTTTTTGTTGAGGCTCTGGATGTTCATGTAACTTTTATGATGTGAAAGAAAAGAAATTGGACGAATTCACCAGCAATGCACCTCCTTAATTTCAATTATGTAGGTTCATATGAAGAGTGAGAACGAATTATGCTTATTCTTTACCCTATTCTAAATTTTGGTCGGGTCAAATTTTTAAATCTGAACTTGACTCTCATGACATATATTATGAGTCTAAGACTGAATTTAAGTAGAATGAGATTGAGTTGAAGCAAAGCGTAGGTTAAATAAAATTAAAGGACAATCATATCCAAGGCAATAAATCGGGTTGAAGAGTATTTTGTGAAGAGGAACTTTTCCTTGTATGTTTGGGGAGGAGCTTGTAAATATTCAAACATGTTTTATGGATCTTTATATTAAGGAGACTCTTTTTAGTATGGGTTCGGTTAAAGTTCCAGAGCTTTTTGTTGTGGTATTCAACATTTCAACCTATATTTTTCCGGTCACAATGAGAGATCATTGGTACTTGTGTACTTCTATTTGTGAGATGGCAAAATAGGCTTATTTAATTAGTAAATGCCTATCATAAAAAGTGTTTATGTATAAGTTGTTTTTACGGTCGAAAAGGAAATGAGAAAAAACCATGTGTAAGTTGTTTCAATAAACTACACATGTCTTGTAGTCAAAGACTTAGAGGGCGTTTGATCGAAAGTGAACGGTTCAGATTTCTAGTTCAGTAAATCAATGCCGGACATTGATCGAAATTGGATGACCGATATTTTCCTACGATCATTGTTTGACTGCACAAAGTCCATTATACATCACTTGCCTAAACCTGGTATTTGTGCATTTAACTACTACATACATTTTACTCCATGATTTGTAATTTAGAAGTATGATTTTTTTCCAATAATATATGTTTTTTAAATTCTCCACTGAATTAGTGATTTCCAATTCAAATTAAACTAGAAGAGTAAAAACCTCCAAAGATTGTTACTCTTACGGTGGAGAAAAAAGGCGAGCCTCCCAGTTGAATTACAAACCAAAATTTACAGTTAGTTTGGTCAAGTTTATAAAATCGGTAATGTGGTAATTAAATGTTAAATTTCTAAACCAGTCATGAATGATTAGAATCGACGATAACTGTTTCAATTTCCTAAAAGAATAATTAATTTTAATTGTCCTAATAAAGAAGTCATTGTTCGTGCTTTAGTCCACGTGTGGACCTTTATTGTTTTGACCTCAAGTTTGAGACATTGTTTTTCGAGTTATTATCCGCTTTATTTCACATGTGGACCTTTACGGTTTTGTCTTTAAAAGACGCTTCGGTGGGTCAAAGGAGGAAGGTGTTTATAAACTACTCTTGACGTTGATTCCAAAACAATGTGAGACTTATTGGTGTATCGGAACAGTAGCCCCCAATCGAGGCTAAGGGGTTAAAAGGCTTGTTAGCCCTCATGTGTAACTTAGACCTTCATTCTAGCGCCAATGTTTCGACCCTAAGTTCACAACATCGTTTTCCGATGTATTATTCGCTTTGACCCATATGTGGACATTCACGGTTTTATCCTTAAAAGACACATCAATGGGTTAAGGAAAAATGGTGTTTATAAACTATCCTTGACCTCAATTCTAAAGCAATGTGAAATTTTTTGGTGTAGCGTAACAAATATTATGTAAATTATCAAACATGAAAAACATTAAAATTTCATGTGGAACTAATAATTATATTGACATAATTATTATTAATTTAATCATAATTAAATTAGTAAAATCGCGAACTGGTATTATTTTTTCTTTTTTAAAAAATCATCACAAAAATTATAAAAAAATAGTTATATAGCCCTGATGTCACACTAATTAGAGCCGTACAAATCCTACAAATAAATACGCAACTTAAAAAATCAACTCAAAAGCCCAGACATGAACATACCATCCGGCACGATAGAATCTGAAGCGGACCTGTCTGAACCATAAGATGGTGTTTCTACAATGTCTTTAAGACCCTTCAGATCTGGGGTTCCTAAATATGTGAGCAAACCAGAGGAACTCCCTGAAAGTCTCGGTTGCTCCTGCTCTCCCAACTCCTTGCAGGAAACTGTTCATCCACAAATCCGTCAAACAATGAAAATGATTCAAAATCTTCTTGCCAGTCACCTTCAATTTCACCCTGATACTCAGAATTTAGCAATGCTTTCAACAGCAACTTGAAATTGCGGATCAAATCGGCCAGTCTGCTGTTTTTTATGAGGACGGTGTCGGCATAACCAGCTCCAGCTACGATGAGGATATCCAAGATCCCGATTCTGCTTAAAATAGACATGGAGAGAGAGAGAGAGAGAGAGAGAGAGAGAGAGGGAGGGGGGGTTCCGACACCCTGTATGCTATGCTCGCTCACGAACTGGTATTATATATAATTACTAGTGCGTGTAATTATGTGTCCCAGATAATATTTTTTATTATTTTAATAAATTAATTATATTTAAAACATAAAAACGATGACAAAATAAAATTAGTAACAATTCATTATTTTCTTATCATTGAATAAAAAAGTATAAAAAATAATATCTATTTATATATTCACTTATATAAATAAGTTTTTAAGTAATAGTCTATTTATATATTTTAGTGTGTAGACCTAGTTGCACGGGAAAATTAATGCGGGAAATTTTATTTTCTATTGATGTACTAATAATTTTTTGAAAAGTAAAAACTTTAATTTAAAACCCAAAAAATAAAATTGTCAGATTTTTCGTAGTTAAATGACAACTATTTACTTTATTTCATTTTGCAACAACTAAACATAAATAAATTCTTTTATATACTTAAGTAATTACATGTATACATCTACTATGGAAATTGTTTAAACATAAAGGTATAATATCGAAAAATTGAGTTGAAACCCAAAAATTGAGTTTAATATTTTTATGAAACAAATTAGAGAAAAAGTTGGGTTACATTTGTAAACCTTTATGAATTATAGCACTCTAGGGCACAAAAGCCAACTTGATAAAATATAGGTCTGTTTAGAAGTTACAGCCTATGAGAAGTTAAAGTCTATAAGGGAAGAGGGGTTGTGAATTGTATTCAGTTCACTGCTGATATAGTTGTTTACTTGATATTGTGAATTAAGGAGGTGAATTGTCTTGTCTTCATTATTGTGCCATTGTGTAACTGACTTTGGCATGGTATAAAATGTGAATTGACTTACAACCCATTCCAATTTAGCTCTGGTAATATATTACCATGCGTTCATGTTTCTAATAAGTAAACAATGTCATAGTTACATATTGAAAATGTGACAAAAACATTAAGGAAGCACTATCCAATTTTGCCTCTAAATGAAATAATATTCCATCAGATAAACAATAGAAAAAAAGAAACATGCTTTAGTAAATATACACCCCCGGTTCTTGAATTATGGGAGATTGCAAGACCTCTGAGTATATAAATCTGCAAAAAATAAAAAGGAGTGCAATAAAATGAGATTGCAAGGACTATATATATCATTAACATAGCTAAATTCAGGAGCCTCGCAATTGTTAGCTTGAAGCAGCCCACCATCGCAGTTGACAGCAATATCACTTTGATAATGATTCAACTTGACAGCAATACCAACTAATTCACAACTTAAATATCAAAGAGCAGGTCAGAAATTGAAAAACTAATGCAAGAAATAGGCATGCGATTATCTGGCAATTATTTAGTGTTTAATTGGTTTAGGAGTGTGTTAAATAAATTGTAAATACCACCAATAATAATTATAAATAGTAGCAATATAAGATTCCAAATAAGCCTACATATTACCGAGTGAAGAAAAATAACCAAAAAAAAGTAGCAATATGCTTTTCATTTGAGTGGTTCATGATAAGCATAAATCATACATATAATATTCCAAATTAAACTCTTTAAAAACAATATAATCACTCCAGTACGAAGAAAAATAACAAAAAACACATATTTTAAGATAAGTAAATAAAATGTCAACAAATATAAAACAAATGCAGAATTATATAAACCAAATACCAGTTTACTAATTATTTTTTGACTTCTGTTGTATGTCCCTGCTTTGAAAGAAGAGCACACAATTGAACAACTTATAAACAAAAAACATGGATGAAAAACTGATGCATTTATATTTTAATCTACAGAAATGAATAGTTAATCAAACTTTTCATACCTTACAAAAGGAAACACACTGCCAGTCATAATTATTGTTACCTGAAAAGCATTACACAACGCAATAAATTTTAATAGCTTGTGATAATGCCACTAATTCTGCCATGTAACTAAACAATCTGCAAGTACCATTTGCAATGAGATTATATATTCCTTTTGCCTTTTGTGGGTTTTCTGTCACAGTTGACAGTCCTTATCTTTTTCTTCCATGAATCAGTTTGTATCACTATAAAACCCAGAAATAGAAACAATAAGTGCAAACAGGAACAAATCACAGCGGGAAAAAAAAATCAAACAGGCGAAGAAAGAGAGAGGAGAAAATTAAAAAGCAGACATTACAACTCCTATGGCACCTTGTTTGTTTGGGTATGGGGCAAGAGAGGAAGAACCATTAAAGTAGATTTGGAAGGATATTTATAACAAATAAGGTAACAGTTGCCCTTAGTTTTCTGTCTCCCCTAGCAATAACTTCACATATGCTTCACAAAAAATGGAAACTACAATCTCAAGATCAAAGTGAATCATGTTTTGCAGGATACGGAAAAAAAATAAAATAAAATGATATAGAAAATGCTTTCAGTACCCATGGTCGTTTAGATACAATTAAATAAAAAAAGAAAAAAAAAGAATATATCAAACAACTGGTGACAACATCACATTGAACAAAGGTAGTGATTAACAGTAACTATTTTGACATAAGTGAAATGAAGTTCCCTATGGCTGGGTGAAAATTAAAAATCAATACCAGCCCAAGTCAACAACTATCATCATATATGTAAATGAGGCTTTAATAGATCAATAATCACTATAGGGATGGAAGTCATTTAGACCAAAGCAATCCAAATCATAGTACTATAAAATGTTAATGGCAGTTCAATATATGAACATAGAAAGCCTAATTGATTTCTTTAAGCAGCTCCATTTTGTAAATATACTTTCAAAAGCTTTAGAACAAACTCCAAAAACATTTTAATTAGAATCATTTTAGGTTAAGACAATACAATAGAAGTCAACAACCCATGACATAATAAAATATAAAAAAAAACCATAGTATAAAATGACCACAAAACTCTTCATAAGAACATTGATTCATTTTATAGAAAGAGTACACATGCACAATCAACTTCAGATGCAAAATCAACAAAAATTGTTAAATTTGCAGGGCAACTCAAATCCATCACTTTATTAGTTTTGATGCTTGTTCAACCTGAAATCATTGAACAGCAACTTCAACTCATGGGTGTATCAGCATGTTCAGTTCATGCAGCAAAAATAAGTATTAAAAGTTTACCTTTAGCATTGGTAACTGAATATGTGATATTCAATCTCTCATCCACCATAGTCAACCTTCATATTAGACCACAATCTCCATTAATGTTGAGCCACTTTCTTCAAATCAGAAAACAATTGAATGAATAGCAAGTGAGGTAGGGAGAGGAAATGGGAAAAAGAAAAAAGAGAAAGAGATAAATCTTATAAGGGAGAAGAGGCATGTTATTTGGCTGAAATAGTACAACAAAAATTGATAGGAAAAGGTAAAGCCACAATAGACAAAATCCATAACTGGCGTGCATCCATCAACAAAAACAATAACAGCAAAATAGATGAGGATGCAAGTCTTTCAAGGACTCACCTCTGCCAGCACCAGAACAAAGTGTCTGCCTTGGAAAGAACAGTAGAAAAGAAAGAAATCTATGAAACTGAAATAGATAGAAAAGATACCTTCAAAAACAGCAAAAGGCAATGCGTAGAAAAAAGTAGGGTTCAGCTGTTAGAATTTGACACTAATGTTACCTTTCTCTCGGCCTTTACCTTTCTTTAGCTCCCCCACTTCTCTCTATGCTGTTGTTGGGGAAATTTTGCTTTAGGGCTCAAATTACCTGAAGAAAACAATGCCTCACAGATATGGCAGTGAAGATAGGGAAGGGGAGGGTGAAAAGTGAGGAATGGGAAATGGGAATGTGCATCATTTTTTCACATCGGGAATGTGATCACCATTCTTCACATTGGGAACATGCAGATTCCATAAGTGCCTGTATTTCATTTTGGCGGACTCAATGCATTGCTTGAAGAATACGAAACGGCGAGAGACCTCGCGGTTACCGCACACAGTAACTGCTGCGAATTTTGGAGAGAAAAAAAGAGTCCCATTAATTCGACACAAAAAGGGACACAAAATGAGACACAAAGTCGATACTATACGGACATACAGTCCGTAGTCCGTACAGTATGGATACAGTATTTTTTTTCAAAATGTTTTTTTTTAGATTTTTTTAGATGTTTAAAAAAATATTTGTCATTAACCAGATAATGAACTGTATTAACCAGATAAATGAACTTCGTTAACCAGATAAATAATGTACTTCAGGGTTGGCATTCACTGAGATAATATGAGCGAATTAACAGGATAAGTGAACCGTTAGCAGGATAAATAAATGGTTCACATTATCTGGTCAATTATTTATCTGGTTAACGAAGTTCATTTATCTGGTTAATGGTTCATATTATCTGGTGAATGCTAACCCTGAAGTTCATTATTTATCTGGTTAACGAAGCTCATTTATCTGGTTAATACAGTTTATTATCTGGTTAATGACAAATATTTTTTTAAACAGCTAAAAAAAATCTAAAAAAAATGAAAAAAATATTTTTTTTGAAAAAAAAATATCGTCTGTACATGTACGGATATACGATCCGTACACGTATGGATATATGGTATGTCGTATTTTGTGTCAAAATATGTGTACAAATATCATTTCTAGAAAAAAAAAGGGCACACAGAAACTGAAGTTGCGAATGCGATACATCAGATGAAGGCATACGAATAGTTAGTGTTCATAATTAATTACGATAATAACCCCAAATTTGGCCGACTAAATATGCGCCTAATTTCCCGTTGTTTATTTCTTTAAGTAATAAAAGAAAGATAAAAGAAGATTAAAATTTAATATAATTTTAATAAGATATCTAGTAAATTCTTCATGAAAATAGTTAGATTTAATTGCATTTTTCGTCTTCTTGCTTTCTCAAATCCGCGATTTTGGTTTCTCTCCTTTTTTTTCACGAATTTTATCTCTATACTCTTTAATTGCACTTTTAATCCCAAAATCTTAAAATTTTGTACTTTTGGTCCGTTACTTTTCTAAATTTTACAATTTTGGGGGACCAAGAGTGTAAAATATTCATAATTTTTTGGATAAAAAGTGTAATTGAAAACTATGGAGATCAAATTTGTGAAAAATAAAAGGGAGAATCAAATTCATGAAAAACAAAAGGAGAGAGACAAAAACGTAGATTTGATAAAGCAGGGGACAAAAATGCAATTAAATTGGCACTGTCCCACTCCAACCCAGCGCAAGTTCACAACGCCGTCATCCCCATATGAAGGCATTGGCAGAGGCCGAGGACCTTGGTGAAGCGTAGTAGTTAGCGAGTAGCTGCGAAGTGGGAATTGTAGAGTACTGAGCAGCAAGATGCCCGTAAGAGCCGAGAAAGAGCACCTGAACCTAATCTTAGGTTCCCATCTCACCACCATCCATGAAACCCTCCAGGTACACCCCTACTTTTACACTACACCACCATCTATTTAATTTCACACCACACCACATGATCTTTCTGCGCCCTTCTAGGTTTTGGATCAAACCGCACCCTCTTCTTTGGACAAAGTGAGCTGGGAAGACGTCATTAAGATGGCTGACCAAGTTTCTAAGCAGGCAACCACAGGTTTAGTGTTTCGCTGACAATGTCATTTCTTTTAATTGTTTTGATTAATTTAATGAGAATTTTACAAATTGTGAAAGAGAGTAGTTAGGGAAGAGATGAATTTCAATTAAAACTGCCTCTTTTCTTCCCCCCAGTTTAGACCAGATTTTACTGCAAACAGTTATAATTTCAATATCACATCAATCTAATAATCTCTTCGTTCATATCTATGGATAATAATTATTATCGCTCTAAAACACTAAGTTGGCTTTCAATCAAATATTGTTGTGTGTTGAACAATTGTAGTTATCCATGAGGAAGACTCTGTTAATAAAATCACTAAGACTGGCAATGAATCCAATTATCCAATTTCATTATTATGCGTGAAGGAGAAAGATTGAGTGTCTGCTTTCAATATTTCCTTCCTTTTGTATTGACAAGTGCACGACTAGCAGATCGTCCAGTTCTCCCATATAAGTTGTTCACATATGTGGGTATGAGTTTATGTAATTGAATACATTTACGTTCTTTTCTGCAGTTGGAATGCTTTGGACTGGAGACAAGCCAGAGTCCAAAGCAATTGAGGAAAACATGACATCATACTTCAACACTCTACAAGGTTTCCTTTTGCTTTCTCATGGCAGTACAGTAGGTGCCGGGCCTACCCTGTGTTCCAGTATTCATGAATCTGTGAAACAAGTTGTCGATTCCAGCTTCAGGTTGATGAAGGAAACTGTCTCTTTATATGGTAAACTCTTTCTCTCGCTCTCTCTCAGGCACACTCGGTAAAAACACAGAAAATTTTTATGGACCTTTAATGGTTGATCTGGAAAGATACTCGCTAAACACTTTATTGAACTGTTGGTTACTGACATTAAAACTTCATATATCATACGTTATAAATAACTAATCTATCTCAAGCTTAACTTGCAGCAGTGTTGTTCTAATTAGGGTTGTGACTAATTGCTAACATGGTGTCTGGATTAGTAAGATCTCACTTTGATTGGTAATGGGGTGCGTATATAGAGAAGAGAGAAACGGGAGGAGAGCAACAAAAAAAAAATGAGAACGTGCTAATCTCTAGACCATGAGTTTGATCCACTTTCTCCATCAGGAGGAAGCCTATGGCATTAAGATTTAAGGAAGAAGCATGCATTCTTTTAATGATTTCATGAAATATAGGTGATGTTCGTGGTGAAGGGGATAGCAATTATGATGCTAGCCTAGATATTTAGTTTTATTGCACATGTCAAAATGGTGGAAGAGGTGTTTTTGAATCCTTCTTTTAACACCATGTTTTCATCATTTTCACCAAAGTTTTTATATCTTTTTCTTCACAAAACTTTGGGAAACAATTGTCCATCTAAATCATATCATTTAAGATTTGGAATGAATGTTAAGATTTTCTGAACAAATTCTGGAGTTTATTATCAATTTTCTTGGAAGCTCAACATAACTTGTGATGTATCATAAATTCATAATACTTACCATTTGGATTTTTCTCCCTTTCCAAAACTGGATTATCTGTTATCTAGAATAATAAATTTGTTTGGTTATGGCATTGAACTTGAGAAAAGCTTAAATAGTATGAAAAACACACAGTTGAAGAAATCTGATATCAATCATTGGCATCGGATAAAGTTATATAGAAAAGGTATTAAAACATACTTTTTGATTGGAAAACGCACAGCATGCTCTTATGAATAGAACTTAAATTTTCAGTCTCCATGATCATAGAATACAATATGTTGCTGTTAAGTTGAGCAACTATGTCATTTTCAACTAGTGCACAAAATATGTGGCTCAGTGGCAGAATGAACTTCTCTAAACTCTTGTGTTTGCTATTTTTGCTATTGTGATGTTTTCATTGAGCTCTATTTCAAATCATTTTGATTACATTGACATTTATCATTATCATCATTGATATGCCCATTAATTCGTTGTTCCTTTTTTTAAATTCTATTGCAAACCATTTTAGTTTCATTGACATTTATCAATATCATCTTTGATATCCCCATTAACTCACCGTCCCTTTCTATATATTGGTTGACTGGATTATCATGTTTCAACCCACCACCTTTTGTCCTGAGTCCTGACTCTACATCAAACTATTTCTTAATTTTCCATTGAATTGTTGACAACTGAAAATTATCTTTTAATGAACACCAACAGGATCACATCGTGAAAGCCAAAAACTATCAATTCCACAACTGGTAGGTGCTGTATGGGAAGCATGTTCTGCCCTCAAAAAGACTCCCCCAACAAATATTACAGCAATTGGGAGAGGAATGACACGGGTTGCAGTTTCGGTAAAGGATGTTCTACGTGAGATGAAAGAATTGAAGCCAGGTTCTACTGATGATCCAGTTGACAAATCTGTAGATGAGAGTTGTGCAAAAACAGAGTCTGAACCATGTGATGATAATTCAAGTGAAGATGATCTAGGGAATGACCTATCACCTGAAGAGATGAAAGTGGCTGAAAGAGCAATTGTGGTTGTGTCTGACACACTTTCGGTCCTGAAAGAACTTATTCGCTCCATCACAGGCTTGATTAAGATGGAAAAACCAAATGCCAACAGCAGTTTTGTAGATTCACTTGAAAAATTGTTGCAGCTTTGTCAGGAACTTGGTCAACAGATTGATGAGATTGGAGCTTGCCTCTATCCCCCACAAGAGATTCTTTCCATAAAGGCAGCCTTGGAGAAAATCCACAGCATAATTGATGTTGTGCATGTGGAGATAGGAGGACTTCAAGGTGCATCGGAGGTATTTCTGGAGGCATGCAATGGTTTGAGGAGCTCACTGAGAGAGTTTGAGGCTGAACTGAGTAGCTCCAGTACTGCTGATATAGAAGCCAAAGTGGAAAATATAACATTAACCGATATGTAGACTCATGTTTGTACCTTTTTTTTTTTTGTGAGCAATGCATTTGACTGTGTAAAATTTATTAAATAATCTTTTTGATTTATAATTTTATATGCATATAAGTATACTTTTGTTTCATGTCAACCCCTGGTTTGAGCATTTTTTTTTGCACGGGATGCCATTATTTCTGCTGAATACTTTCTCCTATCGTAGAGCATAATTGGAATTGCGGTCCAAAAATCAATTTTCCAATTATTAATATCCACAATTGAAATTAATCCAGAATTTTTTAATCATGATTAGATTACAGAAAAAGAAGATATAAATCAATTTAAATTCATTTCTAATTATATTTTTTATATACCATTTTTTTAAGTAATACATGCTTGAGAATAGCGACAATTGAAATTCAGGTTGTTGTTATGTCTCATTTAATTTAACCTTTATAACTCTGCCCATATGTTATGTATGATTCATCCTGAAAAGCTTTTATTAGTTATGTATGATTTTTTGAAATTGTTACAAAAAAAAAATCAGGATTTTAATTTTTAACAAGTGCTTTATGGAATGTAGAACTGAAACCAAATCCTAAATCTAACTGTAAGCACGAATTTTAAAAAGCAATACCTCCAAATGCCAAGGCCTGATGGAATTTGGGAATAACTAGTTACAGAAATATAAGTTTAAATCAATTAGAATGCAGGAAGAGTAATGCTCTAGTAGTAGGAGTAAAAAATATACACTAGATTCCTGTGTGAATGTACATTAACATCTGTTTAGACTGAAAAATATTCTAGCATATTAAGCTTGTTTTGTGGGGGCAAAGTCACCGTCCTGTAAGCTTGACCATCCACGCACCACCTAGGTAAAGACCCAATAAGGGTGCAGCTAGAAGAACTTGAGTGAGAGGATCTGTGGATGGCGTAACCACAGCAGCTGCCACTACTGCACCAACCACAACATACCTCCAAACTGATAGCATCTGGTCTCCAGAAACCAATCCAACTTGTCCCAATAGAAATTGTATAACAGGTACCTGCAATATGACTTAGATTTCATTATTACTATTACTGCCAAAGTTTGAGAGAAAAAAAAGAATTACAAATACGCAAAGTGTAATACAATACAACATTACAAATATAGTACTTCTTGTTCTTGTTTCCTCAAGCACCAGTTAGAAGTACAATCATATATGCAAAACTATAATCCAAACTCCAACAAAAATGATTGGTTACAGACTGTGTAAACAAAAACTATCTTATGACTTATGAGCATTATTCAACTTAATAGCAATAGCAAGGCTTTCGTTCGAATTTCTAACAGAAGCATATTGGAATATCCCTATTGTCATAATTTCATATTGACCTTGTGGGAAGTATCAGTGTCAGCTAGAAGGTACTATTCACCATATATTTCATAAAGAAAGGAAGAACAAAACCAGGAAGAAAAAATTACCTGGAAAGACAAGCCTGTACTGAACATAAGAACCAGAACAAACTCAAAGTATTGATCAATGGACCACAATGATTCAACAGCACCTTCGGCGTAATTGACAAAGAAATTTAATGCTGCAGGTACCAGAACCAAGTAGGAGAAGGTTATTCCGGCATAGAAAAGAACTGATGAGCCTAAAACAATTGGCCCGAGAAACCTTCTTTCAGATTTCGTTAGACCTGGAAGTACAAAGGCTATGATTTCATAGAGAATGACAGGACTTCCCAAGAGAAGGCCACAGTATCCAGACACCTGCAGCACAAAATCACAACAATGTTAATTCAAGCAAGGTGGTTTCTTATGTTTTATCTTTAATAATAGTTTGAACTCAATTTAGATGGGTATGCAGAATGGTTAATGCACAACACAACATCACATAATGTTGCCTGGAATTTGGGTGTAACACATTTTCCTTTGACAGCTAACCATGACAAAATACTCCCCCCCCCCCCAACAAAAAAAAAAGTAATCATGGGAGAAAATGGCTGAAATACACACAGTAGACTTTGGTCTATCACCCAGGATTACTCTGTGCCATGGGTCAGCCAATGTTCTCATCAATTGATGTTATGCTTGCATTTACTCACAAAAGTTTTCATGGTTCTTGTTCTCATAAATTTTATTTGGATAATGATCTTATTTGAATTTAAATTTAAGGCTTAGTACCTGTTTAGTTTAGTGTATCAAAGTCTCTGGAATGCCATATTGACCAAAGCGGCATTTGTTTGCTTAAGCAAAACATACACCAGGACTCTCAATTTGACAGCGTAGACAAAAATCTTAACCAAACAATTCGTTGCTGACATAACAATTATCCCAAGAACAAACATGGATTGCAAATCTCCCATCCCATTAAACTTGTTGATAACTAGTTATAAGTCAGACATAAGAATTAAGGGTGCTTTGTCTTCTGATAAAGCAAAAGCCAACAGCACAGCACGGGTTTAATTTCACATGATATGCATACCAAGAAATAGAATATCACTACTCACTAGATAGGCCCCAGAGATATATGTAAGAAATCTTACCTTTAAAGTGGTGAAGAAAAATTCACCAGGAGCTAGCTGAAGAAACCTGACACCCTCTGATTTAACTGGAGCTTCGAGAATCATTATCAATTCTTTTGAAAAGGCAAAGCACCCCAAAATGCTTGCTCCAACTGCAAGAACCGATATAAAGATTCTCTGTCGGAGCTCTTCAAGGTGATCAAATATGCTCATTTCTTTATCATCAGGAAGAAGCTCTTTACTGGGGTAAAGAAAATCATAGATAGCACCTCTTTCCCCATCTTGCTCAAAATTTTCTTCAGTTGTACTACCAAGCATTTCTGTATTTTCTAACATAAGAATTATGTCAGAATCACACCCATCACTTATGTTTAAACATATAAACACATCAGTTGTGTTATTTGAACATCAAATTGGGACACCAAAAATCGACATCAATTTTGTTGGTTAATCAGTTCATACATGTGGTTAATGAAATGTTGAATTTGGTTAATAAATATACGAAGTGTTGCAACTCTATTAATCAAGTTCAACATTTCATTAATCACGTGTGTGAACTGCATTAACCAGCAAAATTTAACCAACAAAATTGTTGTCGATTTTGGTGTCCCAATGTTCAAATACTACCATCATCACTCAACATTTTAAAAGACATGAGGAAAAAAAAAAAGATTTTCCGCATAATTTCAAAACACAAGTTTACTTTTTCTGGATTAAATGACTTTCAAAAATTGAAAAATAAATAAATACATGCATACACACACATTGAGAAAAAGTTAATTAAGGTAAGTTTCCATTTTCTAAAACTCTATTAGGCCTAATCATAATCATTATTTAAAAAGTGGGTTTTGCTGTGAATTACCGCGTGGTCTTTCTTCAATGGCGGAGCCAAGCCCACTTGCAGTGGTACTCAGCTGTTGCTGCTTCTGTCTGAGGTCGTCATCAACAGCGAAGCAGACGAATTTACTCAAACTCTTGTTCCTCCTTCGAGAGAGGGGGAAGCTGAACGCGGAGGAGTTGTTGACCCGAATGGAGTTTAAGTGGTTTCGGGGCAACCCGAATTGAGGAAGGACGTTCATAGGAACAGTGGTGGTTCCCAATCCCATACCTCCGCCACGATATGGCGTAAATGTCTTTTGACCGTCAAACGGTTGGCTCTCGTTAGAAGATGCGATTTGGTTTGCGTGTTATGTTATGGGGCCTCGCCGCCTGATATTTAGTTTAGTTTACACTTGCACTTGTTATTGACCAAAAAAAAACAATTGCACAGTTGCACTTGTTACTTACCTTACCTTACATTAACCAGTAATATTATTCTATTAGTATTTTGTTAATTTGTTCATTATAGATAGATTTTTAGGTTAATTTAATTTAATTTATTTGATAAAAAAAGGTTAATTTAATTTAAGTTTCTAAAATAATTGTCATCAAATTAATCATTGAAAACTACAAAAAAATTATTAATTTTTTATTGTTATTATTTTAGTTTTCTGCCATGATAATTTGGTGAAGCTATAAATACTTGAAAAATTTATTCGATGATAGTTTTAAAAAAAAATAATACGATGTGTTGTAAAGAATCAATTTAGAATAATTATTTAAATTACTTTGTTTCATTATACAAAAATTTATAATTTTTTTGAAAAAAAAATAAGTATTTACAAATATCCTATTATTTGAAATGATATTATATTATGTGGAGCTCTTGTCGTGTGCTATTGATATTTTTGTGGTCAAATTTAAAATTGATTTACTTTTTTTTGGGTAAGAAAGTTGATTTACTTTACTTCATGTGTACTTCATGTGTTTTTTTATATTTAATGTGCTATGTTGTTTGTGAGTATAACAGATCTCACAAATTATATTTGTATCTAAGTATTTTAACAAAATAAAAGCAATAGAAAACGTTAGTTATATTTAATTATTGTGTTTCTAGAGGGAAAAAAAATTACACCTAAGGGACTGTTTTTAGCACCCCTTTTTTTCCTAATAGCATCCCTTCCTCTCCGCTTTTTCCAAAAATGCGCCTATTCCCTCCTTTTCTTTCTCCCATCCCCACCCCTTGTGCGAATCCCTCTTTTGCCTATCAAAAACTCCTTTATCCTACCAGAAACTCATACACAACTGGAATCTTGTTTTCACTACTTGAAACATGTTTGCACCACCTGAATCTAGTTTTTACTCCTTTACACAATTGGAATCTCATTTTACTATCGAAAATTTGTTTCCGTAAAAAGAAAAAATAGTTTTAGGGAGTGGGGTCGTAGGAGGAAGGGGTCGCAGGAGGGAGGGTTCACAGAGGGAATGGGGAGAGATTGAGTCGTTAAAGTGGGTTGCAACCCGTGAGCTCACAGACTAAACATGTTGCTAAAATTTTACCTAACAAGACCCCGAGTCATCACGGTCCAACTCACTGAATTTGCAGGTTAAGGTGAGTTCAAGCGCGTTGAGCTAGGTCGACTCACCCTTTTTCTTTTATTTTTTTATAAACCAAAAAATTGCAAATTTTAGAGAAAGAAACTAATGCTTCCTAATTCATAAACCTATTACCAGTATTTCAACTCACAAGTTAGAGAGAGAAGAGAATATGTTGTCATCGTGTACTCCCTTGTCGTCGCATACTAGGAGAGAGAGAGAGAGACTTTGAGAAGAGAAGAGAACCCGTGAGCTCGTCGTTGCCATCACGCACTCCTTCATCGTCGTGTCTCTATCTTCGCTGTTCGTGAGTCGGTTGGTCCGTCGTCTATTGCCTTTTCCACCGACATGCTTCAACTTTTACTCAAAAGGTCTCTTCTTTTCGCGAGTCGGTTTATTTTATAGTGGCTTTACATTGTCTACTTTACATTTCTCAAAGGTACCTCTGTTCGTCGTCTGCTTACAATGGCTTAACATTGCTCATAATTCTAGACTACCCACCACAGTGGCATAACTTGACTAGTTTTTTAGAGGGGAAAACTAATTAAGTAATATATATTTTTATTTTACCAATGTCGCACTAATTGCTTGGTGGTGCAGTGATATAGTCCTTTTGAATTGCTCAAACGGTAGGGGTTCGAAATGCCATAAAGTGGGTCAGGCCGGGCAGACCCACCTTCACCCTCAACTTAGGTACACCGAGCTGACCCATTTTAACAGCATTAGTGTGTGCTAAGTACTATGGGTCATGTTCAAGCCGCGAGTAATTAGGTGTAGGAAATGGCTTTCAGCACCCATTTTTTTCTTACAGCACCCCTCCCCCTTTTTATTCAAAATACCCCTTCCCCTCCCTTTCTCTCGGTATCGGGCCTACCGCGTTTGATAAAGTACGCTTATAATTCTTGTTAAATAAATCTTGGCCACAAAAAAATTTATTGTTAAATAAATAGTTGTGGTTGTTGTTCCCGCCAATTATCCTGTACATCGGCAAAGGGAATGGAGCGACAGAATCACACAGTGAAGGCGTTGAACCTGCTTCGAAGCAGAATCTGCGACTCCAGATTCATCTTCAACGATTCTCCAGACAGCAACTACAGGTCTGCTATTTCTTTCCAGTTGAATAACAACGTTTCCGTTTCTCATTTTAATCAAATCGGCAAAATTGACAGATCCACTAACTGTCACTGATTTATCAATTATCAGTAAGCTGAAATTCATGTTATCGAGTTCGGTGACGGAGGCATGCAACAATTCTATTCTGCTCCTCGGTCCCCGTGGCTGCGGGAAGCTTGCGGTTTGTCCCCCACACCGCACACATCATCAACCTCTCTACTTCAGGGTTTCTTCCGTTTTCTTTACACCGTGTCTTCTCTTGTTAGGTTTCGGAACTTGTCATTCAAGATTTGTTGCTTCAATATCCGGATTCAATTTCAGTGGTATTCACTGCCTCCAAAAATTAAAAAAGATGTTAATGTTTTTTCTTTCTCCATTAGTATATAGAATTTTCTGTTTGTTTTCACTTTGAATTATATTTTCATGGATTGGTGCAGGTCAGGTTGAATGGGCTTTTACATAGTGATGACATCGCTGCATTCAAGGTTCGCATACTAATTATGAAACAGCTATCGTATTATTATTGGCTCTTTTTTTTTTTTTCTAATGTAAATTTTTCTAACGTATCTTGATTTTCTAGGCTCTTTATGTTGAGTGTTTCATGATGTTGATGATTTTGATGAAGCTAGTTTTGGTTTATTTAATTATTTACAATCCAAGGCTTCTTATTTGGCTAATTTGTCTCTATAGTTATGTTCTTAATCTTGCTGAAATAGTCAAGGAACATTGGTTGGCATGAAGTTTAATTGAGGGATAATCTACTCAACTTCGCTACAAAATAATCTTCAACAAAGAATTAGCTGGGGAACCTATAGATTCTCCTTCAGGAACTGTGACAATGGTCTTCTGAATTTCAGTTAAAAAAAAGTGGAGTAAATATTTCTCCTGTTAAGAACTTGTGAACCTACAAAGGAATTGAATGGTGATGGACCAAGCTCCACAATGCACCTTAGATTATTTCTGGATAGGCAAGAGCAGTGATGCTTCCTTTAGGCATATTATAGGATTTGTAAATCTTATTATGGAGATTGTTTGAACCAGTAGATTTAGGTTGCACTGCTGCCTTTTCTTGTATAGTGTCTCATTTGTTGTTGCAAAATGATCAATCAGGAAATTGCTAGGCAGTTATGCATGGAGCATCAATTGCCATTCTCAAAAGCGGTAAAATGTCATACCTATATGCAATTCGTACTATACATTTACAGCTATGGTGCAATGATTTGTTGATCTTGATATGCACCTTTTGTAGGCATCGTTTGATGACAATTCCCAATTTATGGTAGCCGTGCTAAAGTGAGTAAAGTTTTCTTGGTTGAAAAAGGAACATAGTTTGAAGTTCTAAAGCATTTTTTTTTATCTTTGTTTTGTAGAGAATGTGGACTAGCTCATAAAACAGTAATTTTTATTTTGGATGAATTTGACCTCTTTGCTCAGGTAAGGCTCTATCTTCTTTTCCCCTTTGATCATTTCTCAAAAGCTTATAGTGTTAATTCTGGGTTATAATTGTAGTTATGATCAACTTCTTTCTATATCAAACGATTCTGGTTGTGGTCTGTGTGAGATGTTTTTTTATCGTACTTTCGGGTTTAACTTCTTTAATCACACATTTGCTACTATCTCCTTCCCGATTCTCTGCAGGGTAAACAGCGGTTACTTTATAGCTTGCTAGATGCAATGCAATCAGTAACATCACAAGCTGTAGTGCTTGGCATTAGTTGCCGGATGGTGTGTGCTTTACAGTTATTTCCTTTTTCTTTCAACTAGTCATGAATATCATCAAGTCTGATTGTCTATACATGTTTGATTATTGAAACATAAGGATTTCTTTAAATTGATATAACTATTATTATTGCACTGGGAGTTTTCCAGTTTGTTTTGCTCATATATTTTGAGAACTATCATTGCATAAGATGCTTGGCGATAATGAGATAACTTTTACAAATTGAGATAATCCACCCTGCAGGATGCAGATCAGCTATTGGAGAAAAGAGTACGATCTCGTTTTTCACATAGAAAGCTGGTGTTCTTACCACCTTCAATAGAAGATTCACAAAGGTAGATAAATATTAGTTGCCTTTGGAATGGATCATGCTGAATATGATGTCAAATACACTGTTGTTTGACTTGTTATGCAGATTATTGGTGCACATGCTGACATTACCATTAGATTCAAGTTTTCCACATGATTATGCTGTTGAATTTAACAGAAAGGTCCAAGTATCCTTTTTTCCTGAGCGTTTTTATGCTGAATCTAGTTGATTAGTGAGCCTTCAGAATGAACAGGAGTGCCACCCATTATAATTTATTCATTTCATAAACCACCTGGAGTTTGCATGCCTACTGTATTCTGCAATCACGAAGACAGAAGACTTAATTGGATGCTAACCAATATTGCATATATTTTTGCATGTTTGGCCAGATGTTCAAATGCTTATATATAAGATAATGAGCTTTGCAGAAAGAACTATTGTTGCAAACCTTTTCATTTTTTTGCATTCACTGTATGTGTTTCTGTGGGTAATTGATTCCAACGATAACGGCTATTTCACGTCTATAAAAATATCATTTATGTAGGAATAGTTTACACTTCTGTATTTTTCTTGATTAATGAAAGTTCACACTTCTGTACCCGGCAAAGAAATCCTTTACAAATTACAGAATATTATAGAAGACAGAAGGTTCAAAGAAGCCTTCAATTTGATTTCTGACTCCTCTGTCAAACATTTGCTGAGGTTCATGTGAGTATTTTTTCACACTTGTGTTCGCTTTTGAATATCAAATAGACTATCCTCCCAGACTTAAGCGAGTTCGTTGATTTTCCAGATTCTGTGCAGTCTCTCATATGGATTTGCAAACTGGGTTTCTGTCCCAGGAAAACTTCGAAACTGCATTTTCAAGTATCCAGAGACAGCCCAAACTGGAATGTTTAAAAAGTATGGCAATTTTAGATAGTTTACTATGTGACAGTCAACATGCATACAAAGACCTTATAATATGCTCTTTTTTCGGTATTAGAGATTGCATCCACATTAGTTCCTATTTTTCTATAACCTGTTCCCATTTTGATGTGTCTTGGTTTCTCATCTTGGAGTTTTCTCCATAATTTGGTATACTCACTGATGGATTCTTTTTTCATGCTATAATCATTATTTATTTGGTTTCATTTAAAAAGTGTTGCGTTACTGCTCTCTTCCATCGTGTCGCTTCTTCTTCTCCAGAAACTACCAATTTATAACTGGTAAAAAATATGACATAACTTCAACATTAGGAGCAAAGAAGCTAATCACTTTATAGTTATACTGATCTGCTGTATATACTTTTTTATGGGGAACAGATTAGTTTGTTGGTGGGGTGGTTTTGTATAGACACAGAAAGATGGAAATGTTTCTCCTTCATAATTAACTTTTGTAGACCCAGATATCAATGGTAATTGCTGAGGATGATAACTACTATGGTAACAAGAATTCAGAAAATGTTTCTTCAAGTAACATATATTCTCTTTCTTTCCAGTAAGTATTTGTGTAGATCTTATAATTTTATTTTATTTTTTTAAAAAAAAATATCTAGCTCAATTGAACTTTTTCCTTCTATGTTTCCTAAACAATCTTTTGGTTTCCTGGGAAACTTCTCCCTGCGTATGGTGTAGAACTAGAGATGATATATTGCAGGTTTCACTGCTGCTGAACCAAGAGCGCAGACCTGTTCTATGTATTTACATTCTACACCTGATTTTTAACACGCCTCTCCCTCCTCAATATATCTAAAATACCTCCCTCCCTGCTTAATTCCCCTGTGGCCTAGTTATGATCTTTATTGTTTGGTGACACCACGATTTGATTTAAGAGAACTCAACCTTGAGAAAAATTTAATGACACTACATGATTGGAAGAGAAGAATGCATAGGTGTAGTTAAATTTGCTAGTGCATTTATTTTGTTATAGGACTTTATCCCCAAGCTGAAGACATGATATATGTATCCTATAACTTATAAGACATGGCAGCATATGGATCTCATCAGTTTTTTCCATATCCCATGTGATAAGGGATAGAAAAATCTTGTAGCATGTGAGTTGATATACTTGGATAATAATTAGTTCTTGGGTTCCTAAACTCTCTGATAAAGACTTGTTCACTGTGATACGAAGGATTTGAAGTCACATTTAATTAGAAGTCTGCAAGAGATTGCTATGTTTCTGTAGTTGAAGCAAGCTTTAAAAAAAAAAAAAAGCAATTGCTTTTTCAATTCTCACCCTTTGTTCTTCATGGAGAAATTAATGACTATTTGGTTATATTTTCAAACTGCAAGCAGATTGCTCCATTTTAGAACTTTATATTTTGGTTTGCATGAAGAGATTGGAAGTTAAAGAGCAAAGTTTATGTAACTTCAATTCAGTAATGAAAGGTAATATTTGTAGTTTTTTATTTTCATTCTTCTTATTACTTTATTCCTTAATGTGTTTGCCATATTTTGCAGAGTATAAAAGTATACATGATTCTTTCCAGACTTCTGATTATTATGCACGAAATGTGTGTTTAAGGGTGTGTGCACTTGCTTTGAAGATTTATTTTAGTCATACGTACAAGTAAATGATTGTTATGGAATGATTCCTATAATCTGGCACCAACTCCAAGCTTATATGGTTGTGTATGCAGGCATTTGAACACCTTATGTATCGTGAATTAATATGTTTCACAGACAACAGAGGACATAGTTTGTCTGTGGAATTTCGTCCTGTAAAGTCATTAATTTCATCTGTTGAGCTACATCATGGACTAAGAGCATATCATTCATGCCCTGTAAGTTAACTCCACCTGTGTTTTATTTTTGTGCCACATTAAGAAATAAGAATCGCATGGATTTCATTGAAAGTATTTGATAGTGTTTTGGGTTATTTTTGTTTTCTGGTTTATTATATTGCAACTTCTTTTAATAATTGATATCATACATCTCATATGTGTGGAGGTAGGTAATGGGAGCATAATATATTAATTTGTATGTTTTGGCAGGCTGTCCTTCAAAAGTTAATCTAGCGTCAAGGCTAAACACCCTGAGGGCCGCAATTGTTCGCTGCTTCATGTTGGATGTATATGTGGTATGATTCCAAATTCTGATAAGCTCAGCCTGTTTGTGAAGAAAGAGGTCTATTCTGTTCATTATTATAATTTGTGCTCATTTCCTCTTAGGAAACAAATTTCAGTACATATTCTCCCTTATTTTTTAGGAGCGTATAAGCAAGTTATGTCGTCAAGAGTATTTAGCGTGCTACCCCTTAAATGTATGCGCACGCACACACATGAATTGACACCAGTAAATTGGAACAATATGACGAAGGATAAGAGGACTTAAATCCTCCTCCCCTACCTAATAGATTACAATTCATAACAATACTCCAGTAATAGGACACATGCTTATCGAAGCAACTTGCTTTTATGTTAATCCGAGTGGAAGAAACTAAAGATCCTTTGGCACCTTAACGGATCTTGACAGATTAAGCTTATGTGAGGATACTATGAGAAAATGAAAAGCATACTTGCTTCCATAAATTGCTTAGTATGAACAATTGCCCTTAGGCTGCTGCAAGGTATATGGCTACACAGGGGACGAGCGGAAGTGAAGTTCCAATGGGGTTATTGGGTCTCGACCAGCGCAGAAGTTGAAGGATAGGGCAGAGGAACATATTTGCAAATTTGTGAAATTAAAAATGCTTAATTGAACTTTTTCTCATGTTACAATCATGTCCTCTATCAGTGTCCCGTCCATCTGGGCCCATAATTAAGACTTGTGTGGTATCTAGGTGGCAATGACATACGCGTACGCATGGACACATTTAGAAATGAGAAATGTTAGGGACACACTCTCTAACACTCTCTTTTTAACACACTCTCTTCTATTGGTTGAAATTCATATGAGTTTCACCAAAGTTATGTGCGGCCCACGTGATTTAGTATAACTCATTTGAATTTCAACTAATAAGAGAGTGAGTGTTGGTAAAAAAAGTGTTAGATAGTGTGTCGATAACACTTCTCTTTAGAAATATAGGGAGAAAATGAAAAAGTTCCAAACTTGAACCCCTCGCCTAATATTTGAAAATATCATGCATCACTAAACCAACCAATTCATTTGCGAATGTGTGCGAAATTTTATATCTACATAGTATTATTAAACATGTGAAGGGATCAAGTTACTTCAAATCACTTCATCTTAACAAGAAGTTCTCCAAATTTTGACCTTTTATTTTATTATAAATCAATGGCTAGGATTAATCACAGGGTGCCAATCACGTTATCTTGGTTCTTTTTTCTTTTCCCAAAACTTATAACTAAAGTCCCGTTCGGGGTGGTTGCGAGTTTTTGGTTTTTGGATTTCAAATGCAATTTTTAAAACAAAACACGTTCGGCCAAAATGGAGTTGAAGTAGTTTTTTACTCAATTTCAAAACACTTTTACACTCATTTTCAAAACCAAGAAAAAAGGATTTGTAAATTTGATTTTTGTTTTTAAAAAAATACATTCACACTACATTTGACAATAGTTCTTTCTGTCATCACCATCACCACTATTGACATCTCCACCAACCTACCACCACCACCACCGTTGCCGTCGCTACTACCACCACCACCACCACCACTGTCGTCATCGACACAACGACCATCTCCACCATCGTTGCCACCAGCACTTAACACCACCACCACCGCACTGCTGCTGTCACCAACAACACTGACACCGTCGCTCCCACCACCACCATTAACATCGTCACCACCACCACGGACACTGCCACCGCAGCCGCCACCACCAAAGGGGTGGCAAACTGGGCTAGGCCTGTTGGGCCAGCTCGTTAGCCCTTTTAAAATGGGCGGGTTGGGCTAAGGTTTATCAACCCATTAACCCGTCTAGTCCAACCCGTTTAGCCCGCCAACCTTGCGGGCTGTGGGCCACGAGTGGGCCGGGCCAGGCCAACCTATTGGGCCAACACATATATAATTTTTTATATTTTTAAACGATTCTTTCTTTTGTTTTTTTACATATTTTTGGTGGGTCAGCCCGTTGTTGTGGCCCTTTTTGGCCTTTTTGGGCAAGTTGGCCCATTTTGGCTCGTTTTATTCAAATTTTTTGCTTTTTATTTATTTTTTTGTTTTGTTTCCGTAAATTTTGTGTTTTGACGAGACAACCTGCCCAACCCGTAGAGGGCTGGGCCGGGTTCAACATCTAAACCCATAACCCTTTGATGGGCTGGGACGAGGCGACTCGTTTTTATGTGGGCTCACGTCGGGTCGACCGGGTAGGGCCAAGCTGACATGTTTTGCCCATGCTTTATATCGATTCAATCGGGTCGTGCCCATTTTTCAGCTTTACTTATTCTTGTATCTCCTTCTCCTCCATCGTGACTTCTCACCCTAACGCCGCTCTCTCCCTCTCAAGTCTTTGTCATCAACCAGGAAGATTGAAAGATTCTACCATCCTTCTTCTCGACAGACAGAGGCGCTGGATGCGGCATCACAGTTTATCTACTACTACTATTATTATTATTTATGGTTATTATTATTTTCTGGAAGAATTGTTGTTAATAGCTTTTAAAAGAGAAATTATAATGTTGATAACAACTTTTTAAAACTGAAAACTACAAAAAATTGAAACTCTAAACTAAAAACTGAAAACCAATTTTAGTTTTTTGAAATTTAAAAACTTAAAACTAAAAACCACCCCGAATGGGGCCATAGTATTACAGTTTCGAAGGTAAATTGTGTGCACATCTATTGCTCAATAAAATGTCTCACGATCAGGGGCAGAGGCAAGGGGGGACTCATGCGTGCCATGGTCTCCCCTATTTTTTTAATATTGTTTACTATCATATACAAATTTACTTTATGGCCCCAGTAACTTTGACCTCTTATCTTTTGTTTATTTTTTGTTACACCCTAGTTAACTGCGAAGAGTAAAAAGTGTGCCTCATTATTTGTTTTTAAATATTAAAATTAATCGGTCTTTGAAAAAATCATTTCCTCTCTCATCTGCTACACAAAAAATAATGGACTGCAATCTTCCTGACCATTACCAGGTACTACTATTAGGTATATCTCCTTCCTTTTAATTCTTGCCAAATAACAACCTAATTAATAGTCAATGACATTAATGATGATGGCAGTGATTTGTAAATATCCACAAAATGCCAAATAGCCTCAATAAAAAAAAAGACCAAGTAGCAAAACGAACTTTGACAATTTTATAAATATTACTTATAAATATTATTTACTTCAGTGAAAAAACTATTTACCTTATTAAAAAATTTCTAATCCAAACATTCATTATTTGTTTGTTAGTAAAGAAAACTATAGTGAAGAAAATTAAAAAAATATAGTGAAGAAAACTATTTACATAAATATTAAAAAATTTCTAATCCAAACATTCATTATTTGTTTGTTAGTAAAGAAAACTATAGTGAAGAAAATTAAAAAAATATAGTGAAGAAAACTATTTACATAAAATGAAAGACTATATACAAAATGAAAGAATAGATACAAAATTTTCTTTCCCCTAACTTGTTATTGTCAAATTCTATTATTTTTATATTTATATATTTCTGTTAGGTTGAAAAATGACTAAGAAGGAAACAATTGACTCATTTTTTTGAGAGAAACAAAAGAGATAACGAGGAGAGAAAATTATTTGCGAGAAAATATTTAGTTATATTAAATTTATTGCATATGTTTTTTACAGGACTCAACATATATGTTATGTATGTGGAAATTTAAATTTTTTTATTAAGTTGAGTTTTTTTTTTTTGGCCTCCCTGAAGTTCAATTCCCGGCTCCGCCTCTTCTCACGATAACTTTTCTCTGTCAACTGAAAACAGTGATTCTAGTTTATAATTTATTTTCTTGTTTTTAATTGTAATGGCAGCATTATCTTGGCATTCGTGGTGTAGTGTTTGCAATCAACAGTACGATACTCGACTCAATTATCTTGATTGGAATTTGAGTTTTTGGTGGCAAAATCAAAGAATTGTACAATAAATTTATAAATTCATTTCATATTCTAGATGGAAATCACCTAATGCTTTTCAAGAAGAAAGAAAGAAAGAAGCTATTATTACCATTATATAATTATTATATGCAGTAAGTTGTAAATGAGATTTTTTTTTTGTCAACGATGTAATATATTTATTCAATTGGGCAAAGGTCTCAAACACATTACACGTGCAAACATACAGCCCACTAAAAGGGCACAACACAGGATTAATGCAAACTCCTAAAATCAACAATTAAGTACAGAGCCGCTTCTGATCCAATAGGCATTAAGTCTAACAACTACTCAAGCAAAGACAGTAAAACTAAAACCCAAACAACCTAAATTCTAGCAGGCCCTAAACCAAAGAACTAGCAAAACAGAATCTAGGCTTGGCCCATTAGGGTTACCACCCACCCTTATGTAGATAGACCTTTTTGCCCCTCTAAAGCCTTCTCCACCCAGCCTGGTTCCAGAATGTCGTTCAAGCCTATGCCGATGAACACTAGCGTCAGCCTCCAAACCTGGGCAATAAAAGGGGCACCAAAGAAGAGAACAAAGACAACCCACTTGAAATCCTTAGGAGGAAAGACGAAAAGTCCATAACTTTTCCCGTATTTGATGACCATTCGGCCATGGAGCTACCTTGTCTTGGATCTTCGCTGCCATAGAGGGCTGAGTAGGGGCACAATCTACATGGGGCCAGACCGCAAAAGGCTCAGAGGTTCTTAGGTTGGGGAGAGGGAGATGTGGGATTCGGAGGAAAGGAGGTGATGGAGAACTGGATGGAGAGGCGCAAATCCGAGATCCAAAGCGACATGGCAGTGGCTCTGGAGGAGGTTCTGGTGGCGGGCGAGTGACCACCGCCGAAGAAAGGGGTGGTGGCTCACAACCACCATGAACGAGAAGAGTAGCCGAGGTAGTTGAAACACACTTGGCGGCGCTTCCAAGCAGGGCGCGCATGGCTATCACAACACCGAGGCAGAAGGAGTGAAGAGAGGGAAACAGAACGACGCTGTTTGCACCGAGAGACAACATCGATTGTGCCACACGGCGGCGCCGTACACGCCGACCAAACCGTAGCAACCCTAGGGGAGCGTTTTTTTCGCAGAGATTGTTGTAGTGCTGTAAATGAGATCTATTGTTGCAACATTTGCCACCGAATTGGGCTCGCAATGATCGCCTTGACAAAAAACGTACAAAGAACCAATAGAGCAGATCATTATAAAAAATTTAACATGTTAATTTTGCGCATATTTAACAATTAAGTTTGTTAGTTTAGTGGTGCATGATATTTTCAAATGCATGTTATGCACATGAGCATATTCTGATAGTAAATGGATGGAACACCGAAGGAATGAAGAAGTTGATTGACAATGAAGGCTGGTTCAGCTGGTAAAAAAGATATGACTATTATCTCACAAGGATGTAAGTTCAAATGGTGTTATCAATGTGAGAATCTTGTTCTTGGATAGTGCGTGAGTAGCTTTGTAAGTGTTCTTTGAGTCCTATGGGCTTTCTCTAACTTTTGTGATAAAAAATGTAATTAAACCAATTAAAAAATGCTGGTTATCATGAAACATCGCTTCTATCAAATTTTTTTTTAAAACAATCCAAAGACCGTATAACATTACACTTAATTTGTTTAATCTTCTTAGTGAACGGTGTGATTTATGAACTATTTTAAATAATATAAGTTTTTTATAATAAAAAGTTTAGATGAATTGAGTCTCAGGAGCTCACTAAGGTCAGAAAAAGTCTCACAGCTCCAAGAGCGGCCGATTACAGAAGTACTACTTACGTATTACCCACCAACAAATTCTCACATCGTCAACGGGATTTGAACTCACGTCGTTGTAGTACATGAGACACATTTAACATAATTTGCAAACATTATAAGTCTTTATTTGACTATCAAAGCAAAATTTGCATTATTTTCCCCAAAAAAAAATGTTGGATGGATAGGTAACGTACAAATACAATCTTTCATTAACTATATTATCCATTTACCGGAATCTGGAGGTGTCAAAAAATTTATTTTTACCGGAATCTGGAGGATGCACAGACGAAACGTAGACAAGAAAATAAATTAAATAGACCCAATCGATGGAATCGCCCAAAAACAATGCCCTACGTACTGATACAGTACAAAATTTAACATTCGTCTTTTACTTGCAAAAGGCCAATTAGACGTTAATTCTCAGTTTCGTTCAATACTTTTTTTTTTTACAGAAGTTTCGTTCAATACTTGGTGGTTTCAATATATAATATTTAATTTAACTTAATTTCTATAATAAATCAATTTTAAAAAGTGTGTTTGGTTAAAATGTCAGTGAGCGTTTAATAAATGTAATTTTGAATCAACTCGATATTGTAAAATTAATTTGATTAAAATTGATGTACCAAAAATTTTTGATTAAAATTGAATTTAAAGTAAATTGATTTATGTGTAAATGTTTTTATTTTGGAGGTAAGTTTGATATATAACTTAGTATACTTTTGTTTTTTATTTAGCTTAGTATACTTTTTTTAATCTAACACAAAAACCACCTTTTATCACTTTTAATCAAAATAAGATTTAAAGTCAAATTAATTTTACCACCAGATATCTTCTATATTGTTACTAAAATCAAGTTTATTAAGTGGTAATTTTTTTTAATACTCTCCCTTGTTAAACAAAACACTGTACCAGAGTAGGTCAAGTGATAAAGTGTTGCAGGATATTGAGAACGTGTTTTATACCCGCAACGCTCTATTTCTCTCTCCCCATCCCCGACCTCAACCCCGACCGTCGGTATTAAGGAAAGCGAAAAAAAAAACACACACACGCTCAATCTGCCAAAACAATTCAAAGTGTCTATCCGGTCTCTCCGCCGATTTCAATTAAGAACTGTAACAATTCAGTCTATCATGATTCACAGTAGAATACCAGAGTTATATCGAATCTCGGTAACGACGTAATAGAATCACTATGACTGTATATATTAACATATAGTATAGCTGACTAAACTATAATGTCCGAGCCTCAGCATTAGCAATCCTAGTAACATGGAAGAAGACAAGACAAGGTTTATGATGTCAAGCTAGTAGGTAGAGCTACTGGAAGAAGCAGCCTCACGAAAATTTCACAAAATTGCCTGACACAAACTAAACAGCTTTTTTTTGTCCCACTTTAGCCAATCGATCAGTTCAAGGAAGGACGTTTCTTTTTCTTTCTCAAATGAGACAGACAACTAAAAGCTGCTTCCGCAGCAAAAAAAACCAATGCCTCTTTGATTTGTCAGCTCAATCACAAGGTTCACTTATTTGTCTCTCAGTCTTCTAAGTCCTTCTTTGTTCAATCCGTCAAAACTAAACCCATATAAAGAACTTTCATTCCAAACCTCTCTCCTTCCATATCCTTGGGAGAGAAAGAAAGAAAGAACCAAAATTTAGAACAATGGCTGCTACTTTCACATATCCGGCTTCTTCCTTTTTCCTTGTAAGGTGTTGCTCCATGAAAGATAACCATAACAACTATGACCAGCTTAACAGCAGCATCAGAATTAATGGCACTTTTAGGTCCCCAAGTAAAGTTGAGTCACTTAGTCAAACAGCTGAAGCTGCAGCTACTACTCTTGGTAAGGCTGTTACTTCTGTTGAAAATGGACAACGCCAAAACATCCCAACAAAGAAGCAATTGGTTGATCCTCATCGTCAGGGTCTCATTGTTGAAGGTGGAGTTGGTTATAGACAAACTGTTGTCATTAGGTCCTATGAAGTTGGCCCTGATAAAACTGCAACACTTGAAAGCATCCTCAATCTTCTTCAGGTAATTCAATGCACAATTTATATTATTTAACTATGTTTGGATGGCCTAGTCCAGGAGGCTCCCACTAGTTGTGGTCTGGGGAGGTTAGATGTACACAGCCTTAAGTCTGTAGTCGGAGAGGTTGTTTCCATGTCACAAGGCAACAACCTTGCCATTATGCTAAGACTCGCACTCTATATTATTTAACTAAGTTTGGTTTGCTTCATGAAAATCACAAGGGCTTCATTGTTTTGTTGCCATATATAGGGAGCAATAAATGCAATATATCTTATCAGTATATTTTATGCAGGAAACGGCATTAAACCATGTATGGATGTCTGGGCTGCTTGGTGATGGGTTTGGAGCAACACATGGAATGATAAGAAATGATCTCATTTGGGTTGTCTCAAGAATGCAAGTTCTCATTGATTACTACCCCATCTGGTAAGTCCTTCTCCTCAAGGACATAAATGAATGTACAATTAATGTACAATGCAGATTCTCCTAGGAATTTTCTCCATATTTTAGATGTCTTGTCTTGTACCCTTTTAGCGGCAGAAAACTAGAGAGACAACTAGCTCTTTTAAGTTTTAATAGAGATATGTATTGACAAAGATACGCATAGAATTTCACTAAAATATTCCATATTTTAATCCATCATAGGCCGTGGCCATCCCAAATTCAACTAATTTAACAGTAAACAAACAAAGTCAGCACATCAATGACATCATATATAGTCAGAATACCTTAGCAAATTTACTGAAGATTCAAAACAATTTTACTAAAATGAAGTTTTAGTTTTGGTATCAAGTCTCATCAATAATCATGGCATAACAGAACCATTATAACTAGTAGTACACTTAAAATGTGTCTCAGGGGAGAGGTAGTTGAAATTGACACATGGGTCGGAGCATCAGGCAAGAATGGAATGCGAAGGGACTGGCTGATAAGAAGTCAAGCCACAGGCCAAATTTTTGCTCGTGCAACAAGGTATACACACATGTCTACCACAATTTCTCCTTCTTTTCTTACCAGTACTGAATGAGATTAGCCATGAAACAGCACATGGGTGATGATGAACCGTAAAACAAGACGCCTCTCCAAAATGCCAGAAGAGGTGAGGGATGAACTTGCACCTTGGTTTATAGAGAAGCAAGCAATAAAAGAAGAATCTCCTGAAAAAATTGTCAAATTGGACAAAGTGGCAAAATACATGAATTCCAATTTGAAGGTATGTCGTTTTATATATGCATTAAAGTTTTAAATCGCGGTAACAGTCTCAGTCACAGTCGCGATCCTTAATAGTGTGGAGAATTGCAGTGCAGTTGCGGAGACATAAAAAAAATTATTTCGCTACCCAGATCGCAGTCGTTGGCCTTCTTTTAAAATCTTGCCACGGCACAAAGAATGTACACAACTAATGATTTTGTGCCTCTGTCCACATTGCAGCCCAAGAGAAGTGATTTGGACATGAACCAACATGTTAATAATGTGAAGTATGTAAAATGGATGTTGGAGGTAAATTACAAAATTGATCTATTCATCTTTAATTCTTCATTAGAGTCATTTTGAATCTCATAATTAATATTCTCAAATTTTATTATTGATTTTTTTTTATAGACCATCCCAGACCAAATTCTAGAGGGGCACCAATTATCTGGTATCATACTAGAGTATAGAAGAGAGTGTGGAAGCTCAGATATAGTTCAATCATTATGTGAACCTGAAGAGGATGAAATACTTCATGGTATGGTGGAACCAGATTATTGCACAAGTCTGCTCAATGGGTTGTCCTTAAATGGTGGTGGAGTCCTAAGCTACCTTGATCAAAGGCCAATAAGGTATACACATCTACTACAAGCCAAAGGAGAAAAACAAAATGAAGAGATTGTAAGAGGAAAGACTACATGGAAGAGGAAGCTCAATACACTATAATTTTCTACCTAGTAATGTATGTGGAAGTAGCCAAAGGGAAGTGGGAACTGGGAAGGGACAAACTTCAATTTGTACTCTGGTGTGCTCACCAAGAAATTCTTGGCATAAACGTAAACGATGTGATGGAAAAAAGACAGCCAGGAAGCATTCGGAGAAGAAAATCATAAAGAAAGTAACAATACCAATGAAATATAAGTTATGAATATGTTTCTAATTTGATTCATGAAACTACTGTGAAATGTCATAATCTATTTATAATGAATTGTAGTTATATGGTAATCAAATATGTTTAGTCAATCATATATTTCTATATTCTTAATGTCAATTTTTTTTCATAACTTTAAATCTAGGCTTTACAAATTTAAATTTTGACATAGTGTGTTGAATTTTATAAAATTTTCACAATTTGAAAAGTATTATCTCCACAATTTATCAATGATTTTAAATATTTTTTATCTTTTGGAATGGTTTTCAATATTATCTTTTAGTTTTAAAATACCATTAAATACTCTAATTACTTTTTTTTACAAACAGTATTCTAAAAATGGATAGAGATCCATTTATTCTAAGAGTATGTTTGGTTTAAACGATGTGAGAGATTTTAATAAAGTGAAGGGATTGAAAAGACAGGAGAGAGATTTAGTTTGGTTGCGAGAATGGGAGGAAGGAGAAGGAGAATGAAAATAACCCTCTTTTTATTCAGTTCACTAGGGGATGGAGAGATTTTAATAGAGGAAAAACTTCAATGTTGAATTGAAGTTTTTTTGTTGAAGTATCAAATATTTGAAATACAAGTAATTTAAAGAAATTCATTTTACTTATAATAAAAATAAAATTAAATTAAATAAAGATTTACAATTTTAAAAAATATTAAAAACCAATATAATCTTTAGAATATTATTTTAATATATTGTGATTTATAAATATATTATTATTCTTAATATTAATTGAAAAAATAATATTATTTAATAAATATTTAAAAGTAAAGTATTCCTAATTTAAATAATCCATTAAGAGAAGAATATTAATATTAATTTAATAAAAAAAAAGCCCTCAAAACGTGTCACAAAATGAGAAACATGTAATTTGTGAAGAAAAATACGAACGGAGACTATTTCCCTCTCAAAATGTAAACACTTGAATTTTGAGTAGAATAATGAAAAGAAAACTAAAAAACAAGAAAGATTGAATTTATTATATATAATAATAACTGGATATATATAACTTTTTTTTTTTTAAATAACAAGATACCGGGGACAGGAGGATGAATCCAACCCTGCCCTGTTGTTACCATATCGATATGTAGAAAATCAAAGCAAACATGTGATTTTTCATTCAAATGACTGAATACACCTTTCAGAATGATTCATTACATTCATTCCAAGGCCAAGAAATTGGCCAATTTTACTTGTGGTGGAAGCCTGCTCAAAGAAACTGTGATCCACTACCCTAGGACTAGGTCTAGGAGAATAACCGCGTAGAGACATTTACAATTATGAGGTTGAGAGAGTATTTACACCATGTATGTATGGCTATGATGAATAATACCCATAAAAATTAGGAAGGAATCAAAGAATAGTAATAATAATAATAATAATGCACTACTACAATAGTAGAGTCGAGTAGAGTAAAATTATCGCCTCTTTTTCTGTAGACACCGTTGGAGTTGCCAAGTCCAAAGAACCAAAAATGTAACAATGCCCACTCCAACACATGACCATAATATTACCAGCCATAATGGCATTGGTTTAGGATATAAGCCTGTGCAAACACAAAGAACCCTTTAATCAGCAAATAAATAAAAAAGTATCACCCATACATAAATACAATATAATATGATATGACAAAAGGAGGAGACCATAGACCTACCGTGTCCAAACTTGATGCAAATCAGAAGTTCCACAATACAAATAGCAAGAGAGAGCCAACAATATGCTCCAACCTTTTTCACTGGCTTTCTGAAAATTTCACAAAGAATATATGACAAAAAATAGATAAAATGTTACAAATTCATCAACATTCAACATAGAATAAAAACAAGAGATGGGGTACCTACCTGTCTTGAAGGTATGAGTTGTACTCGCGAATTGTTGGAATTGCAAGTAACCACCACAAAATTAACCTATATATAACTACTGAATTTCGTGGAGGTATCCACAGACAAAACTTCAAAAAGAATGTGTTGAGCTCTACTGTCAAAAATACAATGCAAAGACTAAGGACTTGAATAAAACGCCAGGGACCCTGCAATGGATGCCACTCATCTTTGTCCCACTGAGCCGGTGTGAATTGGCCTAATGTTCGTTTCACCTGATACATAATCAAAGAGAAGCAACTTAGCAATCATAATAAATTAACAACAACAAAAATTAACTAAAATTCTGACAGAGTCAATTAATCTGTTCTCTCATGGTAAAGGCGTCTGTACCAGTTATGACAACACTACCAGAAACACGATTATAGTGAGAGAAAAAAAACTATCAAACAATAAGTATTGGATATGAAAAAGCATCACATATAGGTGATCTTGATTTCAATAGAAATCAAAGATTCAAGCATAATGGAATAATTGATGATAAAACAAATCAAAATGAAAAGGGAAAAAAAACATACTTTTCCTATTATATTAGGCTGGCGGCTTAGACCAACCCACTTGTATGTTTTCCCATCAAAGTACCTCACAGTATGCATTCCTGCCCAAATTCCTGCATATTAAACCAAGTAAAAAATGTTACAATCAGAAGTGGCAATTTTAATGGCAGAAGGCATTAATTACAAAAATAGTGCCAAAAAAAAAACAACATTCTCTTTAATAAAATGAGTTACAGAGCTTTCTAGAGGAGGGGGAGGGGATCAGGTAATTCGAACTAATAATATTTTAAAAAATTCAACACGTGAATTTACTGAATACGACCAGAATCATGAAATACGATGCAAAAAGAACTACTGAACTTCACATGATCTATCCAAAGTTTTTCGAGTATGATAAAATCAGTTTAGATAATAGAACAACTGAATTTCAGGAAAATAATATTAAACTAAGTATACTATTATAACTTGAATATCATTCTAATGACAAAATTACAAAAATAAACAGCACAAAGTACAACTACTAGTTAAATCATTGAAATTTCCATGAAGAATGAAGATTCAATGGAGTCTGAAAATAAGTTCCATTGAAGGCTTGTGAAAACACTATCAAACTATTCACATGTACAGTAATTTAATAATTCTCATCCAATTTCATATAAGTTCAAAGTTTAGACGACAAAAGTATATTCACAAATATTAGTATCCTACAAGATTTCTGCATTTATAGGGCTGACCCTGTTTTAAAATCAATTCACTTGACATGGTGATACAATGAATAAGTTCAAGCTTCAACTAATAAACCACATGCAATGCAACTTGCCAATAAGTCAAACAAAAATGGATCCGAAGCTCTTACCAAACCAATTGCAGATCAAGATGTCAAGAATAATACTGTCCCACCAGCACTCGTTGAAATTTGGTAACATGTGACGGAAAGTAAGCTGAAGATGCCAACATAGAATGGTTTGTAAACGATACAGAAGATATATACCGAAACAAGAAAAAAGCAAAGCTTTATGGATGCACTAACCTACAACTAAACCTATTTGAAAAAACCAGAGTTTGTTAATCAGATGGCTAACCTCCATCAACTCAAAACCAATTGATAACACCCAAAGAAGGGGCTGATTACGAATCAATATTGCCTTTCCCCACCACCCAATAATGTGTGCCAGAACAAACTCATCAAAAAGTGTCTCCTGAAAAAAGAAGCATAACATATAGCCTCCATGTTAGATCCAAACATGATAAAGCAAGGAACACTTTGGTATTTGGAGAGAATAAGAAAAAACACAAAGTTGTGCAAGAAGAAATCATACATAAACATTCTTAAACCTGCTTGAAGGGTTTTCAGGTAGATATATGCGACAATCAGCACCATAAGATCTTTCTGGAAGTTCTGTTAGAAATCATACAAAATAATTATTAAAAAATGTGAAACTTAAGTTACCAGGCTTATCCATATCCAATTAAGCATTCCAAATCTCAAATACAACACGGATCCACATTTAATTAATTCCAACCAATCCAAATTGAAACTATGAGAATCAGATTGAATTACCAATGCCGAGATCAGGATGAAGATACTTCATGAACTGTCGAGCATCATCCCGCTTCTGTTTTGGGGAGGGGGGAATTAAGGATACATGTTAGTTCACTTTTATTCACTTGCTGGATACAGAGCAAATCCAGAAAGCATGCAAAAATCAAGTGCAAAGAAGCACCAAAAAAAATGCAAAATTTAATCTTCAGAAAATATAAATAATAACTTCATACTTTGCATGCATGTGTTACATATACTGACATACACAAAAAGAACAGTCAAATCAAGACATGAAAACCAACCTGAAAAAGCAAAAAGGTGAGGGCAACAAGGTAAACAACAGCCATCCCATGAACCAAGCGCCAAATTGCAGGATGTGGCCTAATGAGAACCCTGAATGAAAAGAGAAAACCAGGGGAAAAAAAAAATTATACAGATAATAGTCTCCAGTGAAAATTTACTATAACTTCAGATGAACGAAAAAACTACTTATCTTATTATTCCTTCACTATCAATTCCTATCCCACAGTAGCCAGTAATCAGCTCATGTTTTCATTTTCATTTATGTTAGTATTTTCCTAGATTCATAACTCACAAAACAATTTTAAGCATATAGTTTTTATGCTATTAAACACACTGGACATCAGTACTCTTCAAAGATGTCCATATCTCTCCTACACGCTCTCTAAACCACCCCGCAACCTCGAAAAAAGCATTTTCAAGTAACTTGCAGCATACCATGAACACCACATAACCATCTGGTTCCAGGTATATATAAGAAAGTAATCTGATTATTGAGGAAGTCACTGAAAGGAACATCTCGTTACAAACTTAGGATCTAAATGTATTGTAAACTCAACCAATATACCAGACAACTATATTTAATATATAAAATGAAAGAATAAAAATAACAAGACTGATAAATACATCCTATCATCCAATAAGAATAGAAGTAAATGAAAAATGCCAAATTTCACAAAATAAAGTAACTCTGATTACTCACGTAGAAGGAGCTTGCAGCAAGCAATATGTAAGAAAAACAGCAATCATTGCCCATACACCCCTACAGAGAAAAACAATTGTGTGGATATTTAGCATATTGTACACACAGTAAAATGCTAAACAAATCAAAATGAGCGCTAATTACACTGAAGATGCCAAACCTTTTAACCGAAGTAACAACATCGCCTGATGCATCTCTTTCTGGATCAAGTGCTCCACTTGCCCAACTGACATAAATAACAACATGAAAAAAATTAAGTGTGGGGGAAAATTTTCAATATATTAAAAAAACAAAGATTCCAAGTTGAAAAAAATATACTTCTTATTAGCGTTAATGTATCCAGTAAAGCACTCACATAAGAAAGCAAGCACCAATAAGTAACAATGTGATTGTGCGAGGTTTGTATGCCCACGCAGTCCATGGATCAAATTCATCATCAACATTTGACAAATGGGAATCACCATTTTCTTTGATGACACAATCATGTCTCTTTACTCTTCTATGACCATTGGATTCCATGTTTAGTATTCCAGAGAAGCTACTCTCTAACTACAATTGAAATCAAAGAAATAAGATCATTTGTTGATACTACACAAATAGCCCCCCCGAGTTCTGTGCACCTCAATAGATCACCTCCTAGAAAGCACACAAAACAAACGGTCACGAAAAAATCATCCGCTTAATTCAAACAAAATCCATCATCCATCATATGAAACAATATAAAAAAAAAAAAAAAAAAAAACCAGACATCGATACAACAGATGGAGCATTGGCAATATTCTTGTTAATTATACATGTGTACTCCATTTTCAGTGACATGTTATGAGCACTTCATTGACAAGAGAAATATATTAAGCAAAGAACAAGAGAAAAAAGAAGTCAACATATATCATATCATTGTGTAATACTAAGGGCTTGTGTAATACTAAGGGCTTGTTTGATATACTTTTTAAAGACAATTTTTTTGTTTTTAAAAATAGACAAAGAACAAAAAAAATTCTTGTTAAGTTTTTAAAAACAGAAAATTGCTTATAAAAAATGTAATCAAACAGGCCCTAAATCCCATACATGCATAAGCATAACAAATACTAACTTTAAGTGAAATAAACAAGACAACTCCATGTAAACCTACACATGTAAACCTACAAACTGAAGAGTTACAAAATAAATTAAATTCACAAAATATCTAGAATATCAATTGCAGTGATAAGCAGGAACTATGAATTAACAGTATACCAAGAGCCAATAACTTTTGTATAACAAAACCATCTTAGGATTCAAAATTAACGACCAAACTACAAACAAACACAAATCCACTGAATTGACAACATAAGAAACCCCAACTTTGCTACATATGGTAGTATATGGGAAAACATTTTATTTTTGTAAAAACCAAAAAAACCATAGATTGAGAGGTCAACAGTTCATCACAAATTCTACAGTATATAAATACAACACTTTAAACCATGAAACGCGGAAAACGGTTAAGCAAAAATATATTATTATTTTATATGTAACAGAACTCCAAATAAACAACATATAGAATGCATTTCATTAAAAACCGGAAAGATTGAAGTTTTCAAGACGGTTACAGCACCAAAATGGATCTAAATCTGGTATCCGCAACCAGAACAAATAAAACCCATTACGACAATGCATAATTCAACACTGTATCGATATGCATGTAATAAAAAAATAAAAATAAAAACCAATTCAACCCAAAATCCAGTGTCAGGTGAACCCAAAAAAATATAACTTTATTTCAAAATTTTGAAGAATTGAACAAACGCATAATTAATGGAAATAGGGGGAAAAATAACGTACACTGAATATGAGGAGGTTGTAGATTGATTCGAAAACAAAACAAATTTGTGTTGTGCGTGCGTGAGAGTGATGTTATTGTTATGCTGCAGGTAGTATGATTCATTATGAAAAAAAGGTTATAAAGACTTTTGCGTATATATATTTCGTTGCCTGTTCCATAAGATGAGAGATACTTACGTAGAGAGAGAGGGAGAGAAAGAGAGAGAGAGAGAGAGTGAGAAGAGGCAGATAAAGGACCCCTGGCCGTACGATTGGAGAAACGAGAAGATCGCAGCCGTTGGATCAGAGTGAATAATAATAATAATAATGAATGAATGAATGAAAGGTATCGAAATCGAAGGATGAAGAAGAAGAAGAAGAAGAAGAAGAAGAGGTAAAGTGTTTCTCTTTCTGCAGCTAATGAATGAATGATGGAAAAGATTTATATATATATATATAGAGATGTTTATCGCAGTGGCAGTGACAGGGAAAAGAGGGCAAAACAACAAAAAAAGGGCGAGAGATTTTTTTGAAGTTTTTTTTTTTTTTTTGTGTGGGTTTTGGTTTTGGGTTGCAGCAGCAGGGTCTGCAACAGCGGCGAAAAGGCAAAGGGTGATGATGATGAGAGGAAATTAAAAGGAAGAGAGAGAGTACGACGGTCAAAGATAGATTTGAAGATGTTTTAGATACGCACGATGACGATGATCACGAATCATGGACCATAACTTATGTACATTTATTTATGTGACAATATTACCCCTCTTTCTTCTCATTAATTGCAGCATATTATTCATGTTCTATGTTGATTCCGCTCGCTGTCGACCCACGTCAAATTATTACCCTCTTACCCTCCCGATTTTCTTTCTCACTCTGTGTATATTATAATAAATAAAACACTAATTCAAACCGACAAAAAAATGTTTTAAAATTAATTAATTTTAATTAATACTCTTAAAAATTTACTTTTTTCATTTCATTATAAGTGTCATATTTATAAAAAATATTAGTCTTAAAATAAGTGTTATGTTAGGTTTTCAATGTAATATTAATTATTATTTTTCTAGTTTTACCATCAAATCAATAATGAGTATATCACTCCCAAGTCATTATACTCTACTATGCATTTATGACAATTGTTAATACTCAATGGTTAATAAGGATAATTTTGTAAAATTATTACACTATTTCATTCATTTATAGTTTTTCTTGATATGTGTGAAACTTCCTAATGTGACACTTATAATAGGACGGAGGAAGTAATTTTTTTTCCAAATATACATCTTTCATAAATTGTGGCTAATAATTAATGACAATTAATTCACACAAATTACACTAACTTAAATAAGGGCATAATTGAAAAATATCATTTAATATATGTAAAAATTGATACTTGTTTATTATATTTTGGACCAAAAAATTAGACTCACTTGTCTCTTATAATATGAATCGAAGGGACTATTTTTTTTAATTATACTGTCTCGGTCAAAAATTATAAGAATTTTTTGACAAAATCTTTCCCACTAATGAATGTAGTTAATGTAGTTTAAAAACAATAAATTTATCCATAATTTTATTATTTTACCTAAACTACCATTGAATTCATTGGGAAGGTAAATTAAATTACACTTTATTTAATTTATTAATTAAAACAAAACTAAATTAAATAAGAGTAATATGAAAAAAAAAGTAATACTACACATAAACTTTAAAAAAAAACTTATAAAATGGGACAAGTGAAAAAGTAAAAAAAAAAAACACTCATAATTTGGGAGGGAAGGAGTAAATGATGGCAAATATGCAAACACTCCCCACCCAATCGGATAATTAAGGGCAAAGTACTACCTCACGTTACTGTTTAATTATTAGGGATTGAACACTCGATCACGTGTTTAAAGAACGAGGTGACGGACCACCGCGCCAATAAAAATGGGTTCCTCCAACAAAAACAATATGTCTTCTTACTTGTTAACAAATAAATATCTATATTCACACTCGTTTGTTTTTATATATTAATTTTTTATTTTTTATTTCTATTTTTAAAATTAAAATATGTAAAAAAAGAAAATAAGTATACCATTACAGCATTACTTACTTGTTAAGAAAATTTTGCTGAGAACCTTCTCGCCCAATAACTAATAGACTAACCTGATGTCTCCTACGGTCCTACCTATTGAAGTACCCAATCAAATGCCATATGCTTTTTTTCCCATTTTTTTTCTTTTTCTTTTTTTTTTTACAAAAAGTGCCACATGCTTGAAAACCTGACGTCTTCCATTTAAAGCAACACGTACTTCAATAATCTCTTTCTCCTTTAATATAGATTCTTTTTAACCATTTTATGCCCCTTAAAAAAATAAGTTTTATTAGTTATTAGTATTAAATTTATATAAAATATGTGTTATATTTTAAGTTATTTTTCTTATTTTCCAAGACTATTAAGAGAAAGAAAGTATTAATACACATTAGTATAAGAGGTAATTTTATAAAAAAAAATAATTAATGCGTCTTGCTCTTTGAAAAGAGTCTTATATTAAGGGACGGATAGAGTACTAATTAAAAATTATTTATATAAAAAGTTAATATTAAAAAACTTATATGTTCAATATAGTTAATGTTTTTATTGAATATTTTCTATTTTGATTTCTTTTTTATCGGTGTTTGAAAGCATTTGTTAGTATCTTATAAAATAAAAATTTATTGATTCAGTGTTTTAAAAACCGAATCGAACCGAACGATTCAATCTGTTGAACCTTGAACCATGACTTGTCTACGATCTGGTTATTTTAGCGGTTTGACTATGGTTTCATCCCGGTTCGAACGGTTTAAAACAATTGAATCATGACTCGGAGGTCTCACCGGTTTGATGTCCGGTTTATTTTTTAAAACATTGCATTGATTGTGAAATTCTAATTCAGGCAATTTGAGTGATGACAATAGATTATGGTACAACCAGGTTGTAATTTAGATGGAATTTGTGCTGACATTTTTCTCACCAACATTATCCTGTGGAGTTAGGAAAATATCATTATCAATTGAGGCTTTGAGATTCCCTTTTTAATTTTCATGCCAACAATCAACAACTAACTATGAGAACAATAATACACTGCGGGATAAAACACAAGTACAACCTACAAGGGCATGCAACAAAAGAACGAAAATTAATTTAAGTCAATCACTGCTGATTCCAATTGCATACTTTCTACCTGTCCTGCTCCCCGAGGCCTTTACGAATTTATCCATTGTCATAAAATTATTGTATCTATGTTCGTCAAATATTCTGAGTTTATCTTATATATTATCACTAGGACTATGATTAGTGTAACTCTTTTAATTTGAATAATTTTTTTTATCTATATAAATTCTTATCGATATTAGAGTTTGACTACGATTAGGAGACTTGTATCCCTATAAATAGGGGCAAGTGGCTAACCATTTTAAATCGTTGAATCCTATTCAATAATCAATAATATTCTAATTTTAGAGTCTTTTGCTTTTCTTTATCTAAACACGAAAGTCATCATGTGTTAGAGTCACACGTTAGATAGTGATATGATATCAATTGTAATTATAAGTGGGGCAACCCTCGTTTCATAAGCTAGCTTTTTGGTTGAGTTAGACACAAACCTAAATTTTAAGATGATATCAGAGTCTGTCAAGATCTGTTGGGCCGCCCGCAGATGTCTGATCCTCCTCTGCGTGAGGGGATGTGTTAGAGTCTCATATTGAATAGTGATGTGACATTAATAGTGGTTATAAATGAAAAGTAATCATCACTCTGTGATCTAATTTTTAGAGTTGAGTTAGACACAAACTCAAATTCTAAAAATAGTCGAGCTTGTCTGTTCAATAAGAATTAAATTGTTATTGTTGTTGTACTTTTAAGACGCGCTTGGTAGGATATTTTTTAAATAAAAAAGTTTTTCAATAATTCACATCAATATTAAGATTTCTATGAAATTAGAAAACATTGTCCAACATTTTTATGAATGTTTTGGCATACCAAGCACATTTTATACATTTGTTGTTATGTAAAAAAAATATTAAGGCTTATTTTATTTTTACTCCTATTTCTATTTCTATTTTTCGTTTACATTATCCGTTTTGTTTTTTATTATAGAAATATCACAATTCTGTTTTTTAAATATTTGAATAGAAATTAGAAAATACAATAAAAAATAATTTTTACTGCTTTCTTTATAAACCTTTGGAAATAGGAGAAAAAAGTATTAAAACTAAATTAAAAACAAAGTGGTATCATGTAATTAAAAATGAACATATGAAATAAATAGAGAATGAAAATCAAAAACTAAATAGATCCTTAAGACAAGTCGATGGTTCCCAGTGTAATTTAAGATTTTAAGGCTGAGAAAATAACAGTGGTCAAAGAACACTTATAGATTACTTGTATTTATCATAGTTTTAAAAACTGGCACGGTCGTCGACTTGGTCGAGACACTGAGTCAATGGGTCAATGGTCGGATCAGATAGTCACTTATTAAACTGCATGACCCGGTTAAAGGTCAAATCGGAGGGTCATTTATTGACTCGGTCTCTAAAAATTTCATATCATACCTTAAAAAAGCCAAAAAAAAATATCTTTACACAATATAATTCCAAAGATCATTGTGCAAAAGAAAATGGCGCTCTCAAATTGCACCAGCAAAAGAAAAGTGTGCTTTCAACTTCAAACTTATCCGGGGGCGGGGAGACTCAATAGATAAAGGTGCCTTTTAAACTACACAAGGTCAAATTGTCAAACTGTTGCAAGCTTGTCAAATTGTCTTACAACATTAAGATTGTAATCTTAATTAATATAACATCAAGATTCGTATTCATTCGTATGTTAATGTTGTATATATTTATTTGGGATAGGAATGACAGTTCCTCGTCTAGCTTAGTGGCTAGACGTTGCATTAGTGTCTCAGTGGGCATGGGTTCTAGGGGTGTTCGCGGTGCGGTTTGGTTCGGTTTTAGCGTAAAAAATCATCCGATCCGAAAACTAAAACACCATGCGGTTTGGTTTGGTTTGGATGACTCTTTTAAAAAAATCCGAACCAATCCGATCCGATTAAATGCGGTTTGGATTGGATCGGTTAATTCGGTTTTTGTGAAAATATATAAAATAAAAAACTCATGTAACTTGCTAGTTGCTACAATCAGTAGCTTGCTGTAATAAAAAAAAAAACTGGCGTTCCATTTTGCTGCCACATGGAAAGAACCAATCAGAGAGTTATTCACGCATGACATACATAGCTTATTCATGCATGACATACATAGCTTGTTTTGAGTTCCAAATCAGTAGCTTAAAATCAAAGAGAGTTTCATAGCAAATACAAAACATTCAGTAGCTAAATAACAAAACAAAAACTTAAAGATAACAAATCAAAAGTTCTTCAAGGATCTTCAAAGTTCTTCAAGGATCTCCACGAAAGCAGCAGATGCAAAGGTGTTCAAAAACACTTAATCGCCTATGTTTTCTGCAAAGAAAAAACCAACATAAACCTTAGACAAGATAACATTCAGGCAAGTAACATAGATCAGATCCATATTTTTATAGATAATACTCAGGCAAGATAATATATCATACCATTTAAAGTTCAGCTCCAAGTGCATCAACTAATCAGATTCAATATCAGAAACCTCCTCAGTCAGTTGTGGGAGAGGGACAAGTTCTAAAAATGCATCGAATATATTAATCAACATGAATTAGAAAGTTAGTGTTAGACGAAACAAAATTGTATAAAAGTTAAAGGAAAAAAATAAAACATATATAATTATATATACCTTCTTCCAGCTTTTCTAAGTCCTCCAACATCTCTTCAATATCCACCGATAATGGGGAGGATCGACACCAATTTTGTGTACAAATTAAAGCTTCTATGGTCTTTGGTGAAAGAGAACTCCTATGACAACTAAGTATTCTACCTCCAGTGCTGAAAGCAGACTTCGAAGCAACGGTAGACACAGGCATAGCTCATATATCTCTAGCTATGTGACCAAGAATTGGATATTTGGTGGAATTCACCTTCCACCAGTTCAAGAGGTCAAAATCATTACTTTTCTTCTCTAAAGCCTCCATGAGACACAAATCCACTTCATTTTTATTCATATTTTCATCAAGACCCATGTCCTTCTCAAATTCCAAAGCAATTTCATCAACAGTTGCTCCAAGTTCTGATGATTGCATTTCTTGGGTAGAATTTTCAGCCTGGCCTTCATTTAAGAAAAGCCTATAGCTATCAAATATTTTGTATAATATCTCTTTTACCTTTTCACACAAGAATTCAGCAATATCCTTCTCATAAATCCTCTTAAAGCCCTAGTTAAGAAACTTAAACTTCTGTCTAGGATCAAACACTACAGCAACAAAGATCAGCATATTCATATTTTTCACATTCCCCCAATACTTATCATATTTAACTTTCATTTTTTCCAATCTTGATCAATAAAATGTGCAGTAAGAACCATATAATTCAAATTTTGCACAGAAGTCCAAGTATCGGTTGTGAGACTGACACTTTGATTTGTTTTATTAAATATACTTTTTAACTTATGCTTCTCATCCATGTAAATGTTCCAGCAATCCCTAGCAATTGTAATCCTTCCTGGAAGTGGGAGTCTTGGTTGCGCAACACTCATAAAATAACGAAATCCCTCTCCCTCAACAAAAGAAAAAGGCAACTCATCCACAATTATCATTCTAGCTAACGCTTGTCTACATGCATCAACATCAAAATGGACACGGCAAAGAGCACTACCGGTTCCTTTCCCATCTTCTTTTTTCAAGCCTTGAAGGCTAAGAGTGGTTTGACTAGGATCAAGAGACTTTTTGGGAAACTTTTTACATTGTGACAACAAATGATGGCTTAGATTGCTAGTACCATTTTTATGTGAATCAAAGATATGTTGCCCTTTGATTACACTTAGCTCTAGAAATAGAATCATCTTTTGTAAAATGTTCCCAAGCCCAAGATCTAGGTCTACAAGGTTTTCTTTTACCAGAATCTCCAGCATCAGAATCATTTGTTGTGGGTGCATCTCCAACTTTCCTTTTCTTTTGACCATGGGGGCCTCCATCTTTGTTCAAATCATCACTTTGTGTCACTGGTTGTTCAGTTGTAGGCATTGCTGTTAGATTATTTTCAACCTTCACAACAGAAAACCAAAAAATTAGAATATTATATTAAAAAAATGATCAGATTTAAGAAACTATGTTGTGTGAAAGTAATTACCTGATTTATCTCCATAGATGAAGCACCAGGAGAAAACGAACTTGCTTCCATATCAACAACAACAAGCTTTCAAACTTCCTGTCGGGAATAAAGAGAACACCCAGAAATTTCAGAACGGCAGAGAACAACAATTTTAGATGCCACACAGAAAGATTCAGGTCACGTATAATCATAAAAAATTATGCATAGGCCAATTTCATCACAGATCAAGTATATTTCCAATCAAGTATATTTCATCACATATCAACACAGAAAGATTCATGTCACACGGTTGCTGACCAAAAAAGAAATGTCACACGGTTAAGGTAAACATTGTGAATTGAACCATCAAATCAAAAGTTTAACAAAACAACACGGAAGAGAACAACAATCACATGAATCAAAAGTATAACCCAACAATCACAAAGAACAACTGGTGACGAATCAAAATCAAAAAGTATAACAGATCACAGAGAACAACCGATGACGAATCGAAATCACAATCAACAGATCAACCGGTGACGAATCAAAATCACAGATCAAGTAACAACCAGAAGAATCAAAATCAACAAAAGTATAACCCAATGCAAATAGTTCCAACTCACCAGGCCGGGACACTGACGAAGCTGCTGGCGGCGAGTCAACCGCAGAAGCAGCGGTGACGTCGTGTAGAACAGAAGAAGCGGCACGATGGAAGCGAGAAGAAACGGAAAGAACGGAGGAAGCAGCGCCGCATAGTGGAAGAAGAACGACAGAAGGAGTAAGAAGCAGCACCGCGTAGAGGAAGAAGAACGGCGATTGAGAGAGGCGATCGAGAGAGGCGATTGAGAGAGGCGATCGAGGAAGAAGCAGCACCGTTTAGAAACAAGAAGCAGCAGCAGGGGTTTGTGATCGAGAGAGGCGATCGAGATTCGAGAGAGCCAGAGGCGCCGCTGAAGTACTAGGGTTTCGTTTCAATTCTGAACGAGGAGTGAAACCTTATTCATTTTAGTATTTTACCAACGTTCAAACGCACCGTATTAGCAATATTAGTACTGTCTTAGGTATTATGCGGTTTGGATCGGTTTGGTTTGGTTCTGGAAAAAAAATCGCGGGCCGAACCGAACCGATCGGTTAGTATAAAAAATGGCCCAATCAAATCCAAAAAAAATCGGTTTTTTGCGGTTTTCGGTTTGGGTTGGATCGGCTTGCGGTTTTTTTTTGGATCGGTTTGGAGTTGAGTTAGACAAAAACTCAAATTCTAAAAATAGTCGAGCTTGTCTGGTCAATAAGAATTAAATTGTTATTGTTGTTGTACTTTTAAGACACGCTTGGTAGGATATTTTTTAAATAAAAAAGTTTTTCAATAATTCACATCAATATTAAGATTTCTATGAAATTAGAAAACATTGTCCAACATTTTTATGAATGTTTTGGCATACCAAGCACATTTTATACATTTTTTGTTATGTAAAAAAATATTAAGGCTTATTTTATTTTTACTCCTATTTCTATTTCTATTTTTCGTTTACATTATCCGTTTTGTTTTTTATTATAGAAATATCACAATTCTGGTTTTTAAATATTTGAATAGAAATTAGAAAATACAATAAAAAATAATTTTTACTGCTTTCTTTATAAACCTTTGGAAATAGGAGAAAAAAGTATTAAAATTAAATTAAAAACAAAGTCGTATCATGTAATTAAAAATGAACATATGAAATAAATAGAGAATGAAAATTAAAAACTAAATAGATCCTTAAGACAAGTCGATGGTTCCCAGTGTAATTTAAGATTTTAAGGCTGAGAAAATAACAGTGGTCAAAGAACACTTATAGATTACTTGTATTTATCATAGTTTTAAAAACCGGCACGGTCGTCGACCTAGTCGAGGTACTGAGTCAATGGATCAATGGTCGGATCAGATAGTCACTTATTGAACTGCATGACCCGGTCAAAGGTCAAATCGGAGGGTCACTTCTTGACTCGGTCTCTAAAAATTTCATATCATACCTTAAAAAAGCCTTTTAAACTACATAAGGTCAAATTGTCAAACTGTTGCAAGCTTGTCAAATTGTCTTACAACATTAAGATTGTAATCTTAATTAATATAACATCAAGATTCGTATTCATTCGTATGTTAATGTTGTATATATTTATTTGGGATAGGAATGACAGTTCCTCGTCTAGCTTAGTGGCTAGACGTTGCATTAGTGTCTCAGTGGGCATGGGTTCGATACTGAGCTAATGGAATTCTTGACATTTTCTTAACATTTTTATTAATAAATAACAACGCATGTCGCTGTCAAAAACCAGTTCAACCAGTCGGTTTTGCCAAATAACGTCGGTTTGCCCGTATCACGCCCGGTTTAATAGCAGATCCGATCCAACTACGTGACCGGATGGCAAGGATGGCAAAACGTGTCAAATCCGCTAAGTCAATCTGCTTAGCAATATAAGTTTGACAAGTTGGATTAGTGCACTTACCCTACTAAGACGTTTTTGACATGTCTTGCTTAACTCCGAACATTATATATACAATTCAATGGTGGGAAAAAGTGGACTACTTTTGGTATATCCCTACTAGGATTTGGATCCTCTAAAGTGAGCAATTCACTTTAGAGTACAAAGTAAGTAATTTCAACATTTGATTTTCTCATCAATGATTAAAATTAGTCACTTTACACTTTACTCACTTTAAAGAATTCAAATTCATCCCTAGTAAGGCTTGAACCTTGTTTAATACAAGACTTTTTTCTTATTCCACTTGATCAATCCCAAACTATTATCTCAGAGCACATGTTCAAGAACAAAAGTAAAAAAAAAACATTTAATGAAAAGTAGGTTAAATATGTTTTAAGTTCTAGTAAAATAGTGAGAACACGATTTTAGCAGTGTTTTGAAAATCAGACCGGTCACCGAATTGGTAAAAGTATTGGTTCACGGTTTAATGGTTTGACCATGGTTGAACCGTGGTCGAACTAGGGGTAAATAAAAAAATATTTTCAATATTATAAAATTTATTAAGTAACATATCAATATAAATATTAAAAAAAATATGATAAAACAAATTATAAATGAAGATAAATTAATCATATTATATATTTTAAAAGATTAGAAATAAATAATAAAATGTTAAATAAGTTTGACAAGTTGGATTAGTGCACTTACCCCACTAAGACGTTTTTGACATGTCTCGCTTAACTCTGAATATTATATATAAAATTCAATGGTGGGAAAATGTGGACTACTTTTGGTATATTCCTAGGATTTGGATCCTCTAAAGTGAGCAATTCACTTTAGAGTATAAAGTAAGTAATTTCAACCATTGATGAGAAAATCAATTATTGATATTATATATACATGAATAACAAACTAACCCTTGATTTTCTCATCAATGGTTAAAATTAGCCACTTTATATTTGACTCACTTTAGAGGATCCAAATCAATTTCTAGTAAGGCTTGAACCTTGTTTAATACAAGACTTCTTTCTTATTCCACTTGATCAATCCCGAACTATTATCTCAGCACGTGTTCAAGAACAAAAGTAAAAAAAAAACATTTAATGAAAAATAGGTTAAATATGTTTTAAGTTCTAGTAAAATAGTGAGAACACGATTTTAGCAATGTTGTGAAAACCGGACTGGTCACCGAACTGGTTAAGGTATTGGTTTACGGTTTAATGGTTTGACCATGGTTGAACCGTGTTCGAACTAGGGGTAAATAAAAAAATATTTTTAATATTATAAAATTTATTAAGTAACATATCAATATAAATATTAAAAAATATGATAAAACAAATTATAAATGAACATAAATTAATCATATTATATATTTTAAAAGATTAGAAATAAATAATAAAATGCTAAATAATAAAAATTCATGAGTATGAATATTTATTACTTCTTATTGGACCTTTATTTGGCTAAAAAATGCATATATTTTCAGTTTAAAAAATAAAAAATAGGAAAAATATGAAACAACCGGTTCAACCCGGTTTTCATCACTGGTTTTTGGACGGTTTTGTACCGGTTTGACCGGTTCCTAGCCGGTTCTCACCAGTTCTTTGCTCTGCCGGTTTTGTGGGTTGTATGGGCCGGACACCACTACTAGAAAAATCGATTTTTGAGAGGGACGAAATCCCTCACTAAACATGCAAAAATCCGTCACAAACCAAGTTAAAGACAGATTTTGTGACGGACACGAATTCGTCACTAAATTTGGCGTCGCAAAAATTTTAGCGAGGGAAATCAAGATCCGTCACAATTTGTGACGAAAAATATCCCTCACAATCCATAATAATCCGTCGCTAAATAATAGACAGAAATCAAAGAAAAACTCGCATTTTCTGTCGCTAATAGTGAGTGATCCAATCCCTCTCTATTAGTGAGGAATTTGTTTCCCTCGCTAATTTGCAATTTATGACCAAAAAAAAATAATCGAAAATTTTAGGCAGTTTTCACATTTTCCACAAAAAAAAAACTTATTTAATGGTATCTTTTGTTTTTTTTTAAAGGCAAAAGGAATTATAGATAAGATGGATAAAGGCTCAAGGAGACCCAAACCCAATACAGAAGCAAATACAATTCATAGCTTGCAAAAATCAAGCTAAAGGTTCGACAATAAATACAATGTATAACCTCCAATAAGATAAAATCACAATCAACAACTAAGTACAACCACAAATAAATATAATGTATAATTTCTCTGTCGTCATGAAACAAGTAGAATTTGTTCGAATAATCTGAAGGGAATACGCATAAAAAAGTTAACTTGAAGTTGAATTGAAGGCTCCAACAATACTCCAGCGTTAACACGCATCAGATTACGATAAAAAGACCTACGATCATAATCTAAAATGGAAACTGAAGTTCCTGCATAAAAGTATCAAAAAATAGCATTACAAAATAACTCAATCAATTTAATGGTGTTTAATATCAACAAAATGTGGCAAGCATCTAAAACTAAACAATAAGTGTACTAAAAATAAAATACCCAACAACAATAGTAGAGATAACACCACAATGCATAGATGGGATGACATTCCAGGCACTATAGTCAAGTAACAACACATGCATGCTTCAAGTAATAAAGATTAGTATCATTAATCCAAACTTCTTACCATATTAAAACACTATCTTAGTTCATTTATCATTGATTTAAAATAATCCAAATCAGAATTTAACTGAATAAAAATAGCAGCTCATTGGGGGAGAGAACTCATGGATTCAAAGCATAATGTTTTATTTATATAAATCACAGATCGTTGGGATTTTGTGTTGGAGCAAAAATATGAGTGAATTAAATTCCGATCTTGCAAGAATTCTAAAAGATTTATATCTAGGGAAACAAGTTAAACTTCTAGCCTTACAAAATAAAGTTTACACATATCAGAACAAGCCCACAATGGCATAAGAAAGGGGACTTACCCAAATAAACTAAAGCATCCACTAGTGCATGTGACTGTTGCAATGACAGAAATTGTGAGGAATATGTCCTATTCATTTTTACAGAAATACAATAATTCATTGTGATCTACAGTTGTCAAATGACAAATATGCCATGTTCCACTGCTATCCATGAAAGCACTAATTATTTCATAGCTAGTTCAGCCAAAGTCTAGAAACAATTACTTTACATTACTCTTTCACTTCAATATATGAAAAACAGCATGTAAAATACGAAGGGAAAAAATGCCAGTTCATAGAAACACAGACACAACCACAAGAAGATCAATTCTTGCTAGCCAAAATGCACAATAAAGGAAATTATAGAATGGCTTCCCTGTCAGACATTGATAGAACGCAACAGTTTGCAAGAAAGAGAGAGAAAATGAAGTGAGAAAATACGTTTGATGGTCGCAGAGTCTTACTCTGTAGTGGTATTTGGTAGAGGACAGGAGGACCATAATTTGAACTCTGGAGTCTGATCAACAATACTCATAAGCAGTCCATGAGATCCAAATTCTATTTGAAAACTTTCATAACTGTAAGGGAAAAGAAAAGAAGATAACGTCAAAATGAATATACATTAGAATTTTTGTATACAAAATTACAAATTAACCATTTATTTTTTGTCTGTGTGATTGAAACCCCAATTAGCTAATCAAAGAACCTCAATCTTATATTAGCTTTTTTTTTCCTTACTTATTTTTCAGCACATGAAGATGTAAGGCCCTGATCCTATCCAATGTTTGAGTAACTTCCTTTATTACCTGTACAAAAGAAATTAAGCAATTTGATTCCTTTCTGATTTCTGCATGCTTATACATCTACATTTAGCTCTTTTTTCACTGTGACTACAGAAATAAAGTAATTAAAAATGTTAGTTAGTGCACACATGAATTAGTCACTTATTGAATGGAGATGAGTATAGGCAATTAACTTAACTTCTCTCCTTGAGTACCCTCAGTTATTTCTGAAGATCTTTGATGTACTCTAAAGCCAAGTTCAACATATTTGTTGTGCTGGTTTGCAGCAAATAATTAAAGAATGTTCAACTTTTTAAATACAAAACACACTACGGTTCTAATGGCTAATCAACATTGTGTGATGAATCTAACCTTGTCAATTTGGAACAAGCTCTTGCAATATTCTGATTCGTTCACTGATTCAAATTCCTCTCACCTAAAAACAGCTAGGGTTTGAGATTAAAATTAAATCTAAGATAGGGTTTGAATGAAAATTGGGGAAAAAATCAAAATCTGAGAAAGAAGAGGAAGAAGCTCACCATGGAAAAGGAAGGAGAAGGAGTGGTCGCGGGTTCAAACTCCAGTGCGGCGGAGGCCATTTCCAGAGCGGCAAAACTCCGACGAGTTGCCCCGTTTGCGGTTCTTTTTTGTGGATTATGTTGCGGACGTCATGGGGATCCTGAAAATTAAGGTAGTTTTCTGGTTGAAGGTTTCAGGTGGCCAGAAAAGGGAAGGGAAGGTGGCGGATATGGGGTTTTCAGATCTACTCTGTTTTGCGTGAAGCTTGGGTGGGTTTTGTAGAGAACGACGAGAGGAGAAAGATGGTGGTGGTTGTGCTTTGATTCGCTGCCGGAGTTGGCCGGAAAACGTCATGGAAGGTAAGGCCCGATTTCGGATTCGCCCCAAACGAAAATCTAAACGGATAGGGTGGAAGAGGAGAACGAGAGAGGTAAGAATCTATGGTTATTTTGGCCAAACACGACCGAAAGAAGGCGGTGGAGGGCGGAGAAGGACGACGACGACGGTGGAGTGAAGAGGGAAAGAGATGAGAGCTTATCTCAAAATTAGGTTTTCAGAAGAAAAAAAATATTGACTGAATGGGAGAGAGAGCGCGCGTTGTAATAGCAAGGGTGAGGCAAAATCCCTCACAAAATCCGTCGCTATTAGTGAGGGAAAATATCCCTCGCTATTAGTGACAGATTTTGTGACGGATAAATCAGCAATAGCAGGGATGAGGCAAAATTCGTCACAAAATCCGTTGCTATTAGTGAGGGAAAATATCTCTCGCTATTAGTGACGGATTTTGTGATGGATAAATTAACAATAGCAGGGGCGTGGCAAAATCCCTCACAAAATCCGTCGCTATTAGTGAGGAAAAATATCCCTCGCTATTAGTGACGGATAAATTAGCGACAGATTTTTTTCGTCACTAACTCCGTCACAAACTAGATACAACTTAAGTCCACCTCATATCTTGTTTTCCGTCACTATTAGTGAGGGATATTGGTCCCTTTCAAATTTCTCTCTCTAAAATCGATTTTTTTTGTAATGACATGACCGGCTCAATAGGTCGAACCGGCTTGTTCGGTCCGGTTTTCAGAACAATGAATTTTAGTCCCTTTTCAAAACGTTTTCTTTTAGTCTTTCATTTTTTTTAAACAAATAACAGTTAGTCCCTTGATGCTAAACCCATCAAATTAGCTGATGGCATGTCAAGTAAAGAGACACATGAATGTGCTGATATGGCACACTAATCCTGCATGGATACTCATGTGACATCTCACCTACCCTCCTCCCTTTCAAAACTTTCTCCCTCTTTCAAATTGTGTCCCAATTTCTTTATTTTTAACAGTCTTCCTAAAATGCTTGGAAATCAACTTTTCCAAATTCACTTTTCTTTGAACAACCATGTTATATAAATAGAAAATGACAAGTTCACCTACTTCATCTTCATTTCATGAGTTTGGTAAGATGGTTTTCAAAAGGATTTGGTGTAAAACCATATATTTCTTTTTTCAACATGCTTGCTAGTTGCTTCCTTAGGATTATTTTCTACCCCTTTTTTGAATAGAAAGAAGTTGATCTAATGGTCTCTTCTGTCCCATTTTCGAATATTGAAGTCTTTTCTTTCATCTTTACAGTCTGTTGCTTAGGTTATACTCCTCTTGTCCACTCTTATCGGTATTCCTCATACTTCTCCTACTATTTTTTTTAAACCTTTGAATTGCTCCAGAATTTTTGAACGAGTCCAGGAATGACAAATTCATCCATTTCAAAGTAGTTCATCCCCCCTACTCCATCAATTACTTTTGAGAGGTCAACACCATACAAATCCATTATGATAAGATTGATGGCGTATTTCATAAGAATGGGCAAGGCTTCATAGGTTGCTATATTTGCTTATACAGATATAAGGTAGGTGGATTTTTGCTTAAGGATTTTAGAGAAGAGTGTTGTGTTTCCCATTTAATTGGCCTCTCGAGGCAGTTGATGAAATGCGAAGAGTTGCCTATAATCAATTAGAGAACGGTGTAACACTTTAAGGTTTCAAAATGGAGTGTGAACAAGTGTGTCAGGTGATAAAACGCAATGTGCAGCTTTTTCTCTTCTAATAATCTTTATTTGTGTGTGTAACGGAGAAATGTGAAAGGACAAAAATTATTTTTTAAAAAACAATCATTTGCATAACATTTGCTTGAACATGTGTTATCTGAGTGATGTTTTGATAACACTTTCTCAAGTATGTATTATCATAATGTCACAACCAATCAACGCTTGTTCATGAAATAGTTATATGAATGAGAAATCTAGATAATGCTTGTTTAAGTAAGCATTATCTCAATAACACATCTAATAAGAGATTATCGGTCACAATCTCTTCTACTAGAAAAAAGTTTTTCCATTTTTATGCTCAAATTATTTTGGTTACGCAAGTTATATTTTCAAGTGCATGTTGCAAATAAAATAATTTTTTACCAAAAACTCACAAAAATAATTGTGAGATTGATACCTAACTCAGAGTGATGGTTAAATAAATTTTTTAAATGATGACTTTAATTTATTTTTTTTTATGTTAAACATCAAATTCGTCTCGGGAAAAACAAAAAAATTGTTTGTTAGTGGAAAAAGTGTGGAGCAATTTAGTGACCAGACTGATCTTTAATGAGATAGAAAATAATGACATCTATCACAATCGGGACCACTAATCCCATCATAAACACTTCCCGTCATTTTGCATAAAGGTTTCTTGTTTTAGCTCGTTCGTGTTTTAAGAAATTTTTCCTTTCTTTCCCTTTCATTCACTGTGCGGTTTTCTGTAAAAAAAAAAAAAAAACCTATGTGTGCGATTCGTGTCAATTTTTTTTTGATTTTTCAATTCGTCACTGCGATTTATTGTTGATCACTGTTATTATATAAAAAATGGTTTTTAAAAGGCACCAAATAACAAGAGGTACAGATAAATACAGGAGAAAATGTTAAAATTACTATTATTATTATTATTATTATTTAAAAATTAATATTATCATAGTTAGAATGCATTAAATGTTTATATTTAATTAATTATTAGTATCTTAACGTATAATTTAGTTGCATGCTAATAAATTTCTTTTTTGAGCAAAAAATAAATTTATTTTTTAAGAAAATACTATAAATGATAAGTATATTAATATAAGAACTCAACACAACAAATATACCACTACATTATTACAACACAATAATATAATTTATTTTCGTAAATGTTAATTCAAATAAAAATTATTATTTCATTTTTCTCTTTTGCCTGTTTGTTTTAGATTCTAAAAATCATAATCAATTATGAGAATAAAAACAAGGTAAAAAGAATTGAAATTTACTATAGACACGTTCGAGTAGAAAAATATGGTTAATAAAGTTAGTGTTGGAGTTGGTAGAATTGATTTTAATAGAAGAATGAATTATTAACTTTTATGTTTAGTGAAATCAATTCTAGGTGTGGGATTCACAAAATACATTATATTTATACATCAAAAGTGATTCAATATCTTCCAAACAAAATTAATTATTTTAAACTCATTTTTAAAATATTATTACCAAACACAAATCAATTTTTTAAACTCAATTTTTTAAATCAATTCTTTTAATATCAATTATGTCCTACTCAATTTTATCAAAATCACAAAATTGTGGTTAGTTTTTTATAAATACAATTAGCAAATATATACATTATTTTACTCAAAAAAATAAAAATTTATAGTAAATAACTAAAAAGAATTAAAATACCATGTCCTCTCTATTTTAATTTAAAATTAAATGTATCCACATACTCTCCTATATCTTTTGCCTCTCTGGCACGAAGAGACAAGTGTAAGAGGAAGAGGGGTAGGAGAGATGAGAGAAAAAATGAGACTGGGATAAGAGTAACAAATAGAGAGATGGGGAGGGTGGAGAGAGCCGGGCGAACTCTAGCCATAAAAAATCTGAATGATGATTAAATTTTTGACTATTTCGCGGTGTATCTTGGTTGTTGTATACATAATGATAATGAATCATGATTAAAATTTAACTTCACCCTTGTAATATGAAAGGTTAAATTATATTTTTAGTCCGTTATGTTTATTTTAAGTTTTAATTTGGTATCTTATGTATTAAAAGATCTGAATTGGTCTCTTATATGTTAATTGTGATTCCTCTTTTTTTTGTTCTGAAATTGTCCTTTATGTTACAAAAATTATACCAATGTGATCCCTTTTTTATCCCTTATTTTGCAAAAAATAGACCACACTTGTATAATTTTTGTAGGCTAAATTATAAAATTGGTCCTCTATGTTTATTTTAGGTTTCAATTTGGTCCTCTATGTTTTATTTGTTTCGTTTTGGTCCCTTACATTTTAAAAGTTACAACAGGTTGGTTCTTTCTGTCACTAAAAGCCAATTGTCCGTAGCTAAAAGACAAATAACATTTTGGAAAATGGACTTCTAGCTACGGACAATTGACTTTTAGTGACGGAAAGGACCAAATTGAAAACTAAAATAAAACGTAGAGGACCAAAACGAAACAAATAAAACGTAGAGGACCAAATTGAAACCTAAAATAAACTTAAAGGACCAATTTTGTAATTTAGCCTATAAGGGAGCACTTTGAAACAGAGGGATCACGTTGGTATAATCTTTTGACATAAGAGATCAATTTGAAACAAATAATATATAAAGAACTAAACTAAAATCTAAAATAAATTTAAAAAACTAAAAGTATAATTTAGCTCAAATACAGTTACTTTTGTCCGTCAAAAAATAGTACTTTGGTATACGTATAAAGAATTTATAAAGCAAAAAAAAAATATGTAAAAGCAGCATGCCTAATCCTTTATAAACATAAAAATGATTAAAATAATAATTGAAATTGGATGAATAAATAATTAATGTGAAATGAGTCCAATTCTTATTGGGTAATTACGTCGAAAGTATCTTTTAGCCGATTTTTGAAAGGTCACGATGCAATTTGACCTTTGATGTTTTGCTAAAAGCAGTGGTATAAAGTAGAAAGAAGGTACCAAACAAAAAGGGGGTAGAAAGAAGTATCTATCGCACGTTTAATGGATGGATATCATTGCTCTTATCTTTGTTAAAAACAATTGACAAAAAAATTTGTTAAATAAAAGTGGGTGTCTACATCATTTTCCTTTTTCTTTGCGATCATGTCTATCTCATTTCTCAATTGGAAAATAGAGATTAGTAATATGCTTTTCCGAGAATAATCGGACCATTGGAGCACAATTCCCCTCAACTTATCTAGAAAGCGAATAAATGTTATTTTTACCAAGACATTGACATTTTGCGGTATTAAATTCTATGGATTTTTTAGCACTAAAAAAACAAAAATTCTTTTTTTCTCAAAAGTGACGGACTCTTATTAATAATTGTAATTTTACTGTGTTTTTCTCCATATTATTAAATGGACGCCAAGGCTAAAAAAAAATTCTCTCAAAGAAAGCTACGATAAGGTGACCCATTATTACCTTACATTTTCATAATGTGTGTTGAAGTGTTTTCAGGTCTGATCAAAAGAGTGCAGGAAAATAGTGCAATTCATGGAATTCAAATTGGTCGTGGTGCTCCTATGATCGCTCACCTATTGTTTGCCAATGATAGTCTAATCTTTTGCAGATAATCTTCTCAGGATGCACAGGCCATTAATAAAATTCTCCAACTACATCAATCAGCTTCTGGCCAATTCATTAATCTTGACAAGTCAGAAATCTCATTTAGTCGAAATGTGCCTACTGATAGAAGACAAGAGTTCCAAGGATGGATTCAGATTAAGGTTGTTGAGAATCACTTCAAGTATCTTGGTTTACCAGCTTTTGTTGGCAGATCCAAGCAACAAGTTTTTGACTTTCAAGATAGAGTTTGGAAGAAATTAAAAGGATGGAAGGAGAAATTTTTATCTAATGCCGCCAGAGAGGTTCTCATTAAGGCAGTTGTCTAGGCCATCCCCACATACGTTATGAGCTGTTTGTTACTTCTGGTTGGTCTTTGTGATCATATTGAAAGTATGATTAGTAGATATTGGTGGGGTAGTAAAAATGGGGAAAGAAAAATTCACTGGATTAATTGGAATTATTTGTGTAAGGAAAAGAAGATGGGTGGTATGGGCTTCAGAAGATTTCATTTTTTCAATTTGGCTTTTCTAGCTAACAAGGATGGCGCATCTATAATCACCTAGACTCTTTAATTTCTAAATGTCTTCGGGCAAGGTATTTCCCTAGAGGTGGTTTCTTAAAGGCTTCTATGGGGTTCACACCGAGCTATATACTTGGAGAAGTATTCATCAGGCTATTTGGGCTTGCGTAAGGGTGATTTTGGAGGGTGGGAACTGGCCATTTTATTGATATTTGGGAGGATAATTGGATCCCAACTCAGAATGGGTATAAATTGTGGACTCCTAAACCTACTGATTGCTTGATTTCTATGGTGGCTGAGCTCATTAATCATGAGGATGGGTGCTAGAATTCTGAACTATTCAATCGGTTTTTTTTAACCTTTTGAGGCACAACAAATAATGCAAATTCCTTTTCTGAGTGTTCCTAGTCAAGATACTTTTGTTTGGGGACCAAATAAAAGATGTTTATTTAGTGTCAAGTCTGCTTATGAGTTCATCTCCAAACATGAAGAAAATCTTGTCCCCCAAAATTTAGATGCTCCTTCTCCTCTAGTAATTTGGACAAGATTATGGAAATTAAAGAGCATTCCTAGATAGTTGCATCTAGCATGGAAATTATTACATAGAAAGATTCAAGTTCAGTCCTCTCTATTTCAAAAAGGTATAAAATGCTATCCCTTATGTCCACGATGTAATTCATCAGTGGAAACTATTAATCATGCTTTTATTAATTGTGATTGGGCCAAGTCCGTTTGGTTTGGGTCGCCCCTTGGTATCCACTTTACATCAACTACAGGGGGAGGGACCCATTTTGTTGCATGGCTTGAAGATGTAATTATGAATGAAGAGGCACAAACAATGGAACAAGTTTTGTCTTTATGCTATAGCATATGGTTTTCAAGAAATAAGATCTGCTTTGAAAATAAAGAAATTTCTCCCCAGGATGCTATCTCCAACGCATGGAATGTTGTAGAATGCTTCCAAAGTTCACAAAATTATAGAATGAATAATAGCTCGAATATGCCAGTGGATAGAAATTTTTCTTGGAGTGTTCCGCCTATGGGATGGTACAAACTTAATACTGTTGTAGCAGGCCCGATTGAAGGTTATTGGGGGTATTGGAGCCGTCATCATAGATGAGGAGAGTGCGGTAATGGCAACGACTACATGGTTAATTCCATCTCTTTCGAATCCAGAGCTAGTAGAGGCTTTAGCTGTCCTTAAAAGGGTACAGTTGGCCAAAGACCTTCTTCTTCTCCAATTGGAAGTGGAGTCGGACTCATTGTCTGTTGTGAGAGCTTTACAATCTGGCTCTAATGCGGTCTCTTATTTTGATATTGCAATTTCAGAGTGCAAAAACATAAGCACCTCCTTTCATAATTTTAAGTGCTCTCATGTTCCTAGAGAAGCAAATAGGGTAGCTCATGCATTAGTTAAGTATGCTTTTACTAGTCCAGACAAAGTTTGGTTAGAAGAATACCCGGATTGTATTGCCTCTGTTTTAGCCTTTGACTGTTTGCCATCATTTATTTCATAATGAAATCCGTATTCCACGTCCAAAAAAAAAATAACATGTAGGGTTGCCTCGATTCATGCCTATTTATACTTTTGTTTTTCCTTTTTCGTCGTCATGTTAAAAAAGTTAATAAAGTTGTAACAATAATGTGAAAAAAATTATTTCTGATTGCAATGACTTGGGAATTTCTTTTTAAACAAAAGGGAGCTCTGCTCAAATTTTTAGTCCATACGGGGAATATTACATGTTGTCGGTGTAATTTCATCATCTTTGAATACATATCAAATTTATAAATGTCTTTATTATTTATAAATGATTATTTTACTTTTTATTCCCTACGGGAAACATTACGTGTTATAAGTGTAATTTTATGGCCTTTGAACACATATCAAATTTATAAATTATTATTTTACTTTTTAGTCCTACGAGGAAACATTACATATTGACGGCATAAATTCATCACCTTTGAACACATATAAAATTTATATATATCTTTTTTTAAATTTTTAACTATTATTCTGTCAATATCAACTAATTCTAACTGTGTAGTATCAAATTATGGTTTTTAGGAAAATTCTTAAAAAGCAACGCAACACGGCCCATGCGAATACACTAGTTTTTACTAAGACATGGACATATTAATGTGTAGAGTTGCCTCGATTCATGCCTATTTATACTTTTTTTCCTTTTTCGTCGTCGTGTTAAAAAAGTTAATAAAGTTGTAACAATAATGTGAAAAAATTCATTTCTGGTTGCAATGACTTGGGTTTTTTTTTAAACAACAGGGAGCTCTGCTCAGCCTTCGGAAAACATACAAATAGGCTAGAATCCCTTAGAGAAAAAAGTCACAGCACAATTCACTCTGATGCCATCCGAAACGAAAGCGGAAATACAACTGAAAAATCTACTACATAAATTGAGACTAAGGCCAAACCCTAGACCATAATCCATCCGCTACTTGGTTAGCTTTCCGGTGGGTATGAAAAATGCTCACTTCTCCAATGGAATTCATGAGAAACTTGACATCCTCCACTAAGCTATAAAGAGAATGTTACCAAAAGCACCTAGACTGAATAAGATTAACTGTTGCCATAGAGTCAGACTCAATGCCTACTCTCTTGAACCCTATGAACACAATCAAATTGAGACTCATATGAATGGCTACTATGACTCAGCTTATGTTATACAGCAATGACTTGGGAGTTGGGAGTTTAATTTTGAATACTTTCATTATAAAATATTTTTGCACCCACATTTAATCTTGTGCCAAAATCTCATTTCAACAAATATGATAATATTTATAATTATAAAAGATGTAAAAAAAAATTAATAACGTAAGATAGTATTAAGGGTCATTCAACTGACCCCTAATTTATAAGTGTAATCATACTTTCCACTCTAATTTATGAAATTAAACATTTTACTCCTTTATTGAACCTTACTTTTTGGAACACTCTTTTAACATAATTTTACTGTTAAAAATAAAAGAAAATTAACTAGTTATCTTTTTTTGGTGTACTAACAAGTTATCAAATATAAGTAAAATGACAAAATTATCCTTCATAATAATATACTGATCCAATAAGCTTTTCTACTAGTCTGCCCCAAAGCATCAGTCATGATCTTTGTAACATCCTGTTTTTCAAAAAAATATTTAAAATATAGTAAACGGTGAATGAGCATTAGAAATTCTAATTTGAAAGGAAATAGGCCTAGATGTATTATAGAAACACTCAAAAAAGGACCAAAATACCCTAGGAAGGGTCTAGAAACCCCTAGAAACGTCTAGAATAGGAGAAATCACGAATGTCCATTTAGCCTCGGTCGCGTCGCGACCAGATTGTACTAGGAGGCATCGCGACACGATGGGAGGAAAATTCCAAAAACCTGTGGAGTCTTCAAAGTCGGTGAATGCAGCCAATAAACGTTTGACATGTGGCAACGTCGCGACGTGATGTGACCAATTTATGCCTATAAATAGCCCTTCACCCCTCCATTCCAACTCGCCCCAAATTCTCTTCTCTCTCTAGCTTTCTCTCTCTAGAAACTTCTAAAGGAGTGAGTATGCTCTGTGCTTGCCTCTAATGAGGATCTGGCACATTAGAAAACCCTTAGGAAGTAATCCTTGAGATTGAGAAAGGGAGTAAGATTTAGAGGGCCACTAAGGAGCAAGTATGCTCTGCACTTACCTCAAGAGAGGATCTGGTGCATCAGAAAGCCCTTAGTAGGAAATCTTCTGAGAGGGGAATGATGAGAGTGGCCTAGGTAGGAGTGTCCAGAGGTAGGAGTACAAGCAACAAGAGTGACGAGGGAGCAGAGAGTGGCAGTAATGGTAGCGGTCTTCTAAAACAGGTATGGGAGATCTAAACCCTATCCACTAGGGATTGTAGGATTAGAATAAGTGTATAACTAGGCGTAGGGTGACCCAAGCCCTACTAGTGGTTGATACTCGCAGCACCTTAGGAGAGGGGTTGTGACCTATGATAGCTGAGGACAGTTGTCAGAGGTCTATCAACCATATGAGTAATCTATTGATATCAGTGGATGGATGTTGATTGATGTGATGTTAGTTTCTTATGATTGCATTGTAATTATGTGTATAATTGCTGGTGTGTAGTTTGATAACATGTCAGTAGAAGATCGCCTGAGCGATACTAGGGTTGATCCATATTGTTGATCAAGGATGGTTGATATAAGTGCTGTGTTAGTTGACATATGTGATACTAGTTGGTAATTAATGTTATGTTGTACTGACAGTTGTGTTGTACATGTTGGTAGTTCTTGTTATGTTAAGTTACTAAATAATGCTATGTATGTGGGCATATGATGAGTTGTTTATCTATGATACGTTGTTAATAATAGCTGAAATAACAGTAAATTGATAAGCTGAGACTGATAGAGCATGATAAAAGATGAGGTAAGAGGTTAACGCTGGTTGAGCTGATGAGTGCAGACTCAGTTGTGTTGTTAGTAATGGCTGAGCCTGTAATATTAAATTGAAATGATGAATAATGAAACATTACGAGGGAAGGTTTCATATGCATTGTTATGTTGTAATCCACCGCCGTGTACATAAGTTGTGCACGAGGCCAGGTGCCAGAGTGCGGGCACGATACGTAGAGTACAGGACATGTCGGTCCTTAGGGATAGTCTGGGTCCGACGAGGCTCCTAGGTGACCAATGGTTTGGCTACCACTATGTTGGGACGATCGGGTAGCTCAGTTATCCTGACGGGGTACTGTCGTATCACTGTCCATAGTACTGATTCCGCTTGCCACCCCGACACCTATTTCTAACGTCGAAATTGGGGAGCAATGATACACTCTTAGGGGTACGATGAGCGGAATAGGGGGATGGACAACTGGCTTGACCTATCCACATGTCGGTGGAAGGTTATTAAGGATTTGTTGACTATAAAGGGCAAAGTGGCTAGGTGGGGCCCTTCTGCCATTCTTGGAAGATGTGGCCATGTAGGCATGTAGAGCTTTAGGTGCATGAGTGTGAGAGTAGTTGATCTATTTGTATGTGATTGCTAATATACCTATGTGTGACTGTTGATCTGTCAATGCATGTAATTGCTTTTTTATACATAAATTCTAAGTCTTGCCTTCCCATTGAATGGTGCATATAGTGTGTTCTTATCTCCCATTTGTTTTCTGTGCCTTGTATATTTCTGTCTACGGGTCTTAGCAGGTATCAGGCAATTCCAAAAAGGAAAAAGGTTCAGTTGATACACAGCCAGTAAAGTCAGAGTCAATAGATGAAAAGTCCAAACTACAATATGTTTTGTATAACAGGGGCCCTAAGGATGGGTACCTTTAGGTATATTTGTACACTTCCGTCTGCTAAATTAAATAGAATTGTCTCCACTATTATTGTATAAACCAAAATATTTAATATATTGGAAAAATTGACTAGGACGTCACAATCTTTACCGATGTTGAACCACAAAAAATCTTAACAACCTGGATGCTCAAGTCCACCTTCATGTTGATGCATATACGAACGAAAAACCTAACAAAAGCGGCACCCCCAGGGGGCTACCTCTCTCCATGAGAGGGCTTCCTCCCCATTTTATGTAGGTTTTCCCCTTTCTTTAGTGAGAGTATTCTCCCTTCTACCTTTTTTTTTACTTCTTATCACCACCTCCTCTCCACGTTTTCTGGCTACTGTCTTCCCCACCACCTTCCCCTCCTCCTCTTCTAGCCACCACCTTCATCTCCTTCTCTTTTCTAACATTCATTTCTTCTCTATCTCTACCCTTCTTTCATCACATTTATTCCTTCCAATTGAACTTGTTAGAGCCGCTTCTTGCAGCTATATCCTAACCATTAAAAGTCCATTATGCAGCACTGCTCTACTCAGATATGTTGCTTGTTCTCTGAGCTCTATTACACAACACTTCTCTACTCAAATTTGACATGGGTTGTCCTTGAGTCGTCTTACGAGTTGTTATTAGACATGTGCCAATCCGGAAGGAATAAAAATGGGAAGAGAGATGGGAAGAAAAGTTTAACACCCCAACTTTCTTAAACTTAGTAATTAAAGACCCTAATAAAAAAGGGGATTTAATTCCTAAGGATTAATGAGGTTAATAACATTTAATCTAGTTATTTTAAAGCAAAATTGGAACTTAGGGGGTAAAATAGTGTTTTGTCCTAAGAATTTAGGGAATGTGGAACTAATTATTTATGAGTAGTTTAATGTATTAATTTTTCTAAGGTTGAATTAAGGACCAAGGGATAAATTAAGAAATTAAATGAGGATTTATTAGCAAAAATTTTCATTAAACTATGCCCTATTCCCCACCATGTGCCTCATTTCCCTAAGACCCACACTAGCACCCACTTTTCTCTCAAAATACACACACACACGCGCGCGATCTGAGGGAGAGAAAGGAAAAAGAAGAAATAGAGAAAGAAAGGAGAAAAGAAAGAAGAAAAGAGGGAGGGGGGACCGCGCGGGAGAAGAAGGAAGGGGGCGGAGCCGCAGCGGCTTCGGTGTCCTGCGAGCACGACGGTGAGGGCGAGGTGGCAGCACACCACCCTTGTATTGAACAGGGCAACGAGAGAGAGAGATGGAGACCGAGCGAGAGAGAGAGAGAAACAGGGAGGAAGAAGAGGAAAAAGGAAGAAGAAGAAGAGTGGGAAGGAGATTAGGAGCTTGATTCAAGCTTCCATGGAGGTTAGGGCAAGATACAAGCATGGAGGAGGAGCAAGCCAAGCCCTAGAAACCTAGATTTCCTCAAGCTCTAAGGTAACATAGATTTCCCCATTAAAAACCTCTCTTTAGGGTGTGCTTAGGAATTATTGGGTTCTTAATGTTTATGATTATGTTTGATGAAAGGATAAGAATGTAGATTAATTAGTAGAAAGGTATGCTATGTGTTTGAAGGAATGTTGTTTGAGTTGCTTGAATAATATTCAGGACTTCTTAATTGTTGGAAGATTGAAACAATAAGACATGATAAAGAAAGGGTTCAATGCCTCTTAAGTTTTGGTGATGCTTATGTGTTGAGTTAATCATATTGTTGATCTCACTAGAATTTGGTGTTACCTTGGCTGTGATTCTGGATAAATACAGGAGCTTAGAGTACTGAAAGTTGACATGTTGTGTTTATACATAAGATAATTGATAGTGTATGAAGTGGCTTAGCTCCTTATGTTACATGATTTCTTGGTTTCAATTTGAGGCTTTTAGGAATCATGGGAATCGATTGATTATGTATTTACGGATGTTAAAATGCAAGTTGTACTGTCAAAAATATGTCTTTCTGCATTTTGATTTGCATGAATCGATTCACAGGGGTATGAATCCTTTCGTGGAACCATATAAAAGCTATAGTTTAGGGTTTCCATAATCAACCTGGTGTCGTGCTTTAATGGCATGGTAGATATATGATTAATGCTAGATACGAATGGATATTTCAATTGAATTATGAGCAGGATTAGCTTTTATATGTTTATGCTTGTGCTTGCTTAGGAGGAGTTTTTCATATGTAGCACACCATGTATGGCTAAAAACAACGGTAATGAGTTTTATGTTTTAAGTCTATGTTACTGAGTTTAAAACTCACTATATTGGGGGCGTTGTTTTCAGGTACTAGCATATGGAGCAATGAAGAGCATTATCTAGATGCTCGTCTTGCCTTGTAGCGAGACCTTTCGAGTTGATACCGGATCACAAGTTGTCCTTTAATGCATTTAGCTTTATGTTCGAGTCGAGTAGTTTTACTATTGAGTCTTTTGTAATTAATTGAAAAGTGGACGTAATTTTCTATAAAAGTCTTTTTATTTGCAAATTTACTCTTAAGGTTTTTACGCCATAGCATATCCAAATATTTTACTTAGCCAAAGTAGTGTATGTCAAAGGATCTACCTTCTATTGTTTATTATGTAAAGTGAAAATGTTTTACACGTTTAATCTCAATACTTGATTAATTTAGTAAGTAACACTTTGCTTAGAGTCGGGGCGTGATAAAAAGCTCATGGCTCTTGATCAATGCATTTTATTACATCTTTTATAGCATTACACTTAGTGTTCTTAAATGTGTGATTTGCCTAACAACTACTTTTTAACATGGTTTTGCATCTTTGGGTCTTAATTGGGCTTTAGTGAATTTAATTGCTAATTTTCGAATTTTGATTACATCCTGATCCATGTTCCTTCTGCAGGCCATAACTTGAGGTATACTTATCCGATTTTAGTGACTTTTGTGGCGTTGGAAAGCTAAGAAGCAGAGCTACAATCTTGTGTTGGCACCGAAGTCCAGTTTTGACATTTTGAAGGTTGAAAATGCGTATTACTGCTGCAGGCAAGGTTCACTGCAAGTTTTGGACCACTTACATATGTAATTAGTTGTTATTGGGCTAATTAACCTTTTATGGGCCCTTCTCTTTGGTCTTAACATCTTATTACTTAGGTTAAACCTATGAGACACTATAAATACTCTTTTAGAGTCTTAGGTTAGTACCTTTTGATTACTTTAAATCTTTTGCCGTTTTAGCAATCTTTTCTCCTTCTCCCCTTCTTAATTTCGCTTTTGTTAATCCTTCCTTGGAAGACTAAGACCATAGATTAATTCACTGGTTAGGGAGTTTTTATAAAGATCTTGAGGTTTAGATTTTAATATTAATTTCGATTTCTGATTCTAATTCTTTTTCTTTTTAATCTATTGTCTCCTTTGATCATTGTTAGCAATTATGCTTTATTTGTGTTGATGCTTAATCACCCAAATCTCGTTTTTGCCTTCTATTCTTATTATACAATTCGATTTGATCTATTCAAAGCATGTTAAACACTTGTTTTAATCTGTTGCGAGTAGGGATTAAGAAGAATCTACAACGCTTAGTTATAGGTTTGATTAAATTCGATTATTAGATTAATTTGTTCTTGTGACGCTTGTTCCTTGTTCATAATTAGTCGAATTCTGTGATGCTTAATCCAGTAGGAATTCTTATAGAATTAATTGACACTTGATTGGTTAATTTTATGTTCAAACAAGAACAGAATCAAGAAATAGAATAATTCTTTGAAACCCGTGATAGATCCAAGTATTAATTACCCTGAACCAGTGGATTAGTCGTTCTTATATATTGATATTCTCATCTTTTAAATTCTGTTTCTCACAATCAAAACCCCCTCCCCCAATTCTGTTCTTTGCATGTTCTTGTTATTGGTTATTATTAATTAGAGATCCTTGTGAGACGACCAAGGTTAACTGCCTTGTTACTACATTCTTATTTTATTTATTTTGACCCGTGCGCGACAGCGGATCAGCTCTATCAAGGTTTCTTTGTAATAGGAGGATGTGATTACTAGGGTTTGTTCCATTTGTTGTTTCGGGTATGCTAATTTATTTAATTTCGAGTATGTGTGTCTGTTTTGTTATTGTTTATGTGTTGTGCATTGTGCATTGCTGTAATACTCTAATTTTAGCATCATTGTGCTTATGTAAGTATTGTTGAGCATTTTTTTAATGATCCTTTGAAAAAAAGAAGTTCACCTCCATATTCTTCACTCCAACAAAAAGTAAGAGGTAAAAGGATGACACAAAGATGTGATCTCAGAGACATTATAATCACAGTACTATAAAATCTCAATTGCCATTAAGATGTGGCATGAGAGCTATCAATCAATATTTTTGATACTTTTCTCAATTGTTTAGTACTACGTACAGTCTCATATTCACACAATCGTAAAATCCCTTTTTCATTCTGATTTGAATTCGGTTCAATCACTTGTCCCCCATCAAAAAAATTATTAATTAGGTTCATTTCTTTTGTTTGTGATCACTCCCTATGCTCGCTGGTACTTGCGTGCCAAACTATTGATCCAAGCGGCAAAAAACTTATTTCTCCTTAAGTAAGGTATTGAGTTTGTGAATAAATAACAGTCATTAAGGGATCTTATATGATTTTTGAATACGAGGATCTAAACAAAAAAAAATTGACACTCAAATCTCATAACTACTTCAATGATCAAAGGGAATGAAGTAATACCACATATAAAATTAAATTTTATTATTAAGAATATTTAAATATTTCAATTTATTTTTCTTTAAATAATAATATTTTTTCATTTTTACAATTTAAAAAATTCAAATTGATGATGTACACAGTTTTGCTGATTTCAAAATCTTTAAATAAACATTTAAGCGTTGGATAAATTAATTATATATTTTTAATTTCAAATACTTTTAACTTATATTTTGATATTTTAGGTGAATCTATAAATACTCTTTACGTTGGTTATTTTCTGAATATAGAAACTTTTAAGCATACTCAATATAAGCAATACACAACATGTATTGTGCTACTATTAGCAAACATAATATAATTTATTCTATAACTATTTTCAATAGCATATCTATACTCGTGAATGTCACGGGTCAAATACACTAGTATTCAACATTTTGATTATGTTTGACATGTTTCATTCGCTAATTTATAGTAGAGTTGATTGTCTTACAACTTATTTAGTATTTAACCTCATAGCTCGTTAATTTTTCCTTCAATTTTCATGCTTACTATTTTAATTAAATTATCCCTTTGTCATCTAATAATTAAAACAAAAGAAGTCTAACCCTTAAAGATTATATTTTGTCTACAACAAATTTAATTGTATAAAAAATTATATAAACATATCATCTTATTTGAATTATCTCATTATATTTAATAAAAAACTTAAGAATGGGAGTGAAATATAAAAATAATAATCTAATTTTTAATATGATAAATAATCTAAAACAAATTTAGGTATTACAAATGATAATTTTTATAAATAAATAATATATATGAAAAAAAAATTAAAAATGTAAACATGTTAATTTGGTTCAAATAGAGTATGTTAATGAAATCGTTATCCATGAATCACTTTGTTTTTACTTCAAACGGTAGGAGGTATTTTGCTTATTTAGATATGTAAATCAATAAAAGATAGAACCCTAAAAAAAAAATACAGCGGTCAAAGATGGTAAACAAATAAAAAACAAACAAATTACAAACACGTGAAATTATAACAACTGTAACAAGGAAACTACCTTCAAAATATCACATGATCCCAATCCCAAACCCAATGCCAATCCCAATACTAAAAAAGACAACACACATATTTTTCGGAAGGCCGCATCTTGAATTTCTTCAATGACCTTCCAATTACTTTTCCACGAAAGTAAAAAAAATAAAAAATATACTATTCTAATCCCAAAATTAATAGGAGATTAAACAATACAATAAATTTCTCTATGAAACTGTATCACTTTAATACATTTCAAATGCATAAATGTTGGATTAATAAGCTACAAGTTCATCATTGGTATGAGAAGTTTGCATAGAATATTTAATTTTGTGACAGTCGTAATTGAAGATTCAAGTTTGTATATCGTAACAGTGATCAATTGAAATTATTTAGACTACATGATGGATATATGATTAAACGAGATGATTAGACACATGTAACATCGAGTTCCTAATGTAAGAATATTCTACATCACGAATTTGACTTTGATAAGCAATTAAGCAACGGGATGGAGTCACCCACCCAACAAATGGCGTTGTTCACGTGCAGTCGCTGAATTAATTAACACATACGCTGGCTGAGGCATGTGACACAGACATGCTTTTGGTGTCTGTGTGTCCCATTTTGCAGTTCCTCATAATACCACGTACGATGTGTGGGCTCTTAATTACTTAATTCAACACCCTCCCGCATGATCGTGACCATCCTCAACCATTAGCACCTAATGCTATAGCTATAACCATATATACCATCCATGTCACTGTCTTCTTTTGATTATGTTCCAGCTTCATACAGTTGCTTCTATTTAATTAACCCAAATAATTAGGCAACCTGACAGCGAAATGGGGGGTGGGAATAGCTAGAATCCGTTGGTAGGTATAATATCAATTGGGGCGAATATTGACTCGGCTGTCAGATGCGACCCTTTGAGGGAATTAGATATTGATGTCATTTCAAAAGGGTACGTACTGTGTCCTTTGGAAGTGTTTGAATGGCAACAATTTTGGTTTGTGCTTTGATGCGCCAATGTGACTCTGGGTGTGTGTGTGACCACTCAGACTTCGAGGCCAGTTTTTTTTTCACGTGGTTTTGTGCTGAAATAAATACTTCATAATTTTTCAAAATAATTATCGTTTAAGGTTTTTTCATACAAATTAATAAAGATAATAAATAAATAAATGTGAATAACAATTTTATAAAATTATCTTTATTAACTATTAGTTGTTATAAATGCATAATGGAGTATAATTACTTGGGAGTGATGCATATAATATTAATTTAAGAGTATAATTGGAAAAAAAAATTAATGTTATATTGAAAAGATAAAACAACAGTTATGTTGAAATATTTTTTTCTTTTCTAAAACGATAATTATTACGAAACAGAGGGAGTATCCAGGTATGATTCAATTTTATAGTACAACTGTTCCTAACGTTCATGTGAATGTGACTTATAAAGCATCTCAAAGATCAATTTTAATTTGGGGGTATATATAGGGTGAACAAAAGAAAGAAAGTCGGGATTTTCAATGTATGGTCACTTGTCAAACCCTTGTGTTTGTTTCATCTTTCAGATTCTTATAACAATTTTGTGGTTTAACTTCTGTTTTTTGTTCGATATTATTTTTGGGGTTTGATTTCATTTCTAGAGGAACTATAGTACCGCATACTGATTAAGGTTAACAAAGCTAAGTCACTTTATCAAAGACATATCTGTTTGTTTTTTTTGGTATTAGAAAAACTGTGGAGAGTGAACTTTACAGCTCTGGGAGTTATAGCAATCTGGGTAAATCTCCTTCCTAAGAGGGTGCTTTTCACAAGAATTCGAGTCAAAGACCTCCTACTTTGTGGAGTATTTACATACACACTATGCACTTTATAGTCCTAACATGCTTTCACTAGACAAATCCCTTTGGGTCATATCTGTTTGTTTTATCTGGTGTGATTGTGAATTATTTTTGTTAGTTTGGCCACTGCTTGTTTGACTCATTAGAATCAGTTAATTTTTTATTTTATTTTTTGGTACATAGAATCAGTTAATTTTATTCGAAGCATTATTACAACTCAAGCGTGTGAATTAAATTAGTTCAGTCCCAATTCACAAAGTTTTGGAGTTAAAAGTGATTCTCATGTCTCAATCATTAATTTTAGGTAAAATTTGAACTTGAAGCGTTGATGGAAAACTATAAGCGTAATAGCAAAGAAAGTAACAAAGATACGGATGAACTCCTATCTCACTTTCCTGTCACATTTTCTGTCTCCCACCAATGACAATTTATCACATAATAAAATAAAATTATAACTTATTAACATATAAGCATATCTCTAGCCTTTGATTAGTGGAAGATAAGAAAACACCATTTTTTGGGACATCAAATATTTGTTCCAAAGATACGACCACTCTATGGCAAATGGCGCAACTAAAAAAAATAAAATGCATATGGATAATTGTTTTTTTTTTTGACAAAATGGATAATTGTTTATTGGAAAATCAATGATGGAAATTGTAATAAAATACCCACTCAAATTAAATATTACAATTTATGAAATTATTAAAATCTTAATAGGTTGATTTGTTGATTAATGGTTTTTGTTATGGGGTTAAATTAAATCTCAGGGCCCAAAGCGCCTCCACTAGAAGATATAATAAGTCAAGCCCACTGATAGACACAGAGGCAAAGCTGACATATAAAAAATAGGATGTCACACCTCCCACGTATGCCAAAGATTTAAAATTCATCTACTGTTATGATTCTCTCTCAATAGTCTAACAAAGTATTAGGGAACAATTCTCATGTGATCCACTATATGTACCACACGTCCATGAAGGACAAAGTATATGCACTAGCTTCATACTATACTAAAACTCTGCATTATCCTTGCTAATTTGATTGAGCATCAAATTGTCATTGTAAGTACTCCTCTTCTCTAACACTGATAGAGGCCACTCACCACCACCAGAGCAACCGGTCGTCACCATCACCATGCTGGACCGAAACTTGTCCCTATCACGAACAATTATACTCCCTCCGGAATACAGATTCAATGCATGTATTTTTTTTACTTATATTTCATTTTGGAGGGATCATTTGTTAAAATACAGATTCATTAATTCAAAGAAATTAAGTCAAAATCACACAAACGTGATTGGTTAATATTTTGCATCGGAAATTCCACTTTATGTAGCCCTGCTCACGGAACAATCAAGAAACGGCACGCAAATACTATCCCTTGCCTTCTTTCTTTCTTTGCTTTTGCATCATGTGCTCTGCTTTTGTATAGTTAAGCGAACATCACCAAACAAGCAACACAAATCAATACTATCTGTGTCTTTCAATGTGCACTGCGAATCTGAACCCGAAATAAGGAGAGATAAATGCGTCACACTTTCTATTCCCAACATCCAAACACCGTTTGCTTCACGTAATTACCACTCAATTTCTCAATCCGGTGTGCCCTTCTCTAAATCTATATTGGTCATAGCAATACACATTTTCCTATTTAGAAACCATTTGGCTAATAGAGCCAAAAGAAATTTCGGTCCATTCTAATGCATATATGCATACTCCATATCATACAAAGCTACATCTTCGGGACACAGGAAATTAAACTATGCTTTTGAGTTCCTTTTCTTTTGTTGTTTTTATACTTTTATATATCACGTGTGAATAATTAAATATATTATTATGGTCCACTGACAGGTCATTACTCATCAATATTAAATACTATAGTAATATTTTAATAAATAAATTAAATTTTAATATTTTTAATGATTGTGACTGATGATGATTCACGTAGTTCACACACCATTGTTGCACATATCACTGTTTATGTTTATATTCAGATCCTCCTAGGGATTTAGGCCATTATTATAAAGAATAAAATTTTAAAAAATAAATAAATTTTGAATATATGGTTCTGTACAAACCATTTAAATCACCCATATCAAGAAGAATCTGAAGATTAATAATTATGTATTTGCGGTATAAAAAAGTTTTACACAAATGTTAAATCATATTTCATCATAGTGTTATGTCATAATAATTTTTTTTATAAACATCATCACAGTCACACAAGAATTATATTATCTTTTTTTTCGATTAAACAAGAATTATTATCTTTAGACTATATATTTAAAGCAAAATCAAATTCATTCAAACTACTAAATCAAAAGAAGAATTCAAGATTCGAACTCAAGTCATAAGTGGTGCGAACAGAGGGCCGCCCGACCATCTATACCAACCCACGTCGACTATCCAAATAAACCTTTTATTTTTAAAGATTGTTTCAAATTCCAACGGATGTGAGAAATATAAGAACTAGAGACATATAATGAGAAGATAAAAAAAACGATGTGATATCTAACAAGTAACATGATAAAAGAAGAGATAACAATGAGAAAAAGTGTAAAAAATTTAAAAAATATATATGAAAAAAAATCCGAATTGTATATTGTAAAGGATAAAGGATATCACTAGTGGTAACGCACTATAAATTAAATATTATTGACTCTAAATATTAAAAAATATATTATTGACCCGGTATGATGAAACATATATAGATTGGCAGTAAAAGTAAATTAGGTGGTGATTAATTGAGCATGCTTCCGTCAAAAAAATAAAAATAAAACATTGAGCATGCTTTATTTCAACACCTTTTTACGTGATCCTTATTCAAAAAAATTGACTGTTAAAAGCGTAATCGAGCCTATCTTGTTAAACCGCATCATTACCCTTCCTTCTTTTGTTATTTTTTTTTCTCAAATTGTGTAATGAAAAGTGACAAGCAATCAAAGAATTATCAATTACCAATTGACCATATCGAAGCACGTGGCATCTACTGGCAGGAATGAGCTAGAGATAGAAGAGCTCACGAAACTATGATATTTTTGTTGTCTTCTATTATTGACCTTTGAACATCAGCATTTTAGATGGCCATACATATATAAATTTCAAACTCCCGTGCTTCCTATATACTCCATTCGAACTCAATTATAAGGAAAAAAAATCATGTATTTATCTAAATTTAGACTAAATATATAGACTTTTTTATTTATAATTGAGTCTGGAGAGAGTACTCTTTCAATCCTTTGCCTAATATCATGAAACTGAGACATACTCCACTACACATATATACCCACTTTTCCTCATCACCGAATCATAAGCAGGATCCCTAGTAGGATGTTAGTTTGCATTTTGCATGTGTAATTGGTGGTGACCGATCACTTCGGGCGACGAAGACATGGAGGAAAATTTATCCAACAACATTTCGAGGATAGGGACGGGTAACTTACTCTCCGCCCCGCTGAGTCTCTATGCCCTAGAAAATTACAATAATACTCGTAAAAATGCCAAGAATTCTAATCGCATAGACAGTGGTGAGTTTGAGAATATATTGAAAAAATATGCTGATTCCATCTTCATATATTAAATAATAAATTTTAAAAATAATTTAAATTTTTATGTGTAAAATATGTTAGTTATTTGCTAAATTTTATGTTTACGGGTCCCACAGGAACTCGTACGAATATGTAGGAAAGGAGATGAGGGAGAAAAACTCCCCACGATAGATATAAATTTCAATCTTCATTACATTAATTTTTTAAATAAAAATTAAATTTCAACACACAAAATTAAGTAGGCTTGTATTGTTGATGCCTCAAATTCAAAGGATTAGTGACATGTTTAATATAAAATTAATGAATTTTCACATAAAAGTTTGAATTTTTGGGACTGTTGTGACATAGGCGAATTTCACAATGGATCGTCTTGATGAGTGGTTTACTGTAGATCATATTATTTATATAATTTTATTATATTGGGTTAAATATGTTTTTGGTCCCTATAAAATGAGTGAATTTTGGTTTTGGTCCCTATAAAAAAATTTCTTTGGTTTTCATCTCTACAAAATTTAAAAAAAATTGTTTTTTATCCTTGTCTACAAAATTTAAAAAAAATTGTTTTTTATCCTTGTAAAATAGATGAATTTTGATTTTGGTCCATGTAAAATGTTTTTCTTTGATTTTCATCTCTCTAAAACCTAAAATCACTGTTTCTAGTCCCTAGTTTTCATTTTAGGTAGATAAGCAAAATTCTTTTTAGGGGTTAGGGAAAAGGTTTTGGGTAGTTACATACTTACATAACATTACATATGTCATTGGGTGTCACTTGGGATGGCCATGCGACTTTTCGTAAGACAAATAAGTAGTTAACGAACTTCACGTGACGACAGGGACCAAAATCAATATTTTCATATTTTGGAGATATGAAAACCAAAGAAACAAATTTACAGGGACTAAAACCAAAATTTGCTCATTTTACAGGGACCAAAAACATATTATTATGGAATCTTTTTTTCTTTTCAATTTACAATTACAATATAAGTAATTCTATCTAAGAGAAAGATTGTTTAAGGATCCGGATCCTCTCCTAAATTTTATGTCTCATTTCCTCTACAAAAATGTATCACAATCATTAAATTAATCGTACGGATGAGAAATTATAAATTAAACCTGAATTTTAATTTTAAATTAAAATCGAATTTTAAAATAAATAAAAAGTCTTTTTCACTCCCAATTGGTTGTGTGCATTTTCTCCCTCATTTAGGACGTTTGTCACAGATTAAAAAAAGTGATTTTGATACAAAATAATTTAGAGATTTTGTAAAAGAACCTCTAAATTATTTTTTATCAAAATCATTCTTTTAATCTATAACAAACAGGTCTTGGAGCCCATTTGTTTCAAATTATATTATAAATTAATCGCTTTATTTAAATAAATAATCACTTTTTAGGATTTTTTATTCGTTTGTTACAACTTTTAGAAATAATCAGAATCTAAATATAATCTGAAATCTGATTATAATGAAAAGCTATTTGAAGTAGTTTCTCAGAAATAATCTGATTTTAATTAATATCAAGATTAGAGAGAAGATTAAAAGTATTTTTGTGATATTTAACAAACACAAATTAGCTTCTACTTTACTTAAAAATCTCTTATAAATAATCTCTAAATTATTTTGTTTCAAAATCACTTTTTTTTAATCTTAAACAAACGGACCCTTAAATCTCGGAGAAACGCATACGAGAAATTAGGAGTGAGAGTAGCTTTTGTTTATTTTAAAATTCAGTTTTAATTTAAAATTCAAATTCAGGTTGAATTTTTAATTTATCATCTGTACGATTAATTTAATAGTTGTGATGTATTTTTGTAGAGGAATGCTACAGACACTCTTTCTGACACTCTCTTTTAGACACTCTCTCAATGATTGGGTCACGTCACACCTTTTTTTCCTTAAATCAACCATTGGATTGAAAGTTACTATCATATAGATCACATCTGTAAATTTTAACATTAATCTATGATCATTTGCTATGTCATCAAGGTGCGTCAAGATTAACGTTATTTGTAACTACACTGTTGACGTTAATCTTGACACATCTTGATGACATAGCAAATTATCATAAATTAATGTTAAAATTTACAGATGTGATCTATATGATAGTAACTTTCAATCCAATGATTAATTTTGAGAAAAAAAAGTGCGATGTGGCCCAATTATTGAGAGAGTATTTAAGAGAGAGTGTCAGAGAGAGTGTCCGTAGCATTCATCATTTTTGTAAAGGAGAGGAGACATAAAATTTAGAAGAGGATCCGGATCCATGTTTAGATTCACCTACTCTGGTGATGGCTTAGCCATTCGTGAAAAAAGGCGATGAATGGGACAATTTATTCTTCACAATTTTCTCCATGTCACTTTTTTCGCTTCTCTCTTTCGCGATTCATTGGTGAAGATATGTAATTATTTAGGGGGAATGCTTAATGTCACGATCACGAGATCATCACGATTGATGTGGCACTGATGGTACGTGTTATTTCGGCTTCTCTATCTGGTTTTAGAACAGCAGAAAATGTCATGAATAGAGTAATACCTTCCGGTCAATATTATAAGAGACAAATAAGTCTAATTTTTTGGTCCAAAATATACGAAACAACCATTAATTTTTACATACATTAAATACTAATTTTAAATTATGCCCTTATTTAAATTAGTAAAACTTGTGTGAATTAACTCTCATTAATTATCGATCACCATTTATAAAAAGAGTATATTTAGAAAAAAAATTAAATTTTTAGGAGTATTAATTAGAATTAGGTAATTTTAAAGCATTTTATTGGTTTGTGTGAATTAAGTTTTGTCTCTTATAATATATTCAGGAGGGAGTAAATAATTTGGCACAATACTATTGATCTTTACTCATCGTTTTTCTGGTTAAATGTATGAATTCATTGGCTAAATCGATTTCGTGACATTCTCGTGATTGTGCCTGTCGTGATAAATAGCACCGCTCATTATTTAGATTTTAAACAACCGATAAATAGCACCGCTCATTATTTAGATTTTAAACAACCGAGGGAAATCGTGTGCTGTGGCAAACATCTTTAAAGTTGGAATGCATTGAACTTCTGACAATAAATTAATCCTATCCTATCCTATCTTTTACTTAAAAGAGAAACCAGTTTAAGTAGAAAAGCTCAATGCAATAAAGGCACAATAAAACAAGAATTAAAAATCATACTAGTTAATCATGAGGTTTTGACTAAAAACTGATGGATCTTAAGTGAATTTTAGTTAGAATAGTATACTATAAAGGAATAATTGGATTACAAAAGTACCAATCTATCATATATATTGTGTGGTTTATCAAAATATTTAACCTCCTTTTATGATTTTTCATTTTTAATATGAAACTAATCATCATTTATAATAGGCAAAATTGCTCTATAGGTCCCTTAACTTATTTTTTGGTAACGAATCAGTCCTTTATCTTTTTTTTTTCGAATAGGTCCTTTAGATTTGAAAAACATACTAAAAACAGTCCTACGTATTCATTCATTGAAAGACTTTTTTGAAATATACTAAAAACTTGAAGAACCTTTTTGAAACATATTAAAAACTTGAATGATCTTTTTGGAGGAAAAAAAAGATAAATAACCTATTTGAAAAAAAAAAGATAAAGGACCGATTCGTTACAAAAAAATAAGTTAAGGAACCTACAGAACAATTTTGCTTTTATAATAATATAATTATCATTTCCCGTAATAAGAAGGATTATCTCCCGAGAATAGAAATACTTTAATAGCTAAATTTAAACTAATTGTATCATTAAATTAAGGTATCAAACAAATAAATCCACGCCTACATATAAACCATAAAATTTAAAATTAAAGGAGATAATCCCTTAAAAAAAAAAGGAGATAATGCTCCAAGTTCTTAAAGTCTAAGCATCCCTCCCTAGGAAAGCATAAGTAGGGGCTGGTTTTGCTTTTGCGGGATGTATGCTGGTTTCCATCTTCATCTGTTTTTTACCATAAGTAGAACTAAAAAAGTTATAATAATTATTGAATCTAGTGAAGCATCTCAATCATATGTGGAGAAAATTTGACTCATACAGTTATGTAATTATGCTTAAATAAAATCAATATTTTATTGAAACTAATTATAATAGATCTGAATTTACACAAAGATACTCACACAAACTTCCAAAACAAAAAGTTTGCAACTAATTATATGCAATAATGTGTTGTCCAACTGAGTGATAAGGTAGATGGGTTCCCTTGGGAGGTGCGGGACAAAAGAGTTGGAGTGATAAGGTGAAAGGGTTTGATTTGATCCCTTCCACTAACATTTTTTTAACATACTTATAAAAAAAAATGCGCTGTCCCATATAGTCAAATTTAATTTTTTTTTTAACAATTATAGTCAAATTCATTAAACAACGTATTAAACAAAAATTTGAACAATAGTGTAAAAATGATAATGTATTGCCAAAAATTGTGCTTTATGGAAATGTGCTTTTATTTAAAAAATAAATTATATATCTTCAATATATTTCTACTTCTTTTCTCTTTTGTCAATGATAAACTCAAAACAGGACTAGAAAGTTTTCTCAAGCAAAATTCATATATGATGTGAACTTGGTAAAGCTATTACCGAGAAACACATATATACCTAAAATCCATTCTACCACCTTCGGTTCATTTAGTTTTTTGTTTGGCATTTTAGCAAAATATATTTGTCTCGTTTTTAATTGATTGTCATTTTATAGTATTAATTAATAAAATGTTAAATATATTTTCTTATTATACTCTTAACCATGTATACCAAAAAATACTCTTAACCATTATTAATATTTTTTTTATCAACGCTTCTTTTCTTTTTCAATTCTAGTAATTCCTATTTCAAAAGCATTTTTTTTCAATTCTCAATAAAGGGTATATTAAGAAATTATATAATTCTTTTTATGAAATCAAAAATATTAATTGTATTTCTTAATTCATGTGGTAAAATCTTAAACGTCAAACAAAATAGGATGAACGAAGTAGAGTAACATGTGTAATGGTGTTTCCCCGCCTAAACATAGCCAACACTTTTTTTTTTTGTGAATTATGGACTACTGCAGTGGTGTTCCTGAGCTTATTTTGGTGGTGCGACCGCACATGGTCCCATTTTTTAAGGGCACAAGATAATATGAAAATGTTACTTAGTGTGTGTATATATATATATTATAATAAAAATTTAATATAATTAAAATTTGTATATATTAAAGCTTGAGGGCTCAACTTTATTTTAAACTCTAAGTCCTAAACTAAACTTTATAAGTTCTTGTTTTAGGCCTCCAAAAACATTTGTTACTGCTAGTTTTTTTACGAGTCAGTCCCTTTTTGTAAGACTCAACTTTGATTTCGATTCCTTTTTGTAGGGCTTCTGTCTTGGTTTAAACCCGACTTTTTCTGCTCATTGTTCATTTACACCTCCATAAACAAATGAAATATTGAAACAACAACAAAGGATCAATAGCAAACTGAAAAGAAAAAAAAACCATGAACGAATTATTAATGATTTCACAGCAAAAAATATAAGGATAATAATATTCCAAGATTAATATGACATCAATTTTTCAATTTTTCAGATAACACATAACACTCAAAATATCATGGAGGACCCTTAACTGCTATTTTATCGGTTCAAAAAGACAACAAAATGTGTGAATCAGATCACAAGAAACGTGATTTTAAATATTATTTTGAAATTTTAAACAATCAGAGGGCCTTCTTAATTGTTGATTTATATATGAAAACTGCTATATCTCACGAATTAAATGCCTCACGATATTCACGAATGACATTGCTGGTGACGTGTTATCTTCTTCTTCCTAAAAAATGGTCATCAGATTTGTCTAAAAAAACAAATCGTTATCAGATTGGTAAAAAAAAAGTTCATCATAAAAAAATAATCGTTATCGGATTGCACCCAAAAAACCCAAAGCTCCATCATCACTCCATGCCAATCCCTTCTTTTATTGTTCATGCCTTTTCTCTGTTATTAATATGATGCCAACCCGACCCATCTGCCATTTTCCCTAACCGTGAGCCTATCTGTTGTTGGGTTGCAGCAAGAAGAAACGACACAACATGGAGGGGGCATTACTCCGGCGAGGTGAGGCTTCGGGGGATTGACAGAGACGGTGAAAATCTCACGCGATAGGGGGGATGCGAAAAATTCTGCAATGGCGAAACGGTGAAGGTAGAGATGCATCCACAAATCCATTCGTGGCGAATGCCCGTTGATAGATTTGGAAACTCGCAATAATAGTGTGGTTTACGGTGTTTCCGATTGTGGGTGTTTGGTTGGCGAACGAAGGAATAGAGATGAGTTCTATGATTTGAGGTCGATGGAGGTTGATGGATATGGCATATGTGTATGAAGCGAATTAATGGAGGTGATGAGCTAGTTTAACTTGTATGAGATGGTTTGCGGGTTTGATTGCAAGAAGTAGGTGAAGCTCACACAGAATAGAAGTGCAGCAAGTAGGGAAGCACATAACCCATCTGCTTATGCACGATAGAAACCGCCTGCGAAATAATTGTTCTGAATACGATTAGAAATTAAGAGAGAGAAATCGAAAAGTTAAGAAAGAGAAACCGAAAAAAATATGGCACATCATTCGTGAGGTTCTCGTGGTATGCATTCTCGCGATATTCAGCATTATTCTTTATATATATTTGCCATAATACACTGAAGATTGAAAAGAAGCTTATTATGCATGCATTCTTTGCTATATTTTCCTTTCTTTTTAAAGCATATTTGTAAATGTAATGTATATGCTTTTAGTGACAAATATATAGAGGCAGAAATTAAGGTACAAAAATATTGTACAACCAAAAAGAAAATCTCAAATAGCCTACAAGGTACAAGCTATTGTCAAAAAGCCTACAAGCTAGGTAGTTTATTCATAACCAAACTTATTATATATGTGGCTATTTATTTTCGGGGGGACATCTTCTCAGACACAAACAAATGTAGATACAACTCTTACAAGATCGAAAATGGATAATAATTAACCAGAAGTTAGAATAATCCAGCTGGAGGAATATCAATTTGAGTTGTTCCACATAAATTAATAACTTACCATCAATCAGCAAAAGGGCTCCACCTGGTCTTACGCCTCTTTTAAATTTTAATACATCTAAGTAATGATATTCTCATAAATTCTTTGAATTGGGTCATGTCAACCTTTACAATGCAGACATTAGTATCTCCTTCCAGAGCCCTGTAGTGTATAGGAGATTACAAGCATTATTTATAAGTTGTGTCATTCACATATACTCGAGTCTCATGCTACTCTTGTCTGAAATATAAGTAAAAAAGTCTCTAATATATAAGTAAAAAATCTATGTATTTGGTCCAATTATATTTCAGACCGAAAGGAGTATTTTGATATGAGCTTCAATCTTATCCAACAAATTTTTTTTTTACTCATATTTATCACTTTTATCATTAAATACTCGTGATTTTCCCCCTTCCTTTGGGTTTTTTTTTATAGACTTTGGCTAGCATGGACAAACTTCACGTATGGTCCATAATGCACAAATAATTTTGGCCCTTGGATTCTTTTATGCACACAATAATATGGTGTACCGTCAACACCAAATTTACTCTCCTTTTTCCGTCCCTCTTCCTTTCTCAAGCTAGACAACCAATGTCCAACCAGCCCACACCATCGTCTCCCCCCACCAACAGTCGCCTCGCCATTCTCGATCACCCCAAACCTCCCTTTTTTCGACTGCTCCTTTCTGATGCAGATTGTTCCACCATTAAGAGATCCCCCACATCACCATCATCGTCCTCTTCAACCTCCTTCAAGTAGAACCACTGGAAACCATTTCCAAAACAATGAACCCTCTCCATGTTCAAGCCAACCCCCACCATACGAAACCCAGGAGCCACCACTACTGTGAGCACCTCTGCACCCAACTAGAAACCACCTTGAATGTGTCCATTCGACTGGGAACCATACACGACCTCTTCTTGGAGATTTCTGACCACCATGGGCCACCTTTGGAGAAACAATTCCTATCAAAGGCTTCTCCATATGCCAAGGGCAACCAAAGCCCTCAAGAAATTTAGTCATTGTAGTCACCTCGCCAAAGCCGCCTTGACCGTTGCCAAAGATGCCACGCCCGATAGTAGAGAACATCCAGTTGCTATGTTTCTTCATGGTGAGAACATGTTATGTTGTTGATGGTACATGATAAAATGTGGTTGTTGCGTCTCAGGCAAGCGTACCTGGTCAGCTGTAGTAATAAATTAGGATTTTTAAGTCCCGATTGTTGAATCCACAGGGAATAAGGATACAATCAATCAACTCTAGGCATCTCAATTATTTAAGCGTCGAAAAGTTGGTTTTGAATGCGGAATGGAAAAAAGGGTGTAAAAGCGTACGAGAAAACAGCAGGATTATAGCTTAGGGCCTTTGTTTCGTTTATCCTGTTCGTTCCTTTCTTAATCTTATTCTATCATATTCCTCTTTTACTCTATGTTATTAACCCCCTTCTTTCTATTAGCCCTGATTCTCAGACAACCAATAACTTTTCACACTTGGGTGAAAGCATTAAGTTCTGTAATAGTCTAGGAGTTGAATTGGTCAAAAGGTCCTATACCTCCCCTAATCAGTTTTGTTATATAAGACCCCAATTCCCTTATAGGTCCATTAATTAACCCCGGATCCTTCGACAGATTAACTAACTAAAACATGCAATTTAATTACCTAAGGTTCCTTTATTGCCCCATTGTAAAACCTCGGATCCTCCGACAGATTATGCAACATCTCATATAAAAACAATTAAATCACAAGCTGCCATAATACTAAGGGACTTTAACATAGATAATAAATTCGGAATAGAAATAGAATAAAATAGTCACTAAGACATAGCTAAAGAACTACTAAGGTAAACTACACCAAAGACCTTAGAAGAAAGCTTATCTACTCAAGTCAAAAAGTAGAAAAACAACCCAAACAGGAAACATGTTCAAGAACAATAAAAGAAAACTGGGAATGAGTCTTTTCTAGTCTCTAGACGAATCCTGGCTCAGCTCCAAAGTCTCCTTGATGGCTTCACAGGCTCCAAGATTAGGATTTGGCCTTTTTCTCTCTCCAAAAGCATCCCCTAACAGATGAGGATCGATCCATATTTATAGAATTGGGCAAAATTAGGTCAACGGTCTTCAGAATTACCTGATTCGTCATTATGTACGGCCATACTTCCTTAGTATGTACCGTCGTACTTCACACAGCTACTGAATCTGGATTTTCACTCGCAAAGTCGCAAGTATGTACGGTCGTACCTAAGGCATGTACGCCCGTACATAAAGAAAACTCTGGCGCTGGCCCGTACAAGAGGATATGTACGCCCTTACTAATCTCAGGATATGTACGGCCGTACATAAGGTAAGTGCAGCCATATCTCCTGCACAGGAACTCAGAATTTCGTCCATTTTTGTCTGTTTTTGTCCCGAATTGCATACTTTTGCTCCAAGAGGGTCCTTTTACTCTTTTATGCACATTAAGAGCAAATATGAGGATTTATCAAATGAAATGGGTTAGAAATACGGGGAAATATATTTAAAATACTCCTCAAAATATCACAAACTATCTACTCATCAATTCCCCCACACTTGATTTTTGCTTGTCCTCAAGTAAACACAGGCTCAGAAATCAACTTCCCAGAATAATAAAGAAAGAAAATTTGGGAGCCCAGAATAAGATAAGTGGGTGACAGTACTCATGCAATTGGGGTTGCAATTTAGATGCCCAATTAGAGGCTCGAATTTCTTGCAAAACAATTCAATGCGAATGGGGGCACTCAGCTCACTGTCTCTCCAAGTGTTTAAGGGAGTAGGCAATATTATCACTCAAATTTCACAATCAAACACATTACCATAGGCTTGTAACCTGACCAACATCTCCACTAAAATGTCTACATGCATGCAAAATAATATCTAGGGATCAAAAAGGTTGTAATGAGGCTAAGGTCAAACTTGTGGGTAGGAAAAACAAAGAAAAGATTAATCAAAGGGGTAACCAATTGTGCAAAAATAATAACGGTAACCCCTTGAAGTCACAGGAGGCTTCTTGGGATAAGTCTTTTGTCTTCAAGCTTCACTTCTTTCCTCCCTTCATTTTCCTTTTGGGCAGACCATTTTTATTTATTTTTCCTCTTCTTCCTTCTTTTTGCTTTAAGCTCACAATTCATTTTTCTTTTCTTTTCTTTTATCTTTCTTCTTTTTCTTTCTCTGAAAGGAAGAGGGCTTTGCAGTTTTTGGTCCTGCCTTGTTGTGCTGGGGAGAGAAGTAAGTGTTTCCTGGTTGCTCCTTCTTCCACTTCCAAGGGGTACCAAAAAGATCCTGTAGGAATGTTACTGGGTACCAAGGAAAATATATAATAAACTAGGCTCAAAAGAGACAACTAAGGAATACAATTGTGATAGCAACTACAGTGGTCTGAATAATGTCTAAATATTCCCCAAAATAATTCACATGAAGCAAATCAATTTTTCGCTTTGAAGTGGTCATGAGACAAGTTCTAGAATGTGACGAAATTGGAAATACACTCAAAGGAGAAAATTTTGGGAGCAAGATTAACAGTTTCAAAAGAGCCCCCCTATTCAAAGTCCAAGATCTCAAAATTTAGAAGCTAATTCACATTAAACAATTAAGCAAAAAATACAATGCTAATTTTCAACTCCATAAAATGACCCAAAATTAAGCATACTAATTTACTGTCACCTATAAAATTTTGTGAGGTCCCCTGAAGACACAAGTCTTTAAAATTCAAGAAAAATTTCAATTTGAACATAAAAGTCAGGACATAAGCATGAGTCAAAGTAATAGAATATATCTCTCCCCCACACTTAAATCAAGCAGTGTCCTCAGTGCAAGTGAACACAATGAGTATCACAATACTATGATGTGAATCACAAATTAGTGCAAAGGCAAATAAATGAAAATGAAACTCAAAAACTCCCCTGTGAAACTATTGCTTGAGTTGGTGTGCCAGGGGCTTTAATGAGTTTGCCTCGAGCATGGATTTGGTCACAGTGAGCTAGACAATGTTTGCGCGCTTTTCCCAATAGACTTGAACTACTGAATAAATTACATTATTGCTCCAAAAGATAAAATAACACAAATATTACCCAAGAGATTTATACAATTTGCAAAATGAAATACATGAAAAATAACATAAAGGAAAGCGAAGAGAAAAATGAAATGATCATGGCTGGGGAGGCTGTCCCTGGCGCTGCTGGAGGAGGTCAATGATGGTCATGAACTGCTGCTCCTGAGCGTCCAAACGCTGATGAATCCCCTAAAAAACGGTATCTACCTGTGCCTGGTGCTGGTCAAAACCTAATTGCATCAGGTCCAACCATGCCATGACATCCTGGTAAGAATAGGAACAGGGCTGTGAAACGTCCGCAATTGGAGGTGATGATGGGGTTGCAGCTGGTCCTGCTCCTACTGATCTGAATCCTCATACAACGCCTGCTCGTCATCCCCTGGCCGGACCACCAAATAATGGCCATGTCCATCTCGCCGCAACACACCAATGTTGCACAGAGTGCGAGAGGAGATGGGCTCCATCTCAATGACGGTGGTGTAAACCCCAGATGGGTGGCCAACCTCGAAATAAATGCCCTGATGACAATGTGGCTGGTGTTCCTGATCTGCAGGTGACGACCGGTCTGGAGGGCTATGCACAAAAGAAACATACCTGCGTTGCAGCGGTGGCCCTCGTCGTCCGTCATGCACTAAAGTAAAAAATAGGTCAGACTTGGAGACTGAGCCATCACACTTAGCTCTCCCATTAATAGAATGGGAAAGCCATCTATGAATTGTCCTGACGGCCGGCTCTCTAATCTTGCTAGCCTTCTCCTTGCTAGGGATATAATGTGCAATCCCTGTCAAAGCCCGCCAGAATGGTCCCTCCTGCCAGCCATCCGGAATATCCAAAAAAAGCCTCCAAATATGCTGGAGTCCGAACAGAGTCTATTTTCTCAAACCCCAGCGCGATGTTAAACTGGGCTAAGGCCAAGGTGTGCTCGCGCCCGCTGATGAGGAATTTGATCATCAGCTCTTCCTCCGGCTCCTCATCCACTCCTCCAACTACCTCACCTCTGGGCTGGCCAAATACAACGCAGGTGGTGAGAAAATAAAGGACCAGTTTCACATAAGTGGGGATCCGTGCAGTCGTTACTCCCAGCCATCCAATGTGCTAGAGGAGGGTCTCTACTTCGCCAAGAAGGTCGTGACTATGAAGAACGTCGAAGTCGAAGCATCTGGTGGGGAGTGTGATGTAGCCCTGGAGCTCCTTATATCTATCCCTCATCTCCCGCGGGATATAAGAGGGAATGCCTCAAGATGCGCGAAAGGAGCTGCCAATAACTGATCGTGGGCATTTAGAGGCCATCTGGTCTGCACAAAAAATAGGAAAAATTAAAATGAGGCTTGGAATAATATGTACAACCGTACTTGTAACCATGTACGCCCGTATATGCTAGTTATGTACTGTCGTTCTTGGCAGAATATAAGCTCGTGCTTGGGTTTTATGTATCACCGTACATATCAGTATGTACGCCCGTATATAACCATTGAACATGAACCCTAGCGCCGCATGTATGGCATGTTCTAATGATGTACGACCATACATCCATGCGTTTCCAGAAATCTCAGGCCCCAAATCAGATTTTTAATACCAAATAAGACCAGATAGTGGTTCTAAATTGATTCCTAAGGGTCCTAGGCATGTAAATCTCCCTAGTTCCTACCCCAAAACTCCTAACTTGGTTCTATGGGCTTAATCATAACTGATGGGATTGAATAACATTATAGGGTATATAGAACAACTAAGGACAGGGGTTTAGGATAGACTTAGCTCAAGAAAATGGAATGAAAAGAGCAGAAGCATGTAGGGGCATACCGGATGGATGTACGCCCTCTACATCTTAGAGATTTTATATTTTTTTGGTTCTGCGCGCGAAGTACGACCGTACTTAATTTGATGTACGGTTGTACATACCCTTTTTATTTTTTTAAATACTAAGTGAAGGGAAACTACAAAGAAACCCTAAGCTTAAATAAAGGCAACTATTTCTAAGGGACAGTTGCCTCCTGTTAAGCGCTTATTTAACATTGCGAGCCTGACGGTTAAGACACTAGCTATCAATCTTCCAATGGGGTGTTAAACACATGTTGGTGTATTCCTTCTTGGTGGCCGCTTATTGTGAAGGTTTCTCCCCTTTCAGGTGTGACTTCTAGTGTCCCCCAAGGATAGACTTTTATTACTGTATATGTTCTTTTCCATCTAGATCGTAATTTCCCTGGGAACAGACGTAGACGTGATTGGAAAACCAAGACTTTCTGTCCAACCTGGAAGTCGCATTTTAAGATACGTCTATCATGCCACTTCTTTGTACACTCTTTGTAAAGTTTGGCATTCTCATAAGCTCGAAGACGCAGTTTGTCCAATTCATTTAACTGTAGTAGTCTTCTTTCACCCGCTTGCTTGACATAGAAATTTAAATACTTCAAAGCCCAGTATGCCTTGTGGTCTAACTCTACAGGTAGGTGGCAGGCTTTTTCGAACACTAGACGATAGGGAGACATCCCTATGGGTGTTTTGAAAGCTGTCCTATAGGCCCAAAGAGCATCGTCCAATTTTCTGAATGCATTAACTGTCTTTTCCATAATTCTTTTTAATTCTCGATTTGAAAGCTCAACCTGGCCACTAGTTTGTGGGTGATAAGGGGTAGCCACCTCATGAGTGACCCCATACTTACTCAAAAGATTGTCATATTACTTATTACAGAAATGGGTGCCTCCGTCACTTATTATTATTCGAGGGGTGCCAAACCTGCAGAAAATGTTCTTCTTCAGTGAGGCATTCGGATAGTCATTGAGGGTGTACTCGTACTCGTTATGGTGGAACGATCTACCGACCATGCTTGCATCAAAGATATCTCCTTGATAGAGACCTCTCTAAAAAGGAGGTGTGGACCTCATTCCCCATCTATTATTAGTGACCTTTGTTCTAAACTAAACTTAGTTATACTTATACCAATGGGCCTCAAGTGATGTGGGCTTCAGTCTTACCAAACAAATTATATTATATCATAAATAAAATACATCTAGTACGTTAATTTTACTATGAAAAAGAGAGCATGCATGTTAATTTTACCAATAATTCGACTTTCTAAAAAAAATAAGTTTAAGATTCTCCGGTGATTTTAATTATCTAGGCACATTGAACCGAGGTTAATACATTTTTGATTTACCAATTTCATTTTAGAAATTTGTCCACTCCAATCCAAGTTAAGTAATAATAAGTTGGTTGAAAAGCTAGAATATTCTACTGAGGACATGCCCAAAGAAGAAACACTTGGACAGGTGCAAGACAAGAAATCAATCACGACGACCCCAATGTTTGGCCCAACTGCATGTTGCTAATTTCCAGCTCCCTTATATGGCTAGAATCTTTCCTGGCCACAACCAACGATCCCAATGGTGGCCCAACTGCACCGGCAACAAACTTAGAGTCATTTTCCTAACATTTTTTTTTTATTAGAATTTTCCTAACATTTATGAAGCTTATAAAAGCCATATATATAAACCTTAAAAAAAAAACATTTGCTAGTTGGTTTCTTAGAGTTTCAGCCAACAACAAAAAACAAAACACTCTCTCTCCTGACCATCAAAGCTCTATCTCTAGTATCCAGCAATGATAGAGATTTTTATTTTTCCTATTTTAATTTAATGTTGGTTCAAATGTTTTCTTATGAAGCATTAGGGACTCTAAAAGAGGGCACAGAGACCCCTACCCAGCCTGTCTCATACTCAACTGAGTCAGATTCCATTATTTTTTAAATTATTTACCTAATCCAAAAAGCATACCCCGACAACTAAATCAATGTCTTATTTCAATATTTGGTTATATTTTTAAAATTTTAAAAAATATACAAAACAAGTAAAATATTATAAACACCGATCCGACAGCTCTAATCACAGTTAGGGCGTAGAAAGCTTGTTTGTTCACTTCCTGACGGTGGCAGAAATTTGTTTTTCTTTTCAAGCTTTTGGTTTTGTTTCTTTAGGGGCCACAAAAACACTGGTATTATTAGATATAAAAAAAATGGATTCGATCTGGATAATTTTTTTTTTTGACTAGATCTGGATAAATTATTTTAAAACATAAAAATTAATTTAATGTAATTTGAAAAATAAGGAAATAGCGTTGGGAAAATAAATCCATCGTTATAAATCAAAAGGGTCAATGAACCTTGGCCATTTCACCGCCATTATAATTGTCATGGTCACATGCAACAAGTTTCCTCAGGCTTTTTTTAACAGAATACAAGCAAACAAATTTGAAGAGTTTTTTAATTGCAACACAAGTAGCGCCGAAGATGGGGACTGTTTATTTTAAACTGCAACATTTTTTTTTCTGAGAGATCATTCATTCTTTTTTTTTTCAGGATATGGAGTATCTTTTTGTGATTGGATCTTCTTAAATTGATTGAAATGTGACTACTGTTTCGTTAATTGCATGATATTTTGAAACTTTAAATTTAAATAAAAAAATTTAACAAATCTAAAATATTGAAATTATAAAATATATATGTATAAATTATGGAGATGATACTTGCAAATTATGAAAATAAATAGTAAAATTAAGATGCGTCATTATTTGTATCTATTGATTTAATTTAGAATTTAATATAAATTCTAAATTTATAAATTTAATATAAAAGTTATATTGATAAATCTTAGATAATAGTAATATTTAAGAGAAATAAAAATAATACAATGTCAAATGTTTGATGTACAAAAAACTATGTGATACATTAAGAATTAAAATACATTAAGTGAGAATTCAAAGTTAATATTTAGAGACAGATTAAAACAAGTGGAGTATTTACCAAAAAAAAAAACAAGTGGAGTGTTGATTGACGTCCCGAGATGTAAATAAGAAAAATGTTAGGGTTATGACTTATGACTTACAACTCTTTGCGCTTTCTGTTTTTCTACTCGAAACTCTTGGGCTTAAATTAAAGTGTTAGGGGGATCTTGATTAAGCCCACTAAATGAGAGCTCAACGTAAGGCCCATCTATATTAACTCTAAATACAAATTTATGTGCTGCCTCACATATCCGTTGTATTGACAAAAATTAAGGGAATAACTATTAGCACCTGCGTTTTTGCTAACATGTACCCTTATCAGCTTTTTGTTTTCCCCACAACGCCCCTTCTCAGAAGTTAACTTCTGGACTAAGTTGATCCAAGTCACACGCTAATTTCCCTATCATAGTTATATCTATGGACCCTTTATAATGCCTCAAAATATAATTCCGAACAAATTATCAGTGGTCTCCAAAAAAACATGTTTACGAGCTCTGTCAAGAAGTATATTTTTGGACTTTTTATTGTTACCCGGTACTATATTTTCGGAAGTACTTTCCATGGCCGAACGTATGTTTAAGAACCTCATGTGAACTTTAAAAAAACAGTTTTTCAAACAACATGTTGTCAGCATACGAACTAAACCTGGACATCCTTTGAACATATGAAAACTGTCATGTTTTAGCCTCGTGTCTATAGTATTTGTGCCACGAATGCATAGTAGGAGATATCAGACAATCATCCTTTGAGAACACGTGTAAGTAAGACATAATGAATTATTCAATCAATCATGTCACTTAAACATGCAAAATAATTTTAAATATATTAGTTCATATTTTATCTATACAAAGTGGCACTACATCACATGACCGATGCAAATGATGCGATGATGGGCTTGTGAGTCGCCTTTGAGAGGAAAAAAATGTATAGCATCCATCAGACGTTGAATAAGACGAAGAAAAAAAATGACCTTGTTATATGTGGAAGCAATTAAAAAACTCATGTCCGGAAAGGTCATTCACTTTGATGAAATTCCTAAGGCTTATGCACCATAGAGCATAATTGACCCGCTCATAAATATGGATATAATCATTTTTGTACTTAATAAATTATCTCATCAAATCGCAATGAATTGCGTGCCATTGTTCCTCACCCTTACCGATTAATGTTGCAATCAAACGATAACCACAGTTACTACTCGCTTCCACGTAAGCAACACGGTCAATCCATTAATGTGTGGCTCGGGAAAATGGTCTATGTATAGCACATTACTCTTTTGTTTAGACGGGCGCACATGAGTCTTATATTTAGATGAGAAATTGCTCTATTGTTTACTTAGACATACCGATGTATGCATAGAAGACCGAGTAAATACGCTATCATACATTGATTGCATTAGATCAACATGCTCAAAAAACGATGGATCATGTTTGGTTGACTTGTATAAATTACCATTATACTTTGGTGCACCTTTTGTTTTTAACCTTGTTTGGATGTGGACATAATGAAGTTGTATCTTGTTAGACTATTTCATGCATTTTATTCTTGATAGAGATTTGTCTGGTACGATAAGATGCCTCGAATATCTTATAGATCGCTTCCCATTTGTTAGTAAAGAAAGACGTGTGAATGTCTCATTGTTTGAGACTACCTCAAATTGCAATCTATTACAATGACTATGAACATATACCAAAGGATTAGCAACACCTCGGACTACCCTTCGTCCCATTAAGACAAAATCCAAGTAATTATCCTTAATCTCGTAATTAGACGATAACCCATCAATACACTATCGACTATTAACTATATTATATAAAGTCGAGTTTTGTCATATGAGACTGTATCACGTATCAACTTCATAATGATTCATTTTACCTCCAAAACATTCTTTCTTCATTATTTTATTATTATTATTATTATTATAATATCTCAATTAATACTAATTATTATCACAAATCAAATTTTATTGCCTAAAAAACTTCTTGCTTTTCAAATATCTATTATCCTGTTAATTAGGGGTGGCAAAACGATCCATTTATCCATCATCCATCCAATCCATCCATAAAGAAATCCATCCAATCCATCCATTAAAAACAAAAAAACTAAATGGATTGGATCCAATCCATCCATTTAATTTAATGGATGGTTAGTCATCCATCCACTATTTTTCTAAATCCATTGGATTACATTAGGGGTGGCAAATGGATGGAATGGATAATTTTTTGAATTGTTCATAAAAAATATTTTAATCATAAAAAATATTTTCAATACAAAAATATTTTTAATTATAAAAATATTTTAATAAAATAATTTTAATCATAAAAATATTTTAATTAAAAGTATTTTTTTCTCTCTCCATTCTCTCTCTCCAATCTTTCCCCTCTCTCTCTCTCTCCCACCTCCTCTCCCCTCTCTCTCCTCTCTCTCATCTCTCTCCTCTCTTTGTCTCTCTCTCCCCTTTCTCTCATCTCTCTCCCTATCTCCCTCTCTCATCTCTCATATCTCTCTCATCTCACTCCCCTCTACTCCCTCTCTCTCATCTCTCCTCTTTCCCCTCTCTTGTCTCTCTCTCTCTCCCCTGCCTCTCATCTCTCTCCCCTATCTCCAACTCCCTCTCTCATCTCTCTCTCTCCCTTCTCTCTCTCCATCTCTCTCCCTCTCCCTCTCATCTTTCCTCTCTCTCTCATCTCACTCCCTCCCTCCCCATCTCTCCTCTCTCCCTCCCCTCTCTCTATCTCTCCCATATCTCCCTCTCTCATCTCTCATTTCTCTCCCTCCCTCTATCTCTCATGTCTCTCCTCTCTCTCTCCTCCTCCTCTCTCCTCTCTCTCATCTCTCTCCCCTATCTCCCTCTCTCATCTCTCATATCTCTCTCTCATCTCACTCCCCTACCCTCTCTCTCTCATTTCTCCCCCCTCTTCCCCTCTCTTGTCTCTCTTTTTCCCCTTCCTCTCATCTCTCTCTCCCCTATCTCCTCTCTCTCTCATCTATCTCTCCCTCTCTCTTCTCTCCCCTCCCTCTCTCCCTCCCCTCTATCTCTCATCTCTTTCCCTCTCTCTCATCTCTCCCTCTCTCTCATTTTTCTCTCTCTCTCTCTCCCCTCTCTCTCATCTCACTCCTCTCCCTCTATCTCTCTCTCTTATCTCTCTCCCTCTCCCCTCTCTCTTGTCTCTCTCTCCCCCTTTTTCTCATATCTCTCCTATATCTCCTCTCTCATCTCTATTTCTCTTTCTCCTCCTCTCTATCTTCTCATTCCTCTCTCCTCTCTCTCATTTTCTCCCCCTCTCCCCTCTTTCTCTCATCTCACTTCCTCCTCTCTATCTCTGTCTTCATCTTCTCCTCTCTCTCTCATTCTCTCCTCTCTTGTTCTCTTTCTTTCCTTTCTCTCATCTTCTCTCCCTCTCTCATCTTCTTCCCTCTCTCTTCCCTCCCTCCCTCTATTCTTTCATCTTCTCTTCTCTCTCTCTCTTCTTTCTTCTTCTTCCTTTCTCTCTCTCATCTCATCGCTCTCCCCTCTATCTATCATCTATTTCTCCTCTCCTCTTCTTCCCCTTTCTCTCCTCCCCCTCGAATTTCTTCTTTCTTCCCTCCTCCCCTCTCTCTCCCTTCTCCCCTTCGCCTCACCCGCCTCCCACGTACATTTATTTTCATGTTTCCTACTCAAACTCATGCTTGAACACCCAATTTGCATCCGACAATCAAACGCCGCTTTAACTAATTCATGTCTAATCAATATTCGCCTTCTAAAAAAGAAGGCAATGCTTAATATTCATTTTATTCGCTTGGCGAAAATTCTAAAGACGAGAATTGAAACATATTAATCATACAAAAAGATGTACCATTCGCTTAGCTTAATATTTTTTGTGTGAATATATAGTTTAATATTGAATACGCCGCTTGAATATTATGAATATTCGCTTAGCTTAAAATTCTAAAACGAATTTATTAATATTCAGATTCAAAAAAAAGGCAATTTAATCTAGTTTTTTATAACAAACTGATTCAGCTTTAATATAGTTATTTATTTTTTGGCCACTTTTTTATTAGTCCACTTTTGATAAGGGTACTAAAAACTCCCACTTTTTTTTTTCCAATTGGGAATAAAAATTGATTATTATTATTATTATTATTATTATTATTATTATGCTAAGATATAGTCAAGAAGAACACATTATTCTTCCGTAAAAAGGCAAATACATTATTCAATTACAAATTTTAAAATTCCAGCTTTGTAATTAATTTTCTTGATGGGTTATACCGACACCGACATGGGAGAGCAAATAAGTAATGGAAAACGTGATTGAATCCACGAAATGTGACCTGGACCAGCTTTGATTGGTTTAATGTGATTGAATCCATCTAGTAAAATATTTTTTTTGATTAAAAATATATTTTTATGATTAAAAATATTTTTTGTAATTAAAAATATATTTTATGATTAAAAATATTTTTGTGATTAAAAATAACTTTTATGGATGGATTGGATATCTATCCATAAAAAAATTGTTACTAGATGGATTGGATGGTTTTTTTTTTAAATGGATGATGGATGGATTGGATTTTCTTGCAGAAATTTTAGTGGATGGTAAATGGATTTTTCCAATCCATCTATTAGGAAAGTTTTGTAGTTTTGAAGCCATTTTATGACATTACTTACGACTCTATTCTCAAAGCAAAGACTAATCCAACCACAAACCTGTATAAGAGAGAAAGGAGAGGGGGAGGAGGAGAGAGAGGAGAGAGAAAGATAGGAGAGAGAGAGATAGGGAGAGGAGGGGGAGAGAGAGAGATAAGAGAGATGAAAAAAAGAGGGAGGAGAGAGGGGGAGAGAGATAGAGAGAGAGAGAGAGGAGAGAGAGAGAGCAGAGAGAGAGAGATGAAAGAGAGGGAGAGAGATGAGGAAAGATAAAGAGAGAGGGGGAGAGATGAAAGAGAGAGGGAGAGAGGGGGAGAGAGAGATGAGAGAGAGAGGAGAGAGAGAGAGATGAAAGAGAGGGAGAGAGATTTAGAGAGATATAGAGAGAGGGAGATGAAAGAGATAGAGAGACTTGAGAGAGAGAGATGAGAGAGAGTGAGAGAGATAAAGAGAGAGGGGGAGAGATGGGGGAGAGATGAAAGAGAGAGGAGAGAGGGGGAGAGAGAGATGAGAGAGAGAGGAGAGAGAGATTGGGGAGAGAGAATTATATGGGATGTGAGGAGAGAGGGGGATGAGACAGGAGAGAAAGGAGGAGAGAGATACGGGGAGAGACAGATATATGTGTATATATATATATTTTTAATAGTTAAAAATATTTTTTTGTAATTAAAATATTTTTTATGATTAAAAATATTTTTTTTGTAATTAAAATAATTTTTTGTAATTAAAATATTTTTTATGATTAAAAATATATTTTATGATTAAAAATAATTTTTTGTGATTAAAAATAATTTTTTGTGGATGGATTGATATCCATCCATAAAAATTGTTAAATTACTTGATGGATTATTTAAATTGATGATGGATGGACGATTTTTTGATTTAAATTTAATGATAAGAAATGGATAAATGGATTTTTCCCATCCATCCATTAGAATCCATGGATGGATTTATCCAATCCATCCATTTTGCCACCCCTACTGTTAATATTTGTATTATAGCAGAGCGAATGAGCGAAGTAATAAAAGCTATATATTCATATACTCAATATAAAATTAGAACATTTTTATTTTTAATGGCATACCCTCTTAGTTCTTCAACAATTTTATTTGAATTTCATTCAATATTTTATATTTATTATAACTAATTTTTTAAATTATTTATTGATTTTCAAATATCAATCATCCTATTAATATTAGTATTATATGAGAGAGAATTTGAGATTCAATAAGAGCTAGATATTCTAGTAAAAAAAAAGCTAGATATTAACATAAAAAATGTACCAATTTGATTTTTGATATACCATTTTACTTCTTTAACAATTTTTACCAATTATCCTATTAATTTTAATATCATCAGACATAGATGCAATAAAAGCTAGATATTTACATATTGAATATAAAAATATTGATTGTAAAAATAAATATATACCATTTTGATTTTTAATATACCATTTTAGTTCTTTAACAATTTTATTTGAATTTAATTAATTATTTTTAATTATTACATTAATTTTTTTGATAAACAATTATTACTAATTTTGTTACCTGCTTATTTTTATCTAAAAGTTTCAAAATCTCATTTTTTTTTCAATAATTGAGCATTTTTATTAATTCTAGAAAAAAAAAGGTATTTGGAAGGTTAAAAAGATAGAAATTTTACGAAAATTAAAAATATTATGTTGACTGAAAATTAAAAATATTTTAGAAAACTTAAGATCGGGATTTTGAGAAAATAATAATTTAAAAACATTTTTTTATATGAAATTTATTTTTTTGAATAATAAATTTCCAGTAAGCAATAGTGTATCATAGTTTTGTCACTTTAATTTAATTTATGAAAATTCTAAAATCTAAACTTAAAGTTAAGATAAAAAATGATTAAATTACGACATAATTATATAATACATGTAAAACAGTATTATTAAATCTTTTTTAATAATAAATATGTGTCTTATATTCTCTCTTATCTCACTATACAATTAAAAGGGAAATGTAAAATATAAGATAAATGATTGTCATTTCCCAAGTTAAAAAGATTAAATAATTTTCATTTAAAACAACTATTTTCATCAGCCACGTAATTTATAATAAATTTTTTAATCACATAGTAAATTCAAATTTGATTTTACTGAAATTCAAATCAACTTAAAAATTGTATCAAAACCATCACCAAATCTAATATTAATATATATTGTCTAGAAATATATTAATTTAAAATTTATAAAAAAAATATATTAAATTCAAATCAAATTAAATCATACTCTAATTGCCCCCCACTGTTGGTTGCTTTGGCAATTTCAGCGACATGTGGACGCTGAAACCAGGATTCGAACCCAGGTGTTGCTGTTTAGACGTGTGTGTTTGTTGTTTACCATTTCTACTAACTGACCAAAAAAATATCATACTCTAATTATTACAAACCACACGCGCATTTCCTACTTTCTATACATCTGTGCATTTTCTACTTCTTATATATCATTATTTTCCTCAAGTTTGATCTTTTTTGTGGTTTTATACAATGTAAAAGATTACTCGCGGGACTTTGTAACAATAAATGTATCTATCTGTTTTTTAATTTATTTTTTTAATCTATTTTTGTTTTATTTTTAAATTATATTGATTATACTTTCTATAGTTTAATTTTTTTATAGCTATTACTCAAATATTAATTGAATTAATTTATCTATTGCTTAATTATGTGTTGTTTTAACGTATATCTATATAATATGTATAATGTATAGTTATTTATTTTATAATTATTTTTGGTATTGTATTTAATTTATATTAAAATTAAGCATTGGTAATTAATTTTTGTCATCAAATAAATGTTATAATTATTGAAATGAGACCAACAAGTTCTACAATATATAAATATGTGTATCTATCATAATAGATAAAAGGTAAATAATATATAACATCAAAGTCAATATGATTATCATTGCAAATAACTCTTATACGGCAAGATCAGTTATTAATAATTTCATATAATAATACACTTATAATTTTCAAGTTTAATAAAATAACATTTCAACGATGATGATGATGATGATGATAATGTATTATACAACGAGGTTCAAAGCACGTGTTACCATCACATTGATTATTTTTCCTCTAAATATAATTTCTTAATTTTTCTGTAATTAATAAAAAATACTTTAATCAAGTAATAATATACATTATTATTTAAGATCATGTATAAAATCAAAAATTGCAAAATGTAATCAACCTTTTCAATTAATCTTCACATTTTGAAATAAGGTTCATATCATTTGAATTTATATAGTAAATATTTTTTTTTTCAAAGAAAAGAAATGAGCCTCGTTAAAACCTTCTGATGCAAAACCCTCCTTAGAAAAAAAATATTTAGAAGGAAAAAGAGTAATTTTCCCTGTTTTTATTCAAATAAAAGGAAAAAAGCGAAATTTATATAGTAAATAATTTATTATACAACAAGGTTTTACTCTTGGGTATCAAAACATGTATTACAATCGCATTGATTATCATTTCTCTAAATATAACGTCTTATTTATATTAGTTTAATTTTTGTAATTAATAAAAAATATTTTAATCAATTGATAATTTACATATTATTTGAGATCATGTTTAAAATAATAAATTTCAATTTAATCTAAAAAAATAAAAGTTGCAAAATGCAGTCAACCTTTTCTATTAGTCTACAAATTTTGAAATAACATTAATATTGAACTTTAACTATAGATATAAAACAACAAATTCAATAAAGTCAATAAAAATATATTAATAATTTTTTACGGCAGCTAACATTAGTTATATAGTATTTGTTTCTCAATATTATGTGATTTAGTTATTTTTCTTAATCCACATTATTTTAATTATCAAATCTCGCTTAACATGATATTATTATATTTATTTATTCAAAACTAGGGTTAAACTAAAGCTGATTTTTATATTTTAATTTGTTTTTTATGCGAGTCTCAACTAATAGGACATATAAATGTATAAACAATTAATAATCTAATTAATAGAAACTTATTGTTAACATAATTATCAAGCAAGAAAATGCATAATTATTCATAACCAATTTAATAATTTATTTTTAAAATTAAAATATATGTTTATTTGAATCTATTTAATTTAATAAACTAAATTTAAAATTTTTATATAATAATTTAGTCAAAAAAATATTGATGAATTAATGTTATCATTTAATAGTTTTATTTTAATATAAAATTTGTTCATTCACAAAAGATTGATTTGGCCTATACTATAACGTAACATGACAACCAAAATTAAAGTTATTATTTTTAATTAAGTGATTGGTTTATTAAATTTAATTATATTTAATTTGATGTGTTAAAAAATTATTACATTTAATAATATATAAATTTAGATTAAGTTTTTCATTTATAAATATAAAAAGTTTATAATATTAAATAAATATGTATTAATTCTCGTTCAAGGCTTGGGTTACAAAGCTAATATGGTAAAAATACGAGTAAATTTAAAGCGAAAGTAAATAACATGTGCAATACTGGAGTATATACATACATGAGGCCCATTTGTAGAACCCAAAATATATACAATACTAAATTAATCAACATTGTAAAAAAATCAATAAAATTTTAAAAGAATTTTTTTTGTCATAGCATATTTACAATTTCATAGAATACCAATTTACTGTCAAACCTTTTGCAATATGCCCCAAAACAAAAAATCACATGACAATAGGATTGCTGTTTTGTCTCGTGTGTAGATCACACAACATGCAATTAGGATAGGCGTCTTCAGAACTTTAGAATTTGTATTATTGTAACTTCACAAAATATCATTTCTATTAATCTCGTGATAAAAATTAGAGTTGCTCATAACATATAGGTTGGTATGGGTTCATCATTTGATTTTTTCTGGAACTGATATTTAGACATTTAGACCAACCACATCAAATTTGTAAAAATAAAGAACTGAATTATTTTTCTGAACTAACTTTTTTTATTAAATTAGTTTGAATTCATCAAGTTATCCGAATGTCTTGAACTTGTGACCAAGTATAAGCAAGCTTAGGTTCGTGTACCACTTTTCTCCCTTCTGCAGTGAAATAATAGATACATGCAGATGTTAAACAACTATCTTTTATCTATCTTACTATAAGAAAACAAACCCACTATATCCTTATAAGACACATGTCAATCTCTCTGGTATTTTTTCCAACTCTCAAATTCTTCCTCTTTTCCTTTTGTTATATTTGCTTATGGGTGCCTCATTTTTTGGGGTTAGGGTTGTATGGAAAAGCTATCATATTATACCTCTGTGACTCTGTTCCATCATTTTAAGTTCCTAACATGCATTTATCATCAACTCTCTTTGTACTACTATATTCTTGCACCTGTTGTTGATATTTGGTAGAGAAGTCCTTATATAAATCATGTTGAAGCATTCGCCCAACATAAAATTAGAACACACGATGCTTCATGGTTAAATAAGTATTTAACCATGCGATTCAAATACGCCGTTTTGAAGGCTAACTGTTCAATTCTCATGGAGTTCGTCGCTAATTAGTGCAACCCTTGTTGTTTACTAACTTCTGCTATGGAATCCCTAGCTCATGTCCGCCAAGAGAGAGAAAAATACATTTTGAATTTGACTTAAATTTATGTGTATTTTGTGTGTTTATATCTTGTTACATTGAAAAATAAACAGTCGGGTCTAAAACTTTAAACCTAGTATATATATATGTGTGATTCATCATAATGCTTTAGTATCATATTTTGCAAGAATAATTTAGTGTCGATTTTCTCCTAATATAATATGCAAGGGATTGACATTTGTCTCTTTAGTTCAGAGTGTTTTTGTTCCTTCCCCATTTCACAATTGGTATTAAAGTGTGTGGTTTTTAGGGTTTCCACTTTTTGTGCTCCCCTCATTTTATTTATTATTTCACTCTATTTGCTTTCTCCTCGCTTTGGTTAACTAGTTGGCTCACTTTCTAATATACAAATATATTATTTTAAAGCATGCAATTGAATGCTTCATTATTCTATCCATTACAAATGAAGTTTTCAACTGGGGTTTTATTTAACTTTTTATCTTTTTATACATGGTATGTGTTTGTTTGAGATATGGAAAAGGAAAAAAAAACGATGGCATTCTATTAGGATTTTATTGTATCCTGGTTCAACAATGGTGTTAATTTTGCTTGTTGCTGATGGCTTCTCATTGGTTCAATGATTGTTATTTTTCTGATATTCCTATTGTCCCTTTTTCTCGTTGTTAATGTAGACTGTAGAATATAATCAACTATCCTAAAAGCTCGAGGTGTTAAGTAAAGGATGTGGATGATTGCAACTTTGTCCCATCTTTTTGCTTGAGTGGATGAAGTGAGTTCTCAAAAGTATTTTTTGGGATTCTTTATATCAATAAATACAGTTTTTATATAAGTACTTTGAAAATGTATTGTACTATCATATCATACCTAGTTTTGCTATGTTTTCTTTTAGTTGGTATAAATGATTTGTTTGTTAAATTATTTGACAGGAACAAGACTAAGATATCATATACATGTTGCTATTTACACCAGCCAATGGATGTTTATCTCAAAATTGTACTTATGTTAAGGTTATGGAAAGATGTTATTTAAGTCTGTATGTTTCCTTTTTCTAGGTGGCTAGCTATGGTTCTTGACAGAACATGAAAGTTGTAACACCTCAAACTTACAAACATGATCATCTACAAATGAAAGTGATGGGATGGTCTTAGTTTTAGAACACGTGTTGTTTGTTATTGTGTGTTCTATCCCCTCTCTTTGTTCCAGAGACGGATGCACTTGGTGCAAATTGGGGGCACCTGATCCCACTAACTTATTTGTTTTTTAACTAATTATTGAGTAATTTTATTTTTGCCCCCACTTAAAATCAAGTATTGACCCCACTAAAGAGAAAAAAATAGAAAATGAGTTACTCTCTTTTGATATGATTGAGAGATAAATTGTTGAATGATTGCTTAGTCACATACATAGAGACATATTTCTAATAGTGTTGAAAATGAAAAAAATCATACAACGACTTCAAAATATGAAAACAAGTAGAAAACAATTATAATTCGTAGATGATGAGATTTCTTCAAATTTTTGGGTACATAATGTTATAGTTTTGTTAATCTCCAATTTTTACTTAATGATAATGATGTCATTATGTTATCACTTATGTTTTGATGTATTTTTTATATAAACATTTATAGTATATGATCTTGCCCCCACTAATCGAAGTTTTTGGATCCGTCCATGCTTTGTTCTAAATGCTTAAGTTACTTGTGTCATTGGCTTTGCAAAAAATAGTGTGCACATACTTCCAATGTCTTTGATTTTCTAAAAGATATTATGAGCAATGTTCCTGATTTAGGTGGTTTTGTTGCTACTAGCGATGATTGAATTGTCACTAGGATGAGGGTCGCGCTTGGTTATTGCACATATTGCTTGGAGCGAGTTTTCTATGTTAAGTTTTGCTTATTTTATACTTGGAAAGTTGCTGAAAATGACGATAATCACGACATTGAGGAGACCAAGTTCGATAGTAATATAAGCGATTTTCAAGTACTCAAATCTATAATGATAAATGAGGTTTAGAAAAACCTATTTAGGAAATCTTTTTTCTTTCTATCTTAACGTTGAATCGTTGACAATATATTGTATTCTAGTCTTTATTTTATTTTCACTTAAAACATATGAAAATAGTTCAAAATTTGCAATGATCTAAAGTTATTTCGCGACAAAAGATTGTCAAACAACAATTGATCGGTGGATTTTATTGCATCGTCCATATAAAATTTTGAGGCAGCCAAGTAATGTATGCATTATTGATGTTAAAACTAATTTTAAAACATTGGTTTTTTTTATTATTTGTTTGAGCATTTGTGTCTTCGTTTACTTTATCGTATTGACATCAACAATGCAACTATAACTTGGAAATCAGTTCAACTAGCAAAATACCCGTGCTACGCACGGGACGGGACGCGTTGTGTTATGTTATGTTGAAGTAGTTCTAGCTGTCAATTATAAGCATCCTCTTTCAAAGAATGAGTGTGAAACATGTAAATGAATTTTTTGTCTTTGAAATACAATTTTTCCACTCATAATAGCAATAAACAGAATAGCCAATAGTTATAAAGCAAAAGAGATAATGTGCAAAGTTGAAGTGCAGAATAACTAATATTGTGTCAAATATAGATCTTTGTTCATCTGTACAAATAATTAACAATATATGTTCATCAAAACAATTAATTTAAGAAGGTAAATTAATAATTTTTTGAATGACCAATAGATAGTTTTTCCTGTGATGGGTCTTGATGCTCCGATAGAAGTCTTCAAGCTGTCGAGATCAAGTTCAACCTGCCGAGATCAACCTAAACCTGTCGAGATCAGGATTGACTTCGACAGCCTGAGGACCAACACCTTGAGTTTGATCTGGACAGGTTGAGCTTGATCTCGGTTGAGCTTGATCTCGACAGCTATTGTTGGTCCTCAAGCTGTCGAAGTCAATCCTGATCTCGACAGGTTGAGCTTAGGTTGAGCTTGATCTCGACATTGAGCTTGATCTCGACAGCTATTGACATGATTTATTTCGACAGGTTGATTGTGATGGGTCTTGATGCTCAAATAGATAGTTGTCTTCAAGCTGTCGAGTTTAAGCTCAACCTGCCGAGATCAAGCTCTATCTGTCGAGATCAGGATTGACCCGGCGACGAGGACCAACGGCTTGAGTTTGATGTTGTGGTGAGTTTGATCTCGTTTGTCAAGCTCAACCGAGATCAAACTCAACTGTCGAAGAAGTCAATCCTCATCTCGACAGCCGAGCTCGATGTCGGAAGCTCAACCCGCCGAGATCAAACTCAAGCAATCACAATCAAGCTGTCAAAATAAGTCATGGCAATATTGCCGAGATCAGCTCAACCCGCCGAGATCGGGATTGACTTCGGCAGTTGAGGACCAACACCTTGAGTTTGATCCGACAGTTGAGCTTGATCTCGGTTGAGCTTGATCTCGGCGGATATTGTTGGTCCTCGTCGCCGAAGTCAATCCTGATCTACAGGTTGAGCTTGATCTCGTTAGGTTGAGCTTAGGTTGAGCTTGATCTCGACATTGAGCTTGATCTCGACAGCTATTGACATGATTTATTTCGACAGGTTGATTGTGATGGGTCTTGATGCTCAAATAGATAGTTGTCTTCAAGCTGTCGAGTTTAAGGTCAACCAGCCGAGATCAAGCTCTATCCGCCGAGATCGGGATTGACTTCGGTGACGAGGATAGCGGCTTGAGTTTGATGTTGACAGGCTGAGTTTGATCTCGTTTGTCAAGCTCAACCGAGATCAAACTCAACCTGTCGAAGAAGTCAATCCTCATCTCGACAGGCTGAGCTGGAAGTCGGAAGCTCAACCTGTCGAGATCAAACTCAAGCAATCACAATCAAGCTGTCGAAATAAATCATGGCAATAGCTGTCGAGATCAAGCTCAACCTGTCGAGATCAGGATTGACTTCGACAGGTTGAGGACCAACACCTTGAGTTTGATCTGGACAGGTTGAGCTTGATCTCGGTTGAGCTTGATCTCGACAGATATTGTTGGTCCTCAAGCTGTCGAAGTCAATCCTGATCTACAGGTTGAGCTTGATCTCGTTAGGTTGAGCTTAGGTTGAGCTTGATCTCGACATTGAGCTTGATCTCGACAGCTATTGACATGATTTATTTCGACAGCTTGATTGTGATGGGTCTTGATGCTCCAATAGATAGTGTCTTCAAGCTGTCAAGTTTAAGCTCAACCTGCCGAGATGAAGCTCTATCTGTCGAGATCAGGATTGACCCGGCGACGAGGACCAACAAATTGAGTTTGATGTTGACGGTGAGTTTGATCTCGTTTGTCAAGCTCAACCGAGATCAAACTCAACTTTGTCGAAGAAGTCAATCCTCATCTCGACAGCCGAGCTCGATGTCGGAAGCTCAACCTGGCCGAGATCAAACTCAGCAATCACAATCAAGTCAGCCGAAATAAGTCATGGCAATAGTCGCCGAGATCAAGCTCAACCTGTCGAGATCAGATTGACTTCGGCAGTTGAGGACCACCAGCTTGAGTTTGATCTGGACAGGTTGAGCTTGATCTCGGTTGAGCTTGATCTCGACAGATATTGTTGGTCCTCAAGCTGTCGAAGTCAATCCTGATCTACAGGTTGAGCTTGATCTCGTTAGGTTGAGCTTAGGTTGAGCTTGATCTCGACATTGAGCTTGATCTCGACAGCTATTGACATGATTTATTTCGACAGCTTGATTGTGATGGGTCTTGATGCTCCAATAGATAGTTGTCTTGAGTTTGATCTGGACAGGTTGAGCTTGATCTCGGTTGAGCTTGATCTCGACAGCTATTGTTGGTCCTCAAGCTGTCGAAGTCAATCCTGATCTCGACAAGTTGAGCTTGATCTCGTCAGGTTGAGCTTAGGTTGAGCTTGATCTCGACATTGAGCTTGATCTCGACAGCTATTGACATGATTTATTTCGACAGCTTGATTGTGATGGGTCTTGATGCTCCAATAGATAGTTGTCTTCAAGCTGTCGAGTTTAAGCTCTATCTGCCGAGATCAAGCTCTATCTGTCGAGATCGGGATTGACTTCGGCGACGAGGACCAACGACTTGAGTTTGATGTTGGCGGTGAGTTTGATCTCGTTTGTCAAGCTCAACCGAGATCAAACTCAACCTCCGAGGATCGTCTTCGACAGCTTCAAACAACTTTGCCATCAAGGCTACCAATTTCTCTAACAGGATCTATAAAACAACGTACCAAAGAAATATATTGAAAAGAACAGAATCTAGATGAGAACACAAGAACACAATTTCTCTTATACTCATATGAGAGATAAGAGGAGATCAAGCTCTATCTGTCGAGATCAGGATTGACTGAGGAACAACAGGTTGAGTTTGATCTCGACAGGATGAGTTTGATCTCGTTTGTCAACCTCAACCGAGATCAAACTCAAAATGTCGAAGTCAATCCTCATCTCGACAGGCTGAGCTTGATCTCGGCAGGTTGAGCTTGATCTAGACAGCTTGAAGACAACTATCTATTGGAGCATCAAGACCCATCACAATCAAGCTGTCGAAATAAATCATGTCAATAGCTGTCGAGATCTAAGCTCAACCTGCAGAGATCAAGCTCAGCCTGTCGAGATGAGGATTGTCTTCGACAGCTTCAAACAACTTTGCCATCAAGGCTACCAATTTCTCTAACAGGATCTATAAAACAACGTACCAAAGAAATATATTGAAAAGAACAAAATGTAGATGAGAACACAAGAACACAATTTCTCTTATACTCATATGAGAGATAAGAGGAGATCAAGCTCTATCTGTCGAGATCAGGATTGACTTCGACAGGTTGAGGACCAACACCTTGAGTTTGATCTGGACAGGTTGAGCTTGATCTCGTTAGTCAAGCTCAACCGAGATCAAACTCAACCTGTCGAAGTCAATCCTCATCTCGACAGGCTGAGCTTGATCTCGGCAGGTTGAGCTTACTCAACCTTTTGAGATCAAACTCAAGCTGTTGGTCCTCAAGCTGTCGAAGATGATCCTCATCTTGACAGCTTGAGTTTGATCTCGGCAGGTTGAGCTTACTCAACCTGTCGAGATCAAACTCAAGGCTGGTCCTCGTCGTCAAGTCTATCCTGATCTCGATAGGTTGAGCTTGATCTGGAAAGGGGGAGATGGAAGCTCAAACGAATGAGGAGGAGGAAGAAAAAGATGGAGGGAGAAGGAGGGAGATACGCGAGAGAGAGAGAGAGAGAGAATCTTTGGGTTTGGTGGCGGCATGGCAACAAAGTGTACCCCATAGAAATAGTTTCAGAATCTGACAGGAGAGACGGACCGATGCTGTAAGTAAAGGCCGTAATCCTTTGCCTCAACCTCTTCGTTCTCTCGAATTCGAAAGGGGGAGATGGAAGCTCAAACGAATGAGGAGGAGGAAGAAAAAGATGGAGGGAGAAGGAGGGAGAGAGAGAGAGAATGCTGGGTTTGGGTTTCAAATTTTGAAACAGAGGCAACAGACAAAAAATAGGGTTTGGAGAAGAAAAAAAATTGAAGATTCGATTTGTCATTTTTACCCTTAAAAAAGACACTTGTCATAAATATGAGAGTCTAATTTGGTAAATTTGTGAGCCCATTGGGTGCTAATATTGATAATAGATATATGTTGGTTGATTTTGGATTATGGCAGTACCTTCTTCCTTTCCTATTTTCATTCAGACTTCATACATTGCTCTATCAATTTTGTATTATGTGTGTATTTTTTATTGAGTTTTCATTCTGTTTATTACATTTGAATATACGAGTATATATGTATAATTAATGCATATTTTCAAGTAAATAAGTATAACCTAAATCATTTTAAAACATGCATAGAAACCAATGTGACCCGTGTCGACAAGTTATTATCTCCAATTAGGGGTGGCAAAACGGGCTTGGCCCATTGGGCGCATCAAATGGGTCGGGCCGAGTTGGGGTTCATCAACCCACAAGCCCATTTAGCCCAACCCATCTAGCCCGCAGTTACGAGCGGCTGGTCGGCCAACCCATCAGCCAAGATATATATAATTTATTTTTTCTCCTATTTTTGAACAATTTTTTCTTTCTTTTTATATTTAAAGGCGCTTGCTAGCCAACTCACTATCAGGCCTGCTTTTGGGCGGGACTCTTGAGTCGGGCCAGATAGGTTAGCTTTGTTTTGGCGATTTTAGTCTAAATTTTAGATTTTTATTTATTTTTATTTTATTTTTGTTATTTTTATTTTTTGACTGCCAAAGCCCACCCAACCCGTTATAGATCGGTGGCTCAAGATCTCAACCCATAATCCTCGACTGCCTGGGTTGGTTAGCCTTTTACGCGGCTCATGTCTGCCCGATCAAGTTGGGCCGGGCGGCCCATTTTGCCATCCCTATCTCCAACTGTGTGACAATATTATTTTTAAGTGATATTACTTTTTAAAAGTAACACTTTACTTTTAGAAAGTAATTATGTTTTTATTTTTTAATTGTAATTTCGTAATTAAAAATAAAATAAACATATTTTTTCAAACCAAATTTATTGTGTTTTTCCTAAATAATATCTTTCTAATATTATTTTGATAGAGATATAGAACTTTAATATATATATATATATTTAAAAATGGTAAAATATATTAAAATGGTAAAAAAAATCCATATTCTAGAATCAATATACAGACGTGGCGGTGACGGAGAGTGACGTGGTGGAACCGTGAGCCGTAAAGGGTCGCTCCATCAAAGAAAGAGATCTCACCATCATCTCCTTTTCAGTGAGTTTATTCTTACCTCACACTGTCACACCCACGCTTGCACAGAAGCGAAGAGAAAAGAAAGGAACAATTAAAATAAAAAACGACGCCGTCGGAGCTTGCATGCTCCCCACTCCGCAACACTCGTCAATTCCCAAAACCCTAAAACCCTCATTTCACATTCCATTTCTCGCCATGAAGGACCGCCCCTCGCTGTCCTCCTATGGCGCCATTTACGTTCCGCCGCACCAACGCCTACGATCCGTCGTCACCTCCGCCAACTCCCCCGCTCCGGTTGCCGCCAAACTCTGCGAAAAACTTGCACCCGCCCCTGCTACTCTTCAAGCCCCGTTATCGGAGCAAGTTCCCAAGAAGGGAAATTCGCGCTACGTTTCTGCTTATGACGACGGCGTTTCCGAGGAAGGCTCCGATCGTGAAGTTGAGGTCCCTTCACTACCAGTGAGTTTATTTAAATTGATACGTCGTATATACATATATATATATATATATATATATTTTTTTTTTTCTTAGCGTGATGGTTCTCTCTCGTAATTCAAAGTGTAAGTGTGGATATTTGTGAAGTGGTATTTGAGTTGGATGGTTTATTTTCTCTGTTGTTTTCGCTTGGTTTGATATTCTCTTGTTAGAATGGTTCCCCGAACGATAACATGGAGGAGTGGAAGCGGAAATTAAAGATGCTCTTAAATGACAAGAGTAAGCAAGAGTTGATCTCGAGGGAGAAAAAACATAGGCGTGATTTTGAACAAATAGCCGTTTTGGCAAGCAGAATGGGGTTGTATAGGTGTGTTTTCTATTCCTTTTCATGACTCGAATACCAATGCTTGAATCACAAATGTTGATTGGTTTTTGTTGTGTGGAATCTGAATCTCAATTCAATTGCTCATGTTTATGGCAGCCATATGTATGCGAGGGTTGTTGTCTTCAGTAAGTTGCCACTACCGAACTACAGATATGATTTGGACGATCGGCGGCCCCAGAGGGAGGTATATATCTTGCTCCGTGATTTGTTCTCTTCTTTCCCTTTTGCTCTGATTTTAGACATTAAACAAACGCTTAGGGTGCCTTAAATGTTGTTTCTTTTTCCCCCCTTCATTCTACTCTCCTTCTGTCTGACTTTTCATATTTGACTGTATGTGAATCCTAATGAATTTGGATCGAATTTCATATCATAACAAATCTATCAATGGAAATTTTATCTCTAATGAGAGACACCTTGTCCTTAGTAAAGTTTTCAGTAATTGACAGGTGAGCATGCCTGTCAACATGTTCGGACGGGTTGGTGCATATTTTGAGGAATACCTTAACCAAAAGTCCAGGGCGAACAAAAGCTTTTCAGATTTGTCTTCTGTAAGATCAAGTAGTGATGGCAGTTTTGGTACCGATGAAGGGCTTTTTGAGCAGCCTGAGCCACTAGCATCCAGTAAGGCTGTTGTGGAGAAAATTCTCTGGCGGAGAAGCTTACAAATGCGCGATCAGCAGCAAGCTTGGCAGGTTACTTTTACTCGGATAAAAAATTATGGCATGTCTTCCTTGTTTGGGATATAGTTTGGCGCACTTTATTTTTTTTTACTTTTATGTTGCTTCACAATTTAGAGTCATAAGATGTTAATATTAACTTTTTTACTACTTAGTAATTTACATTCCATTTAAGATGTTAAAAGAGGTGTTGCAGGGTTTTATTGGGGAAAAAAAGAAAAGTGAAGGTCTTGCCATGTATAGTCATCGAATTTGTGAACTTCCATTTTAAGATTGGGGTATGGAAGATGGGTATTGTGTTCATGCCTAACTTCTATTATAGTAAGTTAAAAGAAAAAGTTTGGTGGCTCTTTCGTGGTGGTCGTTATGCAGTTCTGTCTGCCATATTTGTACAATTGCTTACAGATGCTAGTTTTAGCATCTCTCTCTCTCTCTATATATATATATATATTGATGGGAAAAAATCTTTACTGAATGATTTGTAAAATTATCCGATGAGCTTTTTGTTAGAATATATGAAAAATATTTCTCATAATATTTGGGTTGTACTTGTACCCTAGAGTAATTTAGAATATCTAAGATTATCTCATGGGATTGATTTCCTTATTTTTTCATATTTGATGATTAGTTTCCTTATTTGATTAGGATTAGAGACTATTAATTATCATGATTAGACTGTCTAGTATTGGTATTAAATAAGAGTTTGTGCTTAATTTTTTACGTAAAACCTCAATCACAATTCAAAGTCTTTATTCTTTCCCTCCTTCCTTATCAAAAACCCTATAATTTCAACATGGAATTAGACTTCTATCACTACTTTTCCCACTGAGTTTCCTAAAATATAGAATTATACTATAATAGTGTCACTATCCCCATGGCTTTTTTCTTTTGGTCAGCCATGCACAAGTATAAGCCACACTTTCTCTCTCAGGTTCCCTCTTTGTCGACGGATTTTTTCTACCCACTGATTCCGCAATCTCTCCCAAAGACCTTAGATTTGTTCGCCTCACTGTCGTGTACTCCTTCCGTCAGGCTTCAGCTATCCTAGATGTAATTTGGCTTAAGCTATCCCAGGTGCAGTTTGTCCTTTGCCATCCCAGATGCAGTCTAGCCCAGGCTATGTCCCATATTGTGATGTATTGTTAGTGATGAATTAGCCGTGATTCATACCAACCTCTCATTGTGAGTCATATCAATGGCGATTTCTCGTATTTCACTGATGAGTCATGTCATGACGAATTATCCATGCCAATTTTAGCTTTAATTTCAATTTCTACTTTTTTGGGTATCCTATATTGTCATATGGCTGTTTAAAGCTTCCAAATGTTCTTAGTGGGTTTGGAAATTTTAGCTCTTGTTTTGTATAATTGCTTGGGAGGAAATTTCATCTGATTATCATTCCAGTGAGTTTATTCTTCCTTGGTTATGCAACATTCCAACCAGCTCTTCATGTTGACGATGATTCCATTAATCCTGCTAAGTTGACTTTCAGGGAATGCTTATCTCTTTGATATCTCCAATAGCCCCTAGTTGCCTTTCTAGCCATGTTTTGTGGAGCATATATTATGAGCCTATTTGTTTTAACTTTTAAAGGAAAAGATCACATTTTGTAATTTCTAGGTTGTTAATCGCGGATCGCGGAAAATAGCGGTGACCCAAAAATCCGCTATATGAAATAGCGGATTGCGTAGCAGGCAAATAGCGGAAGTCAAATAGCAGGTGAAATAGATAAAATTATATATAAAAATGTGACATTATTTAACTCAAAAGATTGAATACCCAATTGTTCAAAACAAAATACTTTAAAGCTCAATTGAAACATAAAATTAACTCAAAACAGTGAACATAAAAGACAAAAAGCTATTCATTCTCCTCCCCTTTGGCTTCTCCAATATAATCGTCATTGTCATTGTCAGATAGTGAGGCATATCCTTCAGCTATTTCTTCTGAATCCTCAAAATCTAGTGGAAGGGTTTACATATAGGAGTGGAGAGAATTAATCCTTGATCATTGGGTAGTGGAACGATTTGATATACTTTGATTGATCTTAGATTTTTCTGTTTTCAAAGAGTCCTTGTGCAGTGCACATGATGGCTCTTTAGTTTTTCTTTTCAAAAAAACTGCCTATTACACTTATCACATGCGGTATTTAAGGGTTTTAAAAGAGTCAACCGAGTCCTGTGCCTGACTCTTCGGTTTTTTTTTAAAAACAAAAGAGAAAAACCACTAAATTTCGCTATGCCCGCGATGGTATGTATGGCAGATAGCGGCCGCTATAGCGATGGTAGCAAAATCCAGATAGCGTAGCAGTTTTCACAGCGGAGAGGCCAAAATCCGCTATGCAATAGCGCTATAGCAGCTGCTATGCCGCTATTTGATAACACTGAAAAATAATAAAAAAAATATAAAAAAAAATCAAATTTTCGTTTATTTTTAACAAGCTTAAAATTCAGTAAGTTTTGGCTTTAAGGAGTGTGTTAGAATATATGAAAAATATCTTATAATATTTGGGTTGTATCTTAGAGTAATTTAAAATATTAAATATCTTAGATTATCTCAGCTCATGAATCATGGGTTGTTTCCTTTTTTAATTAGAATTAGGAGTTCAATATTTATCATGATTTTGCTCCTTATTTAATTAAGGATTAGGAGTTTGGTATTATCATAAATGAGAGTTCTGCTCAATCTTTTATATAAAACAATAATCACAGTTCAAACTCTTTGTTCTTTCCCTTTGTCCTTATCTGAAACCCTATAACTTGAACACTTTAGAGACCATTTGGACAAAACAAATTAGCTTGAATGTTCTTGACATATTCCCTTTTCTTTTCAGGAATCCCCTGAAGGAAGAAGAATGCTAGAATTTCGTAGCAATCTCCCTGCTTATAAAGAGGAAGAAGCAATATTATCAGTCGTATCAAAGAATCAGGTTTGTTGAATAATTATATTTAATTAGGGCTATTATTTTTATGGATTAAGCCTTTGTGATTTACTAACTGCATTATAGGTTGAGTTGTGTATCACCAAAATTACTTCTATAACATATGTCCATGTCAGTCTTGTGATAGCATTGTTGTAGGTCAATTCCTGTTAGCTAATTTGACTGGCTGACATGCTGAAGAACAGTTGTGTTGTGAGGTGTTTTAGAGGATAAATTCAGTGCTTTTACGTAAACTTAAAATTTTATTGAGATTTACAACTGCTGAAAAAATGTAATTGAAATTTTGGTTGTCAACATTTTTAAACCAATGAGATACTGTGTGAAAGTGGAAGTATAGAGGTTAATCTTTTATTCAAAGGGACTAAAAACATATTTAAGCTTTGATGTAGTATTGTCCTTCTCGGCAGTACACATGGGATCCTTAAGACCCTTGGAATGATACAAAACTTTTCAGCTTTTATTTGCCCACTGCTAATGTGACCAGAAATTCTTTTTGCTGACTACTGATGTTTTTGTGGCAATAAATGCTTTTATCGATTATAATTACAAAATGTAGTATGCTTCTTGGTTAAATCCTACGGATTCTTACGTGCTGCCTGGTTGCTGGTAAATATACTTTTAGAAGTAGTTCATAGTCTTAATTTTAATCTTTTTGAAACTTCACGTTTATAATTAAATTGTCAACTATTAAAGGACTAAAAACATATTTAAGCTTTGATGCAGTATTGTCCTTCTCGGCAGTACACACGGGATCCTTAAGACCCTTGGAATGATACAAAACTTTTCAGCTTTTATTTGCTAATGTGACCAGAAATTCTTTTTGCTGACTACTGATGTTTTTGTGGCAATAAATGCTTTTATCGATTATAATTACAAAATGTAGTATGCATCTTGGTTAAATCCTACGGATTCTTACGTGCTGCCTTTTATAAGTAGTTCATAGTCTTAATTTCAATCTTTTTGAAACTTCACATCTATAATTAAATTGTCAACTATTAAACGGCATATTTTGCAGGTAGTCATCATTTCAGGTGAAACAGGTTGTGGCAAGACAACACAAATTCCACAATTTATTTTGGAGTCTGAGATAGAATCAGTTCGTGGAGCTGCTTGTAATATTATTTGCACACAGCCAAGACGCATTTCAGCCATTTCTGTTTCCGAGAGGGTTGCTTTTGAGAGAGGGGAGAAATTGGGAGAATCTGTGAGTTGTCTGTCAATGACAATTATTACTTTCAATATACTATCCCGACAAATTACTGTTCTGTTTTCTGAGAATTCAAATTCTTTCTCTCTCTATTGGCTGCTCACACGCACTTTCTTTTGTTGAAAGGTTGGATATAAAGTTCGACTGGAGGGTATGAAAGGGAGAGATACCCATCTCCTCTTTTGCACCACAGGCATCTTATTAAGAAGATTACTAGCTGATAGAAACCTAAAAGGTGTAACTCATGTTGTTGTGGATGAAATTCATGAACGTGGAATGAATGAAGGTAGAATTCTGAACTCGATTGAGTCTTTGACTTTCAGAACATTTCTTCTGAATATTCACGTTCTTGCCTTTTTTATGACAGATTTTCTGTTTATTGTCCTTAAAGATCTCCTTCCCCATCGGCCCGAACTCAAACTGATTTTGATGAGTGCTACCCTAGATGCAGAGCTCTTCTCTTCGTACTTTAATGGGGCTCCAATCATGAACATTTCGGTGCGTTACAGAAACTGAATGATATTCCTTCCTTGTGTTGTGATGTGGGCAGTTGTTTCTCTGGGAATTTCTTATGGTCGATGGATCATGAATCCCTGATTAGAAAATTCTGTTTTGAAAACCAAATTGGATTGGCTAATTTGACATGTTCTATAGAGAAGAGACCTGGTCCATTAGCCAGTTTGGCCAGCCAAACAGACCATTGATTTAAAAACTGCTTTGCGAACTGTTGAACTGGCAGTAAGACTGGTGAACTGTGCAAACTGGCACACTAGTCCATGAACCTATTCAATGTTTTAAGTTGAAAAACACATGAAGTCACCTGGACGGAATCAAACTCACCTCCTCTTAGTGCCTACATATGTTGCTAATAAGCGCTTTTTAATATTTGTAACAAACTTTTGTTTGTATTATTATTTTGTTGGAATAGCTGAAAAATATCTGATCGCGTCATTATTTTATCGAAAAATATGTTTAGATCATCTCTCAGGATTAGTTTCCATGTATCCATATCCTTATATATCACTATTTATTACCTCATTTAATTAGGATTATGGTAGATCTCCTTGATGCCTAACAGATTAAGAGCCCGACATTAATTTAAATAAGAACAAGACTTAATGCTTTGTCCTTTGTAAAATCATCTAAAGTGGAATTCACATTTCACATAATATCAATATATTTTTATTATCTTGAGTATTCTTTTTCCTCTTTCTAGTTTCTATGCCTAAAGGACTAAGCCATAGAACTTTAAAATGATATCAGAGCGATATCATCCTCCATAATCTGCCCCTCAATATTTTGCTGCTGAATTCCCAGTTCTAGAACTGTATTTGTAATAATGTCATTATCACCATGATTCTTTTCTTCTTGTTGGACATGAACAAATTTCGGCCACCTTCTCTCTCTCTCTCCCTCTCTTTTGGTTCTCTCTTTACAAGTGGGTTTTTCTGTTTGCTGCTTCCATAACCTGTTTTAGAAGTCTTAGATCGGTTCAGCTTAATGTCGTGTTCCATTGACCACCCCTGACTATCTCACATAAAGTTTGGTTTCGACAGTCCCAGAGTAGCAGTATGGCCTTATGACCATCCCATAGTAGTAGTCTGGCCCCTGCAGTCACAGAGAAGCAGTTTGGCCCCAGTAGTCCTGGTTACATTTTGGCCCTTTTTTTTTTTTGGGGGTCCTAGTTGTGGTTTGGGCATTTGGCCTTGGTTTTTTTCCTAGACCTAGTTGTGGTTTGGCCTCTTTTATGTTCTGGTTGCGGTTAATCTTGGTTTTTTTGTCGTTGTTGCGGTTTGTTCCTAGCTTTTGTCTCACATGTGATTTGGCCTAAGACTTTTGTCCTAGATGCAGTACCTGGCCCCCTTTTTTTATCCTAGGTTGTTATCTGGCCTCACTGGTCTACTGTCTCAAGTTATATTGTTTGGGTATTTTTCTTTTTCAAAAGCTTGAAGTTTAGTAAACCTTAGCTTGAGGGGGAGTGTTATAATACCTGAATAAATTCTAACCATATCATTATTTTATCTGTATATTTTAGAATATCTGATATTATCTATTGGGATAAATTTTCATATTTCTTTATATATCATGATTTGTTTTCTTATTTGGTTAGGATTTGAAGTTTGGTATTAGTATGAATAAGAATTAGTGCTTGAGGGGGGAGTGTTATGATACCTGAATAAGTTCTAATCATATCCTTATTTTATCATGTATATTTTAGAATATCTGATATTATCTCGTAGGATAAATTTTCATATTTCTTTATATATCATGATTTGTTTTCTTATTTGGTTAGGATTTGAAGTTTGGTATTAGTATGAATAAGAATTGGTGCTTTGTCTTCTGTAAGATCATCCGACATATCATTCAAATAAGATCAATATAATTTTATTATTCTGATTGTTCCCTTTCCTCCTCCTATACCTAAAGGATTAAACCATAGAGGCCATTTATTATAATTATATATATATATATATTGGTTCATTCAACTACGGTTTGACTATCCAAAACCATTGAACCATGAATTAGGACTTTCACCGGTTCAATGATCGGTCTGATTTTAAACATCGATAGAAAGATATAAAATGAGATGATTTAGAAGTATTTGAGTAAATGGGTGCAAACTAGGTATAATATCATAATAGATGGGAATGAAATTGCTCAAGAATTCATGATTCAAGTAGTTTCTATTTTAGTTTTGAAATTTTTTTATTACCTTTATTTTGGGATAGATATTTTAAATTTTTGCTGATAGAAAGGTTAATATTTTGGTACCAAGAAATATAAGTTTTTCCTTTTCTTATTGTTTGGGTGGATATGCTTATTAATATAGGGCTTCACGCACCCCATCAGAACCCTTTTTTTGGAGAACATTCTTGAAATGACGGGCTATCGATTGACTGCTTACAATCAGATTGATGATTATGGTCAAGAAAGGATGTGGAAAATGAACAAACAGACCCCACGAAAGAGGAAAAGCCAAATTGCTTCCACTGTAGAGGTACTTAAGAAATTCTGTAATGCAGTTGCTTCGGATCTTGTTTAGTATTTTCTTAACTTAAGTTCATTTTCAAAAAATATGTGACCAGGATGCAATTAGATCTGCTGATTTCAAAGATTATAGCCTACAGACACAGGAGTCTTTGTCGTGTTGGAATCCTGACTGTATTGGTTTCAGTCTCATAGAATATATCTTGTGCAGTATTTGTGAGAATGAAAGGCCTGGTGCTGTTTTGGTTTTCATGACTGGATGGGATGATATAAGCTCTCTGAAAGAGAAGCTCCAGACACATACTGTCTTGGGAGATCCAAAGCGTGTTTTGTTGCTTACCTGTCATGGCTCAATGGCTAGTTTGGAGCAAGTAATCTTCTGTCTGTTGACTACTCATTGTTAGAGCTCACGTTATCACCTAATCTGTTAGACACTCCAGTATAGCAATAAAGTTTGTAAAATTTTGTTTGAAAGCAAAAAGCATGATCAGATCCCATATCGAATTATCATCTGAAAATTATCTTTAACAATATATTACATATACAATCTTTTGTTGAAGAAAGAATGTGATTTGCCTTCCTACTTACGCCCAATATTTATATAACATGTACAATACTTACGTCCAATATGCAGAAGTTAATATTTGAAGAGCCTGAAGATGGAGCAAGAAAAATAGTGCTAGCAACAAATATTGCTGAAACGAGTATCACAATAAATGATGTTGTTTTTGTTCTGGACTGCGGAAAGGCAAAAGAAACATCATATGATGCACTTAATAACACACCTTGTTTGCTTCCTACATGGATCTCTAAGGCTTCTGCTCAACAAGTAAGTTTATATTTTTGTTGATTATATATCTGGCACTGATCATTTATATAATGGGTCCCCCTAATATGGACCCCAAAAAAAGGGGGTTCAATGGTGGACCCCTTGATTATTACCTGCTATAGCAGGTTAACTGATATTTTTGTTATTGTATCAAATTAAAAATTTGGACGTATTCCCCCCTTTGAACGGATTCCCCCCTTTTAGCACCATTTACACTATATGCAGAAACCAGTAAATAAAGCACCGTATTCCTTCGAAATGGGTGTGCGATTCATCATCCATAATTCTCAGGTTCACAATGAGCAATACTCATACTCAAAATTTTATTTTCTTCATAAAAAAAAAGTAATCAATTTTTTTTTTCGTAATAAAATGTGCTCTTGATCGCGAGTCGCAACATAGAAAATACATACACATGTTAAGACTAATAAATCTACAATTTCATTCATCAAGAATGAAAAATAATTAATAAAGAAAAAAATAAAGAAAAACACAACAACACAGCTAGGTGATATGTGAAGTAGACAAGCTCATTGTTCGTTCTCCCTCTTTTCATCTATGGGTGCACATGACCAATATTCATTTCCCCATTCACCCAATTAGAATCACCAGCAATAGAGTAATATCGTGACCAATCATTCCCCCACCACAAGAACCATCGCCCCCCTCACCAGCAATGGATTAATGTTTGCGGGTTAGAGTTGAGGGCTTAAAGGTGTTAAAGTTTGTGGGTTGTGGGTTTTCGGGTGCTATATGGAAACCTTACGATTTTGACTTGAAGTGTGGGAGCTGGATCTTATGGAGGAGATGGTGGGGATGATGCATTCTTACCAAACAGAGGTGTTAGTGGTTCCCAGATTTTTCTTTAGAATGAAATTGGTGTGGTTAAGGTAGAAAGTGATATTGTGGTTGATGCGATTTACATGGTGGTGGTGCTGGGTTTAAAATGGAACGTTTACATGGTGGCTTTGGGGTGAAGACCGACAATGGTGGCGATGGGTTTTTTTCTCAAGGGAGTGGTGCTGGTGTTTCCGCTTGCCCAAAAAAAACACGGCTTGAAAAATTTATTTTAATTATGATACAATTAACCAAAAACACCTGGTTAACCTGTTATAGCAGGTAATATTTACCGGGTCCACCATTGCACCCTTTTTTTGGGGTGCATATTAGGCGGACCCTTATATAATATGTTCAATATTACTGGATATCTTTTTTTTTTTGCTGTCATCATGTATATGGGTTTATTTTTTCGCAAGTATTCTTTGTAGTTCATATCAGTTTAGTTGGCTGAATGCTGTGGACTCTTTGACTATTGGAACCATACTTAGTTACAGTTTAGTTGGTTTGAGTGTGGATTTTTGTATGATAACAACTCTGCATAATTTTGCTAGACTTCGGCTTAGCTCTTAATCTTGCTGCCTGCATTGAGAGGAGAGTGGCTGTCTAATCTGTTCTATTGGTGTAGCAAACAAAATTCTGGGAAGATATATATACTGGACATATTATATGGAGCTTGGTCATCATTTTCACCATGAGCTTGAGTGAGAAATTGGTGGCAGTAATAAAGGAGAACAGTTTGTGTGTAGTCAAGAGAAGATAGAAGTCGGAGGAGGAACAATGTAACTCTAGGCCAGAACCCTACAGAGAGCTTCAGATATGAAGGATTTGGATCCTCTCCCACAACCCTACCTCTCCATCCCTCTACACTAACAAATCTCAGCCTTTAAATTAATCTAACGGTTTAAAATTTAAAAAACAAAAAATTGATTGCGTTAAATAGAAAATAATCACTCATCATTAATTATGCATGTGTACTTTTGTTAATCTGCTATTAATGTGGACGCAAGCACAATATATTACCTTTTTTAGTTTTTATACGATAATAATGTTATAAGTAATCTTTGTTTATTTTGTTCCGTCAAAAAAAAAAAAAATTCTTTGTTTATTACTTTATTTGGTGTGTTTTACTTTATGTTTTCATTTATTTATATATTGCTACTAATAATATATATTTGAAGTGGAATATAATTACAAATTTTTTTGACTGAAAATATAATTACGACTTAATTTGTTGTAATGTCCATTTAAAATAATTTTACATTTTTATTTATTTTTATCTTTAAAAATTATTTAATTAGTTTTTAATGTAATAAAAATTATATATAAGAACCTATGAATATACGTACTCAATGGTATATCATGTAATAGAATGTGAATATATTATCCAAAAAAAGAAATAGAATGTGAATATTAATTGTTACAGTAATTAATGATGAGCGATTGTTTTCCATTTAAAGCAATCAGGTTTTTTTTGATCAGTGGGAAAAAATTTAAAGCAATCAGGTTTTTGTTTTTTTTTATTAATTTTAAACCGTTAGATTACTTTAAAGAGTGAGATTTGTTAGTGTAGAGAGATGGAGAGATAGGGTCGTGGGAGAGGATCCAAATCCAGATATGAAGTCCTTTGAGCTTTCCTGGAAGACTTATAATTAGTCCTAATAACTACTACTATCCTGACCTCCAATGCATATGGCTCAAATAAATCACAGCCATCTAAGTTCACTAAGAGGGTACATGCTAGTCACATGACTTTTTAAATAAATGACTTGGAACAACTTAGGAGATAACGCTAATAATATAAATTGATAAATCTTGAAGGATATAATATCGTACTAAAACTCTACTCCCTCCATAGTTCCTTGAAATTAAATAACCTAATATAAAAAAAATATTTAAAATTTATTAATGTTAAAATAATAGTAAAATCATTAATGGAGTTTAATTATGATTGATCCCCTGTTGTACTGCGTCAGTGGCATATAAGAAACTATACCACCAGAGGCTATGGACTATTTGAATACTATGTGAATAAACTTACTCAATTAGAAATTAACGTTCTGTTCAGAAATTAACATTTTGTTCTCTAGGATTTGGTACCATAATATTTGGGCAGCTGCTTTTTCCCATTGATCTTTGAAAAATAGCACACCAGATCCTAATCTGTCAAACTTGTGGCAATTTCCACCCAGCTCATACGTGATATTTCACAGAAACTTCGGCAACATTACATATGCCCTTCAAGTGCAACATTACATCCTAATCTTTGAATGCATTTTGCTTACTGCTGATAATAGTAAGTGCCTTGTCTGGGAATTGCCATTATGTTGACAGTGACAGATATGGTCATTGCCATTTTTAAATATTAGGGATCAAAATAAATGACTCATGGATAATGGTGGTATCCCCAAAAATCTTCATATAGACATTTACTTGTGAATCCTGATCTTAAATATTAATCACGAAACTATTGGATGCTAAACATTGATATCACTGTCTGTTTTTCCCCTTAATCCTATTTTTCTAGAGAAGAGGAAGAGCCGGTCGTGTTCAACCTGGAGAGTGTTACCATCTCTATCCTAGATGTGTATATGATGCTTTTGCAGAGTATCAATTGCCAGAAATTTTGAGAACACCTTTGCAATCCCTCTGTTTACAAATCAAGAGTCTAAGACTTGGAAGTATATCTGAGTTCTTGTCTAGGGCTTTGCAGTCTCCTGAGATACTCGCGGTAATGATAAAGTTGATTTATTCTTCAAAACTCCATCAAGTCATGCACACCTTTCTTTTTATTTAAATAAGTTGTTTATTCATTCATTGTGTTGATTATTTTTATATATAAATTTGTACCTCTCATTTTTGTTTGATTATTTTATTCACAGGTACAAAATGCGATTGAATATTTAAAAATAATCGGGGCTTTGGATGAGAATGAGAATCTGACTATTCTAGGTAGGTTGATACCTTCCTAGTACTGGAAATTTTTCTTATTAATTTTTCCCTCAAAATGATGAAGACTCGTGCTTGGTCTTCCAATTGACAGGGGGCTATTTGGCGATGCTTCCTATGGAACCCAAACTTGGCAAGATGCTTATATTAGGTGCTATCTTTGAGTGCCTGGATCCCATATTAACTGTTGTTGCTGGACTTAGCGTGAGAGATCCTTTTCTAACACCTTTGGATAAAAAGGATGTAAGTTGCTCCTGTTTTAGATTATTGACTAATGATTGAATACTCTTTTCTTTAAATCCGAGGTCACTTGAAATTTAATGTATTCCTCTGTTCCTCACTTCTTCCCTCTGCTCCTCTGTTCCCTCTTATCCTTGTGTTGAACTGGATTTCATTATTTGAGTACAAAGTTCTTCATTGTAGCTTGCAGAGGCAGCAAAATCTCAATTCTCTGGTGCATATAGTGACCACCTAGCGCTTGTACGTGCTTATGAGGGTTGGAAATATGCTGAAATAGACATGGGTGGATACGAATACTGCTGGAAAAATTTTCTTTCATTACAATCCATGAAAGCTATTGATGCTCTTCGGATGGAGTTCATAGGCCTGCTCAACGATATTGGATTAGTGGATAGCAACACAACGAGCTGCAACACATGGAGCTATGATGTAAATCTTATCCGGGCTGTTATTTGCTATGGTCTATATCCTGGAATTTGCTCTGTGGTGGTATGTCTTTTTATGACAAACATGTATTAATTTAGAAGCCATTCCCCTCTAATCAGTGCCGGATGTAGATTGGAACCAAGAGGAGCAAATGCCCCTTTTGAACCTCCTTTTTTCCTCTTTTAAAACAACATCATTTTAACATGTACACAATATGTTTTCCCTATTGCCCCCTTCCTTAATAATCTAATCTTTGTTACATCCTAAGTTTCTTCTTCTCACAACTAAGCTATGCAAGTGACTGATTTCAAAGGCAGTTAATTATTTAATGACTTTGTGAGGCTTTTTTTATTTTATTTTTAAGTTTTATAGTTTTGACTCTGGCATTACTCTAAAGTTAGTTAGTTTGTACAAATATTGTCTTGATCTTTTTGTATTTCCATATGAAGAGAAATAATTAAGTATAATTTAAATTAAAAATAAGTCCTTTTTGTTTAGTTTAAGTTGTGATACATGATGATGATTTTTTAGATTTGAGTTAGTGAGTTTAAGTCAATTGTACTATTGAAAATTCATCATTATTAAAACTACTCGTGGTCATCAAAGTCCCGTATTAAACTGTGCCCATCCGGAAATTTGTTATTTGTCAGTCCTCAGAAAAATATTTTACTGCTTGGAGCCGTACAATGTGTTAATTTAGTATATTTAGAATATTCTTATGTTTTGGGACTGAAAAATAAGATGTAATTTCATTTGCAGCATAATGAGAAGTCATTCACTTTGAAAACAATGGAGGATGGTCAAGTGCTCTTATATTCGGTTAGTCCATTAGAATCATTATAATTTGCTGCTGGTTATGAAACTCTTTAAATACTTGTATTCAGGTTTTTATGCTGTCTTTTGATTTTTCTTTGCTTTTCTTTTTATATGCATGTCCATTCGATTTGCCTAGAACTCGGTTAATGCTCGGGAAACTAAAATTCCATATCCATGGTTAGTTTTTAATGAGAAGATAAAAGTGAACTCAGTTTTTCTCCGTGACTCAACAGCTGTGTCTGATTCAGTGGTGCTTCTGCTTGGTGGAACCTTGTTAAAAGGAGATGCTGTGAGTGCCATGTGATTTTGTGTGGGTTCTCATGTTTAATATATGTTCTATAAGAATTTATATTTTCAAACTGCAGTCTAAGTTTTAATTGTATGATGTTTTACTGAATTCAATCTTTTCTATCAGGATAATCATTTGAAAATGTTAGGAGGATATCTGGAGTTTTTCATGGAACCTACTGTAGCTGACATGTACCTGAGTATAAGGAGAGAACTTGATGAATTCGTTCAGAACAAAGTAAGTGCAAATTATTTCATGCTCAGACCTGCTTTTCCTTGATATGTGAATAGTTCAAACAAAAACTTCCAACATAGTTTCTTAATGCAAATTGAAGTAGCATTGTTTTAGCGCTTTTTCTCTTGGCCAAATTACATTGATGAACATTAACAATAGTTTTTAATTTGAACTGTTGTACTTGGCAGCTACTTTTTCCAAGAATGAGCATACACTCATATCATGACCTCCTATCTGCGGTACGGTTGCTGATTTCCAATGACACATGTGAAGGCAGATTTGTATTTGGTCGCCAGGTCCTTAAACCATCGAAGAAATCTCTGATGGTCTCACACCCAGCAACAGCATTGGTTTCAAGGACTGGGAGTGGACCTGGGGGTGATAATTCTAAAAGTCAGCTCCAAACCTTGCTTACAAGAGCAGGATATGCTGCACCTGTCTACAAGACTAAACAGTTGATGAACAATCAGTTTCAGGCTACAGTTGAGTTCAATGCAATGCAGATAACGGGCCGACCTTGTAACACTAAGAAGAGTGCAGAGAAAGATGCCGCAGCTGAAGCGCTGCAATGGTTGATGGGCAGGCAGGCAGGGAGTGAGTACATTGGTCACATGTCAATGTTTCTGAAGAAAAGTAAGAAGGATCACAATTAAGTAATCAACTATAATGAGCTTAATGCGAAGGTAAAGGAACCCAAGGAGATGTACTTTGCCTAAATTTTGTGGTTCCTACTCTCATTCTAGAGGCACAACAAGGTTTCACGGTGGCATTGTTACTGTATAGTACTGGATCTCTGAATTTGTTCATGAAAACGGTGAAACCCATACACAATATTACTCTGATTCAAATTGAAGTTGGAAGATACCAATTCTTGATCGATGCGAAGTAATGGATTATCCATGAATGTAAAGCAAGAAATTGCCAATCAAGCCTTGAGGATATTTTCAGTAGGAAAATAGATGGTTACTTGGTCGGTGGTAGCGTCATTTCACAACAGGAGGATGTAGTACATGGCTTTCATTAATAGCGGGGATTTGCACTTTCAGCGAGAAATGATGCCGTACTTGACTTCCAATATCCTATCCCCTTAATTCTTTGTATAGTAATTGTTAATTTTGATATCGCGATTCAGATGTTGAATCTCCTGGGCTTTTGTTCTGTGTTTGAAAGGAATAGGACACTGAAAATGAAAGCAACAAGTTTTGGATATATGACTGGTGAAATAGAAAATTGTAACGACTATTCCGCATTAATAATAAAACCTGAAAAATGGAAAATAACTTGTTGCTATTTTCTTTCGAAAATGGAAAATGACTTATGGAGTTTTGCTACATGAGACTATGCTACATGTCAAAACCTGGTTATTCTAATTCCTGTCAAAATGTATTTTTGATTTTATTTAGCTTATTTATATTTATATTTTTAGATATTCATTAATTACTAAATTGATTTCACTATAAATCAGATACTATTTGTATCATTAATTACCATAAATGATTTGTTGAGAGGATCTAAATGATTTAAGTTGGTATATTTTGTTAGAACCTAAACGATTGAGAAGTTTGGATCCTCATTAATTTTGATGATAACAAAGTACTTGTAAGTGAACAAATTATCTTCTAATAAATTTTGAAGTGTGCAGGTATTAAAATTGTTTACGCTTTATAAGTCACTCAAGCAAGAAGGAGAAATTCACAAAAAATTGAATACATTTCATGTGTGTCAACATCCGGTTCACTCTAACGTCTTGTGTATAGCGAGCGTCCGGTAGTGTCTGGCCCTAAGAAGCAAGTTCCTCCACCTCCTCCTGCTGCTGCTGCTCCACAAGGAAAAAGGAAGAGATTGGTTAGGCATTCTGAGAAGCTTAATCCAAAGGTACTAGACCTTACAATTGATGACTCAATTACTACCTTTGACTCTGATGACACTATTCCTACACCACCACTCTCTGTTTCATCACCACAAACACACTCCACACAGCCATCATTCACCAAAACATTAGCCAAGAAAACCAAAACACAAGCCCTTATCCTCACCACTCAACAACCTCCATCCACTGAACCACAAACCTTCCAATTAACCACAAAACCCAAAACACTTACATTTCCCTCACCACAAACCTCTACCTCATCAAACACATCACTCACTACGTACATTTCATCACTCCACTCTCACCTTTTCAACCTACTCTTCAAAATCCCTCCAAACTAAACCAAAACATACAAAGTCAAGGTGACTTCCCCTCTCCCACTTTCTCTCACTCTCAAACCTACCAACTACTATGGTGCCAAGAAATTTGTATCATCTATAAACAAACCACGGTTTGTAAGAGAAGAAGTGTATCATTCCATCTATGATCGCTCTTCTCTGTGGCACTTGAAGACATTCACCTCTGGGGTTGCAAGACTGGAGGTTACCCATCGATCAAGCCTCAATGTCTCTGAAGATGGTGAGAAAGTGGAATGGTCATTTGGTGGAAGATTATGACCTCTCTCAAACAGAGGAATTATTCCTTTCTCTGTTGATCTTCCTCATGTCCTGCCACAACATGAACCTCTTTCTCTGGAGGAATGCGGCAGATGGATCACAGCCGATGAGAAATCATCCATGGCTCACTGCCCTGAAATGAAGAAGATGGAACTGGCTTTCCTAAACAAAGATCCTGCTTCTGCGTCTGTGAAGATTGTGCCTGATAAGCAAATATGGCTACCCTGGACTATCCCTGGTAAAAGGAAGGAACTAGCTCCTAGTAAACTTCCAACATCTATTGGCCTCAAGGAGTATGAAGAAGCTCCTAGGAAATACGATGTTAAAGCATTCTTTGAGCTTCCGGTTAAGAAGCTATCTAAAGACCATGCTCGGCGTGTATATCTGAACCTCCTCAAAAGAGATGATTGGAGAATTGGCTCTTCTGGCTGCTGTAACGTAAAAAAGGCAACCATCCCTACTGTTGGCTCAATCAGCAGGATAACAGACACAAACCTAGCTTCTATTCATCTGGATGACATGTTTATGTGTTTTGTTATTAGGCCTTTGAGTGTTATGAAAATAGAAGATCAATGTGTTGCTGTTTGCAAACACTTCGACATTGGATTCAGTTGGAGTAACATGCCTATGTCTTGGAAATACAAAGTCATTCTACCTCGTCTCATGCCTCTCAATATTGAAGAAGATGATAAGGAAAATTTGCATAGATTGTACCTAGCTGAAAATGAAGGACTTATCTTCATTTTTTATGGAATGGGAATCTTTATAAAAAGCAGTTTTGGAGAAGATGCTTTTACAAAATTTGATGCATATGTTGAAGATCCGCTTAAGCACAGGGAAACTATTTTTCTGCGTATGCTTTACCCTGAAGAGATTGTACAAAGATGGGAATTGTCTATGGAAATTGAAAAACAGAAGCTGGGAAATATCATCAAATGGAGCTTACCAAATGATGGTGTCTTTCAGGGGATCAAGGAAAGAAAGGATTTGAAACTGAGACTGTCACAGGCAGTGCTAGCAGAGCACCAGAAGTAGAATCTCAACGAGCTGCTATTGTTGAACCTGTTTCAGAAGCTGAACCTTCTTATGCTCCTCCTGCTGCAAATGATGATGTTGTCATCTTGCCTAGAGCTGAATTTGAAGCTATCATGGCTACAAATCAAAAGGTGTACCAGCTGGAAAGCACTGTGAATCTTCTCTTGGAACGCTTCAATCAACTTCTTCCTCCTCCTCCACCAAACCCTTAAAAACATTTTTTTTATTTTGTATTACTGTTAACTTGGTACAATTTTTTTTCTTAGTTCATATTTTGAATGATCTAACTTTTTGGTGCAATTCAAATTTTACTAGTATTATTACTTACTGTTTTGACTATGATGTTGATTACACTCTTTTTGTCTGATGACAAAAGCGGGAGTAAAAGAAAGGTCTGATGAACACGTTGAAAGTCTGATGAACATGCTGAAGTATCACACATGTCATGCATAAATCATTTCATAACATATTCATTGTATGTGATTTGTTATTCTGATACTCATTGATATTTATTTTCTTGTGCTCTGATAATCTTTAATCATTTGTTGGCACAATTTTATAATAATTGGTACAATTAATTTCAGCATCTGATTCTCGAAAATTGTTTGAGTATATTCGGTATTGGTACAATGATCTCAGCATCCGTTCTCATCGTTTAACTGAATATATGCTCTGATACTTGTATGTCTTTTGCGATCACAATGCTCTAATTGTTATAAATCGCTCTGATACCTGAATTATTTAATTTTATCTGAGTTGTTGAACTCATGGGGAGACTCTTGAAAATATTTTTTTTTACAATTAAATTGTTCATCAACCTTGGATATTTGTCATCATCAAAAAGGGAGAGATTGTTGGAACCTAAACGATTGAGAAGTTTGGACCCTCTTTAATTTTGATGATAACAAAGTACTTGCAAGTGAACAAATTATCTTCTAATAAGTCTTGAAGTGTGTAGGTATTAAAATTGTTTACGCTTTATAAGTCACTCAAGCAAGAAGGAGAAATTCACAAAATTGAATACATTTCATGTGTGTCAGCATCCGGTTCACTATAGTGTCTTGTGTATAGCGAGCGTCCGGTAGTGTTATTCTTTGACACGTGGATTACTCAATTACCACGAGCGTCTGTCCTTGTTCTGAGCAAGCATCTGGTCTTTTAATGAATCATGTGATGGTCACGTTTGTGCTCTTCTACCTCAGCTGTTTTGGAACGGAATTCGAATTTGATTTTGTGCGCTCATTTTGATGTACGAGGTATCAAAGGTGACACCTTTGATATAAGACAAAATTCGTACAAGGCAATTGTGAAAAGCAGATAGTACAAAAACGGTAATGTGTACTATTCCGATATTCTCTGGAAAGGAAGAAAAGGACAGCATTTCAAAATACCTCACTCAATGATATGTAGCTGAAATTTACTGCAACGGTAATACCCCTCAGAGACTCCTATAAATACCACAAGGTATTCATTGAAGAAGGTTGCAAAAAACTGCTAGAAACTATATTCTGAAAGAGTTATTACTCAAGTGAGCAATCAAGTTTCGTGCCAAGTTTCTAGATACCAAGAACTGAACCTCATCGTCTGATATTCTTTCTTTTAGAAAGTTATTTGTTTTTGTGCTTAATCTTTTCATCCTCTTTGTGAGAGTTATTTGATGTATTCAAAAGAATATTACTTTGTAAAAGTTGTTCTGCCTAGTTAAGACTTTGTTCCTCAAAGGCTCGAACGTACTGAGTCGTTTTGAGAAGTTACGAGTATTGTCAAGTTTGTGACAGTAGAATACTCTTAAGGAAATTTGTAATCAGTTGATTATAGTGGAAAATCCTTCAGGTACGAAGGGACTAGATGTAGCTACCATGTTGGTGGTGAACTAGTATAAATCCATGTGTCTCTTGCTTTACTACTTTACATTTACTTTTATCCTACGTATAAAAAAAGTTTTCATAAACTTTATTTTCGGCGCCTGGTCATACTCCAGCATCCGATTTCAAATAGATTCAAAATCCAGTGTTCTAAAGTGTTTTTAACTTAAAGTTTGCGAAAAGTTTTCAATACAATTCAACCCCCCTTCTTGTGTTCATGTTCAAATTTTACATAAATTGATAAATAATTATACGTAACTCAACACACATAAATTTTCCAAAATGTCAAATATGTCAAAACTCTTAACCAAATTCATTATGTATAAATAAATTTGTAGAACATATATGATTTTTTTGTGAAAGAACATATATGGTTAATATCAACTATTAACTATATTATATAAAACAGAGTTTTGCTACGTAAGACTATGTCACGTGTCAAAACTAGATCATTCCAAATCCTGCCAAAATGCCAAAAAAAATTATTTAATTTTATATCTGTCGATATTTATGACTAAATTAATTTCATTCATTAATTCCGATTTAAATTTTACACAAAATATTTCTACTAAATTAATTTCATTCATCAATATATTAATAGTTTCCTATTACCATTGAAAGCTTTCAAGATTCAAAATTTAATTTTCATAAATAGTGTGTTTTACATTAAATAACTGAATTTAAAATTCAAAAATCAAATTAGATTATTAATATCTGTCGCAATTTCGTTCATAAATAGTGTGTTTTTGAATTTCTAAATTCAGTATTTTGGTCGGATTTCTAAATTTGTCATTAATCAATTGAAAATCAGATTTTCTGAATAAAGTCCTACCCTTTTAATGATTTTTTGTCTGTAACTTGTGATGATTAACATTGCTTGCATACCCATTTCCACTTTGAACTCTTTCAAGTTTCTTTTGACAAAGCTTTCAAGTTTTTGAACTATTATATTGGTTTTTAATACAATTTATTAGTTGTTTTTATTGTAAACCTAAACTCTTATAGATTGTTCTGTTACTACTATTTCTTTTTCTATTTCACCAGTCCCTTCTTTGTGATTAGAAAGCCATGGAAAAAGAAGGATACTCATGGTGGATAATTTACACAAGATATGCATATATTAGGATTGACCACTTTGGAGGATATTCTTGGTTTTGGGTCGTTTCCTTTGGTGAGTCTATACTCAACTTATTTCACCTTTTTGCTTTATGTGATGTTTTCGTAACATATGTAAGCTGCATGTATGTGCAGGAGCAATGTGGTCTATGAAAGCTGTTAATGGAACATTTGGTTAATTTGACCAAATTTGTCTTTCATGGTGTTGGGGGTTTCTATGTTTTGTTTCATGATTTTTTTTCTTTTTCGACAAAGCTTTTTTGTACCGGATATTCTCAAAGGTATCAGAGTAGAGGTCTCAAAGGTCCTGATAAAATAATGTTTCCTTAGCTTCATCTAGATATTTTTGAGAATTTTAGCAGTATCTCATATATATTTGATGCTTTGTTCTCCATCATTCCATATGTTATTTAATTTAATAATTTTTAATTGAAATCATTGGACATGATTTTAAGTTGTAACTTCTTTGTTTTTGTGTGATTTTAAGAAGCAACTCTATCATTTCATTATGGAATGAAAAAGTAGCTATCAATTTTATTATCAAAAAAAGAAAAAGTAGCTATCAATTTTGGAAGGAAAAAAAAATAGCTATCAACAATGAAAGAAAATCTACCTTTTTAATAACATTTTGTTCAAAAGGTAGATTTTCTTTCATCGGTTTGAACAAAATTGATAGCTACTTTTTCAATCCATTGTTTTAATAATTTTTGTATCGATATAATTCTTTCCTATTTATTATTTTTCACTTAATTAATTTATTGAGGACTTTTTATCTAATAAAATCTAAATTTACTCTTATCTCACTAATTTTATTTAATTACATGACAAAAAATCAAAACTCTTTTTTAGTATCATGTTTATTCTTTATGTTTGTTTTCTTATCTGAAAACAAAGAAAGAACTACAGCTTTTTCAAGTCTTTAAGAATTACATTTCAAATAAGTCCAAAATAATTATCTCAAGTTTTTGAATAACTAAAAACAATTTAAAGTATTTTTTTGACAAAATTTAAAGAAATAAATTCAATAATAATTGGAAGAAAAAAAAACATATCTTTGATCCAAAACATTCAAATTGAAAAAGTATAGTGGAAATCAAACCAAAACAAAAACAAAATATCGAAAGATAAAATATCGAAAGATAAAAAGTGAGAGAATCACGAATTGAAAAAGTGGAGGATATTTATAGATAAAAAATTGTATTCAAAATTTTTCATATTGAATGACTTTTTTTTGGCCAAAAATATTGAATGACTTTTGTGTGTGTGTAAATATTGACTGATTTGATTCTCAATAAATAATATTGAATGACTTGAGAATTGAAAAACATTCCATTTAACTTAATGGGATGTAATATTATTTCAAGTTAAGAAATTTTAACCTGACTACGTTATAAATTAACTAGCAAGTCATCATAAAATGTTAATTTAGAAATAAACTAATAAAATTGAACGGTAAATGTTATTCCGTAAATTGTTTATTGACATTTATGGTTATTGACTTCCCCATCTATTGGTATTTATTTTCGTAAAAAAAAAATCTATTGGTATTTGTTGATTGCCGACACATACTATATTGTATTTACTATCTACTATAATATATAAAATAGAGTTTTGTCACGTGAGACTATGTCACGTTCAAAAGCACAAACATTTTTTTCTCGCCTAAAGTAATTTTATTTATTATTATTATTATTATTATTATTATTATTATATCAATAATATTACAAAATCTCAATTAGTAAATATTATCAAAATCATAAATATATTCTCATAAATGACTTGCTGATTTTGGATTAGTGTAATCATCTGTCAGCATTTATTATTATTTTATCATATAAATTTGTCAACTTTTAATTTGACATTCACTATTAATCATATAATTCATAATAAATCTGATTTCAAATTTAAATTTAAATTAAATCAAAAAGAAATTCACTTAAAAATCATACTAAGTATATCACTTATTAAACAATATATCATGAAGACAAATTTATGCTAAAGTTTTTAACATATATCGTGCATAGCACGTACCATTATACTATAGATATATTGTTATTGATATTTAATGTCACATAAATTATTAAATAGGACTTTTATATAAGTTATATATCTATTTTAGTTTTAGTTTGTATTATTTATTCCTACAATTGACTCGCCTTATCATATTACTATTTGTTATTAGATTAGAAACTCATTTATGTTATTTTTTTTTACTTTCTTTTCAAAATATTTTTGACTATTTATTTTTTACGTGACTCGACAATCCTCAAATCTCACCCGTGTATCGCACGGGTTAATACACTAGTTTAGACTATAAAAGTGACAACTTGTGTGTTGCTTTAGTCTTTAAAAGTGTCTTTATATAAATTCGTCTCGGAGGATAAAATCATCACAGTTGAAAACCATGATGTAGAAGTTTGAATTGATCACATTCAGCCAGTTGTCTTATTACTAGGGGTGAGCAAAAGAGGATAGACTTATCACTAGTCCAGCCTTAATTTTTTACAGAGACAATTCTTTAAACCCTAATTCTCTAGACCTAAATAAATTTGGTGTTTTACGGGTCAAATTAAGATTGAATCTATTTAAGACGAGGTAAAGTCAGTCTGAAAAGCAACTAAAATAAAATTATAAGATGATAATTCATCTATGACTAAAGGCTCAAAATAAATGGTGGATTTTTTAGTATTTTATCTTATGTTAAATATGACTTTTACAATAATATTCTATTATAATATTACTAACTAAACTAACACAGATTTCAACTTGAATATTTTATATATAAAATCCTCACCACAAACTTAATAGAACTACCAATTAGGGGTGAGAGAGTGACAGGTTGGGATAGGTTAAATTTGACCCTAATCCAGCCCTAAATTATGTCCGGGTCAATTGTTTAGTCATAACCCGTCTTTAAGCCCGAACAAATCCAATGCTTTGTGGGTTAAATGAGACTGAGACAAGACGAGTCTTCGAATTGGGTTGAATCTTGTTCATCCTTACTCAAGACCTTTAAGGAGCAAACTAACAAATTAGTTTTATGCAAAAAGTGTTTACAGGAAAATTTACATTTACATCTTTTTGTTTTTACTTACTTTTATGCTTTAGATATTTGTAGATTTTCCTATAAACTTCTTATTCCTTTGTTATGTAGTATTATCTCTATGTCTCATCGTACATTTTTCATTTCTATAGATGATATTTTTACCTCTTGCGATCCATATATAAATATTTTTTCTTATACAATTATCAAAAAGTTTTCTTATATAGTTTTTTATCTCCATAAATATAAATATTTAGTAGGCTCAATTATATTTTTGGCCCCCTTATTTTGATGAATTTTTTATTTTAGTCCCTCTATTTCTAAATTCAGACATTTCGTTCCCTTATTTTTTTAAATTCAGACATTTGGTACATCTATTAAGTTGTCATCCAAATTTAGTGATGTGACTCTCATTAAGCTTAGCTGGCATCTGATGTGTCCCCCTCCTTTGGTGTCATGTCATCAAACAGGCCATGTCATTACTCTGGTTGTAAAATCCATGTCATTACCCTAATTTAGAAAATAAAAAATTGAACCCCAAAATCCTAAAATCCCTCAAATTAAAAAATTTGAGCCCTAAATTCCCAAATCATTCGATGATCCCAAATAGAAAACCCAGAATCATCTTCAGCACCCTAGCCCGAGCAACGCGAAATTCCTAAATCGAACAACGCAAAATCCCTAAACCCCAACCTTCGAACGTTGCTTCCAAACTGTATCCTAACCTTCCCCTCTGGATCCTCCTTGCGACCGGTGCAAAGAAAAGCAAAGAAGACGGTGATGACGGGGAATGAGACGACGAGCCATGGTGCGAACAAGAATGGTTGTCAAGTGTATGGAAGGATGTCCTTTCTATTTGAGGATTAGTATGAGGAGTGCAAGTGAATATTGGCAAGTTGTTAGCTTGAATAATGAACACACTTGTCACAGAACTGCAAGAAATAGGCAAGCCACAATAGGATGGCTTGCCAAAAAGTTCATTCCTACTTTAACTCATACACCAGATATGAAGGTTAAGGCCTTGGTTGTAAAGCATTGCAGAAATGGGGTGTGAAGCTGACTCATAATGCAGCATACAGGGCCAAGAAAAGAGCATTGGAAAAAATACAAGGCGCTGGCACTGACCAATATTTACACTTGAGGAGTTATGCAGAGAAGTTGAGGAGGTCAAATCCTAACATCATATTTATTATCAAATGCGAGTTGGGAGATAATGACTCTGTTTTTGAGAGAATCTATGTGTGTTTTGAGGCATGCAAGGCTGCATTTGCCTATACTTGCAGGCCTTTAATTGGGTTGGATGCTTGTTTTTTGAAGGGAGAGTTTGGTGGTCAGCTGATGGCAGTCGTGGGCAAGGATGAGAATAATATGATGATTCTCATTGCATATGCAGTAGTAGAGGCAGAAACAACAGAATCATGGTCTTGGTTCATTCACCTATTGCTTGAAGACCTAAATGGCATACAATATAGGCATTATTCATTCATTTCAGACCAACAAAAGGTAAATCTAAGGACATTAACTTTTGTGTTTTTTTATAAGTTTATTGTTTCTATAATTATCATGTTTATTTATGTCATTTATTGTTTGAGCTTGGTAGGGACGTTCCAGCAATTAAAGACTTCGGTGAGCATGTTGAGCGCCCTTTATGTGTAAAGCATCTATATGGTAATTGGAGGAAGAAATATCCTGGAGTGGAGATGAAAGAAGTCTTGTGAGAGGCAGCCAGAGCTACAACAGTTCAAACTTGGCAGAGGGCAATGAACAAAATGAAGGATTTCAATGAGGCCGCTTGGAGAGACATGATGGCACTTCCCCTTGGTATGTGGACCAAGTCTGCATACAGCACACACACCCAGTGTGACCTCCAAGTAAACAATATGTGTGAGGCTTTCAACAGTGCAATTCTGGCATATAGAGACAAGCCAATCATTACACTACTTGAGGAACTAAAGTACTAAATCACAGATAGGATTATGCAACAAAAGGCTCTCATGCAAAGATATAAAGGTGACATCTGCCCTAAGATTCAAAAATCTTTTGAAAAATTGAAGAGGAAGTCTGAGGCATGGAAACCATTTTGGCATGGTGATGATGATCATCATGCAATTTTTTCAGTGGACAATGGCACTGACAAATATGTTGTCAATTTGATTGAGAAGAAATGTGCGTGTAGGAAGTGGGAGTTGTCTGGTATTCCATGCTGTCGTGTTGTTACATGTATGTGGCAGAACAATATTGCTTCAGAACAATATGTTTCATCATACTACAGGTACTGACTACCAATATTGCTACCTTTTATTGGCATTGTTTCACATACTACAATTCTAACTACCAATTTTGTTTTTCAGGAAATCAACATTCTTGGCCACGTACTCTTATCTAATTATGCCATCCAATGGCCCTAAACTATGGCCTTTTGTGGATAGTGAGCCTATATTACCACCACTTATGAGGAGAGCTCCTGGAAAGCCCAAAAAGCAGAGAATTAAATCTAAGGATGAGCCAAGGGATCCCCATAGACTACCAAGACAACTACCAACTGTTAGGTGTAAAAAATGTGGCAAGCTGGGTCACAATGTTAGAACATGTAAGGGCAAGACAGTTGCAGATAAAGAGATTCCAAAAGGGGGTAACAAGGTATAATATTCCTGCTATGAATTTGTAATTGAATACATTAAATCACAGCCTACAATGATCGATTCTATTGTGCAGAAGTTTAAGAAGCAGAAGAGGACACATTTTGGAGAAGGTTTACAAGTTGCACAAGTAGATGATGCACAACCAGAAGCTGCACAAGCTGCAGAAAATCCAGCGCCTGCCCAACCTGGAGAAAATGTAGCAGCTGCCCAACCTGTAGGAGTTGCACAGGCTGATTATGGCCTTGGACCACAAGCACCAACTGTGTTAAGCCAGTGTTCACAAGCACCTCAGAGTGGAGCAGATGAAGCATTGTAGATTTACTGATATTTGTAGGAACCAAGCAGCCATGTTTTGTATTTAATGTTGTTGGTGGTATTTTGTGTGGCTAAAATCAATTTGGTCGTATTTTGGTTGTAATTTTGGATGTCACATTTTCTGGTATAACACTATAGTTATGTGGCACTATGTAAATGGCTGTATTAAATGACAATATTCCTTAAGGCTTTAAATTCAATGCAGTTTTAGCCAATTCTGACAGTGTATATCTACCTTTTCTATCTGCCAAAGACATGTATTATGGCACAAATTATGGCCATTTGTTAGGCTTCATAAATTTTTTGGAACATGTAAGTTGTAGGAAATATGCTGATAATAACCAAATAGGTGGCCAAAAATACCATTTCATTAAAACAGATCCATGATTTAATACAAACACCATACCATGATTAACACCATTACACCAAAAGGGGACATAACAACAATTACAACCTAAAGATCTCCTAAACGCTAAACCTTCAATCTATTTGACCAATTGTGTTGCCACTAAAGCAAGAACAAGAACAATTACAATGACCCAAGAAAAAATAATAATAACCCTACAGAGCTTCAGCGTCATATTCAATTCATCCACAGTCCTCTTTGCATCTTCTTCCTTTTTGTCCAATAACTCTGTCATAACACTTTTATGTTGTTCACTAATTTCCATAGTCCTCTTCTTCCTTCTTCTCCAACTCATGAATCTTGTCCTGTAACTCTATAATTACCCTTTTTTGTTGTTCACTAATTTTCTCATCAAGCCAATGAAAGTAATTGCACATTTTTCTTCCATATAACTACATGTATAAACCAAACAAGAAAATTAAAAAAATTAAACTAGAAACTAATGGATTAGTTCCAGCAATGAAGAGAAACCCAGAAAAATAAAGACTATGGTTTCTAGTATGAAGCTTACCTTAAATAACGCACACCCATAAAACCTTCTTCCATAGTTCTCAAGTGTCTTGCATGTCAGCAAAGGAGACTCAACGTCACAGTGGCAACGATTTCTTCGTCTTCGCAGTGATGAATGGGTTGATGATGAACCAGAAATCTCTAAACCACCTCCCATGTATTGGTGCAAATCGGACATTGAGATGCGATTCTTCGTCTTCGTAGTGATGGATGGCTATGAGTTCGTATGAAGCAGAAAGAGAAGAGGAGAAGAAGAATATGAGATGTGATTAGGGTTTGCCACCAAAGCCCTTGTTCGCACCACCGGGGCTCGCCATCTTCTTAGCTTTCCTTCGCACCATTCGCAAGAATCGAAGGTTGGGATTTAGAGATTTAGGTTTTTCTCTGCTTTGTGCGTTTCTGAATCTTACAATTTTGGGTTTAGGAAGATGAGGGATTTGGGATTTTACGTTTTTTTTAATTTGTGGGATTTGTTGTAAAATAGGGTAATGACATGGATTTTCTGACATGGCCTGTTTTGATGAAATGGCTCAGCAATGTATGACACATCAGATGCCAGCTAATCTTAATGAGAGCCACGTCATTAAATTTGGATGACAGCTTAACAGATATACCAAATGTCTGAATTTTTAAAAATAGGGGGGACGAAATGTCTGAATTTAGAAATAGAGGGACTAAAATAAAAAATTGATCAAAATAAGGGACCAAAAATGTAATTTTGCCTATTTGGTATTAATTGGAACTTAGCCCATTAATTGAAAGATTCAAAATCTATTGGGAGATTATTCTTAGAATAGTAAACTGTAAAATAACCCAAGACAGAGGAGATGACGCGTGAAAAATTGTTTAGATGTTTTTTATAAGAGTAAGGATCATGGAAATTTAAATTGCAAAGATAAAGAGTGGATTCAAATTAAAATTAAAATTCAAGTATATAATCAAAGATAGAGGGAATTAAAATTGCAAACATAACTTGTACCCAAAAAAAATTGCAAACATAGCAATGGATTTAATTATATAAACCTATGTGAATAATTTATTTGAACTGAATTTAATTTGAATTTTTAATTGAAATGTTGACCTCAAAATAACAACTAAAGAATGTGCAGAGATTTGAACTGAATTTATTTCAATTTCCAATTGAAATATTACCCTCAAAATAAAAGAAGAATCGAGAACGTGCAAAGATTAGATTTAGTTTATTTAATTTGAATTCTCTCTAAATAATTTCTTTTATCAAGAAAGGAAATTGAATTCTCTCTGTATAATAGTATCTTTACTTCCAAACAATTTTTTTTTGGGTTATAGTCAAATTTTAAATATAAAAATCTATTATATTATATAAAATGAAGTTTTATCATGTAGACTTATGTCACGTGACAGCTTCATATTCATTCTTTTCCCGTCAAAATATAAAATGATTTTTATTTTATTTTTTTAATTCATGATATTTCATTAATTAAAACATATTAATCAATTAATTAATCCTCATATATAGATTTTTATCATTCAATCAATTTTGAATTAAATCAAAATTAAATTCAAAATGTAATAAATTAAAGTTTATCAATCAATTAATTCTAATATCTGGATATTTATCATTTAATCAAAATATCTAAGTCGTGTGATAACATAAGAATCATTAATTTTTTTGCCTAAATCAATTTCAATTTTTATTTTTATTTTTTAGTTATTGTTTAATTATAGTAATCATCATTACCTCATGTCAAAAAATAATTTCACAGCGTAAGTCATTAATATATTCTCTTAAATGATATATCTATTTTTATTTATTAATTATATTAATTATCAGTAATTATTTATCATTATTTTACCATACAAATTTTGTTACTTTTTATGAATGATTAATTTTACTGTGCACGTCATAAAATTAATTAAAAATCAAAATTATATAATATTAAATTTAATTTTTATATTTTTTATGTAATTTGAATATTTTATCTTTTACATATTATTAAAATTTAAAAATTTATGACATTTCACTGTAATATAAATATTTCTAGCATTCACATGATTATTGTGTATGTTTAAGTATAATTAATGTTAAATTAATATATATTTTTATTTTTTTCTTCTTAAAACTCTGATATTATACCCGAGAAAAACCATAATTTATTCTAGGTTTAATTTGTTGTCCAGCATAGATAATTGATTATCTGTTTTTCATGTTAATTATTTTAAATTTATCTTAGAGTGATTTAGATAAATCATTCAATTGTGTATTTTATATTTTTTTCTTCAAACTCAAAGTTGAAAAATCATCTCTAAATATAAAGAAAATAAAATCGATATTTTCTGTTTTATTTCTTATATTTTAAAATTAGAATATATGTATAAATACATATATTCTTTACTTCATAATGAATTATCTATAATATTTTTTGAAAAATTTATATCTGCTAATAATTTTTTTTAATCTTATTTATTCTTGCATGTTGGATATATTTACAGTGAGCACGGGTAAATATACTAGTTATTTCTAATAATACATGTTTATGTACATTAATTTTGAGATCAAGTTCAAAATTACAATTTCAAATAACTTAAACAATCTTAACGTAAAACTTGTTGACATTTCAACATTACTTAATCTTATCTTTATCTATTCCTTTTTTAGGGAATCTTTAATCTATTCTCAGTTAGCTTAAAACATATTCATCATGTTGACAAGCGAAGCGTACCTACGTAAAGCAACCTAGCATCACTTTAGATAGAAGCAGAATTTAGGAAATCTTTAATCTATTCTTAGTTGAGGAGTACTAGCAACACACTCTCTGTCACTCTCTTTTGAATACACTCTCTTATTGGTTGAAATTAGGTGGGGCCCATACGAGTTGGTGGGACCTATTACCAAGAATAGTAGAATTCACTTGAATTTCAACCAATAAGAGAGTATGTGATGTTATCAAAAAAAAAAGTATGTGTTCAAATGAGAGTGATAAAAAATGTGTTGCTAACATTTCTCTTCTTAGTTAGCATAAGACATGTTCATCATGTGGCCGAGCGAGGTGCACCTATATGAAGCAGCCTAGCCTCACTTTAGATAGAAGCAGAATGGATGACTTACAATGGAAAGTCATTTCTTTGAATCGATATATCGTACGACGTAATAGAATATCTTGGTCTAGGTCTGGTGGTTCGCAGAATTTGGGACCTAACGATATTCGATTCATCACATGAATGAGAACAGACAATAAAGTTTAAAATTTTTATGTTTTATATTACTTATGTTACAAATATTATTCACATGGCAAAAGACGAAGATATATGCATTTCATTGATTTGAATTAAAATACATGTTATCTGTGGAGATAAAACAGAATTAAAATTAGAAGTTAGAACTAACTTCACATTATCCACAGAGATAACTCAGAATTTAAATCAAAAATCCCTTTCCACACTATCCACAGAGATAGCTCAGATTCGGTCCAAAAAAAATTAGAGATAGAATTTAAACTGAATTTTGAATAGCACAATTTAAATGAGCTCACTTTTCACATTAGGCAAATGTTTATATAATATGATGACACGTGTTAAAACACTTTCTTTGACAGTTTTTTTTTCCAAATGTATAGATAGAAGATAAATAGATAGATAGATATAGTATGATGCAGATAAAATATGCCAATAAGAAGTCTCCGGACACAAACAAGACCAAAAGCAAAATCTGTGCTACGGCGCAAATAAATAAATCAATGTTGATAATTGAATACAGCGTGCGACATATCAGCGACACACATACGTATCCGTACTATAAGGACATATGTCCGTATAGTACGGATCCCACTTTTTTTTTTCAATTTTTTTCCTTTCAAATTTTTCTATTTTATCTGGTTAACAAAATTCACTTATCTGGTTAATAGTTCACATTATCTGATAAATACCAACCCTGAAACTTAACACATTCTATTTATTTATCTGGTTAGCGAAGATCACTTATCTGGTTAATAGTTCTTATTATCTGGTAAATGTCAACCCTAAAACTTAACACATTTCATTTATTTATCTGGTTAACGAAATTCACTTATCTAGTTAATGGTTCACATTATTTGGTGAATGCCAGTTAAAAAAAATCCAAAAAAATTAAAAAATAAATTTTTTTTTGAAAAAAAATAAAAATTGTTCGTATAATACAGACCATATATCTGTACAGTACAGACAGTATATTATACGTGTCTATGTCAAAAAAAAGTGCTCAAAAAACATTTTTCTATATAAATACAACAAAAGTAATAAACTGTTTTTCTTTTGTGCTTTGACTGCTTTCCCTTCGGTTTTTACTAAACCCAACATCGAATGCACCAAGAAAGGCTTTCTTTCTAGCTCACTTTATTCAAACTCATTTGCTAGAAGTTGAAACAAAAAATAAAATAGAACTAAGTTTCCTTAGAAATCATTCACGGCTAATAAGAAATGATAAATAGTTTAAACAAATCAACTGAAGACCAAAAGCCACAAGGAAAGGCTAAACTTCTAGTAGGTATAGCCCTTGACAAACATTCCCTTCTTGGCTTCTTCATTTTCACCCTCAGCAGAGTATCTTCCAAGTTGAGCCAAGGAGTTCGCTTTGGCGCGGACCAAAAGAGCCTTCTGAGCAGCTTCCACATTCTCAGGGCGTCCTTGCCAAGTCTTCAGCACGGTGTTCTGCAGAGCTCGCGCATATGAGAAAGAAACATGCCATGGGTTTGGACTTTGGTTCATAGCATTCAGATTTAGTGTTGCTTCCACTTCTGATTGTCCACCTGACAAAAACTGATAATACAAAGCATAATTTAACTCAGATGTTCCGAAATTCAAATTCTAACATAAATGCAGTCTTAAATGGGAAAAAAAAAAAAAAAATATATATATATATATATATATATAAAGTATCATCATGTTGTGCGTGCTTGCCATGCATCCATCCAAATCAGCTACAGTCAAGAACATAATAGCATACATGGAACTGGTGAATTATTTAAAGATATAAAGCTATGTGATGCATGTATCGATTTATGTGGAGAGGAAACAAAAGGTAAAGTAATAGTACCATGATTCCTGGGACTGCAGGAGGAACTCTTCTTCTGAGCATGGTTAGGGTGTATTTGGCAATGGTTTCTGGAGAAGCCTTTTCTTTGTGTTCAGCACCAGGTGTAACCATGCTAGGCTTGAGCAAAATTCCCTCAAAAAGGACATTGTTTTCAGCCAAATAGAAGAAGACTTCTGACCATACCTTCTCGGCCACTTCCAGTGTCCTCTCAATTGGGTGGTCCCCATCAAGAAGAATTTCAGGCTCAACTATTGGAACAAGACCATTGTCCTGCAATGGAACACAAATGAAATCCAAAAAATCTAATATAAGAAACTTGTGAAACAAACTGAAACTGAAATGTAGGTATTTTACTTCTTTTGAATGAAATGCACCATAGGTACCTACTAGACTACATTATTTTTATTTCCAACGAGATTAACCAAATGAGGTTACGAGCTAAAGGATGAGGTTTCCGTGCAAAAACCTTGCTTGAGATAAACGCTAAATAAGTGTTTCATATTACTGACATCAAGTATCAAACCATAAAAATTACATTACATTGAAAAATGGTTACTATTCAATCAAAATGAAATTTGACAACCTATGTGCAATTTAAAGATGTGCTAAAATATCTGCTGCCATTATCACTAGACCAAACTAAACCCACAACCAAAGTTCACTCCCTTCAAATGAAAGAACCGTCCTTTTCGGACAGGTATCTGAACCACGAAAATACATCTGTTACTCTAACAATGAGCTCATTTCATCAAACAAACATTCATGATTGCAGGAGCAAGAATACCTGAGAGATAGCAGCATATCGTGCAAGTCCCCATGCTGCTTCCTTAACAGCTAATGCAGAAGGACCACATGGAATGCTGACAACTGTCCGCCTGTACATCGCAAAAGCAAACCACCATTTCAGCTCAATTTCAATGCATCCTATTCGTATCAACAACAAAGTTTCATCATAAAGAAAAAAACAAAGAATGACTTACCACTTAGCAAATCGAGCACCTTGCTTGTAGTATTCAGCAGATCTAGAAGCCAATCCATCCAACCCTTGGCACCAAGATTCATTGTTTGACCCTGGCAGAGGAACCAAACCCTAAAAAAAGAACACAGCTAAAAACATATAACTTCCAAGCAAGTTATAATCAAACCGCAAGACTTGATGTCAAAAATAGAGATTATATCACAGACCAAAATAACACACAATCACAATTCACAAACAACAGACCTTATCAACTTTGATGCCAGGTACAATCTTCTCCTCACGGAGACAATCCACAAATTTCTTCCCATCAGTTGTTGACTGGTAAAGGGTTTCCTCAAAAAGAATGGCACCAGAAATGTATTCACCAAGGCCTGGCGTGGTCAGCAGAAGTTGCCTGTAGGCCTGGCGATTCACCTCAGTATTGTCCAATCCAATTGATGCCAAACGCTTCCCACATGTTGCATTTGACTCATCAATTGCAAGAATTCCACGACCACGAGATGCAACAGATTTCTACACAACCAATAAACAATCAAAGGAAATCAACACACAATAACAACAACAACAATTCAAAGAATCTTGCAAGACAAAATCTAGATACGCTACAGTACTAGTAAAAAGTCAAACAGTGATAATAATAATAAGCAAAATTCAATTAAGTCTCTCGGTAAATTGTTGAATAAAATGAAAAGGCAGAACCAATCATGCAAATCAACAACCAAAACCAAAGTTAAAGAAATATGCACATATTGCGTCCGCCCAACAGCAAAGTTTAAAACTTTATGGTACTAAGATGTGGGGATTGAAAAGAATTGAAAGAGGGCAAGAAAAAACGCGATCGAAAATAAGAGAAAGGGACTAACGGCGGTTTGGACGAGTTCATCGGCGTAAGAAGAGGCGCGGATCGGAATGGAGAGGCGGCGAGAGGCGGGGAGACAGGAGGATCCGCGGCGAGAAGAGATGGGGTTGTTGGCGATCCACTGGGAAGACAAGGAGTTGATCTTCGCACAAGCCATGGCTGAAGAAGATTGAAGACCAACAACAACAACTGTACTATGTTGTTAAAGAATCTGTGATGTCTCGTGTCGTGTGTACTATGTTTGTTGTTGTGTTGTGTTACTTGATTGGTGTTAGTGTTATACAGAGAAAGAGAAAGAGAAAGAGAAGAGAGAGAAAGGTGGTTTTGGTTTCTCGGCTACTCCGTCAGCGCGGTAGGTAAGTAAAGAAAGACAGAACTCAAGCGGCAATACCAAACTACAACAATCACCAACCCACTTTTTATTTTCTTTTTTAAATTTAAATAAATACTCTATCGTAAGAAGGTCTTTGTTATTGAGATGGACTCTATGTACTTTTGAATTTTGATTTGATAATTTATAATCAATTTACAAAAAAACAATTTACACACCCTATCATATTTAATTTAACTACATAGATAATCGTGGAAATACAAACTAATACTACTATAACAAAATAATCCCGTGACGAAATCCCTAATTATATATTTGAGAATAAGCATTTGGAGCTTAAGCCACGTGTCAGACTCACATAAACTGAGCATTAAATACTAGTCACGTGTCAGTAACTAAAAAATGAAAAAAAAATTAAAAATGAAATAAATGTCAAACAAAAATAATAAACACATTTAATTAGCAACCGAAATATAGTAACGAAAAATAAAAATGGACAATTCCGCTCAATAAAACCTTCACCGCAAATATCTTAAAAAAAATGTGTATCTAATATTTAATGCGCACATTCATGACACGTTTCCAAATTAAAACTTCTCTATACCATTATATATGAAAAAATTCAAAATATAGTAATCATACGATCCAATTTGATTCATTCTTGCACCATTTACCTTTTTTATAATTCACTTGCGCATGTTAATAAATCTCATATAATTGCAATTAAAAATATGTTGGAGCAATCAAATTTAATGTAATTAAAATATTTTGAACAGTCAAAGAGGTTGGCTATTTAACCATATCCCTCCAACGACAAAATCACACAAGCACAACATCCTCATCCAGCAAAATAGTAGCGTCCTTTAACAACCAATTCCAATATCCATGGCACCTAAATTTGAATTTGTGTCTGACATTGCGTTCTCACATTCTTGTTTTATCGACCAGGGTAAGTTTGTTGGGGTATTTCGAAGCTACTTATCATGATTTTTGTAGGGATCCGCCAATTTTACACATGCGTTTTGAGCAAGACCTTCTCTTCTCTTTGTTTTCTTTATTTGGCTCTTCAAGAGAAATAAACAGCTCATACAAGAAGAATTTGCCGCAGATTATGTAATAATTAACCTACCACCATATTCCGAAGATTATTTCTCTATCATGATTGTAGTTGTTCATGTTATTTCTTATTTATAGCTAAAATTTGAGGTTTTGATTGGATATCATTATACTTTGTACCAGTTTTTTTTTCTTTTCGACTGATTATTGTTACCATTCTTATGTTTTCCTATGTTTCAGTCTCGCATGTTATCAACCATTATTATGTTTTCCTCTGCTTTTGTGAAAATAAGGAAAGTAAGCAATAGAACTTTAACAAAATTAGTTTGGGAATACATGTGTTTGGATCGAAAATGCTACTTGCATATATCTAACAGAACCTCGTATAGTCCCATGCAATCTGTTGGTTCTATAACTTATAGAAACCAGTAGGAAGAATTTTTTGACAAAATCAGTTCATTGCAAGTTTAATCCATGTTAACTAACATGTTTTATGAAGTTCCTGATGAATTATTTCATTGCAAGCCTATTTCCATGTCAGCTAATGTCACCTTGCCAATGGATTTGCCATTTTCTATTTTTTTTTTGTCCCACTTTAGTCTCCAATTAAGAAAGGGTTATATTTTTATCAGTCATGCAGGCATATATTATGAAAATTAATTCTCCTACATGATGCCAGACAACATGTGAAGATCTTGAGAGTGAAGATTTTGCTAAACTCTGTGTTCACTGTCCTAATCTTCAGTGCCTCTTAGTATGGTTTTCTTTTTGTATCCTTTAGTCTATGGTTTCATTGATATTGTTGTATCATGTTTTCTATGGTGGTTCAATTTTAAATTGAAAGTTGTGCTGTCATAGTAGACCATCCATTATGTTTACTTCAAGTTTTGGGGTTTGTCGGCTTGGGAATAAAATCCAAATGTTATTGTTAAAACTAGACTAAATAACATTTAAATAACATAATCCTTCAAGGTGTAGCTCATTAACTAGAGCATGAAAAAAATAAAATATAGAATCACAATTGAAGAGCTTCCCATAGAGCAGTGCCTGATTTTCTTGATCAAGAAGCTGAGCTTTCTTCCTTAGCCTCTCATTCTTTTTATTATGTAATAATTCTGCAAGTGCAACTTTGAGTTCAACCTTCTTCCATGACTTCTAATCAAATATCAAAACTTTCTGCAGTCACCCTGGAACCCCAAAAAAAATGGTATTAGGACTATACAAATTGGATCTTTATATAATACTATTAACTGTTCAAAAAACTATAATACAAAGATATATTATATGCTTGAAAAAACCTTATAATTTTATTTAATTTGGATAGGAAAAATAGAAGTGTGGTCTAGAAAATTAAAGTTAGAAAACAAGAAACAGAACTACCTTGCTAACCGATTGAAAACTATAAGGGATAGAAGAATTATATACAAGTTCCCTTGCAAAATATGTTGCTTTATGAATTGCTTTATTAGATATAATAATTATAATTATAACACTTAAACACAGTAGCCAATAAAACAGGGAAACGCATAGTGGGTGGATGTAAGAATAATTGAGTCTTTTGGACCATCGTGTGAAATAAATAGACCATACGGGTTGTCTGAAAAACCAAAGGAGATTATTGGGGGATAACAATTGTCCAAACCTGCACTCTCTTGAAAGCAGAAAAATATGGTTTCTTTTGGCTATATCAAGAAAGAATAAAAAGATAAAGCTACTACATAAAATAGACAAAATACGATACCAAGACCTTCGTGTTTGTATTTCTTTGTAAAAACACAATTCTTGATGTTTGAAACATGTGTAAAAAGCATCCAAAAGAATTTTTTTAATATTACCAGTAGAGGCAAAAGTAAAATGGAATAAATAAATAAATTCAAATTCCGTCTAATTAAGAATAGAAGGTTATAGCTAGAGAAAGACAAAGAAACTATTGAGGGTATCTTTTTAAATAATAATAATAATAATAAAGTGAAATGAAATCCAATGAGACAAAAAAAATTCCTTCACAAAAAAGGTGGAATGTAATTAAGATATGCTAAACTATGCAAACTATAGTTTCACTTTATCCTAACCACTTGGACCAATTGTTCTGTGTTAACGTTTGCTATTATTTATAGCAAATCATCCATATAGGTATTGCGTTGGATATAAATTGATACTTTGATAGAGTTATGGTTGAGAAAAGCATGTATTTTCACTTTCTCTTTATTTACTTTAATGTGAGTAATGTTGATTGTTCGGCAAACTATAGATATTATGGTAGGACTGGATTTTGTGTAAATTAGGTTAAATTTTGCTCCTTCTAAAACCTTCCAAGTTTGCGCTGTGTGAATGACTGTTTTAAACCAAGAACAACTTTTAGTAACTATTTTTTTAATTAGCTTTTAGTAACTCTTTGATATTGATAGGAAATGTATATCAGTTCTATCACTTCAAAGGGGGCATTCCTGGTGTATCTATTATATAGTATGGTGACAAGGTTGCAATATGCTTGCATGCTATTATTTTCATACTAATGCACCTTTGAATGAGAAAGTTTGAAAGCCAACACTAATATTTCAAGATGCAATGGAGCCACATTCTTCTCCAGTATCCCTGAATTTCATTCACTGCATGAACATGAAGCAAAAGGCCTACATCATTCTATCGGGAAAAAAGGCCAACATCATTGCTATACCATTCTTCAGATCCTTATAGCAATAGCCATATTGAAGAAAGAGCGGTATATGGACTAGGTTTAAACAAGCTTAGTAAAGAAACTTTAGCATTTCTTACATAGAGAGAACAGACAAGTACTATCAGTTTCAAATGTTGCTATCTCGGTTTAGTACCACCCAAATGATGTAATCAATTTCAAACAACCCACCAAACTTAGCTCCCTCTAAGGGATGTAGTTAAGGTGTGCTAATAAATAATGTGTACGTGGATGAATCATACGTTATTATATTGTAAAATTGGTATAAATTTTTCATCTATGAGATAGCCATGTCGCAAGATAAATTTTTTGGAGTATCCCTATCAGATTTTAAAGATTGTGATTGTGAAGTTTGAATACTTCTAAAAGAGGAAGCATGATTTGGTTTTACTTTTTATGAGATGAATAATATCTTTGTGGTCACATTGACCAAATACATATTTTAGTCGAGAAACAATGTGTATTGCAGTTGCATAATTCTTTTGACGAAAGAGATTGGAAATATAAATTCTAACTTAAACAAAAAAAACTTAACCAACAATGTATTTGTATTCTCTTTAAATTTATTCTGGGTTTTCCCTCTACTTTTTAACCTTTTGATAGGAGTAATTTCGCTGATTAATTATATTGTAATAAAAAAATAGATATTAAATAAAAATTTACATGAAGGCACATTACTGCCTAAGTCTTTAAAGTAATTATAAATAAATATATGATAAACTAAGAGTAAAAGTATACCATAAATAAATTAATATTTTCAAGAAAGCATATTAATATCTAAATAAAAAACTACTAATCTATTAATATTTAAATTTTAGAGTAAAAAATATATCATAAAGATATTGAACATTTTACATGAAAGAACACTAATATATAAATAGATTAATATTTTAACGGATATTAAATATTAATATCATACAATAGATGTGTTGTCACTAATATTTGATATAATATCATACCACGTAATATTTCTTCGAAAAAATATTTAAGTAAATATAATTTATTTAAGAGAAGTAAATATAAATTAAAATTCCCATAAAAATATAAATTAAAAATGATAACGTAAAAATAATATCTAAATTACCGTAGTAGAAGGTTAGCAAATACTAGTATTTAGACAGGCCATTGTCTTTGCACTTATTAATTCTGCTCCTAGGATGTCAATGTGGGTAACTAAGGGCATGTTTGATTACACTTTTAAAAAACAGTTTTCTGTTTTCAAAAATTTAATAAGAACAAAATTTGTTCTTTGTTAATTAAGTTTTATAAAACAAAAAATATATTTTAAAAACCAAATCAATCAGACCCTAAAAATTTAAATAAAGAAAATCGGGTCGTTATGATTGATGCGCATAGGTTGTAATAGTTTGTTGATGAAATAATATACTAATTTTTTCTAGCAATTTCTATCACATTGGGATAATTCATTTATGTTTTTTAGCCACTCATACATTTATTTTTATTTTTTGTTGTGTTGTTGGGCTTCACAACAACAAAAAATAAAAATATATGCAGAAATATCAAGAATGCACACCACCAATGTGTATTCTTCTTCATTAAAGTGTATAATTTCAAGACATGGAGTTCTTCAATTTTTTTCAGCAATTTCACAATGGTTTAATATGGGGCGTAAAGTAAACCACATTTGTTCCCTGATATTTGTATCTTGACATTTGTGCCCCTGTTTTATATTTTAAATTTGAGAAACAACAAGGTAACCAATGAGTAAATAATTCCTCTATAAGATAACTAATGAGTAAACAATTCCTCTATAATGTTTGGTATATATCTCCCCCATTCAATTTTTTTAGATAGACTTTCATATCAAAAACTACAAATATATTAAGAAAATATTCAAAACAAAGGCATATACCCGTGCATTATCAAAATGTTTGTAATGTATGTAACTCAATTAATATTAGTTTGTTTACGTATACTACGTCCGGTTCCTTATAACATCATTAAGTTTTAATAAGTACTATCATAGTATTTATTATTTGTCATTGTTGAAACAAAATATTTTTTAAGCCCATTTATAAAAATGTTCTCGTGCATGGCACGGGTTACATACTAATACAATTGAACATGTGTATAAAACTCTTTTTATATTTTTTTGTTTTTTGATTCTTTTTTTATTTTCAGTTGTGTATAGCTGTTAAACTCAAATATAACTATGCTGATATATTTTAAGTTAAATTAATGATAAAATGAAGAATAAAAAATTAATGATAAAATGATTTTTTTTATTTGAAAAAGATTATGTGAGTTGGGCCTTAGAGGTAAGGCTTGGCTTGATAAGGCCAATAAGCTAGCTTATAACTTATTAGACTAGCTTATAAGTTTGTTTAACCAAATGAAAGGTTTTTGATAAGCAAGCTTATCACACTAACTTAAAAGTGCTTACAGAGGTAGTATATAATATTATTCACCAATAAGTTCCTCACATCAATATCGAGAATCGAACTCACTCATTTCTTTGTTGGATATGAATCGTATTCTTACCAACCGAACCAACTTTTGTCGGTGATAAACAATACAGTATCACTCGGCACTTCATCTTTTTCTTTTTCTTTTTCTTTTTAACAGCTTGACTCGACACTCCATCTCATTTAGTTGATCATTTTTTTCTAACTCATCATAATTCTTTAACCCCCGATACGCGCCCCAAGTATCCTTTGGATCTGCTATAGGACAAATCTCCAAATCGACAACTTGACATTCAGTTTTTCACACAAAATTGGACTGCCCTCCCGAGTACGCAACTTGGTAAATAAAACTATGATTTATAAGAGATTTTTAAATAAAGTATAAGTTGATTTATGTATGTTAAAAATCATAAAAATTATTTTTTTAATCTTCTCTCTCATCTTGACATTTATTAAAATCAGATTATTTCTGATAAACGATTTCAAATAGCTTTTTATTATAATCAAATTTCAAATTATTTTTAAATTATGATTATTTCTAAACACTATAATAAATGAATAAAAAATTTAAAAAAGTGGTTATTTCTTTTTTTTGTTCAGAAGGGATTATTTCTTTTTAAAAAAATGATTTATTTATAAAATAATCCGAAATAAACGGAGTATAAAACTCACATGGTGTTCTCGGTTGTAAAAAAAAAACTTGGGTTGTAAAAATAACACCTCGTTTTTTTGGTTTCAGTCTTTTATTTCATTCTTTCTCTCTCTTTTATATTCTCTAGCTGTTAAAGGACTCAAAATAAGAATATTATACAGCACGAGCAATATTCAGATCTACTTTTCAATTAAAATTAAAATAAAATAAACTTTACAAAAAAGATTTTTTTTCTTTAAAAAAAATTCAACAAAACTGAATATATTATGTTTTGAATCTTTTGATGGTTCGGGGTGCTGCTCGGCCGAGGCCTAATTGGGGTGGTTAACAAAAAAAAAAGGTTTATTAAACACACCCTTTAAAATTGCTAGCAATACCCCCGTCAGTTTTCATTTTTTCTCCGAAATGCTTTTGTCCGTAAATCTACTTCTGGACGTAATAAACTCATGTCGCAAGTAAATAGACCTTCCGTAGAGTCATTTGCGAATAATTTATAGCCTCCAAAAATGTATTTACGGGCACATTAATTTTAATTTTGAAAATATATTTACGAAAAGATTCGAGAACATCATCGTAAATGTATTTCCAGACATGTGTAATAGCAGTCCGAAAATACATTTTTGGAGGTTATATGCACTTGGAAAAAATAGTTTTTTTTTCTCACAAAACAACATGAAAAAAAAACCAAATATTGCTTATACGACCAAATAACCAAAATTCTCAGAATGTTGTATCATCCAAATACTATTTATTATAAATACAAATACAATTAGTCTTCATGTAGGTCTATTACTATTTTTCGGTTCAATATATGAACTCCTACAAACAATATGCAACACGTTAATTGTAAACATATTTGATAGTACTAAGATTATCAACATTGCGATTTTTCAATGTGAGTAGTATGCTTCTGGGTTTTACCATATCATCAACCAACTCTAATCTGGAATGTCAATTCAGACAAAACCAGAAACCATAAGAAAAAAATAAAACTCGAAAACAAGAAACATGTAAATACCTAGGGCTAGGGTTTCACAGATTGAAGAAGGAGTGCATGGAGGAAGGAGGTTGAACAATGGTAAAGGTTGTTGCAAATATTGATAGGAATGGTCAGTATAGGAAGGCGATGACTCATGACAACGACCTAACACAATGTAAAAATACTTACTTCTAGTGATTAAGAGTACAATTATGTAGTACTTCGCGGTGACTCTGCAACACCTATCTATAACAAGGCAAATAATAAAAAAATAGAGAGGATGGTAGAGAAAGGGAGAGGGTGAATATGATGACAACGTAGAAATAAGTTTTTAAATTACAATATTAAAAGAATCTTATTTATAAATACCAAAAATAAATAAATTCTTGTATTGCTATGCACAAAAAATTATCCTCTTCAACATAAGTAGCACCATTTTATTATGAGCATGTTTGTTTTAGATTTTGACCTTCCAAAATCCAGTTTAAAAGCTCGGTAGATAGAATCTAATCAATGGTAGTTTCTAATTTTATTTAAATATCTGTCTCGGGACGTGTTTTTTCTCAATGAAACGAATCTAAAACAAATAGAGAGTTTCCTAACTTTTTTTTTTTTGTACTAAAAACTTTCTAACTTTTTTATTACTCCTATTTTTACATAAAGCAATGATGTTGTATAAATAATGGCAATTTGTCAATTGTCATCACAATTAATTTTTCTTTTGATATAAAAGACTACTAGATTGGAAGGAACATGCTCCTCCAGAATCTTCTACTAACAGTATTAAAAAATTTAAACAACTAATTTTTTTAATTGTCAGCTATCAATTAAAAAATTATTGAAATGATAATTTAGAAATTTTTAAACCAACTATAATTAAAATATGCGACACTAAATTAAAAAAAAACGATAAAGGACTGGTTTGAAAGTTTAAGATAAAGCACTTGTCGAATAATTTTGCCATTCTTTTATCCTGCTCGACCTTGTTCACATTCACATAATAATTATAATAAAATAAAAAAGAGATGTTCCGTTCGGAACCAAACCAGAGACATGAATTGAAGGACAGTGAACCCTTCACCACAATAATGTCTCAGAATGGTTCCTTGGAGCGTAGGGTTCGCGCGTCCAACGGAGGTTTGGTTGTGGGCGGTTCCAGCAAGCTCGTTGGAAGCCCCAAACGAGACCACATGCCTGATGATTACGAAGACCTTCAATTGGGTTTCGACCCTATTTTCTTCAGCCTCCTCGAACAATATCTGCCACCTCACATTCTTAACCGCTCACGAGACTTCAAGGCTCAGTACATGAGGAACATTCTTCTCCGATATTCACTTGAGAGTGATCGCATTCGGGTGAGTGGGTTTGACCAAATTTTGATTTTTCTTTCATTTTTTGAATAAAAATTTGATTTTGATGGTGATGTATGTTTAACCGGTTGGTTTTTCGTTAAGACATTGTTCCAAACCATTTAGGTTATTAGATGTGTCTTCTTAGTTCATAGAATAGTGCCTGTCATTCTTATCTTTCATTTGTATCATTTAGGTTGTGGATTTTACATAATGTTCCTTTCCTTTACATGAGTCTAGAACTCTGGAAGGTCTGGATTTTCCGCCTGCAATTGTTGTGGGAAATGTAATTTTGGTCATGATGGCATCACTAGGTTGCATTTCCTAAAGCCATCTCTGAAGTCCTGTTTCACTTTTCAAGTTTTTCCTTCATTATATGTCTTGCAAACTGCCGAGAAGTAAGGCGTGTTTAAGAGCAAGTTTGTTACTCTAAATTGTATGCAACAAGGGCATTATTCAGAAATATCAAATTTAAGCATCGCTGTGATCACTCATTCTCTCCAAGTTGGATGAAAACCACTGTATGATCACTCCAAATATAAAGCTTGACCTAGAGTGTAGGAGATCATGACTAGTGAGTAGTAATTTTAAGTTTTAAAAAATCCTCTATCCACTAAATAAAAATAAAATAAAATAGCAGAATGACATGTATGTGATCGCATGTCACAACACATGTTAGTTACTTAATTAGAAGTATAGATCACTTGTTAACCTGAAAAGGCGATGACAAATGAGCCCAATATCTGTTGTTTTGTGATAGTGAGTTTCTCTTAGTATGACAGTTGGGATGGGGTTTCTTTTGTTTTTCCTGTTATTGTCGTTGGCTTGGTTTTGTTGTTTGCTTTCTGAGTTTTTTGCTGTTCTATGTTGGATTGAACAGATTCTAAAGCACAAGGAATACAGGCAAAAGATCTTATTAAATTATCCTGTAAGTTTTCCATTGAATGTCAAATTGGCAGTTTTGTCCATCCGTAAATTGAAAATTTTGTTGGTTCCATGTTATGATTCTTTCGGAAATCATGGGAGATGCTGTCCACAGGATAAACATGGTTTCACTTTGAAGGGGGTAATATTTTGTTCGGTACTTGTATATGAGAATAGGGAACCAGCACATGCTAATATCGGAAATTTATGATCCGAGAACAATCATCTTGTCTCCTTTCTGTATGCAGCATTTATGTACAAATCCTGCCATATCTTACCAATTATTCACATTTTGTTTTGTAGCCGCTACATAAGGAGATATATACTATGCATGGTGACAACTTTTTTGTACCCTCATTTCTCAGAGCTATTAAAGAAAATACAGAAGCAAGTTTTAGAAGTGTAATGGCTGAACCCTCTAAAGGGATTTATACGTTTCAAATGCTTCAACCACAGTTTTGTGAAATGTTGGTATCTGAGGTACCACATTTCTTTCCTTTCCTTTTCATGCATATATCATTATATTCATTCTATATTAGTATTTTGTGTTTTCTTATCAGGTTTTGATTGCTTAGGTGGATCATTTTGAAAGATGGGTCCATGAGACCAAATTCAGAATCATGCGACCTAATACAATGAATCAATATGGTGCTGTTCTTGATGATTTTGGCCTGGAAACCATGCTTGACAGATTGATGAATGATTTCATACGTCCCATAGCTCGAGGTTATTATTATTATTTTTTTCTTAATGACAATGGACGAGAAACATGGGACTGAGATAAAGAAACAAATATGATGACATGAACTCACTTTTGCAATTTGATTTTTTTTTTTTTTTTTTTTTTTTTTTTTTTTTTGTAGTTTTCTTTGCTAAACATGGTGGATCCACACTGGACTCTCATCATGGTTTTGTTGTTGAATACGGAACCAATAGGGATGTGGAACTTGGTAGGTTTTTCAAACTTCTGTCATTAGTTGTGATTTGCTATTGGCTGGAATCTGTATTAAATATTTTAAACCTGGGTGGAGCTAGATGTTTTGAGCATATCCAGTATCTGCCTACATATCAATTTTCGTCCTTCATTCTCTTTATGCTTTACATTTACCTGTTAATCTATTTTCTTGTATATTTTGATTCTTTTATTTCAACCAAAATAAAAGGATAGGACAATATAATTGCATTAAAGTTTTCATGATTGCCTGAATTACAGAGATGTTGTGTTAATATTTTTTAGCCTCATTTGCCTTTTTGCCTTTCAGTCATTTAATTTCTGTTTAGTAGCCTAATAGGATACCAACCCCCCCCCCCCCCCGCCCCACAACACCACAACAACAAAAGGATGCCTTGGGTGGAAGGTTTTAGAGGGAGTGGGAAGGGAGGGTTAACTTTTCATTTCACATAAATATTTCCTAATTTAAGATTTTTTTAGAATGAAAGGATTAAATTGATAGATTATCATGATACCTTCCAGTCACCCCTTATTCATTTTAATAAACATTATATAAGTCTTATTTAAAAATTGAAAACTTTACCATCCCACACTTTCCTTCCCAAACCCTCCATCTAAAATGATTTTAGTTCACTTATGCTTCATTGTGGTGACTTGATTTTTTCAAGTTTACTCTTTCATGATACTGTGGTTATTTTGGCTTATCTGCTGTTAAATACGAATGCGTAGATGTTCTTACTGTTCAATGAAAGATTGACTCTTGATGCCTCAGCCTTACTCATTAAGCCGTCATGGATCATAATAATTGGATATTTTTTTCTCCTGGATTCAATTCAACACTGGATATGTTTCCTTCTTGTATTGCTTACTTATGATGCTTTTATATTTTGTATATCAAACAAGTGTGTCTTGTTTGCTTTACCTTCTTTGCTACCTATCTTCTATTTACCTCTCAACCCTTTAGCTTTATATGCTTTTGTTGGAATCTAAAAAGTAACATTTTTGCAGGCTTCCATGTGGATGACTCGGAAGTCACCTTAAATATTTGCTTGGGAAAACAATTTTCAGGCGGAGAATTGTTTTTTCGAGGTGTTCGATGTGATGAACATGTGAATACAGATATCCAATCTGGGGTATGTCTATTACCTTATTGTTAGAGGAAAAATATCTCTGGCCTCAACAATTTATATTTAGCTGCATTGTTCTTCAGTACATATTTTATTTCTGTTTTAAACTTGGTGTTGAGAGTCCCACATTAGATAGTGATATGACCGAAATAGTGGTTATAAATAGGGGGTAATCCCCACCCTATGAGCTAGCCTTTGGGGTTGAGTTAGGCCCAAAATCTAATATAGTATCTGAGCCTATCCGAGATTCGTTGGGCCACTCGCAGATGTCCAGTCCTGCAAATTTCACGCTTTAAATGTCTAGTTCTGAGCGTGAGGGGGTGTGTTGAGAGTCCCACATTAATACATAATGGTTATAAGTGGTGGCAAGCCTCATCTCATGAGCTAGTTTGGCTTTGGCGTTGGGTTAGACCCAAACCAAAATTCTAAGACTTGGAAAGAAAGAATAGCAATGCCCACCGGTTGACAATTCATAGCCTTTCAATGTCTTGGATCATCTTCCATCTCTATCTACTCTTCCTTAAAGCCGAAAAAGATGTACTACTACTTCTCCACTTGTCATGTTTGTTAAAAGACAAATTTGTTGTGAATTTTAAATTTAAATTTATACAGAACTTGAAACTTTTGGATACAAGCTTAATATGGAGAGCCTGTTGCCGACAAATGAGACTTCAAACAATCCAAAATGAGAGCAAGAATTAAAAGTACTTACTATTTATTTCCCAAGTACTTGAATGGACAAATACATTATGAATTTTGAGTTGTTCACATTTCATATAATTCTTGTTGAATGGCATTACAGCAAATTAGAATATGATATTGACCAAACATCTGAAATTTCATGTGGACATGTTATTAAACTCCAAAATATTTTTGTAGGAGATCTTCGATTATTCCCATGTTCCAGGACAAGCAGTCCTTCATTGCGGTCGTCATCGTCATGGCGCTAGACCTACAACATCTGGGAATCGGATCAATTTAATTCTCTGGTGTAGAAGGTAAGTGCATCGCATTTTCTTTTTCCTTTTTTTTTTTTTTTTTTTTAACTTGACACAACAGAGCCCCATGCTTCACTGAAGTGTTTGCATCACTTTTCTCATGTCCCCTTCTTGTTGTAGTTCGGGTTTTAGAGAGATGAAGAAATCCCAGAGAGATTTTGCCAGCTGGTGTGGAGAATGCAGACGCAAGAAGAAGGAGAGAGAACGCGTATCACTTGCTGCCGTTGAAGAGGTAACGTAACGAGCCTTTGAGTTGAAAGAAAGAAATGATCAAGGTTGATGTTGTCATCTTCCACGAAATTAATTCAGTTATGTGTCTTCACTTTGCAGGAATTACTAAAGAGGCAACTTAAATCAGCCTCTTGAACCTGCACATGCAAATCACCCTTGCATTGTATAGTTAGATTCATGAAAGCGTCAACTTGACATGTTGAACAACCCCCCCCCCCCCGGGGGTTGCTTCTTTCCTGTTTCTGGATTCAGGAATACTTTTAGTGGAGTGATATGTGATTTAAGTAATAGGGATGCATTTCATAATGTTAATGAACGGAATAGGAGAAGAATTATAGATTACTATTTTAATGTTCTAATTTTTTCTAATGAAAAAATAGGAAAGGTCTAGATTAATAATCACCTGACTTTATCTTTTGGAGTCTCGGGGATGTGCCTCTTTTTACTTGCCTCTTTTTACTTGCTCAGAAGAATAAAGGGAGAACGGTCATAAGATTCTCAGACTTTTTTTTTTGTTGTTGGTAAATCACCGTAATTCGGGTTTTTGGCTTTCTAGTAGCACCCTAAAGCATCCCAACAAGCTTTGGTCATTAAGAACGACTATATGACTAATCCCTAGTTCGGTCAATGGAGTGATGCCAAATTGATACCTCTTAGAATTCGAACTGTGTTCTGCTCACTAGGAGTTGAGGCCGCTTACCACTTCAACCAACCCAATGTTGGTAAGATTCTTAGACTTTGATATAACCTTTCTCCAAGCCTGAAAATAAAAATAAAAAACCCGTCTTATTCTCTTAGTTTTTTAAATAATTTTTTTAATTCAAAACTTTTTAGGATGAAAGAAAAAAAATAATAGATTATCATAAAACTTAATGTCTTATTTTCTATTTAGTTTTATAAATTTATATAACTTTGTTGGAAATATGGCTTTTTATTAGGAAGAATAGAATATTTTTTTCCCCTTTCGAGTACACTTACAAACTCGTACAACTTCGGGAGTTTACACTTTTCATATCCAGAAGACTCGAATTCTCAAATGACAAAGATGTCTTCTCTTTCAGTCAAAAAAAACAAAAAACAAAAAACCCAAAAAAGACCTCTCTAACTCTAAGCAACACTAGTTGAGGGGTTGAGTATTACCCTCTTAATTTGAAAAAAATAAGACTAATAACACGATTTTTTAAGGCACGATCTTGAACACTATTTTTGAGTAATTTCTTTTTGGTGGATTGTAGAGGGAAGGAGGAAGAGGAATAAAGAAGAGTATAGACATAAGAGCAAATCGATTAGGAATGAAACACCAGAAAATAGATTTAGTTAGAAATGTCGATGTTAAAAAAAGATTTAGAAATGTCCACGAGAAAGTTTCATTGCTCTTTTCAGAGTCAAGCAAAGATTGACAATTTGATCATTTCTATTATGTTTGGCAACCTTTCAATTTCATCGTGTTGCAGCTTGTTTGAATTATCATCATTTGCAAATAGGAACAAATTTCATCGTGCAGCACTTTGTCACAAAAACGGGTGAAGGTTGCATCGAGAACTTGTAGCAGGGGCGTCTTAGATGCCAAGACTGAAAAATTAGTTGAAAAACGCTGAACTTAGAGAGCCGGTAAACAAGTAAACAGTTTTTGAAAAATGATGGCGTAAACAAGTAAACGCTGAACTTAAAGTTCATGATCGGTTCTGAACCTTCAGTTGGTTGGTATAGCAAAAAATCAATAATCAATAAATAAAAATGAAAATCAGGTAAAATGGAATTAGTGAAGGAAATAAAGTTTTCCGCTTCAAAGAAACCAAGAAAACGCTGCTTTTTTACCAGCCTTGACATGTCGAATGAGCTATTAAATCCAAATTTACAAGAAATATTAGCCGTTTGTCATGAATCGTGATTGAAGTTTTTAAACTCGTATCATCTCTTAAGCTCTCAGGAATTGTCTTGTCCCTTTATTTAAAAACTGTTGTGTTATCTGAACATCAAATTGTGTTTATATGCCATGTAAAATTCAGTCTTCTTTACTTTTAGAGTATCTTTAACAAAGTGTCATAAGAAAACCTTAACTATAAGGGTTGTTTCTTATAAGTAACCACTATTGGAGTAAGTCTATGTGGCAGGTGAGGGATCTTAAATATAAGAACTGTACAATGTACAAACAATCTCAAAAGTTGGTTACTTAACATTAAAAAATCAATTTATGTGGAAACCTAAACCCAATTTTACAACTGTTTGGAGAAAAAAATAAGAGAAAAATTGAATTAATATTTGAGAAAAATTGAATTAATATTTAAATTTGAATCTATATTAAGTGTAATTAAAAAAAATATAAATATGTGGGATCCGTTATGGGTTGTTTATATGTAACCGCTATTAGAGTAAAAACTAGTTCAGTTGCTTATAGATTACTTAAAACCTATGTGGCATTTTGTGCCAACAAAAAGTTAATTGAGCAACTCATTTACACTTTGTTTGGTATATGAAAGGAAGATAGAGGAAAGGAAGGGAGAGAAGAAGAGAAAATGAGTAGAAAATGAAATGATTGTTTAGTGGTTTGGTATGTGACAAAATGAAATGAAAGAAGGACTGAAGGAGAGAAAAGAAAGAAGCATATTTATAAAATGACATAAATATCCCTAAGTAGAAATAAGATATGATAAAGTGAATAAAAATATAAAAAAAATATTTAAATTAATAATAAAGATAAATAAGAAAGAGAATAAAATATATATAAAAAAATATTTCATCAAATCAAAGATTAATTAAAATATGAATACATAAAAAATATTTTTTATCAATAAAATAAGTGAAAATGGAAAAATAAGTTTATTTATTTACAAACTAATAATAATAGAAAAAAATAATATGCTCTTGATTGAAAAAAATGAAATATTCAAGGTAAAACAAAAACGAAATGATTATTAGTGAGAAAAAACGAATTGATTAAGCATTGAAATGCAGCAAGTTATTGTCGTTGTTAGTGGAGGGTAAACTTGTCATTTTAGTCATTTTGCACCATTTTTCATTGTTTCTTTTTTTGCAAGGAGGGAGGAATGGTTTTAGACATGGGTCCCACTAACTTTTTTCTTTTCTTTCTTGGTCAACTACTAACTAAAGGGTGGATTTTTTTTTGAAAAACGTGTTTTCGTTTCTTCACTTTCTTTTTTTCGGACAATCGTTGCTTCCAAACACTGTGTTAGGGATGTGAATTTGCTGCTGTCAAAAACACACGCATTCATGGAGTTAGTTGCTCACCACCGGTTAGAGCACCAGCAGCGCTGGTTCTTTACCAGCGTTGCCACACTGACAGGAACAGCTTTAAATTATTTGTCTCTTTTCTCATGTGTCTGCCTCTCTCATCGTTCTCTCATCGCCAAATTTAGTTGCCTGTTACCAATAGAAATGACTTGACCGATTTTAAAGCAACAACACAGTAATATTGACATGCCACTAGGAGAGAGAGAGTTTAAGATACGCAGGAAAAACTTAAGTTCTCTGCAATAAAGATGCTCTTTAGTTGCTGTTAGCCAACCTGACAACTTGACCTGGACAAGCTATGATTATTTTTTTGGCTTTTTTTTTCCTGTAGCATACTTTTTTTTAATTTATAGAACTAGCACACCATTTAGATTAAGTACTGAAATAGCACAATTTTTGACACGTTGAAAAATCGTTTTTAGGAAATACGACTTTTTAACGTGATTTTTTTTTAATTCCTGTTGAGAAGTCGCATCTTTCAAGGGGGACTTCTCATAGTTAATTTTTTTTTTAAATGTAGAAGAGAAGTCGCTCCTTCCAAAGGGGACTTCTTATAGTTAATTTTTTTTTAAATGTAGAAGAAAAGTCGCCCCTTCCATGGGGGATTTTTCAACTTTCCTTTTTTTTTTTTAAATTCGTTTCTAACCTTTTTTAATTTATTTAAAAAAAAGAGAGAAGTCCCCATGAAAGGGCGACTTCTCTTCTATATTTTAAAAAAAAAAAAAAAGTCCCCATGGAAGGGGCGACTTCTCAATTGGAGTTAAAAAAAAATCACGTTGAAAAATCGTGTTTTCTAAAAACGACTTTTCAACGTGTTAAAAAATATGTTATTTCAGTATTTAATCTAAAAAGTGTACTAGTTGGGTAAATAAAAAAAATAGGCTACAGAGGAAAAAAAAGCCTATTTTTTTTGGCACGAAGCTATGATTGATTTTATTAGGGCAATAATTGAATAATTGTTAATTGAGTGAAGACTTCTACTAGCAAACGTAAAATCGAGATAAGCGTATTGTTACATTGACAGCTTTAAATATAATCTTCGTGGCATTATAAATTATGAGATAGAGGATTATTCTCAACACACTTTCTAACACTCATTTATTATTACTCACTCTTTTATTAGTTAAAATTCAAATGAATCCCACTAAATTATGTGGCTCCCACACAATTTTAGTAAGACTCGTGTGAATTTCAACCAATAGGAGAAAGTGTGATGAAAAGAGTGTTAAAGAGTGTGTCTCTAGCCGATATTTACATAAATTTAATACTCCCTCCAGACTCTATTATAAGCAAAAATACATATTTTCACATTTATTAAGAATGGAGTTAAGTGCATTTAATTTTATTAATTTTATGAAGAAAAAAATACATTTACTAAACAATCCTTAATCATAATGGTCATCTCCTTACAATATTAATGATTAAATTAAGGGTATTTTTAGAATAACACCATTAAATATGAGTAATTTAGTTGATATTTATTTATATTTGAGTCCACCTAATTTATGCACTTTTTTACTTATAATTGAGTCCTGAGGGAGTATTTAATGGCAAGTATTCTGGACTGGTAACCTCGTCTAGAGCCTAGAGGCCCAATTCTTAAAACTTGGATCCAGTCCCAATTGAAATGATTAGAGTCGTGTATACTAGAACCCAGATCCGATTTCGTATGATGATCCGAAGTCCAACTCAAAGAGATTATTTAATATTGGTTTTTTATATTCAGTCAAAAACAAATAGTAGTATTGGTTTTTTTATATATTTATTATCAGTTTTTATTTTAGTTTTAACATTTTTTTCCTTAGAAGAGACAGTAAATGAATATTATAATATATAATAAACATAATAATAGAAAATTAATTTGAAGTTTTAATATCTCATTTATATGATAATATAGCTAATATTACAGTACTCAAGTGAAATATATTTTAAATCTATATATGAAGAAAGAATTTTTTACGTCATAATTTTATTTATATTTCAATTCTTATTAATAAAAAAATTTATATTCTAACAAATTATGATATCTTTGTTCACTTAATCTTTTTTTCAAAACTCAAATCAATCTAACTCAATTAAAGATTTGAATGTTCTCATTGGGGGGCTCTTTTGAAAGTTTTCATTGGGGCCCGACCCAAGGTGAGGCTAAGAACAAAAAAATTATTTATCATTAGTTTTATAAAACAAAAAGGTTATGCATACTAATAAAAAGGCTTAACCTAAATCTTATTAACTTAAAGCAAAAAAATATCTATTAAAATTTTATTTAGATCTCATTCAGTATTGTGCATTATTGAGTCAACCTTGTTTTCATTGCTTTAAATGCAAACCAGGGTCATTACAATACCAGTAGATATATCTTGATTAAAAACACCAATAGGATTAAGTAGACATCAACTATATTATATAAAATTAAATTTTGCAAATCTATCTATTTCTCGCCTAAATCAATTTTACTTTTTGTTTATTTTATTTTTTAATCATAATAATTTTATGACAATCATTATTACCAAATCTCAATTAATTATGGTAATACAAATTAAAATTATATTTTTTTAATGATTTACATGTTTTCAATGAGTATATCAATCCCTAATAATTAACCATATCAATCACCATTTATTTTTGTAGTTCAAATTCAAATTTAAATTTTAAAATAAAGTTAAGTTATTTATAGGACATCCCAAACTTTTTCTATGATACATTTTCTTGCATGATTTCCCACTTTGTTATTATCGTGACCCTTTTTCACTTCTCTCTCGACCTATAAACTCTTTTTTTCCCCTTTCATGTATGTTCTTTTTTTCTTATCTCTCATTTTTTGTTCTCTTTTATTTTTTTCTTTTCTCATTTACACTTTTCTTCTTCAGTCTTATACTCTATTGCAGATATTACTCAAAGTTTTTTTTTATAAAAAACAGAAAATTACTCAAGACTATTTCTTATTATATTAAAAATAAATCTTTGCTATTTTTTCTATCTTTTAAAAAATATTTTTGGCTATATTTTTCAATGATTCGATAATTTTCGAATATCGTAGTATTGTTTATTTTTCGGTTTTAATCACAAAGGCAAAGCGTGGCATGAATGCGCCTCTCGTAATACACTTTGTGGCATAGTACATACTGATGTTAATGTTTCTTAATTTATCATTTTCAGCACTTGTTTTTGTTACTTGCCAGTTCAATGAATATACATCCTTTCAAGTAGTCTTACGTGCCTAACTAATAGTACTCCCTCTGGACTCGTCTTTAAGAAGGGGGAAAAAAACTGAATAAATAACGATAACTAAGAAATTTTATCTACTTTAATTTTTTTAGCGTATTCATAAAATTGTCTTTGATGACGTTTAATGTCAATCAAGCACAAAAAAAGGCATATTGAAAATAGAATAATTTGAATTAAATAAGAGTATTTTTTCTCACAATACATACATTTTTTTTTTTTGCTTAATAAGTCCAGAGGAGGTATATTTTAAAAATCTTTAGACTTTTTTTTTTTATAAATGAATCTTCTGGACTCTCTTAGTTTCACACACACACTAATTGCGGATGGATTTTATTCCTAGCCCTTCGTGAAGCTTCAGAGCTAAGATTATATTATCATATTCTAAACGTTAGGTTAGGCATATTTTGATTTCTCTCCATTTAATATTGAATGAATTATCCCTGTTATGCCAACTCGGCACTCTTGCCAGCCACCTCGAAGGCAAGCATTTCTCGATGTCCTTGTCATTGTTAATTGCTTTTCCTGTTGCCAATTGCCATGGCATTCAACCCATAATATTCTATCTCGACTTTTCCATTCTTATTCCGCCTCAAGTCCCGACATCGTCTTCCGATGTATTATTTATTTTAGGCCACATGTGATATGAGTCCACATGATTTTATCCTTAAAATACGTCTCAGTAGGTTAAGGCATATGGGTGTTTATAAACTCCAATTAGCCTTGATTCTTAAGTAATATGAGACTTTTTGATTTATCCGGAACAGTAGCCCCCAGTCAAGGCCAAAGGGCTAAAGAGTCATGGGCCTCCTACCTAGCGCGCTATTGTTCCAACCTCAAGTCCCGATATCGTTTTCCGAGGTATTGTCCACGTTGGGCCACATATGATGTGATCCCTCATAGTTTTGTCCTTAAAAAGCATCTCGGTGGGTTAAGGCATGTGGGTGTTTATAAACACCTCTTGCTTGATTTTCAAGCAATGTAGGACTTTTTGGTGTATCCGAAAGAATTCTCTATCTCCTTTCTATGGATTTAGGTGATGTATAATTACGTAACAAATGCAAAGAGGGATAAATAATCATAGGGTTATTCTTATTATTATTGGCACATTCTTATACCTTCCTCCATTTTGCTGTGTTTGCCACTACAGATAATTAAAGTGTGATTTTTTAATATTTTTTCCTCAATTTAGTTCTGCCTTCAGAACACTTTTTTTGTACCCAAGAGCTTTCATATATCAAAGAACATTTCAAGGTCAAACAAGGCGATGACTACAGTGCAAAAGCCACTTAGGTTGTGCACGGTGCAAAACCTTTTTCAACCATTGGATAACAAAGTCTCACCAGATCTATTCTAAGCCCATCACACTCGATTACCTTTTATTCATCTTCTCCACTCGCACAACTGCGTTCCCAGATCGTTCCCAGATCCTACTACTCCATTGGTGTCCACAAAAAACCAATTTCATTTTTTTCTTAGTGTGGATCACCAATAACCCATAAATTAAAAGAACACCATCGACCCAAAAACAAAACAAGAAGACAGAACATAAACAAAAGAAAAGAGAAGATAAATCGTTGTATAGAGAAGTTTAAACAATAAAGAAGGGTATTGGTGTCGCATATCCTCCTCCAATTTGTCAATGTCGCGAGACACAACACCCTCCCTCGGCCATGTTGCGCGAACCTCTGAGCTCCCTGCCGGCAGAGCTCATCATGGTCATGGTCGCAACAGCAGCTGCCTCGCCACCTCCCCCTGCCGCCACATGTGGCTGATCGCGATTAACGTCTTCTTTCCCCTTCCTCTATCTTTCTCTCTCCCTTACAAGCTCTGTCTCTCTCAGTGTGCGACAACGGTGGTTTCGTCGGTTACCAATGTCTTCTTTGCCGATTTCTCTCTAACTGCCACTGTTCCGGCACGAATCTGGCCGTCGTGGACCACCTTTAGAAAATCCGAACGGATGGATGGACTCTACTTGTCATCCGCAACAAAACCCATAAGACGGGTCTTCGGTCGGAGCTCCTTTGTCAAACCACTATGCGCCGTCGTCAGCCGTAGCAATGAAAACGATGAATAGTGGAAGAAAAGATCCAGTACGTGGGGTGTAGGTATAGATGCAGTGGGACTGCAAGATTTAACCGTAAAAATAATTTGTGTGTCATGCACCACCTAACCTATGGGATCGGTGTACCTAAGATTTGCAATTACAAATTATAATGAGTTTGTTTGGATAAATATTTTAAAATTTATTTATACGAAAAATAAAAGTAAAGTCCTAGTTGATCCTTAGTTATTAAAACTTTAACAGAGGAGACAAAAACGTAATTTTGGCCTACAATTATGGAAAAATATGTGCATACGTTAATGCTCGTCAGGTAGACATGATAAAATAAAGATGTATATGACAAAAGAGTTAGATAATAATATGATATGAATCACTTGACATTCCCTCTCCATTCAACAACGACGAATTTGTCATTTCTTAAAAGAAAGAAAAACAGTTAATTAATAGTCTTATCGGTATATAATATATGAGTGTTTGAGTTAATAATATAATTATGCACTTAGAATAAGTTATTTTAGGAAACACCTTATTATAATAGCTAGGCTATGTGTCTCATCGTTTTGTTACTTTGGCTAAATGTCAATAAAACACATTGACTCTGTCTTAATTGGTGCAAGCTCATTTAATTTACGGATTAAGCAGTTATGGTCAAAATAATTTAGAGTTTAGCTAGTGAATTAATTGTTAACTTTACCTATAAAAAAATGGGTCGAGTTTAGGGGTAAGACCAGGGTAAGCACTCTGACAGGGCCTATGGACTATCCCACATCAAGCTTTGGCCATATTGGGCTTATTGATTAAAAAACCATATCAATATTTTTTTTAAAATATATTTAACTAAAAATGTCAGACTTTATAAGTCATCTAAAGTCTTTTATACCTAATAAATCAGTCTAATATTAACTAAAGTCTAACCTTTTAAATAAATATAAATATTAGATTTTGTACATTGTGTTAAAATCATATACTTATTGACCTTTTAAATAATTTAAGCATGTTGGCATACGCAAAGACTTAAACCTATAAGCTTGTTTAGGGATAAATGCAGGGACGGAGGGTAGGGTATCAATGGGGTAGCCATTGCTACCAAAAAAAAAAATTACTAAAGACCAGTGTAGTAATATAGAATTTCGCTACCCCAAAAAATACTCAGGTCGCTACCCCAGTGTAGTAATAGAATACGTTTATCAGATAAAGTACTTACACTAAAAAAAATACTCAGATTGCTTATATTTTAGACACTTTTTTTGCTTATATTTCAGACCGGAGTAGTAGTTTATTAGTAAAAAAAATTAGTAGTTTATTTTGTCTATAAAAAAATTACTCTTTATATTTGGCCCCTTCGTAGAAAAGTGGCTAGCTCCGCCGCTGGATAAATGTATGATAGGTTTAAAGTTCTTGTTACAAAATAGGCTTTAAATAGACTATGATGTATGGAGGCAACTTCTAGGGTGGGAAAGCATGGTGGGTAACACCACCATGCACAACTTCTCTCTACCATTGGATTATGAGTACCCCACAGTAATACCATGCACCCTTTCCACCAAATCATTTCTCTTTGAAAAATAATATTTTTTTTTTGGAAAATGATATTTAAACATCACTTTTCGCGACACCCATTTCGACACCGTATGTACGTACGTGTATGGACAATATTTTTTTTTTCAAATTTTTTTTTAAATTTCTTCAGAAAAATAATTTTTTTCCAAAAAAAATATTTATAAAAGTGGTTAACACGGTACAAATAAGTGCCCCTCTATTTTTATGTGTGTCTCTGTTAACCACTTTTATAATTATTTTTTTTTGGAAAAAAGTTATCTTTCTGAGAAAATTTTTTTTTTTTTGAAAAAAAAAAATATTGTCCATAAGTGTCCCTCTGTTAACCACTTTTATAATTATATTTTTTAGAAAAAAATATTTTTCTGAAGAATTTTTTTTTTTAAATTTGAAAACAAAAATATTGTCCGTACACGTACGGATATACGGTGTCACAATGGGTGTGGCGAAAAGTGATGTTCAAATATCATTTTTCAAAAAAAAATATGGGACACTTATTTGTACTGTGTTAACCACTTTTATAATTATTATTTTTTGGAAAAAAAATATTTTTCTGAAGAATTTTTTTAAAAAAAAATTGAAAAAAAAATATTGTTCGTACACAGATATACGGTGTCGAAATGGGTGTCGCGAAAAGTGATGTTTAAATATCATTTTCCAAAAAAAAAATATTATTTTTCAAAGAGAAATAATTTGGTAGAAAGGGTGCATGGTATTACTGTAGAGTACTCATAATCCAATGGTAGAGAGAAGTTGTGCATGGTGGTGTTACCCACCATGCTTTCCCACCCTAGAAGTTGCCGATGTGTGGAAGACTTTTTCAAAAAGACTCATATCATTAATCATTAAGCAAGTTGAGAAACATGCTGCACTGTGGGTGGTAACGAGTTTAGAATATTTAACCCAACGATGTAATCCATATGCCTGGGTTATTCTATGCAGTATTTTTTAATAAAAGAATTAAATAAGATATTAACAAAACAATTAGGTAGGATAGAAAACTCCTAATTAATTTTGATTTATCAGATACTAATTCATGATGTTTGTCTATCAGTTTTGTGACTGTAATTTGCATTAATTAAGGACGTGTTTGGTTAGTTGTAATTCAAAATTGAGAAGAATCTCATTGCCAACTTTAATCTCGTGGTATGGATTAATGTATCTAACTCAAATAATGAACTACGTAATTAAAAATATATATTAATTAAAATAAAGCTACGAATTTGATAGTTAAACGAGAGAAAGGGCCAAACGAAATTGTCACCAAGATTTGCAACACGCAGAGATTTTGCGAGATCTGCGGTAGGTCGGTGACTTGTGTTCAGACTGCTGACATAGTTTTTAGTTTAAAAAACAGTAAACGAAATTATTAATGTTTTAGAGCTAATAATAAACTGATAGTGCAATGTACAAAAAATAAAATAAAATAAACTGATATGCAAATTTTTTTTTTTGGTGAGGCATATAAAATAAAACTCATCCGCATTGACCCAATTCCAATTCGCGAAGTCCAATTAGATCCGTGTATCCGCCGACCACACTATAATTGCTTTTATGGAGTGTGTTTCTTAGTGGCTTCTAAAGTGAAGATGTGTGACATATGGTTCATGGGTGGACCATTAAAATAACTTGGTATAGCAGGTAAACATGGGGTTAATATTAAAATACCTCATTTTTATAAGGGCAAAATTATAAAGATTGTAAAATTGCAAACTAGACCCTATTAGGTCGTCATGTGTAAGGCAAATGACAGAAGAAACTTTCTAATGTCGCTGTTGCACTCACCATGCCTTTCAACCTCAAAACATGATGGCGCCGCCACGCCATCTTGGGCCTGTCCTTTCAATCAACGCCCTCCTGCTGCCACTGATCATTGTTGCCGACATGCTCTTCTCTGTCGATGCCCAAATCCAGAGATATTTATTGGAATAATTTCTTTTCTTTTTTTTGACAAAAGGAATAATTTCTTTCGAACGTTACATATGAATTGGACTCCAAGCATTTATCATTTATCAAGGCAATGGAGCAAGCAATGTTTGAATTTGAGAATTTTAGCAGGCATAGAAAAATCTGGTGCTTGTGATTTGAGAAGGTGAGCCCGAGATCAATTGATGGATCAATCTAGAAAAAGTTTTGCACAAATCTTGCTACTCCATCCCTTCTTCGATTCCACGACAAGATAAATTGAACTCACAGAATTTGTCAAAGAATATCTAATTCCCAGTTCCCACGTAGCCGTTATTCTGCACTGCAGGACACATCTACCTTCTCATCTTCTGAATCGATTTGACCTATATCCTGAAAAATTAGCATATATTTTAATGGTAATGAGTACAATTCTTTTTCTTCTATTATGTTGCCAATTACCATTATCCACAAGGCTTGGGTTAAAAAAAGGTCTTTTTGCCCAACAGAATTTGAAGCTCTTCAATAATTAAAGACCATAACTTTTTTAGGAAAATAGAAAAAATTATATAAACAAAAGAACGTTGTAGAGAAAGATTGTCTGAACGTGAATCTCCACGACATCAACATCCCAAAGGATCCAATTCTGAGTTACGGTTCTGTGGAGAATGTCATGCGTAACGGTGTTCTACCACGCTAGCAAGCTGCCATCGACTTTAAGGAAGTTGTCGTAATGGGTTTCGAGTTTGACCCGAGCACCGCCTCTGATAGTTCCGGAAACCCATGGGGAGGTGAGTTGAGGAACTGACTCAGAAGTTTGACGAAGAGACGGGGTTAGAGGACATCATTGTACATTATCGGAGTCTTTTGTAACTTGAGATTCACTTCATATTTACTGGTTACCTAAACAAAGAGTTGGTAATCTCGACCATTCTTTATTTTATGATAAATCCAACGGCTGTTAACTTATAGTTCACCGGTGAACCACCTAGTTAATGGTTCACCTTAGATGCCATCGTGTTTGTTTCAGGATATATATTATTATTCCTGGAAAAGTGGGGTTGGAAATACGTTATTTCTATGTTTGTTTCGAGTTTTTAAAATTTATTCCTGGGTATTAATAATTCATGGGAATGTGATTTACACACACTTTTCTCCTTTTTAATTCTCATGTTAAATGGGTGGGAATCTTATATTTTATGGGAATAAAACTCAACAAACTTATAACTCCCCATTTTCTCCTCATTTTACCACATTTGTTTCTATTTTTTATTTTTAAAATTTTTAAATTAAATAAAATTTAAAAACATTCATAGGAATTGAAAGTACTTACCAAACACATTATTAGGAATAAGATTCCTAGTAATGATATTCCCTGGATAATCATTCTCGTGAGTCTAATTTGAAACCCCGAAACAAATGCACCCATAGTAAATTATTTAACCCGTGTAATACAGGAGTGAGATTTGAGGTTGTCAACCACATTTTTGTAACTTTTAAAATTTTAATTGGGTTTTTTTTCAAAAAAAAAATTATTTGGATTTTTTTATTTTTATTTTAGGTTTCAATGTGGTCTGTTTCGTTTAAAATGTGTTACAAAAACACCCACATTGGTATAATTTTTTATAAAATAAAAATACATTTCAAAACAAACAAAAAACCACCGAGGTCATTTCAGAACAAAAAATAAAAAAGAGACCACATTGGTATAGCTTTGCAAAGTAAGGGACCAAATAAAACTTTTAAAAAGTTAAGAGACGAAACTGAAACTAAAAAAATAAGATAAAAAAGGTATTTTAACCAAAATATTTCTAAAAGAAAGTGGACAAAAAATATGTGCGCCATGATGTAAAATTATTATCAATATAAATATTATCTGATCATATTGACTGTAGAGGATCGTTCTCAGCTAGCCTAGTTGGCTGGGGTGGTCACACGGTTGTCTGCCAGACATCAAATATTTTAACGATCAAGTGTCACCATAAAATTTACTTTATTCATTGGCAAAGTAAAATTCTAATGGAAAATAATAATAAGAACTAAAATTAAATATAACTTCTAAAAGTTCTATAAACAACTTATTTATAGTACAATAATGTGTGCCCCACACGGCACATATTAGAATAAATAAATAAATTTCTAAACAAATATGTAGTAATATTTAGTTGTTAATAACGTGTTCATCAATAGTAAGGTAGATATGATTTTTTTTTATAGATAATGTAGATATGAATCTTATTTCATGTTAAATATTTGTACTTTTTACTTTATAATTTAAATATTAATAGTTTTTATATAGATATTAATGCATTTTCAAGTAAAATAGTGAAAATATATGATTAAGTAATTTATCTTAAAATGATCATTAACATGTTATGTATAGTGGTGGGAATAGTCTGGGCTGAGCTAGGCTTTGTATAAGTAGATAGCTTGTTCAAAAAAATAAGGCTAAATGTTGGCATGTTACCTGTTGTAGGTTTTTTTTATGTCTGACCTAGCCTTTTTGAAAGTGTAGTATGACCTGTTAGCCTACTTAAAAGGTTAATTCATATTAACGTCTTTAAATAAGTCATCTGACCTATATCTAAATAGACTAGCTGTAGCGACCGAAAAATCCGGAGGGATTTTATTCGAGTTTAATGGAGCCGCCACCAATAATTTATTTTCGAAGGAAAAATATTGGAAAAACCTTTTTTTGAAGAAAAGTGGTCCTTGAGACCAGATTTGGGTTCGGGAGTCGATTATGTGTAGGGAAGGTATTAGCACCCTACAACATCCTTTCGAAAAATGTTACCTCTAATTAATTGTGCAAATCTTATTAACTTCTAAAAAAATATTTATTTCCCTTTTATTTTAAAAAAAAAAATTAACCAAGATAAAAAAAAGGACTTAATAAAAGTCGTTTATTTTTGCGCTTGACAGGAGTGGGCTCCTGCTCCTACGTATCTCCGGGGCCAAGGGAGAAATCAAAGGCTACGTAGTTCTTGGGTAGAAAATGGTTGTGTGTTGGTTGATTTTAATTGTATATTTTTTGATGGAAAAAAAGGTAGGTTTTGTAGGGACCAAACAAGAAGCAATCAAGAGTGGTCCTCACTAACAACCTATTTTGTTTATAAAATTAACGGTGTTCGTAATGATCAAACGGGAAGCAATCTCGAGTGATCATTACTAGTAAAAAAGATTGATTTTATTTTTATAAAGATGATGGGTTTTCATGGGGACCAAACAAGAAGCAATCAAGAGTGGTCCTCACTAACGACTCATTTTTATTTAGAAAATTAAGGTATTTGTAATGACTAAACGGGAAGCAATCTCGAGTAATCATTACTAGTAAATTAATTTTCGTAATTTTTATCAAACGTTTTTTTAAGAAAAAATAGGGTTTCGATATTTGTATGTGAAATTTGGTTGAATAAAATTGTACTAGTTTGACTAGTAAAAAAAATAAATAAAAAGGGTAAAGCGGTTCAATGGATAGAGAAAAAAAAAACTAAACACGCGTAAGTGTAACTCACTGGGAAGGGGGAGAATTAACAAAAATAAAAGAAAAAAAAATGAAATGAAATAAATATGTACAATTATCATTCTTTATTAAATAAAGAAAATAAAAGAAATGAAATAAATAATAAAAAGAATAAAATAAAGCAGGGGTGCCATTGAGTGGATTAAGAAAAAAGGACGGGTAGCGTAGGAAGGAGGGGTGGGCTGACCCAGTCAATAAAAAAAAGCAAATAACACAAAACAACAAAAAAAATAAATAAGATAAGGGGTATCACTTCTTCCTTACGGGTTTCATTTGAAACCCTAGTGGGAGGAAAGCTGCGCGGCGCAGCGAGGGGGAGACAGCGAGGAGGTCGCGGCGTCGAGAGAGAAAAACGACTGGGGAGAGAAAAGAGAGGGAACGTTGGGGAAAAAGAGAATGAGAAAGGCGAGTAGAGAGATCGCCATGAGAGAGGAGGCCGCGAGGGAGGATGAGAAGAAGCGGCCGACGCGCGCCATCCTTGGCCGCAAGTGGGGGAGATCTATGGTGAGGGAAGGATGGGTTGGCACAAGGAGGAGGTGAAGGAGGAAGAAGAGAAACCTTCTTTTTTCTTTCGCTTCTTTCTTCTCTTGCTTGCTTTTATGCTTTTTCTTCTAGTTCTTCTCCTTTTTCTCTCAATTTTCTCTCAAATTATTGTGTATAATTGGTACCAAGAATGAGATATCCAATTCTGAAATTAAGTGCAATTTTTCTTCCGTCCCCCTGTTATCTCTTCTTGCTCTACTATTTATAAAAAAAAAAAAGGTTCAGTTTGTCAACTTGAGACTCAACTTGTATGCTAAGTGTGTGCTAAAATGATGCTGAGGAGATGGTAACATGTGCAAAGTCTGAGATGATATCAATGGTTTGAAAAAAAATTTGCAATCAGCCGTAACTTTAACAACGGTGCTCCTCCTTTTTTTGATTAAATTGCATTGTTTGTCAAACTTGGTTGGCAGATGAAGAAAAAGCAAGAGGCATGTGGGGGACATATAGCTGTAAGACATAGTTTGTAGAGTGGCTGAGGAGATATGCAGAGGACTTTGGTGAAGATATGCAGATGACTTTGTGAAGCGGTGAAGTGTGGAAATCGACTTTGATTTTTTAGTTTTGAATTTTAGGTTTTTTTAATAACGCTTGTAATGAACTGCAATTGGGCTAAAAATGGCCCACCGCATACGATCTCCCGGCTCGTCATACGACCTCTCCACGGCCAAGACGCGACCTCCCAGACGCGACCTCTCCACTCAAGACGCGATCTCGGCTCGATGGCGACCTCCCACACTCAAGACTGACCTCAACTCGACGCGACCTCCACGGCCCACAGACGACCTCTCCACACTCAAGACGCGATCTCCCACACGGCTCAGACGACCTCTCCACAAGATACGACCTCTCGGCCCCAAGACGCGACCTCCCAGACTCGACCTCCCACGGCTCTGAGTACGACCTCTCCACGATTCGAGCACGACCTCTCCACACTCGGCACGACCTCACAAGACGCGACCTCGGCCAGACTGACCTCCCCACGGCTGCAGACGACCTCTCCACGGCTTCGGCAGACGACCTCTCCACAAATCCGGCGACGACCTCTCCACACTCGGCACGACCGACCAACTCGACGCGACCTCCCAAATTTCGGCGCGGACAAAACAAAACAAAAAAAGTGAAAATATAAGCGGACAAATTTGGGGTATAACAGCTGCCCTTCTTTAGTTATATTTTATTAGAAAATGCAAACAACAATGGTTGTTATATTTTTGTCATAAAATAGAGCTAAAGATAAATACACTAATTTTGTCTTGAACTTGACGTGAGGAATGACAATGAGGGATCAACGCTTGATGCGTTTAATCGGAAAGTGATAAGGAAGGAATACGCCAGGTCGCAATCGACGAGGTAATCTAAAAGCAATAAAGGGATTAACGCCATGCGCGTTTATCGTAAAACTATAAAGAAGGATCTCCGCGGTGCTCGCAATCGACGCGGTGATCTAAAGCAATAATGAGGGATTAACGCCATGGCGTTTATCAAAAAACTATAAAGAAGGATCTCCGCCAGGTCGCAATGCGACGCGGTGATCGGAAAGCAATAATGAGGGATTAACGCCGCGCGTTTATCAAAAGAAAACTATAAAGAAGGATCTCCGCCAGGTCTGCATCGACGCGGTGATCGGAAAGCAATAATGAGGATTAACGCCGCGCGCTTTATCAAAAAAACTATAAAGAAGGATCTCCGCCAGGTCGGATCTCGACGCGGTGATCGGAAAGCAATATGAGGATTAACGCCATGCGCGTTTATCAAAAACTATAAAGAAGGATCTCCGCCAGGTGCCTGCAATCGACGGTGATCGGAAGCAATAATGAGGATTAACGCTACGCGCTTTATCAAAAAAACTATAAAGAAGGATCTCCGCCAGGTCTCGCATCGACACGGTGATCGGAAGGTTCGACGCCAAGTAGGGTATTGACGCATCGATGGAAAGCAATAAAGAAGGATCAACATCAGGTCCGAATCGATATGTTGGCCAAAAAGCAATAATGAGGGACTACCGCCAGGTCGGGTCTTGATGCGGTAATCTTAAAGCAATAAAAAGGGGTGATGCTCGGCGCATTTATCAGAAAACTATAAAGAAGGATCTCCGCCAGGTCTGCATCTTGTGCGGTGATCGAAAAGCAATAAAGTGAGCGATACTTGGCGTGTCGCTTAGAAAGCAAAATAAAGGACCAATGCTAGGCGCATTGTTTGTAAACGAATGAAGGATCAAATTTTGGTGCACGGACCAGGTGTAACAAAGCGGTTAAAGGTGGTGATATGAAGATGATGCACGGATATATGGTATATGATGCATGTATGCAATGCGATTATTATTTTTATCGATTCCTCGTCCCGTATGATCTCTAGTGCTTAAAGATATGGGACGGATCGAGATTCATCTGATTTAGTCATGCTATGCCTTCGATTTGGGAGGAGCGCGAGTTATCGATGCAGCGCTAATTATTTTTAAAGGTAATCCCTTTGCCCTTTTTGAAACTTATTTGTTGAGATTTGGTGTTTCCTCGTGATTCTTAAGATGTATATAATAACTGTAATGCTTTCCCAGATCATCACATGCTTCACAATTCAGTGCCTATTATCATAAAACAACATTTTGAAATACAAGAACGGAGGTGTTTGGTATTCAAAAGAAGAGTTATGTGTACAAGGACTGAAGTTACGCAGACTTGAAAATACATCAAGAAAAATGCAGGAAGAAGAAAAAATAATAACTAAGCAGATATTTTATAGCTTGTGTCTTTGTAGGAACAAATGCCAGCTTCCCATATCCATAACTTTGATTACTCATTACTCTACTTCTGAAAATATATAGAACTGCCCCAGTGGATAAGAGCCCCTTGATGCGTCAGCCTTCTTCAATGTCCGATTTCAGACCCTAACTTTTGCTTGGATTGCTCTTTCAAGTTTTCAATCCAACGGGTCGCTCTAATTTTTGCCTAGGTCGCCCTTTCGGGTTTTCAACCTAGCGAGCTCACTTTTGCTTGGTTTTTATATGTTTTTTTTTTTAGGCATAATATTTTTTGACCGCATCAGAGTTTCATCGAGGCGGAGATCTTCACCGTCCATCCTTGTGAGGATTAAGGCTCCTCCAGAAAAAGCTTTTTTCACAACATACGGACCTTCATAATTTGGAGTCCATTTTCCACGAGAATCCTTTTGGATGAGCAAAATCTTCTTGAGTACAAGGTCTCCTTCTTGGAATTCCCGAGGGCGAACTTTCTTTTCGTAAGCCCTCTTCATCCTGTGCTGATATAGTTGCCCATGACATAAGGCCATCACTCTTTTCTCTTCGATGAGGTTTAGCCGATCGGTAGAGCCTGGACCCATTCTCGCCTCTTTTAGTTTCATTTCCATCAATACCCTTAGCGAGGGGATTTTGACTTCAATGGGAAGTCCGCTTCCATTCCATATACCGGTGAGAATGGGGTTGCCCTGTTGAGGTGCGAATCAAGTTTGATAACCGTGCAAAGTAACAGGAACATTTCATGCCAATCTCTAATTTTTACCACCATCTTTTGGACAATCTTTTTCGTTTGCGACCTCATTGCCCCATCCATCTTTGGGCGGCAGATCAGATTCCACATTTTTGGTAAAGCAACTGCAACAAGGAGTTTATTTGGATTTCCTCTTCCAAAAATCAAGTTTTGAGAAAATATGAGCAATTTGATTTTGATCGGAATGGACTTTATTAGGGTTGTAACGTGGCCAGGGGTTGAAGGGTCACAAAAGAAAGGATATTTCAGGCTCAAAAAGTGTTTGAGGTATTTTTTTTTCAACAAGGATTTTTAGTGCAAAGATGCACTTTGATGGTTGCTAGCACAATTGTCTTTTCTTGCTTTGGCATTTTTATTGATTTTTTTTTTTTGCAAGCATCTTTTGTTTTGCCTCTTTTTTTAATGCACTAAATTGAATAGATTATTGTGCTAGTCTCCATTGGATGAGTGATCCTTGTTCAGGGTATTTAAAAGAAAAATTTTTGTTTTTTAGGCTCAAAAGGGGTAGCAAGGGATGTATATATTTTTATTTTTTGGGATAGAGAAAAATGGCCAAACTTCATCTCAAAATCTTATTGCTCAAATTTTCACAAAAAATAATTTTTGGCAAATTGCAAATTTGCTTTACCTTTTTCTTTCTATTTTTATTAACTACTTTTGTCACTTTCAGTAGTCAGTTTGATTATTTCAGATTCTTCCTCGTGGGGTTGTATCACTTTTACCTCTTGTTCCATCAATCTCATCGGTTCAGACGGTGTTCCTCAATTGTCCTCATGGGGTAGTCAAAGTTATAGTATGAGTCACTGATATCGTCATTTTCAAAGACAATATTTTTGAATCTGCATTAGTTAAAATCGATTTAAAAGAAAAAATGAAAAAGAAGAAAGGGAATGGAAAAGATGAAAAAGAAAAGGGAAATGATTAGAAAATTCAAAAGCATTTTATTGATAAAGATACTGAAATGAAACATGTGCGCTCTTTTGACAATAAATCATCCTAAAGCCTTAGGCAGAGCAATAGGATTTGTATTTCAAAATTATTATGAACCAAACATCACTGAAACTCAACAATTTCCAAATTTCCAAGTTTTTCACTCGACGGGCAAGGGTGGACAAGGTTGACGATGTTGTCTTCAAGATCGCGATCATCTTTGTGATTGCTATCCGCTTTGGGTTCAACATTCTTGCACTCCAAAGGCTTTGCCCGATGTCACAGATGGGGATATTCTCATCTTTGGCTCTCGCCTTCCAATCTAGTTATCGTGGGCTGGTCCCCAAACTCCTCGATAATGGCATTGATCGCTGGACCTCCGTGACCTGGAAGGGATTATTACCCACATTAGGCCCATCCTCTTTGAAACTCAACCATTTGGCATTGATCGGATCTTGAACCACGACTTCAAAGCCTGGCAATTTTCGGCCAGGTGACTCCATCGCCTCGCATGAAATTCACACTTGGCATTTGGGTCATATCCTCTTGAGAAGCGGAGGTTGAAGTGGTTTCATTGAGCGTGGAGAGATCAAGGAGTTACCGATTAGGTCTTTGGAACAAATCCGTATAGGTCATGGGAATAGGATCAAATTGACCGCTTTCTTTTCTTGGTCATTTGGTTGTTTACGGTTTTGGTTCGGTTGGGTGGGAGCAACTGGTTGTGCTTGTGTTTGAATGGGAGAAGGTGGTCGAAAGGGCATCATTGGTTGGTTTGGCCGGGGGCTAGGATTATGGGAGGCGGCGGTGGTGTATGGAGGTGGGTAGGAGGGGGATGGAGAAGGATGTGGGGAAGTGGTAAAGAAGTTGGGTGGGGTTCCCTGTGGTTGGCCTCCGGGCTCGTCATCACAAAGATTGGTTTCCCATTCTTTCTTCTTTACGAAGTTTGTTGGGGTCTCTTGATATTATTAGTTCCAGCAAAACTTTGGGCAATCTTTCCATTTCTCATTCCTCCTTCAACTCTTTCCCCTACGATGACCATATCTGAAAAGTTTGATGATACACTTCCGATCATTTTGTCATAGAAGGGTGATTGAAGAGTATCCATGAACATGGCCACCATTTCTTTTTCAATCAGAGGCGGTTCCACTTGGTGCCGATCCTCTCCATCGTTGGGCATATTCCTTGAAAGTCTCATTGTCTCTTTTTGCCATGTTTTGCAACTGCATTCTGTCAGGAGCCATATCAATGTTATACTTATACTGCTTCAAGAAGGCATCCGCCAAATCTTTCCAGCAGCGAATATGAGATCGTTCAAGGTGTGTATACCAACTCGACGCTGCCCCTGTTAAACTATCTTGGAAAAAGTGAATCAGAAGTTTATCATCATGTGCATAGGACACCATCTTCCTACAAAGACATGGTCAAGTGGCTTTGGGCAAGTTGTCCCTTTATACTTGTCAAAGTCGGCACCTTGAACTTTGGCGGTACAACCACATCCAGATGCGAGACAAAGATCCGAGCGATACTTGAACCGAGATAACTTACTCCTTCTACACTCTTAGCCTATCTTCGAGGATTTGCAACCGTGATCAGACGATCGATTCCCAACCGGGATGCTTAGATTGGGTCCTCCCATAGCCGGAGACCAGGCAATGCGGTTAGTCCGGGATTCAATGGATTTCCTTGAATATAATAGGGGTAACCAAATGATCGGTGATTCACCACGGGTCACTACGCGCATCGACTCCTTGAGTATTCCGAGATGGGATAATGCATAACCAGGTGGAAAGGTGTATGTCATGAAGCCAGGAGTTGAGCTTTGAACCGGTATGGTTTGATCAGGAGCGGATCTCGAGCCACATCTTGCACAACAAGTGCTTGGGAATCTGTCAGAGTTATTGTTAGCTTTGGCGGTGTAACCGGGCAGGAGACCATATAGTGGGAACTGTTGTGCCTGTGGGCCTTGAGGGTTATGGTTTGCAGTATCATCATTGGCTATAGGTGGCGTGTAACCAGGCGGGAGTCCGTAAAGTGGGAACTGTGGTACTTGATTCTGAGGGTTGTTAACTGGTGAGTGTGTAGGACCCTGCGGGTAAATTGCAAAAGGTAGCATCATCCCTTGGGTATTGAGAGCATATTGCAACTGCATAGGACCGAAGCCAGGTGGGTGGGAAGGTGTAGCTTGACTTTCATCATTCACTGCTGGAGAAGCCCCATCTGCAACCTTGTCTTTGTTTAGGGATTGCAGAAGCTCCAAAACTTTGGTCATCTGTTCCTTCAGCTGGTTGACGTCCTCTTTCACCTCTTGGTCATCCATGATCTTTGATTGAGAGCGAGTTCGATAAGGGTGTCGAGGAATCAGTTTGTTTGATTATTTTCTGATGATTTTTAAAAAAATGATATGAGTATGTCAGAAAAGAAAAATGAATGAATGTGGATGCATGAATCTATTTATTTGTGCCAAGGAATCGTAGGCCTCATTGTTTTGACATGTATGAGCTTCTTTGAAACTGTTTCACAATTTGATCTCATATTATTTCACAAAATACTTGCAGCCAAGCTCTTGAGTTCCTACGATTCTCTGGCGACCTAAAATGAAATGAGAATGAATGATATTATTTCTTTATTTTCAACATGTGTTTTTTTGTTTTTTTGTTTTTGGCGTATGAATGCATGAAGATATGTGTTTTTGTAGACCCTTTTTATGCATGGACATGATATAACAAATTTTTGGTGGAAGAACAAAAATGATATGATGCCCCTTGTGTCTTAAATGGGTCAAACCTAAAATTAGATATTTTCTAGCCTAAGGGGTCTATAGTCTTGTATTGAGTGATAGATCTCATGGTGGCTCTACTCACATTCTCACCAAAGGCCTCTAGAGCTAAAGTCTCCTCCTGAATATTAACCACAACGATAGATAACTATCAGGTGCGGAATACTCAGAGGGAGCACACTCTAGATGAAGTTCTCGCAATAGCCAGAAGGAAAGCAAATTCCAATTGACCATCACCTAACCTCCACTCAACTTAAGCTTTGCTCGACCGGGTATAGGGCCTTACTCACATGTGTGTGCGAACGTGTAGGTGCGGTGTGTGAGAGGGCAACACCCTAACACTACCCAATTGCAAAAACAAAGCATACAAATATGGCCGTCTATCCTAATGACCAATATTCACAACAAATTAAAATTAAACAAATAAATAATAAATAAATATTTACAAAAGAAAATAAATAAATAAATAAATAAATAAAGATAAAAATAAAAAGAAGGGGAATTAAAAAAGAATAACAAAAAAATGAAGTTAATTATTTGGCACAATTAATCATGTTAGGCTTGACTCTCTAAAAGTCCCCAGTGGAGTCGTTTGTAGCGACAGAAAAATCGGAGGATTTTATTCGAGTTTAATGGAGCCGCCACCAATAATTTATTTTCGAAGGAAAAATATTGGAAAAACCTTTTTTGAAGAAAAGTGGTCCTTAAGACCTGATTTGGGTTCGGGAGTCGATTATGTTGTAGGGTGCTAATACCTTCCCTACACATAATCGACTCCCGAACCCAAATCAGGTCTTAAGGACCACTTTTCTTCAAAAAAGGTTTTTCCAATATTTTTCCTTCGAAAATAAATTATTGGTGGCGGCTCCATTAAACTCGAATAAAATCCCTCCGGATTTTTCGGTCGCTACACTAACAAACCAATAGGTCAATGAGGTTAAGTTCTATTTACAATAAACTATTAAAAAATTAAATATAAACTACTACAACTACTATGAGACATGAGACATATGGTGGAAGTAGATAAGATGAGCTGAGTTCTATAAGGCATGATTCTTATTTATTTGTATGATGTAAATCATTTTTAAGGTTTGAACTGGTTTTTTAGATAGTCTAACTTGTATATGATAGCCTATTTAAATTCTATTTTGCAATGAAACATTTAAATATGTCAGTATGCTTAAATAATTGAAAATGTCAGTAAGTATATGAATCGACAAAATGTACAAAATCTAACATAACAATAATAACAATAAAAAACTATTGTTTAAATTTACTTAAATAATCGGTTGGTTAGGCCTAAAAGACTTTTTGGGTGGCACAGAGCCTCGCCTTTTTATCTAAATAAGCTTTATAAAAAGTCTTAGTTTTGTCTATTAAAAAAAAATTAATCTAACATAGACCTGATGTAGGCTAGGTCATAAGCCCCTACCAAACGACCTGAACTACTCCCACCTATTCGATTAAGGAAAATGCTGGATGTCACAATAGAAAACATCGTGAATACGTCACGAATGACAGGACTTGCGTATTGTTCGGTTTCTCTCTCTGGTTTTCGAATGAGTAGTGCTACCCCGTCCCCAACTCTAGCTGAAGCAAACCAACCTCGTTTTCTATGTCCACGACCGTCGCCGGAAAAAGTGCACGATCGCCAGCATCCTGCACTATGGCACCATGGCGATCATAACAGAGACCCATCACGCTCCTTGTATGCTCACCACTCCGGGTCGCTACAATTCCATCATAATAGAGAGACCCATCGCTACCTTCCACCAACCTCGCCGCACCACCATTAATTAGTATTCAGAAGATTGATCTCCATCTCCTTGGTGCAACTTATAATATAGAAATAGCTGAAAATGAGGGAACTGGATGTGATTAAAGAAACCGGAAAATCTAAGCCCCAGTTTACTTCCCTTCCCTTGTTTTCTATTTTCATTTCCACTAAATTCCACTTAAACTAACATACATTAGAGAAAACACAGATGCAAGATGCTTCTCCTAATCTAGTATTTTCAGAAATATTGAAAATGCCAAAAAAGTTGTTTTCATTGTTTCCAAAAATATATTCTCCCTAGCTTTTCTTCCATCTTCTCTCTATCACAATTGTTTACCAAAAAAGTCTTTCATCTTCTTGTTAGCAATATAAAATAAATGTAGATTTTAGAAAATGAAAACACAAAATGTTTTCCGAAAGTAAACAGGGTCTAAATATTCAAACAAGTTAACAAAAAATCTATACACCGAAGAATATGAAAACCGGAAACATAGTCCTTTCCAATTGACCTACTTATCACGAAAGAAAGATTCTCCGTTGGGCTTGAGTATACCAGCTACGGGGTTTCCACCAACATCTTCCTCCACTAATGCATCACTAAAACATACATGTGCAAAAAGAAAATTACAGAAAATATTCAACAAGACCTCTAATATGGCCATGAATTTGAGTAACTGTTGTGTGATAGACAAATGTAGGCACTATTATCTAAGAATTTTGAATAGAACTCTTGTATACCAAAGTAGACCATATTCCACAAGATAATTAAGACCCACCCTGTTTTCATCAATTGCATAGATCACAGGAATATACATCAGTAGGATGTCTTTAGATCCCTTAATATGAATACCAGTTGTGCTCGATGGCTATGTTGTCGTTTATGGTGGTTATTTTCGGCAGTGGAATGTAGAAAGAACAATGTGATGGTGGGTCTCTGTGAGGTTTGGGTGGGAGCGCTGTTTTAGGTTTAGCAAGCAGCAAGTGAGACGGTTACGCCAAAAAAAAATGATTAGCGCAACTTATTTTTTATTTTTAATAGTTTTTTAAAAAAAATATCCACTCCGCGTCATTCGCGACGTTCGTGAGCAAAATGGTTCGTGTCATATAGCAAAGCTGTTCGGTCAATAGTTGAGTAAAACTATATAACCAATTAACTTGGTAAACAAAAACAAAAAAAACTAGAATCTCTCGAGATGAAGCCACAATTCTAAACTGACCCTAGAGGCAAATAAATTAATGTCATTTTTTCTTTTTGTGACAAATATGTTAATGTCTCGTTATCCTAAACTGGGCAGTTGATGTTTGCACCCAAGTCCCTCACCCCCCCTTTTTAAATACGGTTAAATAAGCATGGCTTAAATATGAAATTGGTGCTCTAAAAATTTGCGAAGTTTGTTTTTAGTCCCCCAAAAAATTTGAAGGTTTTTAGTCCTCTAACTTTGAATATTTTTCCGTTAGTCCCTGTCTTTGACGCCGTTATGATTTTATCCCCTCAAAAATTTTAAAAGTTCGTTTTTAGTCCCCAAAAATTCTAAAAGTTCGTTTTTAGTTCCAAAAAATATTGCCACATAAGCGCCACAAAACGGTATCAGCGACAGGGACTAACGAAAAAATATTTTCAAATTTGGGGGACTAAAGACCTTTAAATTTTTTTTTGGGACTATAAACGAACATTACGAATTTTTAGGAGACCGGTTTCATACTTAAGCCAATAAGCATTTATCAAAAAAACATGCAGGCAAGTTAGACTATTAGAGCAGAAAAGGGAATGAATTATCATATATTATATTTTTATACTACTAAAATCAGTAAAAAAAAATTGACAGATACTCAGATTAGTAATAAGAGCTTCTTAAGATGCAAAATTAAGAAATTGTGAATTAATATTGTAGTTTATAACAACTTTCTCTCAGTAATGAGACATTTGAAATAATGTCACTACACAAAAAACTTGGATGTGCGACGAACAATCTGCGACGGTTTGTCATAACCGCCTTCGCTTGATAAATTTGACGGAAGATAGGTTAAGTCTGCGACAGTTGTGTGTATGGGTCGCAATTTTATATTAGTCTGCGGCAGTTCCAACAACATCGCCACCAACCTTCTCTCTAATTTGCATACCCTGATTAGTTTTTTTTTATTGTCACACGCATCAAAACCCAAAGGCTAAGGGCCTTCTTCTTCCACAAAAGACTATTCACTTTCCTGTATCATTTGATATATCTTCACTAGGGTTTCATGGTTATTCTCCACTACCACCACCTTCAATGCAATCTCCTTCTCCAGCAAGGAGATAGAAATTAAATTTGAAACCCTAACTACAGCTCAACCTCTCTCTTTCACACCTTCGCTATCGTCCGCTGCTAGTCTGAATCCCGTCGTGCTCCACCAGAAGCGCCAAGCCGCCATACTTTATTGCATTAAACGACGAGAGAGTTGTGGTGCTCATCACCCTTTTTTCTCCCATGGTATCGCTCTTACCCTTCTCGCCCTCACCTCCTCCTTCCTCGAGATCTCTGTCGAATCTTCCAGTTCCCCCTTCCTTTTTTGCATTAGGTACATCTCTCTCTTAAATGCTCACACTTATCCAATTCATCCATCTCTTAATTCACCTTTCAGGTTCTGTGTTTCCTTGAGTATTCTGCTCGGCATTGTCACTCTCCCTTCTATTGTTATCACAGGGATTCTCACTCGCTCAACTTCAATACGAAGGTTTTGTTCTTTCCTTCATTGCGATTTGTTTATCGTTGCTTTGCAATATATGATTCATGGTTGTTGGTTTTTTGTATTTGTTTTTGTTTTTGCTTATTACGAATTGCAACTTTGTGATGTCCAAAATTTGAATGTATATAGATTCATTGCTTAATTAGCATTTCCCATTTACATAACCTTATCTTTTTTTCTGTTTTACTTTTTATTTTGTTCTAATGTTTGTTTGCTTCCATGTTATTATTATCTTGTGACATGTTTGTGAAAATGATTGAGAGAGATGGTTTTCTTGAGTTGGGGTCGCCCCACTACTCAAGACCGAAAGACTTGCATCAATAGGTAAATAGTACATGATTTAACAAATTATGAGGAAATTAGAAGTTTGGGACCCATTTCGAAGTGCATTATTTTTTGTGGCTCTTACCTTTTCCCAAATTTACCAGGTCAAGTATTTTCAACCATGATGATAAATGTAATGGAGGTACTACTAAATCCATGTCTTCCCTTCAAGCGGATGAGGGTTCCCTAAAGATGGTTTTTTGGAAAGAGTGTTCTCTGAAATTGGAGGTATATTTATACACCACTACAAAAGTTTTTTAAATTTTGCCTTTGATTGTACGCTCGCCTTTGTTTGGGTTAAATTTTGTGAATTATATTGTTACCAGAAATGAATTCATTGATTCAAAGCTTGAATTACTGAGTTGTGTTGCAATTAGTGATTCAAAGCTTGAATAAAAAGAGTTGTTTTGCTATTATAATTAAAACTTGTTTTATATGTTTTTAAGTGTACCAAGTGCTGATAAAAAATCTAGCAGAAGTTGCCCTACCATTGTTTACAGCTAGATAGGGAAAAGGGGTGGCATTGGCTAGATATAATTTGAAAACTCAGTTTCAACATTTTAGCATGTCAGTCCCAGTGCCAACATAGAAAGAATTAAAACTTAGAAGGGTGAGTAGGAAAGCAAGTTGGCATACTTAAAAACAATATAAATTTTACCTTAAAGAAAATAATAATTCAAAGATTCTAGCAATTAACAAGCTAAGAAAATTTGGTCAAAACAAACCCCTCCCCTTCTCATGGTTGTACTTGATCTTTGCAGTTGAATTCCATGTTGTATTGTAATTAATATTATCATTGTTGTTTTCACAGCTACCATTAAACTTTGGTGTTTTTATTAATTAATTATGTTCCTTATGTAGAGTATATTATAAAACTTGATTGAAATACTTTTTATGTATTTTTCAATTGCATATTTATTTTCAATTTTGCAGATGGAAGCCACCAAACAAGCTGAGCAAAAGAATGTGAGAAGAATGATCTGGGAGGTGTTTTGAAGTTAAAATATGATTTCTGGTTTATTTGGTTTGAGATATATGATGCATATCATCAAGTTTTGATCTATTTTTGATTTGAGATATTTTCTTTCCGATAGTACATAATGCTATTCATGAAGGAAAAAAAGATGGTACTTATTGATTGATGTAGTATTCAAACTCTTAGGTACACATGTAGACATAATGAACAGATTATGTAACCAAGATTGGAAAATGTGAATACGTGTGGCCGAGTGTGCCTCTCAAGTCGCAATTTTTTTTAAAATTATTTGGTAATTTCGCGGTGGTTCTAAACCGCCACTATTTTTTTTTATAAATATTTGGTGCATTTTGTCGCGGTTCAGAACCGCCACAAATATCAAATCAACTTCAGTTCCATGTTTTGCGTCCGTTTTGACCCGCCGCAACTAATTTTCCATTTTTGCGGCCCGCCGCAGATTGCCCTCCCGGCACTTAGATCTGCGACAGGTAGCCAATTGTCGCAAAGTGAATTTAGCAGCGGTTTTAACCGTTGCCGCTTGCAATTATTACCGCCGCAAAATACCTTTTTTGTTGTAGTGTGTTAATTACTATTTGTTTTGGGGATTGGCTGCACAACCAAGTCCTTCCCCCATTTTGGACTCAGTGGGTCAGTGAAAGACCCATTATCACATTTCTCATCACCCAAGTTAGGGGTAAAATAGACATAGAACATTCGAGTCACACCCATTTTTCCCCAAACGAATTATAGATCATTCTCTAATAGAATTTCTTTCATTCCTAACAAATCACCATAGATCAACCCACGATGACATGCTTGTGACACAAGCATGAGAGGAACTTATAAATAACAATACAACCTCAACGGTGAGAGGCACATGTCAAACATCCATGCACATGTTGTTACCCTACTATTTACTTCCTGACTTGAGCGTGTGAATGTCTCTTGTAGCCTGCAAGTGCCCCCTATCCACATCAGAGGAGGAGCTCACATCATCACTCTCTGAGAGTGATCATTTAGCATTGCAGGATACTGGAAGAAAAATATTGTAGGTTCGTATCCCGGATAGAGAGGGAACAAGATCGTTCATACCCTGAATTTGACCAAGATTAAAAGGAAAAATTAGTTAAAAAATTAGAAGGCGGTTAGGTTTTTTCTTTAAAAAATGCAGCTATTTGGACACACAATCTTACTGTAGTAGAAGTCAAAGGGAAAAAAAACAATTGTTTTCTTATAAAAAGGAATAAAATGATAAACAGATATTCTATGCAGCATTGATTTACTTCTTTGACTGAAATTCATATCACTAGCACCGGAATAAACCAAAACATCAAGGCTAATTGTTGTTTGAAATGTTGTTAAAGAATCACTCATTTTTAAGGTTAATACACTTTTTTTTCAAATTTGAATAAAAATGCAGATACTTTAAAAAAGTGGTAAAAAAATAGGTGCTATCTCTCAAAGATCATGTCCCCTTGTTCCCATGTTAAAAGCAAAACTTTTTCAATACTATCTCCGTTTCAAAATAACTGACTTTTAAAGTTTTTTATAAGGATAAAAAAAGCAATAAATAACTTAGTGAGTGAAATAATTTTATTAAATTGTCGTTATTAACTATTTGTATATTAACAATTGTCATAAATACATAAAGAAGTATGATGTATTGAGAGTGATGCACATAGCATTTATTTGAGGATAAAATTGAAGAAAAAAATTAATGTTACATTAAAATTAAAATTAAATAATAAAACATTAGTCAATATGAAATTTTTTCCATTTCCCTAAAATGACAATCATTTTAAAATGGATGGAGTATGAAATAAGGCTCACATGCCCATTCGCTAACTTTGATCCTTTTAAATCATCACCTCGCATTGACTCTGTTATTTATTGGTAAACCAATACTGTAGGTTTGTATCATAGGAAAAGGGGTAAAGATTATCTCAATCGTCTTAACAAGACATGAGAGAGAGAAATAGAGAGAACTAGAGATGTATATTTATAAGAAAAACGAAAAATATAATGAGTGAACTAATGAACAAGAAAAACAAAAACAAAAAGTATAAAAAAAGTAGAGAAAAATTGTGTCGATTAGGGGGAAAAAAGGACAAAACTTAAGTCTATTACCTTATGTCAAGTCGATCATGTTGCTCTCTAAAAATATAATGCTGCTCTCTAAAAATATAATGCAATCATCAAAACTACCTCAACAAATGCATTAAAATATTGAGTAGTTGCATCTTTTAAAAAAGCTGTTTTTTGTGTGTCTATCATGTGATAAACTTAACTATTAGAACTTGACGTAAGTTTTGTTAAAAAAAAAGCATACCTCTTTAAAAAAAAATTGTCATCATAAAACACTTAATTATAATGAGCAAGCAAAAATGCAATTATGAAGAGAAAAATGTACAACTCTAATATCCAAACAAAATTTAATTACGGCATGTTTGGTATATTTTTTAAAAACATTTTTTTTATTTTTAAAAATAGATAAATAATAAATTTTGTTCTTTAATTTTTTTTTAAAAAAAGGGGTTTTACTCTTTGAAATGATTTTTCTTAAACAAACATCAATATAATATAGGAGAAGAATAGGCTGTTCTAATGACTAAACTAGATCTCTTATATTTATGCCATCTGTCCTTTTTTAAGGGTAGAAAAGTCATTTTAGCAGTAATTTCAAATTTCAAACCTAATCTCTCGCTCTCTCTCTCTGATTCTCTAACTCCCTCAGCTCCAACTCACTCATCTCTCTCACTCCCTCGCTGATACCGGTGACAGGGGAGAGAAGACAGAGCTCGAGGCCTTGAGAAGATTCACGGGAAAAAAAATGTGTTCCCTCCATCACCTCTCATCTGTTTCCCTCTTCTTCTCTCTTCATCTTTCAAATTTTTTTTTTGAAATTCAGCTTCATTCTCTTCGCATCTGTTGCTCTCTCTTTCTCATCCCCTCCTATTTCATCTCCCATTTTCATCATCTTCTTCTTCCTCTTTTTTTCCCCCCTTTCAAGTAGCTAGGCAAAATGGAGAACGACTTCGCCGTACTGAGAGAAGGCTTTCTTGAGGGCCTTGCTGTCGGAAGCAACGGTACTCAACATCTGTGGCGGCCATTGATTTTTAGAAAACTAGTAATACGGGTACTACGCGGACGGGACGCGTCATGTTATGTTGTTCTGAATAAGATATTGGTTGTATAAACTCGGACAAACAATCAACCTGCCGAGATCAACCTCAGCCTGTCGAGATGAGGATTGACTTCGACAGCTTGAGTTTGATCTCGACATGTTGAGTAAGCTCAACCTGCCGAGATCAAGCTCAACCTGTCGAGATCAGGATTGACTTCGACAGCTTGAGGACCAACACCTTGAGTTTGATCTTGATAGGTTGAGCTTGATCTCGGTTGAGCTTGATCTCGACAGCTATTGTTGGTCCTCAAGCTGTCGAAGTCAATCGTGATCTCCACAGGTTGAGCTTGATCTCGGCAGGCTGAGCTTAGGTTGAGCTTGATCTCGGTTCAGCTTGATCTCGACAGCTATCAAGTTAGATTTATTTCAACAGCTTGATTGTGATGGGTCTTGATGCTCCAATAGATAGTTGTCTTCAACCTGTCGAGTTTAAGCTCAACCTGCCGAGATCAAGCTCAACCTGTCGATATCACGATTGACGGCGACGAGGACCAACAGCTTGAGTTTGATGTTGACAGGCTGAGTTTGATCTCGGTTGTCATGCTCAACCGAGATCAAACTCAAACTGTCGAGATCAAACTGAAGCTGTTGGTCCTCAAACTGTGGAAGTCAATCCTGATCTCGACAGCTTGTGTTTGATCTCGACAGCTTGAAGACTAAACTATCTATTGGAGCATCAAGAGCCATCACAATCAAGCTGTCGAAATAAATCATGTGAATAGCTGTCGAGATCAACCTCAACCTGTCGATATCAAACACAAGTTGTTGGTCCTCAAGCTGTCGAAGTCAATCCTGATCTCGACAGGTTGAGCTTGATCTCGGCAGGTTAAGCTTACTCAACCTGTCGAGATCAAACTCAAGCTGTTGGTCCTTGATCTCGACAGCTATTGTTGGTCCTCAAGCTGTCGAAGTCAATCGTGATCTCGATAGGGTGAGCTTGATCTCGGCAGGTTGAGCTTAGGTTGAGCTTGATCTCGGTTCAGCTTGATCTCGACAGCTATCAAGTTAGATTTATTTCGACAGCTTGGTTGTGATGGGTCTTGAAAACTAGCAGAATACCCGTGCTACGCACGGGACGGGACACGTCATGTTATGTTGTTCTGAATAAGATATTGGTTGTATAAACTCGGACGAACAATCAACTGCCGAGATCAACCTCGGCTGTCGAGATGAGGATTGACTTCACAGCGGCGAGTTTGATCTCGACGGGTTGAGTAAGCTCAACTCGCCGAGATCAAGCTCAACTCGCCGAGATCGGGATTGACCCGGCTGACGAGGACCAACACCTTGAGTTTGATGTTGTGGTGAGTTTGATCTCGGTTGTCAAGCTCAACCGAGATCAAACTCAAACTGTCGAGATCAAACTGAAGCTGTTGGTCCTCAAACTGTGGAAGTCAATCCTGATCTCGACAGCTTGTGTTTGATCTCGACAGCTTGAAGACTAAACTATCTATTGGAGCATCAAGAGCCATCGCAATCAAGCTGTCGAAATAAAATCATGTGAATAGCTGTCGAGATCAAGCTCAACCTGTCGAGATCAAACACAAGCTGTTGGTCCTCAAGCTGTCGAAGTCAATCCTGATCTCGACATTTTGAGCTTGATCTCGGCAGGTTGAGCTTACTCAACCTGTCGAGATCAAACTCAAGCTGTTGGTCCTTGATCTCGACAGCTATTGTTGGTCCTCAAGCTGTCGAAGTCAATCGTGATCTCGACAGGGTGAGCTTGATCTCGGCAGGTTGATCTTAGGTTGAGCTTGATCTCGGTTCAGCTTGATCTCGACAGCTATCAAGTTAGATTTATTTCGACAGCTTGGTTGTGATGGGTCTTGATGCTCCAATAGATAGTTGTCTTCAAGCTGTCGAGTTTAAGCTCAACCTTCCGAGATCAAGCTCAACCTGTCGAGATCAAACTCAAGCTGTTGGTCCTCCAGCTGTCGAAGTCAATCCTCATCTCGACAGCCGAGCTGATCTCGGCGAGTTGAGCTTAACCTCACTTTTTTGGCAAAAAAATATATTTACATATAAAAGGAAGTAAAAAACCTGAATTCTTGGATTTTCTCTTCCTTGAAGCGGTAGGCTGTATTTCATCTTTCTCCTCATTAGTGTTATTTAAGAAGACTTTTTCTCGCGAGCTGCAAGCATTTGGACAATCTAAGGAAGTACGTTTCGAAGATCGCCAGGAAACGTAATTCCTTAGATTGAATTTGTCGGGATAGTTTAATTGCGTTGAGCACATATCAATTTTATGTAGATATTTATTATTTATAATTCATTATTTTTCTTGACTCCCGATGAGGAAAACATGCAATAGTTTTTATTGAGTTTGTAGGTATAGTTTCTTTTTCTTTGGGGACATATCAATTTTATGCATGTCTTTATTATTTACAGATATTTATTCACAATTCTAAGTCTGGCGGGAAACATGCAATGATTTAGTATAATAAGTTTATTTGTATATAACAGAGAATTTTGAATCACTGTAGTTTGAGTTCCATTATTATATTATATACAATTAATATTAAATATTAATATTGGTATAAAAAATTTTATATTCAAATATTTGTTAGACCAGAAGACATAGTATTCCATAACAATTATATAAACGTTGCGCGACCCGTGCGTATGCACGGGTATGTTACTAGTAAGCATATAAGAAAAGTACACTAAAACCTATATAAAGAGGGACCCACACACATGGCCCTCGACGATAACCTGTTATTAATGTCCCGCTTTTTCTTTTTTCTTTTTTTTTGATAAATTTATTAATGTCCCTCTCTAGCACTATTGTTCCCACCCCCACCCGATGGCCCTGGGATACCTAATCCTCATGCAAACACATAGAGCCATAGAAACAGATTTTAGACTAACCTTATACTCGTTCCGGTATAAAATATAAATAAAAAAATTATAAATTTAGACTAAATATATAAGTTTTTTGTTTATATTTTAGACTGGAAACAATATTACAACTAAGGTTTTTAATTACAATTGTACTTTAAGATTATAATTAGGTCATAATTTTATATATTATAAATAAATATAATAGACGGAAGGATAAAACTTACCTATAGTACCATAGATGTTGTAGGTGATGTTCTCCACTAAAAAAAAAATAATATGTGGATAGTTATGAGTTTTGAGATATTTATGAGTTTAAATAATTATTAGTAGTTAAGCATTTTTAAGTAAAGAATAACACCAACTGCACGTATGATACTGTATTAAGTATTTTCCTTGATGGAACTATAATTGTGCGTAGATACAATTGTTAAAGACCTTAAAAACATTAACCTTTAGACTCTATTTGGTAAAAAATATTGGATAGCGGATAAACTAGCAAATTGAATTTAAAGTATTTAGTAAAATTAGAAAGTGGCTGATAAATATAAAATGAAATTTTAATAAATGAGAGAGCGACCGTAAAGATTAATAATTTTTTATTTTATTTAATAGAGGATAAATGAAAAATTTAATTAAAATCATAAGGTGAAAATGAGAGAAAAATAATACGCTATAAGCTCAAATACTATTTCAAGTAGCATATAAAATAACGCTATAAACTAGTTGTTACCAAACATCTGCTACAAGATTATCCACTATAAACTAGTGTTTTCGCCACATTTTATAACCATGATTTTAATACAATACCATACAACCAACCTCACAATTCACATTTCAATGTACCGAAACCAAATCTCCCTCTCCCTCCCTCTCCCTCTCCCCCTCCCTCTCCCCCTCCCCCCACCAAAAACAAATAATCTACTAATCTACTACTATTTAACAAAAAACGATTCCTAAATTAATAAATTTGTACTATTATTACTTTTTGTTGTCTTCCACATCACATCAAAGCCTCTTTGAGTACCCCACACCAATCCCCCCCCCCCCCAAAAAAAAAAAGCCTCTTTTATACCTGCGAGAAAACCTCTTCTCTCGCAATCCACCCAAACACGATACGATACACCGCTCTTCTTCTTCTTCTCTCATACTTTGGATTCACACAATCACAGAATAAAAAACAGAGATAGAGAGAGGGAGAGAGAGATGGGTTTGCAAAACCAGTTAAACGACGTGTCGTCGGGTTCGATTCCACTGCTCGTGATTGCGCACATCGCCACCTGCGTCAACTACCTCCGCTCCTTGCTCCTCGCTCTTCTCCAATCCGTAGGTCTCTCCAGGTTCCACACCGACCAGATCGTCGACGACCACTTCTTAGCCGCCGTCGGATCGGGCCTCGCCGGCCTCATCATGCTCTCCGATCAGCTCACCCTGAACAACCAATTGTTTTACACACACGACGACGCCGGTGCCGCAGACGACCGCGGCTGCGTGGTGTGCCAAAGCACCTTCAGGGACGGGGACCACGTTCGTATGCTGCCCTGCCGTCACATCTTCCACCGCCGCTGCTTCGATGGCTGGCTCCACCATTACAAGTTCAACTGCCCTCTCTGCCGCTCTCCCCTCTTCTCAGACGAGCGCGTGGCTCTCACCGAGCGCCGCGTCGGTCGCCAACTCGTCTCCTGGTTCTCCCTCCGCTGATGCAACGTCGTTTCGTCTCTCTCAATCACTTCATCACCCCCAATCCCAATTTTACCCCTTTACACTTTTTTACCCCGTCGAGGTTTTCATTTTTTTTCCTTTTCTTTTTTCTAGTATAAGGTTTTTATTTTTCCCCCCCTTTTCATAGGGTAGTAGGCTAAATTTATATTTTATTTTTTTCCTTTTTTTCACAGTATTGAGTTTTTTTTATTCCGAAGGTATTTTTGAAGGGATATCTGCTGTCTGGTCTGAGAATCCCTTTTTTGGGCTGCTGTAAATTTTGGACTCCTTTGTGTTTATGGATAATAATTGGAGACGTTAGCAAGTTTATGCAAAAAAATTTCCATAATAGAATATATTAGACTTTCTTTTTTCGGTTAGGTAAAATAAAATTCAAGCGCTGAGAAAAGGTTACACACTTCGCTACTCAATAAGTCAATATTATTACCAGCTATTATCAAAAAAAAAAAAACACTATTTCCAGCTATTGCCAAAAAAAAAAACTGAAATTAAATAAAAAACGTTAAAGGACTGTTGGAAGTAAAATAATTACATTGGTAATTTGGGGAGGAGATTCTCTCCCGTTATTTTTTTCCACTTGAATCTTGATCCTTGCATAAAAAAAAAAGTGTAAGGGGTTAAAATGTTGGAAATGGGAGAAATTAAGCGTTTAATGGCGGGGATTCTCCCATTGGAGAAAACTAAAGGAATTCCCATAGGAAGAAGGAATCCATTCTCGGTAATTTGGTAATATATATCTAAACCGGAAGTAAGCTACGCCGAGCAAGACTTTGGTTAAATAGTTTTGATATGTTCAAAAAAGTTTAAGGCTTAAGTCTGACTTATTATTTGTTATTTTTTTATTTGAGTTTAACCCGACTTTTTTGAAAACTTGATTTGGTTTGTTAATCTGTATAAGGCTTGTTATCTAATTTATGTCTAAATAAGTTAAAGAATTAATAGTCTAACAAGAATAAATTTTATGCAAGATAAACTATAAATTATAAAAAACAAACAACTACTGTTGGAAGTAATTCAAACAAAATAGAGTTAGCTAGTGTTAGTTAAGAGTTTTTTTTTTGGGTCAATAAGAGTTTGTTGAGTTTGTTAATTAGTAGTTAAAGTATGGCCTTTGTATTGGGCCTAATGTGGTCAAACTTGTGGCCTATTAGTGTGTGTATATAAACTTGTCTTTAGTTCAATAAAATTTAGTGCTTTCATATTATTCATTCTTTTTCTCTCCTTTCTCTCTGATTCAATGTGTGAGTGCGTGATTAATTCATTGTGAGAACCAAGGAACTTTTGTTCCAACAAATGGCATCTAGAGCTATAACGATATTGGGAAAGTGTGTGTCTTTGGAGATAGAGAGCATCAGTGAGGATCTTTCTGTCCTTCTACCGGTTCTTGATGGCAAGAACTTCCACCATTGGGTTGTGAAGATGAGTGTGATCTTTAATTTCCATGAGGTGCTGGAAATTGTGGAAGAATGGATCCTAGAAAGTGCTTCCAAAGAGAAAGACTGTTTGACTCTCTCCATCATTCAACAGTGTGTGAACTCTGAAGATCTTGAGCTTATTAATGCTGCCAAGAATGCTAAAGAGGCATGGGAAATGTTGCAGCAAACCTATCAAGGTACTGCAAACACAGAGTGACAAGGATACAGACAGTGATGCCAAAGACGAGCACAGTCAGCGAGCTGTAACCAGCAAGCGTAGGGATGTGGTTGAAAGTGGATCTGAGAGTGTTGGTGGAAGACGACTTGTCTTGCAACCTCGTTCAAGGTCTGTGTGTAATGAAAATCAAAGAAATGATGTTGTTGATTTTGGGAATGTAGAAAAACCTAAGGGTTCAAACTCTTTTGGAGAGGTAAGACCAAGCGAGCAGGTTTTGGTGAAGAAAGAAAATGAAGAGGTAAAGATAGAGAGCGAAGGCAAAGTTGGTCACGACGGCGATTCACGCAGATCCGGTGGAGTTGCTCGCGGCGGTGTGAGGCGGTTGGCGACGAGGAAAGCGAAAGAGAAGCCGAAAGCAAAGGCAAGAGAGCACGAACAAGTCGGTGAAGTAAACGACAATCTGGATGGCGCTTCCACGTCGTCGCTCATGTTTAGCAGCGATGATGATGATGATGAGGAAGCGAACCAAGATCTGAGCGTCAAGATCGTCGAAAAGGTCCTGTGAATTCATGCAGGGAAGCTCGTCCAAGACGACGCCGTTTCAGATGGGCCGAGCGGGATCGCTGCCTTGGGATTAATAAAGGAGGAGACAACGATGAAGTGGTGTGGTGTGGTGTGCACTGAAGCTTCGAGAACGCAGATTGAAGAGAGACGAGTCGCCATTGTGTGTGTCGCGGTGGAGAAGATGCAGGAAACTAGGTCAATGTGCTGGCCTCGCGTGGTTGAGTCTGTGAAGGAAGAAAGGGTTTGGAAATTTTTGGAAGCAAGGTTCCACTCGAGCGAAGCAGAGGATAAATCCATTGACTTGGGTCAAGTGCTAACCCTAATGGGCCTAGCCCAATTCAGGTTCAAGAGAACATTTTTTGGCCTCAAAGTCAAAGCAGGAGATATGTTGGAAGCTTGAAAGTGAGCTTGATGTGGGCTATGTGATGTGCAAAACAATTTTTGGGTTGGGTCCCATAGATCAATTGGGTCAATTTTAATTTGTCTTGTTGACCCATTGAATCAAGTCCAATTCTGGAAAAATTTGAAGTGGGATCCAGGAGGTGATGCTCAAGTGGAAATGTGCTGGGTACTAGTAATTGTGTACTAGTAATTAAATATGTGTTGTATCTGTTGTTAATGTGTACATTATAAAAATGTAATTTAGTGAATAAATTTTGTGTAATTAGGATGTTTGAATTACATGGGAGTGTTGGAAGTAATTCAAACAAAATAGAGTTAGTTAGTGTTAGTTAAGAGTTTGTTGAGTTTGTTAATTAGTAGTTAAAGTGTGGGCTTTGTATTGGGCCTAATATGGTCAAACTTGTGGCCTATTGGTGTGTGTATATAAACTTGTCTTTAGCTCAATAAAATTTAGTACTTTCATATTATTCATTCTTTTTCTCTCCTCTCTCTCAGATTCAATATGTGAGTGTGTGATTGATTCATTGTAGAATCAAGGAACTTTTGTTCCGAAAACTACTACCTAAGAGCTTGAAACATAAGGGTGAAAATAAACCTACAATAAGTTTTCTAAGATTGAGACCGTCTTACTTATTCATGTATTTTATGTAGGTTAATATGTTTAAATCTTCGTAAGCATAAATAAATATACAATTTTAACAAATTATGATAATAACAATAAAAATATATTATTTTGTTTATATTTATTTTATTTAAATATATTAGTCTGTTAGGTCTGAAAGATTTTTTATATGACCTTGACTTTTTAAGCTAAATATACTTTTCAAAAAGTCTTAATATTCTCTATTTAAAAATAAGTTTGATTTGACTTGAGTTTGATATAGGCAGCCATTGACCTCTCTTACGGTCTCCTACACTGGTAAAGTTTTTTTTTTTTTTTTTCTGGACAAAACGCTAATAAAGTTTTTCTTGACAAAAAAAGGGTACTAAAAGTTTTTTTTGTCAAAAATAATTCAACGTTACTAAAAGTGATAGAGTCCTTTTTGGGATAATACTCAATTTGGTTCTTGAAGTTTGTCAATTATATCAACTTGGTCCCTAATTTTATCAAAATTACTAAATAGTCCCAGAAATTTGAAAACGTGTATTAGTTACGTCTCTCTGTCAATTTAGTAGAGACCAAATTGACATTAAGTTATAAATCACAGGGACCTGTTTGCTAATAAGTGATTAAATTGAAGGACTATTTTGGAATCTGTTAACAGAAAAAACTGACAGAGGGACGTAACTGATACACGTTTTCAAATTCCATGGACTACTTAATAATTTCGATAAAGTTAGGGATCAAGTTGATACAAGTGACAAACTTCAAGGATAAAATTGGGTATTATCCCGTCCTTTTTGTCACCAGTCACTTTTATCATGACGTGAATAACATGTTTTTTTAATATATTCTTCAATTTCATTATTGATTTTTTAAAAATATCAATTTATAAAGTAATTAAATCGTTTTATACAAAAAGGGAAAATAGAAAATTTAAACAACATTAAAAAATAGTGTTAGCGTTTCTCTTAATTTTATGGTTATAATTAAAATTAGACATTGTTCCGGACTTCCGGTTCGGAGAAAAAGAGCTTATTACGAACTAAATAACATGCGATATTCTTGTATATTTTACAACTATTTTTTTTTTTTGACAAGTACAACTATTTTTTGTGATCCTTTAAATTGAACTCAAAATTAGATGGGAAAATGCCCGGTAGGTTATCTGTTTCTTCTGCTGTGCACCAAAGAGTGAAATCAGGGTATTAATGGCCGTGATCAACCACTCGTGAATATAATTCTAAATTTACACTAAAAGTTTTAAATATCATTTTTCTACTTAATACTAGTATATTTACCCGTGTTCGCACGGTTATCTGTATGGGTTGTAAATATATTCACCATGCAAGATTAAATTTGAAGTTTTTTTTTCAAAAGAAAAATTATTAGTAGATTTTTTTTAAATATTGTAGATAATTCATTATACATATACTTCAATTCAAAATATAACAAATAAAACAGAAAATATCTGTTCTATTTTCTTTATATTTAGAGATGGTTTCTCAACTTTGAGTTTCAAAAAAAAAATATAAAGCACATAATTGAATGATTTATCTAAATTACAGTAAGATAAATTCGAAATAAGTAATATGAAAAAGAGATAATCAATTATCTATGCTCGACAACAAATTAATCCTAAAATAAATTTTGGTTTTTCTCGTGTATAGTATCGATGCTTTAAGAAGGAAAAAATAAAAATACATATTGATCTAGCATTTATTATAATTATAATTAAACATAAACAATCATGTGAATACTAAAATTCTGAAAATACTTATATTTCAATGGAATGCTAGAAATTTTTAAATTTTAATAATACGTAAGAGATAAAATATACAAATTATGAAAAAAATGAAATTTAACATTATATAGTTATGATTTTTAAATTACATTTATTGTATGCATAGTAAAATTAATCATTCATGAAAAGTTATAAAATTAAAAGTAAGCAAATTTGTATGGTAAAATAACGATGAATAGTGTTAGTAAAAAAAATAATGATGAATAGTTACTGATAATTGATATAATTAATAAATAAAAATAGATAAGTCATTTACGAAAATATATTAATGATTTACACTGCAAAATTATTGTTTGACATGAGGTAATATTTGTTGCTATAATTAAAACAATAGCTACAAAACAAAAGAAATTAAAATTGGTTTAGGTAAAAAAAATTAATGATTCTTATATTGTCACATGACTTAAATAATATTTTGAGGGTGACAAAGGTGAAGATATGAGAATTAATTAATTGATATACTTTAATTTATTACATTTTAGATTTGAATTTGATTTAATTCAAAATTGATTGAATGATAAAAGTCTAGATATAAACATTAATTGAATGATATGTCTTAATTAATGAAATATCATGAATTAAAAAATAAAAAAATAAAATATTTTATATTTTGGAGGGAAAAGAATAAATGTGGCGCTGCCACGTAGCATGAATCTAAGTGACAAAATTTTATTTTATATAATATAGTAAATTATTTTCAATTTTCAATTAATAATGACACTGTTTTCATATAGAATTTTTTTGGGGTGAAATCATATAGAAATTATTTGTACTCTAATACAAATGAGGGAACTAGAAAGGTAGTACAATCATTTGGATTTTCGTGGGACAGAGGATATGCAGGGCAAGTGAAAAGGGAGGAAGAAAATGTAGTAATATGTATATCACGACTAATGCTTCATTTGGATACACGAAGAAATTGAGAGGTTGAGAGGAAAAATAAGGAGGATGGATTATATTAATTCTTTGGATGAAGAGTAAATGAAGATAAACAACAATGAAAAATATTCTCCTTTGGTTGGATACAAAAGTCAGAAAAGGGAAAGAAAAAAAAATAGTTAGCATTTATGCAAAGATATTAATGTCCACTTGGCTTCAGTTCTCCCCTCTTTCCCTCGCCATTTCTTCCCAACAATAATAACCTCAACGGAGCCATCCAGGCGTTCGACAAAAGGCCCGATCAAAGTATGAATGATTTGACAAGGCTCTTCTGAGAAAAGCTTCCAGTGCCCCTCACTTTCATTTGCGGAACTTGTAGACTAATTGTTTATCTTATTATTATAAGATTATAATTATAACGTAATGTAATTAAATATAAATAATTTTTTTTGAGAAATTTAAAAATTATCATAATAAGTATTACGATGGGTAAAAAAAAAATAAGTGGTCCATCAAATACTCTGGACCATGCTGTAACCAACCTGAGTTTAATATCATGAGCAACAATAATGGTCCAGACTCCAGATTGTGAAGTGTGGAGAAATACAGGACCGTTCAGCCTCCCTTGTTTTTTGTCCTAGCTGTTTATGTCTCTACAAAATAAAGGAGGCTGCCGCCATATGGAAACAAAAACAAAAGGGTAGTTGCCAAATTCTCAAATCTCAAAACTAGAGATCTTTCGTTATACATGCATGTTTTGCTTTCATATATATAAAATAAAATTCAATTTATTTACAGAATTATCAAAATTTTACGTTTTGCTGATGAAAATTTAAATTTAAATTACGAAAGTTTTCTTTGAAACAACCTTAGACAAGAAGACAAGATGTTTCATGGCTACGTAGAAGAAGACCACCGACAAAAATTTCCAACTTGAACGATTTTTTTTTTTAATATTAGAAAGGTATTATAGATAAGGAAAAAACTTAGATCAAGTTCAAATTATCAAGTTCGTCTTTTTTTTAACTGATAAAAGTAACAAAAAAAACTGTCATTAACAGTCATACCATGTTTCAAGAGGCTGACAAAAAAAAATACCATGTTTCAAGGGGCAGATGAAGTCAAACTGTTTCATAAATATCTGTGTATATTTAATAAAGAACATGATAAAATTGATCAATAGAGCTTGATATAAGTTATGTCCTCTAGATAATTCACCTGAGAAATTCGTATATTAATAGCATTGGTAGCATTTGTTTCTGCGCCATTCGGATTAAAATTCTCGATTTATTAGTGTGTGTTTGTTTATACGTTGAAGCACGTTCCATACTTCCAAAAGATTACTAGTAATATGAAAGGAGAAATTCCTATGGTTTGAGTTAACACGTGTTTGTGTGCAAAAAATGTAAAAATAAACACAGAATTGGTTGTTAGTACAAGACTGGATTCAAATGTTCTCTTACAGATTTCTCTCTACATCCCCTACCTCTTCCCTGTCTATCTCTTAATTCTTCTTTCTCTCTCTATAACTTTTTTATTTTTCTTCCACACCCTCTCTCCACTTTCTCTCTCTGTAACTTGATCCTTGTGTTTCAAAATAAATACAACGATTGCGATATTTGAACAGTTTGGTCGCATTATTGGATCTCCAACACAAAATGCTTCCTTATACCGTCACTTTCATAGTTCTGTTGTCTGCGTCATTTTTGAATGGACCCAATGGTTGCTTAAGCCAGCGTTCTGCAACTTTCCTAGAAGTAATGGTCTTTCTTAGAAACAATCCACCAATTTTCTCTAATTGCACATTTCAAAATTGTTAGTAATTAAATTTGGTCAAATTTTTATTTTCATTCCCATCCATCGTGCTTACCAAACAAAGGAGTTTGTTGCCTAACAAAATTCAAAAAGATGAGATATCAAACCTTCAACGCCCCTGAGTTCTTGTGATCATTGATATCAATCATTTAGACAATGTTGCAGAATTGTCGATCATTGTAGTTCTTTTGAGACTTTAAGTGTGTGTTCAGTTTTGCGGTGGCGAAAATTGATTTTGTAAAATTGATTTTAGATAAAAGTGAGTTGAATAATAAATTTGTGAGTAAAAATCACTTTTGGAAGTAAAAGCTACAAATCTTAGCTTCAAGTTAGAATTAATTCTAGAGATAAAATCAATTCTACTCTAGAGCAACTAAACATGACAAAATCAATTTTTAGTATCTGGAATTCCTTTTGACTCTTCCAAAAGTGAAACCAAACATATGGTTATGAAAAGTGACAAGAGTGAATTACTTCATGTGGGTTTTAATTGTCCGAAATGACTCTCAATTACACTCAATTCTTCTTTTGAACGGTCTACCGAGTTAAAACTCAAGAATCATTTCCCATTTTACTTGTTTCTTGTCTTCCTAGAAAGCTTTTCTATGCAACCAATTGTTGACATCTCTCTCTTGTATGTCTATGCGCGTGTGTATGTATATGAGAAAAGATTAATTGATACTAGATATCAAAATTCTACATGTGCACCATTTAATTACTTTTATAGATCATGCAAAATTAATTAATTTAACCATTGACTCATATAATACTATCTTGGTGATCACGCATATCAAATTTAAGATAATTTATATATTGTAGACAATTTTATATACAAACTGAAATACAAGTAAACACAAGGGAGATTGAATTGTGTTTTAAAAACTTTTCGGTTTTATAAAACACTGTCTGATGGAAGTATGTAATATTGAACTACTAAGAGTGTATGTAATGCTTTGCTTCGCAAAACAATGATCAGACACAACCAGGTTTGTGTATAAATGTTTTGCTAAAAAACAATCCTCTGGTTGGTGGATAAACACAATAATGAAAGAGTATAAAGAGATAGAGCAAGAGAGAGGGGGGGGGGAGAGGGGGAGAGAAAGAATAACACAATGGCTTATACAGATTCATTTGTAACTGAAAAATACTTCTGTCATTTCACTCGAAGAATTCACTAACTCAACTGGTTACAATTACTATCAGAACTTTGTGGTCAACTGACCGTTTTAATAACATTATGGTTAAAAAGCCTCTGCTGAAACATTCTATAATTTTCTAACGACTCATTAACGAGTACTTTGAGGGCATAAATATAAAATGAAAGTATTTTATTAAAAACTACAATATTCAATATATTAATAATTTTAAAAACTATGTTTTTTCAATAAAAAAATTTAGTTCTAATTACTCAACTAGTGGTACAAGTGTACAAGATTTGTCTTTTATAGATAACACCACACTTTTCCTTTGTGCGTCACCTATGTTTTACTCTCCACACTAAAATATCTAAAGATCAAAAGTGAAAAAGTGTTCTTAACTGTTTAAAATTTAGTGGGTTCTATGGTGGACAAGTGAAACATGTGGTTTAGATAGACCAGTACATGAAAATTCATCTGAAACTCCAAGGATTACCAATGTGCCCCTGGAAGTAGAAGCACTTGGCCCCCTTGTCATTATGTCTGAAATGGTGACCTGATTGATATCCATTTAACAAAAATATGAGATAACGTATTTAAGCAAATTAAAACTTTGTTTTCTCACATTATTGTCAAACGGACACCGATTAGGTCCACCGTAAGTGAAACACGTGGTTCACGTGGACCCATACAAGAAAAATCACTCGAAGCTCCAACAACGACTAACGTCACCCCCGAAAGTAGAAGCTCATGGTCTCCCTAGTCATTATGGTCGAAACAGTGATTTAATCCGTGTCTGTTTGACAAAAATATGAGATAATGTATTTAAGTGCCTCGAAATTTCATTTTCTCATATTTTTGTCAAACAGACACTGATCAGGTTGCCGTTTCAGCCGTGATGACTAAGGGGACCATAAGTTTCTACTTTTGGGTGGCGCCGTCAGTCGTTGTTGGATTTTCGAGTGATTTTCATTACTAGTACACATGAATCACATGTTTCACTTGTCCAACGTAGAACCCACCTTAAAATCTATATAAAAATCCAACGTGTTATCTAAGATAATCTATCTTCATTTTGTAATGAGGCTCTCCGTGATGGAAGTTTGAATGGACCAAAATGGGTAATGGTGGTGGGAAAAATCAACCTAACACTCACCACACTTTTTTTTGAAAGTAACATACTCATTGCATTTCATTTAAAATAAATTTCTCAATACAGGTTGGTACTATGTCAAAAACCTGGTGACTAGCATAGAATTTTGCCGCTCTCGCAAGCATGTGAGCCACAAAATTTACTTGTTTCCTAACGAAACTAACCTCACAGCTTCTTTTAGTAGCTAACCTAACACTCACCACACTTAACACATCTTGGCTGTTCAATGGAGATGCCTATATTTTGACTTCATGAAATCGAGTTTAAAATATAAATTCGAAATATAAGCTGTTTGATCTTCATCCAACAACCGAAGTCTATTGACTACATTGATAATAGAGTTGTTGACTTCATCAAGTCCAAACTTTAATCCCAAATAAATATCACTTTAATAGGCACGTTTGTTGATAGACGAATCAAGTACTTATTCAAAAAATCGTTTAACACATTTAAATGACACATATTTTTTTTTTGACAGAATTAAATGACGCATATTAGATGTATAGAATTTTGTTATTAAAATTGGGGGGTATATATACATTAGTCAGGTTTTATCATGGGATAAAATAAATTCTTAACTGTAACAAAAAAAAATTCTGAATTAACCATAACTATATTTAATTTATTGGTTGTTCACAAAACAAACTAATTGATTGGTTTTGTGTGGTTTAGATGTTTTAAAATTCTTCAACAAACCCAAAATAAATCACACTAATTAAAATCAAATTGATTTAGTTTGGTTCATTAGATTAAAATAAAAATAAATTATTAATTTTAATTTTTATTCTTACATATTATCTTTTTATATAAAATAATAAATATTTTTTTTATATCAAAACTGTATTTTCTAATCAAGTCCCTGAGAACAAAGAGTCTACAAGTGTATAAGGTTCGGTAAGTGAAGGAAGTTCCTCAATCTAAAAACTTTTGGGCTTACCTAAAGCAAACTGGGCCAAGTAATGGGCCAATTTGTTGACATTTCTGAGAACATGGGATAGGCTACAGCTATTGAAGTGGGCCAAAACTTTTACACATTGTTGAGCCAATTGACCCAATATGAATTGGGGTAACACTTGTTTTTGATAGCTTCGATGACATTCAACACATCCGCTTCTAGCAGAATTTGGAGGACACAATAATCACGAGCAAAGTTCAACCCTAAAAATACACTCATGGCTTCTGCCGTGCAAGGATTGTCAAACCCCAACATAGCGTGTGTTTGGTTTTGCGGTGACGAGAATTGATTTTGACAGAATTAATTTTGTGGAATTGATTTTGGTTAAAAGTGAGTTGAACATATCGTGATTTCTGTTTGGATAGGTATACATAAAAGTGATTTTAATAAATAAATATTGTTTGGATAATTTTGATCAAAATTGATTTTGGGTGTATAATGACCAAAATGGGTTTGAATGTTGATATATGTATACTTATTTTTTTGATAAATCATATGTATAGAATTCTTTTTTATTTATATATTCATCTGTTTTTGATAAATAATGTTTTTACTTTATGCTAGTTTTTTTGGATCAAATACTTTAAAATAAAGATTAAGGCTAAACATCCTAACAGTGTACCAAAAAAAAAAAGTAACGTCCTAACAGTGTTCACAATTTGACAAAATGCTTTTCTTTTGGTCAAGTAATTTGTCAAAAGGCTAAACGTCTCCTATACTGAAGCCCAACCCATTACATTGAAGCTCAAACTGTAGTCTCTTCTCTAACCTAAGGCTAGCGAAATAGTAACAAACGTTGTTATCCATCCAAAAAAAAAAACGCAGAAAGCCAGAAAACCCTTTTTCTTTGTTTTCGAATACTAAAAACTCGAGACTCCAAATTTGTGGGCACCATGGGCATTGAAGGAATAGATGGAAGAAAAGCAAATGTCCACCGACAATAAATTTCAGAATCGATTTGTTGTTGCTGTGAAAGCTACGATTTCTAGCTTCAGGTAGAATTGAGTTTGGGAACAAAAATTGATTTCTCTGCAAACACCCAAACACTTTCACAAAAGAGAGAACTCACGTTTGGAGCTGATGAATGCGCGTCCACCCCTTCTCAACGCAGAACCAAACAGACTGATAGTCCAAGTCACTGAGACACCCCGTAGAGACATGATGTCACATTTCAAACATCACATATATTAAAAAACACATTTATCTATTTATCAATAACAACTACATCAAGTCTTTAAGAGTGCACAGACTCAGTATTTATAATAAAGTAATAAAGACCTAACCCACTAATCGTGGTACTACTACACAAAACTTATGTGTAAGGCAGTATTCTTTTTTCCCCCAGATTGTAAGCTAGTCGTTAGCATTTATCAAACGGAAATTATGTATATGGTGCATATTAGTGGGATTTTTATAGAATATTTTGGGAATATACACCACTAATATGAACAAAAAAATGTTACATTTTACCCGTGAGATAATTTTTATTTTAATTATTTATTAATCACACTATACAATTGGCTGAAAATATATATAAAAAAATGTACAATAGTGATTCCTGCAAATTGTGAAAATTAAAATCATCACTTCATCATCATCAGTTTTCAAATCTAAATAAATAAACCGCGAAGAGTGGTAAAAGAAAAAGAAGGAGCGAAACCGCGCAACACCAAGTGGAATTGGCCCTTTGGCGCGCAGTGAAATGAAAGGCATCTCAGCCATCCGTCATCCACAGGGTCCTCAAATGCTTTTCAGCCAACTCATCGATCCGCGGTAGAGGCAAAAGAAGATCGCGACCGTCTGTTGTCATGTTTTTCAAGGAATGTACTTTAACGGATAAAGGAGTGCCACGTCATTGATCCGCGCAAAACCCTTGGGGCCAATAAGAACGTGAAGTCCCCTTCCTATATAACTAACTTCAGGCACCAGTATCAGTACTCAATTCCAACCATCTTCGCTTCAGCAATTCGATTCTCAGTTTAAAACCCTAATTTTTTTTTTCCGGAGTAGCAAATTCCCAAATCGTGATGGCACCAAAGGCAGAGAAGAAGCCCGCGGAGAAGAAGCCCGCAGAGGAGAAGAAGTCGACGGTGGCGGAGAAAGCCCCTCCAGCGGAGAAGAAGCCGAAGGCCGGGAAGAAGCTTCCAAAGGAGGGAGGTGCCGCCGGTGACAAGAAGAAGAAGAGGAGCAAGAAGAGCGTGGAGACATACAAGATCTACATCTTCAAGGTTTTGAAGCAAGTTCACCCTGACATCGGTATCTCCAGCAAGGCCATGGGAATCATGAACAGTTTCATAAACGACATATTCGAGAAGCTCGCTCAGGAATCATCGAGGCTCGCTCGCTACAACAAGAAGCCAACTATCACTTCCAGGGAGATCCAGACCGCGGTCAGGCTCGTGCTGCCCGGAGAATTGGCCAAACACGCTGTCTCCGAGGGTACCAAAGCTGTTACCAAGTTTACCAGTTCTTGAACGTTAAACGATTTTCTTGCCTTTTTATTGGGCTCATGTTTACTGGGTTGTTAGTTGTTACATTCTCCGTGAATGTTATAGGTATCCATTATTATCCTTTTGAATTAGTAGGGTTTTTTTTTTATATATATAATTGTAACCGAAGAAATGGGATCTCCTCGATCCTTTTGTGTAGGAAATCATGAAATTAATGATATAGGACCTTAAATTGTTGCAGTGGTACATTAGTTAGTTGTTTGATGTAATAGCATATGCTTGAACTCAACTCAAGTTGCTTCCAGTACCTTGTTGTGAGTTGTGCGCAAGTCAGTAGTTCTTTCAGAAATTGTTGCGTCTTTTCCAATTACGTTTGTTGGCTTCGTCTTAGCTTTGGTGGTGGTATGGCTTACATAGCATTGACACGGGTTCTATGTCTGGTATCACTACTTGTATAGAGGGAATTCAATAAATCGTGCCCTTAAAAATTATAAAACCCGTGTCATGATTGCATCGGAAGGGGATGCCATCTGTGGCTCGCCTAGATGGGTCAGCTGTTCGGATAAAAAAACTATGTTATGTCTTTACATGTTATGGCTCTGTTGACTATGTGATTATTTCAATTACCATAATATATTTCGCTAATCAGATGATTCATTTGTACAGCTTTGATGATGTGTGTTTGTTCTTTTAATGCCCTTTTATCCTTTTGTGGTCATTTTATAAATTATGTATTCTTCATTTTTCATTATAATTAAGCAGGATTGGGATCTAGAAAAGAAACCGGAAGATCACTTGCAATGGTGAGTCTGAATCTGCCATTTTTTAAGGTCTGGCTTATTTTTTAAGGTTTTGTTAGTTTATATGTTGATTTGGTTAGCTTTTGAATCCAATAATAATAATTTGTATAAAATACTCGCATATGAGATTTAAGTCTATAATTTGTCCATCATGAAATAACTAAATGGTGAAATAACAATATTTTAAATAAGATCTTTGCGGAATGATCCGAAGACTGTGAAGATATGTAGTGACTTCTCCTGTCAGCTCAATTATCATTCCAGTTTTGATTTTTAAGTTTGTCTACTTCTCAATTGAGTATCTAATAGCTTACCCCTACACAACCTTTGATTGCATGTGGAATTGTCTGTGTTGAAAAAGAAGATTTTGGATGAAGAATTTTAAATCGGATTTTCACTGCAGGTGTGGAGGGAAAAGATAAGTGAGGATGAAGTTTCTTCTGGAACATGCGCTTGGATGCTGTAAGGTATCTGTTTTCTTTGCATTTTAAGAATGATATATTATTATTATATTTATTTTGAAAAGAAAAACTATGTGAAAAACTCATTCCTAAATCAGCTTATATTTTAGTTATATTTTTGCTATTAACTTACTCTAAACTTCAAATATGCTATGCTTAATCATATTTATATAGAAAAAGTTTCTTTGGGTGTGAATTTGTTGGAAGTTGAATGTTTTTTTCATGTTCAGCATTCATTTTTTGTCCCCTCACAATTTTAATTCAAGCTTTGACATTTACTAATCGGAATATTCCCCCATCTTTTCCTATTTTTATTTTCAGTCACAGAGGAGCTGCCATTGTAGTAGGGTCTGGTGTGGTTTTGCTTTATCCTCCTGCAGGGCTTGCTTGCCATATGGCCGTTGGTTGTATATATATGTGGAAAATTTGGAAGGTGTTGTTCAGGTAGCATGCTTGATGCTCCATATATTTCACAAACATTTATTGTGGTATGCTTATCTACTACATCTCTATAAAATCTCATGATGTTACCTTCTACTGTACTATATAATATAACAAATTGTTATGTGTTCTTCCAACCTTTCCTGCTCCAATCCGGAGAAAAAAGAATGTCTCTCTCTTTCCATTTCATTCAGTTAGCTATAATTAATTTGCTAGAATAAGTAAAAATAATAGAATATTTTTGGAACTGGATTTTCTAGTGTTATTTGTTGCCAGGGAGTGATTATGTACCAAAGGATTGTTGTGACAGCTGTTTGAATGGGTTAGCATCAGCTCAGTGAAAAGCAAAGAGAACCATGATCGACTTGGAAGAAAAGCTAGAGTAGTTTGGTATGTAGATCTTCATCTGAAGTTTGCTAAAGCAGTGACTCTTAGATCTTTATAGTTATTGAGACTCATTATGTCACTCTTTTCACTTAATTAATTTGTATTGAGACTCGTCACCCCGCCTCTTTCTTGAATCTTTACAAGAGAGATGGTGAAGTAACTAAGAATATTTTGGTAGCATGCAACAGATTTTTTGGAATGAGTCTTATAAAATGGAACAACTAAATTTATCAAAAAATTCCTATATCAAGGGACTGCAAGTACATCACATCAACATCTCTATCTCCATTTGCTAATCTCAGGTGAGTCTCATTATTGATCATGTTTGTTCCTTCTTGAGTTGGATCGCATGAAATTTGTATTTTCCCCCCAAAATTACCTAGACTTATTATCTTACTCTTTCCACCTAATTGATTATCTACCTAATTAATTTGTATTGAGTCTCATCACCTTATCTCTTTTCCTAATCCTCACAAGAGAGATGGTGAAGTAACTAAGAGTATTTTGGTAACAAAATATTAATGCAATAAACAATTTGAAACGAGTCCTAGAGACAAATAAAATTATCAAAAAGTTCCTATATCAAAGATGGAGAAGTACATTACTGGTATGTTTGTTTGAGGGTGGAAGCGTGAGAGAGACTGAGGGACGAGAGAGATTGGGGAGAAGTGGACTACTTCTCCTATTTGGTTGCAAGAGAAATTGGGGAGAGAGAGAGAGCAAATTAGTGGGTCCCACCCACTTTTTTGTTTCTCTTCAATATTGAAGAGAAAGGCAACGCAACTTTTATTTTTTTTTACTTTTCCAATTCTATCCCTATTCTCTTATTATATCTCAAATTATTTAAATTCTTAGTCAAGGATATTGACGTCTTTTCAAAAATAATCAACACTTATCTCTTTTCTTTTTCTCTTCTCTTTCTCATAAACCAAACAATACCACAAATCTACTCTATTTCTCACCTATTTCTCTCTTTCTACACTCTCTCTCACTTATTTCTCTCTTCACAACTTCTCTTCTGAACCAAACACACCATACATCAGCATCTCTATCTCCATTTGTTAATTTCAAGTAGGTCTCATTATTGATCATTTTTGTTCCTTCTTGTGTTGAGTCACCTTAAATTCTTTATTTTTTTTAATAATGTGGGCAACAATTAAATTTTGACCAGTCTTATTCAAAACTAATCAGTCACTTAAATACTGTTTGTCAACAAAAATACTAGCAGCACATTTTCTAGCACATTTTTTTTTTGGGTCTTATAATTGCAAATGGATCCAATTTATCAACTAGCAACAGAGACTTCTAGTTAAAACACAAAAAATAAGCCTATCAAGAAAAAAACAAAAAATAAGATATGATGTTTTTGCTTTTCTTTTCATTTTCCATAATTTGAGGGCAAGTATATCCCTAAATTTATTTTTTCACCCTTCTCTCTGTAGAGGGGAAAAATGAAAAAGATAGACTTATTTATTGCATTCGCACAACTATGTTCTAGCACCTCCTAAACAGTTCTCATTATATGTAAGTATTTAATACTAATGAAAAAGACAAGTAAATTTCCTGGTCTTGCAAGCTGATGCAAGTGATGTTATTCAAACCAAAGAGATCAAGGGATATTTGCACTTCAGAATGTAAAGAATTGCAAAATATCAGCCTGAGGGTCCCACCATTACTCCGTGGCGATCCTGATTATACACTTTCTTGTGAGAACAATAGAATCAACTAATTATGTGTCAAGAAGGTAATCGGCGTTACCGATGCGTGCGTTACTCATCTTGATATTTAGCCTAATAATTTGTTTCACCGATATTTCATCTCAAAGGTCTCTGATTCTAGCCTTAAAAAGTTTTAGCCAAAGAACTATGATTTATTGGAAATTATGGAACAGTGTAGTAGTATCTAATGTGAAGGAAAGGAAGTATGAAGCGCCTAAATTCTAATAGCAAATCAGATGTTTATAGTTTTGGGATAGTATTGTTGTAAATGGTTGACTCTTATTGCTATGTCTATAATATAAAATCCCTCCTTAAATTTCTGAAACTCTCCTCCACACATCTGAGGCACAGATAGACTCTAACGGCCTGATTGACAGACGTGAAAAAGCGAAAAAAAAGCGAGAGAGATATCCGAGAAAGAGAGATCGAGGAAATGTCATGTCAAATTTGATTGGCAAGCGTGAAAAATGAAACGAAAGAAGAAAAAAAGTGTGGGCCCCATACAGTTTTATTTTATCGCCTCTTGTGCGAAGAAAATGGGGGAGAGGCATATTTTTGCCTCTTTTGTCAATTATACCCTGAAAAAATAATATAAAATTGTGTCTAATTTTTAATTCAATGATACTTTTGTCATTTCAAAAATTAAATATATTTCTCTCTCTTCTATTTCTTTTCTCTTTCTCATAAACCAATTAATATCTCAAATCTACTTTATTTCTCACTTTTTTTTATCTCTTTTTATACTCTCACTCCATATTTTCTCTCCGAAATTAATCTGAGGCTAATTGTATTTGTGACTTGTGAGTTCATTTGTTTTAAGATTAAAAAAAAAATATTAAATAACCATACATCTATTAATGACCTATAACTTGATCACTGTATGCTCATTCATTCATCGGAAACATACGTGTCATTCTGCTGTGCTGAGAACTAACCACACAAAGATTATCATGGTAATAGACTTAATAATAACTGACTGTGACTGCAGTTGGTCTATACTATACATGAGGGACTATGAGAAATGTTATTGTATTGTGCTAGCATTACTTTTTCGATATTATCTGCCTAAGCCTAAGTGCCTAACTGTCTTCCATTTGTTGACAACTTGCTACTCCCTCCAGATTTAATTATAAACAAAAAATTCATGTATTTTATCTAAATTTAGATCAAATATATAGACTTTTTATTTACAATTGAGTCCAAAAGGGAGTACTTTAATACAGAATCACACTAATTGACTTAACATGTCTCAACCCAAATCTTCCCACCATTAAATTCATGGGCCCTTCCACTTTCTATGGTGCTCACTTTGTCCGTTCTAATCTTGGACTTTTTTCACATCATATTGCACTCACACGTGAATTTTCATCACTCACACCTTATTACCAAAAGGCACACCTAAAACGACTTTATTCTGGTGACATACCATTGACATTGAGGTGCCTACCTAGTAGCTTCGATCTTGGAAATGTATTCGTCTGTGTATGATGTGATGCATCCAAATAAATCATTCCTAGTGTCTTCCTATGTCCAAATTGATGAATACCGACACCGACACTGAAGGCTTGCAAATGCCTTGCAAAACTTTTTTAGCCTCAATCAGACTCGAACACTATGATTGGTTGGGGGTCGCTTGGTGCGAGAGAGTAACGCGAGAAATCAGCTCTCTTATTCGATTGGTTCAGCGACGAATTAGAGAAGGAAAAAAAAATGGTGGGACCCACCACCTTTTTACAATCTTATCATCAAAGAAATGGGGAGAGGGATATTTTTTTTCTTTTTCCATTTTTATCCCTATTCTTTCTTTATATCTCAAATTATTTAAATTTTTAGTCAAGGACATTGATGTCTTTTAAAAAATAACACTTCTCTCTTCTCTTTTTCTCTTCTTTTTCTCTTATTCCAATCAATACCCCAAATCTACCATATTTCTCACATTTTTCTCTCTTTTCATATTCTCTCTTCACAATTTCTCTCGTGAACCAATCAAGGCCTAATAGAGTTGAGCAACATTAATATATGGAGAAAGCCTGGTGGTAAGACTACATTTGATCTCAATAATTTTCCTTTTTTGGCATGTAAATTCATTTTTTAAATAAAATAATTTGAACCACCGTATTCTATTTATAAATTACTTTCCAAAATATTCTCACCAGGATATAGAATTGCTACTCGATCCTTTGGTAAGTTTTGATTTGTAGAGTTCTATACAAATCTTCTCCTTTGGTAAGTTTTGCAGGTGTCGTCGCTGAATTTTTAAAACAACAAATGAGTTCGAAAGAGTAATCTAAGACTCAAACTAGATCTTCAAGAGACGCACAAGTTGATAGGCTTACAGGGTACAAAATTAATGTTATGCAGTGCAAGACTCGTACCCAGAGGTTGAGTACTCTAAAATAGGGTTCAAACAAGACTCCAAGGAAAATGTAAAGGTAGACGTGATTCAATCCTAAGAAAACAATTAAAACACGTTAAAATGTGTTAGAACAAAAGCAACAAAGTGCCGTGTGTGCACAAAATGGTAGATAAGATAAAAGTTAAAGTAAAAGAGAGAATGTAAAATCAATAGTTAAAATTAAAACAAAAAATGAAATAAACAACTAATCCATTTTAATTGAAATAAAACATGGTTGGAACACATATATTATTCTCCGGTGTAGCCTGATGTCTTGTGTAATCGGATGTGTTAGGCGTGCGTGATTACAAGTGATAAAAATTCTAGCCCTACTACATCGCACATACAAATGTTTATAGGCAAAGAAAATGTAATTGCTACATCCGAAGAGCTTGATTTAAAACTATTTTTGTATTTCTTCAACCTCTCATAACTGCATTCGAATTTCGAGTTACCAATTCTTCCTTCAAAATTGAACATTCTTCTACTTGAAGTTCGCTTCTAAATCCTGCTTTTCGAGGTCCTCTCATAATATTTCCTGAAATTTCTCTAAATTACTATCAGTGGTGTTTTAGGCTCTTTAACTAAAATCTCCTCAAAGTCAGATACATTTCTAAAGCGTTACTCGAATTTTGACCCAATTGATGCTCGAATAAGATTCTTTAATTTTTAATTTTTAATTTAATAACGATTAGTTTTCCAAAAATACTAAAATAAGTCTCGGAGAATAAAATATATATTCCCATAATAAACCTAATTTTTTTTTACTTCTGTCTTATGACAGTTTTCCTCTAAATATTAAATCAAATGTGTCACATGAGACTGATGCTACCATCCTTTATTTTAATTGTCATCTCGTGACAACTTATATCATCCAATGTGCCTACTATCATCTCAAAATGAAAAAAATCCTGCAAAAGAAAAGTAGAGTTAGATTAGCTTGTGGATAAGAGTTTGTTTGTTATATATTATTTGATAAAAAAATCACTTTTTTAACGAAAGTTAATTTCAAGGGTTTTGGTTGTATTTGTTTAAGTTTCTTAAAATAATCAGAATATAAAAAATGATTTTTTTTTGTCAAAATGAGAAATTATTTTTAGTAACTTCTGCGAAATAATATAATTTTAATGAGAGTAGTAGATGAGAGAGAAAATTTTAAAAGTAACTTTCATTGTTGTAAGCAAATTCAAATCATTTAAAAAAAACACTAAAAAATAATCTCTAATATGAAAATTATTTTTTTATTATAATCTTAAACAAACTAGTTCTAGATGCGATATAGAAGTCTCCACTTATCAAAATACCCACACTTTCCCCTAATACTCGGAAGATTATACGTTAAAAACTCCACACTATACAGGGGCCTCCTGTTCAGCAGTGTTCATCATGTGATTAGGAATGATGAATGTAAAATCTTTTGCTTAATAATGTTAATGATAAATTATTGTTTAGTAAAGACACTTTTTCTTTTGCTTTTGGGGAGGCCAAACCAAATTCATCAACTTTACCTAAGTTAGCAAGAGAGAAATGATTTTTTGACAATCAAATTTAGACAATTTTCGTGAAAATTTTTTAAGTGTTAACGCAGTTCAAATACGTTTAATTACATTCAGTAAATAATTAATGAATATATCAATTGTCGAAACTCATTAACTATCAACGTAATTTTATTAACCGCGAATTTGAACGTGGTTAACCACGATTCTCAAGTATTTAACTACATGTAGATTTGAACATCTGAAAATCGTGGTTAATCGCGTTCAAATTCGTGGTTAATAAAGTTACGTTAATGGTTAATGAGTTTCGACATCTGGTATATTCATAACCATTCATTAAACATAATTAACCACGTATTTGAACTGAATTAACCACTTAAAAAGTCGCGAAAGCTATCCCGTTTTAGTTGTTGAAATAGTGCGGCCGGTTAGTTAGATTAGATAGATTAGAAGAACGGTAATTAGTACAACTTTTGTCCCCGATCACCGGCAAAAAAATCTACTCTTTTTATTCGTTTTCCAAATCGTAACTACTCTGCCCCTTTTTATTAGACACCAGACAAAAACAAAGAAAATAATTAAAAAAAAATGATAAACTGATAAATATGTATAAAATTATATATTTAATTATGCCATCTGCCAAAGAAAGAAAAATCTACAAGTTAATCAAACTTCATTTATTTTTTGGCCATCTATGTTTGGCATACACAAAAACATTTTTGGCCAAACAAAAGAAAAACTACCGGATCTTATGTAGCTTTGAGAAGGACAATATTACTATCATGTATCCAATTTGATTCATTTCCTGCCATTCAATTAATACTGGAATATTCATTTTTTATGTAATTAATTTGATTCATTTCCTTGCCATTCAATATTAATGCTGGAATATTCATTAATCATCAGTGTCATTTGAAAAATATAGATCAAAGAGAGATCAATAAAGTCCAAAGTGTACAGCTTTCTTTCACCAATTAAAGGTATACTCTGCTTTTTCTATTGCTTTGGCTCTTTTTCATTTTCTTTTGGACGTTTGGTATCTCATCATTGTCTGCTTTGCATCTGAAATCGAAGGAAATAAAATCGAAAGCAGAAAGAGCGACACAATGGAGAGAAGAAAACGAAAGAAAGTCATTTCCTTTATATAAAAAAACTCATAACAAAGCATAGTACATTAATGGGTGTAAGTGATGCATGCCAGCAGCATTAAGTCCCTAAATTAACCCCCAAAATTATCTCCCTTAACCCCCATTTGACCAAAACCACCGTAACCAAACCAGCAGCAACCTCGTATGCATCTCTTACATCCCATGTTTCCATCATAACATAAACAGAATAAACATTATAAAAAAAAGGGAAAATCGGTGATAAATTGTCAAGTACATAAAAAAAAAAAAAAGAGATGCAAAAATACAAAATGAAAGACCTAAAAGTTAAAGGTAATTCGGACCGCTACCCTCAATTCCCCGCAATGCAATGATTACACTCTCCCAATTCTGATGGGCTAGAAGCTCGGGAGAGTGCAATTGCAAAGCCTTTTTTGTGTTGTTGGTTCTTTCACCATCATTTTAACCGATATTTACAGAACAACCCTGCCACCCTACGCCGCCGCTGTCCACGACGGAGCAGGCATCCTTCGCCGCCGCTGCCAGAACCTTCAAAGACACACTCTTATAGGCCATGTTTGTGGGATGAGTAACAAGCTATAGCTAAGGCTCAGAAGAAACACTTGAAAGGGAGAGTGAGTGAATGAGAATGAATAAGCTTAGGGACAAGGGGTGACATGATGGGTCGTATATAAAGGCGAGATTTTAGCTTTTGGTTCTGCATTATTATTACTTTCTCCGTCTCTACATATAACAAGACATTTTTGACCAATATACAAGAATTAAGAAAATTAATTTTTATATTAAATTTGTTAATAATATGAATTTTTTTTTTAAAATTATTTTTCAATTATTAAGAGATAGAAATGAATGGTCTTTTAATTCTCTCTATTTAGTTAGGGGTATTTTTATAAAAAAATAATGCATTTTGTAATTTGGAAAAAATCTTATAAAAGGGACAAGAAAATTTTGCAAAAAAGTCTTACATGTAGGGAGAGAGATAATATTAATTATTAATATTATTCTTTTTATAAATATATGCATGTGAGGGAAGGAAAAATAAAAAGCAAGAGTTGAAATTGTTGGTCTAATATGGTTAAGGGCATGTTTGTGGGGAATACCAAAAACTCCACTAACTCGGTTTCCAAGGCTCTTGGAATTTTCATATTCATTTTTCATGGTTAGAAAGGGAAGGGAAAATAGAAAAAAAATTTGAGGGGTTTGATGGGGTTTGTTTGTCTGCGTATGTGAACATGGCTTGTTTGTGGGAGTAGAAAAATGGTGTTTGGCGGTGGTTAAACAGTAGAGTAGTATTTCTCACTTAGCTCAACAAAGAAGATTTTATGGGCAACTTTTTGGATTTATTACTACCTTATTATTGAAGGTTGGGAAAGGAAAAGATGATGCGTTGCGTAGTGTGTATGTAGTGTGTAGTGGGGCATTAACCTAGATTGGAGTGAATGGATATGGGGGCGGATGATTGGCCCAAGGTACAGCTAACCCCACCAATTTGTGCGTCCATTTTGACAAGGATGATTGAGTAATGAGCACCAAAGTGAGCGGAAGAAATTCCTGTAGTGAAAATTTTGAAATACTCCGTAATTTGTATGAAGAGAAATGCTGGTTTCTAGTACTCCTTCCCTCTTTTAATATAGAACATTCTTGGACTATTTTATGCCTTTTAAAAAAGTGAGTTTTATTAGTTATTAACATTAAATTTGTATAAAATATGTGTTATTTTTTTCAAGTTACCCTTTTCATCTTCCAAGACTATTAAGAGAGAAAGAGAGAATTAATGCACCTTGATATAGGAGATAATTTTGTAAAAAAATAATAATTAATGCACATTAGTCTTTGAAAATGGTCTTATATTAAAGGACAATTTTTTTTTTTACAAAAGGGTCTTATATTAAGGGACGGAGGGAGTACTATATTCGGTCTCCAATATTAGAAAAAATTACAAAAATCACCAAGACCAAGGAGCTTATTTAATGTTATAAAATTGATATGTTATCCCAAGTATATCCTCTAGCATTAAATGTTTTATACCCACTATGTAGGTTTCTAGTAAACATACATCTCACATTAAATAGGGGTATAAAAAGAATTCAACAATTAATGCATTTTGAAATGTGTTTTTTTTCCTTCTTATAATTAGGATAAAAAAATACACCAAAAATTTTCTTATAATAGGGGTCTGAGGGAGCACTCTCTTTCCGACACTCTCTTTATTACTGGTTGAGATGGTCTCGAATTCTATGTGATGGGAGGATACAACTTCTCTAAAGTGATTAACTTACTTTAGAGCCTAAAGTACTCTTCTTCACTCATTATAAGGGAAAAAAAGTAGCTATGTTTGACGGTTTAAGTTATAACAAATTCTAATTAATTTCACCTTATTTAATATTATAATTCTCAAAATACCTTTTATTTAATGTTATCACAAAACAAAACAAAGTCCCATAAAAAATTAAATAAAGAAAAAGAGTAGTTTTAAAAATGCACTTATTTTTTTATTATATCAAAAAAAAATTAAATAATGTTAACTAACATTCTTAATTAGTATGTATTTAACTATTTTTACTTATATTTGAGTCTGGGGGAGTAAGTAATATCAACAATTAATGAATAAAGTAATAATTGTTGATATTACATTATATGGATTGACTGCAGTCACGACCTCCTCCCAAGCCAATATGAGCCATAGGATGTGTTTATCCCACTCTCACATTCACGATCACTAATTTGATTCATTCAAAAAAATAGGAAAAAATACAAGTGGAGAGAGATAGACAAAGGTGAATGCACCAAATCCATATATGATATTATAAGTACATCATAACAAATCATGAGTGTGTTAATATAACAACTCTTGATTTTCTCACTTTACTCTCTACTCAATTTTGAGGAGTCAGATCACACTCTCGAAGTGGTGGAACTTAAAAGAATTTCAACTAATAACAACTAAGGGTTGAAAAGAAACTGTCAAGTATTGCTAGCACTACTCTAATTTAAATAATACCCCCTCCGGTCTTTTTTATATGAAACAAAATAGTTTTTTTTCTTGGTCCTAATTATAAGAAACAACATCCATTTCTAAATATATATATTTAATGTATAATTTTCATTTATACCCTTATTTATAACGAGACTTATATTAATAACATAATCTATTTTCTATGCAAGTGAGTTTGTTCATAAAAGGAATACTTTTGGAAAAAAAATTAAATCTTTAAGAGTATTAATTAGAAAAACCTATTTTTAATGCATTTTTTTGGTCTGTGTGAATTAGAGTTTTGTTCCATATAATAAGGACAAGATGAAGTATTTGTTATTTCTTTTTTTTTTTTGGTACAAAGTATTTGTTATTTCTATCACTACGTTGACATTTTTTTTTCGTTGCTTTTATATGTGAATATTCTTTAATTGCTCAAGGAAGAAAAAATTATGAAGAAAAATAAAAAATGGCAAAAGCAACATGGCTGTAATTGGGTGACAAATTTCAAATTTTGTAGAATTTAGAATTTGTCAAAATACTTTTTTATTCATATTCTAACATTCTTTACAAACAATTTGAGTTGTGCTTTAATTCAACCACACTGGCCGAGTTGGTTCACTTGATCAATTAAGAAGCTACTACTTGAAGTGGGTTGGTTCCATAAACATTCACATCACGAATATGCAAGCAACTTTTTTGTCATGGCATTTGCTGAACAATTTTCCAAGTCGTGCCAAGGTGTAGCATCACTTGATGAGTTGATATCTAGGGTGGACTCCACCAGAAACGTCAACATTTTGAACCAGCAGGGTATCACAATGGCATGCGTATTTGAAATTTTACGAGTAGTTGCAGTAAATGAGAAGACGAGGAGAAAAAGATACTCACAAATTCTACTCTTCCCTCATGCAATCCTCCTTTGCTTTCTTCAACAATGACACCGCGTTCCAGCGATCAGTCAAAGATTTTATTCCTTTGCTAATGCATAATTAATTATGTTATGTTTATACTAGTTAATTGTATATGTTTGAAACAATGTTTTAAAAATAAAAACAAACTAGACAGTTCATATAGTTGAATCGGGAACTAGCCCTATTAATGTTTGGTTATTTGGACGGTTCAATCTCTGGTTCATGTTGTTTCGAGCGGTCTAAAACAATTGAACTAATTAAGACTCGGAAGTCTTGCCAGTTCGATTTTTGGTTTCGGTTTTTAAAAGATTGGTTTGAAACTAATATTTGTCATTCTATACACAAAATGAAAATGAATCCTTCTAAAATTAATGTGTCTGGCTATTTATAATTGAACATATTTTCCCAATTATTGTGCAGTGATCGTAAGGTTCAAAAAGGATGAAAATTGTTAGTCTTCTAGCAAGGAACAAAAGGGCGTGTGAGTGGGGATGGGTAACAAAAAATAAAATAAAATAAAAAGTAAAGATATGAAAATGAAGTTGGGGCAGTAGTAGGGCTTGGATTATAAGAAATATAATGGGCACCAAAGTCGTTGTCTACCATATTGCTGGTATGATAAAGACTAAATCAGAGACACACAGAAACACACTTTTGGGCATGATAGGGAAAGAACACACCTGTACTAACAAAATGTGCAGCTCAATCACTTTAGTATAGATTTGGCCACCATAATAGAAAAAGAAAAAAAAAAGCAAGAGATTACAAAAGCAGAAGAATAAGTCAGCGGTACAGATTCTTCTTCTTTTATCTATTTTCCATTTTTCCTACTATTTTTTCCCCTTATCTTTTTTTGTGGAAAATTAAAAGCCAGTTTCTTCTAGAATAATGCAATAATACTGATAATACGCACTCCTTCCATTATCTAATATAAGCAAAAAAAAAAAAGTCTATGTATTTAGAAACTTTTTTGCTTATATACCAAATACATAGAACTTTTTATTTATATTGGATAATAAAGAGAGTCACTATATACTAGTATTTGTTTGGATATTCAATGAAGGGAGATCCACCTATGAAATGGGTATCAGGAGAAACTCATTTATGAACTCGCGATAAGGAAGAAGGAAAAAATTTGACAAATTAAATGCATTACAGGTCTTCAATTGGCATGTTATGTACACTAATTTGCTGGAAGAAGTTTCCCAAAGAGACGGGTTTATAAAAAAAAATTGGTGCTAAACGGATTTATATAATTTTAATTAGTAAAAGAGTAATGTTAATGACTTAATTCGTTCAAAAAAAAAGAGTTTTGTTATTAATTCAAAATTTTCTACCAAATAAATACTCTCTCCGTCCCTTAATATAAGACTCTTTGGTAAAATTTGGTTCATTGAATAACTCATGTATTTGGTCTAAAATATAGACCAAATACATGAGTTATTCAATGAACCAAATTTTACCAAATGGTCTTATATTTAGAGACAAATGGAGTAATTTTTACTCTTTCCATTTCAAAAGGTATTAATGTTTTAGAATTTCAATGTCTAATTAATGTTTGTTTTCCATGTCTAATTAATTTCAGTGTCTAATTAATGAACCAAACTTTGGTAAAATTTGGTTAATTGAATAACTCATGTATTTGGTCTATAATATAAACTAAATACATGAGTTATTCAATGAACCAAATTTTATCAAAGAGTCTTATATTAAGGGACAAATGAAGTAATTTTTACTCTCTCCATTTCAAAAGGTATTAATGTTTTAGAATTTCAATGTCTAGTTAATGTTTGTTTTCCAACTATACCCTTAGTTGGAGAAAGGACTTAGAAATGTGTAATGCTATTAATGACTTGATTAAATAAGGACATCCTTTTATCTATAAAAAAAAAAGGCAAATGCTAATAAGTGACCTAAAGACATTGTTTAAGAAGTCTAAAAAGGAAAATTTTATGGAAAGTTATATATTTAATAGACTGGGAAAAGATATACTGAACTTTTTAATGAACAATTATCTTGTTTAGAATTTTTAAACAATACCCTTAGGACACTTGCTAGCAAGACAAAAAAATAAGGACATCTTAGTCCAAAGACATATTTATTTATTATTTCTTAATTTGTGTGTACTAACTTTTTTTTTGGGGGGGGTACATTTGTATGTACTAACTTTAAACATTACTAATAGTTTAGAAACAGAGGGACAATGTTAAAAAAATATTTTTTATAATAATAGTAAACAGAAACAAATTAGTTTCTATTTTCCATGAAAATCTCTAATAAATAATCAACTTTTTAAATAACATAAAAATTATTTTTTCTTAAACAAATTATCCATTGTTCTCCTAAATGGTCATTTTTCTTGATCCGAATTATAAGAACAACACCAATTTCAAAATATATTAAATGTCTAATTTTTATTTATACCCTTATCTATAGTGAGACTTATATTAATGAGATACATATTTTCTATGCAAATGGATTGGTTTATAAAAGGGTACATTTGGAAAAAAAAACTTTAATAGTATTAATTAGAAAAAACTATTTTTAATATATTTTTTTAGTCTGTGTAAATTAAGATTTTGTTTCTTATTATAAGGACCAGAGGGAGTATAAGGGTTAAATATGCATCCCTCAATTTAATTTATATGTTGAGTTGCACATTCCCTCAAAAAAAAAATGTTTAGTTGCACTTTTCAGCTCAATTTATCAAATTAAGTAATTTTCTCACTTGTTTAATGTTACTTATTGTATCTCCCTTAATGTAATTTCACCGTTTAAGATAATGGGAGAAGTTTAACAAGTTATCCAATAAAAATGAAAAGATATTCCTTTATGATTAAGAGATCCTCGGATAATCCCTTGTAACTTGGTATTCCTTTAATACCAAGTTACATTTACAGAGAAGCCAATTTATGTGAAGATATCCTTGCCAACGTAGGTTGTACTCAGGGCACCAACTATTGGTTTATGAGCATCCACCGGCTCAAGTCGGTCTATATTCCGTGATGCTATGGGAGTTTGTACTCCCCATTTAATTTGTGTGCAATCCTTTCCTTTTGTGCTACGATCCCGTTGAATTTAAAAAACAAATCTTGCACGAGAAAGCTTTAATACTAAATTGTACTAGTAACCAGGAATGACAATGGGTACCCTTTGGGCAGGGTACTATAGTACCCGTCCCCATACTCGCATTTGAAAAAAATATCCGTACCCGAGCCCATACCCGCGTGGGCAGCAACTTTAGTGCCCATCCCCTTGCGGGCTGGGTACCTAAATGCCTGTACCCGCATCCGCTACCCGCACTTTAACCATGAAAAATCAATAAATAACGAAAAAAACATCATTACTTAATTAAAATACGATCCAATATTTTTTCAAATCAATTCTAAAATATTACAATTCATAGTATTTAGCCAAATATTGGACCATCCTACATTTTTAGTCTATGCTTCTTACTATTGCTTCTTTGGGTTGTTCAATACAGATCAAAATAAAAAATTCAGATTCAACTAGCAATAGTCAATTGATGAAAACCCCCAATAATAGAAGACAATATATATAACATCCAGAAAAAAGATTACCACAAAAATTGCAACAAGAATTTTGTGGTTCTATTGTTGAAGGTTTTATGTCCGTTGAAGTATCCTTAAAATAAAGATAATATTATTAGACTTGAAATTCCAAGCATCCACAGGTCATGAGATTCACAAAAAAAAGGACAAAAAAAAAACACTTCCATAAAAAGCCAAACAGATCCTGAGATTCACAAATGTAGGCTTGCAGAACATGGATATACCTGAAAGTGAAAAAAAAAGAGTGATAATCAAAGAAGCAGAAGAAGCGCGATCAGAAGAAACTCGTCAGAGGAACTCGCGACCAATGTGTAAGAACAAAAGAAGCAGCGCGATCAGAAGAAGCGGCCGCATGATCTGAAAGCGAGAAGAAGCGGCCAGCCTTGATGAGGGTCGATGGGGAAGGAACAAAGAAGCAACGACGCAGTGAGGATTAGATTTTAGTAAATTTTTAGTTCTAGGTTTAGAAATATGGGTTTGGTTTTGGAATTGGAAGCAACCTTAGGTTTGGAAATATATTAATTACTTAATATGACTATATATATGTGTGTGTGTGGGGGCCGCGGGGCGGGCTGGGCACTAGAGTGTCCGTACCCGCACTCATACTCACTCAAAATTGCGGGTAATTACCCAGGCCCAGGCCCATAATGCGAGTAATTACTCTGCCCATTGCGGGTTTTTTTGCGGGTACCCAGCAGGCCTGGGTCTAATTGCCATCCCTAATTGTAACGATTTCACATACCAAGTTATTTCAATAACCTGAAGAATATTTTTTTTACGAAGATTTAAAAAATGCTTATAGATTGATGATAATTTGGCTTCAAAATTTCATGGTACCTTATGTTGTACCAGGCAGTGCATAAAATTCTGTTGTGCTAATCATAAAATATTTGGTTTAGGTGTTTGAGAATACTCAACCTTAATCGCCTAAATAACAAAAAGGGATCCTTTATTTTTTCGCACTAGTTTTTTTTTTTGGGACAAATTTGTGCAATAGTTCTTGCAGGTGAGAACTAATTTTCGTCAAATACTTTTTTGTAAGTGAGAACTGATTATAAAAGAGCTCCCTTGCCTTTCTGTTAATAAATGGATCAATTCTGGAGTGTGTTGGAACTGGTGTTCCATATTTGGTATATGAAATTGGAGAAGTTTTCACTTATATTGGAAAATTTGTTAACTTTTTTCTGTTATTTGTAACAATAAAATCATATTAAAAGGGAAACTAACGATAAGTAAAGTTAAATGAGAAAGTAAATTACTAGTTTAATAAAAAAGGGTGGAAAGTGTAATTAGACTTATACATGGTGGAGGTAATTAAAGTACATTTGACTCAAAATATAATTTAATATATTTTATTTTATTTTATTCAAATAATTTTTTTCTTTTTTTCAACTTTATTCATTTAAATAAATAAAAATAAGTAATTTTCTCTCCCTTTGTTTTTAGTTTCTCCACTCGCCAAAGCGAATCCTAGGAAGTTAAAAGATCACTCATCAACTGGCTGTGGAGAGTTGACTCCAGCTAGATAAGGCAACAATAGAACGGAATGGGACCCAAGGAGCATTTGGGCTGCGTCCCATATACTGTATAATGGTATCAACTGTAGGTGATTTATGTCAAATTCTACTTCAGCATTACGTCATAATTATGTCAATAGAGTTTAACTTACAGTATAATTATATCGAGTTGTCTACCATCAAAGATATTTAATAATTAAACTGGAAAAAATGTTTCGGAGCCTTTTTTTTTTTTTTACACAAATTAAATCATAGTCTTTAATTACTAATCACGTTCTAAATACAATGCGGAATAGAGCTAAAAAAATACGAGGAGCATAATAAGTAGTCGCTTTTGCCAGAGCATGCGCACTACCGTTTGCTTGCCGCTTCGTGAAAACAACTTGCATAGAGTTATTTAAATCAATGATAGATTTACACTCATGCAGGAGGCAACCATATTCAGAAACATTTAGTTTGTAATTGAGCACATCATCTACCACTTGCTTACAATCCATCTCTAAAATAATATTAGTGTACCCTGTAGTAGTAACCCATTTGAGTGCCTGTAACAATCCTCACACCTCTGCTTCCACTAAGGTCTGCGTCGTGTGCAACCAATCAGTTATGGCGAGAATGAAAGAACCAGAGGCATCTCTCAAGCAAGCACCTGTTCCAACTAGATTATGATCCTTCCAAAGTGTTTCATCAATATTGCATTTTAACCAGCCACATGGAGGTGCTGTCCACGCCGTGCTTGAAGAAGCTGTTGGTGCACCATTCTGCTGCAGCGGACGCTATCTTGCGAGCCTCCAAGTCTTCAACACATCTTCTGCTCGCGTGCAAATCTGAGACACCGATTCTCGAGCATCGTCGCATAAGATAGCATTTCATCTCTTCCATAAGCTCCAGAGATTCATGCTGAAATTGGTTAATTTTTCCTGGTCAAGGTGATTAGCAACCTGGAAAAATAAATCACAGAAATTATGAGCCCGCAACATGACTGCTTCTATCTGATGCCAAATTCCAAGCTCGCGCCAAACAGATTCGCTGATAGGACAATTGATGAAGGTATGCCAAGTGTTTTCTTCTAACTCATTGCAACACACACATTCACAAGGACAGTTCACTCCCCTCCGTCTCAGATTAACTCTATTTGGTAGGCAATCACGACAAGAACGCCAAAGGAAAGTACGAACCTTTGGGGGCACCGGCATGGACCAAATAATGTCCCAGTCTCTCGAAACTTTTAAATGATCTATATCTACCAATCTCTCCATGCACACTCTGCAGGAACTTTCAACAGTATACAAACCTCTCCTATCAAACCTCCATATTATAGCATCAGGTTCAGCAGTATTGAGAATAGGAGTTCTTAGGATCTCAGCTACATCACGTGGTTCAAAACAATTATTAATAAGGGGTACATTCCACTCATTTTGGTTTGCAAGCATAATATCCTTAACAACACTGAGGTGCTCATGATGCTGTGTAATAGTGTGAATACAGGGGTTCAACCTCACATCTAAGCCAAGGTGAGTTCCAAATGTTGGTCCTCATTCCATCACCTATCCGCCACCTATGCCCTTCATCTATCAATCTTCGGGAAGACCAGATACTATGCCAAATGTAACTGGGATTATGGCCAAGAGAAGCCCCCAAAATATCCCCCCGCGGGAAGTATTTAGCTTTGAAAACACGAGTCACCATAGTATCCAGGTTGGTTAAGAAATTTCAACATTGTTTCCCCAACATTGTAAAATTAAAGCCATACAAGTCACGAAACCCCATTCCACCCCACTTCTTCCTTATAGTCAACCTCTCCCAACACATCCAATTTATCCCCCTCTTATCTCCCTTATTCGAACCCCACCAAAAAGAATTAATCATGCACTCAATCTCCTCCAAAAGGGAAGTCGGTAAGAGAAAAACACTCATGCAATATGAAGGGATCGCTTGGGCAACTGATTTAATAAGCACCTCTCGCCCCGCTTGAGAAAGCATTTTACTACTCCAACTAGAGATTTTCTTCCACACTCTCTCCTTGATATAATTAAAAATAGTCTTCTTACTTCTCCCAATCATAGACGGCAAGCCCAGGTACTTGCCCGTCCCCATACAATTATTCACCCAATGAGAGTTTCATCACCGGATCACTAATATTTCTACGAAAAAAGATTTCTGATTTATTCAAATTGATAATCTGACCCAAAGCTAATACTACATTAAGTTAACTAACACATTCTGTTTACCCTTATACTATTATATTTAATTATATATACTTTACAAAGGAGAAAGTGGTTTTTATCCCTATTTTTTCTCTTACTTTCTGAGATTTGTGTGTATAAAAATAAGCTATATCCACTCCTCTTTTTTAGACTAACACTGTGGAAATCCGCCGATGGAAACAAACATGTTCAATCATACCAAAAAAATAAAAAATAAAAAATAGAAACACGTTCAATGAAAAAAAAAGTTGAAGAATGGATCCTTGGGTTCAACGAGGAAATCAGCTTTGGTTGGTTAGGCAAATTGTATTGTGCTTTAGGAGCCTCTTAAAGACGTGCTACAATTAGGGGGTTAAATTTTACCCACACCTGTAAATATCCGCATAAATAGTTTCGATCATCTCTAACGCTGCACTTTTTGCAACACTAAAAATAAGTGCAAGAGGAGAGAGAAGATGATGGGAGTGTTAAGATATATATAAACCATACTTAGAGAAGGTAGGAGAAGAAGAGAAGAAGAAAAGGGAAAAGGAGGCTGCTAGGGTTCCAATAATATAACAATGCAAAGTCTAAAGATTACAAGGAAATAAGAGAAATATATATAAGAATACAAAAAGATTAAGCTACCCTTATATATAATATTATCTAACATCCCCCCTCAAACTCATGATACATTAACAGAAAGCATTGAGAGTTTGTCAGTCTAGAAATGAAAACGCTTAATAGAATGAGATTTTGTGAACAAGTCAGCAATCTGCATGGAGGAAGAAACAAATGGTAAATTAATGGTGCTATGTTGAACGTGATGGCGAGTGAGGTGACAATCAAACTCAATATGCTTGGTACGTTCATGAAAGACCGAATTGTGGGCAATTTGTATGACACTCTCTTTATCACAGTATATAGGAGTTGACCCAGTTAGGGTAACACCTATATCAGAAAGTAGCCAACGTAACCAAACTATTTCTGAAGTAGTGACTGCCATATATAGCACGATACTTAGCTTTTGTAGAAGAGCAAGAAACAATGTCTTGCTTCTTGCTTTTCCAAGAAATAAGAATCACCTAGAAAGATACAAAATCCTGTGGTAGACTTGCGATCAGTGGGGTCACCAGCCCAATCAGCATCAGATTAAGCACGCAACTCCAAAGAAGAAGAAGAAGAGAGAAATAACAGACTCTAAAATTGAGTTCCCCGAAGATACTGAAGAATGTGAAGAACAGCTGCCCAATGCACTGTAGTAGAAGAAACAATAAACAGACTGATGATATGCACTGCATGAGCAATATCAGGTCTAGTAATAGTAAGATACACCAAGCTGCCAACTAAAGTACAGTACAAAGTGGAATCTGGTAGAGGAACACCATCAGAAGGGATATATTTAGCATTAAGCTCAATAGGGGTGTCAACTGCTCGATTATCAAACAGAGCTTGTGCAAGAATACTGGCAATATACTTAGATTGAGAGAGAAGATAACCTCTAGGAGAATAGACAACTTCAATCCCCAAGAAATAGCGAAGAGGACCTAAATCCTTCATCTCAAATTGCTTAGCTAAATGGAATTTCAACTCTGCAATCCCATCAACATCATCCCCTGTAATAATCATATCATCAACATATAGGGAGAGAATAACATGGCCATGAGAAGTGGACTTCAGAAACATAGCAGAATCATGATCACTAGAACATAAGCCAAGAGAGGTAATCACACTAGGGAACTTCTCAAACCAAGCTCGAGGAGCTTGTTTGAGACCATAAAGAGCCTTCTTTAACTTACACACTCCCCCGGACTAAGAGGAACACCCGGTGGAGGAACCATGTAGACTTCCTCCTGAAGATCACAATTTAAGAATGCATTCTTAACATCCAACTGAGAAATATGTCACTGACAAACAGACACAACTGTCATAAGAGTGCGAATAATAGTCATCTTGGCAACATGAGCAAAGGTTTCTTTATAATCCATACCATATTGTTGTGAGAATACTTTGGCAACAAGACAAGCTTTGTAATGCTCAACTGACCCATCAGACTTGGTTTTGATCTTGTATACCCAACGAGACCCAATAGCATGTTTTCCTGGTGGGAGAGGTACCGAGTCCCAAGTATCTGTCTTGTGCAAAGCCAAAAGCTCATCTGCCATAGCCTGCTGCCAAAGGGGATCAAGAACAGCCTCTTTGTAGGAAGATGGCTCAGACAAACTATGAATAGAGGTTACAAAAGAAGCAAAAGAAGTAAAATATGTGGAATAAACAAAGTTCGGTAACTTAGTGGACTTACAATCACGTGGAGGATTACGACGAGGAGGGGGAAAAGGAGGTGGAGGAGGAGGAGACGGAGGATCGGCAACTGCAGGAGGTTCTTGAGATGCCTTGGGGACGAAGGGACTATTTTGAGTTGTAGAAGTACTAGTGTCAAACCTGCAATTCAAAACATCGGAATCATCAACATCTATGGAAAAAGGATCAATACGTGTGAGTTCAGACCGTGTGAGACCATGAGAGTTAGGAGGAATAGAGTAAAATGGTATGTGCTCAAGGAATACAACATGATGAGAAACATAAAGTTTTTGACTTGAAGGGTCATAACAACGATAACCCTTCTGATCATCTCCAGAACCAAGGAAAACACATATCGTAGAGCGAGAAGACAATTTACTACGTTCTACATGAGGACGATGGACAATACAAGTGGAACCAAAGACTCTCAAAGATGTGTAATCAGGAACACAACCGTACAATTTTTCAAAAGGAGACAAACTTGAGGTGAAAGATGATGGAATTCTATTAATGACATGAACAGTTGTGAGAACAGCCTCACCTCAAAACTCTCTTGGAGCAGAAGCAGACAAAAGGGGGGAACATGCAATTTCAACAATATGACAATGTTTCCTTTTAGCAACACCATTTTGTTCAGGAGTATTAATACAAGAAGTTTGGTGTAAAGTCCCATCAGAAGCAAGTAACTCACTGAATTTTTTTTTTTTTGCAAAAGAAAGGAGGGGGCCTCGTTAAAACCTTCTGATGCAAAACCCACCTTAGGGAAAAAACACCAAGAAGGAAAAAGAGTACCCCAGCCTAACTCACTGAATTTATTAGAAGTGCACTCACCACCTAAATCACATCGAAAACACTTGATAACAACATTATGTTAAGATAGATAGAAACCATACACAGAGAAGGTAGGAGAAGAAGAGAAGAAGAAAAGGGAAAAGAAGGCCGCTAGGGTTCCAATAATGTAACAATACAAAGTCTAAATATTACAAAGAAATAAGGAAAATATATATTAGAATACAAAAAGACTAAGCTATTCTTACATATAATATTATAACATTGAGAAAAAAATTAAGAGAGAAATAAAAAGAGATACGATTGCTGCACACGCAGTCGAGAGTGTTTGCCGGAGAGAATCTAAATCTGCAGATAAAACTTACTCCCTCCAGACTCAATTATAAGCAAAATTATCTACTTTCATACTTATTAAGGATGATAGTTAAGTGCATTTAATTTTCTTAATTTCATGTAGAAAAGTAAATACATTTACTAAACTACTCTTAATCATAATGGTTCTCCCCTCACAACATTAATGAATTAAATTAAGGGTATTTTTGGAATAATAACATTAAATATGAATAGATTAATTGATATTTACTTATAATTGAGTCAAGAGGGAGTATAATTAAATATTAATGCCTTAATAAATATTCTTAGTATTTATGACTAAAATAAATAAATATTTTCTCTGCTCGTTTATTAACGGAGTAGAGGTGAGTATTGTCATATCCATATATGTGGGTATCCCTTAGTCAAATTACTAAAATACTATTATGGTACCACATATATCATTCCTCACACATGGCAATTTGAAAGCGCTAAGAAATATTTTAAGGCTCGTGCTTACTAAAATCTTTTTAAAACTCGCATGACAAATCCCGCATGAATATGGTACAAATATAGGTAGAATATTCATTCAACGAGACGAGTGGTGAGTCTACTGACCGTGCCTGCCCTGCTAACCTTCCTAGCTCCAATGGCTTGGAGGCTTGACCACCTCATGCAAAAACAAAACTTTCTAGATTTGTAAGCACCAAATTTTCTACCCATAACGTATGTAAAAAATACATAAATAAAAATAATAAAAAAATAAAAAATCAAATGATATAAAATGAATAAAATAATAAAAATGATAGTAACATTTTTGGGTTTAAAGAAATTTAAGAAAAAATATACTACTGTATTTAAAATGATGGAAGGGAGTTCAAATGATTGGATACTCGATGCGCGGTAGGGAAAATGAAATTGGGTGGAGGGAGATGAGACGTCAAAGTGTGTGTTAATGTGTCTGAGGAAGGGTGAACAAAGAGCGGCGCGTGAGGCCTCGAAAGTGTGTCTGAGGCAACAATAGTTAGTTATAGTGGGGTCTTTTTTATGCGTTTGTTTCAAGCTTTTTTACGGCAATGCATTGGATCCCGCATGCGCAAGCAAAACCATCCTCTTTCTTCGCCTTTTACCTTTCCTTCCTAATGGTGAATTCTGCTCCTTTTCCTTCTTTTTTCTTTTGGTTACAAACGATAAATCCTTTTCCTTCTTTTTATTTTTCACTGGGCCTTGTCTTCGTTTTTATCCCCCCTTTTTCATGGATTCCTTCCGTTGGCGTGGTTATGTGTAATATAATCATGTTGCTCCTACCGTGCATTCACATTAATCCAGATTTGAAAAGCCAGCTCTGCTTTTTTTTTTTCCCTTCACAGCTTGGTGTAATGTCTAAACACGTTGTTAATCATTAACTTAAGTGGGCCAAACGATTGGGTGTTTTAAGTACATGCACTCACAAGTAGTTGGGATCCTCTCCATTTCTCAAAAGAAATAGAGGGTTCTATTTGAGAGAAAGATAGACACAAAGAAAAGATTTGATGTATCAAACTATAATTAATATTTAAAAAAAATAAAAAATTCAAATTATTGAAAATCTATGTGTCTATCTCTCTCCTAATAGACTCTCCATTTCTTTTGAAGAGGATCTTTACTCTTTCTGACCATGTATGTATTTGCAAGGTTTTCATTTTATTTTGGGTTGATACGTTTTCTATTGGATTTTTTTTTGATAATACAAAAAAATTATTAAAATAAAATATAAGGGATATTCTAACCCATATACATCAAACATACTACAAGGACTGTATACACCGTGGGGGGTTACAACACCAATTTGAAAAGGTTAGTCCTGTATTTCTACATTCCCTCAAAATAAACCAACCCCGCGGAGATAGTTTTTATGAACGCCATTACAGAGCTGAAATTGTAACCTCACATTGAAAAATTATTTTATTTCTCATCATCCATAAGGACCAAACAGCAGCGCACCAAATTAAATAATGCACCTTTTTCTGTTTCTTACCCTTCAATAATGCTCCATGTTGTAAGAAGTGATCAACTCCATTGCTGTGATAAGCGCTTTCAAATCCCAACCAAGCATGTATTGCCAACCACACATTATATGAAAATGTGCAAGAGAAAAACAAATGGTTAGCATCCTCCTCATGCTCAAAACATAACACACAGGCTTTGTCATGAATTGCTTCGATGACCCCCTTTTGCCACAAAGCATCTCTTGTGGGTAATCGATTTTGAAGCTGTCTCCAAACAAAAATAGTCACCTTTGAGGGTATAGAATTGCGCCATAACCATTGCAGTGCACGCAGCAGCTTTAACTCCCCCACTGCTGCACTTCGAACAGTCCTAAGCTGAAGGTACCCTGATTTAACCGAATACCCTCTTACCTTGTCCGGCTTCCATCACCATGAATCCAACTCATCTTTTTGAGGCACACAACACTGACATGGTGTTCTAAAAATTGTACAAGTGAATAGTGATCTTCCTATGTGAATAGTGATCTTCTCCACTTCTATTCCCACACCCAATTGTTCTGCCGCCATATTCCCAAATCAGCTATGGTTGCGTCCTTTCTTTCCGAAATCTGGAACAACCTGGGATATCTTTCCTTTAGTGTTTTAGCACCACACCAATTATGTTCCCAAAATTTGATTGATTCTCCATTGCCTACTACACATCTCACAAATTCTGAAAACCGACCTGCCTATCCACTGCCGGCCGAATCTAAGAGTCATAAGTCTCTCCACCATATTGAGCTCTTTTTATCATACATCAGATTCTGAAGATTGCTTGCCTTATTCTGCAGAGATCCATATTTTTCGTAATAAGTTCTACCAAATAGCCTTCCTATCAACCAACCATCTCCACCACCATTTTGCAACCAATGCTATATTGAACATCTATATTTTTTCACTCCTAAGCCCCCCATCTTTTTTGGTAGACAAACTTTCTCCCAACTTATCCAATTTATCTTTCTTTTCTCCTCCGTTCCTCCTCACAAAAATTCCCTTTGAATTGAACATAATTTCATTTTCGTTCACTTTCTAATGTAGTACTTAACAAGTTAGGAATATAATTGCTTCGTCAATTTTCAATTTTGAAAGAAACCAATTTCTTTTCATAAATAAATTTTGACGTTTAAAATTCCGTCAATATATTTTTTTTTTGGACAAAAATTCTGTAAATGTTTTAATAATATATATATATATTTCATAGTGTCAAAAAAAGATATATATTTCAGGATTAAATATATTAGCCTTTAAACGTGTATTCAATTGGTCAAATTGGTTTTGTCGGAAAAAAAATGGTCAAATTAGTCTTTATTTAATATCAAGGCTAATTTAATAATACATCCGTCCCTATATGTAAAACCCTGTTTACTAATGCACAAGAATTAAGAAAACATGCTTTTTATATTAAATTTGTCAACAATGTGTATTCTCTTTACAAAATTATCCTTCAATTATTAAGAGAGACAAATGATTGGTCTTCTAATTCTCTGCATTTAATTAGGGGTACTTTTGTAAAAAATAATTAATGTATTTTGTAATTTGGAAATAACCTTATAAAAAGAGACAAGAAAATTTTATAAAAGAGTCTTACATATAAGAACGAAAGGAGTATAAAATACAAATTCAAAGATGTTGCCGGCAATTATCATCTTTCACACAACTAATAATATATTTTTAAAATTAAATTTATCTATTTACTAGGGTATAAAAGTAACAACAACAACAATAGATGGACAGATATAGCCAATTTTTGTGACATGCTTTTTGATATGTGCAACAACAACAATATATTGGTATAAAAGTAACAATAACAACAACAACAACAACAATATTAATTATAAGGGGTAAATACAATGACTTAAAAACTTCTAGCTTTTCAAAATATATTGGTAAAACCAGAGCTCTCACAATGAGTTGTGCCCTATGAGCCAATTCGACCAATTCGGCCAAACTCGACTCATCAGTGGGTTGGGTTGCAAAAAAATATGCTCACCTTATTCCCAACTCGGCCTCGTGATAGCACAACATTTATCAGGATTTGCTTCAATCCCTCTCTCTGTTAAGTAAAACCTGAGGAACTTTCCTACTTTGACTCCAAACGTACATTTTTTAAAGTTCAACTACATGTCGTGGAGCCGTATATTTGTTTGAAGACTTCGGTTAAAACAGCTGCGTGATTGGTTTTCTTCATCATTTTGACAATCATGTCGTCCCTGTACACCTCCAACATATTGTCGATTTGTTGTGCAAAGACTTTAATCACCATGCGCTGGTAGATGACACTAGTGTTCTTGAGCTTGAACGACGTTACTTTGTAACAATAATTTCTGTCCTCCATCATGAATGTCATTTTATCTTGCCCTTGTGGATGCATTAATATTTGATTGTACCCAAAGTATGCATCCAAAACACGACAAGTTATCCACAAGCTTGTCAATATTAGGGAGGGGGTATGCATCTTTTGGACACGCCTTTTTGAGATTAGGGATGGCAATACGGGATAGACCAGCCATTCTGCCAAAACAGGGCGGGGTGGGATATGTTAGCCCGACACCCCGCATAACCCGCCTAGCCCGCCAACCAGTCACTTTTATACTATATATATATATATATATATAAACTAGTTTTTTAATTTTTTTTTGTATTTTCGGCGAGCTAAGGCAGGCCAACCCACCACGTTTCTCCTCCAAAATTAGTTTTTTTTTGTTTTTTAAATTTTTTTATTTTTAAGGCGGTCCAACCCTCGGCGGGGCGGGCTGGGTTCACTTTCTCAACCCGCCACCCGGCCCGCCCTGTTTTTGGCAAGCTCATGACAAGGAGGGGCGGGCTGGCTCGCTTTGCCCTCCCTAGTTGAGATCGATGTAGTGATTTTTTTTGATAAGTACAACACTGGATAACCAAGTAGTGTACTTGATTTCATTTACAAAATTGGCATTCAAAAGATCTCTTACAGCTTTTTTGGTCGCTTCAGCCTTTTCAGAGGATTGTTTCCTCTGTCTCTGAGTTGCCCAGTGAACGGAAGGGTCAAGAGCTAATATGTAAAATGTGAGAGGGGCATCCAAACGAACAAGTCAAAGTTAGCTCTTATGAAGGTCACCAATGGTTCTTTCACTCGTGGAGGGATATCGACGCTGATCTTTACCACCTTATTCGGATCGTTTCCTACCTGAATGTAGATGAGTTTTTCGTCTGGGCTCGGCCTCTTCTTTCGGGGTTAAGGCGTACGTCAAGGTCGACGATTAAGACGTCAGAAGACCCCAATAATTTTATGGGCTTGACGATCTTTAGGGACATGCAGTGGCAACTTCTTGTTGTGTCTTGGTCACCTTTAACAGTGACGACTACGCCGACATCGGTATGAAACATCAATGTGAGGTGTACCATGGAGGAAACTACACTTAGCACACTAAGGGTTGGTCTTCCGATGATGGCATTGTAAGCTGAAGGATAATCCACCACCAAAAACTTAACCCGTACTATCTTGGACTTTGGTGGCTCCCCAAATGTAACCAACAAGTCGACACAACCCTTTGGATGGATCATGCTCCCACGAACCTAATGAGATCTCCAGCATATGGGGTCGGGTCAAACTTTGGGATCTTGATCATCTTGAACAAGTCGTACAACATCATGTCCGCAAAGTTCCCTTAGTCGACGAAAACACGCCTCACATAAAATTCGCCATGAGTTTCGAGATAATAAGGGGGTCTTCATGGCTGGGGAGAGATGTCTGAGATCTTCCTCGCCAAATGATGAATGAGGTTGGTCCCTTTGACATAAATAAGGCATCCTTCAATGCTATCACGTAGGCGATGAAGTGTTTTGTCGAAAGAGTAACTCTTGGTCGACCAACCGAGCACTCGGTTGATCTTCCCATCTCTTGTTGACGTGGCTCACGGGATTCAAATCAAGCCAGTTGCGAAGTGGTTGGTGGGGGCGTGCGTCGATCTCTTTGTTCTTGGCAAGAAGACCGAGTTCTGCTTCTCTATCTCCTTTCTCGGCTTCAGCAAGTATCACAATAGTGGTCTTTCTCTCGTGTTGCTAGGCGGATCAAGTGCTCGATGGAGTCCTTCAGCTGAACGCGCCCTCTGTGTTATGACCTGCGCAACAAGGAAACTTGCAATATTTCAATTTATCTGTACCAGACCTTTTCAATCTCATCGGGATTTGTCATCTCAAGCCACAGTTCCTTTTTCCTGTTGGGCACTCTTGCCTTTAATTTTTATTACCATATATTCTTCCTATAAGTTTATATATTTCTATGACATTTCCAAGAACTTATTTAGGGAAGTCAGCTTTTGCTTTCCAAGGGAGACTCAAAAAAGTGTTCCCTGATGCATGCCATCTTTTATTAAGTGCAGTGGGACGAACTTGACAACATTAGTGACGAAGACGACTTCCTTGGTAAACCTCGAGATGTAATCTCAAAGTGGTTCACCGGGCTTCTGGCAGATCGCCATCATCGTGGCTTCTGATTTAGGTTGAATCTTCGAGGTTGTGAAGTTGGTGGTGAAGAGATTCTTGAGGATATCCCAAGAATATATGAATCCCTTTGGGGGATTGAAACCACATGAGGGTAACTTTCTTCAGCATCATATGGAAAATCTTACATTTGGCTAGTTCCTTAGCTCCTCGAAATGTCATAAATGTGTCAAAATAGCCGACATGCTCATCAGGGTTGTCGGTTCTGTCATATATTTCCATTGAAGGCAGTTTTTACAAGGGCATAAGGATAGAAAAGATCATAATCCTTTCGATGAAAGGTCTAGCCGTCATGAGGATGTCTTCATCCTCTTCTCTCTCTCCTGCCAGTACGGATCAGGGAACGAGGCTTGCTGTAACACCCTAGACTCTAATCAAGGCATTACCTGCTAAATTAACTGGAATTAAAGTTAATCATGGAATTAAAGATAAAACTTTCGAAATACAAAGCTTTGACTACAAAAGATTTTGAATGCATTAGGGAATTACAACCCAACTCACTAATAGAAAACTTTTATTAATTATTACAATCTAATGCAAAATAATGCAAAAGACTCATAACAATGACGACTCGACTCGTGATCCCGTAATCAAGGTCTCGCGTGGCGGCAAGACCGAGCACAACTTCATGCTCTGAACTGTCCAATAAGTTTGTACCTGAAAACAACGCCCCAACATAGTGAGTTTATAAAACTCAATAACATAGGACTAACATAAAACTCTATACCGTTTTTTCCAGCCATACTTGGTGTGCGAAGTATGGAAAAACTCCTCTGTACATAGATACACTTATCAACAGTGTTTAAAATATTCAATCAAACACTTGCTATTATCACAATAATATTCAATCATAAACATTAAAGCAATATGACAAACTCTAACTATTTCGTTAAGCGAAGGATTTACCACTGAGTATTACTTAACCACGGGGCTTGATCCTGTACTAAACAACTAACTGGAATAGCCAATGATTTACCGCTGGGTGATAACTTAATCACGGGGCTTGACCTTGTACTAATCAACTGACTGAAATAGCCAAGGATTTACCGTTGGATGATAACTTAATCACGGGGCTTGACCATGTACTAATCAACTGACTGCACAATCAAGGATTTACCTCGGGGTATTACCTTACCACTGGGCTTGACCTTGTATTGTGCCACTGTTTTATTAGAACCATTATAATTTAAATAGCCCTAATACAATACCTTTTAAGCTTAAGTTGAATTCACATTCTAAGAGATTCCTAAGACCCCTCATTAGTTCCAAAAATGAACTTAACCATGCTATTGTTTTCTTTTATAAGAAACCTTACTTTAAACTTTAAGTTGCTTGCTCACAAACTTTTACAGATTCATTGGATTTACTTTCTACAAGAATATGCTAAGCAATAACGCTCATTCATAAGCAAACATAAACTCTAAATCATTCTTATATGTAAGGATGTTGGGCATCTTAAACATAAGCTAACTATGAGACGGAATCGGAAACTACGGAAAAAACTGCACCATCAGCGCTTCCAGCGCATGAAGGAGCACTTCCAGCAGAGAGGCTGGCGCTTCCAGCGCATTTCTTAGCGCTTCCAGTGCATTTCCTGAGTTGGTTTCGGTGAGACCAGCGCTTCAAGCGCTATGAGGGGCGCTTCCAGCGCTCCCTCTGCAGGATTTGGCACATCTTGCCCCATTCAAGTCCCTTATCCATCCAACCATGATTCCATCTCATTCTAAGCCAAATTAAACCAAATTAAGGTTAGGATCAAAACAAGAAACATAATGGAACAACTCATTTATCATATGAATCACAACCATCACATAATGTAAACATCATAAAAACTCTTCAAAGCTTTCATCAATTCCCATATCCCTTTTCCCCATCCTCATGCTTTCCCACAAACCACAACAATGGCAATTAAGAAACCATGCAACTCAAAGAAAATAAATGCCCTAAGATGGGACTTATGGGTGCCCATATCTAGAGGAAGAAAGACTCACAATTAATACATTTAAACCTCAATTCATTCTTATGTTATACAACATCTCCCAATTGGAGCTCCATGGAACTCACAATGGGCAACATCAAACATATGGTTGTAGGGGTTGGGGACAGCAGCCAACCTTTTATCATCCCACTATAATATCATAAATTCTACTCATTAAATATTCAATATCAATAATTTGAATAAAAACCTAAGCACACCCTAATCAGAGGTTTTTAGGGGGAATCATATGTTACCATTGCTCCCAAATGCTTATGGATGAAAAACTCCTAAATTCTAGGGCTTGAGCTCCACTTCCCTATTTGATTTTAAGCTTTAATCCTAGCTCCTCCTTCTTCCTTAAGCTTTAATGGAGGTAGAACCTCCTCCTTCTTCCTTCCTCTCCCTCTAATTCGAGCTCTCCCGCCTTCCTCCTCCTCCATCGCATGCCCTTCCTTCTTTTTATTCTTTCCCTTTCTTCTTTCTTTCCTTCTCTTTCTCTTTTCTTATTTTCCTTTCTTTTCTCGGTTTCTGCTTGTTTCTTACGCAAGGAGAAAGAAAAGAGGGAATGGGGGTGCTATGGTGGAGTGAGAGTAAGTGTGGTGCACAGTGGGACAACATATATGATTTATTAGAAATTAGTCAACAAGTCCCTATTTAATTATCATAATTTACTCTTTGGTCCTTAATTTAACCTCATGTAAATTAATCAATTAAATACTACTCATTAATAAGTAGTCCCACACTTCCTTAATTATATGGTAGAATTACTATTTTACACCTAAGTTCCAACTTTACGTTAAAACACTAGATTAAAAGTGATTAACCTCTTTACTCCTTAGGGATTAAATCCCCTCTTTCACTTAGTATTTTTAATTACCAAGCTTTAGAATTTGGGGTGTTACACTTGCAGTGCTGGAGTCATATCTCGACATCGAGGTGGGGCCTGAGGGGTGGATCTTGGTAAAGATTTCCAGGATATATCCTCTAGTTTTGGTGTTTCTAACGAGTGAAATGGCATGTATGTGATGACACTGATTGGTCAGGTTGGGACAGAGGAGATCCAACATAACTGTGGAATCAAGGTGAGTGGCCACACAGATTAAGATGAGATATCTTTCTGTTGGTTCTTAACTCGTGCGAGGCGTTAGTTTTGATCCTGAATCAGTTGAGTCTGTTGTTGGACCATCGCCACAAGATATTAGAGCACAACAACTATGACAACGATAGATGTCGTGATTAAGGTTGATACTAGTTTGGTAGCTATATAACTTGTTGCGGGATCAAAGTGATGGACACGATCAGTCCGTACACTTCTTGTTGCCGCCGTGGTGTAGCGACATTAGGAGATCGTTAAGTACTACGTGCGGTGGTGTTCTTCCGGGTTCCGACCATATCAAAAAGTTTGAGGTTTGGAGAAACGATTCATAAAGAATCGGAAAGGATTCTCATAAGGAAAAAAATTAGGAGCCTGTTTACTTTGTTTTTAAATTTTCATTTTCTGTTTTCAATAAGATACACATACTATAACACACATTATCAAGAAGATGATATACAAAATGAGAATTTGTGGTCTAAGAAGCTGTTCTGGACAGAACTTTAGAAGATGACCGGAGAGAAGCGATACGGCTGCGTCAGGTCGGATGACGACGGCGCGTGGTGGTGGTGTACCTACAAACACTCCAACGCTCAAGTCAGTGCGTGTAAGAGGTAAGTGAAGAGGTGATGAAGTGAATAATAATACCTCAATCGTTTGAAGTGACTCTCCTTTTATAGGAGTTTGAGGGCGGTTACCGTGGAACCGAGAATGCCGTCGGATCGTTCTGGGCTTTGTGATGAAATTTGGCGAAATGCCAAGGACCGTTGGATTGGCCACGTCGATTTGGTCTCGAGGCAAGGCGGTGGGAACCGACGTCGTTAATAGGCTGGAGTGTGACTCTTCGGATTGGGCCTCGGCTCAGTCCGGAACAGTTGCCCCCCAAGTCGCTAGCTCGAATGCCGAGGTGGTGACTTGTTTGTCGAAGTCCGTGTATGTCGACGTTCAACGTCCTTCTCCGTAAGGAACTGTAAGCGTCGTCATGTCGTGTTTGTGCAAGGTTTTGTCACGAGCTCGTGCACGCGGTCTCGGCACGAGGTCGATCTCTTCATCAGGTGCTTGTGCAAACGCATAAGGCTTTGTCATCACGAGCTCGTGCACGCGGTCTCGGCACGAGGTCGGTCAGGGTGCTTGTGCAAACGCACAAGGCTTTGTCACGAGCTCGTGCACGCGGTCTCGGCACGAGGTCGATCTCTTCATCAGGTGCTTGTGCAAACGCACAAGGCTTTGTCATCACGAGCTCGTGCACGCGGTCTCGGCACGAGGTCGGTCAGGGTGCTTGTGCAAACGCACAAGGCTTTGTCATCACGAGCTCGTGCACGCGGTCTCGGCACGAGGTCGATCTCTTCATCAGGTGCTTGTGCAAACGCACAAGGCTTTGTCATCACGAGCTCGTGCACGCGGTCTCGGCACGAGGTCGGTCAGGGTGCTTGTGCAAACGCACAAGGCTTTGTCACGAGCTCGTGCACGCAGTCTCGGCACGAGGTCGATCTCTTCATCAGGTGCTTGTGCAAACGCACAAGGCTTTGTCATCACGAGCTCGTGCACGCGGTCTCGGCACGATGTCGATCAGGGTGCTTGTGCAAACGCACAAGGCTTTGTCATCACGAGCTCGTGCACGCGGTCTCAACACGAGGTCGATCTCTTCATCAGGTGCTTGTGCAAACGCACAAGGCTTTGTCATCACGAGCTCGTGCACGCGGTCTCGGCACGAGGTCGATCAGGGTGCTTGTGCAAACGCACAAGGCTTTGTCATCACGAGCTCGTGCACGCGGTCTCGGCACGAGGTCGGTCAGGGTGCTTTTGCAAACGCACAAGGCTTTGTCACGAGCTCGTGCACGCGGTCTCGGCACGAGGTCGATCTCTTCATCAGGTGCTTGTGCAAACGCACAAGGCTTTGTCACGAGCTCGTGCACGCGGTCTCGGCACGAGGCTCATCATCAGGTAGTTTGTCACGAGCTCGCACGCGGTCTCGGCACGAGGCTCGATCACATCTTTCTGCGTTCCAAGTTTTGGAATTTCTTTGTCCTTGTAGTGTCTCGAGGGTGTAGCGCGTGCAGTCTTTACGACGATTCAGACGGGCCTTCCCGGTTAGGCGCAAGTTTCCGCGGGCGTTCTTGAGGCCAACATCACTCGTCGAAGAACTAGATCCCAGGTATGAACTCCTGGGCACAACACGGTTGTATCTTCTGCGATTTTACGTTTTCACTGCGACCTCCGAGTGCCGCAAGCTCTGCGATTCGTCGAAGGAGGTCGAAGTTCTTCTCGTATACTCAACGGTTGTCAATGTTACTCTGGGGATTTGTCTTTGGCTTTCGACGCTATCAACTTCTCTTCAGAATTCATAAATTTACGAGCTCGCCAGGAACTCGCTCAGTGGTCTTGGGTTTGTCGACACCAACGTTGACGCCGAATAGATTTCCTTCGATCGAGGCCTTGCTTCAGCAAGTCTGACTTCATCTTGTCGAGCATTTCTTCACCAAAATGGCTTCTTTGTTGAAGCGCCCGACGTAGTCTCCGATAGACTCATCTTTCTTCACATTGCGCCCAATGCCGCCGCCGACTGGTTGGACTTTAGACGCAGTGAAATGCGCCAAGAACCGGTCGACGAGCTCACCCACGAACCAATGAAATTTTTCTTAAGAGTCCGGAACCAAGACAACGCCGCTTTCTTCAGAGTGAGGGAAAGATTACGCATTTCACCTACTGGGCGCCTCGATAGCCCATGACAGTATCAAAGCAACCAACATGCTCGTCGGGGTCGGTGGTGCCGTCGTATGAGTCCAAAGCGGGTGGTTTCTGAAGATGCTTCGGAATCAGGAATTTCATGATCTCGGATGTAAAAGGACCAAAGGCCTCGCTCGAGCTCCGAAAAGGAGTTGATGAAACAGAATGAGCACGGCGGTGTGCTCTATGCACAGAGCGGTGTGGAGTCGTGCCACGGTGGTGGCGCTGAACAGATCTGAGATTTTCAGACTCCTTTGATCTCTGAGGAGAACGAGAGACTCGATCTTTTCTGTTTTCGATCTGTGTGGCCACACGAACGGAGATTTCTCTCTGCTGATTCTCCATTCGATCGAGGCGTTGATTCTGAGCATGCATCGCTTCGGCATGGCTTCGAATGAATTCACAGACTCACGAATGAGGACGGTGGCGGTCTCCGTTCCTATATCGGTTTGAGCTGCAATGATCGGAACGGCGTCATTCTGATGGGGAGGTGGAAGGTTACTCCTCTGTCTCTCATGTTCCACGACGAAATTAACAGGTTCGTGGTGAGGTGGTTCCGCCGGAGCTATCGGCGGATTCGGTGGTTCAAGATCTGCGTTCGCACGAGTGGAACTGCGAGTCGCGACCTGGTGCTTCGATCCAGTCATCGTCTCGACAAGTGTCGAGCAAAGATGTCGAGCAAAGAAAAATGAAATCAGAAATGATTCCCACAGACGGCCAATGTTACGGGATGTAACTTTAGAGGATGACCGGAGAGAGCGATACTACCGCGTCAGCCGGATGACGACGGCGTGGTGGTGGTGTAAGAAACACCCAACGCCAAGTCGGCGTGTAAGAGGTAAGTGAAGAGGTGATGAAGTGAATAATAATACCTCAATCGTTTGAAGTGACTCTCCTTTTATAGGAGTTTGAAGGCGATTCTGAAGTGGAACCCGAGTACCGTCGGATCGTTCGACTGTGATGAAATTTGGCGAAATGCCAAGGACCGGATTGGATTGGCCACGTCGATTTGGTCTCGAGGCAAGCGGTGGGAACCGACGCGTCAGAATGGGCTAGAGTGTGATTTTCTGATCGGGCCTCTACAGCCTGCATCGTGGTTATAACATGTTTAGAAATGGTGAAAACAACTTTGTAGCATTTTCACCATTTCCAAATATGTTACTGCTTGTCTATGTATATCATCCCATTTTAGATGTCATCTTCATGACATAATATGTGTATCTTATTAAAAACATATAATAAAAATTTGAAAAAACAAGTAAACAAGCCCACAGGTGGTGCTAATAAATTGGCGTGGAACCTCGTAGAGCCACTGAAGATGAGTTCGAGTGTTGTAGACTTGTAGTGCATGTTGGTGCCGCAGAGCTGCAACGGCGACGACGGTGGTACGTGAAAAGACTCCAATGCCAAAGTTAGTGTGTGAGCCAGTGGAAAGAGTTCACAGGGAATGAACACATACTTGAGAATTTTGCTCAGGTGGCCTTACATAGGCAATTCGGCTAGTGGAAACGACGAGAAGGGTCGTTTAGACGATTACCAATTTTGCGTGAATCTCGACGCTCTTTTGGTAGACAATTGTTGATGGTTTCAACGGCTTTAATGGTGATCTGTGCGTCCATTTCTGGGACGGGCACAGAGTTCAAGCCCAGACCAAAACATTAATTATTAAGCAAAGCAAAAAATAAATAAAAAAATACTCGTTTTAGCCTTATAATGATTTTACCCATTTTTATTTTTTTCCTATTAAATGCTGAAAACTTATCTTTTTTTTTATTTTTTTTTATCAGGTGCTGAAAACTTATCTTAAAATTAATATTGTATTTTTTATTTATAAATAATGTATTTTTTTTGGGCCAACATCCAGTAGATCTAATCTAATAAATAAATAAATAAAAGTTTGGCGCATTTACTTTCACTCCGAGCAAGTTGATACGTTAAAAATGGGAATTTGGATCTGTGAATCAAAATCAAAGATTAAGACTCCTTAATCAAGTAGCATCTATTCCAGTAAAAAAAAATATCAATTAGCATCTATTCGTAGATCATCAATAAAAAAAGTATCACTTGTCAGAGATTTTTTTTTTTTACGGGTCGCTTGTGTTGAGGAACTAATTTTTTGTTGAATGCAACTCAAAGTCACACGCTTGCTGTAGCGACATGGCCAATAGTAACAGGACAAGTTTTGATGAGATTAAGGAGGATACCTTGTTCTGGAGGTCCAAAAATAAAACAGATCTATACTTAGTATATAAACAGAGGGGGAAGGGGACGAGAGAGGTTTAACTTTTAAGAATATAACCTTACCACAAAACAAAGGCTGCGAGAATTGGAGTAGCTAGCGACGGAGAGGAGATTGGAAAGAGAGGAACCAAAGGAAATCATAGGAATGGGTGGAATCGGTAAAGAAATACTAGATCTGTAAGATTCAGATCTGCTTTGCCAACCCACCCATCTCCCATAACTTCCTCAAGCTCTTCTCCCTTTCCCTTTCTCTCTCGTTCGTTCTTTCTTTCTTTCTTTCTGTTCTCAGCCCTTGAAGTTGAATCAGTGAATGAACCATTTTGGTACACACAACACAATTAAATAGTAGATAAAATTGCTCACTAGTTTTTTTTTTTTATCGAATCAGTTTTTTTTTTGAATAAGTGATTTATATTTTAAAATATTTTTGAATAAGTTATTTATTTATTTTTTCGAATAAATCCTTTATGTTTGAAAAATATACTAAAAACAGTTTTACGTGTCTATTTATTGAAGACATCGCTTACATTTTTTGTTCATAAGGCCTAGTACAACTGGCGTAAGCCGATATTGTTAGGCTGAATATTTTCCGTGGTTGCCCGGGTTTGAGTCCGGGATCCCTATTTTGCGTGTGTGAGTTTACGGGCAGTGTTTGTCACTCTGTCTACAGACAACAACAAAAAAAGAAAGAAAAAAAATGTGTCTATTTATTGAAAGACCTTTTTAAAATATACTAAAAATTTAAAAGATATTTTTGAAACATATTAAAAACTTGAAAGATTTTTTTGAGAAGAAAAAAGATAAATAACTTATTCATTATAAAAAAAATAAGTTAAGTAAACAATAGAGCAATTTTGACAAAATAGTACGATAAGAAGATGGGAATTGTTGATGCCTTGATGGTCAAAGAAAGCCCATGGAAATGGAGTGGGGATAACTGTACGTGGAAGACACGTAATCACGCATACCCGCTGCACGCTACCTCGTCTTCCTTTTTTTTTTTTTTCTCCTCCAAAATCTGTTCCTCATTTTCGTTCTTTTTTTTTTATGAAAAAAAAGAAAAAGAAGAAACACTATAATATGATTGATTTTGTATAATGTACTGTAATCATTTTCGTTCTTTACACTGTACATTTTTTTATGAGAATATACTGTTTATTATTATATTATATCTACATATTACAATAATATTCTTTAAGCAAAATTTATTTGTCTTATGATAAAAATATAATATATACACTATAATATAATATTGTCTAAAAAATATGTACATTTTTTTTGACATAAAATATGCTAAATATGTCTAAAAATATGCTAAATATGCATACTGTCTAGGTTGTTAAAAAATTAATGAATGATCCGAATATTATATATTGACTTATACATGAATATGTGTAAGCAATAAGCATCGTGGGTGTAAATTTATGCAAATATTATTACTTTAATGTTTCTTTTTTTTCGACAAGATTACTTTAATGTTTTCATACGCCCTCTTTTGGATGTTAATTAATACTACTATTTTGGTGATTTTGGTCAAATTAATACTGTCTCTATCCCTAAATATAATACTTTTTTTTACCAAAACACACAAATTAAAAAAATTAGTTAACTCATTTAATTTATCTATAATGTATACTATTTTTTTAAAACTACCATTTAATATTGACTTAAGAAAGAGAAATAGTCACGCCATTTACTATTGACTATAAAAAATAATGTAAATTAATTAGAGTTATTCTTGTAAAAAATAATTAATATATCTACTAATTTGAAAAGAGGTTTAAAAGATTGGACAAATTTTTTTCTCAAAAAATACGTATATTTAGGAACGGAGGTAATATTTTTAAAAAAAAAAAACAAATGCAAAATGTTCCCAATAGTTGTTGGACCCGGCTGCAACTACAGAGTTAGACGCTATAGTGGATCTCAGCCATTGATTGTTTTAGTGAAAGAGATCATAACTTTTTACTTATTTACTTCAAAAAAAAAAGTAAAAAAAAATAGAGAGGAGAGAGATAGACTGCTGCTACTGCAGCGAATCTATTCCCAATAGTTGTCTGGTGTCTTAGCCTGGCCAATTCAAGGACACACTTTTCTGCAGTATACTTTAATAGTTTTGACCACAAAAAAAAAGAAGCACCTTAATAGTAATTGGGGTTACTTTTTGCACCTCATTTTTTATCATACATCTACTCCCTCGTTTTTTTTTTTCCCTTCTTTCAAAAATGTTTCCTTGTTTTGAAGTTAACTTTCACACACAAATAAAACCATCCCCACCCCCATTTAAAACCAAAAAATCATATGCCCCCATTTTATTTTCTCTTCTTCGTGTTAGCATCTGGAGACACCCCTCGTTGACGATCTTCTTCTGGAGCCACCTCCACCCAAACACCGCAACCCAAGCGTAGCCCCATCTTCGTCATTCTTCCTCCTCTTCTTCACTGATTGCTTTCAGGTATGGTCGCACATTTGGGTTCTTTCTACATTTGAATGCATTCTAAAAATATACTTTTGAAATGTTTATTTTGTGATTTTAAAAACATATGGAAGTAAGTATTTGGAACTGAGATTGTTGAGTTCCAAAAAAATACTACATCTATAACCATATGTTGTGTTGACTTTTGGATGTATGCATCGGGAACTCAACAATCTCAATTTTAGATACATACTTGCAGATGTTTTTATACATGGATTAATGTCTTCCGAAAGTATATATCCAGAACTGATATTTTTGAGTTATGGATACATATTTTAGATGCAGTGGAATTTAACTTACAAAACTAAAGTTTCGGAAGCTACTAAACTAGTAACAATTTTAAAATTTTTGTAATTATATTTAAATGTTTTACTTTTTTTAATGAGATTGTACATTTGGAGATATGGCACATACCGGGGCGGTGCAGTTGGATGCTAATGACCCACAACTTCCGCACGCAGACAGTGTGTGGCAGATAAACTCAGCGGGCATGTGCATGAGGTCCAGAAACTTCATATGGAGCATGAGGTATCTGCACAGACAGAGGAGGTACCTACACATACAAAGGAGATACCTGTATATGCACATCTAGTCCCGGTAGCTGTATTGGAGGTCCCACCACCTGCACCAAAGTCATTTATTGGAGGGCCAAAGGACATGTCCATCCCCTGGCCATTTCTCAACCTTGTTGGAACCTGTCTATGGGTTGGACAAGAAATATAAATTATGTTATTTTTAATTTTGATTTTCAATTTTAATAATTCTTATAATTAACATAAAATATATTTTTTGGTTGCATGATCGCAGTTGCAAGATCGTGGTGCGTTGAATCGGTTAGCATCGGAGAGTATGTATTGGCAGGGCCGACCAAATGCAAGGTGAGACCTAAAGTTATGTGAGGTCTCAGAGTGAACAAATCATGAGAAGGGACCTTATATATACAATTTTGTTTAGGTATCAAAATGGAGGTGAGGACATAAAATTAGTGGACTGTGTAAGGGGCTCAGCAGGGTAGGTTAGAGGCCTAGAGCAAGGGCTTGTCTGGCCTTATCTTTTGGTCAACCCTATGTGCTTGTCATCCTATGCTGATCATCAAGAGCAACGTCCTGTTCAAGAGACCTCCTGGTACTCTGGCTTGATCAGATCAGGTCTACTGATGCATGCGCATACTTGAGCGGGTCTTGTGCCAGTACGACTACATCCAGAGCATTCCACAGTCTCCTCGTGTGATCGTTAGAGTTGTTACATCTTTTGAGGAGATGAATGCCAAGTACCAACATTACTTTGAGTATGCGATCGACATCGCTTAAATAGGATGGATGTCGTTGCAATGGCTAGTGCAAAAACTACCTTTAATCGCGGTTTTTTTGGACTTTTAACGCCGGTTTTCAATCCGGCGTCAATGCTTCCGACGTTGTAAGTGTAAACATGTAACGCCGGTTTTTAAACCGCGGTTATAAGTAAGTTTTAATCGCGGTTTTTAACAAAAACGGCGTTAAATCCTGACGTAAAAGGACCAAAAAAAATTGAAAAAATGAAAAAAATACTTATAACCACGGTTTTTTAGTGAAAACCGACACCGTAGGTCACTTTTGACCGCGGTTTTATAACAAAACCGGCGCCGTATGTCACTTTGAAAATTTGAAAAAACGAAAAAACAGTTTTAACCGCAGTTTTGCGGAAAATCGGCGCCGTAGGTCACTTTTAACCGCGGTTTTTAACAAAACCGGTGCCGTACACTTTGAAAATATGAAATAAAAAAAAGTTATAACCACGGTTTTTTAGTGAAAACCGACGCCGTAGGTCACTTTTGACCGCGGTTTTATAACAAAACGGCGCCAGTATGTCACTTTGAAAATTTGAAAACGAAAAACAGCTTTTAAGCGGGTTTTCGTAAAACCGGCGCCAGAGGTCGCTTAACCACGGTTTTTAGAAAAACACTGTAGGTATAATTTTTTTTTATACATTTTTAAAAATTTCCCGGTACCAGGATATAAACAATATCCACACATAATTCACAAACATAACTGGTCAAAAGATTTATCCACACAGGATATATACAATATTCACAAACAGAATTCACAAAACATAACTTCCAAAACAAATAAAGGCATTGATTCACAAAGGCATAACACATGATACATTTATCCACAAAGGCATTGAAGGATGTAAACTATGAAGAGCAATTAAAGGCAAAACAATTATCTAACATAAGCAATAGTACAAAAACAATTCATTCAAATTTTATCGCACCATGTCATTTTTTTGTATTGCTTTTCTTGTTCAAGGCGTCGTGGTTCTGGGTTTAGATTTTGCTCCTCAATCTTAGTCACAAAAAAGCGTGCCCAAGTTTTTCGAATCTCAACAATTTCTTCAGGACTGTATGGGTTACAACCATCGAATAACTACAAGTTCAATTCAAAAAAGATCTAATTAGCTAACTTCAAATATTGTAAGGTATAAAAAAGATCAATTAACAAGTTAAGAAATGTTTTATTACCAAATCCCATCCAGATGTAATCCTCATTGTGACAATGGACAACATGGTCTTCATGACATAGTAGCCACATGCCCATGAGTTGTCTTGGTGAGGGCCCTACAAATGACAATATAAATTACTACAAATTATGTATACACATAACTAATACGCCTTTTAATACGTAAATATCATATAAAGACAACCTACTTACCATGAGTATGTTCCAATTAGGCTTCTTTTCTTGTCCCAGACCTTTTTTACTATTATAATCCACCATAGCTCTGATAAAATAATATAAGTTATATATATAAGATAAATACATATATGACATCACAAGTATGACAACTAAATTAAAAGTTTACCCCTCAAGTACACGCTTAATCTGTAGGCTTGGCCTTTGATGAAGTGAGCATATCCAGACAATGAGATTATGTTTAGGACAAATGACAATCAACTGCCAATGATTGCTAGGTAACAACAATAAATGTATATTAGAAACACATAAAGAAAAACGTATGCTATGAATAAAAGTGTACTCACTTGTGCACGTGCGGTCCTAAGAAAACATCTTTGTCCTGTTGAATTAGCTTATCCAGTATGTAAGCTTGAACAGAGTCATTAGGTTGTTTTGGGTTGGGCTTGACAACCATCAACGTTGGATCCAAGAATCCATATACATCACTGATGTTGTTCTGAATACATATACGATGCAGATACCTAGGAGTTGAAACAAAATAATGTTAATTATATATAATTGATACAAAGGAGTTAAAAATATACAAATATGTTAATTAATACTTACGAGGACCATAATTGCAAGTGTTGATTGGCAAGCGAAGTCATCACCGAGCGACAGTCCGTTAAGTCCTTCGCGAAAATGTAAAAATTGGAAGATCATCATGCTCTAAGGTAATCCCAACTTGTCCATTGGGAAGATCAAAGCCATGTGACCAATGCGTCTTAAAATGTCATCGTTAGGATCCTCCTCATTTTTACGGCGAACAACTATCATTGGTCTTGACATGCGCGGTGGCTTTAGGAGAAGGCACTATATTACGAGTTAGTTGGCTTCCACATCCGACTTGAATCGGGATTTGTAAGCTTCAAACTTAGCTTCAAACATTTGACTAAGGTCCGCATGATCCGATGCCTCATGGCATCCACGCCCACTTGCTTTGGTATTGCGTGAAATTCCTCCGAAGTATTTCTTAAAGCCCACACCTCGACCAAATGCGGACACGACCATAATGCTCGGGTGTTCCAAGGCGATAGTCAAGATATCTTCCCGTCCAGTTGGAATAAAAGTACCATGAGATTCATCTTCAACCAATGACTCCTACAACCAAATTCAATCACAGAAGTCGTTGATCAGTCGACCTAAATTGGTTACAAATCACATAATATTAAATAAGGCGAGATACACTTACAATTTTAGAAGCAGCGAGGCCACAAAGATCGGATGTATAAGATCCTGATGGTTTTGTTCGAGCCATAGCCCATAGCTCATCTGGTTTGGTTTTGGAGGATTCCAAGGCTTCATCTCCACCTCTTCCTGCAAGGCTTTCTTCTGTGCTATTATATTCTTCTCAAGTCTATCATAACCCCCACGAGACAATAGGTGGGGGTAGATATTCTTTGCAGCATTTGTCTTTCCCTTTTCTCTTTTTTCCTGTTACAAATAACGTAACACACCACAAAATAAAATAAGTAAAAAATTATATTAGCCAAGTTAAAAACATAATTCAAACTAACTAAACGCTTCTTAGTGCGGCTCCTAACAAACTCATTCCATATGTCCTCTGAAAGGAAATTATACTTCTGACAAGGATTTGTGCAACCATTTTTGTCTCCTTTCCCAAATATAAATGTCCAGGAGAGTTTAGACTTAAAGTCCTTCCAACGCTCACCCGCATAGGACAACCATCGGTCCCTAAACTTTTATCAAGGGAACATCAAATTTATCCTACAATACATAACAAAATGGTGGTGTTAGTAAATACATACACACAAGGATCAATAAAGCTAAATGCAAATCTGTATACAAATAGAGATAAAGGTCAATACCATGACATCTTCCCATATCATATCTTTGGTTTTTTCAGTGACATCTCTCCATTTAGGTATCGAATGGAGGTCTTGCTTCGTGCAATGTACGACAAATAAGTCTGAAGCTAGCTGCATTATCACCATAAGGTCGCCAAGATCTGGATCAAATTCAATAGAAAACTTGACCAGGAAGAAGTCTATTTTTCAATTGTGATGTAGTGGTAACACCTCTAGTCCTTTTTTGGGGGACTACGATGTGGATGGATCACCATATATGATGCTGTTTAAACAAACAAACAAACAAATGTGAGAAACAATGTGAGATAATCTAACAAACATGTATCAATATATATAGTTATAACGGATAATCTAACAGATATTAATTGTGGATAATCTAACAAACATGTAGTCACCTATAAAATTCTTTGGCAGTTAAGTTTGAATGTCCTCCAATATCCCTTCTTGATGATCATCACGAGTGGCATATACATCGTCTACTTCATTTTCATCATCGAAGATGGGTCTTTGTGTTGAGAAAGAAGGGGTGTCATTGATATCTAGTGTTGAATCTTGATTTTCATCACTCTCATGCATACTTCTTCTTTGGAGAACCACAGACCACCTTTTGTTAGAAGGATCCTTGACATAAAACACTTGTTTTGCATGAATTGCCATGATGAAAGACTCATCCTTATAACTTACCTTATCAAGATCCACCATTGTAAAACCTAATTCATCGGTTTGTACACCACCGTTACTGTTAACCCACTTACATTTAAAAACAGGCACTTTGAATTTATTATAATCGATCTCCCAAATCTCTTCAATGACCCCAAAGTAGGCTATGGATGCCAGAACGGGTTTTTATCCTTTGAACTAGAGAAATGCATAGAAGAAGCCATAACCATAACCCCACTCACTACTAGAAATCAGCTATTTAGCGACCGATTTAGAGACCGAAAAAAATCGGTCACAATAGCGACCGATTTAGAGACCGAATATATAGCGACCGATTTTTCGATCGCTAAAACGAAATTTTATTTGGTTTTAAAAAATTTATTAAATATTTATCAATTGTAGCGACCGATTTAGAGACCGAATACTTAGCGACGGAATAATCGGTCGCTAAACCAGAATTTTATTCGGTTTAAAAAAGTTAAAATTTTTTATTAATGTTAGCGACCGAAAAAGCGGTCGCTGAACTTCTCTTTAAGTTTATTTATTAAATAAAGAAAACAAAAGAAATAAAACAAAACAAAGGGGGTGGGGGTGGGGGCTGAGAAAGGTGAGAGGGCGAGAGCGAGATGGGAAAGGGGGTGGGAGCGAGAGCGAGAGCCGAGCGAGAAGGTGAGAGGCGAAGGAGATGGGAAAGGAGGTGGGGCTGAGATCGTGGTGTGGGGGGGGAGGAAGGAGCTGGGTGTGGTGACGAAGAAGGGAAGAAAGAGATAGATAGAGCGAGAGAGAGGAGCGAGAGAGAGAGCGGAGCGAGAGAGAGAAGCGAGGCAGAGAGGAGAGAAGCGGAAGGAAGAATGTGGGAGAAGAAGGAGGCAACGACGAGGATGAAGGAGAGATACTGAGCGATGGTACCGCCCTTCATCTTCTCTTTCCTATCTCGATGCCATCTTCCTTCTCTTTCATTTATCCCCAAATTCTTTTTCATTTTCTCCCAGTTCCCAGCGGAACATGAACCCTATCTGTGAAAAAAAAAATTCTTCCTCCTCCATCTCTTCCCCCAAAATATCCGCCACCATCTTTTCCATTTTCGTTCCTTCTTTATATTCTGTGGTTTCTGTTTATTATTTTGTTCTTACGTTTTCTATTACATTGCTATTGATGTTGCCTGTTTGTGTTGTTTTGCTGGTGTTATCTTTGTATGTGTGAGATGTCCAAGGAGGTGAGGATTTTTACTCTTCCACTTTTGTATTTCTCTCCACCACCATCGAGGTAGGATTCCTCTTCCTCTCTCAAGCTCTCTTTTAGATCTATATCTTCAACATGCTTCATTGTTTCGCTATGGTCTTTAAGCTTTTCCTTCATGTTCTTGCTTCTTGAAGAACAAAACAGGTTAGGCTTTTTTCTTTCTTTTTTCCTCCTTCCCGTCCCGATTTCACATGGAATAATTTCAAACAACTCATTATTCGAGTATATTTTATCCTCTTGCTTTATACTTTCAGAATTTAGGGGCATTTTTGCATTGCAAATTGACACATGATAGTGTATTCCCAAAGGTGTTTATTAAATTTTCATATCTTACATGTTTCAGAGTTGTAGTCATTTTAAATCGAGCTTTTTTACGCTTTAGCGATTAAAAATTATCACTTCCAAAACTTACCATTTTTTCTCGATGTTAGGCTTCTCCACCATCTTCATTTTTTGAATTTCTTTTCCTATTCTACAAAACTGATGTTCTTTTAGTCAGTAAAGTAGTTGACATTCCAATATTTTGATTACGCCATACATGTAAGCAATATGTTGAAATACCCCTGTAAAGGACCTCTTTGAAATACTTAGCAATATGTATCTCTTTGTAATCAAAGCTTAGAATAGATTTATATAGTTTTTGGATTTATATTCATTGCTACTTTATTGGATTACTTCACCATTACTTTCTGGAGCATTTCGGACACTGATATGGATGACAATGTTGGATAATCATAAATGAAACAAACGAATCGGTTCTTAGCTATTACTATTTGCAAGAATTTGTCATCTGTGTTAAAGCATATTGGATAGGAAAACCAGTAACTATATTGCAAGAGGGTTTAGTTATCCAAAAGTTGGTCCGCATATAGAGAAGTTTAATATCTTTTCTTGAAACGAAGTTTTGGTAAACTAATTTAGAATTTTCTTACCAGGTTGGTGCATATAGACCATGGTGATGGTGAATGGGATTTCAGATCCCAAATTCTATTCTTTGCTCTTAGTTATCCGATAGCATCATTAGGATTGTTGCTGTCAAAGCATTGAGGTTTATTGTCGGAAAATCCCTTGGGAAGTCATGGTGCCGCCAATGCAGTTGAGGCTGCATGCTCTCACTTGTCACAGTTAGCTTTATGTTGAAAGTGGGGCTTCAATATTAGGTCACCTCTAATCTAGTTTTTTGCCTTTCTCATTATTGATCCCTTTCTTATATAGTGATATTTGGAATACTAATACTAAAATATCTACATTTGGAATATTGATACTGATTTATAATTATTTTATGGTGGGGTTACATTACATCCGCTTATTTCTTGTATTGATTCTCTCTAACTTCAATAACTTACAGTACCATACCATGCGAAATGTCCTCTATATGGCCATGACTGAATTCAAAAAGGTAAAATTGCTTCCTTTCTATGGATATACCTTTTAAATTTACTATTTAGCATTTTTCCATTTACAAATGGCATTTTTTGAGAATCAATGTTTGACACAAAACACTATAATATTGTTTGGTTCATGTAATTGATTTCGTGTAGGGGGAAAGTTTTAGTTGCTGTTATATGACATTGTTTTAGATTCTTTTACCTAGTTGTTAAGGGTGAGTCATATTTTCTTAGCAACTTATGATACAAATTGATTTGCATTCTCGTCCTCCAAGCGTTGGAACCAATTGGTGCTCATCCCTCCAAGCAATCCACTGTAGTCGCTTTCTCCCTTCAGGTATATGATTGACTTGGAAATATCACTTGGAACTATAGATGCACCTGTATGGGTCTTCCTTAGTAAAATATGGTACCTCACAATGTCTCATCTTGTCATTGACACACCCCCATTGGTCGCCCACGCCTTTGCTTCCATCCTTCTCATCACCAGTTCTTGATTTCACATATAATTGTCATTTTGCCTCTTTTCCATGTCTGTTGAACCCATTCAGCACTTCCTCCAACCATTGTTGTTGCTCACTAAGTTCCTTGTTTAAACCCTCAAATCTTTGTCCTGGCTCTTTTATCCGCTTTCATCCTTGTCTAAATCATCCTGGCTCAGAGATTGAAACTACGATACCAAATTGAGAGAAACTTGAGACTATATTAAAGATTATGGAGACCAAGCTCCTTACAAACAGAGGTAGCCCTTTGCTAACATGAAAAACAAAGAAGAAATATAACCCAAAATATTCTCCCCCGGGAACGGAACAATCCCACCCCACCCCCCCCCCCCCCCCCCCAATCCTTACTCAATGTTTTCCTTCCGCCCGCCTCCGCCTCTCCCCAGTATCTTTGCTTCTCATTACGGTATCATAATAGAATTCCCATATTCACTCCACAAATGACAGATGTCCCTGTTGTTACCACCTTGCTCTCTCTCAACTAACCTTCCTGGGTATAGTAAATGCATGTGGATATGTATTCAATTGTTAAATCACATTAGTTTCATTAGTATAGTTAGTTGAGTCTCTTAAGACCCCACCTTCTATACAAGTATACAATGTAGTTCAGCTCATTCATTCATGAAAAATCCTAGATTACAGATACCGAAACTCTCCGAGTTCTCTCTTCTCTCTGCACTTCGTTCATCTTTCTCTTACATTTTCCCACCGCCACAATTCTAACCCCCACGCACCTTCTCTACAGTCATTTTCCGTTAACTCCAATTCTTTTTCTTCCCTCCTCTTCATTGACATGCGGCCTAACATTTCCACTTAACCCACTCCTCTTCACCCATTCTTCACTTTTCTAGTGTATGTGTTATAAGTCTATCACAAGAAAATTAATCGGGAGTGAGGTCATGTTTCTTGAAGCTACCAAGTAGGAAAATATGAATATAGTTTTAATATTCAAAATAGTACGTTCAAAACTTCAAATTTCATCACTTTGTAGATTCTTAGTATGCTCTTAATGGTCATAATTTCGTCTGACCGATATGTTAACATGTACATTCAATTTGTCATCTAGAGGAGCAAGATCAACTTCAAAAATTTAGTGGATTTCTTGATGTTTGAGTGAAGCTATTTTACGAGGATGGGGACTTTCTAGTCAACCTTCTTGTATTCGGGAGATCAAGCATACACATATTATTTTGAAGTTTGAACACTATTTTAATATTACTTATATTGGACAATGTTAAAGCGCATTGATGGTATGTGCTTACTATGTCGATTATCGAGATACAGTTGGACATTTACAAGAGAAAGGAAGACTCAATTTGCGTTTTTATTTGGTGTTAATGATCACTGGGGACCACTTCAATTGCTTGAAGAGGTATGTTATCACTCATTTTAGTTACTGTTGTTATTATCTGTAAAGCTTTTGCACCATCTCAAGGAACGAGACAAGAAAGATTTGTGCCTCAAGCATAGTCTAGGAGTGGCTTCTTCATCGAATCTAAACAATAACTATGATACAATTTTCTCCTTCTTCTCCTATAATCCCACTATAAGCTGTGGACATTGTACGCAGAGATGTGTGCATGTCTTTTTTTTTTTTTGGTAAATATGTGTGCATGTCTTTTATTACAATCTTGGCATGATGTGTTCATACTTAATACGCAGAGTTTCATCACCTTCTCTGGAGATTTCTTGAACATTTCAATAGATATGTATGAACCAATAGAGTGCCCAACCTGGTAAGAAAATTCTAAATTAGTTTACCAAAACTTCGTTTGATAAAAGATATTAAACTTCTCTATATGCACCAACTTTTGGATAACTAAACCTCTTGCAATATAGTTCTTGGTTTCCCAATCCAATATGCTATAACACAGATGACAATTTCTTGCAAATAGTATTAGCTAAGAACCAGATTCGTTTGTTTCATTTATGATTATCCAACATTGTTCTCCTTTCGTGGATAAGAGTATTAACTTCTAAATATTTTATTTCTCCATGATCAACATGAAAGGAAAAGATAAGCTGGGGTTGGATCTTAAGGGTACGATTTGGCTAACTTAAGTTGCTATATGGAAACTTAACCTTGCCAAGGAATCTTTAAATTTTTTGATGTTTGATCAATAAATCTCAGATTTGGTGAAATAAATGGATTAGGTTGTCTTATTTAGCGTCTCACTTAATAAAACTCCATAGAACCAGCTTCATATCTAATTAATTGAATTCTTAGAAATCGAAGTAAATTTTTTTTCCTTAGCATAGATTGTAAAAACGAAAAGTATTTAACGCCCATTTCTAACAAGCTTCATGCAGATTTGGTGTAACAGCTTTTGTCTCCATTGAGAGTACTAAAATTCATCACTAGGATGGTCATCTCTGTGCTAAGTGTTTGTTTGTGTTTGCTGAAGTGATGTAACAGGAGTATATAGTACTACAAAGCTGCAAATGGTCATAAAGATTACATATTTTACATGAAATATTTAACATGCAATTTTAGGTTCTCCTTAGAATACTCAACATCAAATGATTGGAGGTTCGGTTTGTTCTCGTTAGCTTGGGCTCAACAATTGAAATTTGCCGTGATGAATTGATGATTGTAGCAATAGAAAAGTTGTTTATTTTGGTTGGCATGCAGTCATGGCCTTTATTTTGATAATTATCAGAGTTGTTGAAATTATTTTAAATGGTATTATTGATAATCTTTAGTTGCTAGAGTTATAGGTGAGAACCATAATAAGGAGTTCTTTGGAGAAGCTTGAGGTTAGTGAGAGTTTGATCAAGAATTTGCAGTCTCGTAATATAAAGCTCACTCAGAGTCGAACCTTCTTTGTTGTTGAAGCTAAGATAGCGGTAGTTGGAAGTAGAGGACACAAACCAATGAGTGATATGTGTGACGAATATGGATCCTAAGACATACTTCGCATGCAACCAGGCTAAGGAATGCATTGGGAAGGAGTAGTGAAACACGAGGACAAGACACGTAACCAAACACACTAGTGTGCAAGGTTCTCATGTTGACATTGTACTATTTTTTTGTAATAGTTCAGTTTGAATGAAATTATCATTATATTGTTTTGTAATATTTCAGTTTGAATGAAATTATCGATGTATTGTAACATCTTACATGGTGAAGAATTTTATTTTATTTTTATTCAAATAAAGTTATATCTAGGGTTTGGCCTTTAATAAAATTTATTTGATTATAAAAAAGGTGATAAAGTTTAAGGAATCTGATAAAATGTGTTGAAAAATAGATTTTTGAAAGTTTAATTTTTTTTAATAAACATAAATTAGCGACTGATTTAGCGACCGATTTTAGAGACCGATTTAGAGACCAGTTTATAAAAATATAAAATCAAATTAGTCAAATTCGGTCTCTAAATCGGTCTCTAAAATTGGTCGCTAAATCGGTCTCTAAAATCGGTCACTAAATCGGTCTCTAAAATCGGTCTCTAAATCGGTCTCTAAAATCGGTCGCTAAATCGGTCTCTAAAATCGGTCGCTAAATCGGTCTCTAAAATCGGTCACTAAATCGGTCTCTAAAATCGGTCTCTAAATCGGTCGCTATATATTCAGTCACTAAATCGGTCGCTAAAATTAGCGACCAGTATTTTAGCTACTGATTTTTGTTGGTCTCTAAATCGGTCGCTAATTCGATTAGCGACCGATTTTAGAGGATTAGCGACCGAAAAATCGGTCACTAAAAACTGATTTTTTTGTAGTGACTGTTTTGTACGGTGCTCTTGTCATCCTGTGACTTTGTATAAAAAGAAAATTTGTTGATATCATATCCTCTCCACGTCAAGACATTAAATTTAGGATCATGTGCTAGCCATGTTAATGTCTCAGAAGCAGTATCATCACTCAAAACCTGTTCTTTAAACCAAGGTATGAATGTCTTGTGATGCTCATTCAACACCCAATTTTCATTCATTCGAGGATTTTTGGCCTTGACATGATTTTTGTAAGCAGACAAGTAAGGTTCAACTTCATCAATATTATTCAATATATACGAATGTGCTTGCAATACTTCCGCTCGACCCATGCTCTTAGTTTTTAGACCTAGTGTGCCCTTACCTTCACATCTTCCCTCATGACGAGACTTGGGAAGCCCTACAGGTGCCGCTTCTGACAAATAATCTGAACAAAACTCAATGGCTTCTTCTGTTACGTACCTTTCAACAATAGATGCTTCGGGACGATATAGATTCTTCACATACCCTTTCAATATTTTCATGTATCGCTCAATAGGGTACATCCACCTTAAATAAACCGGGCCACATACTCTAATCTCTCGACTACATGAACAATTAAATGAACCATGATGTCAAAAATGACGGAGGAAAGAACATCTCCAATCGACACAAACGATAGCAGCCTCATTTTCCAACTCGTCCAATTTCGAGGGTCAATAGCTTTGCTACATAATGCATTGAAAAATAAACACAATCTAATTATGGCATGTCGAACATTTTTTGGCAAGATGCCACGAATAGCCACCGGTAGTAATTGTTGCATCAAGACGTGATACCATGAGATTTTAAGCCAACTAATTTGAGATCATCATTGATACAAGACTCTTTATATTTGAAGAGTAGCCCTGTGGCACTTTCACACCACGTAGACACTCGCAAAACCTTTTTTTCTCTTCCTTTGACAATGTATGACAAGTCGGGTGGCAAATATGTCTTGTTACCTCTTGGCTGAGGAGCTAACTCCTCTGTTATACCCATGGCAACAAGGTCCAGAGGGGCATTCACTCCATCCTTTGTCTTCCCCTGGATATTTGGAAGCGGATCGATTTCACTATCACACACAGTTTTCTCCACATGCATCACATCAATACGATGTCTTACATCAAGACTTGACCAAGATGGAAGATCAAAGAACACCGACTTTTTCTTCCATATGTTTTTCACAGAAGAATGTTTTTTCCTCTTGTTTTTCCCGTACTTAACATTGATGGAGTTCACCCGTTGATAAACTTCTTCTCCGGTTAAAACTTTTGGAGCAATTTCGTTCTCTTGACATCCATTAAAAGCCTTTTTCAACTGCGATACGGTGATCACGCCTCAAAAATCTTCTATGCCCAAGGTAACAAGTCTTCCTCCCATTTTTCAGTTGAAAGAAACATGTGCCATCTTCACAAATAGGGCATGCTTTATGCCCCTTAACACTATACCGGACAAGTTCCCATATCTTTGGAAAGTCGTTGATGGTGCAAAACAACATGGCACGCAACTTGAAATCTTCAATGAAAACCTATCAAAGACATCAATGCCTTACGCCCACAATATTCTCAAGTCATCATTCAAGGGTTTTAGATAAACATCTATGTCATTTCTCGGTTGTTTTGGACCTAAATCATCATAGATAGCATAACGCATTTGCGCTTCATGCACAACCAAGGAGACAGGTTGTAAATTACTAAGAGAACAGGCCATGAACTATGGATGCTACTTAAGTTACCATATGGATTCATTCCATCCGTAGCAAGTCCAAGCCTAAGGTTTCTTGGCTCATTGCCGAACTCCTAAACAATGAATCAACTCTCTTCCATTGCAAAGAATCGCCGGATGGCGAAGCTTTCCATCACATTTCCTATCATCCGCATGCCATCTAAGGTTCTTTGCATCATTTATATTGGCGAACGATCGCTTAAACCTTGGAATAATTGGAAGATACCATAACACCTTCGCAGGAGGACCTTTTTGCTCACCTCATCACAACTATCATCAACTTTGTTCTTCTTTTTGTAGCGTGGTGTATTACACTCGGGACACTCTTCTTTGTCTTCATGCTCTTTCCAGTACAATATGCAATCCTTCGGGCATGCGTGTATTTTCTTATACTCCACACCCATCGGACATAATATCTTCTTCGCTTCATAATTACTTTTCGGCAATGTGTTCTCTATCAGAAGCATGTCATTCAACAGTTTAAGCAATTCAGTAAAGCTCTTGTCAGTCCACCCATTTATCGCCTTCAGATTGAACAATTTCAGCACAGCTGACAACCGTGTGAAATTTTTGCAATCCGGATACAAAGGTTCTTCCTTGTCGCTACATAGAGTTTCATACACATGTGCCCGCTGAAAAGACTCTGGTCCAATATCACGAATCATGTCCTCTAGTCGATCGTCCATATCTACATCAACTTCCTCTCTTGTGGACACACTTGGCTTGTTTAACACTTCACCATGCCAGGTCCATGTCGTATATCTTTGCCAAATCCCAAAAGTACGAAGATGATTCCGTATCTCCTCAACATTTAGTTTTGGTCCATTCAAACACTTAACACAAGGACAATAGAAATTTGTTTGATTAGGAAAATTTGCTTAGGAAAATTGTAAGAACTCTTCGACCCCACTCTTATACTCATCACCTAAACGATGTTTTTGCATCCAACTACGATCCATAACTGTGTTCTGAAATAATATACACACACTTTTAAATGCTTAGATATTTAACTAATATTGACATGTTTGTATGCATGAGTTAGAACAATTAATAGAAAGTTGTATGCACGCCTCAAAATCAGGCAATTAAAAAGGGATCAAATTGAGATCTTATTTGGCAACACTATGTACATAGAAGCTGGAAGTACCAGATATATAAATGAGCAAAGAGTTACAAGAAGCATTTACCAGATTAAAATGAAAAAGGTCAGCAACAAAATTACTGGGAAAACCAGAATCAGAAATAGAAGCACACGTCACCACAGGATTAGCAACCGGCCAAGCAGCACTCTCATTGTTCGATACATTAGACTGCACACAATCAAAAGCATCACTTACAAAGAAAAAAACCAATCCATCCCACAAACCCAACCCACATCACAAAAACAAAATTCCCAATTGAAATAATTTCTCATTGACCAGTTCATCAAAGCAAAAGCAACACTTCCCACGTCATAATTCACAAACACAACAATGGTATTAAAAAACAGTCAAAACACATTCACTACCACCAACTAAGTTTAGAATAATAAAGAAGAACCTCTTTAATATCTATCACATAGTCCACATTGCTCATATCTAACATCTCCAATTCCCTCACCTTTTCTTCCACCGTTCATCACTCATTATTATTCCCAAATCATAATTTGTAAAGCAGACAAAAACACACTCATTCACAACCACTAAATCTTGGAACCAAAAAAAAAATGGTATGCCAGCGAATCATACTTTCTGATACAGGGAGACACTCATAGGGAGACACACATCATATTTCCAGCGAGACACACACATTTATTCATATTTCTTGGTTTTTTTTCCAACAAATATCAACAAATAAAACCAAACGTTTCAACAGAATAGCTAGCAATGTAACCCAAAGAGAGAGAGAAGAAGAAACTTACGTAAGAGAGAAGAAGCGTTTAGAGAGAAGAAGAAGAAGAGATGGCGTCGCGAGAGGAGAGTTGTTTGCTTGAGGAGAGTGACTGAGAGAGGAGAGGCACAGAGGAGAGTGGGCGGTCTGCAGAGAGAGGAGACGAATCCAGCGAGGGAGACGTGCGAGAGGAGAGGACGCAGAGGGAGACGAACGGCATGAGGGAGACAACAAAGGCAGAGAGAGAGGATGGCGCAGAGAGAGACGAGCAGCGAGGGAGAGGACGGTGCGACGAGAATGGCGCAGTTCGCGAGGGAGAGAGAGAGGTGACGGCGCGAATGAAAAGAGGAAGTGAGAGATTAATAGATATGGAGGGAAATTAATTTTTTAAGAAAGGATACGACCGCGGTTTTTAGCTAAAAACCGGCGCCATATGTAGAGATACAACCGCGGTTTTAAGTTAAAATCGCGGTCGTATGTAACGCGAGACATATGGCGCCGGTTTTACCCTAAAACCGGCGCCATAGGTCTCACAATTTTTTAACACTGGGTTACACATATGGCGCCGGTTTTAGGGTAAAACCGGCGCCATATGTCTCGCGTTACATACGACCGCGGTTTTAACTTAAAACCGGCGCCATAGGTGTTAGAGATACGACCGCGGTTTTACCCTAAAACCGGCGCCATAGGTATCGCGTTACATACGACCGTGGTTTTTACTTAAAACCGGCGCCATAGGTCTCACAATTTTTTAACACAGGGTTAAACATATGGCGCCGGTTTTAGGGTAAAACCGGCGCCATATGTCTCGCGTTACATACGACCGCAGTTTTAACTTAAAACCGGCGCCATAGGTGTTGGAGATACGACCACGGTTTTACCCTAAAACCGGCGCCATAGATCTCACAATTTCATCATTTAATTTCAAAAATACCACCGCGTTATATGTTACGCCGGTTATCCCCAAAACCGGCGTTATAAATATGTATTTTAGGTGTATTTCGCACTAGTGGGTGGTGGTCTTATGGATGTAGCATACCACCACTTTTGTATTTTGTATTTCTTTTTTTGTACTTTATGTTCAGATACACCATGTAATTGACTGTACATATACACAATGTATTTTATGTACTTCCCCATTTTTTCATTCTATCTAATTTATCATTTATAACAAAATTAACAACATAAATGTGAGGTTGGAGATTAAATAGTTTATGAATTATGAAAAAAAAAATATTCAAAAAATTCTGGAACTAAAAAACAATCAAGAAGATATTGCCTTTGGGAACTAAAAATAGTAGATATTGTGCTAAATGATTGATGTTTAGATACAATATCGCAGTAGTGTATCACATTATCTTCAAGTCGTGTATATAGTGCATAGACTCTTTTTTAAAAGTTGACACATCTTTCAATATTTAGACTCTAAAAGTTATTTCTTACTTGCTACCAACTTCAAGTTGGATTCCATAATGTATAAAAAAGTGTTTTAAACATTAATATCCAATAGGTTAAAATAGATTCAAATATCTTCTGGATGTTAACTGTCGAAACATATTTTCTAGATATTTTAGAGAATACTTCTAGAATGTATAATTAACCTGAATGTTAACTTTTGGAAGACAATATGGATTAAAAAAAAAAACTTCCGAAAGCAAACTTTTAGACGGGTATTTTTTATTTTTTTTAAATTTTACAAAACAGGTGTGAGGGTATGAGAAAAAACTTGGGGTGCAAAAAGCAACCCTTATAATTGGTCTAGGCACGTATGTATATCAGAAGCATGGCTGGGTCCAGGCTTCTAATGTCCAATTATCTCCTATCAATTCGAAACCCAAATAGGCATTATAGTTTCTACACTTCGACCAAAAAAAAAAGGCATTATAGTTCTGGGCTAGTTGATTCACAGGGTGAAAGTTAGAAGGAGCAAAACACGAGTAAACATGAGCCTAGGCCTAAGGGGTCTTTAGCTCAACGCAATTAAAATACTAAATACTATCCTGTAAGAGGACACCCAGAGAATACTATGAAGCTTATTTCATGAACTCTCAGGCTAAAAGAAAAGGAAAATGTTTACTTGATAAGCGAATGAAAGTCAAATATATCTATTTTAAAAGAAAGAAAAAAGTATAGGCAATTGAAAAATAGACTAACTAGAAACATATTACAACCACAATCAGAAATTGTTTACGTTGCAAAGGATCAAATAGCATCATTACAAAACTACCAAAAAACTGTATTATTTCAAAGAGTACTCTCCCTTTGGTTCATTGTGTTGGGACCATCAGACGTATTTGTGTGTAGTGTTCAAAAATCAAAAGGTCAAACTTACGGGGGAGGAAAAAAGAAAGACCTGACGACCGACCATCTTCTCCTCAAGAATTCTGTTCTAGACCTCATCTTGATGAAAGCCTCCCCCTTTTTTTTCCCCCCTTACTTTTCACTAGGAAAAGTAATTATTTTTAGCTCATGCCTGTCCGTGTTTGTAATTACACAATCAAGAATATTATTATGTACTGTTTACGTTTGAGTCATGCAAAAAACTCCATCGGACTATCTTATCTTTCCAGCTTCATTGATCTGGGCTTAGGTTGTGATATAGCTTTCTCTTGTTCGGTAAGTGCATGACGGAAATGACATCTATGGCCATATGGGCATACAACCCCAGCAAGGACCATCCTGCAGACTTCAGTTTTGTAGCGTGGATGGCGGATGACTGGACGAAGCTCCCCAATACCGTGAGCAAATTGGCAGTGGTCTCCATAAGGGCATGCGCCGGTTTCCTGCCATTTGTTACAGAGCTCAGTCTTGAACATTCCTTGGTTATACACAGTCATCTCAAGAGGTTCTTCCTCTTTCTGCCCTCCACGTACATATACCTTTTGCTGTAGCATAGCAACATACAAAATTTCAGCAATAATCAATTCTAGATATCATCCACATATTGTCATTAAATGTAGAACTTATAATCTACATTAACCACATAATTGTGTTTAATTTTCAAATGATTCTCTAGATTGGATGATCAATCAACCTAGTTACTACATATGCTTTCCACATACACTATGCATGTAACCACTGAAATTACTTTACCCCCCTCAACGTTCTGTGCTGACAATCATGTTAAAAAATATATTTGCATCCATTTTATCCTTCAAATTGACATTGGTAGCGTCGACTCACAACTCTCGAGGTCATTTTTAAATCGCGGTCCACAATCGCGCCCGCAACGTAACGGTTTTTTGAGGTCTCCTCAACCACATCGCAACCGCAATTATGGCCGCATTTGTCCGCAATTTGCCGCAACGTAATAGTTTTTGAGATCTCCACAACCGCGGTCGCAATCACAATTTAAAACCCTGCTCTAAGATATTTTTGTTTTCGGCTACTAAAAATTGAAAATACAAACCACTAGCAGCAGCACTGGCGGATCTTCATACATGACTATATAAATATTTTAAAAAATTCAGAGATGAGTGAAAAAGAATTAGTTAACCCCTTGAATATATAGTGTAAAAACTGTATGGCTTCATCAAAATTGAACTTAACTGGAGCATGATACCCACAGCACAGACCCCTTAAAGCCCACACCTAATCCCTTAAAGCCAAGGATGCCACCGCATAGATTACAACTGTCACAGAAAGGCTTCAAAGTTTAACTACATTTTTTTTTATTAATTAAAAAAAAAAAAAGATACATCTTTTTTGCCTCAGAGCAACTATTAGCTAGAGTCGCACTTGCACCCTTGCAAAACAAGCACACGCAAATGAAAAAACAACCAAACTACTCCGTTCGTTGCAGCTACCAGGTAATGACGCAGACAAGCAAAGTTTTACTTCTTTTGAAAGGAAAATAATTAGCATCTAACAACATGTCAAGTTCGGTAAATAACGATAAAAGCAATAATCACACAATAAAGGAAATATAATAATAATAATAATAATAATAATAATAATAATAATAATAATAATAATAATAATAATAAATAAATAAATAAAATAAAAAGCAAGCAGAGAACGTGCGTGTGCTTACAACGGCATCAGTTGGAGTGGAGGACGCGCGGGGGCGGGTAGCGCCCTTCGTGCGACAAGCATTATTACTGGCAATGGCCGTAGTCTGAGCCATCTTCAAGTAGCCATTGGACCTCACAGATATACTTTTTGGAAGCGAGAACCTCTCCACTTCAACACCGTTATTCTCAATCACGCTGGTTGGACTCTCGTCCGAAACTTCCTGCAGCTCCTTATTGTTATTATTAATGTTATTTCTATTCCAATCTGCACAGTTTTCTTTTCCATCGCCAATATGCAGTCCGCCGAAACCGTGCAAGACATCAAACGGCGTCGTTTGTGTCTGACCAGAGGAACCGCCACCAAATCGGTTTTCCAGCGACGCCTGAATTAGGAGGTTTAGCTGCTTCTGAAGCTCCTTGTTCAGAGCACGGAGCTGGCCGTTTTCTTGCCTCAGAGCCTCCACCTCTTTGGAAGTCTCCACGAGGCGACTGAGGCACATGCTGTGACGATTCACCATATCCTGATGCTTCTGTATCACGCACGAGTCGTACTCAGTTCCCGAGTCAGAGTACGGGTAAAGCGAGACTCCATCGCCGTTGCTGCAGTTTCCTGAGAGGGACGGAAGATTCTCATTCGACAAAGCGGAGTACAGGGAAGCAAAGGCGGCGCCGTTGGACAGCATTTGAGCGGCGGAGTTGACGCCGAATCCGCCGTTGGAGGAGGGAGAGCAAGCGTCCTTGTTGTGCATTTTGCTCGGTGATGGAGTGCTGCAAAATCAGGCAAAGATTAGAGGATTTTCAGAAACGTGACGATCGATTAACAGAATCATTCACTCATTAATGTGAAAAAATTTCAGATCAGAAATCTTTGCAAAGATTCATCGTAAATTAAAGAAACTGTTGTGCGATTGAAGAAAACAACGAACACGAAGGATTCAAGAAATGTCTGTGTAAATGATAACTCTAACAAATGAATGAGAAAATTCAAAGAGAAGAAGTTGAAAGAAACTACAAAACGATCGATTAACAGAATCATTCACTCATTGATATGTCCAATTTCAGATCAGTAATCTTTGCAAAGATTAATTGTAAATTAGAGAAACTGTTTGCGATCGAAGAAAACGACGAACACGAAGGATTCAAGAAATATCTGTGTAAATGATAACTCTAACAAATTAATGAGAATATTCAAAGAGAAGTTGAAAGAAACTAGCTAAAAACGATGAAGATGCTTGAACGTAACAGAGACGAGGAGAAATGAGAAGTTCATACCTCACAGCAGCTTCTGAGCTTCTCCGGTGAGAGAGGGAGGGAGGGAGGGAATTTTAGAAAGAGAAAGAGACTTGAAAGAGAGAGGTGAAAGAAGGAGGTTTTATAGTGGTGACGCTGTGTGTTTGGTGCGAGGGAAAACCGTCTCCAACACACTTTCTAACAGAATGCTCTTTCAGACCTTGTGCTATGGAAGTCGTTTTCCTTAATTACCCCTACTAATATCAAAACAGCCGGGTTTCCTTATGGGGGTTTTTAGGGAATTTAATTTGGTGTGTTCCTTGGAACTGAGACGCATCTCCTAAGTACAACCGTTGAGATTTCATCAGATGGTAGAGGGTTGCCAGAAAAGATACTCTACGGCTCAGTGTATATTCTTTCTTTCTCGTTTTATGAAATAATAATGTATTCAGTTTTGATCTTATGGTTGCTGAATTGATCCTGCAAGCCTTTTCATTTCGCCTAAACTCAACTCTACCACTATAATCCTCTTGCCAATTATTGCTATATGCTTCGTTTTTTATTCATTTCTTTTTTTTCGGGGTACATTATTCATTTCTATATGAATGATATATAAATAAATGTTTATGTCAAATGATATATAAATAGCGTAATGCTGAATGTCACGAGAGTGACTTTTCACGAATCCATCACAAATGGCAATCACCGTGTTGCGCAGTGCTTTTTGTTTCCAATAATATGAGTACTGCTTTTTAATACTATTTTATAAAGAGTAAATATTTAAATTGGTCTTGACAAAAATTATGGGAACTAATATAGTCACTGAGAAATAAAAAATATCAATTTAATCCTTAAAAATATCAAATATGGGTCAAATTAGCCCTTTTTAAGTTAATTTTTAAGAATATTTTAGTCTCATCAGAGACTAATTTAACCCATATTTGGGATTCTTATGGATTAAATTAATATTTTTTATTTTTTAGAGACTTAATTGATCTCCATAATTTTTATTGGAACCAATTTGAGTATGCATTATTTTTATAAAACTCTTTCAAGTTGTTTTGCCCACCGTTTTTTATGTCAAATATTGAATTTTAATTGGTCAAACCTTTATCGGGAGCTTTTCGTGAAGTTGTTGTTCGCTACAAATAACACTGCTCATATAAATAAATGTTTTATGTCAAATGCTTATGCACGGAGTACTCACACCATAATTACTTAATGCAGATAAATTAAATTGGGTTAGTAATATTTATCTAAAATCATTATAATGACATATTTTATATCCACGTAGCATCTGAAAATTGTTGAAATGACCAATGCAGTTGAACGGGTTCAAATTGTTCGGTTTGGAGTAGAACAATTGACATATAATTTATATCCACGTATTGTGTATTTTTATTTTAGAATTGACTACATGTAATAAGTACAGTTGACTTCTTATTTTTTTATTAATCATTATTCACCTAAATATTTTTTTTAGAAGAGTGTTACCAACACACACTCTAACATACTCTTTTCAATACGGTCTATTACTAGTTGAATTTCACAGGGTCTCACAAAATTATGTGGGTCTTATTTTCAAAGTGGTGGAAATAGAGACGTAATTCATGTAAATGAGGCTGGACAGGTACGGATAGTAGCCCCTGCTAGGCTGCTACCCGTCCTGTTGGGTGAATATCCTACCTGTACCCGCCCATCCGTGCAGGTATCCGTAATGCGAGTTTTAAATGAGTTTTTCAATATTTGCGGGTGTCTATGAGTATATGTGGATATACTATAGTATAAAACAAACCTTTAATTTTTTATTATATTATAAAATTAATTTTAAAATTTTGATTGTAATGTATAAAATTGATGTTTTACTTTTCGGCAAGTATGAGCCTAAAATTATTTCCCGTGGCCTTGTATGTGTAGCCATGGTAAATTACTATTAGATATAATATTAAAAAATAAAAAAGAAAACAATTACTTATCGAGTGCTTGTGAGTATGGTTATTATAATACCCGTCCTGATAAAATATTCATTTATTTTATTCACGGGTACCCATTAAGATATTCATATCTAACTCGTTGCGAGTTTTATCCAAATATCCACGGATATCGATAAAATTTATATTCTTAGATGTGACTCACATGTACTTCAATCAATAATTGAGAGTGTGTTAGAAAGAATATATTGCTATAATTTCTCATACATTTCAGGATGTTTGTTCTTTAGAATATTAGTAATGTCAAGCATCCTTAAGTTAATTTCTGTTATTAAATGATTAAAGCTTATCACAATGAATAATAGCTTTTGGATATATAATTTTGAAGTTAAAAAACTGATCATCTGAGGACCCAATCAATATTCCAAAGATCTTTCAAACACTTAATTAGATGAAAATTTACTCAATCATATATATAATTCGAAAACCACATACGCAAGTACCTCTAGTTGACAGACCAAATGTTCTACTTTAATCAAAATTCAATCACATCAAAATCCCACGTCAAGGTCCACCTTATAGGATTTATTATTCCTTCTTTTGAACGTACATAGGTAGGAAGAATTAATAATTTTTTTTTTTTTTTGGATTCTAACAGAAAGATGATAAGAAGCCAAGACAGTTTAGAGGGCGTATTCAAGGTGCAATTGCGGTTAGAACAGCATTTGATTATAAAATGCTTGAATTTCAAGTTAGTTTGAAGGAGGGTACTGTCTGGTGGTCTTGGCTTGGGTTTCGCATTTTTAAGGCACAAAAAGTGGATTAAGACACTTGTCATTTACGACTATAGAGCCCAATCATGGTCTTATTTGGAGGGAGAGGGTGTTTGCTTCTTTATCACATTTACAACAACCTCTTCCTCTAATCGCTACTCTATCAAAATCTAATATCAAAACGTTTGTTGAATAAAATAAAACACACCCCAAGATCACATGCAATAGCCGAAGCCCTTTCCATGTGTCATGGTTGTTAGCGACACAATTCTTCTCAAGTAGTAATATCTTTTCATAAAATTAACTATAGTCAGATTGCCTTTCCCTATCATTACAGCTTTGGTCATAATGCTATTATAGCTAAAAGCTGAACTAGCTGTTATTGGGTTTTATCAGGGTTATCAGGGCCTAATGACCAAACGTCCCTCTTTGTCTCAATGCAAGTGAAAATGGCTGCTTGTCCAACATAGTTCTAAACTTGAATTGAAATGAAACCTTATTTGCATCACAGTTGGAACACAACAGTGAGTTTTACTAAATTACTAGTCAGAGATACCCGCAATTCACATGTGCACAACACATCAAAAAAAAAAAAAGTTTTGAGCGAGTGAATGAGCTTTTGACACGTATCATTACTATAATTAACTTTTTTAAATAGATAATAGATTTCATAAAATTAAAATGGGTTAAGGTGAGCAACATATCAGGGTACACACTTTGGACTCATTTCAAATACCAGGTAAAAAGTAAGGTGTTGACTTGAGTATCAAGAGACACAAAGAGAGATATGCAGGTAGCAAGAGAGTTTTTCTTCCTAGCATATATAATGCCATATGTATAAGTGGATGATATAGAAAATGAGTGAATCACCAATTTAATCCTTGAAATTATAGGGCGTTGTCAACTTAGTCCCTGAAATTTTAAAATTATCCCTTAATTTGAAAATTCTCAATCATATTAGTCAATGTCAAATAGTTTCAGGAACTAAATTAACCGATACAAAAGGATTAATATGATCGAAGATTTTCAATTTCAGGGACTATTTTAGAATACTAATAATTTTAAAGACTAAATTGGTGATTCATTCTATAGAAAATGTGTTGTGAAGATGGTTAGGCTTTTAATAGGATGTCAACTCAAAATTAGGAAAGAATTTGTTAGGAATTTATTCCTCATCGGTTAATTACATGCGCACAGATTAACTCTTCTGAATAGGAAATAATGTATTGTGTTTCTATACTGGTTACAGCATATAAACAGACAAAATGTGTATAGAATTGAAAGAATATGTTGATAAAGTAAACATGAGCCTCATGATGCGGAACAGTCTGGTGTTTAGAATAGATATATCGCAAAGGTCAATAACTTTGTGTCTTTGTAATGCCTTACACCCTCTTTCTTAATTTAGCTTCAGGTTTCCTGGATACAAGTCAACATTTCTTCTCAAGCCTGGAAGCAAAAGAATATAAGTATGATAAAATTTTGAAGATACATATATCTATTTAATAATTAATATTTCTAGGGATAAAATGCATTATTGCCGTTGTTAAATATGGTAACAGAAAAAAAAATCAGATTTCAAGACTAACAACGATATTGTGATGGAGATTGAACCAAATGAGAAATCCTAACAGGTAGGTGATGACTGGACGGCATATTAAAATTACTCAGCTAAACAACAAGGCAGATGTGAGGCACATGGCACTAAGAACTTAATTGCCTGAATAACTGCCTCCATATGTGCAATCTCCAGTTCAGCTTAATTGCCTGAATAACTCCTCCCTTCACTGTAGGGAGAAAAGGCACTGTCATTATGATCTGTGTGACTACTTTCAGCACTAAATGTCGAAACGGAGAATGATATAGCGGACTCAAATGGTTGAATTTCATTTGCATGATCCATGCTTCTTGGACAGTACTGATTGGGAGGATTCATATCCTTGTTCTCATGGTCTGATTGGGAGATAGTAACGGTTGCGGCTGCCGAAGCATCCTTTCATGACAGAAAAATACCAGTATCATCTAAAAGATTTATCTTGGAGACAGGGTATCTTATTGATGTTACCTTGACTTCATACATCTAAGCTCAATCAACTATCTATCAATATGTTATTGCAGGATTTGGTGAAGACCAAATGGAATTAACCTTTAATCACAAAATTCCCTTGTCTTATAATGCTTACTATACAAAGAAAGTTTCCAAACACCTGCACGATATACTACGCGTTTATGGATTTAAACCATTGCATCACATATGGAGAAGTATAGTAGCCACCCAATTATTCTTTTATGGTATTATATTCTGTGAAGTGCTATGGTTATTCTTATAAATAGCTGCAAAAAATCAAGACAGCAAGTGAAATAGTTCAAGCAAACTCAGTATTGGTTTAAAGTATCATTTTACCATGTAATGAAACAATTTTTACGGTATTTATGGTACCTTTCGAACTCAAGTTACGTTTAAATGCATTCCGAAAAAAATGTTAGGCATGACCAATAATAATGAATGATAGGTATGAATTTACTTCAATATAATTCATGTATAAATTTGACGGGTTTCACATTTTCCTCTTTCGACACAAGTTGTAAGCCACTGTAAGAAAACTATGGGAGTGCACCTTTTTTTTTTCTGAACGTAATGATTATTCTTCATTGACATTGTCTTCAATCCTTCAATAGTCATACAAAAAGAAATTCCTGTTCATATTCTGTCAAGATCATACAAATCTTATGATGCTTTTCTATTATCGTCTGATGTAGCAATTCAATCATCAGTACACTGAGAAGTAGTGATAATGTGTTGAATAACGGTAGAAATTCAGACCTCCATTGCACTTGGATTGTCAATATCTGACTTATCAACCGATATATCCTTCTCTAAAGAAGAGCAGGAGACATCTTTTTCGCCAAACATTACTCTAATTGGATCTTGATCTCCTCCAAATAGTTCGTCAAAGTTTTGGAATGTTAAGTCAACATCAGGTATGCTAAAATCATCTCGACAAATAAGTTCTTCACATATCCCCAGGTCTTGAATATTTTGGGACCACAACTGCAAAAGTTGACAAAAAGAAATTTCCACGTTGACCAGAAGTATACAGTTAACCGGATGTTTGATACTGAACAATCAATATAATGTCAACAAATCTCATATAAATGAATTAAATGTTAATACAGTCACCAAAACAAAGTAAAATAAGTGTGCTTGATGTCAGACACTCAATTCATTTCTTGTCACTGACAGATACTGGGAAGAAAATACTAAGGCTAGCAAGTACGAAGATTAAAATCAGCATGTCAATTTTGGAACAGCAAAATTCTAAATATGATGCTGATTTGATTTTAGGACCCTACCAGGTTTGTGCTCCTGTTTTGTTTTATGAGTTCTCATGCTTCTTATATGTCTATTTCTAAAGGCACTCAAATCAGGAATCAAGATAACAGTTGTAAACATATAGTAATTATGTTTTTCAAGTGTGTCCTTTCAGCTCTTTCATCAACATATCAATTCCATGCGGGCTACACCGGCATCAACATGAAATTCTGTCTGATTAATATGTGTGTAAGGAAAATGCTTCAGACAGGTATTGGCAGTTCTTGCTATCGTAGTGTGGGAGTATGTCAAATTATATTAATTTACGATTCATGACGTGATAGAAAATGGGGAGTTAGGGTTTTTAATAGGGGATTTAGAGACTAATCAAAAATAATTCCAGATGTTAGGGTTTAGTTGATCGAGTCTTGGGATATCTTATCCCTAGCCAAATTATGGATTTATTTCTTATTCTTGATTAGGATTACTTGAGTCTTAAATCTGTTGCTTGTCTGATCACATTTTGGAAGGATCCTCTGAGTTACCTACAGAATTCTGAGTTCTTTTAAGATTATTAATTATTACTTGGTTCTTTGATCCCATTCTACACCATAGCCTAAATAAATTTCCAAGGGATGTACACCAGTGGTCCAACTGTGGCTCACAACAGTGGACAGATAAGTGCCTAACCTGATTACTTTGAAGGGAACTTTTGCAAGTCCAAAACAACTCTCCATGCAAGGGAAGATCTGTTACTGAAGATGAAGACAAATTATCAAGTTGAGAAAGTGCAGAAGAGAAGGTTTCGGGGTTCAGCTCTCCAATGGGTCTGTCTTCCTCCGGAAGATTGGTAGCAAGATCCTGGGAATTTTGTGCTTGCTGGTTGAATTTACCATCCAATTTCTCAAGAGTATTATGCACTGAAGGAGATAAGTATTTTTCCTGTAGCCCATTTATCTTTTCCTCATTTAGCTGGAACCGTTTTAAATCAACAATCTGCTGCAGAATAGTTTGACGCTCTTGATCACAGTACAATGTCTGCAACAAGAAATTAAACAGTCATGAACTTGTCTGTTGAAGGATGAGAAAAAGAAGGCCTTGTGGGTTGCTTTTGGATAATTTACACTGTTTGGGTTGGCATTTGTCTTCTTTATGCTAATTAATATGACATTAATATTCAAATTATGTCATTTGTTATTTTGATTTATTGAATCAGGACTGGAAACAAAAAACAAGAATTCTCATACTTTAAAGTATTAATACTTTTAAGGAGTGTATTTCAAATTACATCTCTCTCTATAGTTGTTGCAAATTCCTAATTTAAGAATACATTGACCATTCTTGGATTTGCTCAAGATTAAAAAGCATTTACCTTCTCACATTCGACCGAATACTAATAACATCTTAAAAATTCATATATCATTTCTTGCATCCATTCCAAAGAAAATGAAAGCAATAAAATGTTGGAAATCCAAATGTGAGAGGTAAAGAATCCGGTATTGTCTAGGAATGGACTAAATGAAGACAATATAAGAACATACCATGTACACATATGACTGATGCCTTAAAGTTTTAGATGAAGATAACAATTTGGAGACTCATACTTTAGGTGGAGAATGTTGGAATCCATAGCATTGTGGTCAACATAAAAGTGTACATCTTTTTCAACGCTTAAATATTAAGCACTCTTTTACTGATATAGATACATCTTTACAAGATTCATCACTTCATTAGTACCAATGGTTTATGATGAGTGCCTTAGAAATTTCATTAAACTGAAAAACTTAAGTGAAACAGAAATATTTATATTATGAGGGTAATAGCTATCACCATAATTTTTCAATGACTGAAATCTAAAATTATGTATTTCATCACCATAATAAAGAGGTAGTAAAATTTCCATCTTGCATACCTGACCTCGCTGACTGCTCGATCCCCTATCAAGTTTGTCCCCAGATGCCATTGAACGGACCCTAGTTTTAATGCCACGCTTTCCTGAGGCTTGTACCACATTCGAATCTGCAGAAACACAAGAAATAGATGCAAACTGATCCTGATTGACACTATTTTCAATCTCATTCAATTCAAAACCCCATAATGTTGCAAACTCTTTGACAGAAGGGCAACCCATGAAAGTTCTGGCAGCTCGTCTGCGATGTGGTGAAGAATTATCATGCAGCTTATGATCACAGTCTCGACAGATTAACATTTTGTGGTCCAAGCACTGAACACAAGCCAGATGATATCTGCATGAATTACACACAAGGGTCCGGAGGTGCCTACCAGACAACTCATTTGCCCAATGGACCTTCGCATCACAGGATAGACAAAGATATGCTGCATCAGCATTACAGTAAACAAGCGGCCTCAAAGCTGTGCAGAATTCACAAACTTTCTCCATTTCCTTAGTTGTAAATTTCAAACATGAAAAAAAACTCTGAAATTATAAAACCTCATATTATATAAGTAGCAATTTGAGTAAAGAAGAATCCAGATATCTGCTCATCAGCTTGTAGGCAATCCAAATCCTTTTGCATCAGAGGTAATCTCATCTTATGTTTGAAGTTGTCCTGTGCAGGTTTATATTTATATAAATAAAAAATACATCCATGAGAAGTGGAATCAAATCATCAATAGTAATGTAAAAGCTGAAAAAAGACAAAAACACTTTATATCAAATACAGTTGCATACGCTTATGAAACCATAACAACACGTATTAAAAGTGTTTTAAACATTCCTTTGAGAAAATAACAAAGAAAAAAGTGATTCAAAAGTCCATCCTACTCCTATAGCTCCAATTAAATGGGAAATCCAAATCCCAAATCCCAAAGGAATTGTTTAGAAAACTCCTTAATTTAAGTCCTGCATTTTTAATATACCACATACTATGGCAGTTGTCATCACTCACCATACAAATACCCCAATTGGAAAATCCAAAACAATGGAAATTAAGAAATAGCTCACCACTCTCTTTATTTTTATTTTTTTGGGTAAACGAGAATTGATCTAAGAGAGCAAGAAGGAAGAGACGTACCTGTGATTGTTTTTTCCCAATAAACGAGAATTGATCTAAGAGAGCAAAGAGAAAGTAGAGAAGTGTTGTTTATCTCATTTGGAAAGGGGGTGATGAATTTTACTTCTTTCTTCTGCTGCTATTATTCTGGGAGTATTGTAGTACACCTGATTCTGAGGCATGAGTCATGCGTTGTTCTAGGCTTTACCCGATATGGGAGATGACGTGTACACTAGAGACATGGAACTTTCCAGCGTGGACAGAGATGTGGGGTCCACATAGGACGTTATCCAAAAAGTGTAGTCTACGCCTTACATGTGAATGTGGTTACGAAATCCGAAAGTTTACCCGCGTTGGGCCAATCGCAGCTCGACGCGTTACATCCACGGGCATGGCCCGAACAACCAGCTTTCCAGGGCCCACACTCTCGTGCCTCATGAGGCACCAAAGCTTTTGACTTCAATATCCCCCATCCCCTAGAGATTACGAGGAATGGTCCTTACCCATTTTGAACTGTTTTCATTATTATCAAATGAAAATTTCATATCATTTAAGTCTATTTTTTATTGGTAGAGTTAGCACAAAATTCTACTTGATAGGTATTAAAATAGGGCAAATGAAATTTTTATAACTAAACCAAACTCGATGTCAGAACATCCAAATATATCAAAATGAGAAAAAGAACACCAAGGTGATGTAGAGCAATAAAAAGTTGCATTGCGGATGAGGGACGCGACGAGAAGAATGAAAAAAAGGCGTTTAGACATGTAAAGCATCCGAGCAGTTGGCTTATTTCAATCTTGCTCTAATATTTTTTTTGGGTCGAATTGCTCTAATATTTTAGATGACTCAATTAATGCACAAGTATTTTAGATGACTCAATAGCTTAATTAAGTGTAATAAAAGCTTATTATATAAGAATTTGTTTAGATAAGTTTTTTTCAAAGATTGATAAAAAATATATAAGTTTTTTCAATCAAAAAGAAAAATAGCATAAACTCTGTATAAATTATTTTTATTAGTTACTCTAGAAAACTTATGAAAATAAGCTAAAAACAACTTAAGTTATAATTCACTTTTTTTAACTCTTCAAAACACTAACACAAAATTATATTATAAGACAAGCTTGAATAAGCTCTAGATATCCATTGGCACCATCACATGAAAAAATTGACTCGTTTAAAAGTAAAAGTATATTTTAAAGAGTTACTTGTGAAGCTATAATTATTTATTGAAAATTTAATAATTAAGGCCTCGTTTGGGATGGTTTTTTGTTTTAAATTTTCAAATTTTAAAAAACTAAAACTGGTTTTTAGTTTTTAGTCTTGAGTTTCTATTTTTTTTTTGTAGTTTTTAGTTTTAAAAAATTGTTATCAATATTATTATAATCTCCCCTTTAAAAGAAAGGCAGAAACAAAGAACCAATATGGTCATCAACTTGAAAACATGCAGAATAGTGAAAGCGAGGATATCAAGGTGGTCCTTTTCTATGGCAAGTTTCTTAGAAGAATTATCCTGAAAGACCTCACCGTTACATTTCAAAGGTACAGGGGATTTTAGAAGCTGGTCAGAAGCTCTGGTCACTAGTTTTGATGGTCGAGCTTTGATGGAAAGGGATGTTGTTTCTGTGTTTCCTTTACTCTGCTCTCTGGTTGGAATAGTGAAGGGCAGGGGACAAGTACTTGCTTCTTCTCTTGGGGAAGAAACCTTCTCATTTTGTTCTTTGGCCTTCCTTTCTTCATCAGTTTTCTTTTTGCTACCACAGCTACCATTTTCATTACCAAGCCCAAAAACCCCTTTCTTTTCTTTCAACTGTAGCAACGCAAAACCTAGACACAACTTAAGAAAATGGGGAGTATAGAGGGATGCCACGAAGAGAAAGAAAAGGGAGAGAGAGATCGAGGTTGACAGGGAGACTAGGCGAAGATCTGGAAGAGGGAGGCAGATCGGAGGTGTGGAGGAAGGATTTGGGGACGGCGAGGGAGAGAAATTAGAGAGAGAAGGATGAGATCGAAGGAGAAAGCTCGAGGAAGACGGAAGTGATGGTGTGAAGATCGGCAGCAACAGTGACGACAAAGAGTCACGATGAAGGAGGATTTTTTTTTTTTGGCAATACGATAAAGGAGGTATGGTGAAGGGGCAGGGATGATGAAGGAGAGAGAATCAGTGTGTTAGCGGGGAACTTAACACAAGAATCACAAAACCTATTTTTATGGTTTTGGAATTTAGATAAATACTGTTTCAAAATTAAGGAAAAAACTAACTTAACCCCAATTTACCCAACCACATTTTATTTCCAAATTTAACTTTCAAAACAAAAAACAGGAAACTTAGCACCACTCCAAACGAAGCCTAAGATTTTAATAGTTTTATAATAAAGACATAATTGCATCTCGGTTCCACAGAGAAGTACGCGAAAAAAGGTTCACTTTAACATGTATGCAAATAAGTTTATTATATGTAACATTCTTAAACAACAGTTGGAATTAAATAAAATACAAAAAAAAAAAAAACGTAAGTCGAGGTTCAAACTAAAACTTTATTATTATAACAAATTTTTAATTATAAAATTTTATATAAATATTCTATTTTATATATAATAAAATTTTAAGTACAACATCTTACCTTCATAAAATGAAGACAAATTTACATTTGTTGTCTTTCTGCAATGAATCCTGTACATGTCTTTCTAAGAAATTTTTGCTCTTTATTTTTTTTTTCAACAGAATATTTTTGCTCTTGCTAACAATAACTATAATGTTGGTACTTGAATTTGAGTTTCCCCTTGACACAATTCTATTAAACATTCAACTAAAATGATTGCAAAAACCCAGACATAATGCACATCAACAATAGGAGGGTTTCTACATTTCGCAAACCTCCATAAACCTATGAAACTTCTACCAAAAAAGTGTTCCTTGACAATTCCGTCAAAATATGTGCTGTACAATTAGGCCTGATATTGCTTTTTTTTACGGAAGGCCTGGTATTGCTAATACGTTAAAGAACTAGAGTTGTTTTTCTCCTAATGACTACTGAAGATTTTAATAAAAGAACTTGAAGGGCAGTGTAATTCCAAAACGAGGCCCCAAAATGTCAATTTGAGCTCCATGATTGAAGACCTGAATCAGAAAGGTATTATGAGAAATCAAGAAGATCAACATATTTCCCAAAAAGCAGCATCACGTTTTGAACCAACAAGCAACAACGTAATCAATTGAAAGGTTACTAGAGCAGTAGAGCACACAAATGATACTTCCAAACTGCAGAGACAAATCTGAGAAAAACAACAGAGGAACAATGCAGGACCAGGGAAGGGTAAGACAATCCTTTATTGCTTTACCACAATCACAGAACAACGCCTAATCAAATAATGAGCATTTTCCTCTATAATTTACGCTTCCCTCAAAAACAATGCAGTTTATCTTCCAGCAGCAATAGAAGTGATATTAGGGGAGGCTAAGACCAAGTGTGTCAATAATGTTTCCTCAAAAGTGATATTTCCCACACCATAAATATGAACATGCATCATTTCAAACAGCCTTCTTGTGCTCGATCAGTGTTTAAAAAGTTGAAAATATTCTCTCTTGGTGAACCAGTATAACGTAAAGAACTCTAGCATAGATCCACTCCTATTTTTATTGGTGCTCAATGTCTCAAAGAGAAAGAAAGTCCTTGGTTTTTTTTTTTTTAAGATATCCCCCGGGCTCTTTCTTTTTATACACGTGAATCAAAATCCATCGTAATGACAGACGTGAAGTTAATTCAGATCATAAGTACATAAACACCACAAAATATCATGATGAGATGACAAAAGATATAGAATTCTTAAAAGTAGGAGGCTAGACCATTTCTCACCTAGATCAACTTGATTTCACATGAACTTCAATAATATCATCGTCTTCCATCCCAAGGCTAGCAGGAGTTTCAGATGAACTTATTTTATCACCATCAAATGACAATACAATCTGTTTCAGATCACACTTCATTTTCTCTGCATATGCTTTAACAATCCTTTCAAACTTGTCATCCTACAGAAAATCAAAAGAGGAGAGTAAGACATCAAGCTAGATAAAGTGACAAATACTTTCATTCAATATTGACCTAAAAAGAAATGCAGCTATGAAAAAAGAGGGGCAAAAAAGACCACAACAGAAACACAACCCTTGTAACATTCCAAAGTCCAAACAAATTACAACTAGATTTTACTTGAATACTAATACTAATTCAGCAACAATACCACAATATATTACAGTGCATTGACTACATAAAGTATATCTGATGAAGGAATTAGATACCATGAACATACGAATCTGCTTTGTTTCATCCTTGTCTTGAACAGAGATGAGAATCTTTGCTCTTTCAGAAGGTTTTGAGGTTTTTTCACTTACACTATCCATGGAAGACTGCAATGAATTGCTAAATTCCATTTTTGCAGACTCCTCAACAGCTTTTAACAAATCTTTTGCTGATTCAGCAAAAGAGGCAAGCTCCTTCTTCTTTAATCTACACATATGATTAACACCTTATAAGAAACTGTATGATAAATAAAGAATATAAGGACAGCAGCACAATGATAAGAACATAAGACTAGTGTAACATCACACAATGCATAATTTTTTTAATAAGAGCATGTATATAAATACAGTAAAACCCTATATGATGTTGACATGTAGAAGTAACACCAAAAACAAGCCTAGCTCCAGATGCAATCAAAGACGACTAAGGACTAACTTCTATAATTTCCTGACCTTTAATATGTCTTCTTTTGCTTTTTCATTCTTTGCCCTCTCCAGGTGAACATACAGAAAGAGAGATGCATAGTGGAAGAAAAGGGCAACTAATGTAAACAGTTACATTTTATTACTGCATTTTCCGGTTAGGGCTAAACTAACCATGTTTTCAAGAATGAATAAAAAGGCCAGCATAAAATCTAAGTTCAATCACGTCATGCTCAAGTGAATGACTCCCCCAATATACTGTCCTTAATACCAAGAAGAAACACACACATATATATGCAATATGCTTATCCTGCAATATCACAGTTGAGGATACCCCTTCTAGCTGAGGATGATATCAGTCTATGCATTTGTTTGGAATGGCTGAACACACAAGCAAAGAAAAGCCGAGGAAGGAAAACTCGAGGAACGAGACATTTTTTTTCTTGTTTGGTGCATAGGTGAATGGAAAGTGGAAAGAAAATAGGTTTCGGTCCCACACGAAAACATATTCCCCTCCCGTGTACAGAGAACCGTTTTAAAAGGGGTGAGCTTGGTAAAAATATCATTCTTTGATGTTTCAAATCTCAGTCACAGTTGCATAGTAATCCTTGATATGACGAAGAATCGCACTCAAACACGACTGACACGGCCCCAATCGCGATCATGTTGCGATTGCAAAGACATTAAAAAAAACATGATGTTGCAGGCCTTTTTTAAAACCTCGGTTCTACCCCTTCATAATTAGAACATAAACATACAAAATTATTTATTTTTTATCTTGTGATAAAATAATTTCTTTTAAAACTTATTAATATGTTTTAGTTTATCTTGGATTCTTATTGAATGCTTATTTTCTCCTTTCGTATCGGTGAGAGTATATTTTACATTTTTTTGTCACATATCTACCTAACGTTAACATATTTATGCCATTTCACAAATATGTTATTCTCTTTTCCCTCTCTTTCTACCCCGTCAGACAAAAAGATAGAAAAGTTTTAGCTACCGTGATTTTCTATTTTTTACTTTCTTTACTCTCACTTCCATTCAGAAACCAAACAAAGTGTATGGGTGGTAATGGTAAGAAAACAAACAAGGCAATAGCAAGCAGCTAGAATTTGGCAACTGAAAATTTCTACGAAGTGTAAAATGCGGTCAACCTCAAACTCTTCAAAGTCGAGTCCTCATCAATCTTCCTGGGCTCTTTACTGGAGACCTTTGGCGGAGGAGGTAACCAATCATCATCCTCAATGCCCACCACAGGCACCGCTTTCACATCAGTCTTCTCATTATCTATCTGAACCCCAAAACAAAGTCAGAAAAACTGAATAACCAATCATCCTGGTGCAAAAAAGAGCAAAACTTGGAACCAAAATGAAAATACTTATTACATGCTGAGAATTCTTTCTCTTCTTCGTAACGCAAACCACATCCTCATCGTCATCTGCTACGGTTAATCAACAGCAATAAGGTAAAAATAAAAGGAAAACATAAATATTTAGCATTTGGGTATGAATTCAAATAATCGGATTTTCGAGAAATAGAGGAAAAGATGCATAGGGAAAGGAACGAACCATCGAGGCAGACGATGTTGGGTTGAACGCGACTATAATCAAACAAGGGCTCGAGTTCTTCGGCTTCGTCCTGCAAAGGCAAAAAAACACAAACCTAAGACGGGGATTTGAAAGAGAAACCCTAATTTTCAAATCGAGTCACAAAGCCTCACCACCATCATCGACCTTTTCCGCTCGCTGGAATGATGGCGTTTCACCACTTAATAAATCACTCTCCCGCTTCAAAATTGAAATTATTTGATCCTCCCGTCCTTTTTAAGCATTCGGATTAGGACAATGAGATGTACCTGAGTTTATCGAAACCGAATCGGATACTGAATCAGTGTAGGTATTAGTTCAGGTTCAAAGATCGGATCGGGGATTGAACTGAGATCAGACCGAAAATAAATTAAATTATATTTTTAAAATTTTTAATATAACATACAAAGCACTAATAAACAAAAAATAACATAATATTCATAACATCACGACATAAAAAATTAAACTCCGCTTAAAATATTATAAGTAAACATATAACATGTAAAAATTACATATTAAACTAAAACAAATATGTTATAATAACATTCTAATATTCAATAATCACAAATACTGTAATATAAGTACTCTCATAATAATATTAATATATAAATTAATTTTAAATTTTATTATAATATTTAATTTAATTCATCGACATGAAAAAGGGATAAAAAATCTCTTATGTGTCAAAAATAATGTTATTTATCATTTTAAAAAAAAAATTAGAACCAGTAGGTTCCAGGTTTGCAGTTTTCAGGTTTTTAGGTTTTTTTACTTTTTCAGTTTCAGGTTTAAGTAGGTTGCATGTGATCAGGTTTTGAGGTTCAATCAGATCAGGTTCACTTCAAAGGTCGGACCGTCCGGTCCGGTTTTAACAACTATGGATATACCCCAGCCTAAATATAAGGCACTTTTGGAAGGAAAAAAAGTTTATTTTTAAATTGCTAGGTATGTTAATTATTTTTTACAAGAATATCTCTAATTAATTTATATTTTTTGTACTCAATAGTAAGTGGGGTGTCTATTTTTCTCTCTTAAGTCAATAGTTTAAGGGTGTTTTAGAAAAAATAGTACTCATTATAAAAAAATTAAATGAGTTAACTAATTTTCTTAATTTTTGTGTTTTAGTCAAAAGAAACTTATAATTTTTTTTAACAAAAATAAAAGATAATTTATGTTAACGTTTATATTAAAACGCTATTAACAAAAAATATATTAAAAATAAATAGCATTTTTTTGACAAATAAATTTTTTATTTTTTAGAATTTAATGGCCATGCACTGTCAGTGTAAATCAATTTTTACACTGACAACCAATAAAAACCTAGTATTTTGCCATGTCATCCCACTCTAATAAATACATCTTGAAAATACTTCCACAATGATGAACTCCTATTAGATGTCAATGTAAAACTAGCTACATTGAGGATGTGTGTCCCCTTTTCTCTATTTTTAATATATTATTTGTTAATAATTTTTATTGATCAATAATTATATACAAATAAAAACTTAATTAGTAAAAGGTTCAATTAAGGGTGATTGTGATCCCTCAATAATTTTTTTTAGTGAATTTAGTCATCAAATTATCAATTATTATAATTAAGTCTCTCATTTTCTATTTCTTTTGTAAAATTGTCTCTCAATCACTTTCTATTTAATTAAAACTTTTAAATTTATATTTTTTTTTTCAAAATTTTCACAAGTTGAATGGATTCATTGTTTTAAATCTTATTCTACTCAAAATTTATTAATCAAGATATCAAAATTTCAGTCAGAATTAAAAAATCTCAATTTTCCCATTCTTTGAACACCGATTTTACATTTTACAATTTTTGAGAGTGAGAGAGATACTTATCAACCTTTGGATTAAAATAGATGGTTTTGATTAAAAGACCCTTTTAAGTAGCCCACGTGCTGATATTTCCTCTTCCCAATCTAAACAACATGACTGTCTTCCATCATTCCCTGTCGAGCGGTAACCTTTCCATTGGAAAGATCGAGCTTCTAAAAGAATCAGTTATCAAAAAAATGTCACAACATCCTCTCTCTCTCTCTCTATATATATATATATAGTTATCAAAAAATGTCACAACATCCTCTCTCTCTCTATATATATAAATAGTTATCAAAAAATGTCACAGCATCCTCTCTCTCTCTCTTTCTCTCTCTGTATATATATATATAGTTATCAAAAAATGTCACAGCATCCTCTCTCTCTCTCTCTCTATATATATATATATAGCTATCAAAAAATGTCACAGCATCCTCTCTCTCTCCCTATATATATATATCAAAATAATTTGTCAAATGTTGCCACTGACACCACTTCAAACATTTTAGGTATTATGAACTTGAAAAAAAATTTGATGGGAGTAAAATCGAAAACCGCTATATATACAGAAACCAACAACATATTTAAGCCTTAAAAATAAATAAAATTTTCTTATGTCTGAATCCACTTTGTATGTATATATGTATGAAATCGCAAAGATAAGGCATCAGACACATATGGCCCCAGCATGCCCTACTCATTTTTAATGGCTTAATTTCCCGCCTTGTTTCCGACAGACATGCCATCAATATGAATACCAACTGAGCTTGTCAATAAGGTTACATGTGACACATCATTACCGACGAGTAAGACTATTAGTAATTATATTTTACTTTTTAAAATGTGCATATGCCCTATTGTCTTTAAAATTCAGATCCGCCTCAAATCACAAATAGATATTCTTTTAAAATAAAATCTATCACATGAAACGATTATCCTTAGTTGCTGAATCTAGAAACTTCAGCAAAGTCATGCGTGTTATCTTCTAACAAATGTTTGGCAGCTTCTAGGGTGAAGAAGTGTCCATGTGGTCCATAATGGACCAATTTTTTCTGTCGTTAAATCGCGCAGTTCTATCACATCTAATGATGCACTCTCGACACCAAATCAAATTTCTTTTCCCTATTCTCTCCCCCTCTCTCACTCACTGTATCTTTTTCTTTCCATCTCTGTCGCCATATCACTTGATTTCTGACGTGATACAACGACACGTCGTGCCATGTACATGGTCAAAAACTCATATTTACCCACCCTTCAGAGTTTCCCTGACCATCACTTTATGGATATTATCCCGATTTCTCATCCGTTTTGCATAAGAAACCGTTTAGGATTCAAAATCTTCTCTTTAAAGAAAACCTGTTGTAAGCACCTCAGGTTTCAACTCCAGGCACAAAACCCTTCAAAATTATGGCGAACCACTTGTCTTGCAGTAAAGGGGATCTGGGTTGATTAATGTGATGTTGCTTGTGAACTGCAGAATAATGTGATGTTGTTTGTTACCCTAATCATGAACTAGATCGATCATTTGCCTTGTCATGCGTTTTCCTTTCAACTGTTCGATCTGACAGGATTTGTTTACCTCCTGGATTTCTATTTGTCGGCACCCTATCAAAATCGCGTCTTTCGCCATCAATCTTCGCACCTGTTTGGTTCTGCAATCGCGCGTTCATCAGCTTCAAACGCGATTCAAGGTCGATTGGTTGCGCGTTTCGTTCTTCCCTCCGCCGTGCGTTTGCCCCTCAACTTGCGATTGTGCTGAAGCTGGGATCCCTAGCTTCTGAGTTTCCCACAATCGATTCTCCTCTTCCCCAAAGTTATTTTTATCAATTTTGCCCTTCATAGATGCCCTTCATCACCTTTCTCCTTCACCTACCTGCTACTCTGGTGTGCGGAGTTCGTTTCTGGCTTTCTACGTTTTATCTCTAGGTTAGAGGAGATAGTACAGTGTTATCCAAATGGGCTGGGCTTCGACGTTTCTTTGTATTTTTTGGTACACTGTTCGTTTTAATAAAAAAGTGGTGGACGTATAATTCCAATTTTGACGTCAACGTTTCTTTGTTATTTTTTTTTTGGGTACAAGTTTCTTTGTTAATTTTAATAAATTAAGATAAAACAAAAAAATAAAGATGAATATATAAATAAAAAAAATTCTATACATATAATTTATCAAAAAAATAAGTATACATATATCAAGCCCAGTTTAGTCATTATGCACTCAAAATCAATTTTAATCAAAACTATCCAAACAATATTTATTTACCAAAATCACTTTTGTGTATACATATCTAAACAGAAATCGCGTTATGTTCAACTCACGTTTAACCAAAATCAATTCCGCAAAATCAATTCTGTCAAAATCAATTCTCGTCGCCGCAAAACCAAACACACGCATCCATGGGTGAATGTGTGTAGCGAGAAACAGAAACCCTTGCATCTTTTCTTTTTATTTTTAGTGTGTGGTGGAGAGACAAGTGTGTGGTCGGTCACCGAAGGATGGGGGTTGTATTTCAGTGATTGTGCATGGTTGTGTTAGGCATAAGACCGTCCATACATCGATGAAAGGCTGCGACAGCGACAAGGGGGGAGAAAGAGAGAGAGAGAGAAAGGGGGCCATAGGGGTAGGAATAGGTTGGGCTGAGCTGAGCATTGTAAGACTCAAGCCCGATTTGCTCAAAAGATTCAAGGCCCAAGTCTGGCACGTTACCTGTCATAGACTTTTTTTAAGCTTAGTCTAACCTTTTTGAAAGCCCAGTGACCTACTTAAAAGCCTATTTCATAATAATGCTTTTAAATAAGTCATTTGACTTATCTCTAAATAGAATAACGGGCTAATAGGTCAGTGATGATAAGTTATATTTATAATAAGCTACAAAAAGTGAAAATTATAATCATTACTACTAAAAGACATGAGACATAGGGATGGAAATATATAGGACGATCTGAAATCTATAAGACATGATTTGATTTATTTGCATGATATAAATTTTTTTGTAAGGTCTAATCTGACTTTAGAGAGCATGACCTTATTTGATAGCTTATTTAAATTCTATTTTGCAATCGGACTTTTAAATATATCAAAATATTATGTAGATCAGTATGCTTAAATTGTTGCCAGCAAGTATATAATTTAACACAATATACAAAATCTAATAATAATAATAATAATAATAATAATAATAATAATAATAATAATATTTACTTAAATAGCCCGGTCTGTTATGCCTAAAAGGCTTTTTAATTGGCCTGAAGTTTGACTTTTTTAGTTAAATAAGCTTTTCAAAAAGTCTTGACCTTGTTTATTTAGGAAAAAAAAGTCTTGGCCTAACCTGAGTTTGATGTAGGCTTTTCAAAAAAAAAAATTGTCCCTTTTTATAGCCCATTTCCAAATTGCTAGAAGCATTAATTTTTTTTTTAGAAGAATACCACTAATTAATTTACATTATTTTTTTAGTCAATAGTAAATAGGGTGACTATTTCTCTCTCATAAGTCAATAATTGAAGGATAGTTTTAGAAAAATAATACACGTTATAGACAAATTAAATGAATTAACTAATTTTCTTTTTTTTGTGTGTTTTGGTCAACGAAAGCTTATATTTAGGGACGAAGGGAGTATATAAGAAAGGAGACGACTTCTGTTGCAATGGGGACAACTGTTTTACTACCTCCGTCCTTATATGTAAAACCCTTTTGTAAAATTTTATTTTTCCTTTTTTTAAGACCCTTTACAAAAACAAGAAGCATTAATTATTTTTTATAAAAATACCCATAATTAAATAGAGATAATTAAAAGATCAATTATTTTTCTCTCTTAATAATTGAAGAATAATTTTGAAAAAATAATACACATTATCAACAAATTTAATGTAAAAATTAATTTCCTTAATTTTTGTGCATCCATCAAAAAGGTCTTATGTACAAAGACAAAAGTAATATTTTTACCAAAATAAAAATAAAATTTCATGCAACAACTCTCAAGTCAACGAGTCAAACTTTAAAGTTTGACTTTCCATATAAAACCATATTTCCTCATAAAGTTAAAATGGACTCATTATTAACTGAAATAATTTTTTTCTAAGACTTTAAAAGCTTCCAAAAAATGAATAAGGCAAAAAGTAATATTAAAAAAGCCGTGAAGAACAGCTCAGCACTCAAACAATTTTTTCCTCCTAACGTAAAAATGGTTCGCTATTAAAATTGCAGTCGTTAGGGTTTTTTTTTTTTTTTTTGCGGGGGGGGGGGGAAGTGGAGGAGGGGGGGACGAAGAAGGACGTATCCCAATGGTAAAGTGCTTGGTTTTCTCCGGTAAAAAAATAAAAAGTGCCTGGTTTTTTCTGTTGGGTTGTGGGCTTAAACCCATATTTAATAGTTTTATCTACAAAAAAAAAAAAATACAGTTGTGCATAGATGAAAATTCAAATGCATTAAACCAAATTATCTTGTTTGAATAATAAATGTAGAAATTTTTTAAAATAACTTGATTTTAAGAGGTATTTTATTAAGAATAAATTTAGGAAATTTGTAATAGCGCTTAAAAATTAAGAATTTGAAATTTGATTCATACTACTTATTCTAATTTTATATTCGGGATTTTCTTTTTCGAAAAATTATATTTTAGAAAAAATATATTAACTTTTTTAAAAAAATACTTTTTTTCAAAAATATTAATTTTTCCTCCAATTTTTTGGGGAAAAAACATTATTCGAAAAAATGAGAAAATAATTTTGAAAAATATTCATAAAAATATGAAGTTTTTTTTTTATGTTTATACATTATCTTGATTTAATTACTTTAGCCAAACAAGTAATTTTAAGAGTGCAAAAATTTAATTACTCTATCCAAATAACAAATTTTATAAATAAGAAAAATTCAATTGAAGTAATTTAATATCCTAGAATTTTAAATTCCCTAAAATTTTGAATTACCTCATCCAAACACACTCTTAGGGTTAGTCTAGTGAAACATGACAGGGTCTTAAGGCCTCGTATTTGATAGTCCCATATTTTTATTATAAAAAATATTAATTTTAGTAAGAATTATACATACCTTTAAATTATTTAGCAATGCTAAAAAATTGAACTGGGGACTGAATTAACAGTTTGATTGGAACAAAGCAGGCGAGTAAGTGAATTTTTTTTGGTTAGCTTGTAGGAATGGTAAACAACAAACAACACACACACACGTCCAAACGGTAATACCCGGTTCGAACCCCGGAACCGGTGTCCCTATGTTGCTAAAATTGCCAAAGTAACCAGCAGTGGGGACAGGCGAACAAGTGAATTAATATAATATACTCCCTCCGCTATTGAATATAAGCAGAAAAAATTCTAACTTTAGTGGTCTAAAATATAAGTAAATATCAACTAATTAGTTATACCCTATTTAATTATATCATTTCTAAAACACCCTTCAATTAATTTAGATTTCATTTTTCAATAACTCATTGTATTATTATGAAACAAGTTTTCAAGAAGGATATTTTGAAAAATACAATTATTTTTTTGATTACACCAAGAAAATTAAATGAGATTCTTAAGTAGCATGAAAATTTTTTTGTTGCTTATATTCGAAACCAGAGGGAGTACTTTTTTATTTTAACTTAAAGTTTATTTTATTTGATTTCTTATAATTTATATATTAGTCCATTACTTAATACTATCATATAACATTTAATACATATATTTAATATTTGATTTTTTATTGACAAATTAATATTTAATTATTAACAATTCAAACATTTTTTAATATTAGTCCATTACTTACTATACTCCTATATAGCATTAAATATATATACATTTAATTGTTAACAATTGAAACAGAATTAAATGCTTTTATTTATTGTCATAATAATTACAATCAAAATATGCCATTTTATGCAGCCAAGTGTGTATGGTGCATTTGCAAAGTAGGAGTAACGTCTCTGAGTAGATAGAATTTCCAGTACTGAATTACTACCCTCGAAGTGCTTTTTAATTTTTTTGACGGAAGTGTTTTTAAATATTTGTTCTTTTGTTCTTTCCATTTGTTTCTTTTCGGGTTGGTTTTGGAACTTTAGCCGGTCACCTTAATTGTAACCGAAGTTGATGATGCTATCATGCTACTATTACTATAGGAATATTAAATGTTCATACCATAGCCAAGCGGTTGCCACCTCGCCACCCCAGCTCTGTACTATTCATTCTTCCTATGTCTCTCTTTTTTCTCTCTACTATTCAGAATTATCATTAGCCTCACTTAATTTAAACTTCTTTGATCCTCTCTCTCTCTCTTCTCTCTGTAGTCCAATCCTTTCATTTTTCCTCAGGCTTCTTCCTTGTAATGAAAATGGAAGAGCAATCAGTGTCATTGATCAATTATGTTCCTAGCTTTGCTCGAGGGTTTAACCTTATGTTAATACATGATGACACATTGGCACTCATTCGCATCTCATCACTCTTGCAAGAATATTCATTCGAAGGTTTACTTTGATTTTTTTTTTTTAGTATTCTATGTGTGAATTTCATTGTCAATTAATCCCATATCTTCTTTAATTGATTTCATGTAATTATTTGCTGTTAGCCCTTTATCTGTTTTAGCCCTACTTTGTGCCTTCATTCATTCACGTGAGTTTGTTACTAGACTAACAAAATCGGATGTTTTTTACGTTCATGGACTGTTTGCTAAGGCATGTTCTTGAACTTATAGTAATGAAAGATTGATTTTTTTTTTGACTCATTAACGAAATTAGATTGATCTAACTGCAAAAAGGAAAATAGAATAATTTGGAATGAATTTAGATATGATTTTCCAGGTGAAATTTTAGATACGTTCTCGAACTTTTACGATCACAAAGTTAGACGTGTGAAATTTTAGGTCGTGTTTATCAGGTTAATTTGTTTTATTGTATTCCTTTAATTTCACATTCATATGCCCCTCACTTGTGAAATTTGCTTGACTATGTTAGCCTTAGCACTGCACGGTCAAACCATGAATTATTTACTAGATCGGATATGTCTTTGTATATTTTTGTCATAGTATCTTCCTTTTCAATTTAACATTCACTAGATTTTTGACCGAGAGTTTCCGAAAATAATTCTGTATTTTTTTATTTGAATTTTTTTAACTTTTATCTTACAAATAGTAAGATTATAAATAATTATTGTTAAATAATTATTAAGGTAACACAAACACAATCATTTATACACACATAGTCTCCAAGAATTTATCTTTATAACAGTTTAATTGAATTGAATTTGAAAATTGAAAAAGGAGAGTTTATGCTATTCCCATTGAATGATTGATGTGAATAAATCGATAACTGACTGTGACAAATTTGTGGTTATTCAGTTACTGCTGTGAACGACGCATCAACAGCCACATCCATGATTTATGGTAATGAAGGCAAATTCAAACTTATCATAGCTAAAGCTAACATGCCTGGAATGGATGCCCTTGCATTTCTGGGCGTAATGCTTGAAAAGGACATTCCTGTTATCCGTATGCTCTAAATCTCAGATCTATCAGTTAATTAACTTAATTTTTTCTAAGATTTTGGTCCCACTAAACATACCTTGTAATGCTACCATGTGCAGTCATCACCTCTGGAGGGTTTGACGATGTGACTCGAAAAGCTTTAGCGACAGGATCATGTTATTTCCTTTGGGAACCAATCCTTTCAGAGGATCTTAGATACATATGGCAACATGTGTATCACACAAAAGCCAATTCACACAAACAAACTCAAAATGCAGTCTCTCAGGGTACGAATTGTATTGGAAAGGGATTACAGCGCACCAAGACCAAACAGGTATATAACTTATCTAGGCTTAAAACTCCAAAGAACTTTGCATGGCATGCATTAGCATTAGCATTAGCATCAGGGTTTAAAATTACGGTCACGTTAATGGTCACAATGTCGTCGCAATCATTAATATTGTGGAGAGTTATGGTCAGATGTGGCCGATGCACACTGTAGTCGTAAAGACATCAAAAACTTTGATATCGCGTTGCAGATCGCAGTCGCAGTCACCTATGAAGTATGCGTACTCAATTCAAATTAGATACCCATGTTCAGTACTCGTTACGTACCCTAAAGTATTTCAAAAAAATTGGATACTCAATTGGGTACACGTGGGTACTTTTTTAGTAAAGAAAACAATGTTGTTTAGTAAAAAATAGATTTTTGCTATTCTTTTCGTATTGTATGTTATATAAACAAACTTTTCCTATTTTTCACTGCGTAGATGTTCCCTTTCTTCTACAGTTTTCGTGTATATATATATATTTTCTGATTTCTTTTTTATTTGTGATATCGAAAGTTAAGAAAGTTGTTTTCATATGCATATTTCTTGATTTTATTTTGATTTGTCACGTAGCTAATTGGGATATATATATATTAACGTAGATGAACTCTAGTTTTTTTTTTTTTTTTTTTTTTGCAAAATCTCGTATCTCGACAACCGCACTTGGTATCGTATCGTATCCATGTAACATATATGCGGTCACACTGTAGAGACATCAAAAACCTTGAAATCAAGGTTGCAAACATTTTTTTAAAACCTTGATTAGCATTCCAAACATAAGGTACGAGGGAGTTCCAAAGTACTTAAGTTTTGAACTTTGATCATGACCACACAATGCAGGAGGTTCATGGAGCCCAGCCTCAGCCCAGAGGCCAGGTAAACGGAGGAAATGGAAAAAGAAAGCCTGCTGCTGACAAAAGGGGGAAGCTGACAGAGATCAAGAGAGCAGTTGATATTGATGACCACACAAGGCCTGCAGATTCGTTGATTGCCATACAATGGCCGGTTGATAGAGTAAATGGAAAAAGGAGGCGTGGTGATAATGGGGACGAGCTGAAAGAGAAGATCATAACAGTTGATATTGATAATCACACAACGCCAGCAGCTTCATGGAACTCGGCCTCAGCCCAGATTGATTTTGATGACAATGTTTGGTCTTCTGATAATGAACTTGTTTGGAATGATGAGCTGCATGGAAAGTTTATAGAAGTTGTACATGCGTTAGGAGGGAGCGGTACCTTTCTATCTGATCACCCCACACACACGCATATACTGAATTCATTTCCTTTTTCTTTTATTTAGTGAGCTATATATATATATATATATATATATATATTGGATTAAGCTTCATTATTATTTGATAAGCTTGTAATCAATAACTACGTATACTAAGTGGTTGATTGGTTTCCTTTTTGTATTAAGATACTCGTCCAAAAGAGATATTAAATTGGTTGAATGAGCCTGATTTCACAACTTGCCAGGTTGCAAATGACCAACAGGTACTTCTCGTACTCCTTTAATAAAATTCTCTTTATTTATCAAAAAAAAATAAACAGGTACTTCTTCCACTTAGACATATATATTTGCATGGTGCAACAATTTCTTCTTTTTCTAATTTATGTAGTTATTATACGTTGGCCCACTTAATGTATCTAAATTATGTTCTTTTATTATACATATTTGGTGTTATTAGAACAGCAAGTTCCATAACTAATTTGTTCAAGTTTGGCTAAGAATTTACTGGTGCTTGATTAGAAATTAGTCCTTAAATTAATTTTTCAGCTTTCCACCATGAATTTACTATGTAATGAGGCACCCCATGTTGCTGTGGGTTGGAGTACCCCTTGTACTCCCCTAATAATAATTCTTTGCTTATCAAAAAAAAAAAACCATGAATTTACTACGTAAATTATGTACTCCGTATTGCAAATAATACTTATGGTATTGCCGTTCCTTTTCATTGTCACGTATACTTGGGCCAGGGTGTGTCTTAGCGTGCTACCGTTTGACTATACTTTTTAAAAAGTTTTTTGGTTTTAAAAAATTAACAAAAAACAAAATATGTTAATTAATTGTTAAAAACAGAAAACCGTTATTAAAATGTGTAATCAGTTTTCAAATTTTTATTTTTTGTTTTCTAGTTTTTTATTATATGATGACAGACCAGTACACACATAGTCAATGAGATAATATCTAAAGTGAGAATTAGTGGTTCAGTTAACAATAATATTTTTGGAATTGTGAGGAAATTTATAGTATTTTCTAAATTTTTAAAAATACAGATTTTGTTTTCTGAAATTGAGACGGAGAACAGTGAGACAAACATATTTTTATCTTCATTGTTTATTTTAAAAATAAAAATAGGAAATGACAAAATTAACCAACTCGTTTGGCCTAGCGGAGTAACCTGCCCTAGGACTCGGGGGGTCGACTTGGTGCTCCCAAGTTCGATTCCCGCAGAGTACAAAACAACGATTGACCAGCCTTTACTTAGTCTCTGGGCGAGCGGAAATTAGTCTTTGTTTGTCAGCATTGAGACACTCGTGGGTAACCAGCAATGATCCTAAACCAAAAAAGGAAATGACGAAATTAAAGAAGGGCTTACTTTTTAAGGGTGTGATTGAGTAGTACTCATTACTACTTACTACTTACCAGTTTAAAGCAAACACCATAATATAAAATTAGGATGCTAGAGATATTTTTACATACAGAAATGATGATTATTACGAACTACCTGAACACGAAACTGACGAAACTGCACGTGGCATAGGTTTTTGGACTTTTTCATTTTTTTTTATTCCGCTTTTGATGGGTTACCAGCCCCGTGTTTTCTCAAAACACTTTTTTTGTTTGTTTTCGTATCATAATCCTTCCTAACAAATAGCAGCTCTGTTTTACATAAATGCAAAATGGCACGAAGGAAATTATCATTACGTTGTTATTACTATATATATATATATTTTCCCTCTTATTCCCATTAATTATTGTAGCTGTGTCTCTTTTTCTATTTATTTACGTTTTCTTGCTTCACCAAAGGTTGTTCCTAGTCAGAAATACAAACGTCGGCAGAGGTTTATGGAGAATGGCAACTATGATTTGCCCCTTCCACCAGCAAGCACATCAATTCCCTCACCTCCATCTCAAGGGACCAGCTTAGCAACAAAAGGTACGTACTATAATATCAATTCCCTTTGGTTTTCACTTTTCACATATCTTAATTTGAAACGAGTGAACCCGTGCTCAATGTAGGTGGCGAAGAATAGCGGAACGTCGTTAAGTTTTTTTTTTTGGAAAAATACCTTTTGGAGGAAAATGGATGAATAAGTTTTCATCACATGTTTTTAGTGTAATTAAGATTATTAAATAGATAAAAGATTAGAGTAAAACATGTATATATAAGAGAGTGCTTGATATTCCAGATCTGCCGGCTGCACCATCTGCTTTGTTGAATGATCAGAGCCAGAATCAAATGAACTACGCTGGAACTCAATACTACTCAGTGTCAGAGCCAGATATTCTCAAACTGCTGGAAACACCACCCAATCCAACACTTCCAACTGAGTTGACCAACGGTACTGGAAGCAGTCAAAGTCTATATGCTATAGTGGATGAACACCCTGTGACTGTGCCTGTACCTGCGCCTGCTGCTGCTTCAATGGATCAATCAGGCCAACCACCTGCAACTGAATTCGATGCTCTCTTACAATCGCTTGTGGAAGACTGCGAAAACTTAGATTGGTTTGGAAATGGAACTAATCCAGATGAAGTTGATCGATACAGTGAGATGCTGAAGACAATTCTTGATGGAGACAACCCCAACAGGCCACAAGGTTTGTCTCTTGAAGGCCCTTTTTTTCTCATCATTATCATAATTATTACATTTGTTTTTGGGACATATATATGAATTTTTTTTTTCGATTTTTTTGGTTCTAAGTGCATGCAGGTGTGACTGGACCTTCAAATGGAAGAAACATATTTGGGTGGAAATGAAAAACCTTTCTGTTATGTAGTAATTCTGTTTACAGTTGCTACATATTGACATTTTCATTCGGATGATATTCACAGCACATTGAAAACTATCGGTTTCCTTTTTTTTTCCTTTCCGAGTAACAGACATTAATAATCCTTTGTGCTTCATGTGGGGGAATAATATTATAAGGTTTCCTTTTCTCTCAAGATTTTGGATTCGGTGTCGACATGCGTTGTTGTCATGCAACAGTTGTTAGTCTACGAGACGTTAAGCTGGTTCTTCAAGTTGAACGTAATTATTTTGAAAAACCCAAGTCTCACTAAAGAAATTAAAGACTAAAAAAGAGTTTATAAAAAATAACATCACTCACCTTACCGGTTTCGTGGAATTGAGCTAGACAAAAAATCTAAGGGGTGATATCAAATACTATCATTCGTGGAGTTGAGCTAGATAAAAAATCTAAGGTGATATCAAATATTATCATAGATCAACCTTAAAATTAGGAATTTGAAATTTCTTTCTTACTCTAGAAAATCATTATTTAAGTTTTTTTTTTGGCATTTTTTGTTTCCAAATAGTTTATTTTACAAACTTTTTTTTGCAAAATTTTTTTCCCGCAATTTCTTTTTCCAAAATACAATCTTTTTTATAAAAAGAATATTTTTGGGAAAACAATATTTTAAAAAATCCCAAATATTTGTTTTCATTTTTTTCGACAAAAATTTTAAAAAAAGGTCGGCGGGGTCTAACAGGCCCGTTGGTTGGATAAAAAATATGAAGTTTTTTCTATATTTACTTTTGTTTAATTACTCTACCCAAACAAATAATTTTAAGAATAAAAAATTTAACTACTCTATCTAAACAACAAAAATTAAAAATGATGGGAATTCAATTAAAGCAATTTAATTTCCTAGAATTTTTAATTACGTCATCCAAACATATCCTAAGAGTAATTAAAAAATGCCACCAGGCTTCTTTCATCGTGCACATTGGCCTTACGCCTAGTCTAAGTTCATCGTGCACATTGTGGAGTTGATATACTCAAAAAGAATTTTCAATTTAACTGTTGAATTGGTCAAATTTAATGACCATATTGAGTTATTAAATTGAGTAGTTTTTTTAAAAGTTAATCCTAGAGTAACTTGATCACTCCTCAATTTGAATATATTTTGTTAAGAGAAATTTAATCTTTTTAATATAATATTTTATTAAAAATATGATTCAACATTTTTTTTGATACAAATGGTGGCAGGTGAGGTACTGTAAAATGAATGTGAAAATGATAAATGAGCTTCTGAACTTTATTCATCTCAGTTAAGGCATATATATACAATTTCTGTTGAAACAGAATCACATAGATAAACTAACTAAGGTTTAACTAACTCTAGCTCAATTAACTAACTCTAACTCGATTTCTAACTAACTTATAATTATGAAACCTGAGTGAATGAGTGATATACTCTAATACCCCCTTAAGCTGGATTGCAGATGTCTTCCATGCCCAAATTGGAAAGAAGAAAAGGGAAAGTTCGAGGATCCAATGGTTTAGTCTATCTGCCAATTATGCAGAGCTAAGAATTGGAAGTGAGATCGAACCACTTCTAACCCGAGAAAATACCAGAGAACACCAAGATCTTTAATCTTAAAAGCTGCATCCAAATGCAATTTAACATAATTGATTTCTGCCAGGTTATTGCCCGCAAGTATTAGATCACCTACATATATGACTATGAGCGATGTTTCACATGTATCATATTTTTAACAATTAACCTCACAAAAAAGATTAATAATTATTAGTACATAATAATATTGTCTAAAATGAATTATTTAATCAAATTTTTAATATAATATCTTTGATTATTTTATTATACATTTAAATTAATAAAATTTTAATTTTTATCATATTTTTTTGAAAAAATCTCTATAAATTTTATTGTAAATAAAGTGTAAATAAACCTGTGCATTTGTATTACCTCCGGTTATTAGTGGATTATTATGGAAAATTTCAATGAGTGGATTTTTTTTTTATAGACAAATGTTAGTATATTAGTTGTTAGATTAGTTTTTTCTCCTTCGGCAGGATTTGAACCCTACACCTTTAACTCCTTCATACCCTTAGCTCAAACCAATTGAGCTACCCATTCCCCTTTTCAATGAGTGGATTTTATTTTACTACAAAATAAAATTTGAAATCTAATCTATTAGCATGTATATTTTCAATATTTACACTGAATCTAACCTAACCTGGTTAAGGAGTTGATTATGGATGAAGGTAAACAAATATTAATGCCGTTTGTTAATCAAAGTAATAAATATTCACAGTTAATCAGGTACAGGGCGGATAGAAATATTAACTTCAGTTACTAAATATTCACGTGCTAAAACAAAGGTGCTAAAGCTTTCAAAGCCATTTGACACTATGTTTGTGTCCTTGTACAACAATCAATGAGAAACAAGCCTCTGGTTTTTCCACCAATAAGAGAAAACTTGGGAAGAAAGCAACCAATGGTGCAAGAAAGAAAGCAGCATGCAATGAAATGGAGAGAAGGTGGGGGTACTCAACAGAGTTGATGCTGTATGATGATCCTTGGAAGATCAAGAAAGTGCTGAAAGGGAGTGATCTTGGAAACTTGAGCAGACTCTTGGTGGCTACAGATTTGGCAGAGAAGTTGGTGCTTCCTGTTTTGGGTGGTGATGGAGAAAATGGAATCCAAGTTAGAATTTGGGATGTGGACACTAACTCCATGCACTCTCTCATTTTCAAGAGATGGCTTTCTTCAGGAAGCTATGTTTTCATGGGTAGGTGGGTCAAAGATTTTGTTGTTAGAAGGGGCTTAAAGAAAGGAGATGAGGTTGGCCTTCACTGGGATCCCTACAATAATCACTTCAATTTTTCTGTTCTTCAGACCAATAAGAACAAGCACTAGGTCTAGAACTCATTCATTGAAAGTGTTTAGTTATTTGAGGGGTTCTGATCATTCTCTCATTTATTAGATGACCCTTCAAAAATTTGTTTTGATATATGTTCTTACAGACATAACAAGAACCCCTCTTAGGTTCTTGCATTGTTTGTTTTCGTTTATAAACCTTATTATAATATAAATTGTCCAGTTTTCTTTTTGGTTATTATCCTATATATTTACGGTTGTTGCATTTCCTTTTTGGACAAACCATGAGAATTTTACATTGGAAAAATAAATGTTGAAAGTTCACCATATTTACACATATTATGATGACATGGATACTACACATTAATTAATTGAAAGAAAAATAAATGTATTCCCTACAATGGTGAAAGTTCAATTCACTAAATATATGTGCACAAGTTCACTTTTGTATATTGGTTATAGGGCCTTTAAACCAAAGGCGGCCACTGAATACCCAATAAGAAATTACAAGAATGAGCAAACATCCAACAGCAACAGGGGTGTAGTTAAGTGTCTCAATGGTTACTGGGTAAGAAACTGGCAATGAGAAGAGTATAGAGATTATCACCACCCAAAGAACTGCAATCCAGCCAACAATGACTCCATAACGTCCCAAGTTGAAAGGTCCTTTGACAAAATGCTTTCTTGCCAATGTCACTCTAAAGAAGATAGGTAAGGCATAAGCAATATAGAGACCAATCGTTGCTATGGACACCATAGCCTCAAATGCCACTATGCTTCCAAGAGACTGCAACAGAATTTCAATTGAGTTAGAGCATGGCAAGAATAGAATAATGATAAAAATTGGAGAACATAAGGACGTGTTTAATACACTTTTTAAAAACAGTTTTTTTGTTTTGAAAAATAGACAAAGAATAAATTTTGTTCTTGTTAAATTTTTAAAAACAGAAAACAGTTTTTAAAAAGTGTAATCAAACAGACCCTTAATTTGCAGCTTATTAAAAATGAAATCTTTATTATAAAATACATACCGTTAGGGCCATGCAAAATGATACAAAAACGGAAAGCCAAACTGCATATATGGGGACCTCCTGTTTGTTAACTTTATGCCACAATGATGACAATGGCATGGCACCATCTCTTGAGAAAGCATAAGCCATCCTGTACAAATTTTAAGCATTATAAGTAAGTAACCGCAGAAATTAAATCCCTCTTATATGGTAAGTGCGCTAAGAGCAGGTACAGTTAGTTACCTTGAATTGCTGGTAACTGAACTCATACCACAGAAAAATATACCAACAGCAACAATTGCCAAGCAAATAATACCCCCAATTCCATGACCATATCTTTTCTTAAATGCAAGATAAAATATTTCGGCAATGGCATATCCACCAGCATCATTATTTTCATTCAGAAGGTATGGGATGTCGGTAACAGCAAAGGTGATGCCTAGTATGTAACCCCATCCAACAATAATAGATATCCCAACAGAACTGATAATTCCTTTTGGTCCATTTCTATCAGCATCCCTGGTTTCCTCTGTCTGAAAATATGAGTTGACATTAAACAGGAAATCTTAATCTAAAGCATTTAGTAACTTTAATCCATCAAAGGAAATGGATAGCACAAAATTTTCAAATTGGAAAAGCAGGAAAACTAATTCATAAATAAATTCAGTTCCAACACACCAATTTTTATTTTTCATTAGAAATTTACCATATGAGCTGATGCATCATACCCAGTTAGGGTGTACTGACTCATTAGAAGTCCCAGGAGAAATATATAGGGTCTACTGCTGATTCCTTCTCCATTGTCAGTATTGAAATGAGTGAAAACAAAATTGGCACTAGCCCTTTCCGTTGCAACAGATGGAATGAGAATCATAAGCACAAAAACACCTACAAATTTGTCCATTCCAATTAGAGATCCCAAAAGGGTTACTTTACCTCTGAGAACTGAATTTAGAGTGGAAAAAAACACATAAATCAAATAGGAAATATCTTCATACCTAAAACATTCCAGAAAGCAGCCAACTGCCCTAAGAATGATAACAATGAGATTGGAAGGCTGTTTATTATACCATGTAAGAGTAAAATTCCCCCATGGAAAGCAATAACTACATATTTAGATGCTTCATATCCACCACCATTTTTTCCACCAGTACTAAGAAGAATGATAACCTGAATGAGTTGTGCAAGTGAAAAATCTACACTTGTTGTCACTGCCCACTACAAATGAAAAGAAATCAAAAGTCAGAGTGCGATTGGGTTATTAGAAATCTATATCCCACACAAGTTTGACCTTGCAGTGAAAAGTGAAGGATGTTGAAATTTTAGAATATGTATCCTCTTGAGAATACCTGACCAACAATATTGAACCTGCAAAAAAAGAGAAACCATCCAACACACATCAGAGAAATGACTGTAGGAAAGTAAATATAGCAGTGTATCTTGTTATTAGTCTTGACACCCAAATTAAGCAATAAACTTCATTTTCAAGCAATAGATGTCATTAAGAAGGGTTACAAAATTAAATATCTGTAGCTCAAATAGTACATATGAAATATTGCATGCTGGTTAAGAGCATTAAAATTTCAAAATCATTTCGAACTTTTACATAAAAATATTGGAACAACAGAAAAAGGGAAGAAATGCTTTAATGTTATGTGCCATATCATTAACTATAACTGTCAATTTTGCAAGTGAATTTAACAGAAGTTCCATCTTGTCGTTGATCTTATGATTATACTACTGAATAATTAATTAAATCTCAAAAACATAATTCAAAATATTGTGCGCGTGTTCGCGATTGATGTGGCTTTTTGACTCGCCATTCATACTGAATTATAAATTCAACTTGAAAATTGCTAATGTAAAGTCTTCAGAACAAGGGGGATTGAACCGAATAAGGAACTAGCCATTAAATTTATACGACAAATTTAAGTATCAATAATATCGAATCTTAGTAGAATGACTCGTCTACTGCACACAATAATGGGACAATTACAATCTTCAAATATCTCTTCTCTGGTCTAAAAGATCAGATTATGATTTTTTTTTCCCGTCTGTCTTTAGGTTCAAAATAAAACCTTTCTACCAACCTATTTTCACTCCCTCCTCTACCTTCCAAATCTCCCAAATCTCAACCATGGTGTGATAGTGATAAGGTATAAAATGAAAAAGAAACAAGTATTTAAAAGATTGCACCTGAAACAGATATAGATAGCTTTCTTTAAACAGAAGAATATTCTGAAATCCTCCTAATTCATCATCATATATTTTTCCCAATTTATAAATAAATGAAGAAAGAAAGCTTTCTTAAAAAACTGTAAATAAGCTAATCTAAATACCCACGTTTTTCAAGTTCCCGAGACACGCATTTACTTTTTCATTAAATTTTTTTTTGTCCTAGTACATATGGTTAGCGAGAAGGGGGAATTAGAGCGGTACGGGTTCAAACCCTACTCCTAGCGTCCACACAGCTCTTACGTATATTTTATCAAAAGGTTGTGCTCTCTGGACTACTCTTTCATTATTGAGTACAAGAGTAAATAGACCACGAAAGATGACATTACTTTCATCTGTACAGGTTGGTCCACGAAGGGATGAGTTTGCTAGCAAATTAACGACTTCAGTACAGTCAACTCGTTCCCAAGTTTACAACACTAGTGACCAATTTGTACAGAAGGAAACTAAAACAACACAAGAAATATCTTTCAAGGATAAAATTGTACATTCAATCTATGTATTAGACTACGAGCAAAATTCAAAATAGAAGGGTGGTAGGTGAAAACTACCAACAACCAACTAATATATCAGATAAAAACACCATTTCTGAGGTGTCTCCATCCATTACGGAACACACTAATTAGTAATAAATCCAAAACCATTGATATGAATACGAACAAGAAAATAAAATGTATGAGATTCCAATAACAGGAACTTCAATATGCATTGCACTCCAGAGGGAATGCATCTTCGAAATCAAGAAAAATATGTCGACAAGAGTGAATCACCGAAAGCGTTCACGAAATTGTCGAGTGTGGTTAACTTAGTCCATGAAATTATTAATGTTTCAAAATAATTTCTGAAATTAAAAATTCTCGATCAAAATAATCCGTATAGTTAGTGAATTTAATTTAGTCCATAAAATTGTACGACGGAGACTAATGTGATCAACAATTTTTTTATTTTATTTCAGGAATCATTTTAAAATTTTATTAATTTCAGGGATGAAATTGAAATTGTGACTCTTATAATTTTAAGGATTGAATTGGTGATTCAGACAACTATAAACTTTGAAAAAAAGGTGATAAAGTTGTACTGGATGAATGTCATTAATTCATGTCAGGGCAGCGAGGCACATAGCAAATCAGCAATTGAATTCATGTCAGGAAAAACTAAACACGTTTCATTATTAATTCTAGTATGAAATTCAAATAGGCCTAGTTCTAAGAACAAGGTGAGAAAGGGAGGTTAGGTGCAGTGCAGTACCAGCCAGTAATCCAGGAAGCAAAGGGTGCCCATCCAGGACCAGCAAGCTTGGCGCTCCAATAGTAAAGACCACCAGAAGTTGGATAAGACGAACAGATTTCAGCCATTGACAAAGCAACAACCATGGTGAAACCAGAAGCCACAAACCATCCATATACGAGGGAAACAGGACCGCCATAATTCAACCCAGTGTTGTAAAGTGTGGTGACTCCGGTGAGCACTGATATAATAGAAAACGAAAAGGCGAAATTTGAAAGAACCCTGCAATTGTAAAAAAATGAAAAAAAATAAAAATAAAAATCAAGCACTGCAAATGAATGAATGGAAACTGAAACGGAAAAGGAAATAAAGGAGAGGAGTTTACGAAAGGTCACGCTTGAGCTCTTGTTTGTAACCGAGTTCGTGAAGACGGGATTGGCCAGAATCGAGTGGAGCATGTCCATTTGTAACCGCTTGTGTGGCAGAGCCCATGATGTTGATGTTGGCGGCAGAGTAGGAACAAACAAACAACGAAGAATCGATCAAATCAAAGGGACTCGCCTTTTGGTTTAATATAACCAAGAAAACGAATCCCTATGATCGATGAAGCAGGGGAGAGAAAGAGAGAGAAGAAGGGGGGTGTAAGAAGAAGAAGAAGAAGGAAGAATGGGAATCGGAAAAGAATGAGATGCTATCGTCAACATAAGGAGCTTGTCGCTTACTACAGCTTACAACATGTATTTTCCCTCCTTTCCGGGATTCTAATATTCTGTTTTTATTTTATTTTATTTAATGTTTAGTTGACTCGCTGTGCTGTGGCTAGAGCCGTCAAAATAAGCGCCCGGCCAATTTGGGCCAGCCGGATAAAAAAAGGTGGGTTGGTAATAAAGCCTTAGCGAAAAATTACAGCCACCAACCCGAAAATTTATTGGCGTCGGTGGCGTGATGGGTTGGCGAGTCTTTTGAATTTTTCACGATTACGTTTTTAATTTTGTTACGTGAGCGAAGATTGTGAGCAGATTGGCCATTATATGTGAAATTATTTATCCATGGATTCTATATACCGTTAAATGTATTAACATATCAATGTTATTTTTTTCCTCAATATTTTGAATTTTTAATAAAAATCACAAAGACACGCAAAAACGATCTGCATAAAAAATGTCTTGGCTCTAAATTCTTTTGATTCAATAAGTGACACATTTCTTTTGACAAGAACAGAGTGCACATTTCATTCACGCATGGAATTGGAAGCTATGGTTTAACATTTATCTGCGAGCACGAGAGGCGAGATCGGCTTTATCGGCACAATTAAATATAAATGTTCAAAATTAATTACATTTCTTAACGCTAAAAATTTCTTGTAGCGTAGAGTGGGTTGAAGCTAGTAAAATAAAATGAATTAATTTTGTCCCAACCCAATCCAACCCGAAATTGTCTTTGGCCCGAATGGGCCGGGCCAGCCCGAATTGACAGCTATAGCTGTGACTGTCAGTCGTATTCAATATTTAATTATTTATCGTGAAAATGTTTTTAATTCGTGGTAAACGCATCGCAACTAGCGTCAGATTTTTGTCGCACTTGGGTATCTTCACGGATAGGATGACTCATCTCTGCTTAATTTTGTCATGTGCTAAATGTAAAAAATTAAAAATCCTTTTCTACGCTATCTTTTCAGTTTTTATATATCATGTCATATCATATCATATACATAAATAAATCGAACTCAAAATTGGTTCAACTAGCGTGAGTTTGTTTGACTGGGAAAATCAATTGTGTCAACAAAAAAAAAAGACTAGGGAAATAAAGTTTGAGTCTTTTCTTTATATTTTAGTATATTTTAAAAAAAAACATTTATGTTTAATCTCAATCCAAGATTATATTTTACTTTCGTATAATAAATTTATATTTAAATTCTTAAAAATTAAATAATTTTCGTATACTCTTTTCTTATCATATAATTATGTATTTTGTAATATGTGATGTATAGTTTAAGGTGGAAATCTACTTATTATAAGAGTAACTATTGTTAGGAATCAAGAAAGGGAATAGAGATTATGAATCAACATTCTGAGTACTCTTCATTGAATAACAAGTATATATACAAACTAACAGAAATAAACGAAACTGAAAGACTAACAAACAACAGAACAACTACAAGTGGGCTAAGGCCCAACATTACAAAAGTAGGCCCAACAAAACTAGGTAAGTAACCCAACAAATCCTCCCTAAAAGTGGAGTGTCTCACACACCAGTTTTAACAGATCCTTGGTAGCAGCACACAGACACCAAGAGCTAGAGTGTTTTACACATCAGTTTCGTCATGCTCTGGCAACAAACACACACCAAGTCTTGCACGCAGCCTCAGAAATGTTTCAAGCTTCACAGATTTAGTCATTATATCTGCCAATTGGTCTTGAGTGTTGCAGTGAACCAATTCAATCTTGTCATCTCTAGTCATGTCTCGCAAGAAGTGAAATCTGACATCTATATGTTTACATCTACCATGCATCACTGGATTTCTAGAGAGCTTTATTGTAGAGCTATTATCGCAATACAAGGTCAGGCATTTCCCTTGGCAGTGACCCAGCTTCCTTAATATTCTCTTTAGCCAAATAGCTTGACTTGCACATAATGCAGCGGCCACAAACTCGGCCTCTGTGGTAGACATTGTAACGATTGGTTGCTTCTTGGAGGCCCATGAAACAGCACCAGAACCGAGAGAGAACACATAACCTGAGGTGCTTCTCCTATCATTAATATCACCTGCATAGTCACTGTCAGTGAAGCCCAGCAGCTCTCCCTTACCTTCACTGTTGTAATGAATGCCCAGATTTTCGGCTCCCTTCAAGTATCTCATTACCCTTTGCAGCTGACTTGAAGATGCAACTTCGATTGGGGTTTCCATATATCTATTGACAAGGCTAACGGAAACATAAGGTCGGTCGAGTTGCGATGAAGATACATCAAACTTCCTACCATTTGCTTGTATCTAGTGGCATCAACCTTGACTCCATTTCCTTCCTTTGAGAGCTTACACCCTGGCACAATCGGGTTGCTCACTGGTTTACTATGATTCATTCCAAATCTCTCCAAGACTTCCCTTGCATACTTGCTCTGACAAATAAAAATCCCTTTTGAGTTTTGCACCACTTCCACACCTAAGAAGTAGCTCATTTTACCAAGATCTGACATGTCAAATTCCTGCTTCATTGACTGCTTGAACTCTTCAATCATTTTCTTGCTATTTCCAGTAAAAATAAGGTCATCCACATAAAGGCTCACTATCAACAATTTCCCATCTGCTGCAGATTTCAGAAACAAAGTGTATTCTGATATGCATTTCTCAAATCCCTCTCTTATGAAGTAAGCTTCTATCTTGCTATACCAAGCCCGTGGGGCTTGCTTTAGGCCATATAGAGCCTTCCTCAACTTGTAAACCTTGCCTTTTCCTCCCTGCTTGTGATACCCCTGAGGTTGCTCAACATAAACATCTTCACTTATCTCTCCATGAAGGAATGCGCTTTTTACATCAAGTTGGAACACCTCCCATCCTTTGAGGGCAGCCAAGGCTAGGATGGTTCTTATGGTATCCCATCTTGCTACTGGGGCAAAGACTTCAGTGTAATCAATTCCAAATTCTTGAGAATATCCCTTTGCCACAAGCCTAACCTTGTGTTTGTCAATTTCCCCTTTCTCATTGTACTTTGTCTTGAATAGCCATTTCACTCCAATAACTTTGGCATTATGAGGAGGAGTAACCAATTCCCATGTCTGGTTTCTTTCAATTGCTTCCAACTCTTGCTTCATTGCATTTCTCCATTTATCATGCTGTGCTGCCTCATCATAGGTCACTGGATCATCAGATTCGGTGAAGGCAGCAAAGTACTGTGAATCATCTTCATCAGTACTTGACACATCAGTGACATAATCTTCTAGGTATGTTGGCTTTTTCCTAGTCCTCCCTTGAGTCTGTTCTGGACTTCTCTCAGTATCAGAATCACTACTGAGAGTAGCCCCATGATTATTAGAATTCTTTGCTTCTTGCTGTCCTGCATTCTGAGTTCCTGTATCAGTATGAATCGGTTCTGTTTCTTCAAGATCTTCACTACCATTGTTGTTTTCACAGTCACCCGAATCAATAGGCTCTCTTCTAACCTGTTTCCCTTTCCTCTTCCAGTCCCATTTTTCTTCTTCATCAAAGACAACATCCCTACTTACAACAATTCTCTTTGAGATAGGATCAAAAAGCCTATAGGCCTTTGATTCTTCACTAACACCAAGGAGGACACACTTGATGCTCTTGTCATCTAGCTTTTTTCTCTGACTGTCTGGAACATGTACATGAACCAAACACCCAAAAATTCGAAAGTGTTTGACTGAGGGCTTGATGCCACTCCAGGCTTCTTCAGGGGTTGAGTCTTTTACTGCCACTGTGGGACTCCTATTTTGGACATATATTGCCCAAACTCTGATGAGAATGCTAACTACGCAGAATTTGATGAGGATGAAGAAATGCTCCTGATGGCAAAATCCGATTGCAAGAAACCTTCAGAAAAACATGTATGGTTTTTAGATTCTGGTTGTAGTAATCATATGTGTGGCTGCAAAGACTGGTTTTGTGAACTTGATGAAAAGTTTCGAATATCTGTAAAATTGGGAGATAACTCAAGAATGATAGCCATGGGAAAGGGTAGCATAAGGTTGAAAATTGGGGCTATAACTCAGGTTGTCACAGATGTCTACTACATACCAGAATTAAAAAATCATCTCCTAAGTATTGGTCAACTTCAAGAGAGAAACTTGACAATTGTTTTCAAACAAAATGCATGCAAAGTATATCATCAAGAAAAAGGGGTTAATAATGCAGTCTAACATGTCATCAAATCGTATGTTTGCCATTTCTGCTTTTGTAATTCTCACAGGGTGTTTCAAATCTGTGTGTGAGGACTCCACCTATCTATGGCATCGTAGATATGGTCATCTTAGTCTCAAAGGACTGAGAATTCTTGCCCAAAAAGAATTGGTGAAAGGGCTGCCAGTACTTGAGGAATCATCCAAGATGTACAATGATTGTTTAGTGGGTAAACAATATAGAAATCCTTTCCCTCAGCAAAGTACTTGGAGAGCAACACAAAGATTACAACTTGTGCATGCAGATATCTGTGGACCAATCAAGCCAATGTCCAATAGTGGAAAGAGGTACTTTATTACCTTCATTGATGATATGACTAGGAAGACTTGGGTGTATTTTTTGTCTGAGAAATCTGCAGCACTTGACAGCTTCAAGAGATTTAAAACAGCAGCAGAAAAAGAGAGTGAAGAATCTATTAGTTGCTTGAGAACTGATAGAGGAGGGGAATTCACCTCCAATGAATTTGAGAAGTTTTGCAATGAGAATAGAGTCAAGAGGCAATTAATCTGACCTATACCCCACAAAGAAATGGGGTAGCTGAGAGAAAAAATAGAACTATCATGGAGATGGTGAGAAGCATGCTGTCGAATAAAGAGGTTCCAAAGGAGTTTTGGCCAGAAGCTGTAAATTGGGCAATATATGTCCAAAATAGGAGTCCCACAGTGGCAGTAAAAGACTCAACCCCTGAAGAAGCCTAGAGTGGCATCAAGCCCTCAGTCAAACACTTTCGACATGCAGGAAGAACTGGAGGCAGGGGCAGAGGGCGAAATAGCTACAGAGGTAGTCGAGGAAGAGGCAGGCAAACCTTCAGCAAAGACCATGTTGAATGCTTCAAGTGTCACAAGTTTGGGCACTCATATTGATAGTGTCCAAACTTGTGACACTTGAAGCATTTAACATGGTCTTTGCTGAAGGTTTGCCTGTCTCTTCCTCGACTACCTCTGTTGCTATTTCGCCTCCGCCTCGCCTCCTCCAATTCTTCCTGCATTTGTTATTTGAGCTTGTTCCTCCTCCTTATATCCCTTCATTCTCTGTTCATGTACTAGCAAGTCGCTCTCAAGTTCGTCAATTGTGAGTGGTTACATTGTTAGATTCTTCGATGGAGCAGACTACATAACTGAATTTTGCAGTCATCGATCAGAGGATCTTTTCAACAACCACCGTTTCTTCCATTCTTTCACCATGAGCCTTCATCTTGTTTGCAATAGTTAGGGTTCTTGAGAAATAATCTTCAACTGTTTCGCCTTCTTTCATACCTAGGATCTCAAATTCTCTTCGCAACGCCTGCAATTGCGCTCTTTTCACCTTGGTTGATCCTTGGTATTTCATCTTCATCGAATCTCAGATGTCTTTTGCAGTATCTTTCTTGAGGATTGTTTCTATGATGCCTCTGTCGATAGCCTGGAACAAGTAGTTCTTCACTTTCAGGTCCTTCAATTTTGCGTCTTCCACCGTCTTGATTTGTTCTTGGTTTGCCGCCACGGGAAGTGTAGGAATTCCCGTCTCCACCAGATTCCAGTATTCTTTCGATCGGAGTAGGTTCTCCATCAGCATTGCCCAGTGATCATAGAAGCCATCAAACTTGGGAATCGCTGGTTGCACGAAGCTTCTTTCTTCTGCCATGATTGAACTCCGTTTCAATCGCCTTTGTTTTGAGTTTCTTGATCAAGGAAAAACTGCGGTTTTTCTTTTGCAAATCAGGCCCTTCTCAGAGCTCTGATGCCAACTGTTAGGAATCAAGAAAGGGAATAGAGATTATGAATCAACATTCTGAGTACTCTTCATTGAATAACAAGTATATATACAAACTAACAGAAATAAACGAAACTGAAAGACTAACAAACAACAGAACAACTACAAGTGGGCTAAAGCCCAACATTACAAAAGTAGGCCCAACAAAACTAGGTAAGTAACCCAACAACTATTGTTATCCTTACTATATTTAATTATTTATCATAGATATTAAATTTCGTAAATCAAGTGTTTGAATTAGGGGGAGCGGAGCCGACTTTAATCGGTTTTAGAGTTAGAAAATCCAAACCAATTAAAAACAGTCGATTTGGTTTTTCATTTTCTTACAAAACTCGAACCGAACCAACCCAACAAAGAATGGTCGCATTGGTTCGATTCAATCAAGTTAATTGCTTTTCTAAATTTAAAAAATGTTTTGAAAGCCCAACACCACTAATCAAGTCCAACATCGCGAGAGAAAGAAAGAAAATATAGTTACTTGACAAAAAAGAGGTCTCTGAAGCATGTCGTCAATGTTGTTGTCCTATCTATCTCGTAACACAAGCAAACTCAGAAACACAATTCTTTATAGTGCAGCCACAAGTCCACAACAACATCCTCTATCTTTCCAAAAACCACCATCGCGAGAGACATAGGTAAAAGTAGAGTTGAGTTACCTGACTAGTTTGTCCGCTTAGACCCGACGGGGAATGTATAATTATGTGTTTTGAAAATTAAATTCCGAAAAGTTGGAAAAAATGAAATGGCTTCCGATATTATATTTTTGGAAGCAAAAATAAACTCCGAAAGTTTGATTTTGAAATACATAAAGTGTGTTTCAGAAATTAAGTTTGAAAAAATACACTACAAAAGTTTGATTATGTAATCCAAAAAATGTGTTACATAAGATTATACACATTCAAGTGCTTTTCAGGTTATGGAATTAGACTTCCAGTGTGTTTTCTTTCAGAAATATAGTTCTAGAAGGGATTTTAAAGTTTGAAAAATGATTCCTTATGGAAAAAAAAAATCTGAAAATGGGTATTTTGGGTGAAAAAAAATACTTAAGTATGGACGGCTGTATTAGAAAATGGGGGGTGCAAAAAGAAACCCGCCTATATATTTTATGGATTCTGATGGACAGGTGTATTAGAAAATGCGGGGTGCAAAAAGCAACTCGCCTATATATTATCTGGATTCTGGTTAGGCGCAAATAACTTCAACAATTGCCTACCCAAAAGCCCAAAATGTATCCGTAAGTCTCCAATTTCAGACCCACACCCCTTTTGTATTTGAAGAGGGAATTAGAGAGAGAATGTCTCTCTCACTGGTACCCTCTTTGATTAGGGTTTTTTTGTGCGGTGCGGCCCTTAGGTTTCGCTAGGGTTTGGTCGGTGTGTGGTGGCGCCTGGTGTCCAACACAATCGGTGTCGTCCATTCGGTTCTTTGTCTTTCTTCCTCCCTCCAATTGTTTTTTGTCTTTCTTCTATTAGCCATGAGAAGTCCGCCTATTCAGATTCGAAGCTCTGCATCACCAGTGGCCATCCGCCAGTCGCCAGAGCCTCCTCCGGTGATGATATTATGTTTTTCTTTGATTTCCAAGGGGCGACTGCTGCAGTTCTGTTATCCTCCTTTAAGTATCTAGTTTTGTCCTGTTTGTCCTTTCTGGTAGCACAGGTTTAGGAGACGGATACCCCAAAGGCTGATTGGCCATCAAATACGGGGTAGATTCTGGATTTTTCCGACTTCCCCCTGCTGAATACATGTGGGTATTCATTGTTCTGAATTGTGTTGTCCCTTTTCCCGATCGGTCTTGGAGGTCGACGAAAACGATCGCCGACGACGTCTCTCACGACAAGCTGGTACCAAGCTGATTGGAGAAGGGCTAAAGGGCAAATAGGTCATGAACCTAAAGGTCTACAGGGCAAATTGGTGTTATTGAAGGAGGGTTACTGTAATCCAAGTGGGATGGCTTTGCTGGTTTATGTGTTTTTTTGGGCTTCATATTTGGGTTGTCTTAGATTTAGGTGGAGTTTATGGATGCTAGTTTTCATGTTCTTAATTTACCGCTTTAGTTTATTATCTTGCTTGTGTAATTTTATTAGACTAGCTGTTAACTGGATCAGAAGCGGCTCTTGTGCTTGATTGTCGATATTCGGAGTTTGTATATCCTGTGTTGTGCCCTATTAGTGGGTTGTGTTATGCCCTATTAGTGGATTGAATGTTTACACTTGGTGTAATGTATTTGAGACATTTACCCAATGAATGAATACGTTACATTGTTGACAAAAAAAAAAAAAAAAGACCCACACGCCTTTTTCTTTATAAAAGCGGAGTATGGTTTCTTTTACTCGAACGGTAACCATAGAATACCACACAATGCTACCATGAATTAAAAACTTATCTTTGCTTTATCCATTACTATAAGCTCTTCTGGCACGCCTTGACCATAGAATTGGATAACATAACATGTCCTCCCCTAAACTTTTCTTTTCACCAAAGGAAAAAGGCAAAACAGCTTTGTAAGTAAAATTTCAAGGAAATTAGATTTAGCCACTATGCGAACCCTGACCATAAGGACACCCAATCCATCCTCATATATACAACCACCTCAGTTTTTTACGTTGGTTATGGGGCCTTTAAACCAATGCCGACCACTGACTATCCAGTAAGAAACTACAAGAATGAGCAAACATCCAAGTGCAACGGGGGTGTAATTAAGTGTCTCAATGGTTATTGGGTAAGAACCTGGCAATGAGAAGAGTATAGAGATTATCACCACCCAAATAACTGCAATCCAGCCAACAATGATTCCATAACGACCCAAGTTGAAAGGCCCTGGAACAAAATGTTTTCTTGCCAAGGTCACCCTAAAGAAGATAGGTAGGGCATAAGCAATATAGAGGTCAATCACTGATATTGACACCATAGCTTCAAATGCCACTATGCTTCCAAGAGACTGCAATTTGAGTTTGAACTTAGTTACACAAGTGACAGAAACAGAATGAAAGGAACCGATAGAAATCAAATAAGAAGGGTTAAATATGTTTTTGGTCCCTATAATATTGATTGATGAAATTTGATTTTGGTCCTTACAAAAATTTTATTGACTTTTAGTCCCCGTATTTAACATAAACAGTGTCTTTTTAGTTCCTCATCAGACACTAAAAACACACAAAAACAATGTATTTTTTGTCCTCAGGAAGAATTAAAAACGAATAAAAATCAAAATCAAATTTTACCAATTTTACAGGGAGAGAAAAAAAATATATTTAACCCATGAAATAAAATACTAAAATACATACCGTCAGTGCCATGCAAAATGATATAAAAACAGAAAGCCAAACTGCATATATGGGGACCTCATGTTTGTTAACTTTATGCCACAGTGATGATAGTGGCATGGCCCCATCTCTTGAGAAAGCATAAGCCATTCTGTACAAATTTTAAGCATCATACTCATAAGTATTAACTACAGAAATTAAACCCCTCTCATAGGAAAAGCACACTGATCAAAGCACCTACTATGAGTGAGTTACCTTGAATTGCTGGTAACTAAACCCATACCACAGAAGAAAATAGCAACAGCAACAATTGCCAAGCAAATAATACCCCCAATTCCATTTCCATATCTATTCTTGAATGCCAGATAAAATATTTCAGCAATGGCATACCCACCAGCATCATTATTTTCACTTAAAAGGTAAGGGATGTTGGAAACTGCAAAGGTAATGCCTATTATGTAACCCCATCCAACAATAATAGATATCCCAACAGCACTTATAATTCCTTTTGGTCCATTTTTATCAGCACCCTTAGTTTCCTCTGTCTGAAAATGCAAGTTTACGTTATTTAAAGGATGTCTTTTCAAGCCTACAAATTCTGTGAAAAGTAAATAAAATGTGTGAGAAAATAAAAATAAAAATTACCATATGAGCTGATGCATCATACCCTGTAAGGGTATACTGACTCATTAGAAGTCCCAAGAGAAATATGTAGGGTCTGCTGTTGATTCCATCACCATTATCAGCATTGAAATGAGTGAAAACAAACTTGACACTAGCCCTTTCCGTTGCAACAGATGGAATGAGAATCATCAGCACAAAAACGCCTAAAAATTAAAAATTTCCTCATTCCAATTAGATAATAATAGAAAAAGTACTTTGTCCAAAAATAGAACTTAAGAGAGAGAGAGAGAGAGAGAGAAATCAAATAGGGATTTTTTTTAATACCTAAAACATTCCAGATAGCACCCAATTGTCCCAAGAATGATATCACAGAAATAGGAAGGCTGTTTATTATACCATGAAGGAGCAAAATTCCCCCATGGAAAGCAATCACTACATATTTAGAAGCTTGATATCCACCACCATTTTTACCACCAGTACTAAGGAGAATGATGACCTGAATTAGTTGTGCAAGTGAAAAATCTACACTTGTTGTCCCTGCCCACTGCAAATGAAAAGGAATACAAAATCATAGCTTCAAATAGATCACTAGAAATACACATACCAAAACACAAGTTTGACCAGGCAGTGAAAAGTGAAGGACATTGAATTCTTGAATATGTGACTTGTCAACAATACCAGGCCAATAATATTAAACCTGCAAAAAAAAAAAATCGATAAGCGTTAAAATAATTGTACCTGAATTGAAATACAATAATAAATCTGTTCAGTTCAAAGGACAGTGCATGATAGCTTTCTTTAAATAGAATCATGGTAGATGAATACTACCAATTAATATATCATATTCAGACACCATGTCTAAGGTGTCTTCATCCATTGTTGTGGGACACTAAATAGTAGGGATGACAAAATGGGCCGCCCGGCCCGGCCCGGCCCGGCTCGTTGTGAGCCCGTGTAAAAACGGGCTAGCCAAACCCGGTCCGTCAAGGGATTATGGATTGAGATGTTGAGCCCAACCCGATCTATGACGGGTTGGGTGGGCTTGGGCTGGCCCGTCAAAAAATAAAAATAACAAAAATAAATTAAAAAATAAATAAAAATCTGAAATTTAGACTAAAATTGGCCAACTTGTCAAGCCGACCCTCAAGAGTCCGCCCAAAATAGACCACAATAGTGGGTTGATTGGCTAGCCGGCCCGAAAATGTAAAAAAAAAAAAATTTGTTCAAAAATAGGGAAAAAAATATAAAATTATATATATATTGGCCCGATGGGTTGGCCCAACCCGGCCCGCTCGTGGCCCGCATGGTTGACGAGCTAGATGAGTTGAGCTAAACGGGCTTGTGGGTTGATAAACCTCAACCCAACCCGACCCATTTTATACGTCCGGTGGGCCGGCCTGATGGGCCAAGCCGGTTTTACCACCCGTACTAAATAGAAACGAATCCAAAATCAGTCCTATAAAAAGAAAGAAGAAAAATATGTGTACGGTTCTTAATTCCTTGTGGCAATACAGCAAGGCCTGCATGTCATGTATATGCCAGCACAGAAGGTTTTATTACTCTATGTCCCTTACCTAGCTGAAAATTTTTAAAAAGGTTCTGAACTAAAAAAAATTGTAATTAAATCCATAAAGTTGTCAAAAATTTATAACTGGATCACTGATTTTTAAACGGGTCCCTAAACTTTAAATAATTTGTAATTAAATCTCTGAAGTTATAAATAATTTGTAACTTGATCCCACAGTTCAGGGACTATACAAATTATTTAAAAGTTCAGGACCTAATTCCAAATTATTTAAATGTTAAATGACTTATTTAATATTCAGAGACCCAATTACAAATTACTTAAAAGTTCAGAGATTCAATTACAAAAAAATTTAGTTAAATAACCTATTTAAAAATTTTCAAATAATTCAGAGAGCTACAGAGTAATTAAACCTACTAATAATGTTGACGATGATGATAATAATAAAGTGTTAATATGAATTATAAAAAAAATAGGCGAGGAGAGAGAGGTTTTTGTAGAATACTACCAGCCAGTAATCCAGGAGGCAAAGGGTGCCCATTTAGGGCCAGCAAGCTTGGCACTCCAATAGTAAAGACCACCAGAAGTTGGATAAGATGAACAAATTTCAGCCATTGAGAGTGCAACAACCATGGTGAAAGCAGAAGCTAAAAACCATCCATATTGCATGGAAACAGGGCCACCATAGTTCAAACCAGTGTTGTAAAGTGTGGTGATACCAGTGAGCACTGATAAAATAGAAAATGAAAGTGCGAAATTTGAAATGACCCTGCAATTGACAAAAGGCCAAGAAACAATATACCAACACCAATGAGTCCAAAAACCAAAATTGGTAATGAAAGAGTAAAGGAATAAAAAGAAAGGATAGAACTTCACGAGAGATCACGCTTGAGCTCTTGTTTGTAACCAAGTTGAAGAAGACGGGAATGTCCAGAGTCAAGTGAAGCAGCATCACCGTTTGTAACAACATGAGATGGGAGTGTCATGTTTTCTGTAGCAGAAGAATCCATGATCTTGCTTGCACTAACGAAATGGAGAAGCAAATTGAAGAGTCAAAAAAGCCTCTTGATTTTTGTCAAATTTGGCTCCTTAATTGTATATTGCAAAGTAACTTGAGTAATTTCAACTATTGACATATATTTAATATAAATCATCGTTGATGAATTATTCATCCATCATGGAAATTTTTTGTTTTACACTCATAATTCCTCACTTCAGAGGAGATGCTCAACATAAATATATTACGTAGCTTTCTTTACCTCATTTCTTTTGTCCTAAGTCCTAGGTCCTAAATGCTCCACATAAATATCATTGACTTATATTCGCTGCCGGCTCTCAAGATAAAATCAATCTTTTATTAAGATATTATCAACCATCAGTAATATATTTCATGCTATTTTAAAAATTCGAAGAATTACATTGTAAAAATATTTTTTAAAAGGTTTTTGAATTTTCGTTAAAAAAAGGTTTTTGAAAATATAAATATTTACATAAATTACAGTATAGAAGTTTCAAATTATTAAGAAATTTATAAAATTAAATTCCATTAATTAAAATTCACCATTATTTATATCTATTAATTTGATATATTGTACTCCCTCTGTTACCCAATATAAACAAAAAGTCACTTTTTACATTCATTGAAAAATGTATGTATCCGGTCCAAAATTTGGACCAGATACATACATTTTTTAATGAATATAAAAAGTGACTTTTTGCTTATACTGAGTAACGGAGTAGTATCAAAATTTAAATTTATAAAATCAAATTTATCTACACCTATATATTCTATACCTATATGTAAAAGAATAGTCAGGTCATAGTAGAATCAGGCTGCAGATAGGTCATAGTAAAATGGGACAACGCAGTCATTGTCGATATTCTTAATGGTGTTGCAGGACCGACGTGCATAAATAAGTCTTTTGAGTGTATACACCACAGGAAGTATAGGCGATCTACACTACAGCGAGTGTGCAAGCGCACCTCTTAATTTTTAAAAAAGCATAGGTAAAATATTTTTTAGACAGAAAATTATAAGTAAAAGTTTATGTTTTTGTATTGAACACATAAATTTAGTGGGACTTATATGAATTTCAACTAATAAGAGAGAGTATATTGAAAAGAAAGTATTAGAGAGTGTGTCCTTAACATTTCTCAATAATAAAATAAAGAGTAAAAACTGAAAATGTTTTGTGCAAATCAAAGAGAACTAATATATTTATTAAAACAAAACAATATTCTTTATTATATGTTTCATGCATCTTGTCAAACAAGACTTTTTTTATTGAAAAAATTTAAGACGACAGAGTGACACCACAATTCAACACAAGAAAAATATTCGGGCTCTTTGAACACTTACGAAAATAATTACATTTACCTCACTCCTAAAAAGACTAGTAAAGACTTCAACCCATGACATGTCAGATACAAGTTTTATCATGCTCCACTAGACGAATCCTTGTATTTCAATGTTCTTTTACTAAATATTAACTCCAAACCTTATATAACAAAATGATCAGCAATTATTATAGCCTTATTTGAGTGAGACTGTCCTACTACAAACATCAAATTCCTCACTACTGTTGCATGCTTCCCATTATAAAGCCTTTTTTTTTCAATAAAGATTGGCATCAAACTCTTAAATAATAAAATAATCAACAATTGTTATGGACACTGACTCATCATTTTCTCCTTCTTTTATAGTATTACAAAAAGGATAAAACTTAGGTAAAGTTCTTTAGGTGTGGTTGGTGTTGTTCTTCTCACAAAACAAGATAAAAGTTGTTTTGATAATGGTAGTTATAAGAGGTTAGAGATAGTATGAGTAGATAGATAGGAAAAAATTCATCTATTTTATGAGAGGAATTATACCAACCACACATAAAGAACCTTACCTGAATTTTGTTCTTACAAAAATCATGCATACTAAACCATTCACATTGTATAGCAAATGGACAAAACCAGTGCGGTGACAACTAGCAAATAAGTTGGCCGAAACAAAAGGACAACAACTAACAAGATATTCCAATCCAACAACCATCTAAGAAACACGACATCCGCATTCTTAACAGAAAACAATGCTAAAGTGTCGATTATCTGCAACTGAACCTCGCAAATCCCTATAATCTTTACAGGCTATGGACATCTCGTGATCTTTCCTAAAGTCTTAACGGCAGTCAGTGTGTCCTTACATTTTGTGGTCCACCTAACATGGGGCTTGAATCCCAGCTATTGCCTCGTGTATCTCCATTTTGAGGTGGGATATACAAAGATACGGTCTGAAGCTCTGCAGATTGCGCAAGATTACTGTCATTGTTGACCGCAGGCTGAGCACCATTACGAGATTCAGCTAACATCTGGAAATACGCATGAGGTCCCCAACCTACATATATAATGATATAAAAAAATATGTATAGATGTGAAAATCATTAATGGATCTTTTTTCTTCAAAATCTCAACTAAAAACCATGTTAGACTAAGGAAGCATTTGAATAAACAATTTAATAAGTGCTTATTCAATGAATAAGCTATGCTAATTAAGCACTTATTCATAGCAATTATGGGGAGCTTAATGATTATTTAAAAAACTAAAACCAACTTGTGAGTATGTTCTAAGTTATTGTGCCAAGTGTCTATAAACAATAATATAAGCGCTTATGTCATGAAATAAGCAAAAATGAGCCCTTTCAAATGCCCTTAATTTTAATTTAAAAAAAAACGTTGCTCATAGATGACAGGGAAGCATAACAGCATAAACAAAGATGCCAATCTACAGCAAACTCTAAATCAAAGAGTATATCTAGGGACAAATTTTCATTCAGTTCTATCAACTTGACCAAGGAAACGTTCTGCAGTTACAAGCTTTGGAAACCTTGTCACAATTTGGAAAGAAAAGTGCAATGCCCCTCTACAAGGAAAATCCATACGAGCTGATCACAGGCTGGGGGCTTTTTGTTGAAAATTCAGTCCTAACCCAAGTTTATTTTGAATTTCGGTCTAAGCTCAGCACTAAGCTCATATCAATGAGATTAAAATAATTTCGCACTGTTTAGCATAAAAATATATTTTAAGATTTCGTATTAGGACACTAAACATTTCATACTAGTATGATATAAGAGATTTGTTGTATGTTGAAAAGTTCAGTAAATTTTTAGTTGTAGAAGAAAGATGTCATAATAGAGCATGTGTTTTCTGGATTTAGCCAGGCCCAAAAATGTTCACCAAGCCGAGCCTGGCCAAAAGCCCAAAATGAATCCAGGCCTCAAATTTCAGATCCATATGGGATGGTGCTAGGCTGATATGCCTTGACAGGAATCGAAGAGAATTGTCATAACAACAATATCAACACACTATAAAGGAATGAATGAAAGGACGAAGGGAACAATTCATGGACATACCGTCAGTGTCATATGGAGGTGGAAAGAATTGTAAGTAACAAAAGGAAGCAACTGTCGTCCCTGATAAAAGAAGTTCATGTAAGAAACTTTGCGAAAAGTTTTACTGAAATATTTAATCAATCTGGCTTCAATAAACTAACCTATAAGACCTCCAGCAAACACATCTTGCCAATGATGCCAATAATCATCGACACGAGAGACGGCAACCAGAGCAGCCATGAGGACTGGTAAGAAAACAAGACAGAGCTTTGCAATGTGGCCCCTACGGTCAAATACCCTAATTTTTCCAGATAGATACCAAGCAAGATAAACAAGACCAGCAAAGGACCCTGCATACCAAAAAATTGACTTCCTGGGTTTACATTGTGGTTGTTCATATAGCTAGTGCTAAATTACACATTGAGAACAAACAATAGAAACAGATCACTCCCAAGATACCAATGAGACAAATGCTACCCCCCCCCCCCCCAAAAAAAAAGCATATGTTTTGGCCATGAAACAAGGATAATTTTAAAGGTTTGGAAACTTAAAAGGTCTGTTTCGTTTTTAAAAACGTTTATTGTTTTTTTATTTTCTATTTTAATTAGTAATTACCGAAATATCACCTTGTTTTCATTTTATTTTCTCTCTTTAAATATTTGCATATGAAACTAGGCAAATTCCAAAGGTTAGGAAACTATAGGCCAGTTTGGTTTCAAAAAATATTTTCTATTTTGACTTCTTTTATTTACTAATAATAATTACAGAAATGTCACCTTATTTTCAATTTGGTTCAATTTTTTAATTTTATATAAGAATTATTGTTATTGTTTTCATTATTTCTTGTACAAATTTTTAAAAACAAAAAACAAGGTAAAAATAAGGTGACATTTTTGTAATTATTGGTGAAAATAAGAAATGAAAACAAAATATTTTCTCAAACCAAACAAGCTCTAGGGTGTTTTCTTTATTTCTATTTTTTTTTTTTCTTTTCCTTCTCCCCATCTTGTTTTCACCATTTCCTTCACAACTGGGAAATCAATGGCATTTTTATAATGATGAATTAAAACATATCAATTGAAAATGAAATGAAAAAAACCAAACACCAAAACCTCAGCCTTTTGAAAGGAGTAAGATTAAATAAGGAGGTACAAAGATTCTTATAATAAATCTTTTCCTTTGAAATTAATCCCTGGGCATCTAATCTAATTCTATTCTAATCCAGAACAACTTCATGCTCAACATTGCTGTAAGATTGTCACTTGCAAAGACATTAGGCTACTCAAAGGAAATGTAGGTCCCTGCAAATAAAAACATACATAAAAAGAAACTAGGCAAGTTGAAAGGAGTAAGATTAAATAAGGAGGTACAAAGATTCTTAATAAATCTTTCTTTGAAATTAATCCCTGGGAATCTAATTCTATTATAATCCAGAACAACTTTATGCTCAACATTGCTGTAAGATTGTCACTTGCCAAGAAATTAGGCTACTCAAAGGAAATGTAGGCCCCTGCAAATAAAAACATACATAAAAAGAAACTAGGCAAGTTGCACACAGACCCTAACATTATAAAGAGTACTTACAAGAGGTATGCCCACTCGGGAAACTTTTGTGCCCTTCCTTAATAACACTCTTATCTCCAGTACACCTAACATCACTTGTTACTGGATCAAACACCTGAACATTTCATGAACAAATGCCATTTTTATTGAGCACACAACTACGTTAAACAATGTGTGTCAAATGGTAATGAAACAAATAAGACTATCTTGGTAGTTAATAAAATTGAAAACCCACCCCTTTTCCATCAGGGAAACATCGCCAGAAGAAATCTGGCCTTGGCCGTCCAACACCATCTTTGATAGCATCAGTTAATACCGCAGTAAGGAGTACAGAAAATAGAAGGCCTGATATGCATTTGGCAATAGGTTATGATGTATCATAGTGAGGAAATAAGAAGGATAGGAAAGACTTTATAAGGTTCAGAAATGCACCCAATATGGCATGGTGAAAGTCATAAACATCCTTTCGAATGAAATAGTAAACGAGAATGACAGCAAGTGGCAACAATATTGCTATTATCTGTTCAGAAATTGAAATTCAAGAGTTTATAATCTTGAATGTTGACCAAGTCAAGGGTAAACATAAGTACATAACATATAATCTCAAATTTCTTGTAAGATAAATTCTGGGAACCAAAACATACTGGAACAGCCCAAAAGGGAATAGTATTATCTTTCAAAGGGTATCTAAGGTCCGTCAACATCCCCTCTCCAACAAAACGGTGAAATGGTTCTATTATATTCAAGACGGCATCAATGATCACAAGAAGCAAAAGAATCAGCCAGTCATGCATATGTATCCTTGCGACTCTAGCTCCATGTGATCTGATAGTGTGTACACCCAGCTGAATTTCTGGCATTTTTTGCTGCAAATGACAAAAAGGAAGGCTAGCAGGAATTACGTTAAAAATTAAAGCACCAAAAATTGAAGGAAATATAGCTAGAGCAAAAATAGAAAGGAGTACAAAACATAAAAGAAATGACAGAGTGACAATTTGCTGCTAGAAAGACTCCAACAAAACAATGGTGAGGTTAGATCCTATCAAGGTGTCTGTCATTGCTTTCAGGTGGGGGGTTTCAACCTTGGCCCAATAAGAAATAGACTCCCAAACCAAATACTATGTACAACTATGTAATTTGAAGGCTGGAGATAGTTTCCTCCATTGCTCTACCCCACTAAGCCCATTTTTGAAGCCTAATTCATGTCTGCTGTGGGTTGCAGGACAAAAAAGCCTCAATTTCACAGTGACAAATTCATTTTCTTAGTGTTCATCGAACCAGCGATGATTATGGTCTAAATGGATACCTCTATTTTCCCATTTTATTAGTATTATGCAGTCTTGGGTCTTATACTGATGTATGATAAATATGTCATTTATGTATCATTGGCATTGCCATTAACATTAAGCCCTAGGATCTTATTGTGTATACTATTTATTAGACTTTGAGAAAAGTGAAGAGAATTTGAGTGCAGAAACCATTTCTACTACTTGTTTGTGTTTGTATTCAACTGAAACACTTTATTGAGAAGTGCGAGGACAAGGCAATCTATAAATGATGCCGAGTTCATTGAGAAATTGTGCAAAGAGTCTACACTCACCACCCCAATCAGTTTGAACTGATTTAATTTTAGAAGAGAGTTGAACTTCAAGTAGTTTATGAAACTAATTAAAAATAGTGAGTGCATCTGAATTCTGTTTTAGAAAATAAATCCAAGTGAAGTGAGTGTATGCATCAATAAAGGTAATATAATATGAAAAGCCGCAAGCTAATAGTATCAGGGCAAGCCCTCAAGTTCACCGAAAATCAGTGCAAATGACGAGGAATAAATTATGGTAGAGTAGTGCAGGAGAGTGCAAATGTGCAATCTATGTGTTTTACCAATAACAAGCAGAACAAAAATCAAGAATTGTTTTATTGTTAATGGTATTTTACGATGATTTAACACAGCTTCAAGTTCTAACAGCTTTAGATGGACATGTCCAAGTCTACAATGCCAATTTCACTATGAACTAGAAATGTTAGAAGAATCAACAATAGGAATGCTGCTATTTACAACAGAAAACAAAGGGGACGGGTCTGAAGGCCTTGGACAAACTTTGGATGAAGGCTCCTTGACAAGGTGTATATTATTGAAACGGTGGAGACTATTTGAGCCAATGGAACCCTCCAAAAGGACCTCACTAGATCCCTCGGATTTAGCAGAACAGGAACTAGGATGAAACTCAAAATAGACTTAGACTTCATTAATAATAGAAGGGACTAGCAATTGATTTTTTTAGTGTGAGTGTGGCACCGGCTCATGGTTTTAGTGGTGAGGGAAAATTAGATGAGCCAGTTGAAGAGAATTCTTGCTGCCCTTAGGCAAATTGTGACGAAAACACTTGGCAGAGCATTTTGTGCAAGAGGACGAGGACCTTGATGAGAGTAATCAAATGCATTCGGTTGAGATTGAAGTATAAAATTCTGATCAAAACATTGATGGCAATTAAAAGCATCAAGGCCAAACTTGGGGCAGAGTTGACATGTTGGTCTGCAATCCTCCACAGCCACAGCCACGACCACACCATCCGCCAAAATGAGATTGACTATTGGACACAAAACCTTTACCAAACTGATTCTGGGTGTACAGTGAACCAAAGTTCCTTAGTTTGCGCAACATTGACTGCAGAAGGTATTGGAGGCTATAGATTGACTATGTTTCTCAAACCGAGGAATGCTACGGACACGCTCTCTAACACTTTCTCTTAAACACTCTCTCAATGTTGGGCCATATCACACTTTTTTTTTTCAAAATCAACCATTGGATTGATAGTTACTATCATATAGATCATATCTGTAAATTTTAACATTAATCTATGATCATTTGCTATGTCATCAAGATGCGTGAAGATTAACGTCAACGGTATAATTACAAATAACGTTAATCATGACGCATCTTGATGACATAGCAAATGATCATAGATTAATGTTAAAATTTACAGATATGATCTATATGATAGTAACTTTCAATCCAATGGTTGATTTTGGAAAAAAAAAGTGTAACGTGGCCCAATCATTGAGAGAGTGTTTAAGAGAGAGTATCAGAGAGAGTGTCCGTAGCATTCCTCTTCTCAAACCAATAAATCATGCTTCTTGGACCAGAAGAAGAGCTTCAATATAAGTAACAATGGGAGGATCAATGTGACCATGCACTTGGTAACTAAAGGATCATATTCCTAAGGTCTTTCAAAAATTGCATCAATGTGAACCTGAGAAAAAACAAATCACCAATCGAGAGCAATGAATCGACAATTGCATTGATGCAAAGTAAGAACTCAAAGATGGGACAGCTTCCTTTCTTCGTGTTCCTTAGCTTAGATCTGAGTTGAAGAACTTTGGCTTTCATGTGAGAGTATGAGTATGTGTGAATATTCTCCCATACCTGCTAGGAATGAGTGCATCTTGTGAGAGTGGACTCAATCAGAGAAGAGAGAAGCTAAGAGACTAGCATTTGATCTGGCACCATCAGTGACGATATCAAGTTCTTGGTCTGCTTCAGAAGCATATCGTGCCAAAATTTGAGGGTTCACCACTAAGTGGTGAAGTTTGTGCTCCTTAACTGCTTCAACTTGTTTCCACAGTCGGGAATTTCTGTCATCTAGCTTGACTGAAGTAGCATGGGTGAAATTTACCAGCACCAGAGAAGACAAGGTAGTGGAAGCCGGAGTGTCGGACGAACTAACAGGGTTTCTGAGAGGGGATTTCTGACACTAATGTCGCCAAAAAGGGTTATGGTTATGGATCATGTACTCTCGGTGAACCACGGATTTCAAGCCCAAGTAGAGGCTCTATATTAGACTTTGAGAAAGTAAGGAGAGTTTGAGAGAGTGTGAAATAAGAGAGAAAGATAGTGTTCTCTATTATGAGAAAATGATTCTGACATAATTCTGAAAGTACAATGAGACCTTATATAAGGATGAGGCTCAAAGGAACCTGTAGGCAACTAACACTAACTGAATATGCTGACTTAGCATATGCAGTTGCAAGTGGGACAATTATCAACTACACTAACTACCTAATAGGTTAGCTACCTGATACTATAGATAAATAAATAACAAAACAACCGTGCAAGAGCGTATACACGATACAGAAATACAGAGAATCTATATACGATACTGACACTATTTCAGTAATGTCATGTTTACTGAGATTTCAGTTTTATATTAGTAGTAATTTCAAAATGTTTTTCTTATATGTGATTTGTTTTTCTACAAGCACGGGGTATATGTGTTATTGTGTAATGTTGGCAAATGCTAACAAGTGCCACTAGTTAAAAAATCAAATATAGAAATGTTGTGTTGGAAATTGTGTATTCATTTTTTTAAAGTTAAAAAGTTTTTTTCCCCAAAACAGAACTTCTATATTTGGATTCCTTAACTAGTGCCCTAGGGCACTTGTTAGCAAGACCCTATAATGTTTTAACAGGTAGGATTTAAATCCTGGATTAGCCTATGCTCTAGATTAATTATCTCTATTTTGACATATCCCAAAACTATGTCACAGGTTCAAACCTTTCTTAAACCTCCTCAAGGGCATAACAACACCTTCCCAAATCTGATTTACGCCTATCCTGGATTAGCTTATAGTTTACGAGAACTTCTCAATTAAGATAAGGTAAACAAAAAAACTTCTAATTGAGATGTAGAAGTTAATTTCAACTAATACGCGAAACTGTCGTTTAAAAAACTCAGAGTCAATGCAAGATTTTTTTTTTTTTTTTAAATTTCTTTTTCCATAAGTGCTTGTTAAGAAGCTTTTCTAAACTGGCTCTTAATACTCAACCACAAAGTCAATGCACGATTCTTAGCTTCTTATTCCTCAAATACCTGTCATACAAAATCCCACAATAATTTGAAGAACACACACTTCACTTTAGCCACAAAATTCATAACGGCCATATAAGTTTCCTCTGCCCTACCTATTGAACAGGCACCATAGACAACTGTGAAACTTCAAGCATGCCACATTTTCCTTGTCAAAATCATTCAATCAAGAAGGCCGCGCTCTCTCCGTTACCGAAAGAAACTTAGAAATAGGGCTGAAAATGAGTTGAGCTGCTCGAACCAAGTCCGAGACTCGACTCGATAATTAGCTCTATGCACTTGGTTCATGAACCAAATGAGCTGAACTTGAGCTGAAAATTGAGCTCGTTAAATAAATGAGCTGAACTTGAGCTAGGCATAGCTCGACTCGTTTGGTTCATGAGTCGGCTCGATATATATATAGTAATAAATAAATAGTAATAGTAATAGATAAAAAATAAAATAAAAAAATAATAATATTTTGGTTTCAAAATGGGATGCAAATAGTGAAATGGGGGGTGCCACTTACAATCTGATAGTGGATAACCAAGCCCAGCCCAGCGCTCCTTTTCTCTGAATCCACGCGGCCCAGCCAAACCCTAAATGAAAAACCTAACTTCTCCATTGCCCTTATTTGCGATTTGCCCTAAAACCTGCGCATCCTTCTACCCTCTCTTCTCTCTTGACTCTCATTCTCTCTTCTCTCAGCGACGATGATCTCATTACCGATCTCGTTCGCTCTCCCTGCTTCTCTTTTCTCTCCTTCCCTCATCTTCTTCCATTACCTCCAACCCTAACCCTAAAATTGCCTCTCCTTCTCTCTCGGCCCCAAACCCGTGCCATACCCTCATCCTCTCATCTTACCTCATCTTTTCTCCACCAAAAGCCATGTGAAGGAGGAAGAAAGAGGCTTCATGGCCAGTGGTTGAGGTCCGTGGAGGCCAAGGGACCACCTATTGTGGCTGTGAAGAGTCGAATCGGCTACATAACAACTGTTGTTCCCAGCATCACCAACCCTCATCGTTTAACACTTCCAACACCACCCCTCCACTCCGTTCATCATTGTTCAGCCTCTAGCTGCCTACTGTTGCAGCATCGGCGTAAAATCCACCACAACCGAAGCCGCAAAGTGAGACTGCAACTAGGAGCAAAATGGAACCAGCGGAAGACCTAGTGAAAGCAGATCTGTGACTATTTTAGTCAAAAAGGGCAAGATCTTACCATAGATTTGTAGTTGTAGGGGCTATCCCAAAAAGCCCCAATTTTTCTGTCAATGTTTTTACCAATTTCTAATGTTTCTAGTTATTTTTCGGTTTTATTGTTAAATTTATGGATTGATGGAGTTGTTTGATTGAATGGTACTTCTATGGTTTCAACAGAAACCCTAAATTTTGTTGGGTTGTTCTGTTCTGTAACAATTGTTTTTTTAGATTTGTTTTCTTTTATCTAGCACGTATCCCTTTTAGCTGTTGCTGCTTCATGTTCACCGACTAGTGGGTTGTTATTTTTTAGCTTGCAAATTTCTGGAATTGGTTCGAAGTGGTGATCCTGGAATGGTTTTGTTTTGTTGATTTTTGTGATTCGAGCTCACGAGCTGAACCGAGCTGTTGGTGAGCTCGAATCGAGTCGAGTTCGAGCTAAAAAAAATGGTTCATGTCGAGTCGAGTCGAGCTACGAGCTGAACTAAATTTTATTGAGTCGAGTCGAGCTGAGCCAAGTTCGACTCAGCTCGACTCATTTCTAGCCCTACTTAGAAGTATTAGTCATGGTGCCAGCAATAAAATGTCACCATTCACCACCGAAGCAATAAAATTAAAATTAATAAAGAAAAAAAATATAAGCCGCTTTACAGTCTCTTTCAATAACTGGTAAGATTCTTCTTTTCTTTTCCTTCCAAAAAAATACAGAGACACAAATTCCGAACAGAATGCTTCTCATATTGTAGTCACAAAATCTGGTAAACAGTATAAATTGAATGAAACAGAAACTCAAAATCTCCGATCGGTAACTTGGAACAGAACAAATCAACTCGAACACAAAGAAAGAAATCAGAGCATAATGGTCTCAAAAAAGCAAAATAACAAGAATTACAGTTCAACAGCTAATAAAATGAAATAATATCAAATCGTTGACTGGAAACACTGATTAGCTTTCTTTTTCATGTATTCTGTCTTCCGGCGTTTTCTGATGAAGCAGGGGGGTTTTTTAACTCAAGTTACTCAACTATTGGTTTTAATTTGTGACAAAAAGGAAAGAAAGCATGCATAGTAGAGTGACAGACACACAAACAGTGAAACGCGCAAAGAATAAAGGAGAACCATAATGCGATGAGAGAGAGGCACCTGCAACTGCACGTGCACGAGATTCGAGGCCACGGAAGGGGGAGAAGAAGGCGAGGATGAAATTATGATTGGCGAAGGTGACAAGACAGGCGAAAGATGAATTCAAAATAACGAAGGTGAAGGCGCGTGGGATTATTGAAAGAAGGGAACGCGGTTTGTTATTTTTTTTTTTTTTGGCTTTAGGTAAGATGTTCATCAGAGTTAAAAACAGTTACTACGACGACTGCGGATTTAAATCCCTATCTTTATAAATAAAAAGTTTCATTGTTTTTTGACAGTCGCTGAACACTTTTACTGTTTCCAATGTAAGGGTAAGTAAACCTAATTCCAAATAAATTTGATTTTATAAAATTAATTTGATCATAATTTAGTTTGAAGTGAAATTTTTTTATTTTAAAAATAAATTTGATATATAGTATAACTTTTTTTTGGATCTACCATATAAACTATTTTTTATCAGTTTTATTTAAATTAAAATTTGGAGAGCTGCTCAAAAATAAGTTTGGATATAAAGTATTGTCAAAAATAAGTTTGGAGATAAATTAATTTTGTTTCAAAATAATTAAACATTTTTTACTAAAATAACTTTTGTTGATAATAAAATAACTTTTTTTGGTAGATTACTAAAATAACGTTTAATATAATTTATTTGGAGTACTACTTTATTTGTTCGCTTCACTTCTCAATGATATGCGCCGTAGCCAGGAAAAACAAACACAAAGAAAAAAGCAGCAACATGCCAACATGTACTGCACAGGTGGAAACAGAGAAAAAGGCACGCGAATAGCGGAATACAGTCAAAATCTGAACACCTTTATCATTTCATTTTTGTTAGTTTATTAGTTTAATACACATCCACTTTAGGTGTAAATCGATTATATACTGATAATTAATACCAGTAAGATACTATTGTTTTCTCATGTCATCCTACTCTAATAAATATATTTTAAAAATAACTATATAATGATAAGTTTTTATCGTATATCAGTATAAAATTAGTTTACACGAAAAGAGCGTGTCCCCTTTTCTGTTGTTGTTAAACAATACTTCTTCTGGTCTCATATATAAGAGACAAATACACTTTTTAGGTTCATTGAATAACTTGTGTATCTGGTTTATAATATAGACTAAATACATCAGTTATTCAATAAACCTAGAAAGTACATTTATCTCTTATATATAGGATCGGTGGTAGTAGTAATTACTTTTAGTTTTTACGTAAGGAATTATAATATTAATTGCTTTTAAAAAAATAAAATAAAATTGTTGAAGGTAAGAAATAATAATGGTTACATAATAATTATTGGACCGAAAACTATCTTTCAAAATAAGATTAAAATGATATATAAAAATAAGACTATAAATACTTTTTTTTATAAACCCTTACCTTTCATTCTCAGCCTTTTGCTTTTCGCTTTTCCTCCTTTAGTTTTGACAACTCATGCAGACTTTTAATTAATAATTACTATTAATTATTAGGTTTTTTTCTCAACTTTTTTAGTTTGGCAATTTTACTCTTTTTATTTTATTTTAGGCAATTTTAGTCCCCAACTTTCTCTATTTGACGATTTTAGTCCCTATACTTTTTAATTACACTTTTTATCCCTTAAAATTATGGATTTTTTGCACTTTTGGTCCCAAAACTCTTGAATTTTAGGAAAATAGAGAACCAAAAATGCACAATCCACGACTTTTAGGGACTAAAAGTGTAATTAGAAAAATATAGGGACTAAAATCGCCAAATTAAAAAAATTAGGGATCAAAATTACAAAAAATAAAATAAGAGACAAAAATCGTTAAATTGAGAAAATCGGAGAACCAAAAATACATTTAAACCCAATTATTAATTATTAATGTCTCCGCATTCATAATTCACAAGAAGTTGTAAAAGCATTTTAAAAAAAAAAATTGTAAAAGCGTGTACTGTGACGTGGTGAGCGTTTAGCCAACACGCATTTTATTTCATTTTCAATTTTTCAACGCCTATACGCACCTTGTATTAGAGCATTAGTTACACATACACTTGTTTTTCTACACATAATATATAAGGTAGTGGTAATTAGTTCAGCTACCTTAAAATTGGTGAGAAACCGGTTGCCAATATTTTATTTCCCCCGAATGAATAAAAAAATAACTTCATATAGTGAGACACTCTTTTTCCTGAATTTTGTAATAACGAGCTAAATACCATCGTGAAAGGTACATGTTATATGCTTTCAAAAAAAAAAAGGTACATGTTATCCTTTTTTTTTTTTTTGGGTACATAAGGTACATGTTATACTAAGCTTATAAAATACTAACCAAAAGGGCAAAAAATTAAGCTAATTTATGTTCAAAACGAGGAGGGAGAAAAAGGAAAATTGTCTCGTGCTCACCCTTTAGTAGTCAACAGGCGTTTGTTGTATTTTTTACGCAAACTGCTTTTTTGTGCAAACAAGGAGACAAGGTACTCGACCGGAGATTCACGATTTCAGAATTTGAAAGGGTGCATGAGCATGGAAAATATTTAATTTAAGCTAAAGTTAACTTTCTCTTATTTTTTTGTGTCAAAAAAAAACTTTCTCTTATTTTTTAAGTCTAAAAAAAAACTCTCTTATTTTTTCCCAAAATAAATTCTTAACTATAATGATCTTTCTATTTAATTAGTGTACTGTAAGATTACGCTCATGCATTAAAAATAATTCTTATTTTTATTTTTATCAAAAATATCATTTAATTTTATAATATACTTTTTTTAATATATTACCTCTTTGCAATTCTCCCTCATATCGATTAATTAACTAAAATACGGGTACAATCAATAAAATAGCAATTAATGTTAACTTGAATTTTTTTAAATAATAGATAAAACAAAAATTGTCTTCCAAAACAACACTTAAATCTTCACCAAAAAAAAAACACTTAAAAGGAACGGAGAGAGTTGCAGAACTCCTTTTATAAAATACAAAATAAATATAAATAATTAAAACCTTTTAATTTAAAAACTATAATTAATCAGATTGATAAAAAATTAGTTTAATTAAGATTTGTAAACATCAAATTATGCCTAATATTAATTGATTGAAAAAAGTGTTAGTTAGAGGAATTAAGGAAATTAATAATTTCTTTTATCCGAATGGCTAATACTCCCTCCGGTTCTCAATGTAAGAGAAAAAAAAGTGTTTTTTAGGGTTTTAAAATATAAGAGATATGTGAGATAAAAATGTGTTTTTCATTGGAAAAAAAAGTGTTTTTCTTGGTTTTGATGAATTAGGGTTTTGTCTCTTATATTTAGGACCGGAGGGAGTATATTGTAACTCCAATACTCTCTATGGGATCGAACTAAAAGTTTATATGTAGGCCATGAAATGGATACCTTACTCTGATACCTTGCGTGTTTGGAGGAATCTATAGGCGCAACAAAGAAGGTATTGTAAACCGAGAAGTAGGGATAAGAATAAGTAGAGTAAATAGGTCTTATATGTTGTTTCGGATCTAAATCCGGCTCAAATCCAACTTACTGGGTCATAATTAAAGTTAGACGCATGTTAACATAGCTTCCACGACAAGCTTCATTTCAAGACTATATAAACCTATCACCACTACCAATTCAGGTAACTCTCATTCTAACATCTTCCCCCACCTCATTCATAGACTGACTTGAGCGTCCGAGTGCTTGCAGGTGACCACCACCGATGTCTTCCATCGGAGCTCGGAGCACCACCGTGACCACCACGTTCTTCCAGCGTCCTCCACCGTGAGACATTCATTCTCTTGTAATCTCTATGTTCACATCAGAACATTGACGCCGTCTGTGGGAACGATTTTTTGTTCTCAATTCTTGCTTCACACTAATGGTGGAGAAGGAAAGGAAAATAGCTCTTCCTCTCCGATCTCAAGTGATCTCCATATCGATCTTTTCATCTTGCTTTCTCATCTGACTTTCTATTTTGCATCCATGGTGAATCGTGAGAAATCCTGGAAAAAGAATTCATGTCCAGAGCAAGAATAGATCCGGATCCAAAGTTTTCTAGATCAAAAATTCAAGAATTCAAAGGAATGGTGAACACTGATTTTTCAGATCTGAAATCTGGACCGCGATAAAGGAAGCGTGTGCGAGGAACTCAAGATCGACGATCACCGTCTTCGTCATCTCCATTCTGAACCAATCGCTACGAGATCCGTTTCATTCAATAATCTTCTGGAACACACCGTGTGTCGGTTCTTCAGAACCTTGAGCAACATTAACCACTGAGTCCTGATAAGGCACAAAACCCTGGATGGAAGAGTTTTGATATGGTCTGTGTTAATTCCCGAAGGTCTGGATCGAGTTCCTCAAATCTAAATTGTTAATCTCAACAATCATGGAAATACGGTAAGCATGTGCTTATGCCGGAGAAAGAAAGGTCGACGCCACCTTCCAGTAGGAGCACCAACGTCAAATGCAAGTGTCGATGTCAAGTGGCACCAATGTCACGTTCCGCGTCATGGTACCAACACTCATCCGGACGTTCTCGAGGTTAATGCCGCCATCGTCACCATGTTACTCAAATCTATCTTGATTTGGAGTGATCCAGTGTGGGTTCGGGTGTGGGTTCTCTAAGTATCCAACCTCCATGTCCTTAGAGTGCAATCGTGTTTGCAATGGCACACGATGTCATTATGCTTGAGGCCGACGCCGCCATCAGATCGGAGGTAAGACTCAAACCTTACCTTTATTTTTGACTAATCCGTTTGTTCATGATGAATTCGAGCTCCGACGTCAAAGAAGACGGAAGCAGCCGATGAAGCATTGAACTAATCCGGCTATCGGCACCGGGGTCAAAGAAGACGAAGGTAGCTGACCAAGTTTCGCGTGAATATGAATCACAAATCCAGGACAAAGCAATGTCTGAGATCAACATTATCATATTTACTCCCGCAAATTCAATCTCCGAGTTGACTCGTGAGTGATAACTGAAGTTTTGATGTCTAACAAGTATTGATCGACGCCAAGTCCGACTTTAGGGAGCACCATACTTTGTCGGCATCCACAGAAATCTCAAACTCCTGAGGTACTAATGTCCTGACTACATCCTGAGGCTCTAACCTGACCTCGTTGTGGCATTTTGGTGCACCTATCCATCTTGCGAGCCATTTCTTTCTTCAACTGGAGTCACTCTCTTCCACAGTGGTAATGAACTGAATGGAAGTAAGGCCCAAAGAAGACGAAGGTAGCTGACCAAGTTTCGCATATGAATCACAAATCCAGGACAAAGCAATGTCTGAGATCAACATTATCATATTTACTCCCGCAAATTCAATCTCCGAGTTGACTCGTGAGTGATAATCGAAGTTTTGATGTCTAACAAGTATTGATCGACGCCAAGTCCGACTTTAGGGAGCACCATACTTTGTCGGCAACCACAGAAATCTCAAACTCCCGAGGTACTAATGTCCTGACTACATCCTGAGGCTCTAACCTGACCTCGTTATGGCATTCTGGTGCACCTATCCATCTTGTAAGCCATTTCTTTCTTCGACTGGAGTCACTCTCTTCCACAGTGGTAATGAACTGAATGGAAGCAAGGCAACAAGCATGACTCCTGCCTAATCTGAATGACTATAGTCTCAGTCCGATTATGGCTTCTTTTCGACGCTGCCATCACATTTGAGGTAAGGCCCAGAGAATACGAAGGCAACCGATGAAGCATTGAACGAATTCAGATATCGGCACCGAGGTCAAAGAATACGAAGTGCACCTATTTGGTGGCCGGTATCACCAACAACCTCGCCCACTTCGGCTCAGGTTTTTATTATTTAATCACCATTCAATAATGAATATGCTAGTTCAATATATTGTTTTGCACCAAAGATTTTGCATGCGAGTAAGTCATGACCACTCCCTTTGCAACTCAATATTAATAGAGGATGAGAATTCCTCTAGTATAAATGAGATTGCTAATATGCTTGATATGAGTAGCCATTAACTTGAGTCGTAACTGCTAAATTTGAATCATACCAAGTCTGATGAGGTGTAACATCACCGAACTCTATTCACAGACCAATAATTAACTTACGTTGGGCCAAGTGAATTGAGGACCAACATGTATTCATTCCTTATTCACAATTTGAGTATATCAGTTTATGTCATTAAATAATTATGTCTTATCATCCTGTTGAGATGTTTAACAACAAGCCTTTTAAGGTAAGAATCAAATGAGATATTTGTAGCAATAAGTGCAAAACTCGAATCTAGCACCAGAAACTACATCCACGCTTCAAAAAGGAGGGGCGTATAATTGACCAGTTGCTTGTATTGCACCTGTATTCACTGTTGACCAATTTTACATATTCTAGTTCCAATCATAGAAGTTGGTCTCGTATTATTTACATGCTCCTTCCATACACTCCTGATCACACATACATTGAGTTATGACAATTTTATACTAAATCAACTAAAGTCAATTTTAGTTGCATCATTACATGCATTCTAAAGTGATTATCGAGGCTGCAAGTCTAGGCCATTCAGGTCATTAGCTAGCCAAAACTGCAAAAGCCTTAGGGATCAATTGATGCCAGTTTTATGAATGTCTTATAATTATGCATGCCATGCACTTTCTACCTGAAATAGTGGCAGTAAATACTTTGTTTTGTAAAGCATTATCCTTCCCGGTACACAAATAAAACTATTGCTTAGCATTCTTCAATTTTAAGTCCACAACAAGTCACAATCTTGAGCAACCGATGATACCATCGGATTCGAGATTTTGTAGAGACTTGAAATATTGATCAGGGCTATGAGTAAGTTGCAACGAAGTGGCTTTATTCAGCGCTAGATTCAATGGTGCAATTAGCTTGGATATTACTCCAATTAGCACAACACATATTGCTTTTAGAATAATGTGTCTACTTGGAATGTGTGTATGTTTTCATCTTACAGGAAATAACAAGCAAAAGGTGTTGAAAATCAAGCCCCAAATCAAAATTCAAACTAAGTTTAACTTCAACGAAACGTTAGGACAATCCTTGACGAAACACATTGTACCTTTGGGGATCCTTAGACAAATTCCGAGAGGCAACATCAATGTTAAATCTGGGAAACTTTTCCAAATAAAGGTCTCAGCTGACTTTGCAGTGGATACGCCTGATTTGTCGACTTGACATACATCGAATTCATCAATGTTTGGCTAAGAACTTAGTCTCTTGAAGTTTGGACGCAGCAACGACAATATCACTATTTTTATAAGCTGTGGATTGTTTCAAACGTTGCCCAATTCAGGGAGATTCTCAGGCACATCATACTGTTTCGTTCCAGTTTTGAGTGTTACATACACAATAAACTTTAAAGTGGTTGCTGATTTTAAAGAAGTTATGAACAAGTTGAAAGAAATTAATGCAACTATGCTCAAAGAGTTATTTATGATTTATTCAACTTTGTTCACTTCACATATTCTGCCACAAAATATGCATGGGACATGGATCCTTAGCATAGACATTCTGGAGGGTAAGCACTTCTTGGAGTTTATTTTTACAAATCAGTTTTTCTGGTTTTGAAGCAGGAATGAGATTTATTTTTTTCCATCCGCAAAAGCATCAGAAAAACGATGCCAGAACGTTTTCAGATGCAACTCTTATGGTGAGGGGTTCAACTTGTTAAAACCTTGATTTAATCACTGGTTTTGATGAGGGAAAATCCAAAAATTTGTTCTAGTCAAAACAAGGTGGACAAGGTAATCCTACTCACTATTATGAGAAAGAATTCGAAAGGAGATAACTCTGATTTTGTTTCTGATATTAGAAACGAAAGCTTACTGTATCATAGTTACATCATGATAATCAAGTCACAATGGTCATGGGGTTCAAGGGTAAGTCACTGTCCAAACCAAGGTAAATTGGAGGATTGGGATATTACCTCAAGTCCCATATCATTGCATTCCTCAGAGCAGGAAATATCAATATTATTTTATCCTCATTCAATCCATGAAGGTTCAATGCGAACAAAGCAGTGAATCAATCCCTAATGGGTAAAATCTGTCTTTATTCTATGATATGGTAATATTTTGGGAGTTGTGGTTTTTTCCTTGTGCAGGATTATATTCCAAAGAATATATCCTACGACACTAACATTCCATTTCGAGGAATGCAATCTATCCCGAATGAAGAGCTGGAGTTAAAAAAAATCCAATAGCTACTCCCAGTCACCAAGTTGAATATGTCGGATTACCTTAAATTTATGGCATCAATGCTGGAGATTCTGGTCTTTTAAGGAAGAAACTGCCACTGCTACAGAAATTTCCAAAAACTTGAATTCCAAGAATTTAAAGAGCCACATGTGCAGGAAGTGTTCTCTACAAGCGGATGAAGGCTGCTTACTGCAGTACAATTACTGTCAACCATGTTGATCAATCTGCAATGCACCTTGGACGGAAATCAGTGACAATGTGTTTTGTGAAGGACAATCCAGAACTTATTTGACAAGTGACTGCAGGCGACTCATCCTTTTTTGCAGTAGAACACTCAGTCAATGAAAAACCAAGGGATAGTCCGGGTTGTCCCACTATTTGTCAAAGAATTCAAAGAAGCTGCCCCATTATTTGTTATACACTGGAGCATTCAAACATGAAGCAAATTAAATAATTCTATGGGATCACCTCCCATTTTTGATCAAATTTATGGGCTTAACTTGAAGAGTACAGCCTATACCTGGACAAGAGATGGACAGATGTATACTAATCTATTGGGTTTAACTTGAGCAAAGCATGTTTATGCGATGTATCAATAAACTGATATTCCTAACTTCACTGGTATCGGGTTGCAAGTACTTATGCTTCAGTCCAGAGTTCACAAGAAGATATTAGAGACTGCACACTGATCAAATATGGCACATTGCAATGCTATTAGCTGCAACAGAGAGCCAATTCAAGTGTTCAAACGATTTGCTATTTGAACTATATTACAAAAGTTATATTCCAAAGAATAAAATGTGAAACACACACAGCCCACCTCAAAAAATGGAGCCTTAAAGAGGAGAGCCCATTCCAAATGAAGAAATGGAGCTAAAGAAAAATCCAACTACTACTGCTATAAGCCGAAGTCCAGCACCTTGGATAGCTTGGAAGTTTATTACACATAATAGACAATTTCTATGTAATTACTAATAATTACTAATGATTTTTCAACTGGAAGTTGTGCAACGTTTCTCTTATGCGGGAACTAGACACTACCTAAATTGCCAAAGTGAAAGCGAAACAGCTTCACATGACTACCTTGGATCCCGTAGCACCGATATCCCCCTCCGAGCTTTCATGCTTGGTTGAGAGCGAATTCGGTACTTCGACATTCCTCGTCATTAAGGATTTCAGTAGGCCCCTCGACTTGCCTAGCCACCGAGTCGCTGAGGGTCACGCCGTGATCAGATCCACCCAAGGTTACGATGTTCACTCTAACCGTCGGGGCAGAGGAGAAATTCCCTGGCCGGGCTATTTCTCCGAGTGGATGACACTGTCAAAAAAGACAACCACTTTGACATCAACAAGACTGGGTTCTTCCTCCAAGCTCCTACGCTTGATTGAGACTGAATCTCGACAACACAACAAGTTCCCCCACCAAGCTCTTAAGCTCGGACGAGGAGGACGACATCTCGACATCACATCGCAGTCTTTCGACGAGGTATACAGTTTCATGCTTTATGATTAGCACTTTAGTTTTCTGAATCTGAACGACACTTGATGCCAATTTAAAAATAGCTACAATGAACTCACAAAGGGAGTCACTCACAAACGCATATCCCCAACACACCAGCTAGGTCAGTATGTGGGCAATACGATCAAAACACGCATGTTTATATCGTGCACATCTTGTATTTTTTCGACTAATATATGCAGGACGACAACTCCTTACAAGTCGGCTCCACATTACATGAGCACCCGACTTGGGAGGCAACTGTTCTGAATCTAAATCCGGCCCAAATCCAACTCACTGGGCCATAATTAAAGTCAGACCCGTGTTAACATAGCTTCCATGACAAGCTTCATTTCAAGGCTATATAAATCTATCACCACTACCAATTCAGGTAACTCTCATTCTAACCTCTTCACCCACCTCATTCATAGACTGACTTGAGCGTCGGAGTGCTTGTAGGTGACCACCACCGACGTCTTCCACTGGAGCTCAGAGCACCACCGTGACCACCACGTTCTTCCACCGGAGCTCGGAGCACCACCGTGACCACCACGTTCTTCTACTGTCCTCCACCGTGATGCATTCATTCTCTTGTAATCTTTATGTTCACATCAGAACATATGTTTTACAAATTTAATTGATGAGTTTGATCTATTATATTTTGGGGAAGAATCATGTGACCGGCCAAAAAGAGATTCTATGACTGAGGCGGGGCCCAGTGTCACAGCGGGAAGTGAATGAGGAGGTTTATATGTGGCAACGACTTACCTATCGTCGAGGGAAAACCTATTGGATGGAACCTGGACTAGTCATGGCAGTTGTCTAAGTTTCCCACAGGCTGTGGAAGGAGAATATAGACAAAGAACAAAGACGCGTCTGGAGATGCAAGAGAGGGAGAATGACGAGATCTATAGTGGTTCTGGCCTGCTACATTGGAAAGGGGAGATACGATCGAATAAGATGATGCTGACGATGGGGGTGTTGCGTTTCACCGATGGGGACGAAAAAATGTTAAGAGTGCAACAAGTGAGCTGCGTAGCTAATTGGGTGCGATGAGTTGTTTAGTATTTCCCAAGGTTTTTGTTTTTCTAATACAATAAAGGCAATTAAAATCTTACCATTTTAAATTTATTTTATTTTAATATTATATATTAATATACTATTAGTGTAATGTAATTATATAGGCCGATCTATCAGGCAAAATAGGCTTTTAAAGAATTTCAAGTCTGACATTTTTTTCTAAATAGGTCAGGTCAGGACAAACTTTAAATAGGTTAGGCCATAGGCCGCTGTCAAACGACCTGACCCATTTCCATCACTAATGGGAAGTATCTGGATAGCCAACGAATGTTGGTCCAATTGTTAATAATATTACTCATATTCTATAACAATGTGAGTTTGAATCTCAATGTCGATATGACAATCGCATTGGCTTGTAAGAATCTTTGTAAATGTTCTTTGAGCTTGTGAGGCTTGTCATTGCCTTATGAGCCCCCAATACCAACTCACATAAACTTTCTTGCCACAAAAAAAAAAACTCTCGATCAGGAAGGAGGACAGGGCAAGATACTAAGAGCATAATGGGGGCAATTTAAACAAACCCACTTCGGGTTTCTTAACTCTCTTTTTATGGGTCCTAAATGCCACATAGAATTTAAACAACCTAATTAGTTTTTACTTCAATTGGGGTTGCTTACAATTTTATGTTGGGTCCCACAATTGACCTCATATATTTATATATTTATTTACATTTAGTGAGTTTGAGACAAAGAAAATTATTTTTTAAACATAAGGGATCGTTGCTTCTACAAGCTAATAAGCTTAATTTTAAAGGACCAAGCTTTCCACATAGACCTCCTCTCATGGTGGAAAAATTTAAGCAACACACCTTAACATAAGGAGTCAGATAAAGTCTATGCATTAAAGACGCTCTAAGAAGGAAAGGTAATATCATATTGGCTTGATTCTAGAGTATTCTTCTTTATAACAAGTATATTGATATTTCATTTATAGAAAAACGTCAAATTGCAATAAAAATAAATATAGATGGAGATGATTTTTTTTAAAAGTATAAAATTAAATTATATAAATCAACATACATGATTTTATCTGTCAATGGGGAGGTGATTTTCGTTACATTTATCCCTTTGGGCGTGAGTTCGAACATCCCGTGGGGCAAAAACACCAATTAAGCAGTTGGTAAAGTCCTGTGAGTGGCAGTTGAGTTGGTGATGGGGAGGAGTTGGTGATGGGGAGGTGCTTTCTGTTGTATTTATCTCTTTGGGCGTTGGTTCGAACCTCCCGTGAGGCAAAATTACTAATTAAGGAGTTAATGAAGTTTTGTGAATAGCATACTCATTGAATCCCTGGTGTAACTCCAAATGGGATGGGACGGAGATGTCACACAGAGCGTATGCACAAATTCGTAATTGTAACATTAATTGAATTATCGTCATCGATTCAACATCATATATTACTATAGTTTGGTATCAAGAGCAAATTTGACTATATTATGATTTATTTTTTATCAAAAAAAATATGACTATATTATAATAGTCATTCTTTTCCATATGCACCCACACTATAAGCATAAAACACATGGTAGAATGAGTTGTCGCCAAATGTTAAGCTTGCCTACGAGTAGTACTCGTGTGAAAAGGTGTTCAGTCGGCACATCAGCCCATACTATATCATGCCTTCCCCAGACCCAAGTATCCTTAAGCGTATCTTAATTAAAGAGATTTTTGTTTGTTTGTAACGGTATGTAATTTTTTTACGATTTTTCTAACGCGTCCGTTGCATGTGTTAAGAAACACTAAATATATAATTTTTTGTTTAATATTACATAGTTAATTAATTGTAATTCTCAAAAAAATCAAATTTTATCTCGCGTATTAATTTTGTGAATTTTTCTCTCTTATAATCCCTTTATTACCAAAAAATAATAACTATTTCTTTTAAGACCCCCTCTTTTTTTCTATGGCCTTTTGTCTTACGGTGAGATTTCTTCGTGAACGTGTTTGTGCAATTGTTGGTAATCGCTCTTATTTTTTTGTTATTATATAGTGTTTTTTTTTAATTGGTTACTATATTCACTTTTGTTGCTTTTTTTTTGACACACACTTTTGTTGCTTTTATTCACTTTTTTTTTTTATTTCTTCGACAATGCCATGTCCTCATTGTGATAATTTTTTTCTTTCTTATTATTTTAGTCGGTTTTGTGAGAAACATCAGTTTACCAATTGGGGCATCATTTTTTTTTATGTTTGATGATTTCTTTTCCTTTAATTTTATGTTTGAGACCATGTTTGATATCTCTTATGAAATGGAATTTTTACCATGAAAGTCTCTATTCCAGTATTTTTAAAGTATTAGTTTATTTTTATATTTTCAAAAAAAATAGACAAATATATCTAAATTATTGGATTTTAAGAAAGTGGCATTCATGATAAAGTTAAAAGAAAGTGATATATGCATCCCATAAAAAATAACGTGACATATGCACCATGTTAAAATACTAAACTATATTTTATTATTTCTAACATCATCCATAAAATAATATAGGAGAAAAAAAATATAATATAGCATTAATTAATTTCATACAAATAAAAAAATATAGGAGATGGAGAAAAACACGTTCATGAAAAAATTTCGTGTCAAGAGGAGAAAAAGCCATGGAAGAGAAAAAAGTCTTGAAAGAGAGGGTGTAGACATTAAAAAGGTAAAAATCGAGTAGTTATTATTTTTTGGTAGAATATAAAGGAAGAAATCCACAAAATTAATATTAGAGATACAATTCAATTTTTTAGAGAATCACAATTAATTAACTATATAACATTAATTGAAAAATTAGATATTTAATGTTTCTTAACGCATGCAAGGCTGCACATGTTAGAAAAATCGATTTTTTGAAAATGAAAAAATGAGGAAAAAAAGAGGGGAGAGGTGGAGATGTTTCAATATTTTTTTATTTTTTTTCCTTTTTAGTTTCCCAGAATATCAATTTTTTCGTACATATAAATTTAAAGATTGAATAAAATCACATAGTTAAGAAATCCAAGTCTCTTTTATTCTGAGCAACACAAATTAGCAAGTTCTTTTTTTTTTTGATATAATTAGCAAGTTCTTTCTTCATTTGGTATAAATTTAACAATTAAATAACTAATAAATAGATATATAAATTTTGAAATATGACATACCTTCCATCAGCAATTTGGTTTGAGTTAGGACATACCTTCCTCCATGTTCTTTTCTATATAAGATAAGAAGTAGTATGTTAGAGTAAAGTTAATGATCTCTCTAGTTTGGAGACTGAGTGCCTAAGGAGATAATTTGACCCCAGCACCAATTCGTCACTTTGAATATTTATGCCCCCTATTGAAAAATTGAATAGGAGAAATCTTAGTAACACACTCTATAATGCTCTCTTTTCAACAAACTATCTTTAATGTGTTGAAATTTATATGACTCATATTAAATTTATATGGGACCTACATGATTTAGTATAACACATTTGAAATCCAACCAATAAAAGAGATTGTGTTAAGAAGAGAACATTAAAAAATGTGTTGCTAACACTCCTCGTTGAATAAAGTTATTTATTGAAAGATACTATCAAATAGATCATATCTACAAAATTTTACCATTTGATATGTCATTGAGATGCATCAAGACTAACGCCTTATGCACTTTTATTAAATAACATGAATCTTGATGCATCTCAATGACATATCAAATTATGGTAAATTAATGTAAAATTTTGTAGATATAACCTATTTGATAGTATATTTCAATCCAACAGTGAGTTTTGTAATAAAGGTATATGTTACAAAATTATTGAACGATGTAACAATATCTAAGTATTACACCAGTGTAATTTGATCTCCTTATATATATATGATACACTATTCGATATTGTTCTGAACAGAACCTCAGGGATGGCCAGAGGGAAGCAGTGAGACGTTGTTCGCAGCGGTTGACGACGGCGCGCGGGATGGTGTACATGCAAGGACTCCGATGCCTAAGTTAGTTTAGGAGGGAGGAGAGGAATTGCAGAGATGAATCAAATCGTACCTGCTTCTGTGAAGGAGATCCGTTTTATATGGTTCGAGGACTGTTACTAAGAGATAACTGCTCCGCAAGATCCGGGGTGCCGTCAGATCCTTGCCAGGCTGTGATGAGCTGGGGTGGAATGCTGAGGACCGTTGGATAAGCCACGTCGACCTGGCTCTGAAGTGGTGAAGCAAACTATGTGCGGAGATGGGCCTTAAGCGCGTGGATCGTCATATTGGGCTTCGGCCCAGTCCGGAACAGTTGCCCCCCAAGTCGGCAGCGTGACTTGATGTGATGATAGAAGTTTGGTGATGTCGACATTCAATATTGTTTGAAAGGAAGTGTAGATGTTCGTCATCCCTTTGAGAGAAAAGAGATCTGAAACGCTACCAAACCCTAGGCGCGTGAGCGTTAATTTTGAATTTCAAAATGTCACGTCAGCCGCCTTTGGGATTCGGATTGTTGCATTGTTTCGAGGCGAGTCATTACTGCGCTATGCCTCTTGGTCAAATAGGTGTGACATGTCATTGATCAACGGTAAGGAGAAGAAAGGTCACGTCGCTCAGACAAGATCAACAGCGAGGAGAGAAAGGAGAAGAAGGGTCACGTCGTTTGGCTTCAACCTGGGGGTTAAAATCATCACTCCCCTTTTCCTTTCTCACTTTCGCTTCTCTTTCAGATTTCTGAGAAACCTTCGTCTCATTCCCTTTCTTCTTTTCCGGCGATTCTGAACGCCTACCTGATTCGGTGGTTTCCTTTCCCGGTGGTTCATTTCCGATCGTTCGTGCTTGCTCATGTTTCGTTTCTTCGGTCTCACCTTGCAAAATTTCTTGTTTACAGGTAAATTTCCTTTTCTCATCTCTGTTTTTTTTTCGTAGTTTCGAAACGAGTAACAATATTAGGTCTCCCCCAAGGGATTCGTCCTTGTCTTCCTCTGTATCTGATTTCTCTAGTTCCTCTTCCTCTGGTGGCCCACCGGAAGGACCGAGTGTTAACACCGATGGCGGTTCCTTATTGCCTGATGGTTGTTTTGTTTCCGTGGGCTCTGGGAAAAAATGTTCTTCCCCTGAAATCTATTATCCTCTGGGACTTTTCGTCGGGGATTATGAGGGTAAGAAGGTGTCCCCAGTTGATCCGGTCGAAATCCAGAGTCTTTCTTTAAAATTACAGAAGTTTTTCGAATGACCTTTCACAGACAGGGAAGTAGGAGAGTGGTTGGTCAATATAGATAAACATCGACATTTTTTCCATGACAGTGCTTTGGCGAGATCGGATATGGGTAAAAAAATTGCTTCAGAGGGACGATTTCGTTTTGCCCCCAAATGTTGAAAACTTCGGTTGGGTTGCAGAAGATGCTCTTTGTACTCGCTCCTTTTACTCATCAAAAGAGAATTTTCTACTGATGTTGAAGTCTATGGACGTCGCGGATGGTGTCCGCAACTTCGAAAACTAGAAGATTTGTCGACCCCATCTTGATGCTCGAATCTGACTGTATTTTGATGTTCATGTACGAGGTCCTTTTCAAGGATTTGGGTTTTAAGTTGCCTTTTTCCGACTTTGAAGTAGTGGTTTTACACCATTTAGAGGTCGCTCCTTCACAATTACATCCGAACGCTTGGGCGTTTGTCCGTGGGTTCCAGCTACTGTGCCTCTATCTGAACGTCGATCCCTTGGTCAAGACGTTCTTCTCTATTTTGTCCCCTTTGTGGACGGAGGCGGATCCAGCGAAACGCCAAGGTTGGGTTTCGTTAAAACAGAACGGGAAAGTTTTTGAGCTGTTCTCTGAATCTCATCGAGGGTTTAAATCGAAGTATTTCATTGTCGAGGCCATCAGCAATATTGCTATGGAAAACATTTGTGCTCCTGTAGAAGTACTTGACAAGAACGGGCAGGTGATGATTGATTGGCGCGAGAGGTTCCCGCCGTGTTGGAGCGAGAAGCATTTCCAATTCGAGAAGAGCGAATTCACATACAAACTCGATGAACTCGATGATAATGCTCGATACAGTTTGAAACAAATTCGCAAGTTTGTTGAGATGCTGAAACCTCGACAACATACGAATAAAAAGGGAGAGTTGGTCTCCGAGAAAGGATACGTCGACACTTGTCGCCTTCTGAGATGCAAGACTCAAAAGGAAGCCAATGCGTGTTTAGGTAAATTTGTAGAAATCTACTTGTTCATAGTTCCCCTCTTATCTTTCTGACTTATTTTTATCTTCGCAGATTCAATGGCTACTTCGGCGTTTTTGGCAAGCTTGAAGAGGAAGGCTTATGCCGAAAAGACTCCTTCTCCAGGAGTTGGAGAAGGTTCTAGCCACACCGCTTCTGTTCTCGCTCCGTCTTCTGGAGCCTCAGCTGCTTAAAGTGTCGACGTTTCAACCGTGGTTGCGAAGGTGGTTGAAGAGGTGCCTTCGGGAAGTAAACGAGTTTTCACCCAGGCTGTTGAAGAGCCTGCTGCCAAGAAAAGGAAACCTCCTCAGCCCAAAACCTCAGCTCCCACTCTCGCTTTGAAGACCGAGGAGAAGTCTGGCAAGGGAAAAGATACGGTCCAGCTTTACAGCGAGGTCCCCCCAGTTTGGTCTCGTGGCGAGACAGTGAGTGTTGAAGAGGTTGGGGGTTAATTCCTCCTTCAGACAAGGCTTTCTTCAACGAACTCTCCGAGAATGCCAAGGAGAATATGTTTTTCTAAAATATAACCCACAAGCTGCGGGACTTGCTAATTTCCCAGTGGCTTTTCGAAAAGAACAGGCACTTGGAGGTTGAGCTCGACAGTCTTCGGAAGAGTAATTCGGGGCTGGATGCAAAAATTAAGTCCCTTGAAGGTCTCGAAGTTGAACTACAAGCTCAGCTGGCCAAGTTCAAGGGTGAGATGGTCGAGGCGTCAAGGCAGATTGAAAATCTTTCTTCCGAGAAGAAGAATATGATTGAAGAACGCGGACAACTCTTGTAGAGGATCCAGGATCTTCAAAAGTCAGAGGAGAGTTTGAAGTTGGAGGCCTTTGAATCCCAACACAAGATGAAGGGATTAAGTACGGAGGTTGAGCTCCTTTCGAAGGAAAATCAAGAAGTTTCGTTGCTCTCGGAGAAGGTCAAAAAGTTAGAGGCCGAGAATGCAGAGATGGTGGCCTTGATCCTGAAGGCTGGCGATGAGTTATTCGCCAATGCCATCAACCAGATTAAGGTTCTCAATCCTGATCTGACCTTTAACACGACGGGGATGACCCCTACCGGGATCGTTGAGGGGAACAAAATTGTGGATGGTCAAACAAAGGAGGTCATTTTCATTGGGCCCACTCTGTCTTCTGAAGTGGCTATTCCTCTGGTTTTCGATGTGGTTCCCTCTTCGAATTTTGAAGTAGTAGTTCCGTCGACTTCGGGAGTGACTATGCCTCCCAAGTCTTAGGATTTTGTTGCCCGTATTTGTCGTTTTTGCTTTTGTTGTCTTGTAATGAATCAAAACGTTTGTAATGATATTTAACTTTGAATTAGCAAAATATTTACCTTGTTTGCTTTACTTGTCATCTTGTTTGCTTTTAGAACGCGCTCGTGCTCTCGAGCACGAGGCTCGTTCAAGGGTGCTCGCGCACTTGGACACGAGGCTTTTCAGGACGTGCTTATGCAGAACGTGCTCGTGCTCTCGGGCACGAGGCTTGTTCAAGGGTGCTCGCGCACTGGGGCACGAGGCTTTTCAGAATGTGTTCGTGCTCTCGGGCACGAGGCTTGTTCAAAGGTACTCGCGCACTCAGGCACGAGGCTTGTTGACAAAGCAAGTTTTTCATACTCGTTTTTCTTCGAATGTATTTTATTACTTCACATTTGTATGTTTCGGATACATTTAACTTTAGCTATAATACTTTTTCAACTTCGCTGCGTTCCAAGTCCTCGGAACTCGCTGGCCTTGCAATGTCTCAAGGGTGTAAGCGCCAGTACCGGTCTTTGTGATGACTCGGTAAGGGCCTTCCCAATTGGGCGCGAGTTTCCCTTGCGGGGCATTCTGTAAACCAACATCAGCTCGTCAGAGGACGAGGTCGTCGGGCATGAATTCTCTACGCACCACGCTTCGGTTGTACCTTGCTGTGATTTTCTGCTTGACTGCGACCTCATTGAGCGCCGCAAGTTCTCTGCATTCGTCGAGGAGGTCGAGTTCTTCTCGCAAGTTTTGATAGTTATTGACAATTTGTTGGGGATACGAAGTTCTCCAAATAAGTTCTCCAATCTCGACGGGGATGACGGCCTCCGTCCCATATGTGAGACGAAAGGGGGATTCTCCTGTCGTTGAGTGTGGAGTTGTGCGATATGCCCAAAGTACTCGGGGAAGTTCTTCCGCCCAGTTCCCTTTTGCTTCATCTAACCTTCTTTTCAGACCTCGCAGAATAACCCGGTTTGCGGCCTCAGCTTGGCCGTTTGTCTTGGGGTATTCTACGGAGGTGAAATGTTGTTTGATGTTAAGGTCCTCCAAAGTCTTTCAGAAACCACGGTCCACGAGCTGTGTTCCGTTGTCGGTAATGACGACCTTGGGTATCCTAAACCTCGTCAAGATGTATCTTTTGAAGAACTTAATCAAATTCTTCGCGGCTAAATTACAAAATTGGTCCTCTATGTTTATTTTAGGTTTCAATTTGGTCCTCTATGTTTTATTTGTTTCGTTTTGGTCCCTTACGTTTTAGAAGTTATAACAGGTTGGTCCTTTCCGTCACTAAAAGCCAATTGTCCGTAGCTAAAAGCCAAATAACATTTTGGAAAATGGACTTCTAGCTACGGACAATTGACTTTTAGTGACGAAAATGACCAAATTGAAAACTAAAATAAAACGTAGAGGACCAAAACGAAACAAATAAAACGCAGAGGACCAAATTGAAACCTAAAATAAACTTAGAGGACCAATTTTGTAATTTAGCCAATTCTTCGCAGTTATCTTTGCAAGTGCTTCTGCCTCCACCCATTTGGTGAAGTAATCTACTGCGACAGCTAGATACTTCACCTGTCCAGGAGCCATTGGAAATGGTCCAAGTATGTCAATGCCCCACCAGGCGAAGGGCCACGACACCAAAAGGGACGTTAGCTCTGTTGGAGGAGCCAAGTGGATGTCGCCATGTCTTTGGCATTTGTCACATTTCTTAACGAATAGCCTCGCGTCTGCGTCCAATGATGGCCAATAATAACCTGCACGGAGGACTTTTTTCGCAAGGGAATGTCCTCCCAGGTGTTGCCTACATATTCCTTCATGCACTTCGGCCAATGTATATTGGGCTTTGGCGTCGTCGAGACACTTCAATAGTGGGGTGGAGAACCCCCTTCGGTACAGGATACCGTCGATTATGGAGTAAGAACACACTTTCTTTCTAATTTTGGAGGCCTCCTTTTCCTCATTTGGGAGCTCTCTGAGTTGAATGAACTTCGGAATGGGCGTCATCTAATTGTCTGGGTTAGCGGCCATGTCATCAATGCTTGCTTGGGAGATTGCCAAGCAAAATTTCGGAAGAGTCTCTGGTATTTCGACGGAGGTGATGTCGACCAGCGAAGTTATACTGGGTTTGGCCAGTGTCTCCTGTATCACAGATCTGTTGTTCCTCGAGGTTCTTGTGCTGGCGAGTTTGGACAGAATATCTGCTCGGGTGTTCTGTTCTCTTGGGACGTGTGTAATCTCGATTATAGAGAAATCGTTCATTTTCTTTTTCACCAAGGCGGGGTATTTCTGGAGGAGTGGGTCTTTAGCCTGGTACTCTCCGTTGATTTGGGACACAACCAACTGAGAATCAGTTTTGAGTTTAACTTCTTCAGCCCCGAAGTCTCGAGCTAATGTGAGCCCTGCTAAACATACTTCATACTCTGCTTGGTTGTTTGAAGTGGGGAATGAAAATCCCAGGGAGAACTCGACGATCACCCCGTCGTCGTTCTCGAGCAACAACCCAGCGCCACCGCCTTTTGTGTTGGACGATCTGTCGACGTGAACCGTCCATTTAGAGCAAGGCTCCACAGCTCTTGGAGTCAACTCGGTGACGAAATCTGCCAGGCATTGGGCTTTGATGGCCTGTCTTGCCTCGTACTTAATCCCAAATTCAGACAACTCAACTGATCACTTGATCATACGTCCTGCAAAGTCAGGCCTGTGTAGGATCTGTTTGATGGGTTGGTCTGTCCGAACTACTATGGGATGCGCTAAGAAGTACTGTCTCAACCGTCGAGCTACGACTCTCAACGCTAGCGCGACCTTCTCAATCTTTTGGTATCTTAGCTCAGTGCCTTGAAGTGCTTTGCTTACGAAGTAGACGGGTTTCTGGCCCTCACCTGTTTCACGGATGAGGACGACACTTAGAGCTTCATCGGCTACCGCTAGGTAGAGATAAAGTACTTCCCTAGGGGACGGTCTCGTCAAGACTGGTGGTTGAGACAAGATTCGCTTTACCTGCGTCAAAGATTCTTCGCACTCGGGGGACCATTCGAATTGAATTCCTTTCTTCAGTAGACGGAAAAAGGGCAACGCGTGCTGACTTCGAGATAAACCTTGTCAGCGAGGCGAGCATTCCAGTGAGCTGCTGGATGTTTTTATTTGATGACGGCCGTTGCATTTCGGTGACAGCTCGACATTTGTCAGGGTTTACCTCAATCCCTCTTTCGGTTAAGTAGAAACCGAGAAATTTCCCAGCTCGTTCCCCGAAAGTGCATTTTTCAGGGTTGAGCCTCATATTATGTCGTCGGACTTCGGCAAAAACTTTTTTTAGGTCGACCATGTGGTCGATTTCCTTTACTGTTTTCACGATCATGTCGTCCATATACACCTCTAGCATTCTACCGGTCTGGTTTGCAAATACTTTGTTCATCATGCACTGATATGTGGCTCCAACATTCTTGAGGCCAAAAGGCATTACTTTGTAATAGTAATTGCCTTTGTCGGTCATGAATGCAGTTTTTTCTTGATCAGCAGGGTGCATTGGGATTTGGTTATAACCAGAGTACGCGTCCATAAAAGAAAGCAATCAAAAACTGGAGGAATTATCGACAAGTTTGTCGATATTCGGGAGGGGATAGGCGTCCTTGGGGCACGCCTTGTTAAGATCGGTGTAATCAATACACATGCGCCACTTTCCATTAGACTTTTTAACTAGTACAACATTAGAAAGCCATGTAGTGTATTTAACCTCCCTAATAAACTCAGCCTTAACAAGATCATCAACTGCTTTGGCTGCAGCCTCAGCTTTCTCCGGGGCCTGCTTGCGGCGTCGCTGAGCTACCCAGTGGGCTTTAGGGTCGAGAGCAAGTTGATGGCAGGCGATGTCGGGAGAGATGCCTGGCATGTCAGTAGCAGTCCAAGCGAAGTGGTCAGCATTGGATTTCAGGCACTCAATCAGCTGTAGCTTAACTTGTTCGGGAAGGTCTGCACCAAGCTTCACGGTCTTTTCGGGATCAACCCCCAGTTGAACTCGGATAAACTCGCCATCAGGCACTGGCCTCCGAATCTTTTGCTGGAGTTCTCGGGCCAGGGGATCGTCCTCTTGGACTTCATCTTCGAACTCGATTCTGGCATCGAAATCAGCAAGGTTAACTTATGAAGCGGCTTTGGCAAGAGCTTGCTTCTTAGCAAAGGGAGGTTGCTTCTCATCACCTGACCCATCGACCTTCAGGGACAGGATGTAGCATCTCCTAGCAGCTTCTTGATCGGTTTCGACAGTGACGACTTTGTCGTCATCACTATGGAAACGCATCTTCAAATGGACCGTCGAGGTCACGGCCCCGAGCTCCCCCAGAGTTGGGCGCCCAATGATGCAGTTGTGCACAGACTTACACGGAAGTACTATGAACTGGACTTTAATAGTCTTGGAGTCAGGTGGTTCTCCAAAGGTCACCATCAATTCCACGTAGCCCAAAGGCTTGGTTTTCGAGCCATTGAAACCAGTCAGATCAGACCCCGAATACGGTACGAGGTCTTTCTCTGGTAGCTTCAAGGTCTTAAACAACTCGTGGAAAATAATATCCGCCGAGCTCCCCTGATCTATTAATATTCTTCTAACATCATAGTTGGCCATGTAAGCTTTGACCAACAGGGGAATCAAAAAATTCGGCTTTCCATTCACCAGGTCTTCATCGTAAAAGGCGAGGGGAGGTCTTCCCTTATGCCTGCTAGATGAGGGAAAAACGGTGGACACCGACATTGTTTCTCTTAGCTTTCGCTTTGCTGAGTTTATACTCGCACCTCCCTTATCGGAGAGCCCCCCAGAGATGACAAGGGCGACTGGGGGCGGTCGAGGTCTTTCTTTGCTCTCTTCAGAGGCTCGAACTGCCTCATCGAGTTGTGCTACAGAAGCTGATTCATTTCTCCCAGGTCGAGGTGATCTGGACCTCGACCTTCTATCGCCAGATCTCGGTTTTGCTTTCACGTACTTCGATAACCTACCCTTCTGGATCAACTGCTCTATCACATCTTTCAAGTGAAAACACTCATCAGTCTCATGCCCGACACACTTGTGAAAGTGACAATACTTGGACTTGTCGGCATTGGGCTTCTCTTTGCCTTTTTGGGGGAACTTGACTCCAGCATCTCGGAATTCGGTATTTGCGCATTCATTTAGAATACGCTTTGGTGTGGTATTCAAGGGAGTGTATTCGTCGTACCTCTTTGATGGAGGTCGGTTCTCTTTATCTCTGCGTGATCTGTCTTCGCGCTGTCCGCTGGTCTTCTCCTGGGTTTTTCCCTTGACCTTCGATGCCATCAACTTCTCTTCATAATTCATGTACTTCTGGGCTCGTTTGAGGAAGTCGTTCAAGGTCTTTGGCTTGTCGACACCAATGTTGACGCTAAACAAACTGCCTTCAACCAAACCTTGCTCCAGCAAATACAACTTCATCTCATCGGAACACTTTTTCACAGAAATTGCTTCTTTGTTAAAACGCTCGATATAGTCTCTGATAGATTCATCTTTTCTCTGCTGAATCGCGGCCAACGCTGCCGTGGACTTTGGTTAGACTTTGGACGCAGTGAAGTGGGCAGAGAATTGATCGGTGAGTTCGGACCACGAGTCCACGAAATTTTTCTTCAGGGCCTGGAACCAAGACAAGGCTGCCTTCTTCAGAGTTAGAGGAAAGATCCTGCACTTGACTGGTCCCTAGGCACCTCGGTAGCCCATGACCGTGTCGAAATAACCGATGTGCTCATCTGGATCGGTCGTGCCATCATACGAATCTAAGGATGGTGGCTTCTGAAGATGCTTTGGAATCTGGAACTTCATGATCCTGGAAGTGAAAGGACCCAAGGCCTCACACGTGTCGCTCCCTGTGTCACTCTGCAGGGAGGTAGACGAAAGGGAGTGAGCACGACGACGACAAGAGTCGCGTTCAGCTGACTTTGCACGACGACGAGAGGGAGTAGTGGTTCTTTGAGGCAGTGTATCGCTGCTTGCGGTCACATCTCTGCGACGGGGAGAGTGATCGGGAGAACAGTGGCGACGCGGTGGAGAGCGCCTCGCTTCAAGCCCTGACGATAGGCTTTTATGCGAAACTCTCTCGCACCGCGTTTTCTCATTTCTTCTTCCGCTCCGAGGAGAGCGGATCTGAGATCTACGGTGGTGAGGCGAAGGGCGATCTAAGACCGACTACGGCGGTGAGTTGCATGTGGAGAGTGGTATGGAGTTGCATCACGGCGGCGACGATGAACAGATCTGCGAGTTACAGAATCTCTGGATCTCCTAGGCGACTGAAGGATCTGGTCAGCTCTGTTCTCGATCTGCGTTGCGACGCGAACGGAGATCTCTTTCTGCTAATTCTCCATGCGATTCAGGTGTTGATTCTGGACCTGCATCGCTTCAGCATGACTTCGTATGAACTCTTGAAACTCACAGAGGAGGAAGGCAGCGGTTACGGAAGCGGTCTCGCCTGTTTTTGTTGTAACTACCGCAGTAACGAACGGAACAACATCGATCTGAGGCGGAGGAACACTCCTCGGCCGTTCATATTCGACATTGAATTGAACAGGTTCAGGTTGAGGTTGATCCACCGGAACGATCAAAGGATTTGGTGGATTCAGATATGCGCGGGGTGAGCTGCGAGTAGCGACGGTGCGCTTCGATCCAGTCATCATTAATGAAGAAGAGAAACTTCGGAAACTAAAGATGAAATTACAGAAAGTTTCCCACAGACAGTGCCAATGTTCTGAACAGAACCTCAGGGATGGCCGGAGGGAAGCAGTGAGACGTTGTTCGCAGCGGTTGACGACGGCGCGCGGGGTGGTGTACCTGCAAGGACTCCAATGCCTAAGTTAGTTTAGGAAGGAGGAGAGGAATTGCAGAGATGAATCAAATCGTACCTGGATCTGTGAAGGAGATCTGCTTTATATGGTTCAAGGACGGTTACTGAGAGATAACCGCTCCGCGAGATCCGGGGTGCCGTCAGATCCTTGCCAGACTGTGATGAGCTGGGGTGGAATGCTGAGGACCGTTGGATAAGCTACGTCGACCCGGCTCCGAAGTGGTGAAACAAACTATGTGCAGAGATGGGCCTTAAACACGTGGATCGTCGGATTGGGCTTCGGCCCGGTCCGAAACAGATATATTTTATATATTTGTATATTTTGTTGTTAAAAACAAATCATAATTCACGACACAGGTATAGCCGTATAGTGCAGTGAGTTGTTGCGTATCTTTCACATCTCGCACCTTTATTGGGCTCACAAAAGCCACATTATGCCATAACCAGAAAAAAAAAAAAAAAAACCCTAAAGTTATAATCTGATTATCGTCGTCTTCTTTCTAAAGAGAAGCCTCGCGCACTCATTTTCTTCTTCCAGAAAGAAGATAAGCCACTGCGCATCCGTTCTTTCCTTCTCGTATGCCGTTTATTTTTTCTTCTGCTGTTTTGTTAAAGTGACCCTAACCAGCGGTCTCTGTCACGTTTTCACCATTTCTCTCGGTATCAACTCTATTGCATTTTCATTGGAGTATCGCTGTGCGTGATCGCTGCTGCTTCTCTGATCTTCTTCTTCTTTATTTTTTTTTCTTTTTTCAGAGATGTGTACGACTCGGTCAGTTCAAAAACTCAACCGAGTCGACGGTTTTTCATAAACTCGACCGAGTCAGACGAGTTTCAACGAGTCGCATACATATCCGATCCGATGAATCGACTGTTCTGTCAAGTTTAGCAATATAGCTCGTCTGAATTTGATCTTTTTGTTCGTTTATCACTTCTACATCTCTCTATTTTCAATTTTTTATTTATCTTTTCATTTTGCAAACCCCACTCTGTCCCGAAACTGTGTTCCGGCATCGATGTTTTGGGACAGTTTTTCGTTTGCTATAGTAACGTCTCTTTCTTGATCGTCCAATCTTGCAAGATGAATTAATTTTTCATTGGCAATCTGAAACCCTAAATTCAATTCAAGATTATGCTATTTTTGATCTGCAAGGGACGTGTGAGCCTTGATAATCCAAAACGCGACTTGTAATATGAATTCTTTTTTTCATATTGAAAAATCGGACGGTGTTCATGAGACTTGATGCCCCTTGATGCAATAAAAATCTTTATCCTTATGTGAATAGGATGTTGCGCATTGTGCCTCGATCAGTCGATGACCCCTATTTGCAACTAAATTTGAGATGGGATGCTTGAGTATTTGATGACCCTAAATTCAATTGCAATATGAATTATATAAAATTGGGATGGTATACTTGAGTGGACGGTTATTGACCCTGAATGGAATCGCTATATGAACTTTTTATTCATAATGTGAATTGCGGATGGTGTTCCTGAGACGTGATGCCTCTTGATGCAATAAAAATCTTTATCCTAATGTAAAATAGGATGTTGCGCATTGTGCCTCGATCAGTTGATGACCAACTATATTTGAGATGGGATGCTTGAGTATTTGATGATCCTAAATTCAATTGCAGTATGAATTATATAAAATGGAGATAATGTATTTAAATATATGGAAATTGCGGAGTATAAATTCCATTTCAATTTGAGACAACTCAAGTAACGGGTCAAAATGTTTACAGTCTATGTGGGGTGCTTAAAGTGGATGAAATATAAATGGATGTTACATTGAAAGGATTTCTAGATTGATGGAAATTGATTGTTATATATTAGGAGAACGGCAACTGTTACTCAGCTCCTGAAAACTGTAAAACTTCTGCCCAATGGTTGTAAATGGAAAAATTCATGATATATTGCTTGTGTTTTCAGAATCATATGAGAAGTATGGACCAATTGTTAAGCTATGGTTAGGTCTTACTCAGTTTCTGATGTCAGTTAAGGATCCATTGCTAATTCAAGAGATGCTTATAAAGGTAGTACCTAATCTGTTGCTGACTCTTTCAATCACTATATGATTTTTTTTTAGTCATAACGGGAAATGTAAACGGTGTTCTTGAGATTTGATGGCCCTTGCTGCAATAAGAAACTTTATCCAGATTAGAAGTTGTTATCATAACCTCTGTTTGATATTTAATATTAAAAGGGTTTCCAGATTGAATGAAAACTGTTTGTTATATACTAGCAGAATGGCCATTGTTATCTGTTGCCGACTCTTGCAGTGTTTTAGTATATAACTTCAATGCTATCGAAACTGATCTGTTAAGGATCTAGTACTAATTCAAGAGATGCTTATAAAGGCAGTACCTAATGTTTGCAATGCTAATGCTTTGAAAACCTATATCCATCGTGCTTCAAGATAACGACAATGCTATTTTGTCACCTAATCTGTTGTTGCCTCTTGCAATGTTACAAGCAATGCCAGAGCAAATATGTCTGCAGAAATACTTGAAGATAATATCTCTTTCAATGTACTTGGTCCTTAAACCGAAGCATTTGTCTAATTAACAGTAGAATTGAACAGGAATGCGAAGAATGTGACCATTTTTAGAACTTGTATTCAATTATTCTCAACACATTTTTTAATTATTTCGTGTTGACATTGATAGATACTCACACATTGTTCTCGTCTCCCAATGATAATTATGTTCACTAGAACAGATGACACGTGAACTTCAGTGTTTCTAATTGGATTTATAAGATGCACTAGGTTATTTGTTCTGCAAAAATGTTGTGGTCTAACATTTTATTTAGTGACTAACCTGGTCTGTGCAAGTTACGAATATTTTGTGATTGATTAATTATAATTGGCTATATTTCAGGCTTTTAAAGAAATATCCAGCTGGGTTGATTTTTGTATTCTTTTATTGTTTCTTTGTGGCCATTCAGTCTGTTGTGATCTGTTTGGTTGTGGAATGAGACATCAATGCTTGGAGCTTGGAACCTAAGCTAAGGTCGCCATCAATTTTATACTCGGTAATAATAATGTTTTTTTAGATTAAAGCACAAGTTACAACTAGTAACTACTTAATCGTCTTTGCCTTGAAGTCTGAAACTTAATTGGCAAACATTTCCAGGGAGTCTATGGATCTGCATTTCAAGTTAGTGTTACTACTTGGTGTTTTCACCAGATAGGACCTGTTTTTGTTTCCATATTCAGGCCATTTGGAATTGTCAAATCGGTGATTGTAGGTGTTGTGTTTCTTGGGGATGCATTCTATCTTGGAAGGTAGGTTGTTTGAGTCTCTTCGGGATTGTGTTTGGTTGTACTGATATGTTTATTTGACGAAACAAATTCATTTTTGTCTTTCAATGCAGTCTGGTTGGTTCTGCAATTGTGTTGGAAATCCAAGGATAGTGAAGTGAAAAGCTTGGAATCAAGAGGAAAACAACCCCAGCCCCCCGTCCCAATGAAAATAGCAATGAAGACATGTAAAGACAAACGGGATTTGGTTAAAAAGTTGGATTTTAGAATTGGTTCTAAAACCAGATTTGATTCACAAGCTGGATTTGGCTCCGGATCAGATTCAAACCGTTTTAAAATCGGTTTTTAATTGAAACCTGGTTTTAGAACTGATTCACTAAAACCAAACCTGTTTTTGGGAAAAAAGTGGTGAAGTAATAAATGGTTTAAATTTGGATTTGGTTTGGTTTTTAACCAAAGCATGCACACCCCTGTATCTTTTCAGGCTTACCTCCTTATGATTAGAATGTTGTCCATTCTTGAATTAAATGGATTATGCCTTGTTCTTTTAAGTCCGTGCATGTTTGTGATAATAATCGGATGTGGCAGGTCATAGTTTTTTTCTTTAGGAACAGTGAAAATCATCCCTGAAGTGAGGTTTGTATCTGAATCACCTCAAGACAGAATATCCTGCTACTGCTTCCTTGATGACCAGGAGCAGCAATTTTGTGTACGTCTTCACATGCCTGACTTACCATTCCATTATTTTTGCTTGTCCTCAAAAAGTAATGTTGAAATGAAACTCATGGATATCAATAATAATAGATCAGCGAATATATTTGTGTTGAGATTTATAATGACATGATTACCCTCCAAAATTAGGACAGTGTCTTCTATGAAGCATAAATGCAAGGTAGGCTAGATTTTAATGCATCAGCTGCAAAACATGTTCCCACAGGTTACAAGCCCATGACACAAAGGAAAATATATTTTTGTAAAGTACAAGAAGCGTTTCTATAAACTTGGTCTATGTAACTTATGTAGATTGTAGACTAAGTTAATAAAAATATAACACATTGTTATTTCTCCTATATGTACCTTACCCCTATGATTTTCTTTATTTTTTTCCTCATATCTCGAATGAGTATTCACAATCATTGTCCACTGGACCTTCTCAACCAGTACAGTCCACTGTAACAATCAGATTTGATGGAAATAAATGAGTTACAGGTTCCCATACCAACCACTTCACACCATGAAAATACTCATTCGACACCCAACATTCCTAATCTTCCACCTCTGCTGAAACCAGAAAATCTCAAAAGGACAAAACAACCTCCATTTTATCTAAAAGACTATCATTGTTCATTGAATTCCACTTCAACTCTCAAATCAGCATCCACTTCATCCACATCAGTAAGGTATCCCATCTCTAACTACCTTTCTTATTGTAGACTCTCACCCACACAAAAACACTTCACCTTAAAATGTATCCTCACACATTGAACCCACTAATTTTGAGGAATTCGTCTGCCATGAGAAATGGAAACAAGCTATTGAATCTAAATTATCTGCTCTTATTAAAACTAACACTTGGCAGCTTACACATTTACCACGCCATAAGAAAGCAATTGGGTTGGGTGTAAATAGGTTTTTAAGTCGAAATTTCATGCAGATGACACTGTGGAGAGATATAAAGCCCGGTTAGTTGCAAAAGGGTTCACTCAAATTGCAAATCTTGATTACATCGAGACTTTTAGTCCTGTAGTTAAAATGACAAATGTTCGGTTAGTTCTATCTTTGGCAACGTCTTTTGGTTGGCATCTTCACTAACTAGATTTTAACACAGCTTTCCTACACGAATGAAGAAGTTTACCTGAAGCTTCCCCCCGGCCTAAAAGTATCTGAAACAAGCCAGCCGACAATGGAATGAAAAACTCACCTCCACTCTTGTCAATTCTGGTTTTACTCAATCCAAGGCAGATTATTCCTTGTTCACCAAGTTCACAACATCTGGTCTTACTGTCATTCTCGTATATGTGGATGATCTAGTCCTAACTGGAAGTGTCTTGGCTGAAATTAACTACGTCAAGTCTTTGCTGGATTATAAATTCAGTATTAAATACTTAGGTGAGTTAAAATACTTCCTTGGGTTTGAAATAGCACGGTCCTGTAGGAAATTTTTGAGGGGAGCACTAAGAGACTTTGACCACATTTGTTCCCAAAACCTTAAGGTGTTAGGTTAATGGGTCTAGCCTCTTATATACTCTTCATTTTATTCATTACTGGGTGATGTGAGACTTCTTTATTTTATCTTTCACACTTAGATACCCAACATCTCCCCCTCAAGTTTTTTTCATCGAGCCATTCTCGGACTCCCTCGAGGGGAAGCTTTTTTATCCACATACTTGTGTACTTGCACCGCCGTTTTACACACATCAACGGGACACGCCACCTAGCCTTCACATTGCTAGGTAGATTTTCGATACAAGGAGCCGGACACCTTTAATCAAACCATCGGCTCTGATACCACTTGAAGGAAATTTTCAAGGGGAGCCACTAAGAGACTTTGACCATATTTGTTCTCAAAACCTTAAGGTATTAGGTTAATGGGTCTAGCCTCTTATATACTCTTCATTTTATTCATTACTAGGCGATGTGAGACTTTTTTATTTTATCTCTCACACTTGGATACCCAACATCTTAGTCCAAAGCTGGTATATCTCTCCATCAACGCAAGTATTGTCTCGATCTCATGCAAGATACCAGGTTCCTTGCTGCCAAACCTTGTTCTACTCCAATGGACCCTCATCATAAACTTCACAACAATTCTGGCTCCCATTTATCAGATCCTAATTCATACAGAAAACTGATTGGACATTTATTATATGTGACACATACTCGCCCTGACATATCCTATGTGGTTGGTCGTTTAAGCCAATATCTTGATCCCCCCTTCAAAAGAGCCAATTCCTTGTTGAGTTAATCATTAGTTTTTGTCAATAATTTTACACTGAGCTTCTATTGAAATAGTCTGACCTTCTCTGTAGATACGTTTTCTTTCAGATCAATAGTAACGTTATCCATGTCTCTAATTTCAGAACAAACAATAATATCAGGGGGCGGCTCCTTTTGTAGCCATGACTACCCAAAGAAAAAATAAAAAAAATTATAGATTAGGTATATAAATAAGTTATTTTAGCCCCTAAAAAATATATTGCAGAACACAAATTTGCAGAACACAAATACAAACTTTGGCTAAGGGATGAGTATCAAGTCACAACATGATCGCTTGATTTGAAAAGCTACAGGGTCTAAAAACTAGTGTTGACATTCTGTTTTAAGTCTTTTATTAGTAAATTGAGTTGAGCTACTAGTTTTGTTAAAATAAGAGGTTTGTTATTTTTCCTTGATTGCTATTTGTATATAAACTCCTTACATTTTTGTTATTTTTTCTCGCCTATAAAAAAATTTACTCTTTATATTTATCCCCCTCATTAAAATTAGGCTAGCTCTGCCCCTGAATAATATACTGTTTCTGATACTCATCAACTGCGGCCTTAACATTAAGTAGCTAGCATTCAGTTTCTTTTAGCTGCTTCTCAAGTGAACAACCTTGTCACCTAAAGTGACAGCCTCAGAATTGGCAAGATTTAGTTTATCTTCAGCTCAGTGCTGCTGCTTTCAATCATTTCCAAAGTAATTTCCCCTTCTATCAATTGTTGTATAGAAGTTTCCAGCTTAGCTTAGCCAACAATTCATTGACACTATTTGTACATTGAGACCATATCAAGATAATACATTCAATGATTCATCATGTGCTACAAATGACAAACCAATAAGGTGAAACAGGTTTAGGTTCCCACCCTATCTTTTGTTCAATTTTCCGATTAGAAAGATAAAAAGAATAAAAGAAAACAAATATGAATTGTTGTTAGACTTGGATACTGAAATGTTTTTTTGGAATGTCATCGGATAATGTATCGAAGCAAGTGAACACAACTCGGATTCCATGGATGAAGAAAATCCTTGATCTAAGTACCAAAATTCAGGTAAATCTTTATTGTTAATTAAAAATATTTTCTCGATTTCTATTTTGTTTGTCTTTCTCACCATTTGGTTTTGCAATTCATGAATGAGTATTTGAAGAAGCATGCAGCCTTGTTTGATCAACATTTGCAAATACCTCCCCTTCGATTCACTTAAAACTTCAACTTTTGAATTAGCCCTAGACTTTCAACTTTACAGCATGTTTACTACAGATTTATACTCAATTCTATTTTGTGTTTTGCATTTACTTAGTTAATTGCTCATGATTATTCTTTTTGTCTTGTTTTATTAGTTACATTACATATGCAATTTGGATGGTGTTATGTACTTGGACTTCTCTAGAAACTCGTATGGTTCTTTGGCTTATATCCTTGCTAAAAGAGATTGATTCTGATTAAGAAGTATTGTATATGATGCCATATGTTGACTTAAATTGTTGGGCTTGTTTTGCATAAAAGGAAGTCAATTGAGGGATAGCCTCGTGAATTGATAAATTAATATCAAATATATACTGTGTAGTAAATGTTTCATGTCAATATTTTTGTGGCCACCCTACTTGTAAACTATGAAAGAAATACATTTTAAGCCTTGGTTTCATTGTATATGTTTATCTTGCTTAGGATGTCATCAACAACAACAACAACAACAACAACAAAACTCATTTAACCAACTGTTTCAGTTCACAACCTCCAAAGAAATGTTATTTGCAAACCATTTCTAATCATGGTTATTGGAGGTATTTTGTGTGTTGACCGCTAAGACACGTGATAACCTTGTGGAACAACAAAAATTAGAAGACGCAAGCAGGTTAATAGAGTTAGAGACATTTACGACCATTATAAACCTTTATCTGTTATATTGCATTGATTTATTGGACCATGGTAGTCCTTGTAGAGGCATTTCTTAATCCTTCTTAATTTTTAAAAGTTAGATTTTTTTTTTTTTGAAATTACCTACACTTGCATTTTCTCTTGGAAGACCAACAGAGTTCTTGAATAGTCACAAATCAAACTTAAAAGTTCGTAGGACATGTTCTTATTTAAACTCCGGAAGCACCTAGGTAGAGTAGGGAACATAAATGATCTATACATGTGTTTATGTCTTGTGTATAAGTATCTTATGTCTTGTGTATAATCCACCTTTTGTTCTTCCTTGGATGCTACCTGATCTTGTAATCATGTACTCTTTTGTACGTACCCTCCTATGTGATTATATGTATATATTTCCTTAGTTGTCAGTTTTCTTATTTATTGAACATATTCTACCTTCATGAGTCTTAGATAACCAGGTGTGGGTAGGAAATAAATTTTGAGAAGGAAAATAGAAGATAAGTATGAGAACCTGAGTAGGAAACCTAGTCTATAAGAATATGTGTGGATCATGAACGTCTACAATTTTATAGCTTGTATGGTATAGACTTAGAGAATACATGGACTTGGCTAAGACAAGACTAGAATGATATTGATTCAGAGTCAGAACTCAAGCTTTTCTGATCATGTAGGATACAATGTTAGGATTAATCTTGATTGGAGGTCTTCTTATAGTTCGAATTGTGGAGGTCTTGTTAGAGATAGTTCAAAGACCTTACTAAGAAGCTTCTATTGCAACTTAGGATACTAAAACTCCACTTGGGCTGAGCTTTGGAGTTTATACAATTGGGCATTCAACGAATGCGCTCTATATCACTAATGCCCGTAATATTTGAGGCAGTTATTTCAACCTCTTCTGTAGAAAATTCTTTCTCATCTTTAGTTGGAAGATTGGAAGACTGAGGTGGTTCATGTGCATAGAGAAGCTAACTGTTGTGCAAATATTGGTTGGTTAATATATGACATTTGAGCTTTTTTCATTGATGCTCTTTCGTTGATAGGGCCTCCCCACTATTTTCCCTCATTCGGAGGGAAAATGGCATGGAATGTAGCATTGCCCAGTCGGTTAGTTGGTTCGATTGTCTCCCTATTTATTTATACAAAAATGAATAGACAATGAACAATACATGCCGCAAATAGGGACCATAGCCATGTATACATGGACGCACCCACGTTAATGGTATTGGGGTCAGTTGCCCCCACTTGGATTTTAATGTTTGATATTATATATATGTATTGTGGAGAAACATGCATTATGCCCCCACAAATGGGCCTCAGTATTAACTGTTGTGTCATGGCCAATATGGCCCAAAAGGCATATAAAATCCTATTGTGAAGAATTCTATTAGGCCCATGATTTCCCCCCTCCGCATTTTAATTTTGCCACCTCCTCTCACTCAAAAATACCAATAATACCCTCATCCCTAACCTCCCTCCCTCCCTCCCCCTCAGCTCTCACCTCCCTCATCTCTCTCTCTCTCTCACCTCTCTCTCTGTCACTCTCTCAATCTCGCCTTCGTCCCTCCCCTCACTTTCTCTCGCCTCACTCCCTCCCTCACCTCACTCTCTCACCGTCGCACCCTCTCTCCGTCAGTCTCTGCGTCCCGCCATTCCGAAAAAGAGAAACCGGTACTGTCCGGAACCTTGATTCCGGTAGTTTTCTCGCCTCCCACTGTCTCGCATCCGCTTCCTTGGCAGTTCCGGCAAGATGCCACCCGAAAACTAGATTCCGGACTCCTCCGGAAATAGGATTCTGGTACCGGATTTTTGTTTCCGGCGGCTTCCGGCAACATAATAACGGAAATCATAAATTTGCAAGGAAATCGCGACGGCGAGGGGGTGCTGCTCCTCGAAACAAAAAGAAAAGCAGAAACAGAAGAAGAGTGAAAGGAAGAAGAGAGAAAGGAAGAAGAGAAAAGGGAAAAGAGAAAAGAAAGGAGATAAGGGGAAGCTCGACGGCGAGGAGGAGAAGGGCGGCACGGCGGACGCAGTGGTGCGTCGGAAGGAAGAAGGGAAGGACGTGGGACAGAGACAGATCAGGAGAGATTGAACGCGAGAGAGAGAGAGAGAGAGAGAGAGAGAGAGGGAGAGATGAGGGAGGTGCTGGATGTGAGAGTGAGGGAGGAAGGGAGGTTAGGGATGGGGGTATCTTTGTAATTTTATGGGATAGGGGAGGTGTTAAAATTAATGAGGGGAAGGGGGGAAAATAAAAGCCCATTCTATTATGCCAAAATTCTTTAGCCTTGTTTTTATGTGTCGTGGACAAATTCGTTCATTTGATTTATTGTTAATATCATTAATTTATTCAGGATTTTTTTTAACAACAGGTGGGGGATGTCACTTAGTTTGTTCACAAACTTGCAAATGGGTTACTTGTTTTGGGCCCACATCTTGTTTTTATTTGTGGATTTATTTGAATCAGTTAAATTATTTATAAAACCTAATTTATGTATATTATTCCATCACTTTGCATATCCACATTCTTTAACTTTCAAAGTAATATTTGGATATATATGCTAAACGAAGATATACCAAGTAAATTAAAAAAATGTCTTCATCAAAAGCAACTTAATGGAAAAGAACCCATTCTCGTCTTTGGGGCTTTTACCTTTCTAGTCCACAATCAATATAGGATTATTTTCTTGATTTGGATTTATGTTAGTGCAGAGTCGCAATCAGAATTAGGGATGGCAATGATTCCCACGCACGGTAGTAGCCCCCGCCACCCGTTGGATAATTTGCCCTGCATTCGCCTCTATACCCGTAAGTACCACGTGACGTTTTTAATGATTTTGAGAATCCGCAGTGATCTACGGTATCCATGGATACTTAATAAATTCTAAAAAATACAACTATTTTAAACAAAAAATATTTTATACCTAGATTCTTAGACAAAGTTCAAATGAGAATTTACAAAATAACACATCCAAATTACACATAACAACATCCATAAAACATAACAACTATCCATAAAACATCATGGAAATTTAACAACATCCATACATAACAACTATCCATAAAACATCATGGAAATTACAACAAAATATCAATAAAATATCCAATTAAACAACATAAAAACATAACAAGTAAAATGTTGCAGCTCAATATCCATCAAGTATCCACCACTTCAGTAACACAACTTTGACCACCTGCTTCCTGAAAAAAGAATGTATCCAAATCAAAATTTAAGCAACCAAAATAATTGTGAACTTTAAAATGAAATATTAAAAATATTTACTTACCAGGTCACCATCTGTATCTTCCAATACTTTATTAAATTCAATGATGTCATTTTTTAATTTTGAAGAACCTACCAAAAAAAATAAGTTAACTAAAAATTAGTAATAATCAATCAATATAAATATTTAAGTTAAAAAAGTAGTTACCTTTCACATCGGTCCATAGCCAATCTTGGACACACATCAATGCCTCCAAAGTATCTGAACGCATAATCTGCGATGGGGTGTAACAACTCGTCCACTCGTGCTAAATGAAAACTCGAAACTTGATTGAAATAGGAATTGCTAGAAAATCTCTTGCAATCATTTGCAAGATTGGATATTTTAATCCACTAGCTTTCCACCAACCCAAGATGTCAAAATTGTCTGAAGCAGGTAACACTTGCTCCTCCAAATACCGATCAAGTTCTGATTTACCACTTGGGACCCCTTTTTTGGTACTAGCACGCTGTGCAAGCTTCTCCTTCCAAGCTTCTTTTCTTCCAACAACACCCACATCTATGGGATTTTGGCTTGAATTTGCAGATGAAGAAACACACTCCTTACCCTTAATTTTCAATTCATACTCACTAACCAAATTTTGACAAATATCTTTTACCTTAGCAATTTCATCATCAGCTTTCTCTCCATAAATTTTAGGAAAAACAACATCTATCAATTCAAGTTTGTACCTAGGATCCAACAGAGTGCCTATGGCCATCACCTCATTAACCAAAGAAATGTTTATTCATATCTATTGATCCAACTTCCTGTGATCCTTTCAACAGAAGATGCAGGGGGTTGTCAAGAGGTTCTGGATTTATAAACCATTTACAAATATCAATCATACAATGCATATATTTGCTCGTGGATTGTATGAGTTTGGTGAAAGCAGATGCAAGAGTCACAATAACCATGTGTTTCTCCCATAGTCATTGATTCAATAGCTAATCCATCTCCAAAGAAACAGATTCTCATTTAAGCCAATTGACACCAAAAATAATTGTCTCGCCTCACCGCTTCCCATGGCTCCAAACGTCCAAGGTTCCATTCAAGCCGGTGGCACTTACCGATTTGTCTCGATTAAGAAAGAAGGAAACTTTCATTTAAGAAGAGTGAAGTACAAGTAAAGTAAGAATTAAAATTTGACATGCTGGCCAATATACAAACAAAACAACTACACCCAATCCTTATTCCATGGTAAAGCAGGATCACTAATATATAGTGACTAAATAAAATCCAACAGCTTATCCCATACTGATGTCGACCACCGAGAATAATGTTAAGCTTGCATTAAATCAATGTCACACAAAAAAAATCATTAGCAAAAGTTTATGTTAAACTGGTTCCCAAAAGGAATGAAGAAAGCGAGGATCGCTAAGATAAATGCTATAGATTCAATGTAATACTGAGCCATTTTAAAATTCATGAAGCTTGTTGGATGGATGAGATTCACAAGTGATAATAGGTATTTGTAACTAGTTAAAATAAATGATAAAGAAAACCCAAGATGGCTTTAATGAGAAAATTATGATCGATTAAAGAACTCCAATCTTTTACCTTGTCGCTAACCCTAGTCCATGCATCATTTTTTGGCCCATGCCCATATCCTTGATCAACAACATACCGAGGTGGAGCATTCTTCAAGAGTGGCACCTGTCCGAGCATATTCATCATCACTTGTCATAATATTGATGTGGCCCAAGAGCTTTGAGTATCATTGCCAATAATAGAGAGAGTCCTGCAAGTGAAAGGCACAGCAGAATCCGTCAATGCATCATTCATTGACCAAAATTCCAAATTCCAAAAGTAACTTCAGCCTCACTTTTTTAAAAACAGTTATAGTCAGCACAAATATGTAACCAAGCACAAAAAGAAATATGCACTAACTGATCATGAATTGCATTGAGAGACAAAACTCATTTGTTGCTCTTGTTGCTACTCAACGAGATTAAAATCTTGTTGAGAAGACATTCTATAAAAATGACATGAATAACACATATTTAGAGATTTGTTCTACATGTGCAAAAGATCATTCCCTTACGAAAGCTTTACATGCAATAATCTAGTACAAATTTAAACATCCATGACAATTAACTTATTCCATTTAAACATCTTTGAACTGCACAAATCAACAATATTGAGCCATTAACATTCAACAGACTTGGCCAGTAGCATTCAGGGATTTTAAAATTACAATGACCTTCAGTAATGAACCTTCAGAACAGAACACAATAGCGACCTTCAGACAATGGCCACAGATCAACAATTCTTACCTTCAAAGAGCGTAATCAACCTTCAGAACACAATGGCGATGGTGGCTCCAAGCAGAACTGAATTGAGAGAAGCAGAACTGAATTATTGAGAGAAGCAGAACTGAATTCTTAGCAAGACAGATCAATGAAAAGGGAAGCAGAACTGAATCAGACAGATCAATTATTGAGAGAAGCAGAAATGAATTCTTAGCAAGACAGATCAATGAAAAGGGAAGCAGAACTGAATCAGACAGATCAATTATTGAGAGAAGCGTAATCGGGTGAGAGAAGCTAAATCTTACCTTCAAGAACAACACGACGGTGGCTCCAAGCAAAGTCAAAATCACGATCGGTGAGTCTGCGATGGCTCCAAGCTCCAAGCTCCAAGCTGAAGCTTCTCGAATCTTCAAGCTTCAAGCTCCAAGCTGAAGCTTCAAGCTCCAATCACGTGGTTCTTGCAACCGACGGTGGCTCCAAGCTTCTCGAATCTCTTGCGGTCGTGAGAAGAGAGAGAGACCGATGTGAGGTATGGGTGGGCTGGGGAGACGGCGATTTGCGAAGCTTCTCTTGCGAAGCTGTGAGAAGAGAGGAGAGGAGAGACTGGGAGCCGGGAGGTGAGGTTTGCGACCGCGCCGACAAGGTGATTTGCGAATTGAGGAGACGGTGATTTGCAGTGCGATCGGGCCGCCACCGGGGAGACGGCGATTTGCGAATTGAGAGAAGAGAATTGAGAGAAGAGAATTGCGACATTGAGGTGAGGTCAGGGTCTCAGGGTCAGGGACGTTGTCCAGGGTGGGTGCGTGCGGCGCACAAAAAATTAGGGTTAATCTCAAATGATATTGGGTGAGGGAGTATTAAGTAATTTTATATATACGCACCATGTAGTACGGTAGTATGATACACTGCCCTCGCCCGCTTTATACACTGTAATAAATACCCGCTGCTACACCCGCGGTACCCGCTTAATCGCCCGCTTAAAATGCACGGTTTTACTCCGCGGTACCCACTGCACGGGTTTTTTTGCCATCCCTAATCAGAATCCCATTCCCATATGTCATTCTTATTTTTTTTATATATTTTTTTAAGATTTGGGTGAGCCACACTGTTGTTATTGGTAAAATTGCTCTCACTGACTAAAATTCCTAGGTTTGTCACTGGATGTATAGTAATTTTCTACATAGGAATCACTTTATAATATTTTTAGCGAATTTTTCTAATGTGTGCAATGAAAGACGAGGTCCTTCCCTTGTTGGCCATCTAAGACACGACGCTGGTTTGCAAAATGTTATCCGCCATTGTGAACTCGAAGCCGGCTATAAAGGAGATCCTTTTACTTGGTTTCGAAATGGGGTTTTCAAACGCCTAGACTGTGTCTTCTCAATTTGGATTATAGACTTAAATTCTTAGAGGCAGACATTTTCCATCTTCCTCATTTCAAGTCAGATCACAGACCGCTTCTCCTGCAACTTGTGAAATCGGTTAGGGCTAACCGTAGACGTCGACCTTTCCATTTTGAAGCAGCTTGGACAACCCATCAAACCTTCAATCAGGTGATAAAAAATCATTTGCGTTCTGATGTTAACAACTGGCTTTTTCAATTGTAGGAACTTCAGGGGGTTCTCAAGGAGTGGAATAAAACCACCTTTGGGAACATTTTTTAACACAAAAGGCACTTCGTAAGCAGTTGAAGGTTCTTGATCGCCAATTGAATAGGGGGTTGAGTGAGGATCTTTTAAAACTCCAGTAAGAGACATGGAGGCGCTATGAGGATGCTCTCGTAAATGAGGAAATTTTATGGTTCCAAAAATCTACATCTAAAGTGTTGGAATTTGGGGAACGTAATGCCAGCTTCTTTCATGGCGTTACAACTATTCGTAGACACAAGACTCATGTTCGAGCCCTCCAGCATGAACATGGCGAATGTAGGTCACTGATGAGAGCTCTTTGGAAAGGATGGCAACCGATTATTATAAGAACCTTTTTACAGATGACTCGGTTTTTGTTCCTTTTTGTGTGTAGGGATATTTTCCAAAACTAGATGCAGCTGACTTTACTTTTTTGGGAACAGAGGTGTCCCGTGAAGAGATCCTGAGCACGATTAACAGCATTGGCTCCTTCAATCCTGATGGATTTCAAGCTATCTTTTACCACCATCAGTGGTCTGTGATTGGGGATTCTTTTTGTCAACTTGTGATTCAAAGAACCTTGGAGGATTGGTGCCCTTAGTGATACATTTATATACCATATCCCTAAAATGGAGGAGGTCGCTTCTATGAAGCATTTCAGACCCATGGGTTTGTGCTATGTGTCTTATAATACAGTTACTAAGTTATTGGCCTGTAGAATTAGAATTTTTGTTCACAAACTTATTGGGTCGGCGCAGTGCTCTTTTTTGCCCAAACGCTAGAGCCATGATAATATCATTATTGCCCCAAAAAATTTTCACTCTATAAGGAGGAGGAAAGGTAAGAAAGGTTGGATGGCTATTAAAATTGACCACGAGAAAGTTTATGATAGACTTCGATGGGATCTATTTAAGGACACTCTAGAGGATATTGGCTTCCTACCCCATATCACGGACTTGATTTGGCATTGTATATGTACTCCCAAAATGCGTGTTCTTTGGAATGGGGAAGCTTTTGATGAATTTCAGCCTGCTAGGGGGATTCGTCAGGGGGGTCCTATGTTTCCTTATCTCTTTGTCTTTTGCATTGAGCGGTTTTCTCACCTGATAGAGTTAGCTGTCATGATTGGCAGTGGTGTCCTATTCAGGTGGCCAAAAGAGGGCCTCAAAATTCTCATTTGGCCTTTGCAGATGATTTGATTCTTTTTGCAGAAGCTAGTATGGAGCAAGCTCATGTTATTAATCATATTCTTACCACCTTTTGTTCTAGTTTTGGTCAAAAGGTGAGCCAAGAAAAAACCCGTATTTTTTTCTCTAAGAATGTTGATTGGGAGATCCAACATAACATTAGCACCGAGTTGGGTTTCAATAAAACTGAAGACCAGGGGAAGTATTTGAGTGTCCCTATTTTCCATAAGTGGGTGAACAAGAGCACTTTTAATTTTGTTATTGAAAAGGTGAATCAAAGATTGAGCTCTTGGAAGGCAAAAACTTTGTCCTTTGCTGGTAGGGTGACGTAATCAGTTCTTTAAGCTATGCCAACTTATGTGATGCAATCTACTCTTCTTCCTAAGGGGTGTGTGAAGAGATTGATAAGCTTTGTCTCTCTTTTATATGGGGTGAAGAGCCAAATAATAGGCGTATGAATCATCTCAATTGGAAGCAACTATGCAAACCTAAACTTCATAGAGGCTAGGGCTTGAGATCCACCAAGGAGGTTAATTCTGTTTTCATGATGAAAGCTTCTTGGCAACTCTGTAATTCACCAGATTCCCTTTGGACGACTTTAATGAAGGGAAAATATAATTGTGGTAATCTTGGTTTTCCTAATATTGACATTAGGAAAAGTGGATCAAATCTTTGGAGGGACATTTGTCAAAATTGGGATTCTTTTTCTAGGCTTGTCAAATGGCATTTGGGTAATGGTGGCTAAATTAGATTATGGGTGGATGATTGGCTTCCTGATATTGGCCCACTTATTGATTTGGTTGGTCCTGGTCTTCCCAACGTTATGAAGGATCGCAAGTTATGTCATTATGTGGACTCCCACGGTTGCTGGACCTGGTCCAGATTCACCCATCTTTTCCCAGCACACGTATTGAGTGCAGTCAACAAAATAGTGCCTCCTATCAATGCTTCGGATGATAAATTAGTGTAGGGACCGAGTTCGGATGAGCTTTTCTCCGCCAAATTGCTTATTATAGCATCTGTGGTTCGACGTCCAACCCCCTGAGCAGCCTCTTCAAGCTAATGTGGAAATGGGGTGGTCCGGAGAGAGTGTGTCTCTTTCTCTGGAAAGCCTCCCACCAGGTGTTAATGGTGAATGCAGAGAGATGTCGTCGACATATGGCTGCCTCAGATCTTTGTCCCATTTGTGAATCCTAGTTGGAGACTCTTTTCCACCTCTTTAGGGATTGCCTGAGAGCTTTTGTTCTTTAGGGAAAATTTACGCTGAGACATTCTTTCTTTGCTGATATGAACTGGCATCATTGGCTCAAAGTTAATTTGGGCAATTCTTGTGGGGAGGACTCGGTGGATCATTTGAGTCTGGCCTTTGGGACCACGCTAGATTTTCTTTGGCGAGTAAGGAATGATTTTGTTTTTTGCCAAAAGCTTTCAACTCCCCAATCGCTCTATTATAAGATTCTTGCCCAAGTGGATGCGATCAAGAAGACGAAGGACAGGGAAATGAACCTATGCCCGCTGATGGTCCCTGTGGGTCGTATTGTTCAGTGGGTTCCCCTCCTTGTGGTTTCCACACTTTGAATTGCGCCGACTAAGCTTTGGAAGGTCGTGATTTGACTGGGTGTGGTGACATTTTACGTGATGTGGATGGTAATTTTGTGTGGGCTTTCTCACACCAACTAGATCATTATTTGGTCCTTGAAACGGAGTTGTGGGCCATTTATCATGGGCTTAGCATAACTTGGGGTCGTGGCTTTCGGAATTCGATTGTTGAATCCAATTTGATTGTTGAATTGGATTCAGTCAATGCGATCTGTCTCCTTGTGGATGATATTAATGATTTATACGCTAGCTCTCATTTGATTAGAGGCATCAATAATATGATTGTTGCCCCTGCAGACATCAGATAAAAGCATGTTTTAAGAGAGCCAGTCAAGTGGTGGATATCCTTGCCGAGGAAAGTCTTGGGTTACCTTATTCTTGTGAAATTTATGATTCTGTGCCCCCTTTCTTATCCTTAGTGATCCTAGCGTATAAGCAGGGCACTGGTTTCCCTTGTGGGTTTGTCTTGGGAGTTTTGCTCTCTTTTGTTCAACAACAACAAAAAAAGACAAGTCTCATTAATTAGCCATTTTTTTCTAATTTATTACACAAATTTCTATTTGTTTTATGGATTCACTTCCCTGTAATCATTATTTTTCTATTAAATAGGAAAATGTGTAATTAATAAGAAAAAATAGACAATTAATGTAGCTTATCACCTACAACATTACGTTAGAAAATATATTTTTAATTAGTTTTCGTCAAAAAATATATTTTTAATTTGGTCACTCAAAATTAGTAATATTGTTTATGATATTTACACGACAATTTTATGACAATTATACCCTTAGTCATAAATTTTATTTTAAACAAACCACTTAAAATTTAGTTAGTTAAATAATAATTTTGACACATTTCTAATGCTCAGATTATTACTGCAATAATGGGACGATTGTGTGACTTTCCCTCTCTTGGCATTCATGTCGATGATCCATACTGGGGAAAACTATTTTTCCCACGGTTTTGCATCCTCTCTCTTCGGTGCACCAATTTTTCATGCAAACCAAACCAAGTGTTAATGTTGGGTCCATAAAACTCAACTCTTACGTAAATAATATTAGGCTTAAATATTTTTTCCATCCTTACAAATGTAGGGGGTATTTTTTTTTTGTCCTTAAAAAAGTGTTTTTGTCCCTACAATATCTGAATTTTCGCTTTTGATCTCTCTAGTCCCTAAATTTAGAGAACATTTTGATTTTAATCCCTAAAATATAAACTTTATAAAGACTAATTCCAAATATATATATATATATATATAAACAAATTTTTGCAGGGATGAGATTTTTTTTTTTGCAGGACGAAAAACAAAAACCTAAATATTTACAAAGACCAAAAACAAAATCATATTTAAGCCTATATTAAGAGGGATAAAATAAAATTGTCCCAGTAACCTACCATCTATTAATAATATATTAATCATAATCATAATAAGTGGAAATAAAAGAATGCACCGTTTTCTTTTTACAGTGGTAGTGACAAGCGGCGCATAAAACTAGCTTCCGGCAACAGAAGCTGCACAATCTAGAGTTGTCATGTAGAGAACCTCCTTTTCAATTACAAGCATACAAAAAAGTAAGGCAGAAGATTTGTGCAAAAGATAACTGTAAGATCACTTATGTCCCAGCTCCATGGCCTCCAAGGTTGGGCTAAGATAAGTGAAAGGGGTAAATGCATCACCACCTGTCAAGATTAACATATAGTAATATATAGATCATATCTATAAATTTGTACATTAGTCTATAATCATTTGCTATGCCATCAAGATGCGTCTAGATTAATATCGACAGTGTAACCATTTAACGTTAATCTCGACACATCTTGATGGCATAACAAATAATTACAGATTAGTGTACAAATTTATAGATATAATCCATATAATAGTATCTTTCAATCAACGGTTGATTTTGAAAAATATTTATTCAGTAGGAAATTATTTAACAGTGTAACAGTGTCCAAGTATTACACCGGTGTAATATGATTTCTCTCTCTCTATATATATATATATATATGGACAAAAAGCAAAAACAAATTTTTATAGAAACTAAAAACAAAGTTAAGAAAATTGCAAGGAGGAAAAATAATTTTTTTTTGTAAAGATGAAAAACAAAAATCTCAATGTTTGAAGGGAACAAAAGCAAAATCATATTTAAGCCTAAATATTAAGAGGGATAAAATAAAATTGTCCCAGTAACCAACCATCCATTAATAATATCTTAGTCATAATAAATAATTGGCTTAATTGTACTTTTAGTCCTCCGATTTTCTCAATTTGGCAATTTTGGTCCCCTATTTTATTTTTTGCGATTTTGGTCCCTTGACTTTCTCAATTTGGCGATTTTGGTCCCTACGTTTTTTTAATTACACTTTTGGTCCCCCAAAAATCGTGGATTGTGCACTTTGGTCCCCCACTTTCCCAAAATCCAATATTTTTGGGGACCAATAGCGCAAAAAATCCATGATTTTGAGGGATCAAAAGTGTAATTAAAAAATATGATGACCAAAATCGCAAAATTGAGAAAATCGATGGATCAAAATCGTCAAATTGAGAAAGTTTGACGACTAAAAATGCAATTAAACCTAAGCAATAAGTGGAAATAAAAGAATACACCGTTTTCTTTTTACAGTGGCAGTGACAAGCGGTGCATGAAGCTAGCTACAAGCGACAGAAGCTGCACAATATTGCTAGTTTGCTAAATCTAGAGTTATCGTGTAGAGAACCTCGTTTTCAATTACAAGTATACAAAAAAGCAAGTCACAAGGAACTTGGCAGAAGATTTATGCAAAAGCTAGCTGTAAGATCACTTCTGTCCCAGCTCCATGGCCTCCAAGGTTGGGCTAAGATAAGTGAAAGGGGTGAATGCTTCACCACCAGTTCTCCTTGGTACTTGATTTATAACCCTATCATCCATGGCCTGTACAACGGGTGATTCCCGATTCAAATTTGCATTGGCTCGTGATTCCTCCATTGCCCGGAAATATGCATATGTACCCCATCCTGAAAAGAAAAGAATTCAAAAGCAGCTCAAGGTTCGAAGGAATACTTCACATATGCTATACTGGTTCAGATAACACGAAATGTCTAAATATAAAGGGGAAACAGTTTAACTGATTGGCAAGAGTAATAAACAATTTAAATGGTTGATAAGAGTAATGTTTCATTTATACTCCTTTTTTTCCACCCTTTCCCTACACTCCACATGACATAAAATGGAGATATTAAAAAAAGGAGTACTAAAGACACCCTCCCTTTTTTCTAACATGCATGCACCTCTTTCTGAAAGGATATTTTTGGAGGTGTATTGTTTTGGTGTCCTTCGAACAAATCCGGACAAATTATGTCGTTTGGAAATAAACTTATGATAGAAAGATGTATGTTAATAAAAACGGGGTGTCTTTATTTATTCCCTTAAAAAATGAAGGTGTAGGAATGAATTATGAGGAAAAAATGTGTGAAAACATCGTGGGGATTATTAAATACACCCAAGTTTTGCTAGCATAAACCGGGTATTCAGAAATATATATCCAGAAGACATAATTTGTCCGGAAATATATAGAAAAATGATACACCTCCGGAAATATATTTCCGAATCTTTGGTGTATGCTAACAAAACTCAGAGGTGTATTTAGTAATTCCCAAACATCATAGTTCGATTAACAAAGCGGCCCAGCCAGCCTCCTTAATAATTTCAGGGCCCTAATTGCAGTGTAAAAAAAGCTGGCCCAACCCAAAAATTTTGCTGAATTTAATGGAAAAAGCGCACACACTCCAACACAACCAATTTCCGTCTGAAACACCTGCTCTTGCTCTCAGATGAAATAATAATTTAGTGTCAATAGTGGCACAGTTAGAAAACAATTCGAGTATGTTACAGACTCGTATATTTTTGCTATAATAGTCAAATAACCTTCACCATAAGCAAATTCTAGATGTTAATTGTCAAGAACAATCTAATATGTGAAGGAATAGGATGTGAGTGAGGGCACATTTTTCATGTAAACAGTCACATTTATTATGGCTACAGCCTTACAGACGAAATTAACAACCAAAGAATGAGACAGGACAATAATGGAATAAATTATGATAGCTTTCATATAATCCCAACATAATCAAGCTTCTGATATCATTCTTCTGAGCTTTGATTGGGGTAATATATTTGCGAAATCAAACAATGAAATAAATCAAGATATAAACGACAATTAAGATGCTGCTGGCAAACAGAGAGATAGAGATTTTACCATCATCATTATAGGGAGGAGGGAAGAACTGCATATAGCAAAAGGTTGCAACAACAAGCCCTGGAAGAAACATACCGAGTAGTAATGTGAGTTTCACTTTTATTTATTTCTTAAAACTAAATTTTTGCAGTCAATAATAACAAACCTAGTAGACCTCCAGCAAACACATCTTGCCAATGGTGCCAATAGTCATCCACTCGAGAGATTCCAACTAGACAAGCAACAAGTAGAGGAAGAAACACAATGCATAATTTTGCCACATGCCCTTTCCGATCAAAAACTTTAATCTTCCCAGATAGGTACAGTGAGAGAAAACCTAGACCTGCAAAGGACCCTGCAGAACCAAATTTATCAGATTAAAGGACCCTGTGTAAACAATTATATGACCAAATAAACTAGTAATCAAATGAATGAATAAATATATTTTTTGTCCTTCTAGTTTGAGTTAGGTGCAATGTTAGTCTCTTTAAGTTGTTTCAAATTCCTTTAATCTTTTTTTCAAATTAATCTAAATCTCTTTTTTAAAATTAAGCAAATCTAATCTTACTATCAATTTTTTTTTATAATAAGCTCTTATTTTTTTTTTCTTTCTGAATATTTGGGATTTTATTATGAGTTTGAGATATGAAATAGCTTTCAAAAGGTTAAAATTCGAAACTTCAATAGAAATTTGAATGTTCGGATTGGGCCTGTCTGCACAAAATGCATTGTCAATTCCAATTGCTCAAATCAAATCAAGCAATTAAAGAAAACTACTAAATCAAGCAGTTAAAGAAAACTAATGAAAATATTGTTGCTCACATGATGTATGACCGCTTGGGAAACTCTTGTGTCCTTCTTTTATATCACTGGCCTTGCCATGACAAACCACACCTCCCCATTTATCATACACCTGTAAGGTTAATCAAAAAGAAATAATGACACTTTACTAGGCATCAATACAAGTACTACAAAGTGAGCGTTATACTTTTGTAGAAACATCTGACAGCTCTTATCCACACATCACAAACAAAACCATCAAGTTAATGACTAAGAAAAAGATAAACCACAAAACCATCAATTAAGCTAATGACAACAAAGTACAAGATGAAAATGGAAGAAATTAAAATCATTACTCTCTCTAGTAAGCAAGTCTTAGTTTAAACACTAAGCTTATGTAATTAATATTAGATTGAAGTAAAACAATCTTGAGCGTACGTGTATAGTTATATACCTTCTTGAGTGTATATGTACCTGAAAGGGGTTTTATAAAATGGGACAAACAAAATTCTCGAAAAGGTTTTTATATTAAGGGGCGGAGGGAGTAATTTGAGATTAACACCTCTCATGTTCTTGCATAATTCGCCCCACAACGAGTAGTACGACATAAATGATACTTGCTAACCTGTACTCCATCGGGAAAGCAACGCCAAAAGAAGTCTGGCCGAGGCCGGCCAACAGCATCTTTTATTGAATCGGTCAAGACCCCAGTGATCAAAACAGCAAATAGGAGGCCTGTTAGCAATGAAGTACATTAACAATTTACCAATTCTTCAACAGATTAATTTACATAGTACTCCAAAATATGAAAATCTGTCATTATAAAATCTTGTCTTGAGATTTTGCTTAGTAAATTGAAATTATTAACTTTAACGAGAAAAATATTATCACAAACTTTAAATATGAAAGAGAATTTGATTTGTTTAATTAAATAAAAACAAAAGATCAAAAAGGGACAAATTTAAATACTTACAGAATACAAAAATTACTACGTAATTATTTACTAATTATTAGAAAATTCATAAATTTGTATAAGTAATAAATTTAAGGGATTAAACTTATAGTACCGATGAATTTTTGGGGGAGAGCGATTGAGTAAATATCAATTCAAGAAACCTGTATCATTGAAAATTAACCTGGCCTTATACCAGGAAAATCAACCAATTATGGAAGCCATATACTTGCGGCGGAGGCTGATGGAGAAATACGGGAGGAATAAAAAAGATGTGCACATAATTTTTATCAATTTGAAAAAGACATATGATAGAGTAACAAGAGAGGCTTTGTAGAAAACTTTAGAGAAGAAAAATCCTCGGATTGCTTATATTTGAGCAATCAAAGAAACGTGTGAAGGGTTCACAACTACTATAAGAACACAAAAATGAAAATACCGAAGATTTTTCGACAACCATAGGTGTGCACCAAGACTCGACTTTGAACCGATATCATTTTATCCTGGTTCTAGATATGCTTATAAAACATATCCAATAAATAATACCACATTGCATACCTTTTGTGGATGAGATTATGTAGTGTTAGTTGGAAAGTCAAGAGGAGTTAAATAAGAAGTTATATATATGGCGACAAGCCTTGAAAACACATGGTTTCTGCCTATGTATAAGTAAAATATAGCATATAAAATGCAAGTTTAGCAAATTAGGATAAATAAATTCTAATGTAAAGGTAAAAATTAGAGAACATGCAATGCCAAAAATCTCATATTTTAAATATCTCGGATCTATCATACAAAGTGATAGAGAGGTGTCAACCATAGAATCCAAGTAAGGTGGATGAAATGGCGGAATGCTTTAAACATAATACGCAGTATATACAAATATAAAAATACCTATAAAGCTTAAAATAAAATTTTATTGCACAATTATAAGAATTGTATAGAGTCGAATGTTTGGTAGTAAAAGGGCAACATAAAAGTAAATTTAGTGTTGTGGAGATGAAAATGTTACATGGGATGAGTGGTTACACAAGAAAAGATAGAATTAGAAATACATTTATTAAAGATAAAATTGGGATAGCTCTTATAGTAGAGAATATAGTAAAATCTCGTTTTAAATGGTTTGGGAGTGTCGGGAGAAGATCAATAGAAATATTCGCAGACAGACCAGACAAAGAATAGTTCTATAATTAGAGGTAGAAGGAGACTAAAAAATACAGGTTAAATCATTAATAGTAATTTATAGATAAAAGAATTAGAAATATAATACAATTATTAAATTGGGATAACTCTTACAGTAGAGAAGATATAGTAAAATCTCGTTTTAAATGGTTTGTTGAGTGTAGGGAGAAGTGCTATAGAAATATTGGCAAGCAGAGGAGACCAAATAGAGAATAGTCTTGTGTAGAGGTAGAAAGAAACTAAAAATATATAGATGAAATCATTAACAGTGAATAATTAAATCACAACAAAAGTGAATGTTAAAAGTTTTGATGATTAAGAAAAAATAATTCGATGAAAATTATTTTAATTTTTAATCCAAAACAAAATCCAAAAATAACTAAATTGCACGTGAAAGTGTAAAAGTTAGCAATACTGCGTATATAATCTGCAGCTGCAAAGGTTACCTAGAACACTGTGGTGCAAATCATAAACATCTCTCCTACGCATATAGAAGAGAAGGAACACAGTCATTGGCAACAGAACCGCATATAGCTGATCATTAAAAAACAAGAAGAAAAAAAATTAATTACAGTCACTTACATCAACTAAAAATACGCGATTAATTCATAAGACGTGTGGGATTCAAACAAAGTACCATGAGAACAAAAGGAGTACATTACCGGTTAGCATTTTATATTGATAATATTGATACAATTTAAAATTTGAATGCTGTGCCGGTAAAATGAACTCAGAAACAAATAAATAGATCTCGTGATATGCAAGCAAGCTAGAGAACTTTTAATTCTATCTAAGAGTAGTAAAGGAACTTACAGGAACAGCCCATACAGGCACAGTATTGTCTTTCATTGGATATTTAAGGTCTTCCATCATGTCCCTTCCCACAAAGCGGCGAAATGGATGAATTACATTGAGGACAACCTCTATTACTATGAGAAGCACCAATATAAGCCAATCACGAATGTGATTTCTTGCAAGTGTGGCTCCATGGGACTTGATTGTATGTGCATCAGGATCAATCTGTCTCCCTCCCTGCGTTGACAAACAACCAAGAAAACTTCTATCAAAACAAATTAAGATTTGGAGGCTAAAGTTGAGTACAAAATTGCCACATATACTAGTTAACAACGGGGTACATAAATTATAATCACCACTTGAAAGCATTTCCTGCCACACAACATGATTGGTTTTCTAACTTACAGTATAGCCAGCAATCAGCAGGGGGATCACATATCTTGTGTTGGCAAAATAACTACCATTCAGATGGCTTCAAGAACAAATACTAATTTGGTAAATGTCCCAATCATCAAATTGCTACACACTTCACAAACTTACAAAAGGATCAAGTTTAAGGGATTCTAATTCATTTACTAGAATCAGTCTGTATAAGTTCATAATAATAAATAATTACTAATTAATCATACAGCCATCAAAGGAAAAAGAGAAGTTATAGTCAGTGTTGTCAAATTTCCACCGTGGCAGCACCATGGCGTTCTGGCATGCCGGATTTTGTGTCAGCCGCCATAGACCGCAACACATATTATATCCGCCATATGCCGCAACGCCATGTTTATATGGTAGACTTTTGTCTAGCCATCAGCCATTGATAACACATAAGCATTGGATCATCACAAAATGAATCCTCAAGCACCGAAACCATTCATAGTGATTATTTAATTTTTCAGTAAAAACATAAGTATAATCAGGTCTCCACCATCAATTATCCCTTTAAAAGCCACAAATAATTCTAATCTAAAAGACAATTGACTAACCAAATTAAAGAGAACCTTTGATTTTAACGCCTGTTAGTATAATCCTTAAATCATAATTTACACCCAATAAATGTGGACAAATGATATGAACCTTAAGGTTTTGTAGTTCTATTTTCAGAAATTTGTTGATAAAATACAAAGCTGAACACAGTGCAAGTACAACAACCTACCAGAAAAAGAAACAATAAGAAAAGGGAAAGAAAGTCAGAGAGAACTTCAATAACCTGAAATGATGGCCAAAATCTGCCAAAAGACAACAAACCACGCCACGGCCACGCCATGCGTAGAAAATCAGACAAATTAGGAGCGGAGTTACCAAATTCTGGTCACTATGCACAGAAATGGAAGGGGATGTGAACTTAAGCTAGCCAACAGTAAGAAATTGAATTGAAATTTTATCCCAAACAGGAACGGGAAAAGAAAATGGAAATATGAATTATGGAGAAAGGAATGGAAGTGTGAGAAAAAGAAGATTCAACCTGCTCTGTTACCTTTTGAAAAGACTCCAAACTACTCTCCGAGAAGTTAAAATTTCTTTTAAAAGGGGGGAGAGAGAGAGAGAGAGAGAGTGAAGATTTTCTAGGAAAATTTGAAATATTATCCGAGAAAACCGTTCACTACGTTTATGAAGAAGAAAACAGAATGAATGAAATTTCTTCTTTTAAATGAAATGGTTTGGCGCGGTGCGGTTCACTCTTTTACCCAATCCTCGAGCCGAGGTAACGAACTTGTAATTCATTCTTTGAAAAAAAATAAAAATGAATGAATGAATTTTTAATAATTAGAGGTTATGTCGTCAAAAAAATAAAATAATTAGAGGTTAAAAAAGTTAGAAAAAACAGTATTACTATTTTCAGAGTTATTATTTGTTTAAAAGTTAATCTAATTATTATAAATTTCTAAAATATTAAAACGCGAAACTCAAACAAATTACCACGGAAAAACTATACGAATAAGCACTAATCTCCATTTTTTTTAATTCTTTAATTAATATTTTAAGAGCAGTAACGGGACTGAAAAACTGTTGCTGAATTTTAAGAGCATCGAGACGTTTGAAACATTCCAAAACTCCTCGTGAAGTTACAAGGTCTTGTGCGCATCATTGTCAAAAAAAAAAAAAAAAAAAAAGACTCTTGTGCGCATCGCAATTTCTAACGCTAACAATTATGTATATTATCCCGTAAAAAGAAAAAATTACAATTTTTGATAAATAAAAAGTTGAGGCGAGTTAATTTGGGGAAAAAAAAATTACTATGTATATTATTTGTCCCCAAAAAAACAATTATGTACAACTTTTCACAATTTGGAGTAAGTAATAAGTGCAAAAGTATTGTCGACGATCATGGATACAAAAAAAAATGCTAAATGTCACGATAATGATGTCTGATCAAATTTTTATCATAATGTATTGCTTTTCACAAGCTCGCAAAAGTAATATTGCAAGAATTGTTACCAAAGATCACGGGCAACAATAATAGATCACTTATGACCTAAATTATTTTCTTAGACTCTGTTTGGCAAAAATTAACGGATAGTGGATAGGTTAATAGATTGAATTTGAATTTGAAGTATTTGGTAAAATTAGCTGTTGAACTAATTAATAAATATAAAATGACATAAAAATGATTAATGTCTCAATTATTATTGGTATTTACTAGAGGGTAAATAAGAAATTTATTTAAAACGATGAGAATAAAAACAAGAAAAAAGTAATACGCTATAAGTTCAAACGCTACTTGAAGTAAGCTACTGAAAAAACGCTACAAGTTATTGGTTACTAAACAGTTCTATTTTTTTAAAATAAGTTATCCGCTAGTCAAATCTGCTATAAGCTAGCAGATTTGACTTACCAAACAGAGTCTTTAAGCTTAGGATGATTCATGCAACTTTCAAAACTAAACTATTGTTAATTGTTGGAGTTGAATCACATATTTGTTTAACAATTTTTTTTAGTGAAACATTATACAAGGTTATAAATCGTAATAGAAGGTATAACATCGATGAATATTTCATTTTTATACAAGAACTCGAAGAATATTCATGAGGCTAAATTATACTTTTAGTCCCTTATGTTTATTTTAATTTTCGTTTTAGTCTCCTATATATTAAAAGTTTCAAATTAGTCCCTTATGTGTAAAAATTATATTAATGTGGTCACTCTTGTTTTTTTGTTCAAAAATGGTCTCTTATGTTACAAAAATTATACCATGTAGTCCCTTTTTTGTTCTATATTTTGCAACAACAAAAAAAGAGATCATATTGATATAGTTTTTGTAACATAAGGGACCATTTTAGAACAAAAATAAAATAAAAAAGACCACATTGATATAACTCTTACACATAAGAGACCAATTTAAAACTTTTAATACATAAAAAACTAAACTAAAAGCAAAATTAAATATAAAAGACTAAAAATATAATTTAACCGATTTATAAGTTTTCTCAAAAATAATTCAACACAATCACAGTGATGTGGTGTGGGGATGCTAATTATTTGGTCATTTATAATTTAATATAGCCACCAAGCCTTGGTAGATAAATTATATTTTACCTAAACTTGACCAAGAGAGTTTCTTATTTATTTATGAAAGTCTTAATTGTATGGCGGATGAAACGTCCGCATCCCCTATTAGCAAGACGGGGTCCATCCACATTATATATGGGACCGAACGTTGCATATACATCAATGTCACCTTTAAGAGTAAATTACTAAATTAAAATAATATTTAGTCAGTATGAAGTATGTTGATTAATTTTATTACGATTTTTTAACGTGTACTAGTTCAATCTTGCACACCATAAAAATTGTTAATTGTTGATTTTTTTTCTTATTAATTACTCAAATTTTTTATTTTATTGGTTTTTCTAACATGTGTAACTTTAAACGTATTAATGATCATTAAATACATATTTTTTCTTTATTAATTAATGATTTTCCTATTTATTTATTGGCTTAAATATGAAATTAGTCCCCCAAAAATTTATAAAGTTCGTTTTTAGTCCCTCAAAAAAATTTTGAAGCTTTTTAGTCCCCAAATTTGAAAATATTTTTTCGTTAGTCCCTGTCGCTGACGTCGTTGTGATTTTAGTCCTTCAAAAATTCTAGAAGTCTGTTTTTAGTCCCAAAAATTCTAAAAGTTCGTTTTAGTCCCCGCCACATAAGTGCTCCAAAATGGCGTCAGCGACAAGGACTAACGAAAAAATATTTTCAAATTTGGGGGACTAAAAACCTTCAAAAAAAAATTGGGGGACTAAAAACGAACTTTGCAAATTTTTGGGGACCAATTTCATATTTAAGCCTTATTTATTTTTTTCACGTGATCTCTCTCTTCCTACCAAATAGAAAAATTAGTAATTAATAAGGAAAAAATATGTATTCTTAACATGTAAACCCTCCGTTACTTTTTATAAGCCTCTTTAGACAAAAACTAATATTAAGAAAAGTAATTAGCATAATTAAATTTGTCTATAATGTGCATGTTTTTTCAAATTTATCTTTCATTCATACATTTAATTAATTAATGTATGTCTTGGATTTTTAAACACTATGCAATTAATTAGGGATGCTTTTGGAAAAAATAATTAATGTAATAGAAAAATCGTTATTTTTATAGATTCACCCGCATGTAATCTGTATTTATCGATAAAATAGGAAACTAAGTAATTAATAAGGAAGAAATGGTCAATTAATGATCATTATCACGTGTAAGGTTGCCACGTTAGAAATAGTCATTTTCTTATTAAAATTTTGGTGCACAAAAACCAATGAGTATTGGTTGAGTGGAAACAAGTTGCCTCCATAGAAAGGAGAACCTAGGGAGTCTGGATTCGAATCCGTGAAGAGTCACCCTTATTTAGAGACCGAGAACTTGGGGATAAAATTCTGCTTAATCAACTGAGCAAAAATCCACATCGAACTCCAGTACAAAAAAGTCACATATTGAATTATTGGTTAAAGTACGCTCGGATCTGGATACCTAATTTTACATTTACTAGACTTCAAATTTTGTTGAAATATTTTCTTGTATTAGTTAATACAATTATTGATTTGCTTAAACAATTTTAAAATTAGTGCAATAGTCATTAGCAACTACAATCAAAGTGAGAATAGTAAAGAATTAGGGGTGTATAATGTAACACCCTTGTCCGTTATCTATTTTTGGGTCGTACCACAGTGTGTCTGATTCACTGTCTTTGCGATGCATACCGGGCCGCCACCCATTTTTGGGTCGTACCACAGTGTGCCCAACCCACTATCTCTGAGACGCATACGGGGCCTACAGACCCCTCTGCAATGCATGCCACAGTGTCCGGTTCACTCACATAACTTCACCACCCCCTTTGGATTTAATCCAAATTAATGGTGTTGTTGTCTTCCCTAAGAATCGAGCCATGTACCTAGGGGTTAAATACAATGGTTTTTTTATTCCTAATGCAATGCATGCCACAGTGTGCGGTTCACTCACAGGACTTCATCACCCCTTTAGATTTATTCCAAATTAATGGTGTTTTTGTTTTCCCTAGGAATCGAGCCATGTACTTAGGGGTTAAATACAATGGTTTTTGATTCCTAGTTCTAGGAATCAAAAACCATTGTATTGAACTAGGAATCAAAAACCATTGTATTTAACCTCTAGGTACATGGCTCGATTCCTAGGGAAGGCAAAAACACCATTAATTTGAATTAAATCCAAAGGGGGTGGTGAAGTCCTGTGAGTGAACCGAACACTGTGGCATGCATTGCAGAGGGGTATGTGGGCCCGGTATGCGTTGCAGAGACAGTGGGTCGGGCACACTGTGGTACGGCCCAAAAATGGGTGGCGGCTCAGGGTGTTACATATACAGCCGGGTTGGTCGATTTTGACTAAACTCGAAGCCCGAACCAATCAGATTTTTTCGATTTGGGTTGGGTAAAAAAAAATTCGTAATCTTTCTGTCAAACCAAACCAAACCAATCCAGTGATAAGCGGGTTGATTTCGCAGGTCATAAGACAAAAAACAGCTTTTAAAGTGCTACAAATTTTCCAGCAATGCTTCTAAATTCCATAGTTTTTTAAATGGCGTTATATTTTACAAAATAGAAAGAAACCTTAATTTCTAAGTGAGCACGTAGTGTATCATCTCTTCTGAGTCATGACCGTGTGATAATAAGGTATAAAAATATAAATTACATGTCATTGGGTTAGGCTAGCCAGTTCACGGATTTGAAATTAATCATAAATCTGTTACCCGAGCATACCATTTCGGGTTTGAACGGGTTGGTTTGGGTTCGACCCAAATTACGAAAAAAATTTTGAACCAAACGCTTTGGGTTGGGTTGGATTGTTGGGTTGGCCGGGTAGACCCGGACCCATGTACACCCCTATAAAAAAATGCAAGGAGAGGGACAATCTCAATCTTGATGGCGCTATAGCATGAGATTTTAATGAAGTTTTGTACAGACACAAGAATTGGGGAAGTCCTCAAAAGAATAGTTTTTTTTATCGAAAAATAATGGTGTTATATAGACAAATTATTCCACATTACCCGCAACCGAGTGGTTAATAGTTCAAGCCCATTAACTATATATTCAGGGTTTGAATCCTGATGATGAGAATAAAGTTGTATTTGTAGGGAGAGGAGGAGCTACCCCTTAACTGATAATCTATATCCTAAAGAGATTAATCCTACGATTATCGGCTGTGGAAATACCATGAGTCCATTCCCGGATAAAAAAAATGTATGGTTTCTTTTTTCCTTTCTTTTTGGTCATAAAATGTATAATTTCACCTAATAACAAAATTGGCGGCTAATGGGCCAAAAGAAATGAAAGTTGGGAGTAATAACTATTAACATATCTCGCTTTTGCTAGCATACACCCCAATTGGAAGTAAATGTATATTTTTTTGTATTTCAGAAGTTTATTTGCTGACAATTTTAAGCCATTCAAAGATAAATTTCTAAAAGAATTATTTTGAGAGTGTTTTAAAAAAAACGCGGTGTCAATAATAACGCCCACGAAAGTTTGAACGAAATGGTCAAGAAGATTGAAATTGGTGCCACATCGTACGTTTGGGCTGCTAGTAGTGACCCGTCTTTGCCGTCCATTTGTTTTAGATTGGTCTCTGGCCTCTGCCTATATTTTCTCGGCTTTGAACGCAAGTTGATTTGACCAAAAAAAAAAAAAAACGCTAGTTGATTTTGGGAGCTGTCTATGTCTGACGGCATTTTTCTCTTCCATGAATCATGGTTTAGTGGCTTACATAGTAGTATTATGTTCTTTTTTTTTTTTGATATTATAGTAGTATTATGTTCTTTCTTTTTTTTGATATTATAGTAGTATTATGTTCTAGCAGCCAATAATTACTTGCAGTCATTGTGTTTACTTTATCATTCTCAAATCAACCTGTAGGTGTTTTTTTTTTTAATTGAAAACTTGTAGGTGTTTGATACATTAATAAAAAGGAAAGAGACATTTTTAATCAATCCAATTTAAGTCGGGTGAATTCACTTAAAAGGATAAAGTTCCTTCTGACATTTATTTTTTCTATTTGTAATATCAAGAACTTTACTAGACAGAAAATAATTTTCTTATATTACTTAAAGTTGGTGAAAGAAATATTAATTACGTAGTGAGTGCTTACTTGTAATGTAAGTATTCAAAATTCATTAATGTAAGTATTCTGAGCACCTTTGTTTTCGTATTACATTGGCAGAAAGACTAAGACTGGCATTTGTGGAGACTAATATTTTATATTATGTTATGAGATAAAGAGGTGACGTAATTGGATTTACTGGAAACTAAACACACGCCAACTACCAAGTTCATGTTTGAAATGGAAATTAGACCTAAAAGGTCTTGCTGACGCGACATAGCGTTTATTGACATACCTACTTTTTTCACTTGGATTAAATGGCTCTGTTGCTGCGCCATCCCATTGACTTGCATTGTGAGTGCACGACAAGGCAATCACCACTATACTGGCACTTTGAGATCAAATACAAAATACGAAGTAATGTATTTCTAATGTGAATTACTAAAGACGCTTCCATTTTTATTATCGCACACCCTCTTTTTGGGAGTTTGTTTTTAGACGGTATAGTTATTCAAAAATAAACTTTTGGACGATAAAATGATATATCTTCGAAAATATATTTTTGGATGGAAGGTGTGTGTTATCAAAACAGAATGTGTGTTAAGTTTTTATTTTATTTTATTATTATTCTAAACAGGACCAAAGGTTCAAAACTGCCAAAGTACAATATAATAACTCGGGGGAATGAAGCTCCAAACAGATCACCAAAAACAATATGGGATAAACTTTTCTTATTACACAAACTTTTCTTCTGTCATCCTTTTTTTATCCCTCTCTCATTTTTTTAGTTTTGGGTCAGTTCCTTTTTACCCTTTTCTTTATCAAAAGTTCTTTCTTTACCTTTTTTTTCCCTTCTTTTTGTCTTTTTTTTGTGGGTTAAAGGTATATTCATTCACTGGGCAAATGCCTCAAATACATTATACCAAGAGAAAACCCTCCACCCACTAACGGGGGATACATTACAAGTTGACACACTAGCTTACAAAGACTATCAAAAGTGACACAGTACGACAGTACAACAAATTAAACCGGCAAGACTAATTTAACCTTCTTCAACTCCACTAGCTCTGCTTCGCAACTTCTCTGAAGTGTCAGACCATGTCAATTGAAGCTCCCAAAGATGAGACATGATTACTAGTAGAGGAAGAAAACATTAAAACTAAAGTCTGTTGAACTGGTTTAGCTTCTTTTTTCAATTGATTGCAAAAGTATTTGTGACTAAACCAGTACATTAACCAGTTGACAATTAACTGAGAAAAGCCACTGGCCGAGAAAATTTCCATACAACTACTGTATCAAGCTTGAAATAGTCTTAAAAGCACAGTGTAAAACTTGTCTTCATTAGCCGAAGCAATGCCTCCAACAGATGCATCAATAGAGATCAGGGCAGCAGCTGAAGAAACTAACTAGCCTAACTAGCCCATACTAAGCATCCAACCAAACTAGTCTACAGATGAAACCAAGCACACAGATAGGAAGGAACAATATTAACAACGACAACAACAACAAACAACAACAACCAACAACTAAAGAAGACAACAAACAACAAACAACAAACTACAGTACCAGCAACAACAACAACAACAAGCTAATCTTCTCCAAACCCAAATCCCATAACTGCAGCAGCCATATCCAGTGTTAGCGCAGGGTTGGGTCAAGGCGGTGATGATGAATACGACCTCCAGCAAAATGTTCCGATGATGAGTCGAACTTTTAGGATTTGTGAAGAAGAGGATGTTCAGTTTAGATTTGGCTTTAAAGACTCACGGCAGCTAAAAAAGAAGAAGATGAAGACGGGCCACCGATTCAAATCACAAATCCTCCACTTCTTCCGTCACGATTTCCTTCACCTTCATCATCTCCTTCGCAAAAAAAAAATCTCAGACGAGGCCCGCAAAACCATGACAGCCGCCGTGAAAACCTACAAGAGAAGAAAAGCCGTTGCGTCGATGTACTGGGCGGCGCCGCCATGCCGCACCAAAATCCCTACCAGAGGGTACCCGAAGCTTTTCTTCTTTTTGTCTTAATATTTTGTCTCTACCTTGAGAGCTTTGTTGGCTGTTTAGTTGTACAGTTGGGCCTTATTGAAGTTATGAACGGATTGTTATGACCTGTAGCCCAAAAAAGTTACGGATCAATATCAATATCAATATACATGAAAAAAGAGCTACGGCTCAGCATTTAGCAACTTTGGTGGGTTGGGTACCTTATCTTTTCTTTGGCCAATATTAAATGCACCCCCACCTGTTGCGCACACCCCCCCAATTTTTGAAAAACCCAAAATACCCCTACCTAAAATAAGAAAATTGGAATCAATTCCCGAAATTCTGATTTTCGGTATTTGTTTTGCATACCGGAAATTCTAATTTCCGGAATCCATACCGTAAATTTTTCGCAGTTTTGTTACCGAAAATTATGAATTTTGGGTACGCATATTTTTTATTCGTTATTGAAAATTATGAATTTTCGGTACACGGATTTTTTATTTGTTACCGGAAATTATGAATTTCCGTTATGGTATGTGTTTTTTTATTTATTTTTTAATAAATTTTAATATAATTTAAATAAATAAATAAATTTATTTATCTATGAATCAAAATTTATAAATTTATTTATCTTTGAAATTTGAAAATTACACGTTGGCATTGTCACTAATATTATATCTATGATAATCAAATTAGAAGAAACGTTAATTAGATGAAGAAGTGGATGCTTATAGTTACAAAAAAAAAATGGACACACATGCTCCTGAGTTTTTGGATTGGGTAGGTATCAAGGATAATCTGATCTGTAAGGGAAAGATTCATAGCGGTGAAGGAAGATTTTTCTCTTGTTTGAAAAATCACCATGCATGTTGAGGTTTAACGTTTCAAATTTCGATTATCATAGATAAATAAATTTATTTAAATAAATTATATTAAAATCCATGAAATAAATTAAATAAAAAAACACATACCATACCGGAAAATACATAATTTTCGGTAACAAATAAAAAATCTACATACCAGAAATTATTTTCCGGTAACAAATAAAAAATATGCGTACCAAAAATTCATAAGTTACGGTATAAAAATTTAAAAAAATATTCATACTGGAAACCAAATTTTCGGTAACAAAACTGCGTACCGGAATTTATAATTTCCGGTAATTTTTTTTTCATACCGCAAATTGAATTTATCGGAGATATGCGGGTTTTGTAATTTTTAGAGTTATTTTAATCAAATAACATAAATGGAGGTGTGCGCAACAGGTAAAGATATGACAGTTTTCTTTTTTGACTCAGATGATCTGATTCTTAATTCTTGATAAACGACATTAATAAAAACAGGGGGCAAGAGCCAACGGCTCCGTGAACTTCTTTTTTTTGTTGTTAGGATTCCGTGAGCATCTATGATGGCGAATTTGTGAACATCTCTAACCTGAAGACTGTTCGATGGGTTTTGTTAAATAGCGTTTGATTTACATTCCGAATGTGTTTGTCTCATCTGTTTTTCTTAGAATAAAGGCTCAAATTAGTCCCTATCAATTTTCACGTGACCCGTTTTAGTTCTTGAGAAAAATAAAGTCTTTTAATAGTCCCTGAAGATTTCAAATGTGGGACACGTTAGTCTATCCATTCATTTACATCCCAAATTGTCAGTTAAAAAGGTGATGTGACCAATTAAATAATGAAGTGTATCGTTAAGTGGTGTCAACGTGTCATTTAATAACAACGTGTAAAATATTTGGGTCATTTTAGTCTCTGAGTAAAAGCGTGATAATCAGAATAAAATAAAAGGACAAATTAGTTCTTGTATCAAATTAGGCCAAAATAGTCCTTGTTGCTTTTAATCCTGTTTCTTTACCACAGTTTCATTTTCTTCCAAGAAACCTAACCTACAGAATCATTCAAGAGAATATCACAAGCACAAGCAAAAGCATAATCACAGCAAATTGGAGCAAATCTGGTCATTTTAATCTTGCTATTTCTAGGTTGTATGACAACAATCCTTCTTTGGTGAGCAGTGTAGAGCAGAAGCAGAAAATTATGCAGAATCTAAAAGTGAGCTTGCGTAGAAAATTATCAGAGACTAAATAGGTTGAGTATTATGTAGAAAATCTAAGGGTCTCAAAGCATGTACCACTAACCATGAAACACTAACTAGATAGGGACAACGTGACACGTTATTTAACACCTAGGAGCTCTAATGGAGAGAAGTTTGGAGGTTGAAGTAGACTGATACATAGAGAAGGATGAGGGACTAAAATGGGGTCTAATGAAGGAGGGACTGGAGGGACAAAAATGGACCTATTTTGTTTCATGATTTAAAGTTTTAATAGAGGGACTAAATTGGCCCCAAATCATGCTACATTTTGTTCATTTTACACAATGACATCAATTAACAGTACAACTCAGTATTTAATAGTACACATCAGCTCTTTAACTGACGTTTTTGGATAAAAAATTACATAGGGACTAATGTATCCTACGTTTAAAAATGTTAGGGATTACTGAAAGATTTTATTTTCCTCAAATACCATAACGAGTCGCATAAAATTTCTCCAGGACCTCCCTTTATTTGTTTTTCTTATTATTATTTGGTTTTTCTAGAATGATTCTCAGCGCATAGAACTTTTTTTAAATGCAAATTACGGGACTGTTAAACTTGCCTCAAGCAAACAAAAGAGGTCGTGCATTCGTGGGTGATTGGTGATTAGGGTAGTTGATTGACTAGAAAATCCAGGCTTTATGGGAAAAATGGTTGAAAGGCTAGTTTGAAAATTCGAAGGCCCTTCATTTATGCACCGATCATTTTTTTTTTTGACAGAATTTATGCACCGATCATGTTCTTATCAAAATCTAAAATGCTTAAAGATACTCCCTTAGTCCAATTTTGTTTGACGTTTAAAAAAAATTAATTGTCTTTTTATGTATCAATCAAGTATTAAATATTTTTCCTATGATACCCTTAGTTATTATTATTATGTTTTTTTTATATACAAATGTTAGTATCTTAGTTGTTAGATTAGTTTTTTTTTCCTTCGGCAGGATTTGAACCCGGTACCTTTAACTCATTCAGTCATTCATATCCTTAGTGGTGCACAGTACTCTCTCCGTCCCATAATAAGTGTCGTCCTAAGTTTTTCACACAGATTAAGGAAAAACTATAGATGAATGAAAGAGTGTAACAATTATATAAAATTATTCTTATTAACCATTGGATTAGTCATTGTCATAAATGCATGTTGAGGTGTGACGACTTAATAATAATGCACACATTATTAATTTAACAGTAAAAATGAAGAAAAATAATAATTAATACTCACTCCGGTCCATATTATAAGAAATAAAACCCTAATTCACACGGACCAAGTAATTGTATTAAAATAGGTTTTTTCTAATTAATATTTCTAAAGATTGATTTTTTTTTCTAAAACTATATCTTTTATGAAATGGTATACTCCATTCGGTTCTTTTTATAAGAAATAAAAATGTCAATTTTCTTGGTTTAATTATAAGAAACAACATTAATTTTTAATACTTGGCTGGCGAAATTTGGGGCTTCAAATAATCAAGGTTTCAAGGCTTGGTTCGTTTGTCCTCCTCAAATCTCTTCTACTCTGCTGGTTGATGCTGCTGGAGTATGGTGTATTAGGCCTTAGGTCCTTTTGTTTCTGATTTTCTTTCTGGTTTGCTATCTTTTAGTTTATGCCTGATAAAAAAATGCATTAAATATCTAATTTCTATTCATACTTTTATTTATAATGAGATTTATATTAATGAGATAATTTATTTTTTATTCAAGTGAGTTAGTTTATAAAAGGGATACTTTTGGGGGGAATTAATTCTTTAAAAGTATTAATTAAAAAAATTATTTTCAATACATTTCGTTGGTCTGTGTAAATCACAACTTTGTTTCTTATAAGGACAGGAAGGAGTATAATTAATGTATAAAAAATAGGTGCACATTGTTAATATGAAGTTTCACTTTAATTGAGTGTAAAAATGAAAATTAGCAATTAATGCATTAGAAAATTGATGTTTCGTTCTTATAATTAAGACTTAAAAAATGACCCTTTTATTTTTTATAATATTATAGACTAGAGCGAGTATTTCATTGAAAAAATAAAATAAAATGACACTCATTTTAAAACTTAATTCTTTTTTTAATAGGAGACTTATTACGGGAGAAAGGGAGTATTATTTTTTAGTATCAACATGAGAGATTCTTATAGGTATTAGGGAGTGGCTTTTTGCCACATGGGTCAAATAAGTTGCGAAGGTTGATATACGAGAGGTTATCTTTTAAAAAAACAATTCTGATTATTTTACATTCTATAGTTTTTATATTTATCGTTCTTTGTTGTCCAAAAAACATTTATCGTATTTTTCTATCTCTCTTTTCAACTTATTCTATAGTTTTTATATTTATTGTATTTTTTCTATCTCTCTTTTCAATTTATATTGCATTAACGTATTCATATCAAGTAGTGTGAAATAATTTTTTGATTAAGGAAGTGCTACTTCCGTAACATTTTATTTTATTTATTTATTTTATTTTATTTTATTTTATTATTTTATACTAATAAAAAGAAGATCGCATTGGTGTAAAAGAAGGGTAAGAGTGGTTACATTAGTTGGAGACACCTGGGGCTCTCAAAACGAAACAGGTGTTCTCTCTAGGTTTTCAGTGGCTGTCTGTTAAAGGGAAGCCCAAATGCCCATTCCACCCCTCAAATTTGATGGTTGTTCCTTAAAGAGCACACACTCTTCCTTCCTCATTGCGAGGGACGCATTACACTCTTCCCTTCCTTTTATGGTCCCAGTCCCATTCCTATTACATGAAGTCCGTAAGCATGCACCAGCACATTGCACCAAAATATATTATTTTTAAGATTTTTCATTAATTGTTTAATGTAAGCTTTTCTAAACTACTCCTTCCATTCCCTTTTACTTAAATATTTTTAAAAAAAAATTATTCTTTTTTATTTATCATTTTGATAGTTTAAGGTTACATTAATTACTTGTTTCTCAATTGTACTCTTAATTACTTGTTTCTCAATTGTACCCTTAATTATTTATTGTAGAAAGAAATAAATGTGATGAATAATAAACAATCAATGATATCATAAGAAAAAGACTAATAATTTTATCAAAGATAACAAAATTTATTGGTTTCTTGGTTTGTGTAAAACAACTTTAAAAGACAAGTAAAAATGAATAAAAATAGTACTATTTTAATATAAACTAGTCTAAATTTGTTTTAAATTGGTTTTAATGATACGAATAAGGCCATGTAGTTCTTAAATAAGTTTGAATATATTCATCTTTGGTATATGCCCCAAAGAGTCCACCAACAGGAAGGACTCCAACCCAGGAGGGGAAGATTGCCAGATCCTATGCTTGAGCTCCCTCTTTCGCCAAATAGTCAACACGTGCACAATTTTTTTTTTTACAATAACACGTGCACAATTTTGACATCCCAATCTCTCAATCGCGGAATGCAATCCATCAATACTTTCATAGATTTTAGATGTTATCTTTTGAGAGTTTATATAAAAATATTAAAATTGTTAAAAACTCTTAATTCTAAAAATAACAATTATATTTAAATAAATTATTCTCCCCCTTTACTAATATTATTTTCAGCCTTCTTAGTGAAATTAGTAATAAAAATTTGAAAATAATTAGTGCCATGATTTTAAAATAAGAAATAAGTGTAAAACAAACAAATTGTCAAAAAAAAGTGTAAAACAAACAAAAACTTCCGAAGCGATAATTATTTTGAAACAAAGAAAGTAATTTCATTTAGTAATCACTAATCATCATTGATCATTCCAAAGCAATTTCACTGGAACATTGAAAAAAGATTTGTGAGCAACAGTAACAAAAAAACATTAAATAATTTTTAGAGTTAATCCTCAATTTGGTCTCTGAAAAATCACTTTCTCTCTTATTTGGTCTCTAAAGTATGTAAAAATATTAAATAGTCCCTAATATTTTCTCTCATCTATCAAGTTAGTCCCTCGGTTAATGTGAGTCATTTGTTTGAAACTTATTTTAGATAAATTATCCTACTATTCATTTTGTTTTAATTGTTTACCTATGACAATAAAAATAAAATAAAATACTAAAAGTTATGACATGCCAACTTTTTTTTTTTATAGAATATGATATGTCAATTTTAGTTACAAGAACATCCTTAACTCTGTGTAAAAAAATTAAAATTCAAAACTTCGATATTTTGCATTTGTTATGTGCATATATCATTTTTTAGCAGTTATTCCCAATCTGAAGGCCCAAGCATCCCTTCAGGATATTAAGTAAGTGATTTTGTAGGACCTTAAATGGTAACAGAGACAAGTAGAACGGGGAAGTGTCATAATGGACCCACGCACAAGAGTTCAAACCAACCTCATTATATTATCCATGTCTTTGGAATGGAAATTCCATACCAAGTTGGGGTGTGGGGCCATTTCATCCCCTTTATAAAAGCCTATTATTTGTCCTAGGGCGGCATTATTAGGGCGAATATTCAATTTTAGTAGGCTTTAGTAGCCTCACCACATCAAATTCAAAATTCTCCTCATTTGGCTTAGCTTCGGTTTAAGCATAAGATCACCACTATGATTTAAATCTTGACTACAACCCTTCAATGATGCATCTTAACATGCCTATGGCAAAGCCACACATTTATTCTTTTTATGTTTTGTCACTTATATATTATTTCGCTTGTGGTATGCCTGTAATCTTTATGAAATTCACACAACCATAGAGTGTCTTTAGGCCCCTTTCGTCTTATTGGCGGGACTCCAGCACATAATGAAATTCGGTATGTAACACTTCTTGATAAACCCTACTAGGAGGTGCAATTAGGGGTGCATACTGGTCATATCGACCTAGGGAAACTTTTGTAGGTGCTTCCATCTCCGGTTGTTGATATTTTTTATGTGTCTAGTACAACTTTCGAGTATGAGGTCGTGAGGTTGTGCCTTGTGTTTCATGGATGATTAAGTGAGTCGCGTCTTCTAAATTAACATATTATGCAATGCACTCCCTGAACTCTTTCGTACTTTGAAGTGGAATTTTTGCCAAAGAATTTTTAATGCTCCATACTTTAATTCATATATGATCAAATGTAACCTCAGTTCCTCAGGCACAAGTGTTGCCGCTCGGTAGAATCTCGTTAGGAAGTCCCTCGACCTCTCTCATTCTCTCTGTTTAACCAATGCCAACGTGTGGGACGTTTTGGGTAGTTGTTTGCTTGTAATGAAAAACTGAATGAACTGGCATGCCAGCTCGTCCCATCCAGTGATAGAATGGTGCCAACATCTCAAACCACATCAACGCTCCCTTATTTAGGGTCAACGAGAGTACCCCATATAGAAACATGTCTGAACGTCTCGTAACCGCCAGGGTATTGCAGAACGCATTCAAGTGTTGTTGTAGGTCTATATCTCCGAAATAGGTCGTTGTCTCGACCAGCCGCTTGAGTATAGACTATGAGATGTGCTCAGTCATCAACACAGCAGCGAACATATGTCTATGACGAGTAATTATTTTTCTATCTCGAGGATTATGGTAATGCCTCTTGCGTCTTGGCTTGGGTACGTATGACTGCGAAATTTACGGCAGATGGGGGACCGGACATGGCATTAGGATGTATGTATGAAGTAGGAACACATCATTACGAACCAGTGCAGGATATGTCCCTTCTGGTGGTAGTCGTGTTCCTGCTAGCAAATGTGGCGTTAGCTTATCGAGTCATGACACCATCGGTGGGGTTGTGGCAATGTTTTAAAAACCAGACCGGTCGTTGAACCGGTGAAACTGCCGGGTCATGGTTCAATTGGTTCAGCCGGTTGAACCGTCGGTCGAACCGGATGATAAATAAATAATTAAATAAATAAAAAAGTACCAATTTTGAGGAAAAAGTAAATAAAAATAATAAAAAAACAAGCTAAACCGGTCCAACCCGGTCCGACCGCGGTCCAACCCGGTTCGATCCGGTTCTGGGCGGTCCAACTAGACTGCGGTCCAACTACAGTTGAACCGACCGCTGTGTGTGCCGGTCGACGGTCGGACCGGTCGGACCGTCCGGTCCGGTCCGGTTTTTCAAACACTGGGTTGTGGGCAATGGTTGTATATAAGTGAGTTATAGTGGGGACGACTATAACTCACAGCCAGTATGCCCAAAGAGTGAACCTCTCGAGCATCTATTAACTTGGTGTATGGTCCTAATCCCAGTTATCACTATTCTGCTCTCCTAAAACTTTCCTCCACCTTTTCCACCATATGTGGACAATGGGGCCTTCCTCCTTGAACAAGCGAGTCATTTTTTATTTGGTGAACGCCTTCACAGTACTTTCCTTCTTTTGAGTGTAGCGAAAAGTGTTGAGATTTTCCTGGTGGCTCTCCCATATAGTAGTGTGTTGCTGTCGATGGTGGGCATTCTTGCACTACTGGGGAGCTCTCAGTGGTTTCTTCATGGAGGGTCTGGACATGTCCTTCAGGGGTGTCCCCTGGGTGGTCGCTTCGTGCTGGCTGACCATGTTGTTATGAACGTGTCTTCACCATTGTGTCATTCTTCAACTTGTGTTGATAAAGATAATAGGAAAAAATTTATTGTCCCCACAGATGACATCAATTCTTTGTCCTGTTTCTCCAGTAGGCATAAGGTTGGATTGAGTTTTCGTCTGTGTGATCCATGAATAATTTCGTCCTGTCTGACCTAGTTGAAAGCAATAGAAATGGGTACTTGCAAAGGCACTATGACACTCAAGTCAGTATGTGTATTAGTCTTAAGCTAGTAGAGTGAACAAAAAGGCATACATTTGCACGAAGATGCAATTTTCTTTACATATAGTTGACCTAGGTGGATTGTTATATTTGTCTTTATTTGCCTAGGTCAAACCTCGGCCCTGAACCATATTGTATGGCAAATCTCTTGTGACACAGTTACACTATGATCCGAACTATTTCTCCATGCAATGGAGCTACACTAGCTTGGAAAAATAATATGGCTCATGTATCCGCTTGGTCTCTCTGCAATTAAACTAGCGTGTTTGACTCGTGTCTTGCACGCGTTATATGCTAATTTTTTAGCACGACATAACAAATTTGATATTATGTGACTGTTTTAAGTGAATAGTATGTGCATATTATTTCACACTTAATTTTAGTATTATTATATTGTATGTTAAATAATTTATAATGTATGTGTGTTTGTGGGATCTACTGTTGCGACGCATGAGTATACATATATGGATATGGATTCCCTACAGTCAGGGAATGACGCAGTCATACAATCAACGCGTTGGCAGCTGTCTAATCAGGATTAAATTATCCAGATTTTAAGCTCAATAAATATACATCTTTATATATAAATCTTCCGATCAAAATCAATGGTCCATGTTGTGACGTCTCGTTTTTCCATGACCTCGATTAATAATTCAAGTTGATTAGGTTAGAGATTAAATGAGTATTAGAACTTTAAGTAAAATGGGTCAAGGTGGAGTTTAAAAGTGTAATTTGGGCCCAGAAACATAGGTGGGGCCCACAAAGAAACCCTAAAAGGACAAGAATGACCCTGGAAAGATGTGGAACACCCTAGAAAACCCTAGAAACAAGATATTTTCGTTTTGGTCGCATCGCGACGTGATGGTGTGGCTTGCGACGCGATGGGACTCATAATCGCACCATTGGATTTGCGCCACGTGTGCATCTGGAAGGCTCCAGAAGGTTCCATCTCGACGCAATGGTACCCATATCGCAACACGACATGAGCGAAGATCACCTATAAATACCCCTTCCACCCTTCATTTTTCCTCACACCAAATCTTTTTCTCCTTCTCTCTTTACAAACTTTCTTTCTCTAGAATTCCTCTAATGAGTAAGTATGCTATGCACTTGCCTTGAGTGAGGATCCTGTGCATCAGAAAAACTCTTAGTTGGAAATCTCCAAGTCTGAGAAAAAGGTAAGGCTCAGAGGGGTAGCCAAGGCAGGAGTGCGGATAGCAGTCGAGAGTCAAGGCTTTCTAATAGGAGCTTAGCCAGGAGTGCCAGGTGAGGGGGAAGATACCTCAATTACTAGGGAAAGCATGTAGTAGATTAGTACTTTTAGCATGCATAGGGGACCTCAAACCCTACTAGGGGTTGATATCAGCAACACCTTGGGAGAGGAGTTGCGGTATACAGTGGCTAAGGACAGTCACCGTAGACCTATCAACCAATGTAGGTTTTACTTGGTGTGATTTGTGTGCTTGTTTGACTTATGTGTCTGCTTGATTGATAACATGATTAGTTGACAGTCGCCTTTGCGATGTTAGGAATAGTCTATACGCTGATTACATGTGACTTTTGATATTCAGATTAATGTGCTGACATCTATAACGTGCTGATTGAATAAATATGATACCTGTGAGTGTGATGATTGGTGTATGGTCTTAGTGTCAAGGGTGACGCCCTCTTGTTAGAGGATTGTGAATCCCTATACGGTAATAGCGAGTAATACTGTTGATACTCTGTTTGTCAGTATTGATAGTCGGGTCGGGATACCCGAGGTTGGAGTACCTGAGGACTGGTGATCGGACCAAAGGTACGGGGTGGTTTGGAACAGGTCGTTGACCTTGGGGATAGACAGAGTGAGGCTCGGTCATCTCGACAAGGCTTCAGGACTCCACGTCCGACGAGGGGGGTAATCCTGGCCATTCCTTGTATTGAGAATATATCGCCCTTATGCACGGGGACGGTACCATACTCTGGTGATTAGAGATGGTAGCGTATCAGGATATGTCTCCGGGACAACCAACTTATGTGTCATTCCTATGTGCCCTGAGACTGGTGATCGGTCTAGGGTGTGAAGGGCCGGTGATAAGCACGCAATGTCAGTGGTCTGTGTCCGTATGTAGTATCAGTATTTACCAGTTATGTCGATGATTGATATCTTTATTGATAGTTATGCTATGCATGGTGACAGTTACTCTGCTATTCTGTTTTCCTATTTATTGGAGATTGATGGATTTCTTACGCCTTTCGTTTCTTGTGTATTTCTATATTATGTTATGATAATATAGCAGACGGATAGGAGCAACTTGTGCTTAGAGCTTATTCTTGGGGAGCGGGACCTAGTAGAGGTGACCGCAATGATAAAGTTGCCTAGAGGCAGTGTTTAGATTCTTGGAATACAGTATTATCACAGCCAGTGTGTCTTTTTGTCACCCCTTTGTGAATACATGTCTTGATAGGATTGTTTTGATGATTGACAAAAAAGAGCTATGCAAATAGTCAACTGTGCAAAAAGCGGAAAAGTTTACCAAGACACACACCAAGGATTGGAGGACTTCAACTCTTTAGGTTTTGGGTATTTACTTATTTCTTAGGACCATTTGTAAATAGTAGTAAAAAGCTCTCAATTAAAATAAAATCACACACTCACAATATTTTATCTAAAATTAACTCGATTGGAATGATAGAATGCAAATTTTTCTTGAGGGTGTTGACCTCGATATTTGGGATGTTGCGGAAAACAGTCCATTTGTCTCGACTCACTCAATTAATGATAGAGTGGTGGACAAACCAAGATCTCTTTGGACCGAAGATAAAAAGAGAAAGGTCCAACACAATTTGAAAGCTAGGAACATCATCCCTTCAACTTTAAGCTACGATGAGTTCTACAGAGTATCAAATTGCAAGACCGCCAAACAAATGTGGGACTCCTTTCAATTGACATATGAATGTACTATTGAGGTCAACAGGGCTCGAATGAACACATTAATCCATGAATATGAGTTATTTAGGATGAAACCGGGTCAAAACATACAAGATATGCAAAAACGGTTCATCCATATAATAAATTATCTCAGAGCTCTTGGGAAGGTTTTAACAATGAAGATTTAGTTAATAAAGTTCCTATATGTTAAAATAAAAACTGGCAACCCAAGGTTATCGCTATATCTGAATCTAGAGATTTATCTACTATGTCTTTGGCAACCTTGTTTGGTAAATTTTAGGAACATAAACTTGAACTAAATCGACTCACTGAGAGTGAGGAAAGAGAAAAGAAAAAGAAAAGAATTGCTCTTAAAGCAAGAGTCAATGAAAAAGTAGACTCTGACGACTATGATAGTCTTTATTGAAAAATCATGCTTATATCTCATTGCTATATCAATATTATACTTTACTAAATTCCCTCCCTAAGATGTTTGTCATCATAAAAAAAGGGGAATTTGTGAATACATGCCTTGACAGGATTGTTTTAATGATTGACAAAAAGGAGTTATGCAAATAGTCAACTGTGCAAAAAGCGAAAAAGTATACCAAGACACACACCAAGGATTAGAGGACTTCAACTCTTTAGGTTTTGGGTATTTACTTATTTCTTAGGACTATTTGTAAGTAGTAGTAAAAAGCTCTCAATTAAAATAAAATCACACACTCACAATATTTTCTAAAATTAACTTCATGACATTTTTTCTAAATTATTTCAGTCACTAAATATTTTAAAAAATGTTTTGAACAGTGTCAAAAAATACGTATCATTTATCTTGGAAAAATATTTTATTTTTGACACTTATTTTAAATAAGAAACAGAATGTTCATAATCGATTATGACATTCACCATAATCGTTTATGGTTCTGGCCCGTTCTCTGTGTTACTCAAATCGTGCATAATAGTTTATGACAATTTTATAATCGTTTATATGATTTTAATATAATCATTTATTCCATCTTATAAGTTCTCCGCATTTTAAATTGAATAAACGATTATGAAAGTTGCAATAATCCATTACACAAAGTTCATAAACGTTTATGCATGCCTTTTCTAACACTCTGTGCCTCAATCTTTTCAATATATAAACAATTATATCATTTTTTGATAAACGATTATACCAAAGATCAAATCTTCCGTAACAGGCACAACGGTCAAAACATTTTTAATGATGCACGCTCCTTTCCTTTGCTTATATAAAGACCAGCATCGTGTGGTTCTAACAACAAGACTCTTATTTATTTTTTTGTGCTGAAATTCTGTCAAAATATTTTTATCATTCACACTTATTTGAGCACACTATTTTCTTTGAGAGCTTTTTATACTACATAGTTTAATTGTATTTTTTCTGAGCTTCAAGTTGTATATATCTGCACTTTTGAGTGTATCTTCTTTATACTATTTTATTTGTAAAATTATTTTTTGGATAGGAATCCCAAATGGTTCATAGAGAGGTGATATCTCTTGAACTAGTTGCTCTGATTTAGAGCTGTAAATATGTGGTTCATAGAGAGGTGATATCTCTTAAACTAGTTACTCTGATTTAGAGTTGTAAAGGTTTCTAACCGAACCTGATTTAAAAGCTAGTGTTTTAGTGGAAATCCCTTAATGTTTTGCTCTGGGAACAGGACATAGGCCACAAGGGTGTTTGGTGGCCGGACTTGTATAAATTATTGTGTGCTTCTCTTTGCTCTTTATCTCATTTATTTTTCAGCAATTTATATTTCAGCAATTTATTTTATTGCTCTTTATTTCTGTCATTTAAATTCAACAACTTATTTTACGCTATTTATTTTATTGTCATTTAAATTCTGTAATTTTATTCCAAGTAATTTATCTTTTCGCAGTTAAATTCTTACAAGTTATATTCTAGCACCTTATTTGCAAAAGTTTTTCAAAAGTACTATTCACACACAATTCACCCCCTCTTGTGTTTGGAGTCACTTGGCAACACCATTGTGAGTGTGGTGTACATATCTATATGTGTGTATGTGTCATGCTTTGCGTACTCTGATAATATGTGTTGTTGCTTTATACATGTTGATCATTTGAAAATAAAATAATGCCCTATCAAGGCGGGGTGTTACATATGTCTCTGACCGCGTGAATGCGCGACTACGTATAATCCAATTCCATACAAATATGTGTTGAATTAGTAACATGTGTTTAAAATAAGTGAAACAAGGAGTTGGTGCAGCGGTTGCACCCCTAAGCTTAGTAAGCTCCTTAGACACTTGTACCGATCCCGTGAATCACCACAAAATAAGTGAAACAATATATATTAATGTTGCTCATAAACAATTGTAAGAGAACTTGAATATAGAGAATTATATAGTATTTGATTTATTTCAATAGTGCACTGTGGTAATTTTAAATTTACTAATTAATCTTATATACTTATAAAATAGAATCAAATCATTTTTATTTTTTTGGTATTGTTACAATACTAATAATGATAATAATAACATAATATTTAATTGATTTATAAAATAATATGTATATATATGTATGTATAATAGGCAAATCATACACAAACAATGGTATATGATTTGCAGATAGAAAAACTTTAAAAAATATTATACGACTGAATTTGTTTTGAGAATAGCTTTTAGCTTTCCAAATTTTTTTCTTATAAATTTTGAAAGATATTTACTTTGATTACAAAATCTTAAGGTTTAATTTTAATAAACTTGATTGTAGGAGAATAACAAACTGTGAAGATGAAAGGAGAAGAAGACTATGCTAAATTAGGAGCCGATATCTACAACGGTGATCGATATAAAGAATGTTGAAGCGACGAATGAACCCTATATCATTAACATACGAAAGAAACAAAATATGCTAAATAAATGAGGTTGCAACCACAATCTCACTTAAAATTGAAATTACTAGTTTTTTGACCCCCTGCGATGCACGAGCATAGTTGTCAAAACCGGACCGGATCAGCAGGTCCAACCGGTTGGACCGGGAACCAGACCCCTGTCCGGTCCGATTGAACCTCAAAACCGGACTGCACAAGAGAAAATGACATTAGTTTTGACGTATAAGAGATTTTTTATCTATTTTTTCACGTCGATGGATTAAATTAAATATTATAATAAAATTTAAAATTAATTTATATATTAATATTAATATGAGAGTACTTACATTACAGTATTTGTGATTATTGAATATTAAAATATTATTATAACATATTTGTTTTAGTTTAATATGTAATTTTTGCATGTTATATGTTGACTTATAACATTTTAAGCGGAGTTTAATTTTTTATGTTGTGATGTTATGAATATTATGTTATTTTTTGTTTATTAGTGCTTTATATGTTGTATTAAAAATTTTAAAAATATAATTTAATTAATTTTCGATCCGACCCAGGTTCGACCCCGGTCCGACCTTTAAACCTTAAACCAGTGCCTATACCGGTTCAGTGTCCGGTCCGGTTTTGATAACCTTGTGCACGGGGTAAGCAAAGTTTGTCATATTACTTCTGTGTTTTTTTTGTTCGAAGAATATATTTGGTAGTTTTTGTAACACAATGAGCAACCTTAATGAAAAAATTCAGATTAAAAAAATGAAAAACAAATGAAATTTCGTTTATAGCATGAAAACAATCATGTTCTTTCAAACTGAAAAAATAATGTCCGTGGTGCTTAGCACAACTGGCAAAGTATTTGCCGCTTGGACGCTTGGGCGCGGGTTCGAACCCGCTATGCCCCACTTTCAGCGCTCTTTGGAGTGCGTAGTAGGCCGCTGGGCCATAAGACCAAAAAAAAAACTGAAAAAATAATGTCATAATTTCCTTAAATGTAACTATGAACATATAAAATGATACGTTCTATTTTTGTACAAAAAAAATATATAAACAGGTAAATAATAATTATAATTTTTTTGACAAAGTTAAATAATAATTAAATAAAGATAAATATTAGGCAATATATATAATATTATAAAAAGTAACTTTATTTGGTGTGCCAAGTTAATATGCAGATTATAAAAAATTATTTGCCACGTTCGGTAAGTAGAACACCTAACCATTAAATTCAAACCTATGTGTGCCAAAAAGCAAAAAAGATAGAGTTATGCATATTTCAAAAGTTGATGAAATAATGTTAACTCAAACCATCTAGACTAAATTCTGAATACTACCAATCCGTGTTGAATTCTTGTATACTGGTTGTTTCCAAAGATTGATGATTCGAACCTTTATTTTCCATTTCGCGTTACCAGCCTTAATAGCACTGAGAGGAGTAATTGTAGATGTCATTCTCCCTACAAATGAATGTTTAGTGACTTAACAATGGTTGCTAAAATAGTATGGTCAGAAATAGTATAGTATACTTAATACATAAAGATCACAACAATTTTGAATCCACAATGGAAAGAAATTAAAATTTTGCTCCTTTAAGACAGTGACAAATGTTTCTCACAGAGGGTATCACAAAAGATATCAATAGGCTTTCTCTGCTTTAGTCACACGAACTCACGCTCTATCAAATATGTGTTTTAACTTTTATGGATTTGATTAAATAGGTAGGGCATATAAATGATAAGAATTATAGACGGATTTGAATAAATGGTAATAATTAATTTTATGTCAATAAATCTTTATAATTGATAGATATTTGATATGGTCACATTGTTAGATCAAAAAATATATATTCATCGCACTTGTGTATCACAAAAGATGTCATCCAATTAATATGGTCATTCAATTAAAAGATTTTAACCAAAAGATCCATTTATAAGTATCAGGATTTATTATTTCCTACTTTTTTGTGATATTAACTATTATCATTATTTGGCAGACAATTGGATGACCATATTTATTTATTTGACCATATCAATTTGACTATTTAATATGGGAAACAAATTGAATTCGGTGAGCTAATGTCCCTTTTAAACTAAAATTCAGCTCTCTAATAATACTTTTTTTAGGTTACAAATCCAATAATAAATTTAATGACTGACTATATGAGAAAGATATTATGCTCTTAAACTAATTATTTTTTGGTAGTTTCTCGTAAACTACATTGATCTAATTTAGAAAAAAATTGAATGATACACTTTATAAATTAGTTATTGTTATATTTATAAAAATCTTAATTGATCTGTCAATTGAATAGTTTTTCTCAAATATTTTCCTATTATATTAATTATTTGACTTATCACTTTCATTTAAATAATACCCGTAAAGTATTTATAGCCAAGATAAATAAATAAATAAATAAATAATATTTGTCAATTTAAGCTATAGCTATTTTTCACTTCTGTTTGGATAAAACATAGGTCAATTTACTTATGTTATGTTGGTCGAGTTCCCCACTAAAAGAACACCATAACTGTCAAAACTGTCTCACCAAATATATTATAAAACTGATTGGTTGCATCTTTTAAATAAAAATAATTGTCACTTTGTGTCTAAAACATGAGGAATTTGACAATTAGAACTTGACATAACTTTTTTCCCTTCGTTTCTGTTTTTTCGCTCGTCTGCAAGTTACAATTTAGGTTTCCTATCCCCTTCTTTTTGACAGGATTTTCCTATCCCTTGCTCTCGTCAATTATTCATTATAATTATTAAATGAGTTTCATTTTAATTCATTCAATCAAATTTCCTATCGCCTTGACAGAGGTTTCCTATTCCCTGTTCACATAATTAATTCATTCAAATTATTAAAATAAATCTATTTAATTTCATACCTATTTCCTATTCTCTGCTCACGTGAACAATTTCTTATCCCCATTTTTTTGATAATATGTATTTCATTTTAAAGCAAACCTATTTAATATCAAAATAAATCTTTTATTTATTAAATTTCTTATTTCCTATTCCCGGCTCACGTAAACAATTTCCCATCCCCTTTTTTGATAATATCTATTTCATTTTAAATCAATCCTATTTAATATCAAAATAAATATTTCAATTATTAAATGCTAAATTGTTGTTATTAAGATGTTATTTTAGTGATTTTAGCTAATTGATCTCTAATGAATGTTTCATGGCACTATTACTTTTAATATTATAAAGATAAAGATAAAGATTTTTTATCCCCTTGATAGATGTTTTATATTCCCTGATCACGTAATTAATTCATTCAAATTATTAAAATAATTCTATTTAATTTCAAACCTATTTCCTATTTTATATTCCCTGCTCACTTAAACAATTTCATGTCTCTTTTATGATAATATCTCTTTTATTTTAAAACAAACCTATTTAATATCAAAATAAATCATTCATTTATTAAAGCTAAATTGTAGTTATTAAGAGGTTATTTTAGTGATTTTTCCTAATTTCCCTCTAATTAATACTTCAAGACACTGTTACTTTTAATATTATAAAGATTTCAAATTTGAATTAAAACTTTTACACACACATATTTAATATTTCTTATAAATTTTTAGAATCAATCGCAATCAATTTGGCTTAAAATTTGAAATCTTGCAAGTGCATTATATACATGCCATAGCCTTTTATGTTCACCTGGAGTGTTTGACTCGTATTATGCACATCATTTCAATGACGTCATCGTATTTATTAACTTTTTTAAAAAAAAATTACAACTATAAAAGAATTAGAAAAGTTTATAATAAAGATAAATTTATTTTAAAAAATATTCAAATAAAGTTTAATCTCTATTATAATAAGTTAGACATTAATATATTTTCGTGTAAAATAGTTTTCCCTGTGTGGTATACTTTACTCAGTAATTTGAATTTTTAATATTTTTATATGTAATTTGATATACTTTTATGTAATCATTCATGTCTTCTTTCTAGTATTTTCTTTTCTATTAGGCTATCATATTTTTGTTTATATTTATCTCCATGAGTTTAATATTAATAAGTTTTGTATAAATTTCTCATTTATGTGTTAGACAAAGTATTTACCACTAAGTTTTAATATTTTTTTCTTGTGATTTTTCATTTAACTCCGTAGAGTGTAGACATGTACTACACTTAATGTTCATTTAAAAAAAATATGAGTAAAGAAAGATTATGAGGATTTCGTAAAGAATATAGATAAAATCTATACAAAGGATTTTGATAAATTTCTTTTCTGAAAATTATAAAAAGGGTCTCAGTTTTTCACAAAATTACGTAAAAAATTCTGTTTTGAGATGAAAATGACGATATAAACTTAAATTTAAATATAATTATAAAAACTATGATTCAATAAACTACATTAAAAAAATAAATTACAATAATACACAAAACAAACAAATTGTCTAAGAAGAATCAAAATAATCTAAATTATTATTCGAAAATGACAAATGCATGTTTTGACCTAAAACTTGGTGAGAAAGTATAAATCTTTCAAAGTAGAATATGCCATGAGATACAAATCTTTCAATGTACTGATGATTTTCAATATATAGTTTCTATCTTCTTGAGATATGTTGAAAATAAAGTATGATCGTGAATTTATTGCATTAGATCGTATAATTAGGAATAGAATATCCTGTATGACTTTAAGTCTATATAAAGTGACTCCTTTGTGTAGTTGAGACATACAGTTTCACAATCATATGTCTCTCACTTTTCTCTCTTTCAACATGGTATCTAGAGCCTAGAAAGAGACAACCCTACGAACTGTGACTACTCGGTGGACCCACTGTCATCTGATGAGATTTTTTTTTTAGGAAAATCGTGTTTCAATCTCTGGTTTGCCTTTCCCAGGTGTCGTGAAACCTTTCCGACATTGTTTTGGTCAATTTTCGGTCCTTCCCGCCGATGTCGCTGTCAACCGCCACCTACTCCGGTAACCTTTCCAGCAGTCGAGCCCACCACCAGGACCGCCATCTCAAGACCGGCCCAACCCCCAAAACTCACCGCGGGCAGACTCCTCATGCGCCGGAACTACACCGGGCGATTTTTTTTCAAATTTCAAGCCGCAGCCGCCGCGCGTGGTGGCTCGTCCGGTCACTTTTCCGGCCAGTTCTTCCACATGTCAACTCACCTTCCTCTCCCGGTTCCAGATCTATCCTTAGTTTTCGGTTTCGGGCCACGGATACTTGCGTTCTCATGAATGCATTGTTACCTTTACTAAAGACAAAATTATCTTGTAGGACAAGAGTTCGGGACGGACAATTGGCGTCGAATGTGAGTCCCATGGCCTTTACTATCTCTCCAACCCGCCTTGGGTGTGCTCTACCACAGATTCCCCTCTTACCATACATGCTTAGTTGGGTCATCCTGGTCTTTCAAAGCTTCAAAGGTTCGTACCCAGCCTTTCTAAGCTATCTAATTTACATTGTGAGTTATGTCAACTAGGGCAACACACTCGTAGTCAGTTCCCTAATCGAGTCAAAAAACGAACTCTGTCCCCTTTCGCTTTAGTTCACTCCGATGTTTGGGGTCCTTCTCGTACCACTTCTACTTTTGGGTCAAGATATTTTGTTACCTTTATTGATGATTTATGAAAAACAGGTCTGAATTGTTTTCCATTTTTAAAAAATTCTACCAGGAGATAAAAACTCATTTGATGTGCGTTGTGATAATGCCCGGGAATATTTGTCCCATCAGTTTCAAAATTTTATGGCTTTTAATGGCATTATTCACCACACTTCTTGTGCCCATACACCTCAACAGAATGGGGTTGTCGAACGCAAGAATCGGCACCTCATTGGAATCACTCGGACCCTTCTTCTTCATGGTAATGTCCCATATCGTTTTTGGGGGATGTTGTTTTAACAGCGTGCTATCTTATAAAACCCATGCCCTCTTCTGTCCTTGATGACCAAGTACCCCACTCGGTCTTCTTTTCCCATACCCCTCTTCACTCACCTCCACCACGTGTCTTCAGGTCCACATGTTTTGTCCACAATCTCTCTCCTGGTATTGACAAACTCTCAGCTCGTTCACTCAAGTGTGTCTTTCTTGGTTATCATCGGTCCCAAAAAGGATATCATTGTTTTTGCCTACTCTTCAACGTTATCTTATATCGGCCGACGTTACCTTTTTCGAGTCAGTCCCTTACTTTGAGTCGACCCATTTGCCTCCTGAGCCACCTTCTGTAGTCATTCCTATACCTCTTGCGATTGTTCCACACGATTTTGTCACACCAGAGACCCCACTTGTGGACCCACTAGTTGTGTGACCACTACAGACATATCACAGTCGCAAGCCACAATCTGCGGTGCATATCCTGGACCGACGCGGATGTCACCGGGTCTAATAACCAATGGACTGACGTGACTATCGCCGGGTCTAATAACCAGTGGACCAACAAGCATCAAGAAAATAAATTTATTTTCTTGGGAATAATCCATTTCACTTATCTTAAACTACTCTTAATGCTCATTCTAAATCATTGAAAATCCAGAAAGGAATAAATTTCTACAAAGGAGCCAATTGTTCGCAGAATTTGGTGATTCCATTAACCGATCACATATTAGGTCTCACTCCAAACAAGGTTCTTATTTGGTCAAGACAAAGTTTGTAATTGGTCAAGCAAAGTCACTTCAGGTACTGGTCAATTGAATCGAGTGCAAACATTAATAACTTTAGATTCCCACTGATATAGCTTTTGCTTAGAACTCTTATAGTTCAAAGACTATAGTCTAATCCTCTTTCTTAGGCTAGTTATTCCACTAAGGTTACTATACCTAAAAGACTTAGGGTTCTTTCTGCCTCACTAGGTCTTGATCACTATCTAGTTTCCCTACTGCAACTTAGACATTAGAGAGGGTGTCTGGTCTTCATTTTATTTCTTATTCTTACCACCAACTACGTAGAACACTGTGGCTCACTTAGGGATTATCATAGGATTTTAATCAATCTAGGATCCATTTATAATTGGTTAGGCTAAACAAACTCGATGAATTAGCAAGTGTTGGAAACCTAAATGATTATAAATGTCCCTTCTAATTGATTTAAAACCATACAACTAAGGACCCTTACTTATCAATCCTAATTGTCATTGAACTAAGTAGTCACAACAAATCACATAATCGTATATTCTAGGGCAACCACATAACAAAATTGATTAGGATCATAAAGTCTAGGCAATCATGGAAATGTCCAAATTCATCATTTGTGGGTATGGCACTGACCATTTTGTTGGAACCTAAACGATTGAGAAGTTTAGACCCTCTTCAATTTTGATGATCACAAAGTACTTGCAAGTGAACAAATTATCTTCTAATAAGTCTTGAAGTGTGTAGATATTAAAATTGTTTACGCTTTATAAGTCACTCAAGCAATAAAGAGAAATTCACCAGAAATTGAATACATTCCATGTGTGTTAGCATCTTGTTCACTCCAGCGTCTTGTGTATAGCAAGCATCCGATAGTGTTATTCTTTCACACGTGGATTACTCAATTGCTGCGAGCGTCCGTCCATTATTCTGAGCGAAGTCTGATCTATTAATGAAGGACGTGATGATCACGTTTATGCTCTCCTACCTCAGCTATTTGGAATAGAATTCGAATTTGATTTTATGCGCTCATTTTGATGTACGAGGTATCAAAGGTGACACCTTTAGTATAAGACAAAATTCGTACTAGGCAACTGTGAAAACAGATATTACCAAAATGGTAATGTGTACTATTCTGATATTCTCTGGAAAGGAAGAAAAGGACAGCATTTCAAATTACCTCACTCAATGATATGGAGCTGAAATTTATTGCAATGGTAATACCCCTCAGAGACTCCTATAAATATCCCAATGTATTCATTAAAGAAGGTTGCCAAAAACTGCTAGAAAATACATTCTGAAAGAACTATTACTCAAGTGAGCAATCAAGTTTCGTGCCAAGTTTCTGGACACCAAGAACTGAACCTCGTCGTCTGATATTCTTTCTTTTAGAAAGTTATTTGTTTTTGTGCTCAATCTTTTCATCCTCTCTGTGAGAGTTATTTGATTGTATTCAAAAGAATGAAAAAGTTGTTCTGCCTAGTTAAGACTTTGTTTCTCAAAGGCTCGAACGTACTAAGTCATTTTGAGAAGTTAAGAGTATTGTCAAGTTTGTGACAGTAGAATACTCTTAAGGAATTTGTAATCAGTTGATTATAGTGGAAATCCTTCAGGAACGAAGGGACTAGACGTAGCTACCAGGTTGGTGGTAAACTAATATAAATCTCTGTGTCTTTTGCTTTACTGCTTTACATTTATTCTTATCTTGCAAAGAAAAACAAGTTTTCTTAAAACTTCAATTCCAGCGTCTGGTCATTCTCCAGCATCCGATAACTTATAGATTTAAAATCAAGAGTTCAAAAGCGTTTTTAACTTAAAGTTTGCGAAAAGTTTTGAACACAATTCAACCCTCTTCTTGTGTTCACGTTCAGTTGGTACCAGAGCTCGGCCTCTTAGTTGAGCACTTAACAGTGTTAAGAGAAAAGATCCTATACTGTGAACATGTCTGCAGAAGGTGGTCACATGAACCGTCCTCCTCTATCTACTGGAGAAAAATTTGACTACTGAAAAGATAAGATAAAAGCTTTCTTTGAGACATAACAATTTGTTTTGTCTTATGAGGGCTCTGCCCAAGTAAGAGAGACTAAAGCTAGCATGTTGGTTCGCTAATATGAGCTGTTCAAAATGGAAGATGGTGAAAACATTGAATCTATGTTTAGAAGGTTCCAAACACTTATTCATGGGTTACAGACCCTTGGAAAAAGTTATACCACACCTGACCATGTGAGAAAGATCCTGAGAAGTTTGACCGAGCAGTAGAGACCCAAAGTCACTGCTATTCAAGAAGCAAAAGATTTAAATGTCTTAAGACTTGAAGATCTCTTGAGTTCTTTGAAAGCTCATTAAATTGAACTGAATGAAGAAGAACCTGTGAAGAAAAGCAAGTCTATTGCTTTGAAAGTCAACAAACATAAAGCCAATACTTCTAAAGCCCTTAAGGCTGAAGACGAATCAGAAGATGAAGCTTCAAAAGGAGACGTTGATGGGTCAGATGATGAGCTCGTACTTATATCCAGGAAGATCCAAAGAATGTGGAAGAAAAGAAACTTCAAGAATAAATTCCACAAGAAAGATGTCGATGACAAGAAGGAAAACAAAGACAAAAAACCAAGTTGTTTGCTATGAATGTAAAAAGCCTGGACACTTCAAATCTGAATGTCCTAATCTTAAGAAGAAGCCCACAAGAAGTTCCTTTAAGGGAAAAAAAAGAGTCTCATGGCCACATGGGAAGATCTGGATTTATCCTCCTCTGAGGGAGATAATGAAGAAGAAGCCAATATTGCCCTCATAGCAAACACTGACTTAGACTCTGAAGAAGAAGTTGAAGAGGTAATAATATATGGTTCTTATTCTGAACTTCAACTTGCATTTGATGATCTTCTTAAGAACTCTGTCACTCTCTCCACTGAGTACAAAGCTTTGAAAAAGAAATTTTCAAAATTTTCACAGGAATTTCAAGTTTTGAAAAATGAAAACTCAAAGCTCAGTGAAGAGAACCAGAAGCTGAAAACTGAAAATCAGCATCTGATGGATAGTCAGTGTCTGGTGACATGTCAGCAACCAGAAGCTGAGAGCTCTGAAACTGAAAGCTCTAAAGCTAAAGGCAATCCTAAGTGTAAATCAAATGATTATGAATATGCCTTTCAAAAGTTTCTTGCAGAGAGTGTAACTCAAAGCAAGAAAGCTTCAATGATCTGGGGTGTCAGTAAAACGACAACTCAAGGTCTTGGCTACATATCAGATGAACCCTCTTTAGAAAATAAAAATTCTGCATCTGATAAATCCAATGATCATAGTGAATGCTTGCATTGTACTTACTGCAACAAATCTAGTCATTTGAAAAGTGCATGTACTACTTTTAAGACTAAGAAGGACAAGTATCCTTCAAGAACTAACAAGAAAAGACCCAAAAAGATATGGGTACCTAAAGATAAAATAGTCTAGGTTACAGACATGCTTAGCAACAAAGTCAACACACCTATCTTGGTACTTAGATAGTGGATGGTCGCGTCACATGATGGGAGAAAAGCATATGTTCCAAGAGCTAAGGCCTAGAGAAGAAGGATTTGTTGGTTTTGGAGGAAACTAGAAAGGTAAAATAGTTAAAATTGGTCGCATTGGTAAATGCTCTCTTCCCTCTATTGATAATGTACTTTATGTTGAAGGACTAAAGCATAATTTATTGAGCAAAAGTCAATTATGTGACAATGGTTATGAGATCATTTTTACAGAAACTGGATGTTCAGTAAAAAGCAAGAAAGATGGTTCTATTTTCTTTACAACAAAGAAGAAACAAAATATTTATAAAATTGATCTTTTTGAACTTGCAAAACAAGATGTCAAGTGTCTCATATCTGTTGAAGATGAACAATGGATTTGACATAAAGGATTGGGTCATGCCAGTTTGAGATTAATCTCAAAACTAAACAAGCAAAGTCTTGTTAGAGGCTTACCAAATCTTAAATTCTAATCTGATGCTCTATGTGAGGCATGTCAAAGAGGAAAACAAGTTAAAACTTTTTTGTTTCAACCTCTAGACCACTTGAGCTTTTACATCTTGATCTTTTTGGTCAAACAAGGACAACCTCTTTAACTGGATAGAAATATGGGTTAGTCGTTGTTGATGATTTTACTAGATGGACATGGGTTAGATTCCTTGCCCACAACGATGAGTCATTCAAGGTATTTACTGTTTTCTGCAAATCAATTCAAAATGAAAAAAGGAATTTGTATTTCTTCAATTAGAAGTGATCATGGGGGAGAATTTGAAAATGAAAGCTTTCAAAAATTTTGTGAAGAAAATGACATTTCCCACAATTTCTCCTCTCCTAGAACACCACAACAAAATGGTGTTGTAGAAAGGAAAAATAGGTCCCTCCAAGAAATGGCCAGGACCATGATCAATGAAGCTGATATTGCAAAACATTTTTGGGCAGAAATAGTAAACACAGCTTGCTATATTCAAAATAGAATTCTTATTAGATCTATTTTGAAAAATACTCCATATGAACTATGGAAAGGTCGAAAACCAAACATACCTTATTTTCCTCCCTTTGGTTGTATATGTTATATTCTGAATACAAAGGATCAACTTGGTAAGTTTGATTCCAAAGCTGACAAAGGTATCTTTTTGGAATACTCTGAAAGATCAAAAGCTTTTAGAATATACAATAAAGAAACTTTGATAGTGGCAGAATCCATTCATGTCAAGTTTGATGACAAGAAGCCTGACACTGCCATGTCACAGCTAGATGAATTATTTTCAGAGTTAAATATTGGTGGTACAATAAACAGTGAACCTGCATCTTCAGCATCTGGTGGTGACTAAACACAGGATTATACTCAAGCGAAAGCTGAAACCAGAAAGTGTTGGAGATACAAAACTAATCATCCTAAGGATCAAATCATAGGAGAACCTGGAGATAGAGTAAGAACCAAATCCTCTTTCAAAGAGCATGTAGATATTGCACTTCTCTCTGAAATGGAACCTAAGACGATTGATTAAGCATTGGAAGATGAAGGTTGGATTCTGGCTATGCAAGAAGAGTTGAATCAGTTCCAAAGAAATGATGTGTGGAAATTAGTCACTCTACCAGAAGATAAGTAAGCTATTGGTACTAAATGGGTATTTAGAAACAAGCTTGATGAAGATTGTAAGGTAGTGAAAAACAAAACAAGATTAGTTGCTCAAGGTTACTCACAAGAAGAAGGTATTGATTTTACATAAACTTTTGCACCTGTTGCAAGGTTAGAAGCTATTTGCATTTTACTTTCATTTGCTGCACACCATGAGATAATTCTTTATCAAATGGATGTGAAAAGCACTTTCTTAAATGGTTTTATAACTGAGGAAGTCTATGTGAAACAACCTCCTGGTTTTGAAGACATTGAATTTCCAGAATGTGTTTTTAAGCTTAAAAAGGCTCTGTATGGTCTTAAGCAAGCTCATCGAGCTTGGTATGATAGATGAGTTACTTTTTAATAGAAAACGGTTTTATCAGAGGTCAAGTAGACACTACTCTATTTAGAAAAACATCAAACAAGCATTTGATACTTGTTCAAATTTATGTTGATGATATTATATTTGGAGCTACTAATGAAAGTCTTTGCAAAGAATTTTCAAAGCTAATGCAGGCTGAATTTGAAATGAGCATGATGAGAGAACTGAAGTTTTTCCTTGGAATTCAAATTAAGCAATGCAATGATGGTATTTATATACATCAAAGCAAATACATCAAGGAATTGCTAAAGAAATTCAAGATGGTGGATTGCAAGCCATTGAGCACACCTATACATCCTACATGCACTCTTAGTAAAGATGAAACTGGTAAGAAGGTAGATCAGAAAATATACAGAGGTATGATTGGATCTCTACTTTATCTTACTACTTCAAGACCTGATATTATGTATAACGTCTGCCTGTGTGCTAGATTTCAATCTAATCCTAGAGAATCACACTTGAGTGTTGTTAAAAGAATATTTAGATATTTGCAAGGATCTACTAATCTTGGTTTTCTTTATAAGAAATCAAAAGATTACAAGTTAGTAGGTTTCTGTGATGCTGACTTTGCTGGAGACCGAATTGAAAGAAAGAGCACAAATGGAAGCTGCCAATTCCTTGGAGCAAATATTGTGTCTTGGTCAAGCAAAAGACAAAGCACAATTGCACTCTCAACAGTAGAAGCTGAATACATCTCAGCAGCAAGTTGCAGCTTTCAACTTTTGTGGATGAAATATCAACTTGAAGACTACTTGATAAAATAGAGTAACATCCCTATCTTTTGTGACAATACATCTGTAATTTGTCTTACTAAGAATCCAATATTGCATTCTAGAGCAAAACACATTGAGATTAAGCATCACTTCATAAGAGACTATATTCAGAAGGATATTTTTGAAATAAAATTTATAGACACTGATCATCAGTGGGCTGATATCTTTACAAAACCCTTTGCTGAAGATAGATTCAATTTTATAAGAAGAAACTTAAATTTTCATCTTATAGAAGAATGATTAATCTCAGCGTCTTATGATATGCATCATTCAGCATCCAGTATGACATAAGCATTCACACGTGTACACATATGATATGTCATTCACATCACATAACTCAGCGTCCGGTGAAATCGTTTGTGTGTGTCCGAGCACACCTGTGTCAAGCGCGTGTGGGACTTAAGCATCTCATCACACCTAACCTGAGTCATGATTATTTAGGTTTTTAATAAAATATTTTTCTTGATTTTAACTTCATTTTGGCAACTGCATTTAATGAAAAGGGGAATCTTTATTTTATTTTCTTTTTGATTTATTTTTTTATTCAGAGGAAATGTGAAGAGGTTTTTTTTTAAAAAAAAGTAACTGTACTATTTTATCAAAACTTTCCCACTACTCCACCTCTTTCGCTACACACTCACTCTGTTTTTGTTTGCGAAAACTGCTCTCTCTCTCTCTCTGTGATTTCTCTGAAACCCTAAACCTCCATCACCTACTCTCCAACTGCAACGATGACTGATGTTAAGGTCGGACAATACACTGCTATCTTCGACACCATGATAGAAGCAAAAGTATTGACTGAGAACAGAATTGACTTGAAAAGTTTCAAGTTTTATGGGTTTGATTTAGATGAAGGTTTGACGAATCTGGTGTGGAAAAACTACTTCCTTTGGGAACCTGTTGATGTTATGGTTAATGCTATAAAGGAAGTCTGGAGAAATGTTCATATGCTTCTGGGTGGAATAGTTGAAGGTCATGTCAGAGGTTTCAAGTTTGTGCTCACTATAAACACCATCGATGATACCATTAAGTGCCTCTGTGAAGGCATTAGTTACTATGCTGGTTGAGAAGACGCTTTCAGAGGAATGGAAAACGTCAACGAGGCTCTGTTCGAGAACTATCTCCAGTTGAAGGAAAATGATGTAACTCCCTCTGCCAAGGATCTGAAAAGTCATTACAGAGTTCTACACAAAATTATCGCTAAGAGCATTATTCTGAAGACTGGGTCAAGTGACATAGTGAACTATGAGCAGAAGTTCATTATGAGAAATTATATGGCTGGTCACAAAATCAACTTGCCCAGGTTGATTTTCAACAATATTGTCAATGCGCTTGTTGGTTCAAGAAAGGGTTCTACTGAAAAGAAGAACATTATCAATTTTATTCCTTATAGAGTTCTTCTTACTACAATGATGGTTAAGGATGGAATTACGAGAAGGCTTAGTGTCTTGATAAACAAAGAAGAAAGAGATAAGTATTTTGGAATTAGTGCTATTGTTCGTCCTGAGGTTTTTGGAGTCAATAGCTTGGTGAGAATGAAGTTGATCAATGTTGATATGGTCAAGAAGGTGAAAAAGGAACAAGGAGAAGGAACAGAAACTAAAGTTAGTAAAAAAGCTGAAACAAAACCCACCAGAAGTTCAGTATCTGGTGTGAAGAGAACTGGTGAGTCTCCAACAAGGGAGACAAAAAGCAAGAAGCAGAAGGTGCCTCCTGCACCTAAAAGGAGAGATGATCCAGAAGATGATGAGGATCGGGTCCCCATCAGAAGCATTATGGAGAAAAGGAGAAAGGAAGAAGCTGAAAAGCCTGTTTCAGTGTCTGGCCCTAAGAATCAAGTTCCTCCACCTCCTCCTCCTACTGCTGCCCCACAAGGAAAAAGAAAGAGATTAGTTAGGCACTCTGAGCTTAACGCAAAGGTACTGGATTTTACCATTGATGATTCCATTACTACCTTTGGTTCTGATGACACTATTCATGCACCACCACTCTCTGTTTCATCACCACAAACACACTCCACACAACCATCACCCTCCAAAACACTAGCCAAGAAAACCACAAAAACCAAATCTCAAACCGCTGCCCTTATCAGTCAACAACATCCATCAACCAAACCATAAACCTCCCAATTAACCACAAAGTCCAGAACACTTACATTTCCCTCACCACAACCCTCATCAAACACATCCCTCACTACATATATTTCATCACTCCACTCTCACTCTTTCAACCTACTCTTCAAAATCCCTCCAAACCAAACCAAAACATACAAAGTCAATGTGACTTCCCCTCTCCCACTTTCTCTCACTCTCAAACCTACCAACTACCATGGTGCTAAGAAATCTGTGTCATCTATAAACAAACCACGATTTGTAAGAGAAGAAGTGTATCATCCCATCTATGATCACCATTCTCTGTGGCACTTGAAGACATTCACCTCGGGGGTTGCAAGATTGGAGATTGCCCCTCGTTCAAGCCTCACTGTCTTTGAAGATGGTGAGAAAGTGGAAAGGTCATTTGGTGGAAGGTTAAGACCTTTTTCAAACAGAGGAATTATTCAATTCTCTGTTGATCTTCCTCATGTTCTGCCATAACATGAACCTCTCACTCTGAAGGAATGTGGAAGATAGATCACAGATGATGAAAAGTCATTCATGGCTCACTGCCTTGAAATGAAGAAGATAGAATTGGTTTATCTGAACAAATATCCCTCTTCAGCATCTGTAAAGATTGTGCCTGATAGGCAAAGGTGGCTACCCTGGTCTATCCCTGGAAAAGGAAGGAACCAATTACCGGTAAACTTCCAACATCTATTGGTATCAGGGAGTATGAAGAAGCTCCTAGGAAATACAATATCAAAGCATTCTCTGAGCTTCCGGTTAAGAAGCTATCTGAAGACCATGCTCAGCATGTGTATCTGAACATCCTCAAAGGAGATGATTGGAGAACTGGTTCTTCTGGCTGTTGTAACGCAGAAAAGGCAACCATCCCTACTATTGGCTCTATCAGCAGGGTAACAGACACAAATCTTGTTGTTGTTCATTTTGATGACATGTTTATGTGTTCTGTTTTTAGGCCTCTAAGTGTTATGAAAATTGAAGACCAATGGGCTGTTATATGTAAACACTTTGATATTGGATTCAGTTGGAGTAAAATGACTATGTCTTGGAAAGACCTTTCTACCGCACTTTAGACCTCACAACATTGAAGAAGATGATAGGGAGAATTTGCATAGGCTGTACCTGGCTGAAAATGAAGGACTTATCTTCATTTTTTATGGAATGAGAGGTTTTATAAGGAGCAATTTTGGAGAAGATGCTTTTGCAAAATTTGTTGCATACGTTGAAGATCTGCTTAAGCACAAGGAAACTATCTTTCTGTGTATGCTTTACCCTGAAGAGATTGTGCAAAGACGGGAATGGGCTATGAAAATTGAGAAACAGAAGCTGGGAAAAATCATCAAATTGAGCTTACCAAATGATGGTGTCTTTCAAAAGGTTAAGGAAAGAAAGAATTTGAAACTGAGTCTGTCACAGGCAGTGCTAGCAGAGCACCAGAAGCTGGAATATCAACGAGCTATTATTGTTGAACCTGTTCCAGAAGCTACTCCTGCTCCTTCTCCTGCAAATGATGTTGTCATCTTGCCTAGAGTTGAATTTGAAGCTATCATGGCTACAAATCAGAAGGTGAACCAGTTGGAAAGCACTGTGAACCTTCTTATGGAATGCCTCAATTAAATTTTGCCTACTCCACAAAACCCCTAAAAATACTTTGTTTTATTTCAAATATTTTAATTGTGTGTTAATTTTTGGTACAATTATCTTTTTTTTTTGGTACAAATATATTTGATCTGACCTTTATCTTCAAATTTTTCTGGTATTATTACTTACTGTTTTGACTATGATGTGTTTTACATTCTTTTTATCTGATGACAAAAGAGGGAGTAAAAGAAAAGTCTGATGAACATGTTAAAATTCTGATGAACACGCTGAAGTATCACACATGTCATGCATAAATCATTTCATAACATATTCATTGTATGTGATTTATTGTTCTGATACTCATTGATATTCATTGTCTTGTACTCTGATAATCATTAATCATTTGCTGGCACAATTTTATTATAATTGGTACAATGAATTTCAGCATCTGATCCTCGAAAATTGTTTGAGTATATTTGGTATTGGTACAATGATCTCAGTATCTGTTCTCATCGTTTAATTGAATATATGCTCTGCTTATCCGTTCTCATCGTTTAATTGAATATATGCTCTGATACTTGTATGCCTTTTACGATCACAATGCTCTAATCATCAAAAATCTCTCTAATACCTGAATTATTTAAATCTGAGTTGTTGAACTCAGGGGGTGACCCTTGAATTTGTTTTTTTGAAATTAAAATGTTCATCAGCCTTGAATATTTGTCATCATCAAAAAGGGGGAGATTGTTGGAACCTGAACGATTGAGAAGTTTAGACCCTCATTAATTTTGATTGCAAGTGAACAAATTATCTTCTAATAAGTCTTGAAGTGTGTAGGTATCAAAATTGTTTACGCTTTATAAGTCACTCAAGCAAGAAGGAGAAATTCACAAGAAATTGAATACATTCCATATGTGTCAGCATCCGGTTCACTCCAGCGTCTTGTGTATAGCAAGCGTCCGATAGTGTTATTCTTTGACATGTGGATTACTCAATTGCTGCGAGCGTCCATCCATTATTCTGAGCGAGCATTTGATCTATTAATGAAGCACATGATGATCACATTTATGCTCTCCTACCTCAGCTATTTGGAACATAATTCAAATTTGATTTTATGCGCTCATTTTGATGTACGAGGTATCAAAGGTGACACCTTTAGTATAAGACAAAATTCGTACAAGGTAATTGTGATAAGCAGATAGTACAAAAACGGTAATGTGTACTATTCTGATATTTTCTAGAAAGGAAGAAAATGACAACATTTCAAATTACCTCACTCAATGATATGGAGCTGAAATTTACTGCAACGGTAATACCCCTCAGAGACTCCTATAAATACCCCAAGGTATTCATTGAAGAAGGTTGCCAAAAACTGCTAGAAACTACATTCTGAAAGAACTATTACTCAAGTGAGCAATCAAGTTTTGTGCCAAGTTCCTGGACACCAAGAACTGAATCTCATCGTCTGATATTCTTTCTTTTACAAAGTTATTTGTTTTTGTGCTCAATCTTTTCATCCTCTCTGTGAGAGTTATTTGATTGTATTCAAAAGAATATTACTTTGTAAAAGTTGTTCTGCCTAGTTAAGGCTTTGTTCCTCAAAGGCTCGAACGTACTGAGTCGTTTTGAGAAGTTAAGAGTATTGTCAAGTTTGTGACAGTAGAATACTCTTAAGAAATTTGTAATAAGTTGATTACAGTGGAAATCCTTTAGGAGCGAAAGGACTAGACGTAGCTACCAGGTTAGTGGTAAACTACTATAAATCTCTGTGTCTTTTGCTTTACTGCTTTACATTTATTCTTATCTTGCAAAGAAAAACAAGTTTTCTTAAAACTTCAATTCCAGCGTCTGGTCATTCTCCAGCATCCGATAACTTACAGATTTAAAATCAAGAGTTCAAAAGTGTTTTTAACTTAAAGTTTGCGAAAAGTTTTGAACACAATTCAACCCCCTTCTTGTGTTCACATTCATATTTCGTGATCATAACCCTTAGTTCGACTCTCAAATATAGGTAAGGAATACAAAGATACTCACTTATGTATATTCGCTAGTCGAAACATACATTACTTCATAATTCCCTCTGTGGAGGAAACAATGAAGAAAATCTAAAACATATGTCGGTGTAGGGGTGAGGACAGCAATTCACCCTTTTCCACCCAAAAGGACCCGACATCTCCAATAATCAAACATAATTGTAAGGTATTCAAATATGCAGATATTAACTAAGTTCATTGTAAACATACACATCACCATATATTCATTCTCATCAACAATTAAGAGCATATCCAGTACACTCGTAAACTAACAAAACATTACCCATAAATTGATCACACACCAAAACTTAAGCCAAACGAAAGAATCACAAAAGTTCTAACACATTCATTCCTCGGCATCACATCAATTTTACCACAAGATTCAAGCTCAATATATCCAAAGTGACATTCGCACTTTCCTATTTCAGAAGTACCACACAGGAAATAAAACTATGTGTATAAGTATATACATGTATGAGGAAGTCTTGCAAAACGAGAGCAGACTTAGACTATTTTCTGCTGGTCTTCATTCCCTTCATTCCTTAGACAAATCCTTGAGGTAGCCTGCCCCAATAATTCATAAAAAGAACTTAGAGAAATCAGATTCACAGACACAACTGACACTTTTCTAAACCGGATCACTTCTACACACACTTAGCTCACAGTCCGAGAGGGTCGAACTGCTCTGATACCATAATGTAATGCCCCGACGAAAATCAGAGAATTATTTACTAAACTAGCTGGAATTAAAATTAAACATGGAAAAATTTTCACTTTACAAATAAACAATAAGAAATAATTCCTTTGAAATTTACTACTTTGGCTAAATAAAAATCTTTAAAAACATAAGGCATCATAAAAACAAATTCGATAATAACAGACTTCACAGCTTGCTTTAAATAAATTATAGAATTTCACATCTAATATTATTATAGACTTATAACTAAAGGGAAATATTTTTAAACTCTAAACGACTCGGACTCGAACATAAAACTCTATGCCTTAAAGACTCGTGATCCGGTATCTGAGAAAGGTCTCACAACAAAGCAAGACCGAGCATCCACTTAATGTTCTGAACTTGTCCAATAGCTTGTACCTAAAAATGACCCCTAAACATAGTGAGTTATGGAAACTCAGTAACATAGACTTTAATTTAAAACATGTATCGTTGTTTTCAGCCATAAGTGGTGTGCTACGTAGGGAAAACTCCTCCCAAACTAACATAAACATCATCATCTGAAACTCATTCCAAGAGGAATGAATAAAACATAAATGCAATGCAACTTAACTAAGAACATATAGTCCTTCTTTACTTTGTGCTTAGCACGACTGAACTATTCCTATAAGGTCGAATCAATATTCGACCGGGAATCTACGTTACCAGGTTTTGTCATATGCTTTGGTCCATAGACCCCAATCAACGTAGCTACGGTATGGTGGTTAATAATCTCTAAGTGGCGTTCCATGAGACTAATCATACCGTCTTCTCCTCTTATGAGGAATCTTGCATTAAGTCTTTTTAATAGGCTTAATCATACTTTCACATAATAAATGCAAGTTTACAATGAAGTAAATAGGCAAATAAGAAAATCTTAATCTTGTGCAACAATTTACTCATTCAAACTATCACCAATGAAATTTAACAAAATCAAGAGTTTAAGCTTGACGAGCAAATGAACACCATATACTTAACACATACATCATTTACAATCTTATGACCAAGACAACAGCAAGCTCATAATTCAATTGAAGTATCCATTTGTATCTAGTGTTAATCATATATCAACTATGTCAATAAAGCACAACATTAGGATGGTTATGAAAACCTAAAACTATAACTTTTACATGGTGTCAAGAAAGGATTTCATAAAACTTAAAATTCTACAGAAAAGCAGTGTGTGAATCGATTCATTCACATAAACAGAATTCAATTCACCAAACTGTGAATCGATTCACCCTTTCAATTTTTGATTCACAGAAACAAAATGATGGCCTGAGCGCCTTTGGTGAATCGATTCATCATCCTGTGAATCAATTCATGCAGACAAAATGCAGAAAATCATACTCTTGACAACAACACTTGCATTTTGACACTCAAACAACATAATCATTCCATAACATCAATTAACTTGTAATTCCTCAAAATCACAACTTCAAACAACTTTAAACATAATTGAATATAGAGATTTTTAGGGTAATTTATAGAACGTGCTCATATTCAAACTCCATGTTCATACAAAACTCAAAATTGAGCATTAAAATTTCAATCAAACAAAGAAGGAATTTGAGCCATAGCACACCCTAAATTGGGAGTTTTGAGAGAGGAATCTATGTTACCTTAGGGATTGAGGAATTTGGGGATAAAATCCCTAATTTCTAGGGCTTGGCTTGCTCCTCCTCCATGCTTGTAGCTTGCCTTAACCTTCATGGAAGCTTGAATCAAGCTCCTTATCTCCTTCCCACTCTTCTTCTTTTTCTTCTTCCTTTCTGTTTCGAGCTCTCTCTCTCTCTCTCCCTGTTTCTCTCTCTCCCCCCTGGTGCTTGGTCTCCATCTCTATCTCATTGCCCTATTCACTGCGAAGGTTGGTGCGCCACCACCTTGCCCTCGCCGCCGCGGCTCCACCTCCCTTCTCTTCTTCCCTTTCGTCGCGCCCTTCTTCCTCTTCTCTTCTTTCTCCTTTCCTTTCTTTTCTTTTCTTCTTTCTTTTTTTCTTTTTTGATTGTGTGCAGTAGTGTGTGTTAAGTGGAGAAGGAGAGGGTGCTAAAGTGGGATGAGGGAAAGCGTGGAGTATGGTCGGGTAAATGTGTAGCTTTAATAAAATTTGACTAATAAGTCCTCATTTAATTTTGTAATTTTATCCTTTAGTCCTTGATACAGCCTTAAGATAAATTAATAAATTAAACTACTCATAAATAATTAGTCCCACATTTCCTAAATTCTTGAAAAATTACTATTTTACCCCCTAGTTCCAACTTAGCGTTAAAACACTAGATTAAAGGTCATTAACCTCATTAATCTTTAGGGATTAAATCCCTTTTTTCACTTGGTGTCTTTAATTACCAAGCTTTAGAAAGTTAGGATGTTACAGTTTTCTATCGCCATTCAGCTCGAGGATGTGTTTATCTGGTTGTGTATGTAGATGATATTGTGATAACTGGTAGTGATCAGCATAGCATAATCCAGTTGAAGTAGTATCTTTCTCACAAGTTTCAGACTAAGGACCTTGGTAAACTCCGTTATTTTTTGGGTATCGAGGTAGCCCAATCCAAGGATGGTCTAGTAATTTCACAGAGGAAATATGCTATGGATATTCTTAAGGAAACAGGTTTATTGAATGCCAAGCCAGTTGATACTCCTATGGATCTAAATGTCAAACTTCTGCCTAATCAAGGGAGCCCCTTTCAGATCAAGGGAGGTACAGGAGATTAGTTGGTAAATTAAACTATCGTACAATCACTCATCCAGATATTTCCTTTGCAGTTAGTGTGATAAGCCAATTCTTAAATTCTCCTTGTCAGGATCATGGGATGTTGTGATACGGATCCTAACGTATATTAAAAGTGCCTCAGGAAAATGTCTAATTTATGAGGATAGAGGTCATACTCGAGTAGTTGGTTACTCAGATGCTGATTAGGTAGGCTCACCCAATGATAGACGATCCACTACTGGGTATTGCAGGAAACTTGATATCCTGGAAAAGCAAGAAGCAGAATGTAGTAGCAAGATCTAGTGTTGAGGTTGAATACAGAGCCATGACATTAGGGACTCAAGAGCTCATGTGGTTGCAATCACTTATCAAAGAACTTAAGTTTGAAGAGGCTATGCCAATGACAATAATATGTGATAATCAAGCGGCATTGCATATTGCCTCCAATCCCATTTTTCATGAGAGGACTAAGCATATTGAGGTGGATTGTCATTATATCATAGAGAAGATCAAGTCAGGAGACATCACCACTAGCTTTGTCAATTCCAACGACCAATTGGCGGATATCTTCACTAAATCTCTAAGAGGTCATCGAATAAGTTATATATGTAACAAGCTTAGTGCATATGATTTATATGCCCCAGCTTGAGGGGGTGGTGAACATAAAGTATGATCGTGTATTTATTGTATTGGATTGTATAATTAGGAGTAGAAGATCCTGTATTTATTTGTATTAATTGACTTTAAGTCTTTGTAAAGCGACTCCGCTGTGTAGTTGAGACACACGATTTCACAATCATATGCCTCTCACTTTTTCCTCTTTCAACAAGATATAGATATTTATCGCTATAAATATTTGCTAATAGTTGAGATTTACTCCACTAATAAGAGAAGATGGTAAACAAAAGCACGAGATTTTTGAATTAGTAAATTTTAGAAAATTACACAATAGTGAAGGGATTAAAACATCAAGTTTTTTGGTTGGGACCCACCCTAATTAGCCACTTTATAGCTGAATACAATTTTTTCTTTTATTTTAAGAATTATTATATTTGAAATATAATTTGTATATTTTTCCTCAAAATCCTTCATCCAAATATATTCTAAATAACCCCAAAAGGTTGGCCTAGTGGAGCACAACAAGACTTGTATCCGACATGTCGCGGGTTTGAGTCCCCACTAGTCCCCTTGGGGTGAGGTAAATGTAATTACCTTCGTAAGTGCTCAAAGAGCCCGGAGATCTTCCATGCCTTGGATTGGAGCGCCATCCCTTCACCCTAAATTTTTTGTTCTAATAAAAAAAAATCTAAAAGGACAAGATATTTATTATAGTTTCCGTATTCCTTCTATAGATACTTTTAAATTCGCATTCATCTTATAAGTTATAAAGAAGAAAATAATTTAACTCCAATAAATGCTTGCATTAAAACAATCATTTTCATTATCATGATTAATATACAATTTTAAGACAATTTAATAATAGACAAATATTATGCAATCAAAAATTTGATACTGTATTTCATAAAAAAATTGATATTATGCATTCAATTAAAAAATCTCCGTTTGAAAATCCTATCAAGTTCTTTAAAATTATAATTTTAACATGTGACTTTGATTCTTTCATATGACAAATATACGCCAATTAATATCATTATTAGAACCAAACAATTAAGTAAAATATTAAAGAATAACACAATATATTATTATTTTATATAATTTATTAAAATAATATCTTTTGTCAATAAATATAATATTATGTAATAAAAAGTACACATTGAATATTTATAATTACAAATTTATAAAATATTACGCACTTAGTATTAAAAGTTATAGACTAAAAAAAATACTGAATTGGTAATTTCAAAAAAGTAATAAGATTTTTTTTTTTCAAAATTAAAGATGCCAACTCTGGTTTTTGTGGTCTTGTCAAAAAAAAAAACTCTGGTTTTTGTGGTATAACTTAAAATCATTATTTTTTATACAATAATTTAAAATAAGATCTGCATTGATTTCATAATACCAATTTCTTCTTGATTTGATTTCTAAAAGGAGTAACGTTATATTGTCATAGGTATTTTTTTAATAATCTTTCTATTATTTTATATAGAAAACATTAAATAAAAATTATATATATTTAATATACAAAAATATAAACAAATATAATAGTTTTCATTTAAGACGATTTAGAATTTTTCTTCCAAAAGCTAAAGATAATTGTTGTTATGTCACTTTAATAAATTCTACATACTTATCCTAGCATTTGTTCAAATATGGCTACTAGTTGTAAATGGTAATTTTAATACAGAAATCAAAGTGTAAATTGATTGTTTGATATAATTGATTACATAAGATTTTGTATTCAATTGCCATAGACAGTAAACATTATGTTATTAAACTCATTATAAATTAGAATTTATTTGATTTCATTTCTGAGTCTTTTTTGTATTTAAATCATAAGATATCAATTTTTGGTATTTATTTCTTAATTTCAAGATTTTTAGTTTCCATTTTTACTCTAATGCATTAATGACAGATTATTTAATTATTAGGACTTTTTTTTTCATGCTTTGGAACCGAACCTAATAATGAATTCACTATAATTACACTTTGTCATGGAACCAAACTTACTATTCATACCTCTATTTGACTGACACGTATGATTTGTTAGTCTCAGATATGTGCGTGCTTTGGAGAAGCTTCAAATTAATGTATAATAAAGAGATTGGTCAGGATCTTATAAGCAACATTACATAACTTATGAGCCAAAAATACGTTAGGTTAGAATATTCAGGTTCTTCACCTTAGGAATGAGAACAACCCATGTTTTATTAGACGAAGGCTCCACGAATGCCCTCCTTACGGGATTGCATACCTTAGGGCTAATTAAGTCCCACAAAACAGTCTAAATAAAAAAAGTAAAATTTGATTACTTGCATCATTCTGACATTTAAAACTCCAAATTTTATGTGCTGTCTGTCTATAAATTATCGAGGTTGATGAATTGGGTATCAAATCAGATGTTTCATGCTTTAAGGAATTCTAAATTGGACATTTTCAGGTCTCTCTTATAGTGGCGATTTTCTTTCGTGGGGGCAAAAAATAGTTTATAATATTTTCATATAAGAAAAATATTATAACTTTTTACAAAATACATAATGTTTACGAGAAAAAAATTAAAATACCTAAACTTCTACATATTACAATTATTTTCTACGCATTTTCTTGCTTTGAAAGTGTTATATGATTTTTTTCATTGTCAATACCGTAAAAAAATATCATTTAAGCATTTTTCAATAAAAAAAAAATAACCATTCATCCCTTATATGCCCTTTCTTGATATCACTGTTTATATCTTTGTCTAATGACATTTATTAAAATCATCAAGTAATTATCTATGCTCTTCGAGTTTCTTAATCTATTTCTCTATCCTAAACAGTGTTTTTTTTTTAAAAATCTAATGTGTTTTATCACTGTATGAGTTTAGTGTTAAAGTGATGATAAAAATCAGAAGGATAAAGAGATAAAATTAGTACCAATTTATTCTATCTTTTATCTTTTATACTAATTTTCTTCACTTATTTAAAAAATGTGTCTTATGGAGGTAACACCTAACTTTTTTATGGGGGCAAAATAAAAATTATTAAGCATATTCAACTAAAAAATAATTATTTCGTGAGGGCAATTGTCCCCAACCCCTTCCAAGTGGATCCACCACTGCTCTTATTACTCATATCATTAACTTTTACGAATTATTGGATGACATGTTTTGGTAAGTGAAAGTTTAGATTGTGGGAGACTCACTCCTGTATAGGGCCAGGGAGAACCACCAACTTGAGTGAAAGTTTAGATTGTGGGAGACTCACTCCCGTACAGGGCCAGGGAGAACCACCAACTTGAGCCAAGATTTACAGTGGAATTACGTATCACCCACTAATGCAGCCACCTGAAATCGAACTCAAATCGCAGCGATTGGATGACATGTTAATAGTAAAAGATTAAAAAAAAATTAACTTTAAAAATAAAAGAAATTAATTTTTTTTTGATAATAATGGCATAAGAAATTAAATTACTTAAATAACTAAAAGTATCAAACATATACACTATTTAAATTAGGGGCGGTGCTAATTGTCACGACCTATAATTATCTCGAATTTCACAAAATTACGTGTCTATTTTAAAGAGATAGCAATATTACTTTTTTGTAACATTTAAATTTTTGATGCTTTTTGTAACAATTTTTTTTATGCTTTATAAGTGCATCATATTATTGATAAAAAAAATAATAAGTGTATCCTAATAGTGAAGCAAAAAATAATAAGTGTATTATTTCCAAATGTATAGAGCCGAGCAACACAACTAATAACTTTAGGATAAATTTTGTTAGGAAGCAAGCCAACCGAGTCGCTCATACCCTTGCTAGGGCGTCTCCGTTATTTGCTAGTCGCCAAGATTTTTATTATATGCATCATTGTATTGAGAATATTATTCTGAATGAAATGATATGAGTTAATTTCTGTAAAAAAAAAAAATAGTGAAGGGAAACTTTCAAGATTTTGGGTTGCATTTGATTTTTTTTTATTTTTAAAGATTCTTATTAATTGAGATGATTGGGGAATTAGTTGACATGGTTCATAAATTGTCAGCATGGAACTCCTTGCAACCATCAAGTTCGAGATATTCAACATTTCTCAATTGAAAATCTGTAAGAGAAACTGAAATAAAGTATGCCACGTCCTTCATGAATTTTTCGTGATGGTCACTCTCGTGACATTTAGCATTTTTGTTAAATTAGAGAATGAAAAGTGCATTCGAGTTTTTTTACTACTAGCTTACGCTGTTAATTAAATTAACCGTTTATTTTTAATCCTTATTAAAAAAAGGAAAAAAAAATCATCTTAATGAGTTACCATATTAACGTCATAAATATTTAATTAATTCTTCCCGCAAAACATTCATTATTTTATAAAGTTACTTTTTTAGCGTAATTTATTCATTCTATGGGGGACACAAAGAGCCAAACCCAACTGGGTCCATCCAGAAAGCTAGCTGTCAAACTCAAACCCATACCCTCCCTCACATCATGCCCTTTCCAGTTGCCCTTTCCCACAGTGTTCAATGTTCAATCCAAACTCTCCTTTTTCCAAAACGCGTAAAAAGAATAAAAAAATAAAAAACTAAGACTAAATTACAAAATTGGTCCTCTATGTTTATTTTAGGTTTCAATTTGGTCCTCTATGTTTTATTTGTTTCGTTTTGGTCCCTTACGTTTTAAAAGTTACAACAGGTTGGTCCTTTCCATCACTAAAAACTAATTGTCCGTAGCTAAAAGCCAAATTCTAGCTACGGATAATTGACTTTTAGTGACGAAAATGACCAAATTGAAAACTAAAATAAAACGTAGAGGAGCAAAACGAAACAAATAAAACGTAGAGGACCAAATTAAAACCTAAAATAAATTTAAAAGACCAATTTTATAATTTAGCAAAAAAACTAACCAGCAACACTTAAAACACTTAACCAAAAAAAACCCTGATAATAATAGAAATTTAAAATATGGAAATATCAATTTTAAACTGAAAATTAAATAGGCGTATTATCTCATATGATTATGAGGATCATGTGAAGTAAAGTAACCCCTTATACTAGTAGTATATAAGAGCGTTAAATAGATGGCATTAGCCCCTCTTTTTCCTCTCTATTTTGCGCTGCAAAAAGCGGCCGCAGCAGCCAAAGGAGAAAAAGGAGAAAAAGAAAATAAAAAACCAAAAAACCAAAACCTTATTCGTAACGATCATGGAGACGCAAGCGCAACCTCCAACGCCGTCAACTGCTCCGCCGCTATCCTCGGTGGCGCCGCCGCCACCGCATCTCAACTACCCCGATTCCGTTGACTCCTCTCCGCGGTCCCGCAACACGGACTCATGGGACGAACCTTTCCCTCCGGCGTCGACGAAGCTCCGCCTGATGTGCAGCTACGGCGGCCACATCGTCCCCCGTCCACACGACAAATCCCTCTGCTACGTCGGCGGCGACACCCGCATAGTCGTCGTTGAACGCGCCACCTCACTCACCGACCTCTCCACGCGCCTCTCCAAAACCTTCCTTAACGGAAGACCTTTCACTCTAAAGTACCAACTCCCCAACGAAGACCTAGATTCGTTAATCTCTGTTACCACCGATGAAGACCTTGAGAACATGATCGATGAGTACGATCGAACAACTGCTGCAAATTCCTCACTCAAACCCTCCCGAATTCGCCTCTTTCTTTTCCCAACCAAACCCGAATCCGCTCACTCTATCCCTCCCCAAATCCTTGACACCTCTGCTAAGTCTGATGACTGGTTTCTCGACGCCTTAAACGGCGCCGGATTGCTCAATCGCGGGTTTTCTGATTCCGCATCCGTTAATTGTCTTTTAGGTCTCGATGATGATGTTGCTGGGAACAACATCGAACCCGGTTCAAGGGAGGTTGCTGAGGGTGCTTCACAGCCTGGATCTTTTGGGAATTGCAAGAATTTGAAGCAGGATGTGCACTCTGTTCCTGATTCGCCTATGCTGGAAACGACGTCGTCTTTTGGGTCAACATCTTCGTCGCCATCGCTGGCTAATTTGCCGCCGATTAGGGTTCACGTGGAGGATGGTGGTGCTGGTGGTGGGGTTAGGGTGCAGCAGCAGCAGCAGCAGCAGCAACAGCCGCAGGATCAGAAGGTTTTGGGGATTGAGGAACAGTTTGCTCAAATGGGTCTTGGTGTTGCACAAAAGCAGCAGGATGAGGGTTTTGTTGTGCTGTCTTCGCCGCCTCCACCTCCGGTGCCGACAACTCTTTCCGCTGCGGCGGTTGGTGTGCCGATCGGTTCTGCTGTGGTTGCCGGTGAATACCAGAACCGGGTTTTCTCCGATGATGAGAGATCGGATCATGGTGTGCCTTTGGGATATAGAAAACCACCAACTCCTCAGCCACAGGCACAGCCTCAGGTACAGTCTCAGGCACAGGCACAGGCACAAGCACAAGCACAGACACATGCTCCTCAATTTCAACAAAAGTCAAGTGGCGGCGTTGATTTGCCATCCCCTGATTCAGTTTCAAGGTTTTTCCTTTTTCCCAATTTCCTATTTTTTGTTATTTTTCTGTCTGTTTTTGGTTAGGACTAATTTTGTTATGTTTAATTGCATTGGATCATTCATATTATTTGATTTGATTGATTAATTATAAGTCTGGGGAGGGGGTTCTGGTTTAGCAATTTTTGAATTAGGTTGTTGGTGGTTTGTTTTGATTATGCAGTGATAGTAGTATTTCAAATGCAATGTCACGTCCAAAGCCTGTAATCTATCAAGAGCAAGTTCAGATTCAATCTGGAACTACAAGGGTTCCTAGCAACCCTGTGGATCCGAAACTCAATGTGTCTGATCCGCATGGTAGGATCCAGGTGCAGCAACATGTACAGGACCCTGGATATTTATTGCAACAGCAATTCGATCACCAGCAGCAGCAGCAACAACAACAACAACATCAGCAACATCAGCAGCAGCAGTTTATACACGGAGGACACTTCATTCACCATAACCCTGGAATTCCTCAATACTATCCTGTATATCCTTCCCAGCAACAACCCCATCCCCAGGTTTACTATGTACCTGCTAGACAGGCTCAAGCTTACAATTTGTCTGTGCAGCAGGCTAATATGGGTGAATCTGCTGCCGCAACAATCCCTTCTAGCAGGCCACAAAACCCTCCAAATCCTGCTACATTGGTTCAACCAAATGCTGCTTACAACCCCATTAGAAATGCTCCCCTACCCAAAACTGAAATGACAGCGGCTGCTTACAGAACCGCGACTGCAGGAAACCCTCAATTTGTACAAGTTCCTACAAGTCAGCATCAGCAACAATATGTCACTTACTCCCAGATCCACCATCCATCTCAGTCAATGGCACCTAATTCTGCTGCACCTGCCAATTATGCTTATGAATATGCTGATCCTGCTCATGCTCAGATATACTACTCTCAGCCTATGGCGCCCACAATGCCTTCACAGTACCAGACCATGGCAGCTGCTGGTATGGTGATGCCGGAAGCTTCTGCTCAGCATCCATCGGATGGCATGAAGCAGCAGATGAGAACCTCACAGCCATGATAAACAAGTTCTATAAAAAAGAAACAATTTTGAAGATATGGGTTTGGTTTTCCCTTTTTTAAGTTTTATATATGGAGTTCCTGTCTGTCATGTTTGGTACCTGTTTGTGGTATGTATTTACCATAGAAAAAAAAAAAAAAAACTTTCATCATCTCTGTACTCTTTCTTGTGTGTCATAATTTATAGGAAAGGAAATCCGTCCAAGGTTATTATACTGTAAAAGTTCAAGTCTGAAACATTGTATTGTGAAGTGTTCAAATATCAATTGCTGAAATGATTGTCATATAAATTAGCGGGGCATTGTTTCTTGACCTGGTCCTTGATTTATGGCTCGTGATAAACTATTCATGTTGACGAGTGCAATGGATGTGGCCTTTCGGAGTCTCGGTCTGACAATTTTCCCCTGATCCTTTGTACAGTCACAGCTGTGAAGGACCACAAACGTTTATAATGGCATTTTCATCCCTCTTGTACGTTTATATGGCATTTTCATCACCAACCAAAAATGTCCCTGCCAATTTTGACATTGATTCTTCTAGATGAAAGCTACGCCATGAAATATCATCGGCATCCAACTTCTAAATGCATTGCAAAAAAAATATTTTTTTTCCCCACAACTTCTAATTGCATTGTAGAAAAAAATATTTCTTCCAGTTTCGCTTCTCCAATTATCAAGTGGATCCCCTATGAAGATTTCAAGCTGGAGAGTGTGATTTCATACAGAGATTAGGCAGTCTAATAAAAACTGATCACACAATCAAGACAACACTGCGTTGTAATTATCTTACACTGGCTTAATGGCACACAAGACAATACTGTTATGGATTTAATTCCTTTATTAAGACAAGTTGTGCATCTGAATTCAAACTCTACACGATGCTTTACGAGATCAACAAATTTCGGAAACTAGATAAATTTCTTGACAAAGACACAAATGGATGATAACCATGTTAAACAAAAGTTGATTGATGGGAAATTTCAACGTCTAGTGAACTTCAAGATTAATATAACCTTGCATAACAGAGTGCACGTTGCATATGTTGGTTTTTACTAAATTTCATGTGACCTTGTGGTGGTAAAGTACGTTAGATTCGATGTTTTATTGTATTAAAGTGTGCACTAAGCGGTAGATAGTGGTTAATTTACGAATAGTTAATTGTACGAGGTTCAGAAGTAAGGATTTAGCGTAAGGATGAGATACTTGTGTGGTTGGGAAACGTACAAATTTGGTTACGCTTGAGAGCCAAATAGAAATAATATACTATGATTCAAAACAAACAGAAGTATACTTAAATTTCAATATTATTCAGCTACACGTTTGCACGATGAAGCCGCTTCCTACACTCAAATGTTGTCATCCCTGACTTCAAATGAACTTGATGGGACTGGTGGTTGATGCTGACTCTGCTTCAAATGACTTATTGCATTCTTATGGGTCATGACAATAATTATTATTATTAACATTATCGTCCACAAAATGACGGGCCTAGAAATTTTCAAAGGAACTATGGTCCTACCCTTTTAATGTCAACGGAGTACAGGGTCCCTCGCCAATTCAATTCGCAGGTTAATTTTTTTAATTTTGCTTAGATGAATGTTCGTGACGCAAATTCAATGAACAAAATTGGTGCATTATTGGTGACCGAGGGAGCTTCACTCCAAAATGGGAACTTGGGTTGGTCATGGAAACCCATATGAAAAAAGCATGGAAAAAAGGTGTGTATGTTCTGTTCGTCCCACCGAATTCAATGAGATTTTTTAATGCGTCTTACCCCATTGCTTCCAAGAACTTAAATTCCATAATGATGCCGCAAAGGGAATCGATGAGTCATTCGCTCAAAATTTTGATTCCCTCTGCCTTTCATGGATTCTTGGACTGTTGCTAACACTCAAAATTGCCAAGGGCACCAATTAAGGGGCCCCCTTGTGAAACTTGAAAGAGTGAACACTATTTGCAGCGTGACAAGCATGCCACGTCAAAAATTCTCACTGGATATTTAAAGCATTTATCTGTGTATTCACTCTTCAAAGTGGAGATATAGAAAATGGCAAAGGATGAACAACTGTATTTAGTATTCATAACAACCATCTTAGATCAGAGAATAAAGATGCAATTCTTTTTTCATTTCTCACTTAGCCAAAAAGACTTTCATAATCATGTGATAATTAATAATTCATATTTCTTAGAAATGCAAGTAGGGGCGAAATTTCTTGGAATAGCTATAAGAATAAAAAATCATTCTACAGATATATAAAAAAAGAAGGGGGAAAATAATCTAATCACTCAACAGTTACATCAAACACTCTTACACAATTATCAGCTCCACAAGAAGCAAGTTGCATACTCTTGTAATCTTCCTCATTTTTCCTCCATGCAAGACGGTTTACAGTAGAGGCATGGCAGATAAAAGGATCTACACGAACAAGAAGAGCAGCAGCTAAACCTGGTGCTGCGGCAATGCTTCCATCATCTGCTCTGTTACATGACAGACTCCACAGTTCTATTTGGCCGTTTTCCATTCCAATTGCTAGAAGTCCATCATTTCTTTGATCATGGAGACCAATCCAAGATAATGCTGTCACACTACTCATGAATTGAGGAAAAGTCATAAGCTGCCTCACCGATGATTCCCTCTCTACCCCCCAGATTTTCACTGTCTTGTCCCTTGAACCTGTTGCAAATTCATGACCGTGTGGGTTCCAAGAACATGACCAGATGATCCGCTTGTGCCCCTCCTGCCTCGCAAGAAGACTATAACTAATTTCACCAGTGCCTTCAAACCACAATTGATTTATCAGGATTTCTGTTGAGTTGCAGTAGTTAATAAGAACAATAAATAATTTTGTAATATTTAACTTCTAAATTACTTATACTTATTCAGCAATCATATTGCTGAAGAGATGCCTATTGTCAACCAGTTAGTCTTGCAGCCCTAATGGTTAGTTCAGTTTTATAACATCAGTGTGCAGCAGGTTTGAGAATTGGTCACTCCATCAAACACAAGAAATGTCAACAAAGGAAGATCACTTTTAAACAATAAAAGTAATGCAGAAAAGGTGCAAATATGCACATGCCTGCATTCTGTGAACAGTGATGATTAGTTTACCTGTTCTTGTGATTGTAAAAACAGAGAACTGGCGATCCCTTGAGACTGTCAAAAGAAAGTTGTCATCATGTGAGAATTCCATCTGTGTCACTGTTAAGCTGTGGGATTGCAAGCGGCCAACTGCTTTCCATGAACCAACCTGCCAGAGCCATACCTCTGCCACAGCTGTAGATTGAGCCTGCAATGCATAAAATATATGTTCAATAATTACCTAATCATGGTTGTCAAGATCGCGATTTTAATCGTAAGATCGGACGATTTTACGATCCTACCTGAGACCAACGAGCCACGATTATGAGCAAGATTGATTTTCGTTGAGATCGGTACGATCCTGCAGACGATCCTGCGATTTCGCGATTCTGGAACGATCCTGCGACGATCTCGCCGCGATGCGCTTTTTTCTCCAATTCGTTTTTGGGTCGGGTCGATTTCGCGATTCTGGAAAGTTCCTGCGACGATCTCGCCGCGATGCGTTTTCTTCTCCAATTCGTTTTCAGGTCGGGATTTGGACCCGGTTGAAGAAAAAGCCTGAAACCTTAAAAAATTTTGGGTTTAAAATCGCGACTGAATCCCTCTCCAAAATCACGACTATTCCTTCTTGAAGCTCTCTTCCTCTCCCACACTCACAATTCCGGTGCGGCCTTTGCAGCTTTTCCGGCGCGGTGCTGCTCTTTTTTCGGCGTCTTCTACTAGGTGTGTTCCTTTTCCAGGTTCTGCTCTTCTGCTCTGCTTTTGTTCTTCGGTGCTGCTCTGTTTTGCTTCGCCTCTTCTCATATTTGTTTTTTTTTTGTTATTTTGCTGCTGCTTCTATTTTATTATTTATTATTTATTTGTTTCTGTTCATTTATTGGCTTCTGTTCATTATTAGTATGATGTAGCAAGTTTAAATATTTTTTGAAAGCAATTTCGGTGGCATCCAATGCTGTGTTAAGTTTAATATAGGGGCATTTTTCATTAAAAAAGATTTCTATCTGACATGCTAGGGATAGACTTATTTACTGTGCTTCTGACCCTATGAAGATAAAGCATCCCTCTTGTTGCACCATCTGCATGATGAGAATGAAAGTCTCCCAATTCGACCCTTCCTCCAACACCGATTGTGTGTGGGGCTTGCTTTTATTTTTTCCAAAACATTTATTTATTTATTTTTCTATATTTTTTACTCCCGGTGGGTGGGTAACGAGGATGTTGATTTATTTATTATGTGGAACATGTAATTCAAAACATAAGTCATTTGGAGGCCGCAACATGTTGTAAATAAAATAGAAACCTTATTGAATTGCATGGAGTGTGTTATGTAGTTTTTGTCACATTAACAGTAATAGAATTTTAAACTTGACACATTTGTTCATTAGCATAGAGCCTTGGTGAACATGATTTGAAAATTCTGCTTCTCTTATTCTTTATCATATTGCATGACCACACACTTTTTTTATTGACTAATTTCTACTCGTAGTAGATGGCTATTGGTGGTACTGGATCAGGGACTGGTGGCAGCACTAGGACTCCTTCAACGGTTGGCCGTGGTACTGGTGGTAGTAGTTCAAATGCGGCTGTTGTTGGGAGTAAGAGACCACGAAATCTTCCAAAGAATGCTCCTGGGCAAAGACTGGATGTGGCATGGCAACATGGTATTAGTGTGGATGGGGATCCAAGAAGAATTAAATGCAAATATTGTGAAAAAGTGTTTACCGGAGGTGCTTATCGGTTTAAGCAGCATTTAGCATGCACCAAGAAGGATGCTGAAGAGTGTAGGGCTGTCCCAGACGAGGTTAGAAAGCAAGTATGGGACATTGTTTATGGATTGCAGGCTAATCGCATCAAAAATAGGACTCAAACTGCTCTAACTCAAAGTAGTGAGGATGAACAAGTGGGGGATGGAAAAAGGAAAAAGGTAATAGAATTACCGAGTCCCGCAGATATTTTCAAGAGGGGAGTATGCTCTCAACAAACCATCAACACTGCTTTCAAGAAGGGTTTGAAGGAGGACATTGACCTACAAGTTGCCACTTTTTTTTACAACAATGCTATTCCTTTTAATGTGGCAAAGAATGAAGATTTCATAAAGATGTGTGAGATGGTTGCTCGTTTTGGTGTGAGATACAAGCCACCATCTTACCATGATGTTAGAGTGAGGTTTCTGAAGAAAAAAGTGGAGGAAACAAATAAAATCTTGGAGGAGCATAAAGCTGTTTGGAAGAGGACCGGATGCACTATTATGACTGACGGGTGGACTGACCAAAGGAGGAGGACTATCCTAAACTTTCTGGTAAATAGCCCTAAGGGAACTTTCTTTTTAAAATCAATTGATGCTTCTAACATTTCTAAGACTGCGGATAAAATTTTCAAAATGATTGATGACATTGTTGAGGAAGTGGGTGAAGAAAACGTTGTCCAAATTGTCACGGACAATGCAGCAAATTACAAGTTGGCCGGACAAATGTTGATGGAGAAGAGGCAGAAGCTTTATTGGACTCCTTGTGCGGCTCATTGCATCGATCTAATGTTGGAGGATTTTGAGGACAAGATACAAATGCATAAAGAGACCATTACATCAGGTAGAAAGATCACAACTTACATCTATGCTAGGACTGGTCTTATTTCTTTGTTGCATCATTTTACAAATGGAGGTGAATTGATTAGACCTGGGATCACACGGTTTGCCACATCTTACTTGTGTTTGGGATGCTTGAATGAAAATAAGGGAGCATTGTTTAGGATGTTCACTTCCAAGCAATGGAAGGATAGTCAATTTGCAAAGGCTAAAGAGGGGAAGATAGTTGAAGATATAGTCTTGGATAAGGATTTCTGGAAGAATCTGTTAACTTGCATAAGGGGTTGCTTATCCATTACTTAAAGTGTTGCGTATGGTGGATGGTGATGATAAGCCAGCCATGGGGTACATCTATGAAGAAATGGATCGGGCTAAAGAGAAGATAACAGAAGTCTTCAATAATAGAACGAAAAGGTATGTAAATTTATAGAAATATGGAATATCTTCCAGTGGTTGATTACTATATTTATAGTCTTGTTTATAATCTAATTCAATCTTTTTTCATTATTTAGTTATCGACCTTTATGGAGAATTATTGATAAGAGATGGGACAGACAAATGCATAAACCTTTGCATGCTGCGGGCTATTATCTTAATCCTATATTTCATTATAGCCCTAATTTTAAAGCTGATAAGGAGGTTAAGGATGGGTTATATGCTTGTTTAAAAAGGATGATGGGAGGAGATATGAGTTTAGTAAATCAGATTGATGGCCAGCTTGAGGATTTCAAGGGTAAAGTAGGATTTTTTGGTGATGAAATAGCTCAACTTGCACTTAAAAACAAAACACCAGCACAGTGGTGGGAATCTTATGGTGATGGTCATCCGGAGTTGCAAAAATTTGCCATTCGTGTGTTGAGCTTGACTTGTAGTTCTTCTGGCTGTGAGAGGAACTGGAGCACCTTTGAGATGGTATGATTTCAATTTCATTATGTTCAATTGTTCATAGGCTAGCTATTATGTGTCAAGTACTTAAATTTAATTTTTTATTGTTTAGATCCACACCAAGAAAAGAAACAGATTAAAGCAAAAGACTATGAATGATCTTGTGTATGTGATGACAAATTCAAGATTGGGCAAGAAGAAGTCTGAAAGGAGACCACGAGATCTAAACATTGATGAATTTGGTTCTGATGATGAGTGGTATGTGGATGGGGAAGATGTGGCTATGGTTGATCAAAACGAAGATTCAATTCCTATTGAAGAAGCTGGTAGTAATGTTACATCAGCTGTGCCTGTGCCTGTGCCTGTAGATGAATTGGATGTTCCTAATGTCGAAAGTGATGATGACGGAGGTGACGATGAAGATGATGACAGAGGTGACGATGAAGATGATGATGGAGGTGACGATGGAGGAGAAGATGATGAGATTAATGAAGATGAAAACGTTGATGTTACGGAGGATGATATGGTTGATTGGCGCATTTGTGATTTGATCTAAATTATAATGCCTAGGCCTTGAGTTTTTTCTTTTTTTTGTAGACCTTTGGAGTTTTGGTTGTGTTATGTTTAAACTTTATTAGTAATAAGTAATTTACTATAATTTTTATTTTGGTAGGATCTTACGATCCTAGTTACGATCTTACCATTTACGATCTTGCTACCCCCTCCCGATCCTACAAAATCTTTGCGGTAGGATCTTTCGATCCTGGTTACGATCTTACCATTTACGATCTTGCTACCCCCCTCCCGATCCTAGGTAAGATCTCGATCTTGACAACCTTCCCTAATAACATAGCAATATCAGTGATAGAGCAGCACAGTGTGCAAGGGAGGGAAACTGACAACCAGAACAAGCTAAGCCAACTTGGTTGGAGTAAATGTATATACAATGTTGGAAAAAGAAGCATTGGAATGAAGAAACAACCCAATAAGCAGCACATAGTCGCTTGAGTCATGAGATTTGCAAGCAGGTGCATAGTTAGATTAACAGTGCATACCTTACATGAAGAGGCAACAAGCTCACCCTTATGATCACAGCATAAAGAAAATAGCTCGTTTCCATGGCCGTAGAGTTTATGTGATTCGGGCCATAGTGTATGCCAAGCCAGTTGATCTTCAATTGGAGGTTCAGTAAACACAGTTGGAACTGCATCAGGAATAGTTTCAAGGGTGTCGAGACCATCGATTCCATTTCTTTCAGGGGCCTCGTGTACAGCTGAATTGTAAAATAACCCTCAAAATTATAAATTTTTAAGAGACCAACAAACCATAACAGATATACAATTCTTTAAAAAGTAAAATTTCAACATAGGAAAATAAAACAAGGGAATTAGTTTACTAGGTTCCCTTTCTATGAGGTCGGCCATCATTTGGGTAGACCCATATCCTTGACATGAGAGACAGAAATCCAAGTACATAGACAATATGTCCTAACTCCCTAAACATGACTCTAGATCATTTTTGATTAACAGCTCACCACAAGCAGTAAATACAAAGATTGGATATGTCAAAATATGTCCATCACAGCATTTGAGTTTAAAAATGGTCCATAAATTGGTCCAATTATCCAGACAAATAAACTACGTGAAATCATAAATTATCTTTGTTGGGTGTAAATTTTACCCAACTACGAGACAGATAAACCACCTGAAATTACGAACTAACATTTTTACTAATTGCATCTAGCCTCAACCAGTAGTTTTATCTATTCAGGTATTCCTTTCCGTATCAATCAACTACAAGTCTACAACCAAATGCCGTTGCTGTCAAAGTTAACACCAGCAGATAACAATGAGAAAGAGCACCAACATTAGACAATGTGATCTCAAGATCTGCTGATTATGTATCACATCGCCATCAATTTCAACTTCAACGAAATCACTAACCTTGAGCATAAATAGGTTTTTGTGATAGTCCAAGAGCTGACATATTTGCACCCAAAATCTGAATATCTGTCAAGTCATCATCAGAATCACGAGACTTCCGCAAAGTGGCATTATTTAATGTTTTCAAAAATGATAATGGGGCTTCAAACACTCTAGCTACTTTCTCTTCAGCTCCACTGACAAAACGATGATTCCCCCTACTATGAATGACTGCCATACAATTTATATCATGACCATGAATCTGAGGGCGAGCTATCTCATACCAAAATTCTTCATCTTGGAGAGAAGCCTCAGCTTTCCAGGGAGCATAAATTCTAGTTGTCTGCAATTGCCGCATAGCAAAATCAATTTTAGAGCCAAGATAAACTCAAGTTCATCTTCAGGGTAATTCAAGATAAAATGTGGCTTGAATTTCATTTTTATTCTTTTCAAAAAAGCAAAATTCATATATGCAATGTTCTTAAACTAATTAGACAACAAACGGGAAGACATTTTTTAATTTTAAAAAGTGTTTTCATAGAAAGTCATGAGAGATAAATTAACAGACACAATTGATCAATAGCAAAGCTTTTACGCACATAATGTATTTTTAAATACCTGGTCATGACTGACAGACATAATATAATCACCAGATCTAGCCCACGCAATATCAGTCACCGATGCAAAATGACCAGAGGGAACCTTTTGTGGCAGCCAGTTATCATCACCAACATTTTTCCAAAGATGGTAAGATCCACCATACCCATGTGCTAAAATTGAATCTCCATTTGGGCTCCAATGACCGCCATAGAACCCCAGAGCACAATGGCTTAGTTCCCCAACGGTGACCACATTCATCCAGACACCAGAAGTCTTTTCAGGCTGCCAGATCATCATTGTCTTGTCCATAGATGCAGATAAAATGCTTTGTGGTTGATAATGTGCATCCCCTTCCATGGATGAAACCAAAGGGGGTTGCCACTCTACTGAATATACCCAATCCTCATGTCCAATTAAAAGAGATTCTAAGGATATCTGAAAAGAGGACAAACCAGCCACAAGTACAGGACCTTCTATATAGGATGATAAGCTTATTGCATCCTTCCTGTATATTCCATGTCCATTGGACATAGACCTACGTAATGCCATCTTCCAAATTCGTATGCCTTTATCTTGAGATGAGCTTACAAGAAAAATATCGTTTACTACCCCATTGATGCTTATAGGTACTGAGAAGTCCAAACTTCGGATCCAATCTGTATGCCCTTTCAGCTCACATGCATGTACAAACTGGGTTCACGGGTAAAAGAAAAGTAAAGGATAACTTAAACACACACACACACACGCACAACACAAGAAGCTAAAAGTTCATGTTAGTAATATAAAATATGGGGATGAAGATACCTTTCCTGTCCTTCCACCACAGTAAAGGTGGATCTTGTTATCCAATCCTCCCATTGCGAGGACGAATTGCCCGCTATCTCCGGGCAATTCCGCCATCGATAGGGCTACCATAGATTTAGAACCAATAGAGAAAGAATCCAGGCATGATAATTTACAGTCACCTAAAATGATGAAGCAAAACAAGTCTCAATTAATGTAGATAGTAGAAATACAAGGATGGTAGTAAACAGGATCATTGTCGTTGGGAATTAGGGCTTACCTCTGCTTGTCACTGGAAATACCAGTTCCCATACACAAACAGTGCCATCTGAAGAAGTAGATGCAAACATTGCCTCAGTTTGAGAAACCATAATTCCATTAATGCATGTAACACCTTTCTTGTGTGATTGTGGTACTTGTGACACTTGCCTCCACTATGAACATAAGAATAGAAATATGCAAGAAACACTAAATCAAAACAACCAACTGACAAGCGTCTACGGAATTGAGAAGGGGGGGAAAAACAATGAAAGGTGTTGTACCTTCCCATCAATAAGGGACAGTTCCCACAGAATAATAGCACCATCTGCATCTCCAGATAGCAAATAATGCAACTCCAATTCTTTTGCTGTATATAAAAGGGGAGGGAGGATATTAATCGTTAAGAGCAATCATAACATTGAAACAAGTCTCTAATAATTACACATCAATCCATTTGATTGTTACGCCAAATAACCCAATCCAAGTACAACTTTACAGTTGTAAAATGATTAACTTGTATACTTCTAGTTCATCAGAGATTGGAAAAAAAAAAGTGCACCTTTAAATAGAAACTTGCTGGTTGGGAGCCAGTGGGTGCAATTCACAACTGCTTTGTGACCCGGAAGAGTGGTCAAAATTTGAGCACTCTGCGAAAACCCAAATTGAAGAAAAATAAAACAAAAATTAAAAACAAAGGGTCGCTGAAATGAGTAAGTAGGGAAGTAAAGGACAGTGGAAAGGGACCTTGGGGCAGAAAATAGCAACAGCGTTTTGAGCTCCGAAGGAGACCAAACCAGAAGCACCCCAAGAAACGTTGTTCACTATTCTGTTGCATCCTGCTCCAATAAAAACCCTTTTCACTTCAACTCCACCACCACCACCACCACCACCTTCACTATGCATTATCACACACGGCGAGAGAGAGAGAGAGAGAAAGATAGAGTGGGCGGCGAAGGCTTTTGAGTTTGGATTCTCAGGCGAGAAGAGCGTCGAGGAAGCGGTGATGGTTCGAAGAAGAGAGAGAATTGTGTCAGTAAGTGGGTTTCTGAGCCCACTAAATATCTTCTGGGCCTATTTAAGGCAGCTGCTAGCCCCACCCCATTTTCTGACATCCACACCCCTCTTCCCCCAATATATTTTGGTTTTAATACCCAAAACACCCCTACCTATGTTCAATATACACACACCCCTCCCTCCACTTCCTCCGTTCAAACACCCCCATAACTTTTCCTCTCCTTTCGACGACCCTTTGGTGACCACCATTATCCAATAGCTACCACTTCACCGACCACCACTACCACCATTTTTTGCCCACATCTTCCTCTCCAACTTCTCTGACAGTAAGATTATGTCTTTTTTCCCTCTTCTTTGCAAATTTCCAAAAACTTAATTTTCGATTGTCAAAAATCCCAACAACGTTTGAAAACTTAGTTTTCGGAACATCGCGAAAAAATGAGGGTGTGGGTATCAAAACAAGGGGGTGAAGGCAGCTGGTGTCTTCTTTTTAATGGCTGGTGGGCTATTCGTTGAAAAACTAAAGGCCCTATTGATGTTGGGATTCCTTTTTGCACCCTCATTTTCTAATACACACCCTCTTCTCTAAATATTTTTTTTCTCATCATACTCATTCAGAAGTTTGCTTCCAGAATATATATATATTTTTTAAAATTTAAAATGTGTTCCTGAATTTAACTTTTGATTATTTATATATTTCGAAAATTTGATTCAGAAATGCATATAACACATAAATTAAGTTCTGGGAGACATTTGAATGTCTTTAACATTCCAAAACTTAATTTCTAGAAAAATATGTGCATTATGAAATCAAACTTTTGAAATGTTTTTTTGCTTCCAGAAGTTTAATTATGGAATTTTTTTTAATCTTTTCACATAATTTGCAACCAAGTAGTGTATCCGTAAAATAAATCAATTCATGATTGTTAATGCACGAAATGGTGCATGCTCTCTGGTGAGTGCATACCTTTGTTCTTTAGTTTGGTAGCCGGGTGATGAGCTCTGTGGTGAGTACTCCTCCTTTGAGCACGATGTCCTTTCTCCTTTAGACCGGCGGGTGGGGTACCTGCAAAAGACACTCTGATGCCTAAGTTAGAGAGGGCTTTTTAAGATGAGCATAGGAGCTCGCATCATAGAGATGAGTTAAGTGTTTAGGGTTTAGAGAGAGTGTAGAGAGAGAGAGAGTCCCTTAACCTGAGGGGCCAAGCCCTTTTATATAGGCGTGGTAGTTCCGAGTTGTATGCTAGCTTCCTTCCTCAGCAAGTATCCGTTTGGAGTGGATAGAGCTTATCTCTTCTCCTTAATCTTTGGGGTTCATAACAACTTCAGATATTATCCTTATCCCTTATCTCGCCCTTCCCCCTAGGTCTGGGCTTCTCGTGTTAGGATAGAGGTCATCGTCACGGGAGAGTATCTTGCTCGACGATGGGCTCGGCCCATTCTGACTCGGAAGTCGGTGGAGGCCCGATTGAGGCCGGCCAAAACACAAGCCCCCTAGACCCTTTGCCTGAAAAGGTACAGGGTCTAATTGTTTTTTCGTTAGGTCGGTATTTGAGCTGGGTGGAAGACCAAGAAAGAGAAAGTCGCCCATGTTCTCGGGTCGACCCCTTCCAACATGTTGACCGTCTCCTCTCCTACAAAGGTCGCCAAGAAGTGATCACAAGGTTCTTCTCGTCCTATCCCTGTCCACCCCCTAGACTTGCTTGCCGATCAGCTGAGCATGTTTGGAGTGCAAGTATTTGGTTTTCTCCAAATTCCCTGTAAGAGTTGATCCCATCATAGAACTGCTCTTGCTGAGCTTGAAATAGTATAATTACTTCTTGAGAGTAGTAGGTCGAATGATCTGATATACGAGGTATGATATCAAAAACCTGAGATGACCTATGAGGTATGAGCTGGTATCTGATGCGCGACTTGAGGTCTTCCAATTATCTGCATAGTTTAAGATCATCCAGATCGTTGCGGTCTTCTAATTATCTACACAGATTGAGGTCATCCAGATCACTGCAGTCTTCCAATTATCTGCACAGTTTGAGGTCATCCAGATCGCTGCGGTCTTCTAATTATCTACCCAGTGATCTCTTGAACAAGGGGAGCTTAAATGCAGATCGAGCTTTGAACTGGTTGAATCGAACTCAGATGAGGATGAGCTCCGAGCAGGTCAAGCTCAGATGAGGATGTGCTCCGAGCAGGTCGAGCTCCAATCAGGATGAGTTCCGAGCGGGTCGGGCTCCAATAAGTACTTGTGTTGAAGTACAAGGAGAGCTTGTAAATAGGTTTGAACTATGGGTAGAGCTTCGACCCCAAACTTAACCTTTGACTTGAAGATTAAGGTAGGTAGAACTCCAAATAGGTTTGAACTGTAGGTCTCTGCATTGGTCGAGCTCTGACCTATGGTGGTCTACTCCCACCTAAAATTTGTACTTGAATTTGAAGAATTGAAGTGCATGTTGAGATATAGGACTCTACATTTGAAGTGCTGATGGGGAGCTGGTCTTTGTTGGTGAGCTCACGGAGAGCTGCTTCTTGTTAGTGAGATCACGGAGAGCTTTACTTATCCGAGCTTGTGTAGAGCTGGACTTCATCTCGAGGGTAAAAAGGCTTCAGTGCTCCCCAATTTTAAGGAGGGTTTCGATGGTGCCTGGCCCAAGTGAAGGTGATCGCTCCCGATCTTGTTATTGAAAACCAAGGGAATGCCCTTGTGTAACTTGTGCTTTTCTGCTTTTTGTTTTTCTTTAGTTCCGATCTTGTAATTGCTCATCCGAGAACCACTTCTTGCAATTCCTTTTCCTATGAATGAAATTTGACTAAGTGATGATGACTTACTTTACTTTCTTTTCACGCTTTCCTATAGTCCTTGGGTAGTATAAGGTAGTGTAGTCCTCGGGTGGCTTCCCCCCGAAAGACTTGTTTCAAATTGAAAGTTTGGAACATTAGTCCCCCGTAACAACATTAGTCGAGTGCTTGTCTAATCCGAGCATCGTTTTGAGCTGTCAGGTCTCTATGATGGTTGGAGCCGGTTAGGCTTTTCTTCAGGGCGAGTTATCATCTTCCGAATTGCTTTAGAGCTCGCCAGGCCTCTATGCTGACCTGGAATCTTTGGAACTGCAGGGGTTAGTCTTTGTCGCGCTGCGTTTGAGCTCGGCAGACCTCTATCCTGACCTGGAATCTTTGAACTCATGGGGGTTAGACTTTAGGTCGAGTAGGACCTTCCGAGCTGCTTTCGAGTTCGGCACGTCTTTATGCTGACATGGTGTCTTTGAAACCACAGTGGTCTTGTTTAGGTCGACAGGCGACCTTAGTCGAGGTGCTTTAGAGCTCGCCAAACCTTTATGCTGACCTGGTGGCTTCGAAACCACAGGGGTCGACAGGTGACCTTAGCCGAGCTGCTTTAGAGCTTGCAGGCCTCTATGATGACCTGGTGTCTTCGGAACCACAGGAGTTGCTTAGGTCGACTGGCGACCTTCCGAGCTGCTTTAGAGCTCGTCAGGCCTCTATGCTGACCTGGTGTCTTCGGAACCACAGGGGTTGCTTAGGTCGACTGGCGACCTTCCGTCGCCAGGCCTCTATGCTGACCTGGTGTCTTCGAAACCACAGGGGTTGTTTAGGTCGACTGGCGACCTTCCGAGCTGCTTTAGAGCTCGCCAGGCCTCTATGCTGACCTGGTGTCTTTGAAACCACAGGGGTTACTCTTTGTCGAGCTGCGTTTAAAGCTCGCCAGGCCTCTATGCTGACCTGGTGTCTTTGAACACACAGGGGTTATGTTGAGGGCGAGCTTCTTCCGAAACTGGGTGCCGAGCTCCGTGGCGGGCTCGACCTTTGGTTTTGGGCGCTGTTCCTGTCAAAGTATAGACGATTTGCAATAACTTGATATAATAAAGTTAGCATTAATTTTTATGCTATGAGTAAAGTGCTCATAGCCGAGTTTTATACTTCCCTTTGAGAGTAGTTGACCTAGTTGTTCATGTGGCATGGTTGAGGTCGTCAAATAATCAAGGTCAGTGACGTAGCTGAGTTTAAAGCCGTTTGAATATTGAAATTGTTGAGGTGGGCCTGGTAGGTCGCCTCTGTTGGAACCTAAACGATTGGGATGTTTAGACTCTCATTAATTTTGATGATAACAAAGTATTCACAAGAGAACAATTTATGTTCTAACATTTCTTGAAGTGTGCAGATACTAATAATACATATATTCTAAGCCACTCAAGCAAGAAGAAAGTAATTCTCAAGAGAAGGATTCATCCCATGTGTCAGCATCCGGCTCATCCTTGTGAGCGTCTGGAATTTTATCTTTATGACACGGCTTACACAATTGCCACGAGCGTCCAAACTTCCGATTCTGAGCGAGCGTCTGAACCTCACTTCTAATCGTGTTAGTCAAGTTGCTGCTCTACCTCTCAGAAGTTTCTGGAACGGATTTCAAAATTGATTCTGAGCGCTAAAATTGTTGTACGAGGTATCAAAGGTGAAACCTTTAACTAGAAGACAAAAATCGTACAAGCAAGGTAGTACAAAAACGGTAATATGTACTACTGGGATATTCTCTGCAAAGCAAGAAAGAGACAGCGTTTTGAATTTACCTTACTCAATGAAAAGGAGCCATTTTTACCTTAACGGTAATATCCTTGGAATTCCTATATATACCTCATGGTATCCACTGAAGAAGCAACGAACATACTGTGAAAAAGCTTGCTGAAATTCTGCTGAAATATTTACTGAGAACAAGCACTGCTTCTGTGAGCAACCAAGTCTCGTGCTAAGTCTCTGGACTACGTAATGAACTCGGTCAGGCCACTTTCTTTAAGAAAGTTTTTCTATAGTTGAGCTTAATCTTTTATCCTCTCTGTGAGAGTTATTTTTAATCGTACTTCAACTCTTTTGTAAAAGTTGTTTTGGCCTAGTTAAATTTGTATCCTCAAAGGCTCAACTGCATCTTGAGTTGTTTTGAGAAGTTGAGAGTATTGTCAAGTTGTGATGATAGAATACTCTTGAGGAAATTGTAATCAGTTGATTATAGTGAAAATCCTTCAGGAACAAATGGACTAGGCGTAGCTACCGGTTTGGTAGTGAACTAGTATAAATTTACGTGTGTCTTGCTTTCTTGCTTTCTATTCATTTCTATCTTGCCGTTAAAAACAAGTTTCATCAAACTGCTTTTTTCCAAATATCCGATTATTTCCAGCATCCGATAAACAAACGGTTTTGAAAAACTTGTGCTCTAAAGTGTTTCTAACTTAAAGTTTTCGAAAAGTTTTTTAACACAATTCAACCCCCCTTCTTGTGTTCACGTTCAGCCTCGAGTATTGGACTGGGAATCCACCTATTGGTTGTAATACTGATCTGTTGAGATTAGCAATGTGGATGACTTGAGCTCCGTCGAATAGTTGAGGTTGTTGCTTGCTCCTCAGTAGCCCTTGCCCTTTTTTTTTTTGAAAAAGATAGAACCCGAGCTGAGGTTGTTGCTACCAGGCTGGTTGACTTAATCAATTTTGATCGCTTCTTGAGGTCAGTCGAATATCTGAATATTTGAGGTCAGCTCAGTAGTTGAGATGAGGTTGACCAAGCTGAGTGGTTGAGCTTTGTCAGGCATATATCTTGATCTCTCCCTTGATTTGTGTGGTCAACCTGAGCTCCTAATTCTTAGGATGTTTAAAGACTTTGGTCTTTATCTTGATCTCTCCAAAAAGTGGTTAGTAAAATATGACAAGATATTTCCAAGTTGAATATTAGGAGAGGAGATGCGATTTGCAACAATAAGACTTAATTTAAATTCTTGTTAGAATTTAAATTTTGAATACGAAATGATAGGATAGGCCATAACTACCTCAAAGATAAGATAATTTAATTTCTGGAAATTAAATAACAAAATGATTTGAGAACTTGCATTGAGGTTGTTGTGTGTGACTAGGATCATCCAATTTGATGGTTTTGTCCGCCACGGGAAAGATCTCACGTTTGTTTTCACAACGACTCTATTTGATGAAAAATTGAGGTCGGCTACCAATATGCTTAGCCAATAGCTAATATCTCGAACAGGTCGGTTGGCATATGCTACGTATATGCATTGAGATCGGCTAAATATGCTTATCCAATAGTTAGAGAAGACAATTTGAATTCAAAGTAATGATTTTGAAATATTCATTGAGGATAGGATAAGGCAAATGCCTGGAATTAATTCTACGTTGACGCACGCGAGCTATCAACGTGTGATGATTGATAAATCACAAATTAATTTAGAAACCTGCCAAAATCTTAAAAGGCATTTCTTTCTTTTTGATAAGATAAATGAGGATTTAAATCATGCTAAAATTGATCGACTTGCAGCAATGTCTCCCAGGTTATCAGGAGTATTACATAAAAATCCATGCTTTATTCTTTTCCATAAACCGAGCTCCCGTTATAGAATTCCCGCAATTATAGTATGCCCATTGTGATATATTTCGATATATAAATTTCCAAAGGAATATTCTTTATGCTGAATTTCAAAGGACTATCATCGAGAATTTATTCGATTGTAAAAGTATGGAGAGGTGGTGATCACCGTCTTTTAAAAACTAATAATGTATAATTTGTTAGAATTGGTAAGATAGCACCTGATTGTGGGTGGACCTGGACATGATCGTCCGAGCTATTCTCTATGCTCGTCGCGGGGAGATCTCTGAGTCTGAGGTCCTATGCTTTTCGTATTTTTCCTTGGAAGTCACTCGGTGATGTCCAACAATTAATTTTCGAATTGTTTCGCTTGATGTTTACTTTCTTCTTTAAGGATGATTCAAGGTCTCCCTCCTGGTGGTCACGCTTCTCCTGAGGATATCTTGATTATATTGTACTCCTTGCGGGTACAAAGATTGCGATAAATAGCAACGTTTGAAGTCTTGGCGATGGTCGGCCATGGTTGATCAGCTTCCAAGATCGGATCTTTAGGCTGCCGTTGGCTCAAGCTGACTGCGTTCCTCTGGTGGCGATCCTCGGTTTGCAGTGCTCCTTGCGTGTACTATCCTACTCGGTGGTATTCTTGAGGCCCAGGCTAGTTTTACCGGGCCCCACGATGGGCGCCAATGTTAATGCACGAAATGGTGCATGCTCTCCGGTGAGTGCATACCTTTGTTCTTCAGTTTGGTAGCCGGGTGATGAGCTCTGTGGTGAGTACTCCTCCTTTGAGCATGATGTCCTTTCTCCTTTAGACCGGCGGGTGGGGTACCTGCAAAAGGCACTCTGATGCCTAAGTTTGAGAGGGCTTTTTAAGATGAGCACAGGAGCTCGCATCATAGAGATGAGTTAAGTGTTTAGGGTTTAGAGAGAGTGTAGAGAGAGAGATAGAGAGAGTCCCTTAACCTGAGGGGCCAAGCCCCTTTATATAGGCGTGGTAGTTCCGAGTTGTATGCTAGCTTCCTTCCTCAGCAAGTATCCGTTTGGAGTGGATAGAGCTTTATCTCTTCTCCTTAATGTTTGGGGTTCATAACAACTTCAGATATTATCCTTATCCCTTATCTCGCCCTTCCCCCTAGGTCTGGGGCTTCTCGTGTTAGGATAGAGGTCATCGTCACAGGAGAGTACTGCTCGGCCAATGGGCTCGGCCCATTATAGCTCGGAAGTCCAGCTAGGAGGCCCAGCTCGGAGGCCAGCCATAACAATGATCAAATAGTGTGATAAAATAGGTACATTAAAAAAAATATATAGAAAGTACAATAAATACAACATAAAAGTCAAACCAAAATAAAAAATAGTGGTCAAGTTGTGGATCAGGTCCTCTTCCTCCTCTGGTATGTGACCCCACTACGCGCTTCAACTAATGCCTTGCAAACATCTTCCCCGACCGCAATCCTTTCCACTACCACCCCTTTTTTAATCAAGCCCCGAAGAATCTCAATAATCATCTAAAACTTTGCCTATAAGTAAGAAATAACAACTCAACATATCAAGTAAACGTGAAAAACACAATGAATACGTAATAACATTTGAAATAATATTTACTTACCACAGAAGGTGGAGGAACTGGACTTCGATAGTCCAGCAACCTCTTGTACGGCTGCCATAGGAGGGTGCATATACTTTTTTTAACATATTTCAATTTTTAATTATTAGTCAGAAATAAAAACATTTGATATTAAATAATTAAATAATCAATAATTTTCTAAAAAGAGTCATGTTAATAAATTAATAAATAAAAATATTCATTGATAAACACAATATTTAATACAAATTTTAAAATGTTACAATTTGTAATAAATATTTTTAATTTTAATTTCCTAACCAGGCAATCAGGCATGCATTTATTTAGATGAAGGATTTTAAAAGGAAGATGTAATAATATTAATTTAAATAATTTTAGTCTCACAATATTTCAAAATGAAAGTAATAAAATAATAAATTATCATTAAAGTCAACGTCCTATTTTTTTTTTTGGGTTACAAGCTGGGAAAAAAATGCGCTTCATCTAAATGAACAAACTTGGTTGGTATCCGAGATCGATCTCTGGTGATCGAATCAAACTTTACTTACCTCCCAACCAAATACAGATTAGACCAGGGGTCCCTTTCTCCCGGGGGATACTGTGGGTGAAAGCAAAAAAAATGTTATATAAATTGTAACAAAAAGTTATTTCAAAGTATATTATTTCTCAATTATAGTAAAATTATTTAATTGTTTCTTTCTTTTTTATCTTTAAAATGTGTTGTTTTTTCTAAAAGGAAAATAATATGCCATACACATGCTTCACTCAAAAGGTCTAGTAATATTGATTTAAATAATTTTAGTCTCACAATATTTTAAAATCAAGTCAATGTCCTTCTTTTTTTTTTGGTTTACAAGCTGGGAAAAAAATCAATGTCCTGTGTTTATTTACTTGTTATAAATATCATTTAATTTTTGTAAAAATAAGGAATTATTTTTCTTTTTTTTCCCCCAAAGTTTTTTTCTGGTCGATCCGAATTCCAATGGTTGAATTTACTCATGGATAACTGCTATGCCAAGGTGTCAACCGCCATAACATTTGGACTCAGACAATTATCCAACACAACATTGAAATTTCAAAGAGGGAAAGAGAAAAGGAGTAAATAGTGAGTGGATTCGCACAATAAAAGGAAAGGGGAAAGAGAGAGAGGTTGGTTAACAAATCAGAGGAAGTGAAATCAACGACACTCTCGTCTTTCCAAATATGGGAATCATTCAATACGATCCAATCTCTTCTTTGTGCAGAGTTTCTTCAACCTTCCGCTCCTTTCCTCGCGCTACCGCTCCCTTTCGCCTCATGGCCTTCTCCACCGCCGTTCACGATAAGCCCTCCATTTGCACCGCCGACGAACTCCATTATGTCTCCGTCGCCAATTCCGATTGGAAGCTCGCCCTCTGGCGCTACCATCCTTCTCCTCAGGTTACTTTTTCATTTTTCTTTCTGGTTTGCTTTATTCAAATTATTATTACTACATTCATCTCTATTCTCTGATCTCTCTATATATTTATTTATCTATACTGTGACATATTACTGTTCAATGATACTACATGGTTGGTCAACATTAATTTTTATTTCAATTTAATTTTAATTATCCGTGTAAGATTAAATAGACATATGAGTTCTGTTCACGCTCTCACGGGATGCAAGCACACGTCACGCACACACACAACACATGGTATCAGTATCGGTTGACACTTGTAGAGTAATGAAATCTTCTGTTACCTACTAGTAACTATTTTGTGGAACACAAAATTAGCCAATCATGCTATTAAATCACAAGATATTATCTTCATAATAATCATATACATCAACTTTTAGGTAATTTAGATTAGATAAAGTAATTATATAATCTAACTAATAGTAGATACTCATATTTTGATATTAGTATATTTTGTGCAATGAAATATCAATTAGCTTCTAAATTGTGTAAACTTTTATAAACTTAAAAGTTTTCAAGGCAATGATTGAATTAATAAAATTTATCATTTATAAGAAGTTGTGTGTATGTATGTCGATTGATACCAGGTTTGATAATTTGACACTTACACCACTCATAATTTTTTTATAATGCAAAATAACCAATTCAACAATTTGCTAAGAAGAAAACCAATTCAACAATTGATTTAGGCAGTGTATTTTGATAACCATGTATTTTAAATATTAAATATTTACTTATATTTTGAATAACATATTATATATTAATATAAAGCGTGCCATAAAATATTGGTTGGTTTTTGAACTGTAAGAACTATTGCAGACTGTTTTTGTAGAGTTTTAATCTAATAGTTAGATTGATAAAATGTGTCCTTTATGAACAGTTATTAAAGTGAGTTGAATACAATACTTGTTTCACAGGCACCTCCAAGGAATCACCCGCTGCTGCTCTTGTCAGGAGTGGGGACTAATGCCATTGGATATGACCTTTCCCCTAGGGTAATCAACCTTTTTTTTGCTCACTTTTCTACTAATCTTATCTGTATCTAGAATTTTCTGAATTCCATTCTTCATAATTGCTCATCGTACGTGTTTCTGTTCTGTATGTAGTTTACCTTTGAATCTACTTGTCCTATGCTCCTGTGTGTCTTCTTTCATTTTCAATTTTTTCATCTGAGATAGATGATAGCCTAGTAGTTATAGATAGACGAAAATTACAGGTCAAACCATTAACAAAGATTTAGAGGTAAACAATCTATCTTTAAACTTAATACATAACAATGTTGTAAAATAGCGGTCATGGCGGTGCTATGGTGGAACGGCGTCGCGGATTTTGTGCCAACCGCCGTTGGCAATTTGTGAAGCGCCGCCCGCTGCGCCATAGGCCTCAATCCCATGTTTATATGATAGAATTTTGGCCATCCGCCATAAACCGCCATTTGCCATTGACAACATTGATACATAAAAGGGAATTATGGCTTGGTCTGATTTAGTGGGATAAGGTTTGGTTGTTGTTGTTGTATTTTATCATTGTTTGGAAGATGAGTCACTTGTGCCGGTACACTTGTTATGGGTACATGGGCAACAATGAACCTGAAATTGTTTTGTTACCTGAAATTGGTCAATTAGATCATTCAACATAAGCTAGTCTCATAGGCATGTCGATCAAATGACTCAAATCTCTTAATTGATGTTATGTTATGACTTATTTTTATTCATATTATTTTATTCTTGTTCTTGTATATTTTTCACACCCTAATATTTTTCTTTAGCATTATATGGATATAAAATCTTAAAGCATGATAGCAATATTTATGAACACAGGAACTTGACTTTTGAGTTTTGATATTAATATACTGTTTTAAATTGCAGTTTGATACCAAATTTCTTAATGCCTCTTCCCTTAAAGAATGCACTGAAAATAGTATTTTAATTCTATATTTTTCCTTCCTCCATATCATTCTGGTTAAATTTTCATTTTCCTCTGTTATTTTATGCAATTAACCTAAGTTTGAGTACTGAATGATCCTGCCTGCCTAGTCATAGCTGGTTAGCTGTATTTTATCCACCGTTATATTTTTCTTTTCTGGCTTTATATATCAGGCTTCCCACTAACACATGATATATACTGCAGTCATCATTTGCACGTTACATGTCAGGCCAGGGATTCGAGACTTGGATTCTTGAAATACGAGGAGCTGGGTTGAGTCTTCAGGGTTCAAATTCCAAAGATATTGAACAATCTGCCCATGCAATATCTGAGAAGATGGAAGATATGTTGGAGAGTGCAACCAACGGATCCGTGTCTTCAAAAAAGGAATTGAATAACATATCTTGTGCAGTATCTGAACCTGGCGTTTCTGCCTCAAAAGGAGTGGAAACAGAGAATGTGGCTGTCAAAGGAGACCTCTCTAAGTTAGCTACCGCTTGGGATGAATCAAAGTTGGTGGCAAGGTTGACTGAGACGTTTATGCGTTTGTCAGAAAGAGTCTCTGGGTTTCTTAGTGAAAGTCAATTGAAGGTCATGTCTGCTGAATTCCTTGATCAAATTTCAAAACTTTTGGTGGATTCTCCATTATATGAACAATTCAATGAGATAAGGGGAAAGCTTGCAGCTTTGTTGGAAATGAGACAAACCACTGGTATTACTAGTCAAATACATGATCTGAGTCAAAAGCTAGTGAATATTATTGAGGCAGGTCAGCTATCCGTTTCTCCTCCATTATTTGATCTACAAGCTCGCTTTACTTCTACACTAGAAGATTTTCAGAAGCAACTTGACTTGATAGTGAAGTACAATTGGGACTTAGATCATTACTTGGAAGAAGATGTTCCTGCAGCGGTGAGGGGACATCTTTCATGTTGGAAAGTTACACATTCATAATTCTTTTTTTGACAGTGGTTAACAATTATATGAATTGCAATCGTTTTTTTTTTTTCTCTTCATGATTTAGAGGAAACTTTCTCTGGCTGCATATCTCTTATACGACTTTTGTGGTCTTTATTTATACAGATAGAATACATTATGGCACAAAGCAAGCCAAAAGATGGAAAATTGCTTGCAATTGGACACTCCATGGGTGGTATCTTGCTTTATTCAATGCTGTCACGGTTTGGTATGTTTCCAGCTTTTCATAGTGCCAACTGACCACGAACCATTTTTCTTTGATTTGTCATCTTATTTTTTAACCCTCTTGACCATCGTTCGTCATTGTATAAACTATAATGTCCAATCATTCTTTAATGGATGGCGAAAAAGGTGTAAGATTTGAATATGGAAATTTCCATAGTAGGCTGATATTATAATGATCTCCATCTGTCTATGGCAGATATTTCTGTTCTGGTGTTGGCTTGACCAAATATACCAACCATCATTCAGTTATTAGATATCAAGACTTTGAAATTTGAATTGCTCTTTAGTACAATATTTACTTCGTGAGGAAAATTTCATGTAAGTGTAAAAACTTTGTCTGCAAAAATCATTAGTTTAAAATCTCTGTTTTTAGTTTTGATCGAGTCACTAGTGATATAACAAAAGGTTATTCCATGAGATGGGGTCAGCTACACCAAGCAATATCCTCTATAATCATGTCCAATGATAAATAATTTAAATTTAATGGTTTGACCTATATTTTTTACTTTTTTTATTTTTTCATTGGTCTTAGTCTACCTCAAACTACTGGGCTATCATTCATTTAATATACTCTCCTTTTTGGGGCTTCTACAAGCTTTCTCTACACTTGCGGTTGAGTCACTGACAATAATACATGTAAATTTCTGAACCCAACTTGAACTTCCCTGATTGAATTTAAGTTGTCTGAAACAGAACCAACTATATATCTTGATGAATCACAAAAAGATCAAACTTTAGAACTATCTGAGATTTAATCCATATATTGATATAGCATGCAAATGCGATCAAGTCAAGTGTAATGGTAGATTTTAAACACGAGAATTTACGAGTTTGTTTTTAAATATTTTTAGTGAAACTAGGATTTAATCTGAATTATATCTACCGCCAGCTGGATGATAACTGGCTTGATTATCTTTCTTACATAGAATAATGCTACTCCCAGACCATTTCTACCCTTTTATTTCTCTATAACACTTGTTATTCTTTGTTCGTTACTTTTAAACCATGATAGCAACTTCTTAAAAAAAAATTGTCAATACATAATGGCATGTTTTACTAGCGAGCATAGAGACGTAAATCTAGGTGTGCAAGTAGCACGGCCCCTTTTTAGAGACATGTGTATATTGATCTGTTTAGACATATACATAATAAATATGTAAGTTATTTAATTTACCATTCGTTATCATTTCATGCAAGGTTTTGAAGGAAAAGAACCCAGATTGGCTGCAGTAGTTACACTGGCATCATCTCTGTACTATACATCATCCAAATCAACTTTGAAGTTACTTCTACCCCTTGTAAGTTGATGGTTTTAGCTGTTTCTGGTTACTTCCTCCATAGATTTAGTGGTTAAGTTGCGAAAATATATGTTTAGGTACTAAATTTAGTCATTTGTAAACAGGCAGACCCTGCACAGGCACTGAATCTCCCTGTTGTTCCTTTAGGGGCAATGTTGGCAGCTGCTTATGAGGTTTCATCTCGTTCGCCATATGCATTGACATGGTTAAACACTTTGATTTCAGCTGAGGGCATGATGGATCCTGATTTATTTAAAAAACTGGTCTTGAATAACTTCTGTAAGTTTCTATCAATTGTAAGTAATAGAATTTCATTGATATCGATAAACATGTACAAACACCAATTATATAGACTGACTATCACCTAAATAAGGAAATATAAATCTGTACAAATCAGAACCAAATCAATCCTAATTATGGCACAAATCTCCTAATAATATACAATAATTATATTACACAACACTCCCCCTCAAGCTGGTGAATGTATGTCTGTCATTCCCAGCTTGCAAATAAGGTCCTGAAACTGCTCAATGGGAAGTCCCTTGGTCAACATATCTGCTAATTGATGTCGTGAAGGAACGTACTCTGTGGATATGAGACCACTCTCTAATTTCTCTTTAATGAAGTGTCGATCTACCTCTATATGCTTTGTCCGATCATGTTGAACTGGGTTGTGTGCAATGCTAATGACAGACTTATTATCACAAAACAATCTCATAGGAGCTTCATACTTTATTTTGAGGTCATGAAGTATAATCTTCATCCATAACAACTCACAAATCCCTTGAGCCATAGCTCTAAATTCTGCCTCGGCACTTGATCTTGCAACCACATTTTGTTTTTTACTCCTCCATGTCACCAAGTTTCCTCCCAAGAACATGCAATATCCAGTGGTGGATCTCCTATCAACAATTGACCCTGCATAATCTGCATCAGTATATACTTCCACGGATAAATTCCCTTCCTTTTTGAACAGTAGTCCTTTCCCTGGAGAGGCCTTCAAGTACTGAAGAATTCTATTCACTGGCTGCAAATGCTTTTCTTTTGGATCATGCATGAATTGACTCACTACACTGACCGCGTAAGCTATGTCGGGTCTAGTGTGAGATAAATAGATAAGTTTTCCCACAAGTCTCTGATATTGTGCCTTTTCCACCTTCAGGCTTTCCAAGTCATTCCCAATCCTGTGATTCTGCTCTATAGGTACTCCAGTAGTCTTACAACCTAGCTTACCAGTTTCTTTAAGAAGATCAAGGATATACTTCCTTTGAGAGATAAAGATACCTTGTTTAGAGTAAGCAACCTCTATTCCAAGGAAGTACTTTAGCTTTGAGGTCTTTCATCTCAAATTGAGCAACCAACCTCTCTCTAGAGATTGTTTCTCAAGTTCATCATCACCGCAATAATCATATCATCTACATAGACCAAAAGAGCGTAAGTTTGCCATACCGAGAATGTTTTATAAAGAGGTATGGTCACCTTGGCTTTGCCTGTACCCAAGGAGATCATAACTTGAGTAAACACCGCCAAACCAAGCGAGGAGACCGCTTCAAACCATATAATGCCTTCTTGAGTCTACAAACCTTATTCCCCCTTCAAGTAACACCATATCCAGGTGGAATTTCCATATATACTTCCTCTTCTAAGCTTAGTGTAAGAAAGCATTTTTAACATTGAATTGGTGCAATTCCCAACCAAGTGTCTTTGCCAAGGAAAGTATAATTCTTCTTGTATTCATCTTTGCTCTTTGGAGCAAATGTCTCCTCATAATCAACCCCATAGGTTTGGGTGTAACCCTTTGCAACCAGTCTCGCCTTGTATCGGTCTAGTGTGCCATCTGACTGATATTTAACAGTGTATATCCATCTACAACCAACTGTCTTTTTGTTCTTTGGTCTCTCTACAATTTCCCAAGTCTCATTCCTTTCCAATGCACCCATTTCCTCATTCATGGCTCGAATCCAATTCTCATCCTTTAAGGCTTCCTGTACTGAACTAGGGATTCTGATAGAATCAATAGCTGAAATAAAGCTCTGGTGCTGCACAGAAAGGTTTTTAGTAGACCTGAGTGGGATATAGGGTATTTAGCACAAGATCTTTTTTCTTTTCTCAAGGCAATTGGTAAATCATCTGGGTTAGGTTCACAAGAGACATTTAAAGTATCTTCAGGGTTATGAGTACTTACCTCTGGTTCGGACGATTGGACTTGCTGTTGGACAAGGTCGGGTTTCTGCTTGTATCTTTTCCGGTAATATTGCTTCCCAAATTTACCATTACTATCCTGCACTGCATCCTCCTTTTTGTCATCTGTGACATCCTGTAAAGAAAAAGACAGCTTAAGGGACTCAAACTCAGACTCAGACTCAGACTCTAGAAGGGACTCAGCTTCTAGACCACTCTCCCCCTGAAGCTGAGGACTAGGGAAGAAGGAAGTTGATTCATGAAAGGTAACATCCATGGAGACATAGATGCGACAAGTTTCAGGGTGATAACACTTGTACCCCTTTTTGTTTGGGGCATACCCTATGAAGATACACTTGATGGCACGAGGATCTAATTTTCCTCGATGATGACTATGAACATGGACAAAGGCAGAACATCCAAAGACTCGACTCTGAAGATTAGTCATAATGGGAATAGAAGGATGAAAGGTAGACAAGTGTTGTACCGGACTGACACCATCTAGGACACGAGAAGGCAACCTGTTTATCAAATAGGTGGCGGTTAAGACAGCTCCCCCCCAAAAAGACTTGGGAACAGACATTTGAAAAAGTAAAGACCTAGCAACCTCAAAAAGATGACGGTTTTTTCGCTCTGCAACCCCATTCTGTTGAGGGGTGTCCACACAGGTTAGCTCATGTACAATACCATTATCTTTAAGAAATTGGGAAAACTTTTGATTCACATACTCTCTCCCATTATCAGAATGCAATCTTTTAATCCTTTTTCCAAATTGAGTTTGAATCATATTGTAAAAGTTTACAAACAATTGGAAAACTTCAGACTTATCTTTCATGAGAAATATCCAGGTAACCCGAGTGCAATCATCAATAAAGGAGACAAACCATTTTGCTCCAAAAATATTACAAACAGATGTAGGTCCCCACACGTCTGAATGAATACGATCAAAAGGATTGGAGCTTTTATTATTACTAGGAGAAAAAGTTGTACGATGGTGTTTAGCAAATTGACAAGCATCACAATGAAAGGACTCAACTGACATTTTTGTAAATAAAACAGGAAATAACGACTTAAGGACACTGAAGGGAGGATGACCAAGACGCCTGTGGTGAAGCCATATCTGGGCGGATGACCAAGATTTTGACTTTGTTAGATGACTGGAACTGAGAGCCTTTTGTCCAATGCTCTCTTTATTCTTCTCATGTTGCAAGTAGTATAACCCGTCCTGTTCCTTAGCAATTCCAATCGTCCTCCCCGTGGCAAGATCCTGAAAAACACAATGGGAATGGAAAAATGTTACTGCACAATTTAAATCTTTGGTGATTTTATGAATGGACAGGAGGTTCTTGGGCTGACTTAGGAATATGAAGTACATTCTTTAAGTGATGGGTTTGAAGTTCAATGTTTCCACACCCGGTAACTGGGATTTGTGATCCATTAGCTACAGTGATGTGTTGACTACTAGGTAAAGTGGTGTAAGATGAAAAATAAGAAGCATGGGGTGCCATATGATCTGTAGCACCAGAGTCAATAATCCAGATATTCTCAGTACCAAAAGCATTAAAGGATAAGAAACTAGAACTCTTACCAGTCATGGTGAGGGAGCAAGTGGAAGAGGAAGGCTTACTAAGGGAACTCATAAGAGCTTGCAGACGTTCCAACTCATCTTTACTAAGAGCAGGGACCTCCTTTTCAAGTTGAGTGGCTGGTGAGTCTTCAACCAAGGTGTCTGAATCAGTGATTGCTTGGTTAGCGTGCCTCTGAAAAGGACCCTTAAGTCCCTCAATACGCTCCAGAACCTTCTCCTTTCCATGTAGTTTAAAACATGTCTCCTTAGTGTGACCTGTCCTCCTACAGTGAGAGCACCAACGATCTTCACGATTAGACTTAGCATGAGGCTTCCCAGAAGAGAAGGATTCCTTTATGGGACCCTTCACGGAAGTTAAGACTGAACTTTCAATGGGTTTATCTTCCAATATTATCGCCTACGACTTTCTTCACTACGAACAGTGTAGAACACCTCACGAGAGAGAAGGAGTTTCTCTTGCTTAAAATTTGAACCCGAATAGGATCAAATTGAATTGAGCCGAAAGAAACTTGAAGATTCTTGATCTCTCAATAAATGTAGTCAGTGTGGCGGAATCATCAGTGCACTTCATCTTCAAGTTTTGATATTGATCCAATTCAATCCACAAACCATTCAATGTCCCATAATAGTTTCTGAGAAGAAGTACCTGGCAGTCGAATATCTTATTCTCCAATTCATAACAAGCTGAAATATCTTGTTTCATGGAATAAGTTTGAGACAAATTGTCCCAAATCTCCTTAGCAGTAGAGAAGAACATGCAGTTCCGATTAATCTCCGGAACCATAGAGTGCCAAAACCAAGTCATGATAAGTGAGTCATCTTCATCCCAAGCTTCGAATGTAGGATCAGTTTGGGCTGGTGTCTTTCCCTCGATATGTTTCAGCCTCTTACGACTCTTGAGAGTTGTGCGAACAAATTGGGCCCATTGCATATAGTTACGCCCATCAAGCCGGTACGTACCTTTAAGCACTGGTAAGTCCGAATGGCTTAGTGTCTGATCATCAACCTGTTTTTCTCCAGAAACAAATTTGTCACCTGACATGGTTAAAAAAAAGAGAAAAACAGCACACAAAACAGGGCTTTAAAGGTTGAAGAAGAGGGGCTTCACTGTAAGCCCAAGGTCGAGATGCCAAACACAGCTGACGGCCCCTGATATGGAACTAGGAGGAGCCGACGAACCAGACGGTACAAGCGGCGAAGCGAACGGAGGTCAGGAAGGCGGCGCGTGGGTTCCACGCGCTCGAAAAACAGAGATGCGGTGACGGCGTGTGTGGGCGCGTGTGATGTCAGATGGGCCGGAAATTTTGAGGAACGTCAGATCGGCGGGAGTCGCTCCTGGTGAAGGCGGTTTCGCCGGAAAAACTCGCCGGAAAAATTTTCCGGCAGCCGCAGACGGCGGTTCTGGCGGCGGCGAGTGGAGCTGGTGGTCGAACTCAATCAAACCAGACTGGTCTTGAGTAAAAACGCAGCAATGAAGGCTGCCTGAGTGACAAGGAAGACAACGCAGCAATAAAGGCTGCCTGAGGAAAAAAAAAAAACAACGCAGCAATGAAGGCTGCCTTGAGAACGACGGCTAAACCTAGCTCTTGATACCAAATTGTAAGTAATAGAATTTCATTGATATCGATAAACATGTACAAACACCAATTATATAGACTGACTATCACCTAAATAAGGAAATATAAATCTGTACAAATCAGAACCAAATCAATCCTAATTATGGCACAAATCTCCTAATAATATACAATAATTATATTACACAACACTATCCTTAAGATCTAAAGTTATTCATGTATTGTCACCTAATTTTTTAAGCTTTTAGGAAAGTTGGTTCTTAACATGCTATTTTCAGAGTCATTATGACCAAGTGGTTAGGAGTTTGATCCTTGTCCCCAACTCCCCATTCTTTTGACTTTCAGCTCAAGGTAAAATGGGTTTGTGCATAGGGCTTTCTTGCGACGTAGCAGGGGATATATTTTCTTTTGTAGTTTATTTTGGGACCAGTTGTAATATATCGGTTATCATTTGACAATTCTGTCATTGTGAAACTGCAAACTATTGATTCCTCTCCAGTAATTATTTGAATTCAATTAATTTCCAAAGCACTTGATGTTCTAAAGGATCTGGAGGCAACAGCTTGGTCATTGGATGGCTACTATCATGCAAATATTGACTTATTCCTTGGCTTTTATTATTATTTTTAAGAATGTATAAATGAGATTGATCCTTTCTTCTCATGTGTATTGTTAGCGTCATATCTTGCGGAATACTTATTTTTGGACTAAACAGTTGGGCTTCACATACTAATTGTTTTTACTAGAACCTCTGTTTGACATAATAACATGCCCTTCTTTCTAATGCTTACCTGATACATTTAACCACCATTCCGGTGGCTCCATTTTACAGATATTGATTGAGAATTGCTTGTTATATGTTATTATCGTACAAAATCTTGAGAGTGGGTATTCAGATGGATTTTTTTAATACGATATTCAGATGGATTTTAATTAATGATATAACTTCATTTAAGCATGCTAAGATTCATTTAAGCATGCTAAGATGACTAAGATGATAAAAAGTAATATTATTTATCTGATTTTACTAAAAAAGGGCTAGGTCTTTGGACCTAGAAGATATTAAACTATTTAGGAATGATATAATGAGCAAGAAATGATGATTTGACTGGTTTCATTAAATTCAAGTGGCTTTCTAATCCTGCTAGTTGTACTTGCTAGATATTGTCACTTTGCTCCAATCAGCAAGTTGGTCTAACTGGGATTAGAACTTTTTATTCTTTAGTTAAGCAAATTATATTTGACTAACCAATATTATAACTTACCTTCATATAATATAATTGCATCTGGTAGGCACCATACCTGCAAAACTTCTCTTGCAGCTCACAACAGCATTCCGAGAGTGTGGTTTATGTAACAGGAATGGGACCTTTTTTTACAAGGACCATCTACACAAAAGCAATATACCTATCTTAGCTATTGCTGGAGACGAGGATCTGATTTGCCCACCTGAAGCTGTGGAAGGTACTCTCTAAATCTTAGAAGTAGATGTTTTATTTGCCTGCTATGCTTTCAAGAAGTGAATATTGTTTTTTATGAGCAGAAACCGTCAAACTAATTCCTGAGCACCTGGTTACCTATAAAGTTTTTGGACATCCTGAAGGCCCACATTATGCTCATTATGATTTGGTTGGAGGAAGACTGGTATTACCTTACTCCCTTTGTTTTCATTGTTAAGTTTATTTTAGATTGGAAAATTATTTTTAAGAAAATAATAACACACCCAATTCTATATTGAGTAAATAGTCATTTTGGTCACTAAAATATTGGCGGTCAATCATGTTCGTCCTGAAATATGGAAATTGCTTCCAAGGTCCCTGAAAGATTATTCCATTGGTCAAATTAGTTCTTATATTAATTAACATCAGTTAACATTGATGGATAAGCACACGTAGACATTAAGTGCCATGCAAGGTGCACATGTAGCAAGACTTTACCTCTTCTTCCCTAGACGATGTCATTTTCCTTGATGAAAGATCTGACATGCAATTGCAAGTGTGATTACATGGTCTAGCCTATAACTCTTTCTGGCAAAAATGCTGCCCTTCTCCGTGAAGGTGAGTTTTCCCTGCTACTGGTATTATCTCTTCAGCTCACTGCTTCGTCTGGCTGGCCAGGGTGCTTCTGGGATTAGGAGTGAGAAATATGTCACCATAGACTAGGCTTGGGGGTGCTCAAGTGCAACAGGGGAGGTGCTTATTCAGTGATGCCGGCTGAGCTCATGATTAGAAATTTTAGTAGTGACAAGGACTTGACGATGTGAGCTTGGTGGATGGTTATGATGTGTTGATGGGGGTATGGGAAACCGGGGAACCAAGGATTTGTATTACTTCTACATCATCACCCTTCTAAATGTAGTTGAAACTCCAAGGTCTAGATTTTTTTCTCCAAGTTTTCGTTTGTTCTATTTGCCTCAACAATCAAATCTCATAAAAGTAAGGGCTAGTTGAGCAAATGAATAGATTGTCACTGTACAACTCGGAGATTCTCTCAAGGGTGGCGGTAAAGCAACCAGGAAGCTTCAATTGAAGATTAGAGACAGGTATAAATGGGTATTATTCTTGTTTTGATTTATCATATAGCAGTAACATTCTCCAATTCACTTTTTAGATGATATCCAAGTGCTTCCTTATTGATCTTGTTATCTCTGTGTTCAATGTCACTACACATTAGAACTTCTAGTTCGATTTTATGTATTCTTCTATGGCTGCTATGATTTAATGTTCAGGAAAATCACTTCCTCATATCCCAATGTATTCGAACATTTGTTTTCTTTCATAATAGCATATTTTTAGCGCTTTCGTTCCCAACTTCTAGAGGAACTTAGCAATGCTTCATTCATCAACACAGGCATTAGTGCCTTTAATATTACATATTCTAATCTAGTATAGTGGTCATGACCGTTCAAGTCAGCAACATACCCATGTGGAGAGAGCTTGCTAAATTAAGGTGGAATCTTCAGCTACTCATTGAGGTGTATGGGGGAGGGAAATAGAGGAAGAAGGAAATTAGATTTTATACACCAAAAAAAAAAAAAAGGAAATTAGATTTTTGGTTTTAACAATGGAATGTCATTATCTAGGGAGGAAAGCAACCACATATGCATCCTACATGGAACATGCCACTTGAAAGATCTGAATAATCTGAATAGTATTGATTTAATTTGCAAGTTACAGACTCTAATATATAGGCTATTTTACATGAATCCTAATAAATGATAATAAGAAAATAAAGGAAATAAAACCTGTCCTAATAACTACACACTATCATGGTAATATGTACAGAAGAAGAAAACAAAAGAAAGAATGAAATATATATCCTAAAATAGTGCTATTTACAGCAATGTCACTTATGTATTTCTGCTAATGTTAAGTGACACCTGTTAATGCATGGACTAATTTGACTGACAATTTTTCAGGGACATCGGATGCAATTTCCATCTTTTGGAGACTTCATTTTTTTTTAGGGACCAAAATGACTATCACTCATTTTATGTTGTAATTAATGGCTATGGCCTAATTGGTTGTCCCGATTTTCTCATAACTTTGTGTTATATTCAGTTTTCTCCTCCTGTTCATCTAATCCCTTCTGCTGCTTTCTTTGTGATGTTTTTTCTGTGCATATTTTGAGCGCAGGCAGTGGAGCAGGTGTACCCCTGTATAATTGAATTTCTTAGTTGTCACGACAAGTGATGTACACCATCAATTTTCATCAAATACATTCTTCTTTGGTCATAATTGATAACTATATTCCTAACAGGTATGATATGAGTTTCTTGTCGCCTTTTGTAGACCCCCTTAGATCTCTTATGCAGCACTCACCCGAGGCTGTTGATGGTACTCAACATTATTTATCTGTTTTTTTTTTTTTTTTACAGGGTACATTATATAATGCAAGTTAAAAGCATTTATCAGACCTTTTATGCAGTGGAGTATGAAGTTTTCACATTTTGTTTCCGATCCATGGAAGTGAAGGATAGGACTCTGAAGGCTAAATTACAACCAAAGACATAGTGATAGGAATTACAAGTGAAGAATCTGTAAGAAAAATTTGTTTTCAGCATGATTCCTGAATTGATATCAAATTTATGTACAGAATTTCTTACATATAGTACTCATATATAACCTTCCCAAGTTTCTTAAATGTGTATTGACCAATTGGTGTGCTAGATAAGCCTCCTCCGCACTGTGTTCCTGGACATGGATAGTTGAGCATCTTGTTTCCAGTCTAGATGATCTTATATTTACTTAATTGTGGTATCTGGACACTTACAGTAGCTAGGCGGCATGGCTATAGAAGGTGAAATGGTTTTTCTCTCTTTTCTCTCTTCAACAAAAAAATATCCCAACAATCCAATGTAGAAGTATATATTATAGATGTTCAAACCAAGGATTATGGCCAACTTGGTCTTGATTCTCTTGTTTCAAAGATGTTCCGACCTCAAGTCCGCATTATCATTTTTTGAGGTATTATCCACTTTGCGCCATGTGTGATGTGAGTCTTCATGGTTTTGTCCTTAAAAGGCATCTTGGTGGGTTAAGGCATGTGGGTGTTTATAAACTCTTCTTAGCCTTGATTCCCAAGCAATGTGGGACTTGTTGGTGTATCCGAAACAGTAGCCCCTCATTCAAGGCCAAGGGGCTAAAGGGCCGTGGGCCCTCCTTTTAATGCCAATGTTCCGGCCTCAAGTCGGTCGGATCGTTTTTCGAGGTATTGTCCACTTTGGGCCACATGTGATGTGGGTCCTCATGGTTTTGTCCTTAAAAGGCGTCTCAGTGGGTTAAGACATGTGAGTGTTTATAAACTCCTATTGACCTTGATTCTCAGGTAATGTGGGACTTGTTGGTGTATCCGGAACAAAAGACATAGTCAAGAAGTGTTGATTTGCTTTAGTTAAGCGGGAATGTAACTCATTACTGTATCCGGAACAAAAGACATAGTCAAGAAGTGTTGATTTGCTTTAGTTAAGCGGAAATGTAACTCATTACACAAATGATAGTTTGAGAATCAAAATTATATTTAATAAATATAATTAACTTGATGTTTTTTTCAAACTTTTCGTTTGTGCCTTGTGACAGAAGATCACAGGTTTGAATCCGGAAACAGTCTCTTCGCATAGTGGGGGTAAAATTGCGTACATCTACCATCCATAGACCCCACTTAGTAGGAGCTTCTGAATTGCCCTATCCCTATCGTTTGTGTTCAAAATTCAGTTTACACCCTAAATTGGAGTTTGGAAGATGCATATTTGTAATCCAAATAATGCACAAAGAGAAAACTACCTTTACAAGTAGTCAGATACGGTTTTAGCCTTAGATTTTTCAAATGCGATAAAATACACAATAAAAAGTTTAGTAACAAAAAATAATAATGTTTTCTTGATAAATATTTAAATTATATTATCCTTTCATTTATTTAAAAAATTACTTTGTCTCTCACGAGAATTGAAAAATATGGAAATCGAATATTGTAATTTGAGCATGGTTTAATGGAATGAAGTAGAATTCCACAACACCCCCACCCCCAAAAAAAAAAATATGATATAATATATTTGTAAGGCTACCGTCTCCCATTATACTACGAGAAATATTATTTGAACATCAAATTGAGACACTAAAATTGACAACAATTTTACTGGTTAATGCAGTTCACACATGTGGTTAATGAAGTGTTGAACTTGGTCAATGGTATATCAAGATGTTGCAACTCATTAATCGTCAACTGAATTTCATTAACCATGAACTTGAACGTTATTAACCATAATTTTTAAGTGTTTAAATATAATTTACTACATAAAAATTGTGGTTAATGACGCTCAAAATTGTGGTTAATGAAGTTCAGTTGATGATACACCTTAGTATATCCATTAATCAGGTTCAACACTTCATTAATCACGTGTTTGAACTGCATTAACCAACAAAATTGAAGTCGATTTTTGGTTTCCCAATTTGATGTTAAAATAAAACAACTGTTATCCCATATGGTTCGTGCTTACTAGAGGGTGTTCGCCTCTAATGTTTTTATTTATGTCCCTTTAGATCTGATTTTACACCTCTGGCGGCAAATTTAGTTTGCTTCGGCAGTGATTTGGAACATGTTTCTAAGTTGAAAAGCAGACACATTGTCGTAACTAGAAGAAAAGGTAATTAATTGGCTTCAATAGGTCAAGAGCAAGAAGATAAAATAGATGCAAGGCTATTGTGTCTGTGCCAGCAATAAATCTCAATAATGGTTTCATCTTCCATTCCACATGTGTTCACGGCCCCCCTTTGTTGATCTTGACATCGCAAGAAGTATCTAAATCAATCCTTGGTTTTATTAAAAAACAAACGTTACACTTCGAGATTAGTACTCTAGATTAAGTTGATGTGCCAGATGTTAATTATTTTGCTAAGGCCTGCCAAGACCAAATTTCGAATCGTAGTATGCATTTAAAATACTGAGAATATCTTACACATCAGTATGAAATTACCAGTCTACCAAATGCATACATTATTATACTTGATATAGGAATGCTAATACCTCACCTGGAGACATAGGTACAAGAAAGAAGAAGCCACGATTTTTTTCAAGTTAACCTATTGCAATTTGTACCTCCAATAAACCAAATTTTTTTCCTCTCTGCTTGTAACCCATAAATTAAAAAAAAATTAAAAAAAAGGAGAAACAAAACTCTTTCCTACTAAAGCAGGATGGCGTGGGATGTTTGGATCCGACCAGATCGCTGCTCTCTTGAAAAGTGACAGTCCTGTCACATATGAAGATAACTCAAACAGATATTCTAAAGTGAGCTTTATGCCTATCTTTATTGTTGTCACCTTGCTTGGAATTCTGTGCATTTGTTTCATTAATCTCTGCATATGGGTATGAAATTTAGTGGCAAAAGTGTTTGGTGAGTGATTAGTAATTTAGTACTGCTCATATCTGCATGCCAAAATTAATCAATATCTTTTCAAAAGTGTTTCTCTTTTGGACACGTATACTCTATTGATTATTTAGCAAAGTGATGAAGGATTTAAACTAGGTAACAATAACTTAGATTCATGCATACATAGATACAAATTTATAGCATGTTAATCACATTGCATATAAGAGTTAGATTAAGGGTTGTATACCTGAAAAATACATTGCGGGTAAAGAGAGGAGAGAAACGTGTGAGAGAATGACTACTTTCTCCCTAATAAGCACACGTGAGCTTACTAAACTGCTTAATAGGAAGACATGTATATAACTTACCAGATGAAACTAGGGACCCTTCAACAGGCTACTGAACGAATAGTCCAACCCACTACAGCCCAAAACAATATCCATCAATTGGTTGGGATGCTATATAATAATAATTATTGACCACAATTAATAATTAAGAATATTTCCTTATAATTGACTAAAGCTAATCCATATAATGGATTAATTAAATAATTAATCTAACAAGTGATCCATAGAAATGTGTTGTGCAAATATTAGTATCCATAATATATTTTAAAATATGAACAACAAAAAGGATTCACAGTAGGATTCAAGGTTATAAATCATTGGTCGATGGGCGCCAACTGAGTGGTAAGAGCTGTCTTATAACCATAAGGGATATGGTTCAAACCCTCTCGGAGACAGTTGTAATATAGTCACTAGTACCACTAGAATAACAATATATAAAAAAGGTTGGAAAATAAATCATTGAACTAATCATTCTAGAATTAGCACTATCTGTGCCTTAATTAAACTGTAACCGCTGCTAGTAGATTGCCAACTGCCAAGACTGCAGTTATGATAAATGTATAGTCAGAAGGGTACAGCATTACCTTATCCTGCCTACCATTATTAATCTAAATGAATTTATATGTTGGTTCAGCCAGTTCAATATTCATGTAATATTTTCCATTTGCTTTCTCTGGTTACTATCACAATGGAATATAGACATAAAAAAGAGTCTGAGCAATTGTAGCAATGTTGGGAAGCATAATCCGGAGTAACTTCTGTAAGGATCAAATTGGCCATCCCTTGTTCTTGTGGTGTTTTGTTTTTACCGTGTGTTCCATGTTGACAGTAACAGAGGATAAGCTTTATGCATTCAATGATTGATAATGGAGGAGCCTTCCTTGTCTTCCATGTGCTTTTGGTCTTGGACATGCCATTTGGATACTCAAATTTGTCACTATAAATGAGAGGCAACTCATATGCCTTGACCAGCAATACTTGCATTGACTACTTAGATATTTTAAGTCCAGTAGTTAATAGGGCATTATTCCAATGGATTCAAACACATCTGGCTTTCTTTTGAACTCTTCAACTTTTCACTCAGTTTTCTACCAAGACAAACATGATGATGGCATAATTGATCTGGGTCTTAGTCTTGGAACTGTTCAACATGAAGCTTATCATTCTTCTGGCAACTGTATGAGTTCATCCCCTTGTTCATTATTTTAAATTTGCAGCTCTTTTTCTTATTTTTTCATACACCATTTTGTCAGATTTTTTTCATGATAAAAACACCCATGATTTAATTTAATTTAATTCAGTCATATTAAATGAATTTTGTTTGCTCATGTTGTCCCTGGATGACTCATTTGTGTTAAGAAAATGATTTGATACAAACTACTACACTAAATACAAAAGTAATTAAGGTCCAAGTAGATAAATATTCTACATGATTTCTCTAAGTTACATTACCCTAATTATACTAATAACATGGTATTTGGTTTGGTCAATACTAATTGAAGTTCAAATGGTAACATGAACAGTAAAAAATTATTTAATTTTCCGACATGCTTCCATATATAGTCTAATATACATATGAAATTTATGTTTGGGTTCAGTGTATGATGATGACCTTATGGATTGGCCTAACTCTAATCTCAATCTCAAGAATTCAAGCACAGCAAATTCCAGATCTGTCCATGAAAACTTTGATGAGGAGATAGAGGGGGTGCAGAGCAATGAGAGATGGGCTTATGTGAAGGTTAACATGGATGGGGTTTCCATTGGTAGGAAAATTTGTATTCTTGATCATGGAGGATACTCAAGTCTAGCAATCCAATTAGAAGACATGTTTGGTAGGAAAAAGTTAATAATGCACTTACAAAATGTTGTTAGTTTTTATTTATTTGTAACATGTTTTTAACTGGTTCTACAATTCAGGTAGCCAATCGCTTTCTGGTTTACGATTGTTTCAATCTGCATCAGAGTATTCATTATTCTATAAGGACAGAGAAGATAATTGGAGGGCTGTCGGTGATGTTCCATGGAAGTACGTATTCTTCCCATCGATTTTATTCTATTATCTATTTAAGAAAATAAACTACACTAAATTCAGTTATATATATTCACGTTGTGACACGTGTCAACATCTCTATCTTTTATATTGAATATAGAAAGAAAGAAAAATTCTGCTGATTTTCTCGCATCTGTACTGAACATGGGTCTCATCTGTTAGTTTCACTAAACATTTTTCTACATTCTATTGTAGGCGATTTACTATTGAACAATTATTCTAACTTCAGTTCTTTTTGTTATTTTTTGTGCGCAGAGAGTTTGTAGAATGTGTGAAACGGTTAAGGATTGCAAGAAAGAATGCAGGCTATGTTTCCTGTTCATCTTAGATATACACCTAAATTAAACTGTTTTAATGACTTTCTGTTGAGTTTTCTGACCATGTAAAATGTGATGCATTAAGGTCTTCGCACGTGTTATTGATAAGTTTTTCATTCAATGATTACATAACGCGTTTCACTTGTAAAATTCAATCAAGTAGTAGTACTTTGATGCTTCAGTTGGGTGACTTGTGTACGGCAGTGTTGCATTCAATCAATTAATTCCTAACAAATTGGACTTCCAGGACATCAATTAAATTCCAAACTGTTAGTAATTTGGTACAAACAACTCTCAAATTGCTTTCACTGTGACAATGACATGTTACCCTCTATTAACCAACTTTTTCTTTCATACTCGACCTAGCTATTTAATGTTTGTAAGAGAAAAAAAATAAATAAAAAGGTTTTAGTTTTTGTTTTTGTTTTCCATTAGAAAGAAAACAGATATGGAAGGTGTTAAAACATTTGTCTAAGAAATTAAATTACAGTAAAATTCATGACAAACCACGTGAAATTAACTCAAAGCGGGAGAAGTGGTGTTTCCGTCAAAGTCAGAAGAAGAATAATGAGATTACTATTACCTCCTTCGCACATTAAGTTAAGAGTCTTGCTAACGAGTGCCTTAAAGAAACTACTAATTAAGGAATCTAAATATAGAAGTTTTGTATTGAAAAAAACTTTTTAACTTTAAAAAAGTGAATACACAACTTTCAACACAATATTTCTATATTTGATTATTTAACTAGTGTCTTAAGAACACTTGTTAGCATTTGTCATAAGTTAATAAGTGTTGTATTCGAAAGAAAAATAAGTTTAAAATAAGTGTCATTTTATATTTTCAATGTAATATTATTATTTTTTTATTTTTATCCCTAAATTGATAATATGTACATCACTTTTTAGTCATTATATCTCATTAAATATTTATGACAATAATTAGGTAATAATAAAAATAATTTGATAAAATTATTACACTGTTATATTAGATTTTTCTTAATTTGCATGGAAAAAACAAAAAGACAAGAGTACTTTTAAACCCAAGACAAGAGTACACTTATTATAGGGTTGGAGGGAGTGCTTGGCGAGTTTGATACGTGACAGCAATTAATTTTACCACGTATTGTTGGAAGTCCATTTCCCTAAATTCGCGCCACATGGTTTGGGCATCCCAAGTCCAACGACTTCCTTAATCTAATGTAAATGTAGGGTCCATCGTCTAGTTTGTGACAATTTACCAGCGCAGTCAAGTCAGCAAAATCTTGTGAAACTGTACAATGCATATTAGATAATAGATAGCATCACAAGGTATAAATTAGCTGAAAAAAAAAGTCAGTGACTAAAATTTGCTTTTTCAAATTTTTTATTTTACTTTTTAGAATAATCAAATTTAAGAAAAACTGTTTTTAAAAAAAAAATGGTACAATTTAACTAAGGCTTCGGTTGGGAGTTTAAGAGGGGAGAAGATGGCTTTAGAAAAAAGGAAGGAAGAAAGAGAAGGGTAAGAAAGGATAGTCTCCCACCGTAAATAAGGGGTTTATTTTTCTTCATAATACTAAAACTCTTTAATATGAGGAACTCAAAAAATGTATTGAAGGAGGGTTTTAGAAGGCTTTAGAGGGTTTAGAAAAATTCTTCAAATCTTTTCCATCATTTTATATTACTCTCAAATAATGTAGAGGATCTCCACCCCTCCCCCAAAGTCATCCTATTCCCTCCCCACCTAACTCTCAAACGGAGCCTAAGTATATGTTTGGAAACCAGTTGAAATTGTAGTGACACGAGTTCCAAGCTGATTTCAATATAGAAGTGATGCTAATATAGTATCCTTGCAAATTAAGTTTGAGTTAGAGACAAAACAAATGTGCGCTAAGTCACTTCTTTCTCTAAACTTTTAAAAACAATCGAATCGGACGGTTCAACTGTTGAATCCTGAACCGGCCTTGTCTACGGTCCGGTTATTTTGGCAACTCAACTACGGTTTCATTCCTATTCGAACAGTTTAAAACGGTTAAACTATGACTCTGAGGTCTTACCAGTTCGATGTCTAGTTCGATTTTTAAAACATGTACTCTAAAGCATCCGTATCATGACTTTTGAAAAATTAAGTGCTGCATTTAAAAAAAAAAAAACAGGTCCTAAATTCATTAGAAGAGGGTTAAATGACCAACTCCCAACATTGGTATTAGAACATATGAGTTGTTTAGTCCATAAAATCAATTGTCAAAATCTTGACAAAAAGTATCACCCCAACGAGGCAAAGTTTATGATTTAATAATTCGAAATATTTTATAAAATATTTAGTCAACTAAAAATATTAATTAAGTCAATAAATAGCTACTATTATCGAGTTAGAAATATGTGTGACTGTGTGTAAGTGAGACACGAGATGTCTTATTAGCTTGTCCTTGTATTTATGTTTATATATACTCTCTCTTGACTCACATATAAGAAGAAAAAAAATCAAAAAAAGCAAAAATTGAATTATGTTTGGTGATTTAAAATATAAGTAAATTCTAACTAATTTCAACCTATTTAATTATATCATTTCCAAAATATCCTTCAATTATTTCCTATTTTATTTTACAATGACCCTTTTTATTTTCATAAAAAAGTTCCCATAAAAGGCTAAATATAACCCTTTTTTCTCATAAAAAAGTTCACAAAAAAGATTAAATGAAAAGAAATGATAGTTTGGAAAATGCAGTTATTTTTTAATTACATCAAAAAATTAAATAAAGTCAACTAATATTCTTAATTAACGTGAATTCAGTTAATTATACATGTTTCATTTATTATGAAATTAAGTAAATTAATATTCTTAATTAAGACTAATGATCATTATTTATTTGCTTTATTACATTTAGTATTTGTTGATTGATTTTTATTTAACATTTTATTATTATTTTTTTATCTTACAGAATATATAATACAATCTTTTTAATGTTACTACAAAATTTATTTAACTTATTTATTCAATAATTTTACAAGCTAATGTTGTCTAATCACTGTATCAAGTTTGTTATCAAAAAAACTGTATCAAGTTATAAACCGAATATGAGATATTAATGTAGAAATTATTATAAAATATTATATTTATAAATGTTAGTATCTACTTATCTTCCCGTTAACTGTAATGGCAGGCATTCTTTGTCCGATCATGCATGCTTTAGAATAATGTAACAGTAATGGTTCAAATCAGCACTTATTAAGAATAAAACGTCAGATCAGAGAGAGGGACCATGTTAAACAATTACTACCTAAGCATTATGCAAAATAGTTATTCCTAGTTTATAATTTTCGTCCCTAAGTCTTAGCACAATTGGTGTAAGTCGACGTTGATAGGCTGGATATTTTTCATGGTTGCTCGGGATTCCCACTTTGCGTGTGTGAGTTTACGGGTGGTGTTTACCACTCCGTCTGCAGACTAAAAAAAAAAAGTTTATAATTTTCATAGGACCCCCCTCCAAACAACAAAAAAAGGACCCCCACCAAAAAATGTTGGTGATGAAAGGAAGGGGAGAAAGATCAAGAATTCAAGATCACGGGATCTAGATGATAAAGCAAGTCTTGGACAGACACACACAGGGTGAGAGACATAACAAGTGACCAGATTCACCAAGTCTCTGGCCTAATAAAACCAAGATAGAATGATACATTGACATTCTCTGTGTGTGAGTATATAGACTAATGAAGTAAGAATGTGAAAATATGATAATAATTAAATTTTGCCATTTATGTAAAAATATAGAATCAAAAGTAATTCCTCTATAACTCTCACTTAATATACTAACACACACACACACATTTATATACTTAATATATTAAACAATAGATAGAAGAATACCAGCTAACTAAACAGAAGGAAACAAATAATCAGGGGGAGAATCTTAGAAACATTGATGATTTTTTTTCTCAAACAAATTCATTTTCTCTTCTAGTGCTTCAATTACAAGGGTTGAAAATCCAAGCAGTTTGAAGACACTATTAAACCGGGACCAAAAGTGAAAAAGCAAAAGCTTCCAAATGAGCTGGATTCACAAACAATTCACAGCACCCTGAAATTTCTCAATCAGAGTAAATAGACAATCTATCCAAAGCATCAAGCACGTGCCTCATTGTAGGTCTCTTTTCAGGGCTGCTATGGACACAAGCAATTGCAATCTTCAAAACTTCAATCATCTCTTCCTCCTTATCTGCATCTTCAGCCAAATAAGGATCTAACACATCTGAGAGTGGCTTCTTCTCCTCAATGCAGAATTGAATCCATTGAACAAGGTCCATTTCTGAGTTACCTACTTGGACAATAGGTAATCTGCCTGTGATAATCTCTAACAAAATCACACCATATGAATAAACATCCCACTTCTGTGATGGCTTCACCACTTTCAATGCTTCTGGAGCCTGATAACCATTTCCCAAAATATTAGCTGTGACTTCAGTGGACAAGCTCTTCTGTCTCTCATGTAGTTTCTCTGCGGCCACACGGTTGGATTGCACGGCTGGGGAACCCCCAGCAATGTTCGCAAGGCGCCCAAGTCCGAAATCAGAAATGTGCGGTGTCATGTCATGTCCAAGAAGTATGTTGCTTGGCTTAAGATCTCCATGGACATATTTTTTGGGGCTGAATTCATGGAGATAGGCCAATCCTTTTGCAGTTCCTTTCACGATTTTCAATCGGTCCGACCAAGAGAGCGGCGAAAATGTGACAAGTCCAGGCTTCCCTGAAGACATAAAACAATCAAATGAACAAATTGTCAGACCAAAAGATCAGCAATTGCCAATAAGGTGGGGAAAACTAATAGACTTTGCCCTTAATGAAACTAACTAAACTTACCATGAATTGCTGTAGCAAGGCTTCCATTTGGTATATAATCATATATGAGAAGCTTCTCATCAACAGACCAGTAATAGGCTCTGAGAGTCACAATATTTGGGTGTCTTAACTTCCCTATAGCTTCTACTTCTGTTTGGAACTCTTTAAACCTTTGAGAACCTCCCTCCCCCAATCTTCTCACAGCCAAAGCAAGCCCTTCTTCAAGCACCACTTTGTACATAATCCCTATTCCACTCTTACCCAAAACAAAAGCTGAAGCCTTGAGAAGCTCATCCAAATCAAAGGCCACTTGGGAATCTAATGGGACAAGATCATATTGCTCAACATTATCAGATAGGACCTCAGATTCATCCTTTCTGAAGCAAAAACACTCTTTCCTTCCTTTCCCTCCCTTATTAACACCATTTTCATCCTGATCCTGGTTAAAACCACAAACCCTTGAATAAAAGAAAGAGAACAACAAACCTAAAAGGCAAATTCCAACTAAATCACCCACAACAATGCCAACCACAGCACCCTTACTTAGCCCTTTGTTTTTCTCACTTTTCCTGGAACCATTACCAGCATCCTGAGGTGGGTAGTTATCAGGAAGATTTGGAAATGGGGAAGGTGAACTAGTAGTAGCTGGAGTATCAGAACCACATGGATTCTTCAAAGGTGGGCCACAAAGACCAGGATTGCCAATAAAAGCAGTTGGTCCTCTATTCATCAAAGCACCATTTTGGGGTATTGGACCGTTTAAATTGTTGTAAGTAAGATCAATATAAACCTTCTCAGGCAGATTGCCAAGGCTGGCTGGAATTGAACCACTAAAATGATTATGAGACAAATCAACTGTCCCTTGTAGGCTTGATAGGTTTCCCATGTCACTAGGAATTGAACCATTAAATTGATTGAAAGAAAGGTCTAATTTTTCCAGAGAAGAAAAAGCAGTACCAAATCCATCAGGCAAAGGGCCAGTGAAATTGTTTCTACTGAGAACAAGGGTTTTGAGTCTCTTACATTGGACAATTGCAGCAGGCAATGACCCATTGAAGAAATTTTGGGACAAATCAAGAGTTTGAAGGTACCTGAGCTTCTGAATCTCATTTGGAACAGACCCAGAAAATGAATTGCCATAAAGCACCAAACTTTGAAGTCCCTGAGCTTGAAAGAGCTGCGAAGGCAAGGTTCCAAAGAGCTCGTTGTTCCTAAAGTTGACATGGCGAAGCTGGGAAAGAGATCCTAGAGAAGAAGGAAGAGAACCGTGAAGTTTCCTTTTTGGGATGCTAATGGATACAACGGTTTGGTCTTTGCAAGTAACCCCATTCCATGAACATGGGTTGTTATCAGAAGAATTCCAGTTACTCATAGACCCTTGTGGGTCTGTGATGGACTGTTTTAGTGTCAAAAGCACATAACCTTCAGCGTTTAGAGAATTCACAACAGGTGCAAGAGAGTTGCAGCAGAGAAGAAAAAACAGCAAAATGAAAGGGAACATCTTCTCCAACTAAGTGACCGTTGGAGCAAATGCTAAAAGAAGAAGCTCAGTGAGGGAAGGTTAGCTTAGCTGGTTTGTTTGCGAAAGAAGAGAAGAAGGGAGAAGAGAAAGTTGGAAAAAAAAGAAAGAAAAAGAGAAAGAAGGAGGACAATGCAAGCTGTTGTGTTGGGGTCAGAGAAAAAGGGTGTGTGTGGAAGAATGGAAAAGCAGGACTTCGGCCTCGGAGAGACGCAATACAAGGTTGGTTAGTGAGAATGAGGGGTGAGAGAGAGAGAGAGAGCGAGGACAACTCACGCGCGACACGAGTATCCTTATGAAAATCTCGCGATTTTTCTTACGTCAGTAAGGACGGTTTTTTTTACTATCTCTTTAAGCCATTTTGACCGATACACACGAATTAAGAAAATAATTAATACACTTAAAAAGTTAAAAAAGATTTTACATTATGGGACAAGAAAAATTCTAAAAAAAACCTTATATTAAGAAATAGAGATAATATTTGTTTTTCAGTAATAAATAAAATAACATATTCACTGCATTATCGAATTCAAATATAAATAAAAATAACTAAATGCACGTTAATTAAAAATATTTAATTTTTTTATGTAATAAAAAAGTGTATTCCTCAAACAACAATTTTTTTTCGTTTAATTTTCTAGGAGAACAAGAGATGCGCTATTTTACAACTCTTTCCGTTTTATTTTACTTGTTTTTTTAGCTTATGCATATTTCTTAAGAAAATAATTGAGTTTACTAATTTTTATAATAAAATGACACTCTTTGACAAAAATACCCCTTATTAATTAGAGTAATTGTAGTAGTGGAGTAATTAGGTGGAAAAAAACTCATTAATATAGATTGATTGAGATATAAGAATATTTTTGGAAAACAAAAAATTAATACTTCTTAATTTTTTAAAAAGAAAAGTAATTTGAGATAATGAAATATTTTAAATTTGACAAGTAAAATGAGACTGAGAGAGTATTTTGTATGGCTTATTATCCTATTTTCTCTTCCTGCTACTTTGGTCTCTCCAAAATGTTATTTCAATTTCCAAACAGGGTGTAAACATCCAAATAAAAATTATACAATTGAGTTATCATTTGATCATGACATAGATAGAATTTTAGAATTAAAATATGTCAATTTATATTAAAAAAAGTGAACATTAACATTTTTTTTTATCAAAATCAAACAACTACGTACTGAGCTGCCATTGTACTTGTACGTGGCATTGGTCAGACGGTATTAGAGGAAGGAAGACCATGAAACCACACAGTCATGATTATTCTCTAATGTTTCTGAACCGTTAGGGAGACATGCATGGCTATAATCATTAACCGACCACTATGTACTCCCAGCTCCCCATTCCTGTCAAATAATTTTTTTTTTGATATAACCTGAAATAAATTTTTTTATACACATGTAATCCTTATTACTCCTCGCGAATTAGGAAAATTTTTGCTGCTCATGAGTTCGGACTTTGGAGTATCATTTTTTGTCATTACCAAATTAGGAAAATTTGCTGCTCACGAAAATCTGTTTATAACTCTAACTCGCGCAATGAAACTTTTTGCTATCAATCTCACATATAATAATAATAATAGGATTCAGTTCATAGAGATAAGAAATTATAATTAGTGAAGAAAATATTAATAATTAAGATTGCCATTAGAGAAACGCACATGTTTTAATACCAAAATAGGAGCACGCATGTATATATAAAATTATATAAATTTAACTGTTGATATATTTCACTAATATTTTTAGATTTTCTTTTTAAATTGAATTCATGATAACAATAATAAATTCCTGTCAAAAAAAACATTAATAAATTAATATAAAATATTGCTTTATGATGTTCCCTTGCCTCACTAATATTACTAAGATTATGGTTATGATGTGTGATCACCAATAAAGAACGGCTCTTATGTCAGAAAAAAAAAAAAAAGGTTCTGATCTTGCTTTTTAGCGGGGCCCGCCGATACGACACGCTATGAATGGCACCTCCACGTTTCGGTACAACGCTCAAGACGGAGCCAGGACACGAAAAAGATGAAGGGTAGCACTAAAATAAGGAGAAATTGGCATGTGATCGTGACGCTCCTAAGTAACCGCTTCTGAGTACCGGAGGAAAAAGGCTACGGGGTACCCCATGTTAACGTTGGAGTGCATACAAGTCTACATTGACGAAACTATACCACAGTAGTTTTTTTAAGGGCAAATTAATCTTAGTGTTAAATATTACTCCCTTAGAACCCTTTGACAATGTCATGCCATGCCTTTTAAGATGGTGAGTTTTATTAGTTATTAGTATTGATTTAAAGTGAATTTTAGAGGTGGCCGAAATGGATTTACGAATGGCGGAGATGACAGTGGGGGGTGTATCTGCACATTTTTCGATGCTTAAGTCAGTATCAGAATAAGGTGAGGTAAGAAATGAACAGTGCGTACCTTTATTGATTAGGTCATAGACCTTTTATAGGTGAGGTCATGTTGCTGACGTGTGAAAGTTCTCAGATAACCCTAGATCGATTGTCAGCCGTTGGATGTATCTGATGGTCGATGTGGTTTCTAGAGTTGTGTAGTTAGAAGGTTGCTTTTAGGGCTAGCGCCGCAATGCTTGCGTTCTAGGGTTTCGCGCCGTGGCGATGTGATCCTTAGGGTTTATCACCCCGAGGGTAGAGCTCCCGGGTCAGGTCGGTTGCCCGAAGTGGGCCTTGGGCCATTTCGGGTCAGTATTGTTTCGGCGTGGATCCCCTTGTTGGGTCGGTTCAGCCCATTACGAAGTGGGCCTTTCGGCCACTCCGGATTAAGTATTAAATTTATACAAAATATGTGCTATTTTTTCCAATTTACCATTCTCATCTTCCATGACTATTAAGAGAGCGAATTAATGCACTTTAATATAGAGGGTAATTTTGTAAAAGAAAAATTAATGTACCTTGGTCTTTGAAAATGGTTTTATATTAAGGGACAATAAAATTTTACAAAATAGCCCTATATTAAGGGATAGAGGGGGTAGTATTTTGTTAGTGGGTTAGATTTGAGCCCTTTCTTTTCTTATCACTCCATTTGTTAAGGGTCGCGCTATTTGGACACAAATAGCCGACACCAATACGCGACACCGTAATCCGTACATGTACGAACAAGTTTTTTTTTTCAAAAAAAAAATTTCAAAAAAATATTACAGATTTTTTTAACTGGTTAATCACGTTCATATATCTGGTTAATGTCAAATCCTGAAACTTTGGACATCCCATTTTCTTATGTGATTAATCAAGTTCACTACCTGGTTAATGCTATTCATTATCTAGTTAATGTCAAATCCTGAAACTTTTGGACATTCCATTGTCTTATCTGGTTAATCAAGTTCACATATCTGGTTAATGCTATTCATTATCTGGTTAATGCCAAATCCTGAAACTTTTTCTTATATGGTTAATCAAGTTCAAATATCTGGTTAATGTTATTCATTATCTGGTTAATGTCAAATCTGTGTTAATCAGTTAAAAAAATCTAAAAAAAAAAGTTATATCCGTACAGATTCCATACGATCCGTACGTGTCCGTACCGTACAGACATACGGTGTACATACAATTTTGTGTTCAAATATCATTTTTCTTTGTTAACTCTCTCATCCCAACTATCAAGTCAATCTTATAACTCCTAAGCTACAGTAGTATTGTGGAGTATTTTTTGTATACAGTTTAAGTTTCAATTTTTTTTGAGTATTAAACGTGACTTTCAAAAGCCCAAAGAAAAACAAGAAAACTACACGAGGCATGGAAGCCTCGCTCTCATCACCAATAGGGGTGAAAATAGGTCAGACCGCTTGACAGGGGCTTATGACCTAGCCTACATCAGGCCCAGGCCATGCCAGACCTTTTTTTTTAAATAGGCTAGGCCAAGGCTTTATGAGAAGCCTATTTAGCTAAAAAGACCGGGCTTCAGACCACTAAAAAAGACTTTTAGGCCTAACAGGCCGGCCTATTTAACTAAATACTAATTTTATATTGCTATTATTATTATTATATTAGATTTTGTATATTGTGTTCAATCATATACTTTCTGACATTTTCGATAATTTAAACATATTGACTTACATAAATGTTTGACATACTTAAATGTCTTATTGTAATATAGAATTTAAATAGACTATCATATAATGTCTGATTATCTAAAAGGTCATGTTAGACCTTGGAAAAGTTTTATATCATACGAATAAATCAGAATAAGGCCTTATAAAACTCAGCTCTTCCTATCTATTTTCACCCTATGTCTCATGTCTCTTAGTAGCAGTGGTTTTAATTTTTTTTTATAGCTTATTATAAATAGAACTTAACCTCATTGGGCTATTAACTTGTTAGTCGATTTAAAGATCGGTCAAATGACTTATTCAAATATGTTAATATCAAATAGGCTTTTAAGTAAGCTAACAAACCATATCAGGCTTTCAAAAAGGCTAGGTCAGACCTGAGAAAAAACCTATGACAGGTAACAAGCCAGACTTGGGCCTTGAATTTTTTGGTCAGGCCAGGCTTTGACCTTGTAAAGCCTAGCTCGACCCAACCTATTTTCACCCCTAATCACCAATAAGCAAAATATCCAATCCCATGGGAGGATTGTCAAAAGAAACTATTCCTAAGCCTTGATCAAGACTTCATTTGGCCAATAAATCCGCATACCCATTTCCTTCTCTATATGTGTGCTGAAAATTAATGTCTCAGTCCCTCTTAATCCACTTCTTGCACCACAATTTCAAGCCATTTCCAAACCATAAACAATTCCCCATAGCCCCAACCACATATGAAGTACCATACCCAACGTTGGCGACGAAACCTTTACCCATTGTTTGACCTCAAAATACCACTACACCCAACTAGTCTACGGTCGCCTCTTGAAGCCCCATATGTGTTTAGCTTAATCTAACCAGACCTTGGAAATTCTCATTTAACCGTTCTCACGGTTTTGCATTTTCTCGTGAAGATCATTCTCCGCTTGCTCTATCTGTTTAGCTTGCTCCAAAACCACCTGAGTCATGCTACTGAGCCTTTGAAAACCATCTTTGTGAACTTGTTTATTATGCCAAGCCCCCAATTAGTAGCAAGCAACGAAAAACACATTAGACCACATATGATTTAGCAAACCACTAAACACATTAAAACACCGAAAGAAAAATGAGTCTGTTCAGTACAAGATTAAGTTTTTTTTTTATAACTAAAACCATCTTTGCATACTTAACATGCATTTTTATTTTTATATAATACTATTAGAATTTGGGTTTTAGTCTAACTCAACCCCAAAAGCTAGCTCATAGGGTGAGGGTTGCCCCACACTTATAACCACTAATCAGGCCATCTCATTCTTCTATGTGGGACTTGTAACACCCCCCCTCACACCCAGGACTAAACAACTGGAGCGTGACCCGAGTGGCCCGATAACGGGTGACCCAACAAATGGATCTATGATAAACTCTGATACCATATTAGGATTTTAGGCCTAACTCATCCTTACAAAACCGGCTTGTAAGGTGAGGATTGTCTAGGCTTTATAAGTTCTTTTGAGACTTTATCTCTAGTCTATGTGGGACTTAGGTTTTTCCCAATATACCCACCCCCTCACGCCCAGCACTATTGGGCTTGGTGCGTGTATATAATGCGGTGGGTGGCCCATGGATCTAGGATAGGCTCTGATACCATATTAGAATTTGGGTTTGGGCCTAACTCAACCCCAAAAGCTAGCTCATAAGGTGAGGATTGCCCCCCACTTATAACCACTAATCAGGTCATCTCATTTTTCCATGTGAGACTTCTAACAGATACAATAGTGGTTTTAGTGGCTTTATAAGTGCTTTTGCTCCATGTAATATTATGAGCCAAATCTGGTTTTAATCTCTACAAATTTTTTTAGATTTCGTCCCTAAAATGATATATTCTTGATGTTTTAGGTTACATATGGGGTTCTAGCAGCGAATTGAAAAATGTGCTCTAATAAAGGGTTAGGGTTTGGAGGTTGAAGAAGAGTCGAACATAAAGATGAATGAGGGTCTAAAATGAGTTGCATTACATAGGGACTATTTTGGACCTGTTTAGTTTCTGTCGCAAAGGAATTGAAAGAGAGACTAAATTGACCTGAAATACATACGCATGTTCATCATATTACAAGGTGACATTATTTAATAGTACACATCAGCAGTTAATAGTACACATCATCACTTTAATAGACATTTTTGGATGGAGATAGACGGAGGGACCAATGTGTCCCTCATTTGAAATTTCTAAAGGACTACCTCAGAACATATTTTTTTTGAGAGACTATACTGGGTCATGCATTTTTTTTTGGGGCCATAGACCAATTTGGGTCTTCTCTCAACTTTGGAACACTACTATTTTGTCAAAAAAAAAAAAAAGGAACACTGCTAACCGTGATTGCCGTCCCCGAGGATTTTACCTTTGGTCAAAACGTTGCGACGTAGTAATGGAAGTTGTCGTTCGATGATTGGATTATGTGGGGGTTGAAAAACGACATGACAATGACGGTGTTATAACGAAAAGAGGGAAACGAGAGACGAAAGATAGGCGGAGGAGAGAATGACGGAAGCTTGCATCCGAACCGCCGTAGAAGCCATACACTCCTCTCCTTTTCAAGCCGTTCTTTATCTTGCTGGTGGAGCTTCTCAGGTCTTCTTCTTCTCCTTATTCTTCTCTTTCTCTGTGTGTGTATTTGGATGCACGAGTTGTAATTGAAGTTGACCAGGCTGTGGGTTGGTTGCTATCTGTTCCCGGCGCTTCAAATACTGTGCTCGAAGCCGTGATTCCTTACTCTAGGATGTCTATGATCCAATTACTTGGCAAGGTACTTTCCTTTTTCATCTTCAATTTTATCATCACTTTCAGTTTGTGTTTTTAGTTTTCTTCTTTTCTTCATCAGTTTTATTCCTGCAGATTCCATCCCAGTTTTGTAGCCAACAGACTGCTGAAGATATGGCTTTATTGGCTTATAATCGCGCTCTTAATCTCTCCACGCCAGGTTGACTAATCCAGATGAAAATCCTCCATTTGCCACTCTTTTTTGGCTTTGTTATTGTCCATTGATATGTTAACATTTCAGTGTTGTGCAAAATGATGGATGCTTTGGTTTGCTTTTGCTTAGAAATGTTTCTACAATTTAGATGAATTGCAACCTCTGTGTGTGTGTGTTGTGCAAAATGCAGCAACATGAACTAATGTGGTATGCATTTACCTGTTGATTAGGATCCCCAGTTGTTGGTGTGGGATTCACTGGTTCTTTGGCTGGAAATCGTCCAAAACATGGGGAACATAGGTATTCTCTAATTTTACTTTATCTTAAAAAATGGTCAATGAACCTAACCGTATTCAGTTTCAGCCTATTTGCAAATTGCAAGCTTTTCTATAGTTTTCTGATATGCTTAACTTTTGAAAGGGTAACCGGTGGGCCTGTACATGGCAATATTGCATAGTTTCCATCTTGCAGGCTTACTGCCATGGGGAATTCCCGATTATGTTTGAAGTTTGAACATGTTGTACCTTGAGTACACCTTGGAGTTCTTTTCCTGTTTATGGCAATAAATTCACATTCAATCTTGCAAAATTAATCTGGCAACACCTTGTGAAACTACCCCAGGAATTGCAATAGGTGAATCTTACTTAAAATGAGAACAGGGCTAGGTTAAATTATAATGCGTCTGGGTTTGTAGATCAAATTTTGTTGGAAAACACTGATAAGTTGGGCAAGATTTGAAGAAAATGGAAAACAAACTGCTGGACCTGGAACCTTTTGGATAATTAAATATCAAAACTTGTGTTTCAGGATTTATTAGTAGAATGTACTCGTTCAAGTATGAGATTGAGACGATATAAACTATTATCCACTACGACTGAAATCAGTTAATGAGGCCCTGACTTGTTTCGGTAATGATATATAAAAAGTAATAGAAAGATTACCATCTACCATGTGAGATTTATAATTAGAGCACATATATTTTCTCAATGTTCTGTTGCTATTGATTATTACTCGTGACTTGACTTCCCATGGAGATATATTTTCCCTAAAGGTAGGTAGCTATATTAGTCATGGGTATATAAATATAAATATACTACAAAGTCATGACTTGATACAGGCTAAGCTCAACCAAATAGAAGTGCATTACTTCTGCTTTTCAAATTACCTATGGATTATAATTCAATTGCAGGATTCTCTGGATCTTGTTAATTTGTCACATTTTCTTTAAAGTTCTTTTCTCTAATTGTGCAGTTGTGCTTCCCTTGCCCCCAAATGTGATTTTTGGGGAAGACTAATCACATCTGAACTTCTTTTATGTTCATTTGTAGGTTTTATATGTCGACAAGGACAGCTGACCGACTTTGGATATCAAGAGTGACCTTGACTAAGGTACTGTTATCCTTTTTTTTTTTGGTTCTAAATGTTATTTTGAACATGATGCTAAACATGTGATAATGACACAAACACACACAGGAGGCTGTTATTATACTCCCACTTATTTATCATACACCCCCTTATTTATCAGAAGCAGTATATTAGCATGCTACACCTTTTTATTTGGACAAAAAACTCATTCTCTTTTTTTCTTTAAAAAACATTTAAATTAATGGATATTAATGTAATTTACAAAATATTTATTTTTGGGAACCCAAACTTTTCATTTTCTTGTTTTTTGCCCTTTTCTACGGCCACTCAAGGCTCTCAATTCATGAAGAAAAGGGCCGGAGGCATTCAATCATGTCAAAACAAGATTTATTAAGAAAATTTATAATAATCATACAAGATGAAGCTGGGAAGGAAGTCAGATAGAACAATCCTGCTGTATTCTTTATTAACTTTGCACAAAGAAAAAAATCAGTTAAGAAACCTGTAACTGGCCATTAAACCAAACCGTTGATAAATAAAGAAAATAAAATAGAGTCAGGAATATCAACTAGAGACAGCAAAAAAGAAATGTGAGGAGACGTCATTTTGTTTTAAGTTCACATGAAGAACAAGGTTCTCTGGTTTCTGGTAATGGTGGAGTGAGAGATATGGTTAAACAAACAAGGAGGAAAAATTCTAAGCGAGTACATTAGCAACAAACAAACCACCAGCAGACGTTCAAACACCCTATCATCTGTGTCTAACCCAGCAGAGATGGCATCAGTTGCAACTCCAGCGGCCCTAAATGGTTAAACCCAAACTTTGCTTCCGCACAGAAAACCACCAAAATCAGTTCATGGTGCCTACGGAGGAACAAGGCTGTAGAAAACAAGGGAATAAAATACTTTCTTGTATTACACAGCAGATTAAGGTTGCTTATATAGAAAAGAGTACATTAATGATTTCCTAAAATAGAAGATACTAATTAATAATAAGATACAATCAAATCTGACAGAATAAATATAAAATAAAAACTAGGAGAATAATATCGGGATTGAGTTTGATTCTCCAACACCCCTCTCAAGTTGGTGCATAGATATCTATCATGCCCAACTTGTCTATTAACCGCTCAAAATTGGGCCTGGTAAGGCTCTTCAAAATTGGGCCTGGTAAGGCTCTTGGTCAGAATGTCCGCAGTTTGCTGATTAGAAGTCACAAAAGGCAAACAGATAATTCCAGCATCCAGTTTTTCTTTTATGAAGTGGCGGTCAACCTATCATGCTTAGTCCTATCATGCTGAACAAGATTATGAGCTATACTTATTGTGGCCTTACTGTCACAGTAGAGCTTCAAAGGTAGATCAATTGTTACTCTAAGTTCCTTTAAGACTCTGTAAATCCGTAAGCTTTCACAAATACCTTGAGCCATTCCTCTAAAATCGGCTTCTGCACTGCTTCTAGCAACAACTCCTTGTTTCTTACTTCTCCAAGTAACCAGATTTCCCCACACATAGGTACAATATCCAGTTGTGGATTTCCTGTCGATCACTGAACCAACCCAATCTGCATCTGTAAAGATGGCAACATTCTTCTCATCAGTTTTCTTAAAATACAAGTCTTTCCCTGGGTTGGTCTTTAAGTATCTTAAGATCCTGTATACTGCCTCAAGATGTTCCTCATAGGGAGAGTGCATGAACTGACTTACAACACTCACAGAGAATGCAATATCAAGCCTGGTGTGAGATAAGTAAATTAGTTTACCAACTAGCCTCTAGTATCTGCCAATATCAACCGGAACACTACCCTTCTCCCACAGCTTCATATTAGGATCCATGGGAGTGTTTGCTGGCCTACATCCACTCATCCCAGTTTCCTCCAAGAGATCCAGAATGTACTTTCTTTGGGAGACTACAATTCCCTTCTTTGAGCAAGCAACTTCCATGTCAAGGAAATATTTCAATGCTCCCAAATCTTTGATCTCGAATTCTGCTGCTAAGTTTCTCTTTAATCTCTCCATTTCTACCGTATCATTTTCGGTGAGGATGATGTCATCTACATAGACTATCAAAACAACAATCTTTCCATTAGGAGAAAACTTTGTGAATAATGTGTGATCTGCTTGTCCTTGAGTGTATCCCTGTCTCTTTACTGACTGGGTGAACCTTTTAAACCAAGCCCTTGGAGATTGTTTAAGGCCATAGAGTGACTTCTCCAACTTACACACCTTTGACCCAAATTTTCTTTCAAAGCTAGGAGGACAGTCCATGTATACTTCTTCCTCCAAGTCACCATTGAGGAAGGCATTCTTCACGACAAGTTGATTCAGGGGCCAGTCTAAGTTGGCAGCAAGAGATAGGAGAATTCTGACAGTGTTCAACTTTGCAACAGGGGTAAAAGTCTCTGAGTAGTCTATGCCATAAGTCTAGGTGAAGCCTTTAGCCATCAACCGAGCCTTGTACCTTTCAATTGAATTATCTGAGTTGTACTTCACAGTGAAAACCCACTTACAACCCACAATCTTCTTTCCTTTTAGTAACGTCACAACTCTCCAAGTTTTGTTCTTCTCAAGGGCTCTCATATCCTCAAACACAGCTTCCTTCCACTTTGGAACTTTTAGAGCTTCCTGTACATTTTTTGGAATTTCTACAGCAGACAACTGAGAGGTAAATGCAGCAAAAGAGGATGACAAATTTGAATATGACACATACTTGGATAAAGGATGCTTAGTACAAGATCTAATACCTTTCCTAAGCGCTATAGGGAGATCTATTTCAGAAGATTCATCACGACCTATAGGTTCAGAAGAAGGCTTATCTGTGTCAGGTTCACTGGGTGGATTTTCTCTTGGTTCGGACTCTTGGCAGTATTGGAGAGTGAATTCCTTATTTCCTTTCTTATGGTTTTTCTTCTCGATGACCTTTCCCTTCCAAGTTTTGTCACAATCATTGTACCTGTTTCTTGTCTCTTTATGGGAATCATTTTGTTGTGGCATTACGATTGATTCATCATCAGTTTCACAGACTTGTTGGTCATGTTTTTGATTTAAAGATGTCGCCTCAGAATCAATGAGAACCTCTTTCATAGTGGGAATGAGTTCAGGTAAGGATTCATGGGCATTTTCTTTTGGTGCAACACAATAAGTCTCAGAATCTTGTAACAAATAAATATTATCCAAAGAAATGGTATTTTCAAACGAATCTTTTCCAAATGAATCTTCTTTTGGATCCCCCCTGAAGATGAATGTCACTAAAGTAAGGTTGATTTTCAAAAAACGTGGCATCCATAGTCACAAAAACCTTTTTTGATTTTGGATCAAAACACTTGTAACCTTTTTGGGTAGTGGAGTAACCTATGAAAATACATTTTATAGCTCGTGGTTCTAATTTACCTAGATGCTTATGTTCATGAACAAAAGTAGTACACCCGAAGATTTTTAACGGCAAATCAGTTGAAACACAAGCCAAGGGAAAACAATTTTTAAAAACATTATGAGGAGTTTGAAATTGCAAAACTTTGGATGGCATACGGTTAATTAAATATGCAACAGTCAAAACAGCTTCACCCCGTAGGTATTTCGGGACCTTATTTTGGAAGAGTAAGGCTCGAGCCACCTCAAGGAGGTGTCTATTCTTCCTCTCCGCAATCCCATTTTGTTGGGGTGTATTAGCACAAGAACTATGATGCACAATTCCATTTTCAAGAAAAAAATCTCCTAAGATCATGTTGAAATATTCTTTTCCGTTGTAACTTCTGAAGACTTGAATATTAGTTTAGAATTGAGTTTGCACCATTTTGAAGAAGTTTTTGACAGCTTGTCCAACTTCAGATTTTTCTTTTAGCAAGTATACCCAACAAAGTCTAGTGTGGTCATCTATAAAAGTTATAAACCACTTTTTGTTAGAAAAAGTATTTATTCTATTTGGACCCCAAACATCACTGTGAATAACTGTAAAATGTTTAGATTCTTTATAAGGTTGAATAGGAAATGAAGAACGATGATGTTTTGCAAACTCGCAGGTTTCACAATGAAATAAAGATATGTCTTTATCATTAAATAATTTTGGAAAAAGATGTTTCAAATAGCGGAAACTTGGATGTCCCAATCGTAAATGCCATAACACAATGTCATCATTACTACTAGAAACAAAAATAGATTCAAAACAGGAACTTATAGATTGAACTTGTGGTCTGGAGTCGATTCCATCTTCAAGGTAGTAGAGTCCCGCACTCTCTTTAGCACTGCCATTCGTCTTTTCCGAGTTCAAATCCTTAAAAACACAATAAGAATGAAGAAAGTAAGCTTGATAGTTACTATCTCGGGTTAATTTAGTAATTGACAAAAGATTACAAGACAAGTTAGGGACATGTAGGACATCCTTAAGAGTTAATAAGGGTGATAGAACTATGGAACCTTTTCCTGCAATGGCTAAGAGAGGGCCATCTGCAATTTTAACTACAGTTACCTGCAGGGGACTATATGAAGAAAACAGACTCGACTCTCCAGTCATATGATCGGTAGCACCTGAATCAATGATCCAAGCATGACTGGGACTGACACTAAGGAGGGCAATATTTAAAAAATTACCTCTCTGAGCTATGGCACAAGAAGGATTTTGAGACTCAAGAAGCTTGTACAGTTGGTCTAATTGTTCATTGGTGAATGGAAATGAACGTGAATGAGATTGCTTCCCTTGATCAGAAGTACTAGCCTGAAGAGCACGACCTTCATTCCCCTCTTTCTTCTTCAAGTTAGGAGGCTTACCATGGAGTTTCTAACATGTCTCTCGTGTATGATAGGGACGTTTGCAGTGATCACACCATGGTTTTTTCCCGTCTTTCTTCCCTTCATTGGAATTCCTACTGATAAGTGCAAATCCTTTCACCTCAGCCATAGGAGTTGTCTTACGCATCATGACACTCTGTCTAGCCTCCTCTCGCCTTACTTCTGAGAATGTTTCCTGGATTGTTGGCAACGGGATCTTCGCTAGAATTCTACCTCTGACTTTATCGAGGTCTTTGTTAAGGCCGGCTAGGAAGACAAAGACACGATTATTCTCCTGTCTCTTAAGGAACAACACACTGTCCTCAGTACATTTCCAGTGATCATCGTAGCAAAGATCGAGTTCCTGCCACAAAGTCATCAATTCATTGTAATAAGTAGTGACATCCTTGTTACCTTGTTTGGCATGCCATAACTTTGATTTGAGATCAAAGATCTGAGAAGAATTCTGAATGTCAAAATAAGTGTCTTTGACGGTCTTCCAAACATCTTTAGCAGTTGGCAAGAACATGAAGGGCTTTCCAATTGTTGGCTCCATGGAATTAATTAGCCAAGCAATGATTAAGGAGTTTTCAGACTTCCAGACCCTGAAGCTTGGATCTATTTCTGCAGGTCTGGGTAAATCTCCTGTAAGAAACCCAAATTTTCCTTTGCCATCCAGCACTAATCTCACAGTTTGAGACCATTCTGTGTAGTTTTTCCCATTGAGACGTTGAACATCAACCTTAAGGAAGTTGGAGGATCCCTCATAACTGTTGAAAGGGTTATGGGTTGAATGTCCATAGAGAAAAACTCCTTGAAATCCACAGCCACCTCCAGTGCCGCCACCTACACCGCCGCCAGCACCTCCAGTGCCGTTGCCGCCGCCTCCTGAGCCGACGCCACCGCCACCCGTGCCTGGGCCGCCACTTCCGCCGCCGGTGCCTGGACCGCCGCCAGTGATGATGGATTCATCACTGTTGCTGTTGCCTGTAAGAGCCTGCTTCCACGAGTTGTTGTTTTTCATCACGAGGAAGGAGGAAGAGTAATCCCTTGATCAAAATACCGTCGTACGAAATGAACAAGTACCGCCGTACGGAATGAACAGCGTCGTCGTACGGAACGAAGCACCAGTCGTACGGGTGAACAGTGCCGATCGTACGAATGAACAGTACTGCTAGGGTTTTATGCGGGAGTGAGACCCTCAAGATCGAGAGCTCGTGATGCTATGTAGAAAACAAGGGAAGAATATGCTTTCTTGTATTACACAGCAGACTAAGTCTGCTTATATAGAAAAGAGTACATTAATGATTTCCTAAAATAGAAGATACTAATTAATAATGAGATACAATCAAACCTGACAGAATAAATATAAAATAAAAACTAGGAGAATAATATCGGGATTGAGACTGAGACTGATTCTCCAACAGAGGCGATGCCATGGGAATAGGAACATCTCTGATAAAGTGGCAGTAGGAAAGGGATGAGAAACAAGAAAGTGGAAGATTTGGGTTTCTAAATAAAAATAATTGTAATTGACATTACTACCAAGTACCAAATAATTAAGCCTTTTTAAAAAGGAAAGGAATGGCGTTTTTGTCCAAATGAAAAGGTGTAGGATGTTAATATACTCCTAAAAAATAAATGGGAGCATATTAGCAGCTCCGCCCCCACACATATTATAAATATTTATCTTTACTTATTTTGCAAACTGTTTTAATTTAGGGGCTTCGTACTCGAGAAGAAGAAGATAGAGTTTCTAGTCATCTTTTGCTCAAGGTGTGTGGCAGGTGTGAAGAAAAGAAGTGAATATTTTTGTTTTTCTATTTATTTGCACTTACATGTTGTTTTCTTCTATTTTTCTCCTTTTTAAGATTATGTATAAGAACATTGGAGATCCCATAAAATGAGTTCAGGAATATTTGGAAGATAAACTTTAGTTTATTCCTTTCTTCATATTTGTTTCAAAATCATAATTTGTTGCGGCTTTCTTTTTGCTCCTTTCTCTGTTCTGTTCAAGGCTATTGCAAATGCGTGCAAAGTTCCAGCAAACTCTGCTTCGGAGTTGAGTGAATCAGATGTGTCTGATGAATGTGAAAAACAATTCAGTGAAGATCAAGAGTTAGAACAACTCATAAGCGGTCAAATATGCTTCAAAATTTATCCATTTGGAAGTGGTATAGTTAAACCTTTGAGCAGAAGCAATATTAATACGGTTATAATTGCATTCTACTTTCTCCTTGATAATTTTTTATCCTTTGGTTGCAGAGACAACGGCAGAAAGGAAAATAATACTGCCTGGTTCTTTCAATCCTTTACATGATGGGCATCTCAAGCTCATGGAAATTGCAACTCGGTACATAAACTCATGTTATTTGCTAAAAAAATGCTCAAATTTATAGGTTGTTTATTTAATGGCTGTTCATAGAATATGAATCAGTTTTTTTTTTTTTTTGTTTTGTTATTTTATTATGTTTGTTATAAAAATTTGCTTTTTAAGAGGTTATTGTTCTTTTTTGGTGTTTGACCGAGAATTTCCACAAGTATAGTTGTTGGATTAACCCTTGGGCTAGGGATCTTGGTGAGGTAAATGATACGAATTAGAATTTTATTAGAATGAAATGGGAAAGAATTCCCCTCTTTACACTATTAACCGTAAAACTTTGAGGGTCTACACCTTAAACTGTCTAATTCTAAAGGCTCGTATTCTCTCAAAAGACAAGACACCCTCTCTCTCCACCCCTCCTCTTATTCGTAGTTAAAATGCCTTATTTCTCCAAATCATCTCCCTCACCCATTAACTAACTAACCAACCTGGGGTTACCTATATCAATACTCCTCCTTTAAAGTTTCACTTTGTCCTCAAGGTGAACAGTCTGTAGTTGCTGACAAAAAATAAAATCCCACCAGAGTTTCACTGCATGAAACTTAAATGTCGTATTTGTCAATTCTCCCAAAACATCCTTTGCAAAGCTGACCGTAGTAAAGTAAGGAGATAGCCCCCTATTTTTTGAGTGCCCAACCAAGTGTTGATGATGGAAAACGTCCCAAGTGGATGACCATGCACACTGTCCCATAAGGCTACAAAATCACCATATGCAATGTGATTTGCTGGACGTGACTTGTTATTAGGGCAAGAATCAGTTACTTCTCCTTTCCATGAGGCCTGCTTCTTTTCTTCATTAAATTGGGTTGGCCCGTTAAGTCACCTGCTTTACCAAACATTATGCTTCCATCCCTGTCCTTCCTTCCTCTCTTTTCCTCCTACACAATTCTTGTTTCTTTACATGAATGCGACGCGAAGGCCGCACTCTAGCAGTTCAGGCAATGGAAACTCAGTCAACTAGAACTTCAAAGCCATTGATGACCCTTCCTATCCATGGAGAAACTCGAGTTCGGCACTACTATCGTTTATGTGATGTGTAGGCAAAATTCTTTACCGGGACCGAAATAAAAATTCATTCATTTTTTAGGGGTAAAAAACATATTTAACCCTATATAAATTAATAATTTTTTGTATCAAATCTATTTTTAAAATCTAATTAAGATCATTTATCTATATGTATGATGATTTAAATTTATTTTCATTTGTTGGTAATTTTAATTCAACATTTCACTTATTAGGAACACATCTATGCAGCATTTGTGGTGATGTGTATCCATGCTTTGAAATATCTGCTGTCAATGCAGACAAGCCTCGGTTATTGGTGTCTCAGATCAAAGATCGCGTCAAGCAATTTGAAAAAGTTGGTGAGGTTATTTTTTGCTTTCCTAGGTTCAATATTCAAAATACAGAGGTCCTAAGTGCACAAGTTTCTTAATATTATTTCATCTACTATTCTATGAAGGGGACTCTGCTTCCATTTTTATATCCAACAGTGGGATATTGCCATTATGATGTACCATATATTATATTATTATATTATATAAGGGACATTTTGAAGAATTTATTTGAGTTTATCTTATGACATAACATAAGCAATCGTTTTGGAATATCTTATGAAAATAATTTATGATATGCCTATAAGACATTTTCAGTTTATTTTCGTAAGCTCTTCAGGATAGCTTATGGAACAACTTATATAGAGTTATGTAAAGTTTACCCTTATTATATTTTAAATTGTAGAAACAACTTATATATAAACCCTTATATGACAATAAATGCTTTATTAGGTTGTTTATCCACACACTCCCATAATTGATAATTGGGTAGTATTTTTACAAGTTGAATATTGAATGAGATTCACGGGTTGCGTTTTTAAATTTGAAAATGCATGATAAGCTCGTGAAAAAATGTTAAGAGGGTAGAATTAAGCGGAGTCCAAGTAATTAGGTTTACTTAGGGAAGTTGGTTAGTTAGAGGAGACTAATTAGATAAATAGGGGGTGATTGTAAAAAGTAGACATTCGGCAAATTTTGGAGAGAACCAAGCAAGAGCTCTAGTGAGAAGCGGAAACCCTTGAGGAGAGTATCTCTTCTTTTTCCTGCCCAGATTCGTTCCTTTGATAAAGTTGTTATTTCCATTTCTTTGTTTTTCATCAATGTCACTATTCTTTGACTTGGGTTTGTAACACTATATGATCCTCAGCTTAACACGGTTTTTGAGTACTTGGTTTATTATTGTTTAATGAACCACCTAAAGTCGTAAATGACTTCTCTATGGTAATTGCAGGAAAGACAGTAATTATATCCAATCAGCCTTATTTTTATAAGAAGGCTGAACTTTTTCCGGGCAGTGCTTTTGTAATTGGTGCCGACACAGCAGTGAGGCTTATTGATGTATGAAATTACTTGCTGCTTGGATCAATTTTACATGTATTTTATCATTTCATGTCCTGCACTTTTTATATACTTTGGATTCTACTGGAGTCTGGACCATGATACTATCCCACATGATTTTATTTTGTTTGTGGACAGTGCGTTGAATGTTTTGCTAAAGCACATTATATATTCATTATAATGTTCTTTCAAAAAAGTAAAACACATTGCTTATGTCGTCTTCTTATCGTTGAAGGGGTTGGAGCAATTTGACTATGTTTATGTTTCTCTTTTCCATTGTTCGTCAATCTGCAGTCTCATGGTTCATGTTGTTATATTCCTGAAATGGATTGACTTCTGTGAAACAAAATTATGTATTTTGTTCGAACATGTTTCCCAGTTCATGTAATTTATGCCTGGCACACTGAAATTGCTATTTGTCCTAAACATTAATTGAGGTTTTGGGTGAATTAAGTTTTGTTGCTTTGTCGTGGATGCCAAGCCATAAGTCTTAAAGAGTATATGAACTGACTCAATCAGTACCTAAAATTCTCAGTTTGTGCTTACTTTGTAGTTTAGGATAAGTTCACTCTCTTGTTGTTTCAGTAGATTTTATCAGCTCATCTTTTGACAACATTCATGTTACTCTTATAGCCAAAATACTATGATGGAGACTACAACAAGATGCTGAAGATACTTACCGGTTGTAAAGAAACAGGGTGTACTTTCCTTGTGGGTGGTCGGAGTGTAGATGGTGCTTTTAAGGTAGTACTGTATAAGAAAAGAGCAATTCTTATGTTTTTATTCTTATTTTTCAAGTTCAATGTTAGTGAGGCCATTGTGTGGTGCTACAGGTTCTTGACGATTTGACTGTTCCAGAGGAACTAAAAGACATGTTCATCTCCATTCCAGCCGAACAGTTCCGCATGGATATATCCTCTACTGAGTTAAGAAAAAGAAGTGGGATGTAAATTTTCATGGCTGAAGGTCAATATATTATATTCAAAGGATGAAATCGCTTCCTTTTATGAAGCACAAATTTGCACTAATAAAGTGGCGAACTAGATCCTCTGCAGTTTGAAACAAACCGCTGTAGGTACAGTTTTTTGATCCACGGTTTTATATTCATTGAAATATCCTTTTCATAGTAGTTTATTATAAATGAAAAAAAAAAAAGTTGAGGATCAAGCTCACTGCTACTTCAAAAAGAATTGCAGAGCATCATGTATGTGTCAGACGTGTGTTGAATACTCGTGCACAAATATATAAGGGTGTGTCCATTCTTGAATTTTAGTAGATTGAGATCATATGTATTTTAAATTAAATCGAATGTGCACATATGCTGTGCACTGCAGAGACAAGCTTACTATGAAGTGGCATTTTCCTTTTTTACTGTCAAAACTGCATGTGCTTTTACACGCCTATCTTTCACTCTCAACTCTCAAGCCTCACCAGACGCCAATCACACCATCTCTGTCCATATTTTGTCCATTCCTTAATGGTTTTGAGATGATTCATTATTATAGATGCCATATAAGGTGTCCACCTACTTGATTTGTTATACCAAACTTTTTTTAAATGACAAATGTTAATAGTTAGAAATGTTAGTTTGGGGGGGGGGGGGGTTGACCCACGTCCCATTATCTCTCAAACCCGATGTTCTCCCAAACCACGAAACCACCTTATCACTCTCTTTGTTATACCAAACTAGACTTGATTTATCCTCCAACATGGCAACGTGCCTTCGTCTCTTTCGTGCTTTTAACGTCGTAGTCACTCATCGATTCCCAACCATACCAAACAAACTGTGTTTCCCAACCAAAGTCAGGAGCTTTATGAGCAGCTCTCACAAGGAGACATTGTACAAACAGCAAAAGCAAAAAAGCATGCCCTTGCACTTGCAGCCCTCCATATTACAGTGTGGAACACACAATGAGAAATGAGAGAGATCGAACTAGAGCACACACAATGTGCTCTGTGAGTTTCATTATGACTGAAGTTAAGTTTCCAATTACATAGCAAGGCTTTATATACAAGTCACTAACTAACTGAATGTAAATTACAGCTCATCAAACAGAATAACCACCAAACTAACTTCTAACAGAAGTGTACAACTAAGCTATTACACACGTGTGATACTCCCCCTCAAGTTGGAAGATAAAGATCTAAAAGTCCCAACTTGGAAACCAAGGATTGAAACAAAACACGAGGCAAGGACTTGGTGAGAGGGTCTGCAAGTTGCTGGTTAGATTTAACATGAACCAATTTCAGGAATTAAGAATTAACATACTGTCTGATGAAGTGGCAATCTATATCCACATGCTTAGTTCTTTCATGGCTCAAAGGATTTGTAGCAAGTTGAATTGCTGACTTGCCGTCATAGTATACCATCACTGATTTCATAGAGACCTCAAAGGTTCGAAGAAGCTGCTTAATCCACAATAATTCATAGGTAAGGGATGCCAAAGCTCTATATTCAGCCTCAGCTGAAGATCTTGCAACAGTTGGTTGCTTTTTAGATTTCCAAGATATGAGCGCATCACCAAAAAGCGCACAAAAACCTGTGGTTGATTTGCGGGTTACTTGACAGCTACCCCAATCTACATCAACAAATGCTTGAACCCGAAAAGAGAAGCTAGCTGGAAAGAATAAACCTTGGCTTGGTGTACCCTTGAGATACTGAAGAACAAAGTGAACAGCATGGAGATGAGGAGTTCTAGGTTGCTGCATAAACTGACTCAATCGATTTACTGCATATGTGATATCTGGTCTAGAGATGGTTAAATACATTAACCTCCCTATCAACCTTCTGTTGCTGGAAGCATCAGCTAACAAATCACCATCAGTTGCATTTAAAGAAATAGGATCCATGGGAACAAGAGCTGGTTTGGCAGCAATGAATCCAGTGTCTTGAAGCAACTGCAGGGTGTATTTCATCTGAATAGATGAATACCTTTGCTGGATTGAGCAATCTCAAGGCCTAAAAAGTAATGCAAATTACCAATAATCTTCAGCTTGAACTTCTCAGCCAATAGGGTTTGTACCTGTGTGATCCGAACTGAATTTGGCCCTGCTAAGATTATGTCATCTACATACACAATGAGAATGACTAAACTAGGACCAGATCCACTAAAAAATAAAGAGTGGACTGCATAAACCCAAATTGAGTTACTGTGGAGCTGAATTTTTGGTACCACTGTTTATAGGTTTGCCTTAAGCCATAAAGAGACTTATTTAGCTTACAAACCATGTTCTCCCCCTGAATAAGATAACCTTTAGGCAATTTCATATAAACTTCTTCACTTAAATTACCATTAAGGAAGGCATTGTTTATATCCAATTGAAGAAAATGCCACTGTTTTTTGGCAGCAATTGACAACAAGATTCTCACTGTTGTGAGCTTTGCAACAGGTGAAAAGGTATCTAAGAAATCAACACCAACTTGTTGTGTGAAACCTTGAGCCACTAGTCTTGCTTTGTATCTATCCAATGTCCCATCAGCTTTATACTTGACCTTATGTACCCATTTGCACCCTATACTCTTTTTTTCCAGGCGGTAGAGGTTGTAAAGTCCAAGTGTTATTTGCTTCTAAAGCTGTCAATTCTTTTGCCATAGCTTGTCTCCATTCAGGTTTGCCCTGATGATAAAAGGAGGGTTCAAAGATACTTTAAACTTGGCAGACAAATTGTTTATAGGAAGGAAGAAGTCTATCATAAGATAGGTGATTTTGTATAGGATACTGGACACTATTGTAGTGATAGTTATCCAAGTAGGCAGGTGCTCTAATTGTCCTAGTGGACCTCCTATGGGCTACAAGAGGTGCTGCGGGTGCAGATATGGGTGAAGGAGGTGCTGCAGGTGCAGGTGTAGGTGAAGAAAGTGCTGCAAGTGCAGGTTCTGTTATAGACAGATCAAAATTTTGAGGTGAAGGAGGAATAGGGTCCTGAGGAGTAGGAATTGATGAAGCTGAAAGTACAGGCTCAATGGATGAAGTCAAGCCAGGTAATGGTTTGGGAATTACTATATCTGGAAAAAAATGCAGGCAAGGCTTCATGAGATGAAATTGAATGAAAGGGAAAAATATCTTCCATGAATGTGACATCCTGAGAGATTATGAATTTCTTTGTTTCAATGTTGTAAAGCTTGTATCCTTTTATACCTGAAGGGTAACCAAGCATGACACAAGGTATGGCTCGACGGGAGAACTTATTCCTTTGAGAGGGAATAGTTGAGGCAAAACACAAGCAGCTAAAGACCTTTAACATAGCATAATCAGGCAGGGCATTGTAAAGCAACTCAAATGGAGAGGAATTATTCAATCCAACAGCAGGGATTCTGTTGATCAAGTAAGTAGCAGTGCTGATGCAGTCTCCCCAGAATTGCAGTGGAATCTTAGACTGAAATAGAAGAGCCCTTGTAACATTTAAGAGATGCTGATGCTTGCGTTCAACCACTGAATTTTGTTGTGGTCTGTGATGGCAGGAAAATTGATGCACTGTCCCTTCACTCTGCAAGAAAGAATCTATTGATGCACTGTCCTTTCACTCTGCAAGAAAGAATCTAACTGCAACTCTTTTGCATTATTAGTACAAATTGCTTTAATTGATTTATCAAACTGAGTTTTAACATACTTAAAAAAGCATTGGATCAACTTTGTTGCTTCTGATTTAAGTTTCATAAGGTGAATCCAAGTGTATTGGGTATGGTCATCCACAATGGTCAAGAAGTAATGCTTACCATTATATGTAGGCTGATGAAATGGCCCTCACACATCACAATGTATCAAATTAAAAGATGATCTAGCATGATTGCTATGTGCTATAAAAGATAGTCTATGAAACTTGGATAAAGGACATACTTGACAAGAAGCTGAACAAGAATTAAAATTTTGAGGAAACAAAGTAGGTACTTTATTATAGACAAGTTTCAAAACTTGATCAGACAAATGACCTAAGCGTGCATGCCATGTAGGAATTGAACAATTCTTAATTGCATGACAGCTATGCACTTTAGAAACTTGATTATTTGATCCTAAAAAAGTAGTGCACTGCACAGAATTTTTAACAAAAACAGAATCTGTTGAATTAGCAGGTAAACATGATTCATTCTTGAGGAAGTAAAGGCCTTGACATAATTCACCCTTGCCAATCACCTTCCCCTTCTTTTGATCCTGAATCAAAAAACTATTATCAGAGAAAATCACAGAACATTTGGAAGATTGCATAAGGGAACCTAATGAAATCAAATTAATGTGAAATTCAGGAATGTAAAGCACATTGTGAAGGATTAAATGTGCATTCAGAGACACAGTTCCTGTAGCTAAAACTGATACCATAGACCTATTTGGAAGAATGACAAATTTATTTGCTAAGGTTCTGTAAGAGCTAAAGAAATGCAAGGAATTAGAAATATGTGAAGTGGCTCCTGAATCAATGATCCAGGGAGTAGAGGAAGAAGAAAAATTATGAGAAGTGAAATAGCTCATACCAATGATGCTGCTATCTCCTTGAGGTGAACATGCAATGGAATTGTGAGCCATTTGACCTTGGATATATGCAATCATCTGTTGATATTACTGGTTGTCCAAGCGAACTTCAGAATCCGATCCTTGATCAGCCACCACATTAACTGAAGCAGTTGGAACTGGTTTTCCTTGCTTGTATCCAGGTGGATAGCCATGTAGCTTGAAACACTTATCCTTGGTGTGACCAAGAATGCCACAGTGAGTGCAAAGAGGACGATCTTTCTTTCCAAATTTCTGTTTGGAAGGATTAGAGGCTTGAGCAGCAAAAGCCAACTGTGAATCTTGAGCAGCAGCCTTCACAGTCTTGTTTTCTCTCTGTTTTTCATCTTGCAGAACAAGAGAGTAAACCCTGCCAATACTTGGTAATGGATCCATGAGCAAAATTTGACCCCTAACATTACTGAAGTCATCATTTAGCCCTATCAAGAAAGTGAGAACATACTCATGATTGATATGGTCAGTGAGAGGTTGAACTCCACCACAAACACAGTGATGAATAGGGAGAAAAACCGCTAATTCTTCCCACAAACCTTTGATTTTAGAGCAATAACTCTCTACAGAGAGATCATCTTGAGTGCAGGTGATGAAATCTTTACACAATTGAAACATGCGCGGTCCATTGTTTTGCATGAATCGCTCCTGCAAATCATGCCAGATTTCAGCAGCAGTTGCAGAATACACAATACTTGTAGTGAGGTCCTTGGACATAGAATTCAAGATCCAAGACACCACAATATTGTTACTTCTGAACCAACGAGAGTAATTAGGATCGTCCTCCGCTAGAGGTTGAATCGAGCCATCGATGAATCCAATTTTGTTCTTCACGCCAAGTGCTAGAAGCATCCAGCGACGCCAAGAAGCATAGTTATCATGTTCATCAGCAAGAACATGTGAAACCAGAGAGATACCTGGATTATCGGAAGGATGAAGATAAAACGGATTTGAACCGTGATCTTGAAATTCCATGATTCAGAGCAACGTGAATCAGGAGAGAAAAGAGCAGAATCGTGAAATTGTGGAATAGAGAGCAAAGTAGAGATCACAAATCGGAAGGTGAAAACCTAAAAATCTTCTGATACCATATTACAGTGTGGAACACACAATGAGAAATGAGAGAAACACATAACCAATTGTTATATGAAGAAACTTAATTGGTAGCCAAATTCTTGTTGTAACTCGCTGTACACTTGGTTATGTGGTGGGCCTTTAACCCTTAAAGGGCACCCTTTGTTATATGAAGAAACACACATTTTCAATTAAAGATAACAACTTTGCCTTGTACAGTCATAGCACCCTATACCATTTTGACTAGAACAACAAAAGAAAAACATGGATACAGAAAAGTCATCCACCGCAGCCTCCGCCACAGCCAGCTCCACACCCGGCAGTGCAGGCAGATCCATTGGCATAGTTGTTGGCTGCCGAGGCTTTTGTTGAGTCTTTGGGTACTCCATCTGCACAGAACAAAATAATAACCGCAAAAAGAGATAGGGTCACTAATGCTGCGGATAACATAAAAACAAGACTAGCCAACTCTTCAACAATGCTCCCACCACCACCACCTTGTGGTCTTGCCAATCCTATCTCTTTCCATTGCCTCACCATTTATGCCGTGCAAGCTTCCTCTAATTCTATGTTTCCCTCTGTAAACTGTGTGGAAGAGGAAGAACCAAAGATAAGAAGAGATGCTACAACAACTATCCTGTCCTTTGAGGGCCACGAAAAGGTAATGGGAAGGAAATAGTGGCTGATGTAAGGGGGAAAAATGTGAAGATTTGTTGTTTTGGGGGGGGGGGGATTAAACTTTATCCACTTAAATTGTCTTCAACTTTTTTGGGCGGAAAATTCTAAAGCATGTGTGCGCCAAGTCATATTGTGCGCGTGTGGTTTGGCAGCTTCAGGAATCTGAATTGTGAATGAAGGAACTGACTGAGTCCAAATCTTATCCTAAACTGACAAATAAGGAAGCGACACAGAAAATAGTTCCTTCGGCCAAAATGACAAAGGTATCATATTCACTTCGTTGCAATTTGTCGCCACAAAGTTTGATGCAAGCTAACTCTCATTTTCATATTCATTCATTTTGGTACCATCCCTTTGTTTATACTCTAATAGGACGTTTTATCCTATATCAAGGAAACGAGAGTGGAATTTCTGGTACATTCTAACGTTTTAACCTGGCAGAGTCAAATTAGCAAATTGCTAGATTTTGAGTTTCTTGCCACGTTGGGCCTAAGGCCGAAGTCTGAAATATTATGTAAAGGAAAGGCTAACTTAGCAAGACCCAAATATAAAGTCCCTTTTTTTATTTTTTTTGAAAAAATCATTTAAAAATATAGAACTTTTAAAAGTTTTTAGGGTGTTTATTTAAGATTTGAAAATTTGATTTTGATTAAAAGCGGATTGAACATAAAATGATTTACGTTGGATAGATTCACATAAGTGTTTTTCAATAATAAAATTGAGGTTAAAATTGATTTCCCTTTATGAAAACTCTAAATCCCAACTTTATGTTAGAATCTATTTTTTTTATTTGCAAAAAGTTAGAATGTATTTTTTATCTAGAATTGTTATCTCGTAATCTCTTCACTAAAGTCAAAAACTCAAATATGTAGCAAAATCAATTTTGTAATTTTAAAGTAACTTTTAACTCTCACAAAAATGAATCAAAACACGTCAGAGACGGTACACAGAGCGAAAGTAGAAAAAATGTGACGAGGAAAATAGAAAAATCAACAAGGACTTACCAGGAAGTAGCTTTTCTCATACCCAGCAAGGTCAGCCCAAAAATTTCCCTTGACACGAGACATTCACAGTACTAGCGTTTATTCGCAGGCAAGAATTACGTTATTACCTCTGATCCTATATATACCAAGGAGGTGCATTAAAATGAATAAATTTCAATTAATGATGTTATAATTTTAATTTTTTTCACAAATACTTTTTGTATTAAATGACTCACAGAGAGAGAGAAAAACATGTGAGTTCATTATTAAGTAGTCTCATAATAAATAAAAGTAAATATAGTATTGAGCAATTAGTGTGGTTGAAAATAAGATAATATTTCGGCTAAATTACAAAATTGGTCCTTTATGTTTATTTTAGGTTTCAATTTGGTCCTCTATGTTTTATTTGTTTCGTTTTGGTCCCTTACGTTTTAAAAGTTACAATAGGTTGGTCCTTTCCGTCACTAAAAGCCAATTGTCCGTAGCTAAAAGCCAAATAACATTTTGGAAAATGGACTTCTAGCAACGGACAATTGACTTTTAGTGACAGAAAAGACCAAATTGAAAACTAAAATAAAACGTAGAGGACCAAAACGAAACAAATAAAACGTAGATGACCAAATTGAAACCTAAAATAAACTTAGAGGACCAATTTTGTAATTTAGCCTAATATTTCTTATATTTAAGACTAAGAAAATAAGTCTTTTTATTTTTTATAAATAAGACCGGAGGTAGTATTGTCAGGAGACACAGAACATTACGAGACTAGAAACAATAAAGACAGCACAAAAATAAAGAAACAATAAAGATACGATCAATTTATCCACTTGCAAATACAACCTGAATTAATACACGTGGTAGTTGCAACAATGTTGGGATAATATCACTATCACTTTGCAAGACTAAGATCCTAATAAATGGCAAGTCAGCCAGAAAATTAAATAGATAAAGAAATCCAACACAAGATAACTCAGTATAGACAGACAACTACACTTTAACCAAATGCCAATAGAATATGTGAGCTACATAGATTAGAAAAGAGAAGCTTAGTGAGTGAACTGGGAAGAAATTCTAGCAGTCTGCTCAGAAGCATTGGCAAGGCCTTGCAACATTCTCAAAATCTCACTTGTGTCTTCCAAGTAATACTTGGCCTTGCTTGGTTTCTGACCAACGGTGCAAGGGAACACATCCGCAATGGGCGATAGTGATGCCCTCGCACTCGTTATTACCCCAAACATGTCCTCATCTGATCTGTCATCCCCAATGCATAGAACAAAATCTGGAATCACTCCCTTTTGTTGCATTGTTATCAGAAGACGTTCTGCCACAATACCCTTACTCACCCCCTGCACCATAAGTTGTACAATAAAGTAAATAGTCAAGGATCATGGATATAAGGAGGCCCTTTAAAATTTTTCATGACAAGATTATAACTAACTTCAATGATCCATAATAGTTCTTTAGAAGCAATCCAATCCCAAAATACGTTCCAATTATTTCGGGCAGAATATCATGGAACAAACAGCTATCAGTATAAGGGGCATTTGGAAGAGCTTATTTGAGCTTATCTTATGTCGTAAGTGCTTATGTAAGTGTCTAGAAGAACTTATGAAAACAACTTGCGATATGTCTATAAGGAGTTTTCAGCTTATTTTTACATGCTCCTCTAGATAGCTGCATATTGTCATAAGCTATTTTCAGCTTATGCAGGGTTTACCTTCATTTCCTCTTCGATTGTGGAAACAGCTTATACGTAAGTTTTTATACGATAATAGGGTTATCAAAACATCCCCATAATAGGATTGTCAAAAGAAGCTCTTAAACTGTATATCCAAACATCCACATAATTGGGTTGTCAAAACATGGTTCATGGCCAGTATTGAGCATGACTACAGCCAAATCACCTTGAAGCCTTGAAGGTCCAAATTCAAAGATCATTTTTAACTAAACATGCCACAAGTCACAACAATAAGAAGTATATAAACTACTTCAATTTAATATAACTGACCTCAAAATTGAATAAAAGTGGAAAGCCAGCTTTTTATTACTGACCTGAGGTTTAACTTCCACAATGTTTGGGCCACTCTTAACAGAAACAGGCTCATTGGCAAGGACACTTTCCAGATGATCAAGAAGCTCCTTAGCCTGGCATGAACCAAAATCTCGGTCTGCAAACTCATAATTCCAAACAAGAGCACTCTCTTTGGCCTCTATGTTAGAACCGTCAGTTGTTTCCGTATATAACTGCATAACTGGCTCAGCAATCTGTTTCCAGTCAAAATCAGGCACAGAAACACAAGCTTCCCATTCTGAATTATGACTTGTCCTGGGAAAAAAAGGATCAAACTTCAGCTTAAGTACCTAAGCAAGCTCCACCAAAGAAAATATTATATTTTTTCCTCAAGATTCTTTCATTCATGCATAAAATGAACAGTTAGTTTATTTGGCAGAAAGAGAGTGTGAACTAACACCTCTATTAACAAGAGAAATTCCATTACGCCAAGTACGACCATTCAATGCCCCCAAATTTGGGACAAAACACAAATTTCATCATCTTTAATAAAATAAACAATAGAAAATCATTTTAGTACAGATTTTTTTTTATTTTTATAAAGTTCATAGTCACCACAAACTCTCCTGGTCCTTAACACATGCACAACACAAGGAAAAAGGACATACCTCACTAAATAGCCATGCTCTGCAGCGATTCCCAGCCTTTCACAAGGAGCAAACCATTCAGTAAGAGTCTTTCTCTCCTTTCCACTAACAAGGAAAACACAATTCTTGGTGTCCCTGCCCAAGCTGTTCAAGATGGCAATAGCTTCAGCATTAGGTGTTGTACTAATTGATCCAGGCTGCACCATGGTACTATCATAATCCAAAAGAATTGCTCGGTGCTTGGTTCTCTTATAAGCTGAAACAATATGTTCCACAGATAGCTTTCTAAAGTTTGGATCCAAAGCGATTACCCGAAACCCTAAACCAAAACCGATTCCCCAGCATCTCCTCCTCAAATGATCCCTACATGCCCTTTCCAGATCCTGCAAGAAGCTACGTGCCCAATATGCAACATCATGCGTGCTAACATACCTATAATGCTTCTCGTGCCGCATCTGTTTTTCAGACTCTGGGACCATTAAGGCAGAATCCATAGCTTCAGCAACAGCATCAATATTCCATGGATTCACCCGAATTGCCCCACTCAATGATGGGGAACACCCAATGAACTCAGATACCACCAGCATGCTCTTCTTTTCGGTAATTGGGTTTGTACCTAAAATCTCATCTAGCTTCTCATTTCCTTGTCTACAAATGATATACTCATAGGGTATAAGGTTCATCCCATCTCTCACCGCTGTAACAAGACAACATTCTGCAATCACATAGTAAGCAATTCGCTCATAACTCTGAAGTGGCGTATCAATCAAGATTACAGGTGTGTATCCAGGCCTTCCAAATATGTCATTTATCCTTTTCACTGTTGCATAAGTTTCACTCTGTACTTCTTGCACATCCTTCCCCCGGCCTCTAGCAGGGTTTGCAATTTGGACAAGAACAACCTTGCCCCTCTTATCAGCATGTTGTAAAAGCAACTGTTCCATGGCCAAAAGTTTTAAGCTGATTCCTTTGAAGATATCCATGTCATCCACCCCAAGCATCACGGTTTGACCTGTGAATTGATTTTTTAACTCAGCAACCTTGCTTTCTGTCTCAGGAAGATTCATGACCGATTGCAGCTGACCTATATGAATACCAACAGGAAGAATCTTGATGCTAACAGTTCTTCCATAGTACTCAAGACCAATATAGCCCCGCTTGGATTGATAAGCAATCCCTAGCATTCTACTGCAACAGGAGAGGAAATGCCTAGCATAGTCAAAAGTATGAAACCCAATGAGGTCAGAATTCAGAAGAGCTCTAAGAAGTTCATCCCTAACAGGAAGGGTTCGGTATATCTCAGAGGAAGGAAATGGACTATGGAGGAAGAATCCTAGCCTCGCCCTGTTAAATCTCTTTCTCAAAAAAGTTGGAAGAACCATCAAGTGATAGTCATGAACCCACACAAAGTCATCATCAGGGTTAATGACTTCCATCACTTTATCAGCAAATATCTTGTTCACAGAAACATAAGCCTGCCAAAGGGATCTATCAAATCGACCGCCAAGATCAGGTGACAGTGGAAGCATGTAGTGAAACAAAGGCCATAAATGTTGTTTGCAGAAACCATGATAGAATTTACTAAAAAGCTCAGGAGGGAGGAAGGTAGGTACACATTTGAAATTGTCAAGCAAGTACTGAGCAACATCATCTTGCTCACTTGGATCAATTTCTTCTTTAAGACAACCAATATAGATTGTTTCCACATCATCCCCAAGACCATCTTTCAGCTGCAAAAGAAGTGAGTCCTCATCCCAGGTGAATTCCCACATACCATTGTCTTTTCTGTTTGCCCTTAATGGAAGCTGGTTACCAACAATGATCATCCTCTCCTGAGAGATGGAGGAGGGAGCATCAGAGCCAACACTGTTGCTGGTCTCATCATCTAGTTCAGACAGTACTCCAGCAACAGTTGCCACTCGAGGAAGCCTTTTCCTCTCGCGACCAAAAGTTGGGGAGTCACAGGAAGTGAGATCTAACAAGTTGGAATATGACCTCGAAACCATTTTGACGGTTGACAAATGACCTTTTGTGGACAAGTGGTAGAAGCAGGCTTATATTGATAGCTCACAATCCTTCAAACAACCATAAAAATAATGCAATTTCAGAAATCTGAAAACAGATTAAACATCACTTATATTATACCCCAAAACTAGTAAGCCCAGCAGAATCAATACTACATAATGTCACATTACATGAAAGATCTATACAAAAATTTGGTAAGCTTTCTCTGCGCCTTAGTATTTGAAAAGAGTCAGCTTTGGCATATAGGACTTATGATATGCAGTTAGAACCCATGAGAAAAGGAAGAAAAGAGCAAAGAGGGAAATGAATCGAAAATCTCACCCTAAAAACTTATATTAATTAGAAGAATACTTAATTCAACAAAAAAAAAAACACCTATAACAACAATTTGAGAAAACCCCAAATAGATCACTTGAATCTAATAATAGAAAAATAAATCATCTAGTAACACTGAGAACTGGGGCAATGTTAAGGAGCAAGATTTACAACAACAAAAAGGAACTTTAGTTTAGCCCAACTTCCATTGATGCAGGTAGAAACTAAACAGATGAGATGAATGAACAAAAAGAAGCAGGAAAGGAAGAAGCTTTTTACCACAGCAAAGGTATAAGAGAGCGTGAATGTTAGCTGGGAGATGAGACAGACACCAAAGATTCTTCTTTCATTTATATTCTGTGTCACTCTCTCTCACACACACACACACAAACACCTTAAGTGAGGAATAGCGTCAACTGGGAATACCTTTTCTTTTACTTTGATTATTTTACAAAAACAGAAATTATTCATACTTCATAGTTCATAGTGATATTTTTAGCCTCTTAACCCAACCAACGACAAACAGGATGGATGTCTTTATACAAAGAACTTGATTCTTTACACTCTCCCCAATCAAATCACACTCACTCACTCTTTGCGTCCCTTTCTAAGTGATGTATGATGACATTACTACCACGCCACAGTAACTCCAACATCCTTAACCACGGTTGGTTTTCCTTAATCGGGAATTAACTCCGCAAAAACCCCACCTAAGTATTGCGGTGGTGCCTCACTGCCCACCAATAAAGAGAATATTACTGAATACCACAGCGCGTGCAACACACCGCCATTTTTCCAATTCCGGCATATTTTCCCTTCACGTTCTTTTGTCCTGAGAGTGCTTGTCTAGTTTTTAAAGGAAAAATAAAATATAGACCAACGCATGAAATTAGTTTATTACTATATGAAGTAGTGTACGAGCTTTTTAATTTGTATTTCAGACACGATAAAGCATGCTTGAAGAAAATCAATTTTATTGTTATTTCTGTTTAGATGCATTGTGGAATAATTTATTGATTTACAGTATTTGTGTAAAATATTAGCAATATTTGAACAAATCCATTTTAAAATTGTTTTAAAGTAGTAAATATTTTTGCATTGACAAGCACGACCTGAGAATTTGCTGTTGGGTTACACGCGCAGTGTTGGTGAATAAGATTGCAACAAGTGTTACATGAATTTCTGGAGCTTGCTTAATGAACTAGGCTATTCTTATTTATCTATTGTCTCTTCATTAATGCATGCAATGCAACCACGCATGTTCGGCCCATTGAGGACCGATAGGGTTTTAAGTTTATTTTTAATTTTTAGCATTTTAGTATTATTATTATTAATATTATTATTATTATTTATCTCCTTTTTCTTCATTTTATCTCTTATTATTTTCTCAGTCTCACATCCGGTGGCAGAGTTGGAGTAAATTCTTTGAGCGAGCCAAATTGTTAAGAAGTACTCCCTCCGTTTCAAATTATAAGAGCATTTTGGCAAAATTTATTTCACTAAGGAATGTAATTAATGTAGTTAAAAACAATAAATTTGTCTACAATTTTTATTGTTTTACTTAAACTACCATTGAATTTATTGAGAAGGTAAATTAGATTACACTTCCTTTAACTTATCGATTAAAACAAAGGTAAATTAAATAAGGGTAACAGAAAAAAAATAATTAATGTTACAGACAAACTTCATAAGGGCCTTATAAAATGAGACAAATAAAAAAAAACCAAAATACTCTTATAATGAAGTATATTTATTAATATTTAACCATTGGTAAAATAACAGATGGTTGCGCAGTTATTTTCTCTGCTTGTTTTATGCACAAGCACGTGGTTCGAATCTTATATTGGTCTTATTTTTGTGGTAATTTTTGCATACAAATCTAAAATAAACACGTAAAAAACAAAAAAATGCTAATACGAGATTCAATATCGAGTTCTAACACTTACAAAAACTAGTATTACCGTTGCACCAATGATGACAATTGAAAGAACTAGTATTACCGTTGCACCAATGATGACAATTGAAAGATTTGTGACAATATATGTATTTATATCAACATCCAATATATATATATATATATATATATATATATATGTATATGTATATACCTAGTCTTCAAATTTTCTTTTTGGGATAGCCATCGCTATCTCATTGAAACAAGAGGAGCTGCCCGCCACACATCCCATTAACCTAATTTTAAATTTAAACAACTGTCAAATTGAAGGTGAATTCTGAAATGCAGCTAGTATACATTTTTAAGTTACCCAGGCATGAGTAGAGAAAATTAATGATATGTTTGGATGGAGGGTTTTGGAGGCAAGGGAAAGGAGGACTTATTTTTCTTTTCAAAATTAAGTAAGCTATAAAATGTTTTTAAAAGCAAATAAAGTGTGATTGAAATGTTATATGATCATTTATCGTGTTATTCCTTCATTTCTTTTTTAAATCCCAAATATATATCAACATATAGACTTAGTCATCTGAAACTCTCTCATCCAAAACCCTCAATTCAAACATATCTTAAGATACGAAAGAAGACAAAAGTGAAAATGAGATTTGATATACTCATCTGATTACTAGTGAGCCACACCATCACTTAAATAAGAAGTGATAGATGCGTGAATAAAAAGTAAGAGGGAAATGGAATAGTATCAACTAGTTGACCCAGGTCATTTTTAGTGACATAATTAAGTTGGATTCGGGTCACTGACACACACTCTGGTTAGTAGGATGAATTAGTTACACATTGTGATACCCCTGCAAGTTGAATGTTGATATACTATTGTTTTTGACCCGTGCAAAAGTATCTATAAGTGCAGCAGACTAATCAAGTGATGTTAGACCAGGCTAATCAAGTGACAATATAATATATTCAGTTTGATATTAGATAAGTCTGATTAATGCAAAAAATATAGAATTAGTCTTAAATGATCAACCTAATAATGACTTAATATTAGGAAATTAACAAATAAAAGAGGAAAATAATTATATTTTCCTTTATTAAACGTATAAAGATATCCAACTAATATTATTTATTAACTTTGTTATAGCATCTTACCTGAATGGAAACATAAATTTCATAATTTTAATAAAGTTTGTAGAATGATAATATAATAAAACTTTGATTTTATGTAAAGTAGTTTTCCCATGAACACGAATATTTTTGTTTGTGCAAAATTTTCAACTACTAAGTAAAAAAAGATTTAAATATTTTAAAACAATATGAACAATTTTATTATAAACATAATCTTATATTATTAAGTGTCACCATAAAATTTTCAATCGATGACAATAGTTCAGCATTTTTTTTTTGGTACATCAACATATTTATTTATATGTCATAAAAGTAAAATTTAATTAGAAACATTACTTTCTATGTAAAGGCATATTCATATTAAAAATAAAGGTTAAGTGCATTAATTTCATAGAAAATTGGCTTCAATTGGTATTGAGTTTTATAAAGAAAAAATTACTGATTTTGGTACACATAAAAAATAAAAATAAAATGTATTTTTATCGTCTAAAATTATTGCAAAAAAAAAAAACTCTCAAACAGAAATTTTATGTTTTCTTAACATTTTATGTGATATCACTTTATAAATATTTATAACCTATTTTACATCATCGAGACATATACAGACGTAATGATTTCAGCAATTTAACAAATGTTTATATATTAGAAATATCAATTTTTAATCAATTTAAGACAATTAAATGATATTTTATTGAATGGCCTATGCATTACATAAGACTTCCACATTTCAGCTAATCCATTTTGTCTTGCATCCAAAAGTGTGGCCCGCGTTTTTATTTCTGCAGTCTGCAATGCTAAGGTTTGAGAAAAAATAATAATAATAATAATAATAATAATAATAATAATAATAATAATAATAAAAATTGTAAATGGAATAAAGCAATCCAAAAATTTGTGAAGCTACCACTTCATCAAACATTGTGGTGCTATACAGTAAAAGTCGTGGTCACCCTTCTTAAGTATATAGAAGTATATAGATGTCAACCATAGTCAACTTGGACATAAGAAAGTGAAAGACTCGTGGAAGAATAGTCTTTGTAAACATATCTGCAGTTTGATCCGATGAATATAGATGCACAAGCTTCATGAGTCCTGAGTTGCATTGTTCCCGTACCACATGAAAATCAATCTCCAAGTATTTGGTGCGTTCATAGAATACGGGTTGCCGAGCCATTAAGATTTAGAGAGAGAAATTTTCTCTCTCTAAATTAGTGGTGAAACTTGCTTAAAATTTTAAAAGGAGCAGCAATTACTAATGAAATATACAATTGAGATATGAGTAGTATATAAAAAAAATTGTGTTTTATTGAGGGATGCCGTTGCATCTATCGACTCTTATGAAGCTTCATCACTACTCTAAATCTAATGGCTCTACAGCCCGCTACACCGTGTCGCGGCTGTAAAGGATCTAGATTCATGTGATGTGGAGTGCACTACGATTGTCACAGTAAATGATATCTTTGCTTCAAATTTTCAATGTGTAAATCAGAGAGAAGGAAGGACAGACGAGCTATCGTGGGTATACTTAGCATTACGTAATTAAATTATCAAGGAGTATAATAGCTGTAGCACTAGCTTTTGTTGTGAAAGAGAGGAGTTAGAGGCTGAGATTAACGGAGAACATTCTAATTCTAGTTGTATCGGTAGCGTCAATGATTTGTTTGCCACTATTATTATATAATAATAAGGCTATCATTTTTCTCAAAAATGTCAAGTTGCATCTTGATGTTGAGTGATTGTGTCCACTTAACTTGGGTGCTTTTATTATTTTCAAACAAGAACTTGGATGCTTTGTTAGAGCAACTTTATCGGCAGGTAACTAAGTTTTTTTGCAGCTTTTCTTAAATTTTCTCTCTCCTAGTGGCAGTCAATATTAGCTTGCTCATAGTTCACGGTTGCCTTAAATTCGGTCAAAGCATTTCTCTTGTTTATAGGCAACTAAAGGAAACAATGAGAGAGGCAAAGACAGAACGAAATTTGGCGTAGAATGTGTCAGTTTGTTAACGCGAATTTGGCAACGCCGCTGCGGGTGCTCTTAGTTGCTATATCACTTGTAAAAATGCAATCATTATTGATGCGACATTACTCCACATTGCCCCGTCTCTCATGCGTCATGTTTAGCCTTCTCTTTGTCAGCTTCAACATGCAACAATTATTATTTAAATTTATTTTTAGTTTTTATTTTACTTAATTATCATTTCATTTTCTTTCCTTAAAAATATAGGTTTGAACATGGTTTTATCTCGTAATATATCTATATTTTGTTTTAGTTTCTAATTTTTTTTCTTTGGTGTAGCTTTTATAATTTTTTGTTTTGTTTTGTTTTTTCAATCCACTCTAAGTAGCCCTTTGAATCGAGCGAGTCCATCATAGTGTCTCAATAGCTTAGGCCTTTTAAACCTGCTATATATGGGACTAATTTGTAGTTTGACTGATTGGGCATAATTTTACTCCTTGGTTCCCAATTGGGGGGTGATAATTTTTTTAAATTTAATCATTGTTATTTTGTTTAAGTTTTTTTAGGTCTTTTGTTTTAAACTTCGTAAATATTTTTTTTGTTTGAGTCCTTATCATGTAGGGACTTATTGAACATAAAACAACTATTACAAGAATTAAAATAAAAAATTATATTTTGAAAAGGATAAAACAAAACAAAAATCAAAATAAAAAAATATTACAATTATTATTTCAAAAAAAAAAAGAAATAAGGGACTAAAACAAAAAAGGGTATATTACAGAGACAAAAATGAAAAAAAAAATCAATATATTACAGATACCGTAAACATATTTAACCAAAAAATATTACTTCTTACGACCAAAACTAACAACTCATGGTAAATAAATTTTGATTTAATTTTCTAAAACAGGAAATTAGTTTAAAAGAAAAGTTATTATTGATTGAAAAATTTAATTGATAAAAATTTGAGTAATGTTACAATTTATTATATGTGGACATATATATAATTACAATTTTTGTTGTTGCAAGTATAGTTATTATTTTTAATTATATATTTTCTAAATGAATTTATCACTTTTGATCAGACAAACTTAACAAATTGATTAATAAAATAACTGACACGTGATTAACAATATAGGATTCATAGAATGATACTATATATATATAGTGTCTCATATGTAAAATACTATACATGTTACATGTTAGTGAAAATTTATATGGTTGATGTGCAACAAAGAAGAATAAACAACTAAAAATATAAAATCAATATGAAAAGATGTTGTTGCAACAATGAAGATTAAAGAGGAAGATGATTGCACAGGACTCTATAGCGTGTGTAGAAATTAATCTTTAGACTCAATTCGCCCCACCAGTCTTTCTAAACTCGATGCAAGAGGTTAACCAACGAATCGCTTTCAGTTCCTTGGCATGGTTTGCACACCCACATTAAACATACCGTCACTCAATGATATTTTACAGAACAACGGTTCTCTCTGTTTACTTTATGCATATGAGAAGAAAATAAATGATTTGGAGTGAAGAATTTGACAGAGTTTTAACACAAAACATATGAAATTCATACTCATTTCTGCATGTAGAGTTGTTATATTTATAGAACAATTCATGACACTAGATAAAAAGAAGCAATTCATAAAACCAATAAAAATAGTATTTAAAACTTTATTTTATCGTATAAAATCATAAAATCAATGATAAAGTGTTCAAAATTAGTTACCAATGACATTGAAAGTTGCAAAAAAAAATTATTTCATTTTAAGTTGTTTGACATTATTAAAAGATTTGTTTATGTTAAAATAAATTAAAATATTATACTTATACATATTTACTTAAAATGGATTTTAAAATAAAATGAGAGGATATATAGTGCAATTTTCAATGCAGGTCTTGAAAAAGACAGTTATTGTCATGATCGAAATTGTATCTCCTCTTGTACTGTTCATGTCTAGCATTCAACGGTGGAAGAAGTTACAAGCAATCAAATTCCTAGTTGAAAATGTATCTCCTCTTGTACTGTTCATGTCTAGCATTCAACGGTGGAAGAAGTTACAAGCAATCAAATTCCTAGTGGAAAATGTATCATCCTCTTGTACTAATAAAGAGTGCATAGGGAATCCCAACCCCACCAATTATTTATTCTAACGTCATTCTTCTGCAGCCACTGAAAATGAAAGTGTGGTGATTATTACAACCAAAAAAGACAGTGTAAACAATTAGTGGGGATATTTATGTTGAGCCCACCTTGATGGGAGTTAGGCCGTTGGAGAGTAGCAAATTGTGCGAACAGTAGGTGATGAGAAAGTAAAGGAAATGGGATAGTTTTTTTTTTTTTCACTGGAAAGGAAATAGGATAGTTAAAAGCGAAAGTATCTTACATTTGTTAGAAAATAATTAGTTTTTTTACTTAAATATGTAAGTTGTTGGATTTGAGCTCAAGAGTTTGAACCCACCCAGACGTTTAGAAAGGAACTCTCAAGCTTTTCTTACTTTAAATTGTTTTTAAGGGAGATATCCAAAAGAAAAAGAAAAAGAAAAAAGGATGTATTGCGCAGCTAAAAACAGTGGCCACAGCCCACAACTCATATGCATCATTAGTCTGGTTTGAGCTTACAATTGGAATTTTGGATCTTCTCCCACACAGGTAAGGCAACTATTCTTGGTAAATATTCATAAGGGTGTATTTTTTCATGATTAGAGGTGTCTAAACATGAATCATTATATCCTTTCATGTGGATCATGGCAATAGAAAGTTACAATAGTTGGTGAAAAGACATGTTCCCTCAAAGGTAAAGGTAGTATATAAGGGACACTTTCCAAATTCATTGTGCTATCTCTTCATTACCATTATCTAAATCCTCTCTTTCCTTCTCTAGTGCACAAGAGTAAGTGAGGGAACATTTTTCTGTAAAATTACATAGGTTGACAGGCTTGAAGTGTGTGTGCAAACCACTTCAAGAAATCCAAAGTATCTTGAAGGGGAGACGAATCGAACCTAAAGCTTAGTGTAATACACACGCTTTGGATTAGTTTGTGCTTCCATTTTCTTCTTCTACATTGTTCAAGTGCTGCAGAATTTTTCACAACATCACCAACAACTCAAGGTTCTAACAAACATCATATAAAATCAAACTTAACATAATTTTTTATTTAGTAAAGGAAAAACAAAAATTACTATGCCGCAAAGGAAAAAAAACCAAGAACTACTATTATGAGTTTCAAGGATGCCCTTGATCTCAGAAAAAGCGAGGTATATGGATTCACGTCACACACACATAAAGAAAATGAGTATTTTTATCTTTTAATTACGTTGTTCTTGATACAAGAAGTTGTCTCTTGATTTATAGAGTAATAGAATCTGTGGAATGCATCAGCAGAAACTAGAAGATTTCATTGATATGAGTGAAATGCAAACACTTACAATACTCTGATTAGTAGCATAGTTTATATACAAAATGTGTGGAAACAGGAACTGGAAAAGCAAGTAATAACTAACTAACTTCCGATAATTAACACATGGTTTAATTCATCCTCTTATACTCCCCCCTCAAGCTCAAAGATTCTAACTTGAAGGAAGAACTCTGAGCTTGTCACGCATGACTACAAACTGAGAAGTACCAAGCGGCTTAGTTAGAGCATCAACAAGTTGATCAATCCCAGCAACATGTTGAACAAGCAGAGACTTATTTATAACTCGTTCTCTGATAAAATGAAGATCCAGTTCAAGCAGAGACAGAAACACTGGTATTTGTAGGAGAAACAACATGGGAAGGATTGGAGGACTGAACAGAGGGAGAAGAGGCTGAATGTATATTGAGAGGAGTGGAGCTAGAGCTAGAGGGAGACACTGTAAGAGAAGACTGAGATAAAGGAAATGGTTGAGGTATATAAGCAGGAACAGATGAGACTTTAGAAGCAGAAGACACAGTGGAAGGAAACAAAAAGGAATAAGGGAATCTAAGTCCATTGAAGAGGACATCTTTAGAAATATAGACCCTACCATTGGAAGCAAGGCACTTTGTGACCTTTATGTTGGGGTGAAGGACCCAAGTAAACACACTCTTGAGACCTAAACTCAAGTTTGTGAGTATTAAAAGGTCTAAGATGTGGAAAACAAGCACATCCAAAAATTCTAATGGTGGAATAATCAGGGATGCACTTGAACAAAACTTGATATGGAGAAGAATAAGTGGAATGAGCTGAAGTAGGCAGCCTATTAATCAAGAAAACAACCATGGTAAAACTATGATCCCACAAGGTTATTGGAACAACCGCATGAGCAAGCATTGCAAGGCCCATTTCAACAATTTGTCGATGTTTTCGTTCAACTGTACCATTTTGGTGTGAAGTGTGTGGACAAGTTAGACGATGAAAGATACCAAAGTCATTGAGAAATTTGGTAAAAGGGTGAAATTCACCACCCCAATTAGATTGGACTGATTTAATAACAGTTGAAAATTGAGTTTGTATTAGCTGGAAAAATTGCTTAAAAGCAGTAAGAGCATCCGATTTCTAATCCAAGTGTATTTAGTGCAAGCATCAACAAAGGCAATATAGTAAGAATAACCCGAATGGGACAACATAGGAGCTAGCCCCCACAAATCAGCATGAACAAGTTCAAATGGTGCTGTATGTGAAGTGTGGGATGGGGGAGCATGCAACCTATGAGATTTACCAAGGTAACAAGCATTGCAAAAATCCAGAGTGCTTTTATTAGGAACATGGATATTACAAAGATTGAGAATGGTTCTAACAACAGTGGCATTAGCATGCCCAAGTCTATAATGCCAAGTATTAAAAGAGCTCATACAAGAACCAGTAGCACCTGAATTAACTACATAATTGTAAACCAAAGGAAGAGAAACAGATTTACAGTTTACTAGAGGTAGAGGGTTTAACAGCTTGTAGCAAGTGTAAATTCTTGAACCATCAACACCAAGAGAGCCCTCTAAAAGCACTTGTTTAGACCTCTGACATTTGACAAAGCAAGAGTGAGGATAAAATTCAAAGAAAACATGATTATCAAGACAAAATTTAGAGACTGACATAGGATTTCTAGTTATATTAGGAACATGGAGTAAATTGGAAAGGTTTAGAGAAACATGAGGCATGGAAGGGGAGGGAAAACTAGTAGAACCAATGGAGGAAATGGTCAAACCTTGGTCGTTGCCTATGGTAACATGATCTGAACCAGTGTATGCAGTCTGCTGAGGAAGATTTCGAGCATCAAGTGTAATGTGGTGTGATGCTCACGAGTCAGGATACCACATATCAGCAGCAAAACCTTGTGATACACGATATTGCTGAGTAGTAGGAGCAAAAATAGACTGTTGTGTAGCCAAATTAGCATTAGGCTAAGCATGAGGTGCAATGTAGCGATTCTGAAAAGGTACATAGGCAACGCCATTAGTTGGAGGTGCAAAGTTGACAGGTAGGCTTGTTATTGCTGTTGCAACGCCCACGACCTCTGTCATGGTCGAATCTACCACAGCCTCTACCTCGACCAGCGAAGGAGAAATCACCACGATTATCAGCAGAAGCAACTGAATTAACTTTCTCAGATGTAGAAACATTAGCAACATTTGTTGAGAATGTAGAGGAATTAAGTTCTTGTTTATATTTTTCAAGTGGCCCTCTTGAACTAGTAGCAAAGCTTCAACATCATTGAGTGAAGGAGAATCATTACGGCCATATATCATCATAACAAATGCATTATAATCTTCCGGTAAGCCATCTAAGATAATGTCTATCTGATCTTGTTCAGAAACAGATTCACTAGAAGCAAGTAGTGAATCACAAACAGATTTGATTTTAAGCAGATACTCAGACATAGATTTGGTGCCTTTCTTAGTGTTTTTCAACTCCGATTTCAATTGACGAACCCTAGCTTTCAAATGTGAGAAGAAATATTATGAAGTTTATCCCAAACCTGAAATGCATGCTTACAACCGAGCACTCTTGGCAGCATTGACTCAGAAATGGTTGAGAGAAGCCAGGTAAACACCAATTGATCTTGAATAAGCTAGCGGCGATATGCATCAGTCTCAACGCCAAGGTCGCGATCTTCATCAGAAGCAAATTGAGGTGGAATAATCGGATTTACCACAACACGATGAAATTTGTTCGCAGTAATGACTCCTGCAACTTGCTGAAGCCAAAACTAGAAGTTCTTCTCATCCAATTTGATGGAAACCTTGTGAGTAAACGATTTCGAAACCGAAATGAAAGATTCATCGTTCTGTAGCAGTTCATCGAACGGTTTACGATGCGAGTGAACACGAGAAGAAGACATGTTAGACCTAAGATCCTGAGGAGAATCCATAGCCAGGCCTGATCGAAAAATTGGCTCTATGATACCATAGTAGAATCTGTGGAATGCATCAGCAGAAACTAGAAGACTTCATTGATATGAGTGAAATGCAAACACTTACAATACTCTGATTAGTAGCAAAGTTTATATACAAAATGTGTGGAAACTAGAACTGGGAAAAGCAAGTAATAACTAACTAACTTTTGATAATTAACATATGGTTTAATTCATCCTCTTATATAGAGTAATCAGATTTTAAATTTTTATCTAGTACTAAAATCATACATGGAACTAAAATTTGTGTGTTGTTCGGTTCTTCATTTTTTAAGCAAATCAAACTCACCACTATAGAACCCACCTATCAATTTACTTGAAACACTGTTCAACCTTAGTATTTTAGTTACCAACTTGGACGTACCCACTCAGTCATACCTCCTTTCCAACAATACAAATGTTGCATATTAGAGAATCTATCCTCTATCAAACATGAAAATAATGAATTCTGAAATGAGTTTTTTCTCTAAATATTGCTTGCCTTAATCCTCCCATTTTCTTCATTGGATCTTAAAGTTGCTTGGGAACTTCTCCTAGTCGTTACTGAGCAACCAACATATGAACATACTTAAAAATCATGCCCTTTAATGTGTTAAGGAATGAGGGAAAGCCCAAAAATACAGTGAAGATCTCACTCAGTAAGCTTAAGTGACAGACCAAAATAATAGGTTGACACCAAGTCTTGACCCAAAAACTTTAAAAATGAGTACATGTGTCTTTACATTTATATTGTTCACACTTAACCCGTTCTTAACCAATATTAGACTTCATTTATACTTAAATTTTCAACGTTCTCCCCTCAAACGTGAGTCCTTAGGGTGTGCCTTACATGATACTCCCCTCAAGTGGAATTACCAATTTTTTTATAAGCACGTGGAATTACCAATTAACTAGTTAAGGCCAAACCGGAACTTAAGGGATGTATTGGATTATGATTTTAAAAGACTTTAAGAGATTTTTTTTTTTATAAAAAAGTCTTGTAGTATTCAATCAAAACTTTTAAATAAAATAAAAAAGTCGTGTGGTATTCAATAAGGACTATCAAGACTTTTTAAAGAGGTTAACAAAATCTTATTGTATTTGATTGAGACTTTTTACAACTTAGAAAAAATCTTCTGGTATTCAAAATCATATCGATTTCGATGGATTGTTTTTTAAAATGGATTTTGTTAGACTTTGTTGGACTTTTTAGTTATTTTTTTTAATAAAAAGTCTTTTCCTCTCATGTGAGATTTCTCATGATTCTTTCTTTTCACATAGTGTCTTTCCATCTCTCTCCTCCCTCCATCTCTCTCCTTTATCTCTCCCTGTGCCCCCTCTCAATATGTTTGTGTGTTAGAAACATAAACATACCAATAATTTATAACAAATCGTAAATTTTTTTCACTGGAACAAGATGTTAAGACATTAGCAACGTGTATGTATATAACATGAATAAAATATTTTATGTATATCTATATATAATATACATATTATATACTATATAAAATTACATAATATATTATTGTGTATATTATATAATATAACATATACAATAGATTTTATAAATACGTAATATAGATATAATTACATATATTATATATAAAAATATATAATATTATATGTTGTATTTATTGTCCACTAAACAATAGACAGGATAAAGAGTTGTGATGTGACTCAAGTATCTGTCATGTGTTATTTTCCTTGTCTTGTATTACAATGTGTATCACACGAACCCGGATTGCCTGAAATCGGCAATTCATACAGTCACGGAGTTAGTGTAATCAAGATCATTCATGTGAGATCGGACGATTCGTTTATAAAATCAGCAAATCATCCTTAATTGTTTATTTTTTTATCAACGGTCAGGATTGCAACTACAGTCAAAATGACTACAGTGAATTCATTTGTGTATCAAATGCACCCTTGGCTATTAAAGAATTAAAAAAAAAAATTCTTTATCCAAATCTTGTTATTTCTTTAATATCTTTTACATAGGCTCTCGTAACTTTGAATGTTTGATAAAAATCTCTAGAATCCTTTCAAATCTTATAATTCCGTACAGTCCTTTCAAATCTTATAAATTAATTCTTATAATATAAATCCATTAAAATCCAAACTACAAAATCTGAATTGTAAAAGTCTTTTAAAAAATTCTTATAAGTCATTACATTCCTACATAGTCTTTTAAAATCTCAATCTAATACACCCCCTAAATATTGTCAACAAAATACTCTGATCAATAGAATCATCAACTTTGATACCAATGGCAGGCAATAAGAGGGAGTCCAAAAGAATGTGATGTCAAGTCATTTGGACTCCCCCTCTTCGTTGTCAAACATTAATTGTTCATAAACTTGTTCAGAATAAATTGTGAATGTTGTTGAAATATTTTAAGGAAATTGCTAAATGCAGTGGCAGAGTTTTTCAAGAGCTGAGAGATGCAACGACATCCCTCAATAAAACACAATTTTTTTTATATACTACTCATTAATTATTCATAAACTTGTTTAAAATAAATTGTGAATGTTGTTGAAATATTTGAAGGATATTGCTAAATGCAGTGGCAGAGCTTTTCAAGAGCCGAGAGATGCAATGGCATCCCTCAATAAAACACAAATTTTTTATATAGTACTCATACCTCAATTATATATTTCATTGTTGTTTTGTGTTGATGTTATTTTGAATCTTTTATAAAATTATGAGTAAATACCCAAATTGGTCCCCAACCACAGAGACCAATTTAATCTATGAGAAATGAAAAATATCAATTTGGTCTTTAAGAATCTCAAATATTGGTCAAATTAGTCCCTAATAGGAACTAAAATATCCCTAAAAATTATCTCAAAATGGACTATTTGACCCATGTTTGATATTTTTAAATACCAAACTGGTATTTTTATTTCTCAGGGATTAAATTAGTCTCCATAATTTTTATCGTAAACCAATTTAAATGGATCTTATGAATTTCAATTATAATATTTTAGTTAGTAATTACTGCTCCCCATAAAACTAAATGTTACGAGCAATTATCCACGAAACGGTGCAAGAAATATGTGGCTCCAGTTTCCTTTTCCTTTTCATTTTTTTAACCACTATGTATGATCACCAAGGCCCTTGACTAGTTGAATTCCAATTCTTGTGTTTTCGTACCGCAAAGCTTCGTAACAAATAGCACTACTCATATTTTAAATGACATGAACCTTCGATTGTTGTTCCAAATTCTTGTCCATACTAAATTTAAATTTTACAAGCGTTATTTATTTTTACATACTTAAGGCAGGAAACAGATCTGCTTGTGGCCAATTTATGGCAAAAGCAAATTAAAGAGAGTACAACTTATATTTCATTTCATGCGTGGCAGAGTAGACCAAAAAATCATCTGTACTTCTTTTCTTTCACAGGTCCCCTTGGAATCTTGTTGAGAACTTTGGAATCCAATGTCTTGAACAATCTCTTCACGTCTTGGTTTCCTTTACTTGCTAGATAATCCACCTCATATTCATACCTCTCATACATAATAGGAAGGGTCACCAGGCAGAGAAACACTGTAGAAGAAGAATAAACGGCATAGATCAATGTAATTAATAAGGATTTGTTTACTTTCTAAAAATATTTTCAATTTTTATTTTTTAAAACCTGTATTCATTTTAAGTTGCTAGTGACAATTGTGACAAAGAGAAGGTGAAAGACTAGTGAGAAAGAATGCATTTTCGAAAACAATGAAAACAATTATTTGACATTTTTAAAATTTGTAGAAATACTAATCTGTTTTCAAAAATTTTAAAAAAAATGGAGAAGAAAGTATTGGATATGTCTTTAATGTTTTTTAGTTTGAGTGAAAATGAAAACAGAAAATAAAGGAAATAAAAAGACCCTAAGGCTCAACTAGTAAACTTGATGGATGAAAATCGTCTCATTTTTCTGTCACATTATCTGTCCCTCATCAATGACAATTTGTCACATAATGAAATAAAATTATAACTTATTAACACATGTGCATATCCCCAACCTTTGATTGGTGGAGATAGAGAAACACTATTTTTTAGGGCAGCAGATGTTTATTCAAACTTGATGACTATGTCATACGATAAAATGAATTTGTTTCGGATCTTACTGGTATATAGAAGATTGACAGTGGTGAAGTAATTCGCAATAGCAGACATGATCCAGAGACCGGTGATTGTCTGAAATTCAATCACTTGATGTCAACTAACAAGTTAATTAATAAAATTGTCTGATCGGAGAGGTGAGAATAATTGAAAAATAACGGTTTCACAATACCACAAAGAAGAGTCTTAGGTCTTTCCCAGTTGAGATGTCATAAAATTTCCTTAAAATCAAGTTGAACTTTCTATGAAAGTATCTAACGGTGGATTCTCGGATTTCAAAATCATAGATATCAGGAAGTCTCCTGCAATGAAACACATTAATATTTACTCCACATGTTATAAAACAAGGCTTTTGAAATAGGACTACATAAATTGGATTTACAAGGTTACATTACCAAGTGGCAAGTCCAGCTGCATTATACCAAACAAAGAGGATGAGCATAAGTGCTATGAGGATGTGACATAGTAGAGTAACAAGATTGTATTCAGCCACTTCAAAGAGAAACCAAACCATGGAGAACCCAGCTACAATTGATGCCGATAATACCGTGTCTTTCCATAGCAATATATCGGCAACTGCAAAACCAGTACTATCATATCACAAAGAAATAACTTTAGAATGAAAGGTTGTTTTGTTTCACTTTTTGGCCTTTGAAATATGAGCACCAATGCACCAAATGTTTTTGGTTTATCGCATGTTCCGTTAACTTCTACAAACACTCGAGCCATTATCCTCCGGTGTGTCCTGATTATAAGAAAATATTTGGAGGATTTTTTAGTCTAACTATGAGAAAAATAGACTTATTTCTAGATGTATTAATTGTTAAAATACTTTTTATACATCTATTTTAATAGACTTATAGAGTATATTTAATAGACCTCTATATTTCATATGCAGTTAATTACTGCTATTAAGGGTATATTTGGAAAGAGATGTCAATTTTATAATATTAAATATGTCTCTTTGGTCTTTGTGTTTTTTATAATTTTTTCTTATAATTAGAATCGGAGATAATATAATATAATTTTTTTCTGTAATTTTTTTTTCATTTTAATCTTTAATTAAACGTAAATCAAATATTTTAGAGACTAAAACAAACAAAAAAAAATTATAATATAAGGATTAAAATAAATCAGCAAGGACTAATTGTAATACATACATCGAAGATAAATATGATACTAGTATTTTTAAACTTTAAAGACCAAAATCGAATAAAAATATAAGTTTTGAGAGACTAAAAATATAATTAAATAAACAAAACATAAGTTCATGGGGTATCAGCTCAGTGGTAGGAGCTTGGCCTTATAATCTCAAGGGACAGAGTTCGAATCCCCTCGAGAACAGTTGTAATATGGCCATTAGTACCACTAAAATAATAATATATCCCCTTCTCTTATCTCTTTAAAAAAATAAACAAAACATAAAGGCATGACCCAAAAAGGTGAACTTTTTAAAGATGTCTTACGCTTTCCTCCACCGAGGACTGCGTGCAGTCTTTGACGACCAACCAAACCAGGGCTATGTGATTTTGCAGGTTCATGGAAACGGATTGGCATGACTACCGATTAATGATTGAAATTGTCTTTGTACTGTTTGCTGATTTAACCGAACCAACCAAGTTCGTAGCACTGTTGTGATCCATGCGCCGTGAGGCCTATAATATATGTGATGTACCAAAGGAGATTATGGTTCTAAGCTTTGTAACCAAGAAATTAATCAACTCATCATTGGATGGAGGAAAGGGATGGCTTTGGCATGGCCTTCAAGTTTTATACCCTCGTGCCCACACATGATTAAGACACATTGGTAGGGTTTTGTGTTTACCCTTGTCCATATTTAATGCTGTTTTCTTGTATTTATGGGTTTGTTATTATTTAATGGGTCTATGGTGTTTGTCGTGCTCGATGCAAACAGTTTACATGATATACAAATAACTTTTAGGGTCTTGCTAACGAGTGCCCTAAAAGTATTGGTTAAAAAATTCATAAAATAAAAATTTGTCTTGAGAATACAAGTTAAACACTTTTTAATGTAATAAATACATCATTTTTCGATACAAATTTACCTCTTTTGATTTCTTAACCAATGCCCTAACGACACTTATTAGTATTTTCCTAACTTTTAATAAAAGAAAACATTATAGGTTCAAATTCTAAAATATTTTACAATAAACTGTTATAAGTTAGCTGAAATTAATAATAATAATAATAATAATAATAATAATAATAATAATGATTTATATTTTATAATTGACAAATACTCACTATTGTCCTAAAGGATAATAATTTAAATAAAATAAATAAACTTCTGGATGACAAAATGTCGGCGTAATTTATCTGGAAATAAACTTCTCAATGACAAAATGATACACCTCCTCTTAAGTATATTTCTGCAGTGGGTGTGTGCTATAAAAAATGGGGAGTGTTAATAGTAATACCAATAAAGTTTTGTTAATTTACGACCTTTGGACTCAACCCACGGCCCATGTTGATTTTTTTTTGACAACACACGGCCCATGTTGATTGATGCTATCTATGTCATGATGATCATAATTTTTAGTTTTTTCCGGATGGTTATTTTAAAAAATAAAAGGACAGGTTGCGGTCCACTAAAGAAATATGTATACCCGAGGTGCTGCAGCAACGGAGGATCCAAAGTTCCAAACACGCAGTGTAATGGTGGTATTTTCTTGGGCTTAAGCCCCGCTAAACACCGGGATAAAAACACGTGGTCTATTTTGAAGAATATAAAACTAATTAATATTTACTCAACAGTAATTATAAAAGTTCTAGAAAACTTAATTTTAGGGAAAGGAAAAATAACGTCAATAGATTAAAAAATGTATTAATTAAATTAAAGAATTAGCGTAAAACAATTTGTCATAATTCCATACAATTTGTTTTAATTATTTATATAATATTATTTTCGTGAATTTAATAGTCAGTTTTTAGTTGTTATTTGTTAATGAGATCAAGCACGCAGGTCATCCATAGTCTCCCTTCCCCGTCTCAACTTAAAATTTAGCTTTCATAATTCTTGAAAAAATAGATCCACAAAAATCAACTATATTATATAAAGAGGAGTTTTGACACGTGGGCCCATGCCACATATCAAAACCTCATCATTCAAATTTTCGTCAAAATGCAGCAATTATTTTATTTTAATTTATATTTTTTGACTGATTCATTAATTACTAGTTAGAATGAACCAATAAATTAGATTTGTGATCATATTTTGATTTGATCCATCAATTAATTTCATCGATTTTTTGATTTAATTTATATATTCCATCGATTTTTTTGACTGGATTGATTTATTAATTTCATTGATTACATATTATATATTCCATCGATTTTTTTTGAGCGGATATATTCCATCGATTGAATTCTCCAATATCCTATTACAAATTATTCATAAAAAAAATTATATAAAAAGCCTATAAATGTATTCTAAAAAAAATAGAAAACATATTTGATTCTCAAATACCCTATTACAAATTGTTCATAAAAAACAATTATATAAAAAGCCTACAAATGTAATGCAAAAAAAATATAGAAAACATATTTAATTCTCCTCCTCTAAACTTCTCTTGACCCTAAAACCAAAATAGAATAAAAAAAATCAACTTATTATAATATTTTTTTGACAATTTCAACCAAATATTTTTTCTGACAAGAATTCAACCAAATATAGAATTAATTGTAAACAGATCAAATTATTAATTACCTAGATTTAAATTGGTGAAAGATAAGATTTTAATTCATATTCAAAATTGATATACACCAAACATAAGACATAAATATTCTGATGGATGAGACACAGAATTCAAAATATTTTGGCTGGAATAAAAATATCTAATCTGATACATTCCTATTTTAGCATCATCAGTATCTCAATTATAAATCCAAGACATTTCAATATCATGATATGTTTCTTCATTGCACGAATACACAATAGCAATGCAAAATATGTCTGCCACTTTTGACACCATTGCAGATATTAACAACAAATACACTAGCAAAATATGGAAGTTGCGTGTAAGAATAATAAGGTTGTGGCGATTTCGGAATTTTAAACAACAGCAAGAAGAATTAATAGAAATGGTTTTAATTGACGATAAGGTTTGTATAACATTCAGATAAGTTCATTTGTTCACTTAAATGGTTTTAATGGACGATATGCTTCTATTAAATTTTTTTATTTTTCTGTGCATCTTGACAAGATCCAATTATAATTATAAACTTTAACATTTTTTACTAAACCATGGAAGTTGAAAGATAACTGATGTAATTTCTGTATATATGAGTAGATTAAGTGTTTACATATCTATTATATATTAATAAACTAATAAATTTACTTTTTCTAATTAATTTTTTACAAAAAAATTATAACAACTACAATAATACATACACATTTCAGACTATTTAAATATATATTGATACCTATAAGTATGTACAAAAATATGTGCAAATATTGAATAAAAACAAAATATATGTGCAGATATTTATATTCACGTCTATAAACAAATGTATCTATGGTAAAGTCAAAAAAATAATATAAAAACACATTTATAAAAGATATGATGAATTAAATATCAAACATATATAATTATTTAATTAAGTCCCGTGCAAGTCACGGGTAATTACGCTAGTATAATTATAAAATACAACTTGAGTCAATTAGTTTGATAAGGAAATATTTGGTAATAATATAAAAAAAAGGAAATATTTGGTTAGGTAACTGATCAAGAAACAATATTTTAGACAATTTATATTTTAACAATCGATGTCAGTTTAACTTGATTTGGATTAAAAGTCAATGACTCGATTAAGCTGACTTTACGGATTTATGTATTTATTAAAAAATATTATCGATATCAATATAAGAATACAATAGGTGGGTAAAAAGACAAAACTAAACTATCATATTTTTGTCACATATCATTTTAAAGGGGTAAATATGTCAATTAAATAAAAATAAATCAAAATAAAAATTAAATTTACAGAAAAAATTATTTTTTTCTACCTACTTTTAATTTATTCTCTCTAACTTTCACTTTTTTTTTTCTCTTTTCTCTTTTATCCCTCTCTTCACATACGGCACTCTCCATTTCTTTTCTTCTTTTTTTCTCTTTCTTCTCTCATGTCTCAGGTCTCTTTTTCTTTCTCTTACTCTTTTTTTTCTATTTTATTTATATTTATATTTTTTAATAATATTTTTTAATTTCATTTTTAAAATTTTTATCATTATAATTTTTTTATTGTTTATAAATATTTATTTTTTGATTAAATTCTCAATAAGAAAATATTACATATTGTCAATATAATTTTATCGTCTTTGATCACGTATCAAAATTTATAAATATATTTTGGCTAAATTACAAATTTGGTCCTCTAAGTTTATTTTAGGTTTCAATTTGGTCATCTACGTTTTATTTGTTTCGTTTTGGTCCTTTACGTTTTATTTTAGTTTTCAATTTGGTCATTTCCGTCACTAAAAGTCAATTGTCCGTAGCTAGAAGTCAATTTTCCAAAATGTTATTTGGCTTTTAGCTATGGACAATTGGCTTTTAGTGACGGAAATGACCAACCTGTTGTAACTTTTAAAACGTAAGGGACCAAAACGAAACAAATAAAACATAGAGGACCAAATTGAAACCTAAAATAAACATAGAGGACCAATTTTGTAATTTAGCCATATATTTATTATATATTTTTTATAGATGATTATTTTACATTTGATTCTTAAAGGGAGGAAATATTACATACTATCGGTATAAATGATTATTTTTCTTTTAGATACAGACGGAGAAACATAAAATATTGTCAGCATAACATAAAAATTTATAAATATCTTTATTATATATTACTTATATATGATTATTTTATTTTTGACTCTTAACAAGAGAAAACATTATATACTATCGGTATAAATGATTATTTGGGTCCAGATGGAGAAACATAAAATGTTTATTTTTTATACGAGCATAAACGTCTTTAAACACATATTAAATATATAAATATTTTTATAATTTATAAATGATTATTTTACTTTTTAGTCCATATGGGGGAAACATTACATGTTGTGGATGCAATTTTATAGTCATTTGACACAATCAAATTAATTTGACATATTTTGATGTTTTATTTTAAATGAGTCTCGGTATCAAATGTATCTACTATCTACTATTCTACTATCAATATAAAAATATAATCTACTATCAATATAAGAATACAAAGAACTGACAAAATTACTAAAGTAAACTACCGTATTTTTGTCACCTATCATTTTAAATGGACAAATATGTCAATTTAAATAAAAATAAATAAAAATAAAAATTAATCAATATTAATCTATTATAAATATAAGCCCCTAAAGGGCAGGCAAAATTACTAAAATAGACTACTATATTTTTGTCACCTATTATTTTAAAAGATTAAACATATCAGTTTAAATAAAAATAAAAATTAAATTCACGGAAAAAAATTATTTTTTCTTACTTTTAATTTTTTTCTCATTCACTTTTGATTTTTTTTTTTCCTCTCTTCTCTTTTTTCTTTATCTTTCACGTGACTCTTTCTTCTCTCTCTTTCTCATCCTGGGAAAACTAGCTGACAGCGATCAACCTAAAAAAAGTGGGCCAATGCCACTGTCCATGACCAATATCCTGGCAAATAATAAGATTCCAAATTAGCCACTTTTTTTTTTTTGACTGAACCAAATTAGCCACTTATCAAAACTAAGGCTAAAGAATTTATAACTTTCATTAATTTTGAATACATTATTGTTAACTCTAAATAAAAGATAAAATTCAATTTTAAATAGTCTTTTCATCAACTTTAATAATTTGCAAAGATTTTTATTTTATTTTTTAAGACAAAACTTAGGTAAGGTTTTTTAGGTGTAGTTAGTATTGTTTTTCTAATAGATTATTTATAAATGATTATTTTACTTTTAACTCTTAATGGGAGGAAACATTACATACTATCGGTATAAATAATTATTTTTCTTTTGAGCTCAGACGGAGAAACATAAAATGTTTATTTTTTATACGAGCGTAAACGTCTTTATTATTTATAAATGATAATTTTGCTTCTTACACTACAAGAAATTTGACATATACCTATGGACGCCTATAGCAACGGCAGTTAAAACCGTAGGTATATGTAACATATACCAACAGGTGTTTGCTACACCGTGGGTATAGGTTTCCTATACCTATGGATATCAAAATCCGTTAGTATAAGTATTAGCAACTGACTTAATTTCGTGGGTATAGACATATTTTGACTGCGAGAATATTCTTAACAAAAAAAAAAACCCGCGATTTATTTTTTGTCAGCCGCTCAACACTTTTCGTTTCCCCGCGTCTTCACTTTGCTTCAACCCTTCACTCTTTTAGTTTTGTCACCCTTCACTCTTTTCGTCACCCGCTCAACCCGCTCAGCCGCTCTGCGAGAAGGTTCATAGTTTTGCTTTCCCTCTCCAACCCACACTTTCCCTTCACACCGTGCCAAGCTTTCCCTTCACACCGTGCCTTGGCTTCGTAACCACCACGCACTTTTGCCATCGCGCTTCTTGCAATCAGTAACCTCTTCGTGAAACCTCGATACAGCGTTTTCCAGATCTGCTTCTCCCATAGCCACAGGTAACTCTCTCCTTTTTGCCCTTTTCATTTCCAGCTAGGGTTTTTATCTCATTCATTTGCTTCGATTTTCACCAAAATTTCGCTTACTAATCTGCATTTTTCTTCTGCATCTGGGATCCCCTGTCCTTGTACGCCATTCTTATTTCGTTTGATCTATGCTTCTTTTACGTAAGATCGATTTCCTGGCGTAATCTCCCTCTCCTATCCACATTTTCACACTGTGCCCTAGTTTTGATTAACACGGAAAGTATTTCTGTTTCTCTGATTTTTGTTAGCCAAATCCCTAGTTTTTTTTTCCTATTGTGGTTGAGCATGTAGATTTTCTCGTGCAGGTGTTAGCCATAGCATCTCCAACGATCCCGTTCCTTGCCATCTGTCATATTTTGGGGTGTCTGCAAAATATGAAGCTGAATTGGGGAATTTCACTCACTTGCTCCAATTCAGCTTCATATTGTTTCTGTTGAGCCTGGTTCAACATTTCCCTCTCTAATTCTTGGTATGTTTCCCAATTCTCTCTTGCATTTGAAATGTTATCAATAGTATTGAACAAATTTTGGTTGCTTTAATTTCTCCTTATCCAATTAACTTGATAATGCTGACTTTATTTATTTTGGATAAACTATGATGATTATCAATGCAAAGTGCTGAACAAAGTTGAAACAAAAGGCTCTTTGAATCTCTTGACTTGGATCTTCATCACTAGATTGGCGCGTGCCTCGTGCAATCTCGGAAAGGTACTCATTTGCGCTTGTGTCTTTTTATTTATTTTTTAATTTCACTATTTTCTTAAAGCTGCTAGAGTTTATGGAAAGTGTTTGAAATTTGGAAATCCTCTGCAAATAACAAGAATAGATATTTGAATACAGAATCTTTAGGAAGTAATGTATTTTTAGTGAGGAATTAAAATGAATTTTGTTCTGGACAGAACTTTGAGAGGATGACCGGAGAAAAGTGATATGGCAGCGTCAGGTCGGATGACGACGGCGTGTGGTGGTGGTGTACCTGCAAACACTCCAACGTTCAAGTCAGTGCGTGTAAGAGGTAAGTGAAGAGGTGATGAAATGAATAATACCTCAATCGTTTGAAGAGACTCTCCTTTTATAGGAGTTAAGGTCGGTGAGGGCGGTTCTCGTGTGACGCCCGGGATGCCGTCAGATCGTTTTACCAACCAGTGATGGGATGGGCGGAATGCCGAGGACCGTTGGATCGGCCACGTCGATTTGGTCTCGTGGCAAGGCGGTGGGAACCGACTTTGGTAATGGGCTGGAGGATGACTCTTCGGATTGGGCCTCGGCCCAGTCCGGAACAGTTGCCCCCCAAGTCGCTAGCTCGAATGTCGAGGTGGTGACTTGTTTGTCGAAGTCCGTTGATGTCGACGTTCAACGTCCTTGTCTGTAAGGAACTGTAAGCGTCGTCATGTCGTGTTTGTACAAGGTTTTGTTACGAGCTCGTGCACGAGGTCGATCTCTTCATCAGGTGCTCTCGGCACGAGGTCGGTCTCTTCATCAGGTGCTTGTGCAAACGCACAAGGCTTTGTCATCACGAGCTCGTGCACGCGGTCTCGGCACGAGGTCGGTCAGGGTGCTTGTGCAAACGCACAAGGCTTTGTCATCACGAGCTCGTGCACGCGGTCTCGGCACGAGGTCGGTCAGGGTGCTTGTGCAAACGCACAAGGCTTTGTCACGAGCTCGTGCGCGCGGTCTCGGCACGACGCTCGATCTCTTCATCAGGTGCTTGTGCAAACGCACAAGGCTTTGTCATCACGAGCTCGTGCACGCGGTCTCGGCACGAGGTCGGTCAGGGTGCTTGTGCAAACGCACAAGGCTTTGTCACGAGCTCGTGCGCAGTCTCGCAGACGACGCTCGATCTCTTCATCAGTGCTTGTGCAAGCGCACAAGGATACTTGATGTTTTGTTTTCTTCAATCATACTTTATTGCTTCACATTGTGTGTTTCAGATACAATTGTTTCAACTATAATATTTCTTCATTTTTGCCGCGTTCCAAGTTCTTGGAATTTGCTGTCCTTGTAGTGTCTCGAGGGTGTAGGCGCCGGTACCAGTCTTTACGACGATTCATGCAGACGCTTCCCGATTGGGCGCAAGTTTCCCTTGTGGGGCGTTCTTGAGGCCAACATCGGCTCGTCGAAGAACTAGATCTCCAGGCATGAATTCTCTGGGTACAACACTTTGGTTGTATCTTCTGCGATCTTCTGCTTCACCGCGACCTCGCCAAGTGCCGCGAGTTCCTTCATTCGTCAAGGAGGTCAAGTTCTTCTCGTACACTCGGCGATTGTCAATGCTACTGGGGGATGTGAGGTTCTCCAACTAAGTTCCCCAATCTTGACAGAATAATCGCCTCGGTCCATAAGTGAGGCGAAAGGGATTCTCCTGCCGTTGAATGTGGAGTAGTCCGATACGCCCAAAGCACTCGGGAAGTTCTTACGCCAGCTGTTGCCCTTGGCCTCGTCTAACCTTCATTTCAGACCTCGTAAAATAACCCTGTTCGCGGCCTCAGCTTGACCGTTCGTCTGGGGGTGTTCTACCGAGGTGAAATGTTGTTTGATGTCGAGGTCTTCCATAGTCTTTCTAATCCGCGATCCGCGAATTGTGTTCCGTTGTCGCGACCACCACCCCGGGAATCCGAACCTCGTCGAATATATCTTTTGAAGAACTTAATCAAGTTCTTTGCGCTTATCTTTGCCAGGGCTCTGCCAACCCACTTGGTAAAGTAATCTACCGCAACGGCCAGGTACTTCACCTGTCCGGGAGCCGTTGGAAAAGGTCCAAGTATATCAATCCCCCACCAGGCAAAGGGCCACGGTGAAGTCAGGGATGTTAACTCTGTAGGAGGAGCTAAGTGTAGATCGCCATGTCTCTGGCATTTGTCGCATTTCTTCACGAACGATGTTGCGTCCGCATTCAGAGTTGGCCAATAGTATCCTGCGCGGAGGATTTTCTTTGCCAAGGAACGTCCTCCAAGGTGTTGCCCACATATGCCTTCATGCACTTCAGCAAGTGCATATTGCGCTCGTGTATCGTCGAGGCATTTCAACAGGGGGTGGAGAACCCTCTTCGATATAAGATACCGTCGATCATGGAGTATGCAGATGCTTTCTTTCGGATTTTGGCAGCCTCCTTCTCATCATCAGGTAGTTGACTAAGTTGAATAAACTCTTGAATAGATGTCATCCAACTGTCGGGCTCATCGGGCAGATCCTCGACACTTGCCTGGGAAATTGCAAGCGAATTTGGCAGCTTTCTCGAGCCGTCATAAGTGGCATCAACCATCGCGGTAATGCTAGGCTTGGCGGTGTTTCTTGTATCACCGTCTGTTGTTTCGAGCTTCGTCTTTGGCGAGTTTGGACAAAATGTCGACTCTGGCGTTTTGTTCTCTCGGACGTGTCACGATCTCAACCGAGGAGAAGTCGCTCATTTTCTTTTTACCAGGGCGGTATTTTTGAAGAAGTGGATCTTTAGCCTGGTATTCTCCACCAACTGGGACACAACTAGCCGAGAATCGATTACGAAGTTTTACCTCTTAGCCTTGAAGTCTCGAGGCAGTGTGAGGCCAGCTAAACACGCCGTACTCTGCTGGTTGTTGGAGGTGGGAAAGGAGAATCCCAATGAAATTTCGACAATCAGCCCGCCGTCGTCGTTCTCGAGCAATAAGCGGCGCCATCGCCTTTGGAATTCGACGATCCGTCGACATGGACCGTCCATCCGGAACATGGTTCTCAGAGCCCCAGGAGTCATCTCGGCAATGAAATCCGCCAAGCACCGGGCTTTGATAGTTTGTCTCGGCTCAAAGTAACTCCGACCGGACAACTCGATCGACCACTTGATCATACGCCCTGCCGGTCGCCTATGTAGAATCTGTTTGATTGGTTGGTCGATTCGAACCATAATGGGATGTGCCAAGAAGTATTGTCTTAGGCGTTGAGTGCGACTACGGTAGCGCGACTTTTCGATCTTACGGTATCTCACTCTGGGCCTGAAGTGCTTTGCTTATAAAATAGACCGGTCGGCCTTCATACATTTCGCGAATGAGGGCGGCACTCGAGCTTCATTCGACATCGCCAAGTAGAGGTAAAGGACCTCCGGATACGGTCTCGTCAAGATCAGCGGTTGGGACAAGATGCTTTTACGTGTTAAGGCTTCTTCGCACTCGGGCGACCATTCGAACTGAATTCCCTTTTTGAGCAAGCGGAAGAAAGGCAACGCATGGTCTGCAGACTTTGAGATAAACCTCGTCAGGGATGCGAGCATTCCAAAGTCAGCTGGATGTTTTTCTTGGGCGATGGTTGTTGCATCTCTGTGATAGCTCGACTTTTGTCGGGGTTGGCCTCGATTCCCCTCTCGGTTAGATAAAAACCTAGAAATTTCCCAGCTCGTACTCCGAAAGTGCACTTTTCGGGATTGAGCCTCATATTATGTCTTCGTATTTCAAAGAAAGACTTCTTTAAGATCGACGGCGTGGTCGATTTCCCTCGTCGTTTTTACTATCATATCATCCATATATACCTCCAGCAGTCTATCGATGTGGTTGGCAAAGACTTTATTCATCATGTGCTGATATGTCGCTCCAGCGTTCTTGAGGCCAAAAGGCAGCACGTTATAGCAGTAATTGCTTTTATCGGTCATGAACGCGGTTTTTCTGATCGGCATGGTGCATCGAATCTGGTTGTAACAAGTATGCATCCATGAAAGACAACAACTGGAAACCGGAGGAATTATCGACGAGTTTGTCGATATTAGGGAGGGGGTAGGCGTCTTTGGGACATGCCTTGTTAAAATCAGTGTAATCAACACACATGCGCCATTTTCCATTAGATTTTTTAACTAATACAACATTTGATAGCCAAGTAGTATATTTGACCTCCCTAATGAATTCAGCCTTTATCAGGTTTTCAACAGCTTTGGCTGCGGCTTCAGCTTTTTCAGGAGCTTGCTTACGACGGCTCTGAGCTACCCAGCGAGCCTTGGGGTCGAGAGCGAGTTGGTGGCAAGCGATATCAGGAGAAATACCTGGCATGTCGGTGCGATCAAGCGAAGAGTGCGCATTGGACTTGAGGCACTGTTAGTTGCAATTTGACTGCTCGGGAGGTCGGCACCAAGCTTCACCGTCTTCCCAGTGGTCTTCTCTGGTGAACTTCGGATGAACTCTCCATCAGATGCAAGCCTTTTAATTTTTTGCTGGAGCTCGCGGGCTAGGTGGTCGTTCTCCGGTATTTCATCTTCGATCTCAATCCTGGCGTCAAAATCGGTGAGATTGACCTCTGCAGCAGCTTTTGTAGGGTCGGGTTTCTTGGTCGACAGGAGTTGCTTTTCTTCTCTTGGCTCGTCGGCCTTTAAAGATAAAAGATAGCATCTCCTCGCAGCTTCTTAATCCGCTGTGATGGTGACGACTTTGTGCTCGTTATCATGGAAGCGCATTTTCAAGTGGACTGTCGAGGTTACAGCTCCGAGTTCACCCAGGGTCGGGCGTCCGACGATGCAGTTGTAAACGGACTTGCATGGTAATACAATAAACTGGGCCTTCACAGTTTTGGAGATTGGTTGTTCTCCAAAAGTCACCATCAACTCCACATAGCCCAACGGCTTTGTCTCCGAACCGTTGAACCCGGTCGGATCGGACCGGGTATGGTGCGAGATCTTTTTCGGAAGTTTCAAGGTTTTGAATAACTCGTGGAACATGATATCCGCCGAGCTCCCTGGTCTATCAAGATTCTTCCGACGTCAAAGTTAGCCATATAGGCTTTCACCAACAGGGAATCAAGTAGTTCGGCCTTTCATTCACCAAGTCTTCATCCGAAAAGGCTAGGGGTGGTCTTCCCTTATGCCGCTTGATGAAGAGAAAACAAAGAGAAACGGTCATTGCTTCTCTCAACTTCCGCTTTGCCGAATCGATGCTCGCCCCTTTTTATCTGAGAATCCTCGGAAATGACCATGGCGAGGAGAGACGAGATTTCTCTTCGGATGCACGAGTGCTCCTTCGGCGTTACGTCACGAAGTTGATTCTTTCTTCCGAGGTCGAGGTGATCTAGATCTAGACCTTCATCCGGATCTTGGCTTTCCTTTCACGTATCTAGTCAACTTCCTTTCTTGATTAGTTGTTCTATGACGCCCTTCAGGTGAAAGCATTCATCGCCTCGTGCCCAACACACTTGTGGAAGTGGCGATTTCGATTTATCGGCGTTTGGCATCTCTTTTCCCTCTGGGAAATCGACTCGATCGCGAATTTGGTGTTCGCGCACTCATTCAAGATGCGCTTGGGTGTAGCGTTCAAAGGGGTATATTCGTCATACCGCCGGACCATGGCGTTCCTTCTCCTTACGCGACTTGTCTTCGCGTTGTCCACCAGCTTTCTCCTGGGTCTTACCTTTAGTTCTCGATGTCATCAACTTTTCTTCATAATTCATATGTTTCTGAGCTCGCTTCAGGAACTCGTTCAGGGTCCTCGGTCGGTCGACACCAATGTCGACGCTAAATAAACTTCCTTCTATCAGGCCTTGCTCTAACAAGTACACTTCATCTCGCCGAGCATTTCTTTACGAATGGCCTCTTTATTGAAACGCCCGACGTAGTCTCCGATAGACTCATCTTTCTCTATTTGAATTGCCGCCAGAGCCATTATCGACTTAGGTTGGACTTTAGACGCGATGAAATGTGCGAGAACTCGCTAACGAGCTCGATCCAGAACCAATGTAATTTTTCCTAAGAGTCTGGAACCAAGACAGCGCTTTCTTCAGAGTGAGGAAGATGCGCATTTCACCGCCTGGGTGCCTCGATAGCTCATGACAGTCTCAAAGCAACCAATATGTTCGTCGGGGTCGGTGGTGCCGTCATATGAGTCCAAAGCGGGTGGTTTCTGAAGATGCTTCGGAATCGGGAATTTCATGACTTTGGACGTAAAAGGACCAAAAGCTTTGTACGAGTCACCTGTGTCATCGCTCTGAGAAGGAGTTGATGAAACAGAGCGAGCACGGCGGCGGTGAGAGGTGTGCCCAGAAGTTTTGACTTGCCGCCTAGATGCTGAGGCGGCTCTTCTATGAGGAGTGTCACTACTCGCGATGGTATCTTCGCGACGGGACGCGCGCGTCGGGGAGTGGCGATGGCACGGCGGAGTACGATCCACCGAACGGTTATTTTGGTGTGCTCTATCCACGAGTGATGCGAGTCGTGCCATGGTGGTGGCGATGAGCAGATCTCGAGATTTGTAGACTCCTTCGACCTCTGAGTAGAGCGAGAAACATGATCTTCTCTGTTTCTCGACCTGTGGCAATGCGAACGGAATTTCCTGGCGATTCTCCATTCGATCGAGGCGTTGATTACGGCGTGCATTGCTTCAGCATGGCTCCGAATGAATTCACGGAATTCGTGGATCGGAACGGCGTCATTCTGATGGGAGGTGGAAGGTTACTCCTCTGTCTCTCATGTTCCACGACAAAATTAACAGGTTCGTGGTGAGGTGGTTCAAAATCTGCGTTCGCACGAGTGGAGCTGCGAGTCGCGACCTGGTGCTTCGATCCAGTCATCGTCTCGACAAGTGTCGAGCAAAGATGTCGAGCAAAGAAATGAAATCAGAAATGATCCCCACAGACGACGCCAATGTTCTGGACAGAACTTTGAGAGGATGACCGGAGAAAAGTGATATGGCAGCGTCAGGTCGGATGACGACGGCGTGTGGTGGTGGTGTACCTGCAAACACTCCAACGTTCAAGTCAGTGCGTGTAAGAGGTAAGTGAAGAGGTGATGAAATGAATAATACCTCAATCGTTTGAAGCGACTCTCCTTTTATCGGAGTTAAGGTCAGTGAGGGCGATTCTCGTGTGGCGCCCGGGATGCCGTCAGATCGTTTTACCGACCTGTGATGGGATGGGCGGAATGCCGAGGACCGTTGGATCGGCCACGTCGATTTGGTCTCGTGGCAAGGCGGTGGGAACCGACTTTGGTAATGGGCTGGAGGATGACTCTTCGGATTGGGCCTCGGCCCAGTCCGGAACAAATTTTAATAAAATATATTGTTTGGAATGAATGAGGATTGGATATAGGTTAATGAATTCATCTTAAATGGTCCTTTAAATTTCATTGAATTCTGGAATTGTCTGGTTTCTAAACTTTGGCATGATTCTAGCAATGTTCATGATAGTAGGATGTGTTCTTGGAAGTGGATTTTCTTGATTCTGTTTCTGTTGAGTATGCCTCTGGTTAAGAGCTGAAAAAGGTGCTTGGGATTGTTAATTTATGTGTATATAGGATAATTAGGGGTGTGTTTGGTAGAAGCTTATACAGGTGAAAAGTTAGAATAAGCAAACTTGTGATACTTGTATTATTTGGAGTATGAAATTCTGTTTTCTGCATAATTTTAGATGATTGGTTCCACTGAATAAATATGTAATCGAATTATAATTAAATTAAGTAATCTCTGCCCCATATTTTTTTTAATTGGAACATTGTGAACATATTTCATTTTCCTATCTACATAAGCACAAAATGGTGGTGAAAAAGAATTTATTCCAAACAACCATAGTTTAACTCCCCTGTTAGAAAAATTCTCATGTTAAATATTTGACAATTAGACAATTAGATCACAGCTACCTAAATATGGAAAGGCTATGAGCACACACGAGCTCTTTGACCCTTTCTCTCTTCCAAGGCAACAATTAAAGAATTTCCATCTCTTTCAGCCAAACATCTTTTATAGAATTTCCTTTCTCTCTTCCAAGGCAACACGAGCTCTTTGACCCTTTCTGCAAACCATTTTGATTTGACTGGATGCCAGACTGAGCACCACCTAGAGCTGCAGTCATAACAGCTGCAGCTGTTATGGCAATATGAAGACCAATAGGTTGATGCTGAACAGCTTCCCCTTGGACAGCTGGGATGCCTACTTGCTTCTGAGGGTCTTTAATATAAAAAGGGAAAATTACATAGGGTGTTGTGGTCTTTGGTTTTTGCTCACTTCTTTGTGAAAATTGGGAGGTTATTGTCCTGTTGAGAAAATATTCTTCTTGTGATGATTATTTCAGCATAAGATCAATGTGAAGAGCACTTGGTGGGAAAAACAAGTATGAATTCGTTGATGACATAATTACTTCAGTGTAAAGCTACCTAATGGTCATTTTTCCATTGCAAAGTTTGCTGGAACTGTAGTTTTTTCTCCTGGTTTTGGTTTCAGTGTTGATTGTGTCTTGTTTGTACCAGACTTTTCATTCAACTTACTGTCCAGACTTTTCATTCAACTTACTGTCAGTTGCTATCTTGAGTTGCTCATTCTCTACTTCAAAATGTTTCATTCAAAATGTTTCCTAAAAATGCCTCATGGCACTTTAGACTAGGACATTTGTCTAGTAGTAGGATGCTAGTTTTGCAAGATCAATTTCCCTTTGTTACAATTGATAAACACTCAATGTGTGATGTATGCCATTATGTGAGGTCCTCTCTCTGATACCATATTAGCAGTAGTGAATGAGAAAAGTTGAATATTCCATTGATCCAAAAGAGTATATATACATCTGGTTTAACCAAAGTAACTAACTCTCTATTTCTAAACTAACTTGGCTAAATGTTGGTAGAGCCCTTTTATTTCAATCTAAGTTATTTAGCTGGGAACACCTAGAACCAGCAATTTATTTCTGAAGCTAAATCATAGAATATCATGCAATTTTTCATACCATGCACATATGTGGGTTTGAGTCAGTTGATAAAGGAAATGAAGCTAGAGATCCTTTCTCCATAACTGACAGGTTTTATCATATTTTTGTTTCATATTTTTGTTTCAGTTAATTTTATCAAATGGAGAATAGAAGGTGGATGCGTGATCCATCAAAACACGGCGAGGAATATATTAACGGGGTTAATGAATTTCTTGATTTTGCTTTTCAAAATTCAGAAATTAATGGAAAAATATTGTGTCCTTGTACAATATGTGCCAACTGTAAATCACGTTCTCGCACGAGTGTTTATGAACACTTAACTGATCCACGACGTGGGTTTCTTAGAGGTTATAGGCAATGGGTATTTCATGGGGAGAGGCCTACAACTTCAAGTAGCACAATTGAACAAGATTCAAAAATAGGGCATGACATGGATGGGTTAATTCGTGATGTTTTTGCAATGCATCCTACAGAAGAGCCAAGTTGTGGTGAAGAGGAAAGAAATCCAGAAGTAGGAGAAAATGTTAAGTTTCACCGATTGGTGAAAGAGAATGAGCAAATGCTCTACCCAAAGTGTGAGAAGTATAGCAAGCTATCCTTTATGGTACATTTGTATCATTTAAAATGCCTTCATGGGTGGAGTGACAAATCATTCTCTATGCTACTAGATTTATTGAGAGATGCTCTACCGGAAGGAAATGGTTTGCCAAAGTCATACTATGAAACGAAGCCGATTTCAGGGTTAGGTTTGGAGTATGAGAAGATCCATGCTTGTCCTAATGACTGCATATTGTATCGGAATAAATATGTCAAAGATCAAGTATGTCCAAAGTGTGGTATGTCAAGGTGGAAAACAACAAATGAAGATGTACAAGCTAATGGAACAGAAACTTCTGAAAAGAGAAAAAACTTACCTGCAAAGGTCCTTCGATGGTTTCCTTTGAAACCTAGGTTGCAGAGGTTGTTCATGTCATCCAAAATTGCCGAATCAATGAGATGGCACCATGATGGTAGAATGAATGACGGTTCTCTTAGGCATCCGGCTGAATCACTTGCTTGGAAGGAATTTGACGCTCGATATCCAATATTTTCGTTAGATCCTCGTAATGTTCGATTAGGAGTGGCTTCCGATGGCTTCAATCCTTTCAAGACTATGAGTATCACCCACAGCACTTGGCCCGTCATGCTAATTCCTTATAATCTACCTCCTTGGATGTGTATGAAACAACCATTCTTCATGTTATCACTACCAATTCCAGGTCCGAAAGGTCCTGGAAATAAGATTGATGTTTATCTACAACCATTAGTACAAGAGCTGCAAGAGTTATGGGATGACGGAATTGAAACCTTTGATGCCTACAAGAAAGAGACATTCCAACTCCGTGCTGCTGTGATGTGGACTATTAATGACTTTCCAGCATATGCAAACCTATCTGGATGGAGTACTAAAGGTCAATTTGCTTGTCCATGTTGTGGTATTGAAACTGCCTCACAATGGCTGCGTCATGGTCGAAAATTTTGCTACATGTGCCATCGTCGCTGGTTACCACCTAACCACAAGTGGAGGTCGAATAATAGGGATTTTGACGGAACAAAGGAGTTTAGGGATCCTCCTAAAAGACTTGATGGGATTGAAATTTTAAGGCAAATAGATGAAATTGGAGAAGAGGGTCTAGAGGATGGGGCACAACCTTGGAAAAAGAAGAGCATTTTCTTCACTTTGCCCTATTGGCAATATAATGTATTGCGTCACAATCTTGATGTGATGCACATTGAAAAAAATGTATGTGATAACATCATTGGTACGTTGTTAAACCAAGAGGGAAAATCCAAAGATAATTATAAGGCACGTGCTGACTTGTAGATATGGGCATAAGAAGTATGCTTCACCCCCAACCTAAACCTAAGAGTAGTACAATGCTTTTGCCCAGAGCATGTTATCAAATGACTACCAAAGAAAAGGATGCTTTTCTGAGCGTCCTCAAGAATGTAAATCTCCGAATGAATGCTCATCAAACATCTCACGTTGTGTGCAAGTCAACCAACGTAAGATAATTGGCTTAAAAAGTTATGATTGTCATGTTTTGATGCAACAACTTCTCCCGGTGGCATTAAGGGGTTCATTGCCAGATAAAGTCACTTCAATCATTATTGATCTCTGCAATTTCTTCAAGCAAATATGCTCTAAGGTACTTACAGTGGATTTTCTAGAACAGTTGGAGTCTCACATAGCTACAACACTTTGTCAACTGGAAACTATTTTTCCTCCATCATTTTTTACTGTTATGATGCATTTGGTAATTCATTTGGCATATGAAGCCAAGGTTGCTGGACCAGTACAATATCGATGGATGTATCCTATTGAGAGGTATGAATTCTTTATGTTAACATAGTATTTTAATCAGGATGCTAAGAGCTTAGATATCTAACCCTGAATTTACTCTCAGGTTTCTTCTTACTCTCAAGTCATTTGTACGCAATAGAGCACATCCAGAAGGGTCAATTGCAGAAGGTTTTTTGGCCCATGAATGCTTGACCTTTTGTTCGCAATATCTATCTGGTGTGGAAACTAGGTCCAATAGACCTAGTAGAAATGACGATGGAATAAATTCTACATCAATAGATGATGTAACCTTTTTACATCCTGTTGGAAGACCGCTAGGTGGGAAAAACAACAAAAGTTACAGTTAGGGAAGCGAAAGAGGGTGAGTAGAACTAAGCTTGATAAGAAAGAGTTAATGCAAGCTCACAGATATGTTCTTTCTAACTGTGATGCGATCACTCCATTTATAGAGTAAGACATCAATAGTATTTCCCTTTTACACTAGATAACAGTTTTTATAACTCCTTTAATTCTGATATCATATTATTTTTAGGGAACACATTGCTCTTCTTAAAAGACAATCTCGACCGCGACGATTGTCGCAACTTGAAATTGATAAACAACACAGCCAAAAATTTAGTGACTGGTTTCGAGATAGGGTGAGCACAAAAAATTGATCTACTTTAAAATTCAGTGGTTATTTTTTGTAGTGTAACTAACTTTTGTTCTTGAAATATTTTAGATACATCGTTTGGATGAACAAAGGAGCCCACAAGTTACTCATGAACTTAGATGGTTGGCTCGTGGGCCATTAGAGGTAGTAAGGAGACACACGGGTTATGCCATTAATGGTTTTAGATTCCACACAAAGAAAAGAGAAAGATACCTGAAAACACAAAATAGTGGAGTAGTTGTAAGGACTAAGACCTCAAAAGAAGAAATTAATTACTACGGGGCAATAACTGATATTATCCAATTGAATTATTCTGGCAAGTACAAGGCTGTGTTATTCAAATGTGATTGGGTTGATATAAAGAAAAGGGTCAAGAAAGATAAGTTTGAGATGACACTTGTGAATTTCAAGTTTTTGAAACACACTGGGAAAGATGTTTGTGACGACCCGTTTGTTTTTGCATCACAAGCTAAAAAGGTGTTTTATATATATAATGAGAGAAACAAGGATTGGCTGGTTGTTCTGAATGCAAAAGTCAGGGATATCTATGATATGGGTGATGAGGAGTTCAATGAAATTGAAGAAATTCGTGAACAACCAATGCACGATTCAAGCGAAGCTACTCAAAATCATAATGATTTGGTTGGACTTTCAGTTGATGAGGATGAAAATTTCTTAGAAATTGATGTTGATAATCTTATTGATGATGAAGATGGGGAAGATGAGGGCGAAGAGATGTTTTAATTGTGAATGATTTTATACTTTTTCTACGCATGTAGACTTGACTATTTTTTGTTGATGTTTTGAATATTAAGTTGATCCATGTTCATTTATGTTTTTCAATATCTGTTATTTTCCTCTTTTATGGTAATTCTAATGTTGCTTTTTGTGCTAAAATATTAAGTTTAGATAGTTTGAAAATTATATTTCTATCAAACACTATTGTATGTCAGAAGCTAGTTCAAGCTTGTGTTATGATTTAATTCTTGTTTATTTGAAAGTATTACAACAATGGGAAGAAGAAAAAACTTAAATATTGGCCAGATTCCAAAAGAGTCAAACCAACATATACAAGCAAGTGACAATGAAGGAACACAATTTGTCCCTACTCACACATCCTCAACCCATATTCAAGGAAGTAATGATGAAGGTGTCATCTTGTAGTCTGCGATTCTCACTCCATTCCGTCTGATATGGAAACAGAAGAAGTACAAATTGAAAAAGGTCTAAATTATATTTAGTTTCTATTTTTTATACTTAATTTATGTAAACATAATGTTTTATGTTTTTATGCCTTCTCTTTGTATTACCTGTAGATGCAGAACCTAAACGGTTGAGAGGCCCAACAAGAATGTTAGATGTATGGGAGATGGAAGATGGTGATTTCATAATTGTTAATCTGGATAAGTATGGTCGTCCTGTTGGTGAGGAAGGGACAACTCTTACTCGTTTCATAGGCAGTATGGCTCGAAGGCATCAATATGCTCCCATCAACTACAAATCCTGGAAAGACATGCCAAAGAAGGAAAAAGATGCGATGCTGGAAACGATAGAGGTAATAATATTTTATACCTAAGTTATGATGTATTAAAGTTGTAATATTACTTATTTCATGTTGTATTTATCCAACATTTGTCACTATGTAGTCCAAATTTGAGTTTGTTCCTCCAATAAACGACACGACAAGAGAAATGTTGAAATCTGAGTTGAATGAGAAGTGGAGGCAATGGAAGTGTGATTTAAAGTCAATGGCATATGATCCAACTAAAACAGAAGAAGAAGTTGCATCTACATTACCCGATGACGGAGTTGAGCCCAATCAATATCGTGAATTGGTTCGTTATTGGTTTTCTGAAGAAGCACAAGTAAGTCATGTAGCAAATAGATTCTTGCATATTATGAGTAGTATGTTAACTTTGGTTCTTATTTCAACTAATATTTTGTTGTATCAATTGTAGAAAGTGAGTAAGATTAATAAACAAAATCGTGCTAAGTTTGAAGATATCCATTGCATGGGTACAAAAAGCCTCCCAAAATTGATTCATGAAAAGGTTTGTTTATATTTCTACTTTTTACTGAGTAAAATGTATTTATAAAACAAAATACATATAACTTCTATGCTTGGTTTTAGAAAAAAGGCCAAAGGAGTATCACCGTAACGTAAAGAGATTTACATTGACACACTTTTCATAAAGATGGATCAATTGTCAATGAAAAGGCTGCAAGATTGATTGTAAGATTTTCTTTCATTCATCCCTAATTAGTTTTCATGCCTATGGTATATATAAGGAAAAATCTGTTTACTTTTTTTGAAAAGCAAGGTAACTATTTTTCCTCCATCCTTGGATAGCTCACTCAATTCACATAGCATCTGTCTCCTCTTTTATCCACTTATTTAATTCTTGATGCTTTTGCTTCTTGTTTTATAGTAGTCAGGAAAGTATTTCACTGACTACTCCATAATTCATGATTTTTCTGAAAAAATAGTTTTTAATTAACAAAGAACTTGTTTGTTTAAGTATGCACTGCAGAACACCTCCCCTACTCCATATCCATGCCCACTCCTAACTAGTGGTTGCAATCCCAACCAACTGATAACTAGTGCTATGAGTTGAACAAGCAAAATAGTAGTGCCAGGTAGAAAAATTGGTGATTCATTGAAAATGAACCTACCAACATTTTCATTAGTACACTCATTAGAAGATGGTTGGTCTTTCTTTGTTATTTCAAAGACTGTATCAGATATCCTCAATTGCTTAAGTATGATAGTCAAAAATCCCAAAAAACAAGAATTCATGGTTGTTATTCTTCCCATCCTTTGGTTGTTCCACCACGTTCGAAATGATAACCCTGATTTCAAGTGCTCTGATAGAGTAGATACGTTGTAGATCACAAATAGTGTTGTGGGGATCCACATACTGGGTTCCTGCTAGAGCATCATTTGCACACAATTGAAGAAGCATAGAAAAATGTGAACTAAGCTACAGAGGTACTACAAGAGGTGATTAGTTGTGAACTAAGTTAATTTACATAAAGTTAACTGCATTCTAAGGAATTTCCATCTCAATTGTACTTGCTATTCCTCTTTGATTACTTGTTTTATAATATAACTTACAGCCTCGAATGAAATAAGTGAATTCAATCTCTGCATTTCTTGGGTTTTCAATCTCTGCATTGTTGTGTTTTAACCCATATTCTATTATGTTAATCATGATATTTTTTTTCCTCCACTTTTGATATTTACAGCCTTCTTGAAAGTTTCATGGTATTTCCTTGCAATTTTGTTTGACAATGAATGTTTATGCATAATCTAGCTCAATAAATGAATCTAAAAGTTATTTGAGAATAAGAAATAAGGACTTCAATGACTGAATTTGGAAGAATGTGTGAAAATATAAGGGTGTTATATGAGTTTGTTATTGTTCACTGTAAGCTTGTTTTTACTGTTATGTTGTTGAGTTTGTTTCTTGCTTTAGAAGTAGGATTTATGAGTTTGTTTATTAGTGGAAATTTATGAGTGAAATTGAGTTTATTTCTTGTAATGTTTCAGGAAGAACTAAACAAACATAATAATGAGGCTGGAACATCTCAATCAACCCAAAGGTCACACAGTGATATGACTTGGAAGAATGACATATATTCTCAAGTACAAGGACTTGAAAAGAGAGGACGCGTGCGTTGTATAGGCAAGATTCGAAACCTAAAAATCTAAGGTTGTTATGTCAGAAAATCAAGACTTGCACAATAGAGTTACCCAAATGGAAACTTTCATGTGCATTGTTATGACATTGATTCAAAATCGATTTTCTGGAGAAGATGTGAATGATATTCTACAAGTCGCAAGATGTATATTTTTACTCCTATAGTTTTCATGAATGAATTATGAAAAAAATCTATTAAGTTGGTTATGTAAGTTGTATTTTTTTTCCCAATAGGTTACAGATGCTTCTAGTGTTCCTGGTCAAATGAATTCTCCAAGTCCAGACCCTAATGAAGATAACGGCACCAATGAAGATTAGAAGTTAATTTTCTATTGATGGAGTAAGCTTAGAAATTAAGTGTATGCAATTCAATTTCTTTGTAACTTATGAGATTATTGTAAGACTCTGTTTTTAAATGTCAGTATGATACTCTTAGATCGACATTTTTAACTAAATTTTAATTTGACATGCTTGTAAGACTTGATGTTAATTATCAATGTGATTGGATTTTTAGTTTATTTTATTGTTTCATAAATGTATTTATTTATTTTATTATGTATTTAGTTTTTAATTGGTTTAATATTTCAATTGAAAATACGAAGTTTTCATTAGCATTAATAATAAGAAAAAATTGCGTATAGAGCAAATAAAATGCGTATATAAGTGAACATAGTGGGTATAGCAAATTAGGAGGTGTCACTAAATCATTTACCAATAGAATGAAAATGGTGGGTATAGCAAAGGAGGTGTCACTAAAACCTATAGTGATTGAAGTTTATCCGTGGGTATAGCAAAACTATGTGTTTTGTTAAAACATATACCAATGCAACAATAACCGTGGGTATAGCACCAAGGTTTTGTCCAACGGTCGAAACAGTCGTCGCTATAGGCTATAGCGACGCTTGTTTTCCGTGGGTATAGGCCGATAAAGATGACGGAGAAAAGCGTCCGTTGGTATAGGTTTTGCGACCTATACCTACGGTTTTTAACCCTTTACCTATGGATTTGTGCCGTCACTATATGTCAAATTCTTTGTAGTGTTAGTCTGTACGAGAAAACATTACATATTGTCAGTGTAATTTTATCATCTTTAAACACATATCAAATATATAAATGATTTTATAATTTATAAATAATTATTTTACTTTTTATTCCCTATGGGGAAACATTACATGTTATGGGTGCAATTTTATCGTTTTTTAACACATATCAAATTAATAATTATTTTTATCATTTGTAAATGATTATTTTGTTTTTTAGTCCTTACGATAAAACATTGCATGTCGTGTGTTTAATTTTATCATGTTTGAGCACATATCAAATTTGTAAATATCTTTATCATTTATAAATAATTATTTTACTTTTTAGTCCTTACGGGAAAACATTACATGTTGTCGGTGTAATTTTATTATAAATGATAATTTTGTTTCTTAGTCTCTACGGGAAAACATTATATGTTGTCAGTGTAATTTTATCATCTTCGAACACATATCGATTTTATAAATATCTTTATTATTTATAAATGACAATTTTGCTTTTTAGTCTCTACGGGGGAAATATTACATGTTATCAGTATAATTTTATCGTCTTTGAATACATATCAATGTTAAAATGTTATTGTCTTCCTAAATACATGTAATATTTAATAGTTATATATAGTTTTGATCTGTTAATCAGTCATTTATCATGTATTTGTGTATATATTATGATTTGTTTAACTTTTATGTTGTGAATATGGTGTATGTTTCATGATATCTTTTATATATCGTAAAAATATCATGTGGACATGTTTATGTCATGTTACTAAGGGATCAACTATTATCCTGTATGTTATATATGAAGTATTTGTGATTTTGTGACATGATGCACATATATGAGATATTTGTGTTTTTTACATATTTTGCAATCCTCAAATATTTTATTTTAAATGAGTCTTGGTATCAAATGTGAAGGAAAATTACAACTAATCATTACACATTATTAATATAACTGTTTCATCTATCGTATTAGAAGAATATTTATATTTATAGTATAAGTATAAAATAAATCTGAAACTAATTATAATAAATCCTTATTTTTATATACGTGTCTTAAAAAAAATAAATACAAAATTTTTTAATAACCAATACTGCGCGACTCATACGTAATCACGTATATGTTACTGGTATTTATAACGGCAAGTGAGGGCCTTTTTCCAGCGTCCAGATCCTCTCCATTTTGGGAGGAAATGGTGATCTCCATTTCTTTGCGTTTCCGTACAACACGTGGCGTTTAAAAATTAAACGGCTGAGATTCTAACTTTAAATACTCATCAATTAAAAAAAAAGTTTCACTTTCGCGAACCACTTTTGTTCCTCCGTTCCCGTCTTTGCTCGCGAAGTCTCCCCAGTTGGAGGTCCATGCCCGCCCTTCTGCTCCCGCCATTGCCGCCACCGCTACATCGCACTTCCCAAATGACTTGTCACCCTTGTGTTGTCTTTTTGCCTACCACCGCTGGTAGTTTATATGTAGGGTACCGAGGGGTATTACATGTCTCCACATTGGTATGATATTGTCCACTTTGGGCTTTAAGCCCTCATGGTTTTGCTTTTGGATATTCCCCAAAAGGCCTCATACCAATGGGACATTTTCTTTCTTATAAACTATTGTTCTTCCTCTTGTTTAGTCTATGTGGGACTTTGGTTGCACCTCAACAATCCTCCCCTCAAACAAAGGACCATAGTTCATCCTCCCCTCCAGCGGAAGCCTCCGAGTATTTAGTCTGTTTATACTTGTACCGCCGACTAACAGGACACACCTTTGCTCACCATACCGCCAGGGACACGCCCTGATCACCACACCGCCAGAAGACTTTCGACACAAGGATCTTTGACTCGGATCCCAACAACTATTCCAATACGCCAAGCCGAGACCATCGGCTCTGATACCACTTGCTGGGAATTTGACTCTTCAAGTTCTCTTCCCCATAAACTGCACTTGTGGAAAATTGGAAAAACAAAATAGAGAAATAATAACAACACAAGTATTTAACGTGGAAAACTCCCAAACCAGAGAAACCACCAAAGACCAGAGAAAAATTCACTATGTAGAAAATTATTACAACTACACAATTTTCTCTCTGCACTTCAAGACACCCACAAAGCTTCTCCACTAGCAAAACTTATTCCTCACACCTCTCCTTTTACAAGAAATATTCCTAATAAATTCTTTTTCTGATGTGGAGGTTCAGCCCAAGCTGCAACCACAGAGCATACTAAGAATTCTATTAAATTCTAAAACAAAGAGAGGAATTTATCTAGAGACAAAAGTTGCTAGACAAGCTTTTGAATGGTGTACATAAAACCAAGACCCAAGCCTCCTTTTATAACAAAGAGGTTCACTCCTCTTTACTATTTTACCCGATGTGGGACTAAAAGTCCCAACACCAACAATCTCCACCTTGTGACTTTGTGGTCCCACAACGCTCCACCTTGATGAAGATTCTCATAGCTTTCGCTATCACTGCAACGCAGTCATGCTCCACCATAAAAGCATAATCACTCAGAACTAGCCATCCCAAGCATTTAACATCGGCACATGTCGAAATATAACCTTGCTGAAAAAACTATGGTGCAACTCCCATATTTGACTCTCATGGAAGTTAATCAGCCATCGACATAAATTTCACCACACACCCTGCATCAATGTCAACCAATGCCCGTGTGCAAAATGTGGTCCCGCTAACATTTAATATCCTTTATCATGGCAACTTTGGGACTCATGCCATAAGGATATACATGTCCTTCTTTCAAAAGACATCAAGATCGGAGATAATGTTAGCCTCATTATCAGCATCTCCACTACTTTCAGGAGTAACCCTGCCCTTCAAAGCCTTGTGTAAACCAGACTGAATCAACACATCCTTGACTTGTATTTGCCACAAGCCAAAGTTGATCTTTCCGTCAAATTTCTCTACATCAAATCTGACTGCATTTGAAACTCTGCTTCCCGACATCCTCTTTGGCAGAACCTGTGCTCTTGATACCACTTGTTGGGAATTTGACTCTTCAAATTCTCTTCCCCAGAAACTGCACTTGTGGAAAATTGGAAAAACAAAATAGAGAAATAATAACAACACAAGTATTTAACGTGGAAAACTCCCAAACCAGGAGAAAAACCACCAGCACCAGAGAAAAATTCACTATGTAGAAAATTATTACAACTACACAATTTTCTCTCTGCACCCCCGCACACCCACAAAGCTTCCCCACTAGCAAAACTTATTCCTCACACCTCTCCTTTTACAAGAAATATTCCTAATAAATTCTTTTCGATGTGGAGGTTCAAATTGTCGCAACCACAGAGCATACTAAGAATTCTATTAAATTCTAAAACAAAGAGAGAAATTTATCTAGAGACAAAAGTTGCTAGACAAGCTTTTGAATGGTGTACATAAAACCAAGACCCAAGCCTCCTTTTATAACAAAGAGGTTCACTCCTCTTTACTATTTTACCCGATGTGGGACTAAAAGTCCCAACACCAACATTATATACGGTTTTTTTTGCATAGTTTTTAATTCTTTTATATTTTTATTTTGATTTCTATGTCAAATACTCATTCGTTCACCTGATGATTTTGATTTTGCCTATCACCGCTGATTTTGATTTTTCCAACCTATTCGTTTGCCTACCACATGATTTTGATTTCTATGCCTACCACCGCAGGCAGTAAGGGAAAAAGTTGAATTAGACGTTTGAGGCGTTGGCATTAGATTTGTTTTTATTAGTTGAAAAATGGGAACTTCAAACATAGAACTGATGTTAATCTGTTTAAAATTAAAGAATTCAAAGCCATTGGGCCATTTCCACAAAGCTGTTGCAGCGTAATATAATTAGAGGCATATGCGATGAAGGGCGCAGGGTCGACGGCGAAGTGGCGAGCGAGAACTGGAACGCGAAGGAATTCTCCCTTCAACAGAAACCTATTCTTATTTTTTTAAATTTTTAATTTAATTGATATTTTTAACAATGGAGCCTCAGTCGTCGAGTCTTTTTACTGCCACGTGTCAGCTGGAAACGCAAGGAAACGTAGATCTCCATTTCCTCCCCAAATGGAGAGGATCGGGACTCCTTTTTCCATGGAGACACCGGAGTAGATTTAGGGTCTGTTTGGTTCAAACGAGGAGAGGGGAGGGGAGGGATTTTAATGAAAGGGAGGGGAGGGAAGGGCAAGGGAGGGGAGAGATTTAATTTGATTTTGTGTTTGGTTGAGAGGAGGGGAGGGGATGGGAGAGGAGCCTTTGCTTGTTTGGGTCAGGAGGGGAGGGGAGGGATTGTAATGAAGGGAAGAGATTAATTTACTAGTATATCCTTATAGTCTTTTATATTATATTATATATAAGGATATTTAAGTAATTTTATTTTAAATAATTTAATCTCCCCCCCTCCCCTCCAAAACCCCCCACTTTTGGAGGGGAGCCAAAATTGACTCAGGAGGGATTTTGCTCCCCTCCCCTCCCCTCCCCTCCCCTCCCCTCCAAAAAATTGAACCAAACACTCATAATTTTAAATAACCCCTCCCCTCCCCTCCCCTCCCCTCCAAAACCCCTGAACCAAACGGACCCTTAAAGACTCTAGACTCAAAAAAATAATGACAAAAATTCAGAGTGTGTTTGTTTCACGGAATCTGAATTTATTCTTGGGAATCCATGAGTGCGAATAAATATTCCCATGTTTGGTAGGATGGAATGAAAAAATATACCCGAGAACAAATTGTTCCCTGGAAACAAAAATACCCATGTAAATCTCCATTTCGATTCCAGGGGAGGGGGTGGGAATATTTTATTCCCGGGTTGTGTGAATGCACTTGATATGTGAAAATACCATTTTATCCCCCAGGACCCCTACTATCTGCACATTACCTCACTTCTCCCATGCAGCAGTGGTGAAAACTTCCCTCATCTGTCTTCGACACACGGTATATGCAATAATACAACTTCAAAAAGCAATAACGGTTCCAAACCTCCACCACTGTACGAGATGATTTTTTTTTTTAAGCAAGGTGACAAAAAAAGAAAAAAAGAAAACAAAAATATGGGGGACATAAACTAAAACCCATGAAAATAAATTTGGAATTAGGTAAACTTAGAATTGGATTTTCTATTCAGTCTCAGGTGATACCTCTTCTGAGCTTTAGACTTAACCATCGTAAAACCATCATCAGTGGCATTATCATTATTCTGCTTGTCTTCTTTAGAAGTACTTACACCTTTTTGTTTTACCCAATAATCAGATAAAACCTTGAAATCATTCACCCACAAAGGAAAAACCTGGGCATAGTTCATCCTTTTTTCATCTGCTGCATGAGCAGAGTTCTCTGTGTTATTTGAGCTACCAAACACATCATGAATGACTTTGTTCACCGTTTCTCTAGGAAAAACCTGAGAGCTTTCAATTACCTCCTGATTAGTCCCAATAACCGAATCAGCCACAAAGGATGCGGGGAGTCAGCACTTCCAGAAATTCATGATTTGGATTGAAGGCAGCTTCTTTGGATTGCACAACACTCTTATCATTATCAATTAAATTTTGTTCTGACAAATGGACATTGTTAATTCCTTTAAGAGTTGGGACATTAACAATAGAGACCAGAGTGGCCTTATTATGGTTGTCCAAAACATGGGCAACAAAGGCATCCTTGTCAACCTCACTGTACGAGATGAATTTGTATAATATAAAAATTCTCATCTATTTGTATTATATAAAAATAAAAATACCTTGACATATATATATATATATATATTTTACGGACCTTAAAGTATATACGGGTTTGTGATTTATATACCAATAGCTAGTCAACTTCACAACAACAACAATAATAATACTATTATTATTATTTTTTTTATTAAATAATAAAAATAAAGACATACATTCCCCAATGTATATATAACCAAATGAAACAAGTTGTCACAGAGGTATTTTAGGAATTGTAACATCTATTCTCAGGTATATATATTGCAAACCAAACATATTTAAATTATTCCTAGGAATTTTTAGAAAAAGATTCTCAAGAGTTTAAAAGATGAATGAAACACATTTGGAAAACTTACTCGGGAATAGAATTGTCATCATTATATTTTTGGGTAATTTATTCCCAAGAATAAATTTTGCATCCGTAAAACAAATGCCTCCTCAAAATTCAAAAGATAAAATACAAGTAAAGTAATTGAAATAACATAAAAAAGACAGTTAAGGATTATTTAATAAATAAAATATAGTTGTACTTAACTATTCTGTGTATATGTATATTATATATTGTATAATTGTAATCATAGTTGTTTTGGCGTGTTAAGAAAGTCCATATTATGTCAGACTCAATTTGTAATAGATCCACCTAGACTCTAGGTAAGGCAAATTGCCCAAGAGGAGGTGTCCGTATCAAATCTTCAAAGTACAATGTGTGTACAGGAATTGCACCACCAAAAAAGGCGTCGATATAGACCTACACAGAGTTGGTCAGTTGCATATCCCAAAGACAGAGGCTTCGACCTCTAGGCAGCCTAAGCAGAAAGGATTTGGTTCCCACAAAAGGGGAGCCCTGGTCAGGTCAAGACAAAAAGAGTAGGACTCATCCATCATCCGTATATGGGAAGAACTCTTTCATTAACCTTGGCATAACCCTACTCAAACTAGCTTGAGTGTCAGAATGCCTTTATACCCACCTACCATGCTCAACTGCGATCATTTGGAGGAATCAAGACTTGGGCAACTTCTATGGTGCACAAGGAAGGTGGGTAACACTACCGTGCACAAGTTTCTTTCACCGTTAGATCAAAAAAAACTCAGAAGTTATCATGCACCCTCCCACACTAGATCAAATCCCCTCTTTGATTTCTCTCCCTCTCTCACCTCTTCGTCGATGGTTCTCGTTGTCACTTCTCTGGCTTCATCTCTAATGATACGACCAGGCAACACAGATCAAGTTCGTCCAAGGTTGCAACGCCACCCTAAGCCCCGTCGCATGATTGATGCGGATTGTGAACAGTGGTTGTTTCACCACGAGCCAACCAGTAGTGTCGTGACTCGAAGTCTCGAACACACCTGCTCGCTACTCCCCGGGCGTCTTGCGTCACACCGCCATGGCCTTAAATCGCAACCTCACCCGTCACCACCATTTTGCGCGCTATCTCCCAGATATGCCAGAGATTTCCATTAAAGGCACCAACAGGAAATCCCGTTGTGTCGTCGACCTTGAACAACTTCTCGGTGCTCGACTCCACCACCAACAGGAAATCCCGTTGAGCCTGAGGAGGTTGTCACAGATCGTCGAATTGTTCGCTGGATTTGGGATTTATGGTTCGTGAAAGGGAAGAAGATGCATGATTTGGGTTACCGGTAGATGTGAGTCCATGAGTATGTAAAAGACGAGTTACAAAGGTGAGTTCGTGAGTCTAATTTGAGCTGTTTTTTTTTACCTAGTGTTTTACTGAATCTAGGGATTTAGGGTTCTTGCAATTTTAACAAGAGCTGAGGTTCGGGATGTTCAGTGATTATCTAACGAGAGGCTTGCCGCAAACAGTTCGGGTTCGCAACATAATCTGGTTGTTGATGGTGGTGGTCTGGCCATTATCAGTGGGGGCGGGTAGAGATCTGGCGCCGATGATGGGGTATGGGTTGAGATCTGGGGAAGGAAGGGGTGACCGGAGGGAGAGGAGGAAGAGGCCGTGCGTGGGGTATGAGAGAGAAAAAATGAGAAAGTAAAGTTTGATCTAGTGGAGGAGGGTGCATGATAAGATTTAGAATTTTTTTGATCCAACGATTGCCCAAACTTGTGCATGGTGGTGTTACCCACCATGCTTGCTCACCATAGAAGCAGCCTCAAGACTTGGTCCAGCAAACGAAGGCTCATACCAGCTTTCGACCCAAATAGTCTATGATTATATATTATTAGGGGTGGAAGTAGGTTGGACTTCACAAAACTTTGTTTAAATAGGTTTGATTTGTTCAAAAATTTCAAGGCCCAGGTATAGCTTATTACATATCATAGGTTTTTTTTTTTTTTAGGTTTGATCTAACATTTTTGAAAGTCTGATATGACTTGTTATCTCTAAATAGGTTAAAAGACTAATAGTTCAACCGCTACTACTCAAGAGCATGAGCTTTCTAGGATCAAGACTGTCATGTTTATTTGATATTAATCTTTTTTAATATCTGATGTAATCTTTTTAAAAGTGTGACGTGACATAAGTCTATAGATGCCCATAAGTTTATCAATAAAACAATTTATCGACTCAAGTCTTTTATGTAGATTATTTTGTTTAAATATTTAGAAGGGTAAATAAGTACACGTTAGTTTGTTAGACATAAGAAGTTCTTTAGATGTCCAATAATTCGGCCTTTTAGTTTAAATAGACTTTTCAAAAATATTTGACCTTATCTATTTAAAAAAAAAAAGTCAGGTCTAGTCAAGTCTGGGTCTAATATAAGCTAAGTTGTAAGCCCATATCAGGTTATCTGACCTATTTACATCCCTATATATAATAAATTTTGATTATTCAATACATTTTCAACCTATAATTAATAGAAAATGCTAACAAGTGTCTCTAGGGTATTAGTTAAGGAATCATATGGGAAAATGATGTATTTATTACATCAAAAAATATTTAACTTATATTTTCAAGACAAATTTTTTTTTTATAAATTTATTAATCAATGCTCTTAGGACACTCATTAATAAGATCCAATTATAATGTGTTATTTTATATTTTAAATTTAAGAAATGTAGTTATCTCGACCTTGATGAGATTAATAACCCTGCATATGCGTTGGCTTTTGAATTTTTATTTTTATTTTCACTTTTTCACTTTTATCCTTTGTCCTTGGACAAAACAGTAAACATAATCATAATGAAAACTTAAATGTTGACCAACCATTATGTTACACATTTCACATCACCGAAAGTCTTTCGGCCTTCAGCGTGACATGCTACAGAATGTCTTGACATTTTTTTAAAGTAATGCAACATAAGAAATTATTCCCAGCAGAAACTACACATTGTGGTTGAATTTGAAAATCGCTTGCTTCGTTTTCCAAAAAAAAAAAATAAATAAATAAAAGAAAAAGGAAAATCGCTTGCTTCCTGAAAGTTTCTAATTCTTTATCCAAAGAAAAGAAAGCGGTTGGACTTGGATAGATTTGACACTAAATAATTGAACAAGTCAAATTAACTAGTGAGACATTTTGCTGAACGAGGAAATTAGTTTGAACGCCTATCTCATTTGTCACATGCCTTCCCTTTGATGACGAGGCAGGCAAGGCATCATAGTGATTGCCTAGTGGTGGCTTAATCATGTCGTTTGCTTTCTGGGGTGGTATGAGCCTCTGATATTCTAGTTAATTAATTTTAGGCTTAATTACATTTTTGCTCCATTTAGCTCGGACAATGTGTGATTTTAGTCCCTTAAATTTTTTTGAGTGAATTTATTTTCTTTATTTTTAAAATTAAGCAAATATAGTTCTATTGTTAACTTTCTTTCACATAAACCCTTTAAAGTCTATTTTTTTATCAAAATATTTGGGGCATGTTGATGAATTTAAAATACAAGTAATTATAAAAGTTTGAAAGTAAAAAATTGATAGAATTTGAAAAAATTTGTAGGAATTGGAATTAGAGATTTAAGAGAAAATTCGGAATTTTTCGATTTTGAGTTAAATTTGATATTTTAGTCGGTGTGTTTTAAGTGAAATAATGTTTAAAAGAATCTAATCAATTCAGTTTGCGAAAACTTTTAATAGATTGTGACAATTTGAGAGTTTTAAATAAATAGAAAGAAATGAAGGGGCTTAATTGTAACAATTGAAAGTTTGAAGACTAAAATTGCTCCAAAGAATAGAGGCACCAAAATTGCATATAGCCCAAAACAGAAAGAACAAAAGTGCAATTAAACCTTAATTTTATGTTTATAAATTTAGCTTAATACAATATACATATATTGCATGTAAATATTTAACCGTTAGTTTCTAATAATTAAGGCTTTTACATTGTCATGTCTATATTTAATTCACGTGAACTAATGGGATTGATCAAAACTCAAAATTTTAAACACCCCTAAGAAAAAAGAAATGCTAATGTAATCAAACATATTTACTCATACTTCTTTAAGCAATGTAGCCATGCGATTAATTAATTTGACAAAAATTATATATTCATGACTTTCTATAAAGTGGGAAAGAGCTTTAAATTACATTCAGAGTTCCATTTTTCCCCCTTAAAGCGAGCAATTCGTTTTAAAGTTGTTGATAAAAAAAGCAAAATTAAAAAAAATATATACACATTTTTATATTAATATTGAATTTGAATACTATTTTTTTATATTCTTAAATTTAATAACAACACAAAAGATTATTCTTTTATTTTTTTTTGTCATTTATCAAACTTACAAGTGATTAATCAGACATCTTCTTTTCAATGGGTCGTGCCAATTAAACCTACTATAACCCTCTATCGTGACCGTAGTCTAATGAGCGATCCAATGAATGAGCATTTGAGCAATGGCTACACAATAAAGCAAAAGACCTCCGCAAATTCATGATGATCAAAAAATACGGGGCGCCCAACTTTAGCACTATTCCCCATCCACGTAACACTTGTTCATTTGATCGATATATAGCTTTTATAGTAGAAGACAGCACCCTTTTCCTAAGGCCAGATAATATTAATAAATGTATACTACAAATTTCATAGTAGTAGTAGCTCATCCCCTCGCACTATAAATAGTGATGAGAGCCAAACCTTGATGCAACCATCCTCTGTATGACCTAGAGTCTCATTAATCACCTTTCAAATTAAATTAAATTAAAAGTCTCCATTTTCTTTTCTTTCTCAGACTCTCTTTGAAAAATGAAGATTTCATATGTAGCAGTGTGCATTATGCTTACCGTGCTGCTTGCTAAGACAGAGTTGTCAATGGGAGTGACGTGTAACGCGTTACAGCTGAGTGCATGTGCGAGTGCCATCACTTCCTCCAACCCTCCCACAGCAGTTTGCTGCAGTAAACTGAAGGAACAAAGGCCTTGCCTTTGCCAGTATTTGAAAGATCCCAACCTCAAGAGGCTTGTTAGCTCTCCCAATGCCAGGAAGGTTGCTGATGCATGTGGCTCCCCATTCCCCACTTGCTACACTTGAGTAATAGTAGTATTAATCTTCTCACTGTTCTTCACTTTCAACCCAACTATTAGCTTTATGTTTTTCTATGTGATGTATGTATGTCCTCTGTTTTGTTTCGCATCAAGTGGGACAGTTCCTCTGCTTATCCTTAATTAAGTTTGGTGTGGTCGTGCCAAGACACTGTGTGGCCATTTTCAGTTGTCGTTGGAGGATTTGGTCTTGTTTGTATCACCTATGCATCTTTTAGTGAATGATGTTTGCTTGTTATGGCCACTCCGGCTTTTTCTTATTTGTTTCATTGTCCAAATAATCTCCTGTCACTTCTCGCCACGTTTTATTAGATTATAACTAGTCGGTTTTTCCCCATGCAATGCACGTGGTTATATAAGAGTACTATTACTCCGGAACCATTTATAAGGCAAAAAGTCATTTCTAGATTCGTTAAAAAATGTATGTATCTGGTCCAAAAATTAGACCAGATACATGCATTTTTTAACGAATCTGGAAATGACTTTTTGCCTTATAAATGGTTCCAGAGGGAGTATTAAATAAGAATATTAAATACCAAAGTTATTAAGGAGCTACTTTATATGGGAGATTTTATATTGACGCTTAATTTATATGGAAGAATTGATAAAATAGAGATAACTTATAGAAAAAGAACAACAATAATAAAGAGTTTATGTTGTAGTGTCAACATAGAAATGCATGATGCAGGAAAAATTACTAAGAAAAACTCATAAAACTAAATAGCAAATGGCACATCCCAACAAAGACCAACACTAATATAATACATCTCAACGTAAAAGACATCTAGCTAAAATGTTGTTCTTTCTTGATTGCCATCATCCACCAATTTTTCTTTTTCCATTGGATTTGGGGAGTGGAGTTTGTTCATTGTCATTTGCTATTTTTCTGGATTAGTGTTGTTCTTTCTTGATTGCCACCATCTTTGAGTTCTGTGTGATAGAATGTTGGGTACCACAATCATTAAAGGGAGAACAGGCATCACACCATCAATTTTTCTTTTTCCACTAGATTTGGGGAATGGAGTTTGTTCATTGCCATCAGACATAAATTCCTACAATTATAAATGCAAAATCAAAAGATAATATTAACATGTTATTGATCAACACATGTTAAAGGTCCTATGAATTTACTTGGCTGTGTTAAAAACATTACACATGAAACTCAGGGAGACATTACTTGGAGAACTCTACAAATAATCGTCATATATCTTGAAAATTGTAATTTTGCTCATATGCAGAGTCACATGAGTGCTACTTCCATTGGGAATATGCATGAAACTCAAGAGTGGAGTGTCAAGGAAGCAATTATAAATTATATGGCTATCTCTAATTGGCTAATTGCAGCGGCATATAGTCAGTATCCGATTCATGAGCTGCACCATTTTATGCAAAATATTTACCACAAATAAATGATAATGAAATTGCAAAAGCTTTGTAGCATTTTATGTATTATCAGCTACTAATAGTAAAAAGAGATGAAAATTTACATATGCCTAACTACTTGCATATTCTTAGTGCAGGGTATAAGTTTATGAATTTGAATGTGCTTGGAATTTTAGAACTATTTACGTAATCCTAAAACTAAACTGATTCCAAAAACTTATTTTAGTTCCTTTTCATTGCTTTTTTTCCACTCAATTATCTGCCCATCATTTATATGAGAACCTACTTCAATAGCTCCTGCTTGTATTTATGTGTTATTACCAATGTTTGAAGAAAAGGCAAAACTAAATACATAGCAATACTCAAGTACACCTTTCTGATTTATAGATATCATCCTCAGGATTTACTGCTCACTTAAATTCTTGTTTAAGAAAATCTTGATAGGCGTAGGGGGGAAAAAAAGCAGACTGACATAATTGAAGACATCTATCTAAACTCAGTCATTGATGTTGAGATTCAAACAAGATAAATGGAACAAACTTCAATGGCAACCAATAACTAAATAATAGCAATCAACCACTCAATCAACAAGGTGCAATAAAACAAACAAACAAACAAAGGAGATAAAAGGAAGATAAGAAGACACCACAATTTGGTTACGCAGTTCGGCCCCAAAGAAGATGGCCTACGTCTGCGGGAGAGAGCAGCCCTCCGTTTCACTATCAATGAGTCTTACAAGAGATTACAATTGCTTTGAACCCCCTTTACAATGTCCACAAAGAACAAACCCAAGAGTTCCCAATCCCTCTCTCTTTCCCTCTATGATAAACTACAAGAACAACAATGAGAGAGCCTTCAAACCTCACTCTATTCTCTTAAGATCCCAAGGTGTTTAACGGTGTTTCAAATTTCTAAAACCTCACAAAGACGGCTCAAGAACGTGCATACAACCCTAGAAAGGCGCACGTCGTCTTGACCCGTTCTGCGGCGTCAGGTTTATAAAACCCGATCGTGAATCGATTCACGGACATAGGTGAATCGATTCACCTAGTTAAAAACTTCCTGACGAGTTAATGAAGTGAATCGATTCTGCAAGCTTCCCATGCGATTCACAGAGGCGTGCTTCGATTCCCAGAGAACCAAACATGCTTGAATCGATTCCCATAGCTAGGGAATCGATTCCTGTTCAAAAACACTTCCAAGCAATTCCATGATCCTCCAAACCGATTTTAAGGCACTCTAAACTCCACAATTCTCCACCTTGACTTCAAATCGGTGGTGATGCTCAACTTTATCCATCAACCACTCGCTCTCTCCATCATTGGAATTACGTCTCAGAGAAATTCATCAAGTCCAAGCAATGCTTGAACTTTGATCTAGGTAATGACTTGGTGAATACATCCGCCGGGTTGTCCTCGATGCAACCTTTCAACCACAATTTCCTTAGATTCTCCGACGCCTCTAATGAAATGTAGGCGGATGTCAATGTGCTTTGTCCTTTCATGATACACTTGGTGATTTGCCAAATGGATAGCACTTTGACTATCACAATGTACCTTCACACATCCTTGTGTAATTCCTAGCTCCCCAATCATACCTTTCAACCATATGGCCTCCTTCACCCCTTCAACTAGGGCGATATACTCACTGAGTAGTAGATAGCGCCACAACGGACTGTTGGTTAGCCTTCCAACTTATTGCCGTTCCAAACAATGTAAATACAAACCCAGATAAGGATTTCCTTGTATCCACATTTCCTGCATAATCTGCATCTACATAACCCTCCAAAGCGTCTTCTCCTTGAGTTGCTCTTGTGTACCTCAAACCACCTTTGAGTGACCCATTCAAATACCTCAGAACCCACTTCGGTGCTTCCCGATGAGCTTGGCGGATTTGCCATAAACCGACTCACTATGCTAACAAAGATATGCTAAGTCCTGGTCTACTACAAACCATGCCGTACATGATGCTTCCTACCCCACTAGCATATGGAGTAGTATCCATCTTCCTCCTCCTCTTCTGACTCAGGAGCTTGTGTCACCGAGAGCTTTGTGTGATGACCCAAAGGAGTGCTAATCGGTTTAGCTTCATGCATCCTAAACCGCTCCACCACTTTCTTCAAGTACCCATGCCGAGATAAGAATAACTCACCCTTCTTGGGTCCCTCATGATATCCATCCCAAGTATCCTCTTAGCGGCCCCAAGGTCCTTCATCTCAAATTATGAATTTAGCTTCTCCTTGAGAATGTTAATCTCCTCTTTGCTAGAGCTTGCCATCAGGATGTCATCAACATAGAGAAGTAGATAGAGAACCACTTTCTCATCCCTCTTCAAAATGTACACACAACTGTCGTACCCACTTCTCACAAATCCCGTCTTCAGAAGAAAATCGTCAAAACGAAGATACCATTGCCTAGGGCTTTGTTTCAACCCATACAAGGATTTCTTCAAAAGACATACCTTAGACTTGTCCTCTACAAAACCTTCTAGTTGTTGAATGTAGATTGTCTCTTCTAGGTCTCCATGTAAGAATGCGGTCTTCACGTCCATTTGTTCCAACTCAAGATCGTACTGATTTACGATTGCCATAAGAACCCTTATGGAACAATGTTTCACCACGGGTGAGAAAATCTCGTTGTAATCAATTCCCTCAACCTGTGTGAAACCCTTGGCCACAAGTCTTGCTTTATATCTTGGTTCTTCAATTCCCAGAATGCCTTCCTTCTTCTTGAAGATCCACTTGCATCCAACCACCCTTTGCTTCTTAGGTAGTTTCACAAGTTTCAGTGGTTCTTCTCCAATGAATTCATTTCCTCATTCAACGCCTCTAACCACTTACGACCTCTTTGCTCTCAATCGCTTCTGAATGTCTTGCTTCGAAGTCTTGCACATCTTCACCGCATTTAGAGCATAACAAATTAAGTCTGCATAGCCATATCTCTTAGGTGCCACGCTTTCCCTCCTTTCCTATCTCTTGCCAACTGATAGCAGGATCCACTGTTGGTTGTCTTCCTCTAGAACCCGATGGTGGAGAAGCGTTCTCCTCTTCATCATTCCCGGTCTCACTAGTGGAAGGCTCCACCTCAAAATGAGTCTTCTCTACCTCTTTTGAGTTACTATTCTCCGTGTCCTTGCACTTCATCCCCATACGAGTCTCATCAAAAGTCACATCCTCGCTTATTATGAATTTTGATCCCCAGGCTCCATCTTCCACACTTGTACCCTTCACACCTTCCTGATAGCCAATGAAGACACATTTCACACTGGCTTCAAGTTTGTCTTGTCGACATGAGCAAACGCCAAAGCCCCAAAACCTTCAATGTAGAATATTACTAGGTTTTCCACTCCAAACTTCCATAGGTGTCTTGAAGTTTAAAGCCGCTGATGGGCATCTGTTGATCAAGTGAGCTGCTGTACTCACGGCTTCACCCGAAACTTTTAGGTAGCCCGGCTCCCAAAGCATACATATGACCCGCTCCAAAATAGTCCTGTCATGCGTTACTGCCGGACCATTTTGTTGCGGTGTCCTACGCATCCTATGTCTCTTAATTCCTGTTTCTGCAAAACTCATTAAACTGCTCTGAAACAAACTCCAGGCCATTGTCAGTCCTTAAAACTTTCAGTTTAGTTCCTATTTGATTTCTTACGAGAGTATGTCATTCTTTGAATTTTTCAAATGTGTCACTTTTATTTTTCAAAATGTGAACCCATACTCTCCTAGAGAAATCATCAATCATGGTGAGAAAATAGGAACCCCTCCATGAGTTGTCACTCTTGAGGGACCCCAAAGGTCCGAGTGAATATACTCAAAGGGCTTGCTAGAATGATGCATGCCCCTTCCAAACTTAACCCTATGTTGTTTGCCTAGTATGCAATTATCACAAAATTCTAGCTTATCCAATTTATCACTACCTAGCAAACCTTGTTTAGCTAGTTCAACTAAACCTCTTTCACTAACATGCCCTAACCTTAAATGCCATAGTTTAGTTTTATCATGTGGAGCTTGACTAGCTAATGATGCATGCCCTATAACAGTACAACAATCTAATATGTATAAGCCACACATTTTAGATCCTTTAGCCATTACTAATGCACCATTCGAAATTTTAATCATGCCATGTTTAATCCTAGTACTATAGCCTAATCCATCAAACATGCTTATAGATAAAAGATTTCGTTTGAGTTCAGGAACATACCTCACATCTTGTAAAAGGAATTCACGGTTGTCAAACATCTTGAGACGAATCGAACCCATACCTTGCACCTTACAAGCTCGGTTGTCACCCAGGCGAACGACTCCACCTTCTTTAAGCTTCAAAGTCTCAAAGTATTCCTTCCTAGGACACATGTGATAAGAACATCCCGAGTCCATGACCCAGTTCTTTTCTGATTCCAAACTCGACACCACTAGAGCCCCCGCACTCTCATAACCATCCTCCATAGCAATTGCAACTTCCACAGAATCACCCCTGCCCCCTTTCTCAGGACAGTCCTTCTTAAAGTGACCGGTCTTGTGACAATTGAAGCACTTATACTTCTTATTGTTCCCCTTTGACTTGGAATTCGACCTAGAATTCTTCCCTTTGTTGTGGTTTCCTCTACTCTCACTTCTTCCCCTTGACACATTTAAGCCTTCACCACTATCATCCACTTTCAAGTCTTGGAGCTTGGTTAGCTCCTTGGTCCTAATAGATTGTTGGACCTCCTCCAAAGTAATAGTGGACTCCTTGCCATAGAGGAGTGCATCCTTAAAGTGTTCAAAGGATCTAGGCAACGAATTCAATAAGAGCAGAGCCTTATCCTCGTCATCGAGCTTCACATCAATATTCTGCAGGTCATCAATAATTTTGTTGAATTCTGCTAGTTGCTCCACAATAGGTTTGGTCTCTACCATCTTGAATGAGTAGAGATGTTGTTTCAGACATAACCTGTGGGCCAATGACTTTGTCATGTACAACGATTCTAACTTTGCCCACATCTCCGCCGCGGTCTTCTCTCTTGCAACTTCCCTTAGTGCCTTATCGCCAAGGCACAAGATAATGGCACTTCTTGCCTTATCTATCATCTCCTTCTTCTCCGTTTGAGATAGAGTTGCCGGCATTCTTGCCTCACCCTTCAAGGCTTCAAAACACTTCTGTTGAATAAGTATTGCTTCCATCTTCACCTTCCATAGACCGAAGTCGTTGTTACCGGAAAATTTCTCGATGTCCCATTTAGTACCCATGGTGCTCACTTGAATGATTTGTTCCTTTCCCACAGATGGCGCCACTTGTTGAGATTCAAACAAGATAAATGGAACAAACTTCAATGGCAACCAATAACTAAATAATAGCAATCAACCACTCAATCAACAAGGTGCAATAAAACAAACAAACAAAGGAGATAAAAGGAAGATAAGAAGACACCGCAATTTGGTTACGCAGTTCGGCCCCAAAGAAGATGACCTACGTCTGCGGGAGAGAGCAGCCCTCCGTTTCACTATCAATGAGTCTTACAAGAGATTACAATTGCTTTGAACCCCCTTTACAATGTCCACAAAGAACAAACCCAAGAGTTTTCAATCCCTCTCTCTTTCCCTCTATGATAAACTCTCAAGAACAACAATAGAGAGAGCCTTCAAACCTCACTCTATTCTCTCTTAAGATCCCAAGGTGTTTAACAGTGTTTCAAATTTCTAAAACCTCACAAAGACGCTCAAGAACGGTGCACACAACCCTAGAAAGGCGCACGTCAGATCTTGACCCGTTTCTGCAGCGTCAGGTTTATAAAACCCGACTGTGAATCGATTCACAGACATAGGTGAATCGATTCACCTAGTTAAAAAACTTCCGCTGCACGAGTTAATGAAGTGAATCGATTCCTGCAAGCTTCCCATGCGATTCACAGAGGCGTGCTTCGATTCCCAGAGAACCAAACATGCTTGAATCGATTCTCATAGCTAGGGAATCGATTCCCAGTGTTCAAAAAACACTTCCAAGCAATTCCATGATCCTCCAAACTGATTTTAAGGCACTCTAAACTCCACAATTGATAAATCCATTGCTTTTGAAAATGAAATGACAAAAAATGTAACAATAAAAAACTATATACATCCAAACAATGAAATTAACAGGTTAACACAATGTTCAATTATAAGTGAATCATTACTGCATTTTAGCTTTAGTTATCCAAAGCTTCATATTTTACCTTCTGAAATACTATATTTCAGGTTGTTATACTGTAACTATCCAAAAAAAGTTGCTGCTTGGACCTTGCATGGAGCAGTTGTGTTGTTCCTGGTATCACCAAAAACGTATCGACTAATATCGACTTGGTCACTGAATTTTCTGGTCCAGAGCAGCAATGAGAGGTGGCTTTTGAACTGTCAAAGTTTATGCTATGTAAACCCCGAATAAGAAATCATCCATGAAGGAGTTTTGTTAGCATAAGCTGCGAGAAGAAGAAAAAAAAAGTGAAATCCCATAGGAGTAAGGAATTGAAAATTCATTTTTAGTGTTTAAAGAAAAAAAAACCTTCAATCTCCAAACTGTAAAATAGTAGATGTGATAAAAATACCATCAATCATCAATGTTCCCTGGGGAATGAGGAGCTATATGGAGCAGCTGTGCTTGGTAAGTGTGGCTGGCTCCAAAATTTTGGTAGACACCATTGGGAGATGATATCGCAATGTAAGAGTAAAAATGGTTATTCACTTTTCCAATTTTGTTCCTATCCAAAGCTTCTGATCTTCATTTTCTTTTGGCATTAGGATGTGTCCATGTGTTTTACAATATGGGAATATATGAGGATGTCATATTTTTTTCTTCTCCTGAATGTCAACATTTATAGGATCTTTTTTGGAGGACAGAAACCCTTGTATGTGACAACAAATGTTAGTAGCTCAATATAACTTATCTGTTTTAACAAACCATTTGCAAGGGAATTGCAAATTCATCAGAGTTTTGGAATATCTAAGGAAGAAGCAACACAATAAGAGTCCTCTCAGTCAGATGTTCCTAAAACTATCCATTCATCCGGACAAAACTAACTTAAGAAGAGGCATTTATTATTGGTTAGTAGTCCATAAAAATAAAGAGAGTTTCAAATTCGCCCAAGTATTCTACTTGAATTTTGTTTTTCTGACCATCAACCAAGGATACTTTTGCCAAAGCAATCTGAATAGTTCTCTCTGCCTCAATAAGTGCAGCTTCCTTTGATTTATTCAGCCAATCTAATGCTCTACTGTCATCCTGCAACGTTGCTTCTTAGGGAAGAAAAAAAAAGCAAGAATAAGTAAAAAGATTTTCCCTTAGCCCTTGATTCTCATGAAGGAATAATACATGCAGATGATTGGGAATGACTTAATAAACATGCATCTGTTCCCAGCTAAACATCAGTTAAGACTATTAAATTTACAACTCCATCACAAACATACAAATGGCATATAGATTTAGAACTCCTCTTTCACAACTTGAAAGACAATTAAAATTTAGCACAACTATATAATTGCATATAAGACATATAATCTCCAGCATAATGATTCAAGACATGTGCCATATCATACCTCTTTTCCTTAGGCTGTCATCCCTACAACTATATTAAACAGAAACACGACTAGATATTCTTCTCTGACTTAAATGTTCTTCAATTCAAACACGTAATCACTAAATAATTTAAGAAACATTATGCAGCATCTTTTTATAAAACATTGCCTTATAAAATAAGATTCAGTTCTAATTCATTATAGAAAAGGAGTTATTTTTAAGTTTTAAGCAAGAATACCAACAGAAACAAAAATACATTAAAAATATTGATATACCATCTCTTAAATTTTGAACCCTCGTGTAGAAATCTGAAATAATAAAATCTACAAATGTAGTATGTGATGAGAATTCAGAATTACATAAGCAAATGGTGATGAAATATGCATGTATAGGATAAGAACCTTATGCCCTTTAAATATATCATAAGCCTGGTATAATTTCAAAAATGAAACAATTTGAATTTAATTAAACCAAGAACAGAAACTTGTAAACAAAAGGGGAAAGATGCATCATCTCAAAACTTGCCACTCATGTGTTGCTTCACCATTACCACCATCCACACATCCCTGCCAAAACAAAAGTAAGATATCAATAAAAATCCAAAGAGGGAAAGTAGGAGAAATAAAATGACAAAGAGCAGCAAATAGACAAAGAAAAAAAAAAGAGCAAATGAACTAAAGAGAAGCATACATTAAAAGGACATGATACTTGCTCTATTTGGGTTTATAATAAGTAATCATATAAAAGGGCCTACAATTTAAACCCTCTGGAAAACTGAATCCAATTTCCATGTGTAGAATAAAAGGAGGATAAGAACTGTTGATTATTGGTTCAAGTCAACACTTGTTGTTAGTCAACTAGTAGATGACAGTTAACAGTTACTTGCGGTTATTCTGTTATTCTGTTTTTATATCTTAACTGTTTCATTGGTGAGATAGTTATGCTTAGTTGGCTAGGATATAAGTAGCTTCTGCTCACAGCTACTTGTTCAGTTTTTTCACTTCCAGTTTCTGTTCATCTTGCGATCAATCTCTTGTATTGTGAGGCATTCTTGTGAGAGTTGAAAGAGTGTGTAAACACAAAAGAGATATCAATTTTATAGGCTGCCGTGGATGTAAGCTTAGGGTACATTGCCCTAAGAAGAACCACGTTAATGCTCTTGCGTTTTTTTAATTGTTTGCTGCTGAATTGAATCTGGATTGATCTCTCAATTCTGGTTCATTCTTGTGTGGAATTTCTGTGGTGAAATTCTGAACTTGGTTCAACAAGTGGTGCGGTGAGCGTGGACCTTGCATTCATGTCTACAACTAAGTATGATGTTGAGAAGTTCACTGGACAGAATGATTTCGGGCTCTGGAGGATGAAGATGAGGGCGTTGCTTGTGCAACAGGGTCTGGTTGAAGCACTTGAAGGAGAGGCCAAGCTGGACAAGAACATGACAGAGAAGCACAAGAAGATCATGTTGGAAAAGGCTCACAGTGCGATTATTTTCAGTCTGGGTGATAAGGTGCTGAGGCAAGTTTCCAAGGAGAAGACTGCTGCTGCCGTGTGGTTGAAGCTTTGAGGGGCTGTATATGACTAAATCTCTGGTAAACCGACTTTACCTCAAACAATCTTTGTATTCCTTTAAGATGCAAGAAGATAAACCCTTAGAAGGCCAATTGGACATGTTTAACAAGTTGATTCTTGACTTGGAAAATATTGATGTCTCAATTGATGATGAAGATCAAGCCTTGTTACTCTTGTGTCCTCTGCCAAGAACCTATGCTCATTTCAAAGAAACCATGCTGTTTGGCAGAGAATTTGTTACTTTGAATGATGTTCAGGCTGCTCTGAATGCCAAAGAATTAAATGAAAGGAAGGAACCTAAACCATCTGCAAATGGTGAGGGTCTCACGGTTAAGGGAAAGTTTTCGAAGAAAGACAGCAAGCAAGACAAGAAGAAGTTCAAGCCCCAACAGAAATTCAGTGGAGGGAATGTTCCCACCACCAATGGTGGAAATGTTGCCAATATCCGATGCTATCATTGTAGGAAGGAAGGACACACCAGAAAGAATTGTCCTGATAGACTAAAAACCAATTCCAAGAATGAAAGCTCCAAGGATTTTGGAAATGCTGCGATAGCTCAAGATGGTTATGAATCTACAGAAGTGTTAGTGGTATCTGGCAGTGAGAAAGAAACAGAATGGATCTTGGATTCTGGGTGCACATTTCATATGACACCAAACAGGTCATGGTTTGAAGAATTCAACAATCAAGTAGGTGGTTCTGTGTATCTTGGAGACAACAAGTCTTGTAAAATTGAAGGAATTGGATCAATCCGGATCAAATTCCATGATGGAATTGAAAGACTGCTCAGTGATGTTAGATACATTCCTGATCTCAAGAGAAACTTAATCTCTCTTGGTGATTTGGATAAGAAGGGCTATGTGTTCAAGGGTGAAAAAGGAGTTCTGAATGTATTGAAGGGTTCCAAGGTTGTGATGAGGGGAATAAAGAAGAATGGGCTCTATTCCTTAGAATGTGACATGGTAATCGGGTCTGCAGCAACTGTTTCAGAAAGGGTATTGACAAAGACTGATCTGTGGCACATGAGGTTGGCTCATGTGAGTGAGAAGGGTCTGGTTGAGTTAGGAAAACAAGGCTTGCTTGGTGGAGACAAAGTGGAAAGGCTACGGTTTTGTGAACACTGTGTTTGTGGCAAGGCTTGCAGGGTTAGTTTCAAGACTGGTCAGAAAAGAACTAAAGGCATACTTGACTATATACATGCTGATCTTTGGGGGCCATCTAGGACACCCTCTCATTCTGGTGCTAGGTATTTCATGTCTATTGTTGATGATTTCTCAAGGAAGCTGTGGACTTATGTGTTGAAATCAAAGGATGAAGCCTTTGACAGTTTCAAGACTTGGAAAGCTCTCACTGAAACTCAAACTGACAGGAAGGTAAAGGTTTTTAAATGCAGACAATGGCCTTGAGTTTTGTTACGAAGTTTTTCAATGTTTTTTTGCAATAAAAATGGCATTGTTAGACATAGAACAGCTGCTGGTACTCCTCAGCAAAATGGAATTGCTGAGAGATATAATAGAACAATCCTTGAAAGGGTTAGGTGCATGATTCTTAGTGCAGGCTTGCCTAAAGTGTTCAGGCGAAGCGATGATGGCTATGAACTTATCTGATTAATAGATGCCCCTCAACTGCCCTTGAGTTGAAGACACCTGAGGAGATCTGGTCTGGACACCCTCCAAGTTTGGATAGATTGAGAGTATTCGGGTGTGTTGCCTATGCTCACATTAGGCAAGATAAATTGGAACCTAGAGCAATCAAATGTCTCTTTCTAGGTTACCCTGAAGGTGTCAAGGCTTACAAGCTATGGTGCCTTGAACCTGGTCATAGAAAATGCATCATAAGCCGTGATGTGGTTTTCAATGAAAAGGAAATGGCTTACCAAGCCAAGACTGGTAGAGTAAATGATGCTGCTGATCAAAACAACTCTGGCAGAGTTGATTTTGAGGTGGAGTCTGAACAGAAAACTGATGAAACACAAGCTGATAGGTGGTTACTTGATGATGAAGAAACTGATGAAGTTCAACAAGCTCAACCAGAACAGAATGGATATCAGCTAGCTCGAGACAGAATCAGAAGAGAGACTACGGCACCAGAAAGGTATGGTTATGCTGATTTAATTTCCTATTCTTTAGTTGCTGCTAGTGAAGTCCTTGAAGAAGATCCCAATTCCTTCAAGGCTGCATTGGCAAGTAAAGATAAGGAAAATTGGCTTAAGGCTATGAATGAAGAGATAAAATCACTTCATGATATCCATACTTGGGAACTGGTTAAGAGACCTACTGGTTCCAGAATTGTTGGCAGCAAATGGATTTTCAAGAGGAAAGAGGGCATACCTGGCATTGAACAAAACAGGTTCAAAGCTAGGCTTGTAGCCCGTGGGTTTACTCAAAAGGAGGGGGTTGATTTCAATGATGTTTTCTCTCCTGTAGTCAAGCACAGATCTATCAGAATTCTCCTTGCAATGGTGGCTGAATGTGATCTTGAATTAGAGCAGATGGATGTTAAAACAGCTTTTTTGTATGGTGAACTTGAGGAGACCATTCTGATGAAGCAACCAGAAGGTTTTGAGGTCAGAGGTAAAGAGGATTTTGTTTGTAAGTTAAACAAATCTCTTTATGGGTTGAAACAATCACCAAGGCAATGGAATAGGAGGTTTGATGAATTCATGGCTCATATAAGGTTTCAAAGGAGTAGGTATGATAATTGTGTGTATTTCAAGATAATTGTGTGTATTTCAAGTTTCTGCATAACAGTATGTTTGTGATTCTTCTATTGTATGTTGATGATATTTTAATTGCAAGCAATAGTAAGGTTGAGGTCACAAAGGTGAAAGCCGAGTTGAATAAAGAGTTTGAAATGAAAGATCTTGGGGCTGCTAGTAGAATTCTGGGGATTGAAATTCAGAGGAACAGAAATTTGAAGACTCTAAGTTTGTCTCAGGAAGCATATCTCAAGAAGGTGCTTGACAAGTTTGGAATGGCAAATTCTAAACCTGTTGTTACACCTATGTCTCAACAATTCAAGCTGAGTGCAAGTCAGTCACCTAAATCGAATGAAGAGCAGATTTACATGAATAGCATTCCTTATGCTAATGATGTAGGGTCCTTAATGTATGCCATGGTGTGTACTCATCCTGATCTTGCTCATGCTGTTAGTCTTGTTAGCAGGTACATGGCAAATCCAGGAAAGTCACATTGGCAGGCTCTCAAATGGATCCTTAGATACATCAAGGGGTCAGTTGGTAGGATACTGGTTTATGGTGGAGCCAGAGACAAAAACAGAACAACTCCTATTGAAGGGTTTGTGGACTCAGATTATGCAGGCTGCTTGGATACCAGGAAGTCGATCACAAGTTATGTCTTTACTGCATATGGCACTGCTATTAGTTGGAAGGCAAGTCTCCAAAAGGTTGTTGCTCTTTCCACAACAGAGGCCGAGTACATAGCCTTGACTGAGGCTATCAAAGAAGCAATTTGGCTTGACGGCATTGCTAGAGAGTTGAATTTGCAGAATCAAGTTATCACAGTATTTTGTGATAACCAGAGTACCATTCACCTATCAAGGAACCAGGTCTACCATGAGAGGACCAAGCATGTAGATATCAAGTTACATTTTGTTAGAGAAGTTATTGCCAAAGGATTAGTGATTGTCGTGAAGGTGTCCACTGATCACAATGCTTCGATATGCTAACAAAGGTTCTTCCAAGCAAAGAAGTTTTTCCATCGCTTGGACTTGATCCAAATCAAAGGAGACTAAGCCCCCTGGGTTTGTTTGCGACTCTATGATTCTGAAAGTGTTCATGAACCAAGGTGGAGAAATGTTGATTATTGGTTCAAGTCAACACTTGCTGTTAGTCAACTAGTAGATGACAGTTAACAGTTACTTGCGGTTATTCTGTTATTCTGTTTTTATATCTTAACTGTTTCATTGGTGAGTTAAGATAGTTATGCTTAGTTGGCTAGGATATAAGTAGCTTCTGCTCACAGCTACTTGTTCAGTTTTTTCACTTCCAGTTTCTGTTCATCTTGCGATCAATCTCTTGTATTGTGAGGCATTCTTGTGAGAGTTGAAAGAGTGTGTAAACACAAAAGAGATATCAATTTTATAGGCTGCCGTGGATGTAAGCTTAGGGTACATTGCCCTAAGAAGAACCACGTTAATTCTCTTGCGTTTTTTTAATTGTTTGCTGCTTAATTGAATCTGGATTGATCTCTCAATTCTGGTTCATTCTTGTGTGGAATTTCTGTGGTGAAATTCTGAACTTGGTTCAACAAGAACCAAAAAACAGAATTAATAAGATGGAATTCATAAAATGTGTCAATTTCGAAAGGAAATAAAAAATAATACATGATCAATGTATCCAGAGCATGATATCTACAACTCAATGAGCATAGAGCAACTCTTCTATTCATGAATGAACAACTGAGCAAAGGATTACTTTTGCTACCTATTTTATAAAGATAAATGTTGAACCCTAAAATAAGAGCCATGTCATCAAGCACTATCTATTACTGGCATAGTTAACTAAAGCTGTTAAATAGAATTGGAAGGAAAGGGAGAAATCATTTGGAGAACTAAACTAATAAAAGGCTAGAGGAAACATTGTCCCAATGTATTTCATGAGAAAATTACCTCCAATAGCTAAAATTTATCCACTTATCTATGTCTTTTACTAAAAATATATCTAGTCAATAAAGAAAATCTTAAACTGGGAGGTACCTTATATTCTGTAACTAACTTGTGCAAAAGTCCAAGATCAGTTTCCACTTTCCACACATTTGTTGACACCACTTAAGTGAATGATTTGCAATCCTTAGACCAACGGTTCAGCCCGTTGATGTCACTTTCCGTGGAGAAAATTATAAGACCATTATTCTAATAAAATATTTAAGACATTTTAACATAAAAGCAATTTACTTACTGACTCTAATAAAAGGAATGCTATGACTCTAATATTTTTCAATTATCAGATACCATAAAGTCAATCATGTAAAGAGCCAAAGAACCTGGTGGCAAAATATTTGCATCTTTCTGCAATTTCACTTTGTGATTCTCAAAATTTGGCTTTTAAGCATTTGGGATTACACAAACTCTACAATACAACTTAATTTAGTAAACATCTACACCATAGGGATTCAACAGCCCATTTAAAGGACAAACACCAACTGCCTCAAAACACAGTATTATAATTTCAAATTGCCAATAAAAACAACCAATTCGGGGTGTGGTTAAGTATTAAGAATCAATAAAGAAACTTACTTTTACAATTGTTTGAATAACCAAATCTTTGTTGGTCTGACCCCATATATTGTTTGATCTCTTGTTGTGAGTGAGCCGAGTTTCTCTGCATCTGCAACTGCCAAATATAAGGCAAAGAATGTAACCAAGATAATGGACATCATGAGGATAACCTTCAACAAACATATTAATTTAAACATTATGAAACCGACACTCAACAGGATACGACTAAAACTAATAATTGGACTTAATATCCTTTGATTATAATATCACGATGATGATAGACAAATAATTCAGTAAAATCATGAAAATCATGAATAGGCAGTAATACTTCTTTGTAATTTTGTATCCAACAACTTTCCACAAATTGCTAAAGCTGGATAAGAGGTTCAATATAATGGATACTTTTTGTTGGGCTTAATACAATAAATATTCATTGTACATAGATTGCCTAATAGACATAGACAAAGGAAAATAAATAGACACCTTTGAAAATACATTCGGGTAGCCACAGCAAGATAGCCAGGCCCAGCTTGCTGCATGCATATATCCTACACATAATAAAATCTGCAAGTGAAATCAGAAGATTATTTCTAGGTAAAATATATCCTACACATAATAAAAAACAAAAAATAACACAAAACAATGGTATTAGCACTTCTATCATATGCACATAAAAAGTGAAATCAGAAGTGAAGTCTCCAACTGAACAATATAATCCTCAGCTTTTGGGCTATGATCAGGACATGACTTCGAATCTGGCATTGGCCAAATTGAATAAATAGGTTTCTACGAAACATATAAATGAATTGAAAAAAACAATCAAAGATCATCTAATACTAATTATAAGGCATTAACCATTTAACTTGATTAAAAAAAGTTCAATTTCTAATTGTAAAAGATAATAAATATATTACGTGGGTGTGGAAAGGTTCAGATACTATAGTACCCATACCAGTGCCTATACCTACGTCCAACCAAGACCCATATCTATTTGCTGGCATGAATCTTCTTTTTTACAATGCCGAGAGAAGATTTGCAAGAGGTAAAACAGAATACCTTGGGAGTAGATATCTGTGGAGGGATTTGGGAGTGGAATGTGAATTGTGGGAGTGTTGGGAATGGGATTTGTTGCAAGAAGGCCATTACTGCAGGAATTTGGGGAAGAAGATTCCAATTCTGAGACTGAGACATCAACTCGATCATCCCATGGAAATGACCTCTTCATCGCAACTCTTCTTCCTGCTCAATGAATACATGCATAATCAAGATTCATTCATTTATTAGTAGATTAAATTTTTAAAAAACAAAACAAACAACCTATAAGCTATAACTGAACTGGCCAAGCAACTAACAGTTTGAGAACGGTGCGCGTCGTCCTTGGTCACGAGCGTCACAGAAAGGGAGGTGGAGGTGTTGGCCGCGTGGGGATTTTCGTGGTGGAGAAGCAGAGCGCTGCAAGGAGAGAAGCAGAACACCACCGTCGCAGATTCGCAGGGTGGTCGCACTCTCCAGCTCGGAGCAGATTTGAAACAGAAGCAAAACACGCCGCAGGGAGAGAAGCAGAACACCACCGTCGCACCCAGAAGCAGAACACGCTGCAGGGAGAGAAGCACAACAGCAGCAGCAACACCGTCTCTCTCAGAGACATGATTTGGGTGGCTCTCTTCTCCTTTATGGAAGCATAAAACCAGGGGCAGGAGATGGCGGTTTTAGGCAAAACCAGGGGCAGAGATGGAGAGAATCTGGTAGCCATGTGTAAGACGATGTCAGAAAGCATGTGTGTGTATTGGGGAGTGATTCAGGCAGGATTTTAATATGGGTCTGGACGCAAGCTTCTCTGATTGGGGTGAAAATGGAGTTGCAGTGGCAGAGAAGAAGGGAGAACGCGCGCGGGGTAAAAAAAGCTGGAGTGCGGCTCGTTTTATAGATATTAAGAATTAAGATTAAGATTAAGATAAGAGTAAATCATCCGGTGGCGGAGCTAGGTTTCAAAGGAGCGAAATATAAAGAATAATTTTTTTTAAGCAAAATCAACTTCGTTAGTGTCATAATTTTCTCACAAACTCACACAAATATATGCAACTGAAATATATATAGAAGATGAGACTCAATTTGACTCACTATTTTTATAACTCACTATACAACAAAATACACCGTGCATGCTTTATATAGACCAACATTCACAATATTATAATATTTACAAAACACCTGATTTTATCTTTGTTTAATATCCCATAAAATTAACTGATGGGGACCAAAATAAAAATATATTGATATTCTATAACATTTTTTTTTGGTAGTCATGGCTACATCATATATACATGAGGAGCTGCTCTTGAAATCATCAATTTAGTTTCTGAAGTTACATTCTCTCTCCTACTTAGCCCTTTAAATATATGAAAATAATAAGTAATTCTTAGAGTTTGTGAAATACGTCTCATGAGTCTCTAAAATTTTGTGAAATTTGTCACATTAGTCTCTCTAAGGACTACATATAAAACTTTAAGGACTAAAATACTAAATAAATGAATTTTATAAACTTTAGAGACTACTAGTATTTTTATATATTTTAGTGACTAAGTAGGAGAGACGGTGTAAGTTCATCGACTAAATTAAAGGATTGTTGTTATAATTAAATCTCCTTTTTGTTCACATATAATTAAATCCCTTTACAAATTACAGGTACGTAACTTGTCATGACATATTTTTTAACTACTGATCCAGTTGGTTCGATTATAAGGAAAAAAAATTCAAGTTTTATGGTCTAAAATATAAGCAAATCTCAACTAATTATATCTTATTTAATGATATCAACCCTAAAATGTTCTTCAATTAATTTAGATTTTATTTTTCAATAATCTTTTGTCCTCTTATGAAACAAATTTTCATTAAAGGAATTTTAGATAATGCAACTATTTTTTTATTATACCGAGAAAAAACAAATGAGATTAACTATTTTTTTAATTAGCGTGATTTTGTTGTAGCTAATAGTCAAAACCGATGGGAGTAAGTATATGCAGCAAAGCAGTTTGTACTTTTTATATCGATATATGCTAATAAGGGCTGGCCACAAGGGCAAGCTACTAAAGCTTTTGCCCAAGAGAAGTGTCAAATTTAGCAAAGGCTTTAGCCCAAAAAAAGTTTCAAACTACATGTGATATATAATTAAAGGAAGTAATTTTTCTTGGGCGTGTAAACATTCAATTATTATTCTTATTAGATAAAATTTGTCTTTTGAGATTTATGAAAATTGAAGGTGCTCTCCTGCTATATCAACCATTATAATTTTGCTTTAAAAATATAAAAAATTACAATTAAAGTAAATTTTAAATATAATATAATAATTTTATAAAAAAACTTTTTTATTAGTTTTAAAAATGCCTTATCCAAAATCCGTTTTAAGCCTCAGTATATGTTGGATCGGCCCTATGCTAATTGCGATCATGGCTCCTCTAAATTTATACATTGCAGTTTTAAAAATTTTGATATACATGGTCGATGTGGTTAAAATTTAATTGTTTTGAAGTCCAAGAAACAAAGCTAAATTAATTACAATTAGATGTTGCACAATGTATGCATGTGAAAAAGGTGTAAATAATATGTGTTCGGTCTTTCAAATAAGCCCATGAAATTGGGGAAATGGGCAGGTAATCAAGAACCAGAATTGACAAAACTTATCTAGAGTTTCTCATGTCGCGTTTTTCACTAAAAATATATCAAAAATGTCATAAATTGTCTTAAATGGTGCATCATGTAATTGTCTCGTTACGTCTGTTCACGGAAGAAAACTGTCTCTTTGTGTATAGAACAATTGGAACTGGTTATATGGGATTGTATGTAAGTTTTATCCAACGAGGGTTTTAATTGAAAAAAAAAAGTTTCTTTTTAAATTTTTATTTTTAATTATAATAAGTATCCTATATATATATATATATATATATATATATATATATATATATATAAGGATAGTAAAACTAATTACTTGCACCCGATGTCTCTCGTTAAAGGGTAAATTTATATGGAAAAAAAAATAAAAGAAAAATATATTTGATTTATCTCATCTTCTTTTATTTACGCAACCACATTGCTTTTTGTATATCTTATTATCTTTCGATCATAGGATACAAGAGGTGAAATAATGACCGTGGTTATAATAGCAATAAATTTTCAAGCATACCAACGATTAAATAAAATTGAAGATCGAATAGCTTGGGTGAATTAGCTACTCCAATTTTTTATTTTTATTTTTTTGAAAGGAACTACTCGAAATTTATTCTCTTCGTTTAATTAGGCTTTGTTTTGTTTGAAGGGAAAAGAAAAGGGTAAAACAAGGAAAGAATGTGGAATAAAATATTGAGATATATAGATTTAATTTGTATGCCTTTCGATTGAATAAAGAATCACGTAGACGTAGTCAATGTGAAAGAACAGGTATTATTCTTTTTCAAAAGTTAGGAAAAAATTGACAAGAGAAAATTTATAGCATTTGATTGGATATTAAAGTATCCATACCCCTTGCAAAGTTAGAAAAAAAAATTAAAAATTTATGGTACAAAAAAACTTATTTTATCAACTTCTTCCTAAGATAACATAAATGTTTTCATTTGGTTGATTGTGGAGCTAGATTCTGAGGTGGTCATCAATATGATTAAAATGAAGATATCCTTATCTCTTTATTTTAAACCCCTTCTTGAGGAAGCCTTGATTTTAAATGTTTCTATTCAACAGACTTATCGCGAGGGCAACAGATGTGCAAATTGTTTAGCTAATTTAGGTCATTTGGATCATATTTTTTATACTCAGTTAGTTGTTGCGCCTCCTCAACTTAGGAGTTGTTTAGAAGAGAATGCTAGGGGAATTTGTCTTCCCCACTTAATTAGATAGTTGTTTGTCCGTCCCCCTTTCTATCAAAAAAAAAACATAAATGTTAATTTAATAGTGCTTTACAATACCCAACCGAGCAATCTCAAGTTGTAACTAACTGTAAAAGGTATCAAATATCAATCCTCTCCTTCACTCTTTTCTGTTTCTCACAACCATCGTTTTAAATAGGCATGGCAACAGAACTCGAACTCGCGGGTACCCACCCAATCTCAACCCGATTTTGACGGGAAAAGCCCGCTTTGACCAGGGGTGAAACGGTATTGGAAATGTCGATACCCAACCCGCCCCTGACCTAAACCCGCCCGGTTAAATATAAATTGTTAATTTTTATTTTGTTTTATGCATGTATACTCATTCATTTTGTTTAATATATTTTATTTATTTTTAATTTAATCTCTTCTCAATAGAATATTTTATTTTAATTTTTCTTAATTTTATTTTATCATTGTATAACAATTATGATTTTATTTTATTAATTATCATAAATATAATTTTTCAATTTTTCTACATACTTAGAGCTAAGTTAGGAGCCCGCGGAAAAACCCGACCCCATCAGGGGGTGATGAGAAAAGCAAAACCCAAACTCGTTAGAAACGGGGATGAGGACGGGAAAGGCAAAACCCACCCCCAACCCGACCCTTTGCCATGCCTATTTAAATAGAAAATTGGATGGAGTTCAAGAGTTTAATACATAAAAAATAAAAATAAAAAAACAGAAATTGCATTTAAATATGCCAACATGCCATACACCCCAAAAAATTAAAATAATTACAATAAAATTAAATACGCCAAGATGCCTAGACATTTCAATTTAGCTACCGTCAAATCAGAATCCATCCAAGCTATTTGATAGCGTCAATGAACACAAAATTCAAATATCATCAAGATATTAGACAAAAAAATAACTTAAGTTACAGCCACACAACAAGATAATGAACAATGAGCGCAAAAAGGTATGGAAGGGCAGGGAAGAAGAGAGATCCTTGATGCATTGATCAACTTGCATCAAGATTCACTAGTTAATTGACCATTTTCAGAATAGTGCAATCTCCCTACATCTCATTCTATATCTTTCTTGATTCTTCTCTCATCTCATCCTCATCTCCTCACTTTTTTCAATTCTCTCTCTCTCCCCTCTGACCCTTATTTCCTCTTCTGCAGGAGTAACACCACAGTCCACAGCGGAGGATCAATGCCCTTCTTTTCAGGAAATGTTAACTAGAAGGCTTTCATAAGAATTTTACACAAGTCACTGATCGAATTTCTGTTACCATAACGCAACCATGCGAGGCACTAAAGTAAATGGTGGGATGAGTTCATGCATTTCAAGAGCAAATTAAAAGCTTCAAAACTTTCAAACTGGAATACATCGAAACCCCAACATACCACAACCATCTATTTATATATATATATCGTTTCAAGCATTCTAATATTCCGGCATAAATATTACACATATATTCTCCCAATAATCCACTAACAAAGTTTTGAAACACATTGTTCCTCCCTTGACCCCCCAACATCCCTTATCCAACAAAAATAAGAAGAAAAAAAAAACACAAAATTTGTGTAAATTAGTAACCCAACCAGCTTGGTGAAAGCAGTAAATCTTCATGGCTTGTCTGATTCAGGAGCGTGGTGGTGCGTAGCCAATCCAACACCCTCATTGTGGTGCTTCTCCCAGAAGCCAGTGTCAGCCTTGGTGTGTGCCCAATAGTACAAAATGGAGGCCAACATAGAGAGCAAGGTCAAGGCACCCCCAGCAGCAAACACACCCTTGCGAAGTGTGGCGCAAGACAAGTCATTTGCCCCAAAATACCCTCTGTACTTTGTGTGGTATGCGTTCCTCGCAGACCCTGCTAACAAACACGCTTCTGCTCCCAAAAAACTAATCCTGATTTTACAGTAACAATATAATAAAAAAATAAAATCAACATTTTTTTTTTCCATCCATTTTAATCCAATCAATGTCTCAACTCAAACCAAAAGCCAAATTACACTCAATTTAATTTCTCGTTTTTAACAGCAAAATTGACAATTAATTCACAAGTGATATAGGTGAAATCCATTTGTTTACCAATCTATGGCTCAAAAATCAAAATTATGTTTTGTTTTCCCCTTTTTCTACTATATATGCTAGCAATATTTTATTTATTAAATGAAATATTAATGAACGAAAGAAGAAGTGATAGGGATTTTTGGGCGAAATTAGATTACCAAGAGAGGATGAAGAAGAGGACGGCGCAAGTGGTGGAGCAACCGGAGACGAGGCCTTTGCCGCAGCAAAGGCATCTGGTGACGGCGTTGAGGACGGTGTGGCTGAGGAGGAGGAGGCCGAAGGCGGCGAGGCCGTAGACGGTAGAGGCATCGGTGGTGTAAACGCAGAAAGTTCGGTCGTCGTACTCATCGGGGACCACTTTGGCCTGGAAAAAAAGAAAGAGAGGAACCAGATTTCATAGCTGGATTGCAGAAGAAAACAAAACAAGAGTAGTGGTGTTAGTGAGAGAGAGAGATAGGGTTACCACGCTACGACGTCGTTCGGCGCCAACGGCGAAGACGAAGGCTAAGAGATGCAGAGAGATGACGAGGACAAAAATAGTTACAGAAACAGCCATGATTTCTATACTCTCAAGTCTCAACTTGATTAGCAGCCCCTTCCTCTTCTGCCTTTTCTTTGTCCTTTTTTTTGATTTTTTTTTTTTGTTCCCCTTTCTCACTCACTCACTCACTTCACTGCCCTTTTTACCTTGCGTTCATATCTTGAGCGTCTCTATTGAGTCCACACTCTACACTACACACTCTCTTTGCCTCCGGCTTTTCATGAAAATATCGGCCCATTCTTTCTTTTTATTTCTTCTTTTTTTTCTTCATAAATACCATTTTATTCCCTTAACTTATTTTTGTTGTTCAACTTGGTCCTTTAACTATTTTTTAGGTCAAATAAGTCCTTTAAGTTTTTAAGTTGGGCCAAATAGGTCCTACGTGACAATAACTTATTTGGCCCTACTTAAAAACTTAAAGGACCTATTTGGGCCAACTTAAAAACTTAAAGGATCTATTTGGCCCAACTTAAAACTTAAAAGCCAAAAAAGACCTATTTTGCCCAACTTAAAAACTTAAATAACTTATTCGGCCCAAAAAAATAGTTAAAGGACCAAATTGAACCTCAAAAATAAGTTAAGAGACTAAAATAGTATTTAAGTTTTTTTTTATTCCTACTTCCAAATTCCCTTTTTCTTTTTTTTCCTTTCTAACCTGTTAGTTTTTTTTTTCAAGGAAACAAATCTATTACATATCAATTAAAATAGGTTCAACAATACAGATTGACATATAATAAAAAACTTAGGGACTAGCGAAAAATCTTGATGCCCTTACTAGAGAGTAAGCAACAACATTAGTTTGTCTCCGAATGAAACTAACTGAATAGTTTTGGTAACGAATCAACTGCTCCCTACAGCTTTTTATAATGGTTGCCGCTTCCGTTTGGCAATTTGAATCCCCCTTCAGGCCATCTACCACCGCTTTGCAGTCCAACTCAATGAAGATATCTTGGTGGCCTAACTCACCCATCCAATGAAGCTCTCCCACAAACCTCTCGCTTCAGCCTCCATGGCCGGAACCACACTCAAAATACAAATTGTTTTGGCCCGAACAAACTCTCCTAAATGGTTGCGCACGCATATTCCAATACCGAAGTTGTTAATATCATTGAAGATTGCAGCATCTACGTTTACTTTTAGGGCACCCTCACTTGGCTTTTTCCACTTAAATTCATGCTCTCGGTTTGGTGACGGATGGATGGTGCCGTGAACCTGTTTAGCAAGCTCCCAGTCACACAAAACATTTAAGGCCAGGATAACCGAGCAAGTAACATCCACTTCCTCATTCTTCTACATTTTGTCATTCCTTCTACGCCACAAACACCAGAGGATCATAGCACACTTGTGGTGTTGCTGCTGCTTTTCTTCACCGAGTAAAAGCCTAAAGAACAAGTCTTTGAAATCTGTTGCATGAGGAATGTGAGCCTCGACCATGTGATATAAACCAGCAGCCTTCCAACAAGAAATCGCACGGTCACAATCGATGAACGTATTTTTCTTTTTTATTCTTCGAAATTCACTTATCGGTAATCCATTTTATACTCATTTTACCTAGTTAAACCAGCAACTGACATATATAACAAATAGAATTTTGTATTTAGATAAAAATTTAAAAATAATTAAAAATATGTGTAAAACTAATTTAAAAAACTAAAAAATTCAAAATAAAATTAAAACAGCATATATTATTTCTAAAAATTTAACTAAAAGATTAAACCGTTTTACATGTTGTGTTATTTAATTTAGTGTAAGAATAACGTTGTTTTCTTTTTTACAGAAATAAGAATAACGCTGTTGGGATTTAAAATAACTAAATAGTTGAAATTCAAAAAACAAACATCAAAAAAATTAAAAATTAAAAATAAAAGAATAATAAATAACGATAAAATCGCGTCTTACAAGAAAAGTATTACAAAAATTTCTCTTAATGTATCTATCCACCGGTTAATGGAATAAATAATTTCAAAATTGAATGTTTTGTTTTAAATTTATGGTGACGACTACGATGCCCTATCGAACAGTTGGGTATCTATACCCAGGTGACATGTTTGAAGCAAGATTTATCCTACGTGTATCTCATTTGCAATGTCATTAAGAGAGGGTATTAGTCGTTTAATTTGTGTAATTTCCAGATGCACCCTTCAGAATTTGCATTTCCAACATTTGGCATCCCCTCTTCTTTCTCAGTAAGTATGCATTTCCATGGAAGAGCTTCATGTCCCAAGGCACTGTGTTCTGATATTGTTCTTGCTCTCCATCTTTGACCACTGACTCCTCCCTCTCTATCTGTTGTACCTCCGGTCAACGCCTTCCCTTACTGTCGTTTCAAGCCGTTGCCGCCACCATCGGTGGTGGAGATGATGGTTTTGGACCCTCACAGCTGCAGTTACATACCCTTACAGATGCTTTGGTCCACATCCACGCAGTTGCACATATGGAAATTTGATTGTTGATCAACCCTTACAGTTGCAATTGCGAGTCCCACCAGCATCGACGATGTTCACTTGACTTAATTGCGGTCTACATTAAGATTAGCAAGGTACTGCCATGTCATCCTCTCTCTTCGTTTCTGGTATAGTCATTGTAGAAGTACGCATCGCAGACCTCTCTATGCGTTTCTGCATTTCTGGGAAGGATTATGTTGGTTGGAAACTTGAAATTCAGCCAAGTGCAGGTCTTACACCTTCAAGTGTTCGATAAAATGCGCCAAAGGGTATCTCTTCTTCCTTCTCTCCTGGCCTGGTGCATATTGTTTTTCTGATGCAGTCTCCCTATCTACTATTTTACAGTCTCTCTATTTTCCCCACATACCTTTATTTTAAACAAAGCTATGTCAATCCTGGTCCTCGTTGAAATGCCAGGTATATAGTCTATAGAGCACTTTAGTGAATGTCGTTGGTAAAATGGTAATCTGGTTCATAGTCATGTTTGAGATTGTCTCATTTCCATTTTACTTTTCTCTAATAGATGAAGAATTGATATTGCCCATTTTTAAGATTGTTCTCGTGATTTATTCTATTTGAGAGGTAACAGTGATTCAATTATTCTCGCTCTAATATAATATTCACTATTTTCATTATTGCAAGATATTACCTCTTCTCTATCTATATGTGGGCTTCCATGAACTGTAACTTTAATATTGATCTTTTTATGCATTTATTTAGGGGTACTTGATTTGTGGTTGGAGAACAAAGGAGGAGTTCATGCACGTCAGCAGAAATCAGGCTAATGACTACTCTCAAAATTATCAAAATGCAGTAAAATATTTACAAACTCAACATCCTTTGGTTCTGTTAGCAGAATCTTATTTTGGTGCATTTATTGTTGTAATGTTCCATGACAGCATGGTGCTCGATTAGGTACACTACCTAATTAAGAATTGGATTAAGTTACTGTTGTAATGCTTTAAAATTTCATGCTGTCAATTTGCTATTGTAATGTTCCAGAATTAGATTAAGAATTTGAATGAAAACTGTCATGTTCATATGTTAAATGCTGGATTAAGGGAGTTGTCATGTTCATTTAATAAGGAACTCAAAAGGCAATATCAAATGAGATCAAATAAGCTGAAATGTCATACATATATCTGTTATACAATACCAAATTGGCAATGACAAAGGCAATACAAAATCTCTTATGCATATTTCTGTCGTACATATATCCCAAATAACAGTAGATCACATCCCTAAAACATGTTACATTGGCAAAACATGACTGCTCAAAAGTTTACATCTCCCCTATTATTCCTTAAAGAGAGAAAGACAAACACTGTAGCCAAAACATTTCCCCAACAATTAGTCAAGAAGCAACAAGGTTGCAGCAAGAACAAATATCCCACCAATACCCCCAAAGTGGACTTGGACATCACTTTAGTTGAAAGCTCTATAGGACAAGAAACTAAGGCCTTGCTGCTTCAATCTGTTGATCTATTGGGTACACAAAAAATTGAATATTACACCTCTCGGCAATGTCATTAATCGTATTTTCAGGACTCTTCAAGTCACAGACAATGGAAAATTCCAAGCAATTAACCAAGTACTACTTTGAGAAATTGTTGGGGGAACCGGGAATTGGAAAAAGACGGTGTTTTTGAATTTCATATCCGCCGCTTTGAGGAAACATAATCCGCACGACATTTTTTTTTGGTGAGATATGCGCGACATTTTAATTACTCACTTAATTAATAAATGCCGCCATTTTACTTGCAAAATTAATGGTAAATAGCGCTTTTGGTCCCTGTAATTTGAGTAAAATCAGGTTTTAGTCCCTGTAAATTTTTTTTTTTAGATTTTGTCCATGTAATTTAAGATTCTTCTATTTGATAGAAATGTTTAGGCCAGGCTTTTAGTCATAAACAAGATATCACAAACCATCATTTGTCATAATTAATAGCATATTAACAACTTATAAATTAATCTTAGTGTCCCACAGGCGACTATCTGCATAATTTTATAAACATAACCTATATTGGTTGGTAGGTCTACAGTGACTCTCCTAAGTCACCGTACACACGCAACCACTCTTCTAAGGTGTTGCTACTACCAACCCTTAGTAGGGCTAAGGAACTCAACTGATGCTAACAGACTACTCTACTACCTATTTTTCCTAGAGATTAAGGTATCTTCCCCCTTACCTGGCCTAGAAGGTCGCTGCCACTCTTGTTTCTCGCGTCCTCTCCTTCTCGAGCTCCCTATGCCCTTCACCCTCCTCCTTCTCGAGGCCTATTTATAGGCATAAATTGGCCCATCGCGTCGCGATGGGATTCCACGTGTTTCCTGTCGCGTCGCGATTCAGGACACGTGTTAGCTATCGCACGTGCGGCTCCACCGACTTAATCGTCGCGTCGTGACCCAGTTTGTACTGGACTCCGTCGCGTCACGATCTATGCCGCCTGTTGAAATTTCGTTTTTGCCCCTCTACACGAGTCTAGGGTTTTCTAACCTTTTCTAAGGCATTCTAGGCCTCTTATGAGTAATTTTTAAGCCCAAATTAATTCTAATTAACATTTTAATTTTCCTATCACTTGTTTGAAAATCAGGATGTCACATACCCCCACTAGAGATGGCCTCAGACCTTTCCCTCAACTTAGACGAACCATGGTTAGTACATTTCCCAAAATTCAAATGAACCATGGCTGGTACCATCGTTAATGGTGAAAATCTTTCCCTCAAGTCAAATGAACCATGGTTAGGGTATTAGTTAAGAAAGGTGACACATTTCCTTTTCAACTCAGATGAACCATGGTTAGTGCCATGGTTAATAAGCGTGACACTTTCCCTCAGCTCAGTTGAACCATAGAGAGGGTATTAGCTAACAAATGTGAGACCTTTCCCCTAACTCAGATGAGCCATGGTTAGTGTCACAGTTAAGAAAGGTTAAGCTTATCCCTCAACTCAGATGTGTCATTATAATTATCATAGTTAAGAGAGGTGAAACCTTTCCCTCAACTTCGATGAACGATGGTTGGTGCCATAGTTGAGAAAGGTCACACATTTCCCTCAACTCAAATGAACCATGGTTAGTATCTTTCCCTCAACTCATATGAATCATGGTTAGTGCCATAGTTAAGAAAAGTGAGACATTTCCCTCAACTCGGTTGAAGCATGTTTAGGGTACTAGTTAAGAAAAGTGAGACCTTTCCCTAAACTTAGATGAATCACAGTTAGTGTCATAAGAATAGTTGCTTTTATAAGCAACTGGTTCTCAACTAAAGAGGGAGGGGAGAGAGAGAGAGTGTGTGTGTGTGTGTGTTGAATGAAGGGGAAACAGGAGAGAGAAACGAGAAAAGGGGAGAGAACGAGTGTTGAATGTGAGTTAAGCAACCCAAAAGTTAGAGTTCATGGTTAGAGGGAAAAATGGTTGGAGTGCTTAAAGCTGATGTAGAAGGAAGGGCCTCACACATACTAACTAACACGCTGACCATGTTTCATCCTCTACAAAGGTGGGTCTCAACCATCCTACCTAAGACACTAACCAAGCTTCATCTTCGGAGGAAGGTAGGCCACATCCATACCAACCGAGACTCAAACCATGATTCATCCTCGGAGGAAGGTGGTCTTGTCCATATTAACTAAGGCACTATCCATGATCCATATTTAGAGGAAAGTGGGCCTCACCCGAAACTAACTAAGTCATTAACCATGGTTCATCCTTAGAGCAAGGTGGGGCCCACCCATGCTCACTAATACACTGACCTTGGCACATCCATGGAGGAATGTAGTTGATGTTCATCGTATGTCAAAGAAAAAGTGCATAACTTAGTGGTATCAACGACCTTATGCTTCCATCTCAAAAGGGGTTCGAATCCTTCCCAAGTTCTCGTCCATTTTTTATCTTACTAATGAAACAAATTAACAAAAATTGAATAAAAAATCATGAAAAGTGGCCTTATGCAGACTCGAACTAGCACACATGCCCTTTGAAAAAGTGTACTACCACTACGTTATCTAGTTTCGAACGGCAGATTCTAACCTCGTTTTATAATTATAACATATGCGTGTATTAAGTATCAGCAAACATTTTGTCATCGTCTTCAACCTTTAGGCGGGTCATTCTGACCCGAATACGACCCACACGGAAACCCAATGGTTTCCAGCCATTTTCAACACCAAGATCAACGTTTGAAAACATAAACTTAGAAAATCCATTTCGATATGATTTCCAAGCATATTTTCTATCAATAATGCTTTAAAACTCAGATCGAAAAACAAATCGTAAAAATGGACCAAGATTGCATTTTTTTTTGAATGGCAGACCAAGATTGCATTCTAAATGTTGAAGTCGAACATAAGGAGTGAAATCGATACCAATGATTCTTCAACCACAAATTGATAATGCAAACATCAAAACTCTTGACCCTTCGTTCCATAGCACAAGATGATGAACTTCAAAACTCAGATATCACGAACTGAAGGTTAAACGTGAATATGAATAGAGGAAGTCGAACAACTTCAGAAATTTAGTAAAATAGTCCCTGGGCACCTATGTAATTTTTCATAAATTTATTAGTTATTTAGCAAAAAAGCTAAAAATATGTAGTTGAAGAGCTGTGTGGAAAATGTTGTCCACGTGTACCAGTGGCGTTCAACCACTCAACATGGGTATCGGTGCCCAACTCATTTATAGGGTAGTTAAGAATTTACCTAAATTTATTTAGCCGATAAATACTTTTCCAGAATTACATATTATTAATTATTAATAATTATAAAAAATAACACATTATACTCATTCAATTTTTTTGTTTTTAGAATTTTATAAAAAATGATAAAAAGTTATCTTATTGACCTATTTGAAAAAAAAAGACTTCTAACAGTGTTTGAAACGCCTTACCAACTTACAACATTATGTTGCCACATGTGAAATTGGGTTCTAATTCCTCAGACAAAGTATCAGGATTGAGTCATGTGGGTGAGAAAAACGTGGTTAGGAGGAGAGACCCCACTAAAGGTGGTCAACCAAATTTCTCAAGAGAGATTAGTCATCGATGATGTTGGTAGATATTTCGCACCTATAATTTGATATCAATAGAAAATGGAAACACCTTGTGTTGAATACTTCGATTGGGGATAGACACTTTTGTGACCTTTATTTTACACAAAGTGTGCCATGATGTACCGATACTCCAAAGGAAATTAAAGAGGCTATTGTAGCTTGGAGGGTTAGGAAAATGGTCTATTAAGTCAGCCTCAGGATGGGCCCACCTGATTGTAGTGTTGGTCAGGGCATTGGTCGGCCAGAGGATGGTGGTCGAGGCGAATTTTTTTTTCAAAAAAAAAGGGAGGAGGTTTCCGAAACAGGGGAAAGGTGCTCGGACTCGATGGTGTGACAACGACTTGGGGCCCAAAGACATGGCTGAGTAAAGCAATGTGTCCTGGTAATAATGATGGTGGCGGTAGCAGTGACAAAATTACCCAACGTTAACGACACTCGACCATTTGTTTATCGGTACACAAAAAAACACTTTGTGTACCTTAAATACTGGAGGACATTTTGGTCGCAAGTGCCAAAAAATTTGTTTTGGCAGCCTTTGTATAAGAAAATGAAGAGTTTTAGATACACGGAAGATTGATGAGTTTGAGCATGATGCAGCGTAAAGGGGTTCACTTAAGGTACATAGCCAGTTTTTTGGGCACCAGTACACAAATGAGCCGATAGTCGCCACCACAACATGGTTTCGGTACCGTCACCATCATCATCATCTTCAAGACTTCCTCCTCTACTCATGACTCGCCCTCCAAGATTAGCCCATGTCTTCACCGCAACGCCGAGAATCAGCGCCTCTCCCTTGTTTCGAAACCCTCCTCCCTTATTTTTTTTTAAATTCACTCCGACCACTCTCCTCTAACCGGCCAACACCTCGACCAACACCACAGTCAGGTGCCCCACCCTGTGGCCGAGTTGCTAGACCTCTTTTCTAACCCGACCCACTGCCGTAGCTTCCGTAATCGCCACCAGTATACCGGTTTGTGTACAGTAAAGACGCCTAACATAGACTTGAATCAAAACGACAAACCATCTAATGCTTCATCGGTTTGCGTGACTAATTGATTGGGGTTGTGATTGAAACAGAAAGGATCGATAGTTGTTGGAGGTCCACCTTGGGGATAATGGGACCGATATACTACAAATTGCTACTGATGAAGAAGTCAAAACAGATAGCTGGAAGCCTCGAATAAAGTTGTCACTCGGAGCACCGCTATGCTCCTCTATTCGATATTGCTTGATCCTAGATTAACCCAAAATTAAATGTGCTACGAGACAAATAGTATGCACCCTGACATGAGTCCAAAGTTCACCCACCAAAAATAACATATTAAAAAGTCATAATCCAAACACAGAACGAAAGCTAAAAGACTTATGACGAGCCCAATCAAAATGGGCTTGAAATGAATCAGACCAACATATCCCACTAATAAAACTAGTGTTGGTTTTTGTTTGCTTGTACCCTTGAGTCTGCCATCCACTGGGTGTGGTGACAAGAATACAATTTAACAAAAGCGCTTCTAAAAGACTCAAGAGGTCCCCTAGGGTTTTGGTCGGCGCTCACGACGCCGTGGTTTTCGGCACATCTGGTGTCGTCCGGTCGGTGCAGAAGGCGCCGTTTGACTGTCACTGGACTATGTGAAGGTTACGAAGACAACTCTGTTCTTTCACTGCTAGGTATATGTCTTCTGCCATGACTCTGCCTCTTTTTCATGATGGTGGTGAGCCACCACCTACATCATCTCCAATGGCCACCCGCCCTCCACCAGAGCCACCTCCAGAATCACTGGGCCGGTTCTCCAATCTCCAGATCTACACCATCAGAACCATTATTCATCCTCCATCCACCACCACTAGGTTTTCATCCTCCACCCTATCTGCTCTCCACCTTCCCAGACTCCCTTATCTCCCCTTCACTTGCTATACACCACCAGAATCACCTTTCCCTTCTGGGTTCGTGTTTCCCCTACTTCCTCATCATCAAGGTTTCAGATCTGAGCTTCCTAGCCTCCTCTTTCACTCCCAAGTAAACAACCCACTCTCCACCATCTATGACTGTGGAGCTGGCGAGAACAAGCACGCCCAATGGGCTGGTACACGTGATGTGAGGGCTCCCACTCCTTTAATTTGGCCCAAAAAAGGGCTTGCCAAGGGTGATGTGCATAATAATTCCAGCTGTAAAGATCTGTCTGTGATTGTGAATTAGACAGAGAGGGTTGTTGCTGCCGAGCTAAAGGAGGAAAGGTCATTATACAACAGTTTCAATTCTTTCAGAGGCCTACCTTATGCGTTGATGCTTAGGTGTTTGGAGTGAAAGCTTGCTCTTGCTAAGGATATTGTTCCAGGGGAATCTATGAAATGTGGGTCTCTTTTAAGGTATCAGTGTTTTGATAATATCCTGGAAGTGGTTGATGTAAACCCCTTTTTAGACTGGGTCCTTGGGAATATACTGTTGGTCGAGCTTAATGATCCTGAGTTGGTTATTGATTCTGAGAATCATCTCCACCACGGTAGTCAAATTCACAGCAATATAATTTTAATTGTGAGCCCCATACCTTCTTCCCTCTCCCTCCCTGATACACAAAGATGCATTGCTAAGAGATGTTGTATTTGGAACAATTTGTCAAAGGTATCAAGGAGTGGATTATTTGATCATGAAGGTAGTGGTAATACTCTGGATGTGGGCTCTTATCCAATTATGACTGTGAGCCAGTATAATACTCAACAGGGAGGACTTGACACGATTGCTCTGGTAGCGAGGCACGAGTTTCCTAGGGGTGGTCTGACTCTGCGCCCACCATCAAAACCACCTGACCTAATTTGTTGGGTTACTGGTTTTGTTATACCTAGCTGGAGGATTGGTATTGCTATGCTTAGGTTAACATTAGGTTAGTGTCTTGGGTTTTACCCTTGTAGTCAAGAGCAACTCCTGTGTTTTAAGTAATGATCTTAGAATCTGCATTGAGTCCTGTACTGTGCCCCAATAGTGGGCTGATAATTGTGCTGGTGTAATGTTTTGGTGACATTTGCCCCGTATCAATGAAATGTTGTATTATTGACAAAAAAAATACCAACAAAAAAAAACTTGCGTGGGGTTTATTTTAGTATCTTTATATTAAATTTAATAAAACTTTTAATAAAAAAAGTAATAAATATATTTGAAATTTTTATTTATTTATATTAATCAGTTTGTTTACAATTTTTTTATTAACCACGTTACTTATTAGTTTACGTGGGATATATATTCTTTCAGATGAAACAAACTATTTATAATTTCAAATTTTGGCGTTACAAAGATTTAATTTAAAGTTTTTTCAAATCTACCACTTTATCCAACCTGAACTGGTATATATGAGTTGGATGAATACTGGGATTTGGTTTTGTAAACTCATTCGAACTGCTTAAATCTCTAATTACTAACTCAATTTTTGATTTTACACGTTATGAATATAATTGAGACATAAGACGAGTAGAATAGTACATGATAATGCACGAGTCACAACACAACCTTACGTATCATATATTATTTGATATATAATGGACAACACGTGTAAAACAATATGAATTTTACTTCAATATTATTTGGAACACACACTCATATATAGAAAGAGAGTTGTTAAATAAGAAGGAAAAAAATGAGCATTTTTGTCATTCAAACAGTTTGTCATTGTGACTAAAAGATATCTAATGGTCCAAGCAACAAAAATTAGGGTCTTTTTTTATGTCTATAGTCCACACACAGGTGTGTGCACGTGCATGTGTGTGAGTGTGTGTACACGTATGTGCCTGTGTACTAGTATAATTACTTGTGTCATACACAAGCATTATCTAAATAATCTACAAACTCACACACACACACACACACACACACACACACACATATATATATATTAGTTTTTTTAATTATTTTTTATTATGTATTAACAAATATGTGTTGGATGATTAGGCAATATCAGTTATATATATATATATATATATATATATATCAGTTTTTTTTAATTATTTTTATTAAGTATTAACAAATAAGTGTTGAAATATTAGACAATATTACTGTTATTTTGAAATTATTCTATTAGGCAATATTATTATCTTCATGTCATTATTCTATTACTCCTGTTACTTAGGGATTTGCTGCTATTTTGATTAGGTTTTCATATAATTTTGACTACTGCGATTTTGATTATGGAACAAATTAAAAATATATATTTTGCAAATATTTTACGCATATTTGTTAATGTAATAATAAAATTGAATTTTTTATACGTGTGTTTTTAACTTTCAAAGTTTATGACTTTTTTACTGTTTATAATAATATTCCTATCCATATATTGCACAAATAATTTGTATAAGTGATTGATAAATCTTCATCACATGTGGATTTAGAGTACTTATAATTGAATTAAATGCATGATGAATTGAGAGAATTGAATAAATATTGAGCTTAAAGTGTGAAATTCTTTGCACTCATTTTGTTGATTGCAAATTTAACTTTTATATTATTCTCATGTGTTGTCACAATTAATTTTTAAGGAATGAAAGCAAGATCAAAAGAAATGACTCTCAAGAACTCAATGGAAGCCAAAGAAGAGAATTCTCGAGTGCTTATGATCCGAACGCATCCGAATACACGAAATTCGCCAAGTATCTAAGCTAGAGGCGTGTGGCGCACTGCTGAAGGCATTAAAACACACGTCACTCGCATTTTAGATTTTGCTCTCTGTCTCTCCGCGTGTGGCGCGCGCTTGTGACCATGTAAAATGCGCGTGACATGCGTCGTCACTTTTCTACCACCGACTCTGTGCGCATGGCGCCCATCTGAGAGGCGTTGGAGCGCCCCTGTTCTACAGAATTCATTTAAATAGCATGTTTTTTTCACTTTTCAAAGGATCTTGGACATTTTCTGAAACCCAAAACTCCGTGGACTGTGACAAGGAGTGCTAGGGTTCCATTTTTCTTCATCTTCAAAGAGGATTCAATCTTGGGAACAAGGTTTTGGATCATCAATGGAGTTTTCTTCTTCCTTATGTTTGTTTTTCTCTTCTACCACTATGAGTAGCTAAATCTTTTTAGATTATGGTTAGATAAATCTTGTTGAAACTCTTATGTAGTTCATTCTCTTATATTAATGCAAGTTTATTTCATGTAATTTGAGTTTCCAATCTCTATGTTTCATGCTTTTCAATACTTGATCACTATTGTATTGATTTAAGGCTTTTCATCTTGATTGGAAAATTGAGTGAATAAATTTGAACTGAGTTTGGTAGCCATAATCATGATGAGTATAGGAATATAACTTTGTGATTATGTGTTCTTATGAATCACTACTCTTATTGCTTAACCTAACCATAAATCACCTAAGGGATTATGGGTTTTAGTTAGAGTAAAGGGTTTTTAAGGCAAGGGATTGTCCTTAAACTAATTTAGTTGATTCGAACTTCAATTTGTATGAGATTGCTTAAACTGATGCTGAACTAATTACATGAGAGTGGAAACAAGAGGATTCAAATCCTAGTCTTTTTTTACCCATTGATATTATGCTTCAAAAGTCCAAAAACATTTTATTCACATGTTTCAAGTTACAATTGATTTCAAAATACTCATATCATTCTCGTTCAAAGTGATTACATACTTGTTTTAGTTGATAAACATTACAATCCTCGTGGAGACAATACTCTACTCACTATTATATTATTTGATACGATCGATGCACTTGCCGTAAAAAGTAGTGTATTGAAATACGCTATCAGTGATAATAACAATAAAGAAAGATAATTTCAATTTTATAATTACAACTGTCATTAATTTTATTTAAATAAAATTATATTATATTTCTATACGAAAATGATTACACTGAGAGATATTGTTAATTTCTTGTAAAAAAAGAGATATGATTCATGAATACACGTTTCCCTTTTTATTAATGTATAAGTTATAGAGAATCCTAACCCGAAGAGGTTGGCCTAGTGGAATATGATAGGACTCGTATCCAATATGTTGCGGGTTCGAGTCCCTACTAGTCTCATCAGGGTGAGGTAAATGTAATTACATCCGTAAGTGCTCAAAGAGCCCCGAAGTCTTCCCAGTCATGCACTGGGTCTAGGGATGTCAATTTGCACATGTGAGTGTGGATCCCCGTGGGGACTGCCCCATTCGGGGCCCCGCAGGCGGGAATTTTTTTCCATAAGGATGGGGATGGGGGAGAAAACCCCCCGAGGATAGTTTGGGGATGGGGATCATGCCCCCGCCCCGCGGGGCCCCCGTCCCCGAGAAAATGACAAAAATGTCATTTATATGTGTGTAGACGTATTTCATATATTTGTCTTTTTACTCTATTTTTAAAAAAATTCATAATTACTAACTCATTACTCATATCACATATGTCTCTCTCTTATATTCAAATGAAAAGTTTGAATATTGAAAGTTGGAACCCAAGTCACCTCACATGCGCCGCATCTCACCGTGGGAAGTCCCATAGCCTATGCGCCACCATTTGCATTCGCAGTGCTCCGTCTATGATCCTCGATTTCATTCGTGTTGCCCAATACTCTCTCTCTGCTCCACAACGGATCATCTGTAAACAACTTTGTTCACGTTTGTCGCAGCTCATTGTCGATTATCCGACAACCTCTGCACTGTCTATTGCCGTTTTTTGTGTTAGAGCCTCCATCGTCGTTCATGTCAAATCTTCTGTAATATCCCGCCAAATTTAATTGTTCAGCTCAATTAATTTAGACTCTATTATGTTTTAAATTGAAAGTTCAGTAATTAAGTTGGGTGTAATTATTTAAATTAGGGGTGTAGAAAGTAATGGTGAGAATTAGAGTAAAAATAAGGGCATAATTGTAAACAAACACAAGGAGACAAGGGCAAAATGGGACCATGCATATTTTCCTCACCCTCGCCCTCCAGCCCTCTCATCTCTCTCTCTCTCTCTCTCGATTTAAACCTGAAGAAAAGAAGAAAACAAGAGGAAAGGAAAGGAAATGGGAAGCTAGGGTTCAAGAGTCTTGGGAAGGAAGGAGAGCAAAGCTTGAAGATCCATTTCAATCCTTTCTTGAGAGGAAAGTTGAAGTTGAGCTTCTCACCATTTGTTGAAGATTTAAAGTTGCCCTAAGTTAGAGAAAGGGGGAGCTCGAATTTGAGTAGAAGAGGAGGAAGAAGAAGATCTAACTTTTTTAGCTTTAGGTCAAATCTTTGGGTTTTAAGTTAGTCTTTCTTCCTCTAGGTGTGGGCACTCATAAGTCCCACATTAGGGCAGTCTTTTCTCTTTGAGTTCGCTTGAGTACTTGTTTTCCATTGTTGAGAGGCTTGGTCAATCAAATGATGAGAAATGGGGTTGGATGTTGTTGTTTCCATTTGAAGAAATTTTGAGATGCCCTAAGTATGTTTGAGATGCCCTAAGTATGTTATATGCCCATGATTTGTATGTTGTATGAGTTTTTCTTGTGTGTAACATGTTTGGATCCTCATTTTAAGTCTTATTTTGATATGGAAATGGTTGAGAATAAGGGGAAATGGAAGTTGGTAAGTGGAAGAAGCAGAAAAACAAATTTCTGCATATATTCTGCAGGTTCGCATGTGACGCGCCCCACAAGCGCGCGCGGCACACGGACAAACAGAATGCAGCATAGGTAATGCGCACGACGCACGCCCTGTCTCTAAATTTTTCTTTTCCAATCCTTTTAGGGCTAAAGATACATGACTTTTGGGGTTCTAAATCTTAAAAAAATTAAGGTTTAGCTTAGGATTTTTTTAATCTTCGATTAATGGGGTTTCAACCCTTGTTATGATGCAATACCAAAGTAGTGAATTGCTTTATGTTTTATGCAATTGAATGGGTCTATATTTAATGCATTGATTGCTTGAAATTCATTGTTTGTTGGATGTTTGTCCGTCCGAATTACAATTCGGTGACAAACCTATCGTTACAATATCCGGAGTGCTATAAGGTCCGACGACGGGGACTTGCTTGCTGTTGCCCATCAATTTATATGGGTCTCAATTATAATTGAACCAAGTGGGTACATCTACGAACTCATTGCGATTTATATTTGCATCAAGGATAATGCTTTATGATTAACTTAGAAAAATCATGTTATTCTAGTTAAGTGATGGTGAGGGGTTCGTGAAGGATTCACTGAGATTTTCAAATCTCATTCCTTTCTATTATTGTTTCAGACAAGCAGGTTCATGGACATTGATGAAAGCTTGGAGGATTTTTTTGTTAGGAGCTGAATTCTAATATTTTGCTTAATTATTAATATTATTATCATTATTATTATTATTTTGGAAGGTTGATAAACCTGGATGTAATTTAAGTAATCGAAACTTATGTAATAGCTTATTTTGATCCACACTTTTTATGGGTTGCATTCGCATGGATATGTAACTCACTATGAATTATTGACTTGTCTTAATCAAGTTTTAATTAATCCGTGTTTGTACTGTATTATAATTTGTTTAATGACTCTGATTTAATGTTAATTGAATTACGGGCGTTACATTATGGTATCAGAGCAGTTCGATCTTATCGAACTGTGAAATAGTTAGAACTAATTACCATGTTGTTATGGTCTGTTGTTATTTTTCTTCTTATTATGCTAAGAGATATTGAGCTTGATCAACTCAATACTTTGTGTATTTTATGCAGAATTATGGCTTCGGGTTCAGGACGACGCGGTAGGACAAGGAGGAACACCACAGGTCCTGTTGATCCGCTTGGATAGGATAATGCATGGTTGCAAGGCATAATGCAAGCCAATCAGAATCAGGCTACGACTATTAACAATCTAGTGAACTGGTTCACTCAAGCTCAAGCGGTTCCACAACCTCCTCCTCCTCAACCACAGGACGACAATGACCAAAATTTCTTCCGGTTTCTCAAGTTAAGCCCTTCAACTTTTATTGGTGGACTGGATCCTATGAAGGCTCAATACTAGTTGGAAGAAATGGAGAAGGCCTTTTTAGTAGTCCAATGCTCTGAGGAACAAAAAGTAGTGAGCCTATGAAGGCTCAATACTAGTTGGAAGAAATGGAGAAGGCCTTTTTAGTAGTCCAATGCTCTGAGGAACAAAAAGTAGTGAATGCTACGCATATGCTAAAGGAAGAGTCTGAAAACTGATGAAGGGGAGAGAGAGCTCATCTCCTAGCCACTGGAGCACCACTTAATTGGGAGAATTTCCAAAAGGTTTTCCTTGACAAGTATGTCCTAGAAATTATAAGAAAATAAAAGCACCGAGAGTTCCAGGAGTGCAGGCAAGGGAAAATGACTGTGGGACAGTATGTCGCTAAGTTTGAGGGGCTCGTTAGATATGCTCCATGGGCCCATTATGCTCCTACTGAAGAATGGAAAATTGATCAATTTAAATGGGGCCTAAGGGCGAATATTCGGAATAACTTAGCACAAGTTAGGTTCACCGACTATGCCACCCTAGTGCACCAAAGCTATGTGGCTGAGGCAAGCCTGAAAGAAATGATTGATGAAAGGCAACAAAAATGTCTAAAGAAGAAGGAAGACTATAAGTCCAAGCAGAAGGGAAACTCAAGTAAGGGAAAGCAATTCTAACCCCCTGAAACAGAAAAATCAAAAGTGGGATCCACTTGTGGCAAGTCATACAAGGGGGAGTGTATGGCAGGCAAGACTTATTGCTTTTACTACCATGAGATGGGTCATTTTCTGAAGGACTGCCCAAAGCTCAAGAAGAGGGATGCGTCCAAATCCAGCGACCCTAACCAGGGACGTGTCTACACTTTAGACGCAAAAAGGGCTAAAGGTGCGGATGGTCTGATCAAAGGTACGTGTCTCTTGCACGACCAACCTCTAGTCGTTCTTTATGACTCTAGCGCCACACATTCTTTCATTTCTTGCAAGTGTGTCTTAAAGCTAGAGTTAACTCTTACCTCCTTACCTATTCCATTGTATGTGCATACGCCTGCTGATGGCAGTATTCCTACTTCCCTGGTATGCAAGAATTGTTCTCTTAAAATTCAGGGAAGAGTGTTTATGGTTGACTTGGTTTGTCTACCCTTGGAGGGGATGGACATTATTCTTGGAATGGATTGGCTCACAGCTAATCAAGTTGTCCTAAATTATTATAGTAAAACCATAGAGTTCCCAAAAATTCAATCTCTTCAGAGTAATTTCCCTCCTGACATTTTGGCTGGTGTTTCAAAATTAAACCAATGCCTTGTAGAGGGATATATAAGTTATGTTCTACTACTGTCTTCATCTACAGAGGTCGGATTAGATTTAACTGTTGTCCCAGTTGTGAATGTCTTCTTAGATGTGTTTCCTGAAGAAGTAACTTCCTTACCTCCAGAGAGGGAAGTAGAATTCTCTACAGAGTTAGTCCCTGGGACGAGATCAATATCTATAGACCTGTATAGGATGTCACCCTTGGAATTTAAAGAACTTAAACATCAGCTGGAGGACCTAATAGCCAAACAGTTTATTAGGCCTAGTGCTTCCCCTTGGGGAGCCCCAGTCTTGCTAGTGAAAAAAAAGGATGGCAGTATGAGATTGTATGTTGATTATGGGCAGATCAATAAGGGTACCATCAAGAATATATATCCACTTCCCCGGATAGATAATCTCTTAGATCAGCTTAGAGAAGCTTCAGTTTTCTCTAAGATTGATTTAAGGTCTGGTTACCACCAAATTAGGGTCAAGGCCAAAAATATCCCTAAGACAGCTTTTAGGACTAGGTACGGTCATTACGAGTATTCAGTTATGCCTTTTGGTTTAACCAATACTCCAGCAGTGTTCATGGACTACATGAAACGAATTTTTCGACCCTTCCTAGACAAGTTTGTGGTGGTGTTCATAGACAATAACCTAATTTATTTTAAGAGCCTGCTAGAGCACGAGGAATATCTTAGGATTGTCTTAACCATTCTTAGGGAGAAAAGGCTATTTACAAAACCTGAGAAATGTGAGTTTTTGTTGAATGAGGTAAAGTTTTTAGGACATGTCATAACCCAAGCGGGAGTGTCGGTAGATCCCAGTAAAGTGGAAGCAGTGTTGAATTGCTAAAGACCGACCACAATTACCAAGGTTTGAAGCTTTTTAGGACTAGCTGGGTATTATCGCAAATTTATTCAGGGATTTTCCCAGTTGGTGCTTCCTTTGACCAGGTTAACCCGTAAGGGACAACCGTTTATCTGGAGTAAAAGCTGCAAAAATAGTTTCTTAGAACTCAAGCTAAGGTTAACCTCCACACCAGTTCTTATTATTCCAGATCCAGCATTAGGGTTCGAGAAGTTCACTGATGCTTCAAATAAGGGTTTTGGTTGTGTATTAATGCAAAACTGACAAGTGGTAGCCTATGCTTCTAGGCAACTGAAGCCTCATGAGGAGAATTACCCAACTCATGATTAGAACTTGAAGCAATAGTTTTTGCTTTAAAGATTTGGCGGCACTATCTATATGGTGCCCGCTTTGAAGTTTTTAGTGATCATAAGAGTTTGAAATATCTCTTCGATAAAAAAGAACTCAATATGAGACAAAAGAGATGGGTGGAACTTCTCAAGGATTATGACTTTGAGTCAAGATATCATCCGCGTAAGGCGAATGTGGTCGCCGATGCTTTGAGCTGAAAATCCCTCCATGCATCTTCCATGACGATCAAGGAAATGGAGTTGCTAGAATCCTTTGGGGATCTCAATTTAGACTCCTTTTCCATTGGGGATAGCCTAATAGTACATCATTTAGAGATAGTTTGTGATCTGAGAGCACAAATTAGGCAAGCCCAGTACATGGATGAAGAATTAAAGCTAGGGAACATCAAACTGACTTTTCAGTGGATAGTGATGAGACCATTAATTCTCTTTCAACAAAGAATTTGTGTCCCTAAAAGTGAAGAGCTTAAGAGACAAATTTTAGAAGAAGCACATAAGAGCGGATTCACAGTTCATCCAGGTACAACAAAATGTAATATGACCTTAAGCACTGGTATTGGTGACCAGGAATGAGAAATGACATAGCCGAGTTTGTAGCCTAGTGTTTGGTATGCCAAAAGACCAAAATTGAACATCAGAAGCCTTCGGGCTTACTCCAACCCTTAGAAATTCCTGAGTGGAAATGGGAAGGAATATCCATGGACTTGGTTATGGGATTACCTCGTACTCAGTCCGAATATGACTCCATCTGGGTGATTGTGGACCGATTGACAAAATCAACCCACTTTATCCCAGTTAAGACCACTTACACCACTCTAAGTTGGCTAAGATTTACATTCAGGAAATAATTAGGCTTCACGGGGTCCCTATGAGCAGTGTCTTGGATAGAGATCCCAAATTCAACTTTAGGTTTTGGAAGGTTCTCCAATAAGCGCTAGGTACTAGATTGATTCTTAGCACCGCCTACCATCCCCAAACCGATTGACAGACCGAGAAAACCATTCAAACCTTAGAGGACATGCTTAAAGTGTGTGTTTTGGAGGATGGTGGAAGTTGGAATGAGTATTTATCATTAGCTGAATTTGCTTATAACAATAGTTACTATTCAAGCATTGAAATGACTTGCTATAAAGCCCTTTACGGGAGGAAGTGTAGAACACCTTTATGTTGGTATGAAGTGGGAGAAAGAAAGTTACTAGGTCCCGATCTAGTTCAGGAAACCACTGACAAGATTCGAATGATTAGGGACAAACTTAAGACTGCTCAAAGTCGGCAAAAGAGTCATGTCGACCTGAAATCTAGACCTCTTGTGTTTGAAGAATGCGAACATGTTTTTCTAAAAGTGTCTCCTACGATAGGCGTTGGAAGAGCACTAAAAGCCAAAAAGTTGCATCCTAGATACATTGGTCCTTTTCAAATCCTTAGTCGAGTCGGTTTAGTTGCTTATCAACTTGCACTTCCTCCCTCTTTGTCAAGTTTACACAATGTGTTTCATGTGTCTCAACTCCGAAAATACATTCCTGATCCTTTCCAACCCTTAGCTCATGAGTCCATACAATTGAGATCGGATCTAATGTACCAGCCCATGCCAGCCCAAATTGTGGACCGCAACTTTAAGACGCTAAGGAACAAGACCATTCCTATGGTTAAGGTCATTTGGGAAGGATCCAACCCGGGAGAAGCTACTTGGGAAGTGGAGGAAGAGATGTGGAGCGAGTATCCATACTTGTTTCAATAGGTATGTATACCTAATTTTTTAGGACAAAATCCTAAAAGGTGGGGAGTTATGTAACATCCCACCTAATTTAATTGTTTAGCTCAATTAATTTAGACTCTATTACGTTTTAAATTGAAAGTTGAGTAATTAAGTTGGGTGTAATTATTTAAATTAGGAGTGTAGAAAGTAATGGCAAGGTGAGAATTAGAGTAAAAATAAGGGCATAATTGTAAACAAACACAAGGAGATAAGGGCAAAATGGGACCATGCATATTTTCCTCACTCTTTTCCTTCTCACTCTCGCCCTCCAGCCCTCTCATTTCTCTCTCTCTCTTGATTTGAACCTGAAGAAAAGAAGAAAACAAGAGGAAAGGAAAGGAAATAGGAAGCTAGGGTTCAAGAGTCTTGGGAAGGAAGGAGAGCAAAGCTTGAAGATCCATTTCAATCCTTGCTTGAGAGGAAGGTTGGAGTTGAACTTCTCACCATTTGTTGAAGATTTAAAGTTGCACTAAGTCAGAGAAAGGGGGAGCTCGAATTTGATTAGAAGAGGAGGAAGAAGAAGATCTAACTTCTTCATCTTTAGCTCAAATCTTTGGGTTTTAAGTGAGTCTTTCTTCCTCTAGGCGTGGGCACTCATAAGTCCCACATTAGGGCATTCTTTTCTCTTTGATTTGGCTTGAGTACATGTTTTCCATTGTTGGGAGGTTTGGTAAATCATATGATGGGAAATGGGGTTGGATGTTGTTGTTTTCATTTGAAGAAATTTTGAGATGCCCTAAGTATGTTATATGCCCATGATTTGTATGTTGTATGAGTTGTTCTTGTGTGTAACATGATTGGATCCTCATTTTAAGCCTTATTTTGATATGGAATTGGTTGAGAATAAAGGGAAATGGAAGTTGGTAAATGAAAGAAGCAGAAAAACAAATTTCTACATAATTCTGCAGGTCCGCGCGTGATGCGCCCCACAAGTGTGCGCGACGCGGATATACAGAGACAAAAACTGGAAATGCGTGTGACGCACGCTAGAACAGGGTGCAGAACACGCAGACGCCAGATGCACGCGCCCGCGCACAAACGTAACGCAACAGAGGTAATGTGACGCTGCGCCTGCCTCTCTAAAATTTTATTTTTTTTCTTCCAATGCTTTTAGGGCTAAAGATACATGCCTTTTGGGGTTCTAAATCTTAGAAAAATTAAGGTTTAGCTTAGGATTTTTTTTAATCTTTGATTAATGGGATTTCAACCCTTGTTATGATGCAATACCGAAGTAGTGAATTGTTTTATGTTTTATGCAATTTAATGGGTCTATATTTAATGCATTGATTGCTTGAAATTCTTTGTTTGTTGGATGTTTGTCTGTCCGAATTACAATTCGGTGGCAAACCCGTCGTTACAATATCCGGGGTGCTATAAGGTCCGACGACGGGGACTTTCCTGGCTGTTGCCCATCAATTTATATGGGTCTCAATTATAATTGAACCAAGTGGGTACATCTATGAACTCATTGTGATTTATATTTGCATCAAGGATAATGCTTTATGATTAACTTAGAAAAATCATGTTATTCTAGTTAAGTGATGGTGAGGGGTTCGTGAAGGACTCACTGGGATTTTCAAATCTCATTCCTTTCTATTATTGTTTCAGACAAGCAGGTTCATGGAGATTGATGAGAGCTTGGAGGATTTTTTCTTTGTTAGGAGCTGAATTCTAATATTTTGCTTAGGTATTATTATTATTATTTTGGAAGGCTGATAAACCTGGATGTAATTTAAGTAATCGAAACTTATGTAATAGCTTATTTTGATCCACACTTTTTATGGGTTGCATTCGTATGGATATGTAACTCACTATGAATTATTGACTTGTCTTAATCAAGTTTTAATTTATCCGCGTTTGTACTGTATCATAATTTGTTTAATGACTCTAATTTGATGTTAATTGAATTACGGGCATTACATCTTCCATCGTCATTCTTTTGCAATTGGTGTGCCTCATTCTTCTATGTTTTTCTGCGTTCGATCACCTCAAAATCTAACGTGAAGTTGTTGTATTAGGTAATAATACTGTCTTCGTGATTGTTTTGATTAGGTGAAATATTAGGCAATATTACTGTTATTTTGATTACTGTTATTTTGAAATTGTTCTATTAGGCAATATTGTTGTCTTCGTGCCTTTGTTCTATTACTCCTGTTACTTAGGGATTTGCTGCTATTTTGATTAGGTTTTGATATAGTTTTGACTACTGCGATTTTGATTATGGAACAAATTACAAATATAAATTTTGCAAATTTTTTATGCTAATGAGGTCCCCGCAAGGACTGTGGGGATCCGCGGGGATGGGGACGGGAAAGAAAAACTCCCCATAGCAGGGAATGGGGACCGAGGGTAGTTTGGAGGTGGGAATGGCGAACATGGGAGTATTTTCTGCTTTTGCCCCATCCAGTTGACATTCATAACTAGAACACCATCTCCTCACCCAAAATTTTTTTCAATAAAATAAGTTATATAGAATCCTCCTTCCAAAAAAACAGGTTATGTAAAATTCGAGTTTACAATATTAACATTTATATTGTCATTATTGACATTGTTATTATTTCCATTTTTATCATAATTCGTCATATAAGGTAATGTAAAATTACACAGACGGGCATTCACATTTCACTATGATGAGTTGATGACATTTTCTTATAGTACTTTCTAATTTTTCCATGACTATTTTTACGTATTTTCTCATCCTTAACTAATATAAATACAATGAATAAATAAATAAAGATTAAATTATTAATTCAAACAGTAAAATTAAAATCAAATTAAATCACTCAAATATAAATAATTTTAAAGAATTCATGAATTCTTTAAAATTATTTATATTTGAGTGATTTGATTTGATTTGATTTCAAAAAATAAATAACAATATTTTGTTGAGGAAATAAAAAAAAATCAAAATCATATTAATTCTTAGTGATTGCAAACGCTCTTATAATTAACGCATTAATTCTACACAAAAAAAATTAACGCATTAGTAATTTATTATATTCACCTTATCCCCGAACCGAAGATTAGTCTTATAGTCGGTCCAAAGAATCGAAGCCGTGGGGATACTCTGGTTGGCCCACTCGGCTATAACGTTTGCAACCTTGCATATGCTAAGAGTCATTAATTATTTATTTTTTCTTTATTAATCACTTATATTCCTATTTATTTTATGTATGTAATCTATTTTTTTTTACCCATTAAAAAAGTGATTAATTAATAAGAAAGAAATTAGGTAATTAATGACCTTAACCTGTATAAAGTTGCACACGTTACCCAGTTTTCTGTGTACAATTATTTTTCAAAACAGATCAGTATCTTGTTATTGAGGGAAAAAGAAATCCAGTGGAGATCCACGTACATTTTAGGAAAAACAAACACAACAAAGCACGCCTTGTTGCATGTCTCAATCTCAATAAACAAAGAAACGTCACCACTCCAAAGTAATTGTGTCTAGGCTCTCTACGGGTATAAGAAGGAAATCAATATGAAAATTGGAACACTCAGGCATCTTTTGCCTTCTCTCTCTATATTAGCTAATTAGTTAGCACTAATTGTGATTGATAATTCAGAGATTTTGCAATTAATGTGATCAAATTTTATTTTTTTTTCCTTAATTTGAAAATTGCTTTCTGATTTCTGATTTCTCTTAATTTGACAATTGGTTTCACAGTTCCCACGTTGTTGCGACTCCATCTCCATGGCCAATTCTGATCTCTCAATGCTTTTGCCAAGGGTTCTCATCGTTTCTCGCCGTACCATCCGCAAGAACAAGTTTGTGGATTTTGTTGGTAACGCTCTCTCCGTTTTCTCTCTCACCGTGACTCACTCATTCTCTCGCTCACACATTGAGCGCTGTATTTGTAGCCATTGTTACAATAAGCTGTTAGATGACGCATGTGCTTTCTTGTTAGTAGTACTTTTATGCTTATCAAATGTCAAACTCTTGTTTCTTTCATTCGAAAAAATAAACGGTTTTTGTTGAAAAGTGATTACTTTTATGTGATAACTCATAATTTTGTGTTTGGATGTAGATCAATCATCGAAGCATCTAATAACCAAAAAGTATTTTAATATTACATGTGCAATGTCGATATGTTCAAATATATGAAAGACTTCTAGCAAATCAATATTTACAAAACACCCAACTGCACTTTAAAAGCAGCCTCAGAATGTGTAGACATAGTTATCATTTTTTTTTCCTTTCTAGGTAACAAATTGAATTTGTAGATGCTACTTCACATGTCAGTGACAAGCATCCGTTACTATATTATTCATGATTTGTCAGCATTCAACAATGGTATTAGTATCAGCTTCAGTAAAACAAAATCCCCAAGTGAAATTTAATGAATGAGAATAATTCGTGCATCAAAACATTATGCATTAGCTCAACATTGTTTACCTTGAATTCTTTCATTTTTATTACCTACATGAAGTGAGCCTAAATTTATAGTTGATGATAACTGTCCAATAGAGATAAAGATCCTTCATTTAATATAGTTTTCTACAAAATACTTTCTTCCACCTCATTCCATTTTGACTTTGCAAATATATGAAATTTGTTGCCACTGAAACCTAAGTAGGAATACAATCAAATGAACAGGTGAGTATCATCTGGATCTCATTGTAAGATATGGAGCTGTTCCGGTCATTGTCCCAAGAGTTAGTGGAATTCACACCCTCTTAGAAAGCTTTGAGCCCATCCATGGAGTTCTTCTTTGTGAAGGTGAGGACATTGATCCCTCTCATTATGATGCAGAACTGTGTGGACTTACACCTGAAGAGCTTGAGCACATTAGGAACCTTCACCCAAGTGATACTGCCATTGATAAAGAGAAAGACTCCATTGAACTAAGGCTTGCAAAACTCTGCCTTGAAAGAAATATACCTTATTTGGGCATATGCAGGGGGTCTCAAATCCTTAATGTTTCATGTGGGGGCACACTTTACCAAGATGTAGAGAAAGAGCTCTTGGATCAAAGAGTAGTTCATATAAACTACGAAAATTATGATGGACATCGCCATTCGGTAAAAGTAATGGCGAACACGCCCTTACATGATTGGTTTAAGGACTCTTTTGTGGATGACAAAATGGAGATCATGGTGAATAGTTACCACCATCAGGGTGTTAAGAGATTGGCACAGAGATTTGTTCCAATGGCATTTGCTCCAGATGGTTTGGTTGAAGGATTTTATGATCCAAATACTTATGATCCTGAAGATGGCAAGTTTATTATGGGACTTCAATTTCATCCAGAGAGAATGAGGCACCCAGACAGTGATGAATTTGATTATCCTGGATGCAGTATGGCTTATCAGGTATACTTGGAAGTATATACTTCTTTTGTTACCTACTCTTTTTGCAATGTATGTAAATTGCTATAAGAAGGAATAAAATTTGAGGGTTTTTGTTTATGGTTGTGAAATAGGAATTTGTGAAGGCTGTAATCGCTTATGAGAAAAAACTTAGAAGCTCAACATTTCTCCCAAAGGCCACAAAGCTAAGCCAGGAACTGGAGCTAAAGAGAAAACTCATTCTCAAAAGCTTCTCAGTTGCTAGAAACATTTACAAGTCTGATTCTCAAATGGTTGCAAACCAAAGTTCTGAACTTGAAGCAGGAGCAGACTTTCTACAGGTTTCTTTAAAGCTATATTTATAGAACTAATCACACTTTTTTAAGCAAAAAAGAAAAAAAACTAATCACACTTTACCTATACATGGTTTTTTATTGAATCCTCTCTTTAATTAGATGTCATGTGTATGTGATGTAGTTTCAAAAGTTTTAATTTTATATTAGCTAAGCTAAGTTAACTATATTAACAAGGGTTTAACTTTCACCTTTCTTACAATGGTGATTTTCCGAAAGACACCTGAAGTGAACAGTTGCGTTATTTGTACAACAACAAAATGAGACAACATTTGGGACAACAATTCGTCATTAGTTAATTCAATTCAAAATTATGATTAATGATGTGTTGAACTAAGTTAATGGGTATACATATGGTAAATGAGTAACTTGTTAACCATTCACTGAATTGTATTAACCATTAATAGGTACATTAGTGGATGGTTAATACAGTTTAGTTGATGGTTAATGAGTTATCTATTTACTATATGTGTACCCATTAACTTAGTTCAACACATCATTAAACACAATTTTGAACTGTATTAACCGTCGTAAAATTGTTGTCCCAAAAGTTGTTCTATTTTGTTTTTGTTGTAGAAATACCATTTTGTAAAATATAATTTTACGACCATACCTTTTCTTAAAAATGCTTGTTTTTTTCCAGGCAAATACAGCACTGAGTTTGCAGCAGGAAAATAGGCTAAAGCAGGTTGGTGCAACAATTAGAAATGGATCAGTTTATGCACAAAAGATGAAAATGAATCAGGTGAGGGAGAAAGCTGCTAGGACTATGATGGCAAATATGTCTATAGAACAGTTATCAGAATTGGTGTCCTTCTACGGATTGATGAGTCAGATATGTTCTGAAACAATGGACAGAAAGATGCATGAGCTACTCCAGGAAGAAAGTTGATTTTCTTTACAGTGAAATGGCAGAATTATAGGTGTGCAGAAATTTTGATATTTTTACTTTTTTACTCTGTTGGCTTTGTTTTATTGCCTTTGGTGAAATTCTGATTCTTTTTTCACTCTCCTATCCTCTTCTCCATGGAGTATCAGCCATTTCTCTCGCACTCAGCAGCAGTACAAAACTGGAAATAGACGTTCAATATTTGTTATAGGACACACCTTTTGAGAACTAATCATCAGCACCTGAACATTAGTTTACTCACAAAATATGGTATTTTTTCAACAAAAAAAAAAAAGAAGGAAAGAGAAAGATAGAAGGCGACAAAGTCACAAAACAAGCAAAATTGGTGTCATGTGATTACACTTTTTGAAAACAGTTTTATCTTTTTAAAAATTTAATAAGAACAAAATTTATTCTTTATCTATTTTTTAAGCATAGAAAAATTGTTTTAAAAAGTGTATCAAACGGTTCCTAACTTTTTTCTGAATCTAAAACATGGATTGGAATGAGCAATTATGATATATACCAGGATGGTTGCAGTCTTGCAGATATGGATACTATAATACCCACCCTACCTCATACCCCTCACTCGGGCACGCACAATCAAATAATTAAAATATTTAAATTCAAAGAAAATGAAAAACCTCCACACCATTTCCTATTCTCTGAACAAACTAGCTTATGAATTCTATAAGTTTGTTTTAGAAAACCACAAGTAGAATACCCGCGCATCCACACGGGTCGCGCCGTGTTGGTTGCAATGAATGTTTCTAAAGCATTTACATGTATCAACTAAAATTGAATATCAGTTGTTATGTCTTTTGACCTGACAAATATTTTAATACAGTGGTCCTTATACCAATTTTAATAGCATTTTTCTGAACCACCTCAATGCATTAATAACCATAAAACAATATCAAAGCTAAATTAAATATATTTATAAATAATACATATATTTATAAATTTGATATGTGTTTAATGATCATAAAATTACACCAGAATATGAATATGCAATGTTTTCCTTTAGAGACTAAAAAATAAAATAATCATTTATAATAAAATTACACCGACAATATGTAATGTTTTCCCGTAAGGACTAAAAAGCAAAATAATTATTTATAAATGATAAATATATTTGCAAATTTTGATATGTATTCAAACACGATAAAATTATACCCACGGCATGTAATGTTTCCCCATAAGGACTAAAAAACAAAGTAATTGTGTTAAAAGATTATAAAATTGTACCCACAACATGTAATGTTTCCCGTATGGACTGAAAAGCAAAATAATCATTTATAAATTATAAAAACATTTATATATTTGATGTGTTTAAAGATGATAAAACTACACTGACAACATGTAATGTTTTCTCGTAGAGACTAAGAAGCAAAATTATTATTTATAAATAATAAAGACGTTTACGCTGGTATAAAAAATAAACATTTTATATTTCTCCATCTGGACAAAAAAAATTATTTATACCGATAGTATGTAATATTTCCTCCCGTTAAGACTCAAAAGTAAAATAATCTTATATAAATAATATATAATAAATTAATTTATAAATTTTTATGTTATGCCGATAACATTTTATGTTTCTCCGTCTGTACCCAAAAGAAAAATAATCATTTATACCGATAGTATGTAATGTTTCCTCCCATTAAGAATCAAAAATAAAATAATCATCTATAAAAAATATATAATAAATATATTTATAAATTTGATACGTGATCAAAGACGATAAAATTATATTGGCGATAAGTAATGTTTTCTTATTGAGACTTTAAACGAAAATAATTATTTATAAATAAAAAATATATATAAAAAATATAAAAAATGAAATTAAATAATGTTAATAAAAAATAAAATATAAATAAAATAGAAAAATTAAAACAGTTTCATTATATTTATTTTGAAGAGAGAGAAAAAGAGAGAGAGAAAAAAAGAGAAAGAAAGAGAAAGAGGAAAAAAAAAGAGAAAAAGAACGAATGTGACCGATAAAGAATAAAGAAAAGAGAGAAAAAAAGTGAAATGTGAGAAAAAAAAGTTAAAAGTAGATAGAAAAAATTAATTTTTTATGTGAATTTAATTTTTGTTTTGATTTATTTTTATTTAGATTGACATATTAGCCCCTTTAAAATGATATGTGTCTGTTCTGAACAGAACTTCAGAGGATGACCGGAGGGAAGCAGTGCGGTTGTGCTCGCGACGGAGGACGACGGTGTGTTGGGTGGTGTACCTGCAAACACTCCGACGCTCAAGTCAGTGTGTGTCGAGGTGAGTAAGAGGTGGTAGAAAGATGATTACCTCGACCGTTCGACGCGGTCTTCTTTTAATATGAGTTGAGGACGGTTACTGTCGATGTGTAACCGTCCCGTGAAACCCGGAAGTCGGCATTAAATTCTTTTAATGCACATAGCCGTTGGGTCGGCCACGTTGGGGAAAGGCGGACAGGCATGCGGACGACGTGGCATCGAGGGAAGGTGGGTCGACGGATTGGGCCTCGGCCCAGTCCGGAACAGTGTCAAAAATATAGTAGTCTAGTTTTATCTTTTCACCGACCCTTTGTATTCTTATATTGATATTAATTATGCATTGTTGATTTGTGTGTAGTTATCTAATTATTTTGTATTCGAATTTAGTCAAAGTTTTATTTAGTGTTTTCAATCGAAGATATGTATTAGGAGTTAGGACCATGACTAGTGGGAGAAAACGAGATGAAAACACACACACACACACACACACAATCAATAGCTACAGATGTGCACTAAAGTCAACTTTGAGTCCGTATCTTTTCATTTGTTCTAGATGTACTCACTAAACATATTTGGATGTTTGTGTCATGATGCATGTTTTTTTTTCCAGATGATACAGGCTTAGTTGAAGAGTTGAGATGAGAAATAAATTAAAAAAAATTATATATGAAGATATAAGATTTGGAAACACACTATTTTCACCTGAGTAGGTAAAAATAAAGAGTAAAGTATTATTTTAGTCCCTGATAAAAATTGTGCGACCTATTTTCGTTCCTGACAAAAAATAAGTCCATAAATAGTCTCTGACATTTTTTAAACAGGACCACGTTAGTTCCTCCGTCTAAATCCATCATTTAACGTGCTGACGTACGTTAAATGCTCATGTGGTCTAGTTAACCCTCTCCACTGTGACAAAACAAGAACACGTTTCTTATTTTTTTCTGCAAATCCGGTTTGGGACATTATAGTCCTTGACAAAATTGGGTCATTTTAGTCCCTCTATCTCATTGTTACCATTTCAGAGTTCTTCTTCCCTAAACCCTAACGTCAAGATCCAGATCTCCATCATCGAATCCGAATAGTAGAAAACATCAATTTTTTTATAATTGGGTTTTAAATCCAATTTTTTCGCACCGAAAATCAGTTTTTAAACCATATTTATATAGGGAAAAAAGCTTTTGGAGCCATATTTTTATAGATGAAAACCGGTTTCATAACCGGATTTATATATACGAAAACCGGTTTTGTGACCGAAATGTGTCGAAACTGGCTTCGTAACCGGATTTAGTTGAAACCGATTATGAAACTGAATTTTGAGACATAACCGATTTCATATCCACAACCACATTTGGGATCCGGATTTAGAAATGTGGCTTTGAAAACCAATCCATAATTATGGTTCTATTTGTATCTAGTTTTGGATGCATCAATATCCAAACCATGAGCACCCTATTAAAAATACAACCATTAATTCTATCCCAAAAAAAAAGAAAAAGAAATACAACCATTAAAAAGAAAATTATGGTAACCCCCTTGTAGAAAAGATGATAAAGTATCGTTTTAAGTTATTTGAACATGGGTGAAGACCCTGGTTGACAAAATAGAAAATAGTTCAAATGCTAGAGATAGAAAGAGACCCAAAAAAAAAAAAAAAACTGTAGACCAAACCATTAAGAAATATTTACAGGGAAATGTTCTATCTTTAAACATAACATAATACATAACAGGATTTTATGACATCAATTTATTCATGTAGCTGTCATTGTAGTTCTTTTTGTGTAAAAATGCATTATTATTACTATTTTTTTATTTTTGACAAGGCAAAAAAATGCATTGTTATTGTTGTCTTCGTAGTTTTTTTGGTAAAGTATTGTGGCTAAAATTTGAATAATCACTATATATTTTTTCAATTAATTTATATATTATACTTTATTAATGTTTTTGTATTGATTTAAAAAGAGTTATACTCAAGTTAAGTAAAAAACAAATATTGAATTCAAATATACAAATAAAAATACCCAACAAATAAAAATAAAAGTGTTAAAGCTAATACTTATATAGATATGGAGTTAAATACTGGTATTTTTTAATACAAAAATATTGAAACAAGTACTAAAATACTCTACTCAAATCCTATCCATTGTTATCTCTAAAATCCCAAACGAGCATAGTAGCATTTCCCACAACGTAGGTCACTAGGCAGGCCAAGTTGACGCATTCGCTTCCCATAAAATGGGTGGGATCAATAGAATCCAATCCAAATAACTTGCTAAATATCAATATAAATCCCTACATTGATCTTGTTTTAAAAGGGAATGAATAGAAGACCCAAAGATTTCACCCTACAAACAATTTCATTGATATCAAAACTCAACAAAAGAGTTCTAGAAGTAATGCAGCTAAGAAACGCAACTATTATAATTCAAATACACAGTTGGGGCAATTCAAGCATGAGTACACGCAGTAGAGTAAAATTCCCCTATAAATTAAAACTCCTATATGGTCATCATCAGGACATAAAAAACGCAGCCTGTTCTCTTCAGCAAAACCATAACAAGATAAATATATTTGGAAAACAAGAAACAACAGATGTAGGACTCATTGATGTTAGCAAACAAAACAACCTCATAACAGACATCAGCCAGCACTTGTGAAGCTGCTCTTTAATCTGTACATCCACCATGATGAACACATTCGGGAGTAGCCTTAAACACTGCCGCTTGTCTAGAGCTTCGCTGCTTTATTACCATTACTATTCTGATTCTTTCGGTTATTACAGCAGCAAATTACAAAGTAGAGACCTTAACATCTTTTTTGCCTCATTTTTCCTTTATCCTTCAGTCAAAAGGTGATTAATTCCCACTTTAATCATAGCATCTAAGAAATGGACCAAACGAGGTATCGGCAAATACCAAGGACCAATTCTTAAATGGCTGAAGTAAAACGCTTACAGCCACCTTAACACCATCAACGGTTGAAAAACAGGAAATCTGGGTGACTGACCTGACGAAGTCTTAGCCAGTTGTCAGCATCCTGTAAAAGAAAGCTAGCTAATTGGCGCTCGTATCCACCATTAGGAGTCCATAGAGGTCCTTTGAACTTGTATGAAGCAAGACCAAAAACAGGTAAAGACATCTTAGGGACACTGTCCATCTCGGTAGGATATGATGGTATGGGAGCCTGCACTCTCTGGGAACCTGGAAAAATATAAAATGGACTACTGGTTATCACATGCACTTGCAGAATATTGCAATAATTGAGCCCTGGAACTCAAGTAAGCGCCTATAGCTGGCAGTGTACGCTTAAATATAAACATTAAGCAAGATTAAACCCTAGGACAATGAACCCCAGCTAATCAAAAATGACATTTTTCTGATTTTGAAAATTTTGAACAAGAGCCAAAAACATCACATTTTACAATTTTTTGAAAAATATCTTTGATTCAAAATAAAAGAAGGGGACATCTAAGCCAATAAATTTGCTATTGGAAGCAATGATGATGCATTGTGGTTCTCACTAATGCATCAAATATGAAAATAAACACAGTGGGGAAAAAATCACAATTACCAGGTGCCTAGACATTAGCCATATACTCAGATGATTGTTGAACTAAGGAAAGGAAGGTTGTGGAACAAAAATATGGAATAGAGACATACAGTAACATATCACAAACTAGTTAATGCTAAAAGCCCAACACAACAACATCGATCAAAGTATGAAATTCATCCATCCATCCATTCATTTTATAAATATTTAAATAAATAAAAACTCATGTAAAGTAATACACTGATCTGTTATCTTCTCATTCTCAAACTTTATTATAAAGCGAAATCCAACAGCAAAAACCATCCTACCTCCCACAGGTGTACAAAGAGAATGATATGTAAGAAAGCACGCATCAAGATCTTTTAATGTTGGACCCATTGGTATCCTGTAAATTGGATACCTACAAGCAGACAATAGAACAGGTCAGTCCCATGTGCATCTGTAAGTAGAATGTCAAAGCACATAAGTAAAGAAGAATACCATGCTACAGATATCCAACTTGATGATAGTATATCACAACTTCTTAGTGTCAGCAGTTGAGGGAAACGAAAAGCAAGGTCCATTATCTATCCACCATACAAAAATATAATCAAAAGCTAAACAAAGAAATGGAGATAACAAACGGCCAAAATTCTATTCCAGTAAAACTGAGGACTGAGGAAAAGGCAAGGATGTGGCAAGGTGGAGTCAGCAAGTTAGCACACCTTATCGACCAAAGGCTCACGGCTGTAAGGAGGATCCCGTTCAAGATACTCAAAAAGCAAGTAGCCCTGAGAATTGACAGCTTCACCGTCATCACTAGAAAAGCCGTCTTGTGGGAGAGTATGGTGATCTCTCAAAGATAATCTACCCATCCAATGAGGTACCTCTTCGGAGAGATGGGGTAGATTCCTTTGTTCCCTAACATATTTCAATCCTCTTTCAGGTTCACAATCACTGCTACCATCACTACTTGAGTCCCTGAAATCACTGTCACTATCCTCGCCTAGTTGCCTATCAAAAATGAAAGAACGAAATAATAATAGTGTTACACACTTCTCTGGGACAAGGCAGTATTGACACATATGCACAAAAATTGAGAACAAACAAAAAAAAAAAAAAAAAAACAAACAGTAGCTAACTTTAGCTTAGAAGATCCAACAAAGTAGGATGGTATGTATATTATGTGAGCAGTAAAGATCAACATCTCCAGGAAATTAAAGGGTAGAAATCTAGAAAATAATATTAAATAAATCCTGCAACAGACTTAAATCCATAAACACCTTGCAATAAAATTTGCAATGTATGTGCCCAACAAAACTGTCCTATTGTTTGGCTTGTATTCCAATTAGCTCCCTATCAAATAATATTCACTAAAAAATCAATCTTCCAAACAGGGCCAAAGAAAGCAATATACCTTGACTTTACAGATGGCTTCACAGTCTGGGCATAAATTTGAATTCCAGAAAGAAAGGGGACGTAATACTGAACAACACCATCTTTGTCATTTAGTACAAGAGGCACACCAGCCCCGTATGCACTCCACTCCCGGAATGATTCCCACAAATCACCAAGAACAAAGTAAGGCTGAAACTCCACATTGCACGTCCTAATGCTTTTCGTGGTCCTCTGCAATTTCCAATTTACAATCAAAACAGAAAGGGGGAAAAAAAAACAAATTTTCACATCTACAACCATCCAGTTCCCCAATCCCTAGCACAGAAACAGGAAACTCATAAAAATGTCATTGATATTTTCTATTAAAAATTTGCTTCTAGGAAACACAACTCAAAATAGTAAGGGTACCAATGTCGTATCTGGGTATCATACACTTCATATTTCTAACCGCATTTTATAAATTATTCCCTTTTATTTTTTATTCAAATACAGAAAAAGAATACCACAACAATGAAATAAATGACTCTTAAATGTATTAAAATTTGTAATCCATGTGCTTTGTGTTTAGCTTCCTCCTCTGCATTCTTTGATCCCTTTCATAATTAAATACGCCCTCAAATGTTATACTACCCAGTCCCCATTGAATGTATCGGTCACAAACAAAGACACAAACTTTAAAACGAATTTCAATTATTCCAACAACTAAAGATTAAAATAAACTAAATCAACCAAAAAAGATTACATAAGTAACTAAAAATCAACCAAAAAAGATTACATAAGTAACTAAGTTTTAAACCGTTAAAAGCAATAGCTCCAGTAACCAAAAAAAACCAACCTTAGAGAGATACTGAGCAGGCACAGAAGGCGTGATCGCCTGCAAGAACCGTTCGAGATTACTCAACCGCTTCACCTCCGGCTCACACGACGGCACCGCAACTACCTTCTTGGCCTCGTCAGACCCGACCCGGTTCTCGGGTTCCCTGTTTACCGAATCCACCGATTTTTCTCGAACCGCCGGCGACGACCGACTTGGCGTGACATCGCTCTGAGCTCTACGCAGCCTATCGTTCTCCACGCCGTGAAGTGACCGGCGAGCCTTCGCCGGATTATAAAACCTATCCTCTCCACGACCGCGCGCAAAGTTCAAGCCAGTGCCCAACATTCCTATACCCAATCAGAGACAAAAAACGGGGCGGAAAGGACGACACAGAAAAAATAAAACGGAACTTTTTTTTTTATCGGTATTGGATAAACCTTGAGTGTGGTCAACGGTATTTCGGATAGAGGTTTGTGTTGAGATTGTTGGGAAATTCGATAGGAACGATGAGGATCTGTGACAATTCTAGGGTTTGGGTGAAAATGAAAATGGGGGGTTTTGTTGTGAGGGAAGAAGGGGTTTGTGTTGTGTTGAATCGGAAAGAGAGAGAAAGGAAATGGATGTTTGAGTTAAATAAAAGGAGGGGGAACGTGGAGGGAGTCAGAAAATGGATCTGGTTGTTGGACAGTGGAGGCAGAGGTGGGGACGAAGGGCGAAATGGTAATTTCGAAAAACGGAAAACGAAGAGAGAAGTTTAACGATTGCGAAGAGAATGAAGCGAAGCAATTGAAGGGAAATGGGAGAGAAAAAAAGTATTGAATTTGAAGAACGAACCAGATACCGGGCTCTGATGGCTCTGATGGCCAAGGCCAACCACGAACTTAAACCATTTTTTTTTTTGGAAACGTAAACCATTTTTATTTATTTATTTATTATTATTTATTATTAGTCATCATTTTTCAATCTTTTAAAAATAAAGTAGATACGCACCTTATAAAAGCCATGTTTGACAAAAAAAAAGTGGGAAAAAAAAGTTTATTAATTAAAATATAAAATTACTGATGTGTCATACTATAATTGGTCTGTCACACTTATTTATGTACATTTTTTATATTTTTCAAATTTTTTTCCATATCTCCACTTTTTTTTCATTTAAACAATCATAGCCTTAATTTGATGCGGACATGCGGTATTTTAGTTCCTCGTTCAAACATACCAATATGGTGATACTAATATCAGAGCTTTGGTCTTTCACGCTCCCTATTTAAGTCTCGTTTAATTAAAATGTTCTTTTAATAATTATTAACCTAAATAAGGAATGTACATTTATATTTACCAAAAAAAAGAAAAGAATGTACATTTAAAGTTGGTAAAATGTGAACATAGCTAGATAACCATTATAGAATCAAAGGGTATATAAGAAAGGGAAACAAATTGGGAAAAAATGACCTATTAAAATTTAATGAAAATGGTTTGTCTTTAATGTCACTATCAAAAAATTATACTCCTTCCGATCCTATATATAAGAGATACTTTTCTCTCACAAAAGTGTTTCTTATATATAAGACCGGAGAGAGTATTACTTTTTATAAGTAAAAAGTTTATACTAAGGGAGACACATCCTCGTGCAAAGCCAGAGAATCTCAACAAGTTTTTATGATAAAATTTATGTATAATCTATTCGACGAAGAGATTAAGATTCAAACCCAAATCACAAATAGCGCGGGCAGAGGGTTCGACCACCGGTGTCAAAACTCATTGGTATACAAAAAATTATATTAAACCACAATGAATTCAAGTTGAAGAGTATAAAACTATTTAAGAATATCCTATAAAAAAAAACTAACGAGGATTGAGTCTATTGAAAGTGATTAGTCTATCACTTGTAATAACCACGTTGTAATCCCCGCTACAAAAGATATCCACAATTAGTATATGATTGTATCTTAAATAGGATCGCCGGAAAGATATTCGAAAAAACCTAAATATTTAAAGAATTAATTAAAATTTTGTAGTGTCTTTTTATTTACAAGATATAAATTTAAGGTATTATTTAAAACATTAAATTCTTTTACAATTTTAAACCAATAAACAAAGGAAATTTAACAAACAAAAATTACTTCGTTTATAACTTTTTGAAGAACTAAACATTTAATTGAAAAATATGACAATTATTAGATAAACTTTTATAAAAGAGTTAAATAATCTGAATAAAAAAATACCTAAACAAAATTATTTAAAAAAATTCTAAAAACATAACTCAAAAATAAATTAAAGTTATATATTTTTTTATAAAAAAATATCTGAAAGCATTAAATTAAAATGTATGCCTAGAAATATTTTTTTTAACTTTTCTTAACATTTTATTAATTAAAAATATTTTTAAGTTAATCAAGACTACCTTCGTGTTTGTTTCCAAAAAAATGGTGAAACAGTTGAGTGCAGCTCGTGGGCAACACGTGTTTCTTTTGGTCTATTATTTGGTTTTCGAAATGACAAATTTAGGCCCTTGGGTGTAAGAATAGCGAAACTTCCGAGCGTAATAAAAGGTTTTATTAAGGGTATATTCGAAATAACGAAGGGCGGGTATGGGATCTGCGATTGGTGGAAATGACGGACACTCGGATTAGTCTTCAAGGAGGTGACGCGTGTGACGATGGGATCATCTATTACACGTGTACGATCTGAGTTTAGGACACACTGGGAAAGGGGTCATTTTCTTATCTTATCTCGCTAGATTTTCCGAAAGAAAATTCCCTTCATTTCAGGTTTTTTTTTTTTTTTGACACACCCTTCATTTCATTTCTATCATCTTAAAATTATTCAAATTGTGGGACGCTGAGAAACGCAAACGCAGCCTCGGAGCGCGTGGGAGAACGTGCAGAATCAAGTCGCCTTGTTTTGTTTGACTTGGTAGGAAGATGGCGATAGATTTTTTGTAATTTTTTCATGTATAATAATAAAGTGAAATATTTTCAAACAAAAATTATAAAAAGGAGACTTTTTGTGTTCAGCTCATTGAGATTGGATAGATGAAAGATGAGGATGAGTTGTTGGGACGTGTTAATCACTTAATTTTTAATAATTAATCACTTGATTATTGGAGGTTTAGTGAAAGGATATAAATTGCATTAACAATTCTTTTTCTTGTTAGGAAAATGTAATTAGTAACAAGGTTTTTATTTAAGGAAAAAATTAGTAACAAGGTTTTTTTTTTGAGGGAATTAGTAACAAGGTTATATCTACGAAATTTTGTAAATCCAGATATACCCTTTCGGGATGGATGGTTTTTGGATTTGTTATTCAATTTAAAAAATGTTTAATTATTTTGTAGGTTCTGAACTACTTGAAAACTTTTAAAAAGGTCTTTGAACTAAAAAGTTTGTAATTGGGTTCCTGAACATTTTAATAAATTGTAATTAGGTCTCTGTATTTTAGTCGGGACCCTGAACTTTTAAATAATTTATAATTAGGTCCCTAAATTTTTAAATAATTTGTAATCAAGTCCCTAAATACAGAGACCTGATTACAAATTACCTAAAAGTTCAGGAACCTAATTACAACTTATTTAAAAGTTCAGGGACTTAATTAAAAGTTATTTAAAATGTTTTAACATGCAGGGACTCAATTACAAAATGTTAAAAAGTTCAGGACCCAGTTACAAATTTACTTAGTTCAGGGACCTATTTAAAAATTCTCAAATAGTTTAAGGCCTAGAGAGTAATCAAACCTTTAAAAATAGTTGAAGAAATAACTATAGCAGTAGCAGGTGATTTGTATAATTTTTTTATATAAATTTGTATAAATTTTCATGTTCCGTGTTTTGTACTATAAAATAATAATAATAATTTCTGACAAAAATAATAATAATAATAATAATTTATTTTGACAAATTAATTTATATAAATTATTTTGTTAAAAATAATTCAGAATAAATTATTTTACAATCTTATCTTCGTATTTTAGTATCTCAATTAATAAAATGAGAAATGTAATTATATAAGTTTGTATTTTTTAATGGTCTTTAAAATTTTATACAAAATATAATAATGATGAGAAATTATTGCACCCCAAAAGTGCATTCAACCTAAGTTATGTGATGCGACTTAAAAAATCAAAGATAAAATGTTACATTATTTTTAGTTTTAATTACATTTTTGGTTATCTACAATTTAAGCTTCTTCAGTTTTAATTATGTAATTTTGATTCCCTAGTTTTTTAAGGTATACTATTTTGTCCCATCCGTTAAGTTGGGCTCTAACGCCCAATGGATTTGTTGACGTGATAGTGAGCGGATGAAGTAGAAGCGAACACGTGGAGTTGGTGTGACAATGAAAGGATGAAGTGGTAGCAAACACATGGAGCTAACACGGTTACAAAGCGCTAACATATATTGAGGGGGATGTAGACACCGAGGGCTTAGGAAGTTGTAAAAATGGTTTCTTTAAAAATTCTAAAAACTCACATTCTGGATTCAACATGAAACCCAATAGGTGCATAGCAAACAATAATACCACTAAGAGCATCTCCGACAATTGAATTCAATTTAGGTTCTTTAGTGAGTTTTAGTGGGTCATATCATGTCACCTCACATTTAAGAACCCTTGCAATTTTTTGCTACAATGTCGGAACCACATGGCAACGACCCGTATACTTTGTAAGTAAATCCTTACAAGGACCGGAGATATGTTACAAAAATCTAAAAAAATGCCTTCGCACTAATTTTCTCTGACATGAGGCTTCACTATTATACTTGGAAGCTCACGAGGTAGTGTCAAAAAACCAACCTCCCTAAAAGGCAGGTCATGCACAAGCCAAAAATGACAGGGAGAATCACGTGGGCCATCAAGCTATTCGAGCATAAGATCTCCTATGAGCCCCAATAAGCTATTAAAGCACAGAGTTTGGAGGATTTCCCAGTCAAAATGATCGGGAACAACGAACAGTAAGACCTTCAGGCTTGGACAGTCTATATGGACATATCATCAAATCAAAAGGGAAGTGGCACATGTGTCATACTAGAAGGAAAGGATGGCTTAATAATAGAGCTCTCACTCAAATTTGACTTTAAGACCTTAAACCACTAGGCCAAATACGAACCCTATATCACCAGACTCACCACAACTCGAGACGTAGGTGCCTGAAAGTTAATTTTACACACCAATTCGAAACTAATGGTGTCTAAAGTACAATGGGATTTCTAAGCCAAGAAACCCCTATTACATCAATACTTGGCCAAAGTCAGGGGATATGCAAAGACTTCTTGCAATTGCCTTTCCAACACGTCCCCAGAGAGCAAAATATCAGGGTAGATGTGTTATCCAAACTAATGAGCTAGGAGAAACCAGAGACAACAAGTTTGTGGTATGTCAAGCTACTAGACTAAAACGTAACTCTTGCAAGTTCAAATCCTTTTGAAAATGAATACTCTGGTTGTATGGTTTCGAAAATATGTGTCTATTTTTTTTCCAAAATAAAACTTCTTTTAAGAATAGCAATCAGAGTATCGCATCATTTTCGAAAGGGAGTGAATAAACAAAGACACCATAATGACACTACTAAACCATACAAATAGATTTATTTAAACATGCACACATGACAATTCAAGTTTTGAAAACATAATAAATTCTAATACAACATTGTAATTAAAACAGTACACACCCCACAGCTGATCGACACGCTACAACACTTACTAGATCTCTAGTAAGTTCCAACTAACACACAAGGTGGATAGCCAGATAAGACTATCCTCAGCTACACTCGTCAACAACCTCAAACACTCTACAACCTTCACGATCTGGGTTGCAATCATTGATTGAAAGAACCACGGGCAAAGGTCAACTTCTTACAAAAGACAGATACAATATAACAGCAGATACAACAGCCAATCATAATATAATCTGGAATCCATATGCTACGGTCATATCGGGCTGTACGTACCAGAACCGACACTTTTCCATGCGATGGTTAATTTAACGACGTTCCTGAATTCTTTTGGCCATAGGCAATTCCACTACCCAGGATAGACAGGTCGAAGTTACCACAAAACATAACAATGCCTTCCGCCACCCCCAATGAACATATCACCACATTTGATATTTCAATTATGGCATAATCAAATAAGCATTTAATTATCTAGTCACCAATCTCCCCAGCATATATTTCAACACAGTTTAAACATACATGCAAGCACATCATATAATCAATTCGGAAATTCAACCACTTTAAAATCATCACAGTCCAGCAATTCACAAAAATTTTAACATTCACATATTGAAAATCATCAGACACAAGCATACAGTAACTCATGCACATCACTAAATGATATCAAGCATTCATTACTAACAATGTCTAGAAGTAGCCCTTACACATACTATACATACATAAACACCGAGAATGTGAAGTGCCCTTGCCAAAATCAACAATCCACATGTCAAAGCACGCCACAATCCTACTCAGCAGTACTCAAGTCCTCAAGTCCTAAACAACACACACCAAACTTAGCACAATTCTAGTTCACCCAACAATAATTCCCTAGGTTATGGTTCAATTCTAACCCCTAGGTTACTCAACCCCAAGAATCTTTTTAATACACTTGAAATAATAAGCAAATTGAAAATTACATGTCTTAAAGACTAAAATTCCTTTTTAGTAAAACACACATACTTGCAATAATAAGCAAAGTTGAAAATAAATATTTTAAAGGCTAAAAATTCATTTTCTTTGAAATCTTAAAATCATAAAGTAAATACTATAATCAAATATTTTGATCCTATCATTAACAAGACTCCACTTTGGTTAAAAAACACACAGATTTCTCTAACACAAGTGTTTCATAGTCTTAGCATACCAATCAAGTTCCTAATATTACTAAACTCAATTTCATTTCAAAACAATATTTAATTAAGGCTCCACTTGGCCTTAGGATTACAAAGAATCCATTTTGCCTTAAGTGTTTTATTGCCTTTAAAATTCAAAACAACTTCTAATTCAATCAAACAATTTTCTAAAATTTTCCAAACTTTTGAAATACAATCCAATACAACAAATTTAACCTAAGAACACAAAATAATTTTTTCTTCCCCATACTCATAGAGCTCGCGGCCACACCCTTAAGTTTTAGAGAAAGATTGTAAACTTTCTAATTTAACAAAACAACATTATTCCAATACCTAATTTCTTTCCATAACATCCAATTTTTTTCAAAACAAAAACCATTGACCCAATTAAACTACTCTATCATGTTCAATCCAACATCAAGGGTTTTCCCCAAAATCACAATTTCCTTTGATAAAACTAAAATTGACAACAACAACAATAATAACAATTATTAAGGAACAAGAAACACAAATCAATTGAATGATTCACTTGAGAAATCACAAAGCCCCTTTTCCCTTAAACCACTTGACCTGGGGTTCCCAAAATTTGGGGAAACTTTGATCATTTAACTCATGATCATTATCAACACATAATTAAAGCATTAAACAAGAGATTAAGCAAAGAAATCAATCCCTACTCCTATGGTGAAGGCCATGGTTTTAAGGCTAAAAGGAAAGGAAGGAAACTTGGTTGAACACTCACCCATTTGATCAGGGTTTTGGTACTAATTTGAAGAAGAAAATGGAGAAGAATGAGGGTGCTTCTTGGTGTAGAGCTCACGGCTAAGAAAGAAAAGAAGGAAGGAAAGTTGGCTTGGTTTCATACCCACTTACTTGACTAAAGTGTTGATGCTTATTAAGAGAAGAAAATGAAAGTGGATGATGATATTTAGAGAAAAGGGAGCCACGGTCAGGAGCAAGAAAAGGGAGAAAGGAATGGAACTTAGCCTTTTTCTCACTTTCACCAACACTTAGATGAAACAAGTAGGAAAATGAAATGAAAAATATGTGAATGGGAGGGGTGTTCTCGGCTGGACAAAGAAAAAGGAAGAAAGGAATGAAAACTTGGCATATTTTTTTTTCCTCACCCACACTTAGCAATTCTTAAGAAAGAAGTAAAATGAAAATGAAAAAGATAGATGGGTGTAGAATGGGGCTACGGCTGATCCATGAAGAAAAGGGAAAAGAAATGTTAAAAACAATTAATACATGGCTAGAATTGATTTAAAGATAAGGCTATACTTTGATCTTATCTCGTTAGTAAGATATTATGCTAAGAACAAATCAAAAAGTGCTACATATCACTTGGCCAAGATATTTATCTCATAAACCACATAATATTGGCACCTAATCATCCGGCTTAATTCTAGAGTTTTTGTGTCCCAAAATTACGGCGTCGAGTAATCGCATTACCGATAAATCGTGAAAATTAATTTACTTAGAAATTAATTCACCGCGAGATAAATAAATTATCTATAAATAATAAAAACAATTAAAAGCACTCAAGCATTATCACAACAGGTTACGATTCGATTTTCATCGAAATCGGAGTTCGTTTTAAATTTTATTGCGGATAAAAATTATCCGGCGATTCAAAATACAGCGAAATTTCGTTAGAATTTTTCGACGATTTTTGAACCATGAATTAATATTAAATATTAATTCTCAAATTTAATTTCACTTTGATTTAATTCAATCACTTTCTTAATCAACAAAAATTACGTGTTACTGCGTCAAATAGAAAACTTATAATAAGTTTAATTGATGAATTCACCTTAAAAGTAGGATACGTCTACGCTGTCTATTAATTTGAATTGACATCGTAAATAATTATTATTTATAATAAATAAATTTATTTAAAATAATTCAAAATAATTCCTCGTATTCCCAGTAAATTATTGAGGTAATCAATCTCTACGACTTATCTTTTTGTAACTGGGACTTTATTATTAAAACAATTTTTCTTAAAAATTGGGGTGTTACACTGAAAGAAACCATTATAAAGGAATACGATTTTTATTTATTTCTGCCTTAAACTCGTCAAGACAACACAAAGCAGTTTGACTCTATTTTAGGAAATCGGTTGAAATGTATAACCTGTCTATTTAATGGCGAGTTCTACATCATCCAATAATAAAAAATAAATAAAAATAATAGTATTGTAAAATGATGGGTTGATCCAAAAAAATTTAAAAAATTAAAGAAATAGAAGAAAAAGGAGTTAAATGTTGGTGGATTAGCGAGTTTGACTTGCTAACATATTTGAAAAGGAAACGAATAGGGAAAAAAAATCAAATAACATGGCCCAGTGGTTCAATTCACCCCACTACAAACTTGCATAGTGCCTAGGTTAAATTGGACGGGACAAAATAGGTTGATCGGTTGAGTACAGCAACTCAATCCACCCAAAAAGTGGGTTAAACTGGTTGATCCGATGATTGAGACATATTTTGAGACCGTTACATACATCATTGAATATATGAAAACATACTTATTACACATATGTTTTTATATTTATGCTATAGTTGTAATGCAAATATAAAGTTTTTTTTTTGTGATAGTTGTTATTTTTTATTGTGTCGTTATTTTCAAGTTTTGAGTACAAAATATGTTTTAAAATAATAAAAAAGGTATTGTTTTATCAGCATAAAGTGTTTGTTTTAAACAACAACTTATGCAATAATAAATTAGACAATTACTTATCAATTTAGTTATTTCAGTTAATATATAGAAACCATTTTTATATTTTTTTTTGGTTTAATGATTAAAAATATTAAATCGTTGATCAAAATAATAAAAACAATACTATTCAAAAATATTTTGCCCATGCATCCCACGATAGCATACAAATTTTTTGGTAGTGTGAAATTCATGGTAAGGGAATAGTGCTCTAGTCAAAGGCATGAAATATCACCAAGCTCTAATTAAATCACCTAAGAGAATTAGTGGGTATTCGAACTCGCGACCTGTCAAATACGAGATTTTGTCATGCTCAACTACACTAACCCCTTAGGGTTCACAATAGCATACAATAGTAATACTCTTAAGTAATACGATTGATATACATTTTTTTTTGGGTCCAACAATCATAAATAATTTTGTAAAACTTCACAACATTAAACATCTAAATTGAAAGACAAAGTTATTAATAGATTTGTTACATTACTATCATAAAAGACTAAATATCCTTGTAAGTCTATATAGTAAATTTAATTTTTTTTATAGAAACAAACTTATGTTTAGTCAAAAAGGGAAACAAATTTAATTCCTAAAAAAAAAACAAATTTATGTCATTTCGTTGAAAATAGAAGGAGCAACACATAAAGGTACTTGATAGAAAACATGGGGAGTAGGTAGAGATATAGTCGCCCTCACAAGGTCATGAGCAGCTATATTAGCTTATCTCATAACAAACTCAATATGATAGTATGAACTAATAGCAAGAATATTATGGTAGTCATATGGAATGACCCCTAGCTCAGAACCATCGACCCACGGCTTAAGAATTTTATCCACGACTGCATTGCAATCTAATTCAAATACCACTTTATGTAGACTTGTATCCACGATTCATCTGAAAGTACAAAAAGCCCCCAATGAGTTCTAACTCTCAAGAAATATCATTTTCTTCGCGAAGACATATTCCAAAAGTTGTCCTCCCATGTCCTTGAAAAATGCAACGTCCATGTTACATTTGACGTAGCCAAGTACTGTAAGTGACCAAGAAGTGCAGTATTAGGCAGGGCAAGGATCTTCCAGGTAGACTAGGGCAACCTTTGTCAGTCCTGTAACATATAAATTGCTTTAGAGGTAATTTAAAACGAGGTATTATCATCCACTTCACAACACTTCTCAACTTTACATCTCTATAAAGTCATGATAAAGAAATCTCGATCACGTGGATTCAAGGAGGCAAGTACTAAGAAACATGTCTCAGAGAAAGACTCGGCCTGATGCATAAGTGGCTCAATGATATTCATAATAAATTTAAGATGTTACTATAAAAAATTGAGATAATGTTACATAGTTTTTTCGCGCAAAATTATATCATAATTTTCTTTTTACAGAATCATGTGTTTTGTTTTGTTATGACGCATATTTCAAAATTTTACATTTATTCAATGTAAAGTAATATTAATTTATTTAATTAGCTTTTAAAAATATTTATTTATTTTTAATTAATACTTAAATTTAATTAATTAATACAAATACAATAAATATTTATAAATTATGATTAAAATGTTTTGTAAATACTATTTCAAATTTTCAAAATTAAAAGTTTTAAACATTTGATATTTTTATTTGAGTTTAATAACAATACAATAATAATATAAATAATTTTTATATGGACATTCAATCACATTTCACTATTTTGTCACATTATAATATTACTTCTTAAATATATTTTCATTGTGGCAAAATAGTAAAATATAATTGGACATTTGTGCAAAACTTGTTTATAGCGTTAGTGTATAATTATGAAATTCATTTTATATTATAATTTACTTCTTATTATCATTAAAGTTGTTTTTCAATTAAATCATTTTTTCAAAATTATTTTTTTAGTTTCATAAAAATATCCGCACAAATGGATGAGGGATTTCTTTATACATAAGCATATTGTGGGATAATGGAGATTTTAATTCTATGAGTTTAAGGATTATATAATAACAGTGTAAAACTTTTTTATACAGTCATCTAATTAGATTTCACCATGATGTAACTTTGTTATATTACTTCTTATAATATTTAACAAACATCTTCATAATAAAATACGATTAAATGAACATGTAAAATTTTTGTACATCATCGATGCATATCCATTAAGCTATAATTTAAATCTTAAACTTTTTCTTCATCCGGATGCCAGTTATTTATATTTTTTATTTATGGGTTTTTTTACGGGTATATTTTTATGTGTTGGATGAGCAAATTATATAATTTTTTATGCATGCTCACAGATTAAATATCCCTTTTTTAAGGAGATTAAATAATATCCCTTTGGTAAAAAAGGCAGGTCGTAATAATGTTTTCCCAAAAAAGGCAGGACAAAATAACATAAAAGTCGGTCACGTGTCACACGTGCATCCCAATAATTAATGTTCTACGGTAAAGTGCCCCTCACATCACATGCTGACATTATTTTCTCTCTCTCAATCTCAAACATATCTCTAGACTAATCCATTTTGTTATTTTAATCGGATTGCAAAATTTGGTGTTGACTTATAACGAATGAGTATTCTATTTATATTCGATAACAGGTATTTTGCCTTTTTTGGTAGAAATGTAAAATAAAATCCGGATAGATAAACTTTGCTAATATTTTCCATTATAGATTTATACAGGAGACGCGATCGTCTCTGTCCACATTAAGTTGATTATTGTTCTTTGTTCAACATTGAATGTTTCTCGGAGGTAATATGTGAAGTTTATTCTGTAGTTCCCATAAGATAAGGAATAAACAGTAATGATTTGTAACCAAAAGATTTTTTTTCACGTAATTTTTACTCACGTTATGTGACAAATCCTTAAAAATTAGAGTTGGCTGAAAAAGATTTGGGGAGAAAAGTGAAGACAAAGTTAATAGAGTTGTTCTGCTAACTTAAATTAGTACAGACTTGGAGGATTTGTTAATTGTTGCGCACACAGGACGTGATGATCACGGAGTTATCGGGTCAACAGAGCAATCCAATTTTGATGGTTATCAATTTTTTTCCGATGATGCATGGCGGCTTTTCATTTCATTATTCTAAAAAGCTTTACAGATTTCAAGTTATAAATCTATTCCTTTGTTGGGAAAATTAAGTATTTTCTTTACCATGTGTTTCCTGGAAAAAATTACATGCAACTAGATCCTTGATCCATTTTAATTACTAATTACTAATTTTCATTAAAAAAATATTACTACTTGTTAGTATAAACTGTCACGACCCGACATGACAATTAAACGTTCATACAACATTTAGCAAGCACCGATCAATTTGATACATAAAACGCGCATTCACACATATGGATCACGGTCGAGATTCAAACTCGGTGTTTTCGGATTTAAAAAAAAATAAAATGTTTATATTTTACAAGCCGTCCGATCTCGATCGTACGACCGAGATCGTCCGAATGTGTGAATTCGTTGTTTAGCCAACTACAGTAAATCCGTTTTAAAAAAGGAATGCCCATCAAATCATATGCCAAAGGCCGATGAGACTTTTGATGTTTTATAAGGTGGTACTGTGTTCCGAGAAGGTGTGGTGGAAAATACTCAAATAGAACTTAAACGCATATGGGGGCCGGGAGACCCATAAGATCGATGTCGGTGCTCTGAAAATGACCTCTTTTATTTTGTGCAAAGGACTAAAATGTCAATATCGACAACTCAAATGCCAGATTCATCTGGCTATTGGTCATTTGGCATCTTCGAAAATATTTAATCATTTGGAGCACCAGTTTGCAACCATTAAATTAAAGGTCAGATTGAACTAACGCCTGTAACCCCGTGTCAAAGCAATGACTCCTACACATTTGGGGTGTAAACAGAATTAAACAGAATGTAAATCATTTTGATTGATATTGAATGAATGCTTAACTAACTACTGTAGTGATTACAAGCCTCATATTTATAGGCTAATTGATCTGAAACTAACTCTAATATTTGGCTTAACAAACTCTAACAGAGAGCTTAACCAACTTAACAGCTCAGCATAACAAAACTGCTAGCTAATGTCAGCTCACTATCTTGACTAACAACTCATCAATATTGACTGCCAACTCACACTAGTTCATATACATTGATATCCCCCCTTCAAAACTTAAGATGGTTGCTGACTAGGGAACACCTTAAGTTTGGTTCTAATTGCTTGAAAGTTTAAGGGAGACAATGACTTGGTGAAGGAATCAGCAAGTTGGTCATGAGCTGGAACATGTGTGACAATGAGCTGCTTTGCAATGGCTTTCTCCATTACAAAGTGAATATCAAGTTCAATGTGCTTGGTTCTAGGGTGTAGGATCGGATTGTGTGTGAGTGCTACTGCACTGAGATTGTCACAGAGGAGATGAGGAGTCCAAAACTGCACTTTAAGTTCAGATAAGAGGGACTGAATCCATAATAACTCAGCTGTAGTATTTGCCACGCTTCTGTACTCAGCTTCAGTGCTTGAGCGAGCTACCAATTGTTGCCTCTTGGAGCTCCAAGATATAAGATTAGGGCCTAAGAAAATGCATGAATCGGATGTTGACCTTCTATCATCTTGATCAGTGGCCCAATCCGCATCACAATATGCTCTTAGAGAATAAGGAACTCCAGGTTGAGAAGGATGTAATAAGAGGCCATGATTTATTGAGCCCTTGAGGTACCTCAGTATGCATTTTACTGCCCTCCAGTGAGTCTCTAGAGGCCTAGCCATGAACTGAGACACTTTGTTGACACTGAATGCTATGTCTGGTCGAGTCAGTGTTGCATATTGTAGTGCTCCCACTATTGACCTGTACATAGAGGGATCGGGCAACAAGTCTTTGCCATACTTGCTGAGTCTGTAGGAGCTCAACATATGAGAATTGATGCCTTTGGACTCATGTTTGCTTTAGTAAGGAGATCTCTCACATACTTAGCTTGTGTTAACAGAACAACCCCAGTAACTAAGTGTTTTACCTCAACACCAAGGAAATAATCAACCTTCCCTAGTTGCTTCAATGCAAACTGTTTGTGCAGTTTTTGAATTAGATCATGGATAATGGCAGGTGAAGATCCAGACATAAATTAATATGTAGATGCATACACCTTGTTGAGAGTAAATCAATAGTAAAGGATCACATCTGCTTTTAGCAAAACCGAACTGCAGCAGAACATTTGTTAACCTTTCATACCAGGCCCTTGGGGCTTGTTTAAGGCTATATAAGGACCTATTTAGCTTGCATACAATTGTCTTATCAGCACTTTTAAAGCTAGGAGGCTGCACCATATATACCTCTTCTCGTAAGTATCCATTTAGGAATGCATTATTTATATCAATTTGTTGAATCTCCCACCTGTTAGTGACTGCCATAGTGAAAAGGATTCTGATGGTGGCTGGTTTAATAACCGGTGAGAATGTCTCATTGAAGTCAAAACCAGGTGTTTGATGGAATCCCTTGGCAACTAGTCGAGCTTTTAGCTTATTAACACTTCCATCTGGATTTTCTTTGATTCTGAAAATCCATTTGCAGCCAATGGCTCTTTTGTGAGGTGTCAGAGGCATAAGAGTCCAAGTTTTGTTGTCAATTAGAGCTTGATATTCTGCTTTCATAGCAAAAAACCAGTTGGGATCGGACAAGGCTTGTTTGACACTTGTAGGTTCAACTTGAGTCAAGAAAACTTTGGGTTTTAAGTGACCTGTTTTAGCTCTAGTAATCATAGGATGATCATTGTAATTCAGTACATGAAGGCTAGAGCTAGAGGGACCAGAACCAGCCCTTGAGGCACTAGACTCATTGCTGTTTGAAGGTTGTGTTCTAGAAAAATACTCAGTGTTGGAACTGACTGCCAACTCAGCAGAGTTGTGCTGAACAGAATCTGAAATTGCTGAACTGGACACATTACTAGATGAATCTGAACTAGGAACAAGAGGAATAGAAGCAGAGAATGATTCGTTCTGAGTTTGTCCAGCAGCCATATTTGGAATCATATATGGATAAGGAAAATGAATTTCATTGAACACAACATCTTTACTGATATAAATTCTGCCTGTGTTATCTAAACACTTAAGACCTTTATGTTGTGGGTTGAATCCTAGGTACACATACTCAGCTGATCTATATTGCAACTTATGTTTGTTATATGGCCTGAGATGTGGAAAACAAGAGCAGCCAAAAGTTCTAATACCAAGGTATTCAGGTACAGTTTGAAAAAGAGCATAAAAGGGTGAATGGAATTGTGGTAAAGCACTTGAGGGAATTCTGATAATGAGAAAAACAGCTTGAGTGAAGCCGTGATCCCAAAATTTAAGAGGAATTGAAGCACGAGACAACATTGTGAGTCCCATCTCTACTATTTGCCTATGCTTTCTTTCCACAGTCCCATTTTGGTGAGATATGTAAGGGCAAGTAAGTCTATGCACAATTCCTAGATCATTTAATAATTTAGTGAAGGGTCTAAACTCCCATCCCCAATCGGATTGCAAGGCTTTTATAGATTTTTGGAACTGATTTTGAATTAAAGTAAGGAATTGTTTGAAGGCTGCCAAAGAATCTGATTTATTTTTCAGAAAATAGATCCAAGTGTATTTGGTGTATGTGTCAACAAAGGTTATGTAATAATTATATCCACTAGAAGAAGAAAAGGGAGAGGGACCCCATAGATCACAATGCACAACCTCAAATGATTCTTTATAAACAGTTAAAGAAGAAGGAGCATGAAGTTTATGGGATTTACCAAGGCAACAAGCATTACAATGATCAATCACATGTTTTCCTTGAAAAGGTATATCACATAGTTGCAATATAGTTTTTACAACTTGTGCATGTGTGTGACCTAGTCTAAAATGCCATTGTGAGAAAGTGGTAACAGTTGAGGAATTTGCAGAAGCACTTACATCAAGTACAGTATTATTGTATGCAGGAAAAACAGAAACACATGATGAGGGTTTATGAGACAATGAACCCTTTGGCAGAAATTTAAATGTCTTGAACTTGTAAAGTCCATCCGAGCCAAGTATGCCTTCAAGAAGTACTTGATTAGAGCCCTGGCATTTAACAAAATAATGCAAAGGGTGAAATTCAAAGAAGATCCTATTATCTTGACAGAACCTACTAACTGACATAAGATTTTTTGAAATTTCAGGAACATGCAAGACTTGATTTAAAGAGAGACTCAAGTTAGGATTGGAGCTAGATTGAATTTTAGAGGAACCTAAGGAGTGAATTGCCAAACCTTGTCCATTGCCCATGGCAACTTGCTCTTGTCCAGTATATGGAGAGCTTTGAGTGAGATTCTGTGGATTGAAAGCGATGTGGTGTGAAGCCCCAGAGTCAGGGTACCACACAGTCTCATATCCAGCAGTTGGAGCTTTGAGTTCTTGAGTTGCTGGAGCATACTGTGGCAGGGTTAAATTTGCTGTTGGTCTCACTTGTGACATGAAGTTCTAAGGCCTGGGATTCTGAAAACCAGGAGGAGCAAAACCAGGAGGAAAACTAGTAGATGTGCCCTGCTTGTTGAACCCTACAGATACTTGTTGTTGAGGTCCTCCCATGTTTTGATCAAACCTGTACCAACAATGATAAGCTTCATGTCCTCCTTTGCCACAGATTTGGCACTGAGGTCCACCATTGAAGCGACCTCTGCTACGGAATCGACCACCATTAAATCTACCTCTACTAAAGAATCGACCTCTTCTTCCAGAATTGGCACTGCCAGTAGAGTTAGAACCTTGTTGCTCAGAATTAACAGGTGCCTGAGCAACATTTGCAGACAGGTGTGGACAATTCCTGGCAAAACTTATCGAATTGAGCCTCTTGGACCATCAACAAGGCCTCAATGTCTTCCACAGAAGGTGAATCCAACCTTCCATACATCATCATTACAAAGGAATTGTATTCCTCTGGTAAGCTTTCAAGAATTGCGTCGATATGATCCTGATCTGTGGTCGAATCACCAATAGCCAGCCGTGAATCGACAATGGCTTTGACTCTAAGGAGATATTCAGAAGTTGACCTAGATGCTTTCTTTGTTTTTTGAGTTCCGAACGCAATTGGTGTGCTCTAGCTTTCAACAGCGAATTGAAATGCTTATGAATCTTGTCCCATCCCTGAAAGGCATGGCTACATCCAAGAACTCTCGGAAGAACACCATTGGACAACGAAGAAAGCAACCACGTGAAGAGAACTTGATCCTGAGTGGTCCATTGTTGATATTCATCTGACAATTTCTCAGCAACTTGATCTTCAACCGATGCTTACTGCAATGGAATCTTACGGTTTACAACGAATTTGTGTAAATTGTGAGCAGTTATCACAACGTTCACTTGCTGGCTCCACAGTAGATAATTTTTCTCATCTAATTTGATCGTGAGCGCATGCGTGAGTCCTGATTTCTTGAGTTTCTTGAGAGTGATTTCTTGCGCCGAACCGTTTGGTGAAGGAACGACATTGTTAGAAGATGTAGGATTTGGTGACGACGACATTGCTAGAACCAAGCGAAATTGACGATCAAGATCGCTGGAGCAGAGAACGAACTCGCCAGAGAAGAGAAACTAGGACATCGGAGCGGAAGCGAAAACCAAACTCGATGGTACCATGTAAACAGAATTAAACTGAATGTAAATCATTTTGATTGATATTGAATGAATGCTTAACTAACTACTGCAGTGATTACAAGCTTCATATTTATAGGCTAATTGATCTGAAACTAACTCTATCAATTGGCTTAACAAACTCTAACAGAGAGTTTAACCAACTTGACAACTCAGCATAACAAAACTGCTAGCTAATGCCAGCTCACTATCTTGACTAACAGCTCATCAATATTGACTGCCAACTCACACTAGTTCATATACATTGATATGGGGTAATGTTTTGTTTTCTTAACAATTTTTTTTGGGAAATTTTTTCAGGAGATAAAAAATGCAAGAATCATCAACTAAAACAAAGAGAATTCATATTCAGAGAAAAGAAACAATACGCACTTACACAAAAAATGAACAACAAACTCTTATTTGTTTGACTGTCACGTATATTTATGGTAAATAAGTTCATCTCATTAGTTTATAGTATTTTTTTATAATCTGCTCAATACAACCTTTGGATTTATAACTTAAAATTTATATTTTTCCTCAGTTTAATCATTACTATTTCAATAAAATTTATTTTTTATCCTCTAATTTATTATTTATTATTTTTTTGATTATTTTTTGTTATTTTTTATAGTAAATGTGTGTGTTAGGACAGCTTGAATGCGCAACAAATAAATATTAAGAAAATTGTGTAAAATATCAGATTTCATTTATACATGTGATTAGGAATTACTTTAGAAAGCTGTGCAAAAGATCCGCGAAGTAGCTTTTTCACAAGCTCCTTATTTTCAAAATTTCTTCCATAAAAATAATGGCTCCTCTAAAGTGAATAACTTATTTTAGAGTCTGTTATCACCCGAAATATCAGCCACAGCCGATGAAGGGAACAGCCGTTGCGTGGGATAAGCCGATCGGATTGGCGGCCGAAAATTGGTCCCACTGAACCGAGGATAGAAAAGAAAAATGTTAGAAGTTCAGGGAGCACGTGAGGCCAGCCGATTATTAAAGAGTATAGCCGATACGGATAAAGGAAATATCCGATTACTATGGTCGCATCGGCTGAGCTATTTCTGATTAATTTAGAGCTTTGAAGCTCAACCAAGGACTGAATATGTGAGAGTCATGTACTTTGGCGCTAAAATGACCAAAGCTAGCCGTTGAAAGTCTCCAACGCATTTAACACGTGATAAATCGTTTGCCCAGCTGATGGGAGAACGGTTAACCCACGATACGCATGAAGAAACAGTTGAGGGACACCCACGCATCGCTGTGGTCGACCATGAACGTGTGAAACGCATAATGGCCGATAGGGGGTGGTTACAGTTTTGTTTTTCTTTTGTATATATATACATCCGCTGAGAAATGTAAAGGAACGCGAAATCAATCAAACAACTATTTCTTTTGCATTTTATCGACTTTTACAAAGATTTATCTTAGCCGATTCCATGTATCTTAGTCTTAGCCTTAGCATAGCGTAGATTCATCACACTCAACGCTTTACGAGGCGGTTGGGGAACCTGATTGAGGATCGAGTTCCGCCTCGGTGTAATCGCTTAACAGAATCAATTTGTTTGGTTGACGTTAGCGAATCCCTGATTTTTTCCACGCAAACAAGTTTGGCACGCCGGTGGGACCATAGGTGAATTGAAGGGCGGGTTTGATTCTCCAGTAAGGTGATCACGCTTGGCGTATGAACCTGAGGTCAGGAAAGAAACTCAACAACAACATGGAGTCGAGTTCAATCCCAAAAGAACCCCACCACGCAAGAACAACGAGTCAAAGATACACCTTGGGTATGCCCATAGCGATTGAAGACATCCCGCCTCCGCACCACCTCTGCAGAGATGAATAACCCAGAGAATGCCGAGGCTCCGGTGGTCATGACCACTTCCTTCATCAGCGGCCAGATTGATATGGGAATTCATGACCTTATGTACCAAGTGTCAAGCGGTTGGCGAGATATTGTCGACCCATGGTGCATAACGAGGTTCAAGAAAGAGAGACATGGAGAGCAAATGAGACAAGGTGAACACTCGGCTAGTTCTGCGTTGGCGAGAACAGGCAAACCCAAAGCATGCACAAGGCGGTCAGGCTTGGCAAATTTCACCGAATGTGGTTCAAAATGGGCCTCTTGAGACACGGCCCATACCACTACCTGGTAGGCCACTAACCCGCACGTCACGGTGATCGCCAGAATACATGGGTACCACCCGTCTTTGGGAGCAAGTGATGCCACCTGATCAAGCGAATCTGCAGTATGGGCATATCAACATGGCCCGGTGACCAATTAACACGGTTGGGCATATCGGTTTGCCGCCAGTAATGTCGTATGCTCCAACGCATGGCCCTACTGTGCATGCGAATTCATGTGGACAGCCGAATTGGCAGCCGATGGCCCCTGGTTATGGTTCAGGGAAGCTATCTGGGGATTGGAATGTTAACAATCCACCATTCTACCAACCGCAACCAGTCCCCACGCCATACCCTCCAGTAAGTTCAAATATACTACGAACGGTTGGCAACTATGGGGGAGAGCAGACATGGAGCAATGTTCCACCTTTACCCCAGAATGCATCGGTACATTCCAGGACTCGGTCGGAGGTTTTGGGAATATGGTCCAGAGCAAAGAATGGACTACTAATCCACCTCTAGGCAATGTTCCACCAAATACCTTTAACCTTGAAGTCGTTCAGCGAGCTTCCCTGGATACGATGGGTCGAGCGCCTTGGTGAATCCACAAGATAATCGGTAGCGAGCCTCTCATTTGATAGACCCAGAAATGATCGCAAATACCATCAAGAAGTACTTGGGATCTGATTAAAGCCGTTGGATCGTCCTGTTTATAGGAAACCGTACCCTGAATGGGTGGATCGGATGATTCCTCTTCCTAGGGGATTCAAAACTCCAGATTTCACCATATTCTCGGGGGAAGATGGCAAGTCTACCATGGAGCACATAGGGCGTTTCCACGGCCCGATGTGGTGAAAGCGACGAATGAGTATCACAAGCTTCAGCTCTTCCCATTATCACTCACTGGGACAACGTTCACCTGGTACTCCTCCTTGCCTCCAAACTCAGTACAGAATTGGGCCGACATGGAGAGGTGTTTCCATGATAGATTTTATTGGCCGCAACCCCAAGTAACTGAATCGATCTAACTAGTCTCGAGCGCAAGTTGATAAGTCGGTGGTGATTACATTGAAAGATTCGTAAAGAAAGCAGTGGAAATGTTACGTGCAATTCTCAAATGTAATACACTTCTATGATGATTAACAACATGCACCGCTGATTGAAGGAGAAATTGGTAGGACAAGCCCGCATGATTTGAATCGGTGGCGAGAAAGGGCTATCCGAGTTGAGCAATATATCCAGAAAAGGAAAAGCGAAGGGCCAACCGAGGAAAGGGTCCTCATCTAGTCTCTATTATAGAGGCGGAGAGAATCGACTCAAAGCGGTGATCTTCTGGCGATATGATGGTAGCCGAAATAGTCAAAGGGAAGAGCTATTCCTACCCAGCATTGAAGGCCGCTAAAGCCAAAGAAACTGAGTCAACAGAGGATAGGGCAGGGTACTCCTTTGACATAACCAAGGCAGACCAGATTTTCGATTACTTGCTCAAGGACAGGCAAATTTGGCTGCTAGACGGGCATCGGATTCCACCTCCTGAAGAATTGATGAACAAGAAATACTGTAAGTGGCATAACTCATATAACCATTCTACAGCTAACTGTGTAGTTTTCAGGAAAGCCATACAGAAGGCTGTCAAAGAGGGTAGGTTCAAGCTAGCCGATAAGAGCATAGCCGAGATGTCAGTGGACACCAATCCATTCCCAGCTGTAACCATGGCCATGGTGTCTTTCTCAAAACCTGATCAGCCCATGCCAATAAGAAGGGAACAATCTATCAGGAGTGTTTGGATGCCCAAAGAAGAATCCAAAAGAAACCAAGAGGTCACCAGGGGATCTGTGTTTGACAGATTGGGAAACCCACCAGTGCTACCAAAAAACGCTGGGGGTCAGCCATCTTCGAGCCGATTCCATGGTAAACCTCCCAAACCCGGACGTTTGACTAACGAGTTGATCAGCCAGTATCGCAACATGCACGCAAAGACCGAGAGAGCGCAGCATGCTCAGGAGACTGGGGGGCAAACTCGACTGGGGACCTCAGCTGAAGCCCAGCCGAGTATGCCCAGAATCCTCATAACTGTAAGGAATGGATTGTCATCTCTTCGCATAACTGTAAGGAATGATGATGAACTCCAACCACAGAGGATGATCAAGCCAGCTGCAAATGTCAAAGAAGGGAAGTGGGTGGTTAATCAACCTCCGAAGAAGAAAGAGTTCAAACCAGTCACACTGACTAGAACGCAGAAGAGAAGGCTGCAGAGGGCTAGATCCTTGGATAAAATGAAACAAACCTTGCAGATGATAGCCGATGCCAAGGCAGCCGATAAGAAGGAGATCCCAGAAGCTAAAGTGGCAGAAGCCATTGACAGGGCTTTTGGACCTTGCGGTTTGGAGCCCGACAAAGTTGAAACTGATCAAACCAAGGAGGTCCCAGTGACAATCCCGGTCGCCGAGGTAGACATCGGGCAGCCTGAAGAAGGAAAAGGGGAACCTGATGAAGAGGAAGGGCATATTCACATATACACAAACTGCTTAAATGGTGATGACGAGCCGATCTTAGAGTCTGGTTACCGAGAAGATTCAATTTTGGATTATCTCTCAGATGAGAGTGAAGCCGGATTGATGGCCGCCATCGAGGTTGTTAGCCTGATCCCAAGTGAGTTCTGGGCTGGTTACCCCCAGATCGAACACTTAGAAGGAGACGTATTTGTGGAAGAAGCAGAATGGGCAACTTTAGCCGATGACACGGCAAAAGATGCTTTGGGTACTATATTTGGTAGGCCAACCGAAGACATGATAAAGCACTTGAAGCCCCTGTATGTGAGAGCCCACATCAATGGCAAGGCCTTCAGTCGAGTATTCGTTGATAATGGGGCAGTACTAAACGTGATGCCAGTGGCCACTTTGAGGAGTCTGAACAAGTCTGAAGAAGACCTGATCCCAACTAACATGAAAATGGCTAGCTTCATGGGAGAGGCTTCGTCTGCCTTAGGAATCCTGATAGCCGAGATCACAGTTGGCCCCAAGAGCATCAAGTCAGCTTTCTTCGTGATTGATGGCAAACCATCTTATGCAGTCCTGCTAGGGAGAGATTGGATTCACACCAGTCAGTGCTTACCTTCCACCATGCATCAGAAGCTCATTTTTTGGGAAGGGGATAAAATTGAAATAGTCCCAGCCGATGACAATCCATTCCCAACTGAGGTACAAAATCTAGAAGCCTTGTTCTATTCTCCTTCTGTGGCTCCCATAGCTGTTACTGAGGAATACGAGAAAGGATCCTGGGAATCTTGTAACTTGACACCCCAGGGGTTCAAGATTGAGCAATTAGCCGAACCACGGCTAGCCACAGAGGTTTGACATGGTTAAAGACACCCAGGTGGTGCAGGACTTATAGGACCGGCTAGAAGCTTTCAGGATTGAATCTCACGTAGCTGAGTCCTGGCTGATAGACAAACAGTAAGGCGATGGCCTCACATCGGCAGACGAGACCACGGAGTTGCCGATGGAGTTTGAATCACCTATTCGGAGGACTTTGCCAACCTTTGAGTCGCAAGACCCCTTGGAGGACCTCAATTTAGGAACTCCAGAAGAACCTCGGCTAACGCAAATCAGCGGATTGCTGGGGGAAGAGGATAAGGAAGAGGTGGTAGCCCTGTTGAAAAAATACAAAGACTGCTTCGCATGGGATTATCATGAGATGCTTGGGCTAGCACGAGAATTGGTGGAGCATAGGCTACCGATCAAGGACCGATCCACACCACATAAGCATCCACCTAGAAGATACCATCCTCAGCTGATACCACAAATCAAAGCGGAAATCGGCGTTTGCTCAATCTTTGGTTTCATCGAGCGACCAGTGCACGTAGAGTGGTTAGCCAACATAGTACCTGTAAAGAAGAAGAATGGCAAGATTCGAGTCTGCATTGATTATAGAGACTTGAATTTAGCCACTCCAAAGGACGAATATGTGATGCCTGTGGCAGACATGTTAGTCGATGCAGCTGCCACACATGGTATTTTAACCTTCATGGACGGGTACTTTTCAGGTGCCCAAGACTGCATTCAGGTGCCCAGGGGCACTGGGAATTTATGAATGGTTAGTGATGCCATTCGGCTTGAAGAACACTGGGGCCACGTACCAGAGAGCAATGAACGCTATCTTCCATGATCTAATCGGCAAGACTATGGAAGTATACATAGATGATGTGGTAGTAAAATCCAAAGACTTCAAAGCCCACTTAGCCGATTTGGAACAGGCTTTGCAGAGGATGAGGGTCCATAACTTGAAGATGAATCCTGCAAAGTGCATGTTTGGTGTATCGGCTGGTAACTTCCTCGGTTTCTTGGTGCATCAAAAGGGCATTGAAATAGACCAAAACAAAGCCAAGGCGTTGATGGAGGCTAGACCACCCAGAACAAAAAGGAGTTGCTGAGCTCACTGGGTAAAATCAACTTTTTGAGAAGATTTATAGCTAATTAATTTGGTAAGATGAAGGCTTTTTCCCCTTTGCTAAAGCTCAAGAATGCTGAGGAGATGGTGTGGGGCCCTGAACAGCAAGAGGCCTTTGAACAAATAAAGAAGGCTTTGGCTAGTCCACCAGTTTTGGTGCCCCCCATGCCAGGGAAACCTTTGAAACTTTACATTGCAGCCGCTGAAGAGTCTATCGGCTGCCTGTTAGCGCAGGATGCTGAAGATGGAACTGAAAGAGCGGTGTACTACCTTAGCCGAAGTCTCAATGATGCTGAGACCAGATATACTCCATTGGAGAAGTTGTGCCTATCTTTGTTTTACGCTTGTACAAAACTTGAGTATTATTTAATGCCACATGAAATATTAGTTTTGTGCAAAATTGACATTGTTAGGTACTTGCTTAATAGGCCTGTCTTACAAGGTCGTTTGATGAAGTGGGCCATTAAGCTCACTGCCTTCGCGTTGAAATACGTCCCACTAAGGGCTGTCAAGGGTCAGGCACTAGCCGATTTCTTGGCAGAACATCCCTGCGTGGAAGTAGATGATCCTTGGGTACCCCCAATTACTTGCATAAACCTGTTGCCTTGGGTCCTAACTTTTGATGGGTCCAAAACCCAGAAAGGAGTCGGGGCCGGAGTGACAATTACCAACCCAGATGGGAAGATGTGGAGGTTTGCGTATCGGCTAAACCCAGATTTAACTAATAACCAAGCCGAGTACGATGCCATGATCATAGGGTTAAAGTTGTTAGCCATGATGGGCACCGAGTACATTCATGTAAAGGGCGACTCCCAGTTGGTGGTCAGACAACTAACCAAAGAATATGGGTGCAACAACCCAAATCTGTTGGCGCGTTATGCAACGGCTGACAGATTGATTCACCAGTTTATTGATGCAAAGGTGTCATACATCCCTAGAGGAGCTAATATGGAGGCGAACGATCCGCCCAAGAGGCCTCGGATATAGGAACTCGTTCTTGACTTTAGAGTCTGACGAATTACCAGCCGAGGTGATGGTCGCAGACCAAGTCGAGTCATGGAGGAACGAGCTGATCGAGTACTTACAAGATCCTTCTAAGTGCACTAACCCCAAAGTTAAGAGACGAGCTCTAAGGTATGTGCTTCTTGATGATGAATTGTATAAGAGAAGCATGAATGAGGTACTGTTGAAGTGCATAGATAAAAATGAAGCCCTAAGGGTTATGGGTGAAGTTCACGAAGGCATATGCGGCTCGCATAGGGCTGGGCCAGTTATGAAGTGGTTGATTTACTGCCATGGTTATTATTGGCCTACCATCACAGCCGATTGCTTTCAATACGCCAAAGGATGCGAAGAATGCCAGTTGCATGGTCCCATTCAAAGGGTACCAGCTGAATTGATGCATCCAGTGGTGAAGCCTTGGCCATTTAGAGGCTGGGCCATGGATTTGATCGGCAAAATCCATCCACCATCTTCTAAAGGACACAATTTCATTATTGTGGCAACCGATTACTTCACTAAGTGGGTGGAGGCTCAGCCGATGGTCAAGGTACAGCAAGATGATGTTATCCGATTCATTCAACACCAGATCATATACATGTTTGGGATCCCAGAGACCATTACCACGGATCAGGGAACTATGTTCACTGGAGATAAGGTGGTTGCCTTTGCTCAGCAGTTTGGGATTAAGTTGATACATTCATCCCCATATTATGCACAGGCCAATGGACAAGCCGAGGCAACCAACAAGATTATTGTGGACCTGATCAAGAAGAATTTAGAAGACAAGTCTAGAAAATGGCATTTAACTCTGGATGAGGCTTTATGGGCCATAAGGAATTCCAAGTCAACAGCCACGGGCACAACTCCATATCGGCTGACTTACGGCCAAGATGCGGTTTTGCCTTTGGAAATTAATGTCACTTCTCTAAGGGTGGCGAAACAGAATTCCTTAAGCCTAGAAGAGTATCAGCAAGCCATGCTTATGGAGCTGGATCAGTTGGATGAAGATCGGTTAATGGCTTTAGAAAGAATCGAGGCAAGCAAACGCAAAATGGCCAGTGCCTACAACAAACATGTTAAGTTGAAGAAGTTTGTTGAGGGCGACCTAGTTTGGAAAACTATTTTACCAATAGGAGTCAAGGACCCTAAATTCGGTAAGTGGTCACCAAATTGGGAAGGTCCGTTCACGGTTAGTCAAGTATTCGCAGGAAACGCATATCGGCTAGTTAACATGCAAGGCGAAGAAATGAATAGAAGCGTAAATGGCAAGTATCTGAAAAAATACTACCCCACGGTGTGGCAAAGCATACTAGAACAATAAAGGAAGCTATTCATAGACAAAAAGGGAATTGTTCTGGTGACCACAGGCCAGCCACCTAGCCAACAAAAATACTTGAAGATAACCAGAAATAACTAGTCTGTTGGATCAAGAGTGGCTGCAACTGGGGAATCAGCAACCATAGCAGGATCAGCTGGTTCAACTTGGTTAGAGGTGCTGACAGGCTCGGCTGCCTCTTGAGGATCAACCTTCTCAACAGGATCAGCCACCTCTTCTCAGGTGGAAACTTCAACTGGTGTGGTCTGCACTTCCACAACCATCGCCTAACAATCTCGGTGCATCTACACCATGTCTTCCTACCGGAAGGAAGAATATCGGTCGACCTTGGCGTGGTGCTTGATGGCCACCACATCGGCAGGGCGCTTTTTAAAGCGGCGCTAGTGATTCTTGACGCTTGAACTGCACCGGTGGCGGTATTGAAGATTGTTCCTTCGCTGATTCAAAGAAGAGCCAAAGTCCATCCCATCGGTGGTTGGTCGAGTCTATGCCTTCTACCCTTCGCATATCCTGCTCCAAACCATCTTTTGGGTGGTGAGTCGTAAAATGTCGTGGTCCAAAGAAGAAGCTTGAACGTATAAGCTGAAACGCCTCTCCGTGTGGGTCTCTAGCCTCGCGTCAAGTTGCTCAAGTTGGGGTGTTAGCTCTTTGATTTCATTTTGAATCCGAGTCAGCTCCGAATTCAGCTGAGCTAACCGGCCTTTGAGTTCCCCTTTCCTAGCTAGGTCGGCCTGCCGATCTTTATCAACTGCTTGATAAGAGGACAAGAAAGAGGACTTTTGAGCTTGGAGATCCCGGAGGCGTTGCAGGTCTTGAGTGGCATGGTCATAATTCTCCTTGCACAGCCGATATAACGCAGAGATGTCATTTACTTGTAACGCCATTTGACGATACAGTTGTCGGTTGGCGGAGGGAACATCATGAGAGTCGGATAATTTGAAAAAGGAAGCCCTCAAATCGGCCACCTTACTCTTATCTGTGGGGATCTCTCCCATCAAGACCTCGTCTACCTTCTCCAGGTGACTAGAGGAGGGTGAGGAGACCTTCTGCAGCGGGTCAGCCGAAGCAAAATACTGCTGCAGTTCTTCCTCTGAAACCTGGATAGATGAAGTCGACTGACGAGGAGGAGTCCTATGAGCAATAGGGGATTCATCCCTAGCCGACTGCAGTGCAGAGAACAAAGAAGTTAGGGCCAAACCAACATAGAGTGGGCAATCACAATAAAAGAGAAAAAGGAGGATACCTGGATTGGGCTGTGAGCCTCGGCTATTGGAGAAGCGGGAGCTGGCCGGTGGGTTGCCTCGGACTGAAGACCAACCGAAGAACCCCCTCGCGCCCTTGGAGATTGGGAAGGGGGAACCTTGTGAGGAGGCGACCATGGAGCCAATGCACTGCTTTCTACAAATAATAAGAGCCGAGGGTCAGAATGATGACAAAGCCTTGAAGAAACAGTAAAAAAGGGGGGTCCTTACCTTTATCTGTTTCCCCTTGCCAGCGTATGCCGTCTTGGTTTTCCGTGAGATAGGGGTAGCTTGAAGGTTCGTCATCTGAATCCCCAGATCTTGTCCTTTTCTTCTTACTCGGAGGGAGAATCGTCTATAATGAAAACTCTAGGGGTTGGTTTGGTGTCCAAGAAAGCGATTAGCCGTCGTTTGCAAAGTAAGGAAAAGCAAAATGAGACAAGAATACTCACCCTTCATGGCAGCAGAAACCCTAGTCTTATGCGTCGACTCTGGCCTTACCATCTTCAGAGGGGGAACAGTCACCGCCTCACCTTCATCATCATCATCATCATCGAGACTGCTGTCGAGAGGCATGGCAAGCCTTATGAAATAACTAGATAAAGAGCCTTGAAACATCTTATCCTTAGCCGAAGGCCACCAATTAGCAAAGGCAGAGGTTTCCCCAGCCGACGGGTTAAATGAGGCCCATTGGAAGCTGTTCAGTTTTTCCAAGTTGAAAGCTGCCAAGGTCTTCACCTCTTCAGCCGATAGGTTAGTTCTCCCTATGGCTGACACTTTGCTAAGGTATGGCCAAGGAACATGCTGTAATAATCCAAACTGACGGGCCACGCAGTTAGGATGATAAAATTCAGCCGTGGTCTTGTTATTCCTGGAATTCGGCTTTAGCCCACCAAGGAGGTCTCTAGCGGTCAAAACACGGTTCCAATTGAGGACCATAGTCCCATGCGCTTCCCGAGAAATGCTGCGGTCAGCCGTGGTGAATATCCAATCCGGGCCGATCCTTCTTTCAAAGATCGACTGCCAATCTTGAGAAATTTTGGTCAAGACATGTACTTTCTCCACCACGTCAAAGGGAGTTACTTGCTGAAGAGGAGTCAGCCGCAAATGCTCGGCTAACGTCCGAGCCCCGGCCGGGAGAGAGTGAACGCTGAAAGAAGGTTCAATGAACTCCGGGAAATAAAGGGTAATCCATAGTTGCAAGAACCATAGAGGACCTGAAGTATTCTTCAAATCGATACCTTGGTGCAACCGATCCAGCATATTGAACAAAGCCCTATAAAGATAGCAGAGGAAGAGTGATCCCAAGCGATCGCCTACCCGTCTGACTTGGGCCACGTATACTTGAAGTTCTTGAACGATCGCGACAGAGCCAGATGCATTTAAGTACTTACTAAACCAATACAAGAGGAAGGCGTAATGCTCAAAGATCGAAAACCGCAGATGCCTCTCCCCTTTGATTGGCGAATGAAAGCGAGAATAATTTGGAGTTGTTCCGATCATGGACAATCTTGATGTTGGAAGTTGAAATTTCGTATAGATTCGGAGCTTCCTGACCAGCTAAAGGCAAACCTGTAATGGTCGCCACATCAAGAAGAGTAGGGGTGGCCATTCCCCAAGGAAATACAAAGGTATTGGTGGTAACGGACCAATAGCCGAGAAAGCCGAAGATCAGACCGATGTTGAGTTGAAGGTCTTTAGCCGACAGCATGATAGCATCGTAAAGACCCATTCTTTTCCATTCCTCGCCTTTTGCCTCAGCCATCCTAGAGTGCCAACTCAAGTAATCGGCAGTAGTACGGGGCCAGGGCCTTATGTCGGCTGGGCACCGTTTAATGGTAAACCAGTCGCAAACGAGTGGTAAACCATATGTGTCCGGGGAGAGATATTCTCTAAGATACATTGCACCACCCTGCAGGTCGGTGGACGGCCGCAAAGTGAGAGAACCTTGAATTGGATAAAGAGGAGGTATGACACCTTCAGCTAACCCGGTCGTCTCTTGAGTTGAGGAGTGAGAGTCAGTTGAACGGGAAGACTCGTCCAAGGAGTCATGGCTACCGTAGCTATGTTCACGATTTTGAGAATCGGATGTGGAAGACATTGTCGCAAGAAGAGGATGCGCAGAAAGGAAGCTAGGGTTTAAGGGTTTAAAAGAGTTCAAAATGCCTGAGTAGCAAGAAAAACGAATGGGGCTAGCTACTTAAAGAGTAATCATGCGCACGATCAACGATGAGAGTTGTTAAGATATTATCGGATAGCAGCGCAGTCATCGGGTGTGGGAAAAGTAGCCGGTCAGGTCATAATGGGTAACATTAAATGCATATAAAGTGACTAACGACTGACGTTTCAGAAACTCGAATCTTATCCGATACATCAATCCAGCATTTACAGCTGGAATGATGTAGGGGGGCAATTGTTATCACCCGAAATATCAGCCACAGCCGATGAAGGGAACAGCCGATGAAGGGAACAGCCGTTGCGTGGGATAAGCCGATCGGATTGGCAGCCGAAAATTGGTCCCACTGAACCGAGGATAGAAAAGAAAAATGTTAGAAGTTCAGGGAGCATCGTGAGGCCAGCCGATTATTAAAGAGTATAGCCGATACGGATAAAGGAAATATCCGACATTATGGTCGCGTTACCGAGCTATTTCTGATTAATATAGAGCTTTGAAGCTCAACCAAGGACTGAATATGTGAGAGTCATGTACTTTGGCGCTAAAATGACCAAAGCTAGCCGTTGAAAGTCTCCAACGCATTTAACACGTGATAAATCGTTTACCCAGCCGATGGGAGAGCGGTTAACCCACGATACGCATGAAGAAACAGTTGAGGGACACCCACGACCGCTCGTGGTCAGCCATGAACGTGTGAAACGCATAATGGCCGATAGGGGGTGGTTACAGTTTTGTTTTTCTTTTGTATATATATACATCCGCTGAGAAATGTAAAGGAACGCGAAATCAATCAAACAACTATTTCTTTTGCATTTTATCAGCTTTTTACAGCATTTATCTTAGCCGATTCCATGTATCTTAGTCTTAGCCTTAGCATAGCGTAGATTCATCACACTCAACGCTTTCTGGAGCAGTTGGGGAACCCACAATCGAGGATCAGAGTTCCGTCCTCGGTGTAATCGCTTAACAGGAATCAATTTGTCGGCTGGACGTTAGCCGAATCCCTCGGCTGATTTTTCAACGCAAACAGAGTCTAAAGTAAATAATATCAACTCTTGATAAAAAAATCAATAGTTGATATTGCAAGTACATCATAGCAAATCATGAGTTTATTAAAGTAACAATTATTGATTTTTTTTTGTATTATTGATTTTCTCATTTTACTCTCTACTCATTTTAGTGGAGCTAAATCTAAAAATAAATTATAGAAGAGAAGCCAAAAAAAAAATTGGGTCAAACACTACCTATGAATAGTTTAAGTTAAACCATTAACCTTTCGTTATGGTCTTTTGGTGTGCGGGTCACACATGAATACCTATGGCCACAATTCACTTTGACCGGTCATGCCTACAAAATCTTTGAAATTAATGGATTCCATTTAATTTCTCGGCTAAATTATATTTTTACTCCTTATATTTATTTTAGATTTCAATTTAGTCTCTTATGTATTATTTATACCAAATTTATCCCTTATGTATAAAAATTACACCAATATGGTACATCTGTTTTAAAGTGGTCCCTTATGTTAAAAAAATTATAGGGTTAATACCGCTTTTAGTCCCTGTAATATCAGTGAAATCCAGTTTTAGTCCCTCCTAAAATTTTTGTTTAGATTCTGCCCCTGTAATATCAAATTCTCCTAGTTTTAGTCCTTCACATTCTCTCTCCATCCACGTGGCATGAATGGCGTGTAAATTTTTTTACACATAGGATGTGCCATACCGACTCAATATGACCAATCTTAAAAAATTAAATAAATAAATTAAATAAATAAATAATAAACGAATAAAATAGATAGAAAACGGGAGAAGAACATAACTTCATCTTCTTCCTCCCATTCTCGTCCCTGTCAAACATCCTGAACAGCTGCCACAGTTGCTCCTCCGTGTACGGCGACTTTGCCGGCAACAGATCCGGCGCCACCAGTGCCACAAATTCCGAGAACTCTATCAGACCGTTGTTGTTTGGGTAAACCCTTTGTATGAACCCTTCCAATTGCTCCGCGCTTGGCTTCAGACCCAGCGATCACAGAAGCGAACTCAGTCTAATTGCGTTAGGGTCCCATCATTGTTCCTATCAAACGAACGGAAGATTTCCCTTAACTCTGTTGTTTGCTCGTTGTCCAAATTCACTTCTTGTTGCTTCTTCTTGGTTCTTGCTCATTTCTTTCTTTTTAAAAAAACGCTATTGTTTTTGTTACAGTTATATTAAGAGTGTTCTAAAGAGTGTTTCCGATGGAAGATGTTTTTGGTGTATCTGGGCTTGGAAGATCGGAGGGAGTGGTTGGATGAGTTGTTGTTCTTCCTTTTCCCATGGCAGCTTCGAATTTCATGAGGTTTACCCAAATGTCGGATCTGTTTTTATTTTTTCAATTAATTAATTAATTAATTAATTTAATTTTTTAAGATTGGTTATGTTGAGTCAGCATGACACAACCTATGTGTAAAAAAAATTACACGTCATTCATGCCACGTGGATGGAGGGAGAACGTGAGGAACTAAAACTGGGAGAATTTGATATTACAGGGACGAAATCTAAACAAAAATTTTAGGAGGGACTAAAACTGGATTTCACTGATATTACATGGACTAAAAGCGGTATTAACCCAAATTATATCAGTGTGGTCCATTTTTTTTGCAAAATAAGGGACAAAAAAATGGATCACATTGGTATAATTTTTGTATCATAAGAGACTATTTCGGAACAAAAAAAAAGAGGGATCACAATTAACACATAAGGGATAATTTTGGAACTTTTTAATATAAGGGACCAAAATAAAACATAAAATAAATATAAGGGACCAAAAGTATAATTTAGCCTGATTTCTCTCTCATAGTAATTGGCAATAGACTTTACAAGAGGATGGATGAGGATTTTTGGGGTCTGATTCGGATGAATAAATAGTTGATTTGGAGCCCATTTGTAATAGATTTATGTCATGAAAAAAAATCCTTTTTCAAGTCAATTTTTTTAAATGCATTTAATTGTGTTTGTTTAAGCTTTTTAGAAAAAATATTTTTTTAAAATATTTATGGTTAAAATAAAAACTTATTCCCATTAGCTTTTAGGAAAAAAAATCGTTTTTTTAAAAAGTGATTTTTATAATTGTAAACAAATATAAAATACCTTATATTTTTATGTTTTAAGTACATTTTTGTCCCAAACTTTCTCAATTTAGCGATTTTGGTCCCTCTATTTTATTTTTGGAGATTTTGGTCCTCCAACTTTCTTAATTTGGCAATTTTGGTCCTCATACTTTTTAATTACACTTTTACTCCCTTAAAATCATGAATTTTTGCACTTTTGGTCCCAAAAATCTTGGATTTTGGAAAAGTCGGGGACCAAAAGTACACAATCCACAAATTTTGGGACTAAAAATGCAATTAAAAAAACATAGGGACCAAAATTGTCAAATTGAGAAAGTTAATGGACCAAAATCACAAAAAATAAAATAGGGGCCAAAATCGCCAAATTGAAATTAAAAGTTAGGGGACCAAAAGTGTATTTAAGCCTATTTTTATTTAAAATCTCTAAATTATTTAATGTCAAAATAACTTTTCTTTTAGGCTCGGTTTGGTAAAAATAAGCTATAAGTTAGCTTATAGCTGAAAAACTAACTAATTAAAATTGAAGCTTATAGCTGAAAAACTAACTAATTAAAATTGAAGTGTTTGGTAAAATTAGTTGTTTAACTAACTCATAAATATAAAACGACAAAAAATGATAAGATTTTATCTTTATTTTAAATTTGAAAAAAGGATAAAAAATAAAATAACAAGGATAAAAATGAGAGAAAAGATAAAAAGTTATAAGCTATAAGCTGAGATGTTACTTCAAGTAGCATATCAAAAAAAGCTATAAGTTAGTGTGAGAAGCTTGTTTATCAAACACATTTCATTCGGTTAAACAAATGTATAAGCTAGTCTAATAAGCTATAAGCTAGCTTCTTAGCCTTACCAAACCGAGCCATAGATGGAAGAGGATTTACCTTGTGGCAATTAAATCTAAACCGATGATATTTGATTGTTCGATTAAGTGGGCTGGTTTGCATTGGTGAGTTGGCTTGGGCTTTGCCCTTATCAATCCATTCCATTCTATCATATTAAAAAAACTATTAGTTTTTTAAATTATTAAAAAAAACAATCATCCATTTTATGTATTTGATATTTTTAATTTTGAAATAATGTCAGGAGAAAGAAAATTAAGTGATAAAATATTTAAACTTATAAAAGATATATCATATATAAATTAGAAAAATAAAATATCATAATTAATAAAAAAATATGAAATGAATTACTTAAACTAAGACACACTATTATTTGTGTTTATTAATTTTGAAAAATTAATAACTATGCATTGTCACATTTGAAAATAAGCTAAATAGAGTTTTCCCAGACACTTAGTCGTATTTTATTATTCTGCTATATCGTAATATTATTTTCTCAACACTTTTGCCCAAATAAAATTTAAAATAAATATACGGGAGGGTAAGTTTAGCGAGAGATACAATGTTCTAACATAAAGGTGAAAACTAAAGATTATACACTAACACAAATTCCATATTTTAAATATCCCAGATTATTATATAGATTGATTCAATGCAAATGAGAAGCAATTCAACAATGTTAAAGAGTTACTTCAAGTTTATGAGAGGGATTCAAGTCAAGCAATCAACTTTTAGAAGTCAACAATCTTCTTTAGTCACAATGTTGAAAAGGCCGCCCAAGAGTTGTGTCATATTCTAGGCGTGCAAGAAATAATTGGTTTGGGTAAATGCCATGGGTTCCATACATTATTGGTCGCAGTAGAAGAGCAACCTTCAATTTTATCAAAAGGCATAATCTGGCAGGGAGTACACTCTTGGAAGAGAAGGTCATTTTCCGAAGCAGCAGAGAGATCGTTATTAAGTCTGTTGCACAATCAATCCCCACTTATGTTATGAGCTCCTATCTGATTCCCCCGTCCCTGTGTGAGGAAATTCAGTGTATGTTGAATTCTTATTGGTGGGGAATTGGTTCAAACAATGCTAGAGGTATCCATTGGTTATCCCGGGAGAAACTCACAGTATGTAAACAGAAGGGAGACATGAGTTTTCACAATTTCTACAGGTTCAATTTGGCTATGCTATGAAAGTAAGGTAGGAAACTTAATACCAACTCAATAGTATGGTGTCACATATCTTCAAAGTTAGGTACTTGCCTCGGGGGAACTTTTGGATGCAGTCATTGGTCATAATCCTTCTTACTCTTGGCATAACATTGGTGCTTCTCGAGTACTAATCAAAGAAGAAAGTAAGCAAATATGTGGGTAAGAAAAAACATTTCACTCTCGCATATATGGTTCGATGATGAAACCCCATTATCGATGCCACTCCCATAGCTACCACCATTGCTTCCACCGTCAAAACTCCATTAAACGAGACCTTCTCACTTAGGCTTGGCAACAAGGCGGGGGCGAGTTTTGCATTCTCCTCCCCCGGCTCCCTAAAAGAACCCAACCCTGCCCCCATCGGGGTTGGAAAATAGACACTCATCCCCACCCAAATGGGGGTTGGGTTCTCCACGGGATCCCTACCTCCATAAATCCTAATTTCTCAAATTACACTGAAAAAAAACTTTTTTCATTTCTTTTTTTTTTATATATACATTTGAGGGGAGGGCTTATTTCAGTTATTTGTACATAAATAAGACCATTCATGAAATGAGAATTAGGTGTCAAAGTCACTCTCAATTATTGGCCTTGAAAAAATAAAATTGAAGTACATTTAACCAATTTTTTGGGTTGACGTTTAAATTTATCAACAAAGCTCTTATTACCCATATAGTATAGTAATACTATGTTAAATTATACTGTTAGTCCCTTATATTTATTTTAGGTTTCAGTTTAGTCCCTTGTGTATTAAAAGTTTTAAATCGGTTTCTTATGTGTAAAAGTTATACCAAAGTGGTTCATTTTGTTTTTTTTTTGTTCTAAAGTATTTCCTTATGTTACAAAATTTTTACCAACGTGGTCCCTTTTTTTGCCCATTAATTAGCAAAAAAATGGACCACTTACGTAATTTCATAATCCGTGAAACTCAATTCCTCACTGACTCAATATTTAAAACTACACATAAAACTTGTGTGTTTTCTATTGTCATATAACATACGTAATTTCATAATCAGTTAATGATGTCATATGTGTTGCCTACTGTTATCACCAACTCAATTTCAAGAATTTCAAAAAAAACCCGTACATTGCACGGATAATGTAACTAGTAAAGGAAAAAAGAAATAATCATTAAAGAATAACACTCAACTGCATAAAAGAAATAAAATTCTATTGACAAAATTTTATGAATAATAATTCTATTGAGAAAGACAGCAGGGGGAAATGGCTAACGAGGATGAATAATACATTACTGTGAAACCGAATTCAAGTCGTGGGAAAAATGGAAATAAGTATACCACTTAATCATTACCAAGCAGTGTCGATGCCTACATTACACGACTCACCAACACTCCCTAGGATTAACCGCTTGAATGAAAAAATTCAGCTACATCGGATATCACTAATTCTTTTAGAGCACTGATAAACGGACAACAGTATCCGACACCTTATAACCACACACTCAGAGCAAGTTTTGATTTGATTGAGAAAGAGAAAAAAAAGTAATAAAAAAAGCAAAAACGTATTTGTATACGGTGTCCTGCAACTTTTCAGATGTCAAACTATCTTTTCTGTTCTTTTAAGCCTTTACCAAATTCAATTACATCAGATCATATGGAAAAACTTAGATAATAGATAAAATGTGTAGGATTGTAACCTCAATTCTAAAGCTGCAGCATGACCAAAACTCTGGTGAACAAAGATGAAAAGTCACAATGGAAAGAAGAAAAGAGAGTGGAAGAGCGAAGAACTACCTAATGGGAGCTGAATATAATTGGTCTTCATTTCCCTCCTGGTGTGAGCACGGGCTGATGTTGCAGTAGTTTTCCTGTTCACTTTGGTGGCCATTTTGAGAGTTAGATTAAGAGAAAAGACGAAAGTCACACCAACAGAGACATATATAAAAACCAGAGAAGAAGAAGATCTAAAAACCCCTCAACCGAAGTGGAATGAAAAAACCACTCATTGTTTGGATGGGGCGACGACATCGACAATTCGAGAGGGTACAACAATGTTTGGCGTCGACATGATTCCACGGTTGAGGTCTCACAAGTGGGTTTGACGGCGTTTGGAGAAGAAGAGTACTGACGGGATCGAGGTCCTAAGGTTGGTCGAGGTTAAGTAAGGGTGATTGTGCGATAGTAAATGAAAGGAAACAAGTACTGATGGAAAAGGTTTGAGAGATGACTGAGTAACTATATCATATAAGGTTTCTTTGTAATTTACTAGAAAACAGGTGGGTTCGAGGGCTAGGCAGATACCAGAATCCCGAACCCCGTCTTAATTTGAAAAACAGGGAAAACTCGAACCTAGTCAAAGTGTGGTTTCCCATTAAATTCAAGGCGGGTTTAGGCAGTATCCAAGAGTCTTGACTCTTTTGTCAAGCCTACTTTCACTTCCTCGAGAAGTAACAATTCGTTAGCAAAAAACCGATAGGTTTCTCAATCGCTTTCTGTTGAGGAGCATCGATGCTAGAGAATACACCTAGGTGGATGGAGTTTTGCACCCACGCCGCCACTAATCGCCTCTAGATGTAGGAATGCCAACACAGTTGATCATATTATCCTTGTGAATCTTGTGAAACCAGATGATGTAAATAGTTGTCCATAGCACGATCCAATGAACGAATAATAACCTACAAAATAAAAAAGGGTGATAATAAAACTGAGGCGTCGGTGATACTGACTTTAAGGATTTATCCGCCTACAACGCGCAAATCTCCTAGGGTACTACAAGTTCGTCCCGAAATATAGTCTTATTTAAATCTAAAATATAGCTATTGTGAAGTTAAGTGGGCAGAAAACGTGTAAGCACAAAATCCAAGATTAAGATAATGCTAAAATCCGGGATTAAGATAACCAGGCCAAATTCATTTGAGACTTGGTCAATAAATAAAAACTGCTAAAACCATTAAGCTTTCTCAAGTCAGAAATATTTTTGAAAAAATTAATTCAATAAATAAAAAAGAACGCAGGTCCTTATCATGCATGAAGGGGAGAATCGAAAGATCTGCACTAAAATCACCCTCCTTGGCCCAACCTCATGTGTGCGAGATCCATCTCTTTTCCTAGTCATTTTTACACCCTCATATAACATAGTGGCTTATAAACATTTTGGATATTTGAAAACCATCCTAAGTGGACTTTCGCTTTTGAAATATCTCCAAAACACAACAAGTTCCACATCAAATCTGTTCCGGACTGGGCCGAGGCCCAATCCGAAGAGTCACACTCCAGCCCATTACCAACGTCGGTTCCCACCGCCTTGCCTCGAGACCAAATCGACGTGGCCAATCCAACGGTCCTTGGAATTTCGCCACTCATCACAGTCAAGAACGATCCGACGGCATTCTCGGTTCCATGGTAACCGCCCTCAAACTCCTATAAAAAGAGAGTCACTTCAAACGATTGAGGTATTATTAATTATTCATTTCATCACCTCTTCACTTGCCTCTTACACGCACTGACTTGAGCGTTGGAGTGTTTGCAGGTACACCACCCCAACACACCGTCGTCATCCGTCGTGGACGCTGCCGGGTCGCTTCCCTCCGGTCATCCTCTGAAGTTCTGTTCAGAACATTGGCGCCGTCTGTGGGAAATCGTTTCTGATTTCATCTTCTTTGTCGAAGTCTCCCTTCTTCACTCGACGATGACTGGATCGAAGCGTCAGGTCGCGACTAGCAGTTCCACTCATGCGAACGCAGATCTTGAACCACCAAACCCGCCGATAGCTCCGGCAGAACCACCTCACCATGAACCTGTTAATTTCATCGGTGAATATGAGAGACCGAGGAATAACCTTCCGCCTCCGCATCAGCATGACGCCGTTCCGATCATTGCTGCTCAAACCGATGCCGGAACGGAGACCGCCGCCATCCTCATTCGCGAGTTCCGCGAATTCATTCGAAGCCATGCCGAAGAGATGCAGGCTCAGAATCAACGCCTCGATCGAATGGAGAATCAGCAGAAGGAAATCTCCGCTCGCGTTGCCACACAGATCGACAACAGAGAAGATCGTGGTTCTCATTTGTCAAGACCGGAACTCGCGATTGAGATGGATTCGAGCCCGATGTCTAAAAAGGCGGAGGAAGCCGATGAAGCATTGAACAAAGTGGAATATCAGTGTCGAGCTCAAAGAAGACAAAGGCGCACACGAACTCGGAGGTGCAGCTCGTTCTCGGGTTCATTCCCTCCTGACTAAACCCCTCGTCGTCATCGGCAACATCGACGCGACGATGTCTTACTGAATAAGCCTCAAATATTGGCTTTCTGGAAGTTTCACGATTTTGGGAAAAGAGGCACAGAGTTGCTAGAATCTCAATTCCGAATTCTCGCCCTCGATTTGGCAGTTATTGACAACAAGGTCGTGAAGCAGAAGAGCGACTCAAATCCGAGTTCTTCCGCAGCAGTAGCGTACAAGCGAGATCACAATCGCACGATGTCCTTATGACTGAGGTAAGATTCGAACTTCTCGAATTTCTTTCAACTAATTTCATTAGGTCGAGGAACATCGAAATCATTCTACATCACAAGGGAATGACGACCTCATCCCATCGACTCGGCCTACATATCGAGCTCACCTTGCAAGTGACCGAAGTCGATGCACTAAGTACATTCTACATCACCAAGCAAGGGCGGCATATGTAGATTTGTCACGAGTTCAAATCTTGCATGAAGGGCGGTGACTTCACCACGGTTCACATCGCTTCAAGAATACGTTCGACATCTCTAGTTCGAAACACTGAGCTCGACAAGCTCACCACCTGCAGAGGAGTGGATTCATGACATGGCTCTCCTTAAAGCCACCATCAAAGATGAGGAACTAGACACCGATTAAATCAACAAAGTGAAAGCAAAAGCAGCTTCACATGATTATCTCAGACCTCGGATCTGGGACCTCGACAGCACAACAGGTTTCTCCCACCAAGCTTTTCAGCTTAGATGAGGAGGACAACCTTGGATCTCGACATCTCGGATCCAGGACCTCGACATCACAGCCCAACCTCTAGACGAGGATAACGACTCCTTACAAGTCGGCTCCACATCATATGAGCACCCGACTTGGGGGGCATCTGTTCCGGACCAGAAATCTGGTGATGAGATCGAGCCTCGTGCCGAGACTGCGCGCACGAGCTCGCGATAAAGCCTTGTGCCTTGCACAAGCACCTCTGCAACAGGTGGATACGCAGTCCAGTACTCGGGCGACCTACCAAGCCCACCTCTGCAAATTCAAAAATTCAGACGGCTTTAAACTCGGCTACGTCGTTGACCTTGATTATTTAATGACCTCAACCTTACCGCTTGGACAGCCAGATCAACTACTCTCACAGGGTAGTATAAAACTCGACTACGGGCACTTTACTCAGCATAAAAATTAATGCTAACTTTATTACATCAAGTTGTTGCAAATTGTCTATACTTTGACAGGAACACAAAGCCTTGTGCGTTTGCACAAGCACCTGATGAAGAGATCGACCTCGTGCCGAGACCGCGCGCACGAGCTCGTGACAAAGCCTTGTGCGTTTGCACAAGCACCCTGACCGACCTCGTGCCGAGACCGCGTGCACGAGCTCGTGACGAGACCGCGTGCACGAGCTCGTGACAAAGCCTTGTGCGTTTGCACAAGCACCCTGACCGACCTCGTGCCGAGACCGCGTGCACGAGCTCGTGATGATAAAGCCTTGTGCGTTTGCACAAGCACCTGATGAAGAGATCGACCTCGTGCCGAGACCGCGTGCACGAGCTCGTGACAAAGCCTTGTGCGTTTGCACAAGCACCCTGACCGACCTCGTGCCGAGACCGCGTGCACGAGCTCGTGATGACAAAGCCTTGTGCGTTTACACAAGCACCCTGACCGACCTCGTGCCGAGACCGCGTGCACGAACTCGTGATGACAAAGCCTTGTGCGTTTGCACAAGCACCCTGACCGACCTCGTGCCGAGACCGCGTGCACGAGACCGCGAGCACGAGCTCGTGATGATAAAGCCTTGTGCGTTTGCAGTTGCACCTGATGAAGAGATCGACCTCGTGCACGAGCTCGTGACAAAACCTTGCACAAACACGACATGACGACGCTTACAGTTCCTTACGGACAAGGACGTTGAACGTCGACATCAACGGACTTCGACAAACAAGTCACCACCTCGACATTCGAGCTAGCGACTTGGGGGGCAACTGTTCCGGACTGGGCCGAGGCCCAATCCGAAGAGTCACACTCCAGCCCATTACCAACGTCGGTTCCCACCGCCTTGCCTCGAGACCAAATCGACGTGGCCAATCCAACGGTCCTTGGAATTTCGCCCAACTCATCACAGGTCGGCAACGATCTGGCGGTATCCCGGGTTCCACGGTAACCGCCCTCAAACTCCTATAAAAGGAGAGTCACTTCAAACGATTGAGGTATTATTAATTATTCATTTCATCACCTCTTCACTTACCTCTTACACGCACTGACTTGAGCGTTGGAGTGTTTGCAGGTACACCACCCCAACACACCGTCGTCATCCGTCGTGGACGCTGCCGGGTCGCTTCCCTCCGGTCATCCTCTGAAGTTCTGTTCAGAACAAAATCAAACGGGGATGTTGCCAACTGTAGAGAACTAGAGATGTGGTGGTTGCATTAAATCAGAAAAGAAGAATAGATAATTTATAATTTTAATAAAAATTAATAAATCTAAAAATATGATATATCGTGAATAGTGAACCTCCATCTGATGGTGGTGCCATAGACTTCACTAGAGACGTGGAATATTCATCAAGCACTCAATTTATTGTTTGAAGTACTTTGACTTTTGGATGTGCAATTGAATTTCAAATGATCTCAAATGTTCTTTTTAGGTAAATTTTTAAACGTCGGTTTAACGGAATTCACGATAACCGTGGCGACAAAACAAAGACATCACAAGATTCGTAAAATAGATATTAGGATTTTACTATTACTCAGCTGCCCACTTGCCATGATTAGCAGAACGATTGGGGCATTTCCTACAGAGACCACTATCTTTACCGGCCTACTCGTTTGAATCAGAGCCGGAGTTCAGAAAGTTGGTCAACTTTTTCTTTTTTTTTTGATAATAAAGTTGGTCAACTTTTTCAGCTTGTTTATGGTTGGTCCGACGTATTAAATTTATTAAAAATTACTTATGAGTCTAATTCGATAAAATATTTGTTTTTTCTATTTCATTTATTACTTCTCTTTAATCTATATGAAATTCTCTAATGTCACATTAAAAATGGGACAAAAGAAGTAAAAGTGTAAATTTTCATGCTAATTCAATCCCTTTTTATATTATTTTATATAAGTCTGGTTGACAAGTGCCTAAGAGCATTTGGTTAAGTATTTATATCAAAAAAAGAGTATTTGGTTAAGGTATCTGTAAAAAGAAAATTTATATTGAAAATATAAATTAAACACTTCTTGTGGTAATAAATACATTATTTTCTCATACAAATTTATTTTTTTTGATTCTTTAACCAATGTTCTAAAGACACTTGTTAACGTTTTCTATTTTATATTTCATTTATTATTTTTATCACATCACTTCTTTTATTTATTTTCACTTTTCTTTTTTTATATCTCTTAATTATAGAAATTATAGAAATTAACATGATCCAAAAAATAATTAAAGAAATTAAGTGTTAAATAATAACTGTTTGAATAGAATAGAATGTTCGTTGAAAATTAGGCCTTTTGAAGATTGATCCAAAGGCGTGGGGCAGAGAGGAAGGAACAACTGGACAACTCCTTTTATACTAAAAAACAAGACGATGTCAAAAGCATCATGTACCCCAATTGCAGGTCAAACCCTTACAGTTCACAATTTTGGAACAACTCTCTTATCTCTCTTCAATGCCCTCTATCTAAAACCAGAACCAGACAATTCTCCAGAATAATGAACCAAAAAAGCCTCTTGTTTGTCCCCAATCCCCTGTGTTCTCCCCTGATTTATCCATATATCCTCCTCCTCTTCTATCTCCTAACCACAACCGTTCTATGCTCTGTTAATCCAAAATTCAAAGCATGTGAACCCAAGTATTGCGGCAACCAAAGTATAAGCTACCCTTTCTACATCCAAGGATTCCAAGAACCCTTTTGTGGATACCCTGGTTTCGGTCTTTCCTGTGAAAATCACATCTTCCCAATCCTCAATCTTTCTGATACCCTATACATAATTGACCAAATATTCTACCACAATCAATCACTACGAGTATCCAATGCTGTGTTTTCAAGATCAAACACCAATAAGGGTTGCCTTTCTCCTACCAACATCCTCCCTTTTCCCAATAAAATGTTCCGTCTTGCTCCGAACCAAAGGGGAGTGAGATTGTTCTTCGGATGCGACTCAACATCGCTGCCCAGAGAGCTGCAAGGGCACACAATTGGGTGCTCTGCAGAAAACGAAACGAGTTCGGTTCTGGCATTTTATAAGGAGGATAAAAATGTAAGCTTGGCGTCAAAGAATTGCAGGGGTGAGGTTGTGGATGCGACGGTGGAAGAAGATGATGTGAACGGAGGGATTGGAGAGGCGTTGAGAAAAGGGTTTTGGTTAAATTGGACCGCTAGTGATTGCACCGAGTGCAACAGCACTGGAGGGAGGTGTGGGTTTGATTCACATATATACACTTTCAGGTGCTACTGCACTGACAGAATTCATTCTGCAAAATGTGACCCAGGTCAGTAATTTGCTTAAGTTACTTGGTTTAGTATAATCCTCTTTAAAATCCATAAAATTACAATACTGTTGCTTGCATAACTGTTTCAATTACAACTTTGCAAAACTACATCCGTCCGTGATTTAAATGTTTTCTACTTAGCTCTTATTATTGATATGATCATATCATATGGAGATATGTGATGCAAGTGGTTGCTTAAACTTTTGTGAGATCATATGCAAAACGGTTGCGTTAGAAGAAGCATTAATTTAAAATTATATATGCATAAAGATGAAAACTATTGGGCTGATATACTTGGTGTTACTTAGTTGTTTAAGCTTTCTGCTGTATGTCAAAAAAGCTGAATAGTGTCTATACAAAATCTCAATATCACAATTGCGGAAGGATCAAACTTAGGTACAGTACCAATGTGTACTGTTCTTGCCTAAAATTAACTAAAAAATAATGAAACTGTTTCACTCCATAAAGTTGTCTGGAATCAGTTTTTTTGGCAGTTACATTATACCACCTGTGTAAAACAGGATAAACTGTTCCTAAAAAAACTATACATAAGTTTTTTCCATTGCGGAATTGCTCAACAAAGATACTGTTCTGAGCAATGTGGTACTCTTAATTAGTATACCGTAACATATACCAATGAAGATAACTATGGATAATGTGATGCTATGGAGCTCTCGTTATCTGTACGCAATAATTTGTCAACACCAATGACAAATTTGTGTGTGGTTTTTCTGTGGTCACTCTTATTTTTCCTCAAACTTTTTCTAATTTATGATTACCATGAATGAACAAGTTTAAGGTAGAAAGAAGGTAAAGGAAAAAAAAAGGATCAGTTGCACATACTGCAAATTGGTTCATTTGGTGTCTCATGTTTGTAGAAGAGTTCAACTCCAATTATCTCATGCCCTCAGCTGTAACCCAGGTTTAGAATATTTCTTTTGAATACTCAGTTGGCAAAAGAAAGGATGAACAGTTTTAACTAAAATCACAATTTTCATAAAAATATTATATTAAACAACTTTTAACTTAAAGTCATTTAAATTAAAAAGTTTGAGAACTACAAATGCTACCGGTGTCAATGTGTCGTAGAATTACAACATTGAAATAAAAAACTCGCACTTGTATTTTTCCTAGTCGTTAATTAAGAACACCTTTTGAATACTTCAAACAACTAGTTGAGTTTTCTTATTTTCAATTCCATGATTGATACGTTATCAATATTTTAATAAGGTGTTCATAGTTTTCAATTTGCAGATATCCTCCCTGGGTTCTCTGTTTCATGTTCTAATGCATTTTATTACTATTGAATTGCAATGATTTTTGTACTGCAATGATTTTCTAAGGGAGCCATCTCCGATGTTGACGTAACTAGTATTTGAATCCAAAAAAAAAAAAAAGATTTTAGTAGTGAATACCTCTAGAATTTTTTTTGACAAACTTCTAGAAATTAAAGGATTCGGGTGATCATCTAGTTATAAATTCCCTGTCAGAAAAAAAGATCTATTTAATAACACAATAACATTTTGATTTAGGCAATTTCTACCAGCACCCCCCATTATCCTACCCACACCCCCTGTCAGCTTTTTCAACTCTGAAATGACGAAATACCCCTACCACCAATTCAAATCTCCCATTCCAACCATCACATCCCCCCACCCACACCCCATCGCTGATACTCCTCTCTCTCTACCACTCTTCCGTTTTTTTTTTTTGTACAAATGTACCACTTTTTTGGTACAAATCTACCAAACAAAGCATTCCCACCCGCTCCCTCCCTGTTCAGCAGCTAACCCCTTCCCCAAATTAAATCTTCTTTCACTTTTTTTCTTCTTCTCACGTTTCGAAAACAAATCAGTGGCTTTGTTTTTTTTTTTCTTGGAATCTTGACTATTACGTGAACTTAATTTACGTACTATTACGTGAATTAATTTTACGAAGGTATAAATTTTTTTGCATACGTGAATTTAAATCACGTACTGCTACGTGAATTAAGTTCACGAAGGTAAAAAAAATTTATTTTACTTTTATCAAAAAAATTTAACAACGTGAATTTAAATCATTAATTAATTTTACGAAGGTATAAATTTTTTTGCATACGTGAATTTTAATCACGTACTGATACGTGAATTAAGTTCACAAAGGTAAAAAAAAAATTATTTTACTTTTATCAAAAAATTTAACTACGTGAACTTAAATCACGTAGCCTACATGATTTAAATTCACGTATACTACGCGAACTTAATTCATGTGAACTTAGGTGAATTTAAATCACCTATTGCTACATGATTTAAGTTCATGTATTTAAATTTTTTTTGATTAAAATAGTGCTTTTGGTCCCTATAGTTTTAGGAAAATTTAGTTTTAGTCCCTGCAAAAATATTTTTTTAAAATAGCCCTTGTAATTTAAGATTCTTTTACTTTTAGTCCCTATAAATTATTTTTGTTTAGATTTAGTCCCTGTAATTTTAAGATTCTTCCACTTTTAGTCCCTGTAAAAGTGGAAAAACATTAAAATTACAGGGACTAAAAGTGTAAAAATATTAAAATTACAGGGAATAAATCTAAACAAAAAATTTTATAGGGACTAAAAGTGAAAAAATCTTAAATTATAGAGACTATTTTAAAAAAAATATTTTTACAAAGAATAAAACTGAATTTTTCTAAAATCACAAGAATCAAAAGCACTATTAACCCAAAATAAAATAAATTTTTTTTTACCTTCTTGAACTTAATTCACGTAACAATACGTGATTTAAATTCACGTATGCAAAAAAAAATTGTACATTCGTGGAATTAATTCACGTAACATACGTACTGCTACGTGAATTAAGTTCACGTAATAGTCAAGATTTCAGGAAAAAAAAAAGTAGCCACTGATTTGTTTTTGAAACGTGAGAAAAAAAAAGTGAGAAAAGATTTAATTTGGGGAAGGGCATCGCTGCTCAACAGGGAGGGAGGGGGTGGGGATGCTTTGTTTGGTAGATTTGTGCCAAAAAAGTGCTAGAATGGTAGGGGAGAGGAGTATCAGCGATGGGGTGTGGGTGAGGGGGGGAGAGAGAGAATAAAAGGTGAATGGGATGTGATGTGATGGTTGGAATGGAAGATTTGAATTGGTGGTAGGGGTATTTTTGTCATTTTAAAGTTGAAAAAGCTGACAGGGGGTGTGGGTAGGATAACGGGGGTGCTGGTAGAAATTGCCTATTAGTATGGGTAATTACACGTAAAAATTAGCGGGTATGAGTGTAGGAACAGGTACCTTATAGCTATCACGCTTCATACTCGCACTTATCTATTTTGTTATTACCACATATATAATTATGATTATAATATTAAATTTTAAAGTAAAATGAATGCAAGTTTATCAATTTATTGTTCTACAAATTTATTGTAACATTTTATAAATGTTTTAATAGTATGTATTATATCTTTTTTTACACAATATATTATGTATTATATCTAAGAAATTTATTATGTTGTATTTTTATTTAGTTAAACAGTTTTGTTTATAATATTTTATGACTAGTTTGACAGATCTTTGAATAGTTTTTTGGTTGGATTTGTAATCAATATCCTTATTTATTTATTTATTACTTTTTCATGATTAATTAAAGTGTGCGGGTAATGTGTATGGGTAGTTGGCTACAGATACTTAGGTACCTAATGGGTAAGGGCACGAGTATTAAAATTGTGAACCACTCGTAGGGGTGAAAGTAGACTAGGTCTAGCTAGGCTTTGCAAAGCCTAAGCCTGGCCAATTCCAAATAATCAAGCCCTAACTCGGGTCTATTACCTGTCATAAGTTTTTTTTAGGTATGATCTGACGAGCCTGTTTAAAGGCCTATCATTTGACTTATGTTTAAATAAGTTAAAGGAATAGTAGGCTAAAAAAAACTTTATGTATGATAAACTATAAATTATATATAAAAACAAAAAAAAAACAAAATCACTACTACCCAAGAGCATGAAACATAAAAGTGAGAAGAGACTGGGATAAGGTAAGTTTTCGAAGATTGAGAATGTCTTGTTTTTTCAAATCTTTTATGTAGGTCAATATGCTCAAATCTTTAGAAGTGTAAATAAATATATAATTTTAACACATTATAAAAATTCTTTTTATAGTAGTAACTATACACAATATGTTATATTATTTATATTTTTTATATTATTTATATTTATTTAAATAAGCCGGCTAGTTAGACCTAAAAGACTTTTTAGATGACCTAAAGTCTGACATTTTCATCTAAAGTCTTAATATTGTCTATTTAAAAATAAGTATGGCCTTGTCTGATATAGGTCGAGCCATAGCCCCTCTTGGACGGATAATAGTATTCAACGGGCCCATCAACATATTTGATGATGAAGATTTAAGGAAATGTTCTGTAAAAAAAAGATTTAAGAAATTTTTAAATATTTTCTAAAATTGAATTAAATTAATGTTACGTTTTTACAATATAAATCACATCTTTGGCTGTCTACATTTTTTTAGGACAAAACTTTATTAAGGTTCTTTAGGTATGGTTGGTGTGATTTCACTCACAAAATAGATAAAAAATTTCTCTGTTTATCTACGCCTAATATCTCTAACCTCTCATAACTATCACTGTTTTATCTATTTTGTGAGAAAAGCCACACCAACAATATCTAACGAACCTTACCTAAGTTTTGTCTTTTTTTATATAGATTTGGTCATAAATTGAGGAAAAATGGTTCGTACTTTTATTTTTTATTTTATTAAAGATACAAAAATGAAATTTTATTTTTTATACAATTTTTGAAAATGCGAAATAAACTGAAGTTTATAGTTATTATTACTCCCCCAGTCCTTTATATAATAAACAAAATGAACCTTTTTTTTGTCCTAATTATAATAATCAACATCAATTTTCAAAAACATTAAATACTTATTTTCTATTTATTCTCATATTTATAGTGAGACTTATTTTAATAAAATACACATATTTTTTATCCAAGTTGGTTGGTTTATAAAAGAGATATTTTTGAAAATAAATAAATAAATATTTAAGAATATTAATTAAAAATGTATAAAAAAAATATTTTCTTGTACCAAATAAGTCCCTGAATTTTTTATGATATCAAATGATAAATAGTCAGTGATAAATAATTCAATGATAAATAGTCATAAATGCGGACAACTACTTGAAACTTATTGATCAATTACTTGTAGATTACCTTTTCGACTTCCGCTCAATAAATCAAAGGCAATTTCTACCAGCACCCCCGTTATCCTACCCACACCCCCGTCAGCTTTTTCAACTTTAAAATGACGAAAATACCCCTACCACCAATTCAAATCTTCCATTCCAACCATCACATCACATCCCATTCACCTTTTATTTTCTTTCTCTCTCTCCCCCTCACCCACACCCACACCCACACCCACACACCATCGCTGATACTCCTCTCCCTACCATTTTTTTTTTTGGGTACAAATCTATCACTTTTTTGGCACAAATCTACCAAACAAAGCATCCCCACCCCCTCCCTCCCTGTTGAGCAGCGATGCCCTTCCCCAAATTAAATCTTTTTTCACTTTTTTTTCTTACGTTTCAAAAACAAACCAGTGGCTACTTTTTTTTTTCCTGAAATCTTGACTATTACGTGAACTTAATTCACGTAGCAGTACGTATGTTACGTGAATTAATTCCACGAATATACAATTTTTTTTTTGTATACGTGAATTTAAATCATGTATTGCTACGTGAATTAAGTTCACGAAGGTAAAAAATTTTTTATTTTATTTTGGGTTAATAGTGCTTTTGATTCTTGTAATTTTAGAAAAATTCAGTTTTATTCCTTGTAAAAATATTTTTTTTAAAATAGTCTCTATAATTTAAGATTTTTTCACTTTTAGTCCCTATAAAATTTTTTGTTTAGATTTATTCCCTGTAATTTAATATTTTTACACTTTTAGTCCCTGTAATTTTAATGTTTTTCCACTTTTATAGGGACTAAAAGTGGAAGAATCTTAAAATTACAGGGACTAAATCTAAACAAAAAAAATTTACAGGGACTAAAAGTGAAAGAATCTTAAATTACAAGGGCTATTTTAAAAAAATATTTTTGCAGGGACTAAAACTAAATTTTCCTAAAACTATAGGGACCAAAAGCACTATTTTTATCAAAAAAAATTTAAATACATGAACTTAAATCATGTAGCAATAGGTGATTTAAATTCACCTAAGTTCACATGAATTAAGTTCGCGTAGTATACGTGAATTTAAATCATGTAGGCTACGTGATTTAAGTTCACGTAGTTAAATTTTTTGATAAAAGTAAAATAATTTTTTTTTTACCTTGATTAACTTAATTCACGTAGCAGTACGTGATTTAAATTCACGTATGCAAAAAAATTTATACCTTCGTAAAATTAATTCACGTAACAGTACGTAAATTAAGTTCACGTAACATACGTGAATTTAAATCAAGTACCGCTACGTGAATTAAGTTCACGTAATAGTCAAGATTCCAAGAAAAAAAAAAACAAAGCCACTGATTTGTTTTCGAAACGTGAGAAGAAAAAAAAGGTGAAAGAAGATTTAATTTGGGGAAGGGGTTAGCTGCTGAACAGGGAGGGAGCGGGTGGGGATGCTTTGTTTGGTAGTTTGTACCAAAAAAGTGGTACATTTGTAAAAAAAAAAAACGGAAGAGTGGTAGAGAGAGAGGAGTATCAGCGATGGGGTGTGGGTGGGGGGATGTGATGGTTGGAATGGGAGATTTGAATTGGTGGCAGGGGTATTTTCGTCATTTCAGAGTTGAAAAAGCTGACAGGGGGTGTGGGTAGGATAATGGGGGGTGCTGGTAGAAATTGTCATACTAATATTATTCCCCATTAAGCGAGTGATTACATTACCGTTTATAAGTAATTTTTGCGGGTTCCGTCAGGTCCCTTACCCATTGTTATCTCAAGTCATCAATCAATTTATCCATTACTCATTGTCATCTCAAGTCATCAATCAATTTAATTTTCAGAAAGGAACCTGCTCAGTATCTATCTAGGTCTAAAGTTGAAGCATTTAATAGCATTTGGGTTGGGGGTGGGGATTGGGGTGAGAGGAAGATGATACTTTATCCTGGAGTGCTAGTGTGCTACTATGCATTTTATCCATTAGGCATTAGAAGAATCAAACGAATGTTTTAATTACATTAAAATAAAAACGTTTTTACTTTGAGTTGGTAAGTTTTTTTTGTTGGTATTACTGTATTTGAGTTAAGTATTTAATAACTACTAATGATTTTTCTATCCTATGTAAAATTACATATATTAATTCTTAGATAAAATTACTCTGTAGGTCTTTTAACTTATTTTCGGTTTTCGATTCAAATGTTTTTGAATCAGTCATTTATCTTTCTTTTTTCCCGAATATGTCCTTTAGGTTTGAAAAACAGGTCCTTCAAGTTATTAGTATGTTTCAAAAAGGTCATTTAAGTTTGTAGTATGTTTCAAAAAGGTCTTTCAATGAATGGACACGTAGGCTTGTTTTTCAAACCTAAAAGACTTATTCAGAAAAAAAAAAAAGATAAGTGACTGATTCGAAAACATTTTAAAATATAAAGGACCTATTAGGAAGAAAAAAAAGATAAATGACTGATTTGAAAACCGAAAATAAATTAAAGGACCTACAGAACAATTTTACCAAAGTTTTATTAATTTTGTAAAAAAAATCTTATTAATTACTCATTTTTTTCTTATGATTAATTACCCAATTTTCTATTTATGTTATGGATAAACTTTCTTATAATCTCTCATTAAATAATTAATAAAAAAAATGAGATAATTTTTTTGGTGAATTACAATGGAAAAGAAAGCAAAAACAAAGAGAACCAAGAGCTCAACTAGATGCCCAAGCTGCCACTAAAAAAAAAAAAGATAATTAATACTATGCAATCTTGTATGTAAATTATTAATTAATTGAACCCTTTCTGTCATCTCCCACCCAACAAGTAGTTGTTTGTGTGGCATGTAAACTCAATAATTTTATTAAGACGTGTGGATAATCCAAGTGGGGACACGGAGTGCTGGAGATTATGGTTGAGGAAGGCTGCCCTGCCCAGGAGTTTGAAGTCAATGATTATGACATGAACAGATAGATAAAGATGAGACACCCCTGTTAACGCGTTTTCTTCTTAGAGTCCCGTTGAACAGGCAAGGTGAAGTGAAGTGTGAACCTAATCGCTTTAAACGACCACCAGCCCATTCCTCAACCTTCTCATATTACAACTTAGTTGTCAAAACCTCGTTTGAACCAAAAACCGAACCCCCATTCATTGAACCTCAAAATCGAATTGCCTAAAAACCGGACTAAAAATCGAAAAATCGATAAAAAACTGGCCAAAGCCGGTAAAAAACTGGCAAAAAACTTCAGGAAAAAAATAATTTTTATTTTTTTAAAAAAATGATAAATGACATTATTTTTGACAAATAAGAGATTTTTTATCCATTTTTTTTACATCGATAGATTAAATTAAATATTATAATAAAATTTAAAATTAATTTATATATTAATATTATTACGATAGTACTTACATTACAATATTTGTGATTATTGAATATTAAAATGTTATTATAACATATTTGTTTTAGTTTAGATTATTGAATATTAAAATGTTATTATAACATATTTGTTTTAGTTTAATATGTAATTTTTACATGTTATATATTGACTTATAATATTTTAAACGGGGTTTAATTTTTTATGTCATGATGTTATGAATATTATGTTATTTTTTATTTATTAGTGTTTTATATATTATATTAAAAATTTTAAAATTATAATTTAATTCATTTCCGGTCCGACTCAGTCTAATCCCAGTCCGACCTTTAAACCTTGAACCAATACCTATACCGATACAGTATTCGATCCGGTTTTGATAAAGCACGTTCTCTTTCAACTCCTCCTTTTGGTGTTCGTATTTTCTTTCTTCCTTTTCCGGTATTTCAACAACAGGGCCCCACTCTACTTTCAGATTCTAGGGACTCCGGTGTCCAGTCCAGACTTGACCTCTCTCTCAGTTTTATGATATTTTTTTCCATCTTAGTTTCCATGCACACTAATTTTGTGTGTTTTTCTTCTAATTTGCGTCGTTTAGACGGTTTAGTTTAGCCAAAAAAAAAAAGACGGTTTAGTTTAGCTCAAGCTTTCCAAGACCAAGAGAAGACTTAGATGGAGATATGCAGTTTAAGAAGTCAAGTCTTTGTGTGCTTAATGTTGGTATTATATTGTGAAGACTGAAGAGTGTAAATAAAATTAAGACAGACAGACTTCAACTTTAGAAAATCAGATCCTTCCCTTGAATCAACTAATTCCATTCGCTTTTTTTGGCTGCTCATAAAGTGGGGGAATTCAGGATGACTCCAGTTTATGAATTTCTCTTCCTTTTGTTTCCTCACCTTATGCTACTTGTCTTGGCGGGGGGAGATGGGAATGGGTACCACCAAGAAGAGTGTCCAACTTCATTTCCTTGTGGATATCTTGGCAATATCAGCTTCCCTTTCACTATACCAGAACGCCTGGACTGTGGCTTATTGCCCATACACTATTGTGATGATCATCCACAGAAGGGTAAAATGATCCAATTACAGAATAAAGGGAACTGGTTTGAGGTTGAACTTGTAGGCCATCTTGAGTTTCACGGTGGTAGTGCTACTTCCACTTCCGTTTTTAGAGACAACAATCTCTACAAACTGCTGCAATCTAGAAACTGTGAAGCTTTCAGATATAATTATACTCTTCCTTCCACTCTTCCTCCCACCGCCTTTCGCTTTGCTTCTTTTCGCATCGTATCCCACACAACCATGTTCAGGTGCAACCACACCCTCCATGTCAGCCCCCCAACATATTTCCATAATTATACAAAGTGCCCTGACTACAATCTCTACTACCAGCCTCGCATCTATGCTGATAATGTGTCTCGGAGTGCTTTGCCTGCAGCATGTACAAGTGTCCACCTTCCAATTAAAGACGTCGCTGACGCTGAAGACCCTTTTACGTTTGTAACTGCTGATATCTTCACTGAAGTAAAATTAACACAGGAATGTGCGAATTGTCACTACAACCAAAGAGGGCGGTGTCAACTCGACAGCAATGGGAGATTTTGTTGTGCCGACGGTCACGGTATAACAGAAAGCCTGGAAACACAAGCACTAGTAGTTGTTGTTTTTATCTGAATTTTTCCACATTATATGTTCTTAAATGTTTCCATCTAAATTTTTGAAACATTGCCTACTTGTCTGTGAAATGCCCAAAACCCCAGCTCCTTAGAATCAGACAGCTCAAGAGAAGTGGTACTACATTGATGTGTGCGCATAATCTAAATTCTAGTATCATGCTGTTTTTAATATTTTGAATTTAGCATTTACTGCACTTCGTAGCTGATTTTCTATTACTCTTGGATGGCAAGAGCTGGGTTCCATTGATTGACTGTCTAATATTGTTTGTGCAACACTCATAATTTGCAGACCATTTTTTTCTCTGCATAACTTTATCTTCATACGTCAAATATGTATTGTTTGTTCTAAATTGTTTCCTCTAACTGCATTTACAGATAGAAAAGGGTTGAATCCATATGCCAAACTGGGTATAGGTAATGTACCATTTACATAACTTGACATTGCTTTTCAGCGCATATATGACTTCAAATTCATTGATCCTGAGTTAGAAAGTTCATCAGTATGTTTAACTCGGGGGATCTTCTGATTTCTTTTGACACCCTCATTTTATTTTTCAAATTCTTTATTCTAAAAGGACGAAACTTTTTTAAATTATTTGTATAATTCTAGCTAATCAATGAAGTGACTGATGACTGGTGTCTTCCCCTCTGTTATGTTTTATAGTAATCTTCAATTGGTATTTTCTTTGGGCCCTTTTCTACAGGTTTGGGTATTGGAATCCTGGGCATCTTGATGATTGGATCGCTGTTTCTCCTTTTACTCTACAAACGAAAACATGCTATCTCAGTTGGACACTTCCAATCTTGTATTTCATTTTCTGATTCCTCCGTAAATCCACGCCGAGAAAGTGGTAGTAGATACTTTGGAGTTCCGGTCTTCTCCTACGAGGAACTTAAAAAAGCAACAAACAATTTCGACCATACTAAAGAACTTGGAGACGGAGGCTTTGGCACTGTCTACTTTGGTAGGAAACTCAATCACTACACAATGAATTGACACACTAAATTACTCTTCCATCTTGTTGTATAACTTATACCCTGACCTTTGAAACCCAGGGAAACTCCAAGATGGACGTGAAGTTGCTGTCAAGCGCTTATACGAGCACAACTACAGGCGCCTAGAGCAGTTCATGAATGAAGTTCAGATCCTCACGCATTTGCGTCACAAAAATCTTGTGTCACTCTATGGCTGCACGTCAAGACACAGCCGCGAACTACTGCTTGTGTATGAATATATCTCAAATGGCACGGTTGCTTGTCATCTCCACGGTGGATTAGCGAAGCCTGGCTTACTACCATGGGCCATACGAATTAAAATTGCCATAGAGACTGCTACTGCATTGGCTTATCTCCATGCCTCTGGTATCATTCACCGTGATGTGAAAAGCAGCAACATACTCCTTGATAACAATTATGGTGTCAAAGTTGCAGATTTTGGCCTTTCAAGACTATTCCCTGAGGATGCCACTCATGTCTCCACAGCGCCACAAGGGACCCCGGGTTACCTTGACCCGGAGTATCACCAATGTTACCAGCTTACTAGCAAGAGTGATGTATATAGTTTTGGAGTTTTTCTCATTGAGCTAATATCATCTAAGCCTGCTGTTGATATAAACAGGAGTAGGGATGAGATTAACTTGTCAAATCTAGCCACAAAGAAGATTCAAGAAAGTGCAATTGGTGAGCTGGTAGATCCTTTTCTTGGTTTTGATTTAGACAGTGAGATTGAGAGGATGATAGTTTCAGCGGCAGAATTAGCTTTTCAGTGTTTGCAAAGGGACAAGGAGTTGAGGCCTACCATGGAAGAAGTGTTGGATGAACTGAGGAGAATTGAGAGTGGGAAGGATGGTGTTGAGGTTGTAGAGATAGTGGAGTCAGATGTTGATGATGGTGTTGGAGTTTCAGAAAGCAATAATGTACATCCACCACCACCAGCCTCACCTGAATGGGATGAAGTTGGATTATTGAAGAAGATGAAGCAGCCGAATTCGCCAAAAACCGTCACTGATAAATGGGAAAGTAAATGTACTACGCCTAATGTTAGTGGTTAATCACTCTGTCTATTATCAATTGTTGATAATCCATTTTTATTGTATCAACTTTAAGCACTCATTATTAGTTGAAAATGAGTGAGTCAAGGTATTATTATCGTCTCATCCGCTTGTATAGTTGATAACACGGTGATTATATTATACTAGACATTGTTGTCAGGCAAAGAGTTGAGATAATTAAGATGTGAATATTATAAAAACCGGTACAAAAATACGATAGAAGTGAAAAATAAAAAAAATAAAAATATGGAAACAATGTATGCTATGCTATTCTACAGCTATCTGCTTATCCTTGGATTTTTTTTTATGTTTTTATAAAAAAAAAAAAAAATAAACTGATATAGGGCAGCCAGCATTTTTTTGTCATATAGTTGGGATGTTGCAAGAAGGGAACCTTCACAATCGCATAATTTGGTGATTTTATCCGTGTATTACTGGAACTTCATAGTATTATGATGCCTTTCTCCCTCCTAATCTTTGGAGTGCTGCTTTTGCGCATTATCTCTGTTCAGACTTCAGAACTTGTTGCTCTACCAAATAATTTATCACATTCTATCCTCACTAATTGTGTACAATTGTAGTCGATATAGTCATTGTAATTGTAATAATAAAACTGTTAACTCTCATAATTAGTCTCAGTTAGTTAGTTCAGTTAATTACCTAACTGTAGTTAGTTTCTCTGACTTCAGTTAGTTCCAGTTAGTTTTTTTTTTTTTTTTTGGCTTCACCACACTTGTATATAAGTAAGTGGTAGCTTGTAAGTGAATCTGATTTGATCATTTTTCAGAAATGCAGAGCTCACATTGAGCTTCATTCTCCCATTCAAGTTATTTTTTCTCCTTCAACTTTTCAGTTTTCACATGGTACTAGAGAATTTCTAGAGGGCTCGATCGTCATTGGTGCATATTGATATCGTGATTCGCATCATGACTCATACATCGTGATTTGTCTTCACTAGCTCCTTTTCCTTCTTCTTTTCATTCGATTGTTGATTGTCTCTTCTGTGACATGTGCAATGCAATGTTCTTGCAATCTCCTTCCCACTATAAGAGGCTATTGAGAGGATGATCATGTAATAAGGTTCATGAAAGGACTGAATCATCAATATGCGACCACTAGGTTCCAAATTATGCTCATGGAACCCCTTCCCAGCATTAACAAAGTTTTCTCCATGCTCGTTCAGCAAGAAAGACAACTAAGCTCCCAAATGGGAGGTCCACACAATGTTTATTTGTTTTTTTTGCCCCGGGGGGGGGGGGGGGGGTGGGAATCAAGGTGGCAGAGGCAAAAAGACATGCAGCTATTGTGCGAAAGTGCGCCATACTGTTGGTATATGCTACAAAAAACATGATTATCCACCTCATCTTCAGAGTGGTGGAGCAATCAATAACTTCACTTTGGAGGATCAAGGTTATGAGGATGACAGCAAGTCTATTGTGCAAACTGAGAAAGGGGAAAACTCAGCAGGAACGTTTTTCACTCCTGAACAACATAAGACACTTCTGAACCTTTTGAAAAAGTCTAACTCACATAATGCAAACCAAATAACCACATATCCTTTGGGTTTAGGTATTGTTTTTTGCTACCCTAAATTCCCCAAAGTCCAATTCTCGGATCCTAGCCAGTGGAGCAAGAGACCATGTCTATCACTCCAAAGCAAGTTTCTATTGTCTTAAAAGGATAAATCCTATAAAAGTAAAGCTGCCTAATTGTTCTTATATTTCTGCTCATTTAGCAGGAACGATTTACTTTTTCTGACCAATTTTACATCACTGATGTCCTGTATATACCATCATTCTCTTTCAACCCTATTTCTCTTTCAAGGCTTACCAAACTCCTCAGTTGCCAACTCCTTTTTTCTTTAGATTCATGTATTATAGGTTAAAAGTCCCACGTGGAAGAATGAGATGATCTGATTAGTGGTTATAAGTGGGGGGTAACCCTCACCCTATGAGCTAGCTTTTGTGGTTGAGTTAGGCCCAACCCAAATTCTAATATGGTATCAGAGTCACGCTCGTAAGCGTGAGAGGGTGTGTTAGAAGTCCCGCATAGAAGAATGAGATAGCCTGATTAGTGGCTATAAGTGGGGGGCAACTCTCACCTATTTAGTGACTATAAGTGGGGGGCAACTCTCATCTATGAGCTAGCTTTTGGGGTTAAGTTAGGCCCGACCAAAATTCTAATATTATACATGACGCTCACACACCATTCAATAAATAGTTCTCCTGCCACAGATCGTAATGTTTGGCATCTTAGGCTAGAACTAGAACACCCATCATATGAGAAGTTAGTTCAATTGAATAAAGTTTTTCCATGCGTTCATTGTTACAAAAATACCATTCCTTGTGATACATGTCAATTTTCTAAGCAAAGAAAACTTCCTTTTCTTTACAACTATTCTGTTTTTGCACAATTTTGTAATTAAATCTTTATAGATTTAAATACTCCATGTCCTTATAATTATATTAAATTTTCAATTAAGTTCGCATAACTTTTAAACTTTTATTAGTTTTTTCCAGTTTCAAAATTTTGCAATTAAATCTTTATAGATTACTACCGTTACACTTTCGTTGAGTGTTGCATTTTATCCTATCCCCATCTTTCTATTATTTTTCTTCATTAAATATTCTATTTTTAATAAAACTTTTTTTCTTAACCAGTCTAATTAATAGTTGTCTTTAAAAAGAAACAAATATTAACCACTACTCCTAATGGTATTAAATATTATGATAATTAATGAAATTTTTATTTATTAATTCCTTCGTATGAAAATACTTGTTTTTGTTTTTCACAAAATGAAAATACTGGTTTTTTTTTTTTTTACAAAATGAAAATACTAGTTTTATTTTTTAGGATAAAAAAGAAAAATTCGAGATAAAACGAAAATACTGGTAATGAAAGCATGGCTAAAATTTATGCCGAACTGCCCAGATATTGTGTCCTCGCTTCCTTCCTTTTGCCTTTTAACGGAAAAAGTTACACGTTGGAAGCTGATCGGAAACTCCAGATGCCAGGAAATTTGAAATCAAGAAAGGTATGTGTGACCGTCAAATTGATGACGCGTTTTTCATCGTGTGTACACTTTTAAATTACCACTGATTTTGACCTTAATCTAGTGTCACTATCCATGGAGTAATGCCGTTAGTATCACACCTCACGGTCACAGGGGTGAAGTAGCGTTGGAAGGCAGAGATGATGAATGAACAGACGCAAAACCTTCCGTAACGGTTGGAAGAGGAGGGGAAAAAAAAAGAGATATTTTCCTCTAACGTTATATTAATGTGTAAAATGATAAAGAAGAAAAACTGTGTAAAAATTGTTGTGAAAAAAATGTGGATCTGTATTCCTTCTAGTTTACTATAGAAAAAACTGAGTCAGGTTGGTCGCAGTATAGATGGACGATACGTAAATTTCACCGTAAATTCTGACTCACGTGTGATATAAAAAAAAATGCAAGCATAATTTTTTGAAGGCAAAGTGATAAGAGTTTTGTTTTTGGGACAAACTACCTTCAGACCGAAACTACGTTTGCAATAGAAATCACCACTTTGCCGCGATCTTCATGATCACCAAGCAGTAACGATTCAAGTTTCCCTGGCAGTCCCAAACTCGATGGGCAAAGGAATAAAGAAGTTCCAAGTTGGAAGTTGGAACCGTAAATTTGGAAAGTTTTGAATGTTGAAGGAGTCAATCCCTGAATGCTGTTTCGTCAATAAAGGACATTGAGGTGTGGTGTGGGTCATGCTTCCCTGAATGTGGACTCTTGTCAATCTACCTCTCCTTTTCACCAAGTCTTCAACCTTTATTTTCCAAGTCAACTGGCGTATCAAATAAGTTCTTCTTTTAGACCACTTGATACATAGACACTGACACATATATTTTTTTAAGAAAGACAGCGTCCAAAATACTTCGCATTACTTCACATTTACTTCATCAACAGAAAATTGGGAATTTGGGATGGCTCCGATTGATATGTTCTGCTTCGTCTTGTTTTGTCAGCTTGTACTACTGATTTCCTCCGCAGGTTATGGAAACGGCCTCCAAAATAACTGTCATGAGGTTCTAAAAAACGGTCGCGGTCGCGGTCGCAGTCGCGTTAAGGATTTCGCGATTTCGGTTGTTGCGGATGCTGCGTTACGAATCGCGGTCGTCGCGGTGTGAATTAATCACAATATTGCACAAATTATTTTAAAATTATTTTTATTATCATATAATATATAATAAATTAAACTAATGTTTTTTCATTATTATAAGATATCTAAAATACACAACAAAAAATATAATTTTATTAATCTATTATGAAATAATCAGAGTTTAAAATTTTCAATCATTATGAACTATAATTTATAAAAATCTTGGGTACATAATAAAAGTGATGGAACGTGACTGAATTGCTTTTCCTCTCCTCGAAAATATAACAATGCATTCTCTATTTTTCTTTCTTCATTCGAACACAACTTTCTCCAGGGTTTAAAGCAAAGAAGAAAAAAAAAAGCAAAGAGCTGCTGAATACCAAAAAAAAATAAAAAAAGTAAAGCAAAGAGCAGAGCGCCATTGAGAGATCACAACTTCTTCTTGCTCGTTCCCTCACATCTGCTCATCTATCAAACCATCATCTCTCACAAAACCCCCCATCTCTCCCAATCTGCTCCCTTTCTCCCTCAAGCTGTGCCTTCAAATCAAACCGTCTCGATCTTTCTCCCTCTGGTCTTCTGGATCTCTCTCGATCTGCTTACTTATCACGACGGGACGAGCAATAGATCTGACTAAGATGCAAAACGCGAACAACAGATCTGACTCTCATCAAATATTTTTGTTGTTGTTGTTGATCTATTTTTGTTGAAACTTCTTCTATTGAGATCTTTTTTTTCTCTGTTGAAATCCCGAACCTCTATTTTGTCACGGCCGTCGTTTCGTTTTGTCGCGGCCGTTGCGGCCTTAACGCCGTTTCGTCGCGGTCGTTTTACGTGATTTTCTTTCACACCGTTATTTCGGTCAAAAACGGTTTCGGCTTCTTCCGATTCCGTTTTGTCGCGGCCGTTTTTGGTGTAAAGGACCGTTTTTTAAAACCTTACTCCACACTCCTTCCGTTGTGGAAACGTTGGGATTTTCCATTATCCATTCACAAAGGCAGAACAACCAGACTGTGGCTTGATACCGATACATTACTGTGATGGTGATTATTATTCACCCAAAAGGATCCAACTGGGGAAGAATGGAAAAACCATAGAGCTAACCGGCATGGTTGACCAGAATACGATTACGCTTTTTGATGAAGATTTTTTCAGGCATTTGCAAGACTATACTTGTGACTCTTTGAACAACAATTACAGTCTTCCCTCCCCTTCTCCTCTGGTTTCTGTTTATATAAAGTATAATGTAACGCTGTTCCGATGCAAACACGGCCTCCATATCAAGCCCCCTGCGAAGTATTTTCGACACAAATGCAGTGACTATGATATCTACTATAGCAGCAATCCCTATCCGAACCCTATTACGGAGGCACGTAGCATTTTCTTATCCTGTTCGTTTCTTCAGTTTCCAGTTAAAGACTCCACTGATACCAAAAACATTCTATCATTTGTATCTGGTCAGATGGTTGTTAGAGTAGTATTATCTGTTGATTGTGATGAGTGCTACAATCGCAGAGGAGGCCAATGTCGGCTTGACGCCAACAAAAAGTTCTACTGTGACAAAGGTACGCTCTGCTTCAGATAAATTTCTCACACATTACTGGTCCTTGATTGAGTATTTAACTACTTTGGCTGTTTTTAGTGTTATGTGACCGTGATATTTATTTATTATTGCTTTGTCGTTTACTTAAAAAAATTGTTCAATTGGCTTCTGCTGCAGAGCCGAAGAATAAGAGAAAAGTTTTGAAGCTGCTACTTGGACTTGGAATAGGTAATATATTTATATACATAATAATTATTTTTAAACAGATATGTTTATAGTTTTGTCACATTGAAGGTTGGAATTTCCTTACTACAGGTTTAAGCTTTGCATTGTTTGCGTTGGGCATTCTGATAATTCGATGCCTCTTCAGACGAAAACACGCTCCCTCACACCTCCAAAATACTGATGTGATTGATCCCAATTCAAATCCAGATCCAGAAAATGGCAATGTCTACTTTAGAATCCCTCTGTTCTCTTACAAGGAGCTAGAAAAAGCTACAAATAATTTCCACCACGCCAACCAACTTGGAAGCGGAGGCTTTGGAATGGTTTACTATGGTAAATTCACTCTCTATTGGAATATAGATAGTTTGTATTGTATTCACATCATGTAGTTATCTGATCCTTAACAAATTAACAACAATCAGGAAAACTGCGAGATGGACGGGAAGTCGCTGTGAAGCGCTTATACGAGCACAACTGGAGACGAGTAGAGCAGTTCACGAATGAAATTGAGATCCTTGCTCGCACCCGCCACACAAATCTCGTGTCCCTCTATGGCTGCACTTCAAGTCACAGTCATGAACTACTACTTGTATACGAATATGTTCCAAATGCCACTGTTGCTTGTCATCTCCACGGTGATCTAGCAAGTCCCGACGCACTTCCTTGGCATATAAGAATGAAAATTGCCATAGAAACCGCAAGTTCATTGGCTTATCTCCATGCTCATGACATCATCCACCGAGACGTGAAAACCAAAAACATTCTCCTTACCAACAGTTTCAGTGTCAAAGTTGCTGATTTTGGCCTTTCAAGGCTGTTCCCCAACGATGTCACCCATGCTTCCACGGCGCCACAAGGGACACCTGGTTATGTTGACCCTGAATATCACCAATGCTACCAGCTTACCGGCAAGAGTGATGTGTACAGTTTTGGAGTTGTGCTCATTGAGCTAATATCATCTAAGCTTCCTGTTGATATGGGCAGGCATAGGGATGAGATTAACTTGTCCAACCTGGCCTTAAAGAAGATCCAAGAGGGTGCATTAAGTGACCTGGTGGATCCTTATCTTGGTTTTAATTCAGACAATGAGGTTAAGAGGATGGTAGTTTCGGTGGCAGAATTGGCTTTTCAATGTTTGCAAAGGGACAAGGAATTGAGACCTTTCATGGATGAGGTTTTGAAGGTGCTGATGAGAGTTGAAAGTGGGAAGGATGTGCCTGAGCATATCGTTGAAGAAGATGGGCGTCCACCATCTCCACCTTCACCAGATTGGGATGAGAATGAGATCGGATTACTCAAAAATATGATGCCACTGCCTTCACCTAAAGCCGTGGTTGATAGATGGGGTAGTAAATCCACTGCAACTAATCTCAGTGCTTAATTAATTGCACACCCTGCAAACTGATTGCAACACTATCTTGTTCGTTATATTCGTGAATTATTCGACTTCAGCTTATTAAATATTGAGCTAATGACCAATTTGGTTCTTGAGATTTGAAAATATAGGGACTAATTTGAAATATTTATAAAGTAAGGGATGCAACTGATTTTTTTTTCAAATGTCAAGGACCAAATTGGTTATTAACTCATTAAATATTTGATCAAACTCGTTTGTTTAATTGAATAAACAAACTCAATCTTAAGATTGAGCTTAGTTATTTAAATAAACCAAACTCAAGCCTTACTAGCTCGACGAATAGCTCGTTTAAGTAAAACTCCCTTTTTCAATTTATATTTTATTTTTTGTATTATTTTTATTATGTAATGATTCAATGAAGTTTAAAAAGATCAAACATTTTTACTAGACACCGTGAAGAGGCACCTTTCGACTTTCGACTTACACCGTATAGCGTTTTGGAATCCTTACCACTAGTAGAATACCCGTGCATCCGCCGGGTCGCACCTGTAGGTTGTAATGAATGTTTCTAAAACATTTACATACATCAACTAAAATTGAATATAAGTTGCTATGTCTTTTGACATGACAAATATTTTAATACAGTGGTCTTTATACAATTTTAATAACATCTTTCTAAACCACTTCTATGCATTAATAGTCATAAAACAATATCAAATGTAAATTAAATAAAACAATATCAAAGCTAAATTAAATTTATAAATAAATAATAAATACATTTATAAATTTGATATGTATTTAATGATGATAAAATTACACCAGAAAATGTAATGTTTCCCCGTAGGGACTAAAAAGTAAAATAATCATTTATAATAAAATTACACTGACAACACGTAATATTTTCCCGTAAGGATTAAAAAGCAAAATAATTATTTATAAATGATAAAGAAATTTGCAAATTTGATATATGTTCAAATACGATAAAATTACACCCATGACATGTAATGTTTCCCCGTAAGAACTAAAAAACAAAATAATCATTTACAATGATAAAAACATTTATTAATTTGATACGTGTTAAAAGACGATAAAATTGCACCCACAACATGTAATGTTTTCCCGTAGAAACCAAAAAGCAAAATTATCATTTATAAATAATAAAGACATTTACGCTCATATACAAAATAAACATTTTATGTTTCTCCGCCTCGACCCAAAAGAAGAATAATCATTTACACCGATTGTACGTAATATTTCTTCCCGTTAAGAGTCAAAAGCAAAATAATCACCTATAAATAATATATAATAAAGATATTTATAAATTTTTATGTTATGCCGATAACATTTTATGTTTCTCCGTCTGTACAAAAAAAATCATTTATACCGATAGTATGTAATGTTTTCTCCCGTTAAGAATCAAAAGTAAAATAATTATCTATAAAAAATATAACAAATATATTTATAAATTTTGATACGTGATCAAAGACGATAAAATTATACATTGACAATATGTAATGTTTTCTTATTGAGACTTTAAACAAAAATAATTATTTATAAATAATAAAAAAATTATAATGATAAAATATAGAAAAAGAGAGAAAGAAATAGTAGAAAGAAGAAGTTGAAAAAAAATAGAAAGAAGAAAGAGAAGAGAGAGGGTGTGAGAGAAGAAAGAGAGAAACAGAAAGAGTGTCACGTGAGATAGAGAAGAAAGAGAAGAGAGAGGGAAAAAAGTGAAAGGTGAGAGAGAAAAAGGTAAAAGTAGGTAGAAAAAATTAATTTTTTATGTGAATTTAATTTTTATTTTTATTTAGATTAACATTTTTGTCCCTTTAAAGTGATAGGTGTCAAAAATATGATAGTCTTATTTAGTAATTTTGCCAGTCTTTTGTATTTTTATATTGATATTAGATTAGATTACCATGGTTCAAATAAATTTTGTTAATTATATATATATATATTGATTCAAAATGAGATATGTCTATTCATTTGTCAACCCCCTCATTCGTAAATCTCCTACCTAATTCATACGTAGTTAGTTTTTCTCAATGTTTTACTCTCTCGCACCCAAATTATAAGGCACCTCAACTTGAAGCAAGTGTGACATATATGTCTCGCAATTATGAAGCAACTGTGAGAAATTAATCTTGCTATAACCATCTATATTCCGCTCTACTCTCACCTGGATATCGTTGTTTTTCATCTAGATTTTGTGATGACACTCTTGCTGGAACTAACAAGTGTGAGAAACGACGCATCGATATAATTGGGCTTAAATATGTTTTTAGTCCCTACAAATATAGAGTGTTTTGATTTTAGTCCCTGTAATTTTTTTTTTTGTCACTGCAAAATATTTTGTTTTGGTTTTGGTCCTTCTAACCAAAATTCATACATAAACATTTCATTTTTCTGCCAAATTTCTTGCTAATTTTGGTACGAATAAGTAAAAATCATTATTTCGACCAAAATTCATAGCAAAATCCATAGAAAACACTTCATTTTCCTACGGAATTTCCTATGAATTTTGGTCAAAAGGACCAAAATCAAAATAAAGTATTTTGTAGGGACAAAAAACAAATAATTTTTTTTACAGGGACTAAAATCAAAATACTCTATATTTGTGGGGACTAAAAACATATTTAAGCCATGTAATTATAATATGTCAAGATTTAATTTGTGAAGCTGATTTGGATACGCCATAAGTATGGCAAGATAAAGAGGCCATAAGTGTGATACTAATTTATTTTCTTTATTAACTTTATTAATAAGTTGTAATTATAATATTTAGTACTTGTATACTTTTGTATTTTTGTGTATTCAGGTGGACAACATTTTGAAGGAGACCATTCTACTAATAAATTGACGATGAAGATTTTAGTAGCTTTTGTTATTTATATTATAAAACTATGTGAAATTTTATTGAGCGTTAAAGTTTATTTTGAAGTTTCTTTCTTGTTGTAGTGAAAAATTGTGATTTTTTTTATTTACTGGATTATGAAAATATAATAATTAGAATTTTGAATTTCACATCTCACGTGTTAAACACATTTTTATTTGTATATTATCACATAATATTAAAATATTTATTAGTTAAAGTGATAAGCTTAAAAAATCATTTAAGAAAAATTTTCATAAATACAAAAAAAAATTAAAATTAAGTTATAAATTAGCTTAACAACCAGACTCAGACTTTTAGTAGACTTGTTTAAATTAATAAATGAGTCAAACTTGAGCGACAAATTTTTTTCACAAATCAAACTCAAGTTTCAAGTCTTTAATTCGACTCGACTCTTTTACACGTCTAACTATAGTTTTCTTTTCACATGGAATTTCTGAAGCTAATATGTGCTTTTAACTTTTTTATATTTAATATGTAATTTTGGTCCTCTTTTAATTTTCCAGCAAATTTAATTATCTATTTTTTGTTTGTTTATAATTGAGTCATTTCATTTAAAACTCTAAAAATTCTCATTTTCTATACAAAATATTTACAAATTGAATAAATTAAATTTATAAAATTTTATTTAAAACGAAAATCCAAAGTTTCCCTCTTCAAATCCTTAATTCAGTGAAAATAAAAATAAAACTAATTTTCTTTGTTTTCAAATATTGTTCTGGCTCACTATGTGGGTCTATACTAAGCCAAACCGAACTTGGATAGGAAGCGCTAGACCATTCATTGAGGTCTCCTCATGTCTCTAAGAATTCTATTTTTGGACACCTCATAGTTTTTAACACCCAACTAACACTTCTCTTTCTCTCTATCTCTCTTTTCCTATCACATCTATTACTTCTCTCTCTATTTCTTTTTCTCTCTAGGTATTGGAGGGGAGGATGGGTGTTCACCCATCATTTTTCTTTCTCTATTAGTCATAGGAAATCTCCCAAGATAGGAGCAAAAATTGTACCCACTGTAAGCAATACAGACATCAACACAAGACTAGTATTATAATAGGCTAAATTATACTTTTAGTCCCTTATGTTTATTTTAGGTTTTAATTTGGTACCTTATGTATTAAAATTTTCAAATTGGTCACTTATGTGTTAATTGTGGTCCCTCTTGCTTTTTTTGTTCTGAAATGGTCCTTTATGTTATAAAAATTATACCAATATGGTCCCCTTTTTTGTCCATTATTTTGCAAAAAAAAAGGACCCTGGTGGTATAATTTTTGTAACATAAGGGACCACTTTGAAACAGAGGGACCACATTGGTGTAATCTTTAGACATAAGGGACCAATTCAGAACAAATAATGCATAAGGGACCAAAATGAAACCTAAAATAAACATAAGAGACTAAAAGTATAATTTAGCTATTATAATAACTGGCAGGATATTCCAACAACATGGATATTGTCCTTGGTACCCTCACCATGTCAGGACGCATGCTTCCAAAGGGGGTTGCAGAAAGGACAACAAACTAAATGTTGAACTAGGCATGATAACAGAACCCGAACCCACAGGCAACCACCCGACCCCGATCCAATTTTGACGGGAAAAACCTGTTTTGACTGGGATGGGGTGGAGTTGGAGATGTCGATACTTGACCTGAATCCGGTTGGCTAAATATAAATTGTTATTTTTTATTTTGTTTTATGCATGTATACTCATTCATTTTGTTTCATATATTTTATTTATTTTTAATTTAATCTCTTTTCAATAGAAAATTTTATTTTGATATTTTTTTAATCTTATTTTATCATTATATAATAATTTTGATTTTATTTTATTAATTATCATAAATATAATGTTTCAATTTTTCTACATATATGGAGCGAAATCGGGGGCCCGCAGGGGAACCTGACCCTGTCGAAATAAGGATGGGGAAGGCAAAACCCGAACTCGTCGAAAATGGGGACGGGGATGTCGGATGCGGGAGGCAAAACCCGCCCTGAACCGGCCCGTTGCCATGCTTATGTTGAACCTCACTCACTACAGGGGAGAATATAAATAGGAATTACAAATATTGTTGGCTAAATCATTCTTTTAGTTCCTTATCTTTATTTTAGGTTTCAGTTTGATCCTTTATGTATTATTTGTTCCGAGTTGGTCCCTTATGTGTAAAAGTTGCATCAATGTGGTCCTTTTTTTCGAAGTGGTCCCTTATATTACAAAAATTATACCATTGTGATCTTCTTTTTTTTACAAAATAAGGGGAAAAAGGGACCACATTATTATAATTTTTGTAACATATGGGACCGTTTCGGAACAAAAAAAAAGGGACCACATTAATATAAATTTTACACATAGAAAACTAATTTAAAACTTTTAATAGGAATTAAAACATCATACCAATATTGTTCCATTACTTCACTTTTCCTAACACATCTAATTTGGGCTTTAAAGTGTCCTTACAAATACTCATTACTGCCACGTACCCTCTGGACAAACCGGAGAAAGAAGTAACTCACTCCGCTGTTGGAGGTCCATGGATTGCTCAGTTTGGATTTAGAATACAATCCTTCAAATTTTATCAAAATTTTACTAAATTCATGAATTCTTTCACAAACCTTCAAAAATTATTAATTAGAAAAATGGGAAATCGTTTTAGATTGAAAAAAAATTGACTGCGGAATTACGTTAATTTACCAAAAAAGTTGAAGACTCAAAGATCATAATTCACACATAATTTAAATTTAAGGAATTAAATATTCCATTAATTGAACCATTTTCGTATTAGTTTCCTCTCAATGCCGTCTCGTACAAGTTCAACAAACGCCAAATAATAAATCATTAAACCCAGACCTTGTAACGGTGACTTTGAAAACCAGAGCAAAGGGGAATCAAGTCTTTCTTAGTCAATTGGAAAGGAAAATACCAAGCAAGTTTACATGCTTAATGAATTTTTGAATGAATTAATTATTGCTGTATCACTTTGCTTTATCTACCTTTTTCTTTTAAAACCATACTATTACTGTGGAATTGAGTTGAAATGAAATTGTTCTTAAGAGTATAAAAGTGGCCAAAGGCCAGACCAACACAGAAAATCCAGGGGCAATATACGTGGCATCACGAATCAACAAAAATACGAGGATATCTTGAATTGGTCTTCTTAACAATCACTTATTTGTCAACGCTTCCGTCATCATTTGAATAACGTGTTCTACTATGGTCTTTGTCACATACGGTGATCTTTCAATTCAACTGGCGTATCAGGCGGTTCTAAACGATGATATATTGTGGAAGCTAAAAAATAAAGTACAGTACAACACAATTTCATTACCCTCTATACTCATAAAGAGGGATTTTCTTAAAATTTATTGCCTACTTTCCGTTACAACTCAAAATGAACTCACTTTTCATTCTCAAATCATTAATATTCTCCCAGCTGCTGCTGCTTGTTTCAGCTCAAGACGTCGACGAAAGATGTCCACCCTCTTTTAATTGTGGATATCTTGGCCAGATCAACTTCCCTTTCACAGTCACACAACGCCCTCACTGTGGCATATTAGCCATACGTGGCTGTGATGATAAGAATCCAGCTGCTCTCAAAAGCATCAAACTAGGCAACGCACCATCAAGACGGTTTCTTAATGTTACATACGTGGATCGTGATACCATCACTGTCACGGATGAAACTCAACGGGAGAATTTGCGATTCAAAGATTGCAAAGCCTTTAACAATTTTACTCTTCCTCCCACCTCTCCTTTAGCTTCTTTTTACATCAAATATAATATAACTATGTTAAGATGCAATCACTCCCAAAGTGTGACGACGACCCTTCCAAAATCATTTAATAACTATACAAAATGTCCCGGTTATAATGTCTACTATGACCTTCAAAATACTTTGAAACCACGTGGTTCCAAAGTGCCAAGTTCTTTGGCGCGGTGTACTCCGTTTCAGGTTGCAATAAGAGACCAGCCTACTAATGACCCCTTTGATTTTCTATCTCCTGAGATCTCCATTGAAGTACAGTTTTCTGATGATTGTAACAAGTGTCTTCGTCACCATGGGGGCCGATGTCAACTAGACATTCACGGAAGATTCCAATGTTGTGCCCAAGGTATAAGCATTCTCTCTTTTTTTACCCTTCTTTTTTTTTTTGGGGGGGGGGGGGGGAGAGGAGGGGAGTGGAGAGAGGAGGGAATTATGGATGGAGAGGTTTGTCCTCACTTCAGGTTATTCCATAAGCCTCAACAAAAGGTTACAGCTAAACGATCCAGCAAAAATCCAACTCTAAGGATTTGTTAGTACCAGGTTTCAGTTACTAGACTGTCTAATAGTATATCGTTAGTACTGTAGAATTAGCCCAATTGAAATTTATTTGGTCCTTAGTCCTGACTTTATCGTTTGCTCTAAATTAATTGGTGCCTTCGATTTTTGCAGCAGAGGATAAAAGATTGGCGTGGAAATTAGGACTTGGTAATGTTCCTTTGACATACTAGCATTTTTTTTCGAATTTCGGCATGTTTTAAAATTTAATGATCTTGAACATCATGCTCAAGGGATTATTAGTCTTTATAATTGTGCGTGAGATACCTAGTTTATACCAAAAATAAACTCCAAGTTTTTTATACCCTCGTTTTTGTTTTTCCCCCATTCTTTTGTAATGTGAATGAATCTTTTTATCTGTGATTTTCACTTCTCACAAGAAAATGCTATATCTGTTTCTCTTTTGATAGACCTATCAAATTTTGTAAAATCAATAAATGAAAAGAGAGATATGAACATAAAATTCCATCATTTGAAAACTAAATCTAACATGAAACAAAACAAAAAAAAATCCATTTTAAGGCATCAACTTTCGATGTTGATGGTAAAATACATTCAGATCAATTTTATTTTATTTTATTTTTGACGTGGAAATGCTTCATTCAACAACCTCCCAAATCAGAGGCTAAAACAACATAAATACATCCTATCTAAGTATTATCACTACATCAAATCAATTTCCCATTCGCATGCTCTTAAAGATAATCTTCAATTAATTATAGTAGGATTTATCCTCTCCTTTATTGGATTCTTTCTAGGTATTGGACTCCCTGGCATTATTATAACTGGGTTAGTGATTATATTTATATGGCACTGCAAACGACATGGTCCTGATTTCCACTCAAATGCATACCCAGAGGATGTCAGTGTCTACCATGGGGTCCCGATCTTCTGCTATAAGGATCTTGAAGTAGCAACAAAACATTTTGACCGTTCAAGAGAACTTGGAGAAGGAGGATTTGGGACTGTTTACTATGGTATGTGTGATGTGTCACACAAATTCCTCCAATGGAAAAAAGACAGTCGATTCAATTCTTACGACTTCCTCTTCCCTATAGTTTAATAACTCGCTTTCATCTCTAACATCCAGGAAAACTCAAAGATGGACGTGAAGTTGCAGTGAAGCACCTATATGAACACAACTATAAGCGAGTAGAACAGTTCATGAATGAAATCAAGATCCTCACTCGTTTGCGCCACAGAAATCTAGTGTCTCTCTATGGCTGCACGTCACATCATAGCCGTGAACTATTGCTTGTATACGAATACATTTCAAATGGAACTGTCGCAAGTCATCTCCGTCATGAATCAACAAATCCTGGCTTTTTGCCGTGGCATATCCGAATGAAAGTCGCCTTAGAAACTGCAACTGCATTGGCTTATCTCCATGCTTCTGAAATCATTCATCGTGATGTGAAAACAAACAACATTCTCCTTGACAACAACTTTTGTGTTAAAGTTGCAGATTTTGGACTGTCAAAACTGTTCCCAAATGATGTAAGCCATGTCTCCACAGCTCCACAAGGAACCCCTGGTTATGTGGATCCGGAATATCATCAATGCTACCGGCTTACGAGCAAGAGTGATGTGTATAGCTTTGGAGTTGTGCTTGTTGAGCTGATATCATCTATGCCAGCAGTTGATATGAGCCGAGATAAGGATGAGATAAACTTGGCAAATCTAGCAATAAGGAAGATTCAAAAAGGTGAAATTAGTGAGCTGGTGGATCCTTCCCTTGGTTTTGAATCAGATAGTGATGTTAAGAGGAAAATAGTTTCAATAGCAGAACTGGCTTTTCAGTGCTTGCAACGGGACAAGGAATTGAGGCCCTCAATGGATGAGGTTTTGGAGGTGCTGAGGAGAATTGAGGGTGCGAAGGACAAGCCTGGACATCTAGAGGTACGTCCACTGTCGCGGCCTTCACCAGACCTTGATGAGGTGAAAATGTTGAAGAATATGAATTCGTTGACACCTTCGCCAAAGGCTGTGACAGATAAATGGGATAGTGATTCTACTACTCCTAATGTCAGTGGTCAATCGGCAAGCCAAATCTAATATGACACTGGTAGCTCATACCATATATATTTCAGAAGATAATGATAAAATTTGATTAACAGTTCAACACTTGTTATCCGGTCATGATTGTAAATTCTATTAGCTGATCCAAAGATTATAGCCAAAATCAAGGTTTTAAATTGCGGTGTAACGCGAATCATGCGGTTCTTGATCGTCTTGATTGCGGATATCATGCGCATTGCATGCGGCGTGAAATAATTTTAAATTCGCACAAAATGTAAAAAAAAAAAACTATAATTATTCTAATTCACTATATATTTTTTTTATTCAAAGACTACCAAAAAAATATTAAAGTCCCTAATTTTTCCATCTCTTAATTCAGCTTCTTTCATTGGTATAGAATCTTTCATTAATATAGAAGAAAGGAAAAAGAAGAAAAATAAAATAAAAGATCCCTCAAAACAAAAAACATCACTCAAAAATAAATAAAAGAAATAAAGGATCATAAAAAAAAGAATGAAAGAAAAAATAAATAAATAAAACAGTCAACTCACTTAGATTTTTGCTCTCCAATGGAGAGTCTCTTAAAAAAAATATTTGGGTCCCTTAGGTGGTCCCTACTTGCCACCTAAGTTTTTAAGAGACTCTCCTACTTTTGCTCCAATGGATAGTTCTTTAATGTGTGTCCCTTAAGTAGTCTCCACATGCTACATTTTAATACTTTAATATTTATATTTATTAAAATATTAATTTAATATTAACAAATATAAAAAAATTAAATATTAAAAAATTAAATACTAAAAAAAATGTAGAAATTTCATTTTAATTAATACTCTAATAAATTAAAATTATGATGACTAAATTAAAATTACAACATTAAGCAAGCTACACAAGTCCTAACAATAATAAATGGCCAGTTTTTTTTTAAAAAAAAAGGTCTAATTTTTTTAGAAAAGGCCCATCTCACGAGTAAATCGGTCATCAGTCAAAAAAAAAAAAAAAAAAAAACTCACTATCGCACGTCTCTAGATCCTTCTACTTGATCCTCAAAAACATAAAAAAATAAAAATAAAGCCACGCCCGTTTCCAGATCCTTCTTCTACTCGACCAGTCAAACAAATAACAAAAGAAAAACTATCTCATTTCCAGTACCCCCAGCAACAAATCTCAACAAATCCCAAACTACCCACCCCCTTCCCCTTCAATTCCGGTTCGAGTAAGGTCGTCCCTTCCCCTTCAATTCCAGAACGTCACCCACCGCCCCTTGCCCCTTCAAAATCTCCCTCTCCCCCTCGAAAATAAACAAGACCCACCCATCGCCCCTTGCCCCGTCAAACACAGTAACAGAAACCATAATCACCACCATTCACTGGATGAGCAGAGCAGAGGCAAATCGGAGTACGAATCTTGCGAGTTCGATCCATCTGATGTCTGAAATCTGGAATTTTTTTAAAAGAATTGTTGAACGGAACGGTGTTGCGGCGCATTGCAGCCGCGATGCCGTCTTGTTGCGGACGAATTGCGGTTTTGTTGCGGCCGCATCGCGTGATTTTGAATAACACCGCAATTGCGGACCGATGCGGTTGCGGCGGCCGCAAAACGTGATGCGGTCCGCAATTTAAAACACTGGCCAAAATGATATGTATATTCTGCTAGTAATTGATATCTTGAGAATTGCTTGCTTTTTCTTTATTGATTTCGCTTGTTGTATGGATGCAAGTTTTTGACTAATAATTCTTTGAGTGGACCAATTTAAGACAGGAAAATGAACTTCAAAATTAACATGTTACTTATTTCCTTTGTTATGTTTTCTCCAATTGCTAATTTAAAGTTGGTTTAATTACTTTCTAGATCTCTAAATTATTTGACAATTTTTAAACAAGTCTATGAACTAAAAAAATTGCAATTGAGTCATTGAACTTATCAATAATTTGTAATTGATCAATCTATAAATTTTAATTGGGTCCCCGAACTTTTTAAAAAATTGTAACTAGGTCCCTATTTAAGCGGAGAGTTTCGAGAGGAACAAGCACAACTCTGGAGAGTGCCCCCATGTTGCGCACTTGTCCATACACCACTTTTGAGTTCGAGCTTCCCTTTTTAACAGACTTTGTTGAGTTCCACCTCAAGCTTCCAATGAGAAGTATAGTATCTTCGTGTCCGAGACGTATTGACTGATGTATGCAACACAACTAGAAGAGTTCTAACCTCGAAAAAGGAATCCCTTAGATAGTTCTAAGCAGATGGATGACATTGGGAAGCCTTCGGGAAGATGTTCTAGAGTTGACTAGCTATAGGTGTCTTGATAATTAAATAGTTTGGTAATTTCTTATGATGGGTTGTATTTCATTTTGAACATATGTATTTTGCGACGTCGGATGTGCTTCTATTGTGGGATATTTTCTGACTATTGAGTCTGTCTTTCTTTGGTTTATGATCAAGATTAGTTTTATTTCCCTAGACCTTCAGTTTATTTTGTGAACATTTTATTTGCAGTTATGTTGAAGTTATAAATTATACTACATCACTTCATGTTTTCAATTGCTAATGTGATTTCTGAACTTCTAATTGTTTTAAAAGAAAAAAATTGTTTTAAAAGAAAAATTTTATTTCATATTTTAGAACTTCTTTATTAAATGCAAATTTTGACCGCAGCTAGCGCTTAATTATTTTTCGCATTTGAGTTAGAGACTTTGCACTTAGGGGGTTTTACACTCAATAACTAAGAAATAGCTATAAAATCACAAGGAAATTTTAGCTATAAATTGTCATAGCACAATCCTAATTATTTAGCTAGGAAAAAACAATTTTGAACAATCTATTGTTATGAATTAGCTACTAAATACTAGGAATTTTATAAGATTAGCTAGAAAATTGCTAGAAAAAATTTCTTCGCTCAACTTATGCTACGACTACTTTTTTATTTAATTCGTAGCAAATTTTTTTGTTAAAAATTTGCTACGAATTAGCTACTGAATTTATCGTAGCAAACCACATAATTTCTTAGTGCCATAACCTCCGCCAACATGGCTGTTTACGAGCACCATGGTCTCTAACCAAGTCCACGCCAAAAATTGATAAATCCAGGAACGCTTTCTTTTCCTAAAGATGCTTAGCAAGACTTGCCATGCTCTCCTCTGCAATGTGTTTTGTGAATCAAAGACGACGTACAGCTTGCAAAGGGGATGCCAACAGACACCAAGTCAGACAGAGGCGGAGCGTGACAATTTAATTTGAGGGGGCAAAATGATGAAGTGATATATATACAATTATGTCACAATAAGTTGGGAAATCATTGGTGTCGTGATGGTCAGGTTTCGTTTGTTTTAGGCAAATTAACACAGTTCAAATCCTGCCTGAGGCTGTTTTTGGCACTGTTTTTTGGCAAAAAAATACAAAATGAAAAAATAACTGCATTCGAGATTCGAACAGAGAACCCGCGGGTTTAAAAAGGTTGCTCTACCACTGCGCCAAGGTAGTCAATTGAAACATTTAGATGATCTAACTATATATATATTATCAATACGTGTATATATACCTAATAATTAATATATTTTTTTATTTTTGGAGTAACCATGGCTACCTCATTCAGACAAGACGAGCCGCCCCTGGAGTCAGAGGCAGTTTGGCGGATCGAAGGAGGAATCGCAAGAGAAGGTCGGTCGCGGTGGAGTTCTGGTGAAACAAGATGGATCTTCGTGTGTTGAGAGGAAATAGAAGAAGAAAAATTTGGGAGGAATCTGATGCAGAAGGCTTATAGGATATAAACATGAGGAATAGTTTAATCTAATGGTTAATAAACATGGTCCACCGTAGATTACCTATAAAGGTGGAATTCACCATAAGTGTCTAATAATAAAAAAATTCATTGAGAAAATAACTATCTGAAGTGAGATTTGTAATCTAAGTAATTGTAGGGTTGATTAGTTTGGTCTTTGAAATTAGGGGTGAAAGTACGCTAGGTCGAGCTAGGCATTGTAAGGCCTAAGCCTGATCTGTTCAAAAAAATTAAGGTCTAAGTCTGACTTGTTAATTGTCATAGGCTTTTTTTAGGTCTAACCTGACATGTTTGAAAGCCTGGCCTGATCTGTCAGCTTGTTTAAAGCCTGTCATCTTTTTTATGTCTAAATAAGTTAAAGGATTAGTAGGCTAACAAGGATAAACTTTACGCATGATAAACTATAAATTATAAAAAATTAAACCACTACTACCCGAGAGTATGAAACATAAGAATGAGAAGAGACTAAGCTAGGATAAGTTTTCGAATATTGAGATTGTCTTATTTATTCAAATCTTTTATGTAGGTCAATATGCTCAAATATTTAGAAGTATAAATGAATATATAATTTTAACACATTATAAAAGTTATTTTTATAGTAGTACCAATACAAAATATGTTATATTATTTATATTTATTTAAGGGTTAATAGTACTTTTGGTTCCTGTAATTTCAGGAAAATTCAGTTTTAGTCCCTGTAAAATTTTTTTTTTTAAATGGTCCCTGTAATTTAAGATTCTTCTACTTTTAGTCCCTGTAAAATTTTGTGTTTAGATTTAGTCCCTGTAATTTTAAGATTCTTCCACTTTTATAAAAGTGAAAGAATATTAAAATTACAGGAACTAAAAGTGAAAGAATCTTAAAATTACAAGGACTAAAAGTGGAAGAATCTTAAATTACAGGGACCATTTTAAAAAAAAAAATTACAGAGATTAAAACTGAATTTTCTTAAAATTACATGACCAAAAACACTATTAACCCTTTATTTAAATAAACCGGTTTGATTGATATTAGTTATTAGTTATTTATATTATTTATATTAGTTATTTTGAGTCAATCAATTTAGTCTCTAAAACAATGGAGAGTTGTAAATTTCAAACGTTATGTTAGATTTTTTTTTTAACACGAAAGAAAGATCAAATCATCTGAACCTATAATTTGAAAACTGGGTGGTTCGCTCAAACCAAAATCGGCGATCGCACTGAGCAGTGTTTTTTCAGAAAGTGTTCTTTGAAAAAGTCAAGCCGGAAGAAGAAACGTGTTTTACTCTTCTAGGTAGTCAATCGCGGAAAATTTAGCGTGACATGAGTTTCAAATTACTGATGGTGGTGGAATTATAAGCACAAGTCATTGGGGTCGGTGATGGATACAGATTCAAGTCTAATTTTCCAAGTCAACTGGCGTATCAATTGGCTTAAAAGGATATTTATATATATAGTGCAAAGAAGTGTTGAACAAATTGTGTTTGGAATCCATGAGAATATTTTCATGACGTGGGCGTGAGATTTCAGGATGGCTCCATCTCATATTTCTCATGTAACTGTGCTACTACTGCTGCTTTTTTTAGCTGGGAATGGAAATGGGCAGCATGATGATTGTCCAGACTCATTTGATTGCGGAAGTCTTGGGATGATTCGCTACCCTTTCACCAAGCCAGAACGCCTTGACTGTGGTGCATTGGCAATCCACGGTTGTGATGATCACAACGAAACTTCAGTGAAGAGCGTTCAGTTGATCAATGGAGGAAGACTCTTTCCAGTTACAAAAGTTGATACTATCACTTTTTCCATTATTGACCAGGATTTCCGCAAACTTTTGCAGCGGAAAAATGTTTGTGAGGCCTTCGGCTATAATAATATTATTACTCTCCCACCTCCCTCTGATTTTGGATATTTTTATATGAAAGAGACCATCACCACGTTCAAATGCAACCGCACCCACAAATTAGTTATGAACCACCTTCCAAATATTGTCTTCAAAAACAGCTCATGTCCTCATTGTGATTTTTACTTTGCTCCTCCAATAAATGATGATGAGTCCCGGCGTTCTTTAGTGTCGTGTTCAGTGTTTAACCTACCGGTGATTGAAGGTTTTGCGTTGTCCGGAAACCCATTTCCATACTTAACTGACGAAATCACCGTTAAGTTCCAATATTCAGAATACTGTCACCGGTGTTACCGTGATAGAAATGGCCATTGTCGACGTGTTCACAACAGCGGAAATGTTTATTGCGCCACAAGGTAATGCATTAACAAAAACTTCTAGATACGGTTAATAGAATTACATGGATGCTGAATCAATTTGGTATATTTATATATAAGCAATTTCTTTTGCAATCTTCATAATTTTTTCGGAAACTACCGTGAACTTTTTTTTGTCCCAATGATCTATGAAAAAAAATTGAACTTTGAAGCTTAACTTTTTAATTTGTCTCCTCAACAATTAGAACCTTGTCTGTTGGCACGATACTTGACTAGCACCACCATACTAATCGAAACAAACTGCTTCTATTGAATTATGCAGGAAGGGTAGAAGTTCGAATTGGAAGCTAGGATTGGCGTTAGGTGATGTACAGATTTTAATTTTCAATTTAAGTATTTTGTTCTTCCAAACATGATTATTTCTTCTGTACGTTTGTGCATACTTTAATCGTGCAAAATTTTTAACATTAAACCCCTCGGTTTAACAGGTTTATTTAATTGAACACCGGATTATGATTGAAAACAGAGTGGAGCAATTATTTTTTTATACACGAATTGAACTGTAATCAACCCTCGTAAAATTTTGCGAAACATTCATTGCATGCGATCGAAGCCGAAAAGAACTAGTGACTCTTATCTTAAGTAATGGAATTAATCCTTTTGCAAACAATTTCTTCAATTAATATAGTTGAATCTAAAACAAGAGAGGACCTTTTTCGATGATCAATCGCGAGGAGGGAATAAATACTCGGTATGAAGTATGAACTATTCATTTTATTTTGTTTTTATTATTATTTTAAACTCGGTAAATTAACCATGAAATTCTTTTATTTTTTCTTCATGAGTTCATTCTATTATTTATGATGCTGAAAACAAAACATAAAACGCAAGTTTCTGTCAATAAAGGGGGTGTTGGACCATGGATCATAGTTGGGCTGTTCCTCACGCTACGGCACTGCAAACGGAAATACAGTCCTGCACATGTCCAACTCCAACCAACCAACACTTCTGCAAATCGTGACGAGACAAACACGATCTTCTTTGGGGTACCTGTCTTCTCCAACGAGGAGCTTCAACTAGCAACAAACAATTTTGACCGCACTAGAAAGCTTGGAGATGGAGGTTTTGGCACTGTTTACTACGGTCAGCACTCAACATGATTTATATACACATGCATAACTCATTTCCATTTCTATTCGTAAAAGAAAATCGTGGTTAATCACCCTCAAATTCGTAATTAATAAAATTATATTGATGGTTAATGAGTTTCGACATCTGGTATATCCATTAATTATTTACTGAATGTAATTGACCACGTATTTGAACTGTATTAAACACTTAAAAAATTATCGTAAAAGTTGTCCAATTTTAATTCTCAAAATAGCACGACCCTACATATAATTCACTCTTGAAACTTATTAATTCAGCAACGATATTTAAAAACCAGGGAAACTGAAAGATGGAAGGGAGGTTGCAGTCAAACACCTATTTGAGCACAATTACAGAAGAGTAGAACAGTTTGTGAATGAAATTGAAGTCCTCACTAGCCTGCGCCACAGAAATCTCGTTTCCCTCTATGGCTGCACTTCACGTCACAGCCGTGAGCTACTGCTTGTATATGAATACATTCCAAATGGCACTGTTGCTAGCCATCTCCACGGCGATTTATCAAGGGCTCGTTTGCTGACGTGGCCTATTCGAATGCAAATTGCAATAGAAACCGCCACTGCATTGGCTTATCTCCATGCTTCTGACATCATTCACCGTGATGTCAAAACCAACAACATTCTACTTGACATTAATTTTTCTGTTAAGGTAGCAGATTTTGGGCTTTCAAGGTTTTTCCCGAACGATGTTAGCCATGTCTCAACGACTCCACAAGGAAGTCCGGGTTACCTTGACCCTGAATATTTACAACACCACCAGCTCTCGGTCAAGAGTGATGTGTATAGCTTTGGGGTTGTGCTTGTTGAGTTGATATCATCCATGCCAGCAATTGATGCGGCAAGGGAAAGAGATGAAATTAACTTGGCAAATGTAGCTGCTAAGAAGATTAGAAACGGTGCAATTGGGGAGCTGGTAGACCCATTACTTGGTTTTGAGTCAGATAGTGAGGTTAAAAGGATGGTGACTTCGGTGGCAGAATTGGCTTTTCAGTGTGTGCTTGGAGACAGGGAATTAAGACCTTCCATGGATCAAGTTCTGCAAGAACTCAAGAAAATTGACGGTAAGAATTATGAGTATGAGAATCTTGAGAAAGGAGGTGACAGTGTTGGGTCCTCGCGCTCTGAAGATGTACATCCACCGTTATTTGGAACTTCTATGCATAATAAGAAGCAACTATCTTCTTCATCACCAAAGTCATTGACTGAGAAATGGGAAGGTGGATCTACTACGCCTAATGCCATTGGTTAATCATTTTTTTTTCTAATAACCGTGTTTCTTTATGTATTGGTAAAAAAAAAAAAACATTTACGAAATTCTGTAATTGGTTAAAGTTGCAGAGACTCAAAAGATGAATCCACCACGTCACCAACCTCTTTTGTTTGTGAAAGTGCAACTATCCATTTTATTTTAGTATTTTTTTTTTTTAAAAAAAATGGACATGGAAAAATGCTTTAGTTAGTCCTACTTGTAAGTTGCAATTCCATGGTCATCGGTCATAAAGATATTAAAGGAAATAAAAGAAAAGGAAGCTAATGAATGTGTTTGGAAGCATTCCCAAAATAGATCCCATGCTTCTTAGAAACAATCAACAACCTTTGTCCCCTCACAGTCATCATCACACTGCAACGTTCAAATTTAAACTCACTTCAATTCATCACACTCCCACACACTCTTATAATAGAGGGGGCAGAAAGAGAGTGAGCAGATCATAGAACACAGTCGGAGCCTGGAGATGGCCACGCTGCAGAAATTCAAGCTCTTCGCGACGCAATGCGGGGTGGAGCGGAGCCCAACCTTAAGCCCAAGGACAAGCCCGCTGGTTCAGCTCCCGAAGCCCAAAACAACCCTGCGGACTCTGCTTGGGCTGAGCCTGACCCGACTGCCTCGCCGGCAGGAACACGTGTCGGTGTTGGAGTTGGAGAAGAAGGAGAAGGATCCCATGCGGAGACACTCACTGAAGGACCTCTTTGTGTCCTCCTCACCGCCGCCTAGAGAGGAGGATGCGCGTGATACTTCTCCAATGTTGGGATCGGTTGCAGCTGGAAACATGGGCCTTGGCCGGTCCGATACTTGGAGGGTTGGGCCCGGTTCAACTAACCCGGTTTGGACGGGTTTCCGTTGCAAGTCACTGCTGAAAAGGAAAGCTTGGCGCCCAATGCTCCTCACTATTTCCGAACAGTGATCATCTATTCAGATTCAACCCAAGTCAGTGAAACTTCAACGGATCACTTGTATCTTCTTGATATTTTGTTCCGAAATTTAGTTCCATTTAATATATGAAAGTTTTGCTTCTCTCTTTAATTCGTCTTAAATATAGTAAAATTAGTTATCACTGCATTTGTGTTTTTGTGACGCTTAGTATTAATTTTGTTTGCTATTTTAAGATGGGTGAGGTCAATTGACACTTACACGTGCTCTATCTAATTTTGAATATAAGCAAAAAAAAAAAAAATTAACTTTAGTGATCCAAAATATAAGTAAATTTCAATTAATTATATCATGTTTAATTATATCATTCCTAAAATATAATTTAATTAATTTAGATTTCATTTTCTAATAATTTCTTGTATTCCTGTGAAACAAGTTTTCATGAATGACATGTTAGAGAATGTAATTATTGTTTTGATTACACCTAGAAAATTAAATAAAATTAATTACTATTCTTAATTAGCGGGATTTTTTTGTTACTTATATTCGAAACTGGAATATCTAGCTCTTATATCACGTTTAAATTTGGATAAAAAAAGAATAAAATAAGTAGAAAGGGAATGAAGTAAAGAGTGAATGGAGAGAAAATTTAAAAAAGCAAAAGGATTCAATTTATTTATTTATTTATATGAAAAAATAGAAAGAAAGAAAATGAATCATTGATTTTTTTTTTTTAGGGAAAAAATGAATCATTGATGGAATAGTTTTTAATCTTTGATAAGATAAGAAGTATTTTAAATAGACCTAACATTAAATGAAAACATAATAAATAGTATATTGTTAAAGACTTAATTGTACTTTTGGTCTCTCAAGTATCGCGATTGTGCGATTTTGGTCCCCCAAGTTTTAATTGAGCGAATTGGATCCTTCAGGTTTTGCGATTGTGCAATTTTGGTTCCCAAATTCTAATTGTGCGTATTGGGTCCTCCATTTATTGCAATATTGTGATTTTAGTCCCTCTTGTTGTTGAACTCATTTATTGCAATATTGTGATTTTGGTTCCTCTTGTTGTTGAAGTTCTAATAAAAAAATGTTGATATATCACGCGTGGGTATGAATTAGCACATAATTTGGTTTATGTGGCATGTTAGTTGACTTAAAAATTAAAAAAATCTTTACAATATTTTCAGTTAAAAATTGAATGACAATTGAACGAAGGGACCAAAATCGCACGATTGATATACCTAGAGGACCTAATTTGCTCAATTAGAACCTTGAGCACCAAAATTGCACAATTTGATACCTTGAGTACTCAATTCGCTCAATTAGAACTTGTGAGACTAAACTCGCACAATCGCAATACCTAAGGCACCAAAAGTGCAATTAAGCCATCGTTAAATTTAAAAGGAGTCAAACTAGTTCTTTAAAAGGAAAAGAATGACTTGAATTTTACATGAGTTTTTTCTTGCTTCCTTATTTTCTTTTCTCTCCCGTGTGTGTGATTTATACTTTTTCTTTTCAATTTTTCCTCCCATTTCCCCTCCATTTTCCATAGAATAAAACAGAGCATAAGTTGTTACCAAAAAAAAAAGAGCATAAGCTAGGCATATTACGGAGTATTTATAAAGTTGAATTATTTGTCTAATATATTGAACATTTATAGTGTTGGGGTGACTTTATCATTTCTTATGCTTCTTTTCATGAAGAAATAGGAATGAAAGGTTAAATTGGAATTGGGTAAAGAGAGGCGGATCACATGTTTTGAGTTGGGTGAGAAGAATACTTTCTTAAAGCATGAACAATCAATGTCAAGATGAGGCAAAAGATAAAGACAAACATGCTTGTAAAACATCCACAAGCAAAGGCTTGAGTCTTGTTTATCATTGAAAAAGTATTACCTAAAACTTTAACTGTTTTAGTTTGAAACTGAACAAATCTATTTTTCAAGAATATGAGGGTATAAATTGAGGCGGGAACTAGAACATCGTTCTTGATCAACTATACACTCATTTAATAAGATTATCATTTGCACTATATTCTTGTAACGGAAATGCTGAACGCGAAGGACATTCATCACGAAACTCACGAAATGCTTAGTTGGCAGTAAAAGATGTGTGTTTGTGAATCACTTACACCGTGTATTGTTAAAAACGTTTGAGTAAAATACCAAATTGGTCTGTAGGGATGGCAAAATGGGCCGCCCGGCCCAACCCGGTCCGGCCCGCCATGAGCCCGCGTAAAAATGGGCTAATTCAACCCGGCCCGTCAAGGAATTATGGGTTGAGATGCTGAGCCCGGCCCAATCTATAACGGGTTGGGCGGGCTTGGGCGGGCCCGTCAAAAAATAAAAATAAAATAAAAAATAAAATAAAAAATAAATAAAAATCTAAAATTTAGACTAAAACTAGCCAAAACAAGCCAACATATCTGGTCGACCCTCAAGAGTCTGCCCAAATCAGGCCACAATAGTGGGTTGGCTAACAAGTCCGCCCAGAAATGTAAAAAAAGAAAGAAAAAATTGTTCAAAAATAGGGGAAAAAATAAAAAATTATATATATATACTGGCTCGATGGGTTGGCCCGGCCCGGCCACTCGTGGCCCACAGGATTAGCGGGCTAGATGGGTTGGGCTAAATGGGCTTGTGGGTTGATGAACCACAACTCGGCCCGGCCCAATTAATGCTCCCGATGGGTCAAGCCCGTTTTGCCACCCTTATTGGTCTGTAACAAAAATTACGGAGATTTATTTAGTCCCTTGAGAAATAAAAGATATTAATTTAGTCATTAAAAATTTTAAATGTGAATTAAATTAGTCATTGATAGGACCAAAAAGTCAGAAAAATTATCTTAAATGTGACTAATTTGATCCATATTTGAGATTTTTAAGGACCAGATTGTTATTTTTTATTTCTCAAAATTAAAAACGTTTAAGTAAAATATCAAATTGGTCCCCAGAAAAAATTACGGAGACCCATTTAGTCCCTTGAGAAATAAAAAATATCAATTTAGTCATTAAAAATTTCAAATGTGGGCCAAATTAGTCACTGATAGACCAAAAGATCACTAAAAATTATCCAAAAAGTGACTAATTTGATCTATATTTGAGATTTTTGATGACCAAATTATTATTTTTTATTTCTCAAAATTAAATTAGTCTCTGTAATTTTTTAGGACCAATTTAAATATTTACCCAAAAGAGGTTTTTGTACCTGATTTATAAGTCGTGAGAGTTTCACGAGAAAACTCTCGTGATAATTAGCGGTGCTCATTCTTGTAATTGAATTTCTCTCTTCATTTTTAATGGGTCATATCAAAATATATATGCACGCACACAGGTTTTCTACACTGATACAAAAAATATTTTGGAAGACTTCATTTCGCTTCCGTGATACCCTTTCAAACATAAATTTGTAAAATATCAAGCTGTAACATATTGATACAAAGTTGCAGTATTCCAAACACTGAATAATAATTAATTCTTAAATGATTTTGATTAAAAAATTGGCACCGGCAAGATTGTTTAAGAAAATCTTAGTGCAAGTTGAAAATGCTAATCTGATGTTGATTTTGGACAGTTATACCTAGGCGATATCTCGGTTTAGGCCTGGACACCGGTCGGGTTCGGGTCTAAAAACCCAATCCGGCCCAAACCATGGTTCTTCATATGTGAACCATCTCCGTCCGTTTTAGTAGTCGGATTGTGCGGATGCGGGTTTGGCGGGTGGCAGACTCAATCGGGTGGGTTGGTCCGAGTGAGGTCACAAAGAGGTAACCCAAAAACCCAAAATCAGAAGAAAAAAACGAGAATCTGAGAACAAAACCAGAGTGCAATATCACTTAATCAGTGCATCTAGATACAAAACAAGAGCAGCAACCAAGAAATCCATACTACCATCAACCCAAAAAAGAGCAACAAAATACAAAACAAGAAAAAGAGATAGTGGAGATGAGAGAAAGAGAAGTTGTGATGGGGCAGCATGTTTTCGTGGGAGAAATTCCTCTCGGTGGCAAAAGCTGGAGGAGAGATTGAGAAGAGTGGTGGAGATTGACATTGAGGGCAACACAGAGAGAAGCAGAATGTAAAGAGACGGTGGGTTTTTTTCTTTAGAAATAAAAGAAATGAGATGGTTGAGTAGGTTTAATTGAATTAAAGATATTAATGATAAATTTTTTGAAAAGTCATGTGCTCCTCCTCTCCCTCTCTGCTTCTCTCTTTCTCGACCTCTCAAAGCTCTCTCTGATTTTATTATTTTGCTAGTTTTTTTTAGACACAAATGAGTAGATAATAGAGGCCTAGAGAGAAAAAATAATAATAAAGTGAATTGTGGTGGTGATAAATGACGGTGCACATTACCTATAAAGTGATCTAATAAAGCCTATGAAATGGATGGCTTAGAGTCATGGCACAAGACTACTAATGTAGGAGCTGCAGTAACTTGTCACATCTATTCAGTGGTTCACGTGACTTTTTCATTGCTAGACTGTTGATATTCATGTATATGCGGTCGGCTTCGGACATCGACGGATCTTTTCTGAGTGATCTGAACCCGCCCGTTGCAACCCATCTAGAACTGTTTTTTAAAACCCGAAATCCGACAAACTGATTAAACCCACCCAAATGCTCATTTTTTCTGTCGAAATTTGCGGGTGCGGGTTGGTACGACTTTTTTGTCCACTTCTATCTCAGTTTACTGCCTAAGGTCCGAATACAACAATTACCGGAGTGATCTTTTTTAAGCATTTTTCCCTTGCAGGCCTTATGTTTTGGAGGGTTGTGGATCGTTATACCTGGGTGATAGCCTATTGGCCCATATTAAAGGCACCCCCAACTTGTTGTGCACACCCCCCAATTATGTCATTTGACCAAAATATCTCTAAAAAATATTGTACCATTATATTCAAGTAGCCCATACACGACCTGGTATTTTAGGTCGGCCCATCAAGTCGGTCCAGTCTCATTTTAGTCCAATTAGCTCGCAACTGATCCTTTCACTTGGCAGTTAAGGTCTTTCTAACATGGGGGTTGCCGACGGTTACGAAACCGCCCACTACGATGTAACCACCAAGAAGACATGGGCTACAAAAGCATGAACTCCTCTCTGAAGAAGGGAGATTCTCTCATTCCATAAAGACAAGACACCATAATCCCGACTTCATGGTCGGAGAACTTATTATCGAGAACATTTGGCGCCCACCGTGGGACCGCGGTAAAACATTTCTCGACCACACCATTCCTCACCTTCAAGCCTTCTTTCCTTCGTGCAACCACCATGCCATTTTTGTCTCTTTCAAGCGACCACCGGTCCGCCACTGACTCTTCATCATATTTCACGTGGCGGTATTTCATCGAGAAGCACATGTCATACAAGACGGAAATGTTTATACGGGGCTTCGGGTTTGTGGTGGTCCTCGGTGAACCAACAAACACAATCAATCAACCGCCGTGATTCTCTGTTGTATTTGTGCGTCCATCAGTCCGTCTCAATGCTGCGTGGGTCTCGCATGGCAATAGTACTTCGGCGGTCGAAGACCTATTATGCAGATCTTCTACACAGGTCATGTGCCACTATCATTTCTCTTCTTAATTATTTTGTTGATACGTCATTTTTTTTGTGCATTCTTGTTTTCTTGCTTTGAAAATGCTTAATGTGTTTCCTTTTGAATTTATCGTCTTCATTTATCGACTTCAAAAAGTAATATTTTATTCTCAAACCCATAAATTTTGCGGGATTTCTGGATTTTATTTTATATGAGTTATGCTATATGAGAGGTTGATCTTGCAGTGGTCCTTTATTGGGATATGTTGTTTTGTTCATAACTAAGATTTCTTGCAACTCATCAAGGAGAAACTGGCCTATTTAATTTTGGACAGTTGCTGGGTTTAGCATAATGCATGCGAACATGTTTTGGTCACCGTCGACAGCATGTCCTTCGAAACAAATTGATCATTTTAAGCATCCTTTATGGGCTTATTTCTTCTTAATTTTTCCTGGAAGATATCTAAAGCATCCTTAAATTGTTTCGTAAAGTGTGCCTGATAAGCCATTAGAGCATCTACAGCAGCGAACGCCACTGCGTTCCTTAGGTGGGCCCCAACGATGGTGACCTGACGAACTGCGGTAAACCTCCAACACGAACCCGTGCGCGATCCATTCTTCATCCCTTATGTGGGCCCGCAGTGCTGCGATCTCGCTTGCGAACCGTTGCATCACAACGAACGCGTTCGACACAGTGACAGCCAACCCGGCGAACCGCAAAGCACTCCAACAGCGAACGGCTTGCGAACTGTGTTTGCGATCGACACAGTGGTGCCATGCTTGCAAAGTCTGCGTAGCGATCTCCCGTTGGAGATGCTCTTAGTGCCTATGATTTAACCAAGTTATTATTATTATTTGTGGATCCTAGTTCTTATAATCATATGCCGCGATTTGTTGACTTCTAATAAATTTTAATTTATTTTTAAGGCTATTTATGTATAGACTTTATGGACATTAATCTATTCTTTGCAAACCCAAATTAGAGGTATACTGCATATGCTGGTTTCATTTCATGATAACCGCTTATTCCTTCATGATAACCGCCAAAACATATACATACTTCTTTTTATTGGTATTAAATAATTGCTAGTGAAACCAACGAATTTCTAAACCATTCTTTTTATATTCTCTTGTTTCGCCGATTGTTCCTCATTAACGAGTATGGGCGATGCACTATTTTCTCAGTTTTAAATGTCGGCTCTCTCTTATATAGTTTTATCAGTTCAAGCAAAGGGGCTATGAGAAGATTTTGATGTGAATACCCCAGCATATACTCTCAAGGTATAAGACCTTTTACAAAGGCGAACTTTGTTACCAGGGACGGATCTAGGAATTCATGAAACGGAAGGCAAAAATTAATTTAATAATAAAATAAATTTAATAACAAATATTAAATAAATAATAAATCTTGTTAAAAAAATATTAAATCATAATAGTATCTATGTCGTGCACATCATATATCATATCTTCTATTTAAGTTGTGCATGTCGTTCTTTCATATCATAGAATTCATTAATAATAGAATCGGTATCAAACTTTTCAGCAATGCTTCTCTCAATATAAGTGATTAAACAATTAGCTAGAAATCCATCTTTCATCTTGTTTCGGAGCCTATTTTTTACAATCTTCACAGAAAAAGGGACAAATAGCATAAATATATGACTTTTATCAGATAAATATTTAACAATTAACAAAAAAATTATATACAATATTCACCTATATTTATTTTTAAGAATTCATAATTTCTGTGTCTGGTTTCTGTTTATTAACAATAAAAAATTGATTCAAATAAAGATATGGTAGAGAAAGGGAGATAAAGAAAACAAGTAAAAGATGCTTTTTTATAGATGTAATGTAAAGAGAGGAATTGAGATTAAAAAGCATCAAATATAATAATGAATTAAATAGATTGAACATACCTAAAATCCTGAACGTGAATGTATTAGGTGAAATAAGGTAGTTGGCTCGTTTTGTGCGGCGTATTGAAGGAAAATTACGGCAAGCGCTACTTTTAATATCTCAAAGTTTTAAAATAAAAAAAGAAGGAGCAGGCCCAGGGCCCATTAGGTTTGGATAAAGTGGACTTCAAATTTAAAATATAGTTGTTTTAGAAGTCTGATGCAATACGTATTGATAGGTGCAACTTATTCCTGACAATAAGGATTTCTATAGTCTATATATCAATTAAAAAAAAATTAGACAAGAGGGGGGCGAGTGCCCATGGGTGCCCCAAGCTACATCTGTCCCTGTCTGTTACTCTCAAGATATAAGACCTTTTACAAAGGCGACCTCTGCTACTCTCAAGGTATAAGACCTTTTACAAAGGCGACCTCTGCTGAAATCCTTACATGGGCGACTAAACTCTCAAGGTGTAAATCCTTTTACGAAGGTGACCTCTGCTATTCTCAATGTATAAAATCGTTTACAAAGGTGACCTTCAATGAAGTCCCTATATGGATGAGTAAATTTCTACCTCTTACTTTCGAGATGTAAAACCTTTTATAAAGGTAACCTTCAATGAAGATCTCCTAAGAGTGGAGCAACGATACTTTTGCCATGCGCTTTTTAAAGTATAAAACCTTTTACAAAGGTGACCTTCAATAAAAATCTCTTGAAAGAGAAATAATAACTTTTAGAGGCGAATTCCTCATAAGCGATCTCCTACATATGAGTATATATTAGATAATTCCATTTAGAAAATACGTTTGTTTTTGGTAAATTATCGAAGTTATAATTCCATTGAGAAGTCATAACACTTCTTAGAAGACAAACTTTTTAAGTTTACGATTATATATGGGAGATATATTATCCTTTACCGATCTTCATAAGGCGGCGAATTTTCTTAACTTTCACTAGTATTCCACAACTAAAGTCAGGGTTCCAAACTTCATTTATTTGTGATTCAATAATCATATAAATCAAAGGCATACTTGCGTTCGTAAGAAAATTCGATTTCATTAGCATGCACCAACTTACATAAACTTGCCCAATATTGCAACAAAAAGGACGAAAGCAAAATGACATCTCATAACTCGATCGTCATAATAAGATCGACTTGCTTGTTAATCACTTCGCTCTTAATAGGCCTCGTGCTTAGGGGGCTGTGAACCGACAGATCGGATTGCTTGTTAATCACCTCGCCCTTAATAAGCCTCGTGCTTGGGGGGCTGTGTACCATTATATTTAGGTCGCCCACGAGATCATGGTCTATTGATTTAGCATGTTAGTTTCTTAATCACTTTGTCCTTATCTGACCTCGTGCTTGGGGGGCTGCATACCATTATATTCATGTAGCCCATACACGGCCTTTTATTTTAGGTCAGCCCATCAAGTCGGTCCAGTCTCATTTTAGTCCAATTAGCTCGCAACCGATCTTTTCACTTGGCAGTTAAGGTCTTTCTAACAAGGGGGTTGCCGGCGGTTACGAAACCGCCCACTACGATGTAACCACCAAGAAGACATGGGCTACAAAAGCATGAACTCCTCTCTGAAGAAGGGGGATTCTCTCATTCCATAAAGACATGACACCACAATCCCGACTTCATGGTCGGAGAACTTATTATCAAGAGCAAATATCAAAACCCGTGCATCTCTCGTAAATACGAATTTACGGTAAGAAAAAAAAAATTCTTTACCGTAAATTCGGATTTACGGTAAAAAAAAAATTTGTGTAAACATATACCGTAAATTACTAATTTACGGTATGTATTTTTAAAAACTGGTACAGTAAATTACCAATTTACGGTAGTGTACCGTAAATTGGTAATAGACTGGAAACGCAGTTCGTCCACTTTTTCTATGAAACTAACCTTTTGACTGAATTCTATGACACTAACCTATCAATGTGCACTACTACTGTAAATCATGTGATACCGTAAATTACTCAGACCTGCAAATTACCTTTTTGACTAAATTCTTGTTCAGACCTGCAAATGCTACCGTAAATTACTTTTATCAACCGTAAATTACAAATTACAAACCCAACCGTAAATTACAAATTTTCGGTACATACTGTAAATTATTTTTAAGAAACCATACATATCGTAATTTACGGTATTTTTTTACACAAAAAATTTCTTTACTGTAAATTCGAATTTACGAGAAATGCGCAGGTTTTGGTATCTGACCAAACGAACACCGCACCAAGACGGGAAATCAAACAATGTCACACCAAGACGACGAAATCACACAAAAAAAAATCAAAAACAACTAGATCTATGTAGAAAATCACTTATTTAGATAAGAACAGACAAGGAAACAGTGTAAATGGGTGATTTTAGACCAAAAAATGGCCTAAAACCACCCCTCTCTGGTGGCTGATGAAAGAAGACGAAAAGAGAACGGAGAGCAGATGGAGAGAGAACGGCGCTAGGTCTTACAGCATTAAGAAAATGCCCTTGTCATCCCAACATATGGCCTACGGCCTTTATTCGACAGTGATCAAGTTGTTGAAGGACATGATAATACTCATGCATTTATTAATTCACAGAAGACATTGAACAACATAGAGCTAGTAATACGCAAGCAAGCAAAGAAAATTCAAATGATAATCCTCCCAACCACCCTACTTTCCTCCATTCTATTAATTAATTTATGCTTACTATTTTCCTAATATCTCACAATTCTGTTTAAATTGAGCATTTGCATACCACTGATTCCAACACAATTTTTTTGCAAAAGCCTAGCCTTTAGTTACTACAATCAACAACTGCATATTGGACCTCTAGCTTTAGCCTGGACCAAATCGCCATTAATTTGTGAATTTATGATGGTTCAACAACATAGACGTACGCGTGGAAAAAATGCAAAGTTGCAAGTATAATGTCACTGCTTCAAGAGAACAAAACATCATCATTACTCAATATATATACAAGGAACAGACTCAAGCCAAACATGCTCAAGTTTCGTTCATTATTATTTTTGCCACTACTCTAGAATCAATGATGTGATTATGAGCAGGCTGTTTGCTTATATCTCTAGTTCGGTACTTCATTTGGTGGTGGCATTTAACATGGTCGGATACCAGTTTTTTTCTCACCATGGTCAGATAGTCCAATGACCTGTGTTTGCCTTTCTTACCGGTTACCTTATTATTTATACATTTCGCCCAACAGTTTATAAAATACAAGTACTGACCCTAATTAAATTTTAAACTTCCCCGAATCCTATGACATTCGGATCTCAGTTTTTGTAACTCGCTCTTGTTTTTAAAAACCTCATCTCCTTAGACAAGCACAGTTTTGGAGCTCCCATTTTATCCCAAATAGTTACACTGATGAAGTGAGCACGTTCTGAATCGTTAAAGCACGGTCCGAAGGTAGAAGGCCCACGACGTCGGTTGCCGCATCTTCCCATCAGAAGTCCATACTCGTATAGTGCCACCTGACAATTTACTTGTTAATTTTTTTTTTTAAAAATTACGTGTTCAATTTATATAACTAAACGAAATTAGATTTGATGATATCACAAAAAAATAAAAATTGATTACATTGTTATATTATAATAATTTACCAGTACAACAACAATATCAAAGGAGTTTATTTGATTATTTCAGATCTCTTAATTTGGAGGCCGTGGGGGATGATTTGAGAGACAAAGAAGATGGGGCAATTTTTGAGAGAGAAAGAGGCGATTTGAGAGAGGAAAAAGGTGGGGCGATTTTTGAGAGAGAAAGAAGCTGTTTTGAGAGAGAAAGAAGGAGAGTTGTGGGAGGTGCTTCTGCTAAAGAGTGGTGCCATTTTTGCTAAAAGAGGGAGATGTGGCATGTGTCACTCTAGAATCATCTATCACCATTGCGTGACTTTTTTAAAAAAACAAAAGAAATAATTATGTGTTAATTAAAATAATTTAATTAATATTTTAATAAGTGTAAATATTAAAGTATTAAAGTGTGACATGTAGGAGTAGGGATGGTAACGGGCACCCTCTGGACAGTTACTATAGTGCATGTCCCCATACCCGAGTTTGAAAAAAAAATGCACCTACCCAGATCTGTACTCGCGTGGGCAGCAACTTTATTACTCGTACCCGTACCCTCTGGGTACCTAAGTACATGTACCCGTATCCGCGCCTGTTACCCAAATTTTAACTATGAAAAAATAATAAATAAAAAATGAATATTATAACAATTTAAAAACGATTCAAAAATCTTTTAAATCTGCTCATAATATATTACAAATCAAAGTATTTAACTAAATAAAAACATCCAAAACATAAAAAATAAGTAAATATCGCAGTAAACATCCAACACAACAAATTCATAAACTTATATATTTAACTACGAATAAAATGGACACATTTTCATAAAATTCATAAGCAACAAATTTATAAAATGGACATTTTTTTTGCAAAAAAAAACACCTCAACCTGATTAAAAATTTATATGTAATTACATGTGTCCATTTTATATGCCCACCCCCCGCACCCACTCAAATTTGTGGGTAATTGTCCAGGCCCGAGCTCTTATCCATTAAACGGTTTTTACCCTGCCCTTTGCGGGTACCAGTGACGGATCCAGAAAATTTAAGTCGTGGGGGCAACATTGAAAAACACACACATATTTCTTTTTCTTTTTTGTTGTACATAAACACACACATATTTCTAATATTAAAAATATAGTTTACCATTTTTTAACTAAATATAATTTTTTATTTTGAAAAATATAAATAATCATCATACTATCATAATGTATTAAAGTATAAATATAACATATTCTAATGACATGAACCATTTGCATTAAAGAGATATATATTTTAATTGTCGTATACATATTATTATTGTTGTCTGATATATTGGTAAGACATCTATTTAAAAATATCAGACCATGATTCGATCTTCAAGAAAATATACTTTAGCAAAGATTTTCATTTTGTAAATGAGTGTCATGAGTGTGTGACATAAATAGCGGTGAGCAACTGAAAAGCCAAGACCTAGAGTCAGAAGTGGAGAGATAGAGAGAGAAGGGAGTAAACAGAGTTTTTACTTTCCATGATGAGAAAAATTGACACAATTTTCAGCTCATCTTCTATTTTTTTTCCTCTTCAGTGGGATCAATACTTATTTTCTAGTGGGGTCAAAAATAAAATTATTCAATAATTAATAAAAAAATAAATTAGTGGGGTCAAGTGCCCCCAATTTAGTGGACGTAGACCTGTCCATGGGGGGTACCCAGCAGGTTTGAGTCCAAATGTCATCCCTATGTGGGAGCCACTTAAGGGACTCACTTTAAAGAACCACAAATTGGAGCAAAATAATCAAGTATCTCTTAAAAATGATGTGGCATGTGGGAACCACCTAAGAGACCAAAAATAAATTTTTAAGAGACATTCCATTGGAGATACTCTCAAGATGCCTCGCAGAAGACACTGTTCGGGACACAACACAAGGTAAACTCAATTAAAAATCGATAATAATTAATTAATACCATTATTTGAAACATTGTCTCTAATTTCACAAAATAAGAAATCATAAACCATAAACGAAAATTTTAGGGCCTTTTTAAGGGCACCTCCAATTTTGCTTGGGGCACCCCCAAAATAGTGTGTTGACCAAAATACCCTCATGTAAAGATATCAAAATTATTTTTTTCATTCGTCTCACTCGCAAATATGATATTTGTGAGTGTACAATTTTTTTGCACACTCGCAAATATCATATTTGCGAGTAAAAAATACTGGCATACTTTTTTCCTTTATGTTAAAAAATATCAACAGGCGCGATGCGACAGACACACTTTTAACGGATCAGATCGCATCAAGCGTTCTATAAATAGAACCGTTTTCACACACCCAATTTTACATAAACCCTAAATCAATTTCATCATCCCTTAGCCCGCTCGGGAGCCATGTCACTCACTCAATCAACCTAGTTCTCGATGGATTCGAGCCTTACCGTTGTCTATCACGGTGGCAAAATCACAACAAGTGTTGATGGCGTGGTTTTTGAATGTGATGTCCCAAAAATATTTAGGATCAAGACATCCATCACCATCGAAGAACTGAAGCAAAAGATACGGCGAAAGCTCGGAGCTGGATCACGTACAGTGGCGGATCTCTACTATCAATGCCCTGTTTTGATAAGTAGTGGGCGTGTTCAGTATATAAATATGGCACTTCTAACCAACAGCGACATACAACGCATGTGGGAAGCATTCAATGATCATTCTAGCCATAGCCCAATAGAGTTGTATGTTGTGCTTGGTAGATCGATCGACGAGATCATTTTGCAGCATGTCGTGCACCAAGAACAGTTGACGAGATCCTTGCAGCATGTCATCAACCATAGCCAAGGATAAGCACTGGTGACTAGGTCATGTAATGTTTGTTTTGTTGTTGCATTTGGTGATCATGTAATATTGTTTTGTTGTTGTTGAATGAGTAGTTGCGTTTAATAAATAGTCACGATTAAGTTTGTTTTATTATTTTGTTTTGTATTTCTAAACTCACTAATAATAAATAATAACAAAACTACAGTCAATAATAATAATAATAATAATAATAATAATAATAATAATTACATTCATCAAAAACAAGTGTTCGCATAAAAAAAATACATAAAAAGACAACTACTCAGTGGTGATCCTCTGCTATCCGAAGCACCTCCCGAAGGTAGTCACACATGTCATCTCCCTCTTGTGCGTAATCAACGACCTGATGCAGCATGTCGGCAATTCTATCCAACCTGCCTAGCACATGAACATAATCCGCCTACAAATGACATAAATACATTATAGCAAAAAAATTAGATAATGCTACAAATGGACATAATATATACAGTTCAAGAACTTATTATTCCTTACCCGAGGGGCACAATCAGCATGTACATCATGTGGAGCCTGTGGAGGTATCAGCAGTGGATGCGAGTGCCTGTAGTACCATGGTCCCTAACTGCAACAGGTAGTGGCTGAAGATGTTCAAACCATTTCTACCACTTTTTGCCGTGAGAAAAAACCCTAAGAGGTTCCTCCCGGTCCTGCACACATAAAAATAAAAGCATTGTCATGAGTTACAAAACTAAAAAAAAAACCTTAAATGTTTTAAAACAGTAAGCAATAATTACCTCTCCGTACCACAAGCAGTAAGCGATGTGGTCCCTGAATGAAGTCAGCAACGATGTATCGGAAGGTCCTCCAGGAAATGGTCCCCCCTCTGCCTCTGCATCAATATGCACCTCAATTGATCCCTCGTCCTGATGTCCCTCGTACTGAGGTTGCCGTCTTTGTCGTCCCTGTCTACTCGGACCAGGTCTACTGTCAACCATTCTCCGACGGTGTGACGCAGTCATGGCCTCCCGATTCTCGCAGCCTCAACCGCTTGTCTAGTAGCCTCTATCTCAGCCTCCTTGCCAGCCAACCAAGCTGCTCCCCTGCTGCATGGCATAACTGAAAAAAAAATTAAAATCACAAATTAAAAAAAAAACTCCCTCGCAAATACCATATTTGCGAGGGAGTATATGGGACTCGCAATTACCTTAATTGCGAGTGAAGAGGATAATTACGAAAATTTGGACTAAATTTGCGAGTTTGCAGAGAAAAAAAACAACTATCTGAAATTAGAAAACTGCGAGGGAAAGAATGAAGGAAAAAAAAAAGCTTCCACTTTTGAGTGTTTTTACATTGGGGTATTTTGGTCAACACACTATTTTGGGGTGCCTCAAGCAAAATTGGGGTGCCCTTAGAAAAGCCCAAATTTCAAATAACGGGCCGAATGTCATCAACAAGGCCCAAAGACACAATATGTAACTTATGCCCTGTAATTAAAAAAAATGGTTGAGTTAAAAAAAAAAATTGTTCGGGTGAATCTTCTACCAACAGGCACTAATGACAAACAACATGTCAGTGTGCAGCCAACACTCAACATGATGTAAATCAGGGTAAAGGAAAGACAACAATGACAACAAAACCTACGGCCGTAGAAACGTATGAAAAGTAAGCGTAAAAAAAAAAGAGAGTATATTTTAGCATTAAAAAAACGTGAACAAAAAAACATAATAAAAAGTCGAAATGAAAAATGAAAAACAATTTTGAAATTTTTTCATAAAAATGCAAATAATGTATTATAGGAGCCCTTTTTTGTAAATATGTGTTAGATGTACACAAAATTGTCAATCAGGTTGACGGTAAACAATCAGGACCATCAAATATTTAACCAATAAATCAACGGCAATAAAGCAGTCTGACCATGGTGGGAAAAAACTGCTATCCGATCATGTTAAACGTCACCATTTGGTATGTTGGAGTGTTCCCCCATGATTAATCTCATTCTAACCAATCTTCATATTACCTTACGTTTCACAATCTTACCAAGATAAATGCTACGACACATTCTCTATCACTTACTACTCCGGAATTATTTATAAGGCAAAAAGTCATTTTCAGATTCGTTAAAAAATATATGTATCTGGTCCAAAAATTAGACCAGATACATGTATTTTTTAACGAATCTGGAAATGACTTTTTGCCTTATAAATGGTTCCAGAGGGAGTATTTTTCAACACAATCTCTCTTATTAATTGAAACTCATATGGGTCCCACTAAATTCATATGAGACTCATATGATTCAGTGTAAATTATTTGAATTTCAACAAATAAGAGAACGTGTATTGGGAAAAGAGTGTGTTGACAATACTCTTCATCTTATCAATTATAAGAGAGGTATTTATTACTAATAAGAGAGGTATTTATTACTAATTACTAATATTTAAAATATTAAGGGTATGTTTGGATCGAGGTTTTGAAGGGTTTTGGAGGGGAGGGTTTTGGATCGTTAAATTTATATCTCGATATCTATTTGAGATTTTAAAAAAATTGAAAGAATAACATGACAACTGATCATATAACATTTCAATCACACTTCATTCATTTTTAGAAACATTTTATAGCTTCTTTAATTAAGAAAAGAAAAATAAGTCTCCTCCCCTCTCCTCTAAAACCATTTATCCAAATATACCCTAAGTTACTACACTAAACTTACTTTTAATATGAGTTTCAGTGTCAGATTCTTGTGAGACATGACATAGACTTAATCTACTATATTATATAAAATAGAGTTTTGCCACGTGGGACCATGTCACGTGTCAAAACCACAAACATTCTTTTCCTGCCTAAAGCTATTTATTTTTATTATTTTAATCAGCCATCATTAGAGCATATCAATCGTGATTTTGAGTTATTGATTATTTATTTCAATTGATATGTTAAGAAATGAATAATTTTCATAACGGTGTCAATATCATTTCAAATCTTTTAATTTTGAATTTGAATTAATACATTTAATACATTTTATAATATTATTAATGAATTTTAACTCTCTTCCCCTCTCTCTCTTTTTATTGTCCAAACTTTCTTCTCTCAAGTGTACATCTTCTCTCTTTTCGGTTGCGTTTTCAATTCAATATGATGTTCAACTATGGATGAATGTTTGATAACCTCTTAGATTACTTTATTATTTTCTCTGTAGTTCAATTCATATTTTCTTTCTAGAAATTTTTCTTTTAAGTCTTTTATACTATCTAAAAAAATATATGCTGCAAAAAAAAAGCAAAATTCAAATGTCATATATATTAAAAAATAAAAAAAATACTTTTATACAATAAATATAAGCTTGCCTTGAGAAAAAAATGAAAAAACATGAAACTTAAAATTGGAGAGATTGTTTTGGTTGAGTATTATTGAGCAAATATCACAACTAATGACATCTTGATAATCTGATTCTAATCAATCATAGATTTAAAGTATAGACTCATTCAAATTAATCTTATTTTTTACCGTATTATTTAATGACTTGACATATATAGATTATGAAGAAAAATTGAGTAAATATAATTCTTTCACTATTTTTATTTAATATTAGCACATAGTATAAAATAAACATATGTTAAAATGTTTATAAATTTAGTTGTGCGAGAATTCAAATTCACAAAATAATCATTTAAGTATTATCTTTTGAAAACCACATAGTGTTTACATATAATATTAAAAAAGTAACCTATTTAATATTAAAAAGTAATTTTCTACGTAAACTGATCTAATAATAATTTTTTTAGATATTTTTATGTAAAGAAAAAGTTAAATCGTATTTATTTACAATTATAAAAATAACTTATTAATATTCTTTCTCATTTATTTACTACACTAAATAAGCTCATATTAGTGAAGTCTTATATATTTTAAAATTTTATATCACCATATAATTTAACTTTTTTATTCTTAATTCCTACTACAATTTTTTGATGAATTAATTCCTACGACGGTTAATTAATTTTTTTTCCCAGTTTTCAATAGATTTTCTTTTCTTTATTTGTATTAGTTCCATTTATTTTGTTTGATCTATTTATTTTACTGCAACTCTAAGAGTAATTATATATTAATTATGATCATCCCAACATCATTACCTTCATCATTGGTAGACATATTCTAAATATATATATGCTTAAAAATTATGTTGCGAAATATAAAATTTTATTGCATAAAATATTTTTTCAAAGCGTATTAAGATTTGAAGGCAAATACTTACGATGCATAGAAATGCGAAATTAATTATAAATAAAAATATGATACAGTAAGGATAAAAATATATCATAAGAAGATGAATATTTTAAATAAAAGCATATTAATCACTAAGTAAAGATTTATTAATATTAAAAATAAAGAGTAAAAAATACATTGTTAGGAAATTGAATATTTATATGAATGAATATTAGTATATAAATTACTATTGATGACTATTTTATTAGAAATACATTAATATAATTTTTGAATATTTACTTTTCTGAAATATATCGCACATGTTTTTTGTTTTTATTGCTTTCTACTTTTGTTATACTCAACTTTTTTTATGTTTATATTGCAATTCTTAAGGGTGATTTATATGATTTTAATAGAAAATGTTTATAACTATTAATGGTGTTATACAAATTCTTTTTTATTTTATTTTATTTTATAATTGGGTAGCATATGTGTCTATATATATATATATATACATATATATATATATATATATATATATATATATATATATACTATTTCATAATAATTTTTCGAAAAACTCAGGTGTTGTAATAATTTTTCTAATTTTTTTTTATGAAACTTATATTTACACATTAAATACATTCAAAACCAATATTGATAACCCGTGCAAGGCACGGGTCAATACACTAGTTAAAATAAAAAAAATAGTTATGTTTGTGTGGTTCAAAATATAAGTAAATTCTAACTAATTTCACTTTATTTAAAGTTATTATTCTTAAAATACCATTTATTTAATGTTATCATGAAACAAATTCTCATAGAAAATTAAATGAAAGGAAAGAACACTTTAAAAAATGTAATTAGTTTTTTATTACACCAAAAGAATTAAATAAACTTGACTAATAAATTTAAACGGTGTGAAATTAGGTACTATAGAGGGAGTAGTTCATTCAGGAAACGTTTTTAGTGGGACTTGTGATGTTTTTGGGTCATAGTGGGACTTATGACTAATTCATCGGATATGGCATTTAAATCGGTAGGACCAGGCTGGCAATGGCATGTAGACTTGTAGTGGTTGTTTCGTTTGTACCCTTTGCGTGGAGCAAGCTGGCCTCTCCCGCAGGGCCCATAGTGATAGAAGGCCCATCCTCCTAAACAACGCTTACCACCAATATTTTGCTTTTGCTTTTGCTTTTTTTCAAAGCGGAAGCATTGATCCAAGACACTTCCTTGGCCTGGGAAAGAAAGAATCCTCAGTGATATGATGTCTCAGGTTGGGGCAAGGTTGTCTGTCATGGGTTAACAGTATACAACTCGGAGAATGTGCCCTTTCCCCATTTTTTACAAAACTACAATTATTGCTACATCCTCTCTTGTCTCACTTGTGCGACTTGATGACCATTAATTTTTTAATTGTACTTTAATTAGTCTGACATTTAAGATAATTAAGTTCTGGACTTACCATTGGCGTTCTGAATTGAATTGTCTATTGGCATGCCTTTGCCCCTAGAAGTTAAAATTAAATTACTCTTTCTGTTATTTACCCTGACCTTATTTCACTGTTTATCAGCTAAATTAACGTGGTTTATAGGGATCAATAACGTTGGGAGAACATAATTTGACTCCAATTATTTGGATGTAAAGAAAAATTTAAAAAGAAAACTTCCTCGGAAAGCATATATAGTTCATGTGTGCATAATGTAGATAAGTTTTCCATGGCCAACTGCATCATCATATGGCAGCACAGTGGGCCGCATGTTTTTGAGAAACAAATAACGGGGTAAATTTAATTTAATTGCTTAATTTAAATTCACAAGTCACAACACTGTTGCATGATGCTACAACACAAACAGGTAACTCAGTGAGTTTGTCAACTTGCCTGGTTTTTGTTTTAGGATAACCATATAATCCAAAGTCACTTTCAAAAGTTGCATAGAACTGACAATGGACACAGCATTTTCTCCAACTACAACTTTTGATCCCAATTCTGCGATTTAATACCCATCAGATCAGCCCAGAAATGCATATTAAATGCTAGTTTCATTGTCACCCCAACTAGTTGTATGACTTGTATCGTAGCAGCCACATAAATATATGCCCCACCACACCACGCTACAGATTGATAGCTACATATATATTGATAGATAAGAAAGAGTACACCGAGGCAACTCAAGCATATCCTCAGCCGGTGATCCTGTTATAGCGTTGTGTCTTTACACAAATCTCAATATTATCGACCAAAAAAAACGTATAATTGTCACATAAAATGTACGCGAAAGTTGTACATCGATTTTCCAAAACAATCAACGATGTTCACTGGTCAGTATTTATATGGTAGCTTGTAAATATATATATATATATATATATATATATATATATATATATATGAAAAATTATTTATGCATATGATTACTGACATGAATATATAATACATGAGATCCTTTCTTTCGAATTGATCAATGTGTCTCAGCCAAGTTGCAGCGACAAGCGTGATCATACTAGTTTTTAAATTCCGGAAGGTGTTGTGGCTACTCTGTCTAAGTAACAACTACCAAAACTTTGAAAAGTACTAATGACCTACTACTTTCGTTAATTGGTCACCCTTGTAAATCTATAAGCTTTTTGTTTACATTGAGAAGGACAAGAGAAATTAAATGACGGATATTGCAATTATCCTCAATATTTTTTACAAATTTAATTATTCAGATTCTCTCAAATAAATAATACTTTTATTTTGAAATTAAATAGAAGCACTACAAATTGTCATGTTCCTTTTTTTGGTGAGGGGTGGGGCTAACATTTTATAGTATATATGTTTTTTTTCTTCCTTATTTTAGTAACGTAGTTTGAAGAATTTGATCTTTTTTATAAACAACTCATTTTTTTGATAGATTTATCAACAACTCCTTCGGTGTCATTTTATTTATCATTTAAAGATTATGCTTATTTTCAACATAAAATAATTTGTTTCGACTAATAATGTCTCTACTGTGGTAGGAGAGATGTGGAAAAATTAATTATTGCCGCCGTTCCATTCTCTAACACTCTTTTTTTCAATATATTTTTTTCCTATTAGTTGAAATTTAAATGTGTTTCACTATTTTGGTAATATGTCCTACAAAATCACCTAGATATCATATAAATTTGTTGAAACCCATAGAAATTTGAACTCACGAGAGAGTATATTGAAAAAGAGTGTCAGGCGATATATTGGTAGCGTTTTTCAATCACAAATAATTTGGGACAAATAGATAATACAAATAAGACCATAAAATGAGACCCTGTTTCTTCGCCTATTTTGGATCTAGTGATTTATATTTTATCGATGCTAAGGGTATTGTTGCTTGACAAAATTGGTTGAATACTTTGAGTATGGAGCATCGGATACCTAATAACCTATGTAACTAAACTCATTAGTTTAACCCCGTAAAAAAACTCATTATTTTATTTGAATAGCCTGAACGGAGCTACTATCTACCGAATATAATTGGAGGAGCAATTATATACTCATACGGCCACCACGTGCTTCTTGGTCTTTATTATTGGCCTGAGCTGCGTTATCTTGTTCCTCAAAATCGTAAAATATATGTAACGCCCTTAAAAGAAAAAGCAAAGATTTATATCATGAATGAATGCTTTTTTGACTGGATATATCATGAATGCTAGGAACCTTTTATCGAGGTTCAGGGCTTCATGCAATTATGCAAGTGCATGATCGATGTTAGATAAAAATGGATCCGACTATTTCTCTCTTCTTGCCCCAACATATTTGTCATGGTTGATTGTTCCAACTCCCAAGAATCTACTCTCTCAGTTACATGTTTAAAGTTTTTTCGTAAGGATTAACTTAGCAAATTGTAGTATTGACTCAACCTCAATGGATCTTCAGATTTGGCACACTCGGGATCTGGGACCGTTGTTGTTGGATGATTTCTTTGGGGTGTCTATAGGACTGTTAGTTTAGCTAGCTCATTTTCTTTTTTGGGCATCGATCCTCTCTGAGTACCCTAAAAAAAAAAATAATGAATGAAACAATTTTATTAAATTGTCTTTGTTAAATATTAATTATTAGAGTGTTAATATTTATCATAAATGCATCATGGGGTATGATGTTTTGTAATGATGTATATAGTACTACCTTTGTCCCTATATATAAGCCATTTTGATAAATTCACACAAATTTAAAAAAATTAGTTAAAACATTAATTGAGACTTATCTCCCCAAGACTCTTAAGAAAAAAAAATGATCACCTCATTTAATTAGGTATTCTTGTATAAAAATAATTAATGCATCTAGTAATTTGGAAATAGTCTTATAAAAAGGGACAATTTTTTTTCCAAACAGGGCTTATATATAGGGATGGATGTAATATTTATTTAAAATTGAGAGAGAGAAAAAAATTAATACAAAATTGAAACAATAAAACACAAGTTAATATGGAATTTTTTTTATTTCTCTAAAACGATAGTAAATTTGAAATATAGGGAGTGCTATAAATTGAATCGGCTGAATATTGGGTAGTCTCTCGTCCCATTCCCAAGCATAGGAGTGTATATGGGCCGGTTGGGTCGCTTTTAACTAAACTAGATATCTGAACCAATTAAATTTTCTCAGCTTGGATTGGATCGAAAATTCATAGTTTTCTGTCAAATCTGAACCAAACCAATCTAGTGATGAGTGAGTTAGTTCGGGTTGGGTTTGCTGGTCATGAGACCAAAAAATAGCTTTTAAAATTCCAAAGAAAAGTATCATTAAGCACTTAAAATTCCACCAAATTTTCAGCAACACTTAAACTAAATTCCTCAGTTTTTAAAATGACATTCTAGTCCATAAAATTTTCATAAAATAGAAAGAAACCTTAATTTCTAAGTGAGCAAGTAATGTCTCATTTCTCATAAATCATGACCTTGTACTAATAAAGTATATCAAAAAATAAAAAAAAATAAATTTCATGTCATCGGGTTGGGTTCGAATGGTTCACAGATTTGAAATCATAAATTCGTTATCCAAACCAAACCACTTCGAGTTTGAACGGGTTAGTTTGAGTTTGGATAAACCCAAACTACAGAAAAAAACCGAACCACATACTTTAGATTGAGTTGAATGGTCGAAGAAAACCCATGTACTACTCTTTAGACCGAAGTCATTGTCTGTAACATTTTACATGGTTAATTAATTTCAAGGAATTGTTTGGGATTTATACGTTTGGCCCTTCTCATCCTTATGCCAACAATAATACAATTCTTGGTAATATTTTTATTTTTATTAACTATCATTTTTTTTGGGGTCAAAGTTTTTATTAACTATCATGACGTATGTTAGTTGCACTGGCAGGTTCAGATTTTCTCAGCGTTGCTGATGGCTTGGCCGGCCTTGGCTGATCATTTGGGCCAAATTTGACCCAGGCCTACACCTTTTTGCGTGATATTCCTCCTCTTTATGTTGAGATAATGATGGATAACCTGAACTTTAGTCCTTATTCCTGAAGAGCGTAGGATAGTCTTCCCTCGTAATTTTCCCTGTTAGCGGGGCTTCTTGCCTCTTTACTTTAACAAAAAAAAAAAAAAAGTAAAAAGGCATATATCATTACTTTCACGATGCACAAGTGTTTCCAAATTTAGATAAAAGATAAAAAATTGAATTTAAAATAAAAATATTTAAATTATAAAAAACTTATAATTAATTTAAATAGTTTAAAAAAAATATAAAGTGAAAAAATTTAAAATTATAAAATATATGTAATGAATTTAAATAATAGCATATGCCATTTTCTAAAATATGATTGGATCAATAGCACAAGACGTCAAAATGAAACAAATGAAATAAAATGACATTCTAAAACAACATGGTGTGACAAAGATCGATAGATAACCAGGTCTCTTTAGCATATGGTGCATCTGGTTAGCCAAACAATCAGTAATGTTGTTTATAAGAAACAAAATGATCTTTTTTTTTGTCATAATTATAAAAAATATTAATTTTTAAAGTAATTTCTATTTATTATCTAGAATGGGAAGTATATCTTAATAGTATGCTTTTGTGCCTCATGGGCATTTGTTATAATATCTAAAAACTAGAATTACGAACTTTTAGGCATTTTTTCAGAAGTGTTTGAGAACATTGAAAAAGAATAAATTCGCTGAATAACAATGAGTCAATGACAGTTGTATAGCAATGGCATGGTTGTCAAGCAATGACATGGTTGTTTTAAAAAAGTCTATGTGGGTTATACACAAAAGTGCACCAAACATTTTTCTTTTTAATTTGTCTGGGAGTCAGCTGGTTAACTTGTTAAATATGCATGATGAGTGATTATGTTTCCTTGTTTGATATAAAATTATCTTTGAAAATATGGGTTTGGGAATGTTATATTCCCATATTTGGTAGAAATTGTAAAAAAACATTTTTGGATATTATTCATTTATGGGAATCTAGTTTATGTATTTCAATTTCTATCCTCAGGACGAAGGGCTGGAATCTTATATCTCATAGGATTAAAAGTTATTTTTTTAACTCTTTCAACAGTAACATTCCACTTTTACCTTATTTTATCTCATTTTTAAAATTTTGAGTTGTATTTTATTTTTGTAATAAAAAAATTGAAAATGATTCCTAAGAATGATAAGAATTTACCGAATATATTTGTAAATAACTACCTTAAAATAATATCTTGATAATAGTATTACCACGAATATAATTAGATGCCTTGAAACAAAATGCCTATGGTTAAGGATCTAAATTTCATATGCTAGTTTATAACAGATTTGATTTGTTTATAGCACATACAATAACGAAGAGCTATTGGTAAAAAAAGTTTATCTCGTTGGCTTGTAGTTTCTGAAGTACTAGTACTAGGTAGTGTATTGCTAACACTCATTAATAGCATAGAGAAATACTAGATAATAATACACTATTTCCAACGCTCTCTCAATGAATTTTTTTTTGTTTGGTCTATTTTATGAACAAAAAATTGTCCAAACATTTTTATGTTATTATATTTAATGAATATATTAAATTTTTAGTAGCTTCTCAATAAACATAGATCACATTGAAATGTTTCTGAAAAATAATTATAATTTTAAATTCTAATTTTAGCTTTTCAAGAAATTTATTTTCAATAACTTCAAAATTTATTTCACTAATTCTAAAAATTATTTAATTATTTAAAGTTTTTAAAACATATTTCAGTAAATATTATAAGAATATATAATAAGAAGTTAACTATATATATATATATATATATCATCTTCTAGTAATATATTGTAGTCATTTGTTGGTCAGTAACATCTCACGAGTTTTTAAAACAACATTACAGTTAAGCTGAATTATATTTCACACCCAATTCTCACCCTTAAAGACTTCTAAGTCTATTAGGTCCATACTTAGTGTTAGCAAAAATACCCATACCTATTGATATTTACGGGTAAAACCTATATTAAGTTTAGATTTTTAATGAGTATCTATGACTAAAATAAATAGATTTTTTTTCTTTACCCGCTTAATGGGGTGAGGGTGGGTATTGGGGCACTCGTACCCACGTGTATCTAATATATGAACTCACTTAAATATCCCTAACTAATTTTATTTTATGCCAATTGTGTTTGAACAAAATTGTGCTATTGTTATTATAATTTTAAGTATTTTGTTTTGTTTTAGAATCATGTCGCTTTGCATTGAAAAAGTTGCTCTATATCTGATTTTTTTTGAGATTTTTTTAAGATTTTCATAATCTAACACATATCCAAAGACACACAAGGATATTCATGGATGTTATCAAATCTTTTTAAAACTTGAACAATGGATACCTATGTGGGTACAAGGCAAATTTTCACTCAAAGGGATGGGTGATAGGAAAGTAATTATTACCCATAACCACCCACGCCATTGTCATCCTTGTTTAGTACACACAAGATGTGCACAACCTGATCCACTGGGTGGCTCAACTCGACTCGAGCCATTTGAGGTAGAGCTTGACCTTATCCCATTAAGGTCTTATTTAGGTTGCTTGACAAGTCCCACACCAGAATTGTTCCAAGGATTAGATTTTTTGTCTTATGCTCATGTATTTACCTCGCAATAACCATCGTGTATGTATTTAACAAGAGAATGTGCACTCAAAAATGATATGCACTGCATATCTTTACGCCGGACTCTGATTCCCTGTAGTCAAGATTTTCTAAAGTAACTTAGTCGGTCCATATCTAAGCCATTGTATAGAGATCAATCAAATGGCTCACATGACTTTAGCAAATCAAAAACTTGTAATTTCAGTGGTCTAGTCTTAACCAACGGTCGAGATTATTGACTGAAGTGACTATTAAATGCAAGGAATCAGTTTCCCTAATCCTATTTCTCAATTCAAGTGGGTAAATATCCATGCATAATCTCCCAATTGGGGTGGCATGTATATATACAAACACACACTCTTCACTCGTATTGAAATTGACTTGAATGTTATCCATAAAAAAATTGACCTGAATGTCAGAACTTCTGTTGCATATATTCGACATGTATCTCACCACCACTTGTGCAAGATCTCAAATCTCTTATGTGTAAAGTTTATTTGGAGTTAATTTATTACCTCAGAAATGTAGACTGAGCCAAAAAAAAAATCGAATCATAAAAAATATAAATATTGGGTATAAATAAGTGGTTTATACTTTTATGAAAATATTAAAGATTTGATTCATGAAAGCGTCATCGGCCCGAGGAGATAATCTAACTATATTTTTGTGTATATCCCAAGCGACAAATTTCATATTAAAATATAAAAAGAAAATGATTTTAAGTTCAATTGTGATATCTAGTCATTAAAAAAAGGTGAGAACTCCCATACCCAGGAGTTTTATTGGGTATGAATACCCAATCACCAATTATGTGACGCCACACCATTTTTTAACTCTTTTAAAGTGAAATTAGATGCTTAGTTTTCATACCTATTGTTAGTGTAAGAGTATAGGAGAAATTTCCTGAAAATTTTCATAAATTTGACTTTCTCTAAGGAGTCTTTTTATTCTTTTTTTATTTCATTTTTTATAAAAATTCTTTCTCTATTTTCGTTATTTGGATCACTGCTTAAATAATATTCTAATATTTGTGTAAGCTATTTAATTTTATTCCTAGCTTATTCTTCTTTTCTTATTTCATTCCTAATAATAAAATTATATTTTTGTTAATTTCTTCTATTGTTTTACTTATTTCATACACGATTTCAATTTCTTTTGATATTTCAATTTATTTTTTTATTTCGAGTTTGTTTTGTAGGTTTTATTTGTTTTGTTATTTATAATTTATGTTTGAATTATAGTTTTTTTATTTTTATTGAGATTATTTTTGTTTGTTTAACAGATGGGTATCGATACCCACCTTTCTTTCTGGGTATGGAAGAATTTACCTAAAAAAAATTATGATATGTAATTTTTTTTATACTATTAGTTGATATTTAGTTTAGTAAATTCAATTAAATTAATAAAGTATATGAAATATTAATCTCATTAACTATTACAACTTTTTTTGAGGTTACAACAACTAAATATCATGTAATATACTTTTATACTTGTGGTATGAATTTATATCAATAACATATAGTAACACAAAAACTGCGATGAAAAAGAAAACATATTTTACAATATTAAATAAATACCTGGAACATAAAACGGGTGTAGTTTAAAGATGTTATATGTAATTTTTTTCCATAAAAAAAATATTATGTGTAACTTTGTTTTGAGTATTTTACAAAAACTCGCCCATCGTTGATGAAAAATTTACGGTGAGGAAAAGTACTCAAGTCTAAGAAAGAGAATATTTTTGAGCTCTAAAAGCAATTGTAAAAGAATTTACATTTAACTTATTTCAAGAAGATTAATAAGAATTTGAACTCAGACACGAATGTTTTACTAAACTAAGGATATGTTTGGTATGTAAGAAAGTGAAAAATAAAAAATTTATTAGTTAAAGTATAAAATTGATGATGTGTTATATTATTATTAGTCTGTCACATTTATCGATACATTTTTTTCATACTTTATCAAAAACTTTCTTTTTCCTCTATTTTCTTTCCTCTCTCTCAAACAAATCGTAACTCTTTGGTGTTACGAGGAGGAACACTTAACCGGCGAGGAAAGAAATATTAGTACATGTATAGAAGAAAATACAAAAATAGGTAATTTTAACTATAGCTGTCAATTCGGGCTGGCCCGGCCCATTCGGGCCAGCTCATTCGAGCCAAAGACAATTTTGGGCTGGGCTGGGTTGGGCCAAAATTAATTCGGGCCCCTATTTTACTAGCCCAACCCAGCCCTATGCGGGCTACGGGCTAAATGGGCTGACCCATGGGCTAAGAACTTGTGCTCAACAGAATTAATTTTGAACATTTATATTTAAGTGTGCTCGATAAAACAGCCGATCTCGCCTCTCGTGCTCTCGCAGAGAAATGTTAAACCATAGCTTCCAATTCCATGCGTGAATGAAATGTGCAGCTTCGTTGTCAAAAGAAATGTGCCACTTCTATTGAATCAAAAGAATTTAGAGCTAAGACATTTTCAGACGTTTTGCGTGTCTTTGTGATTTTTATTAAAAATTCAAAATATTGAGGAAAAAAAATAATATTGATATGTTAATAGAGTTTAACAGCTATATAGAATCCACGGATAAATAATTTCACACATAATGGGTTCACAATCTTCTGGCTCACGAATAAAATTAAAAACGTAATCGTGAAAAATTCACCGCCAATCTGGCTCAAATTTATCACTGCCAAATACGCCAATAAATTTTCTGATTTGGCTGACGCTGTAATTTTTCATTAAGATTTTACCTACCAACCCACTTTTTTTATTGGGCAAATTGGCCCAACCCGTCAAATTGGGCTTATTTTGACAGCTCTGATTTTAACTATACTTTCTCCGTTCCAAAACATAACAACGTATATTTTTTTGTTTTTATTTTGGGACGGGGGAGTAAATCATTAGAAAAACATTAACCAATTGTTTAATACAAAAAAGCGGGGTCCAGTGAGGTGTTGTGCAAAGCTGCAGCGCACTCTCTCTCTCTAAACAAGACAGACAACAACGCATCGCTGTCGACATCATTGCCATCCCAGAAACACATGCAAAACCCCTCCAACACGTGTCTCCTTCCATTCACCAATTCCCATATTAACATTTCTTTATTTATTTCCCCTTGCACACAATTTCCCGTGGTCCCCACTATCTCCCTCTATTTTATTCACAAATTGTTTGTTTGTTTGTTTCCTTGACCCAATTTCCTTTGTTATTGTCCTAATCCAATGAGATAATAGATAATCTCTAATCTAAATCATTCCTTCCCTTCGTTACTGACGCAAATTGGTCTCCTGCTGAGGTTCTATGTCCATCTCAGTTTCACACTTAGAATCTCTTTCTCCAGTTGTCACTCTTGTTCACTGTAATTTAACTTATATTTAGAAAAATGGGGTTGCATTTTTTTTTCCTCTAGGCGAAGGAAACAGAGAGAAAAAAAAAGGGGTTAAAGATACCAACTTTTAACTGAAACAAAACAGAATGTGGGTATTTACAAGCAAGGCTTTTATAAGTCAGTAAAGCCACTTTCTTTCTTCATTCTATGTATCGAATCAAATGAAAGCTGGCTAGATCCCAAGCTACCACGCCAGCAGCATTTGCTTTGTTGCTATTCTTTTTGGTTCTGAAGCATAATCTACATATAAAAGTTGAAATCTCTGCTTCATTTTTTTAGTGGAGGAAAATTGTTTTGGAGGGAGCTGACTTAGGTTGGTCCTAAAAACTTTTGATGTTTTTTTTAGCTCTTTCTTTTTCTCTCTATCTCTAGGAATTGGGTGCTTTTTTTTTTTTTTTAATGGAAGATTATGTGTTTAGATTAATGGGTTTAACAGTTCATACCTAGTCATCAATACGCGTTTCGTGTATGTATTGATATATCTTCCTTTCGTTTGCTTGGTGTAGCAGTTAGATAGATCTGCATCTTGTTTTGCGCTCGGTGCACATCCAGACATTCTTTCTGGTAATTCAGCTACTTTGTTTCTTTTCTGCTTGGAATTTGTGTTTTCTGTTTTGGCTACTGTGAACCCAGCTTCAAATTTCTTCCTTTCTTTTTTTGAAAAAAAAAATATATATATAAATTAATTGAAGCTCATGGTTCATGAAGTTCAGTAGAGGCCAAAAACTGAGTCAAGCTCATGGTTCATGGTGGGTTGACAACTTTGTTTGTGATGAATGCAGATTCAAGTTGGGATAAAATCAGTGTTTCTATGCCAATAAGTGTTTACTGTGTAGAAGGAGTGCTTCTATATTGATTTGGGTGCCTGTTTCAGTGTTTTACTTTTGGAGATCTAATATGGTTGTGAGAAAGACAGGGTTTTGAAATTTGACTAATTGGGCCTGAGACTGAGAGGAGGGTTCTTTGGTGGGGTCAGACATGGCCTCTGGTGAAGGGAGGAGGCATCATCATCATGATCTTGTGCCTCTTGCTGCATTGCTTAAGAGAGAGATGAAGTGTGAGAAGATGGAGAAGCCCACTGTAAGGTTTGGACAAGCTGCTCAATCTAAGAAAGGGGAGGATTACTTTCTAGTTAAGACTGATTGTCAGCGTGTGCCTGGGAACTCTACATCATCTTTTTCTGTTTTCGCGGTATTTTTCACCATTTCTATTTCAGATTATAACTACTCCTTTAGAACTACATGAAATAATTAGTAGCAGTTAGTTAGGAGATTGCTGATTTTCAATTCTGCATGCTTTAATTGAAGTTTTGCTTTATTTTTTACTCTTGGGGTGTAGCAAGTAGAGTTTTTAGGTTGTGTAATTCTGAATTGTGAGCTAAACTGAATGTCCTTTGGATTGAAGCATATCATATCATCCTATGAAATGGCTGGTTACTCATTTGTTATGGTTCACAGATCTTTGATGGACACAATGGAAATGCTGCTGCCATTTTTACTAGGGAAAATTTGTTAAATCATGTGTTGGGTGCTCTTCCTCGAGGGCTTGGGCGAGACGAGTGGTTGCAAGCTTTACCTAGGGCATTGGTTGCTGGGTTTGTTAAGACTGATAAGGAATTTCAGAACAGAGGTGTGGACTTTGACTTCTGTTCTTTTTTCCTTTTGTTGATAGAAAAACTATTCTCATTGAGAGGATGGAAATATAGGACCGGAGGACCAGGAATTTGATCCTTTATTCATAACTGATTTTGTGAGTCTTAATCTTGTTTTGTCCAGGAGAAACTTCAGGAACCACAGCCACGTTTGTGATAGTGGATAGGTGGACCGTGACAGTTGCATCTGTTGGAGATTCCCGTTGTATACTGGATACGCAGGGTGGTGCTGTTACCACCTTAACGGTTGATCACAGACTCGAAGAGAATATTGAAGAGTATGATAATATGATTTTATCTCTAAGGCTTAATCAATTAGCTTTTTTTGTATTGCTCATGGTCATGAGTTGCACTGTATACACAGGAGGGAACGCGTCACAGCAAGTGGAGGTGAAGTTGGGAGGCTTAGCATTGTTGGTGGTGCTGAGGTGAGCATATTTGTTGTAAATTGTAATTATACCTTTTACATCCTAAAATGGAAAATAGGGAGATAACTTTCATTTATTCGCTCTCCTCTTTTTCACCATCTTATTTAATTTCATTTCATTTAGCTTGCCCTTGTTTTAAATGTTTAGTTCTGGACCATTGCAGATTGGTCCCCTTCGATGCTGGCCAGGAGGTCTATGCCTTTCTCGGTCAATAGGAGACATGGATGTTGGAGAATTTATAGTTCCAATACCATATGTCAAACAAGTGAAGGTATAATTTGTTTCCAGATATCCTCTTTTTCTTTTCATCATTCATTATAATGCCTATGCATCCTGCTAGGTCTTTGTTCAGAATAAAAATCTTACACTTTGTCATGGATTACAGCTATCAAATGCTGGTGGGAGGCTTATAATTGCTTCTGATGGCATATGGGATGCACTATCCTCAGAAATGGCTGCAAAATCTTGCCGTGGTTTGCCTGCCGAACTTGCTGCTATGCAGATTGTCAAGGTAATTTGCTTTACAATGCTAACTACGAATTCTAAGACAAACTCTGCATGTCTTCTGGCTTGTGATTTGACATTAGCATCATGTTGAAAAGTTGGCATTTCCCCTCATGCATGTATGTATTCTTACTGTTATTCAGGAAGCATTAAGAACAAGAGGGTTAAAGGATGATACAACATGCATAGTAGTTGATATAATCCCACCTGATAATGAATTGCCACCAACACCTCCCCCCAAAAAGCGAAACAAGCTGAGAGATCTTTTATTCAGGAAGAGGTCCCGTGATTCTGCTGTTAAGCTGTCAAAGAAGCTTTCAGCTATAAATATAGTGGAGGAACTGTTTGAAGAAGGATCAGCAATGCTTGCTGAAAGGTAATTTTTAATTCTCTTTTATAGGAAAAAGTTTTCAGTTGATGAGTACTGGAATATCTCTTCAAGATGCCCTGCATATGGTTTTCCTTCTATGGGCCTCCTTTTGTCCTCACATATGGTTGTTAAACTCGAGTTAACTCTTAAACTCTTACGAGTTTACGATTCTAGATCACAAAAACGAGTTGTCTCACATGATTTAAGTAAACTCTGATAAAATCGGTAAACTCTCGATTTTACTAGCGAGTTTATGGGTCTATCATTTTACATTGATTTGGTTTTAAAATGTAAATTATCAGTCAATGTTGTTGGCTACTTGTGTTGGATTATCTATGTGCTGTAATATATATTGGATTTATAAAGTTAATTTCAAGTTTTCAGTGTTATTTTTGCTTTTGTTTTATTCATCTATTAAATGATAAAGTTTTGACTAAAAAATATGAGTGTTAGGTCAAATTGGCTCTTCTTTTTTGAAATTTTTTCACTTTAGTAACTTATGTTTTTATGAATTTATGTATGATTTGGTCATTAATGTAGTATGATCTTATCCTATACTAATGTACTAACACACTTTATTATTCTAGTTTGCTACTTTGCATTATTTTGGAATTGGAATGATGAATTATTGTTGTGTTAAACTGTTTTATATTATGTATATATGTCATTTATAGGTTTATTTAGTATTAGGTATACTCTTGTGAGTTTACGGAAGCTCCACGAGTTTATGTAGACTCTTTTTTGTCATTAAAAGTGAAACATACATAGTTGGTACAAGTAAACTGAAGTGACAAGGTTTTATGTACCAAAATGTCAAGGTTTTTTGTTTGGACTGATGTCACTATATTTATCAATTTCTCAATTACTACTTATTATGCTGTGCAAGCCAATTTCAGTATGTGTTCTGTAGTTTCAAATTTGTTTGTGGGTGGAAGCATCACACACTTGTAATATTTTGTTTATTTGGTTTTCTTGTTGAGTGGGACTTACTCAGAGACAATTTTCTATTTACATTCCTTTAAATATTTTTAAAACTGTTCTGGTTCATAAATATTTAACACTTGTGTGCTGCAGATTAGGAAATGATGACAACTCAGGGCAATCAAAAACATCTGGCCTTTTTGTCTGTGCTGTATGCCAAGTTGATCTTGCTTCAAGCGAGGGCATTTCTGTCCACGCGGGTTCAATTTTTTCCACCAGCTCGAAGCCCTGGCAAGGTCCTTTTCTATGTTCCGATTGCCGCAATAAGAAGGATGCTATGGAAGGAAAACGTCCTAGTGGAGTCAAAGTGTCATAGGTTCAAAATCGGAGTCCGTCTATTCTTTACGCCTGTCTATCACTTTTTGTAATCACAATTTTTATAGGCCAAGTAATATATTGAATCTCACATTCAAGTAGCAACAGATGTATATGTGATTGATATATGTGATTGATATCCACAAAGACTGGGACAGAAATGGGCCAAACAATTTTTATATGGGTATTGCATACCTGAAAGAGAAGCTGCACTGAGTTTTTGGGCGTCTGCAGATTGTTCAGCTCTGCCTGATTGTTAGAGTTGGAGTGTTGAGATCAGTGTCAGGTCGATTCTTTTGTATAGTAGCTATGTTGCTTAACGTGCCACAAAAATCAGAATAATCTTTGATTAAGTATGCAGCACTGTGGAGCACACTGCCTTCACCCCAAATTCCTGTATATAAACTTCCATAACCTTTTCAGAACATTGGGGGATAGAAGCTTTTAATCTTTATTTATGGATTGAAAAATCAATTCATTTGAATTCAGGAGTTTCCTGTTAAAACATTTTGGCTCCCACCCTTGTCTTTGTTTTTGTTCTCTGTTCTCTGTTCTTGTTTTTCTGAGGAGGGGCTTGTTCTGTGGGTCCGTTACAAAATACAAATAATTGGAAGGATAATGTAACATGCACTCCTCGGCTGCAACGGGTTTTATTTTTATTCTTGACGCCTATATTTTTTTGAGTTGTCCGCATATGTCCCTTTTTTTGGATTGAAAAACAAGATTTTTTAGGAGATTCAACATTCAGCTGAGACTCAACGTGTGATAATTCTTTTGAAGCAAACAAAATGGCCCTGACTCCTTCTCCGACTGTTGATAGGCCATTAGATTCCAACCATGTTATTGAGCAGAACAGTATGAGCTGGTTTTTTTATCACAAAAGTAACATCATAATAAAGGCCCATGTAATGTCCAGAGGCCCGCAAATCATCCAAAGTTCCTTTGCCCAAGCATTCCACCGATCAATTTCTCCATCTCTATTCTGCAATCTCTACCAACAAATTTGACACCATAAGCAGCTGTTTCTGCAAGACCAACATCCTCACTATTGTTTTTGCGACTAACCTCTCTTGTTGTTGTCACTGTTTTCAGCTGTTTTTGAAACAAAAAGTGGTTAATTTTGTGAGGGATTTTCCAAAATATAAGTTGGAATGTTGTAAATTCGTAATAATATATATATATAACGGTTAACTATTTGCATTAACCATTGCGCTGGTGCAGTGGTTGGACGCTGGATTGGTGACCGTTTGAGTTAGGGTTCAAATGCGAACCATTGCAATTTTTGAATGTTTTCTGACTGTTTTAATAAAAACAGAAATAAAAGGTGAAAAATTGTGTCGGTTAGAAATCGAACCGCGCACCTTCTAGTAAAGGGGCGCAAGGACCAACCACCAAGCCATAGGTCGCATTATGTCATGTGTTGAACGTTATTAATATATAATGTTTCGAATTAACCAGTGTTAAAAACTCTTGAAGAGTTGTTTCCCTTCACAAAGTGATATGAGTTGCTCTATAAATAGAGACACTCCACATGCAGAAAAGAATACGAAAATCATTGTTTGCCTTGCCATTCTTAAATTTCTAAATCATTCCTTTCCTTATCTAGTGCACAAGATTAAGTGAGGAAACTTTATTTTGTAAAATATCATTGATTGATAAGCTTGAAGTGTGTGTGCAAACCACTCCAAGGAATCCAAAGTATCCTGAAGGGGATTTGCCAAGAACCCTTTTGTATCCAATATTCTAAGATTGGTGGGGGCGAATCGAACCTAAAGCTTAGTGTGATACACACGCTTTGGATCTTTTGTGCAACAATCATCATCTTGTTCTTCTTTCAAGTGCTGCAGCATCTCCATCAATTTCAAGGTTCCAACAATCTTTAGGTTCGATTTTGGTTTGTGAACAATGGTTGCATCATTGAAAGAGATGACTTCTGACTTTGTCAAGTTAGAGAAATTTGATGGTGGCAATTTCATTCGTTGGCAAAAGAAGATGCAATTCCTACTCACCACTTTGAAAGTTGTGTATGTCCTAAACACTCCAAGGCCAATTGACAAGGAAGATGAGACCGTGGCTGAAGTTAGAGAAAAACAGAAATGGGACAATGATGACTACATATGCATGGGACACATCCTCAATGGAATGTCAGACGCCTTGTTCGATGTATATCAAAGCAACACCTCTGCAAAGGAACTTTGGGAGAAACTAGAAGCAAGGTACATGCAAGAAGATGCTACAAGTAAGAAATTTCTTGTTAGCCGCTTTAATAACTTTAAGATGGTTGATGATAGATCTATTATAGAACAATTACATGAAATAGAAAGAATTCTCAATAACTACAAACAACATAACATGCATATGGATGAAACAATTATTGTCTCCTCAAATCATAGACAAACTCTCTCCTTCATGGAAAGACTTCAAAAGAAGTTTGAAGCATAGAAAGGATGATATCTCTCTTGAGCAATTGGGTAATCACCTTCGTTTAGAAGAAGAGTATCGAAAACAAGATGATACTAAAGATCAATATACTCATGAGAAAGTGCATATGACGGAGGAAGGAAAGACTAACAAGTCTCACAAGGAAAGTAATCGAGATTTTGAAGAATCTCATGACAACAACAATGGGAATAACCAAAAGAAAAAGAAGAAGAAAGGGAGTTGTTTCCATTGTGGCAAACCAGGACATTATAAGAATGAATGTAGATTCTTGAAGAATGCAAAGAAAGAGAAGAACTCTAATGCATCAAAGGATTACTTTGAAGCATAGTATTCACTTTTGAGAAAAGTGATTATTCTCAAGAATATATGTAATGTACTTGATGAATTTATTTTATATACCATTACTTAATAAGTATGGGGTCATGTGTGTATTTGAGGGTGATATGTTTATCCTCTATAAGAGGGTATGATTGTAATAATAGATTTATGTGTAAAAACTTGTTTAAACTTGTTGTAACGTGTTTTATGTAATTGATAATGATATTATTAAGTTTGTTTAGTGTTAAGTTTTATGACATATTATATGGAGACATATTAATAATTAGAAATGTCATGATATGTTCTTATTTAATATTTTACAAGTATAATTTATGATGCATGAATAATTTGTATGCTAATTAAGAAGACAATGCTTCTTAATAATGTTGACATAAATTTTACAGCGTTAGAATTAATTTGTTACTATGTATGTATATGATTTACATGATTAACCCACATTGGTATTTAAAGATAGTTTTGATCTTAAAATATGATTGTACTAGTTGTTATGAACATTTAATGCATTCATTGCATGATATCTTAAATGAATTAAGATAACTAAAATAGAATTGGAATATCATATTGAAATGAGTATTGAAGGCTTTAGTAGGAATAAATAGAGTTATTTATAAATTTGTTGTATGATATATCAATTTGGTCAAAACCAATGACATGATTATACTTATATTTGTGATTGTCAAAACAATCAAAGGCATATATCCAAGTGGATAATGGAAAGTCAATAGGACAAGTGATCCAAATTTTGTGATAGTTAGTCAATACTATCAAGAGTATATTAACTAATGAATAGGAAAATGTCATAGGACATTGGACTAAGGCATAACTATGTGAAGAAGTTACATTTAAATTTTATAAGATAAGTAAAAAAAATCTTGCAACCCTTTGACGAAAGGATTGACAAGGGATATGATGTCTTTTGAAAAATCATTGGGGATGGAACTCAAGCCCATATCTAATTGATCATCAATAGTAGAAACCCAACTCACACTTGAGTAAAATCAAGTCTTGAGTTCAATGGCGAAAGTATACTATCAGAGTGATTGCAAGTACTTGTTAATAGATACATCCCAAGGTTATAAAGTACTTGGACCATAAGAATAAAAGGTGGAAGGTTGAGCTTTTGCTCTTAATAGACATATAGCATATATTTGCTGAAATGCATATTATGGGTGCATTTCTGATATAGTCTACCTATATGAGAATGAAGTGTGGCCGCTTCATAGAGTTAAAGGGCTTGACTCTAATAGTTCTCATGAAAAGGGTACATGACATAAGGCCTTATCAAATGTGTCATCTTTATAATTCAATCAATGATACTGAGATTTCATGTGTGAGTTATGCACACTTGTTTTAATGAATAGTTGGTTCAAAGCTTGTCTACCATTCTATTTCGGGATGAGTGAAAACATAGCTTACTAAGTGAAGGTTCAAGTCGCGAGACACCTTTATCTGAAACCATGAGATTTCCGGAATAATGGATTTAGATCTATTTTGAAAAATGGTGGGGGATTGTGAGGGATTTTCCAAAATATAAGTTGGAATGTTGTAAATTCGTAATAATATATATATATATATATATATATATATATATATATATATATATATATATATATATAACGGTTAACTATTTGCATTAACCATTGCGCTGGTGCAGTGGTTGGACGCTGGATTGGTGACCGTTTGGGTCAGGGTTCAAATGCGAACCATTGCAATTTTTGAATGTTTTCTGACTGTTTTAATAAAAACAGAAATAAAAGGTGAAAAATTGTGTCGGTTAGGAATCGAAGCACCTTCTAGTAAAGGGGCGCAAGAACCAACCACCATGCCATAGGTCGCATTGTGTCATGTGTTGAACGTTATTAATATATAATGTTTCTAATTAACCAGTGTTAAAAACTCTTGAAGAGTTGTTTCCCTTCACAAAGTGACATGAATTGCTCTATAAATAGAGGCACTCCACATGCAGAAAAGAATACGAAAATCATTGTTTGCCTTGCCATTCTTAAATTTCTAAATCATTCATTTCCTTATCTAGTGCACAAGATTAAGTGAGGAAACTTTATTTTGTAAAATATTATTGATTGATAAGCTTGAAGTGTGTGTGCAAACCACTCAAAGGAATCCAAAGTATCCTGAAGGGGATTTGCCAAGAACCCTTTTGCATCCAATATTCTAAGATTGGTGGGGGCGAATCGAACCTAAAGCTTAGTGTGATACACACGTTTTGGATCTTTTGTGCAACAATCATCATCTTGTTCTTCTTTCAAGTGCTGCAGCATCTCCATCAATTTCAAGGTTCCAACAAATTTCTCCGCATTCACAAATTCACGTAGTGGATAATCTTGGTCACTGGATGAATATTGGATGGTCCACATTTCTAGTTATATTTCAAAGCCAATTTGATAAAGTTAAAAAATGAACCGTCGGATCATTATCCGACGACCGTGTCTTCTAAATACGTGAATGCATTTTTTTTTTCCGAATGCAGTGAATCCGAGTCCTAAAAATGCAAAGTAATCATGTGAACGTACAAGTTTTCCTTTCACTTTAGGGTGGTCTCCTCTCTCTCTCTCTAGAGAGAGGGTAATAGACTAAACTAAGGATTTACTCATTTTATCACTAAACTAAATTCACGAGCAGTGGCGTCTCTCAGTTTTTAAAGAAACAAAAAATGGTTAATTTTCCTGGATTCACGAATTCGCGTATTGGATAATCATGGTCGTTGGATGAATATTGGATAGACCACATTTCTAGTTATATTTCAAAGCAAATTTGATAAAGTTAAAATATAAATCGTTGGATCGTTATCCGACAATCGAGTCTTCTAAGTATGTGAATGCATGTTTTTTCCAAATGCAGTGAATTCGGGTCCTAAAAATGCATAGTAATCACGTGAACGTGCGAGCTTTCCTTTCAATTTGGGGTGGCCTTCTCTCTCTCTCCCCCCTAGAGAGAGTAATAGACTAAACTGAGAATTTACTCATTTTTACTCTTTTTTTCACTAAATTAAATTCACGAGCAGTGACGTCTCTTAATTTTTAAAGAAACAAAAAGCGGTTAATTTTCCCGCATTCACGAATTCACGTATTGGACAATCTTGGTCGTTGGATGAATATTGGATAATCCACATTTCTAGTTATATTTCAAAGCAAATTGATAAATTTAAAATAAGAACCATCAAATCATTATCAAACGATCGTGCCTTCTAAATACGTGAATACATGTTTTTCTAAATACAGTGAATCCGGATACTAAAAATGCATAGAAATCATGTGAATGTACTGCTTTTTCTTTCACTTTGGGGTGACTTTTTCTTTCTTTCCCTCTAGAGAGAAAGAGAGAGAAATAGATGAAACTAATGATTTGCTCATTCTAGTATAAAATTCCCATCCAATTTATACTTCTGAGTTGGGAAGTGAACCCAGAGCTTGTTAGTTTTTGCTGGATGTCCCATGTCATCTTGCCCACGAGTGCTGTATTGGCATTTCTTGTCATTCGGACCCCTAATCCTCCAAATCTTTTAGCATGCTCTGCCCAGTCATGAGGAACATATTTGCTATAACAAAAACATTGAAAAGCATTTGTAGCAGGTAATTCATGTCATCCGTTGATTAAAAAATATATCTTTTTTGAAACATATATATATATATATATATATATATCTTTGTTTTCAAAGTTACCTTCCATTATTATACTGGAGTGTGAGGGAGGGATTGAAACATTCCTATCTTTGTTTTAAGTTTTAGAAAATTATTTCTAGATATTTTGTATTCCCATGGATATTTTTTATACATGATTTTCTCAATTCTTATTCTCATGTTAAATGGGGGGAATCTAATATTCCCATATAGAAATAAAATTCAACCACCTATAATTACTCACTCCCATCTCATTTTACTATATTTTTTTATTTTTTAATTAAATAAATCATAAAAACATTCCTATAAATTATAAATACTTACCAAACATATTAATTGGAATAACATTCCTTGTAATCATATTTCTAAGAATAGCATTTTTGAGAATATAATTCTATTTCGTGAAACAAACATTTCCTCAGCTGGCACACGTATGGTCCATTTTTTTAATAGTTCACCTTATGTGCAACTTTCTTTTTGTTATTTTTAAGTGTTAAATATAAATTACTATATTTCAACATAATGTATAGATTTTATCCCCGTAATTTCAGGGAAATCCAGTTTTAGTCCATACTAAAACTTTTGTTTAGATTCTACCGCTGTAATTTTAGATTCACCCATTTTTAGTCTCTCCCCTCATCTCTACTAAAAATCCATAAAAAATCATGTCATTGGATTAGAATCGCAAGTTCACGAATTTGAAGTCATAAATTCTTTACCCGAACAAAAAAAGTTCGGATTTGAACGAGTTAGTTTGTGTTTGACCCAAATTACGAAAAAAAAAACCAAACCAATCACTTTGGGTTGGATTAAATCGTCGGATTGATCGGGTTGACCCGAACCCGTGTACATCCTTAGTCCAACTCACTTTGTGGTTCTTCAAGAAAAGTAAGAAGCGCGTTGGATGGTCTTTTGCAAGTCTTTGCAATCCAGTTCCAAGTCAACAATGATTGCAACAACCACATGGACGAAATCAGACACACTGCTTGCTTTCTATTACTAATGGATAAGTTTGTCTACAATCTTTTATTCACACCAATAATTGCTAAATTCATAATGCACTAGTATACTCCAAATAATATGCTAAATTTGAATAAGAAAAAGGTAGTAATTCGTAGCAGAACAGTTAGCACATTTATGAACTTAAAACGCCCATTGATCTTTCCAATTCTTCAAGAACAGCATATAGCCTCCGAAATGTACCGACTCAATAAACATTTGAATAAGAGCGAGAGGTCAGAAAGTGACAAGTTGGTCAAGTTCCTCAAATTGCTTACAGTAGTAGGTCCCATTTATTTATTTATTTTAAAAAAATTAGGCTTTTCGAAGATTGATTGAAAGGCATGCATGGGGCAGAGAAGAAGACTGGTCAACTCCTTCCTCACAGTTCACATTTTGGTACAACTCTCTTATCTCTCTCTAATGCCCTCTATCTAGAACCAGAACCAGAACCAGACAATTCTCCAGAATAATGAACCAAAATAGCCTCTTGTTTATCCCCAAACCCCTCTGTTCTCCCCTTATTTATCCATACACTATCATCCTCTGCTATCTCCTAACCACAACCATTCTATGCTCTGTTGATCCAAAATTCAAAGCATGTGAACCCAAATATTGCGGCAAACAAAGTATAAGCTACCCTTTCTACATCCAAGGATTACAAGAACCCTTTTGTGGATACCCTGGTTTCGGTCTTTCCTGTGAAAATCACATCTTCCCAATCCTCAATCTTTCTGATACCCTATACATAATTGACCAAATATTCTACCACAATCAATCACTACGAGTATCCAATGCTGTGTTTTCAAGATCAAACACCAATAAGGGTTGCCTTTCTCCTACCAACATCCTCCCTTTTCCCAATAAAATGTTCCGTCTTGCTCCGAACCAAAGGGGAGTGAGATTGTTCTTCGGATGCGACTCAACATCGCTGCCCAGAGAGCTGCAAGGGCACACAATTGGGTGCTCTGCAGAAAACGAAACGAGTTCGGTTCTGGCATTTTATAAGGAGGATAAAAATGTAAGCTTGGCGTCAAAGAATTGCAGGGGTGAGATTGTGGATGCGACGGTGGAAGAAGATGATGTGAACGGAGGGATTGGAGAGGCGTTGAGAAAAGGGTTTTGGTTAAATTGGACCGCTAGCGATTGCACCGAGTGCAACAGCACTGGAGGGAGGTGTGGGTTTGATTCACATATATACACTTTCAAGTGCTACTGCGCTGACAGAGTTCATTCTGCAAAATGTGATACAGGTCAGTAATTTGCTTAAGTTACTTGGTTTAGTATAATCGTCGTTAAAATCCATAAAATAAGAGGAATCACATTGATATAACTTTTACACATAAGGGATCAACTCGAAACTTTTAATACACAAAAGACCAAATCGAATCTTAAAATAATATAAGTGTAAAATTATAATTTAGCCTTCTTTTTTAAAAAATCTAATGTCAGAGACAAAAAAAATAAGGATTCTGAAATAAGGATTCTGACTTTGCAAGAACGATAAGTTAAAAAAAAAGACTTAGAGGGACTAAAAAAAAAATCTTATATTTATAAAGACCAAAAGAATATTTCAGCCGATAATTTGTATAAAAATTGTATAAATATTTTTTTATGTCATTTTATATTTATTAATTAGTTTAATAATTATTTTTACCAAATACCAAATACTAAAATTTGAATTAACCAACTATACCACTCTAAGTTATCAACTACCTGTTCATCCATCAATTAATTAGCTTACAAGCTAATTAACCAATTATTATTTTTATCAAATACAGTCTTAATCGTAACAATAAAAAAATTAAGAGGTTACATTTGTTTGAAATTTTTTTAATGCTCAAACTTTAACTACAGAATTAAACCTGAAAAATATCCACGTTTAAAAGTTTTGTTTTGGATTAGAAAAGTATCAAAGTATCAAATATTTTTATTTGAAAACATACTTATTCCATTAATACTTTTTATTGTACTTAATAAAAATATCAAGAAATAATAATAAATAAAAGTTAATAATTTATTATTTTTTAAAATAATAAATAAATTAAAACTTTAAAAAGAATAATTATTTTCAAACCATAAAAATACCTATGCATGTCTCTACTAAATACTAATGTGTTTTTGTTTATATTTGCATTGTGTTCCTCGCAGTTGCCGACGCTCGAAAGTCTCTGACGGTACTTGTAGTGACAATTGGTAAATGTTTAAGTTTTTTTTTTGTTTGAATTAAAGTAAATGTTTAAGTTTTGTGAAAATAGAAAAATGCTTAATTGTACTAATGGATTTTCGTGTCAGACTGTCAGGGTTGCGTAAAAGAGAGGGAAAAAAGAATTTATTGCATTTTTTAAGTTACTCAATTTTTTTTCCTACTTTGTCTTTCATCAACGCAATTATCATTGATTATGCGGCACTAGTAACAATTCCATTTTAAAAATAATGAAGTAAATTGGTTAACGAATGGAATTTATTAAACAGATTATGAATTTTCTACATTGGTTTTGTAGTAGAAAGCCAAATTTTGGTCAAAATAATCCAAAGGACAGGCCATAAATATGTTTTGTAAGGCTTATCTACCTGAGGTATATTTTATCACCAAAATTACCGATTTGGTGTAAGTTAGAAATTAATTCCCTGTCTAGTGTAAGCAGTCTCGACTTAATTTTTTTTTTAAATGAGTCGTGAACCACAATCACGACTTATATTTTTTTTAATTTTTTTTACTAAGTCGTGAATAACAATCACGACATATTTTTTTTTAATTTTATTTACTAAGTCGTGATTGTTAATCACGACACACTTTTTTTTTTGATATAAATCATGTGAATTTTAGGGTTTTTAAACTATGATCAAGTGAGTGAATTTCGCAAAAGTAAATTAATAGATCAAGCCCATTATATCGTAATAGGTTATGATTAAAATTTGGATTTAAAATTTCACCGAATTCTGGACAGCGTTCTGCACTCGACAGTATTAATTGGAATGTCTTTCAGACCCAAAGTTTATCAAAAAATTCTCAAAATTTATATTTTGCATCCTTTGATCGTACATGACTTTGTCCTAATTTTTAAAAAAATAAAAAAAAACCTAAGTCTTGAAAATAAGGTTTTTTTAATTAATTTTGTCCTAATTAAAATTAACTAAAAAAACCTTATTTTCACGACTTAGATTTTTTTTAATTTTTTTAAAAATTAGGACAAAGTCATGTACGACCAAAGGATGCAAAATATAAATTTTGAGAATTTTTTGATAAACTTTGGGTCTGAAAGACATTCCAATTAATACTGTCGGGTGCAAAATGCTGTCCGGAATTCGGTGAAATTTTAAATCCAAATTTTAATCATAACCTATTACAATATAATAGGTTTGATCTATTAATTTACTTTTGCGAACTTCACTCACTTGATCATAGTTTAAAAACTCTAAAATTCACACGATTTATATAAAAAAAAAACAGAGTGTGCCGTGATTAACAATCACGACTTAGTAAAAAAATAAATAAAAAAATAAAATAAAACATATGTCGTGATTGTTATTCACGACTTAGTAAAAAAAATTAAAAAAAATATAAGTCGTGATTGTGGTTCACGACTCATTTAAAAAAAAAATTAAGTCGAGACTGACAGTCTCGACTTACACTAGACAAGGAATTAATTTCTGACTTACACCAAATCGGTAATTTTGGTGATAAAATACACCTCTGAGGTAAATAAGCCTCATAATAGACTGGTCATTATTCCCTCTGTTTTCGAATATAAGTAAAAAATAACTACTGCACACTCTTAAAAAAAGTAGTTATTCTCATTTAATAATCTTGAAATCTAAAAAAATAATTGTAATTCCTAAATTGTCCTTATTAATTAAAAGCATGAGAACCAAAAAAGAGTTGCAAAAGAATAAATATAAGCTAAAATTAATTAAGGGTAATTTTGGGGTTAATACCATTTAATAGAGTAAAAATGGTTAATTGTTGCTTATATTTAATAACAACAACTATGAGATTTTGTTGCTTAAATATAAAAACGGAGGGAGTATTTAGTTTCAAAAACAAAAGATTACTTTCTTACTTACCATAAGCATTTTCCTTTCCTTTTGCATCAAAACAATTCTCCAGTGGGCTCGTTGGCTGGAGTTGCAGTGCTGATTGTCTTGGCTTGCTGCTTTAGGACAAAGGTTTTTCCTCCCACATTTCTTTTGTTCAGAAAGGAGAATCCAACCCATCGGATTATTGAGGAGTTTTTTAAGGAACATGGACCTCTTTCTCCAACCAGGTATAGTTATTCAGATGTCAAGAAAATAACAAATTCTTTTAAAAACAAATTGGGTCAAGGAGGGTACGGAAGTGTATACAAAGGAAAATTGCATGATGGACGTATTGTTGCAGTGAAGGTTTTAAGTGAATCAAAAGGCAACGGAGAGGATTTCATTAATGAAGTTGCGAGTATTAGTAGGACCTCACATGTTAACATTGTTAGACTTGTTGGGTTCTGTTTGGATGGTTCTAAAAAGGCACTATTATACGAATTTATGCCTAATGGATCTCTTGAGAAGTTCATATATGAAGAGAAAAATACATTGAGGGAGGATCACCAATTGGATTGCAAAACATTGTATGATATTGGAGTTGGGGTTGCCCGTGGATTAGAGTACTTACATAGAGGTTGCAACACTAGAATCTTGCATTTTGACATAAAACCACACAATATATTACTAGATGAGGATTTTTGTCCAAAAATTTCTGATTTTGGACTTGCTAGAATTTGCTTAAGGAAAGAAAGTATTGTATCCACCTTTGGTGCGAGGGGAACAGCGGGATATATTGCTCCAGAGTTGTTCTCTAGAAATTTCGGCGGGGTGTCACATAAATCAGATGTCTATAGTTATGGAATGATGGTCATGGAAATGGTTGGCCGAAGAAAAAACATTAAGGTTGAAGTTGATTGTTTCAGTGAGTTATATTTTCCACACTGGATTTACAAGCGTCTTGAATTAAATCTAGAGCTTGGACTCCGCTGTATTAAAAATGAAATTGATGAAGAAATGGTAAAAAAAATGACAGTGGTGAGTCTATGGTGCATACAAACCCACCCTTCACATCGACCGGCAATGCATAAAGTGGTGGAAATGCTCGAAGGAAGCCTTCAAGTGTTGGAGATACCACCCAAACCCTTTCTGTCTTCTCCTTCAACATCTCCAGCCCATTTGTCATCTGAAATATTGTAATATGTGTGAATACTAAGATGCTGAGTATATAGCACTAGAAAGAATGTCAATCCTGATAATTCACATCTAAATAAAAGGTGTTGTACTTGTATCTATTAGAATTGTATAATTTCTTTGGTTTTGTGTCATGAGCAGTGAGTTATGACATATTCCTATCATTTCATTTACTGTAATTTTCTTTTTCCCTGTGTTTGAATTTGATCATATAAATTGATCAGAAACTGTCGCAAAACCAGCAGATTTTTTCTGTGATAGTTGGTCTGCTACCACTTTAGAGCACTGATTAGCTTTTGTCCCTATTTACTGGCCCTGCTTTTGACATTTAGCTCAATAAATTTTGATAGCTTGAGAAACTACTTTTTTAGAGTTTTGCCATCTCTTCATCTGCTTCCTTAAAATTCCTCCATTTGATTGAACACACCCTCCCCCAAAAATTAAATTAAGAACCTCCTAGAGTTAGTGCTTGAGCTTGTCTTTTGTCTACTAATTGAGCATTTTCTCTAGTATGATTTTTCTTCTTTTTCTAGAAAAAAGAAAATAATATATTACGCGGGAAAGACTGAAGCAGATTTAGCTGTCGAGAAGTCTGCTGTATGCAGCCTGTAGTGAAGCTGGAATAATAGGAGGAAAAGTGAAATAAAAGGGACACGCAACTCCTGTAAAACTTAATGTGGTTAATACAAAAAATGAAGGAAATACTGTCAGTAAGAATGAAACGCAATATTGGTCACGCAGTTCGGCCAATCTTTGCCTACGTCTGCGACTACAGAGCAGCTGTAGTTCCTTTTTATTAATTGTCTTTTGAGTACAAATACTAATGAGTTTAAATAGGCTATTCTGTATGTAAACCTAACGGGCCTGGGCCGAATATATCTATAAATAAATCTACTATATACAAACTTCGTTAATCCTTATTTCTTATTCACATCTCCCCTCAAATTGATGCGGGTCATCAAGGAGCATCAATTTGCTAACAAGAAACTGATGGCGTGGACGAGGAACATCTTTGGTAAAAATATCTGCAACTTGAAATTGAGTATTGATATGAGGGAGGGATATAACATGATTATCATAGGCTTCACGAATAGGCATGATAACATGATTATCATAGGCATGACAATCAACTTCAATATGCTTAGTACGCTCGTGAAAAACCGGATTTGCAACAATCTGAATGGCACTTGTATTGTCAGCATAGAGAGATGTCGATTCGGTTTGAGGAAATCCAAGTTCACCCAAAAGACCACGAAGCCAAAGTATTTCGGAGCATGCTGTAAACATCACAGCCGTCATCCACTAATTGTCCAGCAGACAATAAATTGGAAGCAAGTCCAGGTGCTACAAGCACATTTCGAAACTTAGAGTTGATGTCACCAACATGAGTTATAGGAATGGTACTCCCATCAGCAATTTGAATTTTATGATTGCCATGATAAGGATTTAAATTGTGCAAGTGTTCAGGAGAACCCGTCATGTGATTCGATGCACCAGAGTCAAGTAACCATGGACGAGAAATGAAAGAGGACTTACCAGTAATGCCCAAGGCTGAAAGAGCAGAAAGTACCATTTGTTGAATCAATTCAGGCTGAAGAGCACCACCCTCAGATGCACCACTGGTGGAAGGAGCAGCTGCAGAGCCAGTAGTGGCATGGAATGCCTGCACCGGACGCTTAGTCGATCGTGGAGGACGTGTAGGACAGGCAGAGATGATATGACCCTGCTGCTTGCAGTAATTGCAAAATTTCTTAGGACAACTACGAGCAACATGTCCAAATTGTTTGCAAGAGAAGCATTGAGTCTGACGCATATCACGGCCTTGGCCTCTATTTTGCGCAAAGATATGCAATCGCACAGTTCGGATGGGCCAGGATCATGAGACATGGTTCGTTGAGTATGAAGACGTTGTTCTTCCCTCGAGCGATTCACCAACACACGATTCAAGGAAGGAACAGGGTTCCTATTCAAAGAAAGCACCGAACGACCTCAAATTCGGACGAAGTTTCATGAGAAATTGATCACGTTTACTAGTATCATAAACATCTCGGACGGTAGAAAGTGATGGTTTGGGAACAAAGAAGATATATAATATCGAGTGTTACGTCACAAATTCGTAAAACCGAGAATAATAATCTTGAATTGACAAATTACCTTGTTTATAATTGGCGATCTCCAACTCCAACTGAAACGCTTGGCGTATTATCACGATTGTAAATACGCTTGAGTAATCCCACATTTCTTGAGCGGTTGAAAATGCTCGCAAATTATTGATCATCTGAGGATCAATAGTACTGAGGATCCAAGAAATAATCTGAGCATCTTTGACTTCCCACGCATCTAAGGCAATTTTATCTGTTGGCACCTTAGAAACTCCATCAAGGTGATTCCATAATCCTTTTCCTTTGACATACATCTTAAATTGAAATTCCCAAGCAGCATAATTCTTACCGGTAAAACGAACACAAAAAATATCCCTTTCTTTCTCTGAAGCCATTTCAGAAATTAAAAGTAAGAAATAACATTTTAAAATTAGTCAAGCAAATGTCAAGAGCACACCACCAAACAACCCGCACTAACAACGAAGAAACCCACGGAGAATCTGACCGACTTTCTCTTTCTCTTCTTTTCTCTCTTTGTCTATCCGCTCCTTACTTCTTGAAGACCTGACTTGGTCCAAGCGGTCTGACGCCAAAGACCAGGAAGAGGCAAAACAGAGAGAACGAGAACGAAAGAGAGAGAGGCGAAAGAGGGAACGTAATCACAAACCGTAATCACGACGCCAGAATAAAGAAAGCGGCGTCGATGTCGGCAGCGGCCAGCGTCAATGGAAGCGCAAACCGTAACGACAGATCTCGTTGGCCGAAAGCAAGAGCGACCAAAAACCCACGAACCAAAAACGAAACCCAGCAAAACGCGAGAACCAGAAGGAACAAAGGAGAGCAAGGCAAGAGCGACCAAGGAAGGCGTCGCACCGAAGGAAGATGTCGCTGGAGGAACAAGACAGAGACGAAATCACGTCTCAAGCAGAGAACCAGAGGAGAGGCCGAGGAGCAGAACTAGGTCACGAACGCCAGGCCAAGAACATAGAAGCAGGATCCCAGGTAACTAGTCTGATACCATGTCAGTAAGAATGAAACGCAATATTGGTCACGCAGTTCGGCCAATCTTTGCCTACGTCTGCGACTACAGAGCAGCTGTAGTTCCTTTTTATTAATTGTCTTTTGAGTACAAACACTAATGAGTTTAAATAGGCTATTCTGTATGTAAACCTAACGGGCCTGAGCCGAATATATCTAGAAATAAATCTACTATATACAAACTTCGTTAATCCTTATTTCTTATTCACAAATACTTGAATTAGAAACGAAACTCGGGTATAATAAACATGAGAAGGAAAAACGTAAAAAAGTTCAAAAATTTGAGCCACGAATGGATATTAAAGCCTCACTACCTTGCTCGGGGTAAGAAAATCAGGGCATTAAGAACAAGGGGGTTAAAGGATGATACAACATGCATAGTAGTTGACATAATCCCACCTGATAATGAATTGCCACCAAAAAAGAGAAACAAGCTGAGAGATCTTTTATTCAGGAAGAGGTCCCGTGATTCTGCTGGTAAGCTGTCAAAGAAGCTTTCAGCTATAAATATAGTGGAGGAACTGTTTGAAGAAGGATCAGCAATGCTTGCTGAAAGGTAATCTTTCATTCTCTTTTATAGGAAAAAGTTTTCAGTTGATGAGTACTGAGAAATCACATTGAAGATGCCTTGAATTCCCTTTTCCTTCTACAGACCTCCTTTTGTCCTCACAGGACTTCTGTCATTAAAATTGAAGGTTGATACATGGTTTGTACAAGGAAACTGAAGTGACAAGAGGGGGGCGGGGGGGCGCTAGTGGGAGGGTGGTTTTTTAATGATTACTATTTTGTAGGAGCGAACTCATATTATTTGCATTTTATACTAAAGGGTAAAATTTGGGCTTGGTAAAATTGGTGACTGGTTAAATGATAGGATGTTAACGTTTATACATTTAGAATTTGGATGAAGGCTTATTTCGTAATATGGGTTGAGAAAGGCAATTTATTGATAATTCCCCTTCTGGATCATATATAATTCTATAAAATGGGTACCAAGCTAATAATACTTGAATATTTTGATTGATAGTCAAAAGCTACAGAATGGAAGATAGAATTTTCAGCCAACCATGTAAAAAGCCTTGGAATATGGATCACTTAGTTTTGATTGGATTTCGCACCAAAAAAAAAAATGTGAACTTTTCTCTTCAGTCATCGTCGAATATATATTTTTTTCCTCTATTGGATGATAAAATATTGGCTAAATCCAATTGGAAAATAGTATGCACCTAATGAAAGTCCAAGCTAATATTGACTAAAGCAGCAGAAAATAAAAACAAAAATAAACGAAATCACGTGTTTAGAATTTAGATTGTAAAAAAAAAAACCTGGATATGGCATTATGCAGTAGGTACTGAGAACTGGTATATTTCTGCCCACAGTAACTCCACTTCATGTGACATCCATTTGTTGATTGTTTAGATAAATTGTGCCTTCTCTTCATCTTAAACAGAAGTGAATTCTCTTTCCACTTTTTGAAGTTTGTCACCCAACAAAATTCACAAACGTTGTGGATCTTCGAAATAGAATGACGCATTGTCATTTCTCAGTTGCACATATTTAGATATTGACAAGGTTTTTGTGAATGTATTCATCAATTTCTCAATTCCTACTTCGGGTGCTATGCAAGCCAATTTCAGTATGTATTCTGTAGTTGTTGCAAATTTGTTCTTGTGTTGGAAGCATTACACACTTGTAATATTTTGTTTACCTGGTTTTCTTGTTGAGTGAGACTTGCTCAGAGACCTATGCATATTCCTTTCAAATATTTTTGAAATTGGTCTGATTCATAAATATTTAAAACTTGATGTGTCCTGCAGATTAGGAAGTGATGACAACTCTGGGCAATCAACAACATCTGGCCTTTTTGTTTGTGCTGTATACCAAGTTGATCTTGTTCCAAGCGAGGGCATTTCTGTCCACGCAGGTTCAATTTTCTCCACCAGCTCGAAGCCATGGCAAGGTCCTTTTCTATGTTCTGATTGTCGCCACAAGAAGGATGCTATGGAAGGAAAACGTCCTAGTGGAGTTAAAGTGCCATAGGTTCAAAATTAGTGTCCTTCTATTCTTTATGCCATTCTTCACATTTTGTAATCACAATTTTTATAGGCCAAGTAATTAAATGAATCTCACTATGAAGGAGCAAAAGATGTATATGTGATTGATATCCACGAATTCATTAAAAATGGGTTATTGCATTTGAGTAGCAGAGACTGGGACCTGGGAGAGAAGCTGCATTGAGTTTTTGGGGGGCTGCTGATTGTTCAGCTCTGCCTGATTATTAGAGTTAAGATCAGTGTCAGGTGGATTCTTTTGTATAGTAGTTACGTTGCTTAATGTGCCAAAATAATCTTGATTAGCTATGCAGCATTGTAGAGCACACTGGCTTCACCCCAAATTCCTGTATAATATAAACTTCCATCCATCACCTTTCCAAAACCTTGGAGGATAGAAACCTTTAATCTTTACTTACGGATTTGAAGCAGATTTAGCTGTCGAGAAGTCTGCTGTATGCAGTCTCTACTCTCTAGTGAAGTTGGAACAATAGGAAGAAAAGTGAACTAAAAGTGACACGAAACTCAGGTAAAACTCAATGTGGTTAAAACGAAAAAAGAAGGAAATACTGGAATTAAAAACGAAACTCGGGTAGTATAACACACTGCACTTGTAAGAAACAACAGAAGGAAAAACGAAAATTTGAGCCACCAATGGATATTAAAGCCTCACTAACTTGCTCGGGTAAGAAAATCAGGGCAATTAACATGGGGTTACTTTATGTGTGGCCTATTTGAAGTGATGTTGTGATTCTTCTTGCCTATTTCAAGAAGAATAGTCCACTGCTAATAGCTTGTTTAGTTTTCCTTTAAATAAAATTGTTACGGTAATGTCTTCAATGTTATTTACTACATTGTAATCACCACACAGTTGTGATCACTATCTTCGTGGACAGACAATAGTATTTAGTTCAAATCTTGATGCCGTGCTGTAGACGGTTGAACAAGCTGACAAGCTATCAAGAAATAGTTTAGACAGTGAACTTTATTTTGTGAAGAAGTTGCATACTTTGAAGAGTCAAAGAATAACGTTTTGTGATTCAAATCAAATAGCTGAGAGCCGAAGACTTAGCTGGAAGTTAGTCTTTAGTCTATTATGCAAGAATTAACGGGATTTATTATATGAAATTAGAACACTTACTCATTCAAGACATAATTACGATTAATGAAAATTGCCTCTATCTCGTAGAGTTCTTGAAAAAAAATCAAAACCAAGTCTTCCTTTGATTATTCACACACTCTAGGATCTCGGTTCTTAATGGGGCAAACCGTAGAGCGAGCAATTAATCACGTTTTACGTTAAGTGATGGCAAAGGAGACCTAGCCGAAATATTTATATTGACCCTAAGCCCTCCCATTATGGGCCCAATGGTCAGGCCTACACTGTCTCCCACATAGATAAGTATTAGGTGTCCAAAGCCCATTAGCAATTTATCACTAAATTAGCGGGTTTAAGCATCATCAAATGAGCATAACATTAGCCAGTTTTTGAAAAACTGAAAACTACAATTGATTGTAGCCCACAAAAATTTATTAGAAAAAATTCTAACATTCTTCCACTTGGGCAAAATCAATTGTGTAGATTTAACTTGTAGAAAACATTTTTAAAAATGACTGTCGGGCTAATAACATATTTCCTATTGTGGCCACTAAACATATGATCCTAGGATGCAACACCTAATTAAGACTTCATCCCACAAAAGTCAAGTAATATCGAATTATGACGGTAGTCACATCCTATATTGATATAACATCTTCTTTAGTTACAAATATCACCAACTCCGTCGACTACTCATTTGTGTGGAGTGTAGCAAGAAAATGACATGTCAATGTGATCCAACAGCCATACTGTCATTTTTTTTTGTCAGTTCTCAATTTCTCTCAAATGCATTAAAGCCAAAGAAATTATATGGTTCATAAAGAAACCATTATGTCTCAGCTCCATTAGTATCGACCACCGACACAGTGATCCCAATGACACCGAGCTACATGGCCAACAAAACGATTGAATTATGATATTTTTAAGTGAAATTTAACTTATTAAGCCACAAAGTTATGAATTAAAAAGTATTATTTAATTATTGTTGAACCAACCACACATTCCAGTATCGCGGTTGAACCATTGAATTTTGAATAAGTGTTTTCACTCAATAATGACCGGTCTAGTTTTCAAACAATATGCGTACGCACAGGCAGACCTCCGCTATGTTCAGGGTGTGCAGGGTGTGCACTTGCACACCCTGAATAAGCGCACACCCTGAAAAATAAAAAAATACTACTTACCCCTATAAAATTTATATTGACTCTTCTCAGTATAATATTTTGCACCTAGTCACTTATTTCGTCTCATTCAGTCAGATTCAGTCATCTTTCTCTCAAAACTTAAACACAACTCCTCTCACTGTCTCACATCTCGACCCACTCTGCCTCCTGTTAGTGAGTGTCATTTTTTGTCTATGTTTTCCCCCTTTTACTAGATTTAGATTTTCCTCAATTTAACTAAAACTCAAATCCGATCCCTCTGTTAATTTTCTCTTGTAATTTTTTTGTTCTATTTCGGTCTCTGTTAATTCGGTCTATGTTGTTTTGTTATTTTCTCTTGCAATTTTTTTAATTCTGAAACTTTTCTCTAATTCTAAAAATCTATTTTGTGTTATCAGAAATCAAAGTCTTTTTATTTTGTAAGAAGAGTAAACATTTACTATTGTTAGTTTTTTTTTTGTTAGAAAACATGTATTAATGCTCTTATTATAATTTTGGTGATTTTAAAATTTTATACATTCGTTGACATATGGTCTTAGGTCCGCTACGGTGCCACTGACTATATTTTGATGCTAGGTGATTGAAGCATTATGCAAGGCTCATAGAAGACACATTTGATTGGGACTAAATGTAAATTACTAATTTACTAATGGATCGGGAAGTTGCGAGGCAACTATAAGGCTACGTGAAGTTCTCTTTTCTGCTTAACGTCCAAACTCAAGTGCCACCAAATCAATTTGTATCAATCAGTCACTTCTTGTTGGAGCCTTGCCTCCAAGACGTACTTTTCCGTAGCCTTGTTGCTTTACTTCCAGGTCAACTGCGATTGCAAATGTCTGAGACAAGATTCTAAATATTAGTAGGATAGAAAGAATTGTGGCCACACGATGCATTGCTTAGGATTGACGTGACTTTATTTTAAATTTCACCATTTAAATAAAACAGAAATATTTTTACTTAATTAGATTAGTTATCATATAAATTTACTAACAAAATATATCTTGTTCCGAACTGGGCCAAGGTCAATTCTTTTGAGGGCCCAATGCCAACAGCTAATCACAACCAATCAGTGGTCTCCGATCTTATACGTTCAATCCATCAACAGCCCATATTTTGCGTTGTCTTTACACTACCGAATTGGGACCGTCGATCTAATTAACGGACCACAGCAAATCATACGTGATTTACTCGTCCAATCACCATTCATTCACTCCCCACCCTAAAAGGAGTCATATATAAGGAGGGCCCACGAGAAAAGAAGGTACGCATTTATTACATCATATTGACCTCATCAGAACGATACTGACTTGAGCGTCGGAGTGCCTTTTGCAGGTACACCACCCACCGTTCTCCGTCGTCATCACCACCGCACGCGGCGACCTCAGCGACTCTGGCCAGCTCTACGTTCCTTGCTCGGAACATTGGCGACCACAGTGGGAGCTCTACTTCTCACTAAACAGATCTCTCCGATCTCACAATGGTTGGCTCGTCGCAAGCAGTTCGCCGATCCATCAGGCACAACCCTGGATCTCACCCTCCGTCGCCTCAGGTCGACGGACAGCTGGTTTTCGTCACGCCGAAACCAATCGTGTTCCCCGTAACTGTGGAACCCGTAACCGTGGAAGAAGTCCCGGTGTCACCGCCTCCGCCAGCCCATGCCGCGAATCCTCCACCCGACAATGCTCAACCGTCTCTTCTTGAGAACGTCCTCTCGATCATCCAGAGACAAACTCAGATGATCGAAGATCAGAACCGCAGAATCGCTAGGATGAAGACTCAACAGGCGGAGATCACCGCATACGCCATCACAGGACCTGGATCTCGTTGCAGATCTCGATCGCCATCCAGATCTGGAGAGTCCAGATTCGAGAGGCACCGCAAGAATCCCAGATTTGGAGAATTTCACCGAACCACCACTGAAGGACATTGCACCGCTGTATCGTCGTGTCATGGGTGGTCAGGTGAACGATCTCCCCCAAGGAGGGAGACACACCACCGGTCGTCACGTGCTGGCAGAACCACGGATCAGTCACCGACCAGAAGACGCCATGATTTACCATATTATCAGAGGAGATCTCCATCGTGCCGATCACTGTACGCGTCCTTGACTTCAAACGAAAGCGCGTCGCCTCGCCGCACAAGAAGGTATGATAATGACGACGATCTCCTTCAGGCCGGACCATTCACCGAAGAGATCACATTGTTTCCGATTCCTCACTCGCTCGAAAAGCCACCGACGTTCGAGTTGTACGATGGAACAGGGGATCCCGATGAGCACATCAGACACTTCGATACCATCATGAGATATCGGAATACTAAGGGACCAGTTAAATGCAAGTTGTTCCCTTTGACTTTGTCGAAGATAGCTTTGGCTTGGTTTCAGGGGCTGAAACTAAACTCCATCAGATCGTGGGGCAAACTCAGCAGGAAGTTCACCTACCATTTCACCACTTCTCGACCTCAGCCTAGGTGGGAGGCAACCCTCACTGCTATTCGGCAGGGGGAAAATGAATCCCTAAGGAAATACATCGAGAGGTTCACCCAAGAGGTCATGCTGTCTAGGGAAGTTCGAGAAGATATGAAAATGTACCTACTCCAACAGGGGCTGATCAAGAAAAGTTTGTTCCACGTCCATATCGGAGTCAATTGCCCGCGCGATTACAATGACCTCTTGCGCCGCACCAAAAGATTCATCGGCTATGAGGAATAGTGCATGCTCACCGACCACGGAGAAGCAGCACAGGGGAAGGGAGCAGCCCACAAAGAATCCAAGTCGAAAAAGCAGAAAGATTCCAAGAGTTCGGTAATTAAATACACTGAATACAAACCATTGAACACTTCGCGGTCCCGCATCTTGGAAGAGTTTCTACACACGGAGTTCAAGGACGCCGGGATCAAACTCCTGAACCGGATAAAACAAAGGTCGGATACAGACAAAACAAAATATTTCTGATGGCATCACAGTAACGGTCATAATACAGAAGATTGTTTCCAGTCAAAGGATGTCGTCGAGCAGCTGGTAAGGCGAGGGAAGCTATAAAAGTATGCCCGAGAGAAGCCGGGAAGGAAGCGGTCGGGATCTCCAGCTGCACGCGTTCACGACGCTTCCACTAGTCGGGACGGGAGGCGTAGGGTCGATGACGAGGAAGGCCAAACCCAGACCACCGCGATTGTCATTACCGGGGGAGCTAACAAGCCGAGAGGCCTATCAATCAAGACCGAGAAAAGAAAATTCAAGTACATCGCAGTGGCCGCTGTTAACTCCAGTTACGCTCCTGTCAATCGTCCGAAATCAAGTAGACCGTCGCTTGCCTTTTATGACGAAGACTTGATAGGAGGAGAGCCCAACAAGGACATTCCCTTCCTAGTCCGGGCAATAATGGCGAACGTCGACGTTAGGAGGATCCTTGTTGACCAGGGAAGCTCCGTCGACATTATGTACAAGGACTGTTTGAGACGGTTAAACTCTCAAAAGACCTCCTCATACCTTACGAGGGAATGGACTTATAAGGTTTCGACGGGGCTAAGACTACGCCGATGGGTTATGTCGAATTAATGGTGACTTTTGGCACTTATCCGAAGTCAAAAACAGTCAAGGTACAGTTCTTAGTCCTCCCATGTGACTATGACTATAACTATATCATCGGTAGACCTACCCTGGCAGTCCTCGGAGCAGTGACTTCGATGATCCATTTGAAGATGAGGTTCCACATCGCCATCGGCGAGGTAATCACTCTGAATGGGGACCTAGAAGCAGCAAGAAGATGTTTCAAGAAAGATCTCAAGATGACACAAGTCGATCGGGTTGGAAAGATGTCGGTAACCGAAAAACATTCATCACCCGAGCACGACGCGATGTTAACCGATGTCGACCCCCGATTCGGGGATGAGGACGTCAAGATCAAGACCAAGGATATCGACGACCAGTTGGCCAAGGAGATCAAGACCAAGGATATCGACGACCAGTTGGCCAAGGAACTCGCAAGGAAAATGGAAAGACTCGTTCCCAATGGTGAATCTGCCCCCATCCAGATCGGGAAGGATCCCTCGCGAACGACGAAAGTAGGAGACGACCTTCCCAAAGGGATTAGAGCGAACTTGATCAAATTTCTTCAGGACAATGTCGATTTATTTGCTTGAACTGCCGACAAGATGCCCGGAATATCGCCCGATGTAGCGTGCCACAAGTTGGCACTGAACCCATCGGCCCGATGGGTTGCGTAGAGGCGACGCCGACAATCCTCCGAAAAAGCCCAAGCCGCTGAGAAAGCTGTATCGGATCTAATCAAAGCTAATTTTGTAAAAGAAACGAAATACACAACCTGGTTATCGAACGTGGTGCTCGTGAAAAAGTCGAACGAGAAGTGGAGAATGTGTGTAGACTATACCGACCTCAACAAAGCGCGCCCAAAAGACACGTACCCACTACCTAACATCGACAAGCTCGTCGATAATTCATCAAGTTTTCAGTTCCTATCCTTCATGGATGCATATTCTGGCTACAATCAGATACCAATGTATGAACCCGACCAAGGGAAGACAGCCTTTATAACCAAAGGCACAAACTACTATTACAAAGTTATGCACTTCGGTTTGAAAAACGCGGACCACATACCAATGAATGATGAATAAGGTCTTTCAGAAGCAGATCGGGAGGATGCTCGAAGTCTACATGGATGATATGATCGTCAAACCTGTCCAGGACAAAAACCACATCACCCACCTTGCTGAATTTTCTCCGAACTCCACAAACTCAACATGTGTCTGAACCCAGACAAGTGTACCTTCGGTGTGAGGGCGGGGAAGTTCCTCGGGTTTTATCTGATTGAGAAAGGAATTGAGGCCAATCCGAACAAGTGACGAGCAATCACTGATATGAAAGAACCGACCTCAAAGAAAGAGATACAACGATTAACCGGCATGATGGCAGCGCTAACGAGGTTCATATCAACTTCGACACAGCGTGCACTTCCTTTCTTCAAGCTACTTAAGAAGGAGGTCTCTTTCCAATGGAGCCCTAAAAGCCAATAGGCCTTTACCCGGTTAAAAGAGATCATTTCCACTCCACCAGTCTTGAGTCGACCGTAGGTGGGGGAGACATTATATCTTTATTTATCTGTGACCGAAGAGGCGTTGAGCGCCATCCTAGTAAGGGAAGACGTTGACGGGCAAAAACCAGTATACTTTATCAGCAAAGCCCTCCAAGGACCCGAACTGCGGGATCAGCGAGTCGAGAAGATGGCTTCAGCTCTCGTCGTTTTGGCACAAAGACTTTGCCAGTACTTTCTATCTCACCGCATTGTGGTCAGGACCGATCAGCCGATAAAGCAAATACTATATCGACCCAATCTCGTAGGTCGCATGATCAAGTGGTCCATTGAGCTTTCCGAGTTTGACGTCAGTTACGAACTGAGAAAGGCGGTTAAAGCGCAGTTGCTCACAGATTTCATGGCGAAGCTCACTCTGAAGTCACTATCACATGCGGTAAGTGGACAGTCTTCGTCGATGGTTCTACTAACCCAAAGGGAAGCAGGGCCTGTTTAATCCTTGAAAACGAGGATGGCTTGGTCGTTGAATAGTCACTGGCATTTGCATTTCCGACTTCAAACAATCAAGCTGAATATGAGGTGTGCCTAGCCGGACTCACCTTTGCCCACAAACTTGGTGCAGCACGTGTTATCGTCTATTCCAACACGCAACTCGTCGCCTCCCAAGTTAATGGCAATTACCAAGCTATGGATCTGCTGCTACAGAAATACCTCGCCCAGGTCAGAACGCTAATGAGCCGGTTTGTGCAAGCTGAACTCATACATGTGTCGAGGGAGCAGAACGTGCGAGCCGACGTCCTTTCCAAGCCTGCAAGCACAAAGATGCCAACCTCGCACCGATCAGTAATCCAGGAGACATTGACCACTCCCAGTGTCCAAGTGACTATAGTCGAAAACTCTCCGGGAGCTTTGATCGAAACATCAAAGGTCGCCACTGCAACTTATTTGCACTGCCTCTCAATTTCAAACAACATAGATTTTGGGGACTCTTGGATGACTCCGATCTTAAAGCTCCTCTATTTGGGGGAAGTACCAGCGAACCAAAAGAAGCATCCAAGCTCTGCAAAAGAGCATGCTCATTCTCCATTATCAAAGGGAGGTTATACCGAAAAGGTTTCTCCATGCCCTTGTTGAAGTGTCTTGACACATCGGAAGCCCAATATGTGTTGGCTGAAATACACGAAGGCATATACGGGCAGCACCTAGGCGGAAGAGCCTTGTCAAAGAAAACATTGAGAGCAAGTTACTACTGGCCGACTATGGAACTCGACGCCAAGGAGTATGTGAAAAAAATGTGACAAGTGCCAGAAGCACGCTGATATCCACATCGCACCTCCTGCCGAACTAACTACCCTATAATCTCCATGGCCATTCGCCTGGTGGGGGATCAACATTTTGGGCCCATTTCCTCTAGCTCCTAGACAGATCAAGTTCCTAGAAACGTGAGTAGAAGCCCAACCTCTTGCGAAAATAACTGCATAGAACTTGATCAAATTCTTCAATTCCCAAATCCTAACCAAGTTCAGGATTCCTGAGGTCGTGGTGAGCGACAACGACACGCAGTTCATTAACCAACAATCTCGAAAGGCACTTGCTGACCTCAATGGAAAGCACCATTTCACTTTGGTCGAACACCCTCAGACAAACGGCCAGGCAGAAGCAGCAAATCGGGTAATCTTGCGCGGTCTCCACCAACGCCTAGACGAAGCAAAGGGCAGGTGGGTCGACGAATTACCTTAAGTTCTGTGGGCCTCCAGGACAACTCCACATTCATCGATAGGAGAAACACATTTCTTCCTAACTTACGGGTCCGAAGCTGTAATTCCGGTTGAGGTCGGTGAATTGAGCTGGAGAACCCTACAGCCACCAGAACCGAGGCTGAATTACCGATATCTCCGAGAAGAGCTGGACCTCTTGGAAGAAAATCGGGACATCGCAGCCCTGAATGAAGCCGCCATTAAGCAACACATAACTGCGAGGTACAACCAACGTGTAGTTCCGTGAGACTTCGCTATCGGAGACCTCGTTCTTCAAAGAGCAGACGTCGGCTTGAAGAACGCCGTGCAGGGAAAGCTGGCTCCAAATTGGGAAGGACCTTACCGGGTCACGACAAAGACCGTAACAGGAGCCTATTGTCTAGAAGATCTCCAAGGAAGGGCCATCGCCCGAACTTGGAACGTAACAAAGCTTTGAAAGTACTACAGTTAAATCCGGTTACTACGACCAGGATTAACCACTGATAATACTCCTCCATATTTTACTTACCTATATCGCCATTATGATTTAACAATCCTATGTCAAGTTCTGTTAAGTTTGCAGATTTTTCATCAAAATTTTAATTTGACATTAGTTATCAATGCAAGTTACACTTATAATATTTCTTGTGTTTTATAAGGGAAAAGCGGCAGGGTCAGGCTTACAAGCTGACCACGGTCGACATACCGAATGGGAGTCACCGATCGCAGACTCCGATTACTCAAAAAATGGCATGCGACGTCGAAAGTTCACAACTCCCAGCATGTACTTTGAAGGAATTTGGAAGCTATATAATACTCCGGAATACCTCGAAAGTGGCATCCGAGAAGCACACGATAGACCACCTGATCGACCTAGCCAGTCTATCACGGATAGGTCACGCCGAATAGCATTCACCCGTCAAAGGGAACACACTCCCTAAGATAAGGGCAGAGGAGGACCATCCCTTGGCCGGGGTGAACCCTTTGAGAAACCAAATCGGATCCAACTCCGAAAGACATAAATTGGAACCAACTCCGAAGAAGCAAAGTCGGAACCAACTCCAAAAGAACTAAATTGGAACCCTCCAAAGAGATTAAAAATTGCAAAGTAAATTGCCAAACATGCATTTAAACAAACACGAAGGAATTTGTTTACAAGCAACCCTCCGAAGAGGACCAAAATTACAAATTATTAAAATATTCAAACAAGTTACAAATAGACCCTGGCATCCCAGGTCTTCATTCCATTTCCTTGACACCCTTCTCCATGGCCTCTGATGTAGGCGCCATCTCCCTCTCTGATGTAGGCGCCGCATCGTAAAGGACCTCCATGGTCTTGGGGTCAATAATCTGACTTTCAAGGACGACACCCCTACTGAACAGCCGAGAAATGTCCACATCGATAGCCGGATAAAGCAGGCGAATTTGGTTGGCGGCATTCTCAAACGGCTGATCCTCGAACTCACCAGTAATCTTTGTCCACCTATCCTTCTCTGCATTGGCCGAAGTAAGAGCTGTCCTAGCCTCTTCCAGGTCCTTCTGAAACTTCTCTTTTTCTTCTTCCTTCTCAGTTACGAGAGTTTTCTTGTCGGACAACAGTTGGTCGCGCTCTTTAGCAAGGTCGAGGACCTTCTGCGACAACTCGACGACCTCATTCCTCGCATTATTCAACTTGTCCGTCCGGTCTTGAAAAGTGTTTTTGAGGTCGTTCATTTTGGCTTCCCTCTTTTGCAACTCCGCAACAGGAGCATTAACCTTGTCTGCCGACTTCTTAAACTCTGTGTTCTCCCTCTCCAACGTGGTATTATGCTCAACGGTGTGCACTAGGAGGTTCAGACTTCGAACCATCCAACTGGAGTACTCCAAAACCGAATCTTGACGAGCCGAATTGGATAAATTTGACAAGTAGACCTTGTCCTCAGTCGAGGTGTAATGCTGCAATTCCTCCAGAGATAGGGCATGGGGATGCTTCCACACCGCGGGACCATCGTTGCCGGAGAAGTCGTCACTCCCAGTAACCTTCTCCAAACGATTAAGTTGTTTCTTCCCAGTCTTTCTCCTTTGCCGCTTAGAGGGGACAACCTCTTCAACGTCGACATCCATCCCTTTTTCACCCTGGGAAGCGGGAGCCCAAATTTCTTCATTCCAAGGCTTCAGTATGATCCGAGATCGGGGTTAGAGCACGGTGAGAAGCTGATGACGAAGAAACAACTGCGGCCTGTGAAGGCGAGCCTGCCGAGGAACTGCCCAATGGTCCAACCGATGAGGTACCTCCCGAAATGGCTTTCTTTCTCTTGTTGAGAAACTTGTTTAGAGCTGCGATGTTGGCCATTGCACCTGGAATTCAAGAAAAACAAAAATATTAGAATCATGCATAAGGTAAACAAAAACTTGTGCCTACACATATATATACCTAAACATTCTTTGGCTTCGTCTACCGAAGAACAACTAAACAACATCCAGTTGCTCACAAAGCGGGGATGTTTTTTACGCCTACCGAAGTCTCCCTCATTTCGGTTTGAAATCCATCGACATATTCCTTTAGTCGGGTCACACATTCCATGTCTTGAACACTTAGGACGTTTTCTGAAAATCCGAACTCCTTGCGTTTGACAAGGAAGTGGTCTTGACTCCAGTAAGGCCGGAAGAGTTCCTCGGTACGTCCTCCTTGGTTCCTAACCAAACATATCTTTGCCTCTTCGCTCCGAGGTCTCAAATAGAAATATTGAAGCCTCGAACGGAATCACTGTAAGCCTCGATGAGCCTAAACTTTGGCTTCAGCGATAACCAACCCTATGGAGAACTGCTTTTGTTCGACGAGCGTGGAGGGCTGAATAAGTGAAAGAATACCCTCACCAAGGTCGGGATATCGAGGTGCGAGCACACGAGCTCGAAACTCCTGATGAACACCCATGAATTCATATGAAGCTGAGATGGAGCCACTCTCAAGTGGTTGAACACACCGATCTCGAACTCCGAAAATGGGAGCCAAACACCCAGTTCGGTGAAGTACATTTTGTGCATCAGAAGGAAAAGGTCTTCTCCATCAGCTGGCCAAGAACAAATCCGGTCGTCGCGCCAGGCAAGATCACTTCCCAATCATCTGGTACACCTTTGCCCTTAGTGACATCCAGGTACGGTAAGAACGCGGCGAGGGTCGCTTCATTACTGTAAACCGATCGTGCGAAGAGAGCATCCACGGCCACCCATGAGTATTTGTTCGCATTGGGAGGAACGTGATATCCCCTTTTACTTAGGAGGTCTTTGGTCTTGCCCATCTCCGACCTGCCCAAAAGAAGGATCGTTTAAACACCGAACTCCTTAAACTATTGAGAACCCAGAAAGTCTTCACTAAACGGACACTCTAACATGGACGCTGACGGAAACCTCATACCTCACCGAAAAACTCATCCCCTACAGAAAAATTCACAACTTTTGCCAAAAAATTTATGGCTCTCGCTGAAAAACTCATAACCTTCCCAGAAACAATCATTCCTCACCGTGAAATTCAAAACAATGACTTAGTAAACCCCCAATAAACGGTGGGCAGCCGCAGGGAAAGGCGTTATCAGCCAACATCCATCGCGGCCACACTCAGAACTAATGGGAAGAGAAGGAGCGGGGAAAGAGACATACCTTAAATGCTTGACGAGAGTAGAAACACTGGTGTGGTGATGAGAGCAAAGAAGAGCTTCAGAGAAAACCAGAGCTTGAGGATATGCAAAGGGGAGGAAGAATAACCAAAGTGGCAAATGAAATCTCCCTCGCGTATTTATAGAGAAACCACCATTACTCACATTTAATGAGCATGCTAACCCAAATGTCACCTCGATAGGAGAATTGACACGCCGCCCGTGCGCAAAATGAGGCCGCCCTTTCAATTTTGAAATGATTGAAGTGACACTTCGATTAGGGTTTTTGACATAGAATACCCTAGAAACCATCATCAAGCAGCGACACATGTCCTATATGCAGTGATCGTCTCGAAGTCTTACTCCGGTAACACTTCCAGAGTTATATTTTAAAGATTCATCCGAAGTCATACTTCGATAACGCATCAAAAGACATACTTCGGTAACACATGTCTACATCGCGAACTCTCACTTGATGAACAGATAAGCCGAAGTCATGATCCGAACAAATCATCACTTAAGTCGAAGTCCTTCAACACTCAGACATCGACTTGCGGGACAACTGTTCCGGACTGGGCCAAGGCCCATTCCTCCGAAAACCAACCTCCACAGCCCAATGCCAATAGCTGATCACAACCGATAGTGGTCTCCGATCTTAGACGTTCAATCTATCATCAGCCCATATTTCACGTTACTTTTGCGCTGCCGAACTGGGACTGCCGATTTAATTAACGGACCACAACAGATCATACGCGATTTACTCGTCCAACCACCGTCCATTCACTTCAAACCCTAAACGGAGTCATATATAAGGAGGGCTCACGAGGAAAGAATGTACGCATTTATTACATCATATTGACCTCATTAGAACGATATTAACTTGAGCGTCGGAGTGCATTTTTCAGGTACACCACCACCGTTCTCTGTCGTCATCACCACCGCACACGGCAACCTCAGCGACTCTGGCCAGCTCTACGTTCCTTGCTCAGAACATACCTCATTAACTTTAATTTTAATCACACACCCAGTATAATATAATTTAAATGTTTTAAACATTACATTATAAGCAATGTCGGATATTCCACCAAGTCTATCAAATTAATGTCATTACGTAATTGAGTATGCCAACAATATATTTTTAAAACATTTATCTCGTACATAAATTATCTTCTTAAATATAGTGTATTGATTATACAAATAATAAAGCATGTGATAAAGAGTATATTATAATAAGTGTGTTTAGTATTTGTTTTTATATATATAATTAACATAAGGACTCAATTACTTTGATAATTATTAAAATTAGTTGGTGGTGCTTGAAAGATTTTATTTAAAACTTATTTAAATTTATCTTACGACCTAAATACACCACAACAAAATGTTTAAAAGACAACGCCACTTTAAGCAGCGCTTACAATGAAAGTGTTGTTTAAAGTTGTACTAAAAGAATAAATAACGCTTAATAGAGAAAATGCTAATTTTGGATCCTAACAATAAACAGTGCTTAAGTGGAAAAGTGTTGTTTAAAGTGGTACTAAAAGAATAAACAGCGCTTAATAGAGAAAGCGTTGATTTTGGTCCTAACAATAAACAACACTTCCTCTATGAAGCTCCTCTATGAAGCGCTGCTTATTGTCAATAAACAAAATTAAATATCAGCGAACACCCTCACTTATTTATGCGCTCTGTCCCCTCTATCCCTCCACTTCTTTCTCTCACTCGATCTGCCTCCCTTCGTCGACCATCCTAGACGCAGTGGAGATCCTCTCCACCTCTGGCCATGAAGCCATGGCCCTCAACCTTGAGCTCGTGTTGCAAACCCTCCCAAGTCGCACCCTCACTATATTCGCCCCCACCGAATTCGCCTTCGCCTTCAAGCAGATCCCTCAACTTCCCCCCTCTCTTCTCTGCTACCACCTCCTCCCCCACGTTTTCTCACTCCACAGCCTTAGTTCCCTCACTCGATCGGTTGCTCACTCTCGCAAACCCTCACTCGATCTGTTGCTGATAGCGCCATCAATGGCAATGGTGAACGAAGATCTATTCACGCCTCCTCACAGTGTTTGGGAAACTAAGGGTGAACAAACGGCTAACGACGAATGAAGATCTCTTCACGGCGGTGCCTCCACTCCTCCACGGCGAACGAACGGCGGGTGCAGAGAAGAAAGAACGAAGATTCGTGAGCTCTGTTTGATTTCCCCAATTTTTCTCCAAACCCTAACTTCCATTCTACCTTTTTGTTCGTGAAGTAGATCTGGACATTCGTTTGTATTTTTCAAATAGATCTGGACATTCAACTTAGGTTTTTAGTAGTTTTCAAGTTTCTTAATTGTGGACATCGTTTGTTGTATAATTCTGGACATTAATATTCCATCTTGATTCTCGCTTTTTCCATTGATTCTTGTTATGGTTTGATTCTGTGTTGTTTCATTTTTGTTCAGCATTCATTTGTGTATTGCAGTTTCTGGACATCGTTATGGTTTCAACTTAGGTTTGATTCTCGTTTCTGGACATCAAACGAGCGTCTTGTTTGATTCTGTGTATTGCTGAATGCTGAATACTAAACGAAAATGTGAACGCTGAATGTTGAACGAAAAGCTGAATGCTGGAAGAAAAATAAAGATAAAACACCGCTTCTAACTAAAAAACAATGTTTAAAAAAAGGGGATTAAACAGCGTTTTTTACTAAAAAAACGTTGTTTAAAGTTGAGAATAAACAGCGCTCCATTGAGTAAACGTTGTTTATTCCCTATTTTCAACAGCGCTGCTTAAACGCTGCTTTTTTATAACACATTTAGCAGCGGCTAAATATACAATGCCTTTAAGCGCTGTTTAAGGTCAAAATTAACGCTGTTTATTGTCTTTTTTGTTGTAGTGATATTTGTACAAGTATTCAAAAGAATTAAGAATTCATAGAAATAGTTTATGATTAATTTGTTTGTAAAATATTTTTAGTCTATTTTAATAAACTTTTCAAGATAATTTAGAGATTTTGTCAAAAAACAGATAAGTTAGAGGAGAAATCTGGATCCATTTATTTGATATCAACTTAATTCACGTTTTCTCTATCAAAAAAATTTCCCGTTTTCAACTTATTTTCTTCTGGCTTATTAAAAAAAAAAAAAATTCTTCTGGACTTCCCTTGCTTTTTTATTTTTCTTTATTGAGAACCTTACCCAGAAACACGAAATTTGCTTATAGTAAACAAAGGGGAAAAAAAAATAAATTCAAGCCATAAACCAGAGTTCTGAACTGTACGACATTTGTGTGGCTTCAAACGGTCGTGTGTTTCTGCTACTCATCAAGGTTTTACTGATTCACTCTATGTCCCACAATGGCTGCTCCACTCCACCACTATCCTTTTCCCGGACTTATTTCGTCAAGTCTTCCATTTTGGTAGTCATCGTTTGCCCCAGTCAACTGACGTACGGACTAATGAGCAGTGTATCGTGAAGAATGTGCAATGTGACTAATAAGTAGTAACTAATAAGTAGTCTCGGCTTACATTACATTATTATAATGTGTTTTAGCTCACAAACCTACATTACAATCATTCAAGATGGCTTCAGTTTATGAATTTCTCTTCCTTTTGTTTTCTCACCTTATGCTACTTATTTTGGCGGGTGGAGATGGGAATGGGTACCACCAAGGAGAGTGTCCAACTTCATTTCCTTGTGGATATCTTGGCAATGTCAGCTTCCCTTTCACTATACCAGAACGCCAGGACTGTGGCTTATTGCCCATACACAATTGTGATGATCCTCTACAGAAGCGCAGAATGATCCAATTACGGAATAAAGGGAAATGGTTTGAGGTTCTACGCCTTTCTTTGTTACCCAAAGCTTCTGTATTTAGAGACAATGATCTGTATGGGCTTCTGCAGTCCAGAAACTGTGAAGCTTTCGGATATAATTATACTCTTCCTCCCACCACCTTTCACTTTGTTTCTTTTCGCATCGATGCCAACGCAACGCTGTTCAGGTGCAACCGCACCCTCAATGTTAGCACCCCATCATATATCTATAAATATACAAATTGTCATGACTACGATCTCTACTACAACCCTCTCATCTCTGCTGATAATGCGTCTCTGAGTGGTTTGGCATCATGTACAAAGGTCCAGCTTCCAATTAAAGACGTCGTTGATTCTGAAGACCCATTTACGTTCGTAACTGCTCATATCTTTACTGATGTAAAAATAACAGATGAATGTGCAAATTGTCACTACAACCAAAGGGGGCGGTGTCAACTTGACAGCAATCAGAGATTTTATTGTGCCGGTACGTGTTCTTCTGTACTAATTCTTGATTTATATGGAAAAAGAACGTTAGCAAATGTTGTGGATAAATTAGAAATGCATGAATTAATTCCTTGCTTTGATTGCTTTTTTTCTTTTACCCTTTCGTTGTTCTCTTTTGCAGATAAAAATAAAACCGGAAAGAAGATGCCGATAGTGGCAAAAGGTAGAGCAGAGCATATAAACACACCCAATTCGATTTTATGATTTTTTCTACGACCACAAAATAGTGATTATTGATTCTCTTTTAATAATAATAATAATAATAATAATAATAATCGTTGTTGATCCTCAAAATCATACTTTTCTTTTGATCATACGACTCTGCCATTCCAGGCACGCACTATGCACAATGCAGATTTATAGGTTACAATGTTTTTGGAGTGGAAAGCCAAAATTTAGTCCAATTAATATAAAAAATACTTGTGATTTTGTTTATATATACAGAACACGACATTACTTTCTTTCTTACGGTAAACACTTTTCTTTTATATTCAATAATTTATAATTCTCCAGCGGCGGTCATGGTGGCTGTTGGAGTTGCACTGCTGATTGTCTTGGCTTGCTGCTTTAGGACAAAGATCATTCCTCCTACATTTCTTTTGTTCAGAAAGGAGAATCCAACCCATCAAATTATTGAGGAGTTTTTGAATGAACATGGACCTCTTCCTGCAACCAGGTACAGTTATTCAGATGTCAAGAAAATAACAAACTCTTTTAAAAACAAATTGGGTCAAGGAGGATACGGAAGTGTATACAAAGGGAAATTGCATGATGGACATATGGTTGCGGTGAAGGTTTTAAGTGAATCAAAAGGTAACGGAGAGGATTTTATTAATGAAGTTGCTAGTATTAGCAGGACTTCACATGTTAACATTGTTAGACTTGTTGGGTTCTGTTTGGCTGGTTCTAAAAAGGCACTAATATACGAATTTATGCCTAATGGATCTCTTGAGAAGTTCATCTATGAAGAGAAAAATATATCGAAGGAGGATTGCCAATTGGATTGCAAAACATTGTATGATATTGCAGTTGGGGTTGCTCGTGGGTTAGAGTACTTGCACAGAGGCTGCAACACTAGAATCTTGCATTTTGACATAAAACCGCATAACATATTATTAGATGAGGATTTTTGTCCAAAAATTTCTGATTTTGGTCTTGCTAGAATTTGCTTAAGGAAAGAAAGTATTGTATCCACCTTTGGTGCGAGGGGAACAGCGGGGTATATTGCTCCAGAGTTGTTCTCTAGAAATTTCGGCGGAGTGTCACACAAATCAGACGTCTATAGTTACGGAATGGTGGTCTTAGAAATGGTTGGCCGAAGAAAGAATATCAAGGTTGAAGTGGATTGTTTTAGTGAGTTGTATTTTCCACACTGGATTTACAAGCGTCTTGAATTAAATCAAGAGCTTGGACTTAGGTGCATTGAAAATGAAATTGACGAAGAAATGGTAAGAAAAATGACGGTGGTGAGTTTATGGTGCATACAAACTAACCCGTCAAATAGACCAGCAATGCATAAAGTGGTGGAAATGTTGGAAGGGAGCCTTCAAGTGTTGGAAATACCACCCAAACCCTTTCTGTATTCTCCTTCAATATCCCCAGCCCATTTGTCATCTGAAAGTTCGTAATTTGTGTGGATACAAAGATGCAAAGTATACAGCAGTAGAAAGAATGTCAATCATGATAATTCACATCTAAATAAAAGGTGTTGTACTTGTATCTATTAGAATTGTTTAATTTCTTTGGTTTTGTGTCATGAGTAGTGAGTTATCACATATCCCTATTATTTCATTTACTGTAATTTTCTTTTTCTTTGTGTTTGAATTTGACCATATAAATTGGTCAGAAACTGTTGCAAAAACAGCAGATAAAATTTGAGTCACGAAAAGATATTAAAGCCTCACTACCTTGCTCGAATAAGAAATTTAAGGAAATTAACAACTGGATATTTTATTTGTGGCCTATGCAAAGTGATTCTGTCCGATGTTGGAATTCCACATGTGAGATTCCTACATTGGTTAACAAAAGAGAGGATGAATCAAGGGTTAATATTCCTGTTAAGAATCAAAACATTATGTTGGAACACATCTTTGACTAACCCCTCAATATCATGAATATCCACAAAATTCACATCATGCCTAGTGGTCCAAATTAATTTGGTCCATCCCTCATACCAGCCAGAAAGACACATTTCCAGCTCCAACTCACATGCTGTATCCATCTGCTAAAATGGTTTTGGCCTTGAGGATTGAGTTCTAGACAATTGAACCTCTGGCTTTGGTGCATGCTATAAAATCCCCATCCACTTTATACTTCTGAGTTGGGAAGTGAACCCAGAGTTTGTTAGTTTTTTGCTGGATGTCCCATATCATCTTGCCCACGAGTGCTGTATTGGCATTTCTTGCCATTCGGACCCCTAATCCTCCAAATCTTTTAGGATGAGTCACCTTGTTCTAACTAAATAAATAAACTCGTAGCATGCTCCGCCCAATCATGAGGAACGTGTTTGCAATAACAAAAACATTGAAAAGCATTTGTACCAGGTAATTGATATCATGCATTGATTAAAAATATATGTTTGTTTCCAAGTTACCTTCTATTATTTCCGGGAATGTGAGAGAGGGAATGAAACATTCCTATATGTTGTTTCAAAGTTTTAGAAAATTATTTTCAGATATTTTTTATTTCCAAGGATATTTTTACACATGATTTTCTCAATTCTTATTCTCATGTTAAAGGGTGGGACATAGGAATAAAACTCAACCACTTATAACTATTCACTTCCACCCCATTTTACTATATTCATTTATTTTTTAATTATATAAATTATAAAAACATTCCTAAAAATTATAAATACTTACCAAATATATTAATTGGAAATTTGGAATAACATTCCTTGTAATCATAGTCATTCATAGGAATAGCATTTCCGAGATTGTAATTCTATTTCTTGAAACAAACACATTCTCAACTGACACACACATGGATCATTTTTTTTAATAGTCCACCTTATGTGCAACTTTCTCTTTGTTATTTTTAAGGTTTAAATATAGGTTACTACGTTTCAACATAATGTATAATGGCAATGCTACTCCCCAGTCTAAATAAATACTACTCTCCTGCCTAATTCAACCTTGTATCGCCATGGCAAAACGTTTGGTTAAGGCTTATGACTTATTATTGAGTTACTAACAAGAATAAATTGAACAAATATCAAAGGCATCCAATATTAAATTTAATAGCAACCAAAACAGTGCAATAAAGTCAATCAAACAAAGAGTAGAGGGTAGGAAGAATAACACCGCAATTTGGTTACGCAGTTCGGCCCCAAAAAGATGACTCTACGCCTCATGGAAAGAGCGACCTCCGTTTCACTATCAAAGAGTCTTTACAAGAGATTACAATTGCTTTGAACCCATTCCAAATGTCCAAGAAGAACAAACCCAAGAGTTCCCAATCCCCCTCTCTTTTCCTCTATGAATAACTCTCAAGAATAACAATAGAGAAAGCCTTCAATCCTCCCTCTATGATTCCCTAAGATCCCAAGGTGTTTAACAGTGTTTCCCAGCCCCTAAAACCTCACAAAGACGCTCAAGAACTACCGTGACACAACCCTAGAAAGACCGCACGTCATACCGAATGAAAAACACGCTCGGTATAAAAGCAGATGGTGAATCGATTCACCAAGAAGTGTGAATCGATTCACACGTATAAATCTTACGCTGCTTTGTGATCCTAAGTCAGTGAATCGATTCACAGTCCTTCACTTCGATTCACAGAAAGTCCAAAACTTCTCCAAGGCTCCAAGGCACATCATGAATCGATTCCAGAGACCCATGATTCGATTCACACCTGTTGAAAACTCATTTTTATGACTTCCAATGATCTCCAACATGATTTTAAGGCACTCTAAACTCCACAATTCTCCACCTTGACTTCAAATCAGTGGTGATGCTCAACTTTATCCATCAACCACTAGCTGCTCTCTCCACATCGAATTACGCCTCGTAGAAATTCATCAAGTCCAAGCAATGCTTGAACTTTGATCTAGGTAATGACTTGGTGAATACATCCGCCGGGTTGTCCTCTGACGCAACCTTCTCAACCACAATTTCCTTAGATTCTACGACGTCTCTAATGAAATGTAGGCGGATGTCAATGTGCTTTGTCCTTTCATGATACACTTGGTGATTTGCCAAGTGGATAGCACTTTGACTATCACAATGTACCTTCACAAATCCTTGTGTAATTCCTAGCTCCCCAATCATACCTTTCAACCATATGGCCTTCTTCACCCCTTCAACTAGGGCGATATACTCCGCCTGAGTAGTAGATAGCGCCACAACGGATTGTTGATTAGCCTTCCAGCTTATTGCCGTTCCAAACAATGTAAATACCAATCCATATAAGGATTTCCTTGTATCCACATTTCCAGCGTAATCTGCATCTACATAACCCTCCAAAGCGTCTTTTCCTTGAGTTGCTCTTGTGTACCTCAAACCACCTTTGAGTGACCCATTCAAATACCTCATAACCCACTTCAGTGCTTCCCAATGAGCTTGGCCCGGATTTTCCATAAACCGACTCACTATGCTAACTGCATATGCTAAGTCTGGTCTACTACAAACCATGTCGTACATGATGCTTCCTACCCCACTAGCATATGGAGTAGTATCCATCTTCCTCCTCTCCTCTTCGGACTTAGGAGCTTGTGTCACCGAGAGCTTTGTGTGATGACCCAAAGGAGTGCTTACCGGCTTAGCTTCATGCATCCTAAACCGCTCCACCACTTTCTTCAAGTACCCATGCTGAGATAAGAATAATTCACCCTTCTTCCGGTCCCTCACGATATCCATCCCAAGTATCCTCTTAGCGGCCCCAAGATCCTTCATCTCAAATTCTGAATTTAGCTTCTCCTTGAGCATGTTAATCTCCTCTTTACTAGAGCTTGCCATCAGGATATCATCAACATAGAGAAGTAGGTAGAGAACTACTTTCTCATCCCTCTTCAAAATGTAAACACAACTATCGTACCCACTTCTCACAAATCCAGTCTTCAAAAGAAAATCGTCAAAACGAAGATACCATTGCCTAGGGCTTTGTTTCAACCCATACAAGGATTTCTTCAAAAGACATACCTTAGACTTGTCCTCTACAAAACCTTCTGGTTGTTGCATGTAGATTGTCTCTTCTAGGTCTCCATGTAAGAATGCGGTCTTCACGTCCATTTGTTCCAACTCAAGATCGTATTGATTCACGATTGCCATAAGAACCCTTATGGAACAATGTTTCACCACGGGTGAGAAAATCTCGTTGTAATCAATTCCTCAACCTGTAAAACCTCGCCACAAGTCTTGCTTTATATCTTAGTTCTTCAATTCCTAATGCCTTCCTTCTTCTTAAAGATCCACTTGCATCCAACCACCCTTTGTTTCTTAGGTAGCTTCACAAGTTTCTGTGTCCGTTCTTCTTCAATGAATTCATTTCCTCATTCAACGCTTCTAACCACTTCTCGACCCTCTTCGCTCTCAATCGCTTCCCTAAATGTCTTTGGTTCCGAGTCTTGCACATCTTCACCGCATTTAGAGCATAACAAATTAAATCTGCATAGCCATATCTCTTAGGTGCCACGCTTTCCATCCTTTCCTATCTCTTGCCAACCGAGCAGCCGTGATCCACTGTTGGTTGTCTTCCTCTAGAACCTCGATGGTGGAGAACTGCTTCTCCTCTTCATCATTTTCTGCCTCACTAGTGGAAGGCTCCACCTCAAACCGAGTCTTCTACCTGCTTTCGAAGTTACTATTCTCCAGGTCTTTGCACTTCATCCCCATACGAGTCTCATCAAAAGTTACATCCTTGCTTATTATGAATCTTGATCCCCCAAGCTCCATCTTCCACAGCTTGTACCCCTTCACACCTTCCGGATAGCCAATGAAGACACATTTCACAACCCTGGCTTCAAGTTTGTCTTGCCTGACATGAGCAAACGCCAAAGCCCCAAAAACCTTCAACTTAGAATATTCTGCCGGTTTTCCACTCCAAACTTCCATAGGTGTCTTGAAGTTTAATGTCGTTGATGGGCATCTGTTGATCAAGTAAGCTGTTGTACTCACAGCTTCACCCCAGAAACTTTTAGGTAGCCCAGCTCCCAAAAGCATACATCTGACCCGCTCCAAAATAGTCATGTTCATGCTCGCTGCACCATTTTGTTGCGGTGTTCTCGCCACTGTTCTATGTCTCTTAATTCCTCGCTTCTGCAAAACTCATTAAATGCTCAAACAAACTCCAGTGCCATTGTCAGTCCTTAAAACTTTCAGTTTAGTTCCTATTTGATTTCCTATGAGAGTATGCCATTCTTTGAATTTTTCAAATGTGTCACTTTTATTTTTCAAAATGTGAACCCATACTCTCCTAGAGAAATCATCAATCATGTTGAGAAAATAGGAACCCCCTCCATGAGTTGTCACTCTTGAGGGACTCCAAAGGTCCGAGTGAATATACTCAAAGGGCTTGCTAGAATGATGCATGCCACTTCCAAACTTAACCCTATGTTGTTTGCCTAGTATGCAATTATCACAAAATTCTAGCTTATTCAATTTATCATTACCTAGCAAACCTTGTTTAGCTAGTTCAACTAAACCTCTTTCACTAACATGCCCTAACCTTAAATGCCATAGTTTAGTTTTATCATGCGGAGCTTGACTGACTAATGATGCATGCCCTATAACAGTAGAACCATCTAATATGTATAAACCACACATTTTAGACCCTTTAGCCATTACTAATGCACCATTCGAAATTTTAATCATGCCATGTTCAATCCTAGTACTATAGCCTAATCCATCAAACATGCTTATAGATAAAAGATTTCGTTTTAGTTCAGGAACATACCTCACATCTTGTAAAAGGAATTCACGGTTGTCAAACATCTTGAGACGAATTGAACCCATACCTTGCACCTTACAAGCTCGGTTGTCACCCAGGCGAACGACTCCACCTTCTTTAAGCTTCAAAGTCTCAAAGTATTCCTTCCCAGGACACATGTGAGTCCATGACCCAGTTCTTTTCAGATTCCAAACTCGACACCATTAGAGCCCCCGCACTCTCATAACCATCCTCCATAGCAATTGCAACCTCCACAGAATCACCTCGCCTCTTTCTCGTGAGATTCCTTCTTAAAGTGACTGGTCTTGTGACAATTGAAGCACTTATACTTCTTATTGTTCCCCTTTGACTTGGATTTCGACCTAGAATTCTTCCCTTTGTGGTTGTTTCCTCTACTCTTACTTCTTCCCCTTGACACACTTAAGCCTTCACCACTATCATCCACTTTCAAGTCTTGGAGCTTGGTTAGCTCCTTGGTCCTAATGGATTGTTGGACCTCCTCCAAAGTAATAGTGGACTCCTTACCATAGAGGAGTGCATCCTTAAAGTGTTCAAAGGATCTAGGCAGCGAATTCAATAAGAGCAGAGCCTTATCCTCGTCATCGAGCTTCACATCAATGTTCTGCAGGTCATCAATAATTTTGTTGAATTCTGCTAGTTGCTCCACAATAGTTTGGTCTCTACCATCTTGAATGAGTAGAGATGTTGTTTCAGACATAACCTGTGGGCCAATGACTTGGTCATGTACAACGATTCTAACTTTGCCCACATCTCCGCCGCGGTCTTCTCTCTTGCAACTTCCCTCAATGCCTTATCGCAAGACACAAGATAATGGCACTTCTTGCCTTATCTACCATCTCCTTCTTCTCCATTTGCCTCACCCTTCAAGGCTTCAAAGCACTTCTGTTGAATAAGGATTGCTTCCATCTTCACCTTCCATAGAACGAAGTCGTTATTATCGGAAAACTTCTCGATGTCCCATTTAGTACCCATGGTGCACAGTTGAATTATTTGTTCCTTCCCACAGACGGTGCCACTTGTTGAGTTACTAACAAGAATAAATTGAACAAATATCAAAGACAACCAATACTAAATTTAATAGCAACCAAAACAGTGCAATAAAGTCAATCAAACAAAGAGTAGAGGGTAGGAAGAATAACACCACAATTTGGTTACGCAGTTCGGCCCCAAAAAGATGACCTACGTCTGCGGGAGAGAGCAGCCCTCCGTTTCACTATCAAAGAGTCTTTACAAGAGATTACAATTGCTTTGAACCCCTTTCAAATGTCCAAGAAGAACAAACCCAAGAGTTCTCAATCCCCCTCTCTTTTCCTCTATGAATAACTCTCAAGAATAACAATAGAGAAAGCCTTCAATCCTCTAAGATCCCAAGGTGTTTAACAGTGTTTTCCAAATTTCTAAAACCTCACAAAGACGCCAAGAACTACCAGACACAACCCTAGAAAGACCGCACGTCAGATCAATGAAAAACACGCTCGGTATAAAAACAAAGATGGTGAATCGATTCACCAGTAAGTGTGAATCGATTCACACGTATAAATCTTACGCGTTTTGAGATCCTAAGTCAGTGAATCGATTCACAGTCCTTCACTTCGATTCACAGAAAGTCTAAAACTTCTCCAATGCTCCAAGGCACATCATGAATCGATTCCAGAGACCCATGATTCGATTCACACCTGTTGAAAACTCATTTTTATGACTTCCAATGATCTCCAACATGATTTTAAGGCACTCTAAACTCCACACTTATGTTAAAAACTTAACACAGTAAAAAAATTGTTTAAATGAGAAGAAGAGTAGAGATGTCAAACCAGATCAATCCTCTCTGCTTTCAACCTTCATTAAACGGGACGAGGTGGTTTAACTTACAAAAGGATTTGGTTGAGTTTTGTAGTCTGCACCACCTCGCTACGGGTGGCGAGTTGACTTGCCAAGACCAGCAAAAAATTAAAAAAGCAATTAAAAATACATAAAAATGGCTTGTTAACCCACCTCAACCAAGAAAAAAGAAAATGTAATTAAAAAAATAATTTTTTAAAACAACGGGTTGGCGGGCGGGTTAGGCAATTGATGGGCTAAGGTACCCTAACCCATCTCAACCCATTTTGTGGGTTACACAAGTTGGCCTAATGGGTATAACTCAGTGTGTGTTTGGTTCTGCAGTGACAAAAATTGATTTTGAATGAATTGATTTTAGTTTGAAGTGAGTTGAATGTAAAGTGAGTTATGTTTGAATACATTCACGTAAAATTGAGTTGAACAATAAATTTAAGAGTAAAACTCACTATTAGAAGCAAAAGCTACAAATTCTAACTTCAACTTAAAATCAATTCTAAAGGTAAAATCAATTCTACTCGAGAGCATCTAAACATGTCAAAATCAATTTTATGTCTTTAAAATCACTTGTGGCTCTCCCAACAGTGAAACAAAACAGTACATCACTCTTTGGTCCAGCTCACTTCTTAAAGAAAAGTAAGAAGCGCGTTTGGATGGTCTTTTGGCTTCAATCCAACAAACAGATAATGCACCTTTGAATACTTTCCTGCAAGTCTTTGCAATCCAGTTCCAAGTCAACAATGATTGCAACAACCACATGGACGAAATCAGATGCACTGCTTGCTTTCTATTACTAATAGATAAGTTTGTCTACAGTCTTTTATTCACACCAAATAATTGCTAAATTCATATTGCACTAGTATACTCCAAATAATATGATAAATTTGAATAAGAAAAAGGTAGTAATTCGTAGCAGAACAGTTAGGACATTTATGAACTTAAAACGCCCATTGATCTTTCCAATTCTTCAAGAACAGCATATAGCCTCCGAAATGTACCGACTCAATAAACATTTGAATAAGAGCGAGAGGTCAGAAAGTGACAAGTTGGTCAATTTCTTCAAATTGCTTACAGTAGTAGGTCCCATTTATTTATTTATTTTTAAAAAAATTAGGCCTTTCGAAGATTGATTGAAAGGCATGCATGGGGCAGAGAAGAACGACCGGCCAACTCCTTCCTCACAGTTCACAATTTTGGTACAACTCTCTTATCTTTTAACTCTTAGTCTTTTATATTATATTATATATAAGAATATTTAAGTAATTTTATTTTAAATAATTTAATTTCTCATTTTTTTCCTCTAAAATTTTCACTTTAGGAAAGGAGCCAAAATTGGCTTAGGAGAGATTTTGCTCTCCTCCCCTCCCCTTAAAAAATTGAAACAAACAAACATAATTTAAAATAACGCATCCTCTCCCCTCCAAAACTCTCAACCAAACATACCCTAAAATAATACACCTCAGGTCCAGAAGGAAAGTCGTTTTTCACCTCAACATTTTTTTAAGCTAAATTATACTTTTAGTCCCTTAAATTTATTTTAAGTTTCAGTTTGGTCCTTATGTATTATTTATTTCAAATTTGTCCTTTATGTGTAAAGGTTACACCAACGTGGCCCCTTTGTTTCAAAGTAGTCCCTTATGTTATAAAAATTATACCAATGTAGTCAATTTTTTTTGCAAATTAATGAGCTAAAAAGGGGATCACATTGGTATAATTTTTGTAACACAATGAACTATTTCGGAACAAAAAAAACAAAAGGGATCATATCAATATAACTTTTACACATATAAGACGAATTCGAAATTTTTAATACATAAACCATAAGAGACTAAATCAAAACTTAAAATAAACACAAGAGACCAAAATTATAATTTAGCCTTTTTTTAAGGAAATCTAATGTGAGAGGAAAAAAAAACATAAGGATTCTGACTTTGCAATATCGAAAAGTTAAAAAAAAAAGACTCAGGGGAACTAAAAGTAAAAAAAATCTTATATTTATAAAGATTAAAAGAATATTTTAGCCAATAATTTATATAAAAATTATATAAATATTTTTTTATGTAATTTTATATTTATTAATTAGTTTAACAATTATTTTTGCCAAATACCAAATACTAAAATTTCAATTAACTAACTATACCACTAACAATAAAAAAAATTAAGAGGTTACATTTGTTTGAAATTTTTTTAATGGACTCACACTTTAACTACAGAGTTAAACCAAAAAAAATATCCACGTTTAAAAGTTTTGTTTTGGATTAGAAAAGTATCAAAGTATTAAATATTTTATTTGAAAACATATTTATTCCATCAATACTTTTTATTGTACTTAATAAATATATCAAGAAATAACAATCAATAAAAGATAATAAATTATTATTTTTTAAAATAATTAATAAATTAAAACCTTAAAAAGAATAATTATGTTCAAACCATAAAAATACCTATGCATGTCTCCCTTTTTTTTTTTTGACGGAGTCTCTTTGTTTTTTTGGTACATTACCTATGCATGTCTCTACTAAATACTAATGTGTTTTTGTTTATATTTGCATTTTGTTCCTCACAGTTGCCGACACTCGAAAGTCTCTGAGGGTGCTTGTAGTGACAATTGGTAAATGTTTAAGTTTTTTTTTTAATTAAAGTAAATGTTTTTTTTTTTGTAATAAAAGGGGCCAAAGGCCCAAACAAACAACTAGGCAAACACACGACGGGGAATAGAAACACTCAAACTATCATAGAGCTAAGTTTTGTGAAAATAGAAAAATGCTTAATTGTACTAATGAATTTTCGTGTCAGCAGGGTTGCATAAAAGAGAGGGAAAAAAAGAATTTATTGCATTTTTTTTAACTTACTCATTTTTTTTCCAACTTTGTCTTTCATCTACGCAATTATCATTGATTATGGGGCACTAGTAACAATTTCATTTTAAAAATTACGAAGTAAATTGATTAATGAATGGAATTTATTAAGCAGATTATGAATTTTCTACATTGGTTTTGTAGTAGAAAGCCAAATTTTGGTAAAATTAATCCAATTAAAGGACAACCTATAAATATGTTTTTTAAGTTCTGTTCATAATAGACTCATTACTCCCTCTATATTCGAATATAAGCAAAAAATAACTACTGTACACCCTTAAAGAAAGGTAGTTAGTCTTACTTAATAGTCTTAAAACCTAAAAAAATAATTGTAATTCCTAAATTGTCCTTATTAATTAAAGACACGAGAACCAAAGAGTTGCAAGGGAATAAAGATAGGCTAAAATTAATTAAGGATGATTTTGGGGTTAACACCATTTAATAGAGTAAAAATGGTTAACTATTGCTTATATTTAGTAACAACAACTATGGATATTTTGTTGATTAAATATGACAACGGAGGGAGTATTTAGTTTCAAAAACAAAAGATTACTTTACTTACCCTAAACACTTTCCTTTCCTTTTACATCAAAACAATTCTCCAGTGGGCTCGTTGACGGGAGTTGCAGTGCTGATTGTCTTGGCTTGCTGCTTTAGGACAAAGATATTTTCTCCTACATTTCTTTTGTTCAGAAAGGAGAATCCAACCCATCGAATTATTGAGGAGTTTTTGACGGAACATGGACCTCTTCCTGCAAACAGGTATAGTTATTCAACTGTCAAGAAAATAACAAATTCTTTTAAAAACAAAATTGGGTCAAGGAGGGTACGGAAGTGTATACAAAGGCAAATTTCATGATGGATGTATTGTTGCAGTGAAGGTTTTAAGTGAATCAAAAGGCAACGGAGAGGACTTCATTAATGAAGTTGCGAGTATTAGTAGGACCTCACACGTTAACATTGCTAGACTTCTAGGGTTCTGTTTAGATGGTTCTAAAAAGGCACTATTATACGAATTTATGCCTAATGGATCTCTTGAGAAGTTCATATATGAAGAGAAAAAATACATTGACGGAGGATCTCCAATTGGATTGCAAAACATTGTATGATATTGCAGTTGGGGTTACCTGTGGATTAGAGTACTTGCATAGAGGTTGCAACACTAGAATCTTGCATTTTGACATAAAACCACACAATATATTACTAGATGAGGATTTCTGTCCAAAAAATTCTGATTTTGGACTTGCTAGAATATGCTTAAGAAAAGAAAGTATTGTATCCACCTTTGGTGCGAGGGGAACAGCAGGATATATTGCTCCGGAGTTGTTCTCTAGAAATTTCGGCGAGGTGTCACATAAATCAGATGTCTACAGTTATGGTATGATGGTCATGGAAATGGTTGGCCGAAGAAAGCACATTAAGGTTGAAGTTGATTGTTCCAGTGAGTTATATTTTCCACACTGGATTTACAAGCGTCTTGAATTAAATCTGGAGCTTGGACTCCAGTGTATTAAAAATGAAATTGATGAAGAAATGGTAAAAAAAAAAATGACAGTGGTGAATCTATGGTGCATACAAACCGACCCTTCACATCGACCGACAATGCATAAAGTTGTGGAAATGCTCGAAGGAAGCCTTCAAGTGTTGAAAATACCACCCAAACCCTTTCTATCTTCTCCTTCGTCATCTTCAGCCAATTTGTCATCTGAAATATTGTAATTTGTGTGAATACTAAGATGCTGATGTAAGGATACCAATCATTGATAGGGACCCACATATTGATGAGTTAGCAGAAAAGGAGGGCAATTCACAAGAGGAACGTGAGTTAGTTATGGATCCGGGAATCAAGGGAGTGAGAAGAGGTGAGCGGAAGAAAATAGCTAACACCAAATGGGGTGATTTTATCATGACCTAAGAGTATAAGAGAGAGAGGAATGAATGGGAAAAGGTGTGAATTGTGTGATGTAATCTTTCCCCTCTTGATTCTGTACTTCTCTGCTTCCCTCTCTTCTTCTGTACCTAGATTCCTTCCCAGTCTATATTCAGTCCTTGTAAGGTTACTATTCCTCCTTAGTTTCATAAACTGGGAGTTGACAATCACTAGAAATTAATAAAACAGTAGCCTGATTCAGTCTATAATTTTTGAACATACAAATTGGTGCTTTCATTGTCACCAATATTGCTGACAACACCCGAATGAAAACGATGGAGGCCATTTTGTCCCAACTTAATGAATCTTTTACTAGGCTGGTCAAACCTCAATTGGCCCAACTTACAGACACTGTAGCGGCCCACGGCATCAGCATAGCTGAGACTTCAGCTTCAATGCAACGAATGGAAGCCTTGCTTCATTCTTCGATCCACAAAGCAGACAATGCCTCCCATGGTGGTCCGAACTCACCCAAGGAGACTGGTAGAGTGTTGTTTCAAACTCGTAATGTGAAGTTGGAATTTCCTAGATTCGATGGTTCTCACGCTTTGGAATGGATTTTCCGTGCGGCGCAGTTTTTCAATTACTACAGGATTCCAGATCCGGAACGTCTCACCATCGCGGATAAAACTCGTATGTAGCACAAGAAAGAATGTTAATCCTAATAATTAACGTCTAAACAAAAGGTGATGTCTCTAAAGAATTGTATAATTTCTTTGGGTAATTTTAAGAGTAGCGAGTTATCACGTACCCCTATTATTGCATTTATTACAATAATTTTCTTTTTGTTTGTATTTGATTTTGGTCATATTAATTGATCATAAATTGTCTTCAAGGCAGTAAGTATTGTCATAATCCGGATCGTCTGCAGTCAATTTATGACGCATTCACACAGTCGGCATATACATAGCCGTCCGATACATTTTTTATTTCGAGATGTGTGAAAACAGGACCACATGCGGTAGACTTTCCCTCACAACTGAGTGAATGCGTCGTCCTCCGACTACAGAGAATCTGAATTCGTATTGTCACGATTCTAAATTTTCTGTGAGAGTTGGTATGCTTCCACATCATAGCTCTGTTTAGCTTTGATACCTATTTCATGGCTTTGCTTCAACATAAATTTTGATAGCCAGAGAGACTTGAATTTTTTAAGTTTTGTCATCCCTTCACCTGTTTCAAACACCCCATCCCCCAAAATAAGAAATTAAACCACCTATAGTTAGCGCTTGGGCTTGTCCTTTGTGCACTAATTTAGCATATCCTCTTAAACGATCTTTTTACATGTCTATTACCTATTTAAGAAACTTATCTATATTAAGGACACGTGGCAAAAACTCATTCATCCGTTTTCTCATAAAAAACTATTTTTTCACAAAAAAAACTTAACTACAATATATGTTCCATTTTTTTTTTTTGCCATCCGTGCTCAGCTAGGATACTCTCGGCTAGTTTTCTAGAAAAAACAAATAATATATTATAGGGAAGCTTGAAAATTTTAAAGTTAGCCATTCACATGCAGACTTAATCTATGAAAAATTAGGATAAACGTACGTTCGATATAGCCATGCAATTATCACAACTTGTGTCACTAGTTTTAGCTGCAGAGAAAAGGTAAAGAATAAGGCTTCAAAATCTTGCAGCCCACTCATGCTTCAGAATCTGCATACGACACATCCCCGCCGTTATATGAAGCTTTTTCAGTTTACATGTGGTAAATTGGTAATAGGATTGAGTGGTGTAGTCATCACTTTTAAAAAAAAAGGGCGAGGGTTCAGTGGTGCACGGCAGAAGCATGGAGAAGCAAACGCGGGAACATATCCCCCAATTTATAAAACCCTATTCAACGGAACTATTGATCCTCTTTTTTCTTTCTCCTGATTCGGAATCACCAATACCAGAGTGGTTGCTAGCCGCAGTTAGAATTTTATATTTCAATAATTAATATGTGTTGATATTATTAATAATTATATTAATTATTTATTATAAAATAGTTATATTTTATGTGATTATATAAAGTTAAAATAAGGTAAGTTTATTGGACTCCTAATTTAATTGATATGGACCTTATATGAGTAGATATAAGTGTGGCCCGATAAGGGGATAATGGGTACCATGTTAGGTCTAACACACTATAAAGAAGGCTATGGTCCCTAATACACCGAATCGCTGTCATCCATTCTCTTCTCCCCATCTGAAGAGAACCTAAAGTCTCGTGAGAGAGCTCAAGAAGATTCGGTTGAGGAAGAACCATAAATCCACTGCTAACGTGTTCGTTGTTTGTTGCAATGGATCCAGTTGCTCGTAGTTTGTCCGTGATCATTCCTTTGGTATTTCGCTTCAGGTGATTGATTGCTATGGATCCAGATATTCTTCTAATCCTTGATAATCCAACATGTCATAGATCCTAAGGGTAGAGAACATGTTGTTCTTGTTGAGCATGCTTGAATGTCTTTATAGCTTCTGCCTAAAGTATTCTTTTTATGAAATTTAAGCATACTTATTCATGTTGTTGTTATTAATAAGGTTTTAATTCCAACAAGTGGTATCAGAATGGCCTTCAATGTTGGATTATTAGAATTAAGGTTTTTTGTTGATGCCTTGGGTTTTGTTCTTGGGTTTTGAGTTTTCTCCATTTTTTTTTACATGAACCCAAAATTATTCACGGGATATTATGCTAATAATGATGGCTTACGTGATACTTTTAACAAAATAATAAAGATGTGGTTTTTTTTTTGTATATTGCATAAAAAGGAAACTTATAAAGTTTTGTCATTTTGTGATTTGTTTTAGTAATTATTAAGGTTATGATTCTATACGTTTGATTTGGACAAAATATTTGAGCAAGATATTATATGTGATTTGTGCCATAAAAATTTCACGTTTTTTGGCCTTTGGATTTAGTTCATTTGCGATGAATCTTTAATAATATTTGGTATATATATTGTTGATTTTGGTCATCGTGAAAAAAGACATACAAATCTTTGGTTGAATACCTCTTTATTGTGATAATAAGATTTGATTGTCTTTGATTATTACATATTTCATGTTTTTGTCTATATTGAGAATAAACCAAATAAAATTATTACCGTGATATTATTTTAAGATTTGGATTTTGAATTTAATAATAATTAATGAAATATTATTGTAATTCAAATTTGAGGTGTATGGTTATGGCCTTAGAATTTTTGGGTGTTGTTTATTTATTTTAAATACGACCTGCGTGTCGTGATTTAATTCAAATACGACCTGCGTGTCGTGATTTTCTCTTTATTTTAGTTTATTTTATTTTTTAAAATATTATAAATGATCAAAAAAGACGAAAGAGGGGACAACGCCATATGGACGCCGGTTTGGAGCAACGGGTTTTGGGTTAAAGAATTGTAATAAATAGTTATTTAATTCTTTTCCGTTTAGGAGGTCATAGCCATACCACTATAACTCTTATGAATTATGCATGTGATGTATGAAGTGTATGCATGTATGCTTGTATGCTATGTATGTTTTGCATGCTAAAGGTCGCACGTAGTTAGAACTTTGCCTCCCAACCTCTAGGCAATGAAGGGCACCACTCGGCGGTGGTGCCGATTTCAGCAGGCCACTGGGCGGTGATCTCGGTTCATCATCTTGTCGTATTTGAACCATCGAGCAGCCAACAACACCACTAGCCGGTGATGTGTGAGATACTTCTCTCGCTTTAGGACTGCTAAAGTGGTCTTTTGACTGATGTGTGGTGTTGTAAACATACAGTTATGGATATTCTTACACCTAGGTGTGGAATTTATGTAAACTAAGGCCCTCCCATTTTTTAATTAATAATTATCTAGTATCTTTAATTGAGTTGATTGAAACAACATATTGCCAAAGTAACCTATGTTGCATAGATTAGTTCAATTAAATTTACAAAAGATGTAGCGTGGAGTTATTCATGCGAGTTGTTGTCGGCCCAAAGGAAGGCGCAACTTGGCCGCATAATTTCATGCCTGCGATGATAAATGTGTGGTGATTATAAAAACAATTTATCCATGTGAGCAATTGGAATGCCCAAAGGCAACCATTGCTTGATAGGACTTATCGCCAATGTTTGATCGTTGCGTTGAGAGTACCGCTTGCAGTTAGTCCTTACAATCCAAAGATTGGGGATTAATGGTGCGCTTAGTATCTTGTTTGGGTCTTTAATTTACTGATAAAGAATAATTGAGCATGTCTTATTAATTATTTTAATTTGACGTGTCAATTGATGTTGTGTGGGTGCGTGTCCATTGATGCGTTCGAAATAGCATATAGTTTAGTGTTAGTTTTGCATCGCATCTTAGTCATTTTAGTCATTTTTATCCATGTTATTTATGCATTTGGCTTGATTTGAATAACGCACTTGGTTTTGGTTCAATTGTGCTTAAAGGAAGGTATTTGTCCTAGGAAAAAGGAGAAAAATCACTTGGAATAAGTTGGGGTAATTTGTGCTACAAGTTGATAATGTAATGCTGTCTCAGCCTAACACTTGTTCAATGTTTTAATCATATCTGGAGTTTTAGGTGTCCAAATAAGATGAAACCAGTGTCATTGGAAAGCTAAGATCCATAGCTTCAACTTTCATGAAGACACCTTGAGCTAATTCGGACGTTAAAGAGGTGAAAAATACAAAACAACATGAAGCACGACCTAGCCGTGTCAGGAAGCACGGCCGTATTGCGACATCACCTAAACAGTGCGAGAAACAGAATGAAGCACGGCCTAGCCGTGCCTCACGCCACGTGCATACGACAAAGACCACTGTCGCAGAATTTTACGTTTTTACATGTTTTGGACTTGTTTTTTACTCCTTTTCACCCTGGACTATAAATAGACACTTTAGAGACTTGTCTAGGGTTCGAACTTTGTTATTTGGAAGCACGGTGGAGGATTGGGAACGATCTCTTCATTACTTCTCATGAATTTCTGGTTTGTCTTTTCTTTCTTTATGAGTAACTAAACTTTTTAGACTAGGGTTAGATGAATCTTGATGAAACTTTTATGTAGTTAATTCTATTATATTAAAGCAAGTTTATTTCATTTCAATTGAGCTTTCAATTCTCCGCGCTTAATGCTTTTCGATACTTGGCCGCTATTGAATCGATTGGGGTTTTTCATGATGATTGGGAAATTGGGTGAAGAACTTGAACTGAGATTGTTAGCCATAGTCATGATGAGTATAGGAATATAACTTTGTGATTATGTGTTCTTATGAATCACTATTCTTAATGCTTAATCTAACTATAAATCACCTAAGGGATTGGGGGTTTTAGTTAGAGTAAAGGGTTTATGAGGCAAGGGATTGTTCTTAAACTAATTTAGTTGATTCGAACTTCTATTTGTATGAAATAACTTGCGTTGGTTGTAGATTAAATGCATGAGAGTGGATACAAGAGGATTAAAACCCCTTGTCGTTTTTATACCATTTAATTACAAATAGTTGTTATTGTTATTTTCAGTTGTTACGAATCTACTTATTTCCAAATACCACTATTCGGTTCTCGTTCAAAATAGTTACGAACTTTGTTTAGTTGAATAATCAATCGCAATCCTTGTGCAGACGATCTTACTTATCACTTTATTACTTGTGCGATTCGGTACACTGCCGAAATCACCAACAAGTTTTTAGCACCGTTGCCGGGGATTGTTGAATCGATTTTTAACAAGGCAAACGAGTATTATTTTGAACAATCTTATTTTCTGTTTATAAAAAACAAAAATTTAAAATTTCTTTTCTTTTCTTATAGAGTTGTTGTGTTGCTCACAATTCTCTTAGCTTCTGTGGCATGCAGCCTCTTAGATGTGATTTTTGTGGAGGAAAACATAGAAATGGCACTTGTGAGGATTTCTTGGGCATATCACCAGAAGATGAGGATCTCTTAGTCATGGTGGAAGAAGAAGAGGATTATTGCATGGAAAGTATCATGGGAGAAGAAGATTCACATCCTCAAACTCAATTCGAAGAATCACATGACAAAGACTCTTACCTCAACAATGTTTTGGTGGAATTCATGAGAGCCAACCAAGCTTCATTTAATAGCTTTGAGGTTCGTTGTGAGGGGTTATCAGAGCAATTATCCCAATTTGAGCAAAAGAAAGTGGAGATAGAGAGTGAACATAACTTCATGGTGGCATTGGAAGAAGAATGGAAAAACAAAAATAGTGACATAAAAGATGACCTAAGGTTGAGGCATGGAGAGATTCAAGTGATAGCTCAACTCTTGGGCATTGAAGAGAATGGTCATCTGCAAGTTGAATTTGATGTGCTTCAAGATAAGGAGTGGGGGAAACAATATCCCAAATGTATAATTGCTGAGGCATGGGAACACTTACTTCCCTATGCCAAGTACATGGGAATTCTCTCCAAAAGAAGGAAGCAGAAGGAAGAAATCTTCTTCCTGACATATTATCCACCCTAATAGGGGTGTTGAAGTGTCAAGCTAATGACGTTAAAGAAGTGCTTCTTGGGAGGCAACCCAAGTTTTTCGGTGAGTTCTTTCCTCCTCATCCCTGCTTCAACTTAAATTTTTACATTGGGGACAATGTAAGTTTTTAAGCTTGGGGTAAGGGGTTTGCATTTTTGCATTTAGATTTGCATCTCATTTTAGTTTTTGCTTTTTGTGTTAATTTTTGTTTTTGTTTGCATCATTTTATCCCCAATTGTTTTGTTGCCCTCCTAATTTTTCTATGTGTGCCACATTTTTGTTGAAATTTGAGATTGCAATGATTTGGAACCCAATTATTTTCTCTTGTGATGGGCTTAAAGGTAGTCTTCTTAATATACATAGGGATAATCTTTTGATAAGTTGATGATTAGCATGTGGCACTCTGATTTGATGTCTTTCACTGATTTGAACTTCTAAATGTGAGACTTGAGCTTCATTTGGGGCTTGTACTTCATCATGTTCTTATGCCCCTTCTCCTTGTATGAGTGTGTTCATCTTGATTGTGCTCTCTAGAACTTGACTTGAAACCGTTTCAAAACTTAAAATTTTTTGATTACACACTTGAATATGATTAAGGCATTTTAGGCATGTTTTCAAGCCTCTGACTTTTGAATGAAAGCTTCCTCTAGTTGCCCCTTTTGAGCCTTAACTGAAATAAATTTTCTTGGTACTCATGCTATTGTCAAATGTTTATGGTACCTTTTAGAGCATGTTTAAGGGAGCAATTGGATGCTTAATCTGTGAATTGTTTTGATGTTTGAACTTGGGATCTCTTCTGTTGTTTAATTCCTCCCCAATAATTATTGTAAAATCTCAAAAGAAGGGAGAATAAATAATAATAAAAAAATAAATAATAAAAAATAAAAGAATAAAAAAATAGAAAAGAAAAAAAACAACAGAAGGGGAGCAAAATAAAAAGGTTTTGAAAGCAAAAAGGGAAAACGTATTGCTCCACTTATTCTGCTTAAAAGTGTTGCTTTAATTGTTCATGTTGTTAGCCCTTGAATTTCCCCTTTTTTTGTTTTTATCCCACCTTAAAAGTTAAATCCCATGGCCACGTTACAACCTTTTGAAAGACCTTTTGATTCTTGTGTGTTTTCATTAATTATTTGCTGAGATTTGGTTAATAGTCAAGCCTATGGTAGAGCACTTTCATTGATGGATATGAGCGAATTGTCTTAACCTTTAAAACACTTGGAGAGTGATAAGGAGATTACCCTTATCAGTGACAGACATGATTTCAGAGAGTCTAAACTTCTAATTGGACTTGATTTTGATTGTCTCTATTGTGTTTGATAGTCTTTTAGCCTATTACTTGATCTTGCTTCTATCTCGGGTTTCTTATCGGTTGCATCTCGTATTTTTCATGTCATCTTTGGCCACAGTAATTGCTTGAGGATAAGCAAAGTTCTAAGCTTGGGGTAATTTGATGCGTTCGAAATAGCATATAGTTTAGTGTTAGTTTTACATCGCATCTTAGTCATTTTAGTCATTTTTATCCATGTTATTTATGCATTTGGCTTGATTTGAATAACGCACTTGGTTTTGGTTCAATTGTGCTTAAAGGAAGGTATTTGTCCTAGGAAAAAGGAGAAAAATCACTTGGAATAAGTTGGGGTAATTTGTGCTACAAGTTGATAATGTAATGCTGTTTCAGCCTGACACTTGTTCAATGTTTTAATCATATCTGGAGTTTTAGGTGTCCAAATAAGATGAAACCGGCGCCATTGGAAAGCTAAGATCCATAGCTTCAACTTTCATGAAGACACCTTGAGCTAATTCGGACGCTAAAGAGGTGAAAAATTCAAAACAACATGAAGCACGACCTAGCCGTGTCAGGAAGCTCGGCCGTGTTGCGACAGCACCTAAACAGTGCGAGAAACAGAATGAAGCACGGCCTAGCCGTGCCTCACGCCACTACTGCATACGACAAAGACCCTGGACGCAGAATTTTACGTTTTTACATGTTTTGGACCTGTTTTTTACTCCTTTTCACCCTAGACTATAAATAGACACTTTAGAGACTTGTCTAGGGTTCAAACTTTGTTATTTGGAGGCACGGTGGAGGATTGGGAACGATCTCTTCATTACTTCTCATGAATTTCTGGTTTGGCTTTTCTTTCTTTATGAGTAACTAAACTTTTTAGACTATGGTTAGATGAATCATGATGAAACTTTTATGTAGTTAATTCTATTATATTAAAGCAAGTTTATTTCATTTCAATTGAGCTTTCAATTCTCCGCGCTTAATGCTTTTCGATACTTGGCCGCTATTGAATCGATTGGGGTTTTTCATGATGATTGGGAAATTGGGTGAAGAACTTGAACTGAGATTGTTAGCCATAGGCATGATGAGTATAGGAATATAACTTTGTGATTATGTGTTCTTATGAATCACTATTCTTAATGCTTAATCTAACTATAAATCACCTAAGGGATTGGGGGTTTTAGTTAGAGTAAAGGGTTTATGAGGCAAGGGATTGTTCTTAAACTAATTTAGTTGATTCGAACTTCTATTTGTATGAAATAACTTGCGTTGGTTGTAGATTAAATGCATGAGAGTGGATACAAGAGGATTAAAACCCCTTGTCGTTTTTATACCATTTAATTACAAATAGTTGTTATTGTTATTTTCAGCTGTTACTTACGAATCTACTTATTTCCAAATACCACTATTCGGTTCTCGCTCAAAATAGTTACTGAACTTTGTTTAGTTGAATAATCAATCGCAATCCTTGTGCACGATCTTACTTATCACTTTATTACTTGTGCGATTGATTTCATAATCACAAATCACCAACAAGTTTTTAGCACCGCTGTTGGGATTGTTGAATCGATTTTTAACAAGGCAAACGAGTATTATTTTGAACAATCTTATTTTCTGCTTATAAAAACAAAAATTTAAAATTTCTTTTCTTTTCTTATAGAGTTGTTGTGTTGCTCACAATTCTCTTAGCTTACGTGGCATGCACTCTTAGATGTGATTTTTGTGGAGGAAAACATAGAAATGGCACTTGTGAGGATTTCTTGGGCATATCACTGTAAGATGAGGATCTCTTAGTCATGGTGGAAGAAGAAGAGGATTATTGCATGGAAAGTATCATGGGAGAAGAAGATTCACATCCTCAAACTCAATTCGAAGAATCACATGACAAAGACTCTTACCTCAACAATGTTTTGGTGGAATTCATGAGAGCCAACCAAGCTTCATTTAATAGCTTTGAGGTTCGTTGTGAGGGGTTATCAGAGCAATTATCCCAATTTGAGCAAAAGAAAGTGGAGATAGAGAGTGAACATAACTTCATGGTGGCATTGGAAGAAGAATGGAAAAACAAAAATAGTGACATAAAAGATGACCTAAGGTTGAGGCATGGAGAGATTCAAGTGATAGCTCAACTCTTGGGCATTGAAGAGAATGGTCATCTGCAAGTTGAATTTGATGTGCTTCAAGATAAGGAGTGGGGGAAACAATATCCCAAATGTATAATTGCTGAGGCATGGGAACACTTACTTCCCTATGCCAAGTACATGGAATTCTCTCCAAAAGAAGCGAGAAGGAAGAAATCTTCTTCCCGACATATTATCCACCCTAATAGGTGTTGAAGTGTCAAGCTAATGACGTTAAAGAAGTGCTTCTTGGGAGGCAACCCAAGTTTTTCGGTGAGTTCTTTCCTCCTCATCCCTGCTTCAACTTAAATTTTTACATTGGGGACAATGTAAGTTTTTAAGCTTGGGGTAAGGGGTTTGCATTTTTGCATTTAGATTTGCATCTCATTTTAGTTTTTGCTTTTTGTGTTAATTTTTGTTTTTGTTTGCATCATTTTATCCCCAATTGTTTTGTTGCCCTCCTAATTTTTCTATGTGTGCCACATTTTTGTTGAAATTTGAGATTGCAATGATTTGGAACCCAATTATTTTCTCTTGTGATGGGCTTAAAGGTAGTCTTCTTAATATACATAGGGATAATCTTTTGATAAGTTGATGATTAGCATGTGGCACTCTGATTTGATGTCTTTCACTGATTTGAACTTCTAAATGTGAGACTTGAGCTTCATTTGGGGCTTGTACTTCATCATGTTCTTATGCCCCTTCTCCTTGTATGAGTGTGTTCATCTTGATTGTGCTCTCTAGAACTTGACTTGAAACCGTTTCAAAACTTAAAATTTTTTGATTACACACTTGAATATGATTAAGGCATTTTAGGCATGTTTTCAAGCCTCTGACTTTTGAATGAAAGCTTCCTCTAGTTGCCCCTTTTGAGCCTTAACTGAAATAAATTTTCTTGGTACTCATGCTATTGTCAAATGTTTATGGTACCTTTTAGAGCATGTTTAAGGGAGCAATTGGATGCTTAATCTGTGAATTGTTTTGATGTTTGAACTTGGATCTCTTCTGCTGTTTAATTCCTCCCCAATAATTATTGTAAAATCTCAAAAGAAGGGAGAATAAATAATAATAATAAAAAGAATAAAAAATAAAAAATAAAAAATAAAAATAGAAAAGAAAAAAAAATAAGGGAGCAAAATAAAAAGGTTTTGAAAGCAAAAAGGGAAAACGTATTGCTCCACTTATTCTGCTTAAAAGTGTTGCTTTAATTGTTCATGTTGTTAGCCCTTGAATTTCCCCTTTTTTTGTTTTTATCCCACCTTAAAAGTTAAATCCCATGGCCACGTTACAACCTTTTGAAAGACCTTTTGATTCTTGTGTGTTTTCATTAATTATTTGCTGAGATTTGGTTAATAGTCAAGCCTATGGTAGAGCACTTTCATTGATGGATATGAGCGAATTGTCTTAACCTTTAAAACACTTGGAGAGTGATAAGGAGATTACCCTTATCAAAGGATGACATGATTTCAGAGAGTCTAAACTTCTAATTGGACTTGATTTTGATTGTCTCTATTGTGTTTGATAGTCTTTTAGCCTATTACTTGATCTTGCTTCTATCTCGGGTTTCTTATCGGTTGCATCTCGTATTTTTCATGTCATCTTTGGCCACAGTAATTGCTTGAGGATAAGCAAAGTTCTAAGCTTGGGGTAATTTGATGCGTTCGAAATAGCATATAGTTTAGTGTTAGTTTTACATCGCATCTTAGTCATTTTAGTCATTTTTATCCATGTTATTTATGCATTTGGCTTGATTTGAATAACGCACTTGGTTTTGGTTCAATTGTGCTTAAAGGAAGGTATTTGTCCTAGGAAAAAGGAGAAAAATCACTTGGAATAAGTTGGGGTAATTTGTGCTACAAGTTGATAATGTAATGCTGTTTCAGCCTGACACTTGTTCAATGTTTTAATCATATCTGGAGTTTTAGGTGTCCAAATAAGATGAAACCGGCGCCATTGGAAAGCTAAGATCCATAGCTTCAACTTTCATGAAGACACCTTGAGCTAATTCGGACGCTAAAGAGGTGAAAAATTCAAAACAACATGAAGCACGACCTAGCCGTGTCAGGAAGCTCGGCCGTGTTGCGACAGCACCTAAACAGTGCGAGAAACAGAATGAAGGCCGTGCCTCACGCCACGACCGTGCTACGACAGCACCCTGGACGCAGAATTTTACGTTTTTACATGTTTTGGACCTGTTTTTTACTCCTTTTCACCCTAGACTATAAATAGACACTTTAGAGACTTGTCTAGGGTTCAAACTTTGTTATTTGGAGGCACGGTGGAGGATTGGGAACGATCTCTTCATTACTTCTCATGAATTTCTGGTTTGGCTTTTCTTTCTTTATGAGTAACTAAACTTTTTAGACTAGGGTTAGATGAATCTTGATGAAACTTTTATGTACTTAATTCTATTATATTAAAGCAAGTTTATTTCATTTCAATTGAGCTTTCAATTCTCCGCGCTTAATGCTTTTCGATACTTGGCCGCTATTGAATCGATTGGGGTTTTTCATGATGATTGGGAAATTGGGTGAAGAACTTGAACTGAGATTGTTAGCCATAGTCATGATGAGTATAGGAATATAACTTTGTGATTATGTGTTCTTATGAATCACTATTCTTAATGCTTAATCTAACTATAAATCACCTAAGGGATTGGGGGTTTTAGTTAGAGTAAAGGGTTTATGAGGCAAGGGATTGTTCTTAAACTAATTTAGTTGATTCGAACTTCTATTTGTATGAAATATCTTGCGTTGGTTGTAGATTAAATGCATGAGAGTGGATACAAGAGGATTAAAACCCCTAGTCGTTTTTATACCATTTAATTACAAATAGTTGTTATTGTTATTTTCAGTTGTTACGAATCTACTTATTTCCAAATACCACTATTCGGTTCTCGTTCAAAATAGTTACGAACTTTGTTTAGTTGAATAATCAATCGCAATCCCTGTGGAGATGATCTTACTTATCACTTTATTACTTGTGCGATTCGGTACACTGCCGAAATCACCAACATCCATGCGAATATTAATCGGCCCAAAGGAAGGTTAATATTTGGCCCGGTTGCATTTACACCTGTAATGGTATACCTGTGGTGATTATAAGGATAATTTCTCCATGTGAGCAATGGGATGTCCAAAGACAACCATTGTTTGACAGCACTTATCGACAGTGTCTAATCATTATAACAAAATACTAATAACAATTAATATCATTGTCCAAAGACTTGGTATTAATGTTGCATCGGATATTTTGATAAGTATATTTTAGTACTTTTGTTCTCTTTGAACTGTAATAGTTTGTGTATCTGTTGTTTTGAGTTCAATTTAATCCTTAAGGGCCCGTTTGGTGGACAGGATATGATAGAGACAAGATATGATAGAGAGGTGGTTAAGGAAAGGATATGATATAGACAGGATAAGCTTTTATCATATCATGTGTTTGGTGCGCACCTGATAGCATGTTAGATAGCATTGTATTATCCTATCATGTGTTTGATATGGACCAGATAACGACATGATAGGATATGTATCATTATCAAATGACAAAATTACCCTTATACAAGAATTACATGTATTTTCTTAAAAAAAATCAACATGTAATCTATTTTTTGAATTTTATAAATTGGTGAAAATTATTAAAAAAATTAAATAAGTAATGAAATAATGTTTTATAATTTTAATAAAATTATTCATCTCTATAATTCTGGGAACAATGTCATTAACGAAAATAACACGAGAAAATATATCAATAACGAAAATAACATGAGGAACAATGTCATTAACAAAGTTCTCAAGTCATTGTCATACACAATTTTCATCAAATTATCCAAAAAATTCAGCCAACAAAAATATAGTTCATCAAAATATAGCTAGAGAAATAAAGTCATGTGCTTAAAAATGATAACTTCTATCAAGGCTACTAGATTAACGACTTAACAAATGCAAGACGGTCAACATCATCACAACCCCAAAATATGTGCAATCGGCGTGGCACAGATAATATTTTGTCTGCTGCAGCAAAACACTCTTGTTCTGTTAACTCCATTTTTTTGAGCTCATTCATAATGCTCCTGGAATCATCAAACACATCTTTACCAACTCCAAGACGATTTGCAGCTGCACCCAATCTTTCTAAGCTTTTTTCAAGCCAATTTCCAAAGTTCTTTCCTAATTCAGATATACTATTGGCAATTACATTTGCTCCTCTGTTTCTTTTCCTTGATTGACCTTCCACATGGTCATGTTTTCTTCTAGATTGTGATTGATTAACAGATGGTGATCCATAAGTTCTACTTCAAGCTCCTCATCATTATTTTGTTCTTGCTCTTCTCTATCTACCTCCTCAGCAACATCAGCAGGTGAAGAAGATCATTTTCCAGTTGCACGGTCTTTTCCGAAAGCATGATCAAGCTTATCAAAAAGTGGGATTGGAGTGTTCCTATAATCTCTTGCATTTGGATGACTCTATATAAGAATAGAAAATAGATAATCATAAATAGCAAGTGAAACAAAAGAATTTACTAAAGAGAAAAAAACAAAAGAACACTAACCTTTACATACTCATTCCACACTTCATCACTGTCCACATGAATCATTTTTTTCTCATCATTCCAACCAAATCCACTTTGATTAATCATATCATAAATTATTCCGTAAACTGTCCTTAGTCTTTTCCCTGCAGATTCAATGTGTGGTTTTACCTTAATTCCACATCCTGAGAACTTCTCACTCAATTTTGTCTCAGCCATTTTTAAGGTGTGTGCTTTGAATTGTCCACTGTCACATCTTTGACCATTGTTCACAGCTTCAATCAATATATCAAGAAAGGCTTCATCCTCCTTATCTGACCATTGTCTACGATCTCTTTTTCTCTTGTTATTTTGTTGCACGTTGCTCTCAGATTCCATTCCTATTGTATAACCAAATATAATTTCTGAGTAATCTCTTATACAATATATTCCAGAAAAACATATGGAAATAACAAAACATAATCCAACAGAAAGAGAAAATAAGTTGTTAAAACTCCTTCTGGAAATTACATAAACTGAGTAAAGACCAAACAATGTAAAATTACTAGGAAATTAACTAATAAAAACCAATCAATTCATTTGCCTATTAACAAGCCATTCATTCCACATTTCCGTTGCTAAGTTTTCCCTCCAAGCAGACCATGCATCACTACTCTCAATCGTGTTAATATGATCAGCATAAGTAATCTCTTCATTGTGTAGTTGCCTATCCATTTCTGAATCTAACTCATCTTCCATTGGGTCAGTAGGCATTTCTCTTCGAATGAAATTGTGTAACAGACAACAAGCAATTATAATGCGATTTTAGGTTTTGATTGGGTAGAAAGATCGACTTCTAAGAATAGCCCAACGCATTTTTAACAATCCGAAAGTTCTCTCTATCACATTTCTTGCCATAGAGTGTCTCATGTTAAAAAGCTCTTGCTTATTCAATGGTGTGTATCCACGTCTCCATTCACTGCGATGATAACGACACCCTCTATATGGTGCAAGGAATCCTTCACAATTTGTATAACCAGCATCCACAAGATAATAATAACTTATAATAAAATAGAGTTGTCAAATTAAAATGTAGCTATTACTTTTTTTACTACTATAACTTCTATGTCATGTGATTATTGTTACTTGTCGGAACATTTAAACCATTCCTCCTAGAAATGGCATCACGCAATACCCTCGAGTCTGATGTTGATCCTTCCCATCCGGGTAACACAAAAATAAATTTCATATCCCTAGAACATACACCTAGGACATTGGTAGATATATCCCCTTTTCTATTACGATATCGAGTTTGTCAATTGCCGATACATTAACTGGGATATGTGTTCCATCTAATGCCCCAAGACAACTCTATAAGCAAAGATCCAAATAAAAAGTGAATGTTTAGAGATAAAAATATAATGATAAAATTTCTAAAATATATTCTATCACCATACCTTAAACCATTTCCATCTTTCATCTAAGCAATCTTCTGGGACAGGATCTGGTGCACTAAGAAGTGTTTCATGCAACCGCAAGACACCATTCAACACTAAGTTAAAATACCTACTAACTGTTTCTCCTGATCAATTAAAGTGAAACTTAATAACACTATTCTTAAAATGATGTGCCAACACGTGTAAGAACATAGCCACTTGTTCTTCAATTCTTACTAGTCCATCTTCTTTCAATTTACCTTCAGTACGGAGGAGAGCACATAATAAATGAAAGGATCTAATATTCATGTGAAGTTGATTAATACATGTGACATCATCTCCATTGATCAATCTCTCTAAAAATTCTCCCCTTAATCCTTCTCTAACCATTCCTTGTTCCCTAAGGCTATGATTTTTATAAAACCATATTGCAGAATGACTTACTGCCATAAAAATTGCAAAACAAAGTCCAGCCATCTCTAAAAACATTTGCTCCAAAATTAGATACAACATAATATCATGTTGTTCCTCTGGATTCATATCTACCTATAAAAAATCAAATATCTCATCACCATTTCTATTTATAAGAGTTAGACAAAGCTCTAATTAGTAAGTGAATTACACAGCAAAAAATGGCAATTGGGACAACAGTAACCCCACTAACAAGAGCATCACTAATATCAATGGCGTTCTTCAAAACAATTGAGATAGCAATGGCAAATATCGTGAACGCAAACGGGGGAACATATAGCAATAAAAAAAAATCAATGGCGTTCTTCAATAGCAATAAAATCGATTTTTAATCAGCAAAACGATGAACCAAGAATTTACGAGATGCATTCTTCAAGAAATTTCCGAGGAACAAAAGAAGGAATTCGCAAATCGCTCTTTACAGATTACAACATCAGATTAGCAAGATTAGTTATACAAATGACCAGAGGGATATAGAGAAACATGAACACAACTTTGCAGTGGAAGAGAGACGATAAGTTTCCGATGAGAGGACGCCGTGAGAAGATGGAGTAGACGCCGGTGGGAGAAGAAAAATAGAACGCTTTGTGAAGGTAGATCGAGAGACAGAGAGGTGGGAAAAAGGGGTAGACGCCGGTGGGAGAAGAAAAACAAAACGGTTTGTGAAGGTAGATCGAGAGACAGAGAGGTGGGAAAAGGGGGTAGACGCCGGTGGGAGAAGAAAAAAAAATCGCTTTGTGAAGGTATATCGAGAGACAGAGAGGTGGGAAAAGGGGCAAGTGAGGAAATTTATTTTTAATCCTATCTTACTTATTTCTAACCCAGCCTCTACCCTAGGATAAAAAATACAAAGAGATAATAGGATATGATAAGTGATAGGATAGCCTTATCATATCATATTGGCTCACCAAACAATAGATAATGACAGGATAAGATAGCTTATCATATCCTATCTCCCTTATCCTGGCCACCAAACGGGCCCTAAAAGTTTAGAGTTTTAGGATTAAAGGCAGAACATTAAAAAAAGTTTTGGATTTAGACCTAGCATAAGAATAGAGAAAATCACTTTCTCTCACTCAATTCAGTATCTACGAAGTGAGAATCAAGTATGAGAAGTAGGATTACTCCAGCTGCATAAATCTGATGATCACAAAGTACAATATTTTAGAGACCTTTAGGAGTGTTTACTTCTGTAATATATCTATCTTTTCAATAAATAATACAATTTCTGCTCGTCTTTGATTCTGGTTGCTATCAAACGCCGTACGTAAATAGAAAGCAACAACTTAAACTCGAATTAGTACAAAAAACTAAAATACTTCAACGGTATGAACCACTGTGTAAATCGCTTTTTCGTACGATTAGTAATCATGTGAGAGTGACTGATGTGTTATGCATTTTTGGAGTGCTGTTGCTGTGAGATTTTCCGATAGTGTTATTCTCAAACTCAAGGCCACTGTCTATAGCCGCACCCCACATGATCCTCTCAAAGCCACCTCCATTGTCCACGACTATTGTAACAGCTTGATGCCTTGTAAATGCAACCTCTTTAGTGGATAAAAAATGCTTACTTCGTGATTTTTTTTGCTGAGTAATAATTGCCCATTACCTTGAAAGTGCTTCTGATGATGGTTTTGAGCTTGGTAACCGCTTCTAGAACCCTTGTCTGCTAACTGCTCTTGCCTACACTCATTTTCGACTACCCTTTTTGACACTAGTGCGAAATACACATAAAAAATAGATTTATAATGCCGGTTTTGGAGATAACCGGCGTAACTTATAACGCGGTGGCATTTTTGAAATTAATGCGTAACTTTTAACGCCGGTTTTTTAAAAAACCGGCATTATAAGTGTAAAGGTAAATCCGGCCAAAAGTGAGTGAAGTTACGACGCCGGTTGCTCAAAAACAGCGGTTAAATGTTGAACCTATGGCGCCGATTTTTTGATACAACCGCGGTTAAAACATATGGCGCCGGTTTTTTAGAAAACCAGAGTTAGATCTTATAAAACTTTTAATGTCGGTTATTTTAAAAACCGGCGTTATAAGTCAACAGATAAAAAACTTAAAAAAAGCTGAAACTTATAACGCCGGTTTTCTCTAAAAACCGCGATTAAAACTAAAAAAAACTATAACGCCAGTTTTTCTCAAAACCACGATTAAAAACCAAAATCAATTTGAAATTTATAAACGTTAAACACTAAACCTATAACGTCGGTTTTTAACTTGAAACCGCGATTAAAAATGAAAATTAATTCCCTCTCAAATAACATCACCAGCAGCTTGGTCTCTCATTTGCGAACTCAAGCTTAACCTGAGAACTCAAGCTTCATCTCCCTCACGCCGTAACTCTCTCCCTCACGCCATCCCTCACCAGCGCGCCGTCCCTCTCCCTCGCATCATCCCACTCTCCTCGTACCATCCCTCTCCCTCTGCTTCGTCCCTCTCTCCTCCCACCGCCACTCTCCTCGCACCGTCCCTCTCCACGCGGACGCCATTCTCTCTAAACCAGAGAATCTGTAAGTTTCTTCCCTCTCTCTCTTTTTGGGGTACATGAAGGGTTTAGTATTGTTGAAGGGTTTAGTGTTGAAGAGGGGTATGTCACTAACGTTTTCAAAGAAAATAGACATTGGTGTCTTTTGTTTGTTCTGTTTCATGATTTGCTAGACATTGTTGTCTACGAGTTATAAGATTGTCTACACAGAAAATATTCTGTCGTGATTAATGGGTCTATATATGAATTATTGATCAGCACCAGTTTTTCTTCTCCTGTTGCCAAGATAAGTAGGGTTGGGATTCTTCTCAATATTAATAGCAATAGCAATAGTAGAAATAATGATGTTGTATTCTCACTTTTAATCCAGTATGTTTCTTATAATTGGAGGATAATAGGAATGTTCACGTAACCTCTTCCTGAATTAATCATAATTGATTGTAGCAAAACACTAGGACATCAGGACTGCAATAAGTTCTTTGTTGTCTTCCTGTTGAACCAAAGCTAGCTACATGCCAATGTATTTTGTCACCGGCATTCATTCAGGATTCTACATCTACTTCTAATTTGCTAAACTCTCCAGGGAGTGGAATGCATATTTTGTTTTTTAGTTTAATTCCTTTTCAGCAGATCATTTAACGTAAATATTTTAACATCTTATTTTGTGGAAAATAAACTGTCTTAGATTCAACTTCTGCAAATCCACTTGAAAAGCTTAGCTTATTGATATGTGAGTTCCATTACTGCATATTTCATTAATCATTTGAACCATAACAATAAACTGTAAGTTGTGTAAATGAGTTTGTCCTCAGGCTCAATTTGTGGACATGGGCTTTTTGGGATAACATGTCTACCTGAGTAAAAAAATCAGCATTTACTTTGGTTGTAAAGCTGGTATATATCATTTATGAGTTCGATAAAACATCTGCATCCTCGATTATTTCCCCATTAAACCTGGCTCAGGAATCGAGTGTGTAATATTAGAGCTCCCATTGCAAGGTTGGCTCCAGTTGCTCTTGTGGTGCACATTCAGATTGCCTTGATTGGAGTTTCTTGCATCTTTTAGCCATATTGTTTGTTGCACATCTTTAATTATCTGTCTATTTTTAGTTTGGCTTTGCATGTGCACTTTAGTGTTTTATATAACTCAAAAGTTGTGTGCTTTTTTTTACGGTGTATTTGACCTCTTTCTTGTCTCTTTTTCCTTTCCAATATCATCAACTATCATCATTAAGCGAGGGTTTGGGAAGGTCGATCCCGATCGGGAGTCGCTTGGCCGTTGCTAATCCTGTGGTGACGTGTGCTTCTGTTTCTGATTCTGGTTTTCCCAGTAATTTTGTTGCTGACACTTTTCATTTTATTCAGGTAAATGCTTCTTGTAACCCTTTGTTCGTTCATATATCTGGTGTTTTAGATTCTATGAAATTGTTTTAGTTCTTTTCTTTCAGATAAACTCCTTTTTTATTTTTACTTTTTCCTGTTTTGCTCTGTTGCTGCTTCCTCTGCTAAGGTTTCCTGCTTTTGTGTACATAGTGTTGCCAAATAAGGTTTCCTGTTAGATTATCCATTATAATTATATATATTGATACATATTTGTTAGATTATCTCACATTGTTTCTTATATTTGTTTGTTTGTGTAAACAGGCATCATATATGGCTAATCCATCCACATCAGAGTCCTCCAAAAAAAGGACTAAAGGTGTTACCACTACATCACAATTGAAAAATAGACTTCTTCCTGGTCAGAAGTTTTCTATTGAATTTGATCCAGATACTGGGCGACCTGATGGTGATAATGCAACCAGCTTTTGCACTTATTTGGCGTACCTTGCACGAAGCAAGGCCTCCATTCTGATACCTAAATGGAGAGATGTCCCTGAAAAAACTAAAGATATGATATGACAAGATGTCGTGGTATTGATTATATATAATTAACATTATTTTGTTTTAACTCCTAGGTATCTGCATCGTATCTGTATTCAGAACAACAACAGTGATGTATACGGATTCTTGGATCCAACATTGATGGTTGTCAAGCCCAACCCAAAAGAGTCTAATGAATCTGTTCAAGCTTACATACTGGATAAGCTAATTCAGCAGGACAAAGATGTTTTCTTAGGACTGTACTGGCACAGGTGAGTACATTTTTATTCATAGCATACGTTTTCTCTCTGTGTTTCTAATATACCTTTATTGTTGTTACCTAGTAATCATTGGCAGTTGATTGTCGTTTGTCCTAAGCATAATCTCATAGTCTGGATATGCTCACTTCATCAAAGGCCAAACCTACAGATTAAGCGTGTACTTGAGGGGTAAACTTTTAATTTACTTGTCATACTTGTGATGTCATATATATATTTATCTTATATCTATAACTTATATTATTTTATCAGAGCTATGATGGACTATAATAGTAAGAAAGGTCTGGGAAAAGGAAAGAGGCCTAATTGGAACATACTCGCGGTAAGTAGTTTGTCTTTATATGATATTTACATATTGAAAGCCGTATTAGTTATGTGTATATATAATTTGTACTAATTTATATTGTCATTTGTAGGGGCCTTACCAAGACAACTCATGGGCGTGTGGTTATTATGTCATGAAAACCATGTTATCCATTGTCACGATGAGGATTACCTCTGGATGAGATTTGGTAATAAAATAGTTCATAACTTGTTATTTGATCTTTTTGATACCTTACACTATTTGTAGTTAGTTAATTACATATGTTTTGAATTGATCTTGTAGTTATTTGATGGTCGTGGCACAAACTCATACAATAATAAAGAAATTGTCGAGATTCGGAAAACATGGGCACGTTTTTTTGTGACTAAGATTGAAGAGCAAAATTTAAACCTAGAACCACCAAGACGCCGAGCAAGAAAAGCAACACAACAAAAATGAGAAGGTTTGAAGAGAAGAAAAAAAGGGATAATAGAATTGTGTAACTAATAATTCGTAGCATTTAGGAGTTGTCTGAATGTTAATTAGAGGATAATTGAAGTTTTGATTTTTTGACGATAGAGTATAATTGAAGTTGTAACAATTATTTTGTTGAGTGAATTATGATGTGTTTTCTTCTTGTGTGAGTTTTTGAGTTCATAATGATTGTTGCATGACTGGATTTGTATGCAGTGGTTTGTTGTTTGTATTGGCAGTTCTGGAAATGAAAATTTCAAAAATCTAGTATTAAAAAAAATTGATACATCTATGGCGTCGGTTTTCCTTAAAACCGCGGTTAAAAGTGATATATGGCGCCGGTTTTCCTTAAAACCGCGGTTAAAGGTGATATATGGCGCCGGTTTTCTGAAAACCGCGGTTAAAGGTAACATACGACGCCGGTTTTCAGAAAACCGCGGTTAAATGTCACATACGGCGCCGATTTTCCTAAAAAACCGCGGTTAAAACTTTTTTTCCAAATTTTTTTTGTCCCATTACTCTAGGATCTAGCGCCGGTTTTATTTTAAACCGCGGTTAAAACTTTTTTTTTTCAAAATTTTGTGTCCTTTACATCATGTTTAACCCCGGTTTTACTAAAAACCGCGACTAAAACTTACTTTTAACCGCGGTTTATAAACCGGCGTTAAATATTTATACTTACAACGTCGAAAGAAAAGACGCCGGATTGAAAACCGACGTTAAAAGTCCAAAAAAAACCGCGATTAAAGGTGGTTTTTGCACTAGTGTGAAAAGTCCTTCCTTCGATTGATAAGGTCCTATTTTGAACATCCTCTAACCTTTATGAACCCTGTCCTTCGAAACCGTCCACTTCTTCAAACAAATCCCTCTTCAGTCGGAACTGACTTGATTAAAATTTTTGATTTTGATCCAATAGTAACAAATTGAGGCTATGAAGCATGGGTACTCCAAAATTAAAGTTATACCCATACCGGACACGTACCTGTACCCCGTATTACACGTAAAATCATTGCAAAAATCTCATATCCTTGCATTCGTACTCATACCGTACCCGTATCTGTGTAACATATTGAGGCAAACTCTATTTTAATGAGGCTTAAAGTCAATGAATCAGAAATTGTGTTAGGTTGAGAAGAATAGTAGTAAGCGCGCACGCCAGATGCTCTTTGGATTAAAATTCCACAAACTACCCAATGCTAATACGTTTCATCTAGTCTTCGCTGTCCAGTTCCAAGTCCGCAGTGATTGCAATCGCAACACCCACCGACGTAAACCATTATTCCACATTTCCTATGACCTTCGCAATATGAATTTAGTCAAAAATGGCCGCATCTAAGAATACCACCATTCTCTCGTTTCCTTCTATTTGTCTCTACTGCTTCCATTCCATCTTGTACCGCGTATAGAATATATAGATATAAGCATAGGTGTAAATATCTAAATATAAATCAATACAGTACTATTCATCACCGCGCTATAGAGAAGCAAAAACAATCATCGTTAATTTGGGGTAAATTAATCCAGGATGGACACACTGCGCGTCCTCTGGTTTTCATTCCTCCTCCTTGGACAACTGATACTGGCGGTAGGGAAGTGCCCACCTTCAATTGACTGCGGATCTCTCGGTAACATCACGTTTCCTTTTACTAGCACCGAACGGCCAGAGTGCGGCATATTGGTGATACATGGCTGTGATGACTATGAACCAAAAGCCCAAAAAACCATACAGAATTACAACAGATGGTTTGATATTATCAAGATTGAACGGTTTACAATTATCATTAGAGACGACAAACTCCACGACCTGTTGCTACTTAGAAGTTGCGAGATTCTCACCTATCATTCTATTTTCAATGTCAGCACGCCTTTGGCTTCTTCTCATCTACAGAATTATGTAACCGTGTTCGGATGCAGCAACAACAACACCCTCGATCTTCAGCACTACTATTCTGTTTCTAATTATACTGCAATATGCGGAAACGATACTGTGTATGACACTTCTAAAGACATCAACAAGACTCAAGCTATTGTGGCCGTCTCCGATCCCATGATCCTCTCCAACTCCAAATCCAATCATCTCAAAGGATGTTCCATGGTTCAGCTTCCAACGAGCTATCAGGTTAACCATATTGATCCCGATGACCTTTTTACCTTCGTAACTGCTGATGATATTGCCATCCAAATACAACTGTCTCCGGATTGCTCTAGCTGTCACGATACCTATGGAGGTCAATGTCGACTTGACAACTCCGGCAAGTTTTATTGTGACCAAGGTACGTGTAGTGCTTACTTCTTCACTAGTCAAAAGAAAAAAAAAATCATAGCACTTTTCAGCTTTTGCTTTGAACAAATTCAGGTTCTAAAAGAAGGATGAATTGTTGAGTAACCTAAGGTCATCTCCAATGGAGCACCATAAAATTGGTGTTTAAAGGGTCCACACATCCACATCATTTATTTTTTACTTTTTTTAATTTAGGTACCTAATAAGTACTTAATCTTTCCAACCCAACGCCTCTAATAACTCTACATCATCACATATCAACAAAAATTTATTAAAAATGACATGTGGGACCCGCGGAAGAAGATAGAGAAGGCTACCTATAGAGGTACCCAAAAAAAAATTTCACACAATGGGAGTACCTATTAGGTACCACTCTAAATAAGTACTCAAGTCTTAGATACACAATAGATATCCCATTGAAGATGTCCTAAGCTTTATTTTGATTGAAAAAAATAAAAGGGACTAAAAGCACAAAAAGCTAGATTTACACAATGGAAGAATCTTCCATCAGGTTCCATAAACAAAAGCACAAATGTTATTAAATTCTCTCCTCCCAGTTCATTTTGGCATCTCTCATTTAATTGTAAAAAGACAAAAATACCCTTACCTTTAAAAAAAACTCAAACTAATCCTCGTCTCTTCTCCACCACCACGTCTCCCTCATGACCACCCTCCTTACAACCTTCCACCTTCATTTTCTGCTCATAACCCCAACTCAATAATCTCCCATGACTGTCGTCACCGTTTCCACCCATTTTCGACCTTTCCAACGCTTTCGCAAGCGCTAATTTTTTTCCTGTGTTTTTAGATCTGCTGAGAACAAGTTTCTAGAAGGCAAATTACAATTTTTTTTTTTACAAGAAAATGTTATGGGACAGTCATTTTTTTACATGTCTGAAAACTTGTTTTGAGGAGATCCGAAAACCTATAAAAAAAATATGGCTTTTTTTTCCGATTAAAAAAGGGGTGGGGAAGGGTTTTGGGGTGGAAGAATAGTGGGGGACGATTGTAATGGAAGGGGGGAGATGAGGGTTAGAGTTGTAGAGGAAAGGGTGGAGTTGGAGGGGAGAGTGGGATGGGGATGGGATTGCATGGGAGTGGCTGGGGTTGGAGGGGAAGTGGTTTTTTTTTTTTTTTGGGGGGTTTGCTAGGAGGTAGGGGATGAGGGTAGTTTAGGAAAAAAAGTTTGGGAGGTGGAAAAATTAAACTGGTGAGGGGTTAATAACATTTGTCTAAAACAAAAGGGGTATCAAAAACTAAGTATTATCTAAGCTAACGCTAAGGCCTTGCTTACTCAAATTATCTTACAACAAATTCAATACAGATTTTGTCCCACACAATATAAAAAATATAGATACAATTCATATTTAGAATTTGTTTGTAAATGTACTACTAAAAATCGTTTCTTTTATTTGTTTATTCGTTCTACTTATTCGATCATCTTCTAACTTGTATATTTCTCTCTCTCATTTTCTCTGATATTTTTTTTTCTGAATTTGTTTCCGGACTAGGCACAAGAACGTTGTTGGAACTTGGAAGTTTTTGTTTTGTTTCAATTCTTTTATGTAATCCCTTATTCCTAATATATATGTCATATTTAGCTAAATCACATAGTTTAAGAAAAAACAATAAATAAAATAAAGAGAGTGATAATTTTACCAAATTAACCTTGTTAACCATTGGTGTATTAGCTATTGTCATAAATGCAAAGTAGAGTATTTGATGGTACAATTGACAGAAAACATTTAATATTACATTGAAAATAGAAAATGATATATATTTTGAGACAATTTTTTTTTTTGCAAATATGACATATATATTGGGACGGAAGGAGTATTAAGAAACATGTGATCATGTAATTTATTATTATTTTTTGACAGGGAGATCTATAAAGACCCGTCTTATAGCGGCAACTGGTATGTAGTACTCACTTCGGACTCTAAGTCCATTAAATTTTCTTGATTAATAAAAAAAAACTAATTCTATTCTCCAAATTACCCTTTCTTTTTACTTAGTTTTTTATGGAAACTTGTTTCATGATAACATTAAATGAAAGGTATTTTGGAAATGATAACATTAACCAAACATGACTACTTTTTTACTTATAATTGAGTCCAAAAGGAGTAAATCTAACAATGTTTTCAACAATTCCTTTGCCACACAAAAAGCAAAAATTATCCAAATAATAGTAAAAAAAATTCAAAATTAGATTGATATTCAAATAACATTTTTTAATTCCAACAACGATTTTGGAATATTGATAACATGAGAAACTATATTGATACAGTGCTACAGTTTCAGCTTACTCTTCGATTTTTATTAAAATTCCTTCCTTTCCTACCATGCATCCTTACCCTTGCAACAAAATAACTACTCCATCCGGTCTCAAATATAAGCAAAAGTCAAATATGTGTGTGTGTGTATAAATGATGCCAGGTGTCAAACTTAGCATAATGACACCTCTAATAACTATGTGTATAATGTAAATTTCACCGATCCAACTGTTGAATTGAAAGTTCTTATTAAATAGATTCAACATATCAAAATTCATAAAATTCTAAAATTATTTGATACTTCATCGGATCACTTTATTATGACGTATAATATGATAATTAAAATATAAGTAAATATGCACTATGAAATTACATAATACATATATCTAAATTATCTAAAAATTTGTATATATAGTTATTGAGTTAATATAACATGATTCAATAGTTGGATCGGTGAAATTTACATTATACACAAAGTTATTACTTATTAGAGGTGTCATTATGCTAAGTTTGACACCTGGTGTCATTTGATCCTGACCCATATATATATATATATATGACTTTTGCTTATATTTGAGATCGGAGGAAGTAGTTATTTTGTTGCAAGGGTAAGGATGCATGGTAGGAAGGGGAGGAATTTTAATAAAAATTGAAGAGTAAGCTGAAACTGTAGCACTGCATCAACATAGTTTCTCACGTTATCAATTTTGTTTATCTATAACATATAATAAAGGGGATACAAGAGTTTTGGTGTGGACTTTTTCTTTCCGAAAATACCCTTCATATTAACCACTCTCAAACCACAACAAAGAGTCGGTTAATCTTTTTTCCCAGTTTTACTCATAACTCCCGTCCAATATTATACGGTTACTGGAAAAAAAAACTGCATAGAGTGGTTTTGAATTTACAAAAGGAAAAAATGTCTCATCTATTCTTCTCTGGGTGGGCTGTTTCAATTTCAACTTTCAATAAAGCCAGAGGGAGAGGACCATCACATTATCGTGCCCCTTTTTCCGCTAGTGATTTATTAAAAATTGTATAACACTTTTACCAGTTTAATTATCAATATTTTATTCTTTTTACTTTTCTACAAATATCATACTTTTAGTGCGAAATTCTTAAGTTTCTATACATATAAGTGTTCAAAAATTAGTTAAAATTGGACAATTGAATCGGTTAGATCAAGAATCGATTGTGTGTGACTAGTCTGAGTCACTAATTAGATCGCAAATATATATATGAGGATTGGCACAAATTAGTTTGAGTCCAGTCGATTGATTTTGTGTAAAAATTGGTGACTGGCCCATGATAAACTAACAAGTCATCCTTTTTAAATTTTTGGCTTTCTTTAATTTTTTTTTTTGTGTGTAAGTTTGTATCATCTTTGTATAATTGTAAATGAAGTTTTATTTTAAATTTATGAAATTAGAAGAATCTGTCAATGATATTAATTTCGTTATAACTTGTTACTTGTTCTTTTAAAATAACTCACAATTGAAGTATAGTATGAGCTTTTGAAATATGGTATATAAAATATACTTATGAATTTTTTAATTTTTTTAATATATAGTACCAATTTAACTAGTAACTTATTTGTTGAATCGATAGCACTCTGATCGAGTTAATCATTCCCTAAAAAAAAATGGAGTTAATCATTTTGTCAAAAAAAAAAAATGGAGTTAATTATCGGTTGAGTTTTGTGACATTACTTTCTTTCTTTCTTTCTTTCTTTCTTTTTTTTTACAGAAATAAATTCACATCATTACCTTTTTTTTTTTACATTATTTTCTATATGAACTCTCGTTTGCATAACTAAATGTGGTAATGAAAATAGGTGTGAAATACTCATTTACATAACCGCACATCTTCTGCACGGGATTTCCCGATTAATTATGCAGTTACGTCTTCTGTTGGAGTACTCGGAGTTGTAATATTTATGGCTTGGTGCTTGAGAAGACGCTTTTCCAGCAATAAAAACCCGACGCACCAAGTAGTTGAGATTTTTCTGAAAAACCATGGTCACCTTGCAGCCAAAAGATACACTTATTCAGAGATAAAGAAGGCAACCAATTCATTCAAAAACAAATTGGGCCAAGGAGGATTTGGAAGCGTATACAAAGGAAAATTACATGATGGAAGGTTTGTGGCGGTAAAAGTATTAAGTGAATCCAAAGGTAATGGTGAGGAATTCATCAACGAGGTTGCCAGCATCAGTGTCACTTCTCATGTTAACATTGTTAGTTTACTGGGATTCTGTCTGGAAGGTTCTAAAAGATATCTGATATATGACTACATGCCTAATGGATCCCTTGAGAAGTTCATAGATGAAGACAGAGATCCATTAAAGCTCAATCTTCAGTTGAGTTGCAAAACCATCTACAATATTGCGATTGGTGTTGCCCGAGGATTAGAGTATTTGCACAAAGGTTGCAATACTAAAATCTTGCATTTTGATATAAAACCTCACAATATATTGCTAGATGAAGATTTCTGTCCCAAGATTTCCGATTTTGGACTTGCAAAAGTATGTCCAAGGAAAGATAGTATTATATCCTTATTGGGTACCAGAGGAACTGTAGGATACATTGCTCCGGAATTATTCTCTAGAAATTTTGGCGGTGTCTCCCATAAATCTGATGTATACAGCTTTGGAATGATGGTTTTAGATATGGTTGGGGGAAAAAAGAATAACAATATTGTTGAAGTTGAACGCTCAAGTGAAATATATTTTCCACACTGGGTTTACAAGCGTCTTGAGCTGAATCAGGAGCCTGGATTGCGAAGTATCAAAAATGAAACTGATAAAGAAATGGTACGAAAGATGGTTATAGTGAGCTTATGGTGCATCCAGACAGACCCATCAAACAGGCCTTCAATGAGTAGAGTGGTAGATATGATGGAAGGAAGCTTGGAATCCTTGCAAATACCACCAAAACCTTGTCTCTCCTCAACTTCTCCTCCCAGGTCTCCCTCGAGATCATCAGATTACAACATCGAGACATCTCATGATGATTTGTATCCCTGAGGTATGTAAACTGCATTAATTTTCTGGAGCTAATAAATGTCACTCAGAAATAAAGATCCATAGCTTATTTGAATTGTTTTCCGAAGAGTGATGTTTTGTTTAATAACTGTTTTCTCTTCAATCATGACGCGTGTCATATTTGTACAAAGTTCTAATTAATAACATGTATTGCTTGAAAAAAAAAAAAAATCAATGCTTGATACTGATAAGTGATCACCAAAGTTCAAGGGAATGAATTTTAGATTGATTAAGGAGCCTGGACTACGTGTTATTGAGCTAAATTTGATCTTAAGTCTTGAGAGATTTGGTTGACTCACAAAGATTTTGAGAGACTTAAATTACACATATTTTAAAGTAGAGAGATAAAAGATACAAATACTCACTCCGTCTCTTAATATAAGGCTCTTTTTTAAAATTTCCTTGTCCCTTAATATAGCACTCTTTTCAAATACCAAAGTGCATTAATTTTATTTTTTTTTTACAAAATTACCTCATATACTACAATGCATTAATTCTCTCTCTTAATATAGTCTTGAAAGATGAGAAGAGTAATTTGAGAAAAATAACACATATATTGTACAAATTTAATATTAATAACTAACAAAACTCACTTTTTTAAAAGACGTGAAATAGTCAAAGGGGTCCTATATTAAAGGACGAAGGGAGTAAATCTTACTAGAATTAATGTTTGATTCTATTTCTTCAATTTTTTTAAGTTTGATCTCTTGGTTTTCATATGTTATAATCAATTATTTTTGTTAATTTTTTATATGAAAATCTCTAACCATCATTTTTAACTCTAAACATACAGTGGAGTGATAAATGATTTAACCCCTTTTATTCAAAAACCATATTGTAAAATAGTATCATTTAACCCCTTTTATTCTCATGGTGGAGAGTGGAATTGGAACCTTATAAATGGTAGAGTTCCAACTGAGGTGCACCACTTGATTGATCTTATCAGACCTCCTACACCAGGTTCTGCTGATATGGTTCAGTGGCAGCTATCAAATGATGGCCAATTTAACTTGAAATCAGCTTATGCTCTAGTGAGGGAGCAAAGTCATGAAACACAAACTGAGGAGACTATTTTCCAGCATGTTTGGAAGTGGAAAGGCACTTCAAGAGTCCGTGCTATTTTATGGAAGTTGGCTTATGGTTCCCTTCTCACAAATGTTGAAAGAACTAAGAGGGGAATGACTACAAATGACTTGTGCCCGAGATGTCAGCAGTATCCTGAAACCATCATGCACTTATTGAGGGATTGTGAAGAGGTCAAGGAGTACTGGGACAATTACATGTCAATTGATAATCCAGACTGGGCAACATTCCACAGTCTCGGGTTACAAGCTTGGATTGAGTGGAACTTGAAAAACAATCCGGAGGTAGATACCCCTTGGAGCTGGCCTCTCATGTTTGGAGTTTCATTATGGGCCATTTGGAAGGATAGGAACTCACTTGTCTTCTCACAACATACTGATATGGGCCGAGAATTGCTGCATAAGGTAGCTGATCAAGTCCACCAAATTGATAAAGAGCTGAATAATCCCCTTGCTTCAAGAGATGTGGGCATAGGCAAGACTAGAGTGGAATGGAAAAAACCTCCAATTGGTTTCGTTAAGGTAAATACCGATGGATCTTATAAGGGAGGGTATGCTTCATGTGGTGGTGTCTTTAGAAATGCTGAGGGCCTCTTTCTTAAAGCCTTTTGCTGCAAGCTAGGTGCTGGGAATGCTTTGTTAGCTGAGTTTTGGGGCCTCAAGCATGGCATTCAAGTGGCTCGAAACATGTCCCTGACACATGTGATTTTTGAGACAGACTCCTATATCCTGGTGAATATGATAAATAGCAGGATTGCCCCTTCCACTTATCTCCAACCTCTTCTTGATGAGGTCCTATTTTATCTCCACCATTCCGATTGGGTGGCTTATGTGCAGTTTACGCATAGAGACGCAAACACTTGTGCTGATGCCTTAGCTCTTCGAGGTCACTCTGCATCTTTTGTCTTACATTTGTTTGATAGGCCTTTCCCTAGTCTTAGTTTATTGCTTGAGGTGGATAAAAAGGGAGGTTGCTCCCTTGCTGCTCCTTTGTAGGCTCTCTTAGTTTTCCTTATGTAATCAAAAAAAAAAAAAACCCCAGCATTATTGTTTGTGAATTCTTTTAAATTTCGGACAAATTCTTTACTAATTTGTCTTCTTAGCCTATCAAACACACCCTAAGATTGAGAAAAGTAAGGAGAAAAACCACAAGAACAGCTAATAGAACCGAGAAACCACAAGTATTTAATGCATCGTATAAAAAATGAGACAACATGTGCTAGCAAGTTCAAGAAGGAAACAAAGGCGATCAATAATCACGCACGGATAATAGAAGTCAGAAGCAGCAATAATCACAAAGTCTCAACATCTAACGGTGCAGAGCAATCAAGCAAGCACTACAGTACCCAATGATCATCAAAATCAGAGCCATCGCAAGGACACAATGGTCTTTTCATTTCAACGTAACAGTATAAAGTTGTCCAGGATGGTCTTTTGAGTTGCCGCAACGTGTCAGTACAACCAAACCACCAATAGTAAACAACGCATTAACGCAGCATGCCTTTTCAGTTGAGCTCTCCGTTTTTAACCTTTCCTCCATCCTGAATTATTACTCCCACTTCATTACCGTTAAGCCCCTTTCATTTTCGCATTAATTACATACTTAACACTCTGCTTTACAGTTTACTTACACAATTACAACCGCGCTCTCACCGTTATTCACTCACTTCTCACTCCCTCTTTCTTCCACTCTCTCTCTCTCTCTCTCTCTCCATCTGCAGAGTAACAATGGCGGCAATACGCTCTCACGCTATTGTTCCTCTTATGGTTTTCCATTTTCTTCTCCTCGTTCAAGGTTCCGTTAACCCAGATTTCGAAGCTCTTGTGGCTTTCAAAACCGCTTCAGACGCATCCAAAAAGCTCACAACTTGGAACACCAGCACCAACCCATGCACTTGGGACGGCGTTTCATGCATCAGGGACCGAGTCTCGCGACTCGTTCTGGAAAACCTCGACCTCCAAGGCTCCATCGAGTCCTTAACTTCTCTGACTCAGCTCCGAGTTTTAAGCCTTAAGGGTAACCGTTTTTCCGGTTCCGTTCCGAGTCTCTCCAACTTCACCGCCCTCAAGCTTCTCTTCTTGTCTCACAACGAGTTTTCCGGCGAGTTCCCTTCCACCGTCACGTCGCTTTTCCGCCTCTACCGTCTCGATCTGTCCCACAACAACTTCTCCGGCGAGATTCCGGCGACTCTCAACCGTTTGACCCACCTCCTCACTCTCCGTCTCGACGAGAACCAGTTCTCCGGCCTCATTCCCAACGTGAACCTTCCCGGCCTGCAAGACTTCAACGTCTCCGGTAACCGCCTCTCCGGCGAGATACCGAAGTCGTTGTCGGGTTTCACCGAATCCTCATTCGGGCAAAACCCGTTTCTCTGTGGAGTCCCGTTGGAGAAATGCGAGACGGAACCTAACAAACCAGGATCCGAAGGTGCCATTGCTTCGCCACTGGTGCCAAGCAGCAGCAGCATCCCATCAACGGTTTCATCTTCACCAAGCACAATGCCAACAACATCTAACAGCAAAAGCCATGAAAAAGGAGCTTCGAAAATAAGCCCGGTGGCTCTGATAGCGATTATAGTGGGTGACGTTCTGGTCCTCGGAATAGTGTGTGCGCTTCTCTATTGCTACTTCTGGAGAAACTACTCAGTGAAATTGAAGGAGGGAAAAGGGTCGAGGCTTTTTGAGAGTGAAAAGATAGTGTATTCGTCGAGTCCGTACCCTGCTCAGGGAGGGTTTGAGAGGGAGAGGGGTAGAATGGTGTTTTTCGAAGGGGAGAAGAGGTTTGAACTGGAGGATTTGTTGAGAGCATCTGCGGAAATGCTTGGGAAAGGTGGGTTTGGAACGGCTTACAAAGCGGTGCTTGATGATGGGAATGTTGTTGCGGTAAAGAGGCTGAAGGATGCGCAGATTGCAGGGAAGAGGGAATTTGAACAGCAGATGGAAGTTCTGGGAAGGATTAGGCACCCCAACATTGTTAGCTTGAGGGCTTACTATTTTGCAAGAGAGGAGAAACTCCTCGTCTATGATTACATGCCCAATGCCACTTTGTTCTGGCTCCTTCACGGTACTTAGTCTTTTCTTTTCGTTTACACCATTATCATTCTTTTTTTTTTTTGCTGCTCAGAGATTTCAGGTCATAGAATATTAGATAAAATAAATTACGTCTAATTTTTTTTTTTTTTTTGTTCATTAGCTACCTTAAGTTAGGCGATGAAAGTCAATCCTGTCAAGTGGGTTATCTACTTTGAAATCTATTTATTTTCCTTGCACCAACCTGACAGCCATAACATGTAGGTAGGTTACCCATTCCATGCGTGATATAATGTTCTGATCAGGATACGGGATAGCTTGATTCCATGTAGAGCAGGTTATTACCTGTGCATCAATGTAACTTGTTTGAGGGGTCCATTTCAATTTTTGAAGTTGGCTAATCAACTATAGAGCCGTTAGTATCAGTATTCCTTGTTCTTCCTGCCATGTTCCAATCCAACCCTATAATTTTTAAATAGTACTACGTTTTTCCAGCAATTGCAGACAAAGGAGCTGTTAAATGGACAGTAGCTGCACAATCATGGTTTATAACCGCCTGGGAATTGGGAACCCCTTTTTCGTTGTTATTAAAAAAATAAAAAGAACATAAGTACTACTGTAGTATTGTGCTTTATGTTCTTTTTCTGATCAACATTTGGCTTTTTTTGCTTTTTATCTTTCTTTTGCCAGTTGAAATAATCAATAATGAATATATGACCAAAAAGTGCAAACTAGGCTCTCAATACTGAAAATTTGGAACCTTTCTTTGGGTGTCAAATGCGTAATTTAAATGGAACCTGATGGGTTGAATAACGATTTGGTGTGTCTTTTGGACAGGGAACCGAGGACCAGGACGAACCCCACTGGACTGGACCACGAGGCTCAAGATAGCAGCTGGAGCGGCACGAGGCGTGGCTTTCATTCACAACTCCTGCAAGTCACTTAAACTCACCCACGGTAACATCAAATCCACCAACATCCTTCTTGACAAGCAAGGAAATGGGCGCGTGTCGGATTTTGGGCTTTCAATCTTCGCGGGCCCAAGCCCAGCTGGAGGGAGATCCAACGGGTACCGTGCTCCAGAGGCATCGGACGGTCGTAAACAATCCCAAAAGTCTGACGTGTACTCTTTCGGGGTTCTGCTTTTGGAGCTGCTCACGGGGAAGTGCCCCTCCGCGGTTGACAGTGGTGGGAGTGGCTATGGTGGGGTCGTGGATCTCCCCAGGTGGGTCCAGTCAGTGGTGAGAGAGGAATGGACTGCTGAGGTTTTTGATTTGGAGCTGATGAGGTATAAGGATATTGAGGAGGAGATGGTGGGGTTGCTTCAGATTGCTATGGCTTGTACTGCGGCTGCACCTGATCAACGGCCCAGGATGAGCCACGTCGTCAAGATGATTGAGGAGTTGCGTGGTGTCGAGGTGTCACCCTGTCATGACACGTTGGACTCGGTCTCTGAGTCACCTTCCTTGTCTGAAGATGCGTGTGGAACTACTACTAGTCAGTGAACTTTGGAGGGGTTTTACCTTTTATTTCCATATCCGATTAATGGGGTTTTGTTTTTCAAATTTTGGTCGTTTTTACTCTCTCTTTTAACTCGTATTTGTCTGATGACGATCATTTTGCCCATTTTCCTGAATGACAAATTTGGTGATTTCATTCTAGTTTTTTCGCTAATATTAAAGCAAGGGATGGAACTTTTGCTTGTTTTGGCATCGGTTAGTGAACACATTAATGGATCAGTTCAACAATGGTTGGACGTTGTCTGAAATGCGTTTCTAAAATTAGGATTTAAGATGTCCTTTTTTACCATCAAGGAGTGTGGAAGACAGGAAGAGGCATCCAAATGAAATGTGCTTTGCTTTTTATCCTCACTAGCCAGAACACCCGTGCTCGCAACACAATATGAAAAACGAAAATTGAGTGGGAAATAATTTTTGAGTAATAAGATATTGGCACGTAACATCTATTGTAATTAAGTTATACTACTAATAGATACATAGATAGATGTCCAACTGACACACATTTTTTGTGGTCTTATTTGTCAATAGTAACTATAACTTCAGGTCATTGAGTCTTCAATATCTATGATGGTTTTGTATCGAGTCACATTGATCCCTAAAAGTGTAAATCGGTATCACTTTGGTCCCTGAAAGAGTGAAAATTTCAAAATAGTCTCTGAAATTGTTCTACGTTTGTCATTTTGGTCCCTATCGTTAACAATTTCATTGACTCCGTGAGTAATTGGTCACATTGGTCCCTGAAAATGTAACTCGGTGTCACTTTGGTTCTTGGAAGAGTAACAACTCCAAAATAGTCCCTAAAAGTGTTCTACGTTTGTCACTTTGGTCCTTACCGCTAGCCATTTGATTGTCTCCATTCCAAAATAATGGCTAACGGTAGGGACTAAAGTGACAAACGTAGAACACTTTCAGAGACTATTTTAGAGTTGTTACTCTTCCATGTACCAAAATAACACCGAATTACACTTTCAGGAACCAATGTGACCAATTGCTCGTTTTGTATCGATGATATAGACCCAACAGAGAAACTAGTTATATCCGCGAAGCAAATGGACTGTATTGATGAAATGAGTCTGTCTATACTCTATACTGGATAATGGAAAACTTACAAGATAAACAGAAAAAAAAGAATGAATTAAATAATTGGTTTTTTTAGTGAAAACTTCTGTTTTGGTACCTATAGTAGTGTTCAAAATGCATAACCTCCGGTGCAATCTTCACGAGCTTTGACAAAGTACTAGGCAAGAACTTCCTAGCAAACAGAAAACATGCATTGGTGCTGTTTCCATTATACTTGCATTTCTTGTTCCTCAATCTCTCCAAGAACTCAACACTCACATCAGACCTCAAAAAATGAGCTGGGTGTGGACCACCCCTTGACCAGTCAACCCAAGTCAAACTCCTATTTGAATTCCTCTCCCAAAACTTGATGCTCACAAAGGTTGGCAAGTAATGTTCATCTGAGTAACATGAACCTTTGCAGTACTCTTGAAAAACTGGAAAGTATGTTCTATCAGATACCACTTCTAGTGCAAGCTCTCTGTCCATTTCAAACCATTGGAACCCTTTTCTCCATTGCTTGAGGGAGACCTCAGGCAACATCTGGATGCTGTAGCGGCCGCGACCAACTGCGCTAGGCTCATCAAAAGCCATGACATAGCTTTGTGTGGAGTTTATTAAGTAAGAGTAGATGGTTGAGAAGTTGAAGAGGGGTATGCAGGATTCTGATACTAGAACAAATCGTTGGTTTGAGATATCAAGTAGTGCATTTGCCAGCAGGCGACGCTCGGCTTCAATCATGTTGACATTGCCCCATTGCACTGCCTGCATTATGTGACACCATATGAAGAGTTATTCAACACTGATTCTTTCTAAATTAAAACAAGTTGATGCTGGAATTAGAATTCTATAATATATACTTGGAAACAAATACGCCAAAATGTAACATCAAAATATGTGGTGCCTCAGTTTTGGGCTTTTTGAGCGATTATTTAGATGCACATACAAGCAGGATTGTCATATGGCAATTCCAGTGAGAAGGGTTTGTTGATTTATTTATTTTTTGGAAAATGTTGAAGATCTCTCTCAGAGCCATTGAAATTGAAGGAATATTTGATTATAACTTGTAAAATTAATTTTTTTCGAAAAACATAAAATAAGTTGAATATTAATGTTTTTTTGGTAGAAAAAAAATGTATTGTAATTGTTTGTTCTCAAAAAAATTTCTTGCTCTTGGGTATTGATTTTGTTTTTAAAAACTGTTTTCTATTTTATAAAATTTAACGAAGAACAAATTTTGTTTTTCCTAAGTTTTGAAAACAGAAAATATTTTTAAAAAGTGTTATCAAACTAGTGTTTAGAGCAACAAAATGAGAACAACCTAGAGTTTTTTGTTTCCGCTTTTCTTATTTACGATCGTCCCACATCCACCAAATCATTGTCATTGCTTGTTAGTGTCTGCCATCTCCTTTCATTATTACTCCCCAACATCCACCACCACCACTACCATCGTTGTCGTCGTTTGGCAATTTCGAGTACCGTATTGTTGATGCCATTGCTATCGTTGTCACCCGTTACCCTATATTGTCATCGTCAATACCACTGCATGATACTCTTCGCCATTATCATCTCGTCTGCCACTACTGTCACCGTCGTCATAGCCCAACACACTCTACCACCACCACCACCACCACCATCGTCACCTGTTACCCTACATTGTCGTTTTCACCACCACCGTCACGACAATGGCAACCCACTACCCTTTCACCATCACCGTCTCAAGATTGTCCATCGCCATGTGCCACTCTCCACTTTCAAAACATGTTTTCAAAATAATGTCATGAAGCTTTTTTTTTTTCATCTCTAAAATTGTTTTAATTATTTTGAAATTATTACTAAACAAATTTTTTTTGTTTCGTTTTAGAAACTTGTTTTCTGAAAAAAAGAACACAATCAACACAGGTCCTGAGTCGGTGGTGATGAGGTTTTTTTGTTTATTTTCAAATTATCTTTTTATTCGGTAGATGAGAAATTCTTCTCAAGAGTTTTTTTTTTTCCTCCCCATAATCCCATGTCAAGGGATCTAAAGTCCTTCTAAAACCAACACGTTAGTTTGATGAGAAATTTAAATATTAATAATTTATATAAAATCTTTAATTTCTCATAAAAGAAAACAATCATAAGCTTGAGTTTCACTGTCACCTCTGTAATGAAAAGAAAGAAAAATCTATACACGCTCATCCGTGGATATCACGTTACAAAACTTATGTCTTCAGACCAAGAAAAGACCGATCATTTAAAAGTCTGGCCCGCAACAGGTGAATGTGGCCATAATTTCCAGCGTATTAGGAGAAAGCTCACAGAGAGAGGATAATTTTTTTTTTTTTACGAAGAATGGAAATAAAAGTTTAGATTGTGGGAGGCTCACCCCATGTAGGGTCAGGGAAAACCACTAACTTGAGTCAGGATTTACGGTGGAATTTACGTATCGCCCACTAACGAAACGACATGAAATCGAACCCAAGTGTGTGCGAACAAAAGGCCGAACTAGTTGAGTCAAGCTACGTTTGCAGAGAGAGGGTCTTTTGTTTTTAACTTAGCTACTGCATTTAAATTGATGGAAAGGGATAAAATAAAGTAGGAAAAAATGAAATTATAATATATTCTACACAGGATAAAATGGAACAAAAAATTATGGAATTCATTCTTTTCTTCCAATTTTGTTAGAATAAAATAAAACACTTTTTTTCTGGGTACAAAAACACTTTTTTTATTTCATCGTTAAATTATTTAATTTTATTCTATGCCGGTTCACCCGGCCCTATCCTATCCTATTTTATTCTATTCTATTTCACTCTTTTTTCATGTAAAGCTATAGAACCAGCACCACATAAATTTTATTCCATTGTTGAATTATTTACATCACTGTAAATTATCATTCTACCGGACCCTTTTCTTTAACAACTATAATTCTGAGCCTTCAATCAAAAAAATAAAACTATAATTCTGAGCAGGAGCTTAACCTAACAATATGAATGAAGCAATTATGGCTCTGTTTGGTAAGGCAGATAGTTTATAGCGGATAAGTTCGTAGTAGGTATTTGGTAACCATTAACTTATAGTATTTTTTCACTAGTTTATAACGTTTTTCCATATGCTACTTAAAGTAGTGTTTGAGCTTATAGTTTATAGCATATTATTTTTTCTCTTGTTTTTACCTTTATGATTTTAATTAAATTCCTCGTTTATCCTCTATTAAATGAAGTAAAAACTTACAGTCTCTCTCTCATTTATTAAAATGTCCTTTTATATCATTTTGTATTTATCAGTCACTTTCATCGCTAATTTTACCAAACACTTTAGATTCAATTTATCAACTTATCTGCTGTAAGTTCATCTGTTATCCGCTAGCTTATTTTACCGAAGAGAGCCTATATGTTTCTCTGCTTTGTTCTGTTTTGTTCTCCCCTTTTTCTCTTCACTTGCCACTTGGTTTTACTTTATTTGTTCTTTTCTATAAAGCAATTTGCATAGCTACAAACACAACAAGACATTCACATAGGACTGCATACCTTATGATTCATTTCAATTATCCAAGCAATAATCATATTTCATTATTCAAATTAAGATAGAGAAATGGACCAATAATTAAATCTAGTGAGAAATTGAGGAAGAAACAAACTGACCTTACTGGGAATTCTTCGACCGTGAAACACTGGACTCTCCGGGTGCGATCCATTATAAGATGGATTGGAATGCACGTAAATTGAGTAATACCTTTCATGTCCTTTGAAAAACTGTTCCCACAAAGGTGCCAAAAACACAGGACCCCTTGTCAAAAACATAAAGGCAACCTTAGGAACTCGATCAAAGGGGTATTCAGGAATCTTTGCAGTCACAGAAGCTCTCCATAGCAATTCATCATCATCCATATCATGCATAATAGGTGGAGCCTTAAGGAACTCCTTCAATCCCACACGACTGTGATTATTAGATGACATTTCTACTTTTGCAATCGGTGGTGGTAAAGGTGGGGTTCGTGGTAAGGCTGAGAGTGAAAATTGAGTGAATTGTAGACTAAAGGTGCACTCTTTAAGATAGAAGCTGATGATTATTCCAAGGGTTACACCAAAGATCAAAATTAGGAGATAGGTTAGAAATTGAACAAATTGGAGTTGAACACTGAAAAGCTTGGTAACGGAGTTTGATGGGTATTGATTATTTGTGCCCTTCATTTTTTTTTTTTTTTTTTTTAAGACAAAAGAGAAAATTTCCAAATAATTCTATTACCTAAGCTATGCTGAAAAAGTAGAAAAATTAGAAATATGTCTATGGCTTTTGTTTGATGAAATGATTACTTCAAAAAGATCAGCAGCAAACCTATCTTCTAAATCTAATTAAAATATATCTATAGTCATAAACCATAACCAACAAGATCAAATGATTAGCACAAATTATATATGATGATTAGCACTACAAGGGATGAAGAAGAAAGAAGGACAGAAAGCTCTGAAATTCCAGAGAAAGATAGAGATATAGAGAGAGGGAGTGAAAAACAGATGGAAAAGCTATCTCCCTTTGCTCAATTTTATTTCCACTCACATGTGTCGATGGGTTTGAAAGCCAATGAATAAGAAGGAGTCTCTCTCTCTCTCTCTCTCAAAATATTTCGGTCTCGTCGATGCTCACTTTATATTTGCCCTTTGTTTTTGGCTCCGCTAGCTAGAAATAGTAACAGCTTCGTTATAAAGCTAAACTTGCCAACTGTTATAGCTAGTTTTGGAAAGATGTAGAAGATTATTAGTAACATTTTCGTTACAAGAAAAGAAACCAATAAATATATTACACCTCTTCTTGGAAGTGGCGAATTATTACGTTGAAAATTAAGAGAATATGCAGGTTCGTTTGTTATTATCGGGTGCCATCTGTTGCTGGTACAGCGCAACATTAAACGACATAGACGTTTTTTCTCTGTGGAATGTGTCACAATATTGAAAACTTGTATGTTACGACGAAAAGCAAGTTTGCGTAGCCGCCGGCGCGTCCGTTAATTTAAACGCGTCCGTTAATTACTTCTACGTGTTTGGTCACCGAGGTTTCAACTATATTTTCAATTTCTGTGATCATTTTAAGGAGGAAAAGAAAAGATGATTGGTCAAAGTGGCCATAAAGAGGAACCTGGCTAGAAGGAAGGTAACCACCGTGCAGATGAGAGCTCGTTGAAGACTTTTCGGCGAATTTGACAGTTGACATTCTAACAATCCAAACTTATAACGTGTTGGTTGAATGGAGGTAGCTCAGTGATTAAGCTAAGAGACATGAAGAAGTTATAAATAGGAGGTGGAGGGCTTAGATTTTTGCCATTAACAAAATCCTCGTTCCCTCTAACAAACTAGCCACTAACATTTGTCTATCAAAAAAAAACTTATAACGTGTTAGATAATAATATGTTGCAGGTGAAATAATACAAAAAAGGGGGGAAAAGGGGGGAGAAGTGTTTTTGTAATTATATCGAGATTACTCCTTCTGTTATCCAATTTAAGTAAAAATGTCTATGTATTTGATCTAAACTAAGATCAAATACATAAACTTTTTTACTTATACTGAGTAGCAGAAGAAGTACATTTTTTTTAAATATGAAAAATAAAATATAAATTAAAAAATAAATTTTCAATTATAAAAAATTAAAATAAATTATGGAATTAAGATGCTCTATTATTTGTTTATATTAATTTGATGTAGCACATAAAAATCTTTTTTTTTTATACAAAAGGAAAATGTGTAGTTGTGAAAAATCACTTAAACTTGCGAATTTCAAATGTAAAGTTATGAAAAAATTTAACACAAGATGTACCAAAAAAAAATTAACACAAGTAATTGAAAAGTTATATCTAGGGTTTAGGGAACTCAAATTTAATAAATAAGACTTGCCGAACATGTAGTATATATTTTCCTGTAGAAAATTTAAAAATTGCTTTGGCAATTCTAAAAGATAGAGACGAGGTCAACGTTCCAGTTAAATAAGGGGTGAGGATTGGGTAAAATGACACCAGAAAAGTAAAGAAAATAAAACAGCAAATAGAATAAGACGTACGTAATTGGATGCACACAATACGGTGATTAATGACATATGATATGATATGTCAGCTTTGTCATAATTTCGCTTAAGGGTATTGGTCACTTAAGTCCTTAGAAGTGTGACTCGGTGTCATTTTAGTCCCTAAAAGCATATAAACTTTAAAATAGTCTGTATGCTTCGTCTGTCACTTTAGTCCATATCGTTAACAATTTTATTGACCCGGTGAGTAATTGGTCACTTTAGTCCCTGAAAGTGTAACTCGGTGTCACTTTAGTTCCTGAAAGCATATAAACTCCAAAATAGTCCTCGAAAGTGTTCTACGTTTGTCACTTTGGTCCCTATCGTTAGCCATTATTTTGGAACGAGAGACAATCAAATGGCTAATGGTAGGGACCAAAGTGACAAATGTATAACACTTTCAATGACTATTTTGGAGTTGTTACTCTTTCAAGGACCAAAGTGACACCGAGTTATACTTTCAGGGACCAATGTGACCAACTACTCCCGGAGTCAATGAAATTGTTAACAGCAGAGACCAAAGTGACGGACAGAGCACATTTACATAGACTATTTTGGAGTTTATATGCTTTCAAGGACTAAAGTGACACCGAGTCACACTTTCAGGGACTTATGTGACCAATACCTCTTTCACTTACAAAAATTAGAGAAATGTTTGGTTGACACCAAAATTTGACAACAAATCGACAACTGGTTAATGACGTGTAAAAGTTTGGTTAATTCAGTTCAGTAGTTGGTTAATGGTGAATCGTATACATTAACCAAACTTTTGCCCGTCATTAACCATTAACCATTAACCAACTACTCAACTAAATTAACCAAACTTTTGCACGTCATTAACCAAACATTTGCACGTCATTAACCATTAACTATTAACCAACTACTCAACTGAATTAACCAAACTTTTGCACGTCATTAACCATGTGTCGATTTGTTGTCGATTTTTGGTGTCCACGTAACACAGCTGCAAAAATTAATGTTACTTGGACTATCATTATACTAACAAAAATTATTTATGGAAAGGGATTTACTGCTTATTTGTTTTTTTTTAACGGTAAAAAAGAATTATATATTAATGAATTAGGAATATTTAAGGAGTATTTCAACCCGTTATACAGAATATAAAAGGGGTACTCGAACCCATTATACTGAATACAAAGGGGTATTCCAACCCAATACCTCAACTACCACCCCCGCTCCCACCTGACCCACCCCTATGAACCAGTAAAAATCCCAGCCCTACCTCCTCCCAATACAACCTAACGGACACGCCTCTCATTCGTAGAATAGGCAGCTACTCCTACCTGACTTACCCAAGAGTAGGGGTGGGCATGGGTCGGGTCGGGTGGGTTTTGGTGCATTTAAAGACCCAACCCAATCAAATAAATATGCGTTGGGTTGGATCGGTTTCGTCAAAATTTTTCATGTAACCCAAACCAACTCAACCCGACCTCGTACGGGTTGGTTTGGGTCGAGTAACCGGGTTTGGTATTAAATTATTCTGTTTTCATCAAAAGCAAAAAATGAAAAAAAAAATAGTGAACAAAAACACTACCAATGCATTAATCTGAACTTTCAAATACAAAAGGAAGCATACAGCCTCAATTTGGAGTACAATTTCCATTAAAATTAAGCAAACACGTGAAATTAAAAAAAACAAAATGCCTTAAAAAATCAGCAAGTGAAATAAAAACAAAACATGATGTCTTTACTCTATTCTTAAACAATTTCTGCAATTATTGACTATTTCTTCAAACTATTTCTGCATATCTTTAAACTATTTATGCAACGTTTCATATTCCTATATTATGTGGGTTGAGTTGGGTTGAGTGGGTTTACAATCTTTGGACCCAACACCCAACCCATAGGCTATGAGTCTACTTATTTTGAAACCAACCCAACCTAATGACCCGAACCAACCCAGTATTTGTGGGTTGGGTTGGATTGGGTACACCGGGTTCGCGGGTCGACCCGTACCCGTGCCCACCCCTACCCAAGAGCCACTTCCAAGGATTTACTGCTTACTTTGAATGGTTTTTTTAGGGTAGAGTATCGTTACAAATATTAAGACGAAATTAACATAGTTGAAATTGCTATGACTGAGAAATCTCTCCATAAATCTTTTATGGGCTTGAGCTTTGATTCATTTATAAAAAAGGCATTGTTATCCGTTAAGAAAATTGATTACACTAATGTCATGTGGGAAAAACTCATTCACCAACTCAAAACTGTTTTTTCACCAAAAACTATTTTTCCTCTAAAAACTCAATTCCCTCAAATTCTCATATCACAGTGCTTGTGATTTTCTTTTGCATTATTTTCTTTTGCTTGTGATTTTCTTTTGCAAGATCAGTGCTTTTGCACGAATTCATTGCTACTGCTACTAGTTTCGATCGTAATAATTCTTTATCCATGAAACAACACGAAAGCGAGTAGTTGTTTTGGGTGTATAAAAATCCAATGTATGTAACAAGTTTTTGAAATGTGTGTGTCTTTATATCCTTTAAACACCCAAAACGATAATGGAGCTCTCCATTTCTTTTGAGAAATAGAGAGGATCTTCACTCCACCAAAGCACAAAAATTAGGAATAACCAATAGTTGAGCCGCGTGTGCCATGGTCACACCCATGGGGTGAGTTGAAAATAAAATGAAACCAATTAAAATTATATAGGTGGCTTTATGTACCCAAAAAATTCATATAGGTGGCTTTCGTACTTTTGGTGTAGGAAATCTCTTGTACTGTTTAGCATTTTTGTTTGTAGAAATATAACTCCGTTATTACTCTACTTAATTCCTTTTTTGGTAGTTGCTTGAAAGATAGATCCTACCGTAAAAGAATTAAACATATTTTTTTATGGATAAAAGTTTAGAATAAGGAAAAGAGTGTCATGATGTTGTAAAAATTGGACTAACTAGCCAAACAGTTCCACCAATTCAGCCATGAATCAGATCCATGATTGGTGTCGTGGAGATGGATTGATTTTGTTGTCAAATTGATTCTATATAGTTGAATTGGACTGATTATGACCCATCTAGATGTGTAAGAATTGGTCTGGTTAAAATGGTCTGATAGTCAGCTGCCACCATATTCTATATTCGGGATGTCAACGGGACGAGGTGGAGTACTCCCCCACTCCCCATCCCCGTCCCTATATCACCCCATCCACGTCCTCGATCCCTGCCATGGTTCTATGTGCATCACATATCGCCTTTGATACACACACTAACTTACGTACATACTATACACATGGGTGGAGGGATGGGTGACCAGTGTGTGCCATGGTCACGCCCATTTTGTTATCTTCTTTTGTAATGTTATGTAAAATCATTTTGTGGAACCCTATTAGTCTTACATCTTGTTTTATGTTTAAAAGTCAATGTCTTTGGAGAAGACGTATAACATAAAGGGTGATGTTATATCGACAACCAACATGTCGACACCGTAGTTCAACATCGTCTTCTCACAGAGAGCAAGCGGCTTCGTGATGCGTGTCGGGTTGAGAAAAAAATAAAAAAAAGGCTAAAACCGTATCTTTATAAAGTCCGACAACTTTCAGTTGTCGGACTATCATTTCTGTAACATAAAACAAGCCCCGACAACATAAAGCAAGGTTTCTCCAAAAGTGTGTCATCAAGGCTGACTTTGAACAAAGGTAGACTGTCCAAAAGTACTTTTAACAACAAGTAGCGTATTTTTAAAAGTCTTAATTCTTATGTTTAAAAGTCTTAAGTCTTCCCTTAACTGACGACCCCTCCCCCTCTCAACCCCTTCATTGGCGCCTTACCCCACTCCCCTCCTCTCACCCTTTTTCACCTCCTCACCCTCGGGTCACCTCTCCCCTCCCCTCCTCAAACGTGAAGACGAAGGTGGAAGACACCAAGCATGCAGGCATGAACGAGATCCATGCGGGTAGGAACGGACTCGAGCAGACGACACGAAAGACGCGTGCACGATAATGCAAGTGCAGTGTTGCTGCGCGACGACAAGGATATGAGCTTGGAACTTTTCTCTCCTCTTTTTTATTTTGCTGTGATTTTGATAATGATTTTTTGTTTCTTGGGTTGATTTTGGTGACTTGATTTTCATCTTCCGATCTTTTGTTTTAGCTTTCCCTCTCGTTTACATTCGTTTACATTCCTACCGGTAGTGAAAAATTGTTTTTTAAATTTAAGAACTCGTTCTTGTAGGTTTTTTCTGCAAGAACGATTCTTACAGTTGGCTTCCAGCTCAGCTTACTCCAACACTAGTTTTTGTAAGAACCATGATTAAACGCCGTTTGGAGATGGTCTTTGCAAGGATGGAAGGTTGACTAAAGGAGCAAGCATCCATTGACAATCATTTAACTATTTTATATTTTTTATATATACTTGAATAGATTATAATAGTCTTTAATATTTATTTTTATTCACTAGTATTTTTTTCACTTTTCTAAAACTTATTGAAAGATAACAAGTCACCTTTGTGCTCTTCCAACAAAGGGTGAAAAAGAGGAGAGTAAATAAACAAGTGAAGGAAGTTCACCGATAAGAAGAAGACGACGACTTACAAAATAATTTACTGAAATTACGTTGCCGCCTATGATGTTAATTCGAAGCCAATCCCTTTCTTTGACCAATTATTTCTGTTGTCCTTGTTTTTTAGAAGCTGTCATATAACTTTATTTTTAGATGAAAGTTTTATTTTATTAATTTGAATAATTATATTTATAATTTACTAACGCAAGTTTTTATACTTGTTATTAAAAAGATAGAAACATTCCACTAAAGATAATAAAACAAACACTAACTACATAATAAAAAAAAAACGCAACTAGTTGATCACAATGATAAGGAGACAAAACTGTCAAAAAAAAATGATAAGAAGACAAAACCCAACAACAATGCTAGAAAATAAATAAATATAAAACAAAGCACACTAAATTACTAATCATCAAACAAGAAGGTAACAAAGTACAACAATTGTAAATTTTGACATTGCGTAATCAGTTTAATTAATGAAATATTCGAAACAAAACAATAATCTGAATGAAATATTCTCATTTTTCATTTTTTGTCCAATTATAGGAGGAAGGAACAAAAAAACAAATTTAAAATTCTAGAGTATCGTTTTTCTAGAATGAGCAATTTGGTTCCATAAAAAAAAAAAAGCAATTTGGCATGACTTCTAGTTTTTTTATTATGAAAAATTTAGATTAGGAGAGGTATACTTTCATTCAAGGTTGAGGAGAACTACCAATTTCGACAAAAGTTTACGGTGAAATTTATGTATAGCCTACCAACGGGAGAATTTAAGATTTGAACTCAAGTCATAGTTAGTGTGAGCAAAAAATCTGACCACGTACTCCAATTTTTGATTCTGAAGCGTCGTCTGAAGAATCTGAAATTTGGTCCGTTTTGAAAAGGCTTAGCTGGTGGAGACCCCTGAAAGTTATTATTTTCACGAATCATGACACTGATCCTCTTCCACTGTTTAGCCTCAATCAAAAGTATGAAGTATTGTGAGAGATGCTATATGTCACGATAATTTTCTCTCACAAAACATACGAACCATGACATTTTGATTTTAAAATAAAAAAAAAAAAAGTTGAGTCTAGATTTGGCGAAAATCAGGAGGTACTCCCTCCATCATTTTATTTGTCTTCTTTAAAATATTTCATTGCCCCTCTTTGTCAGAGTCACGATGCCCGCGAGATGTTCTTCGACGATCACAAACACACAAACCCCCGAGAGACCAATCATTAGTACTCTCATCTGTTTACTCAAACTACTTTCAAGTATTGTAGAAAAACACTACTTTCAAGTAAATGAACAATAAACTCGCCAATAAACAGTTCAAGCACCTTAATGTTTCAAAGTACAGTTCCAGTAATATCATATCATGTTACATAAAAGCTCAAACTAAACTCTAAGGAGGATAGGCAGCACCGCTTATTGATCACCAAATAGAATATAACTCCCCCACAAAGGTACACCTGTCTATTTACTGCACTTGGTTTTGATAGTACAACACACTGATACAGCAATGCCAACCAAAGCACCAGCAATAAGAAATGAAGATTTCCTTAGACGTAAACTGCAACTAGTGTAAGCCCATATCCATCGAGATAGAAAATGCAGCCCACAGGTATTTTTGAAATTCTGGATTGAAAAATCCTAAGAAGGTAGATGCAGCATCTTCTGTCAGTTTCCACAAGATATATTTTACGTAATCTCACAAGCAATTCCTCTCCACAAGCTATATATTTTACGCAACTATTGCATGGAGTTCCCATTATTCAGAGCCATTTCAATGCAAATAATGAACTTTTGAGAATAGAGCTACAAATTTTCCGGAAGGGGATAGTCAGTGAGCCAGCCAGTGCAGCTGTACACATTTATAATTTACCCATATTGTCGGCAAATGCAACCAAACTGGAAGTGAAAGTTTCTAGAGAGAAATCCTGCACATTCTCAAAGAAATTGTCCAAGTTTCATTCAATTTGGAATGTTAGTATGTCAGTAATTCAAATATGCTTGCTGAACAATTTTGTCATGATATTAAGAGGTAGAATTGCAATTCCATCAATCGTACACAATTCTGCCACCCAAAATAATCAAAAATGAACACGAAAATATGTTGATCTAGCGAAGTAATCAAGTCCAAAATTGGAAGCGGTGTTACATCTGGTTTAACAAAGAGAGAAAAGTACAAATTTCTAGATAAACATGTATTGCATAAGAAAAATTATAAACTTGGATTAGTTATTTTATATCTGTCTGCGGTAGATTAGATATTGATCAGAGCTACAAACGGGTTATTTTTATTTTTTTCAAAGCATAACATAGCTATTGTGAATGGTGGAAAAGAAAAAATAATAAATGACAAGTGCCAAAAAAGGATCTTGTAAGCAAGCATTAAATGCATGCCAAACCCAGTGGACATCAAGTCAGTCAAGGCTCAAGGTTATTTTCCAGGTTCAATGAAACTAATTAATATTAATATTATTATGATAAAATTAAAAGTATCAGGCATAATACAACACTAACAACAACTAAAGCCTTTTTCCCACTAGTTGGGACTGGCCATATCGATCAACTCCTAAGTATGACATATGATATGCATATCTTAAGTCTATAGTGGGAAAAAGGAAAATGTTCTTAGTGGGAAAAAGGCTTTAGTTGTTGACTGGCAATATAGATCATAATACAACACTAACATCAACTTAAGATATGCATATGACATATTATCGCTAATACATTAAAAAGGAAAATGTTCTTAGTGCTACGGGAAAACAAAAAAACAAAAAAGAAACAAATTTGGAGTATATAAGACAGGGAACACACAAACAGAGAATGTGTGAAAAGAGAACTTAGTGAAGGAAAGTGGAGAAATTATAATATGCTCCAAGCGAATGCTCTGGGCAGTTCTATAACTGTTTAATTTTAATTCAATAATAATTTATTTTTGACCCAAAGGCCTACATGGTTATGTGGTGCCATGTGTTACATTCTTAAGACAGTGGTGTGATACTCCCAGAGTAGGCAAAAATCTCTGCGAAGGGAGACTAAAGGGAGAGATGCTGAGCAAGCAGTGAGTGCAACTGCCAGCAACCAAGCAGAGAAAGCTGAAATGGCCAGAAATCCAGGCCTTCTGTGCCCATAGGCAAGGTGGGTTTTTCACCAATAGGTACCAAGAATTCTCAAAGATATTTAGGGCGTTTGAAGCAGGAAGCATATTAGTTATTACCTTCGGTAATTTATGTTGCTGGGCAAGATGATCCACATGGAGCCTCACATTTGATGATGCAAACATCCAGGCACGGCGGTCAACATCAGAATATACAAATGCAACAATGTCAAACAATGTTTTCGCTCCAGCTTCAATAGCTTTCAAGATGTTGGCTTCTCTACTCCTACGATTCCTGAATATAATGACAACAATACTCACAGTTGGTGACTCTGACATAAAATACCAACCGTAACTACTAACTTGTTCAGTCAAAGGAAGGAAGCGATTGTTAATACTTTAGATATTCACACAACATCTGCTTTGGCCAGAGATTAACTCTCCCATGCATTGGGATTAAAGCATGTGGTGAAAGCTCCAGAAATTTGAATGTGGTTTGGAAGTATTCCTGTAAATGATAATAATATTAGGCAAAAGGATACCGAATAGAGTGCTTTATCAATATTATTTTCTTTTATCAACGGTTGCTTTGTTAAATGCACTTCACTAAAGTGCAGAGAATGCATCATCCTTTTCGCACTTACAGACATATTTCCGCCAGAATTTATGTCCAAGATAGCACTTCCCTGACTGAAAAAAAATGAATTAATATGGTAGTAGAGTGGAGTAATTAACAAAAGAACATTGTAAGATGAAGTAGGCGTAAGAAAATGTTGGAACTGCAAAGAGGAAGTTATATGGCTTTGACAAGGATAATATGACAAAAAATTTAGCATGCCAAAGCCAAACCATTTCTCTCTCTAAATCAAACCTAGGAAAAACATCTATTACCTATAATTTTGAAAAGAACATTTTGTGGAAGGTAAATCAAACACAATGAGCTTCTTATTATAATACCATCATATCTGTGTTCTTCCTGTATTTACATGTTCTTTAATAAATTAATTGACCTAAAAAAAAGAAGGAATATCTGAATGTAGCTCTCGGCTAAATTGTCAGTTACAAATTAGTCATTAGCTGTCAATAATTAGCTTAGGATATGTCAAAATAAATGAATATCAACTTTATATAACTGATATCATTGATCCAAGATTTTCTGCCATTTGTAATTCTTGTCTGAGGCTATTTAGATCTGTACAAATTAATCAGAAGCAAGTGAACGGTGAAAATTATTCACTCCATTATTTTCCAATTTCCATTGTAGTTAACACAGTCTTGTTCATTGTACCCCAAAAAAAAAAAAAAAAAAAAAACACAGTCTTGTTCATTTCTAGAATGAAAAATAAGTTACATTCAATAGCCTCGTAAACTCTAAAATAAAACTACACTAGCTTGTTTAATAGACAATTTTTATTTTTAGTAATAGACACAATTAGTAATTAGAGTAAACTACTGCAGAAAAACTCCCCATGCACTCTAAAAGAGAAGGAAAAAAAAATCATAAGAAAAGAAATAGTTTACTAAAATTTCAAGTATCTACAACAGTCCAACCGATACTTTATTCCAGATAACGCATTAAATTATATGGAAAGTTTCACAATAGTCCAAATATGCATAAATACATAACTTATATGAAATTTGAATGTGTACGTATATGTGATGAGAAGAATTGCTCTTTGCTTAATGTATGAACCATGATATTGAATGGAAACTTACCCCACACAATGATCACCTACAATCAAGGAATGAGTATTCACATGAAGCAGCGCCATATGACCATCTGTATGTCCCTGAACCAAAGCGAGTTTATATCTTCAGCAGAAAACAAAACCAATTTTATAAAGAATATTATATTTTCGCACACTTATGATTTCAATACAAACTCAAATCAAGTAGTATTTAATATGGTTTGCAATATTTCTTTTATTTTGTCAAGAATTAATTCAAACTTAAAGAGAGTTACTAGGAGTTACCATGCAATGCAATGTTAAGAACCAATTCAACCAAAAAGCTTAATGTGCTCATAAGACACGTCAATAGTTTTTTATGTCGATGCTAACAGATCTTTTGTGAAAGTTTTCTGTCCAATAAGGTAATGTCAAAATAGAGAAGTCGATATGCCATTATTCTAGTCATACATCTTAAACCAAAATTTTCAAATGTATATTATACAACACAAGGTCAAGAAATTGAAGTTACTACAACCCAACTATACAATACATGAAAGATTATAGACTGGAACATACTAAAATCTTTAAAAGAAGGATTGTGCATGTGAAAAATACCGGTGCAAAAATGACTTTCAATCTCTGACCACCAATGTAAATGTCTTCATCTCCAGTAACCGAGGTATAGCCAAGTGACCAATCATCTGTAATCATAGAATATTAGTTTATTGATTTGGTGAAGTTATTTTAGGTCAGAACTTAAAAACCTAGAAGAAAGTTTAAAAGCTAATCTGAAAAGGTATTAATCAGGAAAATTGATATTACAGCATATAGTTGTGCATCCAAGTTTTCTCTCATTGTTTTCTTTTCCAGTGATATTTAGCGACAAATACCCAAATGTTGTATTGTATGTCAGGTACTCGCATAAAAGAATATTTAATTGTGAAATATCTCTAATATGAAGTAGTATAATGTCTGTAGCAGTGCTATATATAAGCACAAAAAATGCATGAAAATGACAGAAAAACAAGGAGACGAAAGATGATTCAATTACAGTCATTTTGGAGTTTTGGATCATAAAAATTTGAAACTGGTTTGATTTAATAGTGTTAAAAGATATGAAAATATCTTATAATAACTGGATATACCTTAGTGTATTTTATATTATCTCATAGTATTAGTTTCTCAAGAGTATCTTAGACTATCTCTAAAGATTGTTTTTCATAATTCTTTTTTATTATCATGATTTGTTTCCCTATTTAGTTAGGATTTGGAATCTTGTATTAATACAAATAAGGGTTAGTAATTAGTCTTTTTGTATCAAATCATATTAAAACATATTCATAATTCAAATTTCAAAGTCTTTATTATTTTTCCCTCCTTCATTATCTAAAACCCTATAACTTCTACGTGGTGTCAAAGCAATATCCTCCTCTGTGACCTGTTTTGTCACTATTCACTACTGAGATTCTCAACATATGAAACTCCACACACACCGTTTGCAGTTCAGAAACCCTGGTTTTTGGGTTTAGCTGCCATTAAGGGGGCTGACCCCTTTTAAATTTGGTTGTCAGGTGTCCAAGTGACACCACTGTTTAGTACAGAGGCCGTCAATCGGTCGTTCCTTCAAGCACTATTGCACAAGCTTCTCATCAGCATGAGTTCTGTGGGCCACCATTTTCTATGCGCTCATCGTGCCAATAAGTCAAGTTTGGTTTGTCGGCCCTTCCTGGTTCTATTAGATCACTTTCAAGATGTGGGTCTCTCATTTGAGATTGTTTTCGCCACCGTTTGGAGCATCAACAGCACCTCCACGTGATCTCCCTATATCCATCCTTGTTTCTCCAATCCGACCTACGATTGGACATGTTCCTTTGAAAACACTAGTTTTGTCTCGATTGCGGTTTGGCACCCTTTTTTCTTCGTCGCAGTTTGGCAATGGTTTTGTCTCAGTTGTGGTTTGACACTGTTTTTTGTCTCAGTTGCAGTTTGGCACCAATTTTTTGTCCCAACTGCGGTCTCAGTTTGGTCCAAACTGCAATTTGGTCTCGACTCTTGTTCCACATGTGATCTGTAGTTCTGGACCTCCTCATTTTCAATATCAAATTATATTATTCCGTTATTTTTATCTTTCAAATGGTACATTTGTAACAACCTTAAAGCTTAGCAAGCTTTACCTTGAGGGGGACTGTTAGAAGATATGAGAAATTGAGAATATCTAATAATATTTTGATATTATCTTAGACTATCTCTTAAGATTAGTTTTTATATTTCTTTATTATCATCATGAGTTGTTTCTCTATTAGGATTTGGAGTCTTGTATTAGTATAAATAAGGGTTAGTGTTGAGTCTTTTTGCATCAAATCATAATAATCAATCATATCAAACCATATTCATAATTCAAAGTCTTTATCCCTCTTCATCTAAAACCCTATAACTTCAACAAATAGGAATTCATTTTGCATGAAATCCTTCAAATTTAAGTTGTGTAGACATAGAAGAAACCCGCTCTTATCTGGTGGTCTATAAGCGGATTTTAGTCTAATTATTTGAATTGATGATTTTCCCTTATTAGATTTTGAGAGAGACATTTTAGTATTCCCAGTAACGGGAAAGAGAGGGTAAAATTATTAAAACAAAATGAATTCAATTTATTTGTTACGTGTTCTAAAAATATGAAATTAATTTGCAACGCAATTCAAATATTTTTTTAAATGAATTCCAAAGATGGGCATTGGTTCTAAGGCTTTGGCTAGCCTACACAACCAACTTAGCTACACAAGTTTTTTTTTACGGCCAGAGATTTTAGTCCCATGGAATCTAATCCTACACTCTACATACCTGATCTTTTCCTCCATTGTCTGTCGGCTTCTACCTTAAACACTCTGTGGAGCTCCGTTCGAAGACGAGATTCAATAGAGAGTAGAAAGTTCGAGAAGGCCGCAAGTGAGTGCCATGCGGTGGAGCAGATCTGAAACTTCTGATAGGTTGAAGATGGTGGTCGCTGCTCTGAGTGGGAGGGGAGAGAGTCTGAGTGGGAGAGAGAGGCCTGAGGGGAAGAGAGATTTGTGGGGAGAAAAAGACGGAGCAGAGTGGGTGGCCGCGTTCGGGCGGCGAGGCGAGATGCCGCCGTGGCGGTGACGATGTGGTGTGCGGGGGTTTCCATCCCATTTCGATTCTTGTTTTTAATTTTCCCCCTCTTTTCTCCTCTGTTTGTTTCCTTCTTCATATTTCTGTTTCTGTTTATATGCGATTTTGTTCCCTTTTCTCTGTTTAATGTTGTTGTTCTGCGATGGAAGGAGGCCGATGCGACAGAGTGTGGGGTTCGCGACAGTTCATACGTGGGTTTGCAAGCCATGGCACGGTCACAATGTTTCCGGCACAGTGATGACTCCGATTGAAAAGCTCTTGTTCAGTGCCACGAGGAACAAATCTGGAACTCTTAACATTTTCTCTTGCTCTGCTATGTGCTATGGGTGGTTGTCGGTGTATGCGGAGAAGAGGAGAAAGGCTGCATGATTTCTGAGGGAGAGAAAAAGAGAAAAGATAGTATGTGGAAAGACCATCATAAGATCCATGGAACCTCCAAATCTAACGGCTTCTTTAATGTCTTGGAATTTACGCCAGTTTTTTTCAACCTTGTGTAACCTACACAACTTAGTTAGGTTGGGCGTGGTAGCCTGCGCCTTGGTTCTAAATCAAATCATTTCCATCTTTTTCATTGAGTCCAGATAGTGTTGGGAGAATTCTAATCCTCACGACCTAGGTGCAAACAATTATTATCCACCATGCCTGGAAAGAAAAAATGCAACCAGTTGTAGTTCTTCCTCTATCTTATCTCGAAACTTCACCTACAACCACAACATCCAGACTAAGGTTGTTAAAACCGGACCGGTTATTGAATCGGACAAGGCACCGGTTCAAGGTTCAACCGGAGTTAAACTAGGGTCGGACCAGAAATGAATTAAATAATATTTTTAATATAATATATCAAGCAATAATAAACAAAAAATAACATAATATTCATAACAACACAGTATTAAAAATTAAACTCCATTTAAAATGTTATAAGTCAACATATAACATGCAAAATTAAATATTAAACTAACGCAAATATGTCATAATAATATTCTAATATTAAATAATCGCAAATACTACAGTATAAGTACTCTAATAATAATATTAATATACCAATTTATTTTAAATTTTTTTATATTATTTGATTTAATCCACCAATGTAAAAAAAAAATGGATAAAAAACATCTCATGTGCCAAAAACAATGTTATTTACCATTTTTTCAAAAAAAAATTGGATTTTGATCGAACCGCCAGTTCCCGGTTTTTACCCGGTTTTCTTGTCCAGTTCCCAATTTTTGCCCGTTTTTCAGGTTCGATCACTGGTTTTCATACAAAACGGTTCTCAGATTCATTTGGACCGGACAGGGTCCAATTCCCGGTTCAACCGGTCGGACCGCCCGGTCCGGTTTTGATAACACTGATCCAGACCCTTGTCACATGAAATATACCAAACATACAAAAAATTATTAAGCACCGGTACTAATGTAAAAGATACCAAAAGTTTCTTTTTGCGGTCCATTTTACAACAATAGCAGTCATTTACTGAAAATCAATATTTTTAAGAAATTTCATTGACAGATAAACAGATACAGATACAGATACAAAATTTATTTCATTTCACCATGAATGTCTGTACTTACGTTTGCAGCCGCATAGTTTTATTATTTTTTATCTGTTCTTGATAGGATCCAGATATGGGAATAGGGTTAGAGTTTTTAGACAGTTGGATTTCTGTTTGGTTAGTTACACTGTTACAGTAATGATCAATGAAGGAGAAGATCAGCAGAGAAGTTAGGTATGGGGGTTTAAATAGCAGAAGCAAGATAGGATAGAGGCATTCAGGAATTTTGATGTGAGAACCGAGTGAAGGATGTGTTGTAAGGGGAAACCCTTGGAGGAGAATTCTTTCTCCTTGTTGAGTTAATACAAAACTAAGAAGGAAAAATACATGTTTGCGAAATGACTACAAGAATATTATTGAAATCAAAACAAAAAGTAACATTATAACCTCTACTTATGCGCTGCATGGTATTCTCATGTACTAACAAAGTAGCATCGGGATTGTACTTCTGGATAACTGAGAGACCTGCCATAAAGGGTGACATTACACTAGAATTAACAATAGTATACTCGCAATTTTACTTAAAAAAACATTTTATATGTAAGTTTCCAAGTACAAGAATGTATCTATCACAGACAATAGCTTCTGCCAGAAGAGAGAAAACATGATGATTCACGAGATACAACTGAGAGCAGAAATAAAAACATAAGAGGGTGTCTTTAGCTTCTTTTTGGTTCTGACTTAGCTTTAGTGCAGAAGTAACAAAGTACAACGGATTATTTGTGATGACTAACTCACCATTCACCACCTATACTCATAGCATAACCTGACTTAAAAATAACACAACTTACCAAAGTTTTAGCAAAGACTTACCATCTACATGGTCAGCGTGATGATGAGTGACGAAGACCACTAGTCTTCTTGGCAAAGCAGTCACAAGTTTCTTTAGCTGATAATTACAAAGTAATATGTTAAGATTTAATTGAAGAAGAAAACAAATTTCAAAATCAGATAAAGTGGAAACTAACTACGTATAAAAATAAGAAATGGGGTGAGAGGAGAATGAAACATCAAAAAGTATATTTCCATGTAAATTCCTCAAAAGTCACAGCTGGAATCCGAGCAGAAAAAGTTTCAGCCCTTAAATTCAAAAAAAAATAAAATTAGGACTTGTTTTTGCTTTTGCTGTCAATAAGTAATGTCCCGATATTCTAAGAAACAGTCATAACAGTATGGTCGAGTGTGAAGTATGAAACGAAATGCATCCTGTGAACATGGAATGGAAAACAAAAGGATAAAAGATTATTCGAAGGCCAAAATGACATGGACTAACTGCACTTGTTTGGATGTTATCCGAAAGTATACCTCTCCATGGAATTCTGACAGACACCCTGGATCAACTATTAGTGCATCTCCACAAGCAATAAATTTATTATCCTTGGAATCATTTGGAACATTCTCGGGTGCAAACACCACTAAGTTTGTTGTGCAAAAGGGCTTTGCTGTCCTACTTCCCATAGGTATAAGTATAACACCAGGTGGGTACTCCTGAAAATAAAATAAATCTTTCTTCCGTAACAGATTATAAACATAACGACTTTGAAGAATAAAAAGTAAGTTCCTCTTTCTCCTTTCCTTGTGCATGAATAAAAGACAATTTTCTCTTTTTTTCTCTAGGGCATTAATGCAATGCTGAGGGAGGTTGATAAACAAAAGACATGAAAGGTTTTAAAAAATTAATGTTTGTGTAGATTATTGGTCAATGAGACTTCCTTTAATAAGATCTTGGAATCTCCACTAAAAATAGGTGGTTTACATGTCATTTGAAATTCTTGTCCTAATTTTAAAAACCAAAGCTTCTCCTATATCACAACTTCCAGATTTATTTCTGAAATTGTAATTTCCAGTAAATGTCCCACCATTGAAACAGAGCAAATTTAAAGAAGGAAAACCTGGTAATTTATGGCTGGAGGGACTTTCCAGTTTGCAGAGACAGATGGGTCATTTATAAGACCAACAACTGCCAATGGTCCAACACGATCACCATGTGGTTTCACTTCCAGAAGCCAGTTAAGACAGCTATGGATGGACATCCATGTAAACGAATCTGTATATAGAGCTATAGACATCTAGAATTAATTGCATACATTGTTGACATATATGGTATTAAAATTTAAAAATGATGAGAAGGACAGATAGATCAACATTACATGAAAGTAGACATTCGCATTGATTTTAATGAATGGGTTGCAATTCATTTAAACTACCTACACCACTTACAGATGCTACACTAAGAACAAGAACTCATCAGTGGGTAAAACATTTGCAAAACAGAAGCCACTTTCATTTTTGTTCACTGGGACATCAATCAGACACCAATTATTCAAAAGAAGTGAAAATGAAATAAACATGTTGGCACATAAAATTTGAAAACTTCAAGCCTCTCTCTATCTCAGAACAAGAAAAGATAAGAAACTTGAACTGTTGTTCTGAACACCAGAGAAGTCAATCACATGCTGCAGATATGCAAAATATTAAACCCCTAACACATTCCCCGCTTATTATTTGTACTATTCCCACACACATGTAGATATAGATATATTTTGAAAACTCTGATTCTATTCTAAAACCTCTTGACATCGTGCGCTGCTAGAGAAAATTATTGCATTTACTGAGAATCAAAATATCTATGGAGGCATCTAAATGAAAAAGGAAGAGAACCATTTATAAAATAAAAACAAATCAAGTAATAGACACAAACTCTCTCTCTCTCTCTCACTCTGAACCTATTTCATTTTGTCTCATTTTCTTTCATTTTGCTTCATTTTCTCGGTTACTACAACTCTAAAAAAGTATCATGAGCTCTTCCAATCCAGGCCCAGTGACAACAACAGAGCAAAGAAATCCATTTGGAACTCCAGAAACTCAAATATCCATTTCCAATCCAATCACCTTGTCTCGCCAAATTTCGATCAAAATAGATGAGAAAAATTTCCTCCAGTAGAAACAACGAATAGGAAGAGTCATTAAGGGACACAAACTGCAGAATTTTGTAATAAATCCAACGATTCCCCTTGGTTCCTCAGGGAACAAGATCGTGATGAAGGAATGATCAGTCCAACATATTCCGAATGGGAGCAACAGGATTTGCTCCTTTGTATGTGGCTTCTTTCTTCCATCTCTGACTCTTTACTTACTAGACTAAGTGTTAGGACCCTAAATGAGAATGTGGGCCCAAATTGGCAATTAGTACATTAGCTTCCCATGCCCACTGTGTGGAGAGTTATGTTAGGAAAAGATAGTAAAAGGGAGGTAAAGGATGTGACGTGGCAGGAAAGGAGGGAGCATGACGTGTGTGAGCATCTTTCTGTTATAAGGAAAGGGGTAGGGAGAGAGAGAGGGTATCGAAGAGAGGGGGCGACTCATGTGAATACACTTAGTTATTGTGAGACATGAGAACAATTAATTATCACTGTTAGATTCAATTTTATTCAAATTAGTGGCTCAGATTATTGTTTTATTAAAAATTGCCACGTGACCTAAGCTCTTCTTCCTTTCTGTCCATCGATGCCTGCCGTTTTGACGTCAACGCGACGACGCTTCACGGGCCAGAACACATCAAGACCACTGCTGAACATGTTTGCCGCAACACTCTCGAAAACATCAAAGTGGAGTAATGTTGTTTCGGCTAACATAAAAATCTCGGAAATTGCATTGATATTTAGCAAATTAAAATTGACTGAAACTAGATTGGATGAGGAAGTGCATATTCTTCCATTGCTTAAAATTGACTGAAATTTGCTAACATAATCAATAAGCAATTATCCATCAATTGAAAGGCATTTATAGGAGTACTAGTATTATTTAAGAAACATGCAAGCTGTTTTCAATCGGAGATAGATTTCCGACCACCAAAAAAAAATCGGAGATAGATTTCCGTCATCAATATTCGATACCTTTCGAATTTCGATTGGGTCATTCTGCAATGGCCTTGATATGAAAACGGCAGGCAAGGATGGACCAAATGGAAGAAGAGCTCAGGTCACGTGGCAATTTTAATAAAAGAATAATCTGAGCCGCTAATTTTTATTAAATAGAATCTAACAGTCATAATTAGTTGTTCTCATTTCTCATATTAGCCAAGTGGTCTCACTTGAGTCGCCCCCTCGAAGAGAATCATTTTCAGCTAGGCAGGGAATTAGCAATTCTCTGAGAGGAGCTGTGCTCTGTGGGGTAGTAGGGATATCCATTCCTCTACTTGTTATCTTTCATTTTCCATCAATAATGTCGTGATTCTCAATCTCTTGCCATTTATTTCCTGTTATTCTGTGGTTGAGGTACGCATCACTAAGTGGATGTGTCCAATCCTGGCAAGTCTGGGAGGGAATCCACAATTTCTTCATGCTCAAACTAGAGTAATAACATTGTAGAACTTGATTACATCTCAAGCACTCTATGCCTAAAGGCTCCAATTCTCTCAAATGACAAGATATCCTCCCTCTAATCCCTTCCCCTTTTTATATACATCTAGCTAACCCTCTAACTAACACAACCTAAACCCTACTAACTAACTAAATAAGGGGTTACCTATCAGCTCACTTCTATCTCAAGCTAAGTATGTTTGTGATTTTCTAACCGAGGCCAACATGGGAGAAGCCAAAGGGATTCCAACTCCCATGACTAGAGGCCACAAGCTCTCCAAGTATGGAGCTGACTATGCACTTGACCCTACACTCTATCGGTCTATTGTTGGAGATTTTCAGTATGCTACAATAACTCCACCAGAAAATTAGTTTTGTTGTCAACAAGGCATGTCAGTTTCTCAAATACCTGAAAGGTTCTACATAGCGTGGTCTCTTGCTCCAGCCTGCTAATTCACATCTGCCTTTATCCCTCACAGTCTATTATGATGCAAACTGAGCATCTGACCACAAGGATAGGAGGTCTACTTTTGGGTCCTGCATCTTCTTGGGGACCAAACCTAACTTCGTGGTGGTCAAGAAAACAAACACATGGAACTAGATATATTTTTTGTTAGAGAAAAGGTGCTAAACAGCAGTCTTGAAGTCTGTCATATTCCTGCCTAGGACCAATATGCTGACATCCTTAGTATAAAGCCTTGTCATCTCAAAGGTTCATTGGTCTACGAGACAAACTAAGGGTCTTTGACTACTTTAATCTCATTCACCCACCTTGAGCTTCCCAGCCCCACCCCCCGGGGGGGATGTTTGAGTATATACGAATTGTACACGGCCTTTACATTTTGACACTTACTTAGTTACTTAGCTGTTTCCAGTCCTCTGTTAGTTAGCTTCTGCTAGTTATAAGCTGAGCTGTCATAATAGAATCAGACATCCAAGTGATTCTGTTAGGCCTTAAACTTCAATAGCAAGCTTTGGTAACCTCTATAAAGTGCTCTGCACAGTCCAGAGACTCTAACCCTTGTAATCATCTACTCAGATAATATACAGATTCACACTCAATCTCTCTCTCTCTCTGAACCTATTTCATTCTCTCATTATTGTTCATTTTCCTCCATTTTCTTGGTTACTACAATTCTAACACAAACAGATTTCCACAAAAGCCAAAGGTAAAACATTATGTTCACTCGTTTAGTCTTCTGAGTCCGGTCCAAAGTAAAAAATGCGCATTTTCTTAAACAAGAATTTTCTCTCAGCAATCTAATTTGAACAAAACAGAGTCACGGACTGACTAAGTGGATCATCTCGGGGCACACCGGGGCATGAGCACAAATAAAATTCAACATAGTTGTTCTACACATTTCTAGCATACATTCCAAATCATACATTTCTGCAAATAAAATAATAACGTGCAATGTCAACTACGACAAACTTGAAAAACAAGCAAACCTTGCAAGTCTTTGTCCTCGGCTACCAATTTTCCGACAATGAAGACTGTGTTAACGGGCAAACCGGGTCCGAAAGCTACTTCCTTCACATACTTATGAAACTTCCACTCTCCCCCTTCAAACGCCCCAAACCCTAATTGTCCAAACACCTAATTGCAAAATCAGTTAACACGAATTCATCACCGCCAAAGCATAAGGATTCAAAACATACCAATCAAGAACACTACCTTGTCGAAAGCCGAAAGGATGTCGAATTCTCTCAAATTGAACTCCTCAGAAGGTGAGGCCGCAATCTCCACCTCAACCGGGGGTTCCGATTCTGCTTGTAGCGGGTTCAACTGCGCCGAGGGCAGGTCCCAGAGATCAGAATCGACGAAAGAGTCGTATTCTTCATCGTGGAATTTGGGAGGGCGCGTCTGCTTCACGAGCAGAAACTCATTGTCGTTTGAAGGCTTTTCGATGATCAAAGCGAGTCTGTGAGTTGCCATTGCTAAAGGAACTAGTTACTAGGAACGGGTAGAAAGAGGGAGTGAGGTCCTTCCTTGGTTCCTATAAGGAGCTAAACAGAATAAACGGCCTTCATTACATCATTAAACAACCGTTTTATTTACGGGGCAAATTCTATCGTGCACGACGGACGACGGTACAAAAGCCCACGTAAACAAAGAGAAATGTTATTGAAACATTAAGTGTGTTGTTTGGTTTTATGTGAAGAAAATTGATTCCAACTGAATTAATTTTTTAAAATTGATTTTGCTTAAAAGTGAGTTGAGTGTAACACAGTTTATGTTTGGATATATTTACGAAAAAGTGATTTTTTATCAATTCATGTTGTTTGAATAGTTTTGATCAAAATTGCTTTTAAGTGTGCAATTACCAAAATGAGTTCTAGTGTATAAATCTAGATTCTTTTCTTTTTTAGATAATTACTTAAGTTCATGTTAAATTATTAAATTTAATATGATTAATTATTAAATTTAATATAATTGTACAATATTTTAATTTAGGTTGGTATAATTTTTCAAAAGAAACTCTTATTTTTTAAAAAAAACTAATTAGTTTTTTATTTTCTATAAAAAAAAGTAAGTCATAATTTTTTTAATTTTTGATTAACTGATAGAATTGTTTGTGTGATCGTTTCATTGATTTTTCAAATAATATATATAAAATTCTAGATAATCTCTTGACTATAATTTTGCTAAGTAAATCAAGAGAGTATCTCTTATACAAATTAAAAGAGTATCTCCTATACAAATTCTAAAAATAAAATATTATTTACATATTCTAATACACCCTCGTAGTCGAAACGGGAGGTTGTTGAACGTTGAGACTATCTCGAAAATCATTAAAGAGTTGCAGCGGAAGTCCCTTAGTGAATATGTCTGCAATCTGATAACGCGAAGGGAGATGTAGAACACGAACTTGACCACGAGCGACTTTCTCACGCACAAAATGAATATCCATCTCAATATGCTTAGTGCGTTGATGTTGAACCGGGTTGCCAGAAAGGTACACCGCACTAACGTTGTCACAATAGACTTCAAAAAATTTTATATCATACGAATAAATCAGAATCAGACCTTATAAAACTCAACTTGTCCTATTTATTTCCACTCATATGTCTCATGTCTCTTAGTAGAGTAGTTTTAATTTTATTTTTTTTATAGCTTATTATAAATAGAACTTAACCTCATTGGCCTATTAGCCCGTTAGTCTATTTAAAGATCGGTCAGATGCCTTACTCAAAGACGTTAATGTCAAATAGGCTTTTAAGTAGGCTTACAGGTCTTATCAAGCTTTTAAAAATGCCTGGCCAGGCCTAAAAAAAAGCCTATAACAGGTAACAGACCAGACTTAGGCTTTGAATTTTTTGATCAGGTCAGACTTAGGTCTTGCAAAGCCTAACTCGGCCCAGCCTATTCCCACCCCGAAATACAATTCACATACGTGGATAATGAAGTGTTGAACTTGATTAATTAATATATCAATATGTTGTAACTCATTAACCATCAACTAAATTTTATTAACCACGAATTTGAACATTATTAACCATAATTTTTAGGTATCCAAATATAATCTACTAAGTGTACTCCCTCCGGACTCAATTATAAGCAAAAAAATTCTTATATTTGGTTTAAATTTGGACAAAATACATTAATTTTTTTTGCTTTTAATCAACTCCAGAGGGAGTACATTTGAACACATAAAAATTATGGTTAATGACGTTCAAAATCGTGGTTAATGAAGTTGAGTTAATAGTTAATGAGTTACAACACCTTGATATATCTATTAATCAAGTTCAACATTTCATTAACCACATGTGTGCATTGCATTAACCAACAAAATTGAAGTCGAATTTTTGTGTCCCAATTTGATGTTCAAATAACACAATTGGTAAACAAAATATTGTTTTAGAAGACACATCTAATATTCGAACAAAATAAAAAGAAGACACCTCTTATGTGAAACGGAAAATGAGGGGATAGAAGGGGACAACTTTTAATAGAGGGAAGGTGTTGACCCAAAAAAATGGAGGGTGAGGAGAGGGAAAAGGATATGAGAGATTTAATTTGATGTTGTGTTTGCTAAGGAGGAGAAGAGAAAGGGGTATTTGTTTGTTTTGTTTAAGAGGGAATGGGATGAGAGGGGTTTTAATGGAAGAAAAAGATTAATTTACTTTTATATCTTTTTTTATAATTACTTTTATATCCATATAGTATTTTATAAAGCATATTTAAGCCATTTTATTTTAAAGGATTTTATAAAGCATATAGTGTTTGGACTCACCACCACTCTCACCCGTCACCGATCGATTATAATCTCTCTATCTCTCTCTCTCTCACACAGACATACACACACACATTTCGAACCAGACCGACATATATTTATTCGATTCAAACCAGTTACCTAACCACAAACCCAAAGCCACTAAGCACTTTCTCGATGTCCCATTCGACGTGCCGCCACTCTTTGAGAACCACATGTCAACCACTGAAGAGCTCCATGAATATGACGTCGTTTTCTCTAGTATTACATATTATTAAATGCATGTGTAAAATATAGTACATACAAATTAAATTATTTGCTATATGTTATATTATTTCTTAAAATATTTTTTTTTTTACTAAATTTCTTAAAATATTTTAAGAAACATTTATACAATGAGATATTATTATATGACTATTATTATTAAACTCAAGTTATATTACTTCTTGTTTAAAAGTAAGAATAAAAAAATGTCCAAGCAACCCCTCAGTAAATGTAAAAATGAGGTTAGTGAAATCACTCCTAGAATGACTCTTTGAGCATTCTTAAATTTTAATTAAAAAAACAAAAAGAGTAGTAGTAACAAAAAAAGCACATTGTCTTATTATGGTCGTACATTACAGAAGCAACCTGACTCTGAGGCGAACCAGTATCCCTCTCTTCCTTCCTTCTTTCCTGTTAATTCAAAACGCAATCTCTCCCTTTTCCTTTCTTTTCTCATCTCCTTCATTCCAAATTGACCTCTTTCAGATCCCCAATACCCTCCTCACAATTTCTCCGCTTTTTCTCATTCCGAGGAAACCAATCCACGAGACCGATCCAATGGCGCCTTAAATCGCGTGCCCTCCTTATCCCCTTTTTTCTTATCGCTTTTGAATTTGATTATTGGGTCGAATAGTAACATGTCAAGTAATTTCTGAAACCCAAAAGGTCATTTTGCTTCTTCTCTTAAATTGGCCCCTTTTGAGCTGCTCCGTGTTCCAAAAGAGAGAGAAATAGGGGCTGGTTAACGGGGATGGGTTCAAAGATGGAAGGACCGTCTACCCCAGCAATTCGGCGTGATCCGTACGAGGTTTTGTCTGTTTCAAGGGACTCAACCGATCAAGATATTAAAACCGCTTATAGAAAGCTTGCTCTCAAGTTCGTTTGCTCTCTTTTTTTTCCTCTTTTTTATAATCCCCGTTTGTTGTGTTATTTTTTTTTTTTTTTTTTTACTTTGAATTTTTCATCTGGGTACTTTTGTACGTAAGGTTGTGTTAATTTTGGAAGCTGCTGTTTTTGTTAGCTGCTAGGTATTTACTTCCCTCTACAAATGTAATAGTTATTTTTGTTTGCCATCTTGTTGGATTCCGGAATAGTATGTAAAACGGTACAATAGTCTTCTTAAGTGAGATAAATAATTGGAGACCCTTTGAAGGTAATGAACATTCTTATCTGATAACATTTCAAGTTAAAAATTGCACTGACTCTGAGAAGGGGAGTGGGTTGCAGGGAGGAGGATTAAATCAGTTAAACCAATATACATATATCGTTGCAAGCTTTTTGTTTTGGTGTTGTAGAATCAAGGAGTTTATTTGGTTGTTTTCTGTATAAGAATAAGAATGACAATATACATAAGTGGGATTTTTTCTTTTTTCTTTTTTTAACATACCTCTTTCTAATTGACAGGTATCACCCTGACAAGAATGCTAACAATCCTGAAGCTTCAGAACTATTCAAAGAGGTTGCATATTCTTATAATATCTTATCTGACCCAGAGAAGAGAAGGCAGTATGATAGTGCAGGATTCGAGGTCACTTTCTTCCTATCCTTCCTACGTGAATCCGAAGCTTTCTTTTCTCTTCTTTTCTGTTTTTCTGTTCCAACCCTTCCTTCAGTATGAAAACAATAAAAAATGGTTTGTGGCATTGAAGAAATCTAGGTTATACGGCTGGGCAAACAGATAAGAAATGCATTGCTTGATTACTTGGTTGCTTTTTTTTTTTTTTTTTCCCTGTGGAGCATGCCATTTTAACATCTTACTTATTCTGATGTGTGCCGACCTATAATTGAACTTACAAGCTTGTCTTATGCTTTCAATTTTCAACATTTACATCTCGGGAGAGAGGAGCTAAAGCATTCATATTTCATACATTTATCTTCATTATTATGGCATGTTAATTCTTGAAATTTTTAGTTTATGAGTGTTAATGGTTTGTTTTAATATATCATTACTATATATATTCCTTGAAAGCTTTTTTTTTTTTTTGCTTTTAAGTACTCCCTCCGGACTCGATTATAAAAAAAAAAAATGCTTAAATTTTGTGAACTCTTAGCCGTGAAATTTGGGTAATTTGTTTCAGTATAAACCATATACATATGCACTTTTTATTTGTTATTCCTGTCTTTCGTTTGGTAGATTATTATCTTTGGCATTAATTCATATTTCATACATTTATCTTCATTATTATGGCATGTTAATTCTTGAAATTTTTAGTTTATGAGTGTTAATGGTTTGTTTTAATATATCATTACTATATATATTCCTTGAAAGTTTTTTTTTTTTTTTTTTTGCTTTTAAGTACTCCCTCCGGACTCGATTATAAGCAAAAAAATGCTTAAATTTTGTGGACTCAAATATAAACAAATGTCAACTAATCTACTCATATTTAATGTTATTATTCCAAAAATACCCTTAATTTAATTCATTGATGTTGTGGGGAGAGGACCATTATGATTAAGGATAGTTTAGTAAATGTATTTCCTTTTTTACATGAAATCAAGAAAATTAAATGCTCTTAACTACCATTCTTAATAAGTGTGAAAGTAGATATTTTTGCTTATAAATGAGTCCAGAGGGAGTACATATTCTTTCTGATACAGCTCTCCTATTGATATGCAATATTCTTTAAGCTATTCTGCCTATACATATCAGGCACTTGATGCTGATAGCATGGACATGGAAATCGATTTATCTAATCTTGGGACTGTGAACACGATGTTTGCAGCTTTATTCAGGTGTGGACTTTAGTGCATGACTGCTTGTTTTCAAAGTTATTTAGATCTACATTGTTTCTTATTCTATTTGGTTATAGCAAGCTGGGTGTCCCTATCAAGACTACCATTTCAGCTAATGTTCTTGAAGATGCTCTGAATGGCACAGTTACTGTCAGGCCCCTTCCAATTGGAACATCAGTTAGTGGAAAGGTTCTTACTTTCTTCATTATGAATGAAGCAATACAGCAGTCTTCCTGGTGTCTATTTGTTCACGTTCCACTTATGTGGCAATTTGTTGCAGGTGGAGAAGCAATGTGCTCATTTTTTTGGTGTGACAATAAATGAGCAGCAAGCTGAGTCAGGGATTGTAGTAAGAGTTACTTCAACTGCACAAAGCAAATTCAAGGTATCACTGATGCCTTTCTTACAACAGTTCCTTTGTATTTGTCTGTCCATCTATTGTAATTTTGTTTCCGGTTAATATGGTATTCGATTGTAATATTTAAGGCTGATTTTGCAGTTGCTCTACTTTGAGCAAGATGCAAATGGCGGCTATGGTTTGGCATTGCAGGTAATTTTTATTGTTCCTGTGCTTCTACATTTACTCCCTTCTCTCCCTTTGACATGTTAATTTACCAAAATATGGATAATAAATTGAAATTAGTGTACCCACAATGAGTGGGTTGAGGTCTAAGCAGTCTCATCCACCTAGGACGAGAACATGGGATCAAATCTCAGGGAAGAAGCTTTAGTAGGAAAAACACATGAACCTCGTGCTGCCACAGCCAAATGAGTATTAATCTTTAGGCGGTTCAAATAAACCATACTTGTGGGGATACCCCATGGTTTTACTCCTAAAAACTGAAATGACTATTAACTTGGTATTACTAGTGTTTCCTTCAAGTGTGGTTGTGTCTCCAGACTGTTAGATCATCATAGTGTTATCCATTAACAAAAAACTCAGGCTCCCCCCCCCTTCCTTTTCCCTTGTAGCATAATATTGATAACCATTGAGCATTAAAAAACAATTCTTGTAAGTGATTATTTTTTTGTTTAAAAAAAGTGGAAGCATGAGAGCACACATTTTAAGTGATAACCATGAGAGCACAAATTTCAGGCTCCCCCCCTGAAATTTTAAGTGATAACCATGGTTGTGTCTCCAGACTGTTAGATCATCATAGTGTTATGCATTAACAAAAAACTCAGGCTCCCCCCCTTCCTTTTCCCTTGTAGCATAATATTGATAACCATTGAGCATTAAAAAACAATTCTTGTAAGTTATTATTTTTTTGTTTAAAAAAATTGGAAGCATTAGAGCACACATTTTAAGTGATAACCATTAGAGCACAAATTTCAATGCTATGGTGGGTGCCAGTAAGCTTTTAGCCTTGTGGTTCCTGTTTCTCTCATCTGGATAAAATGAAGTCCTTAAAACTTGCAAAGCTTGTGAAACACGTCTTGCTCTGGATTATGTAAAGTATCTGGCTGTTGGGCTCAAAAGTCAGGAAAAGATATGACACAAAAATTTGGTGAGAGTTTTATGTGGTTTGCAACCTGTAATTTGTATGGATTGTGTTAAGATACACTGAATTATTCTTAAGCTATTCGTAATTGATTTATAGATTTATAGATCACACAAAATGCAACTAGATATTTATTGAATTGAAGTAGTACTTGTGCAATTACAATTGGACGTATATTTAGCTAATATTATGCAACTGTTTTCCTATACAGGAAGATAGTGAGAAGGCAGGCAAGGTGACATCTGCAGGAATGTATTTCTTACATTTTCAAGTGTATAGAATGGATTCAACTGTGAATGCGGTATGAAAATTATGTTCATGAGTTCATTAGGTTTCTTTTTCCTTTGTTGCGGTCTGTTTGGAAATTGGTGGTTACTTTTAATGCGGTGATGCAGTTAGCAATGGCCAAGGATCCTGAAGGGGCTTTCTTTAAAAGGTTGGAAGGTCTTCAACCTTGTGAAGTCTCAGAACTAAAGCCTGGCACTCATATATTTGCTGTTTATGGTCTGAATAATTTATTTTGTTACATTGTTCTTTTGCTTTCTTGGGCTATTTTTTCACGTAAACCAATTCAACTTTATATTGTTTAGGAGATAACTTCTTTAAGACTGCTAGCTATACGATTGAGGCAGTATGTGCGAAATCACATGAAGATACCACCCAAAAGCTTAAGGACATTGAGGCTCAAATTTTAAGAAAGAGGAATGAGCTTCGCCAATTTGAATCAGAATATAGAAAGGTTAATATTTTCTTTAGTTGTTCATGGTTTAAAGTTTGTTTTGAGGTCCTTAAAGTGATGTTTCTCTGAATATTTTTCAGGCATTGGCGCGGTATCAGGAAGTGACAGACAGATACACAAAAGAAAAACAGTCTGTATGTTCTTTCAACACGTGCTACAGTTATAACACAAGTGCATATCTAGAAATGCATACATTTTGCATTCTTTTTAATACTAATTTTTCTTACAGCATATTTATAATTAGTTGGAAAACTTTCATCTGCTCCATTAAGTTGTGGCAAGCTAGGTCAGTTGCAAATTTTTCTCATCTGGCTTAGTGGCTGGCCAATAATAGGACCTATAATCTGTAGCAATCATGAATTATAATTTAATAGTGGAAAAAGCAAACAACTCAGCTGATATAAGATGCTCATCCTAGGTTTGGCCTTTAATATACACATTGTTATGTGAATATGATGTACTAAATGTCAAAGGGTACACCATTTCCTCGCTGGATTGGCTTCTCTAAAGCGAGTAGAGAGTAAAGTAAGTAATTTCAACCATTAATGAGAAAATCAAGAGTTGATATTCCAATACATCCATGATTGGTTATGCGTGTACGTTTAATATCAACCATTGATTTATTTATCAACCACTGATATTTCTTACTTTACACTCTAAAATGATAGAGGAGTTGGATCCTAACACACTATTTCCTGTTTTGAAGATGTTTTGAATTGTTCTACCATTTCGGCAATTTTTTTTTAAAAGCATGAAACAAAATGAAAACAAAGTGACAATTTTATATTTTTATGAATTGATAATGAAAATATATCAACTGAATAAAAACATAGAATAAATGAAACGTCACCCGATTTTATTATAGTTTACCCCCTCCCCTTGGGCATATTACCGTTAAAATATTTTTTGCTCATCGGTGTTTATACACTTACCATTACTATGATGTAACTTGTCTCTTATTTGCCTTGCTACCCAGGTAGACGAGCTTCTGAAACAAAGGGACGGTATCCATTCTTCCTTCACCATTGTCAAGCCAAACAATATTAGTGGAAGTGGTAGTAATTTAAGCAATGGATGTTCTAGCAAAATTTCTGGTGAAGATTCCAAAGGTGAGAGCCCTGGGGAAGATGGAGGGTCAGATGGCAAGGATAAATCAGGCAAGAAGAAATGGTTCAACCTTAATCTTAAGGGTTCTGATAAGAGGTTGATTTAAAATGCACTCCATTTTGCTTGTCTCTTGGAACAATCTGCTTGAGTAAGTGTCAGTCAGTCATGGCGTCAAACTTATAGCAGCCTGCGGATATTTCGGTTGTAGTTTGTCTGCAATATTTTTCATTTGCTTGGTTCTACATAGTTATGGCATGCAATATTTTTCGGTTGTAATCTGGTTGGTTAATTTCTTCATTGGTATGTGATGCAGTCAAAGGTATACAGAACATGTCTCTTTCTGTTTTCCATATTTTTGCTGTCCAATGAGACTCAATTCTCCCAATCCCTTGTAGTATCCTGAACATAGATAATTTTGACATTGTAATGATATATTCATTCTTGTAAAAGTCGTTTTCTTCATCCTTTACCTTTAATCATTTAACACGCCAGGCGCCAGCCTCACTGAATACTGTATTTAAATAAATAACTAGTGTAGATATTGTATGTTTACCCCATCTTGCTTTATATTGATGTGTTAAGAGACACCACGTAAGATGACTTGATCGTTTTCCTTGGCTTCGTATTGAAAATTTTTGGTGGTGAACTTCTCCTTTTTTTTAAAATAGGATTAAATATATTTTTTGTCTCTCAAATTATAGTAAAGTTTGGTTTTGGTTCTTCAAAAATAAATCGTAGCTTTTTAATCCCCATATTTGAAAATAGTTTTTCCGTTCGTCCCTGTGTTAACTTCGTTTCCAGTTGCTTATGTGTCAGCTGTAATTAAATATGTTTTAATCCTTTAAATTATAGAAAAGTTTGGTTTTAGTCCCTCAAATTATAAAGAAGTTCGGTTTTAGTCCTTCAAATAAGCAATACTGGAAACAGAGTTAATACAGGGACGAACGGAAAAATTATTTTTAAATATCGGGGACTAAAAAGCTACGATTTATTTTTATGGGACAAAAACCGAACTTTACTATAATTTGAGGGACAAAAAAAACATATTTAAGCCATTAAAATATTATGAACATGAATTTGTACTCCGTAACATGGTTTGTGCGAGGATGTGATGGCAGACGAATAAATTTTCCGTATTACGTGAATATCTACTCTTTTCATTCAAATTACATTTAACATGTATGATTTTTTTTTTAATTTAATTCATTTTGAGAGAAAAATGAGATAAAACTATAAAATTTTCAAACAGATTGTGAGAGTGGTGGTAAATACCAGTATACCACGGGAGTACCCAAAATTTACTTGTGGTAGAGATCACTTCCTCGGCGAAGCTTTCTTTGGGCTTCGATAGGGCCTAAAGTACCCAAATCTAGGGTATTACTATTGATACTCCTGTTTTTCCTAATACACCCAATAGGGGCTGGGGCATTTTTCTAACATCCGGACAGGGCATTTTGGAAAAAATATGTTAAGACTCTATAGGGGTGTATTAGCAAAATAATAACCCCAAATCAATTTTTTGGTCTGAATAACCCCCAAATCTAGTGCTTAGAATTTGTTCGTGTGGCCCAAAAGTTTGGGCTGGACTTTGAACCACCCCTTTTTAATGTATATTTTTACAATTGTTGCACGGGCTAGTGGCTTGTATTACTTTGAATATGGCTCAATGACATCATAATTGTAGCTATTTTCAAATCTTTTTTTTTGTATGAAAACTATTTTCAAATCTAATCACAAACTGGCGCCATTAGTGAATAATATCTACTAAAGGTAAAGTCCTTTTGAATTGGGAGCAAAATAATATAACTCTCCTACAAGATTTATACATTCGACCAAAAAAAAAAAATACAAGAAATGAACACATTCTTATCTTTAACAAATGTAGCTCGCTTTCACTACACCCCCTTATACAGCTCACTTTCAAAATGATATTCCGTTTTTTTAACTTGTCATTATACTTTTATTTGGCTAAACAATATATTTTCTAATTTAAAAAATAGTAAAAAATTTAAAAATAAAAAACTGACTTGTTTGATAGGTTCTGAAACCATTCGGGGTCTGTTTGATTGTGTTTTATTTTTTAGTTTTTGAAAACTATTTTATAAATCAATTTTAGAAAACTGTTTTTAAGAAGAAAATAAAATAAAAATCTGTTTGATAATCTTGTTTTTGAAAACTGTTTTAGAGATGAGAAAACGAAAAAACTTGTTTGATAAGTTTGTTTTCATAAATCACATTAAGTTTTGCATTCAATCATGTTAATTTATATACATACATACATACATGATACACACACACACATATATATAATAGATATATCATTTTTTGGTGAATTTGGTTTCATAAATCATGTTAAAAATCATATTAATGTTTATATATATATATATAATAGATTTTTTATTAGAATAATTGCTTCTTTGATTTTTATCAACAAAACAATAGTATACAGGTAAGTGCACGACAATTAACGTGGACGAGTATCTTATAATTAATAATCTCATTCTTTGGTTGTAATAAAAAAATAGCTTCTTTGGTTTTTATTTACTGTAAGGGCATGACAATTAACGTGAACAAGTTTTTTTTTATAAATTATTTTCACTTATTGCAGTATTGCATAACAATTAACATGGACTGGTTCACCTATTAGAATAACGTGGACGACGAATTCCTTTTTTCAGCCAAAGAAAGTGGACAATGATTAGAATAAATTCTAAAAGGTATTTACAACTATGCCATTAATGAAAAGAGGTGTGTTTTCCGCTTGTTTTGGGAATAGAAAATGAGAAGGAAAACAGTCTAAAGATATTTCTGTTTTTTGGTTTTCTAAAACAGAAAACTGAAACTAGTTTTGAAAACAACTAACACAAAAACATTTCTCCAAACAAGTTTTATTGTTTTTAAATTTTTAAAAACTAAAAACAGCTTTTAAAAACAGAAATCAAACAGGACCTAAGTCTTTTGGGTTCAATGGATTGGATATATACCAAATCTCTGTTCAACCGTTTGAATTGATTGGTCTGGTTTTCATAACTATGTTTAAAACACATAATAATATAATATCACGTTTCAATTTGCAAAGGTAGTGTAAAATTTTTGTTAATATTATAATTTTCTAAGAAAAAATAATTTTGAATAAAAATGATGATTTTATTATTCAATTGTAAACCAATATTTTGTCACTTATGCGGTAAAGGAAAATCTAGTTCAGTGTACACTTACAAAAATATTCTCTTAGTTTACTATTATATTATGACTTTTAATAATATTTACATACCCATATTAATAATTACACCTTCAAAATGTTTTTTATTAAATAGTTTAGATAGTTTTTAAATTTTTTTTTGAGGAAAAGATAGTTTTTATTATATTAATATAACTTTTTATGCATATATTATGATATATAATAAATTAATATATTCAAATGCCCATTTAACTAAGATCATTAAAGTTAAATTCATTCAAATATAATTTCACAAGCTCTAATCGAAATATACACACACTAAAGATAATTAAATGGATGTAATATTCTCTGAAGGCAATATTCTAGCCATGATTTTGAAATGATAAATTCCTTACAATGTTACTTGTTATAGGATATAAGTTCCAATCCATCATTACATTAATTTCCCTTCAGAAACTTATTGGCCTTGCAATTAGACTCCTAAGAAAGCTCGAGACCTGCCGGTTCAAGGAGGCTACCTATCACTTTAGCAACTTGTCAATAATAAATTCCCAACCTAATCCTTTGAGCAATGCTTCTTTTGTACTCTTTATTACTTACTCTCGTGACTTGGTTTAACTGGATTTTTCTCCACCAATTCCTAACCTACACATCTAGCCTCAATAATTAGCCAAAATTTTCCATTGATTTGAACTTTGAGCATGTGAAACACAAGATCATATACTGAATGTTGAAAACAAGTATTATTAAATAGAACGCGGTTCAGAAAATTCACGCCGATTGTTGGGCCATATTCGTACAAAGGAGATTACCAACTTAGATCCTTTGTTTAGAAACTGAAAAACAAGTGGGGATGACTTTAGGCATAAACCTTAACTTATACTTTTCTAACTATACCATTTCTTGTAATCTAAACAAGTTTGTCTTGACTTCAATCTAATAAGTCTTATAGTTTAATTAGTTAGGGCGCCATTGTTACTACATCTGTTTGGATTTTCCCAAGAGACAGTCTGCCACAAACCCAAGGAATTGTTTATAATACAGTTTTTCCCCCCCAAGAACAAGCACATCAAGTAAGTTTAAAATTGTATAAAATCCCTTTCTAGAACCAAGCCCCGCAGACAATCCCCTTAAGAAAAACACATATACACGCGTCAACATTTTTTTAAATTTTTTATTAGCATGAATATTTTACAACATTTACTGTTTTAGAAAATGTGTGTACTGTGTGAGAGAGGGAGAGGGAGAGAGGGGACACATGTAATAATGAATGGTTAAAATTAAAAACATAAAAATAATGTAACTTTTTTAAGATAAGTGGTCATGTGACCATTAAACAACTTTTAATCATGAACAATATAGCAATTTAAATTGAAAGGCAACGGAAAACCAACAGAGAGACTAAAGAGTAGCTCTGTATCCAAGCAAGGAAATTCAGCAGTGAATAATTGAGTCCAATGTCAGCAACCACTTCCTTTAGCAAAGAGAAAAGATACACACCAAGCCAAGAATGCATGTAGCTTCATCTCAAGGACCAATCGCAGACCACATATGGGCATATTTATTAAGTCTATTTAACTCAACTCAGGTTAATTTTTGGATACCAATGTAACTCAATTGATTTTAAAATTAAATGTATATCATATTTTTATAAATGAGAAATTTAGGTGAGTTAATTGGGTCTTAGGAGCTCGCCTGGACATGATAGGTCTCACGCTCTCTAGGACATGCCTCACGGCTAAAAGAGCATTTACATAAGTACTTACAAATTATCCATCAACGATGCCCTCATATTGGCACTAAGATTCAAATTCACGTCCTTGTGAGATATGTGTCGTATCCTTACTAACTAGATCAATCTTCATCGGCATATATATAATATTATTTCATTCTACATTAACGTTTGTTTGATCACATTCATTATCAATTAAATTTTATAAATGTGTCTAATACAAAAAAAAAGGATGCAAAATTAATTAAGATGATAATACGCTTAATCATAAAATGTTAAGATTAAGTAAAATAATTTTCCACAAATATATTAATTACTAGATGATAAAAGTATACTAATAATTCTTAATTGATTTCAACGAAATATAATTTGGGTAACCTAATCTTGGATTTACTCAGTTAGATTCCTCGTTCAATATGGCATGAGAATCTAATGTAGAATTTTGTTTATATGCGACTACTTAATTAGTTTGTGGACAGTTTACCTAGCTATAAACTACTATCTCTTTGACGTTGTAGGTAGCTAGCTAATCAAGTAAAGCATCTTTTTCTCATTGTTATTTAGGACAAGGAACATATAATTCCCATGATTATTTTTTCAAATTTTCTTAGCTTGAAAAGTTCTCTGCAACATATCATTTCTATCACGACCCACTTGCCCTAAGCACGCTGCAATTGAAAAATATGACAAGAGGAGATAAATTAGTAAGACATCATTGGCTGATTGCATAACAAAATTTGCCATATCACATTGAAGTATGGCAAGATTCGAGCACCGGTTGCAGTCACAATTATCTAATATTTAATTTATATTTAATTAACTTAATTAATTGATGGACAATTGTTTGATGATAGGAATCTGAATCAAATTTTGTCTTTACAGGAGGGAAAGAGTTCCATAATGATGAAAGTTGTCCTATGTTTCAAATAAATAAGGGTGTCGCTAACATGTGTCTTAAGAGGCATTGTTTAAGGATTCTAAACAAGGTAATTGTTTATTGAAAAATGAAGTATATCTCTTTTTAAAGTATTAAATATACAATTTTCCATAAAAACTTACCTTTTTAGACTTTTTAAACAATGCCCTTAGAGCATCTTTAGTGCAAAGCAACTAAATGTGTTGCTTAAATTGCTTTTTGTGGGCCCATATTGCCACATAAGATTTAAGCAACCCATAAGCAACCCAACCACAATTTGCTCCAATGGTGGTTTCTTGGAAACAACCCATCTTGACCCCACATGTTTATATTATTTTATTTCCACTTAATTTTTTATCTAAATTTAAATATTAATTCAATTATTTTAATTAATACATATAAAAATATTAAATATTAAATATTAAAAAAATAGAAATTTTGGTTTAATTAATTTTTAGCATAATAAATTTAAAACAATAAGAAATACATAATATTAAATAATAAAAAACGATGTGAAATACATAGAGATGAGAAGTACATAATATTACATTTTAACCGAAATACAAAATATTACATAAAAATTTAATTTTAGTTATTTTCATGTCCAAACTGCCCCAAATATGCTCCACCAAGTTTGGCTTGAAGCGGTGGTTTTGTCTTTCATGAACATGTGCTACTCTTTCAAACAATGTTGTAATTGGGATCGGGACCATGCGATACTTCACCGTTGAGATATCATTATCTGCGGTCGAATCAAAATTATCAGACGTTGCTCGCTCGCCTTCAACAATCATGTTATGCAATATGATGCATGCCAACATTATATGCTTTCATTGTGTTCACGCGCCGCGACACGCTGGGCCACGCATAATCGCGGACCGAGATTGGAGCACTCCAAATGCCTCCACGCCCTCTTTCTTGCCGATTCTCGCTGGCTGGGCAAATAGTTTCTTTTTCTCCTTGCGGATTGGGATGGTCTTGACAAATGTAGCCCACCAGATAAATACCATCACTAGGTAGTACCTCATATGATATGGGGTTTTATTCACGTGTATTGCACTCAGGTTGGTCTGCTTCAAAAACGCCGCGTTAAACACATCAGATGTGTTTAACACATTAATGTCATTGTTAGAACCCGTAGTGCCAAAAAATGAATGTCAAATCCACAAGTCATGTGATGCCACGGCTTCAAGCATGATTGTGGGTTTGGCATGATCACCTCGACAAAATTGTCCTTTCCACTGATTTGGGCAATTCTTCCATTCCCAATGCATACAATCAATAGAACCCAACATACTGAAAGCCGCGTGCCTCCCCTATTTGTAGTAGGCAGCAATGTCTTCGCTTGTTTTCTCGCACTCGAGCACCAAATATCACGCACACACCCATTACAAATATGTCTAAGCACTCCAATGTCTAAGCACTCCAATCTGAGAAGGTGAGAAATGAGAAGAGAATGGTAAAAGATGAGAGAATAGGAGAAGATGAGAGAATGGGAGAAGATTGCACAATTTGGCTCTCTTATGTGAGGTATATATAGGCTAGTTCTACAACGGCTAGTTTTATAACGGCTAGTTTTACAACGGCTAGTTTTATAACGGCTAGTTTTTTATAACGGCTAGTTTTTTTTATAACGACTAGTTTTTCATAACGGCTAGTTTTTTTATAACGGCTAGTTTTATAACGGCTAGTTTTTTTATAACGGCTAGTTTTATAACGACTAGTTTTTTATAACGGCTAGTTTTTTTATAACGGCTAGTTTTTATAACGGCTAGTTTTTTTATAATGGCTAGTTTTTTTTATAACGGCTAGTTTTTTTATAACAGCTAGTTTTTATAACGGCTAGTTTTTTTTATAACGACTAGTTTTATAACGGCTAGTTTTTTTTTATAACGGCTAGTTTTATAACGGCTAGTTTTTTTATAACGGCTAGTTTTTATAACGGCTAGTTTTTTTATTACGGCTAGTTTTTATAATGGCTAGTTTTACAACAACCATATCTTGGATGAATAAGAATATATTTTCATAACTAGTACATAAGCTTTCAAAGCATAAGCTACATAAGTCTTGCTAATTTCTTCTTAATAATTTCACAACAAAAATAATGATTTTCAAGTTGCGCATCATCCATCCCTGATACATCCTTCATGAGGATTTCATACAATGCTGGTATGCTCTCCGCCTCCTTTACCTTGCACTCGCCTCCTTTGCTTTGCTAGTCGCCATAATTGCCTTCGTCATAAGCTTTGCCTCATTATTTTTGTCATGGCAATATTTTTTTACAGATATAGCAGCTTCCATGGCGATCAAATCTACAACGGTGTTGCGGTATTGCTATTTCCTTGCTCTTCCTTTTGTCAGCTTTTGTCCAATCAGCGATCTGTTGGGATTGATGAGTCATATTCTTCACAACTAATTGGTATTTTTGGATTCGATGATGATGAGTACGTCCGATCACCTGTCTTTGATCTCTTTGAAGAGTTGTTCATCGATTCTCCCTTCCATGTAGGCTCACTTCTCAATAACCTCCATGCATGCTCAAATTTGATACGCTCCTTTACTATTTGAGAATAAAGCTTAAACACCTCACCATGACATCATTCTCTCGATTACACGTCAGGTTGTTGTCTCTATTTGACTATTTTGTAGCACCCAAAAACTTTTGTATTGAAGCATTCATCTTATGCCATCGAGATTTCGGTGGCACCCGCCTCCTCTCTATAAGCGCCCGCGATAGTTGTTATAGTTATCTCTTATTCTTGCCCAAAAGCTATCTGCTTTTTGGTCAACTCCACGATTGGATCTTTTGAAATGTTGAGCCATGTCAATAAGCAACTGCCTGGTGATTCGAACTTTGACACGTTTGTTCTTCTTAGTAGTACCCTCTTCTTCTTCATTGAGCGTAATATTTTCCAATTGAGTGGAGAACTGTGGGACTTGAGACTTGAGATGGACCCGATTGGTGATTCCGGTCTCATTGTTAGAGATTCCATGTTGCCGTTGGTACCCATTGGAGGCCTAAACCACATGGTGGAACTGGGACTATTGTTGTGGTGGATACATAAACCTGGGGATTTTGAGAATTGTCGCCGTAGGGGTTGATTTTGCAAGTAGTTCATATAATTTGGATATTGGGGATTTTGAAAATTGTCGCATGGGCAAGGTTGGTTTGCAAAAAATTCATGTAGGCCATATATTGAAGATGATTGGGATCCATTTGACAAAAAAATAAACAAGATTGAGACTTGATAACAACAAAAGAATAGAATTGAAAGATGACAAAGTGGGTGCAAAAATGAAGAATAACTCTACATATTTAGATATTAGATAAAATTATAGCCGCAATACACAAACGGCTAAATTTATCACCAATGTGATATTTTTTGAGAGCAAGCCAGGTGGTCAAACCAAGCACTATTTTTATTTTTTTAATCATTGAAGCTTCCAGATTGTTTCATCACTTCTTCGCCTTCACTTCTTCGCCTGATTCTTCCATTTTTTCTCCTGGCTTCACCTTCGCTCTTCACTCCTCGCCCACTTCTCTTCTCCACTCGCTCTTCACTTCCTCGCTTCTTCGCCTCTTCTTCCGCTTCGCTCCTCGCTTCTCTTCACTCCTAGCCTTCACTCCTCGCTCTTCACTCCTCGCTTCAATCGTTCTTTCTCGGCCCTCTCTTTTTCATTTCGAATCTTCCACCTCTTCTCACTCTCGCTTCCTCTTCTCTCGTCGCCTCACGACCTTCTTTCTTCCTTCTCGGCCTCACCTTCATCTTCCTCGCCTCACCTTTACTCTCCTTCTCAACTTCTCGCCTCACCTCCATTCTCCAGAAGATTCCCCACACACACATTGCGGCCAGATCTTGTCTTGTCCAGAAGATTCCTCCCTCGCCCTCTCATCTTGTCTCGCCTCCCTCAACCCATTGAACCACCGCTGCCAGATCCTGTCCTGTAAGCCGATTTCACAATGTCTCACCACCGCGCCAGATCTGTCTCCTTCTACTTTTTGTTCGTATTTTTTTCTTCGCTTTGTAATTTTTTGTTTCAGATATGTAATTTTTTCTTTTGATTTGTATGTTTGTTTTGTAATTTTTAATTTCAGATCTGTAATTTTTTCTGTTTCTGGTTTCATCTTGAGAATCTGTTGCTTCTGTTTGTAATTTGCAATTTTGTAGTTTGAGATTTGTAATTTTTTGCTTCTAATTTTGCATTGTTTTGTTTTGCTTCTGATTTTTTCTGTTTTGCTTCTGATTTTGCGTTGCTTCTGTTCGTCCCTTTCCCTTTTTCAGAAATTTTGTTTTGTTTCCCTCTTATTTTAACAACAATTTGGGTGAGATTGAGAGAGAAACAATGCTTATTTTAAGCTAAATCACGGTGAACTGTAGAGTTGCCGTCAACAAAAATTTCGACTCCCTTCCATCCACGTCAGCTTGCTGCAACGCTGATTTCTTATACTTGCCGGAAACAAAAACAAGACACGGCTTTAACTTACTGCGTTAAAGTTACTCTTAGGACACTCATTAGCATTTACTGATAAATAATACCCAGAAATAGAAAAAGCACAGTCTTCCAAGTAGAACACTAGGAATCTACTCAGGAACTCATTATAGCTTTCGCTTACGTTGTGATTTTTCATGTCATATTCTTTTTAGCTGATATCATCTGTCATTTATAATAACTTTCTCAGGACCTTTTGTATCTTTTGCTTGGCTGGCACTTCTTGTACTTTCTTAATTCAATTCTGTTTTGGTTTGAAAAAAAACACTAGCAATCTAGTAATTGAAAAAGTACAGTCTTCCGAGTAGAACACTAGGAATCTAGGCTTGAGATTGAACGTAGTGAAAAAAAAATGGCGATTTCCAATAATAGAAGATGAAACTTAATTAATAGGAAATCAAGCAGAACCGTTGAAATGGGCAGTGGTAAATAAGTGATAACTGGCCAGTCAAGAAAATCTGGAGAGCTGCAAACAGTTTAGTGTCCATGTGGCATTGACAAAATGATCCAATAACAATATATATATATATATATATATATATATATATATATATATATATATTAATCTGTAAAATTTAGTCTTGTGGTGTGGAAGATGCCTTTGGGTAATATAATATGTCAGTATTTTATTTTAGGTTATTTTAATTTTACGAAAATAATTTTAGATAAATTGAATTTATAGCAAACTGATTTATATTTACTAATTTTTATCACAAAATCAAATTTATATTAAAAATTAATATAAAATTATTATTTTAACGCAAATGAAAATTAGTTTTTCTCATCTTTAGTAAAATGTAGTTTAAAAATATTTTGATTAAGTCAAATAATTAGTTCTTTATAAATCATGTTTGTGAATTATAAATGTGAGTTTAGGAGTAAAACACTCTTCAAACATATTTTAGTGTTTTATTTTATAAATAAACATATTTTAGTGTTTGATACACGGACAGAACAGAAGGACACATCTTATTAACATCTTATTGTATTCTGGTTTCTTTAGTTCCATCATATTTAATTAGTGGAACCAAAGTTTACTACTACTTTTCAATTATTTTTTATCATATTCTGCTTATATTTAATATGTATCAGTAATAGCATAAAATTCATATTTTTTGTTTTAATATGTCTGCTAAACACTACTCCTTCCGTCTCATTTTAGTTGTCCTTTTTGAAATATTTTATTATCTCAAATTACTTGTCCATTTAGAAAATCAAGAAGTATTAATTACTTCTGTTCTAACAATACCCCTTGTATCTCAATATTCAACTATATTAATGGGTTTTTCTATTTAACTATTTCACTACTTCAATTAATAAGAGGTATTTTAGTTAATGAGTGTCATTTTATCATGAAAATTTGTAAACTCAATCATTTTCTTAAGAGTTGTACATAATCCAAGAAGACTAGTAAAATGAGACGGAGAGAGTATACAAGTGTCTTTCACATTCGTTAGCAAAGGGCACATTTGTTTTTGTCTCGCTGATTGACTACAGTTCTCCTTCTTTCTAAGAATCCATTCAAAAGAACTTCCAAACGTTTATTTTAAACTCAAAGGTGCAAGTTATTTTGGAAGGATGAAACTTGTATCCAATTATTTGTGTCTTGTTTGTCCTGTTTCCAATTAATAAAAATACTAAAACCATATAAAACTGCTTGAATGGGTGTATTGAGAAACTGCCTCTTTGCCTATGCTCACTAAAGAAAACTGTATTTTTATGTCAGGAACGAACGTTGTCTAAGGTATTATACCTTTTTTAGTTGCTTTTTCGTTGTCATAGACATGGCAAAGAGGGAGTATACAAGTGTCATAGACATGGCAAGTAAAATGAGACGGAGGGAGTATACAAGTGTCTCTCACATTCGTTAGCAAACGGTGCATTTGTTTTTGTCTTGCTGATTGACTACAGTTCTCCTTCTTTCTAAGAATCCATTCAAAAGAACTTCCAAACATTTATTTTAAACTCAAAGGTGCGAGTTATTTTGGAAGGATAAAACTTGTATCCAATTATTTGTGTCTTGTTTTTCCTGTTTCCAATTAATAAAAATACTAAAACCATATAAAACGGCTTGAATTGGTGTATTGAGAAACTACCTCTTTGCCTATGCTCACTAAAGAAAACTGTATTTTTATGTCAGGAACGAACGCTGTCTAAGGTATTATACCTTTTTTAGTTGCTTTTTCGTTGTCATAGACATGGGCAATCTTGATTATGTCAATTTTTTTTCCTCTTCTTTTTTAAAATGGGATCAATAGTGGTTCCCCACTTCCCCCCTAAATCTTGATTATGTCAATTAGATTATTAATTGTTTTGATAGTTCCACCCCCACATAACACCCAACACACTACAAGAAATCCCGCGATCAACAATGATAAATTTAGTAGCAATTTCGTAGCTAATCTCTAACAACAACAAAATTAGCTACAAATTAGCTTTGAATTAGCTTCAAGAATAGTCGTCGCATAAATTAAACGGCAAATCAGTTAGGAAAATTTTTCCTAGCTAACTCATAGCTAATCCTAAAAATATCCTATCTACTTTATAGATAATTGATAGTAATAAGTTGTTCAAAATTGCTTTTTCCTAGCTATATAGTCACAACTCACGATATCATCCTAGCAATTTTGTAGCAAATCTATTGTAAAATTTGGTAGCTATTTCCTAGCTATTTACTGTTCTTTTTTCCCCTTCTATTTACCTCTTTTATTTCCTATTTATTATTGAATCGTGATTTGTTTTTACTTTTTATTTATTTTTAAAGAAAGAAAAATATTATATGATGTAATTTGTAATGATTTTTAAAGAGCGTAAAATAATCTACAAATCTAATTAATATTCTTCAAAGCACTATTAATCAATTAAAAAACTATTTTAGTTAAAGGTATCAAAGGAAATTCAAAACAATTATTGCAATACATAGATCAAAATACTCAAATATCTATAGTATGAGTTAAGCATTATAAAAGAGATTCTTTAGATTAGAACAATATTAATCCAATTTGTCAAGCGCACCAATTTTATAATTAGGATAGCTTCGAACAAGCCAGTTTGCAATATGTGATGGAATAAATCCAGCTGCCCTAAAATATTCTTCAAGATATATGAAGCAATGTCAGGCTACCTGTATAATAAAAACCAATAGAAATTACAATATATCAATTAGAACTATAAATTCAGTTTCAGACTTCCAGACTAATAGTGCCAAGAGAAAAGAACCACAAGAGAACTATAGCACCAAAACTCACAATATGTTCAAGAGAAATAAAACATCAACCGTAAATAGTTGTATTCTTAGTTCAGCTTGCTCTTTAAATTTTTGTAGCATTCTATCTGTGTGAATATTTTTTGAAATGTGAAATATTTTTGTTTTAAATTGAATTCTTTTAGCACTTGCTTGAATAAGCATTATTTAAACCTCATTCATATAACACTTGCCTAAGTGTGCAATATCTGATTGTCAACTTCAAATAATGCTTTTTTAGACAAGCATTATATGATTGTAAATCAGATAACACACGCTTGTAAATGCGCATCTGTGGCGCAACATGGATAACACTTTCAATGCCTTGTCTGTATGCATGTTCATCAAATGATAAATCCTATAACGCTTTAAAGTGTTATCCGAGTGAAAAATAAACATTATTTAAATACTTCTTTGGCATTGTGGCTTCTCATCTCATATCTCTTTAGGGTCTGTTTGATAACGAGGATAAGATAGGGACATATATGATAAGGGTATGACAGTATATAAATCATATAAAGTGACAAAATTAATCATGTGACAAAATTAAATATAATTTTTTGAATATTTTTATTAATTTAAACTATTTTTTATCATTTTCAATATGAATTTATTTATTTTATTTTTTATTATAAAATTTTTGATATTTTACAAGATTAACATTTTTATATGTATTGCTTTTTAATCACATAAAATGACAAAATTACCCTTATGACAAAATTACATATAATTCTTTGATATTAGTTTTTAATATTACTTTTCTTTTTTAGTTTTCAGTTTAAATTTTTCATGTTTGATTAGATTTTAATTATTTTTATTTATTTTATAATTTTTAGTTTATTTGTATTATATCTTTTATTTTAAGTATTTTTATATTTTATATTATTTTATAATATTTTTTTACAACGGTAAATCTGAAATAAATTTTTTATCGTATTTTGTTGATGTCTAACCCACTTGTCACCGCATGATAGAATTTTAACTAGAAGGACAAAATAGAATATGTGATAGGATTGGTTTATCGTTGCCTAGCCAAACAATAAATTAAGACATGATATATGATATCGTATCCTATCATGACTCTCTTATCCTCACTATCAAACGAGCCCTTAATCACCTTGTAATAAAGATGTTTACATTAAATTACATAAAGTGGGAGAGATTTCTTATTTTAAGAGACCTAATTTTTTTTTTATCTCAATACAGTTGAACCAATTGGGTACTTGGAGATTAATGTATATCATGTTACTGATAATTGATGCCTGGATATGTCTATAATAATTGAAAAGGAATGCTAAGTTTAACTGCAAAGGTGATTTGTGTCACGGGGAATCACATTTTTTTTTGTTACATGGGAAATTTGACTAATGAGAAGGGTGGGGTTTAAAATTGAACACACATACGAGAAAGAGGGGACAAGGTGGGTCACGTTAAGAGTTGTGATGAAGACTTTAGAATTAAGAAGACTTTACTTTTTGTTAGGTATGGTTGTCTATGTTCTTTTCAAAAGAATTTTTAATTAAAATAGTATATGTTTTTGAAAATGTATAAATATTTATATAAATTAACTATTTAACTATTTGAAAATAAAAAATTAAAAAAACCACTCAAAATAAAATAAAATAAAATTAATACTTTCTCATAAGCTGAAAATAAAATATGATCTAATTATTATTATTATTATTTTAAAAAATAGGTGGCCACTTAATTATGAGCCATTGTGATTATGATTAATTATGCTTTTTAAGTGGGAGATTACAAGCCAACAAAAAGCTCTCACTCTCACTTTCACTCTATTGGAGTTAGTAAGATTCGCATAGATCTCTCTGAAAGCTAAAAAATTAATATAGAACTATAGATTTCAACGTCAATCACGCAAACATGATAAACAATAATTCATCATCAACAACACGTAATGGCGGGGGACCCTAGGTTTTGTAAACACATACACCTGAGCGTTATGATATTCAATTCGATATCCTCCGTGTCATAAACATTAAATTGCCCTTTTAGACAAGGCAATCTATACATGGAGTGTATAATGAGTAAAGGTGCTTCTACTTTGTTTTCCTGTAGTACATACCTATAGATAGCTACCTCTTCCTCTCTATTCGTCAAGTCGTAGTATGAACCAAACCAATCTCCTAGGTGTGTTTGGAAGCTTGATAATTCTTGCTTTGACTTTATTCACAAAATTGCCATCATGGCAAGTGATGACATATATGTGCAAGAAGAAGTGGGACGGTGCATGTGTTAGATCTGAGCGCCATGTATAGTCTAGAGTTAGGATCTTGGATTCTTTCATATACTATGAAATCTCTTCTACATGTCTCTCTTCTTGTAGGGCAGCTTCGACTTTTCCTAGAGAGAGATAGTATATATGCTTGGTGGTGGCTGGTGGGTGAAGGACAGGTGTCGGCTTTTTAGATTGAGCCAAGGCATAATTGATGTAACGAGAGAGAGAGAAGCTAAAAATGACAAAGAAATTGTTGGAATTTGAAGTTACACTTTGCCTGCCTCATCCTGTAGTGTGGTTTATATACTTGTTTTACAATTCCATTTAACATCGATTGATTTTATGATAAAATCTAACTTGTTATCCAAGTTGTAAAGAAACAACTAACCCAAAAGCTTAAGCTGTTGGGTGAAAACAAATAAATGACTTTATATTATATTTCTAACACACCTTCTCACGTGAGAGATCTTTGGGCTTGAAACGTGGATAATGCATAGGCCAACCTAGTTTAAGCTGTTGGGTGAAGACAAATGAATGACTTTATATTATATTTCTAACACCAGTCAGAGTCCACCTCCGTCATTGTTGTCATATTGAGATTGTTGTCATATTGAGGACAATTTTCCAGTGTATTGCTTTGTTTTGACATACATATGTGAAAGAAGTGTGTTGAAAGTTTCGCATCGTCTGTACTTAATTATGAAGTGCGGTTTATATATCTATTAGAATTGGTTTTAGAATGAAATTTAATTGAAATAAATAAATAAATCGGCGAGATAGGGTGGAGGCGTCCAATAATATATATAATTTTGAGGCATGCAGACATATGATACACTTGCGATTGGAATTGCCTTCGGAATTCTTTGTATCAGCTGCAGAAGTAGTTGGGGTCAGCAGTAGCCAGGTTGGGGGGATAGGGACATGGGCTTCACGATGACTTTGTCTCATTGGGTTTCGTTCCTCTTCAACAATATACGATATTACAAAAGTGCCCAAGAAATTAAAATTGCCAATTAATTTTAAATATTGGAACTTCTGTCTTCTATTTTGTGATGTTATGTTAGTAATCTTAATTGTTAACTAATGCCATAGAAAAAAGGGGGACATGACTGAGCATCATGAAGAGATAATGTACGGGTCATAATTGAATTTTGTCTGAAATGACCGGAGGTTGGTCAGTTAAGTTAAACTCTTGGTTTATAGCAAATTTTCATCAGTTCATCCAGCAAGGAAGCAACCTTTTGATTGGCCATCTTACACAATGTTCAAATGCATGAAAAGAGTGTAATTAACAATATATAGCCACACAGACAAACATCGATCCAACTATTTATACTTTTCTAAGGCACGACTTATTAGATACTCTTGTCAAAATTAAACATGTATAATCTAGATATATTAACATAGTACATATAACCTCACATAGGTTTTTTTTGGTTACAAGTTTCCACCTCATATATATAGGTTTAATATTAAATACTACTCCGTTCCTATTTATAAGAGACAAATCATTTTTTTTTGGTTCATTGAATAACTAATGTATTTGGTCTATATTAAAGATCAAATACATTAATTATTCAATGAACAAAAAAAGTGATTTGTCTCTTATAAATAAGAACAGAAGGAGTATAATACTTGTTGAGTATGACTCATATTGTTACTGAAAGATGGGCTGACGCTCGAGCGGAGCGGTACGATACAGGGTTATTATCGTAGATTGTATCGCAATATTAAGCAGTAATTTAAACTGCGCTTTGTAACCCTATTTTGCATAATAAAAATACAACCGCTACAGCTCCCAAAGACGTAGACACGCTTACCGAACTTCATTAAATCTCGTGTCATATTTTTCTTTGCATGTACACGTGTGTTTGCGTCTCGATTACTCTTTAATTCCTGGTACATGTGTTACTTTTATAAAGACAGCATACCTTAAAATTTTTCCGAAACCGAAATTCATGAAGAAAGACTTGAATACTTATGAGCTAGACATTCAAGTAATTGAACAGTCTTTAATGGGTTGGGATGATAAATTAACGGAGGAATGGGTCCAACTGACTATTATATTTTCAGTACTGAGTTTAATGCCTCTCTCAATATTTATATTCACCAAATCAACAAGTAATTAATTAATTGGTTGAGACTGTGAGTTGCCCTTCAAACTCTAGCTATCTTTTATTTATGCTATACAGGGCCGGCAATAAGGCGGTGCAAACAGTACTACAGCACAGGGCCTCAATTTTGGCCCAAAATTTGGGGCCCCCAAAATTTACTACGACAAAAAAAAGGGGTATAGAGGAGACCAAGGCTCGGGAGAATGGAGATCGACAGATCGCGTAACCTAGGCACTCAGCACCAGCAGAATCGTCGCATGAGGATTGAGAAGAGGAGATCGCATGAGGAGAAATTAATTGAGGAACTCGAAAATTAAGGGAATTCGAAGAGCACCAGGGTTAAATGTCATCGTTTGTTTCTTCTGTTCCTCTTCTTCTCTTTCTGTTGATTCCTTTCCTCTTCTTCTCTATCTGTTTCTTCTGTTCTGATTTTTCTTCTTCTTCTATTTGCTGCCGGGTGAACTTCGGGTTCGAGACAGAACCACCAGAACCAGAAGGTTCGGATTCGATCCCGACGGCGGCGGTACTGACTCTGGGTGAGTTGGGGGAGACAGATGCTACTTCTTCTTTCTTCCATCGCTTTCTTCATCAATCATCATCTGAGTCTTCTTCTTCTTTTGGAACAAAGGTAAAAATTCTTCATTTGATTTAACACCCACCATTTTGATATCATCATCAATCTTCCAATTTTCCAATAGATTGTATCTGATCAATTAGTAATTACAATTATCATCCTTCAACCACTGCAATTCCCTTCTTTCTTTCTTTCTTTCTTTCTTTCTTTCTTTAAATCTCTAGCTCTGTACAATTCTGTGTATCAATTCAAATCCAATTTACATTATTCTTGCTTGATTATTCCAATTTGATGTCCTCTGCCTGCGACCCTTTTGTATTGAAAATCAAAAATTTAGTTTTTATTTTTATTTTTTAGTATATATTATCAAGGGTTGAGAATTCTGTATTTTTATTTATTTCCAATAGATTGGCTTCACGGTTTCACCAAAAAATTGCACCGCACGGAAGCACCGGCACGGTGGCACAGGCACTGCCTCTTCTAAATCCAGGTTGTTTCTTTCTTTACCTTAGTCTTTTTTACTATGCCTCCTAAGATTAGAAAGTATGAATCTGGATATGAGAAGCGTAAAAAAAAAAAGAAAAGACTTGAAGAGTTAACTCAATCTCAAAGAGGAGCTCCTGATAATTTTTTTAGAAAAGAACCACAAATCCCTGTTGAAAATCAGAATGTTGACGTTGAAATTCTTGAAACTGTGGTTACTACTGAGAATAATAATATGGAGAATGAAAGTGTTGATCCGGAAAATAGAGGTGAAGTGCCCATTGAAAATGATAATTTGAATAATCAAAATGTTGATGCTATTGTTGAAAATGGTGATGGTGTTAATTTGAATAATTCACTTGATAATGAAGATGATAATCCATTAGAGCAAGCAAATCTATTTGAACATTCGTTTGATATATTTGATCCAAGAAATTGGGATGCTCTTGATTCTAAAATGATTGATTTATTAGTTACGAAAGGTCCTAAAAGAGATTTGTCCATTGTGAATGGTCCTAAAGATAAATTTTCTAGATGCTTTACGGCTAATTTGTATACTAGAGTTTTATCAAATGGAGAGAAGTGCGATAGAGATTGGCTTGTTTATTCAAAAGAGCTTGATAGAGTATTTTGTTTTTGTTGTAAAGTTTTTAAAAGAGGGATTGGTAGAGGCCAACTAACAAATAAGGGTTTTAGTGATTGGGCACATATTGGTGAAAGACTTAGAGAGCATGAGACAGACATGGAACATGTTAAGAGTATGCCTTGGATAATGCTAAGTAAATTGCTATTGAATTGAATATCGACCCAGTATTTCCTCAAAGGCGTATAATTAGAAGAAAGATACAGTTTGATGAGAATTTGAATACCCCATCAGTTGAGCTATCTGGAGAGGAATCTTTTAGGGTTAATTATTTTCTTTACCTTGTTGATCAAGCCGTAATTTCTCTTAATAAGAGATTTGAGCAATACCAAGAGTATGAAAGTATTTTTCGTTTCTTGTTTATTTCTCACAAGTTACAATCATTGGACGATACAACTTTGATGTCTTGTTGTAGTCATTTTGAACAGGCATTGAAACATAATGAGCAATCTGATATTGATGGGGATGAATTATTTGTGGAGTTAAAGTTACTAAGAGAAATCTTTCCGGGAGAAAAAATAGGACCTATTGATATATTAAGATTTTTGAAAGGCTTAGATTGTTTTCCTAATATAATTATTGCATATAGAATTTTATTGACTATTCCCATGACAGTTGCTTCTGCAGAAAGAAGTTTTTCAAAATTGAATTTGTTGAAGTCTTACTTGCGGTCTACCATGTTACAGGAAAGGCTTAATGGATTAACATTGATAGCAATTTGGAGACAATACAATATGAAGACTTGGTTAATGAATTTGCTTCAAAAAGTGTTAGAAGGATGACTCTTTTTAAGTAGCTAAAATGTTGATATTAGCTTGAAGTTGTATCGGTAGGATTTTAATAATCTTCTTTGCATTTATTGTCCTGAAGTGAGTGTTTCAGATTAGAATAATTGCCCTTTTTGAAATAATATTTAACATTGTCCTTTTTTTGAAATAATATTTTGAAATAATATTTAATTATTAAAATTGCCTTTTTTTATTAGAGACCCAATTTTTAAGATTAGAATAGGACCCCCAAAATGTTTAATACAGCACTGATGCTATCTATACAGTGCCTCGTACGTACAACGAGAGAGAAGTGTGTGAAGTGAATTAGCTGAAAAGAAAATGATATATATGTATTGGCTCTGATCCAAGCCAATCATTTTATACAAGACTTTTAACCCGTGCCATACTCTTATCACATGCATCACATTCTCAATCCTCGTCCTGAACCCCATTAGTCATTACCCTCTGATTCCAAACTGTTCATTAGGCAAATAATTGACAGAAAGGACGATACATGAAGATCGATCAAATTCAAGGACACCTTTGTAATTTGCAATTTAAACAAACAAGTAAAAAAGGCAAATGGAGATAAAATAAAAACTGTCAACAAGAGAGACATTTCCTTCCAACCCTTTGGGTCCCTTCCCTGTGGGTCTTCTTGGGTCGTGTTCCCATATTTTCACACACTTTTCTCTTCCTTGGGACGTCCGCATATATGATATAGTACCCCCTTCTTTCTCTCTCTTCATTTTTATATTTCTACACAATTCTCTAATTTTTTTTTCTTAATTGGTTGGTGTCAAACCAAAACCTATTGATAATGTTGAATCCTGTGTATAAATAGACCCCAGCACATGCAACAAACAAATCCTTAATATAAACACATTAAGTGCCCCCCCCCTGCTTGTCTCACACTTTCACTACTCTTTCTTTATCACAACCCTTCAATTCAATTGAAACCACTCTCATGGAGCATCAGCATAACTACAACAACGCTAAAAGAACAAACCCCATAACTTCCCCAACGCGAATAAAGCTCTTTGGCTTCAGCGTCCATGAAGACGACGCCGTGCATGAAGACTCAACCACCAAGGCCACTTCAACTTCCTCTTCCACCTCCCCATCTAGGTCGCCGGACTCCGGCGTCGGTGAAGCTTTCCCTCCTTCCTCCGGCGATCGGAAATACGAGTGCCAGTACTGTTGCAGAGAGTTCGCGAATTCACAAGCACTCGGCGGGCACCAGAACGCTCACAAGAAAGAGCGTCAACAACTCAAGCGTGCCCAGTTACAAGCTTCTCGAAACGCCGCCGTTTCGTTCGTGCGAAATCCCATCATCTCCGCGTTCTCCCCTCCGCCGCACCTGCTGGCTCCGCCGGGGTCCATGATGGTTCCGACTGCCCCGTCTTCGTGGGTTTACGTTCCGCCACGTGCCGCGCCTCCTCCCTTCCACGTGTCAGTATCACATGGTTGCGTGTTCCCGTCGGCGAACGGCAGCGCCATGAGTAATAATAATATCAACGTAACGGGTGCGAAATCAGCGGGGGCGGGGATGTTTCCCTGTGTTGGCGTTGTAGGGGATTCGAGATCCGCATTGTCAACGACGCAGGTACAGGGCCGGGCCCACCACGCCAGGATTGATGGGCCCTCTTTGAGCAGGTTCACAAAAGGGGATGGTGGGCCCAATTTTGATGATGCATTGGGCTTGGACTTGCACCTTAGCCTTGCGCCAGCTGCACATCGGTCGCTCGGCTCGGCTCAGTTCGGTTAGGGGAATTAATATGGCTGCTTCAGCTTCACATATTGTTGTACATTTTTTTTTAAAAGCTTTTTTTTAATCAAATTATTTCACTTAGTACACTTTGCAACAACTGCTCCTTGACCATATGCACTAATTTGCGTTTTTTAGTTTTCTTTATTATTATTATTATCATTCAAAAAAATTGCACACGTCCGGTTTACATTTATAAGTTAAACTTTTTTAATTATTCTTTAATTTTATTATATTGCTAAGAAGAAATAATAAGATAAATAATTAAGAAAACTATTTGATTAACTAAACTACTCCAGTTGTGTATAATCTTCTTCAGGGGATCGGTTGATTGATTTTTTTAGCACATTGTGGTCCATTTCATTGTATAATGGAAAGATGCTTTAACCTTTCAGCGCTCAGAAATGCACATAATTAAGTGGCTTTTTAATTTGTTTTGTTTATATTGGAAAAAAACTTTAACGTTTGATTAGGGAGACTGACTCGATCTGACATGTATTGGTGAAAGTAGGAGTACATATTTAGGCAGGTAGGACACACATGAAGTACAATCAACGATATTATTATGGCGTTTGACAAATTTTAATTTCTGCCGGAATTTCGTGAAATTTAGTTAATAGCACAAAATTTGTGTTCACATGATCGCATAAGTCTATGAAAGTAGGAGTACTTAGTTGAGGTGAAATTTGAAAACAGGATAAAACAGGATATAAATAAAATAAAAAAGCATTTCAACGTATGTTAATTTGATCAAATTACACTAGTTCATTGAAACAACCCTTTGCGTTTATCTTTAGTGAATTAAAGAGGCGCTCGTGAGCGGAGCATTATTGTCAGAATCACGTGGTCACAACACATGAAGCTCTGTGTCTGTTGTTGAGCAATGAAACAAAAATACAGTAGTGAATAAGACACTAGTATCTTTTTTTGCTTACAACTTGAGTTGAGCCAGGTGGACATATAAGGGGTAAAACTCCCTCAACGCTATTTTTTTCATTCACAAGACTCAAACTCAAATGTAACGAGGAAGTTTGTGGATAAATATTTTTACAACATATTCTGTTTTTCTTCTGGGGTGATCAATAGTGGAAGTTAATAGGAGTAGTAGTTCTGTTCCGTTTCTTTATGTCAGTATGTCATAATACCATCCGATGTCGTATTGGAAACGGAAGACCTTATTTATCGCTGATTGGAGCTGCATCAATGGAATTGGAAAAGCAACTAATTATGCCCCTTGTCACCTAATGGTTAGTAATATGTTTCAATAACATTAGACATGCAAGAAAGAGAATCGTAGATGAAGATTGATATGTTAATTCCAGATTGTTCCCTCTATAGATTTTTAAGATCTTTGTGCCTCTCAAAGAACATGAAACATTATTGCAATGAAACATTATTGCAATACTTCTAGATGCCAAAAGCTCCATTTAACCCTTCGACGGGTTGTTGGTCCCTTATTTTCTTATGGACTAAGAATTGATATATAGAAGGTGGGACCAATATAACATGCGGACTAATATCCGTAGAAGTATAATTTTGAAATGTTCAGTTTAATTGGATGAGCCTATTAAAAAACAATTACTTAAAAACAATTACTTGAGCGAAGCTACACAATCTTTCATTGTCTTTCATATTTCACTGAATAAGCTTGACTTACATAGGTTGCTTTCCAAACACAAGGAAGCTGATAGAGAGAGTGTTTGTTGAGAAAATAATAGACAAGAATCGCCTCTCCCTCTGAAGAGACTTGTGGGCAAGAGTAAGACAAATATACGTGTGTATGAACTATGAAGAGAGAGATCGTAGATTTTCACTTATTTTAAGAATAACTCTTGACAATGTTTAAAATTTATATAGCGGTCGGCGTTAAGCTACGATGTGGGACTGAACACGCCTCGAGCCTGGGCTCGGTATATAAGCAACGGTCGGCAGCTACGATGTGGGACTACGCCCCCTCGAGCCTGGGCTCGTCACCTGGCGAGGCTAGCGACTATCCACACCAAGGCGAGCGTAGCTCTGATACCATGTGAGAATTCAGGCATCCAAATGGTCCTCTCAAAACTGGCTTGTGAGAGGGTGGTCTACCCAGCTATATAAGCAACGGTCAGGCTCGTTAACCACCCGATGTGGGACTCGCAGTAATAACATTAAATTTTATCAATTGAACCGTTAGATATTATAATATAACCTCAATGGTGTATTGGTCATACACACCAAATTTTATATAAACAAGATGTTTATAGGTATATAATTTTATTAGTATTTACTTATATCTTTAAAAATATAATATAATTTAAATTGGATATTTATTTGATAAAATATCAAATTAGATATGTATTATATGAAAATTTATATATTAAATAAAAATTTATCAATTTGATAGTTACATTAATGAAATGCGATATCTACTAAAAGTTGACAGTATCAAAAGTGAAGATTTTTCTTATTTACTCTCCCTCTAAACATCAATGATTTTATTTATTTTTTGGTTTATTTTTTAATACCTTTTTATTTCTCTTCAAAATTGTTAGCATCAAATTTTTGATAAATTAGACATATGTAAATATGTAATCTTATTGATATGTTTTTCTCGATATTATGCAATAAAGTATTAAATAGCTTTTAAATTTTATGAAAATTTATAATCTTAATATATTCAATAAGAACTTTTAATTTAATCATTGGATAACATTTTTACTCAAGTATGTAAGACTTGTAAAGTTACAATTTGGGGTCCTATAATACATATAAAAAGTTTTTTCTTAACAAGAGAAACGAATTAATAACTTGTGGGGAAGAGGGTGCTTAAAACGGTCATGTCGACAGGTGGTATATTCCCAAATTCTTGATCTTCATTTCTTTCTCATGACTTAGCTTAGAGTATAGTAGTTTCAGAAATTGAATATATATATTTAATGGAATTAAGATAACGCAAAGTCGGTGCTTTTGCCACCCATTATATATATCGATCGAGATCTTTGGTACAAATATATTGTCAAACCCAAAAGATTATTTGGCCACTTTAATTAAAGTTATTAATTAATTAAGGTGGATGATATTGCCCAGCTTAACCATAACCTTGGTTTTTATTTATCGTAGTTGGAAACAGGTGGACTTAATTGGTTTCCGCTAGCTAGGGATACTGAGGGGAGAATATTTGAGACAATATTATTGTGGGGTTGGATACATTGGGTTTTACCTTTTGCACGAAAGTGAAACTTATTGGTAGTTTTGGTTTGAATAGTGGAAGAACAAAAGGATGGGTTCATTTCAGAACCATATGATGGTTTTTTAGAAAACTTGAGCAGTTAGAAAAGCTTGTTCCTTCTTTTAGATCTTTTTGACATGTTAGTGAAACAATCTCGTGTGGTTGGTGGGGAAATAAAGTAAGAAAATCAAGCTCATTTTCACACCCTTTACCTCATCTAATTAACACAGTATTAGCTGTGAATCCGACCAATTACTTGCATTGAACTCCTTTTGAGTCTATCTCACACGGCTTACACACGCAAGTCACCAACTGCTGAAGCTTTCTTGTTAATTTTAACCCTTAAAAGGATAAAAAAAAAAAGGTAAATACTCAAACTGGTCCCGATAAAAGACACGAAGACCTATTTAATTCTTGAGAAATAAAAAGTACTAATTCAGTCCTCAACAATATCAAATGCGAGTCAAATCAGTCTTTTTTAGAATAATTTTTAGAGATATTTTAATTCTTATTAGACACTATGATATTTGATAATTTTATGGATGAAATTAATATTTTTCATTTTTCAGTAACTTAGGATAATAAGAGAATTTACTCAAAGGAAAAGGATGGACAGGAAAAAGCCAAAATATATAAGTTGAACCATCTTTTCTTTTCTTAGTTGATCCAATTAGAGAAATGAATAAATTCGGACATATATATGTTTAACAAGAAAATTAGCCCTTCCCAAGCTTGTTGGGACCAGGGATTTCTCCTCATTGTAATTGGCTCAAATCACATTCAGTGTATTGGACATCATACCAAATCTCAAACGAAAATAATATTGGACTGTTTGTGCTTTAGCTGATAGTGACTTTTACAAATTAACTTCCCTTTGAAAGTCTCTGTCTTTGCGTATTATAGGTTTGCCCTATTGGTCAGCAAGGATTTCAGAACAAGATATAAAGGGACATTGTTAGAGTTGGAAGCTGACTAAGACTATGATTTCTTTCCAATATTCTCTTTATTTTTCTCCCCACATACTTGGATCTTGATTGGCTTATCTGTGTCTATGTTAACTCAATGTGGCTATCTATTTGTTTGGAGGCAGCAGTTAGCTGGTTACAATTTTATTATACAGCTTGATCAAACCACATGGAGAATTATAATTATAAATTATAATTATATATATATATATATATATATATATAGTGCTATGTGCTTGGCATTATAGAATATATATGCAAGTTGTTTACGGCAAGAGTAATGATGATGCATGAAAGTCTTGCTTTTTGAACCGGACGCATCAAAGATAATTATTTTTGTTGGACCTTTTGCTTCCCTATAGCATATGGTTGAGGAAAAAAGAAGATTGATTATGGCTGAGAAATTCATTTTAATGCGAGAAAAAGAGAGTTAAAAGTGTAGCGTGTGAGGATAAAATCTTTGACTATTTCTCAATCTCTGCTCCCTCCCTGTATCACTTGAACCCTGACTAGTAGGAGAATTTGCATCTCTTCTTTTTTAAAAATTCTATAAAAGCCAACAGTCCTACTTCATTTGAAGTTTTCTTGAACACTTTCAATGTATGAAATTTATATCTGTGTGATATATAAGAATTTATCATAAAGGTGCTTTGCTGTTGCAGCAAATGATTCAAGTTTTAATTCGAGTAATGTCTTTCCATTATACAAATCACACGGCATGGGAGCCTATTGTTAACAAAATGAATTTGGTAAAATGAATCCCTCAATTGTATTGATCAATGAAGAGAGTATATATACAAGCTAATTACAGCTAACTAACAGCTGTACTTGATACTAACTAACATCTAACAGCTGTGCTAAACTAACTGTCTAACAGTAAATTCAACTAATTACAATATCTAATTATAAATGAATTAAATATATTGACACCTATGATGAAAGATATAAGGGGAAATTGCACTCATTGCCCCTGAGTTATGATTAAATAACACAGACACCCCCTCTATTTTGAAAAAAACATTGACCTCCCACAATTACATAATAGAGAGGAGTGTCATTTAAGCAGAACTGAGGGGAGGTGTGTGAAATTTCACAACAAAGAGTGGTGAGTGTTCATTTAAAAATAGAATTGGCGTATGTGCTAGTTATAAGCTTATTTCAAGAGAAGTGAGTGCAATTTTCCTAAGATATAAAAACTGATTAGGAAATTGTGCATCACGCTACCATGGATCACACACATTGACCAAGAATGCTATTTATATGTACATTACCTTGTATTAACCTAATTAACCAATTATCAAACTTGTTCAATTAAAAATAAAATTGTGTATATTTAATGACTTATTTAGAAGGATTTGTCAAATAGGTTGATAGAGCTTTCTACAAGGTCCTTCTGAGAGTGTGTTGTTTATGTCCTATATATCTTAGGCACTTCAATGCCTTTTTAGTTAGCTAGTGATCAGCCTAAGAAAACTTAATTATTTAGTTGCTTATGAAACAAGCTATAAAAAAGGCGCATATGCAACATAGGCTTATAGCTGTCCATTACCTGATGGAGTATACGAATTATTTAATTCTTTCTGTAGCACCCGCACCTCAAAGTAAATTGAAAGTACGACAAATTACATTAAAGCACATGAATTACTAATAATTTACAAACTTGATTACAGTAATTCAAGTCATAAATTTAAAACCTAGGTCATAATTCTAATAAATAGATTACAACCTCAATAAATAAAAACTAAATCTGAGTCCCAAGCTTGGAACTTCACCTCATCAATCTCCGGTACCTATTTATCTGAAAAACAATAAAAGGAACGGGGTGAGATTAAAAATCTCAGTGAGCCCTTCACGGACTCCTCACCATTCTCTCTTCGAATCAAACTAGCCTGAAAAGACTAACTTAAACATTCCATTCCTAAACTTACTCTTCCTATATACCATAAGGACTTGTCTTGAAGACATCTTAGACACCCTAAGCGAGAATGCCTTAGAATGTGCTAACCTGAACTTACAGCTTAGTATGTTGCAAGGTAGGATAACCCTAGATCCAATATACTACTTAATGGCTTGAGATTAAACTAAACATAGAAATGTATAGAAATCACACATAAATCATACAAACATTCTTTCTTTAACCTATGCTTAGCACAGCTAAACTCAATGCAATGTAAATGCGACTTTTGTTAACTAAGAATGTAATGTTCTTACTTACTTTATGCTTAGCAAGGCAATAATAAATGCAATGCTACCTTAATCAGAACATGATGTTCTTCTTTAGGCTGTGTTACTGGGTAGTGTCATATACTTACGTCCACACAAACCCAATAACACACTATCGATATAGTGGTTAGACGTCTTAACCGTCCAAGGACGTCCCACAAGGCTAACCATACCGATCATCCTCATTTTGAGGCATCTTGGTGTCTTTTAAGACTCTTAAACATGACTTATGCTATGACAATGCATACTTAATGAAATGAACAAATTAATATAATTCAATCATCCCTAATAGGCAACTAGGTCTCTTAGTCTTATACAACATTTTCTTATTCTATGCTATCAAGCACGGCTTAATCTTAACAATGACAACCTTTCTCGGTCAATTGAAAACTCAACATTAAGGATACAACCTAATGCATGGATTAACTATTCATTTAGCATTTGAGACCTAAATTACATCAAACTATCATCAACTCTCTTAAACACTTCATCAACTTATACTAAACCACTACTAATCATGCTATGACCTCAATTCCAAGAACCATACTAAATCATGAACAATTTTCTTCCAAATAATCTTCCTATCACATAATTTCCTTAAATCCTTTAATCAACACTATTGACATGAACTTAGGGCTCATTGGCAAGCCTCATAACTGACCAATATAGTGGACAACCCCATATATTAGACTCATCCCCTTGAAGCTCTATGGAGCTTACAAAGGAGCAAACATCAAACATACATACATTTGTGGGGGGTTAGGGACAGCCATCCAACCTCTTTTTAACCAAACCCACTACAAAATCATAATAACAACAATGACAAATTCTATATCATAAAGATATTCAAAATCCTAACTTGAACCTAGGGTTCACATATTACTTAAGGAAAAGAAATTCCTATTTGTGGGACTTATGGTTGCCCATCACCTAAGGGATGAAGAACTCACCTTTACTCTTCAAGGTCTTGAGCTAGAATGGTGGAGCTTTGCCCTCTTTGCTCTTCTTCACGTTTCCCCCCTTTCCTCAACTTAGGGCTTCTTCAAATCTTCTAAATCTTGAGTTACAATCTTCTTCTTCAAGTCCAAGAACTTGAGCCATCCTTGAAGAAGCTTGATCTTCTTCCTCTTCTTCTCCTTCAATTCGGTTCTCCTTCTTCCATCTTCTATGGTTTCTCCAAACTTCCACTAAAGCTAAATCTCAACTCTCTAAACTCTCATTCAAGCTAGGGATTGAAGAACCCTAGCAAGAATCTCTTTAATCTCTCTCACTGTCATGAAACCCTAGGGGTTTCCCCCTTTTTCTTCTCTCCAAAATAGCCCTTTTTCTTCCCCTTTCTCCTTTCTCTCGCGTTCTGCTCTGTTTGCTGTGTTTTTAAGCAATTTCAGGTTTGTGAATCACTACAAGAATAATCAGTATTACCTACAAATTTTTCCTAGGGCTAATGACCCTAGGAAATTTCCCAGGGCCAAAATTGTAGAAAAAACCTATTCAATAATTTCCTAGGGCTTTTAACAAAAAAACCCTCGGTTTTGAATTGACAAAATACTGGTAGTTTTTTTATATTTTAAATTTAGCTGTTCCTAGGGCCAGACCCCTAGGAAATAGCCTGTCCAAAAAAAAATTGCCAAAAATCGAGGGGAACAGCACTCGGATATGTCAAAGGCTATTTTTTTTCTTTTTTCGTTCACCTGGTTAGTATTTTTTTTATAATTTTTCGTTAACATAGGATATATCTTTTTTGTAAAGATTTCAACAGAATATATCTTTCCAAACACTCCCCTCATGTCGTTCTTCTTTCTTTATTTCCCATTGGTTAACCTAGCTGCTTCCCCTTTCTTCCTCTGTTTCCCTTTCTCTCCGGATCGTATTATCTTCTTCTGCGAATGGATCTCAATCTCGCCAGTGTGTTGGGCCGATACGGGGGTTTCATTTCGAAACCCTGATTTCCGCGCATGCGATGAAGGAAGAAAAAAAAGGGGGAAGGAAGATCTGAGGGAAGGAGGTTCACGGCAATGGCGGAGGAAGTTCGAAACGAGCCAGTTTCGAAGCAGTGACTGATAAGGCTGTTCGCGTTTGAGCGACCCATCGCAGCGCCGTCGTGCTCCTCCATCGTGCGCATCACCGAGTTGCACCACTGTTGTGGGTCCTTTCAAACAGAAGAGCTTCTCAGAATCCAAATTTGAAGCTTCATTGTTAATTTCATAGCACCACGGAGGCAGAGGACAAGGTGGAGGGTGGAGAAAATGAGTTGCTGCTTTCCTGCACAATAGGAGATTTTCGAGTCGGCAAGGGTGCTTTCCTGCTTTGTAATATTTTTGTTGTTGATTTGTTTATTGATGAACTCAAAATGTGCTTTGATTTGTGGTCAATGTGGATTTTTCTCACTGATTTTGTTTATCAGTGATCTCAAACCGTGCTCTGATTTGTGATTGTTCTAGATATCTACTGATTTGGTGTATAATTTAGGCTGTTTCTGGATATCTACTGATTATCTACTGATTTGGTGTATAATTTTGGATATCTCAAAATTATTTTGTGTTCATATGGATCTCAAAATTATTCTGATGTGATGAATGGATCTCAATTTTTTTTTTGTGGATCTCAAAACGGGCGCTCCTGATACAGGAGAATGGATTTAATTTTTTTTTTTAAATCGTTGTAATTTCCTAGGGTCTCAGTCCCTAGGAATTTCCGAGGGCACTAAACCCTAGGAAATTTGCTGCATTTCCTATAGCTTTAGGCCCTAGGAATTTCCTATAGTTTTCCAAAAAGAACCCTCGAAAACTGTTTTTCGAGCAGCGGATATCCTACCACGAGTGGGTCCTCGGTGGGCCCTAGGAAAATCGCTCATTTCCTAGGGCTTTTTGCCCTAGGAAATCGCAAGATTTCTTGTAGTGAATCGATTCACTGCTTAGTGTGAATTGATTCACACAGTCAGAAATGTGACAACTCGAATTTAAGTGAGTGAATCGATTCCCAAGCTCTCCAATTTGACTCTCAGAGGCTTGTTCTTGCCTGAATCGATTCACAGAGTGAGTGAATTGATTCCCACTGCATAAAAATCAAGGGAACTCAATTCTAACACCCAATCTTGAGACTTTCACCCCAAACCAACTTCAATTAACTCCTAATCAATACTTCCAATCATTTAAGGATCAAATCCAACTTATTTCTTAACTCAAAATCAACAACTTACACCTTAAAACTTTATGTAATCATATTTACTCAAATTGAATTCAAATTAAGCTTAAATATAACTACACAACTTCTCACAACTTATATTCAACTAAGCTTAGAAAATTTGGGGCGTTACACTTTCAATCCTTAGAAATCATTCAACCTTTTAGTAAAAAATAAATAAATATAAAAAATATTAAGGTTACTGAGTGAGTCTTATTATAGCTCATTGACAAGTATGTTGATTGATTCAGGTGAGACACATTTATGCTTGATTAAGATTGCTTTAATTACTTGAACAATGCAGTGGAGAAGGACTCAAGAGACTATGATCAATGGCAATGGAAACCATTCAGTCAACCAGACCCTGGAAGTTCCAAAAAGCAAGGATGACAAAATAAAGAACACTGATTCAAAGCCCCATGATCCGGCTTTCTGGAGTGTTAATGGTAGGTGGGGTCTTGCTTAAAATTAATGTGAGTTCACATTTGATCTCAACCCCCCAAAAAACCCAAAAAGGGGGAAAAGAAAGTAGCAAAAGCATCTAAATACTTCTGGTGGTTTGGAAGGATAATTAAATTTTCGGTGGATTATGTCCGAAGTTATTAGAAGATGATGATTGTCCGATATAAAGTAAAGGTTGAATTGCAGTTTTCATTCCACAAGTATTATAATTGTGCGATTTTAGTCCTCCATGCTCTAATTGAGTATTGAGTCTTCCAGGTATTGCAATTGAGCAAATTTTGATCTCCATATTTTAATTGAGCGAATTGGATCTTCTAAGTATCACAATTGTGCGATTTTGGTTCATTCGTTCAATTGTTGTTCAAATTACAACTTGAAATATTGTAAGGTTTTTTTAATTTTTAAGCCAACTAACATGTCACCTAAACCAAATTATGTGTCAGGTCACACCCACACGTGATACATCAGCATTTTTTATTAGAAATTGAACGACAAGAGAGACTAAAATTATACAATTGCAATACTTCGATGACCCAATTCGCGCAATTGGAACCTGGAGGACCAAAATTGCACAATAACAATACTTGAAGAACCTAATTCACACAATTGAAACTTGAGTGACCAAAATCGCACAAACGTAATACTAAGATACCAAAAGTGCGATTAAGCCAAAAATAAATTACATGTCCAACTTAGCAACTCTCCTTTGAATGTTTGCTTGAAAGACATTTTTGGTGTAAAGTTGAAAATCCCTTCTGAACAGTGAGTGTTGAATATTTTAAAAAAAATGATGTTTACAAAGGTTGTGTGAATTTTTTTATCACCTAATTAACTATAAAGTATAATCCTACTATTAGTTATTTGTTTATACTGATAACCTTTTTTATAAATTAATTACTAATAATTTAAGAGTTAAACTTACCAGCGAAGACTAATTTGCTAGCAACTGTAAAAACCAGTTTGTGCGAAAATAACTTCTTCCCTTTATTGGATAATTTGAAGTTTTGATCTCTTTTACAGTATCTAAAATCTGATCTGAATTTTAGTTGAAACATGTGTGCTTGTCCCCAACTTGTCTTGTACTTTCAATAAAGCTAGATTTCCATGTTTCCTAGCGTGCATATGTAATAATAGATATGAAATTTATTACTTCACCACCGAAAAGGTGTTTTTACTTGAGAGAAGCTCCAAATCTCATATCACCTTTCTCACACGTAACTCTGTTCCTACTTGCTATGCAAATTTTATTTGGTCTAAAATTTACATATTCCTACCTTACAATTAGCGAGCCTAATTTTTACTACCATTTTAAGATTGCAAGTTAGGAAGCGGCAACAAAGATGCAAGGTATAAAGAACTTCCTTTATTTGCACCACATCACAGAATATATATATACACATATTTTTTATTTATATAAATAATAACATGGGGACAAACATGACTTAAAGTTTACTTGAGGTTTCAAAGGCATATTTTTTTTTTTTGGTACAGAAGGCATATTCTTATCTTAAGGCATATTGTTATTGTCAAATGAGCTTCTACTTTTCATCAAAAGAAATTTCAAATTGTAGACTTCCAGATTCCATATCTAATTCTGGAGCACTGCAGGTGCTTTCTATGACCTGGTGGCTACCTTGTTAACTCACTAATGTCACAGAATATGTGACAGAACAAGCCCACAGTTTTTTCCCCTTCAAAAAACTCAATCTGCAACATGTTCTTTAGTGTGCGTTCGTGTAAACAACTTAATTCAGCGCTCACTGAATAAGTGTTTATCTTATAATCACTTATAAATAAGCTATTTTTATAATCAAAGAATAAATGTGATTAAACTTTTTTTATACAAGATATAAATTGTCTTTATAAGTCATCTCATAACTAATTATTGAAATAAACTGACACAACTTATAGACATGTTATAGTTTATTTTCGTAAGCTTTTCCCAACACTTAGAGTCTGATTGATTTGGTTTTTAAAAACTGTTTTCTGTTTTATAAAACTTAATAAAGAATAAATTTTTTTCTTCTTAAATTTTTAAAACAAACAATTGTTTTTAAAAAATGTAATCAAATAGACTCTTACTCTGGTGTTTATGTCATAAATTCAAATAAGTTCTTTCAAATGCTCCTTACAAACATAAAAGCAAGGCAAGATCTTTCAAAGTTCGAATTTTTTTTTTTTTGCCCTTTTCCACATTCAAAGAAGGAGGATGGAACTGATAAAGTCCAAGATAATTTTAAGGCCTGACATGCATGCTCCAGAGGAAGCAGGCAGTATAGAACTACTAGCACGTATCTTTCTAATTTGTGTGGTTCCAAAAGCTTCTGTGGTCAAGTTGGAGACAAACGTTTGCGGTGTATGTCAGAGTAGTTTGCAGAAAAAAAGTTGTTTATGTTTTAGGTCTCTGCTCTAAGGTTCCTCATCATGTACTTGCAATATTCTAGGCTTTTATTTTCCAGACGTAGAGATGGGACCCAAAATTGTTCTCTGAAAAAGAGAGCTTAATTGATTGACTACTAAGTTGACATGATTTGATTTGCGAGTATTAGTTATAGGACGCAGAAAGAACCCAGAAAAAAAATATATGTAACTCACGCGACCACTAACATCGTACCTCACAGTTAGTACATGAGTTTCTTTTTCTTTCTGCTTTTAAATCTTATCTTCATGTTTTCCATCACTTGTGAAGACCCTTCTTGGATTTTGTGTAAGCAAAAATGGTGGTATCTGGTCCTTTTATTAGAACAATATCGTTTGGCGCTTTTTGAGGAAATGTGGTTGCCCCCACTGGAGCATTTTCCTTTGGTGGCAACACAACCTATTAAATTTGCTTTATACCAACAAGTTATTGGGCTATAGGCACTTCAACTTTAACAAAAGGAGATAGTTTGAACGGTATTTGTGAGTTGGGATCTATGGTCCTAAAGTTTGAAATGCACGGTGGAAATTAGTGGTGTTGAAAATAGAAACACCAATAGATGTGAGACACTAATGGCTAGCTAACTCAAATCTAATCTAGTATCATTATCTATTTGGGAGATTCGGTGTATCAGAAAAGTGAGATGAGGAAAACTCTTATTGAATGGCATCTGTCCAATAGAACTTGCTGATCTAGTCATTCCCAGCTAATACCAATACATGAAGATATTTGAACACGTAATAATGGCAGTACAATGCTACACATGGCACTGGCAGTCATGTGGGCTGTCTTGCATGAGACAATAATTTAGAATTATGAATCATTTAAGTATGTGTAATATGTAAGATTACCTAGCTTGCCTTTTTTGTTCCAAAGGACAATAGATTAACTTTTTTTAAAAGCCCAAGCCATACGACAAGGTCCAAATAACAATGGCCTAACTTATAGTTGGGGGCGGCTCCTCTTATTTCAATGAGGTAGTCATGACAACCCAAAAAATAAAAATAAATTAAAGACTAAGTGTATATATATACATAAATTGTCACATATTTTTCAATTGTCAACATTGGTATAGTGGTAGTGCTAGTTTTTACAAGTGCTAAAACCCGATATCGAATCTTGTATTAGCATTGTTTTAATTTTTTTTTTGCATGTCTATTTTAGATTTGTGCACAAAAATTACCACAAAAATAAGATCAATGTAAGATTCGAACTAAGTATTTGTGCATAAAACAAGCAGAGAAAACAACTGCATCACCATCAATTATTTTACCAATGGTTAAATATTAATAAATATATTTCTTAACAATTTAGCCCTCTCAAATAATTTAGTCTAGCTCTGCCACTGCTTATAGCATAGTGGTGTCTCATTAACCGACATCAATACTTATTACGACACGTTGTTGTTATATAAACACAAACAACTAACTAGATCAGAACCTTATTAACCTGAGAGCAAAATATAAAGGAACAGATTGACCAAACTTTCCCTCTAAGCTTCTTTCCCATCCGACTAGCATCAATGGATCTCAGACTCAATTATGAACATGTCTTGCTAACAGCCACCAAAACTAGGGTATGAGGGTTGGCAAAAGGAGATGATTGTGTATTTGGATTCGATGGTTTTTTAATTGGCTTTGCCTCAGATGCACCACCAAATATTTCACTTTGTTGGAGAAAAAATAACATTGTAGATGTATTTGACAACCCATAGGCTACAACACCTTTTTCTTCTAGATTCAGATCTGCTACATTAGACATGATAGGGTCAGGGGCACAATGGGGAAGGGGTGAATTCTTTGTGTTCTGCACAGATGAAGCTGAAATCGAAGAGATTGGTGGTGGCGGCGCAAGGAGGAGAGGCATGAAGTGGAGGACGCTGAAAGTGTCTGGTGGCTCTGGTGGGGGGTGTGGGCTCTGAGTTTGCTGGAAGTGGTGGCTTACTGACACCATGTGAAGCCGAGAGACCCTTGGTGGTGGAGATCGTCCTGGTAACAGAGAACCCTAGCGGTTACACCTTCAGATGCATGCTGGGAAAAGGAAAAATAGGGGGAAGCAGGAGAAATGGTGTCGTGGGCACGTCGGGAAGCCCTAGCAAAGGTCTGGAGGTGGCGGCGCCGATGCACGCCGAGAAAACCCTAGCTAGGTCTAGGGAGGAGAAGCGACCGGAAACCGCAGAACGAGTTACCTAGCTTGCTTTGTGTACCCCAAAAAAGTATTACCTTGCCTTGTATTGATCATTCTGAAACTAAGAAAGTTTTATTTTATTTGCCTTGCCTTGTGCAAATTGCGGCCTTGTCTAGTACCTAATGACAACTATTTTAGCTATAAATCGCAGCCTAGTCCAGTACCCACATGTGATAATCATCATTTTTTATTAGAAATTGAATGTACAAGGGGGACCAAAATCGCACAACCGCAATACTTAGAGAACCCAATTCGCACAATTAGAATCTAGGGGATCAAAATTGTACAACGCAATACCCAGAGAACCTAATTCGCACAAGTGCAACTTGGGAGACCTGACACTTAATTTGGTTTAGGTGGCATGTTAGTTACCTTAAAATTTTAAAAACCCTTACAAAATTTTCTATTATAAATTGAACAACAATTGAATTGAGGGACTAAAATCGCACAACTGCGATACATAGAGGACTCAATTTTCTCAATCAGAACCCGGTGGACCAAAATTATACAATTACAATACCTAAAGTACCAAATTCGCTCAATTAGAATTTGGAGGACCAAAATCTCATAATCGTCATACATAGAAGACCAAAAATGTAATTAAACCTATACGAAAATATAAAGTAGGAGAAGAATGGACCTGATCAATTGCGTGTACCTTGTAGAGTAATACAGTTCTTATAACACAGTTCCATTCGCAACTTTGAGCAAAAATGCAAGTGAATTTATTAATTCTTAAACGTACACTATGATTAATATATATATATATATTAAAGATAAATACATATTCATTTATTTAATTTAAAATTAAATTTATTTTTTGTCTAAGATTTTGGTATATTTAAAATTATTTTGAATCCAGATTTATTTGAATTAAAATAAGTCGATCTACATAAGAGGGAATAATATCTTAAGGTGTGTTTTCTTTTTGGGTGAATTGAAGACTAAAAGCCCATCTTACGGTGTGTTTGATGCACAATAATATACGGCCCAAGCAAAATAGCACATGACAAATACTTAAATTACTCAGACCAAAAATATATTTAAATTACGATACAACTCTTTCCCTTTCCATATGTATTGTTTGGTGTTGAGTACGTAACACAAAATATATAATGTATAACATCTATTTCGTGTTAATCATACATAAATATTGCAATATATATGCACAGTGCATATATATGTTCGTTGATCATCTTACTTTGAAAATAGTTTTATTAATTTTACTTTGTTAATAACTTTTAGTAAATATAAATTTAACAAATACAATCAGTGAATCATGTCATATTAATATGGTGAATTGGTGATCATGTATACCGAATTTCTAATGAAATAAACATTCATAGATTTGTAATATTAAAATTGACATTTATTTATATTTAAAAAAATATAGTAGACCTTAAAATAATTTTTTTTGAAAGTATTAATGAACTTTTAAATTTTATGAAAATTTATTCGTTTGATCTATTTAATAAGATTTTTTAACTCAAAAAATTGAATTTGTTGAATTATATTCCTTAAAAAGTTATAAGCAAAACAAGCATTGCTCTTTCAACAAGTGAATCCTCCTACGATCATTTTAAAATTAAACATGAAATAAGATTTTTACCATGTTCAATCCCAATAATTTTAAACAAATCAAAATAACTCTTACTAGTTGTATCTTTTCTATCTCAAAATTGTTCTATGCATAAACTCATTTTAAAGAAACTTTTCATCCATTAAATACCCTTACAAATTATTCTAATTGAATTAGATGCTCCAAATTGTAAGTTTGCCAAGTCATTATTTGATTCTGAAACTCATCGAGTCCCTAAAAATAAATTGGAAAATAAGATGGATCCTGCACCATTAAAAGTGGTTTCACATCGGTGTTTTCTTTAATTTTTGATTGATTTCTGTTATTTAAACTCGACTTTTGAAAAATTAAGAATAAATTAACTGAGACAATCAGTGTTTTAAGGCTATACGTAATAATGTTTTTTATTTTGATAAATACACCTAAGATTATTCTTTATAAAAGTCAAGTAATTTGATAAGTTTTCGAATAATTTGTCTCGAGAATAAAGTACCTGAATTACAGGTGTTATAATTCAAAAATAGATAAGGACAGGTAATTCTTTTCTAATATTTTCGACGTGTGAAAGAGATGTTAACTCAACTAATTTAAATCTTTAGTGAAAAAAATAAGAATTATATTATATCACTTTACCTATAGAGTGGTATCGTCAAATAAATGAAAACATACTATAATTCAAAAATTAAAAAGTATATATAAAAATAGGCCAAACAGGTCTTGGTAACCCGAACCTGTCTCTCACCCAATACAGGTCATAAAATGAGACTCCACTTAATTCTTATTTTTGTTCGACAAGATCATATTCAGCACTAAAAAGTTCAGATAAGTTGGGTCAGGTCGGGTCATAAACATCCCTACAACCCACCTATAACAACCCCTACTCCAAACTCAACAATTTTCACTTCTTAAAATAATCTTATACAGCTAGAAGGCTGCATGATTTGTATACCCAGGCATGTTGTACCTATCTTTAAAATTTCACCTAACATAAATAAACTCACAAACTTTAGGCTACTTTAGATATCAGACTATTCCAATAATCTGTCTGCAAAGTTTTAGGTGTGCCTTTTCTTAGTTTGAAATATGATTCTCTATGCTTTGGAAGATGGAAATCAAGCTAGCGTTCATAAATGGCGAACTAGATGAGAATAATCAAACCCTAGATTCTAAAATAATGTTAGCTTCCTTTAGTATATAGCAAGAGTTTAAATAAATCTTTGAAACAAAATTCTCAATCTCTTTGCGAGGCTTTGTTCATGTAATTGTCACAAACAGTTAAACTAACCCAGAGACAGGACCATTTAAGACCCCCAAAAAAAAAGTGTAAAATGATTTGTGTCCTACAAAACAAGACACTTCTTGGTCATAAACTCAAATTGATGTACAATCTTGAAGCCTCTATCATAGTATTCATAAATTATAACATAGTTGTGTATTAATAATAGCTATAGAGGGACATTGATGCCACCTTCATGTTGATGTATGTGGTCCATTCCCTTCTCCATCTGCAGGTATTTTCTCCACTGGAGGAGTTGACTGTTTTTCTTCAACTTTAGGTGCCTTGTTGTCTGTCTGAACAGTTTGTGCAACAAGTGGTTCGCTCGGGATGCATGGTCTCCAAATCGTTTCATTGCCGACATCCATGAGTGCAATGCCCTTGGCAGTTAAATCAGTCCTAACCTTATCACTCCTGGCAAAATCCTTATTAATCCTAGCTTGACTTCTTTCTTCAATTAAATGTAGCACATCATCTTCTGCCAGACCTGCTCTCTTCAATGCCTTGTCTTTCAACTCCTGCAGAATCTGATGAACAAATAACAATTATTTTCCCTTCCTTTCCTGATGGCTTTTCAAAAGAATAGTCATCTCTAAAGATTGAACACAACAGACAGGTTCACTTCAATAAATGCATCACCTCGGCATAAGATTTAGTGGACAATAATCCTAGTACATTCAATATTCTTCCAATTTCCTTCTCAACTTCCGATAGGGATTGAACCAATTGCAATTGCGCCCTTTTCTGCAACTTTTTCTGGAAGATACACAATATATTTCATAAATTACTGATGCATTTCAGACTCGGAAAAATGCGTGTAGGTTAGCATCTTCAAAGAAAAATACACAAAACTGGTTCTGAATACATACCTTCAGCATCTTCAAAGAACTGTTCAGAAATTTCAAGGCCTCTTGGAGAGCACCGGTTAGTATTACTGGGGTCTGCAAGTCGTCTGACATTTTTGTTTGAAACTCAACATTCAACTTCTTAATACAATCCTTGGCAGCATCATTAATTTGAGGTGCCTTTTCTTTTTTCTCACTGTCCCCTTGTAGAAATGATGATATAGCATCTTTACAATCTTGAAGAGTCTAACAACCAAATAACAAAATCCTTCTCAAAGTTAAGGACATCATAAAAGCTAAAAGAAGCTGTTTTGAACAATTTCCCTATCGTAATGACATCAATTAAGCGTTTCAATATTGCACACAGGTATCTGTAGCCTTAGTATTTAATGTAAATAGATCCAAACCATAGTAAGATTGCGGTAGAGTTGAGAGAATTTATGCTTGCAGCAAGGACTGCCATCAAACCCTAATAAACAAAACCCTGATTCATGTAATTATGCAGTTTCCTTTGTTCTAATTACAAGTTATAACAAGTACTTTACAGATTCCAATAATTTCACACGTAATACGACTCAAGAGTAATCACGCAGAATTTAGACATGTAACATAGTCTGCCACGAACCAGATATACTGAGAGGGGAAACATTTTTCATCATAGAATATAAGTAAATATCTTCTCTCTAGAAACAATCTAAGTAGCAGGCAAGAATCGCTGGCAATTCTATCTCCAAGACATGACTTAAGCATAGTAGTATAGGATGCAAAATTTCAAAGCCATTCACAAAAAAGAAAAGGTGACATTTACATGAACACAACCTCAAATAAAAAAATCAATTTCAGGTTAGATGATGAGACCGTGTCAAACTTGAGAGATGAACTTGCCCATCAACACCTAAGCAATGATCCAGAATTTATGATACAGATAATTTAGAGACTGCTTACCTGGAAAATATAATAAATAGCATCAGACGAACTCTCGAGCTGTGCGATCGAGTAATTTAGTGGAGATCTGTAATGGGCACTAATCAAGAAGTGTCTCAAAGCAAGAGGATGGTAACGCTCAGTTATCTGCAAGAGAAACAGAATTGCATGAACGATATGAACAACATATCCTTTACGAGATTTCTACCATGTAAAACCTTTTGCAAAAATCTAAAAAGGAACAAAAAGGTTATAATAAACCTAAAGAATAGCGAAAAAGTTGCTTCAGGCCTAACCTGGCGAATAGTGAAAAAATTGCCCAAGGATTTTGACATCTTCTCATTATTATTAGTGACATGCCCATTGTGCATCCAATAACTGATATGGCTCTCTTTGTCTGCAGCCCAGCTTTGTGCAATCTCATTTTCATGATGAGGAAAGATCAAATCAATTCCACCACCATGAATATCAAATTTATGAGTTAAATAACAAGCACTCATCGCACTGCATTCAATGTGCCACCCAGGCCTTCCAGGACCCCAAGGACTGTCCCAGCTTGGTTCACCTGGCTTAGCAGCCTGCAATAATTATAAAGAAAAATAAGAGAGATATATTCCAAAATGTAACTGAAAATATATTAAAATAACTGGTAAAGGTTCTTGCACCTTCCACAATGCAAAATCAGCTGGGTGACGCTTTCTTGAGTCGACAGCAACTCGTTCACCAGCTCTATTATGTTCTAGCCTTTGTCCAGACAGCATGCCATAATTTGGGCATTTTTCAACAGAATAGAAAACATCACCATCAACTTCATATGCATAGTCATTGTTGATAATCTGCATAATACATTAATTAACCTTCTTTCAAATTCTTAATTAATTCCTTTGAACCAAAGGAAAACATACAACAACAAAATCCAATTTTATATTGTAAATTTTCATGCTTCAGTGCCATACATACTATGAAGCACGGACTCCGACACGGACACCGGACACGACACCGACACGGACACCACTCATGTCAAAAACATACGACACCGACACCGCTATAAATATATATATATAAATTGAGCACTTTGTTCTTAACCAAAAAAAATCTAAAACAAAATGATAAATTGTTGAACTATGTCTTCCACCTTCGTTCATTCATCCACTACAAAAACGATAAAAAAATATAATTAAATTAAAATCTTTCACCCCCCTAGTTGATCATCATTATTGAAAAAGACACGCTCTAACTCGGGTTCATCTAAAGACAAATTAGCAACTTCAAGAATTTCGCAATCATCAAGTGATTCAAATTCATCTCCAGCAACATCCCACATTTTAGTTTCCTCTTGATGATATTGTGGACTATTCCTTGAAAGAAGTCGAAGGTTGCTATGAACAAATACGAAGTCTTACGCTCGTGGTGCCATCTTGTTTCTCTTTAAAGAATGGATAAATTAATATGTACTCCAATTCCTTTCACAACAAGAAGATGAACAAGGTTGTGCCACAGTTTAGAAGGCTACCTTTTGAAGTATTGGAGCATGAGCACCATGAACTAGCCACCATGCTTTTTTGGTTCAATCTTACCTCTATCATTTAGAGCATCAAGATCATCAAAACCGTCTCTTCCATCAGAAGTTGGCAAACTCTATATTCACTTTCCTCCTTACATCCGCATCGAGGAAAGAACCTTTTGAAGCATTTTACTCTTTCATTGATGAGTTCCATATCTTGATGTGGAAGAACTCGATTAACATCTTCACTTAGCCATTCATGACTATAAAACTTACGATTAAAAAGAAATATATACATTATTATAAATTTATGTAATCCTAAAGGAGATGTAAGTAAAAGTACCCAGTAAAAATTTAATAACCTTGGATTTAAAGAATGAGCTAGGCAATGGAGAGGTGTGCTACTCTTAGTCCAACGGTCAATTAATATAGAGTGCACTACTTCATAAAAGGATGACTCTTCAATCTCTGTTTTTCTTTCATATTGATATATGGCCTTCCTCACATTTTCAATCATTGAATCCCACATTTCATACACTAGATGGAGACATGAAGCTTTGGTATCGGTTCTTCTAAGAACATCATAGATAGGGCTAGTGAAAGAAAGTATATATTCAACCTTATTCCACCAACTATCATCCAACAAAGTATCCTTCACAAATTTTGCCTTATCAAATTTTGCCTTATCAGCGTCGTCATCCTTGTAAGAAGACCATTGTTCACTAATCACCATCTCTAGGAGTCCTTGCTTCATTTCCCTAAATCTCCTGAGCATCACAATAGTGGAGGCAAATCTTGTTGAAGCAACAGAAAGCAACCTTAATGTGTTGAATGAATTGAAAATTGATAACCTCATAGAGTGACCCATGATAAAGTTTTTGATAAATAAGGCATCCTCACGCAATTTGGGTGATCCAAAACATTCTTGTAAGCAACACTATTTTTTTACGTATTCTTCATTTGCCATATATTCTTCAAAGCAAGATTTAATGTATGCACCTGACACATGGAGTCGATAAATAGAAGGAAATTCAGCCTCATAATTAAACTGTCACTTTTACAAGCGTGCATTATCTCTGTCACTATTTGAACAACATTTGAGACTGACCTCCATAATTACCTCCCTCATGTATTTTGCAATGAATTCTTTGTCTTTTACCTCATTTGAACAATTTATGGCCTTCAAAACATAGGCCCACTCTCGGTGTGACCATGAAATTAATAAGAGGTCTTCTTTGTGGATCACTCCATCCATCACTAACAATAGTCACACCTTTTTGGCTCCATGTATTTTTAATTGCTGCAACAAGTTCTCCATGATTTCTCTCATTTTGAAGTAATGTTGTCCTCAATTTATTATAACTGGAGGTTGATAACCACTAATAGAATTGTTAGCGACAAAGGCAAATGCCTTCCTAAAGTGGGGATTTCTTGCTAAATGAAATGGCAATCCTCCAGAGAAAAACATCCTAGCAATTTCTCCATCAAGTGTCTCTCTAGCTTGTATATTAAAAGCACCTTCTAATGTTGATGTCTTTCTCTTTTTTGGATCAACACCAACATTGGTTTCCATTAGTGAAATTTGAGGAATCTTGGTGTGCACTAGAAACCAGAGGCAAAGAGACTGATTTTGTTTTTGATTTCTCCATCTTCAATGTAGCTTCATGGTCTATTTTCTTCAAATCTATAAACTTGGCATTTGTTACTTTTTTACAAGCCCTAACTCCACTTTTCCAAAGAAATCTTCAAGAAGTGTGCTCTCACTCTAGTATAAGATCCATTAAAAGTTACCTCACAAAGATTGCATTTAATTTCATAATTTCCACCTCCACCGCCTCATACTTTTTATCTTTGTAACATAGGTCCATAAAGGTCTCATGTCATCTTCTTGTTCTTTGGCTTGACTAGAACTAGGAGCACTCATCTCTACAAATATATAGAAATAAATAAATAACCAATTAAAAACTACTACACCCATATATATTATATTATATTAACAACTACTACACCCATTATATATTATATTAAAAACTATTATATGAACAAAAGCTTGACCTTACACTAGCTACTGCAGTTTGCGATTATAGGAAAAACGACCTTACACTAGCTCTGCAGTTTGCGATTATAGACCTGAGACTTTTTGGTTTTCTCGATCTGCTTTTTGATTTTTGGTTTTCACAAAATTAAATAAAATAAATTAAAAACCATCAATTGTGAAATTTAAAGCCACGTCTTCAGTTGGTGGTTTCGTCTACTATTCATGCCAAAAAGTGGTTTGCTTTTATGTTTAATTTAATTTAATTAATGACTTTTTTATGCTAATAGTACTATTCTTTAGTTGGCTTAAAACTCATTCATCTTTTTTGGAAAATATTAATCAATTACGTAATAAGGATTAAATTTATTTTTGTCTCTTCTAAATTATGGCTTTGAACTTCTCATTTCTTCTCTCTCACTGATTCTTCTTCATTCTTCTTCTCCCTAAAGTCATTAGAGATAGAATTTTACGGTTGCTTCTCCTTTAGTTCTCCTCCCCGATTCTCCCCCTCTAAGTTGTTGTTTCTTTGTGCTCTGCGAAGAGAGGAAGCTCTAGCAAGAGAGCAAAAATGTGTTGTTCAACCCTCCTTCTCTATCACGTTTAAGCATATTCTCTCGCCAAAGTTCCCACTTCCCGGTTCCAGTCATCATTTGAAAGTTTTCAACAAAGAGGAAAGGAAAAATAGTGCAGCCCTTACGAAACACAAAAAAAAAAACAAATTGAATAATGTGTATGAAAGCGAAAAACAAGAATCGAGCGATGGCATAAGCGATATGCACTGGCCCGGCTGAGTTCGTGCGCGAAGATGAAAGACGAGCAGCAAGGCGATGATGACGAGCGAAGATGAAAGATGAAACGAGCAAGGCGAGCGATTCTGGCCGAGCAAGGCGTCGATGCCGAGCGAAGATGAAAGGTGAGCAGCAAGACGCGTCGAGCGAGAGCAAAGGCGAAACGCGATCTGAATCGCGAAAGTGAACAAGTGACCTATTTTTTCTTTTAAAATTTTTTTTGGACTATTTTGAGTTGGCGCGTGTCTCGTATTTCTCGACGGTGTCCCGCCATACGTCCCAGGCCCGTGTCTTCTTTTTTTTTTTTTTGCACGGACACTGCGGCGTGTCGACACGCATCGTCTGTAGCGTCGGCGTCGGAAGCGTTTCGGATGCGGGGACACGCCGTTGGACGGCGGTGTCTGTGCTTCACAGCATACATATCAAATAAGATGACATGCAACCTCAACTAAACATGTTTCCAGGCAAATATGAATCATCTACTTCGAAAAGCAAAGTTTATCATCATTTGCAGCCTAGTTGATGTTTCACCTGGAGATTGGAGGCAGCTTCATACCTCTCTAACATATAAAATTAAAAATCTGGCCTTTTTCCTATTCCTTTGTTTTCTAAGTTCCTTCTCAATTTGAATCTTTTTATTTACAAGTTAAAGAGCTAAATTAGTATAACAGCATATACACTGCTAAAGATTGAGAAGGAACAACTCATTTTTTATTTAAAGCAAAAAGGTTCAATACATTAGGGGGGTTGAGGAGGAACACATAAAATATAAATTAAATCTCACTAGAGCAGTGAGCCGGTGACTACAATATAAATTTACTTGTAAAAAGTACACGACATAGCAAAGTATACAGATCGTCTTATAAAAAATTTACATTTTCACTCATCTATCACAATCATCAGAAATATATAAATTTGAAATGCATTTATGGAGGAAAAAAAGTGATTTAACTAACATAAACATCGGGCAAAACTGTCAAAACATTGGAATTTCATTGAAATAAAAGTGATGCAAAAAATAATATGTTTCATTGCAGCATATTCCTTTAAAGATTTCAAAGAAAAGCAAAAGACAGCAAGTGGCAGAGTTAAACCTGGGTTATCATGTCCTTTATCTCACCAATGTGATCAGAAACACGAGGCTCCTTAGATGGTCTCTCACACAGAAGATCAGACATATCAACATTATATTCTTCACAAAAACGGTTGCTTAACGTCAAAGGGTCCTCACCAGTCTCATTTGCTCTCTTAATTATCTGCAGCAATGCTGATATTAGCAGTCTCTAATAAGCATGATCATATAAGAAACTAATGTAAAATAGTACAAGTTCAACATCTCTGTTTTCTAGGACAAATGAACTAGGTGAAACTTCTAAGTGAGACTTATTATGTATTGAGCAAGAACAGCGGCATTGCTAAAAATTGGCTCGTCGTTTAAATTCAAATTCAAAAGGACCACTTAAGTCTGAAGTAACAAAATAATGACAATATGATGAAGAAGAGCATCAACAACAACAACGAAATAAACACGGTTCAAGAGAAAAGAGGCCACCAACTTGAAGACTGACATTTGAGCAAATATCACAAGGATGATGACCCCAGACGTTTAGAGCCGTATAGCATAAAAATCACAATTCACAGTGCTTGATGGCTTATTTTGAAAGTTAAAACCACGTATAGAAGTTTGTAGTTAATAAGAGATTGGGCCTCATTGCATTTCTGAATTCAATTGAAAACTTTTAGTTGAAGGATGATAATAAACAAAAAGGTTTGGGAGCAACTGAAAATCCTATGAAAATCAACCTCCACCAGACATTTCAATAACTTTGACCAACCAATCCTATAGTCACAGAACACGAGATTGGGCAGCAACTGGATTAAATATTTTATACTTTGACCCCCAATATTTTTATTTAAAATCCTTTCTCATTACCTAACCTCACTTTCCAAGCACTGGTTTGCTTTCTAGAGCATCAAGTCCTATTATTTTCTAAAACCCTACTTCATATGTTAAGCATTTCTTACGCACTGAGGATCAGTTTGTTGCAGTGTATGGGAAGAAAATGGAGAAACACTTGTGTACTCACTCAATTCAATAAAGTACGACAAAGAAACGGATAACCATTCAAGCAGTTGAATTAAATTTAAATTGTATTTCATAAATCTCAAATCAAATCTCAGCCATCGAGAGTATTAGTCTTGGTGTGTTTTGTGTTTCTTTGTAAAAATGGGGTTGAAAAACTCATGGATCAGTGCTCAATACAATTTTACTAATAAAACTAATCCATGAAATTTTACCTCCATACCAAACTGACCATGAAAAAGAAAAATCATTAGAAAGATTAATAACATTTATTAAAGGGAATTACCAAATATTGACCAAACTTGAGAATATACACATAATTGGCAATATATTCATAAACATGTGCAATCCAGTCCTTATTATAAATATGGACTACCATAATATGATCCTATTGATATTTGAAGCACTCAACCCATATGGCCATCTCCATATACATTTTACTCAAAGACACCACTACTACATCACCCTTTCAAATGAAGGTGCTTTAATTTATTAACACAAAATACTCATTTCAACCATTATTATGTTGTTAGTGTTTCATTATAAAAAAAGTATATATATTGTTATCATTTCATATTGTAATCTTACATTAGCAGGTCCAAATGAACATAAATTTTGAAGGATCAAAGAACTGGAATCATGCAAAGCCTAATGTAGTCAGCAAAGATGTTTTATAGGTAGCAACTGCACCAGCAGGTTACACACCATATTCACCTCACCTTGTCATCAACATCAGTGAAATTCCGCACATATGTCACCTCATAGCCCAAGTGTATAAGGTACCTGCAAGTTTTCATGTTAAGCAGAGTATAAACCACATGTTAACTCTCAATGTTCACATCTAGAATAAGTAAAAACAATAGGAAAAAAGCCAACAGAAAGAACATTAAAAATGTGTGCTGGTTTTTCAAGTTTCAAATACCCTAGAATAATCTAATATCTAAAATTAAGTAAAAATAAATATCAAATAATAAAAGCAGGATTACACTACACCCTTATGTATAACAGGGACAGATTACCAATAAACAACACTAAAAAGTCAAACGCATATGAAAAATTCTTCAATCAGAAACTGACACAACAATGAACAACAGAAACCCTCAACGCCAACTTCTCCCTTTTGTTGAAAAAACAACAGAATAAACAGACTACAGATCGAGCCGACGAGCATGCTCAATTCAAAAACCCTACAAAGACAAATCCAAGATTGAAGATTTGACAATACACCGGCGAAGAATACCTGAAGAGGATATCAAAAGAAACAGCGGCACGTGCGTGACCGAGATGGCTGTAGTCGTAGGCGGTGACTCCGCAGACGTACATGGAAACTTTGCCGGGAACTTTGGGGTTGAAGATCTCCTTCTGCTGAGTCATGGAATTGTAAATCCTCAACTCAACTCGCTCCTCCGCCATTGCCACTCTCTGCAGCCGAACGCGTTACCACTCAGTCTCACAAGTTACAACCCGGTTCGCCCTAATTAATTCTGCTTCAATTTAACCCGGTCCGTTATTCGTTATTATTAGTATGTAAATATTCTTTTATAATGAAATAATATATTGAAAATATTCTCTGTCAAAAAAATATATATATTGAAAATATTCTTTTATACTTATTTACACATAAGTAATAATAAAGTATAATGAAATAATATATTGAAAATATCAAAATATATTAATAAATTATATAATAATTTTAACGTAAATATTCTTCAAAAAAAAATTAACGTAAATAAAAATATTATTGTCAAAAAATAAATAAAATATTACATATGTTTCTTAATTTGTGCGTTTTTTATGGACTTAATTTGTTTTTTATTTGTCAGCTAGTAGAAATGGTAAACAACAAACACACACACGCAAATTGTAACACTTGGGTTCGAATCCCGGTCCCGGCGTCTCCATGTCGTTGAAATTGTCAAAGCAACCAGCAGTACTTAATTTGTGTTTTATTTATTTGAAATTAATTTGTGTTTTATTTACTATTGTAATTACAATATTACTTATGGAACAAGATATTTTGTGACAAGATCTACTATATTATAAATAGAGTTTCGTCACGTAAATTTATGTCACATAGCAGCTCTACATTCATTCTTTTCCCGCTAAAATGGAGAAAAAAATTAAATCATGATATTTCATTAATTAAGGCATATCAATTAATTACTGCTCATATCTGGACTTTTATCATTCAATCAAATTTGAATTAAATCAAATTCAAATTCAAAATGTAATAAATTAAACATATCAATCAATTAATTTTCATATTTGGACCTTTTCCATTCAATCAAAATATTATCCAAATAATGTGACAACATAAGAATCATTATATTTTTTGCCTAAATGATTAGTTTCAATTTTTATTTTATTTTTTAGTTATTGTTGTTTTAATTATAGCGACCATTATTACCTCATGTCAATTGTATGCTTTATATTTTTTTATTGAAACTCATAGTTGAGAAACCATCTCTAGATATAATTAAAATAGAACCGATATTTTCTGTTTTATTTGTTATATTTTAAAATTTGAGTATATGTATAAAGACATATATTCTCAAATTCATAATGAAATATCTATAATATTTAAAAATAAATAAATCTACTAATAAATTTTTTGAAAAAAAAAACTCCAATTTTTTTTACAACCCATATAGATAACTCATGCAAGTACGAGTAAATACACTAGTTTGTTTAATAAATGGAGAGTCATAAAGGAGGAATTGTGCTTGGTTTTTGAATCTTTTTTGATTTGTTTCAATTATTTTATTTTTAATTGATTATTTTTATATTTTGAATAAGTATGATAAAGTTATAAAAAAAATCGATCATTCAATTCATTTTAAATATGTTTAAAATGTGCCTAAAAATATTTTCACCAAAAAAATGTTCCTAAAAAATATGTTTTACATGAAAAAATTAATTTTCAATTTAATTAATAAGTATTTCATTTTTATATGAATGTTTTAATATACAAATATGAATTAAATTAACTTGAAAATATTTTAAATTAAAAAGGAGTATATGATTAATTTTAAAAAATTAAAATTTAAACAATTAAAAAACATCTATTATTTTTAAACGAATAGACTCAAATTAACATGGAATGATGAATTTATATCTTAATTCTTACATCGGTTTTTAAATTTTTTAAATTGATTTTTAATTTAAATTCAATTATATATTTGAACAAACTGTACGAATTTTCATCTTTACATGCATAGCTTGAATGATAATAAAACAAGAGTTGACATTGCAAAGGAGTTTGTACGTTTTAGTTTGATTTAATTTCAGCTATTAATGCCTTTTAAGGCTAACATTATGTTTGTGTCAAAAAAAAAGGCTAACATTATGTTTGGACCGTTAAACATTGAATAGAATGAAGAAAAAAAAACGTAGTTTAAAATTATACATATTATTATTCGTGTATGAAATCTAATATCTCTTATGAGATGGTAACGTCTTTGTTCTTTGATGAGAGAGAACGGTGAACAATCTCCGAAGATGAAATAAGAAGGAATAATGTAGTATGGATATTAGACACGGCAGGTTCTACGGTGAACAAGTGAGACAGGTAACATCACCATATACAAGTAAGGATTATCGTTAGATCAATCTCATCCATAGAGTTTATCATGCACCATTTCCCACCAGATCAAACAAATTCTCTCCTTTTCGATTTTTTTCTCTCTCATAACTCATGGTACGTCGGTCTCTTCCTCTCTTTCCCTTCGGTCTCCCCTTTCTTTCTCCCTTTGGTCTTCCTCCGTCATCCAGAAGCATTTTCAGATCTGAAAAATAAAACCACAAACCTAGAATCAAAGGCACAAGTAATGGAGGGTGGTATGCAAAAGCATTGAAAAAAAAGGAAAAAAAAAAGATTAAAAAATGTACGCTGAAGCGTGTTTCAGTGGGGTTGAAAAAGAAAAAGAAAAACCCCTTCTTCTTCATTTGGCATTGTGTTGCCATTTTCAAGGGGTGTAGAGAATTACTTTTTTCTCCTTTCCCCATCATTTTTTATTTCTCAACCATTTGAACTATTTCGTCCACTAAATTTCAATTTTCTTCTCACCCCATCTTCTTGCTCGTTTGGTTCTGTTATTTCCCATATTTCTCATAGTGAACTTATCCTTATGAGGGTTTCTTCAGCTCTTTGAATCTTAGATTTTTTTTTCTGGTTCTCCCGGGTTTTTGGTATGGGTGGCAAAATGAATAGATTGGATAATTTTTTGAATGGATCCTAATGAATGGATTAAAAACAATCCATTTATCTATTTACCATCCAACTCATCCATTAACAATTTTTTTATGGATGGATATCCAATCCATCCACAAAAATTATTTTTAATCACAAAAGATTATTTTTAATCATAAAAAAATTAATAAAAAATATTTTACTCTCCTCTCTCTCTCCCCCTCTCTCTCTCTCTCTCTCTCTCCCTCCCTCCCCCCTCTCTCTCTCATTTCTCTATATCCCCTCTCCCCCTCTCCTCTCTCACAATCTTCCAGTGGATTGTTGTTAGGGATAAACTTCCTTGGTTTAGTAGGTCAAGGGAACCTCCTTAAGAAACTAGAGAAAAGGGAAATTAGATAACTTTCTGCTTGATTATTTCATTCATTGCTTGCAGCATATATAGCTGATACAAGTTTGATCCTACGGCTATTACAGAAATGATCCAAGGGTGCTCCTTGTTTACAGGAATTGCATTGCCAGCTAAAGGAATCTAAGGGAAAATCCTAACGATTTTGCATAACAAACTTGGTGAAGGAGAAGGGGGAATAGTGCTGAGTTGTATTCTTCTAGAACCTTGCTGATGGCATCTTACTCTCTTCCATAATCCGGTGAGATATGAGGGCTCTTTGATAACCCTTTGGGTCGGGCTTCTTCAATATTGTTCCCAGTGGCGATTGGTTAAAGAGAGCTTTTGCTAACATTCCCTGCCCCATCAGACCCGACCTTGTCCTCAAGGTTGTAATATTTTATTTTTTATTTTTTACGGATCCCACTTTGCTTGAACTTGGGCGACTAGGCTGCGGTAGATGTATTCAAATGTCCAGGATCCCATTGTTGCGCTTGTTGCATTAATCTTTGCCTTGAAGTCATGAAAATTTCCTCAAACACTCTTCAAGGTTTTGGGTTGTGGCCAAACACTTTCGAGAAAACTATGATAAATGAAATTTGGTGCCAATGGTATGTAGTAGTCGCTGACAACAAGGGTGTTCCTTCATCGCTGAAAACTTTGCACCATGTGGCTAATATAATAAGTGGATACCATTGTTGTCATTACCAACCTGCTCACCATTTCTATTGTCTGGGAATCATTTTTGTCAACCTTGGACTCCAACATGGAAGCAAAATTAAAGGAAGTACCGAAAACATTAGCCATAGTCGTTGTTAAGTCAATCACTTCATGGTGGATATATGGTGATGGTAAGCTACTAGGATCGGGCTGTAAAATCGATAGCTATGCTAAGTCCGATTACCAAACTTCGCTTGATAATGTTAAAAATAGAAATTTACCACATCCAACAAGCCAATTTGCATATGCTATATCTACGAAATAACAAACTATTTCTGCATTTGATCACTTTCACGCCCAAAGTCTACGGTTTCAAAGCGAACAGCGGCAACAATGAGAATTTGGTAGCTTATGAAATCAGAAGCAAGCACGTTGGTGGCATACTGTCCTCTAGAGGATCCAATTACTCGAACAAATTTAGAAAATATGATGCTTGAAAGCAGAAGTGAAAGAACATTTCTCAAAGATGCAGGGTGGTATTTAGGAAAAATCACATGGACTCTAGCAACAATAAATGTTGTCAAAACAACCAAACCAAGTATAATGAATGGAGTGTCCAAGGTGATTATTGTGATTAACAATGGGGAAAGACCTTGTACCTCTTGAGCAGAACCAATACAGAACATACTAGTTACATCAACCGTTAAGCCATAATGCCTTATCGAATCATGAGGAAGTCCCATACATGAAGCAACTCCAAGTAAGGCGACATCATAATCATCAAGAATAATGTCCATTGACTATAAGCCCTTTCGCTGACAATACCTCACAAAACTCATGAGCCAAATCCTTCCCAGCAACTCAACTTCAGCAATCTTGATGTTACCAATAGTTCCTCCATTGTGAAGCAATCTTGCCAAAACACATGGAACCCAAACAACATGGATTGTAGCTTTATCTACCCCATGAGGACCAACCTTGTCCTCAAGGTTGTAGAAGTTCTTCCAATATTTCCAATTTTGACAGGAAGTGGCAGCAAGAATCGACCCCTGCCATTGAACGAAGGCAGCCACACATTGCTCTTCCAAGCAGCATTTGAAAGTATAGAAGCAAGCATAAAATTGAGGACAATGAGAATTTGTACTGTGGTCAAATAGGGGAATGAAAATGATAACAATGACAAGCCCCAAAACTATAATAGGATTTCGGCCATAGCAACCAAAAACAAATCGAGAATTTACAGAAAAGACTTCCACAAAGAGTTTGCAACATGGTATTCTACACACAAGCTGCTCCAGCACAGAGAGTGAACAAACACAAGTAACACATGGTACATCCAAGCAACAATTGAAGATATCTAAGCAAACATTCAAGTTCCCGGTTCTTGCTAATCCAGTTTGTATTGCAGCATTGGGCATTAACAAATTATATTTGGAGTAAAGATATAGTGAGCAACCATTGAAGTAGCCATACCAAGTTGGTTCCAAACAATTAAATTGAGTAAACAGCAGCAACCTTGAAAACCTTTGAGCTATGGTAACATGATCTTTCCCAACAAGTTCAGAATAATATTCGTGAAGAAGAAAATGGTGGTGACAAGCCTGAGAGAAACGTGAAAGCATTAAAAGAAAATTGTCATAGTTATGACTCACAGTTCCATCAAAGAGAGGTCCAGAAGAAAGGGTCGGGTATCCGGTGAGCTGGGTCTCTAGACTCTCGACGACCGTAGTGCTGATGTCAAATCCGTGACTCACGGCGTGATGGATCGGTCAGTCGATTGGGAAGCTTGAGCATCCATGCGCTCGAAGATCCATCACATTCCACATGAGAAACAAAGTATGATGAGAATACATCATCAACAAGTAGCTTAAATTGGGAATACCAAATGATGCCTGGTGAAAAATCATGTTTGAGGCGTCTCCTCATTTGCTGGTTTGATGCGCTCGATGGGCCTCCGGCACCAAACGACCGTGGTTCGATGCATGTGGTAGGAACCCTAGGAGCATTCGTCAAAGCACCCACTGGTTTGGGTGTCATGAACAACGATGTTGGAGGTCGTTGTGGTGGTCGGGACCGCTGGTGTGTCGCATCGGTGAAAATCCATCCAACGGGGTTTGCAACGGTGAGGAAGTAGGCGTAATCTGTTTAGCGGAGCGAAGCGTGTCTGTTTATACAGGCGAGTTGGTGTCGGCGGAATCCTTCATGGTTTAGGGTTCGAGTGGATCGGTGATGATGTTGCGATTGTCGAGTTTTATCGTCGAACCTTGAGCAGATTAGATGCAGACGGATAGAAGTGAGATTAGCGGTGGCGAACCGCCTTAGTTGGATTTTTGACCCAGGTGGGGTGGGAATTGGAGCATTGTTGAATGGGGTTGTGACCAGGGTAGGGGTGGAATTGGAGTTAGCGGAAATTTGAGCGGATGGTGGTGGGGGTGTTGTGCTTTGGTGGCAAGGGACACGATGTGGGCTAAGATGGTGTCGAGTTTAGCGGAGAGTTATCAAGCCTTTCGGCATTGATAGGGTTGTTGGCCATGGGAGGGATGAATTGGAGCAATGAAAGCACCAAATTGTTAGGGGATAAACTTCCTTGGTTTAGTAGGTCAAGGAACCTCCTTAAGAAACTAGAAAGGAAAATTAGATAACTTTACGCTTGATTATTTCATTCATTGCACGGCATATATATTGATACAAGTTTGATCCTACTATTCTGAAAATGATCCAAGGGTGCTCCTTGTTTACAGGAATTGCATTGCCAGCTAAAGGAATCTAAGGGAAAATCCTAACGATTTTGCATAACAAACTTGGTGAAGGAGAAGGGGGAATAGTGCTGAGTTGTATTCTTCTAGAACCTTGCTGATGGCATCTTACTCTCTTCCATAATCCAGCAGATACGAGGGCTCTTTGATAACCCTTTTGGGTCGGGCTTCTTCAATATTGTTCCCACTGGTCTGGCCCAATTGGTTAAGAGAGCTTTTGCTAACAATTGTGGCGCTTTTCCTATCATTTTCTTGATCTAATCCATGTTTGCTTGTTTTTTTATAAATTTCTCATATTTTAATTCTTCAATTTTTACCTTTCGTTAATTTTGCCTTTTGTTTATTCCTTATTTTGATTCTTGAACATTGCTCTCGGAACTATTCACGCCCAGTTTTTTCTTGGATTAATTGAAATTGCTGGATGTAATTTGTGTGAATCAATCGTTCACTGTTTGGGCCAATTGTCATTTGCTTGAATTTCTATTAATTGGTCCAGCATTTTGAGAATATTCACGGACCAACTTGCTGCCAAATTCAAATTTTCATCGGCTAATTAACAAATTGCTTCACGTTTTTCTATTGGCCAATCAAGATAATGTAAGATTTTTTACAGGATCTATTATATGAAATTAGAACACCGATTAGAGTACTTACTTGTTAAAGACATGATCACGATTACCGAAAACTTTCTTTGCCTTGTAGAGCTCCTGAAATCACGAACTAAGCCTTCCTTTGCCTGGTCACAAACTCCGGTTCTCGGTTCTCAATGGGGCAAACCGTAGACGAGTATATATGATTCCGGTGACGGCAAAGGGGACCTAGCCTCTCTATTTATCAACCCTAGGACCACCCATCATGGGCCTAGTGGTTGGGCCTACATTGTCTCCCACATAAATCAGAATTAGGTGTCCAAAGGCCCATTACAATCGATCACTTATTTGCGGGCCTAAGCATCATCAATTGGATCATAACATTAGCCCATTTTTGGAAAACTAAAAGGCCACAATTGATTGTAGCCCACAAGAATTATTAGAAATAATTCTAACAGATAATTCATGTACTTGGCAATCTTTGCAATTGGCAATATTCATTCACGTCGCTGGGCAACACGACTTGCAGCTCACGGCGTCATCAATTTATCTCCGTTGGATGCGAATTTGATCCTCCAAATCCAAATGAGAGGGAAGGGAGGGAGGGAGAGAGAGAGACATAGGAGAGAGATGAGAGAGAGAGAGAAAAGGGAGGGAGAGAGAAAGAGAGGGGAGAGAGTAAAATATTTTTAATAACTAAAATATTTTTTATGATTAAAAATGTATTTTATGATCATTTCAAAAAATTATCCAATCCATCCATTTACCACTTCTAGTGTAATCCAATGGATTTAGAAAAATAGTGGATGGATGACTAACTATCCATTAAATTAAATGGATGGATTTGATCCAATCCATTTAATTTTTTTGTTTGTAATGGATGGATTGGATGGATTTCTTCATGTATGAATGATGGATAAATGGATGACTTTGCCACCCCTAGTTTTTGGTTGAGCACTGGTCTTTGTTTGTGCGGTTCTAGCATTGCGTTTCCATTTTTTGATGGGACGATTACAAGGAATTCGTTGTTTGAGCAGTGACGAAGCTTTTGTTGTTGTTGGAGGAGGAAGGGGTGGTGGCGCAAAGTGTCCTGGCAGAGGAAGAAGGAAGGTGAGAAGAATAGGGAGAACGATTTGGTGTTGATAATCTATGATAAGATTCAGTGAAACTACATGAAAAAGATTAATCTGACGGTCAAAAATACTTGTGCATGGTGGTGTTAACTGTCTCATTTGTTCACCATAGAACCCGCCTATTAGACACGGGGACGAACCTACACTACTGCAAAAAAGACTTTTTACATCGGTTATGCCTCCGTTATAGATTCAGGCGATATTAAAAGTGGGCACTTTTTTACATCAGTTATTGAACCAATGTAAAAAAAACCTTTTTACATCGGTTATAAAAGAACTGATATTAAAAGTCCTGATCTAAAAAGTCACTTTTATCTTATAAGTGAGTTTTAACATCAGTTGTTCTCAGAACCGATGTAGAAATTCTTTTTTTATTAAAAAAAATTAGAGGATTTATATATAGAACTAAATTTTACTTAAAATCAAACGTTGCATATTTATAAACACGGCTAATTATTTACTTAGAATCAAACATAGCTAATTCTGAAATATATTTATTGCTTTATAATCACTAAATTCAAAGAATCCAATGAATTTACAGCCTTGATGCAACTTACAATAAAGCCATAAGGCTGTCTATAATAAATTTACAATGAATACAACATAAAAGTTTTGAAATCTTATATGCCACAATTAGGCAATGGCCCAATTAAAAAATTTCAAGCATTTACTCTCATAGAGTTATACAAGGTTTGCATCCCCAAATTAAATTGAAACCTGAAAACATCAACAGAGTACCAATCTCAGTACAAGTTCTAACATTGGCCTGCCATGTCTGACAAGGATCTCTGAACACCATATGAAGCTGATAGCATTGTAAACAGCCAGAAAGCATATAAAAGAGTTATTGAAGCTGAATAAATTAATCACACAAAGAAAATCAATTCATAAATATTCTTACATATGCAATTATTATTTGTAAGAAAAATAAACTTTTGCATTTTTGCACAACAGTGACCCTTGCATGCTGGAATCTTTAGGGGCAGACTGCTAAGCTACAGGTAAAGCTTTGAAGATGCGGTGTTCCACGAAAATGTATCAAAATTCAGCACCTAAGAATAAACATGAAAACCACCAAGATCACATGACATTGCAGTTTATGAGATGAAGCAACAAGCAAGTAACTTGTTAATGTTAATGTGGATGGCCATAGTCAAATATAGTTAACAACAACTCACTGATACCTGGACGTCATCTAAGAATCTGGTAGCAGATTCGCCGCCAACCACAATCATTTTATTCCCAATGACAGCCGCAACATGCTATTCACAACAATAATAATAGTTACTTACTACAGTTGAGAATTTTGCCGTTACAGCCACACCTAATAGTAATAGTAATAGTAATAGCAATAATAGTAGCTATGAACAGAAGACAATAATCAGATACAGACATTGAATATAGGAGTGGGCTTATCCCCAGCAACTGACAACACCATCCAATTCTCTGAGCCTCCTGAAGAAGTACAAGTATTTATCTCAGCTGAAGAGGTGCAAACAATTTCATTTTCATCAGAATGACCACTTGACCCTGCAAATGTATCTCCATCTCCTTCTTCTTCTCCCTGAAATGAAATGAGCTCAAAATTCATAAGACCGTTTCAAATTCCAATTCCAAAAGAAGGAATGATTAATAATAATGAAGATGGCAAAGCTTACATTGAGATTGGGGTTTGCATAAATAAATGAATAAATTGGATGGTGATGTGAGTAATTAGCATGAGCTGGAAAAAGGAAATTGCTGATGCCAAACACCAAACAGATAGAGAAAGGGATAAAAGAGATAGAGAGGATGCGTAGGTTTGCGTTATGGAGTGTGTGTGAGTGTTAATGTACGAACTGGGTTGACATAAAACAAAAAGCTACACTAGACATTTTAATAGATATTTTACTTGTCCATCATACAAGTGTGCACTAAGGCGTTAGAAGAACAAAATGGATTACTTATACAATTCACAGTAGTTCACCTAGGATATAGAAACTAACCTCCAAATGAAATGTTGCTCAGCCCTGCAGAAACACAGTGAAAGAAACACATTAAAACATATAAGATTTTAGTTCAAGACAAGCAACCAGACATAAGTAACATGCCTTGTTAGAAGATACACATTCCAGCTCAAACCAATTCAAACCAACTTCGATTGCTTGACTCCATAATGCAGCTAGCAAACTTGATGTCTCATATGCACATACCAGTGTTTCATCCAAGTCAAGCACTACCTACAAGAACACATGTAAGACCAAAGTCTAAATTAGCAACAGGAAAACTGTCATAAAATTGGGATAGAAGATTTGAGGTAGAAAGGAAGTAACAAAAGAAAACAAAAGTAACTATTACTGTTAGGTAAGTTTTCATTGCACATTGTAGAAACTTGAATTTCTTGTCATACAAAAAAGAAATTATGCTGCTTCAAGTTACATGAAGAACATGAATAAGCTAATCTGTAAATTTCTAAGGAATCGGTGCAGGAAACAGCAATATAAGAGCAAAACAAAAAATAACATAATTGTATCTATTATAAGCAACCAAAACACGATGAATATTGAATGTAGACATGGAGCCTTTGAGGGAATTACAAGGTTTAGGTTTAACTTATTCAGAAAGGAATCATTACGAAAGAGGCTAGCAAAGCATAATCGGTAATAAAAAGGAATCAAGCATATGCAGTAGCAGTTAGGTATTTTAATTTTATGAATTTGAGATAATCAAATTAGGTAAACCAAATCGAATTGCAAAATAACCAGAGATTCTCACTTTACACCTCCTCGCTGCCTTTTAGTTCATTCATCATCAGTGAAGACGGCATTTTCTATCGTCGTTGCATACTACAACGCTCCTCAGCGAGCTTCAGTGCCGCCAGCAACCAAGCAATGAGCCGCCGAGGCGAATAGCACATGGTCGGACGAGGAGAACCACATGTTGGTGTTTCGCGGACGCCATCCGTGGAATCAACGACATCGTTGTCTTCGTCGGCAAGAAGAATATCGAAAACGTGTAAGCGACGACGATGGATGGAGTCGAAGTGAGGGAAGGGATAGAGAGTGAGATTGCGGAATTTAAAGAAGAGACGCTTCATAGATCGTATCCGAGGTCAACTCTTGCATGCCATGGGGAAAGAAGGGTTCGACCATTGGAGAAGAAGGGATGAGAGACGAGTGAGTGTGAGTGTGAGTGAAGATGAAGAAGTGGTCCGCGTGATTTTGGACGAGACGAAACGCGAATAAGAAATCAGAAATAGTAGAATCATAGACATTTTACATCGGTTGGGTGAGTAACCGAGGTAAAAGGCGATCAAATGAAAATTAATAAACACTTTTTACCTCGGGTCTTTTCTTTAACCGATTTAAAAGGTATTTTTTATATCGGTTAAAGAGACAACCGATGTTAAAACTTTAGTTTTAATTTCAAAATTATCATCACATCATTTTTTATATCAGTTGAGAATATAACCGACGTAAAGGGGCGATGTAGAATCCGTTTTTTGCACTAGTACTACAACTAAGGGTGTGACCCTACGATTTCAAAACTCTTAGTAATATATATTTTATTGAAAATAGAGTACAGTGATCAAATTCCCCTTCCCACTTCTCTCTCTTATTTTGTTTCCTTAATGGCTCACTTGTTCTTTTGGTTTCAAAAAAAAAAAAAGGCTCACTTGTTCTTTTATATCCTTAAAGGCCCACCTATAATTCTGTGTGGCAGCCCAATCTTTTTGAAGAAAATAATTACAATTAGAGGGTTTGGGTTTGGCTGTTGCTTGTTGGGCTTTTAGTTCTTTAAATTAGGTGCTTGGTAGAATAGTTTGTAGACTAGATGTCTATTGTATCAGGAGCAGTTTTTGTACTTAATTGTTTGATCTTAAGAGATTGCATTAATCCTGTGTTGTACCCTATTAGTGGGCTGCATGTTTGTACTTGATGTAATGTTTTGAGGCCTTGGCCCAGTATGAATAAAATGTTACATCATTGACCCAAAAAAAAAAGTAAACGACATCTTCTACACCAAAAGCATCTACACCAAAATAATTAAATGGCGCCTTTATTTGTTTTTTAAGTTTTTTTTTTGGTACATTCTAAAATTAGCAATTAAACTAGCCGATAAATATAAAATGACATCAAAATACATGTTTTTATTATTCTGGAATAAATATGTTTTCGTTTTTTATAAAAGTTTTACACATTCTTAGTCTTTAAAAATATCAAAATTGTGTTGTTTTGGCTTAAATATGTTTTTAGTTCCCTCAAATACAAGTGTTTATGATTTTAGTCCCTGCAATACAAGGGAAACATTGATTTGCAAAACTAAAAAATTGGAACTAATTGGACAAAGACCCAAATGCCTAATACCATTCGTCATAGGCGAGTGAAACGCCACAACTGTTACCCATTTTCCCATTTTTAATTTCCCCCGGAGGTAGGGTAACGATGGGAGGGGAAGGGATGGGGTCGAGAAAGAGTGTGTGGGGGCATGGGAGGGGGTGGTCGTGGGAAAGAGGAGGAGGGAGGGGGGAAGAAGAAAGGAGGTGAGCTGGCATTCGAGTCTATGTCATCATATACATGGCATCACTTAAATAATGTGCCATACATGACTTGGGTTTTTGTTAGCCATGTCAGCTCCATTTCAACACAAACTAACGGTAGGTACTAAAAAGTGCCAATATGAGAATGTCGGGGATCAATAAGGGAGAGAAATTTATGCAATGACTAAAAACCTAAACTATTTTATTTGCAGGGACCAACAACATTTTTTAACCTACTATTTCTATTAAAGATGGGGACTAAAAACGAATAATTTTTTTATACGGAGTAAAATCAAATTTTACCAATTTTACAGGGATTAAAATTATATCTAACCCTATTATTTTATATGAGTTATATTTTATATATATGTTTTAAATAATTATCACTTTTAATTTTTTAAATTTTTTTATCATGTTAAAAATTAGAATATTATTTCTTTTTTGGTTTTTAAATATTTTTGTTAAATAGAAGGAGATAATATAAATGATATGACATATATGTTCATGTGATTTTTTATATAATATTATGTAAGGGTAAAGATTTTTTGTTTTATTTAATGGAGGTAGAGGAGGAACTTAACTAACCAACATGGTACATGTACATTCACCCAAAAAATACACAAAGTGACCAAAAAAAAATAGTACATGCAAAAATAAGAGAAATGAAACGTTAGTTCAAGTTGTAGATGTCGTTTAAGGTTATTTTATACAAACACAAACTAATAAAACTAATAAATTTTATTGTTTTTGACGAAATTATTAGTCTTTTTTTCTGTAATACCCTTAACTGTTTATTCTAATACACTTATTTATCTTGTTACAATAAATAGTTAAAGATATAATAGAAAAAAAATAATTAATTTAATATTAAACTTTAAGAACGACAGATAAAAATAAATAGTAATAAAATTTCTCTTAAAAAATAGTCAAGTAAAAAGGAATCGAAAGAGTATAAATTAGTAAAAAATGAAACAAACCAACATATTCAATGAGATCCAGATCGTAAATCAGAACCATTAATTTATAAATTACAAGTATATCGAATGGCCAAATTTGGTGGTGTAACTACGGTTCACCGACGTAAAAATGAAAACCACAGAAGAAGATAAGCATTGCCGCACAGAGCGTATTTTTGTCACCTTGAGTGCAAACACTCACCGTAACCGCTGGTTAATGAGAATAACGAACAAATTTAGGATTTCTGGATCTCAACAATAACGAACAAATTTAGGATTTCTGGATCACAAGAAAGCTTTCCTTGTGACTCCAGTCGCATTTCTAGAAATGCAAAACCCAGCTTGGAAAATGGCCCACTTTTCAGTTCTGGCTGCTTGTCACGGTGCCTCATGTGGAGTAGCTCAAGACATTTTCCTCGTACTCGTGAAGGAAATTTCCAATAAGTCAATCTCGTTGCCCATAATATTCAGTTTTTTTTTAGTATAATAATAATAATAATAATAATAATAATAATAATATTCAGTTTTACAAGAAGCCCGTCTTTATTTTTTTCGGATCTTACATTTTCTATTTTGACAGGGAAGATGTTGAAGAGCTGTTGGTGAGTTTGGGAGAATAGTTCGCAGAACCAGCATTGAGGGTCTCTATGGCTCCAAATCCTCCAAAGGTTACAAGTTATGGTAGATTTGTTATTCTATTATGGTTGATTTGTCTTTCTGTTTGTTTTTGTTTGCATTTATTGTTGGTCTTTTTGTTGTTATTCAAATGTGAGCTGAGTGTGCTGGTCAAATTCTGAGATTTTTTAAAATAATTATTTTGGTTGTTTGGTTTGTTTAATGTGTTTTAAATTTTTTAGTTGCAACTTAATGTTGTTGTTCAACAAATGTGTTGAATGAGCTCTTCAAAGTTATTGCCACTTATAAAAACAATGCTCTTTATGCTAAACCCCAAGTTTCAAATGATGACAAGTAATGAAGTGTTTCCAAGATATTTAAGTTAGATTGAGTTTTCATGAAAATGAATATCAACAGGGTAGGATGTATATAAATTAGAAAATAATCTAGAATTTGAATGCTCTGCTTATGGCTTCACAGGATTGGAAGCACAGTTGAGTCAACTTAATGATCTAAGACGGGTGAATAAAAAATTGTTGGTCCAGACTGAGGAGTTGTTGCAGGAGGAAGCAACAAAAGATTGTTTGATGTGCTGTAAGGTATTATTGATACAGCCCAACAATAAGAGATTTGATTTCTTCAAGGAACACGTGAATATATTTGTGCTGTTGTATACTAATAATTTTTTTAAGCTTGTGAACTATTTTGTTATGTTTGACTATTATGCTGTTTGGTCTGCATTTCTGAGGATATCTTCATTGGACCATAAAAGTAAGTTGACATGATAATGATGTACTAGCCTATAGGGATTTTACTAATTTTTGGGTGTGTGGATACGTAATATGTTGATTGGAGTTGCTAATATATATCTTTGTCAGTGTTTGTAATTTGTTCTTAGTTGGTATTCAGATTGATGAGAACATTATTAGACAAGTAGTGTTCTTTTCCATGCATAAGTTGGGTTTTATATAGCTGTTTTAAATTTAATTTGTGAATGTGATTCTAATTTGTTCAACTCAGATTTCCTTTGATTAGAGGCAGAAATTTGTATCTCCTTTGCGGTTTCATTCTCTATAAATTGTTACTTATGTCTTTTCGTTTCATTCACTTGACATTTGATCCTCCAAGTCCTTCAAGGGTTACAAGTGACATAAAAATCATTATTTTTAGGTAAAGTAGCTTGAGGAAAGACCACTTTGATGCCTCCTTTAATCTTTGGAAAACTTGTTTGATATCAAAATATTTGAAGGACCCAAATTCTCTAGGGAATCTTTTGGAGTGCCAACATGGTTTCTCCACACACATTTTCCTTCCTCAGAAATACATAGGACTCTGCCATCTAGATCAGAGCTGTTGAGATCTGTACTTGCAGCTGATCTGGTGGGGTAAGTTATCCATGATTCGCAGTGTTTTACAAGTTTTATGCTTTATAACAATGATAGCAAACTTTGACTTTCCATCCATATTGTTCAGTATTTCTTAAACTGTTACTTTATACAAAAGTGATATGTTACCTATGCTATTTATATAAACAACTATTGGACAAGTATCCAACTTGATATTGAGTATAGTATTACATTTACTTGATAAATTACTTTGGTAAATAGGCATCAATAGCATGCACTTGGAACAAGTAAATTCTGTTCAACAAAGTAAGGTATACACATTATGATAAGTTCATATATCTAAACTATTTAGTCAAAAATATAAATTGGTTATTCTGTTGCAATGATTTTTAAGAACTAAGGACATTTTGTCTAATATTGTGATTCCAATATACACATTTGTCTGCATCCCAGATTCCATACTTACGATTATGCGAGGCATTTTGTTAGTGCGTGTACTCGTATTCTTGGACTAGAGGGTACACTTGAAGTTGTAGAAGATCAAGGGAAGCTAACCTGTGTGGCTGCGGTATATCTGCACATATTCTCTATCTTTTCTAATTCTAACCAGAAGTTCATCTCTTGTGCAGAATGCTTAACAATTTTAAATACCTTTAAGGCTTTACCAATGAATTTGCATTCCCTGATTTCCTTCTCATGAAGCAAATGGAAGTTCATGAAATTCTTCTTCTAACCCTCATATGCTTAATGTTTCTAAATGATGATTTGTCAGAAAAAGAAAGTTGAGCTTGACTCTAAAATGAATAAGGGTGTGTATATATATATATATATATATATATATAAAATTTAATGTAATGTAAAATGGATTATAATCTTAATCCACTTAATGATCTAAGGGTGGACACATACCTCCTTATTGGCTTTGGAAGAGTCTTGTCTTGATTTTGTATTTGAGACATATCATGATTTTTGACATATGAAAGTTGCTAAATCATTTCCTTAACTAAATTAATCAACAGAATAACCACTCAGAAATGACATTTTATTTTCACTAGGTTGCAAAACTCAGTTGTAGCTAAATTCATAACACTCAGAAATCCATAACTCAGTTGTAGCTAAATTCATAACACTCAATTGTAGCTACAACACAGGCTTGACAGGAACAATTCCACGAGAAATTGGGAATTTGATAAAGCTGAAATCCTTGTAAGAAATGAAGTGATTTTAATTTCAAAACAAACTGCATTTCTTTTGATTCAATTCCTGCTATCTAATATTTTTTTTCTATCACTTGTAGTTTTTTCCATTACTAAGTATAGCATGCGTTATGATCTGTTCATTTTTAACTGTATTTCAAAGCATTGGTCCGTTGTGGTTTCTCTGGTCCTATCACAGATTCATTAGGAGCTTTAAGGCAGCTTACTTTTTTGTAAGGACTCCAACTTAACATCTTTTGTTGAGGGTGAACCCTTCATATCATCTCCACTTTCTAAATTTATCCTACTTAATGTTGGAGCTCAATGTTTCATCTTTGGACTAACTAACGTATGATAAATTGTGCCTTATGAATAACTTATCACCTTATTGCTTTTCATGCAGAGCACTGAATTCTAATAAGTTCAATGGAAATATTCCAAGCTCTCTTAGCAATCTAGCCAATATTGATTGGCTAGATCTTGCTGATAACCAGCTTAAAAGGCCTATTCCTATCTCTGACAATCAAGGACACCACATACTTTAGATCTTGCTGATAACCAGCTCGAAAGGCCTATTCCTTAAGGCACAACACTTGTATGTCAACTCTCATTTTCAGTTCCCAGTTGATATTTTTCATTTTTGCTGAATGATCTAATATCTGTCTACTGCTTGCAGTCATCTGGGGAACAATAAGCACTTCGACAGTAATCAACTAACGGCCAGCATTCCTAGCACCCTTAGTCTTGTGAGCACAGTGGAAGTGGTGTAAGTATATTGTCGCCAGTGGCTAAGTGATTTTACTCACACCACAGACACAATTTATGATGTCTCTGAATTTCTTTGGCTGAATTGAATATTTTCTCTTGACTGCAGCTGCTTTGATAGGAATAAATTAAATGGGAGAGTGCCTTCCAAATTGAACAATCTCGAAAAACTTACCGAGCTGTAAGAAAATCAAAGAAACATGACTTATTAAACTTCATATTTATCATAACTTTTTTCCTAAAGAATCAAATTTTCTGAAACAAAGCATTGAATATATTTTTGCAGCTATTTATCTCACAATGACCTGAATACGTGCTTCCTATGTATGTTGGTTAATATATATGTTGATATTTATTTGAGCTTTCCCTTGGTTCTCTTATGTATTATTCAATGATTCAAGTTATGCTTTTGTTTTTTTTTCCAGCGTATTGACTACCTCTCTCTGTTCTGTTTCGTGTTGTGTAGAACACAGTTTTAGAAATCGATGGTTTTAGGCCTCCTCTGAAACAAGGCCTTTTCTCTTCACTGTGCCATCATATAGGTAATGGCAGCACATATGTTCCATGTTTAGGCATCACTTTCAAGTGCAGGACTTCTAACGTGGGTTGAAGGACCAGGAGAAGTATCATGTTCGATTAAAGTCTCTTTTTTATAAGAAAATATGAGGTCATTCAAGCTAGGACTACATTCATGCTAATATCAATTGTTTTTGCAGAAAACTATTGTAATTTTTTTTAAATGGGCTTTCCTTATTGTGTCATGGGTGGTGTCGTTAGTTTTTGCATGCACTATTGTGCTAAGCAGTAGGTACATATCAGGAATATGCTACTTAATGGGGATAATAATAATAATAATAATAATAATAATAATAATAATAATAATAATAATATAAGCAATATTTTGAGATATCAGTAAGTTAAAAATCTTAAATTCACTTTTGATATATCTTATTTTGAGACATAGACTGTGAGAAAATGGTATAAGATGTGCATTATCAGTTCGTTCACATTGTGCATTATCACACAAACCTCAATCAAAATTTGCAATCCCCTCCTCTTTCTGCTCTTTCTCCATGTTCTCTCTATTGACCCTTATGTGAAAGTACAAAGCTTTGAAAGTTTAGTATGTATGGAAAAAAAACGTGGTAAATTAAAAAAATGTGTTATCTAATTACCAAGGTTGGAAGTAAGTCAATTAACAAAATGAACTCACTCAATTTACAAAATGAGCTCAAATTGTAGTCTGATAACAATGGCAAATCATAGATGTGCCATCAGTAATTGAAGGAGGTGAACTTAGATTTTGAATTGGTTCACAAATTCCAATCCCACTACTCTGTAATATGCATTTTATGCTTATGACAGTCACCTGTGAACGTGACTTCCATATTTTACATCCAATTTTTTTTAAAGTGTTATAAATTTTATATACACTTGATATTATCACACTATTTTCTTATTTAATGATATTATGAAATTTTTATTTAAGAATTAATTTTATTTGTCTTTTAATGATATATTTCTTTTAAAGAATTTTCTTTTTTAATTTTAAAATATTTTTTATTGATTAATAATATATAGAAGTCTGTAATTAGATATCCTTTGTACAATATATAAAAGGGATGCAGAATTACATTACCAATAAATGAATAATATAATGTCTAAATGCCTTTATTATAAATAATTATTTTGGTTGAGTCTCGACAGGAAACATTACATGTTGTCGATATAATTTTATTGTCTTTGAGCACATATCATATCAGATTTATAAATTATTTGTAAATGCTTATTTTGCTTTTGAGTCCCAACGAGAAAACGTTACATCGTCTTCGAACACATATCAACTTTATAAATAATTTATTATTTATAAATGATAATTTTTTTTAAGTCTCTACGGGGGAACATTACATGTTGTCGGTGTAAATTTACTATCTTCGAACACATATCAATTTTATAAATATATTTATTATTTATAAATTACAATTTTGCTTTTTAGTCTCTACGGGGAAATATTACATGTTGTCAGTGTAATTTTATCGACTTTGAACACATATCAAATTTATAAATAGTTTTATAATTTATAAATGATTATTTTGCTTTTTAGTCTCTACGGGGAACCGTTACATGTTGTTGGTATAATTTTATCGTCTCTGAACACATATCAAATTTATAAATGTCTTTATTGTTTATAAATGATTATTTTGCTTTTTAGTACTTACGAGGAGACATTACATGTTGTCACATTCTTAGGACAAAAATGTAGTGACTTTTTGTAATTATACTTTATATATTTAGAATCTATGTTACATTGTTATTGTCTTTAAATACATGTAATATTTAATAGTTATATATAGTTTTGATCCGTTAATCAGTCATTTATCATATATTTGTGTATATATTATGATTTGTTTAACTGTTTATGTTGTGAATATGATGTATGTTTCATGATATCTTTTATGTATGTCACAAAATAAAAAAACTATACCACTTATTTTGCTTTTATTATTGTTTAATATTGTTGATTTATCTACTTGAAGCAATACAAATACAAAAATTAGACAATATGTTAGTTTACTGCCAGGACAAAAAAATTTGTTAATGAATGGGATGCATTAAATTACTATTCAATTTTAGTCTCTTAGGTTAAAAAAAACATTAACTGCTGTATCAAGCAAAACAACCAACGCGCACGGTCATAGTACTAGTAATAAGCATAATATTGGGGTATTGGTCTCTTAAATCCCTAGAAATGTGATTCGGTGTCACTTTAGTCCCTGAAAGCATATGAACTCCAAAATAGTCTCTGTAAGTGTGCTCCGTCTGTCACTTTGGTCCATGCCGTTAACAATTTCATTAACTTCGTGAGTAATTGGTCACTTTGGTCCCTGAAAGTGTAACTCGGTATCACTTTAGTCCCTGAAAGCATATAAACTCCAAAACAGTCCTTGAAAGTGTTATACGTTTATCACTTTGGTCCCTATCGTTAGCCATTATTTTGGAACGAGAGACAATCAAATGGCTAATGGTAGGGACCAAAATGACAAACGTATAATACTTTCAGGGACCAATATGACCAACTACTCACGAAGTCAATGAAATTGTTAACGGCAGGAACCAAAGTGACTGACAGAGCACACTTATAAAGATTATTTTAGAATTTATATGCTTTCAGGGACTAAAGTAATATCGAGTCATATTTTTAGAGATTTAGGTGACCAATATTACATGAAGGTGTGGAACTCCACGCCAATAAAAAAACGTGTGGAACTCCAAGGATTTTGATCAGTCCACGTGAAAAGCATGGATTGAAGCCTACCATCACATCTGCAATCACTCTCCAATGAAATTGTATGCACGTAACCTATTATTAGGGCTATCAATGTAGGCCTGATCGTAGGGTTAATAACTAACCCGCATGAATATCTATAAATTATAAATTATAATATACCTACAGAATTGCTTAAGTAAACACCATGTAATTAAAATCGGACCGGCCGGTCCGGTCTGACTGGTTGAATCGGGAACCGGGCCATGATTCGGTTTGGGTGACTCTCTTGAACCGTCTTATAAAGAACCGGTCGGTTTGGCGACAGAATCGGTCTGAACCGGTCAAAACCGATCAGTCGAGGGTCGAACCGGTTTTTTTTTTGAAATTTTTAATTGCCTTTATATTAAAAAAATCAATTTTGCTCTCAACAGAACTTGAACCCCTGTCCTCAAGGCCACAATAAGCCACCTTACCACTAGGTTACATGTTATTTTGTGTGTAAATTAAAATGTTATGTATATATATTTAAAAAATAATATTTTATTAGTTCTAGGACATGTTATTTTGTGTATAAATTGAAATATTATATATATATATATATAAAATAATATTTTATTTGAACTCGGTTCGACCCCCGATCCGACCCCGGTCCGACCCAAAAACCCTGAACCCTAACCCTTTCTGGTTCAATGTCCGATCTGATTTTAATTACTTTGGTAAACACACATTGATTAATGAGAAACATGAATATTAATATTCATTATTATTTAAGACAAAAACATTGCAAACATTCACTACAACATTTTTTCTTTATGGGAACGGTTAAAAAATGTTGTCTTAACCAAGAAAACTGTTGCCTAAAAGTATAGGGGACAGTTTTCAAGGGCTGCCTATGCGACCGTTGCCTATTACTTATGGCAACAGTTTTCTGCACTTTCTGGCAACGCTTCTTAAAACTGTTCCCTATACCATAGGAATAGGGGACAGTTATGACGCTAACTAATGGGAACAGTTTTCAAGTGTTGCCATTACTAGGTACAGTTCGTAACTGTTGCCTGATGTGCAAATGCAACATTTTTTAAATGTTGCTTTAACTTATATAGGCAACACCTTTTAACTGTACCTATAGATGCAACATTTTTCACCTTAAAAATAATTTTGTTTTGGGCACAATTGATAATTGTAGCTTAAAAATTTATGGGCAATATTTTACTGAAAATTAATCAACTGCAGCATAATACTATAAATAAGTTCCACAATAGTTGCTAATACAGAATCAGTACCATAATAATCAACAAAAGGACAACATGATTTGATCAAATCTCATTTTGATGTATGAGTCTAACAAAACAGTTAAATCCAAAACAAGTATCTAATCAAAGAACTAGGATCAAAATGTATCATCTTGCAACTCTTCATCTATATCCCCTTCATTGATACCTTCCTGAATAAGAAAAAAATTATTACATCAGTTAAAAATATTTGATGATTAAATTTGATAAAAACACGTATTTGTCATTACTTAGATAATATCACAAATTCCAAAAGGGTGAAATTGCATGACATGGACTTCATATTTGTATTTTTTTTTTTTTTGAATAAAAAAGCCATCCTGACACTGTTGAATCATCCATTGCTACTCTTTAAATCAGATCACCTTTCAAGTAGTGTAATTCTTTTTCTTATGACTACTTACATAGATCCAGTAGAGAAACTACTGGAGCTAAGCCATATAATTAGGTATGACACCTTAACATTCCATAAGTTTAGTGTATAAAAGAAACACTATTTTTGAAATCCAAAAGGGAATCCAAAAGGGTGAAATTGCATGACATGGACAACATATTTGTAATTTTTTTTGAATAAAAAAAAGTCATCCTGACACTGTTGAATCATCCACTGCTACTCTTCAGATCAGAGCACCTTTCAAGTAGAGTACTTCTTTTTCTTATGACTACTTACATAGATCCAGTAGAGAAACTATTGGAGCTAAGCCATATAATTAGGTATGACACCTTAACATTCCATAAGTTTAGTGTATAAAAGAAACACTATGTATGGATATCAAAACAATATTATCTACTCACGACATACCTTGACTTCATTGATGTCACTATTGACTATATGTAGCAACCAGTCACAAGCTTGTGCTATACCTAAGAAGCCATATTAAATATAGTCGGCATAGCAATGTCGATTGGAATAATTGCCTCTAATATACTAAGCGAAAAATCCAAACCAGGCTATAGATATATTTAAATGTCTACAACGCATAAAAGTATACGCTTGGAAAGCCTAAATGCAACAAGTGTAGAGACATGTGCTTGTACGAAGCAAGATGTATATCATGAAAAATAATTCCTATATGCTAAGGAAAATAAGGTTTTCTTTATATCACAATAACTACCCTTATTCTGGACAAAAAAAAAAACACTTGACAACTAGATGAGAAAGTAACAAACTATATTACCAAAGTTGTGCAAAGATCCCATATATTTAGATAGTTCTTGAAGTATCTTGAGATGTAGATAAATCATGTGGAAAATGCTCAATGGCAAGATCTCATCTATTCGCTAATGAAAGTTTATATCCTTCTAATAAACTTCAAAATGGTCTGAATCAAAATCATCAAAATCGTTTGCCTATATTTGCATAGTGTATTGTTTTTAAATGTTACCTTTGTGGTAGTAGAACCTCTAAAACCATTGAAACACATGGTAGCCACTTCTTATTCTTTTGGATGTCATTGTAGTTTCTTCACATAAGAAAATAGTTTTTATATCCATCAAAATACTTTATCAAGTAAGCTAGTACATACTATATACCAGGGTATCTCTGCAATGTAATGTGGCTTTCTTAAACCTTCCAATTGGCGAAACACCTCCACTATTATACCATACCAACACTGAAAAGCACATCATCATCAGAATGATAGAGACAAACACATCATCACCGAAAATTTACCAAAGTAAACAAAGATTAACATTGAGACCAAATGCACAAAACTCCAATTTACTACATGCTTACTTCCAACAATATATGAAATTAAATTGCAAAACAGAATGTAAAGGACGAACTAAATGCAGCCAAAGGGTATTCGGTATTCTACTTTCCTTTCGTTAGTGAATTCTACAGTTAAAGAATGGAATCTAAGTGAACAACTTTCCAGTAGTAACTATAAAGAAGGCCACACACACACATGGATATAGAGTATCTATCAAAGACACACTCGCGTCCAGACAAAGACATTCAATACTATTTTTTCTATTATCGTAAATGGCCAAAGATGAAAAAGGAAAGTCAACACTATTGGACAAAAACAATTATGCCTAAAAGTATCTCAATCCTCATGTTCGAATAAAAATACTTAAAAAAGTTTCCAAGCATAAGAAAGGAAAAAAGAGGGAAGAATATGTATGTAGTCTGTATAAACAAAAAACATAAGAAAACCAGAGGTTACCTGAAGGCGCCTAAACATAGTTGTTGAATTGCTCCATATCACATCAAGCAAAATAAAATGCTAATTAACTTCAACCTACTTGTTACTAATTTATAGTTAAAAGAAATTTATTACTTGATTGAACCCATTATGGAAAACATGGAATTCTATATCAAAATTTATGGCTGTAAATTTTGTATCATGAGAAAATAGAGCAAGCCAGAGTATGTTGATATCATCATCTACTGAGATAGGTTTCAAACCCACAAAATAAAATCACAGGCAAGAAATCTTTTCCTATAATTCATTCCATCCAAAGTTTCAAGAACAGATACAAGTCAGAATAATAAATTGAACCTTAAAATTGTAATTCTCAACCAGCACTCAATAGAAATTTGACAGCCAAGCACAAACAAAATGATAAGTAAAAAAACTGGAGAAGCTTGTATGCCCATGACACCCATTGTCTCAAAACAGTCCCTGATAGACCTTGTAAAAACAGAGCACCATTAGCATAAAAAGAAAAGGAAACAAACCAAAAATTAAAAAATGAGAAGAGAAATAGGGATATCACCAGCAGAGTGAGAGACAGAGAGAGAGAGGGAAGGAGGGAAGAAGGAGGGGTTGTTGGTCTCCCCATAGTCCTGGTGGCCACGTCAGACCCTTTTGTGGTATCGCATGCCATCATCTCTTTGTTGTGAAATCCCCAACACGAGCATCCCCCTCCCTGTTCGGGTGCCGTAGATGGCTATTCACCACTGCCACAGGCGACGTAGCGATTCCGCCACCTCGTCTTCCGTCTTCTTTCTTCCCCAAACTTCAGATCATTAAGATTTGGTTATGGTTCTATTGGGATTAGCTTAGGGTTCTGTTACATGTATGATAGTGGTCTCGTGATGCGGTAGAAGAAGGAGAAGAAACATGGGTGATGTTAGGGTTTGGGTTTTTCCTTTTCTGATGTGGGGGAATAATGAAAAGCAAAAGAAATATTGAAAAAATAAAGGAGGGGAACAAAAAAGAATGTTTTCTGCCCTCGTGGAAGTTTTATTTCGCTAAAATAACATTTAATATTTTAATTACAAAAGACAACAATGGTTAAAATGTAGCCTTTTCAATTAACTATGGCGACATTTTAAAACTGTTTCCTAATAGAGTTAAGGGAACAGTTATATGAAGTTGCAAAAAAAATGTGGTAGTAACAGGTTAAAACTGTTCCCATTTTTATATAAGGGAACATTTATTCAGTGTTGTAAGAGTAGTGTTGTCTAAATCACAAATTTTATGGCAACAGTCCTGAAATGTTGTCTGATCTAGTTTTAGGCAACATTTCTTACCTGTTGGCAAAAAAAGTGTTGCTAGAAGCAAAATATTTTGTAGTGATTACAATTATTAAAAATTAACAATAATCATTTTTTTACACAACAATTAACAATAATCATTGAAAATGATACTTCTTGTATAATTAAAATATTCAGCATTAATTGAGAAAAACTTTTTCAAAACAATGAATGACCTTATAAATTATCTAAAAATGGCTATGAAATATAAATTATACATTTACTATATTCATTATTGAAATATTCACTCACAGATTTATTTATAGACAATATTATATATATTTTAGTTATTACTGTTTCATAACAATAAAAAATACCAATTTTCATATTTGAAAGTAAAATAAAAAAGTATTGATAAAATTATCGCAAAATTACTCATTTATAATATTTTTAAGTTTAGTAATCTTTGACACATTTTATTTTCAATATTAGTTTACCGAAAAGTTGGATACTTCTTACTACTAACTATAGTGAAAATGACATAAACTAAACTAAAAATATTTAGAATAAATCGTTTAATAAACTCACTCAATGTATATTCATTGTGTCATATTTTTAAATTAACATTTTTTTTATCAACACAATCTTTATATACACACACACAGAGTGTGATGAAAGATTGTTGAAGGAAGTCAAGATCACTGATTTGGGTGATAGAGATACTATCATCGCGTTGAGGAAAAAAATAGTGAACTAGAGTGTGGAGTTAATGAGCAGGAAGTTGAAGGAGAATTGTATAGATCATAGCAATTCTATTGTCGAACTGAGTATATATTTGAATTATGAATGCTAATTTTAATTTTTTTTTGTTTTAAATTACCCTTATCAAGTATTATACATATAAAGTTTTGAAAAACTTGTGAAACACAAGGATATATATATATAGTCAAATAGCCTAGTGGTTAGTAATTAGTTGTTAGTTGTTAGAGGGGTTGGGGGAGGGGTTCGAACCCCAAATTCCTACTCCCTCTGTCTCTTAATATAAGACAATTTTAGTAAAAAAATTGCGTCCTTTAATATAAGACTATTTTCAAAGACTAATGTGCATTAATTATTATTTTTTAACAAAATTACTCTTATACCAAAGTGCATTAATTCTCTCTCTCTTATAATAATCTTGGAAGATGAGAAGGGTAACTTGGAAAAAATAGCACATATTTTGTACAAATTTAATGCTAATAACTAACAAAACACATCTTAAGGGACGTGAAATGGTCAAAGAGGGTCCTATATTAAGGGACGGGGGGAGTACATTAAAACTCCTTCAATGTCTCTTTGGCTACCAACAAGCCACCTACGCGGGACACAAGATATATATATATAGGAGAGGGATCAAATTACACCGGTGTAATACTTGGGTAATAGTACACCATTCAATAACTTTGTAACCATTACTTATATTACAAAACTAACCGTTGGATTGAAAGATACTATCACATAGATCATATCTACAAAAAATTACATTAATCTAAAATCGTTTGATAAGTCATTGAGAGACATCAAGATTAACATCTTATGCACTTTTATTAAACAATGTTAATCTTGATGTATCTCAATGACTTATCAAATGATTTTAGATTAATGTAATTTTTTGTAGATATGATCTAAATGATAATATCTTTCAATCCAACAGTTAGTTTTGTAATATAAGTACTAGTTACAAAGTTATTGAACGGCGTAACATTACCTAAATATTACACCGGTGTAATTTGACCCCTCCTCATATATATATATATATTGTAACAAGAGGAAATTACACTTTTTCTCTTTTATTTTAAAGCCTACACTTCCCACTTTTAAGAGATGATTATATATTGCACTTCATTTCGTTTTAATGTAAACAACCATCTAGTGGTGATATTTTGCATTCAAATCCTCCCCCCCCCCCAAATTGATGTGGTGAAATTAACAAAGTGGGATGAGAGAGAAAGAGTGGAGAGAGAAGGAGAGGGAGAGAAGGATACAGTGGAGAGAGAAGGCGAAGTTGAGAGAGGGTGAGGGAGATTGGACGGTTGTTAGGAGGAGGAAACAGTTTATGAGGAAAGGAAAGACGGACGTGGCAAACATCTCGGGTCCTGGTGAAAAGCATGGTGAGGTCTCATACTTTTTCACCAACATACCTGATAATTTTTCTGCAAAAGAGATGTATAATGTTTTTGAGAGATACGGGAGAGTGGTGGAAGTCATCATTCCTGCCAAAAGGGACAAGCTGGGAAAAAGATTTGGCTATGCTAGATTTGTTGATGTCAGGGATGTCGAATTCTTTGCAGTCAAATTAGATAATATCATCATTGGCAGCACAAAAGTTTTTGTCAACTCCCCAAGGTTCGATCGTGGGACCAAGGATACTAAAGTTGCACCACGCAAAGGTCCATCAATAAAACAGTGGAACGGTGGAGCGAAGACTAGGAACCAGTACTAGGAATTGCGTAGAAAGGAGTGTTCTTATACTGATGCTGTTAAACCTCGGGGTGGTAATATTTATACAAATGCTGGCAAGCCTCAGCCCCCGACGCAGGTGACTCAACGTTTTGTGAGAAAGGACAACAAAGCCAACCTGGTATTTGATATTGTAGATGATACGGTTAAAAAATGTGTTGTTGAACATGAACCAATAAACCAGTTGTTACAATTAATACTAGCCCCACTAAAGGCAAAAAAACATCTACCATAAGCATAAAATGGTACCTCATTGGGAAATGCATATGTTGGTGAGGTTAGTATTCCTGGGACGGCTTATTGTATTCCGAACGAATTCCTTAGACAAGGATATTTTACTATCAAGGTGACCCCCTTGGGTGCAAATCCTGTACTATTGGAGTCTGATGACGATGGTGACATTACGGCTTTAATCACTGATGGGAGGGACTGGTTACTTCAATGGTTCGACTACGTCCGACCATGGCATTTGACTTGGGTCCGGTGTTATGGTATACCTGTTCATGCTTAGTCAAATGATTTTTTTAAGTTTCTCGTGATGCCGTTCGGTACCTTCGTGGATTCATCCAGAACTATCAGCACCTCATTTGTCAATGTTCGAAGAAAATGCAAGATGCATAGCAGGGTTTCATTTAGCTCTATAACCTTGAGCTACGGTGAAGCTCCATCTATCATCTTACAGGGGTCTGATTCGACCACGGATCTCGTTGCCCATCTAGCAACTGTGGGTGGAGCAGCTTCTCCGCAACTGCAGGGGAGAAAATTTGGATTCAAGATTGTGCTCTTGGGTTGTCAGGGGAGGAGAAGGATGAAGTGTATATTTCTGCAATTAAAGCCATAGAGGACAAAGAAAAGGAAGCCAAGGTGTAGAGGGAGTCTCGAAGAAGTTCATTATGAAGATTTTATCACTTAATGTCAGAGGGATTGGTGATCGTTCCAAACGAAGCAGAATTCGATCACTGGTGACTTTAGGTAACTTTGAATTTTGTTGTTTTCAAGAAACAAAATGTTCAACTATGGAGGATAGGTGTGTCTTTAGTTTGTGGGGAGGGGACGATGTAGATTGGGTTGCTAAGAATTCTGCTGGGCAATTTGGAGGTTTATTATTGATGTGGAGAAGAGGTTTATTCACTGTAAATACACATTTTGAGGGTGTGGGATTTATGGGAATCTCTGCCAATTTTGGAAGTCTTGGGAGACCTTTGTATTTGGTTAACATTTACTCTCCATGCTCTTTGGAGGGTAAGATGCTTTTGTGGAATGATCTGATGCACCGTAAGAGTACTCTTAGCCTAGGGGTTGGTGTTTAGTGGGAGATTTTAACGCCATCTTGTGCTCTAATGAGAGAATGGGAGAAATAATCATGATGACCCTCATGAATTGAATGAGTTCATACATTTTATTGATGATATGCAGCTTACTGATGTTCCTATACTCGGGAAGAAGTTTACGTGGTTCAGCTCTGATGGCTCTGCCATGAGTAGATTGGATAGGTTCTTGTTATCTGAAGACGTCATAAGAGAATGGAAGGTGGTTGCACAGTGGGTGGGTAGTAGAGACATCTCCGATCATTGACTGATTTGGCTTAAGCGGGATGAGCAAGATTGGGGTCCGAAGCCTTTCCATTTCAATAATTGTTGGATGGAGCATAAGGATTTTATGTCGTTTGTGAAGGAATGCTGGCAAAATTTTCAAGTGGAGGGTTGGAAGGGGCACATACTAAAAGAGAAACTTAAAATGCTGAAGCAACATTTAAGAGTGTGGAATAAAGAGGTGTTTGCTATTCTTGATTTAAACATTGATAACACCGTTGCCGAGTTGAATATGTTAGAAAATGAGATGGCTGATGGGGGAGAGGTGGATTTGGACTCTAGGAGAATTCTTTCTGGGCAATTTTGGCAACAACTCTGCTTTAAGGAAAGTCTCTTATTACAAAAGCCGAAAGAGATACGGATTTCAGAAGGGGATGCAAATACCTGGTATTTTCATGCGTGTATTAAAGGGAGGAGAAGGAAAAATCAGCTAGTTGCTTTAAAAGTGAATGATCAGTGGTTAGAATAAGTGCCGGAAGTCAAGGACGAGGTTAGGCGGCATTTCCATAGTCATTTCTCCACTACATCTACTTTTAGAAGGCCGAAACTTGATGGTATTGGTTTCGGGCAGATATCCCAAGATGACAACACATCTCTTATGGCTTTAGTCTCGGCTGAGGAGTTGAAAGAAGTGGTGTGGGCCTGTGATGGCAATAAGAGCCCGGGTCCAGACGGGTTCAATTTCACTTTTTTCAGAGGATGTTGGGAATTTTTAAAGGATGAACTGTTGGCATTCATCCATGAGTTTCAAGTGAATGCTCAACTTCCAAAAGCCATTACTGTTGCCTTCTTGACCTTAATTCCAAAAACTGAGCATCCGCAATCCTTACAGGAATATAGGCCTATTTCATTAATCAGTAACTTGTACAAGATAATTGCAAAACTTTTAGCTGGCAGGTTGAAGAAAGTTCTCAGTAGTGTTATCTCTCCTTGCCAAACGGCGTTCTTGTCTGGTAGGCAGATGTTGGATGGTGTTTTAACGGTAAACGAGGTGGTTGATTTGGCAAAAAGAAGGAAAGACAGTTTTTTGCTATTTAAAGTGGATTTCGAGAAGGCCTATGATTCGGTTGATTGGGACTACTCGGATTACATGATGGGGAGAATGGGTTTCTGTTTTAATTGGCGTAGGTGGATTCGTGCGTGTGTCAGATCTAGTTCCATGTCGGTTTTGGTGAATGGAAGTCCTACAGATGATTTTATGGTTCAGTGGGGACTCCGTCAAGGTGACCCCTTGGCTCCATTTTTGTTTCTTATAGCTGCTGAGGGGTTGATAGGCTTAGTTCAGAAGGCAACAATGGATGGTTATCTAAGCCCATACAAAGCTTCTACTGATGTATCGTTTCCATTGTTGCAATATGCAGATGATATAATTTTCTTGTGTGAACCGTCGTGGGATAATCTATGGAGCCTCAAGGCCATACTGCGTGGGTTTGAACTAGTTTCGGGCTTACGAGTTAATTTTCATAAAAGCCATCTGTTTGGAATTCATTTGGATGTTGATTTTTTACAATCGGCAACATGCTTTCTCAATTGTGGCATAGGGAATATACCTTTTAAATTCTTGGGTCTGCCGGTTGGCGATAACCCTAAGAGGTGCTCAACATGGAGACCGGTGGTGGAGATTATGCAAAGGAGGCTCTCAAATTGGAGAAGATCTCAACTATCTTTTGGGGCAAGAGTTACTTTAATTAACTCTGTCCTTACTAGTTTACCGGTATACTGTTTTTCCTTTTTCAAGGAGCCCAAGAAGATCATAAATACTCTAATTATAATTCAGTGAAACTTTCTTTGGGGAGGTGATTCGGAGAAGCAAAAAATATGTTGGGTTAGCTGGGAGAATGTATGCAAGCCAAAGCATTTGAGTGGTTTGGGTATAAAACATTTGGAGTTATTTAATTTAAGCTTGTTAAGTAAGTGGACATGGCGGTTTTTAAATGACCATAGGGCAATCTGGTACAATCTCCTTCACTATAAATATGGTCCCTTAGAAGGCAGAATTCTTGATGGTGGACCAGTAACTCGCCATAGTTCTATTTGGTTGCGTGATATTATCTTGTTAAAATCAGATTGGTTTAGAGAGAACATTTCTATTTGGGTGGGTCAAGGCAAGGTGATTCGGTTGTGGGAAGACCATTGGTTAGGTGTTGGTGCTTTGCGTGATCGTTTCCCAGTTTTATATCAGTTGGCGGCAAACAAACAGATTTCGATTGCTGATGCAGGATGTTGGAATGAGGAGGCTCGGTGTTGGAAGTGGCACTGGAAGAGAAACTTAGCAAGGAGGGGTGCTGATATGTTATTAGAGATGAATGGATGTTTGGTGGATTTTGAGCCTTCTAGAACAGCACCAGACGTGTGGGTGTGGAAGGCAAGCAAAAACAATTGTTTTTGTTGCAAATCGGCTTATCTTAGTCTACTGCAGCAAGGCAATTTGGAGGTGAATGCAAATTTGTCTTGTGCTCTTAAAAGGTTATGGCGCACGTCAATTCCTTCAAAAGTGGGGGCTTTTGTTTGGAGGCTTTTGCAACACTGTATTCCTACACGGGAGGCTTTAATACACCGGGGATCATTCCTATTATTAATAATGAGACTTGTGCTTTTGTGCTCAACTTCCTGAAAATGTGGATCATTTATTTTGTGAGTGCGCGATTTCATATAATATTTGGCCTGCTGTCTTCGCTTGGATTGGCTTCACTGGGGTTTGGAATAATAACGTGGTGGAGAACTTCTTGGCATTTCATCTACCAGTTAAAGGTAGAGTCGGTCGAAAAGTTCGATATATTATTTGGTGTGCAGTTGTTTGGGTAATATGGACTTTAAGGAATCAACGTTTATTTCAAGAGTTGCCGGTGGAGTTTTGTACTTTGCTTGCTAAAATTAAGATGTTCTCTTGGCGATGGTTTATCTTAAGAGAAGGTAGACATTCGGCGTGGAAATATTCTGATTGGTGTCTAAACCCTCTGGGTTGTTGTAATTCACTCTAAATGATTGGTTCTATCATTTATTTGGGGTCGGCTAGACAGCTTGGTGGAAGGAATGAGTTGCTGTTGGAGAAAATTAGAAGGTCTAGAGGAGCTGGTTTAAAATGCTGAATTTACCTTCATCAGTTGCAGGTTTTATGGTTTGGCATTGCTATCTTTAGTGATAGTGTAGGAAATATGTACATGATGTTGGTGTTGCTGTTTTATTGCTGTGTTTTATTTGTGTTCGGCAGCGGTTGGGTACTCTTTTTCCTCCTTTAGTCTTTTTCCCATTGGGTTTTGGCTCTGAGAGGTTTTAACGAGGCTCTACCGGCTGCCAATTGTCCGTTGTATACAGGTTAGAGTACCCCTTGTACTCTCTTAATATATTCTTTTGCTTATAAAAAAAAATCTAATGGTGATGAACTATAAACAACTCTCCTAATGGAATTCTTCCTTTCTAATCAACTAATTTTGAATATTTTATTATTGAATTTAGCATTTTGATAGACAAAATAATTTTTTTTTTGTACAAAGACAAAATAAATTTAAATACCCATTTTATTGATTTTAGAACTTCATCCAAAATATTATTTTATTTTATTAATGTCAATAGTGTATCGTGTTTAAAACTATATGCTAACGATGTCGAGTATTACAAACAGAGGAAAAAAATCCTATGAAAATATCTGACTGAAAGTTAGTTTTTTTTTTCCGTCAAGAAAAAGTAAGAAAAAAATAATAAGAATGTGATTTAAATCTCTCTCAAGAAAGATATATAAGGTAATTTTCTGAAAAACTCGATCTGAACTTAAAAGCCTATAAAGTACTAAGGCAACTTCTAGGGTGGGAAAGCATGGTGGGTAATACCACCATACACAACTTCTCTCGACCCTTAGATTATGATTATCCCACAGTAATACCATGTACCATTTTCACCAAATCATTTCTCTTTAGAAAATGTTTTTTTTTTTGGAAAATAAAATTTGAACATCACTTTTCGCGACACCCATTTCGACACCGTATATCTGTGTACGAACAATATTTTTTTTTCAATTTTTTTTTTTTAAAAAAATTTCTTCAGAAAAATATTTTTTTTCCAAAAAATAATAATTATAAAAGTGGTTAACGCAGTACAAATAAGTGTCTCATATTTTTTTTTTGGAAAATGATATTTGAACATCACTTTTCGCCACACCCATTGTGACACCGTATATCCGTACGTGTATGGACAATATTTTTTTTTTCAAATTTAAAAAAAACTTACGGACAATATTTTTTTTTATAAAAAAAAAATTCTTTAGAAAGATAACTTTTTTCCAAAAAAAAATAATTATAAAAGTGGTTAACAGAGGCACACATAAAAATAGAGGGACACTTATTTGTACCGTGTTAACCACTTTTATAAATATTTTTTTTTGGAAAAAAATTATTTTTCTGAAGAAATTGAAAAAAAAATTGAAAAAAAAAATTGTCCATACACGTACGTACATACGGTGTCGAAATAGGTGTCGCGAAAAGTGATGTTCAAATTTTATTTTTCAAAAAAAAAATCATTTTTTAAAAAGAAATAATTTGATAGAGAGGGTACATGATATTACTGTGGGATAATCATAATCCAAGAGTAAAAAGAAATTATGAATGGTGGTGTTACCCACTATGCTTTTCCCACCCAAGAAGTTGCCTACGTTTCAAAGTCCAATTTTTGGGAACGTAAACTTAATTAACATTGATCTAAATGAAATAAAACAATCAACATTAAAAAAAAAGTATCGACGAATGTGTAACAATCGAAAAAGTACAGACCCAAGTCCAACAACAACAAAAGATACAAAATCAAGTCAACAATTTTTATTTGACAACAACAATTTTTTTTATTTGACCAAAAAAAAAAGTCAACAATTTTTAGAAAATTCTTGTGGAACAAAAAATGATCATATATTTGGCGTCACAGTTCAATTTGAACAGTTATATGGATTCCTGCCTCTGCATTCTCATCTCCTGGTAAAATCTCTCAATGAACTTCTCTGCCTTCTCATCAACCGATTCACCTTCATCCCCTGAATCAAACGCCTCAGACAAATCCTCTGCTACGATGGCATCTTCAATTTCAATTGCTGGCATTGGCAGGGCCTCCAGCTGGCAGCACTCCGCAGTGCCACTGCCACCTAAGCACCAATACAGATAGAAGAAAGAACACAAATCTCGGTGACCTCTATTCTTGAAGTGGTTTCGATGGTGATGAATGAGAGGAGTGCTTGAAGGAGAGAACTGGTACTCTCCAAGAAACCCATAGTTATAATGCCGTAGGAGCTTGAACTCATTTTGCTTCCTTAATTTTTTGAGCAATAGGAGCTTATAAGGGATGATGGGTTTTCTTAATTTGTGTATGAGAACTGAGAGTCTTAGGAGAGTACCCGAAACTTTGTGTAAAACGGGCAACCTTTTTCTGGGCATTTTTGGACGAAACTACTTTGGTGGGAGTTGTGTAGTAAGGAGAGCGTGTGAGGAGATGGCGGCAGGGTAGAGTCATGGTGGGTAAAGAGTGATTTAAGGATAAAAAAAGGTGAAATGAAAAATGGGAGATCAGAAAGGTGGTGGGAGAGCCAAGCTGTAAAAGACATGGTCGGTTGTGTTTTCTAGTTACTATATTGATACTGATGGAATGTGCAAAACTAGCCGTTGAACCTCGTGGCTGCCCTGTCTTCCCTCCATATTAAGTTTTCAGTTTTGACTTAGACATGTTTTTTTTTTTTTTTTTTTTTTGTTTCCATGGGAAACTCAAGAATTTAAACCAGCTGTTTTATTTTTGGATTTAAGTCCTTTACAGTTTACATTTTAATATTTTGTGGTATAAAATAAAATATCTCAAATATTAACGAGAAAATTAATGGAAATATTTTTTATGTATAAATTAACGGTAATATTTTAACATATTTATAATTTGTTGTTTATATACTTGTAATAACAACCGTTCGTTTTTTATATTTAATAATTGATATTTTTTTTACTTTACTTTATAAAATAAATTGCTTGTTAAGTCATGTACGTCTTTCATTTTATGTCTTCTAAATAAACTAGCAAAATACTCGTACATACGCACGGGTGTACCGCGTTGGTTGGTACGAATATTTCTAAACCATATTGTATATATTAATTAAAATTGAATAAATTGAATATTAATTATTGTGTTTTTTGACCTAGTAACTATTTGTATAAAGTGATCCCTATTTATAATATTAATTTTATATAATAAGTTTATATAATAATAAGGCCCAAATTTCTATGTTATTATTTACAAATAAAGTTATCTTTACTAAACCATTTTACGTTTCACTAAAAGTTAGTATTTACTCTATTAATTGAAACTAATTACAATAAAATTAAGTAAAGTTAAAAAACATAACTTGAGATCACAAATCGAAAATATAAGGACTTACCTGCAGAAAAAATCTTTGCAAAAATAAATCATCAAAAAAAGTTAAATACAAAAAATATTTTAAAGATAAATCAGAAAAAAACTTGTATTTGTTAGAGTAGTTTGCGGTTGTGCTATCTATATCCCTGAAAGAAGATTTAAAACTATACGTCATTGTCATACCCTAATTTTGTCCGACCGTTTTTTTTTTAATTTTTTTACTTATATATATACTAGTAAACAGTCAAATATATATATATATATAGTAATTAAAAAAACCAAACACCTTGAAGAATTTTTTTTTTTTCGGGAAGAAGAAAAAGTTTTAATTTCTAAGAGAGTCTTAGGAGAGTACCCGAGACTGTATGTAAAATGGGCAACCTTTTTCTGGGCATTTTTGGACGAAACTACTTTGGTGGGAGTTGTGTAGTAGGGATGGTAAAATGGGCCGCCGGCCCAACCCGGCCCGTCGTGAGCCCGCGTAAAAACGGGCTAGCCAACCCGACCCACCAAGGAATTGTGGGTTGACATATTGAGTCCGGCTCGATCTATGATCGGTTGGGCAGGCTTGGGTTGGCCCGTCAAAAAATAAAAATAACAAAAATAAATTAATAAATAAATAAAAATCTAAAATTTAGACTAAAATCGGTCAAAACCTGCCAACCTGTCAGGCCGACCCTCAAGAGTCCGCCCAAAACGGATCACAATAGTGCAATTGTGCTATCTATATCCCTGAAAGAAGATTTAAAACTATACGTCATTATCATACCCCAATTTTGTCCGACCGTTTTTCTTTTAATTTTTTTACTTATATATATACTAGTAAACAGTCAAATATATATATATATATATATATATATATATATAGTAATTAAAAAAACCAAACACCTTGAAGATTTTTTTTTTCGGGAAGAAGAAAAAATTTTAATTTCTAAGAGAGTCTTAGGAGAGTACCCGAGACAGTGTGCAAAACGGGCAAACTTTTTCTGGGCATTTTTGGACGAAATTACTTTGGTGGGAGTTGTATAGTAGGGATGACAAAATGAGCCGCCCGGCCCAACCTGGCCCATCCCGTCGTGAGCCCGCGTAAAAATAGGCTAGCCCAACCCGGTCTGCCAAGGGATTGTGGGTTGACATGTTGAGCCCGACTCGATCTATGACGGGTTGGGCAGGCTTGGGCTGGCCCGTCAAAAAATAAAAATAACAAAAATAAATTAATAAATAAAAATCTAAAATTTAGACTAAAATCGGCCAAAACATGCCAACCTGTCAGGCCGGCACTCAAGAGTCTGCCAAAAACGGACCATAATAGTGGGTTGGTAGGCTAGCCCGCTCAAAAATATAAAAAAAAAAGAAAAAATTGTTCAAAAATAGGAAAAAAATATAAAATTATATATATATTGGCCCGATGGGTTGGCCCAACCCAGCCCGCTCGTGGCCCGTAAGATTGGCGAGCTAGATGAGTTGGGCTAAATGGACTTGTGGATTGATGAATCCCAACCCAACCCGGCCCATTTTATACGTCCGATGGGCCGACCTGATGGGCCAAATCCGTTTTGCCACTCCTATTCTGTAGTAAGGAGAGCGTGTGAGGAGATTGCGGCAGGGTAGAGTCATGGTGGGTAAAGAGTGATTTAAGGATAAAAAAGGTGAAATGAAAAATGGGAGATCAGAAAGGTGGTGGGAGAGCCAAGCTGTAAAAGACATGGTCGGTTGTGTTTTCTAGTTACTATATTGATGTTGATATATTGATGGAATGTGCAAAACTAGCCGTTGAACCTCGTGGCTGCCTTGTCCTTCCCTCCATATTAAGTTTTCAGTTTTGACTTAGACATGTTTTTTTTTTTTTTGGATTTAAGTCCTTTACAGTTTACATTTTAATATTTTGTAGTATAAAATAAAATATCTCAAATATTAACGAGAAAATTAATGGTAATATTTTTTATGTATAAAATAACGGTAATATTTTAACATATTTATAATTTGTTGTTTATATACATGTAAGAACAACCGTTCATTTTTTATATTTAATAATTGATATTTTTTTACTTTACTTTATAAAATGAATTGCTTGTTAAGTCATGTACGTCTTTCATTTTATGTCTTCTAAATAAATATATACTAGTAAACAGTCAAATATATATAGTAATTGAAAAAACCAAACACCTTGAAGAATTTTTTTTCCCCCGGGAAGAAGAAAAAGTTTTAATTTCTAAGAGAGAATGATCTTCTTTTACTAAAGGACCAAACTTAATTACAATTCTAATGGTCCTGATTTTACTATTTTTAACTAAATATACAAGCCAATTATCATTAATTGTCTCCAAAAGATGCATGTATAATTGTCTTCTTAATTAAAAAAACTGTCTTTTTATGTCTAGAACAATAAGAACCGAATATATGGAAAAATATCTAAGTTTTATCCTTTACTAAACTGTTGTGTTTTTACCAGACGAACAAACAAAAAAAACACTTCATTTGAGTTCAGGATATCAAATTATACATTTTCTAGGAGGGAAATCAAATTATATATGATTGCACACAAGTGAGAGTGTGCAGATACCCCCACTCACTTTTATAAAACACTATTTACTGTTTATAAATTTTGTATTTTGATCCCACTAATTTAACAACTTTGCACCCATTGCATAAGATTTCAACTTATTGTACCTGTGTTTTTTCAGTAAAAGAACTGCACCCACGATTGATGTTATCTAAAACATTTTCCACTCTCATCTCAACATTTTTCTCCTCATTATTTCTCACCTTTTTACGGTCTGTTATTTTGGCAGTTTGACCGCGGTTTCGTCCCGATTTGAGCGGTTTAAAGCGGTTAAACCATGACTCAGATGTCTTGTCGGTTCGATGGTCGATTAGGTTTATAAAACATTGTTCTTAGCATTACCTTTAGGCCTTGATTGGTACATGATGAAATGCCAAGAAAGAGAAATGAACGAGCGAGTTTGGCGAGAAAGTGCCATTTTCTTCTGATCGGTTTGACAAGAAAAAGAGTAGAAAGAAAAAAAAACATGTGGGTCCCACGTCTTTTTTCTCTCTCTCCAATTATGCGAAGAAAACTGGTAAAAGTCGCATATGCTCTTTCACTGACATCAGTTTTTGTGGTGTTGTGCAACACGTGTCTTTCTCTCAAATCAATTTTTGTTTTATGTGCAAGGGTATTGATGTCTTTTAAAAAATAATCAATATCTCTCTCTTCTCTATTTCTCTTCTTTTTCTCTTATTTCAATTAATACCCCAAATCAACCCTATTTCTCATATTTTTTTCTCTTTTCATACCCTCTCTTCACAATTTCTCTCGTGAACTAATTACCCTGTTAGTGTTTTTATTTTTACTTCTTCAACATTAAAATTTATTATTACCTTTTTATTTTTTTAAATAAATTACCCCACAAACTCAGGTTCTTGGATACCGGGCCACTTGCCTTCGAGCAAATGACAATTACAGATAGCGAACTCTTTCTTTTGGAAACAAACATGAAATAAATGTACTTTGCAAAATGTGTTCGTAAAATATGTAGTCCTTTTGTTAATCAATAAAATATGTTGATATGTGTGGTTGCGTTGCGTGCGACCGACACAATCGGTGGGTAAGGCCCGTAAGAGTTGTTTGTTTGCATGACTTATTCCTGATCTTAATTCGACCTTTAAAAAATTATTAATCTCTCAGTTGTGTTGTGTCATGGCAATATGGCATCATCAATCATCATGCATTTGTGTGGTGTTTGTTAATTTAGGAAGGACTCATTAAACTCGTATATAAGAAGGCAGGAGGGAACGGAGAAAATCAGCGCATGAGTTTTATTATTATCGTTTAACAATGGGACTAAAAGGAGGTTGCAACGTGCCACATGGGATTTGGCAAGCGGTTGTTTTCTTTCCCTTCACACAATCCCCTTCTTTCTGTGCCTTCTGCGTATCCTTTTTCGGCTTCTTCAAGAAATCGTTCTCCTTGCTTCGTGAAACTCGAATCAATGGCACGAGAATAATCAATCAACGATTACATTATCGGATTATTTGTAAAGGATTACGACGAGAATTAGTATTATCAATCAAGAAAACAATATGAACAATGACGGTTATAAATGAGACGAAATTAAAAGAGTTTAAAGGATATGCGCCGTCAGTGTAAACTAATTTTACACAGACATCCAATAAGAATATGTTATTTTGGCATGTTAGTCAATTCTATAACTACATTTTAAAAATAACTACCAAATAATATGCTCTCATTAGATGTCAGTGTAAAATTGATTTACACTAATGGTGCATGTCCTTATTTCTCAAATTGAAATTAGATAATTAATATTAAAAATATCTTATTTTAAATTATTAATAAATCAATATCATCAATATTATTATTATAGGAAAATAAATTATTATTCTAGGAAAATAAACTACAAACAAAAATACTAAAATACCCATTTTTAAAATTTTTGACACCTCATCAATTTTAAGAGTAGAATAGCCAATCTAACTTCACATTTTTCCTCTATTTCTTCTCTCTATTCTCTCTTCTCAAATTTTAAAATCTTTTATCTTTTTCTTTCTTTCACTTTTTGTGTTCACTTTTTTCCTCTCCTTTTTTTTTAAATTTTTATTTTTTATTTTTTTTATTTTTTAGTTTTCATATTTTTCCTTAATTTTTTATATTTAATATTTATAAATATTTATTTTGCTTTTAAGTCTCAATAGAAAAAAATTACGTATTGTCGGTATAATTTTTGTCTTTGATCACATATCAAAATTTGTAAATATATTTATTATTTATTTTTTATAGATGATTCTTTTACTTTTGACTCTCAACAGGAAAAATATTACATGTTGTTGATATAAATAATTATTTTTCTTTTGCGTCCAGATGAAGAAACATAACATGTTGTCGGTTGAGCATGTATTAAATTTTATAAATGACTATTTTACTTTTGATTTGTTACTTACATTTTAAATTTTCTATTTTTTTAATTTTTTTATATTTTATTTTCTTTAAACACGTGTCAAGTTTTATAAATATTGTTATAATTTCTTTACGGGAAAACTTTAAATAATTACTTTTATATTTATTTCTTAATTTTAATATTATTTTTTTAATTTCTTTTTATACTTTTTGATATTCTGATTGTTAATTTTTTTATCTTTTTTTATATTTTTTATGTTAATGCTTCTATTTTTACAATATTTTATTTTTCATTTTTTAATGATTCTTTTCTTTAGTTAATTAATTTTTTTATTTTTTTACATTTTAACTTCATAAAGTCTTTAGTATTTATAAATGATTATTTTGCGTTTAAATTTTAGTGGAGAAACATTACATATTGTCGGTATAATTCCATTGTTTTTTATTTAAGATTTTTTGTTTACTTTTTTATTTTTTATTTTATTTCTAAAATTTTTTGGTTATTAATTTTCCTATTTTCTTATATTTATATTTTTTTTATTGTTTGACCAATTTTTTATATTTTATCATTATAAGTGTCTTTATATTTTATAATTGAATATTTATAGATTATTATTTTACTTTAAATTCTCAACGAGAAAAACATTACATGTAGTACGTTTCTTTTTATGTACCAACGGAGAAACATTAGATGTTGTTGGTACATTTTTATTATCTTTGACCACATATCAATTTTATAAATGTCTTTATTATTTATAAATGATTACTTTACTCTTATGTATCGAACAGAGAAACATTATATGTCAGTATAATTTTATCGTCTTTGAGCATGGATCAAATTTTATAAATATTTTATTATTTATAAATGATTCTTTTACTTTTGAGTCATTACGAGGATTTTTTTTATATTTTATATTTTTCTTATATTTCTATTTTTTTATCTTCTAAATTTTCTGAATTTTAATTTTATATTTTTTTTCAAGATTTTTATTTTATTGCTTTTAAACACGTATCAAAATTTTTAAATATGTTTATAATTTCTTTACGGGAAACCCTAAATGATTACTTTTGAGTCCATACTAAAAAATATTATATGTTGTCGGTATAATTTTTTTTTTGTCTTTGAGCACATATAAATTTTGTAAATGTCTTTATTATTTATAAATGAATATTTTACTCTTGAGTCCCGACGGAAAAAATATTACATGTTATCGATATAATTTTAATGTATTTTATCTCATAACAATTTTTTAAATCTCCTTATTATTTATAAATGATTATTTTACTCTTGAGTCATGACGGGGAAACATTATATGTATACTTTCACTCTTTCTGCATTTTCTCTTTCTTACATTATTTCATATTTTGTTGTGCAAACTGAGCAAACGTCATTTCACTAGCTGTTCTCATTCATTGATATTTTTGCTTAGAGTATTCTTTCTTTCTCATTCATTAAACTCACCCTTTTATCTTTGTTCATCTTTTGTTCTTGCTTCGGTGGTAAGGAGATGGAATGTTTGAGCACATATCAATTTTATAAATGTTTTTATTATTTGTAAGTGATTATTTTTCCTTTGTGTCTCGGCGGGAAAACAATAGATGTTGTCGGAATTTTTTATAATTGATTATTTTACTTTTGAGTCCCTACGAGATAACATTATATGTTATCGGTATAATTTTGTTATCTTTGAGAACATATCAAATTTATAAATCTCTTTCTTATTAATGAATAATTATTTGCTTTTGAATCTCAATGAGGAAACATTACATATTATCGGTATAATTTCATTATCATTGAGTATATAACAATTTTGTAAATCTCTTTATTATTTATAAATGATTATTTTGCTTTTTGAGTCCCGACGGAAAAATATTACATGTTATCAATATAATTTCACTGTCTTTGAGCACATAACAATTTTATAAATCTCTTTATTATTTATAAATGATTATTTTGCTTTTGAGTCCCGAAGGGGAAACATTACATGTTATCTGTATAATTTAATTATCTTTCAGCATATATCAATTTTATGATATATTTTTATCTATAAATGATTATTTTGCTTTTTGAGTCTCGACAGGAAAAAAATAGATGTTATCAGTATAATTTCATTGTCTTTGAGCACATAAAAATTTTAGAAATCTCTTTATTACTTATAAATAATTAGTTTGCTTTTGAGTCCCGACTGAGAAACATTATTGTTATCGGTATAATTTTATTGTCTTTCAGCATATATCAATTTTATAATTTTTTTAATTATTTATAAATGATTATTTTCCTTTGTGAATTCCGACGGGGAAACATAACATGTTAGTATAATTTCATTGTCTTTGAGCACATAACAATTTTGAAAATCTCTTTATTATTTATAAATGATTATTTTAGTTTTAAATCCCGATGGGGAAACATCTTAGGTTGTCGATATAATTATTTTCTCTACTCGAATACTCTCAATCTTTCTGTATTTTTAGAAAGCTAAAACTACTAAATATGTTTGACACAATTTAAAAATGTATTTTTACGAACAAGTGCATTTAAAATGCGTAAAAATAGAGTGACATGCGCAAATGGATGGGTATCTTGCTAGACAACAGTTGCATTAACGACTCCGTATTAGGCAACCGTTGCGGGTTGCCGTGAGGTGTAATAGTGAGGGAAGCTTCCGCTTCGTCGATGTAACACCCCAAATCCCTCAATTGTTAGTTTAGAATTATGTGCATAAAGCTTAGTATAGTAAATGGTGAATTTCAAGTAATTTCATGTTGATTTTCATAATTGAAAATTGAGGATATTGTGTCTTGATGATCCTAAGTGATTAGGTGAGTTGAATTAGCTTAGAATGAGGTTAATGATGGATTAGAAGATGGAATTGGTAAGGAATAGGAAGTAGGATTCAAATTTGGGTGTTAGAATCAAGTTTCTTTAAGTTTTGCATAGTGTGAATCGAATTCACAAGCCTGTGAATCGATTCAGGGCTGAAAAAAACCCCTGGGAATCGAATTTCAACAGGTGTGAATTGATTCACACACCCTGTGAATCGATTCACAAAAAGCAAATCCTCTGGGACTCGAATCTGGGAGCTGCAGGAATTGATTCACTCACTTAAAATTCGAATCCGGTGTTTTTCTGACTGGGTGAATCGATTCACCCTATGCTGTGAATCGATTCACAGCTGCTTAAAAACAGAAAAAAAGCAGGAAACCTCATTTTTCGCGAGAAGGAGAGGGGTTTTAGAGAGAGAGGCGATCTTTTCAAGGGGAAATCATGGATTCATGCTAGATTCTTCTTAAATCTTAGCGTGAAACCAAGTTGGGGAGTGATTTTCTTTGATTGTAAGTGTTTGAAGAATCCATGAGAAGAAGAAGAAGAAGAAGAAGAAGAAGAAGAAGAAGAAGAAGAAGAAGAAGAAGAAGAAGAAGAAGAAGAAGAAGAAGAAGAAGAAGAAGAAGAAGAGCTCGAAGGAGAGGAAGAAGAAGGAGCTGAACCTCACTCTTGGAGCTCGAATCTTGGTTTAGTTAGTGAGTTCTTCCTTCTCTTAGGTGATGGGCACCCATAAGTCCCATATTAGGACTTTTCCTCAAAGAAGTCTTTGAACCCCAAAGGGTTCGAAGTTAGGGTTTGTTAACCCCTTTGATTTTAAGTTAAATTTTGAGTTAATGTTATGAGATTATATGGGGTTTGGATGAAATAGGGTTGGATTATGTCCCCAACCCTCCTAATTATTATGTGATGTTTGAAAGCTTGAATGCTCCATAGAGCTTCAAGGGGTTTGTGTCCTTGTTTTGAAATTAAGTTATTAACTTGTGATTATGTGTGAACTTTCATATGAATGAGTGATTTCCTTGTTTGTATGATTATGTGAAATGGTATGTCATGTAGTTCACTATCCTAAGTAGTTCTTTACTTAAAGAAAATCATGCATCCAAGACATGATAGTTATGTTTTAAGTTTAATTAAAAGACATCAAGATTCCTCAAAAGATGAGAGTACGGTATGTTAGTCTCGTGGGACACTTGGAGGTTAATGACGTCTAACCACCATACCGGTAGTTATGTTGAGCGGGGCCTATGAATTAAAGCATATGACCAAATCCGACAACATAGCTTCTCGGTTGTATAGTAAATCAACCATATGGGACTAGTTAAGGCGTGTTATGCACGAAAGTATGATGAACAAAATGTTCCTAGTAAAGATTGCATTACATCAATGTGTTTGACTATTTCTTTGAAATTGTCTTAAGTTTAAGAGTGATGGTGAGGGGTCGAGAGAAGAATTCACTGAGATTTTATCTCACCCCTTTCCCTTTTATTATTATTATCACAGATTCGCAGGTACATAAGGAGGGTGAAAAGAGCTAGGATTTGGAGGATCTTTATGCTATTTTGTATTTTGGAATTATGCAATTTCTCTTTTTGGTTTAGATGAAAAAAGACTAGTATTTTGTATTAAATCATGAGATGTTTATGTAATTTTGAACTATGGAATATTTTCCTTTGTGGGACTAGGATCCATGTGTAAATCTAAACTTAATGTAATGCTTAAGTTTAAATTTCTGCTTATTTAACTCTATATCAAATGTTAATTATCTTACTTTCAAGTCTAGCTAAATGTATGGTGTTACAGTCGATAAACTCGAGATGAGGAGGAGATGGTGGAGGGTGAGCTCCTTATCTCAAGATGACATTCTTTCTGGTATCAACCATTCTTGGTATCTTGCTCAGATTATAATCTTTTTGTCCCCACAACTGGTGCACTGTTTAGGTGTGAATGCAGAGATTAGAATCTAGGCAAGATACCTGAGATGGATGAATATTTGGATGTGTTAGAATCACATAGAATGTTGACAAATCGTTGAAATCTCCGAAACAAGTGTGGTGATCGCCTCCAAGGACTCTGATGCTCAAGTCAATATGTGTATGATATCAAGATGTCTTAGCTAGGAATAAGAACGTACCTAGATTATGAGGGGAATCTGATATGCATAGGAATCTATGGATATGATCAAGTTGGTTAGTCATTATTTCATTAGGATAATATCGTTATATTTAGTTATGAACGAGATCTTATCTAATTGTTATTGTAGCCCGAGCATCTCAAAATCGGATCAATGAACCTTTAAGCTAGGCTTTGCGCATATTGGGCCGAGCATATACAATATTAGTCTAAAATGTGTCTACATAAAAAACATAAGTAAAACGTGGTTACACTCCCGCACACAGGGAGAGAGAGGGGAGGGGGAGAGATATATTCTTCTCCTTTGGTCTTTTACTTCCTTTTCTTCACATTTTTTTCATCGATTCTGCCATCTAAGAACAATACCATTAATTCATTCAAAAAAAAAACAATATTATTAATTATTATCTAGGTTTAAATTCTCTGTATCGATTTCATTGACAAATTTCTCTATATCGGATTTCATTTTTCGAACCGAATATAATTATTCATTAAATGGTTATTTTAACATATCGGATTTCATTTCTCTATATCGGATTTTATTAATTACCCGACTTTTTCCCTTATTACCCATTTTTCTATTTATTATTGATTTACTTTTATTGGTTTTCCTATGTTGACAATAAAACATGGAATTTGTGGTTAAAATTTATTTGTTGCATTTTTAAATATTTTTCTTTATGTAATAAAACATTTTCAAATGTATTGTGAAACATTTTTAAGTGGTGAGCTAAGGGACACCAGAGATTTTAAGGGACACTAAGGAGTTGAAGGAGTAAGGGGTATAAGGTTCTATCCCTACCTATCCCACTAACACAACAATTAACTACTAATATTTGTCATTAAAAAATGTGTTACTAAACTCGTAACTTATCTTATACTACTATTACCTTTTAGCATACGACAACTGTGTGCAATTAGATGAACTATTAAAAATATTATGTATAGAATTACATGCATCATTAATTTTACATAGTAAATTGTCACACTTTATGTTTAAAATTACCCGCAATTTATCTATGGAAAAAAAACATTAAATAACAAAAAAAAAACAGCATAACAATTAAAAAACATTTCAAATTTAAAATCTACTGATAAACATTACTAATCAAACTTTTTGACTAAATAAAACCATTCAAAACACAAAAAACGAGTAAATATCACAATAAATAAAGTATAGATGCTGTCAGGTTTAGAAAGTTTATAATCTTTAGATTTATTTTGCTTTTAAAAATTTGTATTATAGTTAAAACTATGTATATTAATAATATAAATAAATTATTATATTATATGTCGGTGCGGGTCGGAGTGAGTACCATAAGACCTATACCTCGCACTCATACCCATTTAAATTTGTGGGTAATTACTCTTACATGTACTCGTACCCATTGTGCGGGTAAATACCTTATCTATCGTGGGTAATTTTTGCAGGTACCCAGCCAGCAGGTCCAAATTGCCATCCCTAGAAGAGCACTCTAGATCATTGTTGTGAAAACACAATCCAACTTTCAGCCTACTAAAGAATTGGAATAGAGCACATTCCGACTCATTGTATACATAATGGACACAATCCCCTAAGCTAGATATGGCTCTAAGAATCATTAAGGAAATAAAAATTGTGTCCTTACTGACAACTATAGATTTTGACCTATTGGTAAGCATTTGATCAACCATCTGCTTCATATCAAATTAAATATTAAAGTTCACAAACTTTAGAAAAAATCAAAGCATTTCATAGTTCAGTTCCATCCCAAACAATGCTCTATCGGGTTTTCATATTAAACTAGTTGAGAGAACAGGTGCTGAGCACGAGTGACAAATAAAAATAGAACTTAGTGTAGTTAAATTTTGTGGGAAAATAATTTTTGGCGTGAAAGCAGGTGAATATGAACTTTTGACATCTGTCGTTAGTGTAGTTAAGTTTTATAAATAGATTACAACATATGAAAAAACTTCTTTCGAAACATGCATTATTAATAACTTAAAAAATCACAACACATTCAGAATATATATTCTTCAAACAGCAATGAATTAATCAAAAGATTAACTACACACTTTTGAACTGTTTAGTTTGAACTATGTGCTATTTCAATTCTTTAAAATTTTTTCAAACCGAATCCATCTATTTTTGAAATTAATGAAATCTGATCTTATTGTTAATTTTTCTATCTAAAACTATCAAATTCTCAACTTATATCCAAATATTTAGGAGTTTAAGATGGATATAAAATATCAAATAATTTTACAAGTTTAGAAGTTAGTATTTAGTAAAACATTCAAATCTTTTGGAAGATTTTGTAGGAAATCAGATTACGATTTTGAGAGAAAGAAAAAAACAAATATTTTCATTTTACGTGAGTTTGATATTTTATTTAGTGAATATTGACTAAAACATGATTTAAACGATTTAATTGATTCACAAAAAAAAACCACTTAATTGATTCATTATGTAAAGATTTTGAATAAAAAAGTATTTAAAAATTTAAAGTAGGAAGAAAGTCATTAAGAAACTAAATAATAATAACTAAAAATTGATTATTATGAAAAATTGATGTATTAAATTAATATAAAAAATTCTTCCCAAAAAACATATCTGTATTTAAACATGATAAAAAAATTAAAAATGTAATAAAACCTAGATGAAAACAAAATCAATACATGAATAGCAGGGGGGATGGAGCGTACTCGAGAGACAAATATACGGTTTGGTTTACCTGCGAAAGCCTAAACGACCAAACCATCATCGTATAGTAAAAACACAAACCAAAATGACATTCAACTAGTTCACTGAAATTGATCAAGATGTCGAACATCCCTGTCATTCACTTATCTCTAACTTTAATTTAATTAACACAGAATTACGTTATACTGACAATAAACCAACCACGATAATTTTTATCAATGGCATCGTCATCCTTTCCAACCTTGACCACCAAGAAGCAAAATCAATGGTCCGGTTGACCCAGCAACACACGGAAATAAACTTTATATAAAAAAGGGAATAATAAAAACATGTGGAACAAACGGCCGTGATTGCGTCATACGATCTTGAAATCGCACACATCAACGGCAGCGGTTGAGTTCACTGCCACTTAAAAAACGACGTATCACCCGGGGGAAAAAAAAGGAAAACAAAAAAATAAAAAAAAAAGAGGAGAAAGGAAAGCACCTAAAGCGCATTTTAGCAATGGGCCTTGAAGGCGAAGCCGAACGTTAAAACCGCCTTCGTTCTCCTTTTCCCTCACTCTTATATATATAAAGAGAAAAAACTTGCGTTTCCCGGCGAGTTTGCAAAGACGAAACGAAACGAAACCATCTAAAGCTATCGTCTTTCGTGTGAATTTTACCGAGAAAATTCCTCAGCTCGGGGAGCTCTCGGTTGGGTTTCTCTCTGAATACTTGGCGCAGTTGCTGGGTGTTCTTCTGTTCTCTGTTGCCTCGTTTTTTCTTGTTCTGTTTTTGTTTCCGATAAATGGTGTTTGCGGGTTCTGGTGAGGAAGAGAGTATGGCTATGGGACCCGAGAGATCGAAGCCTCTTCACAATTTCATGTTGCCGTGTTTGAAGTGGGGGAGTCAGCGCCACCTCAGGTGCATGAAAGTCGCCCCCGACGCCGGAGATCGACGATCGCCGCCGTCCACTCGTAGGAGGGAATTGGAGTCGCCGACGAATAATGCGAGGGACTCCGACAACAAGAGGACGAGGATCACCAAACCTCGAATTCACGGCGATGACGGGATCGACGCGGTGAGGGAGAAGTTGATGCTTGATCTGAAGACTGAGGCCGATAGGATGAAAGATGCGATTTTGGGAAAGGAGGTTGCGGAGGAGAATGATGGTGACGATGGCGAGGAGGAGGAGGTGGTTGTTGCGATGGCGGCGGTGACGGTAGCGGAGACGGGAGAGCGGTCGGTGGCTGCTGCGGCGGGGGCAGAGAGACCGTGGAATCTGAGGACGAGGCGAGCTGCGTGTAAGGCTCCGGTCGCCGGCGACAGTGGAAAGGGGTTAAAGATTGAGGAAAAGAAACCGAACTCGTCGCCGTCGAGGACTCTTAACGGCGCCGTCAAGTTGAGAGGCAGTCCCGAGAAGACGGAGAAGGTGAAGTTTTCTGTGCCGTTATCGAGGAAGGAGATTGAGGAAGATTTCATGCAGTTGTTGGGTCACCGGCCTCCGAGGAGGCCCAAAAAGAGGCCCAGAAACGTCCAGAGGCAATTGGATGTAAGCTGATTCCTAATCCTAACGAGTATTATTATTCATTTTTGTGGTTTCATTAATTCATGTTGAATGTAATGTAATTGTAATGTAATGTTCATTTGATTTGATTTGTGTGCAGACTCTTTTCCCTGGTTTGTGGTTGTCGGAGGTTACCGCTGATTCGTACAAGGTTCCCGAAACTCCTGAGAATAATGGCAAGGTATGTATGTATCACTGATCGCTTCTCGTGATGTTTAATTAGTAGTAGTAGTAGTAGTATTTTGTTATTTAAGGTCGAAAAGGGGAGGATGAATTCTAGGTTGTATGGATTAAAGTAGTATTTTTTTTTTACCTCTCTTCTTTTGATTTCAATTTTGATGTAAATTAAGTGTTGGATTGGATGTCGTTATTGCAGAGGTAGCGTTGAGATTGGCAACTTACTTCTAAGGCATCTATCTGTTAGCTGATTTGCGTGTAGGAGCATACATATGAGTTTGATGGGCGTTTTGAGGGGGAGTGCCTTTTGTTGCTTTCAATGCTATTTTTGATTTCATAGGGTATAGTTGTTCATTCTTTTGTTCATAAGAATAATTAATTCTCAAAAGAGAGAGATATCATTCAAGCGAATACTGCTGCACTTGTCTGACTTTCTACTCTGCTCATCAAGCTTTGTAGTTTCATTCAACAAGGACGAAGATATAATATTGACAATTTTTAACTTTCATTTCAATTTCTATTTAGATTATGGCACTTGGTTGGTAGTCTAATTAATCTCTTCTGTGTGTTTAATCTGGTTGATTTTGGTGAAAATTTGACTTCACCCTGTTTATGAGATTGCATTGCATCGGACCCCTTTCTTTCACAGAAAATAAATTGCTAATTGCTCCTTACTGCTTACTCCAAAATCCCATACTCAAAGGCTCTCATCTCACACATCATGGAATAAAATCACAGTTTATGTTGTTGACATGTACTTTCCTCTGCAGCAAGAAGAACTATATGATTACAATTCTTTCTATTGCTCACTTAAATTGTTAGTTGTTCTCGTCTGCAGAGTTAATGTTTGTCCATTGCAATCACTGAGATGAACTAACTAGTACTAGTAGCTAAGAAGCGCATCTTTATTGATTTCAATCCATTTATGGAGTATATTTTAATTTATTAGTTATCAGTTGAGTTGAGAGCCTTGTACGTGCCTCTTCTCTTCGCTGGCTGGGATTGAAAATTAATTATATGCAAGTGAATCCTCTCCACTCCAATCATCCCTCCTCCAAGATCCTACACTACAGTAGTAGTAGTAGAATTGTTCGGGATGGAAATGGCTATCTTGTCCGTCCATAAAGGTCTCGTTTACCAGAAAGAGACTTATCCGGTGGCTGGCTTCGCTCGCTAATGCATAAATTGCAGGTGTTCAAGGGGCCTTAGGAGTTAGTCATATAAGGTGGCCCTAGTGATCACGCTCCTGTTCAACATCCATAAAATGATACTTAGCTTTTATTTCTTGCCCTCAACTCACGCTTATATATAACTTCGATTTTTCAAATACGTCGGCAATATAAAATGTGACTTGCTTTTATATAGCAAAGAGCAAAGAGCAAAGAGGGATGTGACCCAAAAAAAGAGCAACGAGGGAGGGATAGTGTTCTGAACAGAACTTCAGAGGATGACCGGAGGGAAGCAGTGCGGTTGTGCTCGCGACGGATGACGACGGCGCGTCGGGTGGTGTACCTGCAAACACTCCGACGCTCAAGTCAGTGTGTGTCGAGGTGAGTAAAGGGTGGTAGAAAGATCATTACCTCGACCGTTCGACGCGGTCTTCTTTTAATATGAGTTGAGGGCGAGTTCGCCGATCGATGTAACCGTCCGTGAAACGTGGAAGTCGGCATTAAATTCTTTTAATGCACAAAGCCGTTGGGTCGGGCACGTTGAGGGAAGGCGGACAGGCATGCGGACGGCGTGGCATGGACGGAAGGGGGGGCGGCGGAGTGGGCCTCGGCTCGGTCGAACGATTGCCCTAAGTCGCTAGCTCACCGTCGAGGTGGTGACTTGTTGTCGGTTCGTTGATGTCGGCGTTCGACGCCCTTGTTAAATGAACTGCAAGTGTCGTCATGTCGTGCTTGTTCATTAGGTCGTTCGGGACCTTCGTGTTCCACGTCTGCTGAGGCAGTTCTCGACACGAGGCTTGATGTGCTTGTGCAAGGCACAAGGCTTTGTCACGAGCTCGTGCACGCGGTCTCGGCACGAGGTCGATCTCTTCATCAGGTGCTTGTGCCAACGCACAAGGCTTTATCACGAGCTCGTGCACGCGGTCTCGGCACGAGGTCGATTCATCAGGTGCTTGTGCCAACGCACAAGGCTTTATCACGAGCTCGTGCACGCGGTCTCGGCACGAGGTCGATCTCTTCATTCATCAGGTGCTTGTGCCAACGCACAAGGCTTTATCACGAGCTCGTGCACGCGGTCTCGACACGAGGTCGATCTCTTCATCAGGTGCTTGTGCCAACGCACAAGGCTTTATCACGAGCTCGTGCACGCGGTCTCGACGCAGGTCGATTCATCGGTGCTTGTGCGGCGCACAAGGCTTTATCACGAGCTCGTGCACGCGCGGTCTCGGCGACGAGGTCGATCTCTTCATTCATCGGTGCTTGTGCTAGCGCCGCGAGGCTTTATCATGAGCTCGTGCACGCGGTCTCGGCACGAGGTCGATCTCTTCATCAGGTAGCTCGTGCACGCGGTCTCGGCACGAAGTCGATCTCTTCATTCATCAGGTGCTGGTGCCAACGCACAAGGCTTTATCACGCTGTTCCTATCAAAGTATAGACAATTTGCAGCAACTTGATGTAACTAAGTTAGCGTTAATTTTATGCTGAGTAAAGTGCTCGTAGTCGAGTTTTATACTTCCCTGTGGGAGTAATTGATCTGGCTGTCCAAGCGGCAAGGTCGGGGTCATCAAATAATCAAGGTCCATGACGTAGCCGAGTTTAAGGTCGTCTGAATTTTGCAATTGCAGAGGTGGGCCTGGTAAGTCGCTCGAATACTGGACTGTGTATCCATCTGTTGCAGAGGTGCTTGTGCAAGCGCACAAGGCTTTATCACGACCTCGTGCACGCGGTCTCGGCACGAGGCTCGATCTCTTCATCAGGGATCTCGTGCACGCGGTCTCGGCACGAGGTTCCATCAGAGGTGCAAGGTTTTGATAGTAAATAAATGCTGATTGTGTATTTCTTCAATCATACTTCACTGCTTCACACTTACGTGTTTAGGATACATTTGTTTCAACTTAATTATATTTCTTCATCTTTGCTTGTCGGTGTTACTCGGGGATTTGTCTTTGGTTTTGAGGCTATCAACTTCTCTTCGTAATTCATAAATTTACGAGCTCGCGGGAACTTCGGTTAGGGACCTCGGTTTGTCGACACCAATGTCGACTGAATAAACTTCGCCGACCAGGCCTTGCTCTAGCAAATGCGGCTTCATCTCGTCGAGCATTTCTTCACCAAAATGGCTTCTTTGTTGAAGCGCTCGACGTAGTCTCCGATAGACTCATCTTTCTTCTTTGAATTGCGGCGGTCTGGCTGTCGACTGGTTGGACTTTAGACGCAGTGAAATGCGCGAGAATCGGTCGACGAGCTCACCACGAACCAATGGAATTTTTCTTAAGAGTCCGGAACCAAGACAACGCCGCTTTCTTCAGAGTGAGGGAAAGATTACGCACTTCACCGGCCCTGGCGCCTCGATAGCCCATGACAGATCAAAGCAACCAACATGCTCGCTTGGGGTCGGTGGTGCCGTCGTATGAGTCCAAAGCGGGTGGTTTCTGAAGATGCTTCGGAATCGGGAATTTCATGATCTCGGATGTAAAAGGACCAAAGGTCCCGCTCGAATCACTCGTGTCATCGCTCCGAGGAGTTGATGACACAGAATGAGCACGGCGGAGTGCTCTATGCACAGAGCGGCGTGGAGTCGTGCCACGGTGGTGGCGATGAACAGATCTGAGATTTTCAGACTCCTTCGATCTCCGAGGAGAATGAGAGGGTCGATCTTTTCTGTTTCCGATTTGGGTGGCAACGCGAGCGGAGAGTTCCTTCTGCTGATTCTCCATTCGATCGAGGCGTTGATTCTGAGCATGCATCGCTTCGGCATGGCTTCGGATGAATTCGCGGAACTCGCGAATGAGGATGGCGGTGGTTTCCGTCCGGCATCGGTTTGGCGAGCAAAGAACGATCTGAACGGCGTCATCTTTGGAGAGGTAGTTACGCCAGCTATCTGGTTTGGTTGTTCAAGATCTGCGTCGCATGAGTGGAGCGCTAGTCGCGACCGACGCCGATCCGATCATCGCCGAGTGAAGAAGGAGACTTCGACAAAGAAGATGGAATCGAAACGATTCCCACAGACGGCGCCAATGTTACGAGCAGAACTTCAGAGGATGACCGGAGGAAGCGATGCGGTTGTGCTCGCGACGGATGGCGGCGGCGTCGGGTGGTGTACCGCAAACACTCCGACGCTTCAAGTCGGTGTGTCGAGGTGAGTAAAGGGTGGTAGAAAGATCATTACCTCGACCGTTCGACGCGGTCTTCTTTTAATATGAGTTGAGGACGGTTACTGTCGATGTGTAACCGTCCCGTGAAACCCGGAAGTCGGCATTAAATTCTTTTAATGCACAAAGCCGTTGGGTCGGCCACGTTGAGGGAAGGCGGACAGGCATGCGGACGACGTGGCATCGAGGGAAGGTGGGTCGACGGATTGGGCCTCGGCCCAGTCCGGAACAGATAGAAATAGAAATAGTGAACATTTTTTACTTTGAGCCACTTTAGATAAAATCCTGAAAAGGCATTTATGAAAAATAATAAAAGAATCCGGTAATAACTACAGGTTTTTTCAAAACAATAGTTTCTCCTGAGTTAAAATTAGCCTTTATATCTCAATTTTTTTAGAAGCTCTCGAGTGTATAAAAACTTTTCTTTTGTAAGCGAAGTAGTGTGTTTGACTCGTGCATTACATTGTTTTTTTTAGAATTCTTCATCGTCTCTTATCAAAAAAGAATTATACATCGTTTTTTTTTAAAAGGTTGCAAAATTTGTTAATAAATTTGATCTAACATATTTTTCTAAACACTCATATGAAATCTTGTTAATTACATACTAATACCTCAAAAGATTAGTCATTGGATTTGCACGTATAATATATCATGGTTTTACTTGCAAAATATTTGTATACATAAGTATGTACGACAAATTTTAGAAGATATATATATATGCATGGGGTGCGTGAAATGGACGTGACTTCGAATCTCGATGCTGATGTGAAGACGACTTGGTACTTAATATGTAAATACTTCTGTAAGTGTTACTTAATATGCAAAATACTTTTGTAAGTGTTTTTTGATCATTGAAGCTGTCCCTGTTGGTGAGCTCGAGATCCAACCCACCTAAACTTTTAATTATAAAAAAAAGTAAATAAATGTAAAATATAATATAATAATATAATGAAAGACATAAATTATTTTAAGAAAATTATATTTCTCAATATTTATTATTAGTAAATTCCGTCATTCGTTTGATAGACTTCTGGACCCGTCCCTATAAATATGTAAATAGTTAACTCTCAAAACGAAATGGGGAGATTAGGACACCTCAACCTACTAATCTGTATAACCCGTTGTCTTATGCTAATTGTGTTAAAATACATACATTATTTGCAAATTTGATACTTATACAAAATTTTTAATTGCCAAAATTAAAGGCACAAAATGTTAGTATTTAAATTGCACTTTTTTAAAAAAAATATAGGCTGAGTTTGGTAAAAATAAGCTATAAGCCAGCTTATAGCTGAAAAGCTAGGTACTTAAAATCGAAGTGTTTGATAAAATTAGCTGTTTAACTAACTGATAAATATAAAATGACGAAAATCCAACAATACAACAATATAGCAATTTTACTGAAAAATAGGGGTAACACCTCTTTTAATAGACTTAAAATCTGGTTTTTAATCATGACAATATGAATACTAATTTTTCACCGATACCTTGTTAAAAAAATATGCATGTTCCATAAAGTTAAGAAAGTTGAGATATTTTTTCACGAATACCTTGTTAGGAAAAACAATTTCCATTTTAATTAATTAATAATATACTCCTTCCGATGTGAAATATAAGCAAAAAAAAATCTATGTTCGGACTAAATACGTAGACATTTTTACTTATATTTCAGACCGGGGGAATAAGATATAATTTGACAAAGCTACGAATCCTTTAAAAAGCAAGAAAGGCATACATTTATTTATACTATTTCATTTAAAATGGTAAAAAACAATACCGCATGATAAAATATCCAACTATTATTAACCAAAAGCATGAAGACATGTGTAAAACTATTCATCAAATACAAATAATGCTCTAAGTCTGAAGGATGTTCAAGTTAATCAAGAATCAACTCCACAAAACACAACAGATATTCTCATCCCATCTTATACCCAATATATTCTTATCCCATTTTATGTTATACTGTAGAAAAGGAAATAAAAGTTCCTCTATTCTGACTATGATAAGATGAAGAATCGGTTAACATGCAGAAAGAGGGAATGGAAGGAGCCTTCATTCCCATTTCACAAATATTATCATGGGATCCAGTAGTACATGACCTTATGAGATTCAAGCACTCAGTGGCGGATACAGAAAATTTGTCTGGCGGGGGCAAAATTATGTCTTTTATAATTTTTAATATTCATTTTTTCTAAAAAGTAAGGACCAAAATTAGTACAAAAAAATGCGAAAATCTATTTACTCTCTGGGAAATAAAAAGTACCAATTTAGTTCTCGAAAATTTTAAATGTCGGACATATTAGTCCATTTTAGTATAATTTTTAGCGACATTGTAGTCTCTCAAGGACTAATTTGACCGCTATTTGATATTTTCGAAGACTAAATTGACAATTTTCATTTCTGAAGGGCCAAATAGGTCTCAATGTTTTTTGTCAATGATCATTTTAAACCTTTACTTTAAAAAAATTTGTACTATGGGGGCAACATCTATTTTTTTATGGGGCATAATATAAAATTATGAAGATTTTTCAAGTTAAAAAAAATTATTTATGGGGGCAATTGTCCCCAAACTCATGTAGGTAGATCTGCCAGTGCAAGCACTCCTATGCCAAAGCACAAATGAGAGATAATATTAGTAACCTGACTTATCCAAGAAGTAATATCAGGCTCTGTATTTCTTATCTGCATCAAAACATCATTTTATAGAGTAAAACACATGGTTATATAACACATGATTTTCATCATTACCAACGCAAAATTATTGCATAAGACAGTATAAACAATTGCAAAACTTTTCAAGACAAACCACACAGACAACCTGATAATCTTATTTGATACATAAATAACATTACACATTTACACTTAGAACATATTTTCTCTAAAAATTGCAGTAAATTAGCCAAACTAAGTCTATTTGCTTTTTTATTAGCCAACTTACCATTCCAAGTTCTAAACCTCAGTTAGTGCAAGTATTTTTAACTCTCCTAGCACCAACAATATCAACCAGTGAAAACTTACTATTATAAAAATTTCTATGCCAGCCCATTGTCTCAATTCTATGGCGTAAAAGTATAAAAATAAAAAATAAAAATTCTGTCATTACAGTCATCCTCTGTCTCACCTTTTCTTGCTTGTGCCACTATCACTATCATCCCGCTGTCCCCAATGCCATATTGTTGTGCAATGCCCCCACAAGTCAAGTTTGGCATGTTCCCCGGTGCCCCATATAAGGTGACAAAAGGCTTGGTCCTCTCAATTTTCTCATTACAATTTGCAACTCGTACACAATCACCTCCAACCCAAAAGAAACAACATAAGCAAATATAGAGCATGAAACACAGGAAAAAAAACGAATGCAGGTGAAAGAGAATCACAAAATAATGATACATATGAAGTTGAAACGTCTATCAGGAATCCCAGTGTTTATCATATATAATTTCAATTTGAAAGAACGATAAAAGTTGATTAAAGTAAAAACTCAAAATATAACATCATATTTTAGTGCCACTCTCATAAGCCTAATACTACATAAGATCAAACTTATATTTTTGGATGGTGAAATATGCTAAAAGGCCAACATTGTGTTTAATTGTTTAAACATATAAATATGCTAAATGCACTTTTTAGAGTAAAAAAGGCACCATACCTTATCTCGTAATTAGGGATGGCAATTTCCACATGTGTGTGGGGATCCCCGCGGGGACTACCCCATTCGGGGCCCCGCGGGTGGGGAATTTCTCTCCGTGGGGACGGGGGAGAAAATCTCCCTGCAATCGATTCGGGGATGGGGACGGGGATCACACCCCCCGCCCCGTGGGGTCATCGCCCCGAACATATTACATAACTATCCCTAAAAAATACATATATATGTATTATAATGATTGGTTTTTTGGTCTTTTTATGTCTTTTTTTAATTTTTAAAAACTATAATGGTTTTAGTAAAATAAAACAAAAGAAAGGTCATCACTCATCAGATTCACAAATCATGATCATAATGACTTCACATGTTGGACTAGACATGGAAAATTGATTTTAATATTGTAATTTTGAAACTTTTTCATACTTTTATATATTTTTTTTTCAATTTTATTGAATTTCAGTGTTTTTTTTTTTAAAATTTTCGGGGTCCCCGTGGGGACCTGCGGGGATCCGTGGGGACGGGGATGGGGGAGAAAAACTCCTCATGGCGGGGATCGGGGACGGGGACGGGGGAAAATCTAGGGGCGGGGCGGGGAGCGGGGGAACACTCCCCGGTGTTAGGTACCAGAGTAACGGAATGGTGTCACACAGCTAAAATAAGAGACGAGAAAATAAGGAAATGAACACACAAAATTTACGTGGAAAATCCTCAACGAATAAGGGAAAAACCACGGGACAAGGCCAGAAGAATTTCACTATGTGGAAAAATATTACAAGAATACCTCTCACAAAATACCTCACAAATACTCTCACAATACTCAAATTGAGTATAAGAAATAATAAAAGGAAGAAGAGAAGAAGTGATTGGGATGATATAAAAATTTCACTTGGGCCTCTTTATATAGGCTCCAAGGGAGCACCCAAATTAAGTTCCCACCGATGTGGGACTTAATTCCAACAATTCTCCCACTTGAAGATTTGATTGAGTCAATTATATCTTCACACCACTCTTTCTGCCTTGCCCTTCCATGTCGCTTACGTTTCTGATAGGCAATAGGAGGATCGACACCAAATAAACTTGTCAGCATTGATCGGCTTCGTCATCACATCTGCTAGGTTATCTTCGGTGTGAATCTTTTGCATATCCACAGTTCCTTCCTCTACTACTTCACGAATGTAGTGATACCGGGTATTTATATGCTTTGTCCTGGAATGAAAAGCTGGATTCCTTGCAATGTGCAAGGCACTGACCGCCACAAAGACACAACAATCCTCATTGCCTGTGCCCGAGTTCCACCATTAACCTTTGAATCCAAATAGCTTCTTTGCAAGCTTGGTAGCTGCCATGTACTCACACGTAGTCGACAAAGCTACAACGATCAGTAACTTAGATAACTTGACTCACCGCTCCTCCTGCAATTGTGAATACATATCCAGTAGTGGATTTCCTCTTATCAAGATCTCCTGCAAAATCTGAATCAACATAACCCCTGACAATGAATTCTGATCCTCCGTAACATAATGCAACATCTGAGGTTCCTTTGATGTATCTAAGGATCCTCTTAACAGTATTCCAATGCTCTCTACCTGGATTTGCCATAAACCGACTAACCGCTCCCACTGCTTGTGCAATGTCTGGTCTTGTATATATCATGGCATACATAAGGCTTCCCACCGCTGATGCATACGGTACTCGAGACATTTCCATCCTCTCCGCTTCATTGCTAGGACTCATACGTGAAGATAATTTAAAATTGACAGGAAGCGGGGTAGAAATTGGCTTACAATCTTGCATGTTGAAGCGCTGCAAGACCTTCCTTAGATAATTCTTTTGAGAAAGCCAAATCTTCCTATCATTTCTGTCTCGGTGAATTTGCATCCCTAAAATCTTGTTTGCGGGTCCCAAATCCTTCATATCAAACTCTCTAGCCAACTGTGTCTTTAATTCCTGGATTCGATCTTTGTTGGGGCCTACCACCAACATGTCATCCACATACAACAGCAAAATGATGAAATCATTATCATCAAACCTCTTGTAGTACGTACAATGGTCTGAACTCAGTCTGTTGTAACCAAGGCTAATTATGAAGGAATCAAATCTCTTGTACCAACATCTGGGCGCCTGCTTTAGACCGTACAGAGATTTGGTCAACCTACAAACCAAGTTTTCTTTTCCTTGTTCTTTAAAGCCTTCTGGTTGAAGCATATAAATTTCTTCTTCAAGCTCTCCATGAAGAAAAGCAGTCTTTACATCCAACTGTTCAAGATGTAAATCAAATGCAGCACACATTGCCAACACTACCCTGATAGTAGTAAGTCTGACAACTGGAGAAAATATCTCGTCAAAGTCTATCCCTTCTTTCTGAGCATAACCTTTGACTACAAGTCTGGCACGATACCGTTCCACTTGATCATTGCCGTCTCGTTTAATTTTGAACACCCATTTGTTCAGATGGCTTTCAGGCCCTTTGGAAGTTCAACAAGTTCCCAAGTCTTATTTCTATGTAGGGCTTCCATTTCTTCTGCATTCTTTGTCATCCATTGAGAAGCATCTGAACTCGTTCAACGCTTCTTGAAGAGTCGATGGTTCACCTTCTTGATCAAAAGGCGGTATGCATCATAGCGAGCCATAACATAGTCCGAGTGCCATGATGGTGCCGTTATCGGCGTGTTGATCGTCGAACTCCTTCATCATTGACCTCATCCGGTTCTTGTTCTATGTGCTCTGGTTACGCTCGGAAGAATCATCTTCTTGAGTCTTTCTCTCCAACCGCACTATAGCAGTCTCCTTGGAAATCTTTGTCATTTTTACGCTCACTTTGCGGTTCATTTTACTGCAAAGACTACATCTCTGCTAACAATAAGCTTGCGGGTAGTGGGGTCCCATAAGCGATACCCCTTGACATTGTCAGCATAACCCAAGAATATACATTTTCTGGATTTTGGATCCAATTTTGTTCTTTCTTGGGAGTTGTACATTACGTACGCAGGACATCCAAACACATGTAAAGAAGAATAATCTACCGGCTTTCCTTTCCACATCTCCATTGGTGACTTCAAACCAATCGCTGTTGATGGCGATCGATTTATCACGTAACAGGCAGTTTTGACTGCTTCTGCCCAAAAAGATTTGGCCAATCCCGATGTTCTCAGCATAGCTCTTGTTCTTTCTAGGAGAGTCCTGTTCATCCGCTCTGCTACACCATTCTGCTGAGGTGTATGTGCAACAGTGAATTGTCTCGTAATACCCTCTTGCTTGCAGAATGATAGAAAGTTACCATCTACATATTCTCCTCCATTGTCTGTCCTCAAGCACTTGATTTTCTTCCCAGTTTCAAGCTCTACTTGTGCTTTGAACTCCTTGAATCCTGGAAACACATCTGACTTCTTCTTGATTGGGTACACCCACAATCTCCTGGAGTAGTCATCAATGAATGATACAAAATACTTTGCTCCCCCCATGGATGTTTCCGTGACTCCACACATCGAATGTATCAAGTCTAGTATCGTTTGCTTCGGTAGCTACTTTTGCAAATTTCAATCTATGCCGCTTACTTGTCACACGCTGCTCACGAAGGGTAAAGTTACCGTCTTGAGCCGGGTAAGAGATTGCGTTCGCAAGAACTTTCAAGCCACGCTCGACATATGGCCTAGCTGCGATGCCACATCATCGTTGATTCTTCATGGCTCGTGATGCAACTGATGCATCCGCCTCTTGCAACGTATCTCCCAAAAGCATGTATAGATTGCTTGTGATCTTTCTCGCTTTCATCACCACAAGATTGCCCTTCACTACTTTCAAGATTCCACCTTCGATATGGATCTTGCACCGAGGTCATCCAATTGCCCGATGGACAATAGATTCCTTTTCAAGCCCTTCACATGTCGTACTTTGTATCTTGCGAGCAGTACCATCTTGCATCTTTATTCGACGATCGATTCCAACGATTTCTAAGGCGTGATCATTTCCCATAAACACGGATCCTACCGAGACAGGCTCATAAGTACAAAACCAATCTTGGTGTGAAGTCATGTGCCATGTCGCTTTGAATCCACTATCCGGACATCATTGATCTTCCTTCCACCTTTAGAACTTGTTGCCCGCTATACAGGATTTCTCCATCATCTGAGGTACTTGCAACCCAACCTTGCGAGGTTGATGCTTCTGAGGTCTTCTCTCCATTCTTCTTGTTCCAACACTCCTTCTTCAAGTGCTCTCTCATGCCACAGTTGTAGCATTTGAGATTCTTTCTTCTTCGAGATTTTGATCTACCATGATCTTGGCTCCCACTTTGGGGCCACGTTAGTTGATCGCCTCTCGTCATCGATAAAGCTTCGCTTGCTTGAACTTTCTCGACCTTTCCTCCTTATTCTTGCGCTGGATTCTTCTTCAAGAATTGCAAGCAACATCATCAAAGTGAAGAGTGTCGGCAACATTATTGTTTGTAATGTTGATGATGAGTTGATCATACGAATCGTAAACTCAAGTAAAAGTTCGCACGTTCATTTTACGCTATTTTGAAATCGATCTTTGTGGTGAGCAAATAGCGTGTTCAGGGTGTTAATGTGATCCGTCACCAATGTGGATTCACTCATTCGAAGAGTGTAGAGTTTCCTCTTCAAGAATATTCTTGTGTGAAGTGACTTAACCTCGTACAATTTGTTAAGTACATCCCAAATCTCCTTTGCAGTCTTCTTTTCTGCAACACTTGACAAAACTGAATCCGCCATGGCTAGGTGCAAATTGGCAACAGCATTGTCATCCTTCTCTTTCCACTTTTCATCAGTCATATCTGCAGGTCTGCCTTCAATTGCTTCCAAGCAATTATCCTTCCTCAAAACTGCCGCCACCTTCAATTTCCACAGGGAGAAGTTACTCCCGTTGAACTTCTCTATCTCAAATTTTCTTTGCCATGGTTGTACACGAACCAAACCGGATTACACTATTTCACCATGAATAGTACAAAGATATCGTGAAACGATTATACGTATCCCGTATACCGTAACAAATCCAAAGATATGTTAACAATTCTGTAAAAGTATACAACCACACGTATGAATAGTAACAGGTAATACGTGAATAGTACTATATACCGAAAAAGTGATCAGAGTCTGTAAAGAGTGCACCAAGTAAGTTCCCAGGAAAGAGAGGTGTAGCTAAGCGTACTTAAAAACCTTATCTTTCCTTAGCCAGAACTTTACTAGACATACACTTTTACACTACCACACTATTTCCGATAACAATTCTTTTCTGATGTGGCAGATCAGACAATGCCGCAAACTACAGAGCATACTAAGAACCAACACCTTCCTAAAGTGACTTTGGAATAGTATCACCAACCTTGGAGCTCTGATACCACTATTAGGTACCAGAGTAACGGAATGGTGTCACACAGCTAAAATAAGAGACGAGAAAATAAGGAAATGAACACACAAAATTTACGTGGAAAACCCTCAACGAATAAGGGAAAAACCACGGGACAAGGCCAGAAGAATTTCACTATGTGGGAAAATATTACAAGAATACCTCTCACAAAATACCTCACAAATACTCTCACAATACTCAAATTGAGTATAAGAAATAATAAAAGGAAGAAGAGAAGAAGTGATTGGGATGATATAAAAATTTCACTTGGGCCTCTTTATATAGGCTCCAAGGGAGCACCCAAATTAAGTTCCCACCGATGTGAGACTTAATTCCAACACTCGGTACCGCCCCGCCCCGTTGCCATCCCTACTCGTAATGGACTTCTCAAGAAGCAGACTCACTGTTAGCTTAGCTAGGTTGTTAATCACGGATTCAGCGATGGATACTTGTGCTTGCACTTTACTCTATGAATAGTATTGAATAACGACCGAGTCAAAGTAAGTACCTCCTTGGCACATTACTGCAAGTACTAAAATAACAAATTCATTCTATATTTATCAAGTCGAAAAAACAAAAAGTGAAAACAGGATCGTCAAAAGTATATACAGTTTGCATTAGCGTCATATTGGATTCCTCTCATTTGTCTTCCAAAACATATAATACAATCCACATATCATAACCAACCACCGTGTAGACCACATTTGTAAATGATTCAGCCCGAAATGCAGAAAAAAACTATTAAAATCAACATATAAATTTGTAAAAGCAGCCACTAAATTAAAGAGAGAAATCAACAAACAAACTGCCTACTAGTACTACCAGCCAAACTGCAGTTTCAGAAGCATGACAATTTCCATCATTACCTGCACAGTAGAATTTATTAGAATAGTTTTATCAACTTCAAATCTCGGGTAAAATATAACATCAAACAAAATAACACAATGAAATATTGTAAAACAACATCTCATTACCCTGAGATTTCACCCATGGATTGAATTAATTTCATCTTTTTAAAGACCCACGATTAAAATGCATGATATTTCCCCCGGCAGGCCTGCCTCTAATGGTTTGTTGGAAACTTGCTTGAAAGATCAGTGATCACTTGGCTTCTTCTTAATTCACGCAAAAGTTGAGAAAACCAAAGGAAACTATAACACAACAAACAAAAAACACCCATTTTTAAAAACATCTATTATTCGTTCTCTGTTGCACCTCCATAGTTGTCGAGCATGGTGCAAGCTCTCTGGATTCTGTTCACAACCAGATGAAGATCACCAGTTACATCACCAGTTTCAAACTAGATTAGAAAACTTCAATGAAGTATAGAAACCATTCAGGGGCGTATGCTCCAAATATGAGAACTTAATTTGCAAATTTTCAAGATAGAGTATAACAATAACAAAATTCAAATTATGGAAACTGAAAATCAAGTGAATAAGCTAAGCTAAGAGACGCAAAGGAAAATGTTTTCTTTGAAAAATGAAGCAAAGGTTAAAATTTGATGTAAACTAAAACTAACCACTAAAGGTTGTCCATCGCATCCCTTGAAGGCCCAAACTTGGAGGGCATGATCCATGTGAGAACTCCTGTACCTTAACTGTTTCCTGCAAAAAAGGATTATTTCAGTTAAGTACACATCTTCCAAAATTTCAGCATCTATAAAATGTTCAAACTTTTCAATAAACAAACATGAAATTGTTCCATAGATGAAAATGATTGTTACTACGCAGTACTTACTTACTACAAATCTTGGTTTTCTGAGCTTTAAACGTTTCTAAGAAACAAAAGAAAGACAAAATTTGTGAGTTAATTCCATACTCACTATGCAAAAGTCAAAACTCCATAAGTAGATAGTAACATGGTACAATAACAAGAAGCATTTTTAGAGTACAAAGGGAGATCAAGTAAGAAGAAATACAAACCTTACAATCATCAATCCTCATTTGGTCTGGATGCCGCTCATGTTGATGGACTTTTGTGCCTCATTTGGTCTGGATACCACTCATGTTACTGAACGTTTGTACCTTTGCTTGACAAAATGCTAGTTCTCATATGGCACATTTTTATGCATCAGCTAATACATAACCGACAAAAGGAAGAAAACACAATCAGTCAAAAAATAAGCCCAAATAACTCGATATATAAAAAAAAATTGCCACACAAATCACATAATATTCCAATATGTTATGAGTCGCATATTGGGGAGCCTCACCTACCAAGTGGGGTTTATAAGTTTAAGGGTTTTCCCACCTAATAGGTTAGTCTTTTGGGATGAGCTCTCCCTTTTGGCTTATACTCATAACAATTGGTGCTTTCATTGAGAGTTGGGTCACAAAAAGGGCTACCTATAGGCTGGATTAAGGTACACCACCGAATACTGATAAATGAGTGAAGCCTATAAGCTATGAGTGAAGCCTATAGGCTGGATTAAGGTACACATGGATTAAGGTACACCATCGAATATTGATAGATGAGTGAAGCCGCTAAAGGGGAAAAGGCTACCATCGGGTCAGTGCCGATAAAGTGAAAGTCGCCGTGGACGTCGGCTCTTAAAGGGGGATGGGCTCTCCCTTTGGGCTTATATTCATAACACAATATTAAATAGAAAAATCGCAACCAAGAAGCAAATATCAGAACTGAAAAAAAAGGCACATGTTTACTGCTTCCAATATGCGAAATTTCAGCTCTCTGTGAAGGCACAAAAAGGAAGAAAAAAAAAAGAGAACGTGAAGTCGTAGCACACATTGGCCATTGGGGGAATGATTGTGGTTGATCCAAGACAAAACAGATTCTAAAACCACGATATGAGTGTATGCCCTTCTTTATCGTGCACCTCCATGACGTTCGTTAGAACTGCAAAGAGAGCAGCCATTGCGTCCAAAAAAATGGCGTCATCGAATGGTGTGTGTTCGCCGCGGGTCATGGCTCTGGCACCAACCCTAATGCTATTGGGGTAAGTATTTGCTGATAGAAGGAGGAAGTATTTGATTTTTTATGAATTACAATGCTTTTTATTCATCCATAAGCGAAACGGGAGAGAGAATTGGGAACAAAATATTCTCAAGATTATTGACTACTATTACAATGCGAAGACACCAGACGAATTACCACCAAACTCGGCAGCGTCTCTAACTGGACCATTGTTGTTGCACGTGCAAATTGACAAAACTCTCAGATTATTGTCCATACAAACTCTGACATGTCTAACTTTTAATACGTATAGAAAAATGATATTTATATCTATCTTTTTTTTTATGGAAAAAGAATTAATTAATTTCATAAAAAATGTGATCAGTAATACATAAATGATTACTTATAAACCTTTGGGGGAGTAGAGTAGCTAAGGTTGTTGTCGCTCTAACTAATTTGTGAATAACTATATTTACTTGTCTCCCATTAATTTATATCTATCTTATATAAATATGTATAAATAAAATATAAAATAAATATGAGATGATAATTTTATAATCACTAACAAAATTAAAAAATAGAAATAATTTTTGCATGAGTACAATATTTGAGGTATAAGTAACTAAAATTATGCATGCAGATATAAGTACAATTATGCATGAATACAATATTTGAGGTATAAGTAACCCTAAAATAAATATGCATGCAGATATTATTTTAAAATTTTAAATAGTTATTTCAATAAATACTAATACTCATGCCTAAATAGGCTATGCATTCTTTGGATTTCAAAATTAAAACGAATCATACATACATACATACCTTTGGCAAAAGCACAAGTGAATCCAACTACAACAGACATACCCAGAGTATAGAAACTAAGAAGAAAGAGATTCACCAGATGTTTATCATAATATGCGCTCAACACAAAGGAAATTCCATGTTCAAAACAGAAGCGAGTGCATGTTAAGTTCCATCCAAAATATGACTAAAATTAAAGTAACTAAAACCCATTAAGAGAGAGAGAGAGAGAGAGATGTTTATCATAATATGCGCTCAACACAAAGGAAATTCCATGTTCAAAACAGAAGCGAGTGCATGTTAAGTTCCATCCAAAATATGACTAAAATTAAAGTAACTAAAACCCATTAAGAGAGAGAGAGAGAGAGAATAGGGATATATAGAGAAAAACAAATAAACAAAGCCTTAGATGAGAAGGTGGGGGTTTGTTTACGTGTGATTGTGAAGATGACGGGTCCATAGACGACAAAAGCGACACGATAATCATCGTGGAGAACGAAATTCCTTGCAAGTGGAAAGCAGATGAAGAAGAAGGCAAAGACAAAAGTAGCTGTGAAAAGGAGTTGAAGACAATGATGTAAACTTTGCAGATGAAGCTCTACCGGGGCTCAGGTGACTCTATCATCGATGGATAAAGTTTCATCTCAGCCTCAATGTCAACCTTATCCATGGCAGTGATATTAGCACAACACGGAAATAGAGACGTATCAATGGCTTGGGTGGTTTTTTGGTTGCAACTCCAATTTGGTCATTATTCTAAAGCATGCGAGCATATATATACTTGATATTGATATTCACTTCAATCAAGTAGATATTCTTTCATAGATATAATTCTTTCGAAAAAAAGAATCAAGTAGATATTGGTTTAGATTCTTTTTTTTTTTTGAAAAGGTAAAACAATATTTTATTAAAAATTAGAAGGACAGAGGCTCAAGGTGAGCTCGACCCACCGCCAATATATTGATATTGGTATAGATTCACTTCCAATCAAATACTAATGATAAATATTCACTTCAATCAATAATCACTATTGAAAATTTTAATATTAAAGAAAAACAATCAAATATTAATAATATCATATAGGCAATTAGAATTTGATTAGTCACCGGCGAAGCCGGTAGATACTGCGCACCAATAATATGGTAACCAAAAAAAATATCATATAGGCAATTAGAATTTGATTACAACACATCATCACAAATTAATTATTTTGAACATGATATTAATATTTAAAAACATAATCGTGTATTAGATATTGATATCAATTAAATCTGATAATATCAATATTGCAAATATAAATTTATATGTTAATATCGAAGAAAATCCATTAGATATATTAATAATCGATTTTGCAAATGTGCGAAATATTGCACACAATAAGCCTCATTAATTACTTACTATTTTTCTTATTAATGACACACTTTGATATATATATATATATATATATATATATATATATAATATTATCTATCTTTTTTTTTTTTGGTCTTATGGCCCAGTGGCCTACTACGCACTCCAAAGAGCGCTGAAAGGGGGCGTAGCGGGTTCGAACCCGCGCCCAAGCGTCCAAGCGGCAAATACTTTGCCAGTTGTGCTAAGCACCACGGACATAATATTATCTATCTATATATATATATATAATATTATCTATCTATTATATTATATATTATATAAAATAAGATTTTACTTTCAGTCCAAAAAATAAAAAAAGAATTTGCCACATATAATTGTGTCACATGTGATCAATTTTAGAATCATTCAATTTATCACTAGGCAGTTTTTTAAATTAATTTTAGGACAACTTGAGAAGCATTTCAATCTTGGATCTAATTACAATATTATTATTTTTATTATCAATAATTAGTTGACTAAAATAAAATAAAAAGTTTTGCAAAATTTAACTATATATATACCCTATTAATATAATAATATTTTATTAATTATTAATAATATTTTGCTAAAAACTAATAATATTTTATTCATCGTATCATTATCATCATATTTCACTTCATATTGATATTATCTTATATATAAAAGTTGGTAAATTATGGGGCAGTTTTCCCTCCCAATTTTTCCACCTAAACATCATTAATCCGCCAAAATGTAATAATATTCAGAAAAATTAATTTAATATCTAATCAATCAAAATATGTCAAGTAATAATTTCTACAAATAAATATACCTATAATTAATTTTATGATATCCAAGTGATCTATATTATAAATTTATCTCTTATCTATAAATTATGGAGCAAACCCATCACGAAAATATTGGCAACAATTTTTTCTTTTTCTTTTTTGATATATAAGGTCATAATTTAATAATATTCAAAAAAATTAATTTAATATCCAATTAATTTTCTGCAAATAAATATACTTATAATTAATTTTATGATATCCAAGTGATCTATATTATAAATTTATCTCTTATTTATAAATTATGGAGCAAACCATCACGAAAATATTGGCAATAATTTTTTCTTTTTCTTTTTTGATATATAAGGTCACAATTTAATAATATTCAGAAAAATTAATTTAATATCCAATCAATCAAAATATGTCAAATAATAATTTCTGCAAATAAATATACATATAATTAATTTTATGATATCCAAGTGATCTATATTATAAATTTATCTATTTTATAGATAAGATTATAAATTCTGAAAATATAAATATCACGTAGCAATCTATTAGAATACCAACTATTCGGTGGGTTGGTAAATTATGAGGTATTCTTATCTATAAAATATTTCCAGAATTAATGGAGCAAACCCATCAATCTAAAATATGGAGCAAACTGGTCACCAAAACATCACTTATATATAAAAATTGGTAAATTATGGGGTAGTTTTTCCTCCCAATTTTCCCACCTAAACATCATATCGTCCGCCAAAATGTAATAATATTCAGAAAAATTAATTTATTATCCAATCAATCGAAATATGTCAATTAATAATTTCTGCAAATAAATATACCTATAATTAATTTTATGATATCCAAGTGATCTATATTATAAATTTATCTCTTATCTATAAATTATGGAGCAAACTCATCAAGAAAATATTGGCAACGATTTTTTCTTTTTCCTTTTTGATATATAAGGTCATAATTTAATAATATTTAGAAAAATTAATTTAATATCCAATCAATTTTCTGCAAATAATTATTCCTATAATTAATTTTATGATATCCAAGTGATCTATATTATAAATTTATCTCTTATCTATAAATTAAATTTATCTCTTATCTATAAATTATGGAGCAAACCCATCACAAAAATATTAGCAACAATTTTTTCTTTTTCTTTTTTGATATATAAGGTCACAATTTAATAATATTCAAAAAAATTAATTTAATATCCAATCAATCAAAATATGTCAAGTAATAATTTCTGCAAATAAATATACCTATATAATTAATTTTATGACATCCAAGTGATCTATATTATAAATTTATCTGTTTTATAGGTAAGATTATAAATTCTGAAAATATAAATATCACGTAGCAATCTATTAAAATACCAACTATTCGGTCGGTTGGTAAATTTTGAGGTATTCTTATCTATAAAATATTTGCAGAATTAATGGAGCAAACCGATCACCAAATATCACTTAGCTACGTAAATCTTATCTATAAATTATGGAGCAAACCCATCACGAAAATATTGGCAACAATTTTTTCCTTTTCTTTTTTGATATATAAGGTCACAATTTTTCTGACAAGTAAATCTTGAGCAAATCCATATCATGTAGTATCTTGAATATCTACCCATTTAATAAGTCCAAAAAAATTAGATTTGTAAAAATTTTATTCTCCCCTTATATAAGTATCCTCATCCCAACTTATTAGCTTATGTGCTTATTGTTATTTTTTTTAAATCCAACTAGGTTTTCATCCTATATTCAGTATTCACTATTAACAGTAGGTACATTATTGTTTGTGTTATCTACAGAGTTTCAAATATATGCTTATAAAAATTCTAAATCCTTATAAGTCTAATTGTTTTTGTGCAAACTCCTTGCAGCATGATACCACCACCACGTATTTCATTTGTTGCAGACATTAAATCTGGGAAAATTGATTGGAAGATTAAGGTTCGTATCATGCGGCTGTGGAAAGTTACTGATAGATATAATCCCAATATCATCAGATCATTGGAAATGGTCTTCCTTGATGAAAGGTGATTATTTTTTTGTTGTATTTTCCAATGACCAGTTCTTACATGAACCTTACATTGTGCGATATGATTTTTGATAGTCTTCTAAGATTCAAGCTTCAGTAAAACTAAATCTCTTCGACACATTTGAAAGAAATCTATAAAAAGGGTTCTACTATGTTATCCAGAATTTGTTGGTTGCCCAGAATGATCCTATGTTCAAAGCTACTGATCATAAATGGAAGCTTATATTCATGAGAACCACAATGTGTATGAAGACCGATGTTGGGGCCATCCTAGAAAATATTTTCAAGTTTGTTTCATTTCCTGAAATCAGCACTGGCCTAAATGAGACCTATCTAATAGGTTAGTTTATTTAAAATTTAGAGGCATTTCATTTCATTAGGTATTTAGTTTACAAATTAAATAGAATATAATGGCTTTTAACCATGGTTATGAAAAAAATATTATGGCAGATGTTATTGGACATGTTGTTGAAAAAATTGATTTGAAGGAGACTGAAAAAATGGGATCAAGAGCATACTTATGGACATTGTGCTTCATGATTTACAATATGCAATCTATTATAAATTCTAATTTTTTAGATTGAATCATTGAATGTAATGTTCCATGTATACATTATTTTAACATATTATTTTAAATAAACTTGCAGAGGGAATATGTTAGATTGTACTCTGTGGGGAAATTATGCAAAAGATTTCAACAAATATCTTATGTATCATGATCCTAATAGTTTGGTTATTGTCGTTTTGCAATTATACAAAATGAATATCTTCAGTGGTATGTTGTTATGTTGAATAGTCTTTCAAATTCATTCAAATTTTACTAACGCAAACACTTTTATTGTTCTGAAATCTATGGGTTCAGGAAAGATTGGAATTTCAAATGCTTTTGATGCTACAAAGGTTTTCATAAATGAATGTTTCAACGAATTCACTCAATACAAAGAGCAGTGAGTTTATTATTTTCTTACTCTATGTATAGGTTCATATATTGATAATTTATAGTTTATGAAATGAATGTTTTGTTCTTTGTCTCCAACTACAGGTTAGAGACTGGAGATAATTCTCTCACACAAGTAGTAAGTTATGTGTCTGGTCAGACCTCTATGTGTATGGGTGATGAGTTTCTTCAAACAAAGAGAATGACTATTTCAGATGTCATTGACACGGATAAGGTATGGAAATTGGTTACTTGGGTTTTAAAATATAGTATCAGTAAATATTTAAATTTACACATATGTTTGTGTATGCTATAGGTCGGTGTTTGTGTTGTGATGGCTAAAATAATGGATTTTGACACGGCAAAGGCTGATACTATGAAGCATGTATCACATGTTCAACAAGGGTTACCAAGCCCGTGGGAATATTGTACTACTGTGGCAAGTGTGAAAAAGTAGTTCCATTAGTTCGAAGGTATATTTTTCTATCTTTTGTACTTACTTTCATGTAAGCTGCATTTACTAGAACTTAATTATGGCAATTTTTTTTAACAGCTGCAAAATTCATGCTCAAGTGATGGACTTAACTGGATCTACTTATTTTACTTTGTTCGAACGGCAAGCTACCCAATATTTGGGAGATTCTATTTCCAAACTTCTAAAGTCTACTGATAAGGTTTATAAAATATTGTGTTTTTATTTTGAGATAGTGCTTAATCGTCATATAAACTCCAATCATGTATTTACTTATATTTTGTCTTCTATAGGGAAGTGATTTGATTTCATGGCCGAAAGACTTTGATAAGTTATTGGATAAAGATATGTTGTTCAAGATTGACATAACTAAGAAGAACATCGATAACAACTGGCAAACTTATACAGTGAAAAGGATAACCTCTGATGTGATTTTGATTAAGGAATTCAAAAAGCAACATGAGATAAAAGTAAGATATCACGACTATTTTTTTTCTCGTTTAACTAAGACATGACGTTAAATATAACGTGCTCAGTGAATAATGATTTCTTTATGTATTTAATTACTAACCAGACGATGGGGACACAGATATGCAGAATGTTGCTTCACCTGAAGTTGCAGAGAACATAAAGGTCATTCTTTTCAATTCTCATGTCAATAAATTTGACAAGATACTATTAGTCATAATCTTGAAAACTTAAATGAAATTAATGATAGAAATTTAAAGTGTCTATTTTGTGATCTATAGGCTTCTGGCAATGATAATGAGACTGTGTAGATAATTGAAAAATCTGTAGAGGATAACAATCTCACGGTAAATACTATATAAATATATATAAATATAAATCATACATGACTGTTGATGTTCATTTAAATATTTACATGACATTTAGCCTTATTTTTTGCTTTTTTTTTCTAGGCTGACGGTAATGAAATTACACCATGCAGCCAAAAGAAACGGAAGGTAATTGTTGAAAATGTAGATTGTTCTAGCCCCATTGATGGATGTGGGACTCAAACCTCAACCACTAAATTGTCAAAATTTATAGAAGTTAAGATAAAGACCCAAGTAGATGAATACCAAATTGATCTGAATGTCTTGACGTATTTACGAAGTGATGTTTTCTTATCCTTATCGAAGGGATCTATAATTTTTTTAAGCGATTTGGACGCATATCGTTGACATATAGACCTCTAAAAATTGTGGTTGTTTGATGATGGCTTTTATTTTTGTTTTATGAACTGTATTAAAAAGTTGGGTAATTTGAATTTTAGAGCGATTGGGACACATATTTCTAATTTATGACAAGTTATGGTTTTTATTTGTTTATCGTCGACTAAATTATATGATCAACAAAATTTTGAGTCCTGATTGTAACCTTAATAAGTTGTAACATAATTTTTAGATAAAATATATTTATATAAAATTCAGTCGGATATATACATATATATATCTCTTGGTAAAATTGATAAAATTCTATAATTGATCATAAGATATTTAGAAAATTCAGTCATGTTTATCAAGAGATATATCTTCGACTAAATTTATCTAAAATTATATCTTAGATATATCTTACATAAAAATATACGAATGAACTTATCTAAAAATATATTTTACCAAGAGATATAATTTTTGTATCTAAAAATATATCCATTTTTCCTCAAAGTCCTGATATGATCAAGAATAATATATGATCAACAATAATTTAATATGATATGATCAACATAATTTTGTCAAGAATTTCATCCCTTAATTGAATAAGATTACTAATAAAAGATAAGATATACATTATCAGCATTATTTATAAAAAGAAATATTTTTTCTCACATATAAAATTGTGTATAGTTCATTAGTAATTAACCAGTATCATTTATCATTATTTGTTGCTAACTTAATCAAATTTAAAATTTAATGGCAAATATTTCTTTGATATTTGCCATTAAATAATAGTTGAATTAATGGGTATCTAATCAAATTAAAATTTGAGGAGTAGAATATTTCATTCATACCACTGAAAAGGTAAATTTATATGTCCAAAGTATACGGAATATCTTTTATTTAATTTTGTGAACTTTCCAAAATTAAATTATATGATCAGCATAATTTTGAATACTGATTATAATCTTAGTAAGTTGGTAACATAATTTTTAGACAAAAGATATTTGGATAAAATTCAGTCGGATATATATATATATATATATATATATATATATATATATATATATATATATATATATATATATATATATATATGGTAAAATTCTATAACTGATCACAAGATATGTAGTAAATTAGTATCTAAAAATATCTAAAAACATAGGTACGAATATATAGCAATAAAATATAATTCTAATATTTGTTAAAATATAATTCTATAGCATTAAAATATGTATTGAAACAAAAAGGAAAAAAATGGGATGATGTGCATAATTTTGGTTTTTTAATTAATTTGATTTGATTAAATATTTAAATATATAAGTAATATAAGACTAAGGAGAAAAAGAGAGAAAGAAAAGGACTAGCCGAAGTGGTTGAGATAAAACCCTTTATTTGTGTGTGTAGATGGAGAAAATTCAAAAGAGACTTCTTTTTCTTTTTCTACTATCTTTTTAATTGGCCTCTACAATTTAATGCTACACGTATGCATACGCATATTAGAATTTGAATGCTAATTTGTACCTATACTAGTATTTCAACCCGTGCCTTGCACGGGTGTGTGTCTTATGAACATTTCTAAAAAATAATTGAAATATTATATATTATATAATATTTGATTTATCTCAATTATGGATCACAAATTGTAATAATTTACATATAAATATTAATCTTTTTCATGTAAAATATTGTGTTTTCTTGTAAAATGTATATCCCATGCCTTATGATTTATATACTATATTAAATAAAATTTATAATTTTCTTAGATAAAAAATATTTGATAATTTTTCACAATATATCTGTAGGTCCGTATACACACAATATATACTTAAAAATTATAATCATACGCCTTTATTTAGAAGAAACAACGACCTGCATACATTCAAACCTTCAATATATAAGATTCCCTTCGAGAATAGATTTAGATCATATATAATCATACTTTTTTTACAAAGTATATAGAGTCTCTACTACTCACGGTAGATAGTTAAAAATTATAATCATACACTTGGTAATTAGAGAAAATAATATTCTGTATACATTCAAACCTTTAAAATATAAGTCTCCATTTAAGAATAGATTTAGATGATCATACAATCAAAAAAAAATTTACAATATATTTGTAGGCCGTTGCTACACACGGTATATACTTAAAAATTATAATCATACATTTATGATTTAGAAAAGCAATCTAAGCCTCTACTTTAGAATAGATTTAGATCATAAAATCATAATTTGTTTAAAATATAACTGTAGGCCCGTGCTACGAATTATATATAATTAAAATTTATAACCATACACCTAGGGTTTAGTAAATATGATAATAATTACTTCTTTATTTTTACGAGAGAGTATATGGAGACAGTTAATATATATGCTCATGTTTATTTTTGTAAAATGATATATTAACAACTTAAATATTTTTTTAATGAGGACGCTTGGATAAATCAGTAAGCATTTATGTACAGACTCTTTCTACAATGTTGAGAATAAGGGTAAATTTTGTATAAGTCATTTTCATATGCTATTATGAGGAGTTTATGAAAATAAGTTGAAAATAACTTATTGATATATCATAGGCTATTTTTATAATCTATTTAAAATATTTACATAAGCACTTATGTAATAAAATAAGCCAAAATAAACTCTTCCAAACCCCTCATAACTAAACCAAAAATTCATTTATTTCCTTTCTGAAGTAACTTAAATTTATGGGTATTAATGTATATCAATTTAAACAATGTGAACAAATGATTTCCCCCCAAACAATTGACAAGATAATTAGCTTCCTTACGTATAATAATTTTACAAATTTGCCTTTGAGTGACCACTGTGAATCTAAAGAATGTCAATATGGAATTCGAAGAGAAGGGACAAACTAAGAAACACCTAACTAAAATAAAAGGCCTTCATGCCTTAAACTCAAAGGTCATTCAAAATTGAGAGCAAGTAGATGAAGAGGTTGATAATGTCATTATAGATGGAGATGGCTACCCAAATGTAGTCGTCGTAGGTGTATCTTTTGATGAGGTCACAAGTGTCATACACGATGAAACCACACATTATTAATGCACCCAAGCCAGCATAGATCATACGAGCGATTGGTCCAAGAGGAAAAAATAACTGTTCAATGATAAACAGTCTTATTTAGATCCAACTAAACAAAAAAAGGAAACAAAATTGAAAATTAGTGATCAAATTAAGCTTTACCTGAATGAGTCCAAACAACAACATCACCATAGGGAAGCAAAGAGGAATGGCCCAAGGAAGCTAAAATCACTTCCTCTCTTAACGTCCCAAAATGTATAGAGCGTAAGGCAAGCAACCACCACACCCGTCAGAAATGCCGCCTCTAAGACGACCATTGCTATTGCACGTGTCAATTGACAAAATTCACACATGTTATTGTCAATAAGGACTTTGGCATGACATGTCTAGTTTTTAATATGTATTGGAAAATTCATGATATTTATATTTAACTTCATTGCACTACTTGCACACCATTTTTATTACAAAATTTAAAAACACATACTCTTAATCTTAACACACACACACACACACACTCTCTTTCTCCAGCCCTTTAAAAAGGTAAAATATAGATTATTTCCATATTTTGCTTTACCCTTCGTCTCTTCCCTTATTTTATAAAATTATAAAAAAGGAAAAAGAAATTAAAGGTTTATTTAGTTTGAGAAAATATTTTATTTTTATTTTTTATATTTGTAATAACTACAAAAATACTACATTGTTTTTAACTTTAAAATATCTATATAAAAGGCTTAAAAATAATAAAATTTGTTTTTATTTTTTTTTACACAAACAATTATAAATAAATAAAAATTAAAAATGAGATGAGAATTTTGTAATTATTAAAAACGTTTAAAAACAAAAATAGAAATTATTCTCTCAGGCCATAGACAACTAATCAAAAACTCAATATATGCTAAAATAATAATAATAATAATAATAATAATAATAATAATAATAATAATAATAACAACTTTAAAATACATGAAGATATTATTTTATTATTACCTTAAATTTTTAATTAGTTATTTCTATAAATACTAATACTCATGCTTAAATACATAAAATAATTAGGTAAAGTAGAATTATTGAAATATAGAGTATCTCCAAATAAGCAATTTTTCTTTTGGTAACTCCGAGCAGGTTAAGTATATGATGACATTTTTAGAGAAGAAACCTTAGTTATTGATAGAAAGATGATGGATTCTGTAACACCCGCACCTCAACATAATTGAAAGTACGATAAATTATATTAAAGCACAGGAATTACTAATAATTTACAAACTTGATTACAGTAATCCAAGTCATAAATTAAACTTAATTCATTAATCTAATAAATAGATTACATATTATACATAACTTGGAATATAAAATTTCCATTACAATATCAAACTAGCCTATGAGTCCCAAGCTTGGAGCTTCGCCTCATCGTCTTCGGTACCTGCTTATCTGAAAACAAATAAAAGGAATAGGGTGAGATTATAAATCTCAGTGAGTCCTTCCCTGACTCCTCATCGTTCTCTCGTCCATCCTTACTAGCCTGAAAAGACTAATTCAAACATTACTTCTTTAGCTATATCTAGCACAACTAACCCAATGCTACGTAAGTGCAAACTTTCTTAACTAAGAACATTTAGTTCTTCTTTACTTACTTACTTTATACTTAGCACTTCTTTGCTTTTCTTTATAGTATTGAAATTGATCTTATCACATCTCTTTCTACTTCTAGGCACCATTACTATATAATAATTAAGCGACTACGGATGTGCTATCCAAGATTTCATACAATTAATTAAGCTAATTCCGAATACATAGATATATATATATATATATATATATATATATATATATATATATATATATATATATATATATATAATAATAATTAAGCGACTACGGATGTGCTATCCAAGATTTCATACAATTAATTAAGCTAATTCCGAATACATAGATATATATATATGCAAGGAACACATCCTCATTACTTAACTATTCAAGGAAATTACAATTATTTCAATGAATCAAGCTTACATTAATAGCATTCCTTTTTATTTAATTACTCACTTAGAGGTTAAAACATGATATGCTCATAATAAGACTTATGTCAATCATAATTATCTACTTTAGACATTCACATACTTTATTCATAATATGAATTACACCAAATCATGAACACTAATTCACACATTCTTCCTATCTCCTACTTTTCCTAGGGTCCTTTCTTTGACCTCTTTGACTTAAGCTTATGGCTCATTGACAAGCCTCACAATTCACCAAATTAATGGATAACACATACATTAACTCATCCCTTGAAACTCTATAGAGTTCTCAAGAGAGAAAACATCAAACATACATTCAAGTGGGGGGTTGGGGGTAGTTGCCAACCTCTTTTAACCAAGCCCACTATACAATCATAACAATGATAACAATAACAACTCAACCTCTTATAGGTATTTAAAACCTAACTTGAACCTAAGGTTCACATGTTACTAAAGGAAGAGAAATTCCTATATGTGGGACTTATGGGTGCCCATCACCTAAGGGTTGAAGAACTCACCTCTATTCTTCAAGACATTAAGCTAGGAAGGTTGAACTTTGGACTTTTTGCTCCTCTTCAAGCTTTTCCCTCTTTGCTCAACTTGGGGCTTCTCCAAATACTTCTCAAATCTTGATCTTCAACCTTCAATCTTCCTTCTCAATCCAAGAACTTGAGCCATCCTTGCTGGAGCTTGGTCTTCTCCCCCTTATTCTTCTCCAATTTGTGCTTCTTCTTCTTCTCTCTAGGGTTCAAACCCAAATCTTCAAAATACCCAAATCTCAACTCTCAAACTCTCCATTTAGGCAAGTGATTGAAGAAATCTAACATGAATCTCTTCAATCCTTCTCAAAGAGTGAAACCCTAACTCTCCTTTCCTCTTTCTCCTTTCCCTTTCTCTTCTTTTCCTTCCCTTTTTTCTTTATTTTCGCATTCTGCTCATTGAAACAACATTTTTAAACATTTCTGCAGTTGTGAATCGATTCACAGCATAGTGTGAATCGATTCACACAGTGTAAAAAGTGCCTGAATCGCAGTTTTAATGAGTGAATCGATTCCTGCATGCGAGTCCCAGTGGCCTGTCTTATGTGAATTGTTGCGTCAAAATCGCAAGTGCACGATTAAACGTCAAGTTATAGTATATAAGATTATCGTCTCCACAGGGAATTGAAACGAATACTGCTCTACTTAGATTAATTTGTTATTTAGACAAATGGTTGAAGTGAAATTACACAAAGAGTGTGTAAAAGATAAGTCATATAAAAATAAATAAAAAGAAAGCAAATAAAATAAATGTCACCAAGGTAACGAGAGCACTAATGCGTAGATCCGTATTTGACCAATTTATAATAAGAGCAATAATTCTAACTGATTACCAATCTCTATTCAAAAGCTATTAACACCCAATGATCATGCAATGTTAACAGTCTTCTTTCTAATTTATTACTTTGTTTGATCATTCAAAGCAAGTAAATAGAAAGAGCATAAAGTACCAATAGATTTATCAATTCAATGACTGACTGAAAATGAACACGCAATCCTTGATCCGGCAGAGCATGCAGATTCAATTATCCCTAGAGTTCCATTAACTAATTGAAGGTACGATTACCACACAATTAATTAGCTGAGTAAAGAATGATCAGTTCTTAAAGAATAAATTCACTAGGAATAATTTAATCATAGTAGAGATTAAGTACTAATATTATAAATTATTTAATGATCACAGATACGACATTAGATCCCCCATCACCTCGATGGCGGTTTTATTCCACTACTAAGTAGAAGGAAATAATAAACTAGATATAAAAACAAGCAGAGTAACAATTAAAACTAGTAAAATAAGACTGAAATATTACAGGGAAGAAAAGAATTTGGGAGAAAGTCGATCCCAAGTATTTTCAAATGTTACGCTAGCGTTCCTTTTATAGGCAAAATTTGGGGTCGGACAACACCAAAGACGTGCTCCAAGGCCGTGCTCCATGTACACCTGTTTTACGCGTCACCGACCTTGCCGACATGATTTTCTGATATTTTTGGTTGAGCACGGCCGTGCTCCATGATGAAGAGGCCGTGCTCCATGATGACAAGGCCGTGCTCCATCCAATTTTTGACAATGTTGTAGGAAATTCTCTTAGCTTTCCAATGCCACAAAGAGCGTCTTAATCCGATATCTACAGCTCCAGATATGATTAAAATACCAACTAGCTATCTGGGGAAAGCGTGGACGTGCGCGAGGCCTGCTCGTGGCTAATTATTGCTTTAGGTAAGCATGGACATGCTTCATTATATTATGCGAAGGCCGTGTTTAGCATTATGGGCCTCTTTTAGCCCACTTTTAAGCCCAAACTTGCATTTCTTCATCATATTGCTTAATTTCTATTTCTGCACATTTAAGATGAAAAGAGAGTGAATTGTATGTGAAACCATTCAATAATTATTCAAATTACACTCTACTATCCCTAATAAAATGATGCAATATTGATGTTATCATGAATCGATTCCTGGCTTCTGTGAATCGATTCCCACTGCTAAAATTCGATGCCTATGGATTTTTAATGCTGTGAATCGATTCCTGGGCTATAAGAATCGATTCACACTGCAGAAAAACCAAGAAAACTTAGTTCTAACACCAAACCTTGAGACTTTCTTCTCAAATTAACTTCCATAACTACAAAACAACACCTTTAACCATCTTAGGATTAAATCCAACTTATTCCTCAACTCAAACCCATTAACTTTCTTATCAAAACTTTGTGTAATTATATCCACTCACTTTAAAATCAAATTAAGCTTGAATACAATCACACAATTCTTCTCATAACTTATTCTCAACTTAGCTTAGAAATTTGGGGTGTTACAGATTCTTTGGAGATTATGAGACTAGAAATCGAGTCGTACCTTTGGAAAAAGCACAAGCAAGTCTAACTGTAACACTACAACAAATTCTAAAAAAGATGGCGCTCCTTTAAGCAGCGCTTAAAATAAAAAACGCTACTTTATGTCATACGTAAACAATAAACAGCGCTTACTAATTAAGCGCTACTGTTTAGTTCATATAATAAGCAGTAGCTTAGTCCTTTAAGTATTGTTTTATCTTTAAATAATAAAAAGCATCGGCACATTAAGCAGCTTCCAAACATGAAGCGCTGTTTTGATCATAGGAACAATAAGCAGAACTTCATAGTAGGAGCTATTGTTTTTTGTTAAAATAAGCAGCTTTTAGACTTAGCGGCTGTTTTTGAAAATAATAAGCGGCGCTTTCTTATTAAGCTATTGTTTTGGTCGATTTATTAAATATATGTATTTCTCTCCTCTCTCATTTAGCATGCGAAGAAGCTGTTTCTCTCTGCGTCATTAACTCTCTTCGCAAACTCCACCGCTGCCGCCTCCATCTCTACCGTCGTCGTCCCCTCAGCGAGATCGTGTGCTTCAAAAAGCGGGAGATCGTGAGCTCACCCAAAGCCTGAAACCGAAGCTCGTCTAAAGCTAAACCGAAGCTCGCCAAAGCTGGAAACCGAGGCTCGTCAGTAGCCCTCCAAAAGCTGAAATCAGGGTGGTCGCCCAAAGCGGAAACCGAGGCTCGTCAGTCGATCCTCAAAACCTGAAATTGAGCTCGTCCAAAACTCGCCCGTCGCCCTCCATCCGAAGCTCGCCTGCGCCGTCCTCCATCCGAGGTCGTCCCGCCGTCCTCAAAACCTGAAATCAGGGAGCTCGTCCAAAACTGGTCAGTAGTCCTCCATCAGAGCAAAGGCTGGCGGCGAGGCCTCAGTCCTCCCAGCCTCCATCTCCAAACTCTGCTTTGCGTCCATTTCAGTATGGCCTTGTCTCCATTTTGTATCTCGATTCCACATTGGTTTACATTGTTGGTGGTTCGTTAGTTTTTGTCTCTGTTCGATTTTGTTTGATTTTGTTCACTTTGTTGACCAGTTTGGAATCGAAGGGTTTGATTTTGTTTGATTTTGTTCCTTGTTGTCGAGAGATAAATTAGAAGTGTTAAAGATGCTTGGAATCAGTTTGTTAAAATGTCTGATTAGTAAATATATATGCATATCAGATGGGAATCAATGGAAAAATGACCAATGAATTTTGTTGTGGAACCTGATTTTGGTTTTTTTGGTTTGAACAATGAATTTTGGAATGTTACAGGTATTGTATATATTTTGGAATGTCCATATTTTAGGGGAGACTCTGCCAAAATTTTGTTAGAATTTTGATCTAGTCTGTGTGTTGATTTTAAGAGCAGTGATAGTTTTAGTCTTGCTTTATTTAAATGGTGTTTTTCTGTTGTTTTACCTCTCAATCCATAGGTAAAATATGGATCGAAAGTGGATGTCTGCCAATCGTTTGTCGAAGGAATATAAGGATGGAGTGAAAGATTTTATTGGTATCTCCAGTGAAGAAGGTCATGGTATCTCAGCCTCCTACAGCTCCTGCTACAGATTTTACAATTTATCTTAGAGTCCATATGGCAACAAAGATGGAGGCAGCAGATACCATTAAAGTACCAATGGATGAATCAATTTTGGGTTATGAGCACGACCTAAGAGCTAGTGTTGATGGTGCACTTCAAGAAATTCTTAATGACAACCTATGGTTAAGTGAAACTGTTATTAGTGTATATCTCAGGTACTGCATTAAATTTTAAAGTATCCAATGATTTTTATTTTTTTACACTAAATATTTATGTTATTGTTAATGCATTAATTTGCATGCATGTTTTAATTTAAGGTACTTGTATCAAGAGATATTGATCCCACAAGAACAAACTCAAAGGTTTGTATTTTTGTGCCCACAACGGACACATATGGGATCATGGAATCTTGACATGTCCGAGTATGTCATTCACCGCTTGACATTAGCAAATCGACTTTGAGACTTTGTTTTTGTCACCTTGCAGCGTAGTGTAAGTCATTTAATTTAATCAATATTACTAAATTTATTGAAATGTGTTTACTTTCTTATATTTTTTGTCCAACATTTTTGTAGGGATCATTGGTTATTGTTAGCGATTAACTTGAATCAAAGCGTTGTGTACTATCTTGATCCATTGCGTGTACATATCAACATGCGCAAAAACAATGAAAGAGAAGTACAATCAAGAAGTGTGTATAAATCATAGATATGTATATATATATATATATATATATATATATATGCAATTTCTTAAACGTTTAAGTTACTTGTAATATTGAAGTGTTTATTTGTTTATGTTTGGCCTACGTGACATCTTGTGCTGGCTGGCTGGGATTTGTTTAAGTTACTGGTGTTTTATAAATTTTGGTATGTCCAGATTTTAGGGAGACTCACAAAATTTTGTTAGAAATTTGATATATATAGTCTATGTGTCCATATTGAATGATTTTGTTTGATTTTGCACTTAGGGCAATCCTACTTTATCGAAGAAACAAGTCTCGATTTTCTAAATTTACTCCACCTAAATGGATACCGATAAAGGTATTTATATCAAATTTTTTATGCAATTATTCAAATTACCAAAAATAAAAACAATTAATTTCATATTTTTGGTTTTATAGTGTCCTCGCCAACCGAACTCTGATGTATTTTTTACAGGTATTTTTTGTTATGTTTCATGTTATGTTTTACAGGTATTTTTTATATTTTGGAATGTCCATATTTTAAGGAAAACTCTGCCAAAATTTTGTTAGAATTTTGACTTTGTATGCATGTTTAGTTGCGGATGTGAAGAAAATGATATTACTATTTAGGTAGGATTTGTAGCATGACATGTGCAATATTTTAGTGATCTATTCTGTATAATTGTAAATTTGACTATGAAATATATTGTACTTTATTTATGTTAATGTAAGGATATGTAGGAATCTATGAAAAAATTACATTATAATGTTAAATTTTGATGTTGGGGAATGTTGATGACAATTTTGATTGCATTTTGTGTTATCACTATTATGCAACAGATATAATGTAAATGTGAGAGAACTAAATTTAATAAAAAAAAAGGAGAATAAACAGTGCTTCAATAATGAAGCGCTGCTTATTGTATAAAAAGACAGCGCTTCTAAAAGGAAGCGCTGCTAATTATACAAAATAAACAGCGCTTCAGTATGGAAGCGCTGTTTATTGTCTATACAATAAAAAGCGCTTCATTATTGAAGCGCTGTTTATTGTCAGACAATAAACAGCGCTTCCTAATTGAAGCGCTGTTTATTGTCCATTTTCAGCAGCGCTTCATAAACGCTATTTTTTTGAAATACAATCAGCAGCGACTTAATTTTCAGCGCTTTTAAGCGCTGTTTTAGGCTAAAAATAAGCGCTGTTTATTGCCAAAACTTGTTGTAGTGTAACAGACATGCCCAGAGTATAGAGACCAAGAAGAAAGAGATTCACCGGGTGTTTATTGTAATATTTGCTCAACACAAACAAAACTGCATGTCAAAAACACATAATTAAGAAGCAGGTTGTTCAATGAGGATATTAAGTTCCAACTCCAAATATATAATTAAAGTTAAATTAAATTAAATTAACTAACTCATAACGAGTTTTAATTATAAAAAAAAAGATAGAGAGGGAGATAGAAAATAGGAAGGAAAAGAGAAAGAGGGTTTACGTATGAATGAGAAAATGACGGCTCCAAAGCAGATAAAGAGACGATAATCATTGTAGAGAACGAAATTCTTTGCGAGTGGAAAGAAGATACAGAAAGAGGCAAAGCCAGCTGTGAAGAGAAGCTGAAGAGAGGCAATGACGTAAACCTTGCAGATAAATCTCCACCAGAGCTCAGGTGACTCTATCATCGATGGGTAAAGTTTCATCCTAGCCTAAATGTCAACCTTATCCATGGCAGTGATATTAGCACAACACAGAAACAAAGACGTATCAATGGCTTGGGTGGTTTTTTGGTTGCAACTCCGATTTGGTCATTATTCTAAAGCATGTGAGTATATATACACTTGATATTGATATTCACTTCAATCAAGTACATATTCTTTCATAGATATAATTCTTTCAAAAAAAGAATCAAGTAGATATTGGTTTAGATTTTTTTTTTTTGAAAAGGCAAAACAATATTTTATTAAAATTAGAAGGACACAGGCACAAGGTGAGCCAGGCCCACCACCAATATATTGATATTGGTTTAGATTCACTGCCAATCAAATACTAATGATAAATATTCACTTCAACCAATAATCACAGTTGAAAATTTTAATATTAAAAAAAACAATCAAATATTAATAATACCATATGGGCAACTAGAATTTGATTACAACATATCATCGCAAATTAATTATTTTCAACGTGATATTAATATTTAAAAACATAATCGTGTATTAGATATTGATATCAATTAAATCTGATTATATCAATATTGCAAATATAAATTAATATGTTAATATCGAAGAAAATCAATTAGATATATTAATAATCGATTTTGCTAATGTGCGCAATATTGCACACAAAAAGCCTCATTGATTACTTACTCTTTTTTCTTATTAATGGCACACTTTGATATATATATATATATATATATATATATATATATATATATATATATATATATATATATATATATATTATATAAAATAAGATTTTGCTTTTAGTTCAAAAAAAAAAGAATTTGCCACATGCAATTATGTCACATGTAATCAATTTTAGAATCATTCAATTTATCACTAGGCTGTTTTTTAATTAAATTTTAGGAAAATCTGAGAAGCATTTCAATCTTGGATCTAATTACAATATAATTATTTTTATTATCAATAATTAGTTGACTTAAATTAAATAAAAAGTTTTGCAAAATTTAACTATATATATACCCTATTAATATTAATAATATTTTATTAATTATTAATAATATTTTATTCATCGTATCATTATCATCATATTTCACTGCATATTAATATTATTAATATTAATATTCGTTTAGTACTTTTCCCTCGTATTTACTCTAGTTAGTAAATATGATAATAATTACTTCTTTATTTTTACGAGAGAGTACATGGAGACGGTTAATATTTTTTTTTGATCAAACGAGACAGTTGATATATACACTCATGTTTATTTTTTTAAATAGTATATTAATTAACAACTTAAATATTTTTTTAATGAGGACGCTTGGATAAATCAGTAAGCATTTATGTACAGACCCTTTCTACATTGTTGAGAATTAGGGTAAATTTTGTTTAAGTCATTTTCATTTGCTATTATGAGGAGTTTATGAAAATAAGTTGAAAATAACTTATTGATATATCATAGGCTATTTTTATAATCTATTTAAAATATTTACATAAGCACTTATGTGATAAAATAAGCCAAAATAAACTCTTCTAAACCCCTCATAACTAAACCAAAAATTCATTTATTTCCTTTCTGAAGTAACTTAAATTTATGGGTATTAATTTCTATCAATTTAAACATTGTGAAAAAGTGATTCCCCCCTCCCAAAACAATTGACAAGATAATTAGCTTCCTTACGTATAAGTTGAGTGACCACTGTGAATCTAAAGAATGTCAATATGGAATTCGAAGAGAAGGGACAAACTAAGAAACACCTAAATAAAATAAAAGTCCATCATGCCTTAAACTCAAAGGTCATTCAAAATTGAGAGCAAGTAGATGAAGAGGTTGATAATGTCACTATAGATGGCGATGGCTGCCCAAATGTAGTCATCGTAGGTGTATCTTTTGATGAGGTCACAAGTGTCATACACAATGAAACCACACATTATTAATGCACCCAAGCCAGCATAGATCATCCGAGCGATTGGTCCAAGAGGGAAAAATAACTGTTCAACGATAAACAACCATATTTAGATCCAACAAAATGAAAAAAGGAAACAAAATTGAAAATTAGTGATCAAATTAAGCTTTACCTGAATGAGTCCAAATAGCAACATCACCATAAGGGAAGCAAAGATGAATGGCCCAAGGAAACTGAAATCACTGCCTCTCTTAACGGCCCAAAATGTATAGAGCGTAAGGCAAGCAACCACCACACCCGTCAGAAATGCCGCCTCTAAGACGACCATTGCTATTGCACGTGTCAATTGACAAAATTCACACACGTTATTGTCAATAAGGACATTGGCATGACATGTCTAATTTTTAATATGTGTTGGAAAATTCAGGATATTTATATTTTTCTTCATTGCACTACTTGCACACCATTTTTATTACAAAATTTAAAAACACATACTCATAATCTTAACACACACACACACACTCTCTCTTTCTCCAGCTCTTTAAAAAGGTATAATATAGATTATTTCCATATTTTGCTTTACCCTTCGTCTCTTACCTTATTTTATAAAATTATAAAAAAAAATGAAAAAGAAATTGAAGGTTTATTTAGTTTGAGAAAATATTTTATTTTTATTTTTTATATTTGTAATAACTACAAAAATACTACATTGTTTTTAACATGCTTATAAATGTCTATATAAAATTCTTAAAAATAATAAAATTTATTTTTACTTTTTTTATGCAAACAATTACAAATATATAAAAATTAAAAATGAGATGAGAATCTTGTAATTATTAAAAACGTTTAAAAACAAAAATAGAAATTATTCTCTCACGCCATAGATAACTAATCAAAAACTCAATATAAGCTAAAATAATAATAATAATAATAATAACAATAATAACTTTAAAATGCATGCTGATATTATTTTATTATTACCTTAAATTTTTAATTAGTTATTTCTATAAATACTAATACTCATGCTTAAGTACATAAAATAATTAGGTAAATTAGAATTATTGAAATATAGAGGATCTCCAAATAAGCAATTTTTCTTTTGGTAACTCCGAGCGGGTTAAGTATATGATGACATTTTTAGAGAAGAAACCTTTGGTATTGATAGAAAGATGATGGATTCTTTGGAGATTATGAGACTAGAAATCGAGTCGTACATTTGGAAAAAGCACAAGCGAATCCAACTGTAACAGACATGCCCAGAGTATAGAGACCAAGAAGAAAGAGATTCACCGGGTGTTTATTGTAATATTTGCTCAACACAAACAAAACTGCATGTCAAAAACACATAATTAAGAAGCAGGTTGTTCAATGAGGAAATTAAGTTCCAACTCCAAATATATGATTAAAATTAAATTAAATTAAATTAAATTAAATGAAAATAACCAACCCATAACGAGTTTTAATTATAAGATAGAAAATAAGAAGGAAAAGAGAAAGAGGGTTTACGTATGAATGAGAAGATGACGGCTCCAAAGAAGACAAAGAGGCGATAATCATTGTAGAGAATAAAATTCTTTGCGGGTGGAAAGAAGATGAAAAAGGAGGCAAAGCCAGCTGTGATGAGAAGCTGAAGAGAGACAATGACGTAAACCTTGCAGATGAATCTCCACCGCAGCTCAGGTGACTCTATCATCGATGGATAAAGTTTCATCCCAGCCTCAATGTCAACCTTATCCATGGCAGTGATATTAGCACAACACAGAAACAAAGACGTATCAATGGCTTGGGTGGTTTTTTGGTTGCAACTCCGATTTGGTCATTATTCTAAAGCATGCGAGTATATATATACTTGATATTGATATTCACTTCTATCAAGTAGATATTCTTTCATAGATATAATTCTTTCAAAAAAAGAATCAAGTAGATATTGGTTTAGATTCTTTTTTTTTCCAGAAAAGGCAAAACAATATTTTATTAAAAATTAGAAGGACACAGGCTCATTGTGAGCCCGACCTACCACCAATATATTGATATTGGTTTAGACTCACTGCCAATCAAATACTAATGATAAATATTCACTTCAATCAATAATCGCTGTTGAAAATTTTAATATCAAAGAAAAACAGTCAAATATTAATAATATCATATAGGCAACTAGAATTTGATTACAACATATCATCACAAATTAGTTATTTTCAACGTGATATTAATATTTAAAAACATAATCGTGTATTAGATATTGATATCAATTAAATCTGATAATATCAATATTGTAAATATAAATTAATAAGTTAATATAGTAGAAAATCAATTAGATATATTAATAATCGATTTTGCTAATGTGTGCAATATTGCTCACAATAAGCCTCATTAATTACTTACTATTTTTTCTTATTAATGACACACTTTGATATAATATATATATATATATATATATATATATATATATATATATATATTATAAAAAATAAGATTTTGCTTTCAGTTCAAAAAAAAAAAAGAATTTGCCACACATAATTATGTCAAATGTGATCAATTTTAAAATCATTCAATTTATCACTAGGCAGTTTTTAAAATTAATGTTAGGAAAACCTGAGAAGCATTTCATTTTTGGATCTAATCACAATATTATTATTTTTATTACTAATAATTAGTTGACTTAAATTAAGTAAAAAGTTTTGCAAAATTTAACTATAAATATACCCTATTAATATTAATAATATTTTAGTTATCGTGTCATTATCATCATATTTCACTTCATATTAATATTATTAATATTAATATTCATTTAGTTTTTTCCCCTCGTATTTACTCTAGTTAGTAAATATGATAATAATTACTTCTTTATTTTTACCAGAGAGTATATGGAGACGGTTAATATTTTTTTTATATCAAAGGAGACAGCTAATATATACACTCGTGTTTAATTTTTTAAATAGTATATTAATTAACAACTTAAATATTTTTTTCAATGAGGACGCTTGGATAAATCAGTAAGCATTAATGTACAGACCCTTTCTACATTGTTGAGAATAAGGGTAAATTTTGTTTAAGTCATTTTCATATGCTATTATGGGGAGTTTATGAAAATAAGTTGAAAATAACTTAATGATATATCATAGGCTATTTTTATAATCTATTTAAAATATTTACATAAGCACTTATGTGATAAAATAAGCCAAAATAAACTCTTCCAAACCCCTCATAACTAAACCAAATATTAATTTATTTCCTTTCTGAAGAAACTTAAATTTATGGGTATTAATTTCTATCAGTTTAAACATTATGAAAAAGTGATTTCCCCCCAAACAATTGACAAGATAATTAGCTTCCTTACGTATATTAATTTTACAAATTTGCCTTTGAGTGACCACTGTGAACTAAAGGTTGTCAATATGGAATTCGAAGAGAAGGGACAAACTAAGAAACACCTAACTAAAATAAAAGGCCTTCATGCCTTAAACTCAAAGGTCATTCAAAATTCAGAGCAAGTAGATGAAGAGGTTGATAATGTCACTATAGATGGCGATGGCTGCCCAAATGTAGTCGTCGTAGGTGTATCTTTTGATGAGGTCACAAGTGTCATACACGATGAAACCACACATTATTAATGCACCCAAGCCAGCATAGATCATACGAGCAATTGGTCCAAGAGGGAAAAATAACTGTTCAACGATAAACAGTCATATTTAGATCCAACTAAATGAAAAAAGGAAACAAAATTGAAAACTAGTGATCAAATTAAGCTTTACCTGAATGAGTCCAAACAACAACATCACCATAAGGGAAGCAAAGATGAATGGCCCAAGGAAACTGAAATCACTGCCTCTCTTAGCGGCCCAAAATCTATAGAATGTAAGGCAAACAACCACCACACCCGTCAGAAATGCCACCTCCAAGACGACCATTGCTATTGCATGTGTCAATTGACAAAATTCACACATGTTATTGTCAATAAGGACTTTGGCATGACATGTCTAATTTTTAATATGTATTGGAAAATTCATGATATTTATATTTATCTTCATTGCACTACTTGCACACCATTTTTATTACAAAATTTAAAAACACATACTCTTAATCTTAACACACACACACACACTGTCTCTCTCTCTCTTTCTCCAGCCCTTTTAAAAGATATAATATAGATTATTTCCAAATTTTGCTTTACCCTTCGTGTCTTCCCTTATTTTAAAAAATTATAAAAAAATTAAAAAGAAATTAAAGGTTTATTTAGTTTGAGAAAATATTTTATTTTTATTTTTTATATTTGTAATAACTACAAAAATACTACATTGTTTTTAACTTGCTTATAAATTTCTATATAAAATTCTTAAAAATAATAAAATTTGTTTTTCCTTTTTTTATACAAACAATTACAAATAATTAAAAATTAAAAATGACATGAGAATTTTGTAATTATTAAAAATGTTTAAAAACAAAAATAGAAATTATTCTCTCACGCCATAGACAACAAATAAAAAACTCAATATATGCTAAAATAATAATAATAATAATAATAATAATAATAATAATAATAATAATAATAATAATAATAATAATAACAACAACTTTAAAATGCATGCTGATATTATTTTATTTTTACCTTAAATTTTTAATTAGTTATTTCTATAAATACTAATACTCATGCTTAAATACATAAAATAGTTAGGTAAAGTAGAATTATTGAAATATAGAGTATCTCCAAATAAGCAATTTTTCTTTTGGTAACTCCAAGCGTGTTAAGTATATGATGACATTTTTAGAGAAGAAACCTTAGGTATTGAAAGAAAGATGATGGATTCTTGGGAGATTATGAGACTAGAAATCGAGTCGTACCTTTGGAAAAAGAACAAGTTTAATCCAATCAGAATGCACATGCCCAGAGTATAGAGACCAAGAAGAAAGAGATTCACCAGGTGTTTATTGTAATATTTGCTCAACACAAACAAAACTGCATGTCAAAAACACATAATTAAGAAGAAGGTTGTTCAATGAGGATATTAAGTTCCAACTCCAAATATATGATTAAAATTAAATTTAATTAAATGAAAGTAACCAACCCATAACGAGTTTTAATTACAAAAAAAAAGACAAGGAAAAGAGAAAGAGGGTTTACGTATGAATAAGAAGATGACGGCTCCAAAGAAGACAAAGAGGCGATAATCATTATAGAGAACGAAATTCTTTGCGGGTGGAAAGAAGATGAAGAAGAAGGCAAAGCCAGCTGTGATGAAAAGATGAAGAGAGAGAATGATGTAAACCTTGCAGATGAATCTCCACCGGAGCTCAGGTGACTCTATCATCGATGGATAAAATTTCATCCCAGCCTCAATGTCAACCTTATACATGGCAGTGATATTAGCACAACACGGAAACAAAGACGTATCAATGGCTTGGGTGGTTTTTTGGTTGCAACTCCGATTTGGTCATTATTCTAAAGCATGCGAGTATATATATACTTGATATTGATATTCACTTCAATCAAGTAGATATTCTTTCATAGATATATTTCTTTCAAAAAAAGAATCAAGTAGATATTGGTTTAGATTCTTTTTTTTTTGAAAAGGCAAAACAATATTTTATTAAAAATTAGAAGGACACGGGCCCAAGATGAGCCCGACCCACCACCAATATATTGATATTGGTTTAGATTCACTGCCAATCAAATACTAATGATAAATATTCACTTCAATTAATAATCGCTGATAAAAATTTTAATATTAAAGAAAAACAATCAAATATTAATAATATCAGATAGGCAACTAGAATTTGATTACTTCATATCATCACAAATTAATTATTTTCAACGTGATATTAATATTTAAAAACATAATCGTGTATTAGATATTGATATCAATTAAATCTGAAAACATCAATGTTGCAAATATAAATTAATATGTTACTATCGAAGAAAATCAATTAGATACATTAATAATCGATTTTTCTAATGTGTGCAATATTGCTCACTAAGCCTCATTAATTACTTACTATTTTTTCTTATTAATGACACACTTTGATATATATATATATATATGTTATATAAAATAAGATTTTGCTTTCAGTTCCAAAAAAAAAAAGAATTTGCCACATATAATTGTGTCACATGTGATCAATTTTAGAATCATTCAATTTATCACTAGGCAATTTTTTAAATTAATTTTAGGAAAATCTGAAAAGCATTTCAATCTTGGATCTAATTACAACATTATTATTTTTATTATCAATAATTTGTTGAATTAAATTAAATATAAAGTTTTCCAAAATTTAACTATATATATACCCTATTAATATTAATAATATTTTATTAATTATTAATAATATTTTTTTAATAATTAATAATATTTTAATCATCGTATCATTATCATCATATTTCACTTCATATTAATATTATTAATATTAATATTCATTTAGTTTTTTTCCCTCGTATTTACTCTAGTTAGTAAATATGATAATAATTACTTCTTTATTTTTACGAGAGAGTATATGGAGACGGTTAATTTTTTTTTATCAAAGGACACAGTTAATATATACACTCATATTTATTTTTTTAAATTGAATATTAATTAACAACTTAAATATTTTTTTAATGAGGACGCTTGCATAAATCAGTAAGCATTTATGTACGGACCCTTTCTACATTGTTGAGAATATGGGTAAATTTTGTTTTAAGTCATTTTCATATGCTATTATGAGGAGTTTATGAAAATAAGTTGAAAATAACTTACTGATATATAATAGACTATTTTTATAATCTATTTAAAATATTTACATAAGCACTTATGTGATAAAATAAGCCAAAATAAACTCTTCCAAACCCCTCATAACTAAACCAAAAATTCATTTATTTCCTTTCTGAAGTAACTTAAATTTATGGTATTAATTTCTATCAATTTAAACATTGTGAAATAGTGATTTCCCCCAAACAATTGACAAGATAATTAGCTTCATTACGTATTATAATTTTACGAATTTGCCTTTGAGTGACCACTGTGAATCTAAAAAATGTCAATATGGAATTCGAAGAGAAGGGACAAACTAAGAAACACCAATCTTAAATAAAAGGCCTTCATGCCTTAAACTCAAAGGTCATTCAAAATTGAGAGCAAGTAGATGAAGAGGTTGATAATGTCACTATAGATGGCGATGGCTGCCCAAATGTAATCGTCGTAGGTTTATCTTTTGATGAGGTCACAAGTGTCATACACGATGAAACAACACATTATTAATGCACCCAAGCCAACATAGATCATACTAGCGATTGGTCCAAGAGGGAAAAATAACTGTTCAACGATAAACAACCATATTTAGATTCAACTAAATGAAAAAAGGAAACAAAATTGAAAATTAGTGATCAAATTAAGCTTTACCTGAATGAGTCCAAACAACAACATCACCATAAGGGAAGCAAAGAGGAATGGCCCAAGGAAACTGAAATCACTGCCTCTCTTAACGGCCCAAAATGTATAGAGCGTAAGGCAAGCAACCACCACACCCGTCAGAAATACAGCCTCTAAGACGACCATTGCTATTGCACGTGTCAATTGACAAAATTCACACATTTTATTGTCAATAAGGACATTGGCATGACATGTCAAATTTTTAATATGTGTTGGAAAATTCATGATATTTATATTTATCTTCATTGCACTACTTGCACACCATTTTTATTACAAAATTTAAAAACACATACTCTTAATCTTAACACACACACACACACTCTTTTTCTCCAGACATTTAAAAAGGTATAATATAGATTATTTCCATATTTTTCTTTACCCTTCGTCTATTCCCTTATAAAAAAATGAAAAAGAAATTAAAGGTTTATTTAGTTTGAGAAAATATTTTATTTTTATTTTTTATATTTGTAATAACTGCAAAAATACTACATTGTTTTTAACTTGCTTATAAATGTCTATATAAAATTCTTAAAAATAATAAAATTTGTTTTTACTTTTTTTATACGAACAATTATAAATAAATAAAATTTAAAAATGTGATTAGAATTTTGTAATTATTAAAAATGTTTAAAAACAAAAATAGAAATTATTCTCTCACGCCATTGACAACTAATCAAAAACTCAATATATGCTAAAATAATAATAATAATAATAATAATAATAATAATAATAATAATAATAATAATAATAATAATAATAATAACAACTTTAAAATGCATGCTGATATTATTTTATTATTACCTTAAATTTTTAATTAGTTATTTCTATAAATACTAATACGCATGCTTAAATACATAAAATAGTTAGGTAAAGTAGAATTATTGAAATATAGAGTATCTCCAAATAAGCAATTTTTCTTTTGGTAACTCCGAGCGGGTTAAGTATATAATGACATTTTTAGAGAAGAAACCTTAGGTATTGATAGAAAGATGATGGATTCTTTGGAGATTATGAGACTAGAAATCGAGTCGTACCTTTGGAAAAAGCACAAGCGAATCCAACTGTAACAGACATGCCCAGAGTATAGAGACCAAGAAGAAAGAGATTCAACGGGTGTTTATTGTAATATTTGCTCAACACAAACAAAACTGCATGTCAAAAACACATAATTAAGAAGCAGGTTGTTCAATGAGGATATTAAGTTCTAACTCCAAATATATAATTAAAATTAAATAAAATTAAAGTAACCAACTCATAACAAGTTTTAATTATAAAAAAAAAAGATAGAGAGGGGGATAGAAAATAGGAAGGAAAAGAGAAAGAGGGTTTACGTATGAATGAGAAGATGACGGCTCCAAAGAAGACAAAGAGGCTATAATCATTGTAGAGAACGAAATTCTTTGCGAGTGGAAAGAAGATGAAGAATGAGGCAAAGCCAGCTGTGAAAAGAAGCTGAAGAGAGACAATGATGTAAACCTTGCAGATGAATCTCCATCGGAGCTCAGGTGACTCTATCATCGATGGATAAAGTTTCATCCCACCCTCAATGTCAACCTTATCCATGGCAGTGATATTAGCACAACACCGAAACGAAGACGTATCAATGGCTTGGGTGGTTTTTTGGTTGCAACTCCGATTTGGTCATTATTCTAAAGCATGTGAGTATATATATACTAGATATTGATATTCACTTCAATCAAATACATATTCTTTGATAGATATAATTCTTTCAAAAAAAGAATCAAGTAGATATTGGTTTAGATTCTTTTTTTTTTTGAAAAGGCAAAACAATAATTTATTAAAAATTAGAAGGACACAGGCTCAAGGTGAGCCCGACCCACCACCAATATATTGATATTGGTTTAGATTCACTACCAATCAAATACTAACGATAAATGCGCGCAATATTGCACACAACAAGCCTCATTGATTACTTACTATTTTTTCTTATTAATGACACACTTTGATATATATATATATATATATATATATATATATATATATATATATATATATATTATCTATCTATTATATTATATATTATATAAAATAAGATTTGGTTTTCAGTCTAAAAAAAAAAATTGCCTCATATAATTGTATCTCATGTGATCAATTTTAGAATCATTCAATTTATCACTACGCAGTTTTTTAAATTAATTTTAGCAAAACCTGAGAAGCATTTCAATCTTGGATCTAATTACAATATTATTATTTTTATTATTGATCAATAATTAGTTGACTTAAATTAAATAAAAACTTTTGCACATTTAACTGTATATATACCCTATTAATATTAATAATATTTTATTCATAGTATCATTATCATCATATTTCACTTCATATTAGTATTATTAATATTAATATTCATTTAGTTTTTTTTCCCTCGTATTTACTCTAGTTAGTAAATATGATAATAATTACTTCTTTATTTTTACGAGAGAGTATATGGAGACAGTTAATATTTTTTTTTTATCAAAGGAGACAGTTAATATATACACTCATGTTTATTTTTTCAAATAGTATATTAATTAACAACTTAAATATTTTTTTAATGAGGACTCTTGGATAAATCAATAAGCATTTATGTACAGACCCTTTCTACGTTGTTGAGAATAAGGGTAAATTTTGTTTTAGTCATTTGCATATGCTATTATGAGGAGTTTATGAAAATAAATTGAAAATAACTTATTGATATATCATAGGCTATTTTTATAATCTATTTAAAATATTTACATAAGCACTTATGTGATAAAATAAGCCAAAATAAACCCCTCATAACTAAACCAAAAATTAATTTATTTCCTTTCTGAAGAAACTTAAATTTACGGGTATTAATTTCTATCAATTTAAACATTGTGAAAAAGTGATTTCCGCCCAAACAACTGGCAAGATAATTAGCTTCATTACGTATAATAATTTTACGAATTTGCCTTTGAGTGACCACTGTGAATCTAAAGAATGTCAATATGGAATTCGAAGAGAAGGGACAAACTAAGAAACACCTAACTAAAATAAAAGGCCTTCATGCCTTAAACTCAAAGGTCATTCAAAATTGAGAGCAAGTAGATGAAGAGGTTGATAATGTCACTATAGATGGCGATGGCTGCCCAAATGTAGTCGTCGCAGGTGTATCTTTTGATGAGGTCACAATACACGATGAAACCACACATTATTAATGCACCCAAGCCAGCATAAATCATACGAGTGATTGGTCCAAGAGGAAAAAATAACTGTTCATTGATAAACAGTCATAATTAGATCCAACTAAATGAAAAAAGGAAACAAAATTGAAAACTAGTGATCAAATTAAGCTTTACCTGAATGAGTCCAAACAACAACATCACCATAAGGGAAGCAAAGAGGAATGGCCCAAGGAAACTGAAATCACTGCCTCTCTTAACGGCCCAAGATGTATAGAGCGTAAGGCAAGCAACCACCACACCCGTCAGAAATGCCGCCTCTAAGACAACCTTTGCTATTGCACGTGTCAATTGACAAAATTCACACATGTTATTGTCAATAAGGACTTTGGCATTGTAACGACCCGATTTCCAGGGCGCTACTAAGTCAGTATCTTGACAATTGTTTACGTATTTCTGAAAGGTGAAATACTCTGCCTTGCACGTTTTCCAAAAATGTGGTTCTATATTTTATTTTTTTTAAACTTCTTTTTCAAAAATGACCGAGTATTGCAAATGACTTTAGAAACATGGCGGAATTATTCAAAAACACTACCTAACCACATTCAATTATTTCATCAATTCACGTCTAACAATACATGTCCTGAAACATAATGGATATTTATTACAATCTCGAACAACGATGATTATTCTATAGCCGGCAAGACAATGCGTTCCCTACTAGACTACCAGTAGACTCTACATACAATCAAGCTAGTTAACCATCTACAGCTGTTTCTTCCTGCAGTTCCAATCCTCTGCTTGTTCCGCCATCTGGGTTACAATCATTAATTGACAGAACCACTGGCAAGGGTCAACTTCTCAACAGATCATGATAAACCAAAGCATAAAGCAATAAGCAACCACATTTTATACAATTCACAGGTATTAAGCAAACAACAATGCATATCATTCACAGAACGTGACTCAACTCTCTCACTCTAGACTCGACTCGACTCACTACTCATTTTCTCTCGACTCAACAATTATTAGGAAAGCGAGCCTTGAGATCCATCAATCGACATACCACCCGTAGCCTTGGGATCTTTCGCTTCTCCCTAGATATGCGTGATGCAGGTTCCTACGCCTGCGATGCCTAGTCAATCTCCAGTAAACAAAGGGGACCTAGCACCCTTAGTTATCCGGTCACGGCTCAAAACGTCATAACGACTCGCCTAGCTCTCTCACTCGATGAAACGACTCTCCGCTTACAATATTCAAAGAGTGACGCATAAAATTACTTGACCGCATATCAAATAAAGAGAGCATGCTTAACATGAAGAAAACGCAATTCGACATTTTAAGCAATAAAAACACCCTGCATGAAGAAACGCAATTCAACAGCAACACGCAATTCGTGGCATATATTCAATCTCATATCAAATAATGCATAACTCAATCATATCACAACATTACATGCTTGACACGCAAATCAAGGAATCCATCCCTCTGCAACTCAATGGAATTAACAGAGAGGTACAAACAAGTGGGGGGTTGGGTTCAGCAGACCAACCACAAAGTTTTCACCCACGAATGACTCGGAATATGTTCGACCGCACGACAACAATAAACGAAGGGGTTCGAGACCCTAACTTCGAACTCGTAGAGTTCTCAGACTTCTTCGTATTTAAATAAAGCAATTTAAATAACAAACAATAGCTTAAGCATATCCAAAGTTGTCCTTACACAGGGACATAAAAAAATAAAGCTTCAATAATGTCTAAGAGTTGCCCTTACCGAACTCCAAGATGCGGCGTATTCACGTATTCCTCGATTTCCGCCTTTATCACGATCCGGGATTACTCGAGCCTAACACCACAACAACTTAGTAAAATTCTATAATTTCTAAACTAGCTTAAGCTCTCAAGCCTAACCCTTTTTCTAACCAAAAGCAAGCATTTAAACTACTAGATAATTGAAAAGGATAAGATCTTTGATAATAAAGAGTTTTCTTGCATTTTAAGTAACATCAAACCATTTTCATAAGTTTTCAAAACCTTAGCACATAATATAACATAAGACCTCATGCTTCTCATGTTTTAAGAATAGGAAAAATTCTAAAACAACATGTTACACATACTTACACAAAACTATAACCTAAATCATGTCATAATCATGTTAGAAATTTAAATAACCTCTTGATCAATTCCTACATGTCATTCTAGTCCCTCAAGAACCAAATCTTGCATAAACATCAACTAACACCCATGCTACTACATGCATATTCATTCCAACAACCTTAAAATTAACCAAAAACATATCATTTAACAATTGAATATATGATTCTACAACATAAACCCTTATTTCCACAATTTAGAGAAGAGATTTAAACCATAAAACAACTAGTTAACAGGTTGATTCCAAATTACTACCCCAAATTAAAGAATAGGGCTAAACCCTTAAACAACAAGTTTAGCATGCCAAATTAAAAACTATTTCTTAAACAAGCATCAAACAACTTCAAATAGCTCAAATAAACAATGACAATTTCACAACCCAAGCCTAATCAAGTCTAAAAATACCCTACAACATTTCAAGAGTCCACAATCTTCAAATAAATTACCTAATCATGCTTCTAATCCAAAATTATCCATTACAACAACAAGAACAACACCTAGCAAGATAAAAACAACACATAATTGCAAGATTGTTCATCATGTGTCATTCTTTACACCTAAAATAAGTGTCTTGGAGCCCAAACTCATACCAATAGGCTAGCTCGGGTGTCGAGCCAATTCAGAATCCAATTCATACATTTTAGCAAACATAATAATCACATAAATAATCCGAGTGAGGCTCGATGGAGCTCACAATGTAACAAACATCAAACATTGGTTTAGGGGTTGGGGCAGCCTGGCCCAACCCTATTTCAATCAATTCCCATACAAGACCATTCAAGATGACTAATAAGCTGATTATCGAACTAATAAAATTAATAATAAAACCTAGTACACTCTAAGGGAGGTTTTGGAGGAATTCTATGGTACCGAGTAATCCCAAGTTAGGGATTTCAATTCCAAAAATCCCCAAATCCTAGACATCCTCCATTGAAGCTCCATCCAAGTTCTTCACATCCATCTTCTTCTTCTTCAATCTCTCGATCTCTCTCCGATTCCCCCCCTTCCTTCTCTTTCTCTCTCTCAAGTCTGTATCTCTCCTTTCTCGCTCTCGGCTTCAACCTTCTCGTAGTGTTCTGCTTTCTTCCCGCTCCTCCGGCGCGATGGTGCGCCAGTCCCACGCCCAGGCCATGGTGGCGTCTCCCTTTCTTCCCTTCTTCCTCCTCTTTCTCGCCTCTCACTCCATCTCTCTCGCCATCCCCATCTCCCTCTCTCGGCTGCTCGCTTCTCGGCGCCACCACCACGAGCTTCCTCCTTCTCTTCCTCCACCGTCGCGATCATCTCCTCTCCTCTTCCTTCTTCTTCTTTCTTTCTTCTTCTCCCTCGCTCCTCGCTTTTCCTTTTATTTTCTTCTTTCGTTTCCCTGCTCTTCATTCTCCCTTCTTTTCTTTTTTTTTTCTTCCACTATTGCTTACTTCTCACTGGGGAGTAAATAGAGGGTGTAGGAGGGTGCTATGGTGGGGAAGATATAAGTGTAGTGTACGGTAGGACAAAGGACATATATTTAATAAAATAACCTAGTAACCCCTATTTACATATCATAAATAATAAAAACCATATAATACACTCAAAAATATTCACAAGCAGTTATGATTCGATTTTCATCGAAATCGGAGTTCATTTTAAATTTTAATGCGGATAAAAATAACCCGGCAAATTCACACCGCGGTGAAACTTCGTTAGAGTTTTCCGACGATTTTCGAATCATGGATTAATATTAAATATTAATTCTTAAATTTAATTTCATCTTGATTTAATTCAATCAATTTCTTAGTCAACAAAAATACGCTGCTATCACACAATCGAAAACTTATAATAAATATAATTGATGAATTCTCTTTAAAAGCAGCATACGTCTACGCTGTCAATTAATTCGAATTGACATCATGAATAATAATTATTTATAATAAATAAATTATTTAAAATGAGTCAAAATAATTCCACGTACTCTCAGTAAATCATTGAGGTGATCAATCTCTATGACTTATCTTCAAGTATTCAGGATTTTACCGTTAAAATTACTTTTCTTAAAAATTGGGATGTTATAGGCATGACATGTCTAATTTTTAATATGTATTGGAAAATTCATGATATTTATATTTATCTTCATTGCACTACTTGCACACCATTTTTATTACAAAATTTAAAAACACATACTCTTAATCTTAACACACACACACACACACACACACACACACACACTCTCTCTCTCTCTCTCTCTCTCTCTCTCTCTCTCTCTCTTTCTCCAGCCCTTTAAAAAAGTATAATATAGATTATTTCCATATTTTGCTTTACCCTTCGTGTCTTCCCTTATTTTATAAAATTATAAAAAAATGAAAAAGAAATTAAAGGTTTATTTAGTTTGAGAAAATATTTTATTTTTATTTTTTATATTTGTAAGAACTACAAAAATACTACATTGTTTTTAACTTGCTTATAAATGTCTATATAAAATTCTTAAAAATAATAAAATTTGTTTTTATTTTTTTAATACAAACAATTACAAATAATTAAAAATTAAAAATGAGATGAGAATTTTGTAATTATTAAAAACGTTTAAAAACAAAAATAGAAATTATTCTCTCACGCCATAGACAACTAATCAAAAGCTCAATATATGCGAAAATAATAATAATAATAATAATAATAATAATAATAATAATAATAATAATAATAATAACAACAACAACAACTTTAAAATGCATGCTGATATTATTTTATTTTTCCCTTGAATTTTTAATTAGTTATTTCTATAAATACTAATACTCATGCTTAAATACATAAAATAGTTAGGTAATGTAGAATTATTGAAATATAGAGTATCTCCAAATAAGCAATTTTTCTTTTGGTAACTCCGAGCGGGTTAAGTATATGATGACATTTTTAGAGAAGAAACCTTAGGGATTGATAGAAAGATGATGGATTCTTTGGAGATTATGAGACTAGAAATCGAGTCGTACCTTTGGAAAAAGCACAAGCGAATCCAACTGTAACAGACATGTCCAGAGTATAGAGACCAAGAAGAAAGAGATTCACCGGGTGTTTATTGTGATATTTGCTCAACACAAACAAAACTGCATGTCAAAAACATATAATTAAGAAGCAGGTTGTTCAATGAGGATATTAAGTTCCAACTCCAAATATATGATTAAAATTAAATTAAATTAAAGGAAAGTAACCAACCCATAACGAGTTTTAATTATAAAAAAAAAGACAGAGAGGGAGATAGAAAATAGGAAGGAAAAGAGAAAGAGGGTTTACGTATGAATGAGAAGATGACGGCTCCAAATAAGACAAAGAGGCGATAACCATTGTAGAGAACAAAATTCTTTGCGGGTGGAAAGAAGATGAAGAAGGAGGCAAAGCCAGCTATGATGAAAAGCTGAAGAGAGACAATGACGTAAACCTTGCGGATGAATCTCCACCGGAGCCCAGGTGACTCTATCATCGATGGATAAAGTTTCATCCCAGCCTCAATGTCAACCTTATCCATGGCAATGATATTAGCACAACACAGAAACAAAGACGTATCAATGGCTTGGGTGGTTTTTTGGTTGCAACTCCGATTTGGTCATTATTCTAAAGCATGCGAGTATATATATACTTGATATTGATATTCACTTCAATCGAGTAGATATTCTTTCATAGATATAATTCTTTCAAAAAAAGAATCAAGTAGATATTGGTTTAGATTCTTTTTTTTTTTTGAAAAGGCAAAACAATATTTTATTAAAAATTAGAAGGACACAGGCTCAAGATGAGCTCGGCCCACCACCAATATATTGATATTGGTTTAGATTCACTGCCAATCAAATACTAATGATAAATATTCACTTCAATCAATAATCACTGTTGAAAATTTTAATATTAAAGAAAAACAATTAAATATTAATAATATCATATAGGCAACTAGAATTTGATTATATCACATCATCACAAATTAATTATTTTCAACGTGATATTAATATTTAAAAACATAATCGTGTATTAGATATTGATATCAATTAAATCTGAAAATATCAATATTGCAAATATAAATTAATATGTTAATATCGAAGAAAATCAATTAGATATATTAATAATCGATTTTGCTAATGTGCGCAATATTGCTCACAATAAGCCTCATTAATTACATACTATTTTTTCTTATTAATGACACACTTTGATATATATATATATATGTGTGTGTGTTATATAAAATTAGATTTTGCTTTCAGTTCAAAAAAAAAAGAATTTGCCACATATAATTGTGTCACATGTGATCAATTTTAGAACCATTCAATTTATCACTAGGCAGTTTTTTAAATTAATTTTAGGAAAACCTGAGAAGCATTTCAATCTTGGATCTAATTACAATATTATTATTTTTATTATCAATAATTAGTTGACTTAAATTAAATAAAAAGTTTTCCAAAATTTAACTATATATATATATACCCTATTAATATTAATAATATTTTTCTAATAATTAATAATATTTTATTCATCGTATCATTATCATCATATTTCACTTCATATTAATATTATTAATATTAATATTCATTTAGTTTTTTTCCCTCGTATTTACTCTAGTTAGTAAATATGATAATAATTACTTCTTTATTTTTACGAGAGAGTATATGGAGACAGTGATTTTTTTTTTTTTTGATCAAACGAGACAGTTAATATATACACTCATGTTTATTTTTTGAATAGTATATTAATTAACAACTTAAATATTTTTTTAATGAGGACGCTTGGATAAATCAGTAAGCATTTATGTAGAGACCCTTTCTACATTGTTGAGAATAAGGGTAAATTTTGTTTAAGTCATTTTCATATGCTATTATGAGGAGTTTATGAAGATAAGTTGAAAATAACTTATTGATATATCATAGGCTATTTTTATAATCTATTTAAAATATTTACATAAGCACTTATGTTATAAAATATGCCAAAATAAACTCTTCCAAACCCCTCATAACTAAACCAAAAATTCATTTATTTCCTTTCTGAAGTAACTTAAATTTATGGGTATTAATTTCTATCAATTTAAACATTGTGAAATAGTGATTTTCCCCCAAACAATTGACAAGATAATTAGCTTCCTTACGTATAATAATTTTACAAATTTGCCTTTGAGCGACCACTGTGAATCTAAAGAATGTCAATATGGAATTCGAAGAGAAGGGACAAACTAAGAAACACCTAAATAAAATAAAAGTCCATCATGCCTTAAACTCAAAGGTCATTCAAAATTGAGAGCAAGTAGATGAAGAGGTTGATAATGTCACTATAGATGGCGATGGCTGCCCAAATGTAGTCATCGTAGGTGTATCTTTTGATGAGGTCACAAGTGTCATACACAATGAAACCACACATTATTAATGCACCCAAGCCAGCATAGATCATACGAGCGATTGGTCCAAGAGGGAAAAATAACTGTTCAACGATAAACAACCATATTTAGATCCAACAAAATGAAAAAAGGAAACAAAATTGAAAATTAGTGATCAAATTAAGCTTTACCTGAATGAGTCCAAACAACAACATCACCATAAGGGAAGCAAAGAGAAATGGCCCAAGGAAACTGAAATCACTGCCTCTCTTAACGGCCCAAAATGTATAGAGCGTAAGGCAAGCAACCACCACACCCGTCAGAAATGCCGCCTCTAAGACGACCATTGCTATTGCACGTGTCAATTGACAAAATTCACACATGTTATTGTCAATAAGGACATTGGCATGACATGTCTAATTTTTAATATGTGTTGGAAAATTCAGGATATTTATATTTTTCTTCATTGCACTACTTGCACACCATTTTTATTACAAAATTTAAAAACACATACTCTTAATCTTTGGAAAATTTTTGATATTTATATTTAGAGCATTGCTATTCATCGCGAGAAAAATGCTCCGCGAACGTCACGAGCGCTAACATGTCAGTTTATCCTTTCAACCAAAAAAAAAAAGTCAGCTTATAAAAAAAAATACCAAAATTGGTCCCAACAAACATTACGAAAACCAATTTAGTCACTAAAAAATAAAAAATATCAATTTAGTCCTTAAAAATCTCAAATATAGGTCAAATTAATCCTTGATAGGGACTAAAATGTCCCAAAAATTATTCTAAAAATGACTAATTTGACCCGTATTTGAAGTTTTTAAGAACTAAATTGGTATATTTTATTTTTCTGGGACTAAATTGGTCTCCGTAATTTTTTTCGGAGACCAATTTAAGTATTGAGAACTGCTATTTGTCGCCAAACCTTTTTTTCACGAAACTCGCGAATGATTACATGTCAATTTTTTAATGATGGAATGAACTATAATTTTAGTATAAATACTCAAATTGGTCCTCGATAAAAATGACAGAGATCAACTTATTCCCTGAAAAATGAAAAATACCAATTTAGTACTTAAAAAGTTTCAAATGTGGGTAAAATAAGACCTTTTAGGATTACTTTTAAGAATATTTTAGTCCCTATTAAGGATTAATTTGACTCACATTTAATATTTTTAAGAACCAAATAAGTATTTTTTATTTCTAAAAGATTATATTAGTCTCCGTGGTTTTTATCGGAAACAATTGAGATATTTATGTAAATAAAAAAGTAACAAACCTGTACCCAAAAAATAATAATAAACCAAGTCATTCTTGATTTTCGCGATGGTAATTTTCGTTAGATTAAGCATTTCCGTTATATTTATCTTCATTGCACTACTTGCACACTACTTTTATTACAAAATTTAAAAACAATCTTAACACACACACACTCTCTCTTTCTCCAGCCCCTTAAAAAGGCATAATATAGATTATTTCCATATTTTGCTTTATCCTTCGTCTCTTCCCTTATTTTATAAAATTATAAAAAATTGAAAAAGAAATTGAAGGTTTATTTAGTTTGAGAAAATATTTTATTTTTATTTTTTATATTTGTAATAACTACAAAAATACTACATTGTTTTTAACTTGCTTATAAATGTCTATATTAAATTCTTAAAAATAATAAAATTTGTTTCTACTTTTTTTATACAAAAAATTATAAATAAATAAAAATAAAAAATGAGATGAGAATTTTGTAATTATTAAAAATGTTTAAAAACAAAAATATAAATTATTCTCTCACGCCAAAGACAACTAATCAAAAACTCAATATATGCTAAAATAATAATAATAATAATAATAATAATAATAATAATAATAACTTTAAAATGAACGTGGTAAAAACACAAGAAAGGGGATTTGAATTGGGTTTTAGAAAACTTTTCGCAAAACTTGTGTGTTTATGAAAACATTTTCAAAACAACTCGTTAATAAAATAAGGCAGTACGTATGTAAAGAGCAGAGAGAAGAGAGTGACACAGTGATTTATACTAGTTCACTATCACCTGATAGCTACGTCTAGTCCCTTCACACACTTGAAGGATTTCTCCACTATAATCAACCTGATTACACTTGAGAGTATAATACTGCCAAACTGGCTATACTCACAACTTCTTAGAACGACTTTGTACAGTCAAGCTTCTAAGGAATGCAGCCACTACTGGGCTAAATACAATATTAAAAAATCTTTTGAAGCAATATCAAATAACTCTCACAGAGAGGATATACAATGAAAAACTTAAGCACAATGAATAACTTTCAAACTGAAAGAATAAAAACGATTAAGTGCTTTGTTCAATATGATCTCAAATACTTGGAATGATTCTTGGTTTCTCACTTTGTATCACAGCGTTAACCTACTTCAGTGGATGAAGTTAGGTATATATAGCTACGGTTGTAAATAGTGTCGTTGTGACCTAACAGCTCTTTTCATCTAGGTCAAAAGACTTCAGATCCCCTTTTTGTGGCTTTAGCAAGTCACGTCGTTTTCCACTCTACTTAAAGTATACTGACACAGCAAACAAAATCAGAGTGTTTGTCTCTTATGAGCTTTTTGAATATTAGACCCTTCGAGAGCAAGTTTCCTGATGATTATATTCGTTGACATTCCCTTTGGCATTTGATACCTCGAACGTTAAAACGCTTCATCAATGAGGTCTCTTAAATACGTGAAGTAGCCTTAAATAAGCTTCAGTCTGTTTCCTATCAGAGCTACACTGTTCATCAGAGTGAGCTTGAAACAGAGGCAACTTCTTCAGCGTAGAATTCATTTGCCTTTCATATAACAGAGAGTCTTGTAGAATTACATGAAGGCTTCCATAGAGTGGTCTAACCATAGTCTGTTGTATGCGTTGACTGGAGACCAGAGCGTTGACCAACCAGAATGTGGTCTCAATAGAGTGTTGTCTACCAGAGCGTTGACTGACCAAACAGAGTTGACCAAGTCAAGAGCTAGTCTTGCCAGAGCTTGGTTTACCAACAGAGTTGACTGGTCAAATAGAGTTGACTAAGTCATGTATGGTCTCACCAGAGCGTTGACCACCAACAGAGTTGACCAACTTTAGAGTAAGGCTTTCACATCATGTCAGCATCAAAACAGAGGATCAATGCCAGACTTAGATGTGTGAAATTTAAGATTTCACTAAGTCTTCTGAGATATCTTCTTCTGATGAACAGTGATTTCTGCACACTAACAAACACATCAGAGAATGAATTGTTCTCTTAATCATTTGTTATCATCAAAACAATTAAGGGTCGTTTCTGAATCCACTTGATTCCAAGAATCTCCCCCTTTTTGATGATGACAAATAGAAATGAAAAAGGCCCAAGGTTTTCTATGGCTTGTCCAATCGGGCTAGAATAGCTTGCAGTAACTCAGTCATCTGGACCTGCCTTCTGTCAGATTCTTCAAAATGCTTCTCAGTTGCTTCCATGAACTTGGTGAACTTCTTGTTTTCTTCAACAAGTTTATCGAAAACATCCTGAGGAACCACCACAGAATGGCTTTTAGTAACAGAGGTAGAAATTGTCCCTGAAGAGGATGGTTGAGCAACCATTGTAGTAGAGGCAGGAGAAGGTGTAACAGGTTCTTGTTGAGGTAGCAGTACACAAGGAGGAGGAGGAGGTAGAAGAATTGGAGCAGGTTCAGGTTCCTAAACAACAGGAGTTGTGTCCTTTGGAGGAACTTTCCATTTAAGAGCAGCGTGCCATCTCCTATTTCTTTTAAGTTGATCTTATTTGTGCTTATCAAACCAGTTACGCACAATTACCCAATTTTCATAGCGGTCCTTTTGAGTTAGTTCAGAAAGAACTTCATCAACTCTCTCTTCTCCAAGGAATTTCCAGAAGTGAGACTCTCGGTATCTCTCAGCCTTAAGAGATTCAAAACTGGCAATCAAATAGGGATAGCATTCAAGCACAGCTTTTGGTGAGTGTTTACACTCACTCTGAGCATCTGGACCAGGGGTTTCAGGAAGAGCTAGAGTTGGAGGATCAATGATGGTAACATCATCACCAGATTCCAAAGGTTCTGCTAATATGGTTGAATTGAGGCAGGAAAGGGACAAGAATAGGGAGTCTAAATGTAGGGTCAGGCACGAGTTGAAGTATGGTGAGGGGTAGTGCTTCACAAACAATATCAGAGCTAGGTAAGGGGATTAAGGTTTCTTGGACAAAGGGCTCAGGTTCTGTTTCAGTAACAGGTTCAGATTGTGAAGGTATGTTGAGATCAGGTTGAATTAAAGGAGGTGAGGGAGATCTAGGTGGTGATTTGGGGCTAAGTGGAGGAGTAGTAGGTTTAGGTTGTGGTGAAGGTGTTTTGATTGTTTGTGGTTGAGATGATGGAATGTGAGTGGTTTATGGTGAAGGTGATGCAGAAGTAGAGGTTGAAGGGTGAATAGCATAGATGGGTTCAATATAAGGAAATTGAACTTGGGATTGAGGCCTCTGTCTCTGTCTCAGAGGGACATAATCAGCTTCCTCTTCATCAGATGAAGATGAGTCAGAGGGTAAAGAAGGCAAAGGCTTTTTAGGAGGAGAGGGTTTCTTAGAAGGTTTGGGTTTGGAAGGTTTTGATGGGGGAATAGGTTTAGAGGATTGTGGAGGATGGATTGGTTTAGACATAACAGGTTGTGTAGAATGTTCAGACCCAACAGATGCAGAACCATAAACAGAATCATACAAACGTACTGCATCATCTAGTACCTTGGTTTTCTTTGCTGCTAGGAGATCACCCAACTTGGTTATCCGCTTCAACTTTGAAGTAGCAGGTGCAGCAGTAGTACCAGGAACAACAGTGTTGATGGTTGCAGGGGCAGAAGTGGTTGTTGCAGTAGCAGTAGTGTCGGAGGCAACAGCAGGAGCAGTGGAGGAAGGAGCAGCAGCTGTAACAGAGGCTTGTCCTTTTAGCCTTTCTTCTTTGAGGTGTAGGTAATATTGATAGATGTCTTCCTTTCATTTGGCTATCATCTCATCAACCTCAACTTTCTTCTCCTCAATTTCTTCTGGCATCACTGAGGGCATGCATGCAGGTCTCACTGGTTGAACCAAGTGATTGGGCTCAGCAATATGGATGCTAATGCTCCTAGTTACTCTCCTGGTTGGCTCAGCAGTAACTTCACTTATCTTCCTCTTTCCCTTCCTTATAGGTTTTCTCACACCTTCTTCTTCTTTTTGCATCTCAACAATAACCTCTTCGGATAGAAGCTTCATTCTCCTCAAGTTCTCACTGGAGAAGGTTGGTACACTCATGGTTTTGAGTGCAACTCCAGCTTCTTCAGTGTGAAGCTCTTGAAGATGCCAAATCAAGCCTTGATTTTCCATTATAGCAGAGAGCATCATTCCATAAGGGATGTTCAAGTTTTTCCTTTTCTGGAGAACATAATGTTTCTGCGCAGATGATCAAAAATGAGGCTTGGCATGTTGAGTTTGGCCTTGGTCTCATAGTTCCACATAATGAACTTGTGGTCACTGCTCACAGTGTCCATGGATCCAAACTTCGGAACAATGCAGTGCATTATGGTCTTGAAGAGCACTCTGAACCTGTTCTTCATGTCCACGGCATTAGAACTACCAGGTTTCTCATAGATGGAGTCGTTGATTGTTTCCCAGCCACCAAAATCCTTTTCCCAGCCTTCTTTGATACTTGACTCGTAATTAGGGCATTTGATAACATCAGCAATGATGTCCCGAGTGATCAGAATATTCTTCTTCTGAACGTAGCTGTGAATGGTGTTGTCCTTGTACCGAGTATACATCCAAAATTCCTGTACCAGTTCCTCATATACGGGGTAGTTTTCCATACAAAAGAAATCCATTATACCCATATCAATGAAATCAGTTCGGAAGGGGTACCCTTTATCAGCTAAGTCTTGGAAGTTAACTTGGTGTTCCACCATCACCTTCAGTTGGTGTTGCTCAGCGTTCACCAAGGTAGGTTGAGGTTCTTCCTCAAGACCATAAGCAAACAGTTGTGGAGCAGCCATTGCAGGTACAGAAAGTTGTAGAGAGAAGATAGAAGATGAAAGGGGTTTAGGGTTACAAACAGTGAGGCTTGTCAGAGAGATAGTGTGAGTAGTGGGTGTAGTGAGTGAGTGAGTGGGTAATAAAACGTGTTGAAGAAGGCAAACCGCCTTTTTCAATGTTCAAAATAAATGAAATAAATAATGTGTCATTTCAAAACTGAAACGTGTTGTACACTGAGTAAACGAGGCGCAGTAAAACTATCATCGGGTAGTAAAAGATAATAATGACTCAGTGAGAGTAACTCTCAGCCACTAACGCATCAACCAGTCTCATAGAGACACGTGTACACAAATATTTCCAGAGGCACCTTTGTGATAAATACAACAGATTCATATGAACAGTCATTAAAACAGATGATACAAAAATTAAATAATAATAAGATAATAAACTATAAACAAATGATTAATAATTAAGCAATAATCAGAGCTAACATATAACCAGAGACGCATATCAGACAGACTCACATATGCAAACAGGGGCACGTGTGACCAACAGAGGCACGTGTGACCAATAGAGGCATGTGTGCAACAGCGGAGGCAACAACAAAACAGTGGCAAATAAGCAATCAAACGCAAACATTTCAGAGGCACACAAAACAGAGGCAACCATATTCAAATTAAACATTTAATCCTTTATAAGATGAAAATTCAAATTCTTTCTTATAAAGTTGAATCTATCTTCAGCAAGAGGTTTTGTAAAGATATCTGCCCATTGATGGTCAGTATCAATAAATTTAGTTTCAAGTATCCCTTTCTGACACAGTCTCTAATGAAGTGATGTTTAATTTCAATATGTTTAGCACGTGAATGCAAAATAGGATTTTTAGTCAAACATATTGCAGAGGTATTATCACAGTATATAGGAATGTTACTCTCTTTAATCTGATAGTCCTCAAGCTGATACTTCATCCATAGTAGTTGTGAGCTACTGCTTGCAGCAGATATATACTCAGCTTCTGCAGTTGATAATGCAATTGTGCTTTGCCTTTTGAAGGACCAAGAGATAAGGTTTGCTCCAAAAAATTGGCAGCCACCACTTGTGCTCTTTCTTTCAATTCTATCTCCAGCAAAGTCAGCATCACAGAAACCTACTAGCTTGTTATTTTATGAGTTCTTATAAAGCAAACCAAGATTAGTAGTTCCTTTGAGATACCTAAAGATTCTCTTAACAGCAGTTAAGTGAGATTCTCTAGGATCAGATTGGAATCTTGCACATAAGCAGACACTAAACATAATAGCAGGCCTTGAGGCAGTAAGATAAAGGAGTGAACTGATCATACCTCTATATACCTTTTGGTCTACCTTTTTACTAGATTCATCTTTGCCGAGAGCACATGTTGGATGCATTGGTGTGCTCATAGATTTGATTTCCTCAAGCTTGAACTTCTTTAGGAGTTCTCTCACATATTTAGTCTGATGGATATAGGTTCCATCTTGACATTGCTTGATTTGAATACCAATGAAGAATTTTAATTCTCCCATCATATTCATTTCAAACTCATTCTGCATAAGCTTAGAGAATTCCTCACAAAGAGATTCATTAGTAGCACCAAAGATAATATCATCAACATATATTTGAACTATAATAAAATGCTTTTTAGATGATTTTCTAAAGAGTGTAGTGTCCACCTGTCCTCTTTCAAAACCGTTTGACATTAAAAATGAACTTAATCTGTCATACCAAGCTCTTGGAGCTTGTTTAAGACCATAAAGAGCCTTTTTAAGTTTGAAAACATGTTCTGGATAAGCAATGTCTTCAAATCCATGTGGTTGTTTTACAAACAATTTCTCACTTATAAAACTATTTAAAAATGCACTCTTAACATCCAATGTGGTTGTGAGTACCCTTGAGCAACAAGTCTTGCCTTGTTTCTTACCACTTTGCCATCTTCATCAAGTTTGTTTCAGAAAACCCACTTCGTTCCAATGGCTTGCTTATCCTCTGGAGGAGGCACAAGCTTCCAAACATCATTCCTCTGAAATTGATTGAGCTCTTCTTGCATAGCAAGTATCCATCCATCGTCTGTTAGTGCTTCATCAATTGTTTTGGGTTCTATTTCTCACAACAATGCAAAGTCAGAGTGTTTCCCTGAGAGATGATCTTGTTCTAACTCTATCATTTAGTTCGCCAATAATCTGGTCCTTTGGGTGATGAGGTTTAAACTTCCAGTCTGTTATTGGTTCTTCTTGGGTCTTATCACCAGACGCAGAACCAGACACAGAATCAGAGTCAACACCTGTGACACCTTCATCTGTTTCTTTGCTTATTTGTAAATCTGCAAAGACTTCATCTAGCTCTGACATTTCATTGTCAGGCTTCTTGTCATCAAATCTCACATGCATTGATTCATCAATAATTAATGTTTCTTTGTTGAATACTCTGTAAGCTTTAGAGCGTTCAGAATATCCTAAAAAGATAGCTTTGTGCGATTTTGAATCAAATTTTCCAAGACTGTCCTTTGTATTAAGAACAAAGCAGTCACATCCACATTAGTGAAAGTATGAAATGTTGGGTTTTCTTCCTTTCCACAATTCATAAAGAGTCTTATTCAAGATAGGTCTGATATAGATTCTATTTTGAATATAACATGCAGTGTTTACTGCTTCTGCCCAAAAGTGCTTTGCAATATTAGTTTCGTGAATCATGGTTCTGGCCATTTCTTGTAAAGATCTATTTTTTCTTTCTACAACACCATTTTGTTGTGGTGTTCCAGGGGATGAAAAATTGTGAGAGATGTCATGCTCTTCACAAAAGTTTTGAAATGATTCATTTTCAAATTCTCCACCATGATCACTTCTAATTGTTGTAATACAAAAACCTTTTTTATTTTGCACTTGTTTGCAGAACATAGAAAATATTGCAAATAACTCATCCTTGTGAGCTAGGAATTTTACCCATGTCTATCTAGTATAGTCATCAACAATAATAAGCCCATATTTCTTTCCAGACAAAGATGCGGTTCTAGTTAGACCAAATAAATCTAAATGCAAAAGCTCAAGTGGCCTTGAGGTGGAAATACTATTTTTGGATTCAAAAGAAGATTTTGTTTGTTTCCCTTTTCGGCATGCTTCACAAAGAACATCAGATTGATACCTAAGATTTGGTAGGCCTCTAACAAGTTCTTTCTTGTTAAGCTTTGAGATTAACCTCAAGCTGGCATGCCCCAATCTTTTATGCCAACTCCATTGCTCTTCATCAACTGACAAAAAGCATTTTACATTTTGATTTGCCAACTTAGAAAGTTTTATTTTATAAATATTGTTCTTTCTCTTTGTTTTAAAGAAAATGGATCCATCCTTTTTGCTTTTGACTATACAGGCATTATCACTAAAGCCAACATCATAACCACTATCGCATAATTGACTTACACTTAGTAGGTTATGCTTCAGGCCATCAACCAATAAGACATTATCAATAGAAGGTAGGAATTTCTCACTAACTTTTCCACTTCCAATGATTTTACCTTTTTGGTTTCCTCCGAAACCTACTGTTCCACTTTCTTTAAGTTGGAGTTCTTGGAACATACGCTTTTCTCCCGTCATGTGACGTGAGCATCCACTGTCCAAGTACCACAACTAGTGTTGTAACTTTGTTGCTAAGCAGATCTGCAACATATGCAATTTTGTCCTTAGGTACCCAAATCTTGTTGGGTCCTCTTTTGTTAGTTCTAGAAGGAAACTTGTCCTTCTTATTTTTCAATTCATAACAAGTACTTCTAATGTGTCCTTTCTTATTACAAAAGGTACAAAGCAAACAGTCACTATGATTATTGGTATCTTTGGTTTTCAAATATGTGTTTTGAAAAGTGGGTTCCTCTGGTTTGTAACCAAGACCCTTTTTACCATTTTGGCTTACGCCCCAAATCATAGATGCTTGTTTGCTTCAGAGCACATTCGATGAAGGAATCTTTGAAATCCCTCTTCATATTTTGAAGAGTTACATTCAACCTTTTCCTCAGTCTTAGAGCTGTCATTCACCAAACGGTGATTTTCAGCTTTGAGCTTCTCATTCTCCTCATTGAGTATTTGAAATTCTTTTGAAAGTTTTGAGAATTTCTTTTTCAAAGCTTTATACTCAGTGTTGAGTTTAGAAGACTCATCTAATAGTTCATCAAAAGCTATTTCAATATCAGAAGATGGATTAGAATCTACCTCTTCATCTTCTTCTTCACTGTTTAACCCTATGGTAGCCATTAGATGTTTACGTGTTCCTCATCATCATCAGATGAAGATGAATCAGAATCATCCCATGTTGCCATAAGACCTTTCTTCTTCTTGCTTTTAAAACCACCTTTCCTTGGTTTCTCAAGTTGTGGACATTCAGACTTGAAATGTCCTGGCTTTTTCACTCATACCAAGTAACTTGGCTTTTGTCCTTGTAGTCCTTCTTATCCCTTGAGTTTTGCCTTTCCCTTGAGTCTTTCTTGTGGAACTGCTTTCTGAACCTTCCTTTGTTTTTCCACATACGTTGAATTTTCCTTGATATTAAGGAAATTTCTTCGTCTGTGTCTCCATCGCTCTCATCAGACGATGCTTCATCTATTTCAAGTTCAGCTTGTAAAGCTTTGGAGGAAAATGTTTTGTTTATAGATTTCAAGACAATAAACTTTGATTTCTTGGGAGGTTCTTCTTCATCTAGCTCAAGCTCATGAGCTCTCAAGGAACTCAGAAGATCTTCAAGTCGCAAGGCCTTCAGGTCCTTTGCTTCCTGAATAGCAGTGACCTTAGGTCCCCACTTTTTTGGCAGGCTTCTTAAGATTTTCTTAACGTGATCAACAGTGGTATAGCTTTTCTTAAGAACCTTTAGACCATGAACTAGTGTTTGAATCTTCCAAACATAGTTTCAATGCTTTCACCCTCTTCCATTTTGAAGAGTTCATATTGTCTAACCAAGATATTAGCTTTGGTTTCTTGCACTTAGGAAGTACCCTCATAAGCCAAGGCCAATGAGTTCCAAATCTCCTTGGCAGTATCATTCTTTTCGCATTTCTCGTATTCCTTTTCAGAGATAGCACATATAAGAAAATATCTTGCTTTGTGATGTAGTTGATAAGCTTTCATATACTCTTCTGTCCATTTATCCCTAGGAATGAGATTTTCTTTGGAATCAACTGGTTCGGTGTATTGTTTTTGAACCATATCCCAGAGTTTGAGTTATTGAGACTCGAAGAAGGATTTAACTTTATCTTTCCAGTAGTCGAAGTTTGTTCCAGTGAACAAATGAGGACGGTTAACGTGACCACCGGCTTCATTGCTTGCCATGAATAAAGAATAAGATCTTTTCCTTTTACACTGTTAAGTGCTTAACTAAGAGGTCGAGCTCTAGTACCAATTGAACGTGGCAAAAACACAAGAAAGGGGGGGCTTGAATTAGGTTTTAGAAAAATTTTCGCAAAGCTTGTGTGTTTATGAAAACCTTTTCAAAACAACTCGTTAATAAAATAAGGCAGTACGTAAGTAAAGAGAAGAGAGAAGAGAGTGACACAGTGATTTATACTAGTTCACTATCACCTGATAGCTACGTCTTGTCCCTTCACACACTTGAAGGATTTCTCCACTATAATCAACCAGATTACACTTGAGAGTATAATACTATCAAACTGGCTATACTCACAACTTCTTAGAACGACTTTGTACAGTCAAGCCTCTAACGAATGCAACTACTACTGGGCTAAATACAATGCTCAAAAATGTTTTGAAGCAATATCAAATAACTCTCACAGAGAGGATATACAATGAAAAAGTTAAGCACAATGAATAACTTTCAAACTGGAAGAATAAAAACAATTAAGTGCTTTGTTCAATGTGATCTCAGATAATTGAAATGATTCTTGGTTGCTCACTTTGTATTACAGCGTTAACCTACTTCAGTGGATGAAGTAAGGTATATATAGCTAGGGTTGTAAATAGTGCCGTTCTGACCTAACAGCTCTTTTCACCTAGGTCAAAAGACTTCAGATCCCCTTTTTGTGGCCTTAGCAAGTCGCGTCGTTTTCCACTCTGCTCAAAGCATACTAACATAGCAGACAAAATCAGAGTGTTTGTCTCTTGTAAGCTTTTTGAATATTAGACCCTTCGAGAGCAAGTTTCCTGATGATTATATTCGTTGACATTCCCTTTGGCCTTTGATACCTCGTACATTAAAATGCTTCATCAATGAGGTCTCTTAAATACGTGAAGTAGCCTTAAATAAGCTTCAGTCTGTTTCCTATCAGAGCTACACTGTTCATCAGAGTGAGCTTGAAACAGAGGCAACTTCTTCAGCGTATAATTCATTTGCCTTTCATACAACAGAGAGTCTTGTAGAATTACATGAAGGCTTCCATAGAGTGGTCTAACCATAGTCTGTTGTATGCGTTGACTGGAGACCAGAGCGTTGACCAACTAGAATGTGGTCTCAATAGAGTGTTGTCTACCAGAGCGTTGACTGACCAAACAGAGTTGACCCGGTCAAGAGCTAGTCTTGCCAAAGCTAGGTTTACCAACAGAGTTGACTGGTCAAACAGAGTTGACTAAGTCATGTATGGTCTCACCAGAGCGTTAACAACCAATAGAGTTGACCAACTTCAGAGTAAGGCTTTCACATCATGTCAGCATCAAAACAGAGGATCAATGCCAGACTTAGATGTGTGAAATTCAAGATTTCACTAAGTCTTCTGAGATATCTTCTTCTGATGAACAGTGATTTCTGCACACTAACAAACACATCAGAGAATAAATTGTTCTCTTAATCATTTGTTATCATCAAAACAATTAAGGGTCGTTGTTTCTGAATCCACTTGATTCCAACATAAAATGCATGCAGATATTATTTTATTATTACCTTAAATTTTTAATTAGTTCTTTCTATAGATACTAATACTCATGCTTAAATACATAAAATAATTAGGTAAAGTAGAATTATTGAAACATAGAGTAACTCCAAATAAGCAATTTTTCTTTTGGTAACTCCGAGCGGGTTAAGTATATGATGACATTTTTAGAGAAGAAACCTTAGGTATTGGTAGAAAGATGATGGATTCTTTGGAGATTATGAGACTAGAAATCGAGTCGTACCTTCGGAAAAAGCACAAGCGAATCCAACTGTAACAGACATGCCCAGAGTATAGAGACCAAGAAGAAAGAGATTCACCGGGTGTTTATTGTAATATTTGCTCAACACTAACAAAACTGCATGTCAAAAACACATAATTAAGAAGCAGGTTGTTCAATGAGGATATTAAGTTCCAACTCCAAATATATGATTAAAATTAAACTAAATTAAGGTAACCAACCCATAACGAATTTTAATTATAAAAAAAAGATAGAGAGGGAGATAGAAAATAGGAAGGAAAAGAGAAAGAGAGTTTACGTATGAATGAGAAGATGACGGCTCCAAAGAAGACAAAGAGGCGATAATCACTGTAGAGAACGAAATTCTTTACGGGTGGAAAGAAGATGAAGAAGGAGGCAAAGCCAGCTGTGAAGAGAAGCTGAAGAGAGACAATGATGTAAACCTTGTAGATGAATCTCCACCAGAGCTCAGGTGACTCTATCATCGATGGATAAAGTTTCATCCCAGCCTCAATGTCAACCTTATCCATGGCAGTGATATTAGCACAACACAAAAATAAAGACGTATTAACAGCTTGGGTGGTTTTTTGGTTGCAACTCCGATTTGGTCATTATTCTAAAGCATGCGAGTATATATATACTTGATATTGATATTCACTTCAATCAAGTATATATTCTTTCATAGATATAATTCTTTCAAAAAAGGAGTCAAGTAGATATTGGTTTAGATTCTTTTTTTTTTAAAAGACAAAACAATATTTTATTAAAAATTAGAAGGACACAGGCTCAAGGTGAGCCCAGCCCACCACCAATATATTGATATTGGTTTAGATTCACTGCCAATCAAAACTAACGATAAATATTCACTTCAATCAATAATCACAGTTGAAATTTTTAATATTAAAGAAAAACAATCAAATATTAATAATATCATATAGGCAACTAGAATTTGATTACAACATATCATCACAAATTAATTATTTTCAACGTGATATTAATATTTAAAAACATAATCATGTATTAGATATCGATATCAATTAAATCTGATAATATTAATGTAAATTAATATGTTAATATCGAAGAAAATCAATTAGATATATTAATAATCGATTTTGCTAATGTGCGCAATATTGCTCAAAATAAGCCTCATTAATTACTTACTATTTTTTCTTATTAATGACACACTTTGATATATATATATATTATCTATCTATTATATTATATATTATATAAAATAAGATTTTGCTTTCAGTTCAAAAAAAAAAGAATTTGTCACATATAATTGTGTCACATGTGATCAATTTTAGAATCATTCAATTTATCACTTGGTAGTTTTTTAAATTAATTTTAAGAAAACCTGAGAAGCATTTCAATCTTGGATCTAATTACAATATTACTATTTTTATTATCAATAGTTAGTTGACTTAAATTAAATAAAAAGTTTTGCAAAATTTATATATATATATATACCCTATTAATATTAATAATATGTTATTAATTATTAATAATATTTTTCTAATAATTAATAATATTTTATTCATCGTATCATTATCGTCATATTTCACTTCATATTAATATTATTAATATTAATATTCATTTAGTTTTTTTCCCTCGTATTTACTCTAGTTAGTAAATATGATAATAATTACTTCTTTATTTTTACGAGAGAGTATATGGAGACGGTTAATTTTTTTTTATCAAAGGAGACAGTTAATATATACACTCATATTTATTTTTTTAAATTGAATATTAATTAACAACTTAAATATTTTTTTAATGAGGACGCTTGCATAAATCAGTAAGCATTTATGTACGGACCCTTTCTACATTGTTGAGAATATGGGTAAATTTTGTTTAAGTCATTTTCATATGCTATTATGAGGAGTTTATGAAAATAAGTTGAAAATAACTTACTGATATATAATAGACTATTTTTATAATCTATTTAAAATATTTACATAAGCACTTATGTGATAAAATAAGCCAAAATAAACTCTTCCAAACCCCTCATAACTAAACCAAAAATTTATTTATTTCCTTTCTGAAGTAACTTAAATTTATGGGTATTAATTTCTATCAATTTAAACATTGTGAAAAAGTGATTTCCCCCCAAACAATTGACAAGATAATTAGCTTCCTTACGTATAATAATTTTACAAATTTGCCTTTGAGTGACCACTGTGAATCTAAAGAATGTCAATATGGAATTCGAAGAGAAGGGACAAACTAAGAAACACCTAACTAAAATAAAAGGCCTTCATGCCTTAAACTCAAAGGTCATTCAAAATTGAGAGCAAGTAGATGAAGAGGTTGATAATGTCACTATAGATGGCGATGGCTGCCCAAATGTAGTCGTCGTAGGTGTATCTTTTGATGAGGTCACAAGTGTCATACACGATGAAACCACACATTATTAATGCACCCAAGCCAGCATAGATCATACGAGCGATTGGTCCAAGAGGGAAAATAAACTGTTCAACGATAAACAGTCATATTTAGATCGAACTAAATGAAAAAAGGATACAAAATTGAAAATTAGTGTTCAAATTAAGCTTTACCTGAATGAGTCCAAACAACAACATCACCATAAGGGAAGCAAAGAGGAATGGCCCAAGGAAACTGAAATCACTGCCTCTCTTAACGGCCCAAAATGTATAGAGCGTAAGGCAAGCAACCACCACACCCGTCAGAAATGCCGCCTCTAAGACGACCATTGCTATTGCACGTGTCAATTGACAAAATTCACACGTTATTGTCAATAAGGACTTTGGCATGACATGTCTAATTTTTAATATGTATTGGAAAATTAATGATATTTATATTTATCTTCATTGCACTACTTGCACACCATTTTTATTACAAAATTTAAAAACACATACGCTTAATCTTAACACACACACACACACACTCTTTCTCCAGCCATTTAAAAAGGTAAAATATAGATTATTTCCATATTTTGCTTTACCCTTCGTCTCTTCCCTTATTTTATAAAATTATAAAAAAATGAAAAAGAAATTGAAGGTTTATTTAGTTTGAGAAAATATTTTATTTTTTATTTTCTATATTTGTAATAACTACAAAAATACTACATTGTTTTTGACTTGCTTTTAAATATCTATATAAAATTCTTAAAAATAATACAATTTGTTTTTACTTTTTTTATACAAACAATTATAAATAAATAAAAATTAAAAATGAGATGAGAATTTTGTAATTATTAAAAACGTTTAAAAACAAAAATAGAAATTATTCTCTCACGCCATAGACAACTAATCAAAAACTCAATATATAATAATAATAATAATAATAATAATAATAATAATAATAATAATAATAACTTTAAAATGCATGCAGATATTATTTTATTATTACATTAAATTTTTAATTTGTTATTTCTATAAATACTAATACTCATGCTTAAATACATAAAATAATTAAGTAAAGTAGAATTATTGAAATATAGAGTATCTCCAAATAAACAATTTTTCTTTTGGTAACTCCAAGCGGGTTAAGTATATGATGACATTTTTAGAGAAAAAACCTTAGTTATTGATAGAAAGATGATGGATTCTTTGGAGATTATGAGACTAGAAATCCGAGTCGTACCTTTGGAAAAAGCACAAGCGAACCCAACTGTAACAGACATGCCCATGGTATAGAGACCAAGAAGAAAGAGATTCACTGGGTGTTTATTGTAATATTTGCTCAACACAAACAAAACTGCATGTCAAAAACACATAATTAAGAAGCAGGTTGTTCAACGAGGATATTAAGTTCCAACTCCAAATACATGATTAAAATTAAATTAAATTAAATTAAAGTAACTAACACATAACGAGTTTTAATTATAAAAGAAAAAGATAGAGAGCGAGATAGAAAATAGGAAGGAAAAGAGAAAGAGGGTTTACATATGAATGTGAAGATGACGGCTCCAAAGAAGACAAAGAGGCGATAATCATTGTAGAGAACGAAATTCTTTGCGGGTGGAAAGAAGATGAAAAAGGAGGCAAAACCAGCTGTGAAGAGAAGCTGAAAAGAGACAATGATGTAAACCTTACGGATGAATCCCCACCGTAGCTCAGGTGACTCTATCATCGACGGATAGAGGCTACCCTGTGCTTGGGGGATCCCAGCCTCAATGTCACCTTTACCCATGGCGATGATAATACGAGAAACAACCTCAAAGACGGAAACACATAGATATCAATTAATTAATTATCAATGAAAATGGGTTATAGCTTGGTATGTTATTTCAATGGCTTTGGTTATGTATTTTGGTTGCAACTTGCAACCCTGTTTTGGTTTAAACCGCAGCCGATATTCTATCTATTGCATGCATGTATAGAAATGGTTCCGTTTAATTTTGGCATTTGCGCGTGCAACATGACATATGCGGCATGCTATGTGTGGTTCTTTCTAGTGCATTTTTAGCTTTTCCTCGCTGTCTTCAGATTCTATATACTATTAATGACCACCGTTGTTAAAAATGTCCCATAGGATACTAAATATGAACCAAAATTTACATAACTCTTTTTTTTATTAAAGAATTTACATAACTCTTTTACTATACGACAACATTTAAATATATACTAGCGTGTTTAACCCGTGCATTGCACGGGTATACATCGTCTTTTTAGTAAATTAAAAAATAAAAAATAAAAAATATTTAACATGTATGATGTAATATATTTTTGTAAACATTTAGATGAGAACCTGTTAAATACATATTAATATATCAAGAGATTAGCCACAACATTTACATAACAAATATATGATTGGTTAGCTTAATAAGTATTTGTATAGATAATTATATAACTTATATTATATTATATACAGAAGTTTTTTAAAAAAAGGGTAGTCTAATTTGCATATTATATTATGGAAAAAGATTATATTAATATATAGTTTTTAATTAAAATATCCATTTACAGTCATTTATGTTTCGTGGCCTGTCAATTGACCGTAATTTCTCTCTAAGTTCAAATTTGCCAAATTACTTTCATGTAAAATATTCATCCCCGTGTGTTATATTTTATCTATAGTTTCTACAAAGATAAAAGAGAGAAATTAAAGTTACACTATAAAGAAAAATAATAAATGGTATATAATTAAAAATAATAATGAGCATTATTGGAGAATTCACTTTCAATTTCAAAAGAAAGCTATAAATAATGAATTAAATGAAAAAAAAGCTCACTTCAAATTTTTTGGATAGGCTACCAAGTACCAACTATAAAATTATATGAAAAAAATGCTACTTTTAACTTATACAAATAACAAAAGTCAATCACGTGGTAACAACGTTGAGAATAATTGTGTAAAATCAGGCTATTATAATTGGTTGTACGACTATCATAACACTTGTAAGCCTCCATGAAATGACCAAACCCATAGTGTATGTTACTACTTGTTACTGTACTGCTAAGAATGTATGTGTCAGCAAAGTCATCCTGTCACGGACTAAAGATCGCACCTAAACTTCCCAAGCAAAGATTAAAAAAGAAGATTTGTCAGCATTACTCACATTAACACTCACTAAGCATAAGGCAGATCTGTCTTTTAATTTTATATTTTTAAAAAATATTTATTTTTGGTTTTTATGTTTTCTAATAATATCATAAAAAAATTAAAATACGATATTTGATTAAATTTGTTATTTCCTTTATATTAAAATAAGTATTAGTAAAAGGTATGATTAACATAGCACATTATAATAAAAATTAAAATATTTAATAATTTATTATTTATTTAATTCGCAGATGACATGTTCATAAAAAAAAGGTTTCGGTAATGGTTTTCAGATTCAGTTACTGTTTATATAATGGTTTATATAATGGTTTCATCATTAATTATTTGATAGAAATTCATTATTTGGTGGATTATATGTGATTTTTTGGTTTTGGTAATTAATTTTAGTTTTCATTTATTTTTTATTTCTGTAAATTCCATGTAATCATGTTTTGGAGGGAATGAATTTCGTGATGCCATGTTTTAACTTTTCTGGAATATGATTGGTTATGAGGAATTGACTTGGAACATTCCATATTGGGGAATGTTCTCAATTGTATATAATATAGATATAGATATAGATTGAACATCTATGTTTTTTTTGAGCATATTGAACATTTATTGATAATTAATTAATGATAATGAATTAATATTTGCGATTATCATATAGTAGTACAGATTTTTTTGACAGATCATATAGTACAGTTATTCACTAATTGTTTGCATGCCAATCATCATACATGAATCCGAACCGCAGTGAATCCGTTCTCCATCATACATATACAAAGGGATCTGCAAGTTTTATTGTGTAAATAGTTTAATTTCTAAGCAATCTGCATTCTGCAATCGTCTTACGATCCCCACCATGCTCAAGTGAAATTGAAAATAACATGTTTTTGTTCTTCTTTAAATGATTTTATGCGTTTGGTTCTAGGGGTACACAAAATAACCAGTTACATGGCTTAACCGTGGCTATATCCATAACCAAATTCTAAAAACTGGATATTTATCTAAAAATATTTAACCGGACATTTCATTCTTTCCAAAAATAGTTGAGGTTGTTTGCCCAGTTATTAAATTGGATGTCCATATCCAACTGGTTGAGCACGGAACCCCGTTTCTCTTCCCAGACGCAGAGGATTCTGTCAGGAAGATGAAGTCTTTTGTATCCGACGGTGACGCCACTGTTAGTGCTACTTTTTTTATTTTCTATTTGAAAATGGAAATCCATACTTTACAACAATGCATTAGTCCCATCCAATTCATTTTTTTTTTTTTTTGAGTTGATGCTTTTCTTATTGAGTGTGTTAATTTGTTGTTACAGTGCAATTGTTTCGTGAAAGGTGGATTATTGTTTTTGAAGCAAAATAAATAAAGAAAAACCTCCACTGCTTCATCAGAGCATTCAGATTTTAACCTTTTGGTTTCATTCCTCTTTGCTGAAAGTATTGTTTCTGCAGGCAATAGAGCGTGTGTTTGTTCTGATAATGGTTCAATTTCAACTATAAGTTTGTTTAAGAAACCTTCAAAATTCGTGCCATACTGGTTGCCATAGATGCACCGTGTCCCTCCTCAAGATGCATGTATATTCACATACACCCATCATATATACATGATTACTGATTAGAATTTAATTTTTTTAAGAATTGAAGAACAAATTAAATATTAAAATTCCTCAAAGAAAACTGCATATTAAAATTTACAACAGACATCCAATTTAGTGCAACAGTAAAAAAAGAGTAAGAAAACTAAAATAGCTAAAAAGAAGTGAAACAATTATACACTCATACTGTGACAAACATTTTCTTCTACTTTGGCTTCTAATCAGACTTGTCCAAAGCTAAAATTAGTTTTTTAAATCATAAAACCAGTTTTTAAAAACTAGATTTTTATGTTATAACCGCTTATAAAACTGGTCAAGGATATAACCGGTTATATAACTGGTTTTGTCAAATCAGAACCAGTTATAGAAAACAAATGAGGGGTTGGTTTTAAAATTCAACCATAACAAGTTCATAACCGGTTTTAAAACAAAAACACCATTTTTATGTGGAAAACCAGTTTTAAAGAGATAACCAGTTATGTAACCAGATTTTAATCAAAACCGGTTTTATATCTGGATTTGAACTAAAACCGGTTCCATAACCATATCCAGATTTTGGATCCGGATTTGGAAATATGGATTTGAAATCCAATCTATATTTATGGTTTTATTTAGAAATGGTTTTGGATATATCAATATCCAAACCATGAACACCCCTATTTGGTTCTACAATCTGCAGTTTGGAAAAAGAAACTTTTGTACGAGGGAAGGGGGATTTTATTCAAAGATTATATTTAGAAATTTTCAAATCTTATTTTAATATTGGCTGTAATAACATTAATTAATTAATTAATTAATTAATAATGTGTCAAAAAAAATAAAATTAATACCATTGCATTGTGAGACATGTTGGTCAAACTGTGAAATGTAACACTTACAGAGTACAAATAGCATTAATATGTCAATACATATTTACATGCAAGACATGAGACAACAAATTCAATTTTCAAATATATGAAGGCCTAATTTAAGATGGATGAAGCAATAACACTGACACCAACGGTCTATGAAAAAATATCTTTATCTTTATGGCACAAAACCTCTTTTGCTTTTGCCCATTGTACCGTAAGACAGCTTTGCCAACCCAAATTTGTCCTTCTTCCTTCCTTCCACTGATTTGCCTTTTTTTTTTTTTTTTACACAAATCAGGCATTAATTTAACGCTATTTACCGTCGAAGAAATATTTAGATCCTGATTGAACTTATATTGGACCATAATTTAGCGTAAGCAAATATACTTTGAAAGTTATTTTTTCAATTGATGCATAGACTCTGTTATTTAGTTCGATTTAGAACATCTCCAATGGTGGTTCTTGGAGTTGTTTTTAAGCAAAGAACCGCGTTTTTATTTTTTTCACTATTGGAGGGCAATGACATGGCAACCAGGTTAAAGAACCGTTATGCAACAAGAATACTGAAGAACCCTTTTTTGCAAAACCTAACGGTAGAAAAAGGTGGACTCAATTTGTAGATAGGACCAGTTTGCATGGTTCTTAATTGATTTACCATTTGAGTAAAATATTGTCCGAATTCTTAAACATGACATGGAATATACATGACATGGCATATATTTTCCGATCTCAAACTCTCAAGTTGAGTTCTATCGCTGGAGATGCTGTTATAACTTTGGTTAGCTTCTATCGTATATTCCCATTTCCTCTTTAGGGGAGTCATGTCATGGACCCCATTCCCAAGCAAGAAAAAGAAAATAAGACGTTAAAATAGTCTATTCTTTCTCCTATAAAGTCCTTCATGGATGGCTTGTTGAAAATAAAACTTTGAAAACGGTATCACCTTATGTAAAGTCATTGATCGGTTAAGACTGTGTATTCGAAGAATGGGCCATGTTAGGGGTGGTTATGAATTATGAACGATCAGTGTAAAATAGGCGGGAAAAAAATAAAAAATAACTATCGATGTATAGATGGCAAGCTAAAAGATATAGGGGCATCTTAATCAATGATTTCTCTTTCTAACCTTTTCTTTTTGACTGAACTGTTTTGTCATGATGGAGCAACAAAAACAAAAAGAACAAAATTAGGGGGACCCATTGAACAGTTGGTTAATAATATTTATGAGCATACAAAAACAAAAAAAGTAGAACCCTTAGCACAAGTCTTCAATCAGTGTTGAAATGAACAAAAGGCAGTCACATGTTATTATCAACAGAAAATTTAAAAAAGATAGAAGGGGGAAAGAGCATGGGAGTGACCAAGAAAGAAGGATTCCTTGTTTATTTGTCTCCTAGGCCCTAAACATAGTGATATGCATGAATTATTTTTTGTCCATTTCCATCCTTCAGCTGTAGTTTTCATTTTCCAAAATTACAATTCACACCCCCTATAATAATTTTCTAAAATGCTGTAATATTTAATCTTTTTGTTCCATGTTTTTAATCCCAGAATTAGGCTCACATGATAGATAGTAGTACATGAACCAAAACCAAAGACAGGGAATCAAGGATTCGATCATGAATGAGAAATTAAAAAAAAAAAAACCTATTATAAACTATATACCTTTTATTTCTTCTTTCTTTTAATCTTTCCATTACAGAATAGTGAACCAAATCCAAAAAATCTTGCAGTAGCTTTGGGAATATATGCTTGGGGTAAATTTAAAACAGGACTAATTCTAACACCATTACCAGAAGATCCAGAGTTTTTCCTTAACGAAGGTTTGTGAGATGATGATCTATAAAAATAATATGTACTTGAAGTTGAAGAGGACGACGACGACCTTCTACCCGAAACAGAGGATTGTTTCTGCAACCCCTGCTTTTGCTTCGGATTCGGTGCGGAACCGGTTGAATTGCTCCGTGATAGGAACTGTAGAGAGCGAATCAAGCTGTTTCTTCGAGTGGTATCGAAATTCAAACTGCTGCTGCGTTTGAATTGCCAGAAATACTTGGATGATGGCTTCTCTTCTTCGTTATCTGCATCATCAGAGGATGAAGACAAGAACTCTTTGAGCCTCTTCTTTTCCGTACATTTAGGAGGAAGAGGAGGAGGTTGATGAGGTTGGTTTGGGGAATTGGAGGAGAGTACTGTTTTGATTTCCATTGGAACGATCTTGCCATTGGAGAAGAGTTCATCGGCTGAAGAGAGCTGTTGAGTGAAGCCATTGGTGATGCTGAAAACGAAGTCGGTGGTGGAGTCCAAGAGGCAGAGGTCTGATGGACGGTGACGATCTTCGACGGGGACTGCACCGTCTTTGTTTCTCAGATCGTGTGAGAATGAGATGCGAGGGCTGATTCCTGTACTGCTGGATCTCTCACTGCACACTTCTATTGCCATGCTCTTTTTTCTTAATTAACAGGGGATCTCTGTTTTTTGGGATAGTGGTGGATTTGAGGGTAGCTTTGGAAGGTTTTCAAATTTATGGGTTTGGAGTCAAAGGAAGTGAAAGAGACACACACACACAGAGAGAGAGAGAGAAGTGGGTGTTTGTGTGTGGGGAATTATGGGGTTGAGAAGTCAGAAATTGCAGCTTTAGCCTGTGCTTTGGGTTAGGGGCATGTTCCAAAACAGAATTAGGAACAACTATGCGGGGTGAGGAGGATTAACATTGAGGCTGGATGATCCTTTTCTTTACGATCTGTTTATGAAAGGGCAAAGGGAAAGCGGAGTAAAGAAAGCAAAAGCAGTTGAAACCAATCACCGAAAGGCTATAAAAGGATAACTCTTTTGGGGGGTTTCCAAAGAAGCTTTAGTTAGGAATATCACAGCATTTGGAGAGTAGAGAGGAATTTGACAAGAACCACGAGATTTACTATAGGAGGGAGGGGGAGTTTAGTGGATAACATTCTTGCTATTAGGCTAGATGGTAATGTTACATTAATTTGGTCACACCCAAGATTACTTATAAAATGGAATCTTCACTTAGAAAAGAAAGAAGCAATCAATTTCTAAGTTACGAATAACAAAATGATGTAGCTTGTCGATGCAACCATATATGTGGTTCATGATATTTTGTTTTCTATCTAGTTCTCCAAAAAATGCAGACTTAAACAATCATGTTTTAAATTTCGCGTAATGATATTTGAACAACCAAAAGTTAGACAACTTTCCCGATAACTTTTTAAGTGGTTAATACAGTTTAAATACGTGGTTAATTACGTTCAAATCCATGGTTAATGAGTTTCGACGCCTGATATAATCATTAACTATTTACTGAACGTAATTAACCACGTATTTGAACTACATTAACCACTTAAAAAGTTATTGTGAAAGTTGTCTAACTTCTGGTTGTTCAAATATCATTACTCTAAATTTATCATATTTATTTGTGGCCCCTAATATAGACCCTATTTTAGGGATTTAAAAGTGGTTCTCGTGTTGAAACCGGATATATACGATTTTATTTAATTTTTAAATTTTTTTTTGGATAAACCGTTAAAAATCTAGTGTTGATGTGTTTACCATTTAACCACACCAATTTCGAGTTGGCTTTTAAAGCCAATTTACCGAGCTTAAAATTAAAGCGCTTTGGTCTTAATCTAATGACTCCAAGATGTTGACCGCATGAATGTGTGGAATTTATCATTCAGTTAACATAACATCTTTACTAATTTTCTAATTATATTTTTCTAACAACAAAAAACCAATTCTTAATTGCTACTTTAAACATTTGGGGATTATATTAAGAAATCTGAATAACAGTGAAATTTTGTGTACTCTCGAACAAGGATTTTCTTCCTCCAAACAAAAATCTTATACTACTAAAGCAATATTGGGACTTTAACAAACTCCAAATATGGATGGTTTTGATCTTTTATTCTTCCTGGAGGAAAGAATTTGTCCCACATAACAAGCGTTACCTTCAGAAAATTTCTTTTTAATTGTTTTTAGAGAGATTTAAAAAGAAAAGAGCAGTAAGAAAATATAAGTACGTATTAATGATTACACCAATGTAAATTTAATCTCAAGTTCTTCTAACTGTGTTTAAAACACATGGCCAAACTGCTTATCTAAATTGCCTGTCTGATTAACATTAAACTCATTACTGGATCTGAGCAATCCTCATCATCAAGGTACTAGTACTTTTCTTCTGCTTTATTTTTTTTGTTGCACACCTAACTTACCAAAGTTTTTGAACAGTTCCAACGTTTTGATGTAGAAGCATTTATGTTGTCCTGAGTGGTGGAAACATTAGGTGCTTAGTTAGCATTATGTGGCATGCTATGTAGGGTCAATTTTGGGACAGTAGACACATAGCCAAAATAATCCTCATTCATAGGAAATTATTGTTGCATGACTAGGCACCTAGCACCACCCCTTTAATTAGTACTTCTTCAAGCAATGCTATGGCATCATGGCCAAGATTATCTATTACTATTCAATAAAAATCAACTACACTTTTCGCCAGGTGTCAAAATTTGAGGCAAAAATCTCCCGCTCCCTCGTTCCCTCATGCGTAGCTCCCCCCTCTTTAATTTTTTTTTTCAAATTTTTTTTCCTCTCATTACGCGGCTCCCCCTTTTTTTTTCCTTTATATTTTCCGGCTCATTCGCACCTGGCCCCCACTTTCTCCTTTTTATTTGTCCCTTAATTTATTTTTGAGATTTAATTTAGTCCTCTAACTATTTTTTGAGCTAAATAAGTCTTTCAAAAGTTTTTAAATTGGGCAAAATAAGTCCTCTCTTTAATTTTTTTTTTCAAATTTTTTTTCCTCTCATTACGCGGCTCCCCCTTTTTTTTCCTTTATATTTTCCGGCTCATTACTTTGGCCCCACTTTCTCCTTTTTATTTGTCCCTTAATTTATTTTTGAGATTTAATTTAGTCCTCTAACTATTTTTTGAGCTAAATAAGTCTTTCAAAAGTTTTTAAATTGGGCAAAATAAGTCCTTTAAGTTTTTAAGTTGGGCCAAATAGATCCTTTAGGTTTTTAAGTTAGGCCAAATAGGTCCGATAACCTTTTCAGTTGGGCCAAATAAGTCCTATAAGTTTTTAAGTTGAGCCAAATAAGTCCTTTTCGGCCAAATAAGTCCTTTAAGTTTTTAAGTTGGCCAAATAGGTAATATAAGTTTTTAAGTTGGGCCAAATAAGTTCTATAAGTTTTTAAATTGTGCCAAATAAGTCCTATAAGTTTTTAAGTTGGGTCAAATAAGTCCTTTTCGGCCAAATAATTCCTTTAAGTTTTTAAGTTGGGCCAAATAGGTCCTATAAGTTTTTAAGTTGGGCCAAATAGGTTTTATAAGTTTTTAAATTAGGCCAAATAAGTTCTATAAGTTTTTAAGTTGGGTCAAAAAAGTCCTTTTCGGCCAAATAAGTCCTTTAAGTTTTTAAGTTGGGCCAAATAGGTTCTATAAGTTTTTAAATTGGTCAAATAAGTCCTTTTCGGCCAAATAAATCCTTTAAGTTTTTAAGTTAGGCCAAATAGATCCTATAAGTTTTTAAGTTGGACAAATAGGTCTTTTTCGGCCAAATTAGTCATTTAAGTTTTTAAGTTGGGCCAAATAAGTCATTTAAGTTTTTATGTTAGGCTAAATAAGTCTTTTAAGTTAAGTTGGGTCAAATAGGTCCTATAAGTTTATAAGTTAACCCAAAAAATAGTTAAAGGACCAAATTGAACCTCAAAAATAAGTTAATGGACCAAAATGATATTTATGTCTTTTCTTTTCATTTTTACTTAATGTTTTTTTATTTCTTTAGTTTTTAAATTTTTATTTTTTTTTAATTTTATCTTTACAAATATCATTATTATTATTTATAAATGAAAAATGATTATTTTTCTTTTAAATCCCAATGGGGAAACATTACATTTTGTTGGTATACTTTTATCGTCTTTGATCATATATCAAAATCTATAAATGTTTTTATTATCTATAAATGATTATTTTACTTTTGATTTTCTACGGGAAAACATTACATGTCGGTATAAATGATTACTTTTCTTTTGCGTCCTGACGGAAAGCATTACATGTTGTCGGTATAATTTCATCATCTTTGACCACATATTAAAATATATAAATATCTCTATTATTTATAAATGATTATTTTACTTTATATTTATTATTTTTTTCCTTTTTTTCTTAATATTTTTATTTCTTTATTTTTATATTTCATCTTTATAAATGTCTTTGTTAATTATAAATAGTAAATGATTATTTTTCATTTAAATTCTAACGGAAAATTACATGTTGTCGTTATAATTTCATCTTCTTTTATCACGTATCAAAATTTATAGATGTCTTTATTATTTATAAATGATTATTTTACTTCTCGACAGAAAAACTTTACATGTCAATATAAATTATTAGTTTTTTTTTGTCCCGACGGAAAAATATTACATATTGTCGGTAATATTTTATCGTCTTTGAGCGCTTATGAAAATCAAATTTTATAAATATTTTATTATTTATAAATGATTATTTTACTTTTGATTCCATAAGAGGATTTTTTTTATTTCTTATTTTTTTTATTTTTTTTAATTTATATTTCTTATTTTCTTTTAGTCTTTTCTTACAGTTTTTATTTCTTGAGTTTTGTGATTTTATTATTTTATTTTATCTTTATAAATGTATTTACTATTTATAAACGATAAATGATTATTTTACATTTAAGTCCCAAAATAGGAACATTATATGTTATCGATATAATTTCATCGTCTTTAATCACGTATCAAAATTTATAAATTTCTTTATTACCTATACATGATTATTTTACATTTGATTCTCGATGACGAAATATATTGTATCATCGATATAAATGATTACTTTTCTTTTGCGATCCGACCGGGAAACATTATATGTTGTTGGTATAATATCATCATCTTTGAGCACATATCAAATTTCATAAGTATTTTATTATTTATAAATGATTATTTACTTTTGAGTCTGGATAATTTTTTACTTTTAAATTTTTCATTTAATCTTGAATCCCGACGGGGAAACATTACATATTAGCAGTATAATTTCATTATTTTTTTATCACATAATAATTTTATAAATGTCGTTATTATTTGTAAATGATTATTTTACTCTTGAGTTGCTTACTCTTACTTTTTCAATTTTTTAAAACTAAAACAACTAATTATATTTGTTAGAATGTATAACTTTAATTTTATAAACAAGTGTATCTAAAAAATATGTAAAAACGAAGTGATCCGTGGGTATGCACGGGTATTTGGCTAGTATGGTGATAAAAGAATGCCGAATTCAAGACAAGATGGTGAACCCTTTTCAAATTTTTAAATACGCAATATTGCACGGGTACAAGTGTGAACAACCACAGCATGAGGAAAAAGGACTAGAGCAAAGGACATTGATAAGATAGAGTTTATCTGAGGTGGTATGAAACGTTCTATAATTTTTCAACTGAAATTATATTCATCATAGAATTAGGCACCCCCATTTTACTTTCTGCTATATCATTTTATCCGCAATGATACTTAATTATTGAGATATATTGTTACTATTTAAAAGTGGCTCAAATGGTAAGGAATGTTAAAGTGGATCGACTACAGATAGTAATGAATCATTGATTTTTTTACCAACGTGTCATAGTTGGAATGGCGAAGATAGTGAGATTGAATAACATATGTAACATGATGCATTATTTGCTTATTCTGTATCTATTGCAAAATGCTCATGCGTTCATAACTCATATGGGAGAAAATAAAACAGAAAAGGGAATCTGTAAGGTGAGTTGTCTGATTTGGGGGCATGCCCATATGTTTGTCAGAGAGTGTCAGAGTACTTTGACAACATTGGGGTCATGACCATCCCAATCAGATCATGGACATGGTTCATGGTGGCTATTGGATTGGATGCATTTGACATCTCCATGTTCTATGAATTTTTATTGTTTGGATTGGATCCATGACACTAACCCACGAACAGTAGTATTATACGTTATTCTAGGACACAACGTAGACTTGAATGTGTAGTTGACTGTTTGCAGCTCAGGTTATTTAAGCCTTGGGTTGAGCAATGAAAGTACAAGAACTGCAGCTTTCTTTTCTTTTCTTTTTTTTTTTTTGGTACAAAGAACTGCAGCTTTCTATTACTAAAGGCAAAGACACATCCCAATCTATCCCTATGAATCCATATATGTCAACAGTGAAACCAACTTTACGCATCGTTTCGTTTAACGGAAAGTAGAGAGATAGATAGGCAAGGAAGGGAAAACACCTCGAAGTCAGAGTCATCCATCGTTTGGTTTGCAGCATAAACAGAAAGGAAGGATAATTTTCGTGGGTCCCACCAGAAGATGCTTTCCCCGCATAACCCAGTAGAAAAGTGGAGATGAGCTCATCTTTAGATTAACACTTTGTTTGGATAGTGGAAGGAAAGAATATTGAAGGAAAGAATGTTGAAGGAATGATAGTGAGTAGAAAGTGAGTAGAAAGTGAGATGATTTTTTGGTTGTTTGATTGAAGTGAAAGTGGAGTAGAAAGTGAGAGGAAAGAAAGAGATATATTTAGTAAAAGACAAAAATATCCCTACATAAAAATGTAGAAATATATATTTATATATATTGTTATACATGTATATATTTATTTATATATATATATATTATACGTATATATTTATATATATATATATATATATATATATATTATACATGTATATATTTATTTATTTTCACACATATATATATATATATTAGAATATTATAAAAAAGGATAGAATTGTAATTCAATAACCCATAAGCTCCCACGTTCCCTTTCCGTTCAAATCTGAGGGGAGCAATTCTGCGTGGGACCCACCAACAGTCAAAGCATTCCTCCCCCACTTTCTGCTTTTTCAAACGGTGGAAGGATTTTTGAAAAACGTGCTTCCCTCCTCGCTGCTTTCTCTCCTTTGAGAATCCAGCGTTCCAAACAAAGCGTAAAATGACAAAAATAACATGTTTTTTAATTTGCTGACATTTCTGTTGCCGTTCAATTCAACTAAGAGCATCAGCAGCCCTGGTGCCTTAACATTTTCCTGCGTGTCTTATTTTTCATGCGGCAAAGATTGGACCAGGTGGCATTTGAAAATAGTGCATCGTTCTTTAAATTTTGGTCAAATCATCTATAGAGAGAATGTGCAACTAAATTAAAACGCGGGGAGAGAGTGGATGTGACATCCGACCCACTAACTTGCAAGTGCAGCCTACTACCCCTTTGGCGTAGCCTCAGCGCTTCAAGTCGACCCAATGATAGCACCAGCGTCGAGCACTCACAGGACTTCTATAATCTCTTAATTGGAGTTTTTTTCCCATGGGAGGCTCGAACCCACGCCCAAAGGGATAAAGGCCTTTGGGAAGTACCTCCCACTACCACTAGACCAATTGGTCAGGTGGTAGTGGGAGGTGCTTCCCAAAGGCCTTTATCCCTTTGGGCATGGGTTCGAGCCTCCCATGGGACAAAAACTTGGCAAAAAGGTGCCAAGAAGTCTTGTGAGTGCTCTGGACACTGGGGTGCCATTGGGCTGGACTTGCTGGGTGCGCTGAGGCTACGCCAAAGGTAGTAGGCTGCACTTGCAAGGTTAAGTGGCCTGATGTCACATCCACTCTCTCCCCGCGTTTTAATTTAGTTGCACGTTCTCTCTATAGACGATGGGGTGCCATTGGTGGAGCGTCTTGAGTGCGTGAGGCTCGACCCGATGGGCGTGGGCGGGCCGGGTGGGGTCAGTGGGTCGGATGTCACAATAAAAGGCGATTTTTATTGTAACACCCTGGGTCGCCACACATTTTTGGGTCGTACCACAGTGTGCCCGACCCACTGTCTCTGCGACGCATACTAGGCCCACAGACCCCTCTGTAATGCATGCCACAGTGTCCGGTTCACTCACAGGGCTTCACCACCCCCTTTGGATTTAATCCAAATTAATTGTGTTTTTGTCTTAACTAGGAATCGAGTCATGTAGCTAGGGGTTAAATACAATAGTTTTTGATTCCTATTAACCATAGGTATATGGCTCGATTCCTAGGGAAGACAAAAACACCATTAATTTGGATTAAATTCAAAGGGGGTGGTGAAACCCTGTGAGTGAACCGGGCACTGTGGCATGCATTGCAGAGTGGTCTGTGGGCCCAGTATGCATCGCAGAGACAGTGGGTCGGGTACACTGTGGTACAGCCCAAAAATGGGTGGCGGCCCAAGGTGTTACAGTGGACAGTGCACAAAAATCGCAGACAAATCCCATGTGGCCATATGGGGCCCACATAGTGAATGCATTTTAGTTCACTGCTACGCCAACAGTGAAACACTTGGTTTTCAAATATGTTAATTTATATTAATATATACAAATATATATTTATATATGTTAACAAAAACAAACAAATAAATATAAATATAAATATAATAAATAAATATATTGTATTTTTGCATAAGGGTATTTATGTTATTTGAAAAATATAAATCTTTCTTTCCTCTCTACATCACTCCTACCAAACAACTAAAAAATCATCTTACTTTCCACTCACTTTTTACCCACTTTCATTCCTTTAACATTCTTTCCTTTCACTTTCTTTTTCCACCCAAACAATGTGTTAGTGTAAAAATTAGAGAGATTGAGTTAACTTTATTTTCTTAAAGATAATTTTTATAAGATATAAGAAAAAATGAAAAATCGTTCCTATACATACTCAGTATAGTTTTTTTTTCGATTTTTTTTTCGAAAATAAAACAACAAAAATAGGCACTCAATATATTTCGATGCCAAGTTGGCTTAGGAATTTCACACCATAAACAACAGTTTATTGGAGACATCTTTTGGGAACAGACGGTCTAGTCAATACTCCCTAGTGCCTGAAGATTTGAATGTTTCACATCTTATTTGACTTTAGTCAACATGATATCAAATAAATGCTAATTTTTTCTTAAGTTATGAATTTTTTATTTAGTATTTTAATTTTTTAGTTAAAATTAAATATAATATAATATTATTTGGACTATTTTAAAAATTTTAATAGCAATTTTTTTAAATTCACACACTTTTATATTTAATTTATTTTTATCACAGCTAAAGTAATTTCCTCTCAATTAAATTGATATTTTATTTTATTTTATTTTATTTTATATAAATACCTGTATAATATACGAAAAAATACTTACTAATTAAAAGAAAGAGTAATGATAAATGAACACCAAATCTGGGACACCCTGTATGGACACCGTATGTCCGTACGGTACAGATATATACGGAACCGTACGGAATCCGTACAGTTTTTTTTTGCCAATTTTTTTAATCATTTTGTACAAAATTATTACCAAAGTGCTTAATGGAGTTTATGTAAGTAGTTAATGCAGTTCACTAACTGGTTAATACAGACATAAAATAGTCGTTAACTACTTACTTGCACTGTATTAACCACTTACTTGCACAACATTAACCACTTTTGTAATTGGTTAACAAGGTTGATATTAGTGGTTAATAACATGTAGTATTAAAAGTATTTAATACAATGTTGGAAGTGATTGATGGGTATAAGTGTACTCGGTGATATAAGTGGTTAACAGGATTAATATTAGTGATTAATACAATATTGAAAGTGGTTAATGAGTGCAGTTTGACAAATTAGCATCAGAGTAGTATATTAACCAGTTAGTGAACTGCATCGACCACTTACGTGAACTGCATTAACCACTTTAGTAATAATTTTGTAAAAAGTAATTGAAAAAAATTGTACGAATTCTGTACGGTTCCATACATATCCATACTGTACGGACATATGGAGTGTCCCAAATAATTTTGTAAAAAGTGATTGAAAAAAATTGTACTAATTCTATACGGTTCCGTACATATCCATACTGTACAGACATACAGAATGTCCCAAATTGGGTGTTGATTTATCATTTCTCAAAAAGAAATCACTATCCTGAATTCACGAAAAAGATAAATCATTATCCTGTAGACCTGTACCAGATATTTCTAATTTTCTATATGTCGTGTTTCTGGTATATGTGTTACAAATTAAGGAGGTGTGTGTTTGGTTAAAAAAAATTGTGTGTTCGATTTTTAGTAGTTTTAATTTTGTAAAATTAATTCTAGTTAAAAAATTGAGGTGAATTAATTTATATTTAATTTTTTTTTAAAGTTTTATAATAAAACTTAAAACTAAATTTTCAACCTCGTATAATAATTTTGTCAAAAAAAAATTCATATAATAATTACAATTTTTATTTTTGTCAAATATATTTTTAAAAATAAATTAATTTTAATTAATTAATATTAACCAATGAACCAAACAGTTTGTTAGTAAAAAAACCTAAACATCGTCTATCAAAATAAAACTCTCACGAGTTTGATCGTCGACTCGTCTCAAATGCAAAACAAAAGGCAGCTTGAAAATCCAGACTTCGTGCAGATTTTGAGAGGGCCCCAATTCCTAAGGACTACTTGTTTTGTCAAATTTGACCTTAATAACCTTCAAAATTTTCATTACGGTAAGACTGTAAAGTAATGGCGAATGATAGTTTGTATAAGATCATCAAATACTTGGTTCACGTTTCCCTACTGTCAATCAGTAGGGTCCTGAATCTATTAACATAAAAAGGGTGAACCCCCTTATTATTGTAGCACAACAGTAACTAGCATTTCCATTTTTATCAATTAATCTATTAATATTATTATCCCTTTTTATTAAACTAAGTAAAAAATAGACTAGGCAAAAAATAGATGAATGTGGACAAATCACTTCAACCATTATATTATATTAAAAATTACTGTAGCTAACTTCAGCACCGTTTTATATTAAAAAATCTGTAGCTCCACTGCTCCTCTTTTTTCTTCCTTTTCAATAAAATACAAATTTAGAATGGTATATGCACAACTGTCACCAATTAAAAAAAATAATGAAACGTGTTCCCAGTCCTTGCGTGTTCCAGAAGACGCGTTCAACAGAGGGGGGGACACGGTGCATACCTTTTCTTTCTTAACACAGAACCACAAAAAAAAAACGCAGAAAGCCAGGATATGGGCGGAATTGGATTTCCTGCGATTCTGCGTGTAGCGCTTGAAATCATGGCCGTCGATCGATCTCGGCAGTCGAGATCGGATCTCGACGATCGAGATCGATTTAAGCCGATTTGGTGAAGTTTTAGTCTCGTCCGTCCGATCGATTTCGACGGTCGAGATCGCTTCTGGCGTGAAATGGCGTGGAATCTCTCGCGGCAAATCCAGGTCCGGAAATGGGCACCTGAGTTCACAGAAACGCAGAAGGCAGTCGCAGCGAGCGGGACGTTGATGAACGAAGATGAAAGATGAACAGAGAAGACGTCGGCGCTGGCAAACACTACGAGCGCGAGAAGATGAAAAACTCTGGATTTGCTTGTGCGAACTGCACTGTACGTCAGTTGACCTTTTTTTTTTTGACTTGTTTTAAGTTGGGTCGTGTCCCGTTTAGGGGGTGATTGTGTGTCATTAGGATAGGTTGTGGTAGGTAAGCATGCTTATAAGTGGGTGATTTACTGTATGGTTGGTACGGGAAAGCATGGTTTTGATGGGATTTATCGTCTTCTTTCTTCTATTAGGCAGGGTGTATGGCAAGGTGGCGTAAAATTTTGGGTAAAATTTTGAAAGGAAACTTGATTTGTTCAGTTGCCATAAGAGGATGGTGTTACTGATATTTTTGTGATTTTTTGGGCTTACGTGATTTGATTGCTCAAGATTTGTACAAGTGATGGGTCTTACCAACTCTGTACTTGAGTTGGCTACTGTTCTTTCCCTCATTTCAACCTTCAATTAGATTACATTAGAGGTTTGTGTTATTGATCTATCTGTGACTTGTGATTTTTATATTTTTTTGTTTCTTTTATGTCCGATTTCATTGCTTAGTAGTTGCACGTAGGGATGGGTCTTACCAACCGAGTACTTGAGTTTTCCGGCTATTATTTCCCTCTTATTTTCAGTTTTAAAATTTCAAATTTTGTTGTGTTGGAGTCTATATAAATAGAAATTTGTTGTTTTAGGTTTTTTCACGTTTCCACCTTCTCTTTGTTTGAGTGTAGTTTGGGTTGTGAGTTGCAATGTCTATCTCTTATGATAAGATCAAAAACATTGTGTTGAATATAGAGTGCATTAGGTTGTTGGTGAGGGTTGTGAGGATGTGGTCAGTTCCTATGTATAACAATCCTAACCAGACCAGCTCCTTGGAATTGATTCTGTTGGATGAATATGTATGCTATTCTTGGCTGATTAGTTTTGTTCTCTTTAACTTTTATGTTGGTATGTATTTGTCTATTTTTGTTATTGTGGTAGTGAATATTGGTTTGTGTTTAAATTTTGTTTACAAGGGTGGCAAGATTGAAGCTACTGTCAGGAAAGCATTGTTGCATAGGTTCACTCCTATTTTGGAAGAGGGTTGTGTTTACAAGATGGTCTACTTTAATGTGATTCCCAATGGTGGTCATTATAGAGCCACTTTTCATGAGTTCAAGCTTGTCTTCCTTTTCAAAACAACTGTTGTCAAGAAGGAGGCAGGCTCAATCCCCATGTTTGGATTTAGTTTTGTTCCTTTTAATGATGTTTTGAAATATGATAGTTTTGAACATTTGATTGGTGAGAACGATGTGTAATTCATCTTTAGTTGTGATTTGTTAGCAACTTTTTTAATGCTGATTTTTTATGAGTTCTTTTGCTTTGTGGCAGATGTTATGGGTGTGTTAACTGCTGTGTTTCCAGAAAGACAATATGAGAAAGATGGAAAAGTAACCACCATGGTTGTGATGGAGTTGGCTGATGCTCAGTGAGTCATTGTTTCCTTTTTTTTTGTTGATTTCAAATATAGGCCTGTTTCGTGTTACCATTATTTGTTTTGTTGTTTCTGTATTTGTAGTGGGAAGTTGGAATGTGCTCTTTTTGGGGAGTATGTGGATGAGCTTAGGAACTTTCTACACCAGGGAGGTAATATTCAAGTAGTGGTGGTGGTTCAGCTTGCTAGGGTGAAGACTTTTAGGGGTTTGTATTTATCTTTTTTATTGGCTTTATTTTTGGGTCATTTTATAAAGATCTTGTGATATGTTCTTTTATTGGTATTGCTAATTTTTTCTTTGGTTCGGTTGGTTTCATGAGTAGGTAAGACTGTCATCCAAAGCAGTATGAATGCAACCAAGTTGTTTTTTAACCTGGACATATTGAAGCTATTTCATTTAGGAATAGGTTGGCGTAATTTATTTATTTTATTGTTGTTTTATTTTATTTCCATTATGTCTTTTTCATGGTGAATCATATTTATTTGTGGTTTCTCATGTAGTGTTCTTTGAACATGGGGTGCTTGATGTGGAGCCTCTTCTTTGTGGTCCTTGATAATTCAAGGGAGGGGTTGGAAGTTGACTTCATGAAGCTGCACCCAAAGAAGACAATCTCTCAACTGGAAGATATACAAGAGGTTGTGTCCTTACATAAAATTTTACTCCTAACAACAAAAATAGTTTGTATTGTTTGCTTCTAAATGACAAATCTGTTTGGACTTTTCAAAGGTTAACTGACAAATTTTTTTCAGGATGGGATATTTGTTGTTTTGGCAAACATTGTTGATATAATTAGTGATGGGTCATGGTTCTATCTTGCATGCAAGTGCAACCGTGCTGTTACTCTTCAATCAAATGTGTACTTTTGTGAGAGTTGTCGAGTTCCTGTTCTTCAAGTTTCTCCAAGGTATGTTTTAGTTTTGTGTTCTTTGTTTTGGTCAAACATGAGGCTTATTGTATAGATTTCACATTTATATATTTTCCCTTATTTTGATCTATATTTGTATTTGTTGTTAAATAAGTAAGTCACTGTTTTTTGTAGGTTTAAGGTGATGGTTGAGGTTATAGATGGCAAAGATACAACTGTATTTGTTTTATTTGACCGTGACATTAATCTGCTGATTAATAAGACATGTGAAGAGTTGCTTGCTCAGTCAATTCAGGTAGAAATTATAGTGTGGATTGTGTTCTTATCTATCTATTTAATAGATTATTCATTTAGTTTGTGGGTATTGTTGCTTTTGTGCAGGATGTTTCTGGGAATGGTTATCCCTCACTGCTTGATTCTTTGATTGGCCGAAAAATTCTTTTTAAGGTGGAGACCAAGGTTGAACAGCAAATCCAGTTTGAGGGCAGCTATGCTGTGAGAAGGGTTTGTGTTGATGAGGACATCATAGCCATGTTTGAACTGCCAGGAGTGGATTTCACTCCAACAAAGGTATCAACTTCAGATTTGGTTATTCTTTGAATTTAATTGTATTTACTTGTGTATGATTAGTTTGGTATTTTAATATGTTGAATCATGTGTCCTTCCTTTGTAGTGAGAACTTTTTAAAATTGTATTTTGTGTTGTGTTGGAAGGCAATTTTTGCACCACCTTTTCCAAAGGTTTCAAATGATGACCTTGAAGAACCTTTTCATGTGAGCAATCGTATTCTATCCATATCAAATTTTCTTTGCTGTTTTTGTACCTAATTAGTGGGGTTTTCTCATGGCTTTGAGTTTAATTTTATGTAGGACATTGTTTCTGAACTTATTGTTGCTCCCATAAATTTGGGAGATGATGATTTTCATTCTGAAGTCAAATGCACCCCTGCAAAGAGGAAACTAGATGCTGAGTTTGCTTCCTGCCAAGTGGGCTGTTCAAGTAGCAGGCAGAAGTTGGGTGCTATTGTTGAAATTGAAGATGATGTGGATCCAGTTTGTACATTGGTTCCTGTCAAGATTGAAAAGCAGTGAAGTTAGGGTTATATGTATAGTGGTCTGTCTTTTTTTGTTAATTATCCATTGCAAGATTTGTTTAGTGTGTGGTTTTGTTGTATAGGAGTATTTAGCTTTAGTATTTTGAAGTTGTGGGTCGTGGGCTATGTTATGTTTTGGTGAAGTTGTGGGTCGTGGGCTATGTTATGTTTTGGTGGGGTTACTGTATGTTTGGTTTTGGATCTGTCGTGGTCAAGCTTCCAAAATCAAACATATTAAAGACAAGCTTAGGTTGTTAGTGGGTTATATGTGCATGTTTAAGCACTTTATTTCATAGTCCTTTTTTTTGGGGAATGGTGTATGTAATCTTGGAATCTCAATGGAAATGTTGTTGACAGGCCAATGTTTAATCAAGTGTTCTTTTGTCACTATCTTTTGTCACTTTATTTTGATGTTGATTCTGTTTGAACTGTATGGTATGGTTAAATAGAGAATGCACACTACAAACAAAAGAATTGATGTAGAGCCAGTGTTCTTAAACAAACATGTAAATTAGAGATAAGAATTGAAGTCATGGTTTGTATATCCCATGTTTTGTTTTGTGACTTTTACCTAAATTTCATTAACTTAATGGCAACTAATATCAAGCATCTGAGTTAGGAATAGAGCCGTTTTATTCCGACACCACAAAATTCGACAGTACCCAACAGTATGGCACCAAGAGAGAGTCGATGTCGAGAATAGCGTAAACCGAGAAAAAATTTTAAAAACAAACAAAACCGTATTTTAATACGATTGTCCGACAACAAAGCGTTGTCGAAATAACTTTTCTCTTAATACGATTGTCCGACAACAAAACCGTATTCCTAAGAGAAAGTTATTTCGACAACGCTTTGTTGTCGACACCGTATTAAAATACGGTTTTGTTTGTTTTTAAAATTTTTTCTCGGTTTAGCTATTCTCGACATCGACTCTCTCTCTGGTGCCATACTGTCGGGTATGTCAAATTTTGTGGTGTCGGAATAACACGGCTCCTTAGGAATATGGAGCTTACTAAAACTTCTGAACCTAGCTCCAACTTCAAACACCTGCTCCCTACATTAAAATCCTTTCTTTTGTAGACAATTCTACATTTTTGTGGTTAAATTGGATTAGGTATAGGCAATTTGATTCTAGGAAAGGTTGGTCAAATGGTTTTATATTCAAATCAATCACTTCTTTGGAGGCCATACTTGTGATGTGATTGTATTTAAAGTTTGTTTATCAATACAAGCTACATGTCACATTGTTGTGATTGTAATGGTTAGTACTTTATTTCCTTAGATGTTATCTATAATTATATAGCTTAGCTTAATATAGTCATGCACAAGAAGTGGTGTTACAGTATATATTTTGGTAGTCAGATTTGAAAACAAAACTCATGAAGGATTAAGGTGCTAAGGTGGTAAGGTAGATTTCATTCCAACAATATTGGAGGGAGTTTGCAGAATAAAGGTTCTAAGGTAGATTTCATTCCAGCAATTAATTTTGTCATGATATATTTCTATTATTTTTATAACATGGATCCCTCAATTTGTTTTTATTATGTCATCTTTTCTTTTTTGTCATATGCTGATTTGTTTTTTTAGTATCCGTATAAAAGTTGTTGTGAGCCAACTATTTTTGTTTGTCTATTATTCTTTAGTTACATGATTCGATAAAGCAATCACCAGGCTTCCAGTTTTTCTTGTGTTTATCTACCTTTTATTTATGCAATACTCTAGCCTTTCCAGGACTTGAACCCATAAAGCTAATGCCTTTTTTCTGCTACATAATTAATTTTGAATAAATGGAACCATGTAATTATAAAATAATAAAATAATGTATACATATTATCATTTTAATTGTTTACACGCTTTTCTTTCCTCTCCATACCTTTCTTTAAATAATATATTTTTTTATAAATTATGATAATACGTATTTGTAGAAATTATTTTGTTCTATTTTTTTAACTAAAGCATAAACTTATATTTAGTGTAATAAAATTAAACCTATATTTTCTATAACTGATATCTACATGATCTTTACTAATACAATCGTGAAAGGTCTAATAAAAATCAATAAATTAGTAACCTAATTTATTTGAGTATGTAAATTATATTTAAAATATACGATTGATATATGTATTGTGATTGATTTTTCTTTTATTTAGTTTCGAATTTGATGTATTCCTTATTTTTTTCCAGATATTTATACACGTGATGAGTAGTGGACAAGAACAAGAAAAGAAAGGTAAATGTAGTTCTTTGGATCAAAATGCTAGACAAAGAAAGTTGTCAATGGTTAGGGTGAAGAAGAAAAGACGCTATAAAGAAAATGCAGGTTTGCACTCATTGTACTTATTGAGTTTTAATATAGTTTATGATAAAATTAAGTAGGCCTAATATCTAAAGCTTATATATATGCTAATGAAATAACTTTCATGTAGGTGAATTGGTTTCTAACGTGTCTAAGCCAAGATTTCAATCTCAATGGGATGCAACTATCAGTAGTTCTAATCCTCTGCGTCCCATAGAAAACGGTATGTGATAGCTTACTTACTATTTTGTTTATTATTAATAGATGGTTGTTTCAATCGAATTATTAGTTCACTTTCTATAATAACTATATTAAATTATAGTGATATTGGTGTTGTAGTGTTGATGCGTACTGTAATTTATTTTTTACATATAATTTAGATTTAGATTACATAAATAGAGTGCAATCCCACCCACAAGGTCTGCACCAAACAATCATACCAGGGGATATTTATCGGAGAAGAAAGAATTGTGATTTTTCAGATATTCCAGGTATTTGTAATTATTCCCTTTTTTATTTTTTTTAAACTTTCATATATAGTTTACATACTATACACTATAATACAATTAAGAGGGCTCTCTTGCATATAAATGTTTTTTATTTCCTTTTTTTAGATATTGAAGTCTCAAAAATGGATTCCCAGCTTGAGGTTGAAGAGGATATTTTATTTGTTCAAGGTGAAAATGAAGGTATGTATTCATTTATTAATTTATTTAATAGTTTATTTACATACTTATCTATGCCTTTTTGTTTCATTGTCGTTTCTTCTTATTCTTTCTCTTTCAGTTTATTTGGACTTTGGAGGTACTGATTACTGTTGCCAACATTGTGGAGCTATGGTTTGGTTTGAGGAGCGTTCTGAAAAACAGAAGACCTCATCAGGTGTAGAATTTTCTATTTGTTGTATGAAGGGAAAAATTAAACTGTCATATTTGCATAGGCCACCTGATTTGCTTTGGAACTTGATTCATGGATTAGATTCAAGGAGTAGTCATTTTCTTGAAAATATACGTTCTTATAACAGTATGTTTGCTTTTACTTCGATGGGGGGTAAAGTTCAATCCGGTGTGAATTCTGGTCATGGGCCTCCGCAGTGTATTCTTGGTGGACCCAACTATCATCGGATAGGAAGTTTGTTGCCAATTGAAGGACAAATGCCAAAATTTGCACAGTTGTATATATACGACACAGAAAATGAAGTGGCGAATCGGATATCTCATTTTAGGTATTTATTTATATGCTCTTTTTATAATAATCGTTTACATTTATTATTGTTCATCTATCATATTTTTTATATGTATTATATTTTATTATTCTGTCTTTATAGTTAAGATCATATTGTGTTATATTTGAATGTATTCAAATTATATTGTTAAAATGACGTTATATATGGTGAGGGTTTTTTTTTCATTCTTATTGAAATTCACAGAGAGGGAATAAGGAATTTTTAATGAATTCTTACAGGAGTGATGCGAAAAAAAAGAACTTGACCCGTCTTTAGTGAATGATTTATTGGAAATGATTGATCAATTTAATGAGCTTGCAAAATCATTTAGACGGGTCAGAGATTTTGTTGAAGAAGAACAAAGTGTTAATGTCTCATTGAGATTGTTTCGGAATCGTCCTACTGATGATCGAATGTATGGTTTGCCAACTGTGGATGAGGTTGCAGCTTTAATTGTTGGTGACTTTGATAGTTTTGATTATGGTAGATATATTATTGTGCGTGCTCATAGTGGTGATTTGCAAAGGGTCTACGAGACTCATGCATCATTTATTCCTTTGTAATATCCATTGTTATTTCCATTTGGAGAAAAGGGATACCAGGATGATATTCCCTTGATGGTCGATAATGTAGACGTTGGTGGACAAAAAAGGGTTCATGTCTCTCTTAGAGAGTTTATAGCATTTAGGTTGCAAGAAAGACTATTTGAGGAAACTATTTTGTTAAAGAGTAAAAGGTTGTTCCAACAATTTGTTGTGGATTCTTACTCAATGGTGGAAGCACAAAGATTGTTATATATTAGAAAGAATCAGAGTATTATTAGGTGTGATTTGTTGAAAGGTATTGAAGAAGCCACTGATAGGGGTGATGTTGAAGCTACTTCTATTGGAAAACGGATTGTTCTACCGTCTTCATTTACAGGTGGTCGTCATTACATGTTTAACTGTTGTCAAGATGCCATGGCAATTTGTAAAAAATTTGGGTATCCGAATTTGTTTTTGACTTTCACGTGTAATCCAAAGTGGAACGAGATTCATCAGTTTGTTTCTGAAAGAGGGCTTACTGCTTCTGATCGTCCTGATATTTCATGTAGAGTGTTTCATAGGAAATTGAATCAATTAATGATTGATTTAAAAAAGGGAGATTTCTTTGGGAAAGTTATTGCAGGTATACATTTGATTATTATGGCTTTGTTTTAAAAAAAAATTGAGATATACCTTTGATTGTGATTATTTATCTAATTTATTTAGGTATGTACACCATTGAATTTCAAAAGCGAGGTTTGCCACATGCTCATATACTGTTGTGGTTGGTGGAAAAGGGCAATCTCCAGTCCATTGATTTCATTGACTCCATTATATCAGCTGAATTGTCGGACCAGCAAAGGTTTCCAGATTTGTATAATGTTGTGTCAAATTTTATGCTTCATGGACCTTGTGGTAATGTGAACCGCAGTTCTCCTTGCATGAAGGGTGGAAAATGTTCAAAGTTCTTTCCGAAGAGATTTGCTGATAAAACATTCTTTGATGATGATGGGTATCCGATCTATAGGAGAAGAGATACCGACGTCACTACTATAAAGGGCGGTGTTCATTTGGATAATCAGTATGTTGTGCCTTATAACCCTAAGTTATTGATGAGGTATCGAGCCCATATTAATATTGAATATTGCAATAAGTCAGATTGCGTTAAATATCTTTTCAAATATGTTAATAAGGGTTCAGATCGCGTTACGACAACTTTAACTGATGGTGTACAGCAATCAGAACAGTCAAGAGACGTGGATGAGATAAAGCAGTACTATGACTGCAGATATTTGTCTCCGTGTGAGTCTGTGTGGAGAATTTTTTTTCTCGATATTCATCAAAGATGGCCTTCAGTTCAGCAGTTGAAGTTCCACCTTCCAAGAGAACAAAATGTGCTATTTGATGATAATGATACCATTGATGATGTTTTTGAAAGGAACAAAGACAAGAATACAATGTTTCAGGCTTGGATGGAAGCTAATCGTAAATATTGTGATGGAAGAAATTTGACTTATGCTGAGTTTCCATCAAGGTTTGTTTATCATCCTCGAGAAAGGGAATGGCATCCTAGGAAGAAAGGACAGATGATTGGACGGTTGCAATTTGTTCCCACAGTACGGGAGAAGTGTTTTACATGAGGTTACTCCTTAATGTACAAAAAGGTTGCACAAGTTATGAGAACTTGAGAACTGTCAATAACCAAACTTTTGATACCTTTCAAGATGCATGCTCGGCTCTAGGCTTATTGTCTGATGATAAGGAATTTGTAGATGGGATTCGTGAAGTTGCAACTTTGGCGTCAGGGCTGTACTTGAGGAAGTTTTTTATTACCTTATTGTTGTCAAACACAATCAGTAATCCGGTTCATGTATGGGAAGAAACATGGGAGCTATTAGCAAATGGGATTTTATATGATAAACGAAAAAGATTGCAGTATCCGGGTATGCTTTGATACATATGTTGAGTTTTGTATTTTACATGTGTATCTTTTTTTTATCAATTGACTTATGATGATAATATATGTATGCAGGATTGTGTTTGTCTCAAGATCAATTAAAGTTGATGTGTTTAGTGGAGATTGAAAAATTGATGCGTGTGAATGGAAAATCTTTGAAGGATTTTGATAGCATACCATATCCAAATAGTCAGGAGTTACACGACTTTAATAACATTTATGTTGTTAGAGAACTTGACTATGATAGAGATGAGATGGCTGTTAAGCATGCTCAATGCTTGGAACAACTGAATTTTGGACAAAGGCTAATATATGATGAACTTGTGAATGCTGTGGTAAATGAGGTTGGTAGTTTCTTTTTTGTTGATGGTTATGGCAGATCTTGGGAAAACTTTTCTTTGGAACACTATGTCTTACAAATTTCGTTCGAGATGGTAAGATTGCTCTTAATGTTGCTTCAGCGGTATTGCTTCGCTTTTATTACTGGGAAAATCGCTCATTCACGCTTTGCTATTCCATTGGCATTAAATGAAGAGTCGTGTTGTAATATTAGGCAAAACAGTTTTAAAGCTGATCTACTTCGTGAAACAAGTTTAATAATTTGGGATGAAGCTCCAATGGTTAATAGGTGGGCTTTTGAAGCATTAGACAGGACTTTAAAAGATGTAATGAGTGTTGTCAAAGCTGAGTATTCTGCCAAACCATTCGGTGGAAAGGTTGTTGTCCTTGGTGGTGATTTTAGGCAGGATATTACTGTAATTCCAAAGGCAAGTAGAGTGGATATTGTTATGGCAACTATCAATTCTTCAATATTGTGGAAACATTGTAAGGTCTTGAAATTGTCAGAGAATATGAGGTTGCGAATGAGCTCGAGTATTTTCGATGAACAACAAATTAAGGAGTTTGCAGAGTGGATACTAGACATTGGTGATGGAAAGTTGGGAATTGATAATGATGGTGAAGCTGAAGTTGACATTCCAGAATCTCTCTCGATTCTAGATTCTTCAGATCATATAACAAGCATTGTCTTTTCTACCTACCCTAATTTGGTGGATAATATGAGTGATTTCAAGTTTTTTGAGGATAGGGCGATATTGGTGCCAACATTGCAAATTGTAGAAATGGTCAACGACCATGTGTTATCATTGGTACCGGGTGAAGAAGTGGAGTATCTTAGCTCTGATAGTATTTGTAAGATGGAGGAAGTTGCTGGTATTAATTCTGATTGGTTAACTCCTGAGTTTCTTAATCAAATCACGTGTTCAGGTCTCCCTAATCATAAAATAGTATTGAAAGTAGGTGTCCCTATTATGTTGATGAGGAATATTGATCAATCTTCTGGTTTGTGCAATGGAACAAGATTAATCGTGACTGAGTTGGGTTCGAATGTCATTGGAGCTAAAGTGACTACTGGAAATCATGTAGGTGATAAAGTTTACATTCCCAGGATGAATTTAGTCCCTTCAGATCCTGGAATTTCTTTCCAGTTTCAAAGACGACAATTTCCATTGATTTTGAGTTTTGCAATGACTATCAATAAAAGTCAGGGACAAACATTATCTCATGTTGGTTTGTACTTGCCACGCTCAGTGTTTTCACATGGTCAATTATATGTTGCCATGTCTAGGGTGAAATGTAAAAGTGGATTGAAAATTTTAAGTTGTAATGACAATGGCGAGGCATGCTCTGTTGTCAAGAATGTTGTTTACAAAGAAGTCTTTCAAAAAATGTGATGTTATTCCAGCAACTTGATTGTTTGTAATATGGTGAGTAGGTTATGTAATATGGTTTTTGGTGAATAGTCTTACACTACATAAATATCTCCAATTCTTTATGATGTTTACCAATTAATATATTTTTCAAAAAAGAGAATAAGTTAGCTACAACTAACAATAATTTAAGATAATCTCTTTAATCTTGGTATAACCTATTTTTTAGCTCTATATAGCTTAATTGTTTGTAATTTGATCTTTAATTGTGCATATGAAGAGTAATAGACAACTTAAACCCGTGTGTTATCTAATTTTTATCTAATTGTAGGTTAGTATTCATGAAATTACATTGTGCTTATAAGAAAGGCAGATCAGGAAAACTTTAAACTCATATATCTAAAGATGCCCTTCTTTTTCTGACTCTACGTGATTACAACAATTCATTGCTTGATGCCAATAAATTACTTGTGCTAGACTAGAGTTGGAATTCAGCAAAAGATTCTACAACACGAGAAGATCATTTTGTAAGTTGTCGACAGTTAGTCCTCCATCCTTTAACACTAGAGTTGGAGTTCGACAAAAGATTCGACAAATGTGTGAAAATGTTGGTCCTCAAAGACATTAGGAACAATATTAACTGGCGTTGACTTGCCTCTGTTCAATGAGGAATACAAGGTGACGTCGAATATAAAAAAAAGATGATTCGACAATTGGGAAGAAAACTTCAGGTGACGTCGAATATAAAAAAAAAGATGATTCGACAATTGGGAAGAAAACTTCGACTTGGAACCAAACGAGCTAGCTCATGAACCAAACGAGTCGAGCTATGCTTAGCTCAAGTTCAGTTCATTTATTTAACGAGCTTAATTTTCAGCTCAAGTTCGACAAAAGATTCTACAAAACGAGAAGATCATTTTGTAAGTTGTCGACAGTTAGTTCTCCATCCTTTAACACTAGAGTTGGAGTTCGACAAAAGATTCGACAAATGTGTGAAAATGTTGGTCCTCAAAGACATTAGGAACAATATTAACTGGCGTTGACTTGCCTCTGTTCAATGAGGAATACAAGGTGACGTCGAATATAAAAAAAAAGATGCTTAGCTCAAGTTCTATATTAACTGGCGTTGACTTGCCTCTGTTCAATGAGGAATACAAGGTGACGTCGAATATAAAAAAAATATGATTCGACAATTGGGAAGAAAACTTCGACTTGGAACCAAACGAGCTAGCTCATGAACCAAACGAGTCGAGCTATGCTTAGCACAAGTTCAGTTCATTTATTTAACGAGCTTAATTTTCAGCTCAAGTTCAGCAAAAGATTCTACAAAACGAGAAGATCATTTTGTAAGTTGTCGACAGTTAGTCCTCCATCCTTTAACACTAGAGTTGGAGTTCGACAAAAGATTCGACAAATGTGTGAAAATGTTGGTCTTCAAAGACATTAGGAACAATATTAACTGGCATTGACTTGCCTCTGTTCAATGAGGAATACAATGAGGAATACAAGGTGACGTCGAATATAAAAAAAAGATGATTCCACAATTGGGAAGAAAACTTCGACTTGGAACCAAACGAGCTAGCTCATGAACCAAACGAGTCGAGGTATGCTTAGCTCAAGTTGAGTTGATTTATTTAAGGAGGTTAATTTTCATTTCAAGTTCAAAAAGATTCTACAAAGCGAGAAGATCATTTTGTAAGTTGTCGTGATTAGTCCTCCATCCTTTAACACTAGAGTTGGAGTTCGACAAAAGATTCGACAAATGTGTGAAAATGTTGGTCCTCAAAGACATTAGGAACAATATTAACTGGCGTTGACTTGCCTTTGTTCAATGAGGAATACAAGGTGATGTCGAATATAAAAAAAAGATGATTCGACAATTGGGAAGAAAACTTCGACTTGGAACGATGTCATGCTTCACCGTTAACACCAACCCATTGCCCTATTTACAGGATCTACCACAACACTTTGGTACACCTGTCAGGAATACAACTTATGAAAGTCTGCTGCTAATAGGATTTTCAGGTGATCAAACATCTTGCAAGCTATTGATCCGAGTTGGACCAAACATCTAAATAGGCTAAATGCCCTTACCATTTTTTTGCTCCTTCATAATTCCTGCGTGACATCCCCTTTAAAATTCCTCAGCATCCATGCATTTAAATTGGAACATGGCATAAACCCTTTTTGTGATAGCAAATTTGTTTGGATAAGTTCTATTGGTGAGAATAAAATTGGCAGCTATGTGAGTACTATTTCTTCTGCACAATGTTTAAAGATATGTTTTACACAACCTACTTGTGTTCTGTTTCATTGTCTCGAAAAAACATCAAACTGCTATCTACCACATGGTTTTGTTGAATGGTTTTGTCATCGGTAATAATAATGTCTCACATTATTATTATTATTACTATTATTATTACTATTATTGGTTAGTTATAACGATGGATACCCGTGCGTTTTGCACGGGTTAAAATCACTAGTTTAGTCTAATTTAAAAGAGAGAGCAAGCTTGAAGGGGCATAGGGTTGATGATAAAAAGACAAAAAAACCCCAAAAATTAGGCTAAATGCATGAGACTGCATGGGAAATGACTTTAGGGAATCTATTTCCCAAATACTTCCGTGTTTTTCTTTTTTCATTTTGTCTTCTTGCCACGTTTTTTTTTAATTTTCACTTCCAGTATTCTCTATATCTTTAAGGCCAAATTGTGTCAAAAAAAATTTATGGCCAAATCAATATCAATATACTCATTCATTCATCTATTATTTAAAAAAGCTTAAATTAACTGTACTTTTTTAAATCTTTCTCTCCCTCTTTTATTTACCAAAAATTAGATATAAAAAAACAATGAGATTTTGGGGCCGTTTGGTTTGAGAAAACATTTCTTGTTTTTATTTTCTATTTTTATTTTCAAATTTTCACAATTTAGAAAATATTTTTTTGGTAGACAACTGGGAAAAAAGAACAAAAAAAGAGAGGCACATACCGAGACTACTCCCTTCTAAAGGAAGTGTCCATTTCATCAGCCATCAATAAATCATGCAACCCTGTAAGGGCTCTATTTAGAAAATATGGTGTGAGGCACGGCCAGGTCGTGCTTCTCATTGTCTCTCGCGCGAGTTTGGAAATTTACTCGTTTTTGGCTTGTTTTTCATCCCTTTTTTACCTAGACTATAAATAGGTATTGTAAACACTTGCCTATGGTTCGAATTCTAATATTTGGGAGGCACGGTGGAGGATTGGAAGCGATCTCTTCGTCTTTTCGCTCAATATTTTCTGGTTTGAATGTTTATTTCCATGGATTTTATTCTATCTATCATGTTAGAGTAGTTTTCCTTGTTCTAAGATTTGGGGCTATGCCGTCCGATGTCTCTTGGATGATTATTTGATTTACTCTCTTATTATTACTTTGAATGCAATTCGATTTCGTTCTTATCGTTATCAATATTTCTTATGAATTCGGTGGCCACTTATTCATGTGCGTTAGATTTCTAGGGATAAACTGAGAAGTAGTTTTTAATCCATCGAGGATAAAACAAGCTATCATATTTCTTAATGGGTTTAATTCGATTTCAATTACCACGAGAGTATGAGTTTTATCGTTTAAACACGGTTTCTGTATCCTGAGAGGGAACTTTTACTAATTTCGGATAACTTGCCTTCAATTGAATTCATTCGTTAATAAGAGAGTAGTCAATTAGGATTTCAGAGCATCATTGTGGTACCCCTGGTCCTAGAAGCTTTCCCCTATTATTAAAATCCTCACTTGCATTGTCCTTGTTCTTAATTTATTATATTTCTGTTACAACAACAATATCAATTCTTGAATTAATTTAATTAGCGTAAAACAGTCCCTATGAGATCGATATTTTATTATTTTACGACAACTCCGTGCACTTGCGAATTTGGCACACCAAGTTTTTGACACCGTTACCAGGGAACGAACCCGGGTCACCCGCGTGACAGGCGTGAATACTTACCACTACCGCAAAAAATAATTTAGAAAATATGTTTACTTTTACTTCTTACTTTCTATTTTTAAGAAATGAAAATGCTGAAAGCATGTTTGATTTAACCACTTTTTTTTTTGGTAACTGATTTAACCACTTTTTATTATCAATTCATAATTAATAAATCTGATTTTGATTTCGTTACTTATTTAGTTATTTACGAAAAACTGCATTGAAATATTTGCAAGGTTTTTTTTATTTCGACAATCAAGATTTTTTTTTTTACTCAAATAGTCATCGTTTGTTATTGTACCGAAAATTTGTGAAGAAGTCATCATTTGTCATTATTTACCAAAATACTCATTGTATGGGCTCTAAAAGCCAACTTCTCAACATGGAAATATTTTATAAAGATAATTTTTTTTTGTAATTTTCTGGTCATACCTCGTGCAACTTAAAATTTGGGTGCAGCTTATTATAATTTGGACAAAATTTGAGTAATCTCATTATATTTTTATTATCGAAATTTTAAGATAAATAACAATACATGATGTTTATTTAATTTTTAATAACTTCTATTAAAAATGTTGTTAAATTTTGGAAAATTATTTAACGATCCTCATTTAATTTGAAAATTTAATGATATAAGTATAAAAGATTGATCAAATTATAATTTGATCTCAACGAGTATTTTAAAACACTTTTCAAGAAATAAACATTTAATAAAAATATTCTTAAAAATAAAATTATATTTATTTAAACTACAAATTATTCTTTATTAACGACCTTATAGTCGCTATAGTCTACCATGAATTTCATAATCAATCTGTACATGTAAACTAATCTACAAATTATTTAACTATATATCTGTACCCAAAAAAAAATTATTTAACTATATATCAACTAGAAATAAATTATAATTGTACCAAAAAAAAAGAAATAAATTATAATTTACAACAAATATCTTGCTCACACGAAGTCCAGCTTCGTGAAATTAATCAAAAAAATCCAGTTATATGAAAAGCGAGCATTTTCCAAAAAAACAGCCCAATGAGTGACTGAATCAATCAATCTCTCGCAAAAGACCCACATCGAAAGTCACACACAATCGCCAAAGGAAGATCAAGCACGGAAGCAACACGAGAATTGAAAAAAAAAAATACTCTTACTATAATTACAACTTTGCCACCGCGTTTTCATTATTTTCATTGTCAGTTTTTGAAAAGAAAACGTAGAAAACGGGAATTTTTTGTTTTCGAAAATGGACTATATTTTGAAAATATTTTCAAAAACCCAACCAAACATATTTTCAGTGCTATTTTCTATTTTTTATAGAAATGAAAACAGAAAATTGTAAAATGAGATGTTCTTATAACCTCTACAACTTGGCCATGGTCGGTCATGCGGTAACAAAAAATAATGTGGGCCTAGGACTTGATAACCAAATGAAAACGAGTTAATGCCTAATTTGATCCCTGACATTTAAAAAAAAATCAGTTTGATCTTTTACTTTATCAATATTTTAAATTAGTCTCTATATTTTGAAAATATGTATCAGTTACGTCCCTTCGTCAGTTTTCCAGGGACCAAATTGATATTAAGTTATAAATCACAGGGACCTGGTTGCTAACAAGTGACTAAATTGAAGGATTATTTTGGAACTCTGTTAACAGACATAACTGACGGATGACGTAAATTATACACTTTTTTAAAATATAAGGACTAATGTGAAATATTGATAAAGTAATGGACCAAACTGATTTTTTTTAAATTTCAGAGACCAATTTGGTCATTAACTCGAATGAAAACGGTAAAAGGGGTGCTGAAGGCAACACCTCCTTTTTCCAAAATACCCCTATTATTTCTCTCTCCTCATCCCACCCCCGCGCCCTAACAACCCCTTCATCAACGTCTCTTTGCCCCACCCTCTCACACCCTCGATGACCCCCTCCCCCTGCAAACCCCCCATCAGATTTGTTGTAGCATTTTCTTACTTATAAAAAACTTGTTTCCAGTAGTAATCTTTTTTGTTTTCAAGAAACTAAGTTTTTGGATCACAATTTTTTTCATAAATAGAAATATAAAAAAAGAAAAAAAATTAGAGTTTTGTGCCGGGGGAGGGGGTAGATGATCATCTATGGGAGGCAGTCGTTGGGGGTGGTGGGCATGGGTTGATAGGGGTAGAGATTGGGTAGGGGACAGAGAAAAATGGGTTGTTGGTAGAGGTGTTCGCGGTGCGGTTTGATTCGGTTTTGAAACAAAAAGTCATTCAATCCAAATATTAAGTGCATGTTTGGAACCACGTTGAAAGAACTTAAATGCATGTTGCCACCCCTCAAACGTGGTTTGCCTGTTCTATGAAGGTGCCTGGGTTGCATCAAGCAAAATTGATTCTGTTGCTCAAACTCGATTCTAGTTGAAGCTGTGATTTGGAGCTTTCACGATAGCTTGAAATCGATTCTACAATTTATTGTTGTGTGACAAGTACATCTTCGCTCTATTCCTTCTGTAACCCTCAATAACCCCATGGTCACTGTGTTTCTATTGTCTGCCCTCTCCCCGTTGCCTGCGTTTCTATAACTTTGTTGCAACATATCTCTAGGTTAGAGATGAGAAGAGGAATTGGGCTCCAAAAAGGCCCATCCATCGTGGCCATTTATATATCCCTACTGGGCATTTCAAACACAGTTACATAAAGACCCATTTCAAAGGCAAATCACAAACATTTGCCAAATTTTAATAATTGTTTTTTTTTCTACAAGCCAAAGTTTAATAAATTAATATAAAGGTTTTAACAAATTAGCATAAACCAATTTTGACATAATTTTAAGTTAGGACACATTTTGGTAATTATACACTCAAAAGCAATTTTGATATAAACTATCCAAATAATATTAATTGATAAGAATCACTTTTATGTGAATGTACCCAAATATAAATAACGTTATGTTCAACTCACTTTTAACCAAAATCAATTTTGCAAAATCAATTCTGTCAAAATCAATTTTTGTCACCGCAAAACAAAACACACGCTAAAACAAAATTTAAAAAAATCTGATCTAATCCAATCCGATTAAATGCGGTTTGGATCGGATCGGATGATTTGGTTTTATTTTTTGCCGAGCATTACATATTAATTATTTATATTACTTCAAATAACATATTTAAAGTTAAATTTTTAAAGAATTATCATTTTGGTAAATATTTAAAAAGTATATTTATTTTTATTTAGTTAGGTTTCAGTTTAGTAAATATTTAAAGAATGAATTTGAAGAGTGAATTTACTTCAAATTCTCTCTGAATTTACTTTTTTAACAACATGCGGTTCGGTTCCCGGTAAGCCAACCACAAACTGAACCAAACTGCGCGATTGACAGAAAAAGTGACCCAAACAAATCAAAAAAATATCAATTTTTTGTAGTTTTTAGTTTTTTGGAATGGTTTGGAGTGAGAAAAAGAAGGGATAGAGACATTTTGGAAAAAGAAAGAAAGTGGGGTGCTATAGGGGGAAAATGGAGCTAGAAGTTGCCCCCAATAGTAAAAATCAAGCTAAAGACGATTCTTGGAATGCCCAAAAAATCTTGAAAACCAGGAATCTAATCTAGAGTCGACGATTTTTTACCCAAAAAAAAAAATCTAGAGCTGAGCATAGGTAGACAAGAAAAATAAAAAATCTAAAGCTTATGTATATAATCCGCAAACCCGTGTTAAATGCGGGTCAAACTAGTGTAATGTTTTTGAATAAGAAATTAAGCTTCCGTTTGGAAGCCGGTAAAAACAAATGAAGGAAAACATGATGCGCGGAATTTTTTTTTTGGAACTGTACTTCCCTCCGTTGGGGTAGCAATAAAAATGCGAAGAAAAGAAGAAAAAAATCGTGTCCGCTGAACCATTTTCTCCAATTTGGATGGAAAAGGCAATGAGAAATGTTTGGTTGACACCAAAATTTGACAACAAATCGACAACTGGTTAATGACGTGTAAAAATTTGGTTAATTCAGTTCAGTAGTTGGTTAATGGTGAATTGTATACATTAACCAAACTTTTACCCGTCATTAACCATTAACCATTAACCAACTACTCAACTGAATTAACCAAACTTTTGCATGTCATTAACCAAACATTTGCACGTCATTAACCATTAACTATTAACCAACTACTCAACTGAATTAACCAAACTTTTGCACGTCATTAACCAGGTGTCGATTTGTTGTCAAATTTTGGTGTCAACGTAACACAACTGAAATGCAATAGAGCTGCAAAAATAGCCCTAAAAAGACAAAAAAGCCTAAAGTTTGTTTTATTTTTTAATTTAATTTTTTTATTTGAAGGACATTTATGTACTTTAATAAATATGTTTTTCCCCCTCTCCCTCTTTCCTTTCATTTTTCCTCAAACCAAACCACTAAACAATCATCTCATTTTCTCTTCTTTTCCCTTCCTTTCATTTCTCTTCATTTCCTCTATTTTTCTTTCCTAAACCAAACAAATCCTAAGTGTAAATTTGTAATCATGAATGACTAATTAACCAGAGTAATTATTATTATTATTTAAATTGCATTTTCATATTTTTGCAACTTTCTATATACGTTTAATTGATTATGCAGGTCAGTCTGAGCCAGCCAACACGCAAACTAAATGGGTCGGATACCCGATCTGATCCATTTAAAAACAATTCGTTACAGGCAGAGTCACAGAGACTAGCGTGCACAAGACAAAATTGTGGCACGGTACCACTAAGGGTAAAATGGGAATGACATTAAAAAAATAAGAAACAGAAAATAAAAGGAAGAGGAAACCAACTCCCATTGAACCTTCTAACGACCCCGAAGACTCAAACCACGAGCCACTGGACCACCGCTTTGAACCAAAACCCTCGTCTCGTAGCACCTCCGTAATCGAAATCAAGCCTACCTCTATAACTCTGTAACGCCGCCAGGTGGAATAGATCCGAGGCAGAAAAGAAGAGAGGACGAAGAAGACATAGGGAAACAAAGAAAAGGAAACCAGTTACCCATTTTATCCCTTGGTGTCTTGGCCAAATCAGAACCCTCCATGTTAAGTTATTAATTATTCTACTGTTAAAAGTTGAATGTGGTAGCAGTACCACATTTTTTTCTTGTGCACACTAGACACTAGTCTCTGCCTTCGTTACATACACCACATTCCTCCGACCCAATCCATAAAGAGTAATGATTTTTTGACAACAGAATTATACAACTTTTGCCTCACACCGTATAACACTATTCACAATTTGTTACGTGATTAATGACTTGTAAATATTTGGTTAATTCAGTAAATTACGTGGTTAATGAATTATTATTTTTTTGGACACATAATTAATTTTATTTTTTTACAACTCACTAAAAAGTACATGGTTAATGACTTATAAATTATTGGTTAATTCAGTTCATTACGTGGTTAATGAATTATTATTTTTTTGACACATAATTAATTTCGTTTTTTTACAACCCACCAAAAAGTACGTGGTTAATGATTTACAAATTCTTGGTTAATTTAGTTTATTGTGTGGTTAATGATCCATCCTATCACAACAAACACCATACATTGTTAATGACTTACAAATATTTAGTTAATTCAGTTTATTGAGTGGTTAATAAGAAAGAGAAAATATTTTTTTTTTCAGAAAAAATTTGGTCCATATATTTTTTCATCCGTACAGGGTTTTTTGTCCGTATATATACAATGCTATATGTATAGTATACAGTGTAGGGTGTAGGTATAGTCGTAAGAATTGGTCATAAAAAAACATTTCTCATCCATAAAATAACGCTCCCTGATTCTTACACTCTTTTCCCCTCTATAAAACTTGCACTTTTTAATACCAAAAAAAAAAAAAAAACAACTTGCGTTGGTCACGCTCACAAAGGTAAAACCCTAAATTCCTTCAAGTTTCAATTGGAAATTCGGAGTACGTGAGAAGAAGATGCCTACAAAGGACGACAGCTCGGAGAAGGAGAAGTGTCTGGATCTCTTTCTGAAGATCGGCTTAGACGAGCGCACAGCTCGAAACACCATCGCCAACAACAAAGTCACTGCCAATCTCACTTCCGTCATCCATGAGGTATTAATTAATTTTATTACATTTTCTTACTATTTTGTGTTCTCCTCTCGGAATGCTCAGATTTTGTTCTTGCACTCTATTAATTGTCTTTGGATGCTTTTTAGGCGGGCGTTACCGATGGGTGCAGCCGAACGGTTGGTAACCTTCTTTACACGGTAAGTTATGTCTTCCTTTATGCATGTATCAGTACTCGCTGAAATGCTTCAAGGCTATTATAAAGAGCATTTTCCCTTTTGACATGACTCTTGCCATTGATTTTTATGCATGTGGCAGGTTGCAACGAAGTACCCTGCAAATGCCTTGCCGCATCGCCCAGCATTGCTGCAATACGTTGTTTCGTCAAAGGTGTGCACCATAGATTGTTCGTTGCTGTCTTGTTATGTTCTAGGATTGGCATGTAACGTGATATTAACTGTTTATTTCATGTTCTTGTATGATTCTATATTATCCTTTTTCTTGGTTGTCAAGGTTTATCCTATTATATTCTGCCTTTTATTGGTTTGGGCGAATTTTTATGTTGTAATTGTTGTCTATCTCACCTGGATTATCATTGCAGGTTAAAACAACGGCGCAGTTAGATGCAGCACTATCATTTCTTGCTACCACGGGTTCGGAGAATCTTGATTTGAACAAGTTTGAAGAAGCTTGCGGTGTTGGTATGATAGAGAGAACTTTAGTCTTATATATAAAATTGACCTTAAGCTCGTGGTGTTGGTATGGCGATGTTAGAAAGACCTTTATTGTCATATGAAATTGACCTTAATGTTCAATACTTAGTTTGGTTGGTAATTTAGCCTGTATGGCAGTTCGTGTGTGTATAAGTTCACTGTGAAGAACTTCAGCAACTTATATCTGCTTCTGATAGTTCTGCTTTATTTCACTTAGATTGGGCATCAACTTTTAGACTTGGAGTTCTTTAGTGTCCCAACTTTTCTGAGGTCATTTGTCTTCAATTTTCTGCATATTTATGCAGGTGTTGAGGTTTCAACAGAAGACATCAAACATGCTGTTAATGAAGTTTTTGAGGAGAACAAGGCTTCAATTCTGGAACTACGCTATCGAACGAATGGTAGTTTTTTAATTTTCCCTTCTAATGGATTCAATAATTATGATTTTCCCTTTCATATTGAACTACTGATCTATTCAGACCAATGAACTTCGACATCTTAATTTTTATCTTGCTAGTGGGCGAGTTACTTGGGCATCTGAGGAAGAGGCTCCCATGGGCTGATGCAAAAGCCGTCAAGGTGATAGCTATGAGATGAACCTAATATGTTGGATGGTTGGCTTATTATTTCAGGTCTTGTCAATACTGTTTAGTTGTTTTCCTTTTTTCATGTGGCAGCAACTTGTTGATGCAAAATTATATGAGCTACTTGGTGATAGAACAGCAGCAGATGATGAAAAGCCTTCTAGAAAGAAGAAGGAGAAATCTGCTAAAGTAGAAGTGAGTTTGTTTACATTAATTTTCCCTCTTTGCCATAACTTTTAATTACATGGCTTACTGGATATTTGCAATTACACTTGCTTATTTACTACTTAGGATAAGGCAGCACCTGTTGCTACTCCTGAAAAGGCACCTGAAGAAGATCTTAATCCATTTTTGATATTCCCTAACCCAGAGGAAAATTTGAAGGTATTCGATTTCCTTATTTTAAAAATTAATTGCATCCTCATTATATTCTGTTCATGTTGTGAACCAAATGATTCACTATTATAGTGTGCTTATGTTATATAGAGTCATTTCCAATCTGTTCTACTGCTTGCTCTTGCTCATGACATTCATGTATTTCCCCCCAATGGTCTACTTAGTACACTTATTGAACCTTTCTGGTCCGATATTTTTCTTGCATGTTTTTCAAATTTATAAAATTTCCTTGATGCCAATATTCCTGCTTCAGCTTGAAATTTTCAGTTTACATTAGCTTACATATGTACATATCACGATTCATGAGTATCATGTCGATTTCAGGTGCATACTGAAGTTCCTTTTAGCGATGGTACTATTCTTAGATGTTGCAATACAAAAGCGCTTCTTGACAAACACTTGAAGGCAACAGGTGGGAAAGTTTTGACCCGCTTTCCTCCTGAACCAAATGGATATTTGCATATTGGTCATGCCAAGGTTTGCAGTATGTCTTACATTGTAATAGTTTTTCTGAATAGTTGTTTCTTTTTTCCTGTGATTTATTATTGTTTTTGAAATAAATAATTATTGCTCAGGCAATGTTTATTGATTTTGGGTTGGCAAAAGACAGAGATGGAGGCTGCTACCTGAGGTGTGTATTTTTGCATTCTTTTTGCTTGATATATTGTTAGTGTCACCGTATTTCTTCTGCTGAAAGTCATTGAGGTTGCTCATGGGGACATGAAAAATTTCGGGATTGTCTATATGGGCGTGTTCAGCATTTGGCTATACAAGATATTTGAACTTTAAATCCATCAGTTAGAGGTAGAGAGAGATCAAGAAAAACTATAGGTCAAACCATTAAGAGAGACTTAGAGGTGGGGCTATCTTTGGATCTAATACATGACCGGATTTATGGTGTCAAACAATGCAAATAGTCGAGCCCACTAGTGGGAAAATGGTTGATTTGTTGTTGTTGTTGTTAAAATACTTGATGACCAGGTGACCGTTACGTGCTTCTAACGTTCTCCCTAGATTTTCTATTAAATCTAGTCCTTTATGGATCTCTTCAGTATGAATATTGTTGTCTCCTCTTGATGTTCTATTTCTATATCTAGGATTTTTCTTGTCATGTACAAGGCAATTTTGTGCTTAATCAATGCTCACATATTGCGAATGTGATCTTTTTCTCCTGGTCATGTACTAGGATTTTTTGTACTTGCTGAGGTTGACCGAATTGCTGCAATGTTAGGAGCTTTATAACTGGTCAACTGACTGATGTTGATGTTTTGGGGAAAACCTTGGGCATATGCACACTTGATTGGTGGCACCTCCTTCCACAGTAGGAACTTGGTTGGAAGGAAGGAATCCTGTTTATGGACCTGCTGTGTGAAGTTATTGAGATTTGAAAATAGAAAACTGGGTGGGACTCATTCCCTCTTTTTACTAATGTCATATGTGGACCATTGACTTGTTTTTCCCCCTCTACTGCTTTACATCTCAAGACCAGATTGACCTATCTTATGAAATTATTCTCAGGCTGCAGTGTATTAATAATTTAATAGCACTTTGACCAATATTAATAGTGAATGAGCAGATTTAACATTTTGTTCATCTTTCAAAGGGCAATTAATGTAAAATAGTTACATGTTATGCTGATAAACACGTGACCTATTTATTTACATCCATCTTGTGAGTTTGTTGTATCAAAAATTTAAAGAAGATTTGAAAACCCTATATATAATTATACATACCATTTAATGATAAAATCTATGATGTATTCATACAGTACTTCCCTCATCTTAAAAGTTTTTCATGTTCAGCTTTTACTAAATACTACCTCCGTCCCTATATATAAGATCCTTTTGACCAAATCACATAAATTAAGAAAATTAGTTAGTGTATTAAATTTGTCAATAATGTGTATTATTTTTCCAAAATCATCCTTCAATTATTAGGACTCATATTTTTCCAATACTCTTAGGATATGTTTGGATGGAGGGTGTGGGAGGATTTTGGAAGGCTAAGTCTATATGTTGATATATATTTGAGATTTTAAAAATATTAAAGGAATAACATGATAGGTGATCATATAATATTTCAATCACACTTTATTCGTTTTTAGAAACATTTTATAGTTTTCTTAATTTAGAAAAGAAAAATAAGTCCTCTCCTCCCTTCCCCTCCAAAACCCTGCATCCAAACATACCCTTCAGAGAGAGAAATGATCGCTCCATTAATTAGGGGTATTTTTGTAAAAAAATAATTAATGCATCTAGTAATTTGAAAAAGGTCTTATAAAAAGGAATAAAACTTTTTTTCAAAAGGGTCTTATATATAGGGACACAGGTAGTACTATAAAATGCCTTAGAAGCCTTCATCAGATCTGTGATTGGACATTCATTATACAGTATTTTTGGTTCTAAGTTTTATGGCTTGTGGCACTTCCAGGTATGATGATACAAATCCTGAAGCAGAAAAGAAAGAGTATATTGATCACATTGAAGAAATTGTCCAGTGGATGGGCTGGAAACCATTCAAGGTATGTTTGTTCATTTACACCTCTTTTGTTGTTCCAACTTCCAACCTAGCTTTTTAGATGTTTAACAGCTTTACACTTATGCAGATTACTTACACAAGTGATTATTTCCAAGAATTGTATGAATTAGCTGTGGAGCTCATAAGAAGGGGTCATGCTTATGTTGATCATCAGGTTGGTATCCAAACATGGAAATAGCTTATAATTACAAATGCTTATATTGTCCATTTGTGTTATTAAATGTTTCATTGGTTCTTCCCTTTTGGTGGATGTAATAAATGTATTGACTATAATTGAATCATTCAAAGCACCAATTTAAAATGTTTTGGCAGTTAAATCTGGGCTGTGAGAATCTTGATTGTGTGGAATGTATCACTCAACATATAATAATTAATGTGGAATAACTTGTGGAGGTTGGTGTAATTACATTAAGTTATCCTATTTGCATTAGTTGCAACAAAATAAACGTTATTTATTCATGATTTGGTTGTAGACACCTGATGAGATAAAGGAGTATAGGGAGAAGAAATTGAACAGTCCATGGAGAGACAGACCAATTTCAGAATCATTGAAGCTTTTTGAGGATATGAGACGTGGTCTTATAGAAGAAGGAAAAGCCACACTTCGAATGAAGCAAGACATGCAGAGTGACAATTACAATATGTATGATCTTATTGCATATCGAATCAAGGTAGAACACAACTATATGTGTTTGATTTAACAAAATTCCAAGTGGACAATAATATCTTATGGTATGAATGCTTTCTCCTTTAGTTTACTCCACACCCTCATGCTGGAGACAAATGGTGTATCTATCCAAGTTATGATTATGCTCACTGTATTGTGGATTCTCTTGAGAATGTCACCCATTCAGTAAGTTTCATACACTAAATTTTGTGTAATTTTATTACTCTATATTAGAAGCTGTGATTTTTGTAGTTATTTCCCCTTCAGCAAAGATGATAATGTTTGGATATCTCAAGATACAACCTAGGAAGCTGGACTCCTAAATTCTCCTTCAGCATTAATACATTTATGTTTTTTAAGTTTTTTGGTGACATTGTATGGTTATAGTTAGACATCTGAAGATTTTTGAGTTGGAGTTATTTCAATTGTATGCAGTTCTCCTAGAAATTAGTGGTTTCATGTACATATTCTTATGATTTTTAATTATAAATTCTACCAGTCATACCAAATATATTTGATATAATGTGCACTTTTGTGCAGTACACAATGTACTATCCATTATAGAGGCTCAGGCTGGAGTTTTGTTGCTATAAGTGTACTATGTACTATTAATAACTATGGTCAATTCAGTGATATGAGAAATTTGGACTGGTTTTCATATGATGATTTATGCACTGCAATATTCTACACCAAATTGGCTCTGGTTTTTTTGTCTTCTATTGCAAACGTGTTGATTTCAAGCTGGGTTATGTTGGTGATTGATAAAGTTGGAGGGTGGTGCCCGACTAACAAATGGTTCACTAACCTGTTGATTTTTGTTGTGCCCGATTTAACAAATAGTTCACTAACTAGTGAGATTATTATTTGTGTTTTGGTTTTTTGATCTTGACTTGCTGCACTAATTCAGTCATATGCTTTTACTAAGGTGACGTAATGTATTTTCTTGATACTTAACCACTATAATTTACCGTTAGTGTTAACGGATGCTATGACCATTGGCTAATAACTGTGCGTTTTATTGTGATAATTTATCTATATATTTATAATATATAGCTAATCTATGAATATCTCGTGCAGCTGTGTACCCTTGAGTTTGAGACACGCCGTGCATCGTACTATTGGTTGTTACATTCATTAGGTATTTACCAACCTTATGTATGGGAATATTCAAGGTTGAATATCTCTAACACAGTTATGTCAAAGCGCAAGGTGAGGCAACTTTGGACATTGCATTAATGTGTTGATTCTGTTATAATGTTTATAATTTTCCTGTCCCTAATTTTGAACAATTCTTCACTGAAGCTAAATCGTCTAGTTACTGAGAAATGGGTTGATGGGTGGGATGATCCTCGCCTGATGACATTAGCGGGTTTGCGTCGTAGAGGCATAACTTCAACAGCAATCAATTCATTTGTCCGAGGAATTGGAATAACTAGAAGGTAGGATATAAATTTTGAATGCATTATTTGTGAGTGTTCTTCAATAGGTTGTATGAGAATGCTTCTTCTAAGTTATTAATGCAGAAAAGCACTTGAAACATGACTCACTTCGCTTCGTAAGCCATGTCTAAATTTTTCTCTTTCTCACTTTTGCTCTATCCCAAGTTACAACGATGTTGAAAGTTTGGAGCCACTATTTTTTTTTTAAAGCAAAATTATTGGCATGCAAAAGCATCACTGTGGAGCCACTACGATTTGATAATCATTGGATCAAATTGATTGGTACTTAAGTGACTTTTAATTTAACCACTGATTTTGCAAAGTTCTCACTGAATTTGTTTTTTTATAGTTATAAATGAATAAAGACACTAAATTTGCTAATCAATACTAACTTCGTAATTGTACCTCATGTCTTGGACATCTTGTCGTAGTGTTATATTTCCTTTGAAAGAGAAAGTGATAGCATAGCATCAAATGACTTTGCCTTTCCCACGTTAAGTTTATGAAAACATCTGTGTTTTAAGCTGTTTCTCTACCATATATGACATTGTTTTTTTCTTTCTTTGTTTGTACATAAAATTAAGCATTAGTGTCCTTTATAAAGTGAAAAGCAGAAAAATTTTGCAATTCGAGTTGCATGTTATTAAGTACTACTACTAATATTCCAAGATATTTTCAACAGCAAATGCCAGGATATTAAATGTTTACTGATACTGATAGTCATTGATAAATTTAAGCCAAGTGGGTAATACTGCATGGGAAATTGGGAATGATGGGATTGTTGCAGCAAAGTGTAGAAACAGAGAATCGGGAGAAGAAAAATAGGCACACAATTTAGTATGACGTAACCTGTGAGAACTGGGGCTGGACAAATCTCCCGACCCGACTGGAAAACCGAAAAACCCGAATTGAAATCACGTTGACGGGCGGTTTCGATCAGTGGGCCGGGTGTGCGGGTGCTATTCCCAGTTTGGGCCGGTCTTGAGTGGGCGGCCATGGATTGGCAAAAACGATCCATCGAAACCCGAGCCCGCCCGAAACACGGGAGTTGAAAATAAAATAAAATTAATACGTCGTCGTTTCGCAGGGTGAGACTGACTAAGTTAGGGGAGAGGAAACCCTATTTCATTTGCTTGCTCTCACCTCTCAGTCTCTCTCTCGGCCAAGACCGGTGAAAACCCTAGCGTCGCTCAACCTCTCTTCCACTCTTCCGTTCATTCTGATTACTGAACTAGTGAACCCTAGTTCATTCTTCCGCCAATAGCTCCTTCTTCACCATCTCACCTCCTTCTCTGTTCGTTTTTCCTTTGCGTTTGGTAGAGTGGTGGTCGTGTCCTTCTCCGTCGTGGTGGTCGTGGCCTTCACCATCTCACCTCCTTCTCCTGCGAGCCACTGAATCTCGTTCATATAGTGGCCATGGCGTTGACGGTCACGGAGCTTTGCCGCGACGATGGGGGACGAAGAACATGCCCGAACATATTTTTTGCTAAAGATTAAGGTATTTTATTTTTATTTTCGGATTTTTGGTAGCAGAGCCTTCCTGCTTGTTTTTGGATTTAAGGTTTCTGTGACTTTGGTTCTGTTTTTCCCCCTTTTCTCATGGTTTGTTATTCGGGATTTAGGGTTTGTTCTAATGGCTCAACCCGCAATTACCCACCCAATCCACCCGTGCAACCGAGGCCGCCAAAACCGACAGAAGCAATGGACGGAATTGGGCCCATGATATTCAACCATGGGTTGGGCTGGATTGAGGTTTTTGGGCCCGAAACCGCCCGAAACCGTCCGATGTCCAGCCCTAGTGAGAACTATGGGCCCGTCTATATCTACCGGTATAATAATGATGATTTTGGGAAGATTATTAGGAGTATTGAACTAGCCATTTGGCCTTCAAACCCAATCTCAGTGCCGTTGTTGTCATACTCTCGAGTCAACTTTTAGAATGATACAAGTTGATGACTCCATGAGAAGAATTCAAGTTGACATGCATTAAAACTAGTTTCCGGATAGACTTAGGTAGAATTGGTCAAGTTGGCGTGAACTCAAATCTATGAGCCGGTCAGCAAGTCTGCAGGGAAATATAATCTCTGCCCAATGTGCAGTGTTTTTTTTGCATGAAATGAGGGGGCTTGGGCTCAACTGTCCCATGTTTGTTTTGTTGTGTCACCCTAGATTTTCTGTTTCTAATCCATAACCACCATGCCTGTCCTAGCTGGTTCTATCTGCATATTGATTGAAGCTAACTGTGAGGTTCTTCTGATGCTGCCTTATTAATTCTGTTCTGTTACTTGAATGTGTGCCCAGATCAATTGAAGATTTGAAGCTTTATGTTCTGGCTTTGATTTACTAATTCTGCAAATTGATTGAAGCTTGTCCTTGTGCTGCTCAGCAGTTTTCTGTTGCTTGTTCGATTATAGCTCAACATAAATTTCTGGTCGTGTTCTGGTTCATTATTGTTCTTTGTTGTGCTTTGTGTTCTTGTTGGTTCTGCATTCTATTGTTGGTTGATTGGCTTTGTCCTGCTGTTTTTAAGTTGTCCCAAGTCCCAACTGTAGAATGCCCAAGATTGGTGGCTCAGGCAACTTCTTTTAAGTTGTTTGGTATTTTGGATACCACGATAAGTGTTTTAAATATTGCTTTCTGTATCTACAAGAATATGTAAACTATTACAAGTTTATTGAAGCTGAGTTTTTATTGACTCCCAAGTTTAACATCCTTGCTCAGTACACATCTGCAACCTAACTACTGGACTTACAGTTCTGTACTGCAGATTTATTGGGTCCGGTCATAATCATATCACCTGTCAGTCCCGGCCCAAAATTAATTTCCAGTCAAGCCATAAAAACTAGCAACAAAAAATAACAATGATAACATTCAACCAGCGAGAAACTAATATTCCTTCACCGAGATTCGGTAATCAGCTTTTATAAATACAAATATAGGTAGATAGTTTTCAAGTCTGTAAATTACAAATTAGCTATAATTGCAGTGGTATTACCTTTGCAATTTTAGTTTAAGAAAAAAAAATTATGAAAATAAAGAGTAAAATTACAATTAGAATCATTAAAGTTGTCATAATAGGTAGAGGTGCCTTGTCTAAACGAACTAATTCACTGTCTACATTGTGTTCTGTTTGCATCAATTTTCATCCCCTCTCTTATTCTTACTTGGTTGTATTGTGTTTGTTGTTTGAAAAGTGCATGTGTTAAGCTTTGATCATTAACGGTCCCTCATGCACAGCAACTAGAGCAAGAACATGCACACTGGTTTTGCATCAAAATAAACTTGATATATCGGAGCAGTAGACATAATTCAATTAAAATTATTTTCTTCCTTCTACTGCAGTGATGGCACTTTGATATCTGTGGATCGCCTTGCATATCATGTTAGGGAAGAATTGAACAAAACAGCTCCTCGCGCAATGGTTGTCCTACATCCACTCAAGGTATCTTGTCTGTTTGCATTCTTTCTACTGAATATTGTTTAACTAGCTTAAGACTGATCCTTTCTGTCTTGCAAGGTTGTTATCACTAATCTTGAAGCCAACTCAGCAATTGAGGTTGATGCAAAAAAGTGGCCTGATGCTCAAGCTGATGATCCATCTGCTTTCTACAAGGTGAAAATGGGCTTTTGAAAACTGATGACTTTAGGGAGTACGAAGATTTTAGGAAATGTATCTTAAACTAATTTTACTCGACTTTTGTCTACTGGTGATTCCCTGTCAGATTAAGTTTAATATCTTGTTGAGCTTTATTTACTACTTGATATTGGTAGCCTTGCCTTGTGTTTTTACGTTTGATTTTTTGCCGTGTATTTGTTCTTAGGTTCCATTTTCCAATGTTGTATATATTGAATGTTCGGATTTCCGGATGCAAGATTCAAAAGATTATTATGGCCTTGCTCCTGGTAAATCTGCGATACTCAGGTTGGTAGGTGTGAATTAACATTGCATGAGAAGTTATAGGTTCCTTTTTATTTTCCCCCCCCTCAAAAATTTTGTTGTTGTGTGCAGATATGCATTTCCTATAAAATGCACTGAAGTTATTCTAGCTGATGATAATGTGACTATTCTTGAAATTCGGGCCGAGTATGATCCTTCAAAGAAGACAAAGCCTAAGGTTTGCCAACTTTGTCAAGTGTGTTAGTTTAAATTAATGTTTCCAAGAGTTTGTGAAATCAGATTGGTGATTTATATAATTTTTTTATTTATAGGGTGTTCTCCATTGGGTTGCACAACCTTCTTCTGGAGTTGATCCATTCAAGTTCGAAGTTAGGCTGTTTGACAGGCTGTTCCTATCAGAGGTTGGTTATCTTTTATGTCTGAGTACTCGTTCACATTTATATTCTTTTATCTAATGACGTTATTTCCCTGTGCCTTTTATCTAATAGAATCCTGCTGAACTTGAAAATTGGCTTGGTGATCTAAACCCTCATTCCAAAGTGGTAATTCCAAATGCATTTGGTGTTTCCTCACTTCGGGATGCAAAAGTTGGGGACAGTTTCCAGTTTGAAAGATTAGGTACTTTACTTTGATAACTAGTTCCTTACTTTGATCCTTATTTCATCCTTTTTTAGCTGAACATATTATCCTTGTGTCTGCAATTCCAGGCTATTTTGTGGTCGACCAGGACTCTACTCCAGAAAAGCTTGTTTTTAATAGGACTGTCACATTAAAGGACAGCTATGGTAAGGGTGGAAAGTAGGATTCACGAATGGAAATTAGAAGTTAAATCAAGCTGGCACAAGACAGGTTGGCAGGTAATATTTGGTCAAATAACTATAATATATAGCTTTTTTTTTTTGGGGGGGTGGGGGGGGGTTGTGTTATGTACACAGTTACCGACCACGTAGTCATGTACATTTTTTTTCCAGAGACCAATCAGAAGTTCCCCAGTTATTTAAATTGCCTCTGGTGTGGTTTTGTAGTTTGAGGATTATAGTTCTTTAAACCTGGTGAAAGTGATACCAATATTGCTGTTATTCTCGTACCACTTTTGTGATGTTAAAATTGCACCATTTCAATACTAAAAAGTGTAAGGGAATGGAAAATGATGATACGAAAAGGAAATTTTACATTTTGCCTGGAAGGTTAAGTGTTGAAGGATTCTTCTGGTGTTTCTTTGTTTTATTTATTTTCTCTCAAGATTTCTGTTTTTTTCTCACTCATTTGTGCCATTGCCCATTATGTAGCTCAATCTAAAAATAGATTAGGAGAAAACGATCTTAAAATAGATGGCACAGTTATCACTCATTGTATATAAGACCTGGGAGTAACAAGGGTTTCTTTTTTCAGAAGGCATCAAAAAGAAAAGGAAAAAAAAAACAATGGAGTATAGGTGGGGGGAAAATATACATCTGGTTAACTTGTGTATTGCACAGTAAGAAATCTGGACAATTTTAATAAGAAAGCTATTTTCCTTTTCACTTAAATATATCCTTAAATAAGGTACCAGTAAGTTTCGTGATAAGTGCGTAGGTTTTCTCAATTTGTCTGTATAATATCAAATCGAGCTCTACTCTAGTTAGTAAAAAGTCTTGGTAAATTTTCAACAAGTATTTATAGATGGTAAATCTTCAATTAGTTTAGATCATTTTTACATGTAAATTATAGAAATTTTCTTATTTGATTTCTCATGAGTATTTATGTATTTATAGAGGTTTTTCTTAACACAAATTAATTAATTATCTCAATGAGAAGGGTACTCGAAGTTGGCTTCAAGTTAGTGTATCTGCTTCAGCTTTTAAAAAAGGATTTTTTTTTTTATTTTTTTTATTTTTAGGTGTTGTCTTTAGCTTTGAAAATGAACACCGATTTTCATTTTTAGGTGTTTGCTTTTCGCTGAGAAGTTCGTCTAACAATATAAAATTTTGGCTAAATTATACTTTTGGTATTTTAAGTTTATTTTAGGTTTTAGTTTGGTCCCTTATGTATTAAAAGTTTTGAATTGGTCCCTTACGTGTAAAAGTTATACCAATATGGTTCTTTTTGTTTTTTTTTGTTTCGAACTGATATCTTATGTTATAAAAATTATATCAATGTGGTCTCTATTTTGTCCTTTTTTTTTTGCAAAAAAATGGACCGTATGTATATATTTTTTGTAACATAAGAGACCACTTTATAACAAAAAAATGAGGGACCACATTGATATAACTTTTATACGTAAGGGACCAATTCGAAACTTTTAATACATAAGAGACCAAACTGAAACCTAAAATAAATATAAGGAACAAAAAGTATAATTTAATCTAAAATTTTAGACAATTCTTAATTGAAAAATATTGTTTTCTTAATGTGGTTAAACAAATTTTTAACCACATTGGTGTTCGGTTTTTTCTCTCTATGTGAGAGCTAGGGTTTTTCTCTCCCTGTGAGAGCTAGGGTTTTTTCTTGATGCGAGAGTTCCATTGGAGGTTTCTTGCTTCGGTCTTTTCTGGTTATCTGATCTGCTCTATCCCATCATAGTCGTGCCCTAGCACATTATGGCGGGCTTGGAGGATCTAAGCATTAGCGATGAAGAAGATGAGATTCTAACGTTTCAAAGGCTGACTCCTCAAGAGCAACCTGTGGTTTTAAGTTTGTGCCTTGTGGGTTGCTTTCTTACGCACAAACCTATTCGAATCCATGCTATGAAAGAGAGGATGGCTACTGTGTGGGAACCAGTGCGGGGGGTTGCTATCAAGGACTTGGAAAAGGGTCTCTTTTTGTTTCATTTTTTTCACAAGATGGATATGAATAAGGTGTTCAATGGTGGCCCATGGAGCTTCGATAATTATTTGCTGTTGTTGAGTTTGATCAAGGCAGGAGAAGTGCCAAAACAGATACCCTTATTCCACATCAATCCCTGGGTGCAGGTTCACGATCTACCAATAGGATTCATGTCACTGGAGGTTGGGTGTGGTTTAGGTAACTTCATTGGAGAATTTGTGGATTATGATGCGAAGAACAATTCCAGTTTCTAGAAGAGCTACATGCGCATTAAAGTTCGTTTCGATGTGCACAAACCCTTACGGCGAGGCAAGAAGATCAGAATGGCAGATGGTGATGTGAAGACGGTTACGTTCAAATACGAATGCCTAGGTGTTTTCTGCTTCTACTGTGGCATGCTCGGCCATGCAGATAACCAATGCGAGAAACTATTCATGTTGCCGGAAGATCACGACGCAAGGAGTTGGGGGCCGAAAATTAGGGTTGAACGCAGGAAGCCAGGAGGCACAAGCATGTGCAAGTGGTTGTGCGAAGATATCAGAATGGATTGGGCGCCACCAAATCAATCAGATAGCGAGAATCATGGGGATACTAGTGAAAAAGCGACTTATCAGCATGCTGGTGAAAGTAACAAATCTGCTGTGATTTTTGCACTCGATTCAGCGTATCAGTCAAAGGGTCAACGCATCCTCTAGTGGTATAGCTGGCAACTTTGAAATTGTGTGTCCAGTACAAATACAACACGTGGAAAATGAGGGAGAGCTGGAAGAGGGGGGCTGGAAAAGAAAAGGAAGCGGGGTGCAAAGAGCATTGGAGATACCACTTAGGCTATGTTAACCGACTCGGTAAACCAACCAGATTGCAACTCGGGTATTGTTCATCATTTTTTTGGGGTGGGTCCTGGCAGCCAGGCCCATTAGGACCAATGATTTTTCTCAGCTGGAACTGCCGGGGATTGGGTCACCCGAGTGCAGTTCCGTCATTGCGTGACCTTGTCCGGTGCCATAAGCCGGATGTGGTGTTTTTGTGTGAAACTCTGTGTCATGGTGGGAGAGTGGAAGAAATCAGGAGAATTCTGGGCTTTGAGTCGTGTTTTGCAGTTGACAGTCAAGGACGTAGTAGAGGTTTAGCGATGCTTTGGTCAAAAGAACATAGTTGTGAGGTGATAAATTATTCTCAGCAATTCATTAACATTCTGGTAAAAGAGGATGACTAGAATCCTTGGCGACTTACAGGTTTTTATGGGATTGCGAATAGAGGGAGGAGAAGAGAGTCATGGGATATTCTTCGAACTCTAGCAACGCAGTCTAACCTTCCGTGGTGTGTTATTGGCGATTTCAATGACATCCTCAGCCATTCAGAAAAAGGGTCACGTGGATCACCCCCAATGGCTCCTTAACGGTTTTAGAGATGTAGTTAGAGATTGTGAGCTAGTAGATATTCCCCTTCAAGGTCACTCTTTCACGTGGTCTAAAAGCTTGGGCACTGCCAATGCTATTGAGGAGCAGCTAGATAGAGCGATGGCGACTGGAAGCTGGTTGGATCTCTTCCCATCTCACAATTTGAGGACTATAGTTGCTGCTACTTCCGACCATTCTCCGTTGTTGCTTGCAACTGAGCTGCACTACTATGTGTTCAAGAAGAGACAATTTAAATTCAAAAATGCTTAGCTTGTTTAGCCTGAGTTGGAGCAGGTGGTGCAAAATAGCTGGAGTAGAGAGGCTGATGAAAATCTCGTGTTAAAGTTGCAGGCTTGTACGAAGGACTTGGATAGTTGGGGTCGAAATTTGAGAAGAAAATTCAGAGAGGATATTGATCGGTGCAAGAATAAAATAGAAGATTGAGGAGTGTTTATTTTGATGTTGCTGCTGCAGAATTAATTGCTACAAAGAACAGGTTAGCGACACTGTTAAGTCAGGAAGAAGCATTTTGGAGACAGCGTGCGAAATCGTTTTGGATGAGGGATGGTGCCATGAATTCCAAGTTTTTTCATGCTGCTGCCACAGCAAGGAAGAAGCGTAACAACATTGAAAAACTTCAGCGTGAGGACGAGTCATGGGCTGATACTCAACATGAGCTTTGTAACGTAGCCCAGAGCTACTTTTGTGAGCTGTTCCAAGCAACCGATAGTGATATTAGGCCGGTTAAAGCATTTGTGAGCCGCAAATTAACTGAGCAGGACAATTTGATGTTACTTGCACCTTTTGAGGTGGAGGAGTTTAGGAGTGCTGCATTCCAAATGCACCCTGATAAAGCCCCTGGGTCAGATGGGTTAAATCCAGCTTTCTATAGAAGATTTTGGTCTCTCTATGGCGCTGAAATTGTCCAATTTTGTCAAGCTTGGCTTTGGGAGGGGGCACTTCCCCCCTCTATGGAGACACAAATATAGTACTGGTGCCAAAATGTGATCACCCCCAGACAATGAAGGATCTCAGGCCTATTTCTCTTTGCAATGTGGTGTATAAAATCTTAGCGAAGACTCTGGCTAACCGGTTGCAAATGTATCTCCGAGGAGCAATTTGGTTTTATTCCTGGCAGTTCAATTACAGATAATGTGTTGGTTGCTTCGGAAATTATTCACTTCTTGAAATGTAAGACTCGGGGGAAAAGAGGTGAGGCTGCTTTAAAGATAGATATCAGTAAGGCTTATGACAGGGTAAATTGGAGTTATCTGTTAGCTATGCTAGAGACCATGGGCTTTGTAACATCCTCATTTTTCTAAATCTTGCTTAGTGTGTGTGTTATGTGTACTTGTGTGCCCTAGGTGGGTTTTGTGTGTATTTGACTGTATGTTTGACTTTTTGCCTGTGTGTTCGCTTTCTGTGTTGCCATGAACTTGTATGAGAGTGTATTTTGAGGTTTGGTATGTTGGTTGAAGTAGGAATGGTGTTTGATAAGGTTTTGATATGAGTCTTAGAAGCCTGCTAAAATTTGAGAACGATCGGAGTCGCGATTAGGGTTTTGTGTGTTCGTACCCTTAGACGAGTGCGAGTTTTCAGATGAGTAAATGAGACTTTGAACCTTTGTTCTTGAGTCCATGTGATGTCCTCTTATGTTAGGAATCATGTTTAAGTGTAGGGTATCGAGTTCTGGAACGCACGGACATCGGAATCGAAGAAATCGCGCGAAAATGGGCAAAACAGTGTAAAAGCGGGTGAAGCGCGCTTGGGCGCGTGTGAAGCACGCTGGTGTACGGTGCACCAGCGTCTCCTGTCGTCTGTGCCATGTGGCGCTCTGTGATTGGATAGTTCGCTGACCAGGACGCGTGGCGCGCATGCAGGAGGTTCCTTCAGCGTGAAGCATGCCACGTAGACGCGCGTGGGACACGCTAAAACGCGCCCGGAGCGCGCGAGCTTCTGCCAAGCGCACGCTAAGCACGAGTTACGCGCTAAGCGAATTCCTTTTTACCTTAATTCCCTATTTAAGCTCATTTGTGCCATTAAATCCGTTTCTTTCCATTCTTCTTCCTAATTCACGACCAGAGGGGTGCCTTTAACCAGAAACCTCCATTTTTATACTTTTCAAGCTTTGTGATCATCATCTAAAACAATCTCAATCATCGGTTCATCAATCTGACGGTGTAAACTCGTCTGTTACCGCTCGGGCTTAGTAGGGCTTATCTCTGATCGTCGTTTCGTCGAGGTAAATCCTAAACCCATCATTGTTCACCTAAGGTTTCAGATTATCCTTCTTGATTCTTGGATTGATTCTAGTTCTTAGCCCTAATCAGACTATGTTTTGGGCCCCGATCTGATCGTACGGGTACCGAACGAGCTAGGGTTTTGCCGGAACTCCCGGAGGAGATTCCATGGATCACGAGACAGAGACCAAGGCCTCTGTTCTCCATGTTCCAATTCTGTTTTCGTGATTCCTTTGTTGGTTGGATTGTCCTTTATTATCTGTTCTTCGTATTTTAGGGTTTTGGCGATAGTACGGGTACCGGTTGATCGTAAAAGCTTGTTAGGAGTTGATCTTGGGTAAGTGTTGACCTCTGGAACTTGTGTCTAGCCCCTGGCCGTGACACCCTTTGTTCTTTAGTAAGTTTATTAGTTACCATAATTCTAATTCGAGTGCGTTTTTGTGTTCTGGTTAACTGTGGGTCGTTCTGGCGTGCTCGGTGACATTGTTTGGTGACATTGTTTGGTAACTTTGGACTTCTTTATTGTTGTTGGCTGAACCTGAGTATGGTGTGGGAGTGTTGGGGTGTGGTTCGTGAGTTTGTAGGTGTGTCTCAGTATCCAGTTGTGTTCCCGAATTCTTCGAATACTAGTGGGAGAAAGAATGCACTTTCAATAGGTTTTGTATAGTAGAAATGACTGTTTGTCATGTGTAGGGTGACCTAAGCCCTACTAGCGGTTGATGTCAGTAACACCTAAGGATAGGGGTTACAGTGTGCCACATCTAAAGATAGGCGTGGTAGACCCTTCAACCAACTTAGGATAATTTTATTATTAAATGTGATTGCCTGATAATATGTTTAACTGTAAGTTGTGATATATGTGGTTTATGTGATTAGTAACATGCTTAGGTAACATGATTAAATGTGTATTATGTGGAATAGGTGTTGTACATTGCCTTAGCATGCTATATGCCTGAGTATAATTTCCAACATGCATTAATATGATTAAAAAGGTATTTTTGGGAATGTGTGCATATCATGATGTGAGGCATATGATTATGAGGTATTGGATGCATGCATATGATATTGCATTAGTAACCACTCCATTCTTAACGGGAATGTGATGTGGAGAGAATCCCTAACGAGATTGGGGGATATCTCGCTCAGCAGGTTAGATCCACTTTGTTCCATATCGAAAAAGGGGGAAACAGACGTCTCTAACGGAAAAGGGGGAGGAGGATTCCTATCGGGAGAGGGGAATACCTTGTGGACTAGGCTAGTGTCGCCCCGTGCTCTATCGGAAAAGGGAGACGGGAGTCCCTAACGGGAGTGGGGGACGGCAACCCTAACGGGAAAGGGGGGTTCGCCAATAAGTATTCCTAATGGAAACGGGGAGTACAGTGACAATAGTAAAGAAAAAATGCCATGGTGCACAATACATTGAGAGACATGAGGTAAGTGGAAGAGGGTAGTTAGATCTTATCTGTTATATATGTGATTATCTGTTTGATTGTCTAACACTCATTCTACTTATGCATTTCCCGCTTTTTGATGGATGTGTTGTTCTTATCTCCCTGTGTTTGTATGTTTGTCTGTATATGTATTATCTCTGTATTAGACTGTCTTGATGAAGATGCAGTAGCAGCCCCATCTGAGGGAGCAGTTCCTGGTGATATTGTCAATGACGAGGCGTGCCCCGAGGATCAGTGTTTGGGAGAGTTTTGAGTTACAGGCGAGTTGGATCCCAGAGTGGGAACTCTCAGCATCCACCTCGCTGATGGTCTTCAGTTTTTTTGGCCAGGAGTCTTTTCGTTGATGTTTGTTTATGTTGATATGTTTTAGATGAGGCACAACTTAGTCTCATAGGTTGCTATATTTTGGATGACTGTATCGTACTGTTACACTACGCTTATTTTTGTACTTTGTTGATCTAGGCCATACTGATGATGCCATCTTTTGAGAATATATATATTTTGAGACACGTAGTTTACTTCACCGTAGCGCGTCGTAGTCTTATTCGTGTTTTGATTTTAATTCCTTCGTATTTTTATCCACGCTAATTACGTGAGTTAGGCTAATTATTAGAATAAAGCATGAATAGGACTGTGGAGTGTTACAGGCTTTGATAAGCAATGGGTCAAATGGATGGAGATGTGTGTCACTTCGGTGAGGTACTCAATCCTAGTGAATGATGACAGGGTTGGTCCAGTTGTTCCTCCCAGAGGGTTGAGGCAGGGAGACCCCTTATCTCCATACCTCTTCATCATTTGTGCTGAGGGCCTATCAGCTTTGTTGAAGCATGCTAAGGTCAGAGGTCAAATTCATGGTATTCAGGTATGTCGGAGAGCACCTATTGTTAGTCATTTACTCTTTGCAGATGATAGTTTATTATTTTTTCGTGCGGAGGAGAGAGAAGCTATTGCATTGAAAGAAGTGCTTAATGTGTATGCTAATGCATCTGGCCAGATTATTAACCTGCAAAAATCTGAGATTTTTTTCAGTAAAAATGTGAATGAACAGGAGAGACAACTTCTTGCTAACATCTTGGAGGTGAATACTTGTATGGGAACGGGCAAATATCTAGGTTTTCCTCCATGATTGGGAGGAGCAAAAAATCTATTTTTAATTACATTAAGGATAGGGTGTGGAGGAAAATCTCTAGTTGGAGTAGTAAAATGTTATCCCAAGTAGGTAGAGAAGTCCTTATTAAGTTCATAGCACAGGCAATCCCTTCTTATTGTATGAGCGCTTTTCTCCTACCGACCTCGTTGGCAGAGGAGATTGAACGCATGATCAATTCCTTCTGGTGGGGTTCTTATAAAGGGGAGAAAAGAGGTATAAATTGGATGTGTTGGGATAAATTGAGCATGAGGAAGGAGTGAGATGGAATGGGTTTCAGAGACTTACATGGCTTTAACTTAGCAATATTGGGAAAGCAAGGTTGGAAGTTCTTAACCAACTCGGATACTATAGTTACATGTGTCTTCAAAGCTAAATACTTCCCGAGTGGGGATTTTTTGGGAGCCTCCATTGGCCATAATCCCAGTTATATTTGGCGTAGCATCTGGTTTTCTCGGAAGTTGTTAGAGGAAGGTCATAGATGGAGAGTTGGGAATGGTAGGCGGATTGATATTTGGAATTCAAATTGGTAGCGTTGTGAAGATAATCCTCGGGTTAGTGCTATAACCCAACACCATGGTCAAATTCATACGGTGAGAGATCTCATGCTACCTGACCATAATGAATGGAACATTCCCCTCATTAACACTTGCTTTGTAGCCCGAGATGCCTCAGAGATTATTAAGACCCCTCTTTTGAATACAAATGACCCTGATGTTATGATATGGAGATTTGATAAAAGAGGACAATATACAGTGAAAAGTGCTTACCGGGTGTGTATGGAGCATTTGGTGGACATAGAGCATTTAAAAGTTTCGGGTGAGTGGAATACTATTTGGGCCATGCCTGTGCCTCCTAAGGTGCACACGTTCCTTTGGTGTGCTTGCCGTGATTGCCTCCCAACTAGAGTCAATCTCAGAAAAAAGGGGTTGATTGCACTGACATGTGTGTGTGTTGTGGTGAAGTCATGAAGAATAATTGACATACACTCATTGGCTGCACAAGTAGTGAAGCTTGCTGGCGGAAAACTAGCATCTGGCGAATGCTGGAAGGAGCCATGCTCCACGCTAACGATTTTTGTGACTTGTTTTTTCAGGTTAGCAAACAATTATCCAAGGAGAACCTAGCTCAGTTTGACATGCTGTTATGGAGCCTCTGGAAGCGTCGCAACACTATGCTTTAGGACAACATCAAAGAGACCATCAACCAAATTGTAGCGCGCGCTGAAGAAGTTCTGAGAAATTGGACAGTAGCTAGGCAGTCTATAAGAATCCGGCAAATTCAGCTCATCAAACTCATCGTATAACTTGGTATGCGCCACCACTTGGATGGAGAAAATGTAATATTGATGCAGCTGTTTGGCAGGAGCAGAACAAGGTCGGTACAGGGGCTTGCCTTCGTGATGATTTGGGCCGGTTTTTGCTAGCTAAAACAACATGGATGCATGCCCAAATGTCTGCTGCAGAGGCAGAAGCTTGGGGGCTATTGCAAGCCCTTAAATGGATAACTAGTGAAGGCCATGCACATGTGATCATGGAGATGGATTGCAAGCAAGTAGTGGATGATATTTGCCATCAAAAATTAGATATCACAGAATATGGATGCCTCATTCGGGAATGTCAGACTCTCCTTAATTTACACAACTCGTTGCAAGTTGTTTTTGTGAAGCGACAACCAAATAGTAGTGCTCATGTTCTAGCAAAAGTATCTACTTGTTATGCTACTCGCATGATTTTTAATACTATCCCGCATTGTATTTAGAACATTATTATTAATGAAATGACATGATTTGTTTGCGTAAAAAAAAAAGGGACAAACAAATGGGAATGACTCCTTGAGTTCAATGTCGGAGAAGTGCAAGCAATAAACTCTCCATTAACTATTGATTTTAGTTTTATAAACATGAACTTAATTGCGGTCACATTGATTTTATTGTAGCAATAAGCAATGGAAAGATTTTAAATGATGTTATATTTTTTGATACTGCAAATTTATATATGAATATTGATCCTTTTTTTGACAAGGAATATTGCTCCACTACTTAAAATTTACGGATCCATCACGGGACAAAGATGCAAATTTTTTTGAACAACGATAAACAAAACTTTCTAATTTTGTAGGACCACAAACATATTTAACTCTTCAAATGTATCTGTTAAATTTTTGGACAATAGAAAGGTCACTTCACCAAAAGGAAGCCACCACTAATCCACTATCGCTACTGTATTACTGGCACTGCTACCAACTTCACCTTGTTAATCTGACCGATAAATGGCTATCAATTATCATCTCGGTCGCCATTGTCACAGCCAGTTTGCTATGGGTTCATCGGGATGCAACCGCAGTCATCTTTGGCACTATGTACAAAAGTTGTATTTTGAAAAAAATCCCTACATTGAACAAGAAAAAAAAAATTCACAACAAAAACTGATCTTCTAAATTAAGGATATTGAATGAGTGAAAATGTGGTGATTCCAATAAATTAAAAAAAAAGTGAATTATGTATAAACACGTGATGTTTTTTTTCTTAATATATACGATAAATTTCGGTCTCGTTCTTACATACGAAGACTTATTTTTTAACATACTCTAATGCTCGATGAGTCATGTAATTAATTTCTTTATATCAAACATTTTATTTTTGAATATAATTTTAATTCGTCTTGAATACTATTATTTAAATATTGTTAGTTATAAAATTTTGATTTATTATTATTAAAATTTTTCATTATTATAAATTTGAAGTCCATAAAATTAAATTGGCTAAATTATGTTTTTGGTCCCTTATGTTTATTTTAGGTTTCAATTTGGTCTCTTATATATTAAAAATTTCGATATGGACCCTTATGTGTAAAATGTGGTCCCTCTTTTTTTTTGTTAGAATTGGTCCCTTATCTTACAAATATTATACCAATGTGGTCATTTTTTAAGGGATCATATTGGTATAATATTTGTAACATAAGGGACCCATTTAGAACTTTTAATACATAAGGGACCAAACTGAAACCTAGAATAAAGATAAGAGACTAATTCGAAACTTTTAATAGATATGGGACCAAACTGAAACCTAAAATAAAGATAAGCGACCAAAAACATAATTTAACCAATTAAATTTTGACAATACCAAATTGATGGTTTCTCATGGCAAAAGGCATTAGTTGATGTTACATTAAAGACTTAATTGCACTTTTAATCCCTCAGGTATCGTGATTGTGCAAGTTTGGCCCCCAAATTCTAATTGAGTGAATTTGGTCCTCTGGGAATCGCAATTGTGCGATTTTGGTCCCTCGGGTTATAATTAAGCGTATTGGATCATCTAGGTATCGCATTTGTGCAATTTTGGTACCCCTGTTCAATTGTCATTCAATTTATAACTGAAAAATATTGTAATTTTTTTTAATTTTTAAGGCAACTAGCATGCCACCTAGACCAAAATTAATCAGTAAGAGAGACCAAAATCGCACAATTACAAGAACAAGAAGATCCAATTCGCACAGTTAAAACTCTGAGGACCAAAATTGCACAATCGCAATAACTAGATAGCCCAATTCGCAAAATTCAAACTAGTAGGACCAAAATCGCACAATCGAGATACATGTGATCCAAAATTGCAACTAAGCCTATATTAAATTAATGGATACAAATAATGATGCGTTTTAATTCATGCAATTTATTTTCATAAGTTAAAATTTTGTTTTTTTAACAAAATAAGTTAAAATATCTAATATTCGTAATTTATATATCTTATTTATAATTTTAAATATTTTATCTTTTAAATTTTCACTACAACAGTAAAGGAAATAAATAGCGCTTATTTTTTGCCTTAAACAGCGCTTAAAGGTGCTGCATATTCAGCCGCTACTGAATGTGTTTAAAAAAAATAGTGTTTGCACAGAGCTATTGAAAACTGAGAATAAAAAGCGCTGCCTAAGGTTGGAAATAAGCAGTGCTTCCTTAGGAAGCGCTATTTATTTCCTTTTTTTTCATTTTTTATTCATATTCACATAATACTGACATTGTTCCTATGCATATATATTGTGCTAATACCAAATGCACACCAAAATTGTCATCAACACCCAAATTTGTATCAACACCAAACTCATAAAAACCAAATTTAACATTACAATATAATTCTCAGCCACAGTCACAATTAACAAAATTATCATCGCTAAAATGTATTAACTAAACATTACACATGTTATGCTACAAGAGTACCTAAACATTACACATTAATATTCTTCTTCTACCTGCCTATAAATGATAAAATTCGTAACAAAATATCGACATCACTCTTCCTTGAGTTCGGTATGATCGGAGTATGAGTCGAATTGACAATCAGAAAAGTACTGCGAAATAAAAATTAAATCAAGTTAGAATTAAATATATGCATTCAAATGGCATGTGTAAGAGTAAAAATAATATATAAACTTCGAAATTATTACATATATACCTCCATTGGGATTTGTGTTTGTTTATGAACGACAATATCCTTGAGAAACTTCAAAACATACCGGCAACAATCATCAAAGTTCAGTTGGCGAGAGCATTATAAAATAAAAAATATGAAATTAACTGTTTTTATTTTGGTAATTTGAATAATTGCATAAAAAATTTGGTATAAATACCTTTATCAGTATCTATTTAGGCGTCGTTGATTTAGAAAACCGAGACTTGGCTGTTACATTTAGTCATCGATGAATTAGGATAGCCCTAAGTGCAACACTCACTTGTATGAAAGATTCCGTACACCTCAGTTAGGTTAACATTTTTTTTCACCCTGCTTTCTCGGGTTCCAAGTTTCAAATTTACAAAAATTTTAATGACAATTTGTCAAATTGAGTCACCAAACATAAAAAAAAAACTTCTGAAGCAATATCTATTAGAAATACAGTATCATCTTGAATCAATAAATACAACAAAATGAGCTTCTAAGTTGTAAAATTAATGAATCAACAAGAGCATAAACACTTGGATTTACCGTGATCAGGAAGCAGTTTAGTTTAGAATCTACACAACGTCATAATAGAGATTCTTGCCGGTGAGAGAAGAAGAGTAACAGAGTTCTGGATATACCTCATGGTGCCGCGATTGGCTGTAAAGGGGACGAGGTCTGGATGACGAGGTGGTGCTCGCGATGTCGCGTCAGACCTGTGGCGGAGATACTAGCGGTAGTGTTGTGAGATTGGAGACGGGGATAGTGGTCAGACTTCAGAGGGTGACAATGTTCCAATGACGGTGAGGCACGCGAGAGAGAGAGTGAGTGAGAAACGCGAACGACGGTGAAGACGGCGAGCTGTGTCGAGGGAGTGAGAAACGCGAGAGTGAGAAACACGATCGAGAGAGATGAGAAACAAAAGCAATGAAGCAGAAGCAGTCCTCTCTAAATTAAAACGATCATATTGAGAATAAGTAGCGCGTCATAGAGAAAGCGCTATTTTAGGGGATCAATAGACAACGTCTCATTAGGAAAGCGCTGGTTATTAGTAAGACCTACAGTAGCGCTTCCTTCATGAAGCGTTATTTATTCTCTGTGTCCCACTTTAAATAGCGTTTCTCTCAGCAAGTGCTAGTTATTCCTCTATCTCTTGAAATCTAAAGTAGCGTTTGTTTTATAAGCACTGTTTATTATTTTAACCTTCAACAGTGTTACCTCAATAAAACGCTAGTAAAAGTTTTCTACCTAATTTTAAATAGCACTTCCATAATCAAATACTATTTAAAGTGGCGTCATCTTTTAAGAATCTGTTGTAGTGTTTTAATACTACTTTTAAATTTAAAAATACTATGCATAATGCATTGCACAGCCCGTAAAAGAAATGCAGTGCACAACTACTTAGAATCTGTTTGTTAGAGATTTTGGTCGGTGGAAACATGCAGTAAAAAAAAGTAAGGAATGAGATGCTTTTATTTTCCATCGTTTTGAAGCCTCGGGCTGTGTGTTTTCAGATTGTGCGACAAATACATTCTGAAACTGAAACAAACACACGCTTACTAGTTTCTTATTATTTTTAAAATTGTTTTTCCTTTGAATTCACTTGCTTATGTTTTAACGCGTGTGTATAAAAAGTTTAAATAGAATGAAATAATAATTGGCCATGGAAAACGTGACAAGAGAAATGATTATTTCAGTTATAAAAAAAAGAGAAATGATTATTTCGTTTAATTTTATTCTAGTATTCCCTTTTTTTTTGGGTGCTAGTATTCCTATTTTAATTCCCATCAAAATCAATCAGCAAACTAAAAGTTATTCTACTATTCTATCCCTAGGGGCATCTTGAATAGTATACCTTCACCTAGATAGAGAACACAATATATATAGCTGGTGCCATAGGCAGACTTACTCATATTCGCACACCCTCAAATTTTAAAAATTTTATTTATATTTTTCTATAATTTTTTTGATACCACTCAATTTAAATTTTTGCACACCCTAACTTATATACTTTCATCTCTCAACTCTCTCACTCAGATAATGTTTGGTTAGAGGTGAATGGAGGGGAAGGGAGAAGAGAGGATGAGTTACTTTAAATTTTTTATGTTTGGTTCAATTTTTAGGAGGGAAGGAGATCAAAATCTCTCCTTACTCAATTTTTGCTCTCATCCAACGTTGAGTTTTTTGGGGGGGAGTGGAGGAGAGCTTAAATCATTTAAAATAAAATGACTTAAATAACTTTATATAATATGTAATATAAATGATTATAAGGATATATAAGTAATATAAATGATAGATTTGTTTTTCAACACACACAATACAAATTTGTAATCCAATACAATTTTGCATAGATTATTCGTTTGAGAATGTTTTTATGGTTTTACTTTTCGTTACCGCTGCGGTAATCCCTTAATATTTTAGTAATAATTTGTTATTGAATTTTTTTTAACAATAATGACATATAATTTTAAAAAAATTTGCACCCCCTAACCCAAGATCTTAAGTCCGCCAGTGAGTGTCACATTTAGTTTCTATTCATAGCCCCATATAATTAATTACGGTATGATATGCATGAGTACTTCCCACGACCTTGATTTCCAATCATAAAGCGATCACCTAATAAAAACCTTATCCTAATTAGATTTTAAATATGCTTAATGCATATTTTGAAGAGATTAACAATTATATATTTTTTTCGTAGCAACTGTTAGGCAAAATCGCAAGTGTACGATTTCGTCGTTAAGTAATAAAAGATCGAATCCACAGGGATTGTGACCAATTATTAACTGAACAAAAGGGGTAACTAATTGAACTATTGAACGAATACAAAGGTATTTGAAAAGTTTGTAATTCGTGTTTAACAACAAAATCAGTAACTAACAAGACAAGGTATTTGGATATTAAGGAGAATAAAAGTGACTAGGGCTCGAATCCCTTTGTTTCAACCTTTATGTTCTTGAATTCTATTCCAATACAAGCAATGATAATGTATTTGAAGTTCAAATCCACAAGTTTAGATTAATGAAAATCCCTTCTCTATTAACCCCTTTGATTAAATAAACGAGTCATAATTCCTCAGATCCAAATTAATTTAATCAAGCATAACGAATAAGGATTCATACAAACTCATACCACAAGAATTATATTCCTATAACCTTATTAAGCATGTCAAATTATCCCAAAGCAAGTTTAAAGCCTCAATTTTCCAATTGATGCTAAAACCCTAGTTCAACCCAATGGTGATTAAGCATCGAATTGCATTAAGAAAAGAGATAAATGATCAAATAACATAAATCATACTTGCATTGAAATTCTGAATTCGATTACATAGAAGGATCCACAAAGTTCATCTTACCCTAGTACAAGAGGTTTAGTTCCTCATGGAAGAGAAGAAACTGATCAACTGAGATGAAGAAATAGCCAAAGACTCCATTGATTCCTCAAATTTGCCTTTGATCCTTTGTTCTTGATTCAATCTCCCGGGAAAACCAACCCTAGGTCAATGTTTTCTCAATCTATTTATAGTTCTCGACCAAAAAGGGTTGAAAAACCTCTCAAAAATAAGTCAAAACGCGCAAAATACAAGTCTGGACCGAGTCACAGCACGGTCGTGGAGCCTGGCATGGCCTGGCCGTGCTGCTCTTAAAATACACAATAACAGTAAGCGAAGCCCGACACGGGCTTGGTAGCGGACACGGCTAGGCCGTGTTGTTCTGAGAACCTCAACACGCAGAAGGAAGCACGGGCACGGCCGTGCTGGAAAACACGGCCTGGCCGTGTTATACACTGTTTGCTCAACTTGAATTTCTTCACATCCACCAAGGCACAGCCGTGGGCTAGAACACGGGCAGGCCGTGCTACTCTTAAATCTTGCCATATTTTGGTATTTTGGCCTCCGAGTTGGTTGCAACATCCGTCTAAGTGATTTAGCTCCGCTTTCCTAGGCCAATAACCTTTTTTCCTGCACAATTGAACTCAAACCAAGTGCATTATCTAAACCAAGCAAAATGCATGAGAACTATGGGTAAAAACCACTAAAATGACTACTATGCAATGCAAAACTAACAACAAACCATATGCTATAATGAACGCATCAAATTACCCCAAGCTTAGAATCTTGTTTGTCCTTAAGCAATTGTAGTGGCCAAAGAAAAGCATAGAAACAAGAGATGCAACAAATAAGGAACCCGAGATAAAAGCCAATTCAAGCAATAGGCTAAAGGCTAATAAAGACAATAGGAACAACCAAAATCAAGTCTAATTAGAGAATCAGGCTCTCTGAAATCATGTCTCTCACTGATAGGGGCACTCTCCTTACCACTCTCAAAGTGTTTAAAGGTTATGACAAATCGCTCAAATCCATCCATGAAAGTGCTCTACCATAAGCTTGACTATTAACCAAATCTCAGCATATAATTTATGAAAACACACAAGAATCAAAAGGTCTTCACAAGGTTGTAACGTGGCCATGGGATTTTTCTTGTAAGGTGGGATAAAAACAAGAAAGGGGAAATTCAAGGGCTAAAATAATGAACAAATAAAACAACCCTTTTAAAGTAGCATAAGCGGAGCAATCCATTTTTCCTTTTTTGCTTTCCACACCTTTTTATTTTGCTCCTCTTCTGTTTTTTTTTTCATTTGAGATTTTTGCAGTAATTACTGGGGAGGAATTTAAATAACAGAAGAGGTCCCAATTTCAAGCACCGCACAAATCACACATGATTCACAACTAATTGCTCTCTTAGACATGCTCTAAAAGGTACTGTCATATTTAGCAATCACAAGGGTACCAAGAAAATTAATTTCAGTTCAGGCTCAAAAGGGGCAACTAGAGGAAGCTTTCATTCAACAATCAGAGGCTTGAAAACATGCCTAAAATGCCTTAATCATATTCAAGTGTGTAGATAAAAATTTTCAAGTTTTGAAACGGTTTCAAGTCAAGTTCTAGAGAGCACAATCAAGAGGGACACACTCATACAAGGAGAATGGGCATATAAATATGATGAAGTGCAACCCCAATACAAGATCAAGTCTCACATTTAGAAGTTAAATTCAGTGAAAAACATCAGATCAGAGCGCCACATGCTAATCAACAACTTATCAAAAGATTATCCCTATATTCGTTAAGAACGCTACCTTTAAGCCTATCACAAGAGAAATAATTGGGTTCCAAATCATTGCAATCTCAAATTTCAAAAAGATTGTAGCACACATGCCAAAACACCAGAGGATAGTGTAACAATTTGGGGGTAAAATTATGCGAACAAAACAACAATTAACACAAAGATGCAAACACTAAAATGAAATGCAAGACTAACATGCAAAAATAACATGCAAAAATTTAAAACGCCCTACCCCAAGCTTAAGAATTTACATTGTCCCCAATGTAAACAATTAAACTGAGATAGGGATGATGCAAGGGAGGGACTCACTGTGGGGGAGGAGGAGGGAACTGGCCAGGATATTGCTGGAGGTGCCAGTTATACATTGCAGAGACCATGGCCTGAATGTTGTTGACAGTGTTGTCAAGACCCGTCAGCTGGGCCCTTTGAGCAGCCATCTCCTCTTGGAGAGCGGCATAAGAACCGGGAGGTGGCTGTGGAGCAAAGTACTGCGAAGAACTGCCAGGGGGTGCCTCAGGTCTCTCCTCTTGAAGGGGGTCAGGTTGGGGGCCTCCGGGAAAATTCCAATTCCTCTGGTTTCTTAGTGTTGTGCTCCTAGTCAGGTAGAGGATGGATTTCCTCGGTATCAGGGAGCACCAAACAGTAACATTGGCCTTCCTTAACTATCATTCTCATTGCAAGGCAGGCTTCCATATCCAAGCGGGTACTCCCACGGACTATTGGGAGGCCAGAGGTTCTATAGCCAAGAGCTTCAGCAATTGGGGTGATTAAACCACCAATAACAATTTTACCAGCTGAAGCTTTCCCTACTTTAACCATGTGAGTAATCAGATGAGAACCTGCATCTAGCTGAAATTCGGGGTGCAGCATATTCCATAGAAACATCAGTTCCGACTGACAGACAACGCCGTCACTATCCCCTCGTCCAAACAATGTGTTTGACATGACTCTGTGAACATAGCAAAAACAGGGGTTTCACAACTTTGATGATTTTGACGAGGATGAATCATAAGTGTCGGACTTCGTTAGCAAGCTCCAAAACCTTCTTGCAGAAAATTCATTTGGGACCCTTCGCTGACCACCATATGGGAACCCATAGATTGCATTGAATTGACTCAATGATAGGCTATGCTCTTTATTGAATAACCGAAAGGTTATCAAATTGTCAGGGTGTTCCTCTGGCCATCCCTCCGCATATAAAACATTGGCATTAACGGAGGATAGGAATTCCATAGTAATTCTTGCATAAGTAAAATGTTTCAGTCCCACAAAGTTCGTCCAACCCACATTTGCAAATAAGTAATGGACATCCTCTAGCAATCCTAGAGTTAACAATGCAGGCTCATCCATATAACGGGTTGGGGCGATTATTCTTGCGACAAGAGAGTTATACCTTGCCTCTTGAACATCGTCCCGGAACTGAATGCCATACGGATTTTTGGTCACCTTTTTCTTGCCCTTTCCCTTCCCCTTGGCCAAAGCTGGTTCTTTTGTGCTTGAGGCATCACCCCTCTGCCTCTTTGATGCCATAATAACCTGTAAGCAGACCAAACAACACAACCAACACAGGTAAAATAAAATGAGAAAAAAAAAATAAATGGTAACACAATTGGGGCTACGACTGGTGGGTTTGGCTGGTGAAAGGTAGGTAGTGGTGGGGATGGTGAAAAGAGTGGTGGAGGGAGAGGTGGTGGGTTTAGCTGGTGAAAGGGAGGGAGATGAAGGTGGAGAGAAAGAGGGAGGAGACGTGTCTGAGGAAGAGAAACGAGGGAGAAGGAGGAATTGCGAAAGGGGAGAGTGGAGGTGTTTGGAGGAGTAGAAGAAGAAGGAAGTGGAGAGGTGGTGGTGTGAGAGGGTGCGCGGCTGAGGTGAGGGGCTGGTGGGACAGGAATGGAAGGGAGAGTGAGGTTGAGAGAAGGAAGGAGTGGTGGTGGATTTGAAGGGTGACGCGGCCGAGGAAGAGGGATTAGGGTTGGAAAAGGAGAGTGAAGAAGAAAGGGGGCACGGTCGTGGTCTGAAAAAGGGGAGGGGGGTTATTTTTGGGTTTTTCTGTGGTGTGGCTGGGTGTATGTTAAGTATGGTGGGTCAGCACCAGGGCCACAGATTAAAAATGAAAAGGAATGGATGGTTGTGATTGGCTGGGGAAAGGATTGGGTAAGGGCAAGCACACATGAGGAACGCCTGGTCCAAGCTGAGAGAAGCTCGAACACGGGCGTGCCATAAGGCACGGCTAGCCCGTGTTATCCACTGTCTTGCCACATAAATTTGTTTTCTTTCTCGAGACACGGTCGTGGCATATAACACGGCCCGGCCGTGTCTCACTGGGCTAATTTTTATTTTATTTTAACATGGATGCACTCTTCTACACCTTGGGTTGCCTCCCAAGAAGCGCTTCTTTAACGTCACTAGCTTGACGCGTGATGGTATGCTCAAGGCTCTCGCAAGACTAGAGCAACCTTTGCCCTGTCAAGCTCTCCTCCCAAATAATGCTTCAGTCGTTGACCATTAACCTTGAACGTTCTTTGAGATGAAGGTTCCTCCACCTCTACTGCTCCATGTGGCATCACTTCTTTTACCACAAAAGGTCCCGACCATTTGGACTTGAGTTTGCCCGGGAATAACTTCAAACGAGAGTTGAAAAGTAACACTTGCTGCCCAGGAGAGAAGGTTCTTTGTACAATGTGCTTATCATGATAAGCTTTAACCTTTTGTTTGTAGATGGAAGCATTCTCATAAGCATGCAAACGCATTTCATCCAACTCGTGCAGCTGCAAAATCCTTTTCTCTCCTACCAAGGTTGAATCAAAATTTAAGAACTTCAGGGCCCAAAACGCCTTATGCTCAAGCTCAACTGGCAAATGACAAGCTTTGCCATAAACCAGCTGGTATGGAGACAACCCCATAGGGGATTTATAGGCTGTCCTGTATGCCCACAAAGCATCATCCAGCTTATGTGCCCAGTCTTTCCTTGAGGCACTCACTGTCTTCTCATGTATCTTCTTAATCTCCCTGTTTGACACTTCGGCTTGCCCATTTCTTTGAGGGTGGTAAGGAGTGGCAACTTTGTGTTTCACATCATACTTTTTCAGCACAGCCTCCAATTTTGAGTTGCAAAAATGCGAACCACCATCACTGATTAGCACTCTAGGGACCCCAAACCGGCAAAATATGTTCTTCTTTATGAATTTCACAACACTCTGAGAATCACTTGCCTGAGTTGCCACTGCCTCTACCCATTTTGAAACATAATCCACAGCTATCAAAATGTATTGGTTAGAGAATGAGGAGGGAAATGGCCCCATGAAATCAATTCCCCAACAATCAAAAAGCTCAACCTCCAAAATGGAGTTTAAGGGCATCTCATTCCTCTTGGAAATACTTCCCGTCCTCTGGCACTTGTCACAACTCTTTGCATGAGCATAAGCATCTTTGAAAATTGAAGGCCAGTAGAATCCAGATTGAAGCACTTTTGCAGCTGTGCGTTCACCATTGAAATGACCTCCATATGGTGAATTGTGACAATGCCATAAAATTTTCTGCGCCTCATCCTTTGCAACACACCTTCTCAGAAGTCCATCTGGGCCTTGTCTGAAGAGATAGGGATCATCCTAGATGAAGTAGTTAGCATCTTTGAAAAACTTCTTCTTTTGTTGCCAAGTTAGCTCTTCAGGTATCACACCAGCAGCTTTAAAATTTGCCATATCTGCAAACCAAGGCCTCTCGATCCACATAATAGCTTTCATCCTGGGAACTCCTCTAGAATGTCCAACTCTTTAGTTGTAATTTCAGTATTCTCCAGCCTAGACAGATGATCAGCCACCACATTTTCACTCCCCTTTTTATCCTTGATCTCAAGGTCGAATTCTTGCAACAACAAAATCCACCGAATGAGTCTTGGCTTGGATTCGACCTTAGTCATAAGATACTTGATTGCTGCATGATCAGTGAACACCACAACTTTGGAACCAATCAAATAAGAACGGAATTTTTCTAGAGCAAATACTATAGCGAGCAACTCCTTCTCTGTGGTAGCATAGTTGACTTGGTTCTCATTTAATACCTTGCTAGCATAATAGATGGCATGAAAGAATTTTTCTCTCCTTTGCCCCAAAACAGCCCCCACTGCATAGTCACTAGCATCACACATTAGCTCAAAAGGTGACTCCCAATCTGGTGCAACCATCACAGGCGCTGAAATAAGTTTCTCTTTCAACAACTCAAAGGCTTTCAAGCATTCTGGGTCAAATCTGAATGAGACATCTTTGATGAGGAGATTGCAAAGCGGCTTAGCAACCTTGGAGAAGTCCTTGATAAATCGTCTATAAAAATCAGCATGCCCAAGGAAACTCCTCACCCCTTTCACATTCAACGGAGGAGGCAACTTCTCTATCACATCAATTTTTGCCTTATCCACTTCTATACCCTTAGATGAGATTTTATGACCCAGAACAATTCCTTATTTCACCATGAAGTGACATTTTTCCCAATTCAACACTAAATTGGTCTCCTTACACCTTTTAAGAACATCCTCCAGGTTATCCAGACAATCATCAAAAGAAATACCAAACACAGAGAAGTCATTCATAAAAACCTCAATAGATTTTTCAATCATATCAGCAAAAATAGAAAGCATGCACCTTTGAAAAGTTGCGGGGAGCATTGCAAAGACCGAAAGGCATCCGTCTATACGCAAAAACTCCAAATGGGCAAGTGAATGTTGTCTTCTCTCTTAGTCGGGGTCGACAGAGATTTGATTTTAACCCAGTACCCATCAAGAAAACAATAGTAAGCTTGTCCAGCCAATCTTTCGAGCATCTGGTCCATAAATGGGAGAGGGAAGTGGTCCTTGCGAGTGGCTTGGTTAAGCTTCCGATAGTCAATACACATCCGCCAACCTGTGACAGTCCTAGTAGGAATTAACTCATTTTTTTCATTTGTTACAACTGTCATTCCCCCTTTCTTTGGAACCACATGTACTGGGCTCACCCATGCACTGTCAGAAATAGGATAGATCATCCCAGCCTCTAAAAGTTTCAATACCTCCTTCCTCACAACCTCTTTCATAACCGGGTTAAGCCTTCTCTGGGGTTGAACAACTGGTTTGAACTCTTGGTCTAACTTTATTTTATGCATGCAAAAGGCTGGACTGATGCCCTTTAAATCTGAGATGGTCCATCCAATTGCCTCTTTATGTGCTCTAAGTACTCTCACTAGCTTCTCCTCTTCTAGTTTTGATAAGGAGCTACTGATGATCACCGGATTAAAAGCATCATCCCCAAGAAAAACATACTTCAAATGTGGGGGTAATTGCTTTAATTCCGGGCTAGCTTTCTTTTCTAACTCACCACCTTGCAAGTCCTCTTTCTTTTTAGCAACAACATCTTCAACCTGTAGAGCTTCCAGTTGTGCAAGACATCTTTCTATTTCATCATCCATCTCCTCATCCACCTTCTCAATGGAATTCACTAACACTTTCTCTAATGGGTGTGAAGGTTGGTCTTGCTCAATGATTTCCAAAACTGAGTCGTCAATCACATCTACTCGAGAACATTTTTCTATATCATCTGGATGCCGCATAGCTTCAAAAACATTAAATGTCACCTTCTCATCCTGGAACCTCAAAATTAATTTACCTTGTTGAACATCAATCAAGGCTCTCCCTCTAGCTAGGAAAGGTCTGCCAAGAAGAAGAGGGACCTCCTTGTCCTCTTCCATATCAAGGATAACAAAATCAACTGGGAACAAGAACTTGTCAACTCTAACCAACACATCCTCCAATATTCCATAAGGGTATTTGACCGATCGATCTGCCAGTTGCAAAGACATCTTTGTGGGCTTGACTTCACCTCCTCCCAACCGTTTCAACATAGAGAGGGGTATCAAATTAATGCTAGCTCCCAAATCACAGAGAGCCTTACCAATATGCAAATTCCCAATAGTACAAGGGATTGTAAAACTTTCCGGATCCTTCATCTTTGGAGGGAGCTTCCTTTGAATGATAGCACTGCACTCTTCTGTCAAGGCCACCGTCTCATCCTCCTTAAACCTTCTCTTTTTGGTCAACAACTCCTTCATAAACTTTGCATATGTGGGCATTTGCTCAAGAGCTTCTGCAAAAGGGATGTTGATTTGTAGACGCTTGAAGATGTCCATGAACTTAGCAAACTGTTCATCCTTCCTGGTTCTTCTTGCTCGGATGAGGGTAAGGAAGCTTCATATGTGGTGAATAGCCTTGGGTTGCTCTTGTATCTGTAGTTTGTCAGTTGCAATTTTGTCTTTCTTACCTTCTTTTTTCTCTTCTTTATCACTATTTTCTCTACTCTCATTTTCAACTCCGCCCTTTTCTTTTTCAACTTCTTTTTCTATTTCCACTCTTTCTTTTTCAACCACTTTTTCTACTTCACTCTTTTCACTCTTTTTCTTTTTCTCTACTTCAGACAACAACTTTCCACTTCTCAAAGTAACAACACTACAATTTTCAGTTTTGGGGTTATCTACTGTGCTAGCAGAAAACTTACCTTTGGATTGCTCTGCGAGTTGCTTTGAGAGTTGCCCAATCTGATTTTCCAGATTTTTGATAGAAGCCTCTTGATTTTTGAAATGTGACTCATGGTTCTGGAAATTTGATTGAGTCATCTTCATGAATTGAGTAAGAGCTTCTTCTAATTGATTTGGCTTCTCTGGTTTTTGAGGTTGTGGAGGGTTGCTGGATGATGAGTTATCTTGTTGCTTCCAAGAGCAGTTTGGATGATTCTTCCACCCTGGATTATAGGTGTTAGAATATGGATTCCCTCCTTGCCTTTGAAAGTTACCCATGTAATTAGCTTGCTCCTTGGAGTCTCCTAATGTATCACACCCTCCATTCTCATGAGGCCCTTGACAAAAGTCACATCTCAAGTTTTGATTTACCTGGTTCACTTGAGCAGAGGAAGAGACTCCCACTTTCAGTGCCTTCAACTCCTTTGTGATAGCCTCCAATTGTTGAGAGACTAACTTATTTTGAGCCAAAAGTGCATCTTGCGTTTCTAGCTCAAGGACTCCTCTTTTTGCCAGTGTTCCTCTATCATTCTGACACAATTGCTCATTGGAAGCCATTTGCTCCACTAAGGTTCTTGCTTTTGCAGCTGTCTTGTTGTTGATTGTACCTCCAGCTGAGGCATCCAGCATCATTCTGGTGTTCGGTCTCAAACCATTACAGAACATTTGCATTTGGTTGAAATCATCATATCCATGGCCTGGACACCTCTTCAGAAGGAGCTTGAATCTTTCCCATGCCTCATACAAATTCTCACTTTGATTCTGTTGGAAGCCATGAATCTCACCTCTTCTTTTGATGAATTTGGAGGGTGGAAAAAATTTGGTCATGAATTTCTCCTTCAAATCGTCCCAAGTTGCAATGCTTCCTGTAGGCAAGGTGTCAAGCCAATCTCTTGCTTGCTCCCGCAGGGTCCAAGGGAAAAGCCTCAATTTCTTGCTTCCCTCGGTCACTCCAGCCAGGCCAAAGGTGTCACAGATTTCATAAAAACTCACCAGGTGCTGATTTGGGTCATCAATCTCATTCCCCGCGAATTGGCTTTGCTTGAGAGTGTTCAACAATGCTGGCTTGATCTCAAAATTAGCATTTGCCTCAACCTGTTGGTAGGCATTGACAACCCTTGCATGGTTGTTCCGTCTCCCAAAATCACCCAAGGTGCGTGGTTGGTCCCCCATCACTTCTTGAGTTGGGACTTGAGAAGTAGATGCAGATGATTGTTTTTGTCGTTGCTTTGCTTCCTTAGCCTTCTTCCTTAATGCCTTTGCTATCTTTTCGATCTCTGAGTCAAACAACAGTTCACCTGTTTGTTTACCTCGCATGCACAAAACTAAAGGGAAAGATCAGTAGCAAAGCAACAATTAATATATATATATATATATATATATATATATATATATATATATATATTTGTACAGAAAATAAATAAAAGAATTAGTTCAAAAAGGTACTCGTTTGCCTTGTTAAACAATTAATTCAACAATCCCCGGCAACGGCGCCAAAAACTTGTTAGGCAAAATCGCAAGTGTACGATTTCGTCGTTAAGTAATAAAAGATCGAATCCACAGGGATTGTGACCAATTATTAACTGAACAAAAGGGGTAACTAATTGAACTATTGAACGAATACGAAGGTATTTGAAAAGTTTGTAATTCATGTTTAGCAACAAAATCAGTAACTAACAAGACAAGGTATTTGGATATTAAGGAGAATAAAAGTGACTAGGGCTCGAATCCCTTTGTTTCAACCTTTATGCTCTTGAATTCTATTCCAATGCAAGCAATGATAATGTATTTGAAGTTCAAATCCACAAGTTTAGATTAATGAAAATCTCTTCTCTATTAACCCCTTTGATTAAATAAACGAGTCCTAATTCCTTAGATCCAAATTAATTTAATCAAGCATAATGAATAAGGATTCATACAAACTCATACCACAAGAATTATATTCCTATAACCTTATTAAGCATGTCAAATTATCCCAAAGCAAGTTTAAAGCCTCAATTTTCCAATTGATGCTAAAACCCTAGTTCAACCCAATGGTGATCAAGCATCGAATTGCATTAAGAAAAGAGATAAATGATCAAATAACATAAATCATACTTGCATTGAAATTCTGAATTCGATTACATAGAAGGATCCACAAAGTTCATCTTACCCTAGTACAAGAGGTTTAGTTCCTCATGGAAGAGAAGAAACTGATCAATTGAGATGAAGAAATAGCCAAAGACTCCATTGATTCCTCAAATTTGCCTTTGATCCTTTGTTCTTGATTCAATCTCCCGGGAAAACCAACCCTAGGTCAATGTTTTCTCAATCTATTTATAGTTCTCGACCAAAAAGGGTTGAAAAACCTCTCAAAAATAAGTCAAAACGCGCAAAATACAAGTCTGGACCGAGTCGCAGCACGGCCGTGGAGCCTGGCACGACCTGGCCGTGCTGCTCTTAAAATACACAATAACAGTAAGCGAAGCCCGACACGGGCGTAGTAGCGGACATGGCTAGGCCGTATTATTCTGAGAACCTCAACACGCAGAAGGAAGCATGGGCACGGCCGTGCTGGAAAACACGGCTTGGCCGTGTTATACACTGTTTGCTCTACTTGAATTTCTTCACATCCACCAAGGCACAACCGTGGGCTAGAACACGGGCAGGCCGTGCTACTCTTAAATCTTGCCATATTTTGGTATTTTGGCCTCCGAGTTGGTTACAACACCCGTTTAAGTGATTTAGCTCCGCTTTCCTAGGCCAATAACCTTTTTTCCTGCACAATTGAACTCAAACCAAGTGCATTATCTAAACCAAGCAAAATGCATGAGAACTATGGGTAAAAACCACTAAAATGACTACTATGCAATGCAAAACTAACAACAAACCATATGCTATAATGAACGCATCAGCAACCCACCATAATTAAGACATTTGGCTCTCCATTTGGTTCACATAGTATCCCCGCAAACTTTGGTCATTTGGACCCGCTATACCGCTAGAGTGCTTAGTCATAGTAAGGTTCTTCGTCCCTCCCCAAGAATATGCTTTGCGGGAATCGAATTACAGTCCTCTCCCACACGTTCAGCCTGCGCAACCAATTGAGTCACATCCATTGGGTAATTAACAATTATATATTGATAGTGTAAATAAATTTTACATAAGCGTTTAATCATATTTTACTATCTTGTTACACTATATATGTTTTAAGAAATAATATTATGATATGACAATATTGTAAATATAATTGGACATCTATAAAACTTATCCATTCTTAAAATAAGCTAATATTATATAATAGGGAAACTATGAGAAAGAAGAGAGAGAGAGAGAGAGGAAAATATGGGAGAGGTGGGTAGTGGAGAAGGGCAAATGGGTTGAAGGGAGGCAAACAAACCTCAAGAAGAAGGGTTTTCTTGACAACTTGATCCAGAACTCAATCTCATTCTATTTTATAGCTTCCCTGAGGAGGCCATAGTATCGGAATTATGGCTGCCATTTTTAAGTACAAAAGAGTAGGGGAGGTGTATATCCCTCCCAAGGTTGATAAATGGGGAAGAAGGTTTGATTTTGTCATGTACAAAGAGGTGGATGACCAACAAGTTTTGGGTTGGAAGCTTCAAAATGTTTGGTGGGGGTCTTACAAATTGAGAGTTAAAGTCCTAAGATTCCAGAGGGGTCAGAGGAGTGTGGTTGTTGATAGTAAGCTAGGGATCCCTACTCTGAAGGTGGGTAGTGAGAAGGATGGGGTTGTGGTAGCAAGGAAATATTTCAAGCAGGTCCTCAATGAGGCCAAGAAGGGTCATCAGCCATGGGGAAATGGCCATCATGTAGCATTTGAAGGCGTAGCTTGCAAGGTGGTTATTAAACAAGTCTGTTAGCTGTTAGGATGTTTGTGGGAGGTGGAGGCTTTTAGAAGAAAGTCTCGTGGTCTTGAATAAAAGTTTTGTGGGGAACTTAACGAATGCTAAGGATGCCTGGGAAGTGCAACACAATTTATTTCTGGAAGGGTATCATTCAATTAGAGTAACCTTAACAGGTTGATATTTGATCATTCTCTATAGCTTAGTGGATGGCGAAATTTCTGAAGCAATCTGTAGTAATATGAGGTGGTGGTCGATGTGATTTCGGGTCATCAATCATTGTTCACCTTTGTTGCCTCCTGACTTGTGGCTCAGATGCTTTGGTGCGCCCCTTCATATTTGGGAGGATCTCTTCTTTGGGGAGCTGGCTAACAAGTTTGGCCACTTTGTGTCGATTGACAAGGCAATGAGAACAAAGTCAAGATTTGATATGGCTCGAATCAGAATGTCTCTCTCAGGCAAAGCAATCATTGATACATCTATTAGTATTGTGGTAAAGGATGAACAATTTTTCATCAAAATATTGGAAGAGAGATTCAGAGAGGAAGACTTGGGGATACCTGTTAGAGTGGGGTACTCCAAACAGCGTGCATCTGCAACATCCTCGGGCTTTGACGACTTTGAACCAAGTGTGGCCATCAACAACTGATTCTTCGACAAGGGTAGTGTCAGCGATGGTGACAAGGTGTGTATAGAGGTGCTGAACCTGGAGACTTGTTGTAACAGTGATGTAACAAGTCAATGGGATGTTTTGGGAGAAAAAAGGGACTTGCTTTCTTGGGTCAGAGGAGAGAGAATCCCAAATCTTTGATAGAAAAGGGGGATAGAGTGCAAAGGGGTCTCTTATCTCATGTTGGTGTGGGTAAAAGGGAAAAGAAGGGTACAACTTTCGCTTTGGTATCGCATAATAGGTGTGTCCTATCACCAAATGGGAGGCAATAGGTGTACAAAGAAGTCAATGGAGGGGGTTTAGGGAGGGTTCTGATACCGTTGCGACTTCTGTTGATAGTGTTGTACAGGGGGACAATCTTTACTCCATGGTGGTGATTTAGGGAGGGTTATGGAAATTGCATTGCCATCCCCATGTATTGATTCTCTGGTCAGGGAAACAATGGGTTTGGATAACAACTTCATTCTCCCTTCAATTGGTGATCCTATTGGTGCCTACCCTATTGGTTTGGGCTAGGCCCTTGGAACATGATATATCGGTGGCAGGTAAGATTTTGGCATCGAAAAAGGGTTAGAGGTTTCTTGCAAGTGTGATAAGGTTACAATGGTCGATTAGTTGGTGGTCTTAGAGGAAATGAGGCTTCTGATGATTGTGTGTTCTATTAATATTAGAGGCTTGAGGAGTAGGATGAAGTAGAAGAAAATTATATCCTTGGTGGTAGGGAGAAGTTAGATTTTAGGCTCTTTACTTCTTATTTTATTAACTCTCATGTTGAGTTTGGTAGGAGGCAAACTAATATAGTTGCTAAATGGTTAATTCTCCAATTATACTTATATTAATGATATCCGTTAAAAATATATAAAAAATACCAAAATAACAAAAAAAAACCAGTGACTACAGCCAATTCAAATCCAATGACTACAGCCAATACAAATCCTTAATACGGATTTGGATTTGCAGGATTTGGATTTGCTGCAATCGTTTAGGTCTATCTCTCTCCTCTTGTACTTTTATTTTATTTTTTTAAACTAAAAAAATAAAGGGCTGGAAATAAAGCAAAAATATATCCAATAACTGTCATTAGCTTGACTGCAGTAAATGCACCCAACTGTGACTGCATCTAATCTAGGTCCATCTACTACCTGCTGCTAGCACACCAAAAGCGAAGGCAAGAATTAATGTTGGCATTGCAATTTCATTCTTGTAGCAAGTGAAGGGTGATTAATTTAGGAGCAATGTTATATCGACAACCAAATTGTCGATACCGTAAATCGACACCCTCTTTTCACAGAGAGAAAGCCAATTTCGTGATACGTGTTGGAAAGAGGGGAAAAAAAACAAAAACCGTATAATAATACAGTATCCGATAATTTTTAGTTGTCGATTTATCATTTCTGTTAATTTATGGCCATTCCTTTCAAATGGATATACTCCATCCCCACACCGGATATACTAAGGGTCCGTTTGTTTTAGATTCTGGTAGAATAGATTGTGAAGAATCTTATTTAAAAAAATTGATTTTAAAAAAATTAAGTTTAAAAAAATTGATTTATGTTTGGTAATGGTAGTTTAAAAGTGAGTTCAGAAAAATTGATTTGTGTTTGGTTGACAAAGTAGAATCACTTTTGAAGTGTAAATATGAAAGATTTTGTGGGTCCCATACCTAGAATCAATTATTCTGAACGGAAAAGCTTGGATGTTGTAGATTCTACAAGAATTGATTCTGGAGTGCAAACGGGATTCTAAAATCTGCTAAAATCTAAAACAAACGCATAAATAATAACTAAAAAAATGTTAGAATTGATTTTGGGGTCTAAATAGGATTCTAAAATCTAAAACAAACGGTCACTAAAATGTCCGCTTTTTGCGTTTCTCAATCTTTAACTTTTTATTAAGCTCAATTATTGTGTTTTTGTCTTGAATACAGCTTATATTAAAACTCTTACGAACAGAATTTTTGGAAGGAAAAAAACGTTACATCAACAGGATAAGCGACCTAGCTTTTGTATTTATGAGCTGCAAAACCAATCAAGGTATCCAAGAATAAGATCACTACCCTTAAGCAAGGGAAAAAGTAAAAGGCTCGCCGGGCTCATTCTCCATATGGAGTTTGGTCTAGTCACGCTTACATTTGATAGTGAGAGGTTGATTTGACTGAAAGTAGGGGGAATGAGTATTATTTATCTTTATCTATGTCCAGCTACCAATCTAATCTTCATGGCTTTTCAAAGGTTCCAATTCCCATTCCCATGAATAATTAGTACAAATGGTGCACATGCTTAGGTCCGACTCTTTTTTTCCCTCCAAAAGATTTTATTTACTACCTCTAATCCTATATAGGATAAGAAAACAAAACAAAAATGATCGAAACTAAGAAAATTTATTTAATATTATAATTTTGAAATATTTTAAATATAATTTTCATATTAAATAATTTATACCTATTTATATGGGGAATAAATAAATTTATTTATATATAACTCTTTCATTTGGAGGGTCATTTGGAGGGTTATATTTTTGTTATGGAATGAGTGAAAACTTAAAAGGACCATTACATGTACTTACTCATCTGAATCACAAGTTGCATTGGAAATTTGCAGCGAACATAGAAGCCATCTGTTGGCAGAATGGTGGCCCAAGGTAGGTGGGTCTGTATGGGAAAATCTTTCAATAGCTTATATGCTATGAAAATGATAGGAGTTAAATTAGGAGTTCAACCAATAGTTGCTCTTGGGAGTTAAGTTTGCATGCAGATTGAATGGAGTGTTTTAATTCACTGATGTACCTTTATCTTCACCTATAGCTGCTTTTATCATCCATTTTAGGAGTATATGTTGTGTCCTAACTTTTCCAGTGCTTTTCCTTTTACTCGTGTTAATAATTTTTTCTTTTAATACAAAAATTTAAAACCCACAACACAAGGGAATTACAAGGTATTACAACTATTGGGTGTTTAAGATAATAAACACATCTTAAACACCCATGATTGTTTTTTCCCAACACCATGAGTTCTATGTACTGTATCGAAGTTTTCCAAATACTATATAGTTTCATGTGTCAGTGCTATATGTTGTCCATTACTTGGAGGATTTTGTTGTCTTGAAGACTGTAGAATGTTTAATTCTCCTTTTGTTGTTGCCATTTATTTACTTGCTTTTTTGTTTTTTTAACTGTTTTTTTTATCTCCTCTGCTTATTCTTTTCCTATTTCTTCTGGGTTGCATTTTGCTGGTGGATGGAGAAAGGAGATTAGGGTGTTAGCCCCCTCGACCAAGGATGTGAAACCCATCACATGCCAATGGTGATGGGTTGTGTACTGCAGCACAGAAACGCGAGCAGAGGATCGCTATGTCTTTTGCTTTTGGGGTTTGTTGTTTTATCTTTCTTTATTTGTTAGTTTCTTTCTTCATTATCCTTGAATTTATGTTTAGGGTGAAGACTTACAATGTTCTATTAAAGGGTTTGTGAAACGAGAAGCTACTTATAAAACTGGTGAGGGAGTTGACGGAAAGAAGGAGGAAGACCAGCAATGAAGATTGGGTATAGACAGAGTCGATAACTGCATCCAATGATAGTTTAATTCTGTGTCTAAGAGCTTCGTGACTTTTGGTATTGTCTGTGGTTCTCTCCCTTTCTTTGTGACAATTGTTTCCTTTTCATGTCATATTAAAGGATTGAGTATCTTGGGAGTCGTAGCAATTTTTGAGCCATGACCTTTGGTCATCTCATCTTTGGCTTCAACAGAGAGAAACCAATGATGTATTGGGATATGATGATAGTTATGACCATCGATTGTTGAGTAACATTACTCTTTTATTTTCAGTTGTGTTTCTTTTAACAGATTTATTAAAGCTGAATTTTGACTATCGTTTATATTTGATCAGATATTGTGGGAGTGTCGACGGGTGTCTTTCCAGAAAGACAATATGAAAAGGGTGGGAAGATGACAACAATGGTTGTGAAAAGGGTGGGAAGATGACAATAATGGTTTGTATGTTGGCTTGCATATGACATATATGTGCTATATTGTTTGACTATCGGTCTGCACAAATGTTTTTTAATTGTTACACAACTTGAATTACTAACCCTACTGTTGGTTTGAGAAGTATGGAGTATAGTTAAGATTTTATTTTGGAAGTATTTCCATCGAGTATCAAATGTATAAACACAAGACAGGATCTACAGATTGTTTTGAACAAATAAATAATTTCAATCACACTATAAGTAATTGGTGATTGAAAGTATTATCATTTTGACGGATATTGCCCCGTGCATCGCACGGGTTGTCGTCTAGTTTATCTTTATCTATGTCCAGCTACCAATCTAATCTTCATGGCTTTTCAAAGGTTCCAATTCCCATTCCCATGAATAATTAGTACAAATGGTGCACATGCTTAGGTCCGACTCTTTTTTTCCCTCCAAAAGATTTTATTTACTACCTCTAATCCTATATAGGATAAGAAAACAAAACAAAAATGATCGAAACTAAGAAAATTTATTTAATATTATAATTTTGAAATATTTTAAATATAATTTTCATATTAAATAATTTATACCTATTTATATGGGGAATAAATAAATTTATAATAAATATAAAATAAGGGTATAAAAATTACTTTAACAATTAATATATCTAAAAACTTGTGATATTTTTTTATAATTAAGACCAAAATATTTTTTAAACTTTTTTTTATATATAAGACCTGAAGTAGTATTATCTAAACCGGCCGGATACGGCAACTTATCCAGCTGACACATATCATATGCTTTCTAGAAAGAAAAAAATATATAATATAAATAGTAAACAAAAGAGAAGAGTGGTGGAGAATGATACTGTAGACTTATTAAGTGGCATCAAAATCAGCACGTTTCGGAAAGAATAATGTACAAGGAAGCGGGACAGTTGGCGACTTTTTGTTGCATGAGTAAAATGAGTCATTCATTTATTTCTTCTTGCTAATTTGTTTTTGACCGTGCCCTTCATTTTCTTATGAAGACTTTGAAAAAAAAAAAAAGCACAGTAAACTGTAGTATGCAATAGCTTTGTGGTTCAATGATTTGGGGATGTTTCTTTTCTTTGGTTCATAGATTTAACACAAATAATAATGAACGTAGCAGACAAGAACTTTAAAAAACAGTCTTTTTCTGTGGTTCAACATAGAAACCGCCCATTTGGCCCCATTACATGTATATCATCTTGTTGCTTTCAATATATCAGATCAATGCTATTTATATTCAGTCACCATCACACCAACATGCGCATGAAGAGCCTATAAACTCAGTTTTCTTACACCTCAACTAGCTAGCTTTGATACATCTACGTGTAACGTACCTGTAATGTAACACAAGCTTTTCTTACTTTGAGTTGTAAACTTGGTAGCACCCCAACCGCTAACTTAGCAAAGGGATAAGGATTTGGCTGAGGTTACTGTTTTAAGGTCGCAGAATGAGACTGGCTTAAATATGGTCCTGTTCCGTTCAAATGTCTTTGGCATAATCCCATAATGCATGATTGATCTTTTGAATGCTCTCTATTTGAGTAAATGCGATGCGATATGCTTTTTTTTCGAAAAATATGTTTTTTGGAATAGTATTAATTTGATATTTTACTTTTTTCCCAAATGCCACGTGTTTTTTAAATGGAAGTCTTTTTTCTCTTTATGTTTTTAATTACCGTATATCACTACGCCAACGAGGAGTGATATAATTAATGGCATCCAAATAACACCTAACGAGGAGTGATATGACGGCATCTTGATAACGCATTAACTAGACAAACACAAATTGAGTTTTTAAATGATGTTTGCCTGAGTAAACATTCTATGAAGTAAATCTTCTCGTAACATTTGTTTCGTCGAACATCCGAAAGCTCTATGTTTTTGTTTTATTTTTATTTTAAAAAATAAAGCATTCCGATTAGTAACAGATCCAGGATTTTTTAGTAGTAGGGGCATATTTTGAAATAAAAAAATTCAAAAGTTAACCAAAAAAAACATCTTACTTCTGTTATATTTAAGTATTATTTGGAAAAAATATTTCATTTTATTTTACCATTTTAGTGGCATAGTCGGTAAACTAACAAAAGTAACAAGCACTACCAAATAAAAAACTAAGAGAAAAGTATACATAAAAGAAAAAAGTACTCAATACGTGGGCCAATTCATAAACATACGTGGGCCAATCCCTCTTGTTTGGATGAAAAAAATGATCTGCAAGGATGTAACATCAGAAAGTCAAGATGGGCTTGTGATGGTCTTTTACCTATGGATGACAATAACAAACATACCGTATGCTATTATTGTGTGAGGGCAATTTCAACTATCATCAAATTTTAGTGGGTAGGGTGAAATTTAAGTGGGGGATCAAGTGTCCCCAAACTGCTAAACGTGGATCCGTCCCTGATTCAGATGGGCAAATGTTCTTTTTTAATAAAACTATGGTGACTTGTCACCTTGCTTAAAAAAAAAAGATGAGCAGACGTTCTTTGAAAATTTACTTCATACAATGTTGACTTGAGCAAGTCAACTGAATTCTATTTCAGATGACGCTTTCTCAACCAAACGTTACACGGATATTTACTATAGTTACAAAACAAAAGAACACTCGTTCCCTCCATATACTCTCCTTCTCTACCGTACTCTCCCTCTTAACCTCTAACATTGTTTGTGGTTGTCGTCACACCGTAAGCCCTAACATTGTTATTCGTTGTGTTGTTGTCTTGCACCGTCTCAGAGAACTTTTTTGCCGCGACATCTCATCACCCTAACAAGTTTGTCCTTTCTTCTTCATTCCCGTCTTTGTGTCATTTCTTTTGATTTCTTCATACCGTGTATGTGTCATTCAGAGTTAGGCCATTGATTTTACCGGTTAGGGCTTTGTGAAGGAGATTTTGTCATTGTCTTTGTCTCATTTGAGTTTAGGTTCTTTTACTTTTTTATTTGTTTTCATTATCAATTTTGTAGTTGTGTTTCTATCAATTTTATGATCAATTTTAATACGAATATTGAGTGTTATTTGTAAAATGCCATATTGAATATACCATTTTTAGTTCATACCATGATAGCTAGGTTTTCCACAGGAACTTTAGGTTTTTTAGTTTCCCTCTAGTTCTTAACTGATTGCAAACTTTAGGATTTTTATTGAATATAAAATCAAAAAATAAATTTACTATTAGAATTTAAAAAAAGAGATAAAACTTAAGGGTACAAGAAATAAATTAAAATTTGTTGTTTTATAACGCGTGCCATTCAAATAGCTTACATCGTCAGAACTCGAGGTACAAGAAATAAATTAAACCTAATTAAGAAGGTACAATTAGATGTAGGTCACACTACATACAAGAAATGAAAATACTTATACAAGAAATAAATTAAACCTAATTAAGGAAGTACAATTAGGTGGAGGTCACGCTCCAAAGAATAAAAACACTGATACAATACAGTCCCTTGAACAAACACAAACACCTAGAAAAGTTGTACAAAAGTGCAAACACCTAGAAAGGTTGTATTGTCAGGGAACCCTATATCCAAATCATGTCAAGGAGGTATTTAATATCTTAAATACCCCATTTAGCTACTCCAAGCATTCCAAGAATCACTTTCAACAAGGGAAACCATAGAGTTTTTTTGTGTTAGCTATCTAAACTCTCTAGTTTCCCCTTTAGAGGAAATCTTAGAGTGCTTCGAATAGCTAACAGGGAAAGAAAGTACCAACGAAGCATGGGTGAACAAAAAAGAAGAGGATGGACAAAGAATGAGTTGAGGAACATCTTTCTTAAAATATGTTTGAAATTAAAGGAAGTATTAGCTTCTGATACAGGAACCAACGTTGGATTGGTTGAAGTGCTAAACGGCCGACCCTTAATGAGAAAGCCATAGTTCGAATATAGGAGTGGCTAATTTGGGAGGTTGAATAATCAATGATTAATTCACTCGCTCTATCGCCGAACGAAGAGTTAGTCTCATAGTCCGAGATTCGTTTCATAGCCGGTCCAAATAGTTCAAGTTTGTGGAATACCTTGCGGTATCACTAAGTAGCCAAAGACCATAATTACATTGATTTAAAATAAAAATAAAAACTCCTAATACAGGGGTCACCGTTTCCCCCACATGCTTCGGACAATATCTTATTCATCTCTAAAGTGATTTGTGAACCTGCAGGATGTTCTGTGCAAGCCAATTGGTGATGAGCTAAGCTTATTTTCACTGAAAGGTTCTTTCAATGAAGGAATTTCTGAATCCATAAAAAGCACAAAAGTTCAAATTCCTAGTGACATTGAGCACATGCGAATAGAATATAGCCAAGAATATTTCTTAGTCAATTTCTTCATTGACAAGCTGTGAGAAATGTGCCATCACTGCAAAATAGGTTGAGAGTTGGAATCCAACCAACCTTGACAAAAAATTCTCTCCTTATGATTGCAAAAAGAAGATAAAGGAGAAGCTAGATTGGTAGACTTGATGTGAAATGAAGAATTACCGAGTCCAATTGCAGTTCATGGTTGTCACAAGGCAATTTTCTGTTATGCACCATTTCCTACAATTCTTCCAAGTTCTAAATTTTCAAGAAGCAAAATGATGAGCTTGCACATATAGGGTATTTATCAGTTTTATGAGTTACCACTACTTATTGCTAGTGGCTGTACTTGGAATTTTGAAGACTAGTATTCTTCATTATCTTTATATGATGCATTACATATTTTGCAAGTATCACTTCATCAGTAAGATGCGACTCCACTTTTGTTGATTGTCACTTCTAACATCATTTCTTTCATAATATATCCTTTTATTGACTTTAGCTTTCAATTGGAGGATTCCAACAGGATAAATTCTCTTTTACATGAAATAGATATCTAGAAAACAAAAAAAAACAAAAAACAAAAAAAAAAAAAAAAAGAGAAAGGAAAGAGTTAAAAAACATCATGTCACTCTTAACACCTATGATACACTGTCTTAGTCAAATTACAACTTTTCTAACTTTAATAAATCTGAAGAGGGGAAATTAGTATACTCTCCTGCATTTCTATATAAATAAAAATGCTATTTTAGGACAACTCATAATAAATAAGTTTGACTAATCTCTATCAATGAGACTGTTTAGTCACTAAGTATTGGTATATCAATAGTATCCTTATTTTTATCATTAATATTATTTTTTGGTTGACCATCACACAATAAAAAGAACTTGAGATGGATGCCCTTTGTGGTCTAAACTTTCACATAGCATTCATGTTCCACAAAGCATCACCCATGTTGTCTAACATCCAACCACTCTCCTCAGTCTGAAAATCAAACTGTGAAATGTCATAAGTTTCCATTGTAGACAGGGGATTCAGGTTTAGACCTTCCAAGCCATAGTGATTGGTATCATCAACATAGCAGCTTTCCTGAATTGGACAGCTGAAAACATTGTTCTCAAACACATTTGGAGCACTTTTTGGGTTTTCTGAAACTTCAAGTGGCTGTGAAAATTGGAAGAAATCTGAGGGGCTTGACATAGTGCTTAAATGGTTTGCAGCATCTATGAATTCTCTTTGTGGAGACAGAGAAAGAGAAGGAATATTGAAGCTGGTTGGCATTGAGCTGATTGAAATTGAAGGAGCTTCTATAGAATTCCCAAAATTCATGTTTGTCATGGAAGAGTGAGTGCTGGGAGAAGAGTTCTGTTCCATCTTCTGAAGCAACCTTGGCATCCAAAAACACTTGACAGCATCAATGAACCTCTTGCTACCAGACTCTATGTTAAGTTGGCGTGCCTGTTTCTGTACCCTTGTTCTCCAATAGTTCTTAATCTCATTATCTGTTCTTCCTGGCAGATGCTGAGCAATTTTTGACCACCTATTCCCATATCAACAACAAAAGCATGTTAAATTCATTGTGCTTAGAGCCTTAGACAAGGCTAATTTTGAGTACATACATTATCAAGGTTTTAAAAAAAGTCCACGGCCGCATAGTTTTTGATGTTGCCGCAATTGCAATTGAAGTCGTATCAGCCGCATATGACCGCAATTATCCGCAATACCAAGAATCGCGACGCGACCGCGATTTATTTAAAACCATATATACTTATTTTCTAGAGAGATCATTACCTGTTACCCAACTTGGAATGGAGTTCAAGGATCAACAGTTGTTCTTGTGGAGTAAGGTTCCCTCTCTTAATGTCAGGTTTCAAGTAATTAAGCCATCTGAGTCTGCAGCTCTTTCCAGTCCTCTTTAATCCTGAAATGTTGGAACTAACTAATTATTAAAACCAAAAAGTAAAAACAGTGAGAATGAACTTAATTATTCCTCTAACAAGCTACAAAGAATATGTACGTACCTGCACTTTTGGCTAACATATTCCAACGACCTTCACCATGATGAGCAATATAGTGTATGAGTAAGCTATCTTCTTCAAGAGTCCAAGGGCCTCTTCTCAGCTCAGTTTCTTCATTCGAACCAAACTCCCTCTTTGCAATTGTAGACATAGTTAGTGTTCTTGTGTGGTTCTTCAAGATAGCAAAAGAAAGTGAAGGTGAATTTAAATGTGATATGGATCTGAACTAAGTTCAAGCTCAAGCATTAGTAGCAAATTGAGAAATGAGTTGTAGCTAGCAAGTGTGTCTAAATGGTACATGTCCATGCCTTATATATATACACCCCACGGAATTTCATTAAATGGGTTTGGTAGACTCTAGGGAACAACAGGCTATATGCTAGCTCCTAGAGTAACCAAAGTGTGAATATATTATTGTACCCTTTTCAAAATAGGTCCCACCTATACTGTTATGCAAAATACCCTGAACAGATACTTGCTGCTAATTAACGAGGGTTGCAAGCTGGGAAAATCATTAAATCAAGAATTTTCCACTACCCATTTTTTTTTGGATAAGGTTTTAATTTTATAGAATTGACTGTAAATATTAATTATTCAAAAATTAGTTATGCAAGAATTTGATTATGAAACGGGGTTACAATGCACTTTTTGCCAATAGAATCGATTCTGGGCTTACAGAACCCGAGAGGAACATAATATTTATCGAGTTTGCATATACTCCAGTTTAGTGTCTAAAGAAAGTCTCCCCTGTTAACATAAGAAAGTCTCCATATATCAGTAATTAATTGTCTCTTTTATTTGCTCATAAAAAAATTCTCTCTTTTATTTACTACATTGATTGAGAGCCATTTATTTGGAATTCTTTTTCTGAATAGAGTCACTTTTTGTGTAACAAAATATTTTTAAGAATTTTTAATTTGCTTGGATAATTTTTTTTTTAAATCAGAATATCAAAATAATAAATTTTCAGTTTTCCTGAGAAGCTAGCGTATAAAAAAATTTCTAAAAAAATATTCATATTTTTATATAACCTAAAAATAACTTTTAAAAGTTTGAATAAACGGATCCTGATTATTTTTCTTTAGAGAACTGCTATTTCGTACGAATGTGTCACGCACGAAGTACAACGAATGTTGAGACATCGATTATTTGGGCCGCATAACCAAACACTGGTGGGTTAAAAATCAAAGTGAAAATGTACCAAAAAAAAATCAAAGTGAAAAGTATTAAATGTGGGGCATTCGTGTGTTTCGTATGAGAATGCTTTATAATATTTAGCATTTTTTTTCTTTATTTCTCGTATTTACCACTATATAATTCTATTATTGTAAAAAAGTACTATTACCATAATCAGTGTTGTCATTTGCAATTAATTGTCTTTGTTTATTTCTCATCTCACCACCAAACGTGACTTTATTCCTATTAGGGTAATAGGGTAATACTAAGCAAGACAATGGTAGTAATATACTTTTAGACATTTTTTTTATTATTATTATTAATGAAATTCATGTGAGATCTGTGAAATTATATAAGCCTCGCTTTTATTTAGTAGAAGTCAGTCCCTATTAATTAATGAGATAATTCTATTTTTTTTTTCATATGTCTTCTCCAACGGAGGCAATCTTGTTCGAGGGCGTCAGACACTAAATGGAAACCTCTCCCCTTTCGCTAGACCCAACCCCCGTTGGTAGATAATTCTAAATTTTATCCAATAATAAAATATATGTTTTATATTATGCATTGCATATAAAAGTAGAAAAAACAAAAATTCACATGATATTGCCCCCAAACAAACAAAAAAGGGCTTCAAAATGAAACATGAAGCAGATTAAAATGGAAACTTAACAAATGTCATCACGTCAAGAAAAGTAAAACGCTATGTCAATTAAAAATGCATACGTGGAATACACGAGACAGCAATTAAGAAAACAAAAAAATAAATAAAAATGAAATAAATCTCATTCATAATTAATAAACACATTTAGTTATCGGCCTAAATATAAAAATGAATTACAAAAATAGAATTACAACAATGCAAAATTAAATACGATGTAGAAACAATAATTGTGACAACAATAGAAAAGGTAACCATATAAAAAATATATACGGTTATAATAAAAAAAATCTTATACCAAACAAGAAATAAAAATAGTATAAAAATCACATTAAATGTATAAATTAATACAAATCAGTATAAAAATCGCAATAATACAAAAACACGTTAATACAAAAAAGGAATAAAAATCAGTATAAAATTGGCCTTAATATACAAAACGCATATAATTGTACGTCTAATACAAATAAAGGAATAATAATCAAGATAAAAATCTCATTAAATGAGTAATTCCAATTCTAAATTCAAAACTTATCGGAATTTATAAAAATGCATATAATTGAACGTGTAATGGAGTACAAATAAAGGAATAATAATCAAGATAAAAATCTCATTAAATGTGTAATTCTAAATTCAAAACATATATGTTTTTGTATTGTTCGGCTCTTCTTAATTTTCAGCATAAATTGATCAAAACATATATGCTTTTGCCATCTACAAATTTGTACCATTAATGGTGAAGTTGTTGTTGACACAGGATGAAGCTTAGAGAAGAATGGCATAAGACGGGTCACAAAACTGGGACTTGGAATTGGGAAGACGGGTCTTGAAGGCATAGTGATGGTGGTTTCTACTTTTTGAGGTCTCAACTCTTAAGAATTTGTGGTGTCATGAACTGATGTAGAAAAAGTTAAAAAAAGAATTGGGAGATGGACATTCTCCCAATTTCATATATCAATGAGTATCTAAAGTTGATTGCTTTATGTTCACATAAACATGCAAGGAGCTGTGTTCCATTCTACCAGATGTATTATTAAGTTGATTTAATTTTTTGTACTCCTTGATTTATGGTTCTGTATAATATTCCAATTTAAGTTGATTTAATTTTAGTCAAAATATCAATTGTCCAATTTTGAAGTTGTTTGATTTTAAATAAAATAAAATAAGATATTTTTATTTCTTAGAAAATATATATTGATTTTATTTTTGAGTTAAATAATTTTATCCAATTTATTATAAACCTCCATCCATTAAGTAATAAAAGTAGATCTTAAAACAAAAAAATATAGTGAATCTTAGATTTTGTTTTACAATATTTGATTTTAAATAAAAAATTAATTTGCCTATTTAAAATTTTCTAAAATAAATATGTTTGCTTATATTTTTTTAGTGCTATAATTTTTTAACTGATACTATATCATAATATCAAATATTGTTACTTTCCAATAATATATACTTCAAATACATTTGTTATTTATAAAGGAAATATATACTTAAATATATATTCCAAAATTAGTAATATGTATGTATGTATGTATGCATGTATGTATGTATATATTAAAATTTTGCGGAAACTACTTCGTTCTATCAATTCTTTAAATTGTTTTCAATGAATGTATAATGTTTTTTTTGAATGGCAAATGAATGTATAATATAGTATTAATACATAAATTACATATTGCTATTCTTTTATTTTCATCAATTGATAAAGTATTTTTTATCTAATTCAATTCATTTGTATGCACTATCAGATTGTTTATGTCGTATGCAACTCAATTAATATTAATTTATTTACGTATCGTACGTTAGGTTCCTTATAACATCACTAAATTTTAATAATTATTATCATAATATTTATTATATTTCATTATTGGAACCAAATACGGAACTGAAGCCCATTTTGAAATGTACACTGGGCCATTATGATAGCTTTTGTTGCTTCTCTCAAAGTTCATTCTCAAACGTTGTCCTGTACATTGTTTTTCAAGTAAGTCGTCTTCAATCACTTGTTTTTATCAAACAATCATAGTTGTTACCGTGCTCGTTTTCCTGCAGAACAGTACTATCTTTAGACTTTTCACTTAGCATGAGTAAATACTTGCTTATTACGTAATTAACTTTTGTTGACCGAATGATAATAATAACTACGGGAAAGCTCTGAACAGAAGAAGATTTAAGGCTTGAAATGAAACAATGGACCCCCTGTACTGTTTCTAAGTACTATTACCATAAGCAACGTCTTTGACTGAACAAAACTAATTCAGTGAATGCTTATCCAAAAAAAAAAAAAAAATCTGTGAAAACTATACAACAGTGTAGAAATACAATGCAAGAGCATATGAGCCGGCGGTGAAGTAGCGTTTTAGCGATAGAATGTCGGTAAGTAGGGACACTTTAATGTTGTCTTACCAGATGCTTTAATTTTCTCATTTCTTTCTTATCAAAGCCAAAGGCATATAGGTCGACTGGTCGAGCACAAACAGAGTCCAGGTCCTAATGGAACAGAGCAACATATCATACGGATGCAACGCTTGCAAAACTGATTTAAATTTATAGCTTATAGTTATGATTCGTCAAAATTAATCATGATTATTAATTTCAATTAATAATCATGTTTTGTAATAGCATGATTAGCTGCTTACACAAGATAACATGAAAATATTTTGATTTCCCCTTAATGAGTTCACTCGTCATCAATGTCTATTAACATTGATTTGATTCACCAATAGCAAATTTTAGAGTAAATTCCTAAACTGATACTTCAAATATTGAATAGTTATTATAATAGCTCATATTTAAATATTTTTGCCTTTTAAATTTGTCCCTTCAAGATATAGAATAGTTTTCATATTTATTTTTCCATGCAACTATTTAATCTTCTATAAAACGAACGTATAGATATTTCAATTTTTTTTTAACAAAGACATTTCAAATTTATAAGAAATCAGTTTAATAACAAAATTATTTAAAAAGTTTACATGGAATAAGAAAACCAAATATTAATTTGTATGGGCTTTAATTTTTTCCATTAAAAATATGTTAAATAATTTATAATAATTAGATTAATTTTAAAAAATTGATACGTTGGGTGGAATTAATATTCGCACCGAACATTACAAATTTTACATGTCACTTTACCAAACCTTTCCTTCTTTTTAAAAAATTGTGTTGCATTTTTGTAAGTTTTTTTGTGCGATATAATTCTTATGTTTTAGAAAATAAAAAATATTTTAATGTTTTTTTAAAAATTAAAAATAATACCTTTGAAAAAATTCCCAAAACGAACAAACCGTATATCTTGTTTAAGAAGCTTAAATAAAACCAGTAAAAAAAAAAGAAGCTTAAATAAAAGAACCCTGTATAAAAGATTGAAAAACTACAATTTTATCCTGTGTCAAATTGTTAATTAATCTACGCAAGTGATGCGATACTTATTAAACTCATATGTACTTGTGTGTGATTGTCACGTCGATCACATTTACACAGAGAATGGAGGAGGTTGCTACAAAACAAAAGGTTTGAAAGTTCTGTCAAGGTGGGGAGATAGAAGCTTTTGTCGCTTGCTCTATCGTTTCGTTGTTAATAAAGTTAAGAGTGCTGAAGTGACATGATTGATTAGAGCCATTAACATACTTATAGTCGGGTATTTCATTATTATTTTTTTGTTGATGAGTGTAGTCGTGTGTTTCATTTTCCATCAACTGTGGCTAGCATCATACTATGTACATGGGTGTACTCCACTGCCAACACTTTTATTTATGGTCTGATTGGTTTCGGTGATTTTGCATAGAGAGAAGTAGAAGAGAGAGAGAGTGGAGAAAGAGAGACCATTTCTGCAGTTTGGTTGACAGATGAAATAGGAGAGAGTGACAAAAATCGGTGGGCCCCATTCGTTTTTCAATTCTTCGCTATCATGCGAAGAAATGACGCAGAAGTGTAGCTTTTTGTTGCCTTTTCCACTATTACCCTTGCCATTGAATAATGAGGAAGACTCACTTTTTTTTTTTTTTGGTAAATAGACTCACGCTATTCTACTAGAGGGTGCAGAGTATGTGTATTATTCTACTTAATTTATATCAATCAGTTAAATATGTTAGAATAAAAATAAAAAATAAATAAAGTTAATAAAATTAGTTAAATTAATTTTAATTATTTGATTATGAAAATTAATTACATTAACAAATTAAAATAATATATTGGTTTTTTAGTTAAGGACATTTTTGTCTTTTCAAAAATAATCAACACTTCTCTCTTCTCTATTTCTCTTCTATTTTTCTTATACCAAACAATATCTCAAATCTACTCTATTTCTCATCTCTTTCTCTCTTCTCATTTACTTTCACACCTATTTCTCTCTTCACAATTTCTCTTCCCAACCAATCATAGGCTTAGAGTTTAATAAATACACCTTCAGTCTTAAAATATAAGCAAAAAATACATGTATTTTTTTCTTATATTTTGGGACGGAAGGAGTATATACTAACATTATAAATAAGTTTTATACATATACCAAAAAAAATGTAAAAAAAAAAAATTCAAGTTTTATACAAAAGTTTAATGCAGTAATATTTTATCATTTTAAATATATCATAATATTATTTTTTAAAACTTATTTAATTGTGATAAAATAGTAAAAAATAATTAGATGTTTATGCTTGTTTACACTAGTGTAACTACATAATTATTAAACTATTTTACTTGTTCCTTAAAGATACCAGTGAGCTAAATCCTTTAATTAAATGACAATGTAATTTCATTTCAGCGTGTTTGAATTATTATTATTTTTTGATAACATTTGAATTATTTTATTTGGTTCTTTCGGTAACTTTTTTTCATATGTGCTTAATCTTCTTTTAAGAGACAATTTTTTGATTGAATGAGCCTTTTTAGAGTTTGTTTGGGATTCGAGTTTTGGAGAGAAGCGAATGAAAGGGTCGGAGGGCTTACCCCTTTCTGCTGTTTGGGACATTTTATTTTAAATAGAAGGGGAAAGATTTAAGGTATTTTTAAAAGGGCAAAACTCATAGCAATTTTTATTTGTCTGGTTCCTATAGTTCTTCTAAAAAACGATTATTTTACATGAATAAATGCAAGTAGACACTTTTATAATGCAATGCTTGAGACAGTTTTTGGTACATAGAAGGATGCATTTGGAAAGTCTGCTATAATAGACTCCCAACTAACTGGAGAAAAGTGCTTGGAGCTCTTGCTTTCCTGACTGCATTTTTTTTTCTTTTCCGGGGTCTATGGAAACATCCCTGCACGTGATCCGTGACTGCAACATGGCAACTAGGGTGTGGTTGCCTCTTGTTGGAAGCGATAAAGTTGACAAGTTATTTGCCCTTGATTTGTGTGATTGGGTTGCCACTAATTTGTCCCACTCCTTCGGTTTTGCTGATAATAGGTTGTGGAGAAATATCTTCTTTATTAGTTGCTTTATGCTATGGTGCTGGAAAAATAAAGAACTGCACGAGGACAATTACCAAAGACCTGGTGACTCAATGGACCAGGTGGTTCACCTGGCAAAGCTTATTTTGAATGCTAAAAATGTAGTGCTTCAGTAGTGTGTGCCCGGCAAAGGGGGCGGCGCTCTATTGGTTGGATCCCACCTATGAAAGATTGGCTTAAGCTAAATACCGATGGCGCTTCTCAAGGTAACATAGGGACTTAGGCGTGATTCGCGACATTTGTGGGAATTGGCTTGTGGGGTTCGGCGCAAACATTGGTTTTGGTCGTCCTATGTTGCTGAATTAAGAGGAATTCTTCATGGCCTAACAACTAATATTTCTAACAATAACTAACAACTAACATTTTCCTATCAAAAAAAAAGAGGAATTCTTCATGGCCTTGAGGTTGCTTGGACCTATGGTGCAAGGAAGCTTATTGTGGAGGTAGATAATGTGGCAGTAGTATCCATAATCTATAAGGGACCAGCTTGCAGAAGGCATAGTAATCTGTTTGTTAAGATTTGGAACTAGTCCATCAAACATCGGGTGCTTAAGTTTCAACATACTTATCGTGAAGGAAATATTTGTGCTGACTGGCTTGCTTCTTAGAGCTTTGAGCCGCCCCTTGGTGTTCATTTTTTAGGGTCTGCCCCTTTAAGAATAGTGTTCCTTCTTTTAGGTGATGTGTGTGCGATCATGGGCGAACTCACGTGTTCCTCAGGGTGTGCACATACACCCCCTCAGATTTTCAAAATCTTACTTATATCCCTATAAAATTTTTATTTTGACCCCTCTCGGTCTACCATTTTGCACCCATCTCATCTCTCTACTCCATTCATTCATGAGTGACTACTCTAAGTCTGACTCATCCAATCTCTCTCTCTCTCAAAAAAAAATTTAGAAACCAGTTACCACTCTCTGCTCTCTTTCGCCTCTCTCTAGATCCTTGCTGCACAGGCAAGGAAAAGAAACCTTCGCTGTCGCCGAACCTGCTACGAATCCGGCCTGCTGCTCCACAAATCTGCTCTGCTCTGCGACGACGAATCTGCTCTTCTCCTCCGTGTGTGAATCTGCTCTACTGCAGTCTGCGCGCGGACCTGTCCTGCTCCTCCAACCGGCGACCACAACGCGGTGGATTCTTCTTATTCTTGGTGGGTTTTGTGCGTTTGGGGTTCATTTTGTTGTTTCCAGATTTTATTTTTACGTTTATTCACTCATTTGCGCGTTTTTGCGTTTACTCGCATTGTGTGTTGTGCTTCTAGATTTTGTTTTTGTGTTTCTTGCTACCGGTGGGATTGTGGGTTTGTTTGTGGTTTCTTTCCTGTTGAGCGTCTCAAATTGCCAATTGCCATTCTTGTTGCACTTTGGGTGTGTCGATTTGTTGGCTCGGTACTGTGTGTTGATTTGTTGGCTGCCATTATTAATTTCTTTGTTTGTAAATTGTAATAAACAATAGAAAAATATTTGAAGAGAATATTAACAACAATAGTGTTAATCAAGTTCTCAAGCACAACAGCTTCACATTGAAGTTAATTTAAAAGATCTGTCATCCAATAAAGTGAATTTAAAATGGCGAATTAATATTTATGTCTTTAATTTTATATGTATGATAAAAACTACTATTATTTAAAGTTAAATAATTTGACACCACATGTGAGAATCCTGATACGCCACTGTGTGCTGCTTACGTATCCTGTTTTGTCCTTTTATTGCTTTTTCAGGTTCGGTTTTGGGCTCTGCCCGTTGTATACCAAAACAAAGTTGGGTGGGGCGTCAGAGTAAAAGTATATCTCAAATGACTAATTTATCCTTCAGAAATTTTAAAAATTACACTGATCAGTTCTCCCTCTCCTTCGATCGTCTCTTCCGTTGCAAACCACGTGAACCATAGACCCTCTCCTTCGATTTTCTCTCTCTCTCTGTGGCAAATCGCGATCGAACCCTAGCAGTTATCCTCTCCTTCGATTCTCTCTCTGTTGCAGATCGCTATCGTACCATCGAGTGCACGCTTTCTTCTTTGAGATCGAGCCCAATCTTCTATTCATATTTGATCGAGAAATCAGGTAAACCGATTCTCTCTCCTTCACACTCTTCAGCAGCTTATGTATTTTTTACAATTTATGGCATACTAGATGATTATTACAACAAGTAATTTAATTTTTGTTTGAAAACAATTGAAATATATTTCTCATTGAGTTACACAGCAAATGATTTTCTCAAAGTTTTCGTAGTTAGGTGTAGCTGAATGGTGTTATTTGTGTCTCATTTTCTTCTTTTATTTATTTTTTGTTCTCCCAGCTGATATGCTTTCTCACAAATAATAAAAAATATTATGGTGGTGCTAGGAAAAAGTTTTTGGACGAGGAATAAAGTTTTAAACAAGAGATTTGAATGTTTAAAAAGAATTCATTTTATTGGAAGCATATGCAGTAGCCGTATTGTTTGAAATTTTAACATTGGAATGCTATTATTCTGTTGGTGAGTGATTTGGCAGCGCAGAAGCACTTTTCCATGTTTTTCTTGTTTATAAGCATGCAAACAATGGTCCTCTGTATACTGTTTAACAATGTATGTTTGGTGTAGGAAAAAGTAATAAGAAGGATTATTCCACTACAATATTAGGACAAAAGAAGGCAGCCAAACACTTGGAACAGAGCAGGGTAGGTGGCAAGCTGAACTTTTCCAGGCTGCAAACTAACTGGGGTGAGCATCTCCTCTCTTTGGTGAAGCTAAAGTTTGTATTGGAGGGTATCGTGTGTTAGTTTGAGCGAACTTGTTATGGAGCTATGTTGTGGGCTTCATTGCTTTTTACGTACATCTATTTAATTGGCACTTTTGTGATCCATGCTCTAGGTTCTTAACATTTTATAGGGCATAAATGATTTTCTGGGAAGCTGTTTCGGAGGATATCGTGACTATGAATGATCTTCTGCATACCAGTTCCTAGATCCTGAGTTTAGGCCTGTAGGGAGGGCACTTGACTGATGCTTTTTGTTTCTTCCACGTTGTTACATTAGAAGTAATATTAGAATGCTAAGCTGAATGCACTGAATGAGGTCTTTGTCCCCACCCGCCTGGTGAACAGCTCCCCTACAGGGGGATTGTGGATGAATGCAGGTCTCTCTAGTTTACCTGGTTATAATTACACCTCTCTGGCTCTTGTCCTAGATCAATAGTTTATTTTTAATATGTGTAGCAGCTAGAAATGACACAAAACTCAAGGTGTAGCAATATATTTTCAAATTTTATTTTAATATATGTTGCAGCTAAACCGGTTTCCTAGATCAATTGTTTCCGAAAGTATAGCTGCAATCCTTTTACTTTGACTAGTTTTATGTATATATTGAAGATCAGGAACTCAAATGGACAGCTGGACAGAAGTCTTAAGACGGAAGACTGAGCTGTATCATGAATAGAAATAGGATCACAGATAATATTTCGTGTTATCTTTCTTTACTATGGAACATATTTTTAGGTACCGATCTTATTTAGCAAGTGATTTTGCAATGAAAGATATATTGCTTCTTCAACATTTTCTTTTTTGTTTCTAATTTCAAGTAGTTTCCTATTTCATCAATGGCTGTTTTGGAAGATTTTGTTTGCGGTCATTTTTTCTTGTATTCATCATCATTATTGGTACTTGTATAAAAATTATAGGAAAGAGCTTAAGCCAAAGGAACAAATCTGTTATTTAGAACTTTCCATTTGTGTGGGTCTAGCCCATGGCCTTTCTTCACGTGTGTTTTGTCACTGCAAGATGCCCTCCCCATATTCTTGATCTGAGTAGCTTGATTGATTGAGAATAGCCCTTCTTTATAAGGTTCTACTTCTTCCGGATAAATCCAAATTTCTTGAGTACTTATATTGCTTACGTGAGGAATTGTTTTGACCTCTATAGCTTATTATTCTAAACATTGTTTAAAATTTGTCACTTGCCTATTTAATCCAAGTATCCAACAGAGATATAATTACATTGCAGATGTTTTTATAATGCATGTTTCCATTTCACAGTAGTTCTAGCCTCTAGGCTTCCAGCAAAATTTTCAGTTTGCTATAAAATGACAACTGTTAGAACTAGAGGAACCTTTACCCTCATGTTACTTTTTCCTTAACTTTCCGTGGAGGTTTTATTGCGATTTGATTTGATCAAATCATTTTAATATTTATATAAACTTAGGCAAGTCAAATGTCCAGTTCAACTTGCCAACTGTTAGTTGGCTAATCAGGGAAAAGACATAACCTGCCATCTATTAAGAAAAGACGAAACAAATTCCTCGGTATCTTGACATTCTGTCTCAGTACTTGGAATTGAAAGATAGATAACATTTCATATTTTAGCTTACATATTTTTCTTTTATGTTAAGGTGATGGAACTTTTTGGGCATTTCACTTTTGTCCTATAGAGCTTAACAAATTGATTTAATCCCCCATAGCATTGGCTCATGTGCCATGGTTCTTTTGTTGTGTTTCTGTTTCATATCGAACCATTATGCAAGTCAGTTACATTATTAGAATGCGTCGTTTGTATACAAGTTTTGGGACTTGAGTTTATAGATTAGTCATGTTGTTTACAGCACTTTATTAAATGACAGAATTTTTAAGTTTGATTTGGTTCCTTCTTTTACTCTTTCTGCTGTCATTGTTGTTGTACTTGGCTTGAGTCCTTATATGCTTTACTTTGCAGTGAAAAAATGTTTTTTTATCACTAATATCCTTTGAAGCTCGAAATTACTATGCATTGGGATGGGTTTAAAAGCTTGCCATTCGATCTGAATTGGGAAAGGGTCCCGCCCCTTATTACTTTGCTCATACTTTCTCCCACCGTTAACCTTTTATTTGTTGCTTGATTAATCAATCTTTACATGGTCTAGGAACCTAAGAGTCCATTGATTGATTATCTGCTTGTTTACCAAGTAAACAACCATTCTCTAGGTCATTTTTGGAAAACTGTTGCTGCTTTAAACAGAGGGATTGCAATGGCCGAAAATCTAATTTGAATTGAGAAGACCTGAGGCTCTTGTTTAGCATAACTACCTAGTACCCACTCCCAAGTTTCTCTTCATTGCACTGACAATCAACCTCTTGTAACCTGTATGGCCAGGATTAGGAAAATGTTTGTTACTCTTTTGAGTGACTCCCCTTTATAAGATTTCAAACTCTTTTGAGTGACTCCCCTTTAAACATGGATTAACTATCATTCCCAGCTTTATTAATTTGGGCCTTAGCCCAACAAATGGGCTGAATAGAGAATTGGTTATAATTGTTTATGGGGCCAATCTGTTAGTGGGAATTGGTAGTTATATTAAGGAGAGGGATAGCAAGGGGGATATTCATTCAGCATTTTAACTGTTAGAAACCGTTTTGGTTTAGGCAGAGAGAGAGTCATCTCTTCTCTGAGGAGCATTAGCTCTGGGATTACAGGGGTCATCTTCTGTAATAGTTCTGATTTCTCAATTAATAATACCATTTCTGTTTGTCTCTAATTTGGGTCTCTATCAATTGGTCCGACGTGCCGGATCTTCGAGAGGGAGCCAGTATTACCAAAGATGGAAGAATCGAGCAATTATTTCAAGATGGAAGGTCTGCCAGAATTTGTGGGTGAAGACCCCATCGGATGGATCCTCACTGCTGAAGGGTTCTTTGAGGAACAACAAATCCATTCATCTGATAAGGTGCAATGGGCATTCATGAGAATGGAGGGTGCAACAATGTTGTGGTTTCAGTCTTGGTGTCAAGAAGACCTAGATGCAGATTGGGAAGCATTTTCCCAGGCTATGATAAGAAGATTCAGCCATGGTAGGAGAGCTTTCGTTGGACTGGTTAATTGGGAACAACCTGACCGACAAGAGAAGGAATCCCCCAATTCTTTCGTTGAGCACTCGGTGGGAGAGGGGTTGAAGATCGACGGGAAGTGGAAGTGCGGTGGTGATGAGACTGGTTCTTGGCCTTGGATGTTCCGACCAACCTTGTGCCGCCATTGGAACCGCCAGATCTGAATTCGCTTGCTGGAAAGGCGGAGAAGAAGGAAATGTTATCAGGGAAAATTCACAGAGAAAATAAATCGAGAAGAACAGGTGACAAGGAAGTGGGTGTGGAGAAGAATCAAATGGCTGTGGTCGACCCACTGCCTCCGCATGAGCCGCTGCAGGAGACGTCGCCACCGCATGAGCCGCTGCCGGAGCCACCCGATCGGGACATGAACGTGAAGAATGGTGGGTCGTTAGCTATAGCGAAGGTAGGATCGACCAAGAGGGGCACCGTCGCCGATGACCCAAGCTCCACCGCCGAAAACGACGGCGCCGCGATAGCCATTGGGGGTTGTCCAGGTATGAGATGGCAGCCGTTGGTGAAGGTTGGGGCTGCTGGGTTCGGAAACGGAGATGGAACGGAGAAGAGAAGAGCAGCAAAGCGAATACCACCCATAGGTCAGTACTTTGACCTAATGGGCCAGGCCCAATTCTCTTTGGTTAATTATGGTTATTGTAAAGGGAGAACATGGTCACATCTGAAACAAAATTATGGGCCTGTGATAAAAACTAAACATTTGGCCCAATTTAATGAAGAATGGAAGAGCCCTCAGGAGACATGCGTGGCCCAATTTGGTGATAGACGCTGGGTTAGAAAAACAGGGAATTTGACAACCAACTTCATGCGCATCTCTTCTCTGAGAAGGGAGGGGAAGGGCTTGTGAAATGGTTTGGTCGTGGTTATGAGCATGCTACATGGGAGTTGGATAATGCTACTTTTCTTTGTTCACCTCAAATATTGAAAGTGGTAGCTTTTATCTTATCGTTGCACTATGATATTTTTCAGTGGTTGCTATTTTTCGGTGGCCAACTGAAAGATAGCATTGTAGAAAACTTTAATGTTTGGGTTCATCTTGATGATCAAACAGATAATGAAAAAATATCTAATTCCAATAACAATGTTGTTCAACTGAAGGAGAAATTGCCAAGTCATATTGCCTACAGATGCAAGTCTAACTCCTTTAGGTTTGTTGAGCATTGGGCTCCAGTACAGATATCTCAAGTGCACCTTGAGCCGTATTTTGCCATCTTACTTACAAATGCCTCAATTCTTCGCTCATCACCAAGGGGTGATTGCATTGGGCCCATTCATGATGTCCTTATTTCAACAATAAGTGTTGTAATCTTCCCTGTGTTGTTGATCCATCCATGCAAAATTTGCTACTTAATGGCCTTGAAGCAGTTGAGTATCTGGATGTTGGAATAAAAGCAAGTGGCAAGCTGCAATTGCTTGATTCAATGCTCACAGAGTTGAGAAAAAATGACTTAAGGGTACTTGTTATTTTTCAGTCTATTGGAGGTTCACATGAAAGGATTGATAAAGGTCTATTGTCTTCCAAAAAGCAAGCTGCCAAGAAGAAATTTAACGACAATAATAATGGGGGTTTTGTCCTTTTGTTGGAAACATTTGTATGCCTTCTAAGCATCAGATTGTCATCAATTGATACTATTATTATATTTGGTGGTGATTGGACCCTCTTGTTTTAGTTCAAGTTGTGACTGCTAATTAGTGGCCCCTCTAAATTTGGAAGAAATTAACAACGCGGTGCCGCCCAAATGCAATGGGAGTGAAGTTGTGCGGGTGACTCAATCGTTTGAAGTTGGCTCGTGAAGCTTCCAACAATAGATCCTGGGAAAAGGACTTGGTTTCTCAATTATTATCGCATGAGAAGAGTTTTTGGGCAATCATGTGGATGGACACAAGAGGCTTTTAACCTCCTTGGGATTGTATTGCGGTGGTGGTTGACCTTTGTCCCTATTGTCGCCTTACTGTGTGTTGTAGCCGCTGTTGTTTTGCTAAAATTACTTATGCCCAGTTGTATCTTGCAAGCAGTTCATGCTGAGGCTACACCAGCAGTTGGGAAGAATAAATTGTACTCAGAAATCAGTTTCCCTTATCTCAACCTTGGGGACAAGGCTGTTTTTCTGGCGGCCGGTAGTGTTAGGTACCAGGGTTTGGGTCTTAGCCCAACAAATGGGCTGAATAGAGAATTGGTTATAATTGTTTATGGGGCCAATCTGTTAGTGGGAATTGATAGTTATATTAAGGAGAGGGATAGCAAGGGGGATATTCATTCAGCATCTTAACTGTTAGAAACCGTTTTGGTTTAGGCAGAGAGAGAGAGTCATCTCTTCTCTGAGGAGCATTAGCTCTGGGATTACAGGGGTCATCTTCTGTATTAGTTCTGATTTCTCAATTAATAATACCATTTCTGTTTGTCTCTAATTTGGGTCTCTATCACTCCCCTTTATAAGATTTCAAACTCTTTTGAGTGACTCCCCTTTAAACATGGATTAACTATCATTCCCAGCTTTATTAATTTTTCAGGATTTCCTAAATCATAGTTCTCGGCTTTGGTCAATTTGATGTAGTGTGAACATTTTTCTTTTTTTGTTTGGCTGGCTGAAAGTTCTTTGAATGGCATTGTTAGAAATCAATAACCAGTTAAGACTAGAGAGATTTAGATCTACACAGTGTTATGGCATCATGTTGTTTGATCTATGTAGGCAACTCCAATTGGTGGGAAAAGACTTGGTTATTGTTTCATTTTCGTGGAGTTTCATAGATAAACTGGAAGTAATTAGCAAAAATCTCTTGTTGCCAAAGCAGGGAAACACAAAATTGCTGGTTTTGAGGTGCTGTATTGGTTTCTGAATTAAATTAAAAAAAAAATGGGTACATCTGTTATGAACAAGGACAACTATAATGGCCGGAAGAGTGGGCACTGGAAGCAAAAAGAGTTGTTTTTTCTGGTGGCTTATGCATTTGTTTTCTATGTTATCATCATCAGACGTTCCCTTCAACTCTCTCATGGTATATTTCTTGTTTCATATTTTTCCCCATAATTTTGTTTCTTTAATCGTTTTTACTGCCGCGTATTTTCATATCATATCACCTGCTTAGTGGTGAGCATTATGTACTTTATTTTTTTTAATTTTCATAGATCATTACAAACAACTATTCGGTTTACGCCCGGGATGGCTCATACCACCTCACCTCAATGTATGATTGTGCTCTTTCTATCATATTGACCATATATCTGTAAGTATTTCTGTAGTTGGTTAGGTTGCCCGTGCATTCTTGTTGCTGATCGAATGCATGTCCTGTTGTGTTTTGTGTAAAGGATGTCTCAGATGCTCAGTGGAGGAACTTTCGAGGAAATATACCTATTCTAACTCTTGTCTTTGGAATTTTCACTCTGCTGGCCAAGTTGACGAGGGTTTTTTTCAATTTGAAAGTGAAAGGAATGTCCATTGTCTGGCTTTTATTTTCTTTGGTCTACCTATCATATCTGCATGGAGCATGGTATGGAATGCACAGTTCATTTTGATGTTGTTTTTCCTTTCACTATTGGCATTCTTTTCCTTGTTCAGTCTGATTTTTGTTCGTTTCACTTTGCAGCATTATATTTGTGCTATCAATAGCCACTATTAATTTTCTTCTTGTAAAGGTATGCATAACGGAACAATGAATTAGTTACAATATTTCTAGTTGGAATGTTGGAATGTGTAATATTTGTTGGTTTTAACTATTGACTTAAAACTAAAAGTCTTGTGTCATAACAATCCTAGCCATTTCAGTAAAACTTACTTCCCCCAGGCTGCTTTATTATAATTCGTATATCATATGTAGAAAGCTAATGAAAATACATCTATATCGAATTTCATGAATCATATTCACAGGAATGATATTCCTCCGCTTATTAATATGATTTATCATTTAACTTTATTGCTTGATTTCATGTTGACTATTTGTGTATTTTATTGCTGTATTTTTGTTTGTTTCTAGGACACTGAAATTTTTTAAAACTTAAGAAAGAGTGCTTTAATGAGAATGGTATAACCATGGATCATATAAAATAATACCTTTTACCAGAGTAAAATTGTGTAGCAAACTTTATTATAAAAGAAGTTTGCCACACGCATTCTCAACAGCCTTCTAAGGAAGGACAGCTTAAAAGAATGCAATCTCCAGCTTAGTTTTTTTAGCAACATGAATGGCCAAATATCCCTTAGAATTTTGAAGGCCTAGTCAATTCACTTACGAGTTATGATACATTGACCTTTTTTTTATTTTTATTTTTATTTTTTACTATCTACAAATATGATCTACTTGTTCCTAAATGGATAATGTTTTGGTCTATCATTATATTGTATCATTTAATTACAATATTTATCCCTCTTCCCACAGTTGTCATGCAAGACTAAAATTATTTTTCTGCAGATATTTGCACGGAAAAAGTACTTTCCACTTGTAGTTTGGAGTTACAACATATTTTTTCTTCTCTGTAATCGTATTTACGAAGGATATTCATTCTCTGCTTTTGGGTAAGATGCATCAAATTGGTAGTATCAATACATAGTGTATAATAGGAGTAATTCTATTGCCGCCTAAGATTATGTATTTAAATTGCAGGCAACAATGGGGATTTTTGGACAAGTACCGGGGCAGCTTTAGGTGGCACATATGTTTCAACTTTGGTATTTGTTTTCATTATTTGATTGAGTTCCTATAGTATCTAAAGTCAGAACTGTCCATGTATTTATGTTTTATGTTTCTTATTTATCCTTTCCCTAACCTCTTTTTCCCCATCTTGTTGGTTCAACTGTTCTCATCCATCACACCAGCATTGATATAAAGTTATGTAAACTCAGTCATCCCCTGGTTTCATGTTACGAAGATTTTTTATTTAGGACACTTATGGGCTAGAGCATTAAAATCTGGTGATCTAAACAATTTTAAATTTGATTTTATTGTGCATTTTATTGATTATATATGCATGTCTTTGTATAACTTATAACGTAAAACATATATATTTAAGCATAGTTGTTTGTGGCAGTTGTTTTGCGCATGATAAGCTTTGGATTGGATTATCATTGGAGAAATCATGATTCTCATTTTGATCAGGAGGTATTACTTTCTTAATGAATATGGTATTTGTTTGTTTCGAGTATAAGTTTCTATTTTACGGTCTCCTTCTTACTTTGATATGGTTGTGGTGATGACTATTTATTACAACGCTGGGGCCAATAATTTTGAGACTTCATTACTGAAGATTAACTTTTGATATTACCTAAAAGTAGCATTACAAAAATTATTTTGCCTTGAACACTTCACTTAACAATTATGTAATTATAGTTTGATTAGGTTGTGTTCGTATATTTCTACAGGTTTGCTTATGGTCTAGGTGCAACCATGTTGAATTTTTTTTTTTAGGAAAAATTAAAACCTATTATGAGGCTGTCCTCATGTTGTTTAAATAGTCCATTTGTTAGGCAATGCATTGCTTGCAGTATCAATGTCTAATGCTCATTTTGTCATGTAGTTATTGGCCTGTTAACCTATTTATGTGATTAATGGTATTTTTGCCTATATTGTATTCTTTGATGATTGCAGAAGCATTGTCAACGTTGTCATATATGTAAATCAGGAAAAACATGCTATCAAGCTTTACAGGTTAGGACAGCTGCTATTTAATATCAAGCATGAGGTGAAATCTATTACAGTTGCTAAATTATGTTCTATGCTTCTTTTTTCCCTCAAGTTTACTTTTTGGTAATTATACTTGCTGTTGGGCATGTGAGGGCATGTTTTCCAGTTCATAATTTTAATTATGTTACCAGGAAAGAAGTCTACAGAACGACAAGTTCGGATATATCATATACCTTTGTTATCTGCTGTATGCACCACTTTATATTGCTGGTCCAATACTGAGCTTCAATGCTTTTGCTTCACAGGTGTGTGACTATAAGTTATTTTTACGATATAAGCTTCGAGATTGACTTTCATTACAATTGTATGGTTGTGGTCTCTGTGAAACTTCTATTGATGAAGCGCATCCTCATCTTATTATTTTCGGAAAATGAAGTATAGGGAAGATATTATTTGTTTGAATTGGAAAAGAAACCAAATTTGTCATCATTGTCTTGAAATTTGAAACTTTAATCACCAATAATTAAAGTGTTTAAAGATTATGCACTGACTGTATAAAATATTTTACGCATGCATCCAATCACATCTCACTATTGTGATATTTCAGGAAATATTTTAGGAACTAGTAATATAAAGTAACATTATGGTGAGATGTGATTGGATGCATGTGTAAAATATTTTTACACCGTTAGTGCATAGCCTTTTTGCTCATAGTTAAATGTAAGTGTAACCAAAACACTGAAGAACTTTCTTTAATACAATCAGACTGTTACTGTTGAGCCATAGTCAGATATGCTCCTTTATTGTCCTGAATGTTTCTTGCATTGCTAATTGCTGTCAAGTTTTTTTAACTGTTGCTCGAGCTTGTGATTTGTTGATGGTATTGATTCTAATATTTTTGCAGCTAGATGTTCCTCAAAATACTAATTCAGTTAGACATGTGACACTCAATGGTTTCCGTTGGGTATTGAGTCTTCTCATAATGGAGTTAATAACACATCTATTCTATTATAATGCCTTTGCTATTAGGTGAGTGCTTCAATACTCAGTAAAACACCATGTGTTATATCTAATTTCTTAATCCAATTTTATCCTCCTATGGTAGCTGAAATATTTTCTTCATCTATTAGTGATTTGTGGAAGCATTTATCTCCTATGGATGTGTTCATCATCGGATATGGGGTAAGAGAATACATGTCCATCAATTAACATAAGTGGTTTAACCGAGTCTCATGACATCAACTGATACATGTAGCCAAACCCACCTAATGGGATAAGGCTTAGTGGTGGTGGTTGTTATTATATTTTTGAAAACTATATTTCCAAATACGGTCAACATGTTGCTTTTTCATTCTTTGTTATTTATTTGTTTCAGGTCTTAAACTTCATGTGGCTAAAGTTTTTACTGATCTGGCGCTTTTTCAGGTTCTGGTCACTGGTATGTTACTTGCTCTTTAAGCTTAAATGTCTACGTACATGTTTTGAGAAAGTCATTACTTTGGATTTGTGTTGTAGGTAAATGGAATTGAGGCACCAGAGAATATGCCAAAATGTATTAATAATTGCCACAACTTGGAAGGTTTTTGGAAAAATTGGCATGCTTCCTTTAACAAGTGGCTTGTGAGGTGCAATCTATTCTTTTACCTTGATTTTTCCACTTTGTTTTCCCAAATAATAAATTTGATTGGGTAAAATTTCAGGTATATGTACATTCCTCTTGGGGGATCTCAGAAAAAGCTACTAAATGTATGGGTTATATTCACATTTGTTGCTATCTGGCATGACTTAGAGTGGTATGCTCCCTTTATTAGTCAGTTTAATCCATCTATTTGTAAAAGTTGCACATCCTTTGATCTGATATTTTATGCTTGATTATTCTCATGAACCTTAGGAAGCTTCTTTCGTGGGCATGGTTGACATGTTTATTCTTTATCCCTGAGTTGGTTTTAAAATCAGCAGCAAAAGCATTTCAGGTAATGCATATCCTCACTTTTTATCTTTTAAAATTTTTCAGTAGTCCAAAATTGTGATCCTTACTGCGTAACACGGGGTAAATTTGATTATTAGGCTGAAAGTTCTTTCGGGGAATTCATATTTCGCGAACTCAGTGCTGTTGCTGGTGCAGTCACAATTACTTGCCTCATGGTTTGTCCTTAAATACACTTGGAAGCTAAGCATATATGAATATTATAATTCTTAGTTATTCTCAGTGACAATGACTTGAGTAACCACTCTTTTTGTTTTGTTTGCTGAGTGATTATTATTTCTGTTTTGGTAGATACTGCCGCATGTTGTTTATAAAACAAAAAGGACAAAAGTTAGGTAAGGTTCCCTATGTGTTTTTGGTGCTGTTCCTCTCACAAAATAGATAAAATTTCTCTCTCTCTCTCTCTCTCTATCCATTCTCACTATCTCTAATCTCTCATAATTGCCATTATCAAAACACTTTTTATCCCATTTTGTGAGAAGAATAGCACTAAAAGCACCTAGGAAACCTTACTTAAGTTTTGTCTAAACAAAAATACATTCAAAATCTAATTTGAACACCATCACTTTTTCTCTGTGTTATCAAAACCGGACCAGACCAGGCGGTCCGACCGGTTGAACCGGGAACCGGACCCCTGTCCGGTCCAAACGAACCTAAGAACCGCTTTGCATGAAAACCGGGGATCGAACCGAAAAACCGGGAACCAGACTGGAAAACCGGAGCAAAACTGGGAACCGGCGGTTCGATCAAAAAATCCATTTTTTTAAAAAGAAAAATGGTAATTGATATTGTTTTTGGCACAGGAGATGTTTTTATCCTTTTTTAAACATTGATGGATTAAATCAAATACTATAAAAAAATTAAGATAAATTTGTACATTAATATTATTATTAGAGTACTTACGTTGTAGTATTTGCGATTATTTAATATTAGAATGTTATTATGACACATTTTCGTTGGTTTAATATGTAATTTTACATTTTATATGTTGACTTATAACATTTTAAGTAGAGTTTAATTTTTAATACCGTGAAGTTATGAATATTATATTATTTTTTGTTTATTATTGCTTGATATATTATATTAAAAATATTATTTAATCCATTTCCGGTCCGACCCTGATTTAACCCCGGTCGAACCCTTGAACCAGTGCCTTGTCCGGTTCAATGGCCGGTCCGGTTTAAACAACCTCGCTTTTTTCTTGACAGGTGGCAAATCTGGTTGGTTTTGTTATTGGACCAGGAGGCATTAATTGGTTGCTTTCTTCTTTCCTACGCAAGGAAGGTCTGTCGAGATCCATAGCCTTTTAACTTCATTGCAGTTAATTACATGTAAAATTAATTTGTAAATTCTATTTCACAGGGTTGCCTGTCCTGGGGGGCATGCTTGTGACATTTTACATTGGAACAAAGGTATAAAATTTTCAACATTTGTGTTTTCTATACTTCAAATGGTTTTCTTTTCCTCACAATTTTTTCCTAATATTCTTCAACCTGGGTATTTGCAGATTATGTTCCACATAGACGAAGCAAAGCGAAGGTAGCCCTGAACCAGGACAATTACTTGACCATAATAGTTGGTGCAAATATGCAAATTCATGTTTAGTGCTAGGAGTTTCACATCTGATACAAAACAGTGTGTTTGGCTTCTGGGTATGATTTTTAGCCATTTTTACAGATTTGCCGAAGCATTGCACATCAAATTGGGAGCCATGCTTTCGAATTTTGTACACTGTAATTTAAAAATCATAGCTAACAGAAGACAAGGAAAATGTTTTTGTTTTTTTTGGGGGGGGGGTGTCTGTCTGTCTGTCTGTTGAAAATAGGGTAGGTTTACATAATACTCCCTCTGGTCTTAGAAAAGTGTCTCTTATATATAAGACCGGAGGGAGTATTAATAATGAGACTCAGATTCCCCCCCCCCCAAAAAAACAAAAACCTCCCTTTTTCTCCGTGGCTGAAAAAATGGTTAAACATTGAATTTGACACGTTATCACTACAACTTTGGTTTTTTGTTCTCTTCCTTGTGCTGTTTCAAGATATGATCCAAGATAGTTTCGTTTCTCGTCAGCTCCAATCTATGGCGGCTTCTAAGGTGCAACACTTAATAGGTGTTGTATCGTGCCTCACTTCTTAAACAAATATCTATCGTTCGATTTGTCCATCCCACCCTATCTTACTATAGACCTTCTCCACCAAACTGAGCCTAATCTCCATCCTCACCCTCCCTGACCATGGAATCCTTGAACTCAAAATCCAGAAAGGAGAACTCAAATATGAAAAACACATCCTCAGCTCTTCCAGAAAATCAGGGGCAAGTCTAAAAAACCCAAAATATCTTGTGATTGGCTTGATGAAAGGGCATGATTTTCCAGGGCTATTGATTGAGAGATGACAATCAAGAGAAACCCTCAAAAATTTTTGCAAATGTTTGCACCAACAATGAGAAATCAAATACGAAAGATTTAGGTTTTTTGCACAAATGTGGTGAGGGCTGAATCAAACAACAAAATTTAAAGTGAAGCAAAAAAGTAACAAAAAATTAGTTTGTGTTTCAAACTGAATTTAGAAAAAATCACTAAAATATCAATTTTGTTGTTCTATACGCAATAGCAGGGGAAATGAGAGACGATGCTTGAAGGAGAAGCAGGAACGGGGGACATTTGTGATTTGGTGGTCGAAGGAGTAAACCATTTCATATCCTCTGTTCCATCTCTTTCATCCTAACAATTACAACACATTCTCTTTTCACTTTCACTTCAAATGCATCGTCGATTGTGGGTTTCTTTTGTTGCGTTGCTTCGATTCATTCACCGGGTTCATAACGATTTCTTTTTTTGTGATAGAGGCAGAGGGGAGATGGGGAGGAAGAGGGTGGGAAGGGGAGGCAGAGGGTATGGAGGGAAGGGGTGGCTGAGGGTGGCAATGCTCTGATAATCTCAGTAGGCGATGGTGAGTGATGAAAAAATCTGGTGTAGATGATTTATTATAGATCTAGTGTGACTATATCATCCAACGATGGACATGACTTGTGTACCGTGCCGAACCTACAAAGGTGCGGCATTTTAGACGCGGCCTAGCAAAACTTTTATTTCCTCTATCTATGACTTTTTATTTGACCATTTCGATGATCTTTGATTATAAATGTTTTTGTTCGCAGTTACTGTCTCCTATTTAGTTATTATATAAGCGAGCGATAGCCCTTATACACGTTTAGACTCTATTTGATAAAGTAAAGAAGCTAGCTTATAGCTTATTAAACTAGCGTATAAGCTTTTTTTTGACCAAAAGAGAAGTGTTTTGTAAACAAGTTTATTTCAATAGTTTTTTGGTTTTTTTTTAGATACTACTTCAGGTAGTGTTTGAGTTTATATCTTATAGCTTTTATTTATTTTTTCTCATTTTTATATTTATTTTTTATTCTATCTTTATCTTATTTTAAATTTGAAAAAAGATTAACACATATTTTTATATCATTTTATATTTAACAGTTAATTTTTTTTACGGCATATTTATTAACTTTTTTTGATGGAATATTTATCAGTTAATTAAATAGCTAATTTTACCAAATACTTACTTTCAATTGACATGTTTTTTCAGTATCGGCTATAAACTATAAGTCTTATTTTTACCAAACATAGCCTTATACACCTTATCAAGGTTCAATTGGAACATACTAATTTATCAACAGAATGTCTGACTGTAACTGTATACTGTAGAGGTGCTTTCGTTTGGGTTTAACAGACAAAAGGAAATCTATGTAGATACAAGGAGACTTAGGAGTCAAGTGACCAAAATAACAGTTTCTTCCTCCATTGTCTAAATTTTATACTAATAACTCGCAAGCCTCAATCACCAAGGTACCATTGTAATTTCTCATTATCTCCAGCGAAGAGGGGATAGGGGGTGAGCTAAGTGCCATGTGTATGTATGCTTAATCAAATAATGCTCATAACAACATATTAAGTTGGGAAACTACAAGATAGGTAACCTACACAGGGTATTGTAGGAATTTTATTTCTCTTTTAATAATTAATATGTTGTAAACTTATTTCATATTTCAGCAAATTACATCAGAACATGTTGCGTCAGGGAAAAATACGATTGAGAGTTGCAGCCAATCGAACTCCTCCTTGAGCCAATCGCAAATTGACTATTGGCAAACGTGATAGGAAGTAATCATCTGCATTCATGATACAGTGAGAAAAGGTAAATGAAAAAACTCTACTTGCATAACTGTTATAGCTTACCTTCTAGTACTGAACCTTCAGGGGCACCTTTATATGCCCATTGACACGCTGCCTTAATACCTTCAGATGCATATCTAAAAAAATTACCCAAGTTAGACAAGTAGGTTTATTCAGGTAAACTAAATAAACAGTTGCTAGGGCTTTTCTAACAACATAATTTTGGGATTTTAATCAATATTCTCACAAAGGGCACCAGATGGAAGAAGAGTATTAGAATTTGCAAGAGAAATTTTCAGGTACCCGTATGAAAGAATGAGGCATCAAAATTAACACACAAATTAAATGTTATTGCCATCAGAAAAGAAAAATTAAACTAAACTAGTAATGAAGGAATAAAGTTTCGGATAGATAAGTGCTAATTTGACATACGTATTTGGGCATGTGGTCTTATCAGAACTGCAGGTTTCCCATCCTTCTACTTGATCAGACCATGTTTTCTGTACCAGAAAATTTGAAGTAAATATCAAAACAAACTTTGATAAGGATGTCCTTATATTGAGGATAACAGAAAGCTGCTGTCTAAAATACCGTAATATTTTCTTGAATGGCACTGATGAACTCATCTCTGTTAGAGTCATAGAATCTTTCTTCTGCTGTCTCAATTATGTTATCATCCCAAACCTATGAGGTATACAATTAGTCAGTACAGTAGATAGTGAAATAGATCAAGTTGTAGTAGTTGATAAAGCTAAGAATTAGGTTCACTCACATGGTGGAGATTTTGCTTCCTTGTGAACCAGTGAACATCAATTAAATTGCCTCCCTTGTCTGAGGTAAAACCCACATGTAGAGGCTGCAGATTAACCGAGCCAAAAAAAACCATAATTGCGATATCTAAATTGCTGATTAACATATAAACTTAGCATATGGGAAATTTAGAGCTTTATTATGCATACCTGATGGACATCTCCCATAAAATGAGAAAGGAATAGAAGCGCTTGTGTGAGGTTATCTGATATTGTGATTTTCCCATATGGAACAAGAATTTGGTTAGTCAGCAGATGAGAAATGAAATATAAAAAATAAATAAATAAATAAATAAAATCATAGGGTTAAGCTTGAGGTTTTTAGGCTCAAAGAAAGGGTTTACATGGAGTGTCTTTGCCATAATTGAGAAGCTGGTTGGTGTAATTGTAAATCGCTCCCACAACACACCTCCCTTTCTCTCCATTCTGATCCTTGCAATCCCCTGAATATTCAGACAACTTGTCAGTACAGTACATCCTATACCTATCACATCATTCCCTTTAAAATTCACTGGATTTTAATCCATTAATTTTATAAATCCAAAAATTAATTTGATTTTTAAGAAAATGATAAATTTCCAGAACTATGCAAATACTTATGTGTGGTTTATGAAATTATGACTTTACGGCATCAAACAAGATTTTGAATTGCGGTAACAGTAACGGCGGTGGTCGCATTGCAATCCTTAATATTACGGAGAATCAGTTAAATGCAGCTGATACAGTCTCAATCGCAGTCGAGTTGCTGTCGCAAAGACATCAAAGACATTTTTATAAAACCCTAGTATCAAATACATATGGCAGACACTAAACTACTCTTGACAGAGACACAAGCCCAAGGGGACAAAAGGGAAATTAGAGGCAGAATGGAAAAAGGAACTTACTGTCATACTGGTAATTGCAAAGATTGTCAGGTGTATCAGCAAAGTGCAAAGCAGAAGACCATCGAAGATAAAACTTGACATGATCAGCCCATGAGCACACACTCCCCAAGTCATTTGCTGCATATTTTGGCAGCAAATTTTTCACAGCCTCTGCAGCTGTATTGCTGAGGCGAGACTGTTCACAGAAAGATGAAATTAATGTGAATGTGATGATGGAATATTAAAACACTCTCAGAGAAAGAAAGAGAGAAAGACAATTAGTCACTCCACTCACCTGAGCGATCTTACAAATTATGGCATGGCCATCTTCTCCCCAACCTTCAGTGTTTGGAAACAACAAAAGCATCAATGAGACTATGGCCACTAGCTGGATTCTGTAGTTCTCCATTTTTTTTCTCCTTCACTGAAATATGTAAATCATGTCCTTACTCTGCGCTTATATATATGTGTGTGTGTGTGCAGCTGTTGAGGGACCTGGAAAGGTAATTGTATTAAGCCACAAGGGTGGGTTTCTGGTGTGAACTATGTGAATGAAGTGAACGTTGTTTTGCGTTACGTCAACTTTGTAGTGAGATATTTTATGTTCAAATCAGATGAAAAGCAAAGGCACATTGCGTACAAAAATCTTATGTCATTCTTATGTTTTTTTAGATAACGAAATTATATATAAAAAAAAATGTGTTCTTTCGACACATTTTTTTCTGTAATATTCTTTTCTCCAGTACTGTAAAATTATGTTCTTTTTTATGTGCAAATATCATTTTTGGTATTTTATATTTTCCTAATTTCTGTCCATTCAGAACATTGCCTAATGACCAGAGTAACCCTGAGGTATTGATATTCTTGTTTTTTGTCTAAGCAGGTGTTAAAAGCAATAGTATTAATGTACCCAAAAAAAAAAAAAAGCAATAGCGTTAGAAATAAATAATCCCGGAAATTGAATCTTCAAGCACAATTTAAGGAATGAATTCAAATAGATTGTGCAAAGTTGGTTTTAGTAAGGAGGGTAAAAGCTGGCTAAAATGCCAAATCCATTTATAATTGTTATGAAATCAGGACGTAATCATATCCCAATTAATGTATTCAATATACTGTATTCGCGATCTTTGATCTTTTTGAGCCAACTATTACGCATATTTGTTTATATTTTATATTCATAATGTTTATAAAGGTAATTTTTGAACAAATTTGAGAAAAGGAATATCTTAATTTTTTGAAGATTATGTTGGAAAAAAAAAGTAAAAAATATCTTTCAAAAAAGAAAAAAAATTAAAAATAAGAATGAATTAACGTTTTTAGTTTAACTGGGTAATAATGTTAATTGAGTATTGTAATTAGTGAAAAATTAAAATAATAATGTTATTTCTTGGTTTGAGATCTCGGTGTCTGAACATTACTTTGAACCTCACTAATTCGAACTGATTCGAGTTATCCCATTTTAGGGGACAAATAATAATGTTTCTTGAATAAAACTATTAATGACGTAATTAATAAATGTTTTTCTTATAAATTAATTATTATAATTAAAACATATAGAACTATAGAAATAACAATATAAGTTGTATTATTTATTTTTAATGAATTAATGTTAATTATCTTGAAGAAATCATAAATAGAAAATAAATAAATAGGAAATCGTGTTATGTACTAGTAAATAAATAGAAACTCGTAATAGATGATCCAAACTAATTAATGAATTACTGTCAATTACCTTTTTTTTTTACACATAATGTCAATTACCTTGAAGAATTTAAACTAATTAATATTAATTCTATCTTGCAAAGATCAAAAACATTTTTTTTTCTTTTAATATTTTTTTACCTAAATTTCTTTTTTATATTTTTAATATCATTTTTTTGTCCTTAGTACAGATGGTCGGGAGAGAGGGGATGGAAAGGGAGAAAACGTGGAGTGTTGTGGGTTTGAACTCACGCTCCCAATGTCTCGCAACACTTTATCACTCGGTTGCCTTCTCTGAGACATATTATTAACATCATTAAACGTATGAAGTATGGTCTATAAAACTTGCAAAATAATTTACTATAGGTATCAGGATCAGGTTAAATTATATATTTGGTCAAAAAATGTTAAATTACATATTCTATTTTTTATGGTATAATTTGAATAATATTCAATTTCTATGTTTTTACTCAAAATTCATTTAGTTAGTATAATTATGAAATATTGCACAAATGACTTTATATTGAAATTATAGGACCACTTTACATTTTCTAAATGATAAATATATTCTTGAATAATTTTTACTTATAAAAACAAAACGATTTATATTGAAAATATACTAGCAAAACTTAATTTAACCAAAAACTAAAATGGTTAGATAAGTGTATTTGATATTTAAAAATGAAGGGTCATTTACATAAAAAAAAGAAGTACAATAAATAATTTTATAATAATTAATTTAAATCATTTAACTATAGTACTTACACGTATTAAGTGAATTGTAATGGATATTCATGATTCCATTTTATTATTATTTTAAATATTTTTATTGTATAAAATGAAATATTATAAAACATAATTTAATTAAATGAAAATGTATTTATTGAAAATGAAAATATTTATTTTTTAGTCTTTGTATAGAATTTTTAAAAAAAGTAAAACTAAAAAACTATATTCTCTTTATACTTTTGAATTCTTATTAATTTTATTTAAAGATTAAATATTTTATCAAAAATTAAAAATAAATATTGTAATATTAAAAGCAGTCAAAAAATCTCACAATTATAAACAATAAAATGCTAGGGGGTATTTAAATGTTTTATAAAGAAAAATTTAGAGAAGGTAAAGAATAAATTTTATTAAAATAGTAAGGATAAAAATCATAAAATAATAAGATATAGACTTAGTTGCTACACCAACTAGCATTTCAAAAAATGTCATAAGTTTTGTCCCAAAAAAATGTCATAAGTTAGTGAGGCAAATTCATGGGTAAATTATGCTTTTGATCTCTTATATATATTTTAAGTTTTAGTTTGGTCTCTTATCTATTAAAAGTTCTGAACTAATCCCTTATCTTTATTCTAGATTTTAGTTTGGTCACTTATGTATTAAAAGTTTCAAATTGGTCCCTTATGTTATGAATATTATACCAATATGGTCTATTTTTTTCATAAAAAAGGAACCACATTGGTATAATGTTGGTAACATAATGGACCAATTCGAAAAAGAAAAAAAAAGAGGGACCACATTTTACACATAAGGGACTATATCGAAACTTTTAATACATAAGGGACCAAACCAAAACCTAAAATAAACATAAGGGACTAAAAACATAATTTAACCTAAATTTATTTACAAACATCTTTATTTTGAATAAATAAGCTTGTAAGTTAGTCCAATAAAACATAGCACCGATGGAAATAACTTGCTAAGCGGCAAGCACACTATATAACTTCAAACAGTTAACTGTTACTAGTTATTTGAAATATTCTTGTGCGACAATCACTTTTCCTTCGCAGGCAAAACTACCAGAAAATGACCGCATTGCGAACAAATTGAAAGGCACGCTATTGCTAGTATTTTACTTACCTTTGCTCAGTATTTCTGCATCTCAAGAGAATAATCGTAAGAATATTCCGAATTGGCTTGATGGCTTTTCTTTTCATTTTTTCTTTTACGAAAAGAAATCAGTGCATTTCATTAATAATCAAAGAGTCAATACATGAAGGGATATTATAAAAAAGTTGAGAACAAACACTATCAATGACCACCCGAGCTAAGCAATGAGCCGCTATATTCATTTGTCTCTTAGTAAACTCCACGTGAGAGTTTAAAAAACAGGAAGAAAACATCTGCCTACATTCTCTAATATTGGACCCAAACTCAATTACATCTGGACAATGAGATCTCATACTATCCACTGCAAGCTTCTTTTCATATTAATGATTGCTTTTCTTTTCATATTAATAATCAAGTTCAACATACTTAACAAGTTGCTAGATGTTCCCAATTGTCATTTTTTTTTTCCTTTTGCCTGTTTAAGAATCTAATCGAATATTTTTAATAGGCAAGTCTCACATATTTTACTTCACCCTTTTCTGTTTCCCTACTTGTTTTTTATTCTTTTAGGGTAAAAAAACTGAGATTAAAGCTGCTGTTAACCCAACATCTCGTTAGTCACACCCCACAAAACCTGAACTGCCCAAAATATTCTTATCAAAAATTTTATAATCCCTCCTCCCTCATCCACACCCAACAACTCACTTATCGTAAATAGTAAATTTACGGTAAGCACTTTAAAAAAATATTTTTATCGTATATAGGCAATTTACGGTTTTTTTTTTGAAAAAAATATATACCTTAAATAGGCAATTTACAGTACCTATTTTTAAAAAAATATATACCATAAATTACATATTTACAATATTGTTTACGAAAAAAAGGTACCTTAATAATTGATGGTACCTATTTTAAAAAAAATATATACTGTAATTGCATATTTACGATATTGTTTACGAAAAAAATTGCTCATACCATAAATATGTGAATTTACGATAGAGGCAATTGGGAAGAAGAAGAGGGGTTAAGGAATTTTTAGGTAAGGGTATTTTGGGATTTTTGTATTTTTGGGATGTGGGTAATGAGTTGATGGGTGCTGTTAACAACAACCGAGATTCAATCATGAAAGGCCCAATAAATGCCAGAGCATCAGTATAACAAAGCCCACAACAGAGTTTTTAATGGGCCATGATTTTCCCACCTCCCATCATTAATTTTCCCACTTCCCATATTTTTAAAAATTCAATTTTGCCCTTGCTTAAAATATCTCTCTTTCTTTCTCACCTCCCTCACTAGCTTTCTTTCTCTGCTTTTTTTTTTCTGGGTTCTTCGATTTTGGGCATCGATCTCTGCTTTCTTTCTTTGAACAACAACTGAATCTGAGAAAGCATCACAAAGCAATTTGAGAAGGCATCACAAAGAGTGGATTCTTATTTCCGGGAACAAAACAAAACATAAAGCAGTTCACAAACACAACACAACAATTTGAGAAAGCATCACAAAGAGTGGATTCTTCTTTCTCTGAACAACAACTTAAACCAATTCAAACAACGCAAACGTAAAGCAGTGAACAACAACTCTGCAAATAACCCAAAAAAAAAGCACAGAAAATCATCAACTCCCAGATTCTTATTTCTGGGGATATTCTGGAATTTAGAATCCGGAAACTTCAAATCTAGCAAAAAAGGGAGGCGAAACACTCCCGGATTTTTATTGCCGGGACATTCCGAAATTTAGAATCTAGAACATTCAAATCTAGCAAAGAAAAGAGAGGCGAAATAACGTTAAGTTGTACAAAAGATTTCCGGATTCTTATTACCGGGACATTTCAGAAACAGGAATCCGGAAGTGTTAATTTTTCAGATCTAGCAAAAAGGGAGGTGAAACAACGTTTCGTTGTTCAAAAACACTTCCGGATTCTTATTGCCGGTACTTTCCGGAAACAAGAATTCGGAAGTGTTAATTTTTCAGGAAAAAAAATAACATCAACGCAAAAGAGAAGGAGTTAAAGATGAAGACGAAGGGGTTAATGTTTTTTACACATACACTGCGAAATAGAAGGAGCCAGAAACTACTGCTTCTCCTTCTCCTTATCTTTAATGTTTCTTGAAGCAGCGTTAATGTTTTTTTTTAATGGAAATCATGTAACTTCTCAACATACAAATATCAAACTACGAGTCATCATCACTTTCGTCACTGTATGAAACAAGGCCAGTTTGGGCAACTTCACAAGAGGAAGGAAATACCTTATAAGAAAAACAAGGTTGTGGGAAAAGGGGAAAAAACAAAGGGGAAGAGAGGTTTTGGGTCTGCAAAACAACGAAAGAGATGAGGAAGAAGAAGAAAATAAAAATAGGGGTAAAATGGGGATTTTTAAGAGAGGAGAGGTGAGAAAATTAAGTGAGGGAGGTGTTAAAATCATGGGCCGTTTTTAATCCTTTCCGTGTGAGCCCAGCCCACACTTATCATTTCTTGTGTTCCAACACAACATTATTTTAGATAAATACCTATTTAAAATATACATGACACTAATTTGAGTTTTTAATAGAATATTTTGATTAATTTTTATAATTAAATAAAAATATAATTCTGAGCGTATTAGAAAAAATGTATTAATAAATCTTAATTTCATTCAAGAATTAAATTGATATATCTTTTTACAATCTAGAGACTAACGCTGTGTTTGTTTCCTGCAAATGTGAGGGGAGAGAATGTGGGGGAAGGGATTGCACACATTTTAATAATCGTTCCATCGTTTGAAACCAGCGTGAAAGAGGAAGGAGAGAAGAATCTCATTGTGGGACCCACATAAATTTTTTCTCCTCATAATTGGCGAGAAAGCTCGCGAATTGAGGAACAGTTGCAGATCTTCCAACGCTGCCCCTGCCTTATGTAATACACAATATATATAAATAAATATCTCATTTTTTTGATAAGGTTGTTTATGTAATTTGCTAAATATATCTCTTTCTTCCCTCTTATTTTCTACTCAACTTTCATTCAAACCAAACAACCAAAAAATTATCTCACTTTCTACCCACTATCATTCCTTCAACATTCTTTTCTTTAACATTCTTTCCTTCTACTATCCAAACACAGTGTAAATGAATATTGATGCGGAGTTTTTAATTTTTTATAGTATGTTTAAATGGATGCTTCTAAAGGAAAAAATAAAAGATATTATTACTTTTTATTAAAATCGTTATATAATATTTAAAAAATGAATATGAATCTATAAACATAAGAAGGGTGATCTCATTTTTTACTGTAAAACAACAGTACAGAGGAACGTGGCAGTTAGAAATTTTTTTCATTTTTTTTTTCATTTTACAATTATTTTAATTTGAATTTTTTTAATTCTTGCACACGCTTTCTCCCCGCGTTCTCGCTCTCGCTCTCTCGGCTAATCAAATCCTTTCAGTCTTTTCATTTCCAGCTTTTTCTTTTATTTTTGTTTTTCTCTTTCCACATAATTGTGAGTAGGCATGGCAACAAAACCCGAACCCACGGCACTCACCCTACCTCGACGATTTTGATTTTAAAACCCGCTGACCAGTGGGACGGGGTTGGGGATGTCGATACCCAACCCGCCTCGAATTCAACTCCGCCAATTAAATATATCTTGTTATTTTTTATTTTATTTTATGCATTTATACTCATTTATTTTGTTTCATATATTTTATTTATTTTTAATTTAATCTCTTTTCAATAGATCATTTTATTTTAATGTTTATTTTATTTTATTTTATCATTGTATAATAATTATGATTTTATTTTATTAATTATGATAACTATAATTTTTCAATTTTTCTACATATTTAGAGCTGAGTTGGGGACCATTTGAAACCCGACTCCTATCATTTTAAATGGGAAAAACCCAAACCTGCTGGAATTGGGGACGGGACGGGGAGGCAAAACCCGCTCGACCTGCCTGCTGCCATGCCTAATTGTGAGGGAGAAGGAGGATGAGAGATGGAGATGGAGAGAGGACCCATGGTTGCGGAAGAGACGACCTCCGTGGCCACCGGAGCATCAGCGGTGAGGGCCCCCCTCTGTCCTTCTATCTCTTCTGCCTACTGAATCCTTCTTTTATTTATTTATTTTTTTCTGTTTTCCCTTTTGTTGTTTGATCTCCATCTTCCATCTCTAAGAAGGGAGGAAAGTGAAAAAAAGGAAAAGTTTCTTGAAGAATGTAAAAAGTGTGCATGGATAAGTGTGACAGACCAATAATAATATAATATATCATTAATTTTACACTTTAACTAATAAATTATTTTTTCTCCCATTTTCTTTTCTCCCACTTTCTTACATACCAAATATAGCATAAAGTTTGAGTACGAGTTTCTCATTGTCCCGATGGAACATTGCTGACACTGCTTTGCAGCATTTATTTAAATCCCGTAATGGACGGGAAGAAGCATTTATCAATGCCAATGTTAGTTTTTAAGGAGTTAAGTTTGGTAGGGTTTTTTATATTGTTGATGAATTGCAAAGTTTTTTATTTTAAAAGAGACCATGAATTAGATGACAAAAATTTTATGTCTGAAATACACCCTCCGGTCCTGAATACTAGCAACAACAAAAAAAAAGCACGGTAATTAAGAGATGCTGCTAGATTCAAGCGTACTTTTATTATTTCCAAGACCAAAAAAGCACTGTTCAAGCGTACTTTTACTATTTTCAAGATCAAAAAGTAATTTTAATAAGAGTATTTTATGAATATTAGTGTAAAATTAGTTAAATTTGCTTATATTTGAGATCAAAAAATATGAATTTTTTGTTGCTTATAATTGAGACAGGAGAGAGTAGGTGTTATTGCTCATGTCGACATCCTAATACTGCCAAGCTTATTATTGTGGTGTATAAGGATAAGTGCACCCTGTCTTTCAGCTATCATTGTATGATTTAACATTTTGAATAGGAAAAAGCTAAATGTTACGGAAGTCTAGCGCACGAATAACGATGACCACATTTCAACCGTTTGATTTCTGTTTAGTTTTAATCTGTATTGACATTTTATTCATTTAAAAAATGCAAAACCACATCATCCCTTAATACGTACAAGTTCGTGTGTAATTACTTCGTAATAATTAGCAACTCTCGTTTGAATATTATTCTTATGAGTAACGCTACTCCAATACGAATATTTTTGCACGAAATAATAACATGTGAGTTTTTATCCAGAATGAGTTTTGATGCATATTGTTTTATGTTTACCCAACATTTCATGGCAACACAGGGAAGTAACTCCAAGGTATCCTGCACTTTTTAACAGGAAAATCACATGTTTGAACGTGAACACAAGAAGGGGAGTTAAATTGTGTTGAAAACTTTTCGCAAACTTCAAGTTAAAAACACTCTATAATACTGGATTTTGAATCTGTTTGCAATCGGATGCTGGAGTAAGATCAGACGCTAGAAATGAAGTTTATGAAAACTTGTTTTTATGCGCAATATAAACATAAGTATAAAACAGTAAAGCAAGAGACACAGAGATTTATACTAGTTCACCACCAACCTGGTAGCTACGTCTAGTCCCTTCGTTCCTGAAGGATTTTCCACTATAATTAACTGATTACAAATTTTCTTAAGAGTATTCTACTGTCACAAACTTGACAATATTCTTAACTTCTCAAAACGACTCAGTACGTTCGAGCTTTTGAGGAACAAAGCCTTAACTAGGCAATACAACTTTCACAAAGATAGTTTTGAATACAATCAAAATAACTCTCACAGATAGGATGAAAAGATGAAGCTAAAAAACAAATAGCTTTCTAAAACGAAAGTATCAGACGCCGAGGTTCAGTTCTTGTTGTCCAGAAACTTGGCACGAAACTTGATTGCTCACTTGAGTAATAGCTCTTTCATAATGTAGTTTCTAGCAATTTTTGGCCACTTTCTTTAATGAATACCTTGGGGTATTTATAGGAGTCTCTGAGGGGTATTACCATTGCAGTAAATTTCAGCTCCATATCATTGAGTGATGTAATTTGAAAAGCTGTCCTTTTCTTCCTTTCTAGAGAATATCAGAATAGTACATATTACCGTTTTTGTACTATCTGCTTTTCACAATTGCCTTGTACGAATTTTGTCTTATACCAAAGGTGTTACCTTTGATACCTCGTACATCAAAATGAGCGCACAAAATCAAATTCGAATTTCGTTCCAAATAGCTGAGGTAAAAGAGCACAAACGTGACCATCAGGTGATTCATTAAAAGACCAGATACTCGCTCAGAACAGGAGACGGACGCTCGCAGCAATTGAGTAATCCACATGTCAAAAAATAACACTACCGGACGCTCGCTATACACAAGACGCTGGAGTGAATTGGATGCTGACACACATGGAATGTGTTTAGTACTTGTGAGTTTATTCTTCTTGCTTGAGTGAGATAAAACATAAGATATTTTAATACCTGCACACTCAAAGACTTATCAGAATATACTTTCTTATCATCAAAATTAATGAGGGTCTAAACTTCTCAATCGTTTAGGTTCCAACAATCTCCCCATTTTTGATGATGACAAATATCCAAGGTTGATGAACAATTTAATTTCGAAAAATAATTTCAAGGGTCTCCCTCTGAGTTCAACAACTCAGATAAAATTAAATAATTCAGGTATTAGAGCGATTTTTAATAATCATATCATTTATTGCGATCGCAAAAATACATAATAACATAAGAGCATATATTCAATTAGACGTGGGGATCGAATGCTGAAATAATTGTACCAATGATGAGTATACTCAGCAAACAGATGCTGAAATTTATTGTACCAATATAATAAACCAATAGATATTAATGATTATCGGAGCAGTAAATCTTATAAAGTATCAAAGCAATTTAGAAATGTGTTATGTATGATTTATGCATTAAATGTATGATACTTCAATGTGTCTATCAGACTTTCAACGTGTTCATCAGACCTTTCTTTTACTCCCCTTTTGTCATCAGACAAAAAGAGTGTAAATCACATCATAGTCAAAATAGTAAGATATAATACTAGAAAAATTTGAAGATAAAAGGCCAGACCATAGAAATATAATAGTACCAAGTAAGCAGAATAATTGTTCCAAAATTATACCAAGTGCAACATATACTTGTACCAAAAATAGGTTTTATCACATAGTACCAAATAAAAAAAATAAAAACAAAGTGCTTACCGATTTGGTGGAGGAGGAGGAGGAAGTAGTTGATTGAATCATTCCAACAAAAGATTCACAGTGCTTTCCAACTGGTACACTTTCTGATTTGTAGCCATGATAACTTCAAATTCAGCTCTAGGCAAGATGACAACATCATCATCTGCAGCAGGTGGAGCAGATGAAGGTTCAGTTTCTGGAACATGTTCAACAGTTTCTGGTTTCAGCTTCTGATGCTCTGCTAGCACCCAGTTGGACAACTTCAATCTTAGCTCTTTCTTTTCCTTTGCCTTCTGGAAGAAGTTATCATTTGGTAAGAACCATTTGATAAAACTTCACAGCTTTCGTTTCTCAACTTCTATGGCCACTTCCCATTTCTGCACATTCTCTTTAGGATGCAACAGACTCATGAAGATAATTTCCCTATGCTTGATCAGATCTTCAACAAAAGCATCAAATTTCATAGCAGCAGTTTCTCCAAAAATTCTTCTAACAAAGATTCCCAGTGCTTCAAAAATGAAGTTGAGTCCTTCATTTTCAGTAAGATACAATCTTCGCAGATTCTCCCTATCATCATCTTCAATATCCAGATGCACAAAATGAGGCAAAATGGCTTTGTCTTTCCAAGACGCAGTCATTTGACTCCAAGTGAAACCAATATCAAAATGTTTGCAAACAACAGCCCATTGGTCATAAATCTTCATAGCATTCAGAGGCCTGATCACAAAACACATAAACATATCATCGAAATACAGTGTTCCAAGATTAGTGTTAGGTACCCTGGTGATAGAGCCGACTGTAGGAATCTTTGATTTTTCTGCATCACAGCAGCCAGAGGAGCCAGTTCTCTATTCATTTATCTTTAGAGAATTCAGGTAGAATCTCCTAGCATGGTCTTCACACAACTCCTTAAGCTCAGAGAATCCTTTGAGATCATATCTCCAAGGAGCCTTCTCATATCCCTTCAGTCCAATTTTACTGAACGACATTTTCCCAGGAGCTGGTTCCTTCCTTTTTCCAGGAATAGGCGAAGGCAACCACCTTTGCCTATCAGGGCAATCTTGACAGACGCTGAAGCAAGGTTTCTATATTGACGAATAAGCTCAAGCCTTTTCATCTCCAGGCAATGAGTCATAAGGGCCACTTCTTCATCTGTTATCCACTTTTCGCATTCCTCAAGAGTAAGAGGTTCATTCTGTGGTAGGAACCTGGGAAGGTCAACAGAGAAAGGAATTGTTCTGCTATTTGATTGAGGTCTCAATCTTCCATATCAACTTTCTCATCTCCTTCTTTGAATATAACTCTTAATGGAAAGGCAACTTCCAGTCTTGCAACCCCAGAGGTGAATGTTTTCAAATGCCATAGAGAAGGGTGATCATAAATGGAATGATACACATCTTCTCTAACAAACCTTGGTCTGTTAATGGCAGATACAAGCTTCTTTGTACTAGAAAAGGAGGTAGGTTGTTAGTGAGGGTAAGTGGGAGAGGTGAAGTCTTCTTGACAGTGTAGTTTTTGGGCTTGTTTGGATGAATTTTGAAGAGAAGGTTGAAAGGGTGAGAGTGAAGTGATGAAATGTATGTGGAGAGGGATGTGTATGAGGAGGTAGAGGTTTGTGGTGAGGGAAAAATGATTGTTCTAGGTCTTATGGTTAATTTGGTTAATTTGGGAGTTTCTGTAGGTATTAGGGCAGTGGTTTGTTGTTTGGTTTGTGGTTGTGGTTTTGTTTGTGGTTCTGCAACAGACAATGGTGGTGCAGAAATAGTATCATCAGACTCAAAGGTAGTTACAGAATCATCAAATGTAAGATTAAGTACCTTTGGGTTAAGCTCAGAATGCTTAACAAGTCTTCTTCTTTTGCCTTGAGTGGCAACAGCAAGAGGAGGAGAATGAGCTTACTTCCTGAGACCAGACGCTGAAACAGGTTTTTCAGCTTATGTCTTCTTTTTCTTCTCCATTATTTTCTTGATGGGGACCAGATCCTCATCATCTTCTGCTTCAACATTCGCTTGAGGGGCAGGAGGCACCTTCTGCTTCTTGCTTCTTGTCTCCCTAACTGGAGACTCAGCAATTCTCTTCACACCAGATGTTGAACATCTGGTGGGTTTCTTCACAACTTTACAAATAGAAGCACCTGCTTCTTCTTGTTGTTCCTGTTTCACTTTCTTGATCATATCAGCATTGATCAATTTCATTCTTACCAAGCTATATACGCCAAAGACATCAGGGCGAACAATAGCACCAACTCCAAAATACTTATCCCTTTCTTCTTTGTTTGTCAAGGCAGCAAGCCTTCTCGGAATACCATCCTTGATCATCATAGTAGTAAGAAGTCCATAATGATAATGTTCTTCTTGTTAGCAGAACCCTTCCTTGAACTAACAAGCGCATTGACAATATTGTTGAAGATCAACCTAGGCAAGTTGATTTTGTGACCGGCCATATAATTTCTCATAATAAACTTCTGCTCGTAATTCACTATGTCACTTGACCCAGTCTTCAGAATAACGCTCTTAGTAATAACTTTGTGTAGAACTTTGTAATGACTTTTCAGATTCTTGGCAATAGGAGTTACATCGTTTTTCTTCAACTGGCGATAGTTCTCGAACAGAGCTTTGTTGACGTTGTCCATTCCTCTGAAAGCTTCTTCCCAACCAACATAGTAACTAATGCCTTCACAGAGGCACTTAATCATTTCAGCAATGGTGTTTATGGTGAACACCAACTTGAAGCCTCTGACATGACCTTCGACTATTCCACCCTGAAGCATATGAACGTTTCCCCAAAATTCCTTGATAGCGTAAGCCATAACTTCAACTGGTTCCCAAAAGAAGAAGTTTTTCCAACCCGGATTGTTCAAACCTTCATCGAAGTTAAAACCATAGAGCTTGAACTTTTCCAAATCAATCATGTTCTCATTCAGGACCTTTGCTTCTTTCTCATTATCGTAGATAACAGTGAAGTCACCGACCTTAACATCAGTCATGGTAGCAGTTGGAGAGTGATTTAATGGAGGTTTAGGGTTTTAGAGAAATTCACACACACACAGAGAGAGGGAGAGAGAAAAAACAGTTTTCGCAGACAAAAACAGAGTGTGGAGCGAAAGTGAAGGAGTAGTGGGAAAGTTTTGATAAATGGTACAATTACTTTTTGAAAAACTCTTCACATTTCCTCTGAATAAAAATAATTCAAAAAGAAAATAAAATAAAGATTCCCTTTTTTCAATAAATGCAGTTGCCAAAATGAGGATAAAATCAAGAAAAAGATTTTATTGAAAACATAAATAATCATGACTCAAATTAGGTGTGATGAGACGCTTAAGTCCCACACGAGTTCAACACGTGTGTGCTCAGACGCACGCAAACGAATTCACCGGACGTTGAGTTATGCATTATGAATGACATATCATATGAGTACACGTGTGAATGCTTATGTCATACCAGATGTTGAATGATGCATATCATAAGACGCTGAGATTAATCATTCTTCTATAAGATGAAAATTTAAATTTCTTCTTATAAAATTGAATCTGTCTTCAGCAAGGGATTTTGTGAAAATATCATCCCACTGATGACAATGTCTACAAATTTTATTTCAAGAATACCCTTCTGAACATAGTCTCTTATGAAGTGATGCTTAATCTCAATGTACTTTGCTCTAGAATGCAATATTGGATTCTTAGTAAGACAAATTGCAGATGTATAATCACAGAAGATAGGAATGTTACTCTCTTTTATCAAGTAGTCTTCAAGTTGATATTTTATCCACAGAAGTTGAGAACTGCAACTTGCTTCTGAGATGTATTCAGCTTCTGTTGTTGAGAGTGCAATAGTGCTTTGCTTTTGCTTGACTAAGACACAAGATTTGCTCCAAGGAATTGGCAGCCTCCACTTGTGCTTTTTCTTTCAATTCGGTTTCTAGCAAAGTCAGCATCACTGAAACTTACTAACTTTTGATCTTTTGATTTCTTATAAAGCAAACCAAGATTAGTAGATCCTTGCAAATATCTAAATATTCTTTTAACAGCACTCAAGTGTGATTCTCTAGGATCAGATTGAAATCTAGCACACAGGCAGACGTTGAACATAATATCAGGTCTTGAAGCAGTAAGATAAAGTAGAGATCCAATCATACCTCTGTACATTTTCTGATCTACCTTCTTACCAGTTTCATCTTTCCCAAGAATGCACGTGGGATGCATAGGAGTGCACATTGGCTTGCAATCCACCATCTTGAATTTCTTTAACAATTCCTTGATGTATTTGCTTTGATGTATATAAATACCATCATTGCATTTCTTGATTTGAATTCCAAGGAAAAACTTTAACTCTCCCATCATGCTCATCTCAAATTCAGTTTGCATTAACTTAGAAAATTCTTTACACAGACTTTCATTAGTAGCTCCAAATATAATATCATCAACATAAATTTGAACAAGTATAAAATGTTTATTTGATGTTTTTCTAAATAAAGTAGTGTCTACTATACCTCTGGTAAAGCCATTTCCCATTAAAAGGGAACTTAGTCTATCATACCAAGCTCTAGGAGCTTGCTTAAGACCATACGGAGCCTTTTTAAGTTTAAAAACATGTTCTGGAAATTCAATATCTTCAAAACCAGGAGGTTGTTTCACATAGACTTCCTCAGTTATAAAACCATTCAAGAAAGAACTTTTCACATCCATTTGATAAAGAATTATCTCATGGTGCGCATCAAATGAAAGTAAAATACAAATAGCTTCTAACCTTGCAACAGGTGCAAAAGTTTCTGTAAAATCTATACCTTCTTCCTGTGAGTAACCTTGAGCAACTAATCTCGCTTTGTTTCTCACAACCTTATCATTTCATCAAGCTTGTTTCTAAATACCCATTTAGTACCAATAGCCTGCTTATCTTCTGGAAGAGTGACTAACTTCCAAACATCATTTCTTTGAAATTGATCCAACTCTTCTTGCATAGCTAGAATCCAACCTTCATCTTCCAAAGCTTGATAAATCGTTTTAGGTTCCATTTCAGAGAAAAGTGCAATATCTGCATGCTTTTTGAAAGAGGATCTTGTTCTAACTCTATCTCCAGGTTCTCCTAAGATTTGATCCTTAGGATGATCGGTTTTGTATCTCCAACTCTTTCTGGCTTCAGCTTCTGCTTGAGTAGAATCCAGTGTCTGGTTACCACCGGACGCTGAAGATGCTGGTTCACTGTTTGTTGTACCACCAATATTTAAATCTGAAAATAATTCATCTAGCTCTGACATGGCAGTGTCAGACTTCTTGTCATCAAACTTGACATGAATAGATTCTTCCACTATCATAGTTTCTTTATTGTATATTCTAAAAGCTTTAGATCTTTCAGAGTATCCTAAAAGGATACCTTTGTCAGCTTTGGAATCAAACTTACCAAGTTGATCCTTAGTATTCAGAATATAACATATGCAACCAAAGGGATGAAAATAAGATATGTTTGGTTTTCTACCTTTCCACAATTCATATCAGCTTCATTGATCATGGTCCTGGCCATTTCTTGGAGGGACCTATTTTTTCTTTCTACAACACCATTTTGCTGTGGTGTTCTACGAGAGGAGAAATTGTGGGAGATGCCATTTTCTTCACAAAATTTTTGAAAGCTTTCATTTTCAAATTCTCCTCCATGATCACTTCTAATTGAAGAAATACAAATTCCTTTTTTATTTTGAACTGATTTGCAGAAAATAGTAAATACTTTGAATGATTTATCCTTGTGGGCAAGGAATCTAACCCATGTCCACCTAGTAAAATCATCAACAATAACTAACCCATATTTCTTTCCAGTTAAAGAGGTTGTCCTTGTTGGACCAAAAAGATCAAGATGCAAAAGCTCAAGTGGTCTAGATGTTGAGATAATATTTTTAGAATGAAAAGACGTTTTGACTTATTTTCCTCTTTGACATACCTCACAGAGAGCATCAGATTGGAATTTAAGATTTGGTAAGCCTTTAACAAGACTGTGCTTGTTTAGTTTTGAGATTAATATCAAACTGACATGACTCAATCTTTTATGCCAAATCCGTTGTTCATTTCCAACAGACATGAGACACTTGACATCTTGTTTTGCAAGTTCAGAAAGATCAGTTTTATAAATATTTTGTTTCCTCTTTCCTGTAAAGAAAATAGAGTCATCTTTCTTGCTTTTTACTGAACACCCAGTTTCTGTAAAAATGACATCATAACCATTGTCACATAATTGACTTATGCTCAATAGATTATGCTTTAGTCCTTCAACATAAAGTACATTATCAATAGAAGGAAGAGAGCCTTTACCAATGCGACCAATTCCAACTATTTTACTTTTCTGGTTTCCTCCGAAACCAACAAATCCTTCTTCTCTAGGCCTTAGCTCTTGGAACATATGCTTATCTCCCGTCATGTGACGCGAGCATCCACTGTCTAAGTACCAAGATAGGTGTGTTGACCTTGTTGCTAAGCATGTCTGCAACATAGACTATTTTATCTTTAGGTAGCCATATCTTTTTGGGTCATTTCTTGTTAGTTCTTGAAGAATATTTGTCCTTCTTAGTCTTAAAAGCAGTACATGCACTTTTCAAATGACCAGGTTTGTTGCAGTAAGTACAATGCAAGCATTCACTATGATCATTGGATTTATCAGATGCAGAATTTTTATTTTCTAAAGAGGGTTCATCTGATATGTAACCAAGATCTTTAGTTGTCATTTTACTGACATCCCAAATCATTGAAGTTTGCTTGCTTCGAGTAACACTTTCTACAAGAAACTTTTGAAATGCATATTCATAATCATTTGATTTACACCTAGAATTTCCTTTAGCTTCAGAGCTTTCAGGTTGAGAGCTCTCAGCTTTTGGTGGCTGACATGTCACCAGACGCTGACTATCCACCAGATGCTGATTTTCGCCAGTTTACAGTTCTCTTCACTGAGCTTTGAGTTTTCATTTTTCAAAACTTGAAATTCTTGTGATAATTTTGAAAATTTCTTTTTCAAAACTTTATACTCAGTGGAGAGAGTGGCAGAGTCCTTAAGAAGATCATCAAATGCAAGCTGAAGTTCAGAATAAGAATTATATATTATTACCTCTTCAACTTCTTCAACAGAGTCTAAGTCAGTATTTGCCATGAGGGCAAGATTGGCTTCTTCATCATTATCTTCCTCAGAGGACGATGAATCCAGATCTTCCCATGTAGCCATGAGATCTTCTTTCCCTTGAAGGAACTTCTTGTGGGCTTCTTCTTAAGATTAGGACATTCAGATTTGAAGTGTCCAGGCTTTTTACATTCATAGGAGACAACTTGGCTTTTGTCTTTGCTTTCCTTCTTGTCCTCGACTTCTTTCTTGTGGAATTTCTTCTTGAAGTTTCTTTTCTTCCACATCCTATGGATCTTCCTGGATATGAACGCGAGCTCATCATCCGACCCATCAACGTCTCCTTCTGAAGCTTCATCTTCTTATTCTTCTTCAGCCTGAAGGGCATTAGAAGTACTGGCTTTATGTTTGTTGACTTTCAAAGCAATAGAGTTGCTTTTCTTTACAGGTTCTTCCTCATTCAACTCAAGTTTATGAGCTTTTAGAGAACGCAAAAGATCTTCAAGTCTTAAGACATTTAAATCTTTTGCTTCTTGAATAGCAGTGACTTTGGGTCTCTACTGCTTGGTCAAACTTCTCAGGATCTTTCTCACATGGTAAGGTGTGGTATACCTTTTTCCAAGGGTCTGTAACCCATGAACGAGTGTTTGGAACCTTTCAAACATAGACTCAATGTTTTCACCAAGTTGTTGTGTCTCAAAGAAAACTTTTATCTTATCTTTCCAGTAGTCAATTTTTTTTCCAGTAAATAGAGGAGGACGGTTCATGTGACCACCTTCTGCAAACATGTTCACAGTATATAATCTTTTCTCTTAACACTGTTAAGTGCTCAACCAAGAGGCCGAACTCTGATACCAAATGAACGTGAACACAAGAAGGGGGTTGAATTGTGTTGAAAACTTTTTGCAAACTTCAAGTTAAAAACACCTTATAATACTGGATTTGAATCTGTTTGAAATCGGATGTTGGAGTAAGACCAGACGCTGGAAATGAAGTTTATGAAAACTTGTTTTTATGCGCAAGATAAACGTAAGTATAAAGCAGTAAAGCAAGAGACACAGAGATTTATACTAGTTCACCACCAACCTGGTAGCTACGTCTAGTCCCTTCGTTCCTGAAGGATTTTCCACTATAATCAACTGATTACAAATTTTCTTAAGAGTATTCCACTGTCACAAACTTGACAATACTCTTAACTTCTCAAAATAACTCAGTACGTTCGAGCCATTGAGGAACAAAGGCTTAACTAGGCAATACAACTTTCACAAAGATAGTTTTTAATACAATCAAAATAACTTTCACAGAGAGGATGAAAATATTAAGCTAAAAAACAAATAGCTTTCTAAAATGAAAGTATCAGACGATGAGGTTCAGTTCTTGTTGTCCAAAAACATGGCACGAAATTTGATTGCTCACTAGAGTAATAGCTCTTTCAGAATGTAGTTTCTAGCAGTTTTTGGCCACCTTCTTCAATGAATACCTTGGGGTATTTATAGGAGTCTCTGAGGGGTATTACCATTGCAGTAAATTTTAGCTCCATATCATTGAGTGAGATAATTTGAAAAGCTGTCATTTTCTTCCTTTCTAGAGAATATCATAATAGTACATATTACCGTTTTTATACTATGTGCTTTTCACAATTGCCTTGTACGAATTTTGTCTTATACCAAAGGTGTCACCTTTGATACCTCGTACATCAAAATGAGCGCACAAAATCAAATTCGAATTCCTTTCCAAATAGCTGAGGTAGAAGAGCACAAACGTGACCATCACATGATTCATTAAAAGACCACATGCTCGCTCAGAACAGGAGACTGACGCTCGCAGCAATTGAGTAATCCACGTGTTAAAGAATAACACTACTGGACGCTCGCTATACACAAGATGCTGGAGTGAATCGGATGCTGACACACATGAAATGTATTCAATACTTGTGAGTTTCTTCTTCTTGCTTGAGTGAGACAAAACATAAGAGATTTTAATACATGCACACTCAACGACTTATCAAAAGATACTTTGTTATCACCAAAATTAATGAGGGTATAAACTTCTCAATTGTTTAGGTTCCAATAATGTTCATCGTGTTTTGGAGTTTTGTTCTTTGGTAGGGGGCTGCTTTTCTTTTTGTTTGTTCTATCTGTGTGTGAATTTATTGTTTGGCTGGAAGCCTAGACATTTTACTTAGTTCATTGACAATTTCACATGTTGTGTGAGGAATTTTTTTTTACTTCTTTAGATGTAAAAGAGAAAGTTTAATTTGAGGCTTTTTGCAAGTTGCAAGTCAGTGTAATATGCTTCTGTAATATGAATTTTTCCCACTGTGTATTCACTGGATACAGATTATTGAATTTTAAATTGAATAGAAGGTTTTTACATTGATGGCTTTTTTGAAATCCTTATGTTTTAATATATGATTACCCTTTAAAATCCTTCTACAATGATTGATTTTTTTCTTTTTCACTGTAAGGAGGAGGATATAGGCATCACGCAGAAAAAAGGGAACTTGAAAAAGAAAAAATCATTAAATGATTGTTCTTTTCATGTAATTTTTTTTTTCCCCCAATCTGCAGACACTCCTTGAACAGAATAATGCAAGAAGAGAGGAATTGTCTGAACTCTGAATATCGGAAACAAACTAGGGAGCAGCATCTTGCCAATGTTGAGAAGGAATTTGAGTTTGCATGCACCAATTGCTCATAACTTCTGGTCAATAATTGGATCAATATATCCACCAGTTATTCAGTTCTTTTCCTTTTCTCCACATAGAATGCAAATTATTCTTTCTATCTTTATCTCTTTTGCTTTCTGTCGTACTTCCTCAAATCCAAACACATTCCATTCTCCCATCCTGTAATAATCCATATAGCTCAGAACTCTGGGAATTCAACACAGTAGAGAGTGTTTCAAGTATGACCTGTTTTCTAATCTTTTTGGCTTCATCTTTATTGTTTCAATTCTATTTTAATCCTTTTTAATGATAGCCTCTGAAGTTTCTGATCTTTAATCCTTTAACGTTGAATGTGCAGCCCTTAATATTTTTTGTTACATTTGAAGGTAAATTTGTGCCAATGCCATGAAAGGAATAGTGATACTTTTCTTCACTCTGAACTGTGAATAGCATTCTTTAAAAGAGATTCAACATGATATTCAGAGTGAAAAGCCATTATGGACAATACAAGGCTTAATTTGTAGGAAAGAAAACTTCTCTAAGAAAGAAGAGGAAATGTTAAATGGAAGCTCGTAGAACTTAGAAGGATTCCTGTTATTCCCACCTTGGGTTTATCATAAATTTGTATAATTGATGTATATGGATGCAATGACAGTTTAAAAATCATGGTCTTTTTTTTTTTTTTTTGACAGTTTAATAATCATGGTCTTGACACTTACAAGAATTGAAATTGACTATTTAGTGGTGCAGGACTCAAACCAATAAAAGAAATATAAGTTTCAAAAAGAGTGTGTCCCATAGAAAATATTGGATCATTGATATGGATTTACTGAAGATGGACAAGAAGCAAGGGTGTGCTCAAGTGGAGAAGCAAGAGTGTGCTCAGAGCAAAAGGAATTTAATCTGTAAGTGCAAGTGCAGAGATTCAAAGCAACTTGAAGCTGAACCACTCTTGTAGGAGAAGTTGAGAAGCACGGATCCGGGTCACATTCTATGATACTGATAGGAGAAGCACAGATCAGCAGGGGTGTGCTCAAGTGGAGAGAAGAAACAGGAGTCTGAATATTAGAGGTAAAGTCAGAATCAATGACATCACAGAAGGCATAGCAGATTGATTCCTAGCAATTGAAGAGGTACAGAGAATGGTTTCTGAAGGAGAACCTGTCCTAAAGGCCAGTGGAGGACCCGGTTGCTATACATTTTAAGGGATTATTATTTGATATGTTCATTTTTTAGATAACTGTTGACAGGAGCAAATTGGTTCCATCATAGGCCAATAAAAGTGTGATGTAGTTGATGCTCATGTGAACGTAAAGGGCAAACAAAAGATAGGATATGTAATGTATGTAATTGTGTACTGGGTTGGGTTGGGTGTTTTGCGCCTTGTCAGGTATATGTAACAGCTGAGACTTGTGTACTGTTTTGCATCTAGCTTTAAGCAAATGATTTACGGGGTATTCTTCAACCCTTCCTAGAAGGTGGGAGGAGTATCTCTGTGATGCTGTAGCTAGATTATGAATGAAATTAACTATTTATCTATAAAAAAAAAAGGGACAAGAAGCAAGGGCTGCAAGTGCATGACCTGTCTTAGGTGATTGGGGCAGCTTATCTGTCGCAACCAAGAAACAAAGTCGGTCACTGGGGCAGGTTATCTGTCTCTTAGATGTATCCTGACTTGTGTGGGTTAATTGAGTTTTAGGCTAATTGACATGCAGGGTGCAAATCAGAAACGAAATTGCCAAATTAGTATAAGTTGAAAAAAATTACTAAATTAGGGTAAGTCGTACATAACATATACGACTTCACTTTTGTATTACAACAAAATCGTACATACAGTATACGACTTCACTTTTCGATTTTTTTTTTTAAATACTGAAATCGTACATGGGGTTAGAGACTTCTGATTTTTTTTTTTTAGCAAAGTCGTATACCCCAAGTACGACTTTGCATGGTAAATTTTTTTTTTATACGCAAAGTGGGAAGTCGTACATGGGGTGTACGACTTTGCTTTATTTTTTTTCCCCCACCAGGTTAATTCTTAGGGATTTATCGTAAACGAGCAGCAGCACTAATGAAATATTAAAATATGCATTGATTCATAATAATACTTCATTTTCTTACATTAAAGCCTTTTAAGCCTAGTGATGGGATGATGTCTCACAATGAGGTCGTCGTCTATTACGTGCCGGTTGAACTTTGCGAAGTTGATTCACATCTTCTAGTTGGACACCTCTTCTCCTACCACGGCCACATATGTTCCTTTGTATAGATGGTAGTGGTTGTGGTAGGAGAAGAGGTGTCCACTAGAAGATGTGGATCAACCTCGCAGAGTTCAACCGACACGTAATAGACAACGACCTCATTGTGGGACATCATCTCGCCACTAGGCTTAAAAGGCTTTAATGTAAGAAAATGAAGTATTATTATGAATCAATGCATATTTTGATCTTTTATTAGTGCTGCTTGTTTACGATAAATCCCTGAGAATTAACTCGGTGGGAAAAAAATTAAAGCAAAGTTGTACACCCCATGTACGACTTCCACTTTATGTATAAAAAAAAATCTGTCATACAAAGTCGTACATGGGGTATACGACTTTGCCCAAAAAAAAAAATCAGAAGTCTTCAACCCCATGTACGACTTCAGTATTTTTTTAAAAAAATTTCGAAAAGTGAAGTCGTATACTGTATGTATGACTTTGCTGTAATACAAAAAGGAAGTCGTATATGCTATGTACGACTTATCCCAATTTAGTAATTTTTTTAACCTACACTAATTTGATAATTTTGTTTCTGATTTACACCCAGCACGTCAATTAACCTAAGTTTTACTATAGTGTAAAGAATGGTTTTATATTCAAATTAGTCACTTCTTGGGAAGCCATATTTATGATGTCATTGTAGTTGAGGTTTGTATGTGTACAGGCTAGCTTTCTCATTTTTGTGATTGTAATCATTACTTCCTAACTTTTGTAGATATAACCTATCATTTATATGTCTTACCTTACTACTGTCATGTACTACAAGTGGTATAATATAATATAATAATATATCATATAAATTAGTGTCATGTTTAAAGATTAAGCTAATGAAGGAACCAAATGGTTGATATGTTTTCATCACAAAGATAGTACGTGAGTTTGTTCTAGGCAACCAAATAGTTCCTGTTATTTTTTCTTCTTGCAGGTCGATGGTTGTGTTGCAAACTTACAAGCAATGAGTATTTATGGGCTGTGATGCATGTGGTGAAAGGGAAGTAGTTTTTATGAAGTCGCAGACACATTTGGCTTTGTAAAAGTCTCGACACCTCGGGTATTGTTACGGATCGGTCCCGAGGCGAGTTCCAGCGTCCACCAAACCAAGCCGGCCCGGCTCGGTTCCGACCTTCTTCGAGCTCGGCGAGCTACATCCGACCCCGGAGGCGCCAAACCGGTCCCCCGGTACGATCGCCCCAGTGATAACGCCTAGTAGGTCAGGGGCGAGCTGACTCGTGACCCTCGAACCTTCTAGAAAGGGATACGCCGGGAGACGATGCTTGGAGCCGTTGCCACTCCGAAGATTAGGGATCACGTAGCCAGTACGTGACAGACTTGGCAGGTGCGAGATGTCAGGAAGAGATTAGCTGATCCTTGAAGCGTGAGGGAGGAGTTACCGCGCGCAGATTCCGGATCGGTGGTTACCCTCCCTCGACGTGACTCCACTATATAAAGGGGGCTTGACCCCAGGTTTGATATTCACTACTTACTCTAAACCTAATCTACTCTGTTCTCCTTCTCCTCCAAAGCCACTATCTAACTTGGGCATCGGAGTGTCTTTGCAGTACCACCCCCTTTTTTGGACTACGGAAGAGGGAGTACTCAACCCGAGGAGGATGAGAGCTCTACCATTCTCGGCATCAACATTGGCGCCCAGTAGGGCGGTAAACTAACCAGGCCTCAAGAATACCCTAGCAAGATGGTGCGCACGAGAGCACGACGAATCACAGATCGCCACCGCTGAGTCATCACTCGGCGGTCAAGATGAGCGCCCGCCCACGGACCACTGTCTTGGAGCTTCTCGAGCGAGCGAAGAGTTAAAGCGCGAGGATCGCGGAAGCCCGCGATCGCGAGGAAAAACGAGGGCCACGAGACGCCCTCGCGGACGGAAGAGACAACGGGACTCGTCGGATCGGACGCATCAGCGCCACGGAGAGCCCAAGGCGAGAGGCCACGCTCGACACGCCGCGGCGTGAGAACCGACCGCCGAAATCGGACTAACCTTGCTCCCCGCCGGCGAGAGGTTATGGCCGATCCGGTCCCGGCGGTTCCCAAATCCCCAACATGGGCGCCACGAGGGTAAGACCGACCAGGAACACATTACGTTCTTCAGCGCCGCGGATGCTCTTGATCGGCGATCCGAGGGCTTGAAATGTCGGACCTTTCCTGCACCCTGAAAGGGCCGGCCATGATTTGGTTCTCTAACCTCCCACAACGCTCGATCCACTCATTCGGGCAACTCGTCGAGCAATTCGTGCCCAGCTTTACCACGAGCCGAGCCTTCCGGAGAAGCGCCACTTGCCTGGTCGGGCCCAAACAGAGGTCGGACGAGACGAAGTCCTTCATAGGCGTTTCAACAGCGAAGCGGCTCAAATCGAAATCTCGGCACCGATGTGGTGCTCCACGCCATAGTGTCGACCTAAAGCCTGGTCCGCTTCTCGGACTCCTGCTCGCCCGACTGCGGGATCTGCAGACGGCGGCGGCGGCGATGGGGTATATCAACATGGAGGAGGTTACCGCCGCGAAAGGAAACCAGAATCGGCAAGAGCGAGGTAGAGATCTGTCAGAGAGAGGCGAGAGAGAGAGCGAGCTCGAGGCGGCGGCAAGACTATGGAGGGCGGTTCACTCCCTTGACAGTGGGAAGGGACCGGGTCTTGAAGGAATCCTACACGGGCAACCTCATTACCTTGCCCCCTCGGAAGGACTCCCCACCAGGTGCGGATCGCCAGAGATACTGCGAATACCACCGAATCTACGGGCACACCACAAATGAATGTCAGGCGCTAAAGATAAAGATTGAAAAACTCATACAGGCATGAAATTTAGCAAAGTACGTGGACAAAGGGAATGGGGCGGCCCCCAGAGAAAACGAAACAAGTCGTAGAAGATCCCGTTCACCCGAGCGCAGGCACAACCGATCGCCGGCTCGGAGAGGGCGAGATAGGCGTTCACCCGCCCGTCAACGCGGGAAGGGTCGAGACGAAGGTACCCCCTCACTCAATTTAATTGCAGGTGGTTTTGCAGGTGGGGGCGAATCTAGCAACGGTCGGAAAAGGCACCTGAGGTCCGTCAATAGCTCAACGTCGCTAGCGGCCCCGCCCGCGGCCTTACCGACCATATCCTTCTCGGAGAGGGATTATCGGGGAATAGATCGCCACCAAGACGACCCCATGGTGATCACAGTGCACCTCGCTGGATTTAACGTCAGGAGAGTGCTCGTCGATCAAAGGCTTCGGCGGACGTAATCTACAAAGAAGCCTTCGATCGACTCAAGTTACCGAGCTCGATTATCAGACCCTACCGAGGTTCGTTAGTCGGTTTTTCAGGTGCTAAAGCTCGGGTGACTAGATACTTTGACGTCTTGCTCACCTTCAAGGCGGACGTCGGGGTCAAGACAATCGAAGCCCACCTCCTCGGTGGAAGCCAGTCGACGCGGACACCGCCTGCAATATGATAATCGGCAGAACTGTCATTAATGGGATCGGGGCCATAGTCTCTACCCCCCATTTGGCGATGAAGTTTCCCTATCCGACGGGCAAATTGCTACGATACACGCCGACCAGAAGGAGGCGAGGCGATGTTATGTCAGCGATCTAAGGGATGGCGGAGAAGAGATCGCCCAGTCGAGCGCATGATTGAGCTCGACCCAGAGGCGAGAAGTGATTCCGGCGATCTTGGTCGGCGACATCAAGGAGGTCGAAGTAAGAGGATCGGGCAAGAGCATACGCGCTCGGGACACAATCGCCCCGGCGAAGCGAGCGATCCACGGCGAAGGTCCTGCTTGACAACGCGGATCTGTTGGCGTGGGGCCCAGAGAACATGCCTGGAATAGACCTCAGAGTGACCTGTCACAAGCTAGCCATAGAAACCGCGCTCGCCCGTTGCTCAGCGCAAGAAGACTTGCGGGGAAAAAGCGAGCGGCCGAAAAGAGACCTCGAAGCTCTTGGCGGATTTATCAAAGAGATCAAATGCGCCACTTGGCTTTCCAGCGTGGTGTTGGTCAAGAAGAACAGCGGTAAGTGGATGATGTCGGTGACTTCACCGGCCTAAACAAAGTCCGCCTAAAGACCCATACCCTTCCAAGCATCGATGCTCGGTAGGCGACGCGTCGAGTACCAGTGCTCGATTTCATGGATGCATACTCGGGTACAATCGGATCAAGATGCACCCACTCGACGCGCCAAAGGCGGCTTTCATGGCGAAAACCTCCAACTTCTACGCGTCACTATGCCCTTTGGTTTGAAGAACGGGGTCGACTTACCAGGAGGATGATGGATGAGATCTTCGTCAAGCGGTCGGAAGACGATCGAGGTGTATATGGACGACATGGTGGTCAAGACCTCCAGCTTCGAGGCACACTACCGAGACCTCCAGGAGGTATTTGACATTATGAGAAAATATGACATCAGGCTTAACCCCGAGAAGTGCTCGTTCGGGGTGCTCGGAGGCAAGTTCTTGGGGTTCATGATCACCCACAGAGGCATTGAGGCCAACCCCGACAAGTGCCGAGCAGTAATGGAGATGCGAAGCCCGAGCTCTATCAAGGAAGTGCAAAGACTCGCTGGTCGCATCGCAGCCCTTTCCAGGTTCGTAATTCGTTCCGCTGACAAATCGCTTCCCTTCTACCAGGTACTCCGGAAACCGGCTCGGTTCGAATGGACCGACGAGTGTGAAACGGCTTTCCAGAGGCTCAAGGAGTTTAGCGTCACCACCGGTCCTTACGGCCCACCAAAGGCCCTCTCCTCCTACACCTGGCGGCCACCGATACCTCGATCGGCTCGGCCATGATAGAAGAAAGAGACCGAAGCGGCGCCAGTTTGCCGTGAGCAAAGTCCTCCACGGGCGAGCTAAGGTACGAAGGTAGAGAACCGGCACTCACGATAGTAACCTCCACGAGGAGATTGAGACCTTACTTTCAAGCGCACGGTGGTAGTCAAAGCGGACTACCCGATCAAAGGATCTGCGAAGCCGAACTCGGGGCAAATGGTGGCGTGGTCGGTAGAACTCTCCGAATTCGGATCGGTATGAGCCCATAGGACCCATTAAATCACAAGTTTTGGTGACTTTATTGCGAGCTAACACCGACCCCTGAGGTCGATCTTTGGGCGCTCACGTGGGCGGCTCCTCCAATTCCAAAGGCAGCGGAGCAGGAATCATCGTTGAAAGCCCTGCAGGAATCAGCATCGAACAGGCACTCAGGTTCCTATTCAAAGCTAGCAACAACCAAGCCGAGTACGAGGCTTTACTACTCGGTCTCAAACTCGCATGGGAGCTGGGCGCCCAAACGCTCCGAGTCAGGAGCGACTCCCAGCTGATGATTAACCAGGTCAAGGGCGAATACCAGTGTCGAGACAACATACTCGCCCAGTATGCTCAAAAAGTCAAAGCCATGATTCAGAACTTCCAAGAGGTCCAACTCGAGCACATCCCTCGAGAACAAAATAACAAGGCAGATCTGCTGGCAAAGTTAGCTAGTATGATGACCGAGGGACAGCTCCATACAGTGGTTGTCCAAACTTTAAAGTCACCAAGCATCGCGACAGCCAGAAACTACGCAGTGATCAGCTCGGATTCTTGGATGAAGGACATCATTGAATACTTGAAGCAGGGAAGATTGCCCGAGGACCCGGCAGAGTCACGCAGGGTCCAACGGCAGTCCGCACATTACACTCTAATCGGAGACAGACTCTACAGAAGAGGTTTCTCACAGCCACTACTCACTTGCATAGAGAAATCGGATTCCGAGTATGTTATGAGGGAACTGCACGAGGGTATATGCGGGAACCACTGTGGAACTCGGACCCTGGCAGCTAAAATCCTACGAGCAGGCTACTATTGGCCGACGCTCAGGTCGGATTGCCTGGAATATGTAAGGAAGTGCGACAAGTGCCAAAGGTTCGCCAAACGAGACCACGCTTCCACGGAAGTCTGCGCGAAGTCATCGCCCCTTGGCCTTTCAATACCTGGGGGCTTGACATACTTGGCCCCTTTCCCCTCGCACCGGGCCAACTCAAGTTCATCGTAGTCGCCATAGACTACTTCTCCAAGTGGATAGAGGCATGTCTGCTGGTGACCATCACTTCCGAGAGGATCAAAAAATTTGTCTGGAAAAGCCTGGTTTGCCGCCATGGCCTACCCCACACAATCATCACAGATAACGACACACAGTTCACCAGCACGGTGTTCAAGGACTTCTGCAAAGGTCTAGGAATCCGACTCGTCTACGCCTCCGTCGAGCATCCACAGACCAATGGTCAGGTCGAGGCTGAGCAATTATCTGAATGGCCTCCTGGCGGTTTGGAGAGGGCGAAGCGTGGCGGAAGAACTTCTGAAGTCTTTGTGGGCATACCACACCACCTGATCGGCAACAAATGAAACACCTTTCCGGCTAACGTATGGAATGGAGGCCATGGTGCCCGGTAGAGCTCGGTTCCACCTCGGCAAGAAGAAACGCGTTCAGCGTTGGCGCGAGGAGGCAAGAGTTGAGGTCGATCTCCTAGAAGAAACTTCGGGAACTTGCCCAGTACAAAACTTTGCAACTAAGCGGTCGCCAAGCACTACAACTCAGTGAGTCCGACCAAGGGCGTTCAAAGAAGGGACCTGGTCCTCAGAAAAGTTGAGCGGCTCGAAAAAGGCGTAAAGCGGCGAGGGCAAGCTAGGGCCGACATGGGAAGGGCCATACCGCATCGGATCGAAAGCACCGACACGGGCGCATCTGAGACTAGAAGAACTATCCGGAAAAGCAATACCGAGGACCTGGAATGCCACGCACCTCAAGCCCTACTTTAGTTAAACACTTGTAAACGGATGGCGTACTCTTTCCTTTGCAAACCCTTTTTCCCACTGGGTTTTTGGTTTGGAAAGGTTTTAACGAGGCGCATCATTCTTTCCCTTTCTTCCCCATTTAATAAAAGTCAACTCCCATTGCATTCAGAGTGTTTTAACTAAAAATCACCGAGTCCCGAGCTCGGAAGGTCTTAACCGACCAACAGACCCCCGTGGTCCTAAACCCAAGTCAGCATAAAGGCTTGGTGGGCTCATTCGCAGCTCGACCCCTGTGGTCCTAAACCCAAGTCAGCATAAAGGCTTGGTGTGCTCATTCGCAACTCGACCCATGTGGTCCCAAACCCAAGCCAGCACAAAGGCTTGGGGGGCTCGCTCGCAGCTCGAGACTCGGAACGTCTTGCTCGACCTAAACGATACATTCAATCTCAAACCCAAGTTAGCATAAAAACTTGGTAACCTCGTTGGAGGATCCGAAGCTCACTATCCGACCCAAAGGTTTCGTAAGAAGCGATACTCGGCCTATCTGCGATGCGGAGAAATTGTCTCAACTTCGGTTGACACAAGTTTTATTCGGGGAAGCTACCGGGGACTACCACTGGCCGAGTAGCTTGACTAGAGGTCCACCCCATCCGAACACGATAACCAACAAATTGTTAAAGCAGAAAACAGAGAAGACAATGTTTAAACTTAGTCAATTTCATTAACTTGAAGCAAAAATACAAAAGAGCTCATAGAAGAGCGAGTAAATTGGCGAGACAAAGCAAAGCATTCTAAAAAACAAGATACGCAAAGCGGCATCCCTTGGTCTGAACTCGCCCCAACGACACTCCTCGGTCGTAACACTTGGACTAGCGACCTCAGTCAAGCCCGACTCCGTCCTCGCCCCAGACTCCTCTGGTCGGCCTGACCCTCTTCCTCGTCCTCCTCTTCCACAATCCTCCCCTCTTTCACCACCTTGGTGAAATCGAGCTCGGAGATGTCGGATCGGGGCAACCACCGAATTTGCAGCGACCGCATTGTCAAACCCCTCCTTATCTTGAAGGCGCTATACTCGCGGTACTCCTCGACCGGCGACCGGACGAGGACTTCTCCTTCTCTTCCGCGATTGGCGCATAGCGGAAGGTCGTTTGTGCCTGGAGCTCCTCTCGGCCGAGCGGCGGAGAGGTGTTGCTTTTGTTCAGAGCATCCCTCGCCTCCGAGAGGTGAGCATAGTCCTCCTCCAACTTACCCATTTTTTCCTCGAGCTCACCAAGTGCGGTGGCCTTGCTTTGGTACTTCCTCCTCGCCAGCTCGGCTTTAGTGGCCCGAGCCCTTATCCGATCAAAAAGGAACTGGGCCATAGCAGAAGTGCGGAGCCCATAGAGGCCCAGTGCCTTGCACAAACCCAGCTCGCTCGCCTCGGCCATGCACCTGTCGTCGGACCTACGCATGATCTGATCGATCTGGTCGGAGCGGTCGAAGCCTACATTCCAAAGGGAATCCTCGGTGTTCTCGCTTTGGTCGGCAAATTCTCCAAGGTGGAGGAACCACTCGGAGCCATCAGGGATATTCAGAGGAACCCCCCCATGAGGCCCCCTCGGCTCCTTTGCAGGGGGTTGGTCGGAACCGGGAGTCGGGGGAGCGCGCGCTCGTTTTTTGGTAGCTTTGGCGGAGGAAGGGGAAGCGGTAGCATCAGAGGGAACCGGCCCAGGAACTTGGGTGACCTTCTCTCTTTGAGCTCTCTTGAGGAGCTCGGCCATCTCTTTCTTGGTCATCTTCGGGGCCATCGTACCTGAAAATAAAATGAAAGTTAGTACCCATGTTCGGGTTGAGAATCACGCTAAAGGATGATAACAAGACTTACTTAAGTAATCCCTCCACTGGGGTGGGTCCTTTAGAGCTCGGGCGAGGAGAGGACCACAATGCAATGTGGGCAAACGAGCGAAAGTTCACTATCGTGCAGTCGGTGGCCGACAATGAATTGAAATCTACCTCTTTTATGGGGCGAGGACTGGAGCTCGGTAAAAGGAAACAGAGGCTCGTTTTGAGCGAGAAAGAAAAAGGGATCCTCTCCGTACTCGGATCTTGAAGAAATCAGATTTCAGTTCTTATAAGGCGGTCAAAAAGCTCGAGAATGTAAAAGCCAGGTATTTTATTGAGCGAGCACCACTTAAGCTGCTTGCCAAGCCTAAGTTGGAAAAAACTGAAGAAGAGAGCAGCAGAGGGGGTAACCCCAAAATACTCGGACACGAGCTTGAAAGCCCGGATAAAAGCCCAGCTATTGGGGTGTAGTTGCGAAGGGGCCGCATCCAGCCATTGGAGGACCTCACACTCAAACCTGCCTGAGGGAAAGCGGAGGCCTATTCGCGTAAAGAAAGTTTTGTAGAAGAAACAGAAGTCTGGGGAACTAGACTCGCCCTTGTTAAAGCATACTCGGTCGTCGGGAGAGCAGGGAAGGCAAGTTACCTCCTCGTCTCGATCCCGGTTCGGCGTAAATGACACACTAGACCGAAGAGCAGCCACGCCAGTGTCTGAAAAAATGTTGGAGGCCATCCTGAGTACATCGGGGTGCACCCAGGCGTAAGGAGACCTATCATCTCCCACTCGGCGCTCGCCCCCCTTATGAAGTGAGTACGAAGGAACAGACGCGATGGGGGGAGAAGGTGAAACCCAGGAGGTGGGAGGAACCACCTGGAGAGGCACTGGGTCACGACCACCGTCGAAGGGGAGCCCCTTGTGGCCAGAGCCTCCGACGTAGGGTCGCATAGAAAGGTCAAAAGACGTGCTCGTCGTTTCAGACGACGAGCCGCTCCTAGAACTCAAAGGTATGGGGGAAGGGGGACGACGAGAAGAAAAGGAAGAGGCCATTAATGAAGAACAGTAACAAGACTTACCAAGAAACACGAAAGAAAGGGGATGAAACGGCGCCGGAGCACAAATGCGAGGAAGGATGACCAGGCGAAGCATTGAGGAGGCGGAGCGAAGAAAAAGAAAGAAGGAAGGAGAGGGTGGCTTTATAACCCCGCAGAGGAAAATGAAGGCGAACCAATCAAGGCCCTCCATTTACAAAATCGGATGTAGATCTAGTGGTCCAGGCCGCATCGGATGATCGGCGGTGGGAAGAGGAACGGTTGAATAAACGCGTCCGTCTGAGTCCTATCGCGCGGGCGAGAACATCGAGTAAAGGTGCGACACGTGGGCGTGGCGCCCGGACAAACAAGCTTCTGGGATACGCCCCCGACCTCAATAACTCAACTCGGATACCGAACCAAGAACAATAGGTAGACCCTCTGCCCTTTCGTGCAAAGAGTCTAGGGGGCTTTTGTTACGGACCGGTCCCGAGGCGAGTTCCAGTGTCCACCAAACCAAGCCGGCTCGGCTCGGTTCCGACCTTCTTCGAGCTCGGCGAGCTACATCCGACCCCGGAGGCGCCAAACCGGTCCCAGACGATCGCCTCAAAGGATAACGCCAGCGGTCGGGCGAATGACTCGTGACCCTCGAACCTTCTAGAAAGGGATACACCGGGAGACGATGCTTGGAGCCGTTGCCACTCCGAAGATTGGGGATCACGTAGCCAGTACGTGACGGACTTGGCAGGTGCGAGATGTCAGGAAGAGATTAGCTGATCCTCAAAGCGGGAGGGAGGAAATTCACCGCAGGTCGGATCGGTGGTTACCCTCCCTCGACGTGACTCCACTATATAAAAGGGGCTTGACCCCCCAGGTTTGATATTCACTACTTACTCTAAACCCTAATCTACTCTGTTCTCCTTCTCCTCCAAAGCCCTATCTAACTTGGGCATCGGAGTGTCTTTGCAGGTACCACCCCCCTTTTTTGGACTTTGGAAGAGGGAGTACTCAACCCCAAGGAGGAGGAGAGCTCTACCATTCTCAGCATCAACAGGTATGATTGCTGTCATCAGTATGATTTTTTTACCTCCCTTCTCCATGATGCCCCAAATTTGTATTTGTTCGAGTTGTTCTGTGGGTTCTAACTTTTTGTTCTTTTGTGGAATTTGCGTGCCTGCTTTGGATCAAAACCATGGGATTTTTTTATTAAGGGTCCGTTTGGTTTAGATTGTGGTAGAATAGATTGTGTAGAATCTTGTTTAGAAAACTGAGTTTTAAAAAATGGAGTTTAAAAAAATGATTTGTGTTTGGTAAAAATATTTTAAAACTGAGTTTAGAAGAATTGATTTGTGTTTGGTTGACAAAATAGAATCACTTTTGAAGTGTTAAAATACTCAAACGGAGTTTTGCAAACGGAAAAGCAACATCAGACCTCCTGCAACAAAACGACGTTTCACAAACGAAAAAGACAAACAGAAAATTTACCAAATACCAAAATAAAAAAGCTAGCTCCGTTTGCCAAACACAAATGGAGAAGTGTCGTTTGGTTCGGTAACCAAACAGGCACTAACTATTTCTGAAAAAATGGTTTCTCTTCATGACTTTTTTTTATTAACTATTTGTTACAGGCAGTCGATTTTTTTTTTCTTTATTCCTTTATTTACTTTTTTACACGACACACATGGAATTATATAATAATAATAATAACAACAACGGTGACAGAAAATCATGCTTTTCCACTTGAACGGGAATCAACCCCTCCCTTCCTTGTGTCAAAAAAAAAAAAAAAAACCCTCCCTTCCTTTATTAGTTATAGATAGTCTAACTTACTGAATTATATTATTATAATAAATAATTGTGTGTACACACACAGGGACGGATACAAGGTGGGGCAGCCGTGGGCTGTAGCCCCACCCTCATTTTAGTAACTTTTTTTAAAAATAGGTCTTTCATTCCTGCGCCTCTCATGTTAATTTTCCCACCTCCCTTTCCCAATTAACGGACGATTTTATCCCAGCGAAATAAACACGTCGCGTCACTTTATTGACGAATGTACGCGGAAACAAGATGTTGCTCGTGTAATTTGCAAACAACGAGTAATTACACGAGCGTTAACTTGTTGACGCAGGGCCTCGTCAACAAGTTGCCGTAAGTATGCGTCAATTAGTTGACGCGTGTGTATCAGTTATATTTTTATTTTTATGGTTCAGTTTGATTACCATGGATTCCATATTTCAGTTACGTAAATCCTCAATAAAAGCGAGATATATAAAACGACATAAATAATAAACATCAAACTGTCATCTATTAAATACATAAGTTGTTTTTAATACAAAATGACATAAATAAATAAGTTGTCTTAAATACAAAATCAGGGAAACCCTAAAAATAAACTACTGCGGCTGCGTCTGTGTCGATGTAGAGGCCGAACCCCTGCTTCTCTGCCGCTGATATGTGCGCACAGTGGGGGCGGGAGCGACTAACCTAGCGGCTCAGATCGTAACAACCAGGTGTCTCGGTGCCGCACGAAAGCGCTCTGCATCATCGTCTGCGATCCAGCGGACCTCTCCCATCTCGCATGCTACATACAATAAAAACAAATAAATTTAGTAACTACAAATTTATTCTAGCAAAGGAACAAGCAGACACTTCATAAAAACTTACATCGCAGTATCCAGTCTTTGGATCTCTTCTTTGGACCACCGGTACATTTCTTTGGGTAGATGTATGGGTGGGAGATCCTGCCGAACCACTCCATATACCCAGCCTCACTACCGGCAGGTGAGGCACCACCCGATGACCAAGCTGGACCAGGTGCTGATCAAAAGCAAACCATATACGGCCCAACGCCTCTGGACTGACAGGCTGCCGTCGGATATCACGTGGATCCCCCGGGATGCGCTGTACGTGTCCAAACTGCCGCAAGACCCTGTCTGGTAGGTACGGGAGCATCATAGGACCAAACCAAATGAATCCCCTATACAATTCAATCGGCTCCCAGGCTCTCGCAACTCTGTGCTCCGCGTAAGGCTCCCATGTAACGTCGGCATCTGTGAGCCTGTCCAACGCGTGACGGTATGACTCCACCTTTCCGGCACCCCTAGTCAACTTCCACCGGGTAGCTCGGGGCGCCCCCTCGACATAAGTATCATCTAACTCCCGAGATCCAATTGCGGCACCCTGGAAGTGCTCGTATATCCATGCCTGTACAGAAAATATTAACTCATGTAATATTGAATTAAATATTAAATTTTAAATTTTAAAAATAAGTAAAACATAAAAATTCGTACCTGTAACAAGGTCGCATAACCTGCCAGCTACCTCGTCACCGCCCTGCTAGCCTCCTGGAGCTGGTCATACATAAATACAAGGGTCATGGCATCCCATGCATAGTTGCCGACCGAACTGAGGTCCCTAAACATGTCCAAGTAGGCCACCCGCATCCAGGACTGATTCTTGTTGGCAAAAATGGTGTTGCCGGGACTGGCTCTTGTTGGAAAAAATGGTGCTGCCAACTAGGTGTAGCAGGAAAGCCCTCACTGCCCTGTCCCACTGCTCATCCCTACAACACTTCGGGTACACCTCATCTCGAAGCCACGTGACCGCAGTGACCTTTATCTGTCTGTTTGCCGTGTTTCGGTCATGGGCACGCCCAACAAGGTTTGCAACCACGCTGCCGCTTTCGCCTTGTCCAAGTCTGGCATCGTGAAAAACGTGCCCCTCACTGGAATATGCAGAAGTTGGGAGACATCATCCAATGTCATCGTCATCTCCCCAACTGGCAGGTGGAAACTGCTGGTGTCCAGCTGCCATCTCTCCGTGAATGCACTAAGCAGCCCTTTGTCTACAGTGCTGTAGCTAATGCGACAAAGGTCCACTAGCTTCGAATCGTCCACATACGCCTTAATCTCCGGCATTGCCACTACCTTTACCACAGTTTTGTTGTGGTTTATGATCTTCAACTCGCCGCGATCCTCCTAGAATCAACAAAGACATGTGTCAATTGCATTCAAATGTCAAGTGAAACCAACAAAATAAGAACTTCAACGGTTACTTACCTCGCCAGTCCACAATGCTGTGGAAACGTGATCGACATACAAGAGAAGGACTGACGTGTCCTCTGGGCCTCCTGGGAACGAATCAGGGGCATCATCCTGCTGATGAGAATAGGCATCCTCGGTCACCTCGGGCATAAGCACATCAACAGGGGGCACCTCGGGCAGAGGCACATCGACGGCAAGGGCAGCCTCGGGTACATCAACGACAGGGGCAGCGGCAGCGGCAGGGTCAGCCTGAGGCACAACCACATCAACTGCAGTGGCAGCCTCATGCTCGTGAGTGGCAGCACGACGACGCGTCTTGCGCGGGTTCTGGGCCTAGCGCTTCTTGCATGCCGATGCATTCGATGGTTTTCGGCGACCACCATCCGCTCCGATGTTAGTCTTCACCATATGTTGGAAGAAATGTCTTCCTTACATAAGTACCACACATTTGATCTGGTGAAACTGCCACAGGGAAGGAGAGCACACCAGAACATGTGGGTATACAAGATAAAAAACGAAGAAGGCAACTCATAGCCACGTTACAAAGCAAAACTGTTGTGAAAGGATTCAGTCATAAGAAGGGCATTGATTTTGATGAAATATTTTTACCAGTTGTGAAAATGTCTTCAATCAGAGTTGTTCTAGGCTTGGCAGCTAGCCTAAACCTGGAGGTTCATCAACTTGATGTTAAAACTGCCTTCTTACATGGTGATCTTGATGAAGAAATCTACATACAGCAACCTAAAGGTTTCCAAGTCAAAGGGAAAGAAAAACTGGTGTGCAGACTAAAGAAGAGTCTATATGGTCTGAAGCAGGCACCGAGACAGTGGTATAAAAAGTTTGACTCATTCATGGAGAAAAATGAATATAGTCGAACAATGGCAGACCACTGTGTCTTCATCAAGAAATTCTCTGATGGAGACTTCATCATTCTTTTGCTTTATGTTGATGACATGTTGATTGTTGGCCGAGACAGCGGCAAGATTAGCAGGTTGAAGAAAGAGTTGAGCAAGTCCTTTGCAATGAAGGACTTAGGACCCGCTAAGCAGATTCTTGGCATGACGATTACCCATGACAAGAAGAATCACAAAATTTGGCTATCTCAAGAACGGTATGTGGAAAAGGTTCTTGAAAGATTCAACATGGACAAAGCAAAATCTGTTAGTTCTCCACTGGCTAGTCACTTCAAACTCAAAGTGAGCCAGTGTCCTTCAAGCAAGGAAGAGAGAATAGAAATGAGTAAAGTGCCATATGCATCGGCGGTTAGCAGTCTAATGTATGCTATGGTATGCACCAGACCAGACATTGCGCATGCAGTTGGTGTTGTAAGTCGATTCCTATCAAAACCTGGTAAGGAACATTGGGCAGCAGTCAAATGGATACTTAGGTATCTCAGAGGTACTTCTAGTCATAGTTTATGTTTTGGTAATGGAAAACATGTATTAGAAGGATATACAGATTCAGATATGGCTGGTGATGTGGATACCAGAAAATCCATATCAGGGTACCTGATAACATTTGCAGGGGGAGCTGTCTCATGGCAATCACGCTTACAAAAGTGTATTGCTTTAAGCACCACAGAGGCAGAGTACATTGCAATCACTGAAGGTTGCAAAGAGATCTTGTGGATGAAGAAGTTCCTACAAGAGTTGGGTCATAACCAAGAAAGCTATATTCTCTATTGCGACAGTCAGAGCGCGATACATCTCAGCAAGAATTCGACATTTCATTCAAGGTCGAAACACATCGATGTGAGGTATCACTGGATCCGTGAAGTGTTGGAAGGTAAGCTGCTGTAAGTTGCGAAGATCCACACCGACGACAACGGGGCTGATATGATGACCAAAGGTCTGCCAAAGGACAAGCTAGAAGTCTGTAAAGAAGTTGCAGGCTTAGCATCAACCCCATATTGATCCGAGGATATTTCCCCATTGGCTGGAGGGAGAGATTTGTTGGCGTTTCAGCTAATTGCTTTGATTTTTCAAAGCATTGAAGATTGACAATATGGTTGGGCAGCAATTGTATTGATGAAAGTGGTTGGTGGTGTGAAAAATTCAAAGGCGTGCGTTTTTTTTTTGTGGCAGATACACAATCCTTATTTTCTATAAATAGAGGATGGAAAGGGAGAAAACGTGGAGTGTTGTGGGTTTGAACTCACGCTCCCAATGTCTCGCAACACTTTATCACTCGGTTGCTTTCTCTGAGACATATTATTAACATCATTAAATGTATGAAGTATGGTCTATAAAACTTGCAAAACTAATTTACTATAGGTATCAGGATCAGGTTAAATTATATATTTGGTCAAAAAATGTTAAATTACATATTCTATTTTTTATGGTATAATTTGAATAATATTCAATTTCTATGTTTTTACTCAAAATTCATTTAGTTAGTATAATTATGAAATATTGCACAAATGACTTTATATTGAAATTATAGGACCACTTTACATTTTCTAAATGATAAATATATTCTTGAATAATTTTTACTTATAAAAACAAAACGATTTATATTGAAAATATACTAGCAAAAATTAATTTAACCAAAAACTAAAATGGTTAGATAAGTGTATTTGATATTTAAAAATGAAGGGTCATTTACATAAAAAAAAGAAGTACAATAAATAATTTTATAATAATTAATTTAAATCATTTAACTATAGTACTTACACGTATTAAGTGAATTGTAATGGATATTCATGATTCCATTTTATTATTATTTTAAATATTTTTATTGTATAAAATGAAATATTATAAAACATAATTTAATTAAATGAAAATGTATTTATTGAAAATGAAAATATTTATTTTTTAGTCTTTGTATAGAATTTTTAAAAAAAGTAAAACTAAAAAACTATATTCTCTTTATACTTTTGAATTCTTATTAATTTTATTTAAAGATTAAATATTTTATCAAAAGTTAAAAATAAATATTGTAATATTAAAAGCAGTCAAAAAATCTCACTATTATAAACAATAAAATGCGAGGGGTATTTAAATGTCTTATAAAGAAAAATTTAGAGAAGGTAAAGAATAAATTTTATTAAAATAGTAAGGATAAAAATCACAAAATAATAAGCTATAGACTTAGTTGCTACACCAACTAGCATTTCAAAAAATGTCATAAGTTTTGTCCAAAAAAAATGTCATAAGTTAGTGAGGAAAATTCATTGCTAAATTATGTTTTCGGTCTCTTATCTTTATTTTAGGTTTCAGTTTGGTCTCTTATCTATTAAAAGTTTCGAACTAATCCCTTATCTTTATTCTAGGTTTTAGTTTGGTCACTTATGTATTAAAAGTTTCAAATTGGTCCCTAATGTTACGAATATTATACTAATGTGGTCTATTTTTTTCATAAAAAATGAACCACATTGGTATAATGTTGGTAACATAATGGACCAATTCGAAAAAGAAAAAAAAAGAGGGACCACATTTTACACATAAGGGACTATATCGAAACTTTTAATACATAAGAGACCAAACCAAAACCTAAAATAAATATAAGGGACTAAAAACATAATTTAACCTAAATTTATTTACAAACATCTTTATTGTGAATAAATAAGCTTGTAAGTTAGTCCAATAAAACAATAAAACATAGGACCGATGGAAATAACTTGCTAAGCGGCAAGCACACTATATAACTTCAAACAGTTAACTGTTACTAGTTATTTGAAATATTCTTGTGCGACAATCACTTTTCCTTCGCAGGCAAAACTACCAGAAAATGACCGCATTGCGAACAAATTGAAAGGCACGCTATTGCTAGTATTTTACTTACCTTTGCTCAGTATTTCTGCATCTCAAGAGAATAATCGTAAGAATATTCCGAATTGGCTTGATGGCTTTTCTTTTCATTTTTTCTTTTACGAGAAGAAATCAGTGCATTTCATTAATAATCAAAGAGTCAATACATGAAGAGATATTATAAAAAAGTTGAGAACAAGCACTATCAATGGCCATCCGAGCTAAGCAATGAGCTGCTATATTCGTTTATCTCTTAGTGAACTCTACGTGAGAGTTTAAAAAACAGGAGAAAAATATCTGCCTACATTCTCTAATAGTGGACTCAAACTCAGTTACATCTGGACAATGAGATCTCATACTATCCACTGCAAGTTTCTTTTCATATTAATGATCGCTTTTCTTTTCATATTAATAATCAAGTTCAACATACTTAAAAAGTTGCTAGATGTTCCCAATTGTCATTTTTTTTTCCTTTTGCCTGTTTAAGAATCTAATCGAATATTTTTAATAGGCAAGTCTGACATATTTTACTTCACCCTTTTCTGTTTCCATACTTGTTTTTTATTCTTTTAGGGTAAAAAAACTGAGATTAAAGCTGCTGTTAACCCAACATCTCGTTAGTCACACCCCACAAAACCTGAACTGCCCAAAATATTCTTATAAAAAATGTTATAATCCCTCCTCCCTCACCCACACCCAACAACTCACTTATCGTAAATAGTGAATTTACGGTAAGCACTTTAAAAAAAATATTTTTATCGTATATAGGTAATTTACGGTTTTTTTTTTTTGAAAAAATATATACCTTAAATAGGCAATTTATAGTACCTATTTTGAAAAAAATATATACCATAAATTACATATTTACAGTATTGTTTACGAAAAAAAATAGGTACCTTAATAATTGATGGTACCTATTTTTAAAAAAATATATACTGTAATTGCATATTTACGATATTGTTTACGAAAAAAATTGCTCATACCATAAATATGTGAATTTACGATAGAGGCAATTGGGAAGAGGAAGAGGGGTTAAGGAATTTTTAGGTAAGGGTATTTTGGGGTTTTTGTATTTTTGGGATGCGGGTAATGAGTTGATGGGTGCTGTTAACAACAACTGAGATTCAATCATGAAAGGCCCAATAAATACCAGAGCATCAGTATAACAAAGCCCACAGCAGAGTTTTTAATGGGCCATGATTTTCCCACCTCCAATCATTAATTTTCCTACTTCCCATATTTTAAAAATTCAATTTTGCCCTTGCTTAAAATATCTCTCTTTCTTTCTCACCTCCCTCACTAGCTTTCTTTCTCTGCTTTTTTTCTGGGTTCTTCGATTTTGGGCATCGATCTCTGCTTTCTTTCTTTGAACAACAACTGAATCTGAGAAAGCATCACAAAGCAATTTGAGAAGGCATCACAAAGAGTGGATTCTTATTTTCGGGAACAAAACAAAACATAAAGCAGTGCACAAACACAACACAACAATTTGAGAAAGCATCACAAAGAGTGGATTCTTCTTTCTCTTAACAACAACTTAAACCAATTCAAACAACGCAAACGTAAAGCAGTGAACAACAACTCTGCGAATAACCAAAAAAAAAAGCACAGAAAATCATCAACTCCCGGATTCTTATTTCTGGGGATATTCCGAAATTTAGAATCCGGAAACTTCAAATCTAGCAAAAAAGGGAGGCGAAACACTCCCGGATTTTTATTGCTGGGACATTCCGAAATTTAGAATCCAGAACATTCAAATCTAGCAAAGAAAAGGGAGGCGAAATAACGTTAAGTTGTACAAAATATTTTCGGATTCTTATTACCGGGACATTTCGGAAACAAGAATCTGGAAGTGTTAATTTTTCAGATCTAGCAAAAAGGGAGGTGAAACAACGTTTCGTTGTTCAAAAACACTTCCGGATTCTTATTGTCAGTACTTTTCGGAAACAAGAATTCGGAAGTGTTAATTTTTCAGAAAAAAAATAACATCAACGCAAAAGAGAAGGAGTTAAAGACGAAGACGAAGGGGTTAATGTTTTTTACACATACACTGCGAAATAGAAGGAGCCAGAAACTGTTGCTTCTCCTTCTCCTTATCTTTAATGCTTCTTGAAGCAGCGTTAATGTTTTTTTTTAATCGAAATCATGTAACTTCTCAACATACAAATATCAAACTACGAGTCATCATCACTTTCGTCACTGTATGAAACAAGGCCAGTTTGGGCAACTTCACGAGAGGAACAAAATATCTTATAAGAAAAACAAGGTTGTGGGAAAAGGGGAAAAAACAAAGGGGAAAAGAGGTTTTTGGTTAAAAGAGATGAGGAAGAAGAAAAAAATAAAAATAGGGGTAAAATGGAGATTTTTGAGAGAGGAGAGGTGAGAAAATTAAGTGAGGGAAGTGTTAAAATCATGGGCCGTTTTTAATCCTTTCCGTGTGAGCCCAGCCCACACTAATCATTTCTTGTGTTCCAACACAACATTATTTTAGATAAATACCTATTTAAAATATACATGACACTAATTTGAGTTTTTAATAGAATATTTTGATTAATTTTTATAATTAAATAAAAATATAATTCTGAGCGTATTAGAAAAAATGTATTAATAAATCTTAATTTCATTCAAGAATTAAATTGATATATCTTTTTACAATCAAGAGACTAACGCTGTGTTTGTTTCCTGCAACGCTGAGGGGAGAGAATGTGGGGGAAGGGATTGCACACATTTTAATAATCGTTCCATCGTTTGAAACCAGCATGAAAGAGGAAGGAGAGAAGAATCTTATTGTGGGACCCACATAAATTTTTTCTCCTCATAATTGGCGAGAAAGCTTGCGAATTGAGGAACAGTTGCGGATCTTCCAACGCTGCCCCTGGCTTATGTAATACACAATATATATAAATAAAGAGGAATGCTACGGACACTCTTTCTGACACTCTCTCTTAAACACTCTCTCAATGATTGGGCCACGTCACACTTTTTTTTTTCAAAATTAACCATTGGATTGAAAGTTACTATTATATAGATCATATCTGCAAATTTTAACATTAATCTATGATCATTTGCTATGTTATCAAGATGCGTCAAGATTAACGTCAACAGTGTAATTATAAATAACGTTAATCTTGACGCATCTTGATGACATAGCAAATGATCATAGATTAATGTTAAAATTTACATATATGATCTATATGATAGTAACTTTTAATCCAATGGTTGATTTCGGGAAAAAAAAGTGTGACGTGGCCCAATCATTGAGAGAGTGCTAAAGAGAGTGTCTGTAGCATTCTTCATAAATAAATATCTCATTTTTTTGATAAGGTTGTTTATGTAATTTGCTAAATATATCTCTTTCGTCCCTCTTACTTTCTACTCAACTTTCATTCAAATCAAACAACCAAAAAATCATCTCACTTTCTACCCACTATCATTCCTTCAACATTCTTTCCTTCCACTATCCAAATACAGTGTAAATGAATATTGATGTTGAGTTTTTAATTTTTTATAGTATGTTTAAATGGATGCTTCTAAAGGAAAAAATAAAAGATATTATTACTTTTTATTAAAATCGTTATATAATATTTAAAAAATGAATATGAATCTATAAACATAAGAAGGGTGATCCATTTTTTTACTGTAGCACAACAGTACATAGGAACGTGGCAGTTAGAAATTTTTTTCATTTTTTATTCATTTTACAATTATTTTAATTTGAATTTTTTTAATTCTTGCACACGCTTTCTCCCCGCACTCTCGCTCTCGCTCTCGCTCTCGCTCTCTCGGCTAATCAAATCCTTTCAGTCTTTTCATTTCCAGCTTTTTCTTTTATTTTTGTTTTTCTCTTTCCACATAAGTGTGAGGGAGAAGGAGGATGAGAGATGGAGATGGAGATGGAGAGAGGACCCATGGTTGCGGAAGAGATGACCTCCGTGGACTACTGACAGCGGAGTGGTTGTGCAACGAAGTGGCTGCGTGCGGTGGCTGGCCACCGGAGCAGCAGCGGTGAGGGCCCCCCTCTGTCCTTCTATCTCTTCTGCCTACTGAATCCTTCTTTTATTTTTTATTTTTTTTTTCTGTTTTCCCTTTTGTTGTTTGATCTCCATCTTCCATCCCTAAAGTTTGAGTATGAATTTCTCTTTGTCCAGGTGGAACATTGCTGACACTGCTTTGCAGCATTTATTTAAATCCCGTAATGGACGGGAAGAAGCATTTATCAATGCCAATGTTAGTTTTTATGGAGTTAAGTTTGGTAGGGTTTTTTATATTGTTGATGAATTGCAAAGTTTTTAATTTTAAAAGAGACCATGAATTAGGCCGCTGATCGGTTCCGAGAAGAAATTAAAAAAAGAGATTTAATTAATTAATTACAATAAAATATTCCTAGAAGATTAATTATTATTATTCTAGTTTAATTTAATTAATAAATTTAATAAAATTATTTAAACTAACTTATTAAACCAAATAAATAATTAAAAACGTGAATATTTTTTTTTGGGTAAAGCAAATGGCGCGAATGTGCAGCGCTATCAACCTAAACGTACAGAAGTAAAAAAACCAAATAAATAAATAATTATAAAAAAAAACTCAAAATAACATCAACGTATTACGCAGCCACAGGAGGACAAAAATGGAACAATAGGGAAAATTCTCTTCTCCCTCTGCTTTCTCCGCAAGTTTGAAGAGAAATAAAACAGTGGTAGGCCCCACATATTTTTATCACTCTTCTCTATTTCTCACATAAACCAATCACGAGAAATTCTTCATTTCTCCCCTATTTCTCATCCCCTTTTTCTCTCTCCACTAAATCACACGTTCCAATCAGCCCCTAGATGACAAAAACATTTTTGTCTGAAATAGGTGTTATTGCTCATGTCGACCATCCTAATACTGCCAAGCTTATTATTGTGGTGTACAAGGATAAATGCCCCGTCTTTCAGCCATCATTGTATGATTTAGCATTTTGAATAGGAAAAAGCGAAATGTTACAGAAGTCTAGTGCACGAATAACGATGACCGCATTTCAACCGTTTGATTTCTGTTTAGTTTTAATCTGTGTTGACATTTTATTCATTTAAAAAATGCAAAACCACATCATCCCTTAATTCATACAAGTTCGTGTGTAATTACTTCGTAATAATTAGCAACTCTCGTTTGAATATTATTCTGATGAGTAATGCTACTCCAATACGAATATTTTTTCACGAAATAATAAGATGTGAGTTTTTATCCAAAATGAGTTTTGATGCATATTATTTTATGTTTACCCAACATTTCATGGCAACACAGGGAAGTAACTCTAAGGTATCCTGCACTTTTTAACAGGAAAATCACATGTTTGAACGTGAACACAAGAAAGAAGGTTGAATTGTGTTGAAAACTTTTCGCAAACTTCAAGTTAAAAACACTTTATAATACTAGATTTTGAATCTGTTTGAAATCGGATGCTGAAGTAAGACCAGACACAGGAAATGAAGTTTATGAAAACTTGTTTTTATGCGCAATATAAATGTAAGTATAAAGCAGTAAAGCAAGAGACACAGAGATTTATACTAATTCACCACCAACCTGGTAGCTACGTCTAGTCCCTTCGTTCCTGAAGGATTTTCCACTATAATCAACTTATTACAAATTTTCTTAAGAGTATTCTACTATCACAAACTTGACAATACTCTTAACTTCTCAAAACGACTCAGTACGTTTGAGCCTTTAAGGAACAAAGCCTTAACTAGGCAATACAACTTTCACAAAGATAGTTTTGAATACAATCGAAATAACTCTCACAGAGAGGATGAAAAGATTAAGCTAAAAAACAAATAGCTTTCTAAAACAAAAGTATCAGAAGCTGAGGTTCAGTTCTTGTTGTCCAGAAACATAACACGAAACTTGATTGCTCACTTGAGTAATAGCTCTTTCAGAATGTAGTTTCTAGCAATTTTTGGCCACTTTCTTCAATGAATACCTTGGGGTATTTATAGGAGTCTCTGAGGGGTATTACCATTGCAGTAAATTTCAGCTTCATATCATTGAGTGATGTAATTTGAAAAGCTGTCATTTTCTTCCTTTCTAGAAAATATCAGAATAGTACATATTATCGTTTTTGTACTATATGTTTTTCACAATTGTCTTGTACGAATTTTGTCTTATGCCAAAGGTGTCACCTTTGATACCTCGTACATCAAAATAAGCGCACAAAATCAAATTCGAATTCCGTTCCAAATAGCTGAGGTAGAAGAGCACAAACGTGACCATCACGTGATTCATTAAAGACGGATGCTCGCTCGAGCAGAGACAGACGCTCGCAACAATTGAGTAATCCACATGTCAAAGAATAACACTACCGGACGCTCGCTATACACAAGACGCTGGAGTGAATCGGATGCTGACACACATAGAATGTATTAAATACTTGTGAGTTTCTTCTTCTTGCTTGAGTGAGATAAAATATAAGAGATTTTAATACTTGCACACTCAAAGACTTATCAGAAGATATTTTGTTATCATCAAAATTAATGAGGGTCTAAACTTCTCAATCGTTTAGGTTCCAACAATCTCCCCATTTTTGATGATGACAAATATCCAAGGTTGATAAACAATTTAATTTCAAAAAATAATTTCAAGGGTCTCCCCCTGAGTTCAACAACTCAGATAAAATTAAATAATCTAGGTATTAGAGCGATTTTTAATAATCTTATCATTTATTGTGATCGCAAAAATACATAATAACATCAGAGCATATATTCAATTAGACGTAGGGATCAGATGCTGAAATAATTGTACCAATGATGAGTATACTCAGCAAACAGATGCTGGAATTCATTGTACCAATATAATAAACCAGTAGATATTAATGATTATCAGAGCAGTAAATCTTATAAAGTATCATAGCAATTTAGAAATGTGTTATGTATGATTTATGCATGAAATGTATGATACTTCAACGTGTCTATCGGACTTTCAATGTGTTCATCAGACCTTTCTTTTACTCCCCTTTTTGTCATTAAACAAAAAGAATGTAAATCACATCATAGTCAAAACAGTAAGATATAATACTAGAAAAATTTGAAGATAAAAGGTCAGACTATAGAAATATAATAGTACCAAGTAAGTAGAATAATTGTTCCAAAATTATACCAAGTGCAACATATACTTGTACCAAAACAAAGATTTTATCACACAGTACCAAATAAAAAAAAATAAAAACAAAGTGTTTAAGGATTTGGTGGAGGAGGAGGAGGAAGTAGTTGATTGAATCGTTCCAACAGAAGATTCACAGTGCTTTCCAACTGGTACACCTTCTGATTTGTAGCCATGATAGCTTCAAATTCAGCTTTAGGCAAGATGACAACATCATCATCTGCAGCAGGAGGAGCAGATGAAGGTTCAGTTTCTGGAACAGGTTCAACGGTTTCTGGTTTCAACTTCTGATGCTCTACTAGCACTCAGTTGGACAACTTCAATCTTAGCTCTTTCTTTTCCTTTGCCTTCTGGAAGAAGTTATCATTTGGTAAGAACCATTTGATAAAACTTCCCAGATTCCGTTTATCAACTTCCATAGCCACTTTCCATTTCTACACATTCTCTTCAGGATACAACAGACTCATGAAGATATTTTTCGTATGCTTGATGAGATCTTCAACAAAAGCATCAAATTTCATAGCAGCAGCTTCTCCAAAAATTCTTCTAACAAAGTTTCCCAGTGCTTCAAAAATGAAGTTGAGTCCTTCATTTTCAGCAATGTGCAATCTTTACAGATTCTCCCTATCATCATCTTCAATATCCATTTGCACAAAATGAGGCAAAATAGCTTTGCCTTTCCAAGACGCAGTCATTTGACTCCAAGTGAAACCAATATCAAAATGTTTGCAAACAACAGCCCATTGGTCATAAATCATAATAGCATTCAGACGCCTGATCACACAACACATAAACATATCATCGAAATACAGTGTTCCAAGATTAGTATTAGGTACCTTGGTGATAGAGCCGACTGTAGGAATCTTTGACTTTTCTGCATCACAACAGCCAAAGGAGCCAGTTCTCCATTCATCTATCTTTAGAGAATTCAGGTAGAATCTCCTAGCATGGTCTTTACACAACTCCTTAAGCTCAGAGAATCCTTTGAGATCATATCTCCAAGGAGCCTTCTCATATTCCTTCAGTCCAATTTTACTGAACGACATTTTCCCAGGAGCTGGTTCCTTCCTTTTTCCAGGAATAGACGAAGGCAACCACCTTTGCCTATCAGGGACAATCTTGATAGATGCTGAAGCAGGGTTTCTATATTGACGAATAAGCTCAAGCCTTTTTATCTCCAGGCAATGAGTCATAAGGGCCACTTCTTCATCTGTTATCCACCTTTCGCATTCCTCAAGAGTAAGTGGTTCATTCTGTGGTAGGAATCTGGGAAGGTCAACAGAGAAAGAAATTGTTCTGCTATTTGATTGAGGTCTCAATCTTCCATATCAACTTTCTCATCTCCTTCTTTGAATACAACTCTTAATGGAAAAGCAACTTCCAATCTGGTAACCCCAGAGGTGAATGTTTTCAAATGCCATAGAGAAGGGTGATCATAAATGGAATGATACACGTCTTCTCTAACAAACCTTGGTCTGTTAATGGAAGATACAAGCTTCTTAGCACTAGAAAAAGAGGTAGGTTTGTAAGTGAGGGTAAGTGGGAGAGGTGAAGTCTTCTTGATAGTGTAGTTTTTGGGCTTGTTTGGATGAATTTTGAAGAAAAGGTTGAAAGGGTGAGAGTGAAGTGATGAAATGTTTGTGGAGAGGGATGTGTATGAGGAGGTAGAGGTTTGTGGTGAGGAAAAAATGATTGTTCTAGGTCTTGTGGTTAATTTGGTTAATTTAGGAGTTTCTGTAGGTATTAGGGTAGTGGTTTGTTGTTTGGTTTGTGGTTGTGGTTTTGTTTGTGGTAGTGCAACAGACAATGGTGGTGCAGAAATAGTATCATCAGACTCAATGGTAGTTACAGAATCATCAAATGTAAAATCAAGTACCTTTGGGTTAAGCTCAGAATGCTTAACAAGTCTTCTTCTTTTGCCTTGAGTGGCAACAGCAGGAGAAGGAGGAGGAGGAGGAGGAGCTTGCTTCTTGAGACCAGACGCTGAAACAGGTTTTCCAGCTTCTGTCTTCTTCTTCTTCTCCATTATTTTCTTGATGGGGACCAGATTCTCATCATCTTCTGCTTCAACATTCGCTTGACGGGCAGGAGGTACCTTCTGCTTCTTGCTTCTTGTCTCCCTAGCTGGAGACTCAGCAATTCTCCTCACACCAGATGCTGAACTTCTGGGGGGTTTCTTCACAACTTTACCAATAGAAGCACCTGCTTCTTCTTGTTGTTCCTGCCTCATAATGAACTTCTGCTCGTAGTTCACTGTGTCACTTGACCCAGTCTTCAGAATAACGCTCTAAGTAATAACTTTGTGTAGAGCTCTGTAATGACTTTTCAGATTCTTGGCAGTAGGAGTTACATTGTTTTTTTTCAACTGGCGATAGTTCTCGAACAAAGCTTCGTTGACGTTGTCCATTCCTCTGAAAGCTTCTTCCCAACCAACATAGTAACTAATACCTTCACAGGGGCACTTAATCGTTTCAGCAATGGTGTTTATGGTGAACACCAACTTGAAGCCTCTGACACGACCTTCAACTATTCCACCCGGAAGCATATGAACGTTTCCCCAAAATTCCTTGATAGCATAAGCCATAACTTCAACTGGTTCCCAAAAGAAGAAGTTTTTCCAACCCAAATTGTTCAAACCTTCATCGAAGTTAAAACCATAGAGCTTGAACTTTTCCAAATCAATCTGGTTCTCATTCAGGACCTTTGCTTCTTTCTTAGTATCGTAGATAGCAGTGAAGTCACCGACCTTAACATCAGTCATGGTAGCAGTTGGAGAGTGATTTGATGGAGGTTTAGGGTTTCAGAGAAATTCACACACAGAGAGAGAGAGAGAGAAAAAAAAGTTTTCGCAGACAAAAACAGAATGTGGAGCGAAAGTGAAGGAGTAGTGGGAAAGTTTTGATAAATGGTACAGTTACTTTTTGAAAAACTCTTCACATTTCCTCTGAATAAAAATAATTCAAAAAGAAAATAAAATAAAGATTCTCCTTTTTCAATAAATGCAGTTGCCAAAATGAGGATAAAATCAAGAAAAAGATTTTATTGGAAACATAAATAATCATGACTCAGATTAGGTGTGATGAGACGCTTAAGTCCCACACGAGTTCAATATGTGTGTGCTCAGACGCACGCAAACGAATTCACCGGATGTTGAGTTATGCATTATGAATGACATATCATATGAGTACATGTGTGAATGCTTATGTCATACCAGATGCTGAATGAAGCATATCATAAGACGCTGAGATTAATCATTCTTCTATAAGATAAAAATTTAAATTTCTTCTTATAAAATTGAATTTGTCTTCAGCAAGGGCTTTTGTGAAAATCTCAGCCCACTGATGACAGTGTCTACAAATTTTATTTTAAGAATACCCTTCTGAACATAGTCTCTTATGAAGTGATGCTTAATATCAATGTGCTTTGCTCTAGAATGCAATATTGGATTCTTAGTAAGACAAATTGCAGATGTATTATCACAGAAGATAGGAATGTTACTCTCTTTTCTCAAGTAGTCTTCAAGTTGATATTTCATCCACAGAAGTTGAGAACTGCAACTTGCTGCTGAGATGTATTCAGCTTCTGCTGTTGAGAGTGCAATAGTGTTTTGTCTTTTGCTTGACCAAGACACAAGATTTGCTCCAAGGAATTGACAGCCTCCACTTGTGTTTTTTCTTTCAATTCGGTTTCTAGCAAAGTCAGCATCACAGAAACCTACTAACTTTTAATCTTTTGATTTCTTATAAAGCAAACCAAGATTAGTAGATCCTTGCAAATATCTAAATATTCTTTTAACAGCACTCAAGTGTGATTCTCTAGGATCAGATTGAAATCTAGTACACAGGCAGACGCTGAACATAATATCAGGTCTTGAAGCAGTAAGATAAAGTAGAGATCCAATCATACCTCTGTACATTTTCTGATCTACCTTCTTACCAGTTTCATCTTTCCCAAGAATGCACGTGGGATGCATAGGAGTGCACTTTGGCTTGCAATCAACCATCTTGAATTTCTTTAACAATTCCTTGATGTATTTGCTTTGATGTATATAAATACCATCATTGCATTGCTTGATTTGAATTCCAAGGAAAAACTTTAACTCTCCCATCATGCTCATCTCAAATTTAGTCTGCATTAACTTAGAAAATTCTTTGCACAGACTTTCATTAGTAGCTCCAAATATAATATCATTAACATAAATTTGAACAAGTATAAAATGTTTGTTTGGTGTTTTTCTAAATAGAGTAGTGTCTACTATACCTCTGGTAAAGCCATTTACCATTAAAAAAGAACTTAGTCTATCATACTAAGCTCTATGAGCTTGCTTAAGACCATAAAGAGCCTTTTTAAGTTTAAAAACATGTTCTGAAAATTCAATATCTTGAAAACCAGGAGGTTGTTTCACATAGACTTCCTCAGTTATAAAACCATTCAAGAAAGCACTTTTCACATCCATTTGATAAAGAATTATCTCATGGTGCGCATCAAATGAAAGTAAAATACGAATAGCATCCAACCTTGCAACAGGTGCAAAAGTTTCTGTCAAATCTATACCTTCTTCCTGTGAGTAATCTTGAGCAACTAATCTTGCTTTGTTTCTCACAACCTTACCATCTTCATCAAGCTTGTTTCTAAATACCCATTTAGTATCAATAGCTTGTTTATCTTCTGGTAGAGTGACTAATTTCCAAACGTCATTTCTTTGAATTTGATTCAACTCTTCTTGCATAGCCAGAATCCAACCTTCATCTTCCAAAGCTTGATCAATCGTTTTAGGATCCATTTCAGAGAAAAGTGCAATATCTGCATGCTTTTTCAAAGAGGATCTTGTTCTAACTCTATCTCCAGGTTCTCCTATGATTTGATCCTTAGGATGATTGGTTTTGTATCTCCAACTCTTTCTGGCTTCAGCTTCTGCTTGAGTAGAATCCAATGTCTGGTTATCACCGGAAGTTGAAGATGCTGGTTCACTGTTTGTTGTACCACCAATATTTAAATCTGAAAATAGTTCATCTAGCTCTGACATGGCAGTGTCAGGCTTCTTGTTATCAAACTTGACATGGATGGATTCTTCCACTATCATAGTTTCTTTATTGTATATTCTAAAAGCTTTAGATCTTTCAGAGTATCCTAAAAAGACACCTTTGTCAGCTTTGGAATCAAACTTACCAAGTTGATCCTTAGTATTCAGAATATAACATATGCAACCAAAGGGATGAAAATAAGATATGTTTGGTATTCTACCTTTCCACAGTTCAAATGGAGTCTTCTTCAAAATAGGTCTAATAAGAATTCTATTTTGAATATAACAAGCTGTGTTTACTGCTTTTGCCGAAAAATGTTTTGCAATATCAGCTTCATTGATCATGGTCCTAGCCATTTCTTGGAGGGACCAATTTTTCCTCTCTACAATACCATTTTGTTGTGGTCTTCTAGGAGTGGAAAAATTGTGGGAGATGCCATTTTCTTCACAAAATTTTTGAAAGCTTTCATTTTCAAATTCTCACCCATGATCACTTCTAATTGAAGAAATACAAATTCCTTTTTCATTTTGAACTGATTTGCAGAAAACAGTAAATACTTTGAATGGCTCATCATTGTGGGCAAGGAATCTAATCCATGTCCACCTAGTAAAATCATCAACAGTAACTAACCCATATTTCTTTCCAGTTAAAGAGGTTGTCCTTGTTGGACCAAAAAGATCAAGATGCAAAAGCTCAAGTGGTCTACAGGTTGAGACAATATTTTTAGAATGAAAAAAAGTTTTGATTTGTTTTCCTCTTTGACATGCCTCACAGAGAGCATCAGATTGGAATTTAAGATTTGGTGAGCCTTTAACAAGACTGAGCTTGTTTAGTTTTGAGATTAATCTCAAACTGGCATGACCCAATCTTTTATGTTCATTTTCAACAGACATGAGACACTTGACATCTTGTTTTGCAAGTTCAGAAAGATCAATTTTATAAATATTTTGTTTCGTCTTTGCTGTAAAGAAAATATAGCCATTTTTCTTGCTTTTTATTGAACACACTGTTTCTATAAAAATGACATCATAACTATTGTCACATAATTGACTTATGCTCAATAGATTATGCTTTAGTCTTTCAACATAAAGTATATTATCAATAGAAGGAAGAAAGCCTTTGCCAATTGGACCAATTCCAACTATTTTACTTTTCTGGTTTCCTCCGAAACCAACAAATCCTTCTTCTCTAGGCCTTAACTCTTGGAACATATGCTTTTCTCCCGTCATGTGACGCGAGCATCCACTGTCTAATTACCAAGTACCAAGATAGGTGTGTTGACTTTATTGCTAAGCATGTCTGCAACATAGACTATTTTATCTTTAGGTACTCATATCTTTTTGGGTCCTTTCTTGTTAGTTCTTGAAGAATACGTGTCCTTCTTAGTCTTAAAAGCAGTACATGCACTTTTCAAATGACCAAGTTTGTTGCAGTAAGTACAATGCAAGCATTCACTGTGATCATTGGATTTATCAGATGCATGATTTTTATTTTCTAAAGAGGGTCATCTGATATATAACCAAGACCTTGAGTTGTCGTTTTACTGACATCCCAAATCATTGGAGCTTGCTTGCTTCGAGTAGCACTTTCTGCAAGAAACTTTTGAAATGCATATTCATAATCATTTGATTTACACCTAGAATTGCCTTTAGCGAGCTTTCAGGTTGAGAGCTCTCAGCTTCTGGTGGCTGACATGTCACCAGACGCTGACTATCCACCAGATGCTGATTTTCAGTTTTCAGCTTCTGGTTCTCTTCACTGAGCTTTGAGTTTTCATTTTTCAAAACTTGAAATTCTTGTGATAATTTTGAAAATTTCTTTTTCAAAGGTTTATACTCAGCGGAGATAGTGGCAGAGTCCTTAAGAAGATCATCAAATGCAAGTTGAAGTTCAGAATAAGAATCATATATTATTACCTCTTCAACTTCTTCAACAGAGTCTAAGTCAGTATTTGCCATGAGGGCAAGATTAGCTTCTTCATCATTATCTTCCTCACAGGATGATGAATCCAGATCTTCCCATGTAGCCATGAGACTCTTCTTCTTTCCCTTGAAGAAACTTCTTGTGGGCTTCTTCTTAAGATTAGGACATTCAGATTTGAAGTTTCCTGGCTTTTTACATTCATAGCAGCCAACTTAGATTTTGTCTTTGCTTTCCTTCTTGTCCTCGACTTCTTTCTTGTGGAATTTCTTCTTGAAATTTCTTTTCTTCCACATCCTATGGATCTTCCTGGATATGAACGCGAGCTCATCATTCGACCCATCAACGTCTCCTTCTGAAGCTTCATCTTCTGATTCTTCTTCTGCCTGAAAGGCTTTAGAAGTACTGGCTTTATATTTGTTGACTTTCAAAGCAATAGACTTGCTTTTCTTTACAGGTTCTTCCTCATTCAACTCAAGTTTATGAGCTTTCAGAAAACTCAAAAGATCTTCAAGTCCTAAGACATTTAAATATTTTGCTTCTTGAATAGCAGTGACTTTGGGTCTCCACTGCTTGGTCAAACTTCTCAGGATCTTTCTCACATGGTCAGATGTGGTATAACTTTTTCCAAGGGCCTGTAACCCATGAACGAATGTTTGGAACCTTCCAAACATAAACTCAATGTTTTCACCAAGTTGTTGTGTCTCAAAGAAAGCTTTTATCTTATCTTTTCAGTAGTCAAATTTTTTTCCAGTAAATAGAGGAGGACGGTTCATGTGACCATCTTCTGCAGACATGTTCACAGTATAGAATCTTTTCTCTCAACACTGTTAAGTGCTCAACCAAGAGGCCGAACTCTAATACTAACTGAACGTGAACACAAGAAGGGGGTTGAATTGTGTTGAAAACTTTTTGCAAACTTCAAGTTAAAAACACTTTATAATACTGGATTTTGAATCTGTTTGAAATCGGACGCTGGAGTAAGACCAGAAGCTAGAAATGAAGTTTATGAAAACTTATTTTTATGCGCAAGATAAACGTAAGTATAAAGCAGTAAAACAAGAGACACAGAGATTTATACTAGTTCACCACTAACCTAGTAGGTCCCTTCGTTCCTGAAGGATTTTCCACTATAATCAACTGATTACAAATTTTCTTAAGAGTATTTTATTGTCACAAACTTGACAATACTCTTAACTTCTTAAAATGACTCAGTGCGTTCGAGTCTTTGAGGAAAAAAGCCTTAACTAGGCAATACAACTTTCACAAAGATAGTTTTGAATACAATCAAAATAACTCTCACAGAGAGGATGAAAAGATTAAGCTAAAAAACAAATAGCTTTCTAAAATGAAAGTATCAGACGCTGAGGTTCAGTTCTTGTTGTCCAGAAACTTGGCACGAAACTTGATTACTCACTTGAGTAATAGCTCTTTCAAAGTGTAGTTTCTAGCAGTTTTTGGCCACCTTCTTTAATGAATACCTTGGGTATTTTTAGGAGTCTCTGAGGGGTATTACCGTTGCAATAAATTTCAGCTTCATATCATTTAGTGAGATAATTTGAAAAGCTGTCATTTTCTTCCTTTCTAGAGAATATCAGAATAGGACATATTACCGTTTTTATATTATCTGCTTTTCACAATTGCTTTGTACGAATTTTATCTTATACCAAAGGTGTCACCTTTGATACCTCGTCCATCAAAATGAGCGCACAAAATCAAATTCGAATTCCGTTCCAAATAGCTGAGGTAGAAGAGCACAAACGTGACTATCACATGATTCATTAAAAGACCAGATGCTCGCTCAGAACAGGAGACGGACGCTCGCAACAATTGAGTAATCCACGTGTCAAAAAATAACACTACCGGATGCTCGCTATACACAAGACGCTGGAGTGAATCGGATGCTGACACACATGAAATGTATTCAATACTTGTGAGTTTTTTTTTCTTGCTTGAGTGAGATAAAACATAAGAGATTTTAATACTTGCACACTCAACGACTTATCAAAAGATACTTTGTTATCACCAAAATTAATGAGGGTATAAACTTCTCAATTGTTTAGGTTCCAATAATGTTCATCGTGTTTTGGAGTTTTGTTCTTTGGTAGGGGGCTGCTTTTCTTTTTGTTTGTTCTATCTGTGTGTGAATTTATTGTTTGGCTGGAAGCCTAGACATTTTACTTAGTTCATTGACAATTTCACATGTTGTGTGAGGAATTTTTTTTTACTTCTTTAGATGTAAAAGAGAAAGTTTAATTTGAGGCTTTTTACAAGTCGCAAGTCAGTGTAATATGCTTCTGTAATATGAATTTTTCCCATTGTGTATTCACTGGATACAGATTATTGAATTTTAAATTGAATAGAAGGTTTTTACATTGATGGCTTTTTTGAAATCCTTATGTTTTAATATATGATTACCCTTTAAAATCCTTCTACAATGATTGATTTTTTTCTTTTTCACTGTAGAGGAGGAGGATATAGGCATCACGCAGAAAAAAGGGAACTTGAAAAAGAAAAAATCATTAAATGATTGTTGTTTTCATGTAATTTTTTTTTTCCCCCAATCTGCAGACACTCCTTGAACAGAATAATGCAAGAAGAGAGGAATTGTCTGAACTCTGAATATCGGAAACAAACTAGGGAGCAGCATCTTGCCAATGTTGAGAAGGAATTTGAGTTTGCATGCACCAATTGCTCATAACTTCTGGTCAATAATTGGATCAATATATCCACCAGTTATTCAGTTCTTTTCCTTTTCTCCACATAGAATGCAAATTATTCTTTCTATCTTTATCTCTTTTGCTTTCTGTCGTACTTCCTCAAATCCAAACACATTCCATTCTCCCATCCTGTAATAATCCATATAGCTCAGAACTCTGGGAATTCAACACAGTAGAGAGTGTTTCAAGTATGACCTGTTTTCTAATCTTTTTGGCTTCATCTTTATTGTTTCAATTCTATTTTAATCCTTTTTAATGATAGCCTCTGAAGTTTCTGATCTTTAATCCTTTAACGTTGAATGTGCAGCCCTTAATATTTTTTGTTACATTTGAAGGTAAATTTGTGCCAATGCCATGAAAGGAATAGTGATACTTTTCTTCACTCTGAACTGTGAATAGCATTCTTTAAAAGAGATTCAACATGATATTCAGAGTGACAAGCCATTATGGACAATACAAGGCTTAATTTGTAGGAAAGAAAACTTCTCTAAGAAAGAAGAGGAAATGTTAAATGGAAGCTCTTAGAAGGATTCCTGTTATTCCCACCTTGGGTTTATCATAAATTTGATATGTTCATTTGTTAGATAACTGTTGACAGGAGCAAATTGGTTCCATCATAGGCCAATAAAAGTGTGATGTAGTTGATGCTCATGTGAACGTAAAGGGCAAACAAAAGATAGGATATGTAATGTATGTAATTGTGTACTGGTATATGTAACAGCTGAGACTTGTGTACTGTTTTGCATCTAGCTTTAAGCAAATGATTTAGGGGGTATTCTTCAACCCTTCCTAGAAGGTGGGAGGAGTATCTCTGTGATGCTGTAGCTAGATTATGAATGAAATTAACTATTTATCTATAAAAAACAGGGACAAGAAACAAGGGCTGCAAGTGCATGACCTGTCTTAGGTGATTGGGGCAGCTTATCTGTCGCAACCAAGAAACAAAGTCAGTCACGGGGGCAGGTTATCTGTCTCTTAGATGTATCCTGACTTGTGTGGGTTAATTGAGTTTTACTATAGTCATGTAAAGAATGGTTTTATATTCAAATCAGTCACTTCTTGGGAAGCCATATTTATGATGTCATTGTAGTTGAGGTTTGTATGTGTACAGGCTAGCTTTCTCATTTTTGTGATTGTAATCATTACTTCTTAACTTTTGTAGATATAACCTATCATTTACATGTCTTACCTTACTACTGTCATGTACTACAAGTGGTATAATATAATATAATATAATATAATAATATATCATATAAATTAGTGTCATGTTTAAAGATTAAGCTAATGAAGGAACCAAATGGTTGATCTGTTTTCATCACAAAGATAGTACGTGAGTTTGTTCTAGGCAACCAAATAGTTCCTGTTATTTTTTCTTCTTGCTGGTCGATGGTTGTGTTGCAAACTTACAAGCAATGAGTATTTATGGGCTGTGATGCATGTGGTGAAAGGGAAGTAGTTTTTATGAAGTCGCAGACACATTTGGCTTTGTAAAAGTCTCGACACCTCGGGTATGATTACCTCCCTTCTCCATGATGCCCCAAATTTGTATTTGTTCGAGTTGTTCTGTGGGTTCTAACTTTTTGTTCTTTTGTGGAATTTGCGTGCCTGCTTTGGATCAAAACCATGGGATTTTTTTATTAACTATTTCTGAAAAAATGGTTTCTCTTCATGACTTTTTTTTATTAACTATTTGTTGCAGGCAGTCGATTTTTTTTTCTTTATTCCTTTATTTACTTTTTGACACGACACACATGGAATTATATTATATAATAATAATAATAACAACAACGGTGACAGAAAATCATGCTTTTCCACTTGAACAGGAATCAACCCCTCCCTTCCTTGTGTCAAAAAAAAAGAAAAAAACCCTCCCTTCCTTTATTAGTTATAGATAGTCTAACTTACCGAATTATATTATAATAAATAATTGTGTGTACACACACAGGGACGGATACAAGGTGGGGCAGCCATGGGCTGTAGCCCCACCCTCACTTTAGTAACTTTTTTTAAAATCAGGTATTTCATTCCTGCGCCTCTCATGTTAATTTCTCCACCTCTCTTTCCCAATTAACGGACGATTTTATCCCAGTGAAATGAACACGTCGCATCACTTTATTAACGAATGCACGCAGAAACAAGATGTAGCCCGTGTAATTTGCAAATAACGAGTAATTACACGGGCGTCAACTTGTTGACGCAGGGCCTCGTCAACAAGTTGCCGTAAGTATGCGTCAATTAGTTGACACGTGTGTATCAGTTATGATTTTTATTTTTGTGGTTCAGTTTGATTACCATGGACTCCATATTTTAGTTACGTAAATCCTCATTAAAAGCGAGATATATAAAACGACATAAATAATAAACATCAAACTGTCATCCATTAAATACATAAGTTGTTTTTAATACAAAATGACATAAATAAATAAGTTGTCTTAAATACAAAACCAGGGAAACCCTAAAAACAAACTATTGCGGCTGCGTCTGCGTCGATGTAGAGGCCGAACCCCTGCTTCTCTGCCGCTGATATGTGCGCGTAATGGGGGGACGGGGAACAGCTAACCTAGCCAGCTCCTGCATCAGGTAACAACCAGGTGTCTCGGGCTGCACGAAACGCTCCTGCATCATCGCGTCTGCGATCCAACGGACCCTCTCCCATCTCGCATGCTACATACAATAAAAACAAATAAATTTAGTAACTACAAATTTATTCTAGCAAAGGGAACAAACAGACACTTCATAAAAACTTACATCAGTAGTATCTGGTGTTGGATTTGCCGCTGGACCAGCTGGTACATTTGCTGGGTAGATGTATGGGTGGGAGATCCTGCCGAACCACTCCATATACCCAGCCTCCACTGCCGGCAGGTGAGGCACCACCCGATGACCAAGCTGGACCAGGTGCTGATCAAAAGCAAACCACATACGGTCCAACGCCTCTGGACTGACAGGCTGCCGTCGGATATCACGTGGATCCCCCGGGATGCGCTATACGTGTCCAAACTGCCGCAAGCCCTGTCTGGTAGGTACGGGAGCATCATAGGACTAAACCGAATGAATCCCCTATACAATGCAATCGGCTCCCAGGCTCTCGCAACTTTGTGCTCCGCGTAAGGCTCCCATGTAACGTCGGCATCTGTGAGCCTGTCCAACGCGTGAGGTATGACTCCACCTGTCCGGCACCTCTAGTCAACTTCCACCGGGTAGCTCGGGGCACCCCCTCGACGTAAGTATCATCTAACTCCCGATATCCAAATGCGGCACCGTGGAAGTGCTCGTATATCCATGCCTGTACAGAAAATATTAACTCATGTAATATTGAATTAAATATTAAATTTTAAATTTTAAAAATAAGTAAAACATAAAAATTCATACCTGTAATAGGGTCGCATAACCTGCCAGCTGCCTCGTCGCCGCCCTGCTAGCCTCCCAGAGCTGGTCATACATAAATACAAGGGTCATGGCACCCCATGCATAGTTGCCGACCGAACTGAGGTCCCTAAACATGTCCAAGTAGGCCACCCACGTCCGGGACTGGCTCTTGTTGGCAAAAATGGTGCTGCCAACTAGGTGTAGCAGGAAAGCCCTCGCTGCCCTGTCCCACTGCTCATCCCTGCAGCACCTGGGTACACCTCATCTCGAAGCCACATGAAATTTGCCGCAGTGACTCCTTATCGTGCATTGTGTTGCCTCAGTCATGGGCACGCCCAACAAGGTTTGCAACCACGCTGCCGCTTTCGCCTTGTCCAAGTTTGGCATCGTGAAAAACGTGCCGCTCACTGGAATATGCAGAAGTTGGGAGACATCATCCAATGTCATTGTCATCTCCCCAACTGGTAGGTGGAATCTGCTGGTGTCCGGCTACCATCTCTCCGTGAATGCACTAAGCAGCCCTTTGTCTACAGTGTTGTAGCTAATGCGACAAAGGTCCACTAGCTTCGAATCGTCCACATACGCCTTAATCTCCGGCCTTGCCACTACCTTTACCACAGTTTTGTCGTGGTTTATGATCTTCAACTCGCCGCGATCCTCCTAGAATCAACAAAGACATGTGTCAATTGCATTCAAATGTCAAGTGAAACCATCAAAATAAGAACTTCAACGGTTACTTACCTCGCCAATCCACAATGCTGTGGAAACGTGATCGGCATACAAGAGAAGGATTGACGTGTCCTCTGGGCCTCCTGGGAACGGATCAGGGGCGTCATCCTGCTGATGAGAAGAGGCAGCCTCGGTCACCTCGGGCACAAGCACATCGACTGAGGGCACCTCGGGCAGAGGCACATCGACGGCAGGGGCAGCCTCGGGTACATCAACGACAATGGCAAGGCGTAGGTCACCGAGGCACGACCACATCAACTACGGCGACCTTTCATGCTCGTGAGTGGCAGCGCGACGACGCGTCTTGCGCGGGTTCTGGGCCTGGCGCTTCTTGCGTTCCGATGCATTTGGTGGTTTTCGGCGACCACCATCCGCTACGATGTTAGTCTTCACCATATGTTGGAAGAAATGTCTTCCTTACATAAGTACCACACATTTGATCTGGTGAAACTACCACAGGGAAGGAGAGCACTCCAGAACAAGTGGGTATACAAGATAAAAAGCGAAGAAGGCAACTCACAGCCACGTTACAAAGCAAAACTGGTTGTGAAAGGATTTAGTCATAAGAAGGGCATTGATTTTGATGAAATATTTTTACCAGTTGTGAAAATGTCTTCAATCATAGTTGTTCTAGGCTTGGCAGCTAGCCTAAACCTGGAGGTTCAGCAACTTGATGTTAAAACTGCCTTCTTACATGGTGATCTTGATGAAGAAATCTACATGCAGCAGCCTGAAGGTTTCCAAGTCAAAGGGAAAGAAAAACTGGCGTGCAGACTAAAGAAGAGTCTATATGGTCTGAAGCAGGCACCGAGACAGTGGTATAAAAAGTTTGACTCATTCATGGAGAAAAATGAATATAGTCGAACAATGACAGACCACTGTGTCTTCATTAAGAAATTCTCTGATGGAGACTTCATCATTATTTTGCTTTATGTTGATGACATGTTGATTGTTGGCCGAGACAGCGGCAAGATTAGCAGGTTGAAGAAAGAGTTGAGCAAGTCCTTTGCAATGAAGGACTTAGGACCCGCTAAGCAGATTCTTGGCATGACGATTACCCATGACAAGAAGAATCACAAAATCTGGCTATCTCAAGAACGGTATGTGGAAAAGTTTCTTGAAAGATTCAACATGGACAAAGCAAAATCTGTTAGTTCTCCACTGGCTAGTCACTTCAAACTCAAAGTGAGCCAGTGTCTTTCAAGCAAGGAAGAGAGAATAGAAATGAGTAAAGTGCCATATGCATCAGCGGTTGACAGTCTAATGTATGCTATGGTATGCACCAGACTAGACATTGCGCATGCAGTTGGTGTTGTAAGTCGATTCCTATCAAAACCTGGTAAGGAACATTGGGCAGCAGTCAAATGGATACTTAGGTATCTCAGAGGTACTTCTAGTCATAGTTTATGCTTTGGTAATGGAAAACCTGTATTAGAAGAATATACAGATTCTGATATGGCTAGTGATGTGGATACCAGAAAATCCATATCAGGGTACCTGATAACATTTGCAGGGGGAGCTGTCTCATGGCAATCACGCTTACAAAAGTGTATTGCTTTAAGCACCACGTAAGGCAGTACATTGCAATCACTGAAGGCTGCAAAGAGATCTTGTGGATGAAGAAGTTCCTACAAGAGTTGGGTCATAACCAAGAAAGCTATATTCTCTATTGCGACAGTCAGAGCGCGATACATCTCAGCAAGAATTCGACATTTCATTCAAGGTCGAAACACATCGACGTGAGGTATCACTGGATCCGTGAAGTGTTGGAAGGTAAGCTGCTGAAAGTTGCGAAGATCCACACCGACGACAACGGGGCTGATATGATGACCAAAGGTCTGCCAAAGGACAAGCTAGAAGTCTGTAAAGAAGTTGCAGGCTTAGCATCAACCCCATATTGATCCGAGGATATTTTCCCATTGGCCGGAGGGAGAGATTTGTTGGCGTTCCAGCCAATTGCTTTGATTTTTCAAAGCATTGAAGATTGACAATATGGTTGGGCAGCAATTGTATTGATGAAAGTGGTTGGTGGTGTGAAAAATTCAAAGGCGTGTGTTTTTTTTTGTGGCAGATACACAATCCTTATTTTCTATAAATAGAGAATGTTGGACAGAACAAAAACTTACACCATCACACACTTGAATGCAACAAGCATCAAGAGAGAAAGCCTTACTTGAGAGATTGAGTGAGAGAAAATAGAGAGAGTCAATTTGTGAGAGTTTTAGCCACAAATTGAGAGTACAATTTTATTGTATTATTTTTGAGAGATCACCTAAGGGTGAAGTTTGTAATCATATTATTGTTATAGTGGAAGTTTAAGCGGCTCACGGGTGCCGTGGTTTTTACCTTCACTTTGGAGGATTTTTCACGCTAAAATTTTTGGCGTAATTTTTATCTATTTGTTTAGATAATTATTCTGGGTTAGAAATTATTATTGGGTTGTAGTAATTTATTTTACACTAACAATATTGCAGATTATTCCCAACACTCCCCTTCTCCTTCCCTTTTGATTCTTTTTTTTTCCTGTGTCCATGAAATACATTTATAGATATTAAAATTTTTATAAAAAAATATTGTCCGTAAATGTATTTCCGAAATTGTTCACACATCAATAAACATATTTCTGGAACCGGTCAAAAACCAACATCCAAAAATGTAATTTTGAAAATTGTACATACTTTGAAAAATGATTTTAATCGTCTTCTACCGTGTACAGATATGACAAATGTCCGTGAGGGAAGAGTTTCATTAAGAACTTCCACCTCTACGGGTTATGGTAAGTATCCACCAACATCTGAAAAGAAAGAGTCCCTTACAATATTCCACTGTGATTGGTAGAAAACGGCTTGAAAACCATATCACTACTACGAGCCTTAAAGGAGCCCCACGAACACCATACACTTCCTCTTTTGACAATGTACCAGCAGCTAACATATCAAGTTCCTTGCCATTTAACTCAGGGAAACCACTAGATAAACAGAAAGGCTCATACTCCCCCTCATCCTGGAGAAGATTACGATAATAACTCCCACGCCAAGTTCTACAGCACCGTAGACTTGCTGACCGAGTTACCCGCCCCATTTTGGAGAAGATCATAAGAGTTCCTCCACCTCCTAATAGCTGTAGCACCATGAAAAGCTTCAGTACCCATACTAAATCAAGTGTGACTCTTGTTGAACCAAGACATGCTGAAATTCTTGTCACGTCCTTATCTGATCTTGGAAAATATAATCAGTAGCTTTTGCATTTATTTCAAATTATCATATACGATTTGATGCAAAAAAAAAATGCATAAAATTTATTTATTGATATATAAATTATTTTACAAAAACACATTTATATATAATGGTTATTTTTAATTTACAAATCCGAAAATATTTTTTCGCGTCAAAGTCAAACCCGTAGAAAGAAATTTCCTTGAAACAACAACCGGGCCATGCATTACACGTTTTTCATTTATTACTACTTCGGTCCAAGCACTGCACGTTTTTACAATGTCCAATGTTAGACTTCGTATAAAAGTTGGGAGCATGGTGCACGAGGCAAATATGGATAAATTAAATTATTATTAGGGAATTCAGATAAGAGTACTATTTCTTTGGACCACATAAGGAAAGTTCAAAAATTCAACATATCCGAATCTCCGTGTTTGGATCATCATTCACATCCATTCCACATCCGCGTTGTTGTCTGTTGATACATACTATAATAGTAATACAACAATGCAATGACTCGATCAAACAACACTCTTCCTTTACGTGGAACGAATATTCTCCCTCTCTCCCATTTTATTTGCACGTATTTATCAACTGTTTGTCTATATATATTTTGCTTACGACCCATTTAGCCTTTACCATAAATCAAAATCACTTTCTCATTGTCATAATTATTTTTCTGACCCTCCTCCCTCCCTCTGCATTCCCGTTTGAGTTTCAGGTTCTTGAAAAGGGGAAGAAAAAATCCCAAAGATGCAAGATCCTGTGACTCACAGGCTCAACCCTCTCCTCAATTTTCTGCAGAAACAAAACCTAACCTTTCTTTCTCACCCTCAACCCTCTTCCATAGCTCTCAATCTCTGCAAATGGTGTGCTCTAATTCTCGCCCTACTCGCCACCTTCCGCACCATTCTCGTCATCAGGTTCCGCCAAAACGCTCCTTCTCTCCCTTCTATCCCTCTTCTCTTCGACGATGATGATTATAGCGACGACGAAGACGATGTCGTAAGCTGCTCGTCGCCGTCCACGTCATCGGAATTTGAAGACGACGGCGAAGAAGAAGAAGAAAAAGAAGAAAACAGAAGGGGTGAGTTTTTCCGAGTCAGAGGTTCCGGCAACGGTGACGGAGGGTTCCTACGCGGTCGTAGCATTGGCGATCTCTTTTCGCTTTCGGAAATCGCCAACAGCAAAAGCGTCGTCAAGCTTTGGGACACCATAGGGTTTGGGCTAGGATTTGGTTTCGACGGTTCTGGTTCCTCCGACGACGGAAGCGTCGTGTCGTTTTACGGCGCCAACGAGGAGGATAGTTCGTCGCCGGCGGTGGTGGTTTCTGCCGGCGAAAACGCGTCAGGGAATTTGGCACTGAGGATTTGGGACAGCCGCCTCCGGCGGCGGATACCGGCGGTGATCGCAGAGTGGGGGCCGGGCTTTGGAAAGAACGTTGGAGTTGAATCCGGCGGAGTGCAGAAGGTTTACGTCAGAGATGACGGACGTTACGGATTGACAGTTGGTGATATGAGGAATGTCAGGTCGCCGTTAGAAGATGTAACGGAATCCCACCTAGATTTGTGGTGGCCAAATTCCTACATGCTCAAAATTTAATCGCCGATAGAGATGTAACGGACCCAGAGAGGCAGAGAGTTAATTTGTAAAAATACAAAAATTACTCTCTCATAAATTTTTTTAATTTGTTATTGTAAATAATGCAATATAATAAATTAGACAATTGGTTTCATACAAGTATTTTTCTAATTTTCTTATAAAAAAAAGTATTTTTCTAATTTGATTGTCATTATATTGATATTCGTAAGTGGTCAAAGAGCCTGAAAGTCTTCCCTTTCTTGGACTAGGGCATCATTCCCTCACCCTAAATTTTTATTCACAAAAAAATTATATTGATTATCATTATATTATACCTCTAGTCTGGTGATCTATCCCTTCTAATTAAGGAACACTCTCGTATACACCCAATGTATCCGTTATTAGATCTTAAAATCCGATCTGATAAATATTCAAACAGAAATGATAAACCGACAACTGAAAGTTGTCGGACACCGTATATTAATACGGTTTTGTAATTTTTTAATATTTTTCTCTCTCCGACACGTATCACGAAAAATTGGCTTTGTCTATGTTCCTATACGGTGTTCGATTACGGTGTTGGAAATTGGTTGTCCGTCTAACACTTCACATATTCAAATATGTTTTCTGTTCTTATCATATGTAGAAACAAGAAAGAGACCTGAGATCAAAAGGAAAAAAAAACTAAACAAAAGTAAATAAATAAACAATTGAATTTGATACTAAGGCTATGTTTGGAATAGAGAAAAGATAGCAGGGAGGATAGAAAGTTTTTTGAAAATTGTGTTTTGTGACATAAGTAAGTGTGAAGAACCAATATTAGTGTGACACTTATGCTAAAATTCAAAAATCTTTCCTTCTACTTTCCTTTCCAAACCAAACATAGTGTAAAACTCCTTATAAGAAAATTTTGGTTTAGTCGATTTTTCTACCAAATTCATCAACAAACAAATAAATGAATCGGTTGAAAGTAACTTACACTAGTTTATTTTCTATAAAAAAAAATGTCCCTATTCTACTAATGTTAATTACCTCGTACATGGCACGAGTCACTTACACTAGTTTAAAATAAAATAGAGATTAAAACTATTTACAAATGTAATTGACCATACTGCACGTACACTTGCACAAATTAATCTTGTTTTTAATTTTTGAAAAATACAATCATAAATTAAATTCAACCGTTACAAGTCGGCGTAGTCATTATTCAGAATTCATTCATGTTTATTGATAAGAAAGAAAGGAACTTACGGAGTTATCTTTCAAGAAAAAAAGTGGCATGCTAGCACGAAAGATAGATGTTTCTTGAAAAGTTGGGTTATATAAAGCTTTACTTAAGGTTTTAAATTTAATGGTAACCGATTTTCCTAGCAGGTAGTTGGTCTTGGGCATATCCTTAAACCCTGAAGTACTCATTCAAAGCAAAGATCTCAAAATACGGTTTGGGTCAGGCGGGTCAACCTGCCAAAGCCGAGTGGAGATGGGTTGGGGAATGTCAGCTCGTCATCTGCACATAACCTGACTTGTCTAGCCCGCTGGGTCGATACATTTTTTTCCCTATTTTTAAACAATTTTTTCTGTTTTTTATATATATCGGCGGGTTGTAACGGGTCAACCCGTCATTTTGACTTGTTTTGGGTGGACTAATCCGCTACTTTTTAGCCCAAACTTTTTATTTTTATTATTTATTTTATTTTTTGGATGGAGCAGACTGGATTCAATTTCTCAACCCATCACCCCTTGTCGGGACAGACCAATTCTTTTTTGCATGCTAGTAGCGGGGCAGACCAGCTCGTTTTGCCATCACTGCTCGAAAGAGAGAGAGGAAGGGGAAATTTTCAAGGTTGGTGGTATTTATCAAAATATAAATTAAGGTTGGTGAATGCAAACAACAATGCTGCTTTTTAGCCCAAACTTTATTTTTATTTTTATTTTTTTGTTTTTTGAATGGAGGAGGCTTGATTCAATTTCTCAACCCACCACTCTTTGACGGGTTGGACCAATTCATTTTTTGCGGGCTAGTAGCGGGACAGACCGGCTCACTTTGCCATCACTGCTCAAGAGAGAGAGAGTCGGGGGGGAATTTTAAGATTGGAATTTATCAAAAAATAAATTAAGGTTGGTGAATGCAAAAGACAATGTGCACGTGTCGTTACTTTTCACATACGCACACGTAGGAAATGAGTTTTTTTTTTTTTGACGTAAAGGAAATGGGAAATGATGGTTAGTGCGGAAACACTGAATACGAAATCGCACGAAACCGGTTTAACCATTTGATTGTGATTATAAGAAGAAAAATAGTTTTTCTTTTTTTTTTTTCTGAAAGGAAAAATAGTTTTTCTTTTAATTACCTCAACCCCTTCACGTTACCTAAACACAATCTAGTACAAACACTGCCATAAAAATGTAGTTTGTTAATGTACTCTTTTGTTGATAAGTAATCAGAAAATTAACTACACTCTTCTCATGAGTTATGTAACATTCCGCCGGGACAGGGTATTTACTTATATAATAATAGACCATATTTAAAACAACCACTCATTTTATTTATTAAAGTACACAAAACATATTACATGTACAAGTACAAATACAGACTCTACACCCACATGGGTGACAAAAGACACACTGGCCGTGACGTAGATATCCATCTTTGCCTCAGGCAGGCTACTCAAAAACTTTCCATCCACTTCTTATAGGTTGTTCTTGTCCATCTGTTATTTAATCACATATAATAAAAACATACAAGAAAAACACTGGGATAAGATATCCATTAATCTCCATCAAACAGGGGAATAGCATAGTAGAATACATGTTACCATGTCGAGCACAATATATCATAATTGACATCACAAATATTAGATTCAGACTCTTGAGTACATAGTCACAGACCAATTCACACTGATACGTTATACTGACAAACCGACCACACATTCAATACTAAGCTGCCTCAGACTAACACGTCCCACCGGTCCTTCAGCTGACCACCGGCTCTACGGACCCAGTGGACACAGAATACCACAGATCGCTGAACCTTACGGGCCATTATCGCCCTACTCCCTAGACTAATCATCAGTCTCAGGGCACTGAGTATGATAAGTTGGTTGTCCTGGGAACAAATCCTGAAACGCTACCATCTCTGATTATCGGTTATGGCATCCCATACTACCATAGCCCATTACCGGAGTAAGGCACCGTCCTGCCGCAAGGATGGCATTCCCTATACAGAGAATGGCCAAGATTGTCCACCCGTCGGACGTGGAGTCCTGGAGACTCATCCACGTGACCGAGCATATATCCTCGAGGTCACCGACTATTCCCAAACTACTCCGTACCTTTGGTACCACGGACGTGGAGAGACTCGTTGGAAAGATCGAGCATCTACCCTCAAGGTCTTGGCAGAGCATGTACCCTCAATGCCACCGACTATCTCATCGCCATCCCGTCTATACCTCAGTACACCAACCTCGGGTACACTGACCCGGCTATCACCACTATCACAAGGTATCGATGGTAATACTTGCTATTACCATCTAGGGTTTCACAATCCTCTAACTAGAGGGCGTCACCCTTGACTCATACATCAAACTCATATCCATCATATACAATCAATACAATTAATATCAGCATGTTAATCAGATCATCAAATCCTTAATTAGTATGAAGATCAATCCTAATGTCGCTTAGGCGACCTACTACTAACATGTTATCAATCAACACATCAATTGTCACACCATCATAAAGCAATCATATCAAACGTCACAACAATCAACATCCATCCATAAATATCAATAGATTTGTCCTATGATTGGTAGGTCTATCGTGACTAGCCTTAGCCACCATACACTGCAACCCCTCTCCTGAGGTGTTGCTACTACCAACCCCTAGTAGGGCTAAGGAACTCTACACATGCTAACAGTGCTACGCTACTACCTATTTCCCCTAGAGATTAAGGTATCTTTCCCCTTACCTGGCCTAGAAGATCGTTGCCGCTCTCGTTCGTCGCTATTCCCTCTCTCTCGAGCTCCTCTACGCCCTTCAAGCTCTCCCAAAAGCCCTTGGAAGACCTTGGGTTGAATGGAGGGGGTTGAAGCCTATTTATAGGCATAAATCGGCCCATTGCGTCGCGGCCAGATAACACGTGAATCCCGTCGCGTCGCGATTCGGGACACGTGTCAACCATCACGCGCTTTGATCCATCGACCTACCATCGCGTCGCGACGATTTCCTTCATAGTCCCCGTCGCGTCACGAGCCACTCAGATTTTGAAAATTCTATTTTCGTCCCTCTAGAAGAATCTATGGTATTCCATACCATTCTAAGCTATTCTAGACCCCTTATGAGCCATTTTAGGTCCAATTTAGTTCTAATTAGAGTTTTTAGTAATCAATTGTTATTTAATCATTAATCTAATTATTTTAAAACTTATTATTAAAAATCAGGATGTCACACATCACACTCTCATTAATATATTTTTTCTCTCAAAAATATTAATATCAACCTATCTCTCTCATAAATCTTAATTCTTTTTCCTCTCTCATCTCTTGACAATCCACTTTCTCCTCTCATCAATTATTTTGTTATTTTTTATTTTTATATTCCATGTAAGAAAATCGACCGCACTCTTGCCACATGTCACACTCTCATCATTCCACTTTCTCTCTCTCTCTCTCTCTCTCACTTTCTCACACACAAATCTTAATTCTATTTCATCTCTCATCCCTCAATAATCCATTTTCTCTCATCCAATTATTTTAATATTATTTATATTTATCAATGATTATTTTAGTTTTGAATCCTAACGGGAAAACACTATATGTTGTCGGTATAATTTCATTTTCTTTTGAGGACATCAATTTTAAGTATCTATCTATCTATCTATCTATCTATCTATTCTATTCTATTCTATCTTCTTTTTATCTATCTATCTATTATATTACTAATAGTAAAACTATTGTCTTTATAAATGTCTTTATTTTTTATAAATAATTTTTTACTTTATTTTTTATTCTTTATAAATGATCATTTTCCAATGAATGCAAACTACCTTTTCTAATTTGATTAGCCTAACAAGTCGGGATTTGCTTTAATTATTTTTTGTGTTTGAATACTCTCACTCTTTTTATATTTTTAGAGAATTAAAACAGCTAATTATGTTTGTCACAACGTAAGACTTTAATTTTATAAACAGTTGTACTTCAAAAATACGTGAAAACAGAGTGATCCGTGCACTCACAGAGGTATCTTTCTAGTTTACAATGAAATGAAATGCTTAGCTTCAAGTGTTAATATATAAATTACCAATCGAGCAAGCATAAATTGTACAAATCGAGACTGCTGATAAGTAACCCTTTTCTTATGAGATCTTATTTTTATTTTGCTAAACTTACACGTTTCTAACGAATAACGTTGAATAGAGGATCATTGTAATGCTGTATACACAAATTGACAAGGGAAGATACTGAAATCGCGATAAGACAGAAAAATAAATAAAAATATTGAATAATGTTGAAAGACAATATTGAACGAAAATATTTTATTTAAAAAATTGTCTTCAAAAGAAAGTTAGATTTAATAATATTATGGGTAGGATTGGGCTAGGATTGGGCTAAGTGAAGGATATATAAGAGATGTGACTCATATGCCCAATGCCTTAAGGTTTTTGGTTGAAATGTAGTGTTCGGGTCTCTTAGTGGTCTTGGTCCTTAGCCCGTTGTTGCTCTCAGGTGCTCCCCGGATTCCCCAACAATTGGTATCAGAGCCGATGGTGTCGGCTTGTGCGAGTATTGGAATAGCTGTTGGGATCTGAGTCAAATATCCTTGTGTCGAAAGTCTTCTTGGCGGTGTGGTGATCAGGCGGCGTGTCCTGTTAATCGGCAGTACAAATATAAACAGGTTAAATACTCAGAGGCTTCCACTGGGATGAACCATGGTCCTTTGTTTGAGGGGAGGATTGTTGAGGTGCAAACAAAGTCCCACATATGATAAACAGGAAGAAGAACATGAGTTTATAAGAAAGGAAATGTCTCATTGGTATGAGGCCTTTTGGAAAATGTCTAAAAGCAAAACCATGAGGGCTTAAAGCCTAAAGTGGACAATATCATACCAATGTGGAGATATGTAAGACCCCTCGGTACCCTGACAGATTTAATAATATTATGGGTAAATATGGTGTTAACATCTTGCCCATCTTTGGTAAAAAAAAAATCTCACCCATTTTGTTCTAAAAATCAACTCTTAAATTTTTTTTTTGACGGGAAAATGTAATTCAATAAATCACGTCTGGCAATAAATCAAAAGCCAAGACTGCAGAAATACAACTTGAAGTCTCTTTAATTCACACATGATCAGGATTATGAAGAGCAAATTTAACTAAATAGTGAGCAGACTGATTAGCCTCACGTCTAACATGAAGAAATTGTAAACTATTAAAACTAGAATATAACTGAATACAATCCTCTATGATATGACCCATATAAGAAGCAGAATATAACTAAACTCTTAAATTAATTATATACAAATTTATAATAATTTTAAACATATATATGGGAGGGGAATATTGCCGGTGGGGTTATAATCAATCGACGTCAATTGCATCTCTAACCAAGTATTACATATTAGTAAATTCAACAATAGAAAACTTCAAGTTGTATTTGAAAAAAAATGGTATGATAAGCAAGGAGTTGACTTTTGCTCTCGTAGGTACAGGTACAGCTATTCTAATGGTACCCAGATCAGATAACCAAATAAACATTGACAAAAATACCAAACCAGACAGTGATCCGAGAAACTTGTAACATTGTCTTTCGCGTTGACTTGCTAAATGCTTGAATGCATAAATCCAATAGTCATCTTTTTTGACCCAATAAATCCGATTGTCATAAACAACTGATAAATGGGAAGGTGAATTAATACTATAGATATTCCACTCAGTCGATAGAGAAATTATTATTGCAGAGAATAAACAAGATTTTGGTGTAACGAGAATAATGAAACAGAATACAACAAGGAAATGAAATTAGGTTAACAATCCAAATTAACGATCTTATTCTTCTTATGTCCAGAAAGAATGAATTAAATCTCATCGTAGCCGGGGTCATATCATCACAGATCAACTCTACAACAATAATATAGTTTACAAAAAATTGATGAAATCAAGTTGAACCCTTGAGGATATGAACAACAACCATGCACCCCAAATCAATATTCAGGAAGCTCTTTGATGAATCCCAACCCAGAAGGAGATATCAAACTTCCCAAAATCCCATACGGCGAATCAGAAAATTTATACAATGGTCGAGAAGAGCAAAAGAAATCATAGGAAGTTGGAGTGAACAGGGGCATATCAGCAAAATTCAGATTGATAGAAGGACTATTTGCACCACCCTTAACACAACTCTCACCATCCCTCCTAAGAACCGAACTAGTTTCATCTCCATCACTAACACCCTGTTGCATCCACTGCATCTTCTCCTCCTGTTTGATACTATTGTTGTTGGACCCATCAGACAAAGACGACCCAAAATTCTTTGAACCAGTGGATGAGTCTTCTTTGGTACTGGAGGACATACCCGTGAGTCTTTGAACCAGAGTCATGAAATCTTGTGCCTTGGTGTGAATAATCTTGGGTGATTGGGTGTAAATAATGATAGGACCCTTCTGCTGTTTGTGAAATTTCGTCTCTGATGAAACCGAAGGCTTGCGTATCAAATGAGAGTCTTTGTTGATCACCAAAGGGGAAGGACGAGGACCGTTGATCACCTTCTTTGGCTCCTCATAAAAACCATGCAATTTTGCAGCAGTCTTCATCTTAATGCACCAAATTGATCAAAGACGCGTATGCGAATAAACTGTTTGATGAAATTAAGAAGAAAGAAAAGTGAAACAAGTGAATAGGAAAAACATAGAAGGGTGTTTATATATATATATATACACACACACACAGAGTGAGGTTGAGAAGGAGAATTTTTTATTGGCCAACAATTCTGACCGTTGACACTTGAGTTGCTACAGCTCTCAATTATAAAATTAAAGAATATTATATATCTCATCCTTTGGTCATATTAGATGATGAGTTGTGTTTTTTGATTTGACCGCTGGAGTTTGATGAGCCTCAAGTACTGAGTATTTAAATTATTAATTAATAAATTTAACTTAATATGACAAGTAGCGTGAAAAAAAAAAATTAAACTGACCGAGGATATGTACAACAAAAATTGTGGATTTCAATTTTCAACCAAAAGGAAAAAAGAACAATTGTTGAAGAGGATTATTATTTCCCAGTTGGGTGTTTGTTCATTAGTTTATATGTGAACTACACGTTTGGCCTCCGTAGTTGTATGGCCGCCCGCAGACGGCGCAAGTTTTTTTCACCTTCTTCGTTCTTGCTTGTTCTACCTTTTAAATTATAATGTTGATTACGTTTGTAAGTTGTATATTTATTTATACAATTTGCTTTTCTATTGGTACTTTATTTTACATATTATTTGAATCTAAGGTCTCCGCTCCTTTCTTATTCTACTAACCTAGCGTATAAATAACATGTTTGAATTTTATAAAACTCAAACTGTATGTGCCAATTTTGAAAAGTACTTATATTAAAAGCTTGTTATTTGAAATAATGTTGAATCTCTTGAAAGCCAAGACTTATGCCCTATTATTATTTTTCTTGTTGCAACAATTGCCAATTGTATTTGCCTAAAAAGAAGAGTAAAAAAAAAAATGTTTGCTTGAAAAGAAGATTATAAGGGTGCACACGAATTAAAATGCGCTTTGGGGTGAGTTTAATTACTTTTATTGAAAACTAGCTTACAGATACCGATACGCATCGTCTGCCTTTCTATTCATTTTTTTATGAATGTTTTTATACTCCCTCGGTTTCCTTATCTCGTGTCGATTTTTTAGAAAAATTTTATTTCTAATTACTTGTCATTATCAAAGTTTAAAGTAATATTAATTATTTGTTTGTCAATTATAGCCTTAATTATTTACTGCAGAAAGATAAATATGTTCTATGAAGTAATGAATGGTCAAGGGTATCATAGGAAAAAGACTAATAATTTTATCAAAAGTAACAAAATTTATTAGTTTCTTTGGTTATTATAAATTAAACTTAAATGACAAGTAAAAATGAACGGAGAGAGTATATCCTTTACTTATATATGATCTAGTATTCATTTTTATCGATTTAATACTTTTTAAAACTTGTATCTCCTATTGTTACCCCCAAAAAAAAAAATTGTATCTCCTATTTCTTTGAATAATCTCTTATTACCGATGAAACTAATTATTGTTATCGAAAACTTGATATCCAAAACTAATTACCCGCCTACCCTCAATGCTAAGTTTTCCTGCGCTTGAATTAGACAATCCCAAAAAAACAATTCCATAGTTATATGTTGATTTGGCTTCTCTCTCTTTGATTCGAAATCCAATATGAATGTTTTTCTTGAGTCGTAATGTGCACCTATTAAACTTATTCATGCTAGTATATTTTAACTTATTTAAAATGGATTCCTTGTACATGACAATTTGTATTCACGTTGCTAAATACTCATAATTTGTATTAGACACTTGGGGTGATCTAATTTGGTAGTTATCCATTGATCTCGATGTTCCCATCATTCTTTAAGAGGATTGACATGGTCTATTTCAAATCATGGCTTTGTGCTTTATATTAAAACTCCAATCTCTTTGGAAATTTTGAAAATATTTATCTCTTGAATTGCAACCCGAGTTCAATTTTAATGGAAAAGAAAACTTTAGTAGAGTCGAGAATATCAAGCATTTTCACACTCAAGATTCTATTCAAGAACTTTTTTGCATACAAAATTTCCCTTTATTTCCTGTACCATAAAAAATTTTCTTACTCATAAGAACGAAGTCTGGATAAATACTCTTTTAGAAATTTTATTCCCAATTATTTAGAATTTATCCTATTGAATGAAACTATTTCTTATTGATTCATCTTATTCTTTTCTTCTCAAATGTCCCTAATGTTTGGATTCCTCCTCTTCGTTGGTGAAATGTACTTGCGATTTCCATGTTATTGTCTAGTACAGTTAGAAGAAATTTGTCTTATGAGATCTTATCTGCTAAGATAGTCGACCAACTGATGAAAGAACTTCAAAGGAGATTGTTTACTTCAATCCCAATATCTTATAACATACATTTACTGTATGCCCAACTTTGCCACAAAAATAATAGACTTTGTGACCTCCTCTACCCCAACCGAACCGTTTCTACTATCTACTGCATTTGCAAAGGACCATGAGTCAATATTAGGGTTACCACCACCAGCTTGTCTTTCCTGTTGTAGAACCATATAGAAGACCGAGACAGTGGTGGAAGGGGATTCGTCAAAGAATTTGTGATCTAACCACTTTGAAGCTATCATTTAATCCAGTCAATATGCGAATCGCATCATCAGGAATGGAGCTACGTTGTAGCTGTGAAGCCTGAGGTTGACGAAGGCGGGGAGTGATCGCCGGTGCAATGAGCATGGACAAAGAGCGGCTCATGGCAGCTTATAGGCAAAGGAACACGTGAATGAACCGAATTCACACCGGAATGAGAGGGATCCTGAGGTTGTGCAGGTATGAGACTGTACGGTTAAAGGATGACTTAAAAGAATTGATTAGTACTACCTATACTAACAAGATGCATCTTCTTTTCGGGAGCCCAGAACATAAGAACTCCATAGTTAAGCGTGTTTGACTTGTTGCACTCTTAGAATGGGTGATCTTTTGGGAAGTTTTCCAAAAAGTGTGTGAATGAGGACAAAGTACGCTAAAAATACTCATATTGATTTGTGGGGATAGTCGACAATTCTGAAAGTAGTCCGGGCCGTTACAGTAGCTTCCCGGTGCTGAAAACCCCCCCCCTATATTTTATAATTTTCTTTTAAACATAGACGATATAATGCATCTACGTGCATTCTTTCGCTGGTTTGTTGCGATTGTGGGACACAAACCCACGTACTACTGTCCAATTTTTTTACTGGGGTGTCTAGTTGTTGTGCAGTGGAAACAGTGCTTTAAACTTCATAGGATTATTATAATTTTTTTATTGTCTTACTTCACTTACTTTGTACTAATAAAGTCGTAGGAGCAAAATTCGTAGGAATAGGAATAGGTAATGTGGGTGTTTACTGTTACCATATCCCTCTTTCTCCTATGTGTTCCTCTCTCGCTTTATCCATCGTTGTCTTCTCTGCTCTCTGCTACTGAGGGTTTGGGTTTTTCTTTTTTCGATCCATGTTTCAGTACACTGAAACAACCACAACTTGGTTCTTTCGCACGTTCTCTGTACATTTAATTAGTGGGATTAAAAAAGGGGGAAACGTTTGCCCCCGCACATCATCTTCGTTCGTGTATCGTCGAGCATTCCGCATAGCTAAACAAGAATATTGTACATAACACGTACATATAGGAAGTGGAGAATAATGTTTGAGCTCTTCCCACAAGACCTTGAGTTATGTGAAGTAGTCATTAACTTAAGAGTTGTCTTGCTCTAGATGATGAATTTCTTTCTAAAGCCTTGAAATATGAATCAGATCCCCTTGCAAAAAATGATCTTTAATTCAGATCTAACCATGCCTCTCTTGCAGTTTCTGTGAGACCCAAGGTTTGAGCAATTTCGGGTGAAACAGATTCAGAATCCTTGTCAAAACAAGGTTATTGCATCTCAACTACACCTTATACATCATATCAAACTCATCAGGGGCAGAAATGGTTCCATCAACAAAATCAAAATTAGTGTTCGTCGCAAGGCTCTCGACCACGTGAGATAATTGGTTTGAGAAAGTAAAGGTGTAACCAAAGGAATCAAAGGGGTTTCACCTGAATGAATGAAAAAAGAACTCTGAGCAGGGTCATTGTTCACTGTGTTTGCGTTCTCTTGAGTCGTGGCATTAGCATTTCCATTTCTAAGAAGGATGAAAAAGCGTTGGTGGTGGTGTTGCTTCGTCGCTCCATTCCCGCGAAGAAGAAAACCCTAGCAGAGCCAATCTGATATCGTCTAATAGAACTGGTTAAAATTAACAAATATAGTTTTATATATAGGGGAAAAGAATAACAGTAAAAAAAATATGGTAAATGTAAGTAGCCAGCTAACTAATTACAACTAGTACCAACTAACTCTAGTTAACACAGCAATTAACCAATTAACTATGGTTCCTTCAATACATTTTATTAAAGATTAAAAGACAATAAACTGATTGCCAAAAAAAAGACATTAAACTGAATTTTATTTTATTTTTGTTATCATAATTGGCCATAATTTCTCACAAACTCACACACACTAGTATATACTCATGTATGCATAACAGAAGAATAAGGAAGAAGAGAGATGTTTCTCTATAACATAACTCACTTGTTTTAAACACCAAAACACACTAGGATACATATACATATCGAAGACTACATGAGGAAGAGGGGTATTCACTCATAATATATCTCACTTAGAACTTGAACACACTAAACTTTGGTACATGGGTTGTCTTTATATAGGCTTAAGTTTACAATAAAATATTATTTAACTATTCTTAATGGTTAAGCAAAGACACCTTGTATATAACTAAGCACCTATAAATTCAGTCAAAATTTGTGGCCAGTGGTTTTCAATTCGGTTTTGTATTAGTTTTCAACTTGGTTTTAAATTGGCCAGTAGAGTTCAATTTTCACTTGAACTCTACTATTTAATTTCAATTTGTGATCTAGGTGGTGTGTTTGATTTAATTCCAACATTTTTATTGATAGATAAGCAATGAAAAGTTCTATTTTTTCACTCTATACAATCTCCCTGTTTAATACATACATACATACATATACATATATATACATACATACATATACATATATATACATACATACATACATATATATATATATATATATATATATATATATATAACAAAACTTAACTGCTATCAAGCAATCTCGTCCATTGATGGTTCCACCTGTAGCGCTTAGAAGTTGGAAGTGTAGCTGTCGGCTGTCGCTTTAGACATGCTTTAAAGAGTCTGGCAATGTGGCATGCATTGCAGTCAACGTCATAAAGCTCTTTTACTTGACTTTATGTTTTTTAATTTTTATAACCTTGCGTCAAAAAAAAATAATTATTCGGTACCCGGTAAATTAGTTGGGTACTGATACCCATGTTAACCGTTTTATTATAAATTATCCACGTATTCTATATTTTTCATATAACGGTTAAGACACATATTTTTATTCTTTTAAAAGTATCTAGTAAATTTATGAATAATTATTTTAGTGTTTCAAATATATTTTACAAATTTTATAATCTATTGCTCTTTCTCTTTCCTATTCAACGTTCATCGTTAGATATAAAGCAAACAAAATATCACAACAATTATGTTCTAATGTTTAAGTATCAGAACCAACCATCATAAAAAGAAGGTATCACGACCAACCAATAAAAGGGTTTATTTAAAGCCAAGAAAATAGTTAAACAACAACAAGCTTGAGTTTAGGGATTAATTTGTGAACATAGTTTAAATCTTTAATAGGTGATTATGTATACATTTTATATGCGTAATGTTTAAACATAAGAATATCATTAAGGACGTGATAAATTGGAAAAAAAAATGAGTATTATTTTATTGATCTAACTCACTTAAGTATCGATACCCAATAAAATTAAAGGGCACCGGAGTCGTCAAAAAAAATGCATGAACCCTTTTATTTTATTTTTCTTGATATAAAAAAGCGTGTACCCTTTTACACAAAAAAAAAACACAAAATAATAAATAATCAAGGAAAATGATTAATTCCATCAAAAAAAGAAAAGAGATTAATTTACTCCGACAAAATAGAAGTTTTTATTAATTGTAGAGACACAGTTTTATATAGGTGTGCTAGTTATATTATGGTCTCCATATTCGGACACCTGGGACATTTTTTTAATCAAAAATAGATATAACCAAATACATAGTATTTGTATGACAATGATCAAATGCATAACTTTTATAATCAAAATTTGAACACCAACATGAATTTAAAAATCCACATTTCAAATTTAAAATACATAACTGCCATATTAAAGGTCATATCTTTATAGCAACAAATTTTGAACGATTAATTAAAGATTGTATTTTTATTCAATTAGAAAAATAATATCTTTATATAACAACAAAATTTTCAAAATATAATTAAAGATCACATCTTTATATAAAATAAGGATAAGGATTCTAAAAATATATGAATCACAATAACAAGAATTACAATATATCACATACACAAAGATCCAAATTTATATGAAAACAAGTAAACAAATCAATGATAATATCTTTTGCAAAGAACACATGTTTTTGCAAATGGTTAGACTAGTTTTTCAAGAACTAGAATTTAACGACTATTTTTTAGGAACTATGATTCAAAGGTTAATTCTTCGGGAATTAACATGTAAAGATCTCATCTTTAATATGAAAATAGGCAACGAGATTCAAATATTAGTTCTTCAGGAACTATCTTGGAAAGATACAATCAATAATTTATTTTTTTCACTTTTCTTTTGTTTCAAACTGTATTAGGATCAAATCTAGTTCTTCTGGAACTTATGTAGCGCTAAAATAATCGTGTTGTTCTTCGGGAACTATTCGCAGCACTAAAAACTTATGAGGTTCTTCAGGAACTATATGTAGTGATAAAAAAATTGTAAAGTTCTTCAGGAACTTTTCGTAACGCTAAAAAGTTATAAAGTTTTTCATGAACAAATCTCGTGCTATAAAGTTCTTCAGGAACTTTTCTATCCAATACACAATTTCATTCATGGTCTAAAAGTCTAGTTCTTCAGGAACTATTCCACAAATTTTTATATAATGATGACCAAGAAAACGCATGCTTTTGTGCAATCCCTCTTGGGATGCTTGAATATGAAATTCTTCCATAATTCTATCAAGATTCTTATACACAATATGATAATCATATAATCAGACAATATGAGAATAAAATTTTCATGAAAAAACCCAAATAACATGAAAAACACAAATATTAGAAAAACATGGTCTTCCAAAGAGTGTGAGAAAGAAAACGGGTTTTTTCAATAAAACCTCTTTAAGCAATTACCCGTATGGTAGAGTTTCGTGCTGATAACGTGTTATAAATAGAAAAGAAAGTAGAGAGATAAGACAATAGAAATATAGACTCAAAGACCGGTTCTTCAGGAACCAGGATTTAAAAGCTAGTTCTTCAGGAACTAGCTATAATCTTTGTATTGATAATCTGATCAAGTGTGTACAAGGACAAACCTAATAGCCCTATTTATAGAGAATGAGCTACTAGTTATGGACCAAATTAAGGGATATGGTAAAGATATAATGAGTAAACAAATTGATATAGTTATCCATCAAATCAACATATTTATAACAGTTTTTATTAATTGTAGAGACACAGTTTTATATAGGTGTGCTAGTGTTATCACCAGAAAATATCAGCCACAGCCGATGAAGGGAATAGCCGATGCGTGGGATAAGCCGATTGGATTGGTAGCCGAAAATTGGTCCCATTGAGCCGAGGTCAGAAAGGAAAATGTTAGAAGTTCAGGGAGCATCGTGAGATCAGCCGATTATTAAAGAGTTTAGCCGATGCGGATAAAGGAAATATCCGATTATTATGGTCTCATCGGCTGAGCTACTTTTAATTAATATAGAGCTTTGAAGCTTGACCAAGGGCTAAATGTGTGAAAGTCATGGACTTTGGCGCTAAAATAACTAAAGCTAACTTTTGAAAGTCTCCAACGCATTTAACACGTGATAAATCGCTTGCCCAGCCGATAGGAGAACGGTTAACCCACGATATGCATGAAGATAGCAGTTGAGGGACACCCACGACCGCTCGTTGTCAGCCATGAACGTGTGGAACACATAATGGCCGATAGGGGATAGTTGCAGTTTTGTTTTTCTTTTGTGTATATATACATCCGCTGAGAAATGTAAAGGACACACGAAATCAATCAAACAAATATTTCTTTTGCATTTTATCAGCTTTTTACAGCATTTATCTTAGCTGATTCCATGTATCTTAGTCTTAGCCTTATCATAGCGTAGATTCATCACACTCAACGCTTTCTGGAGCAGTTGGGGAACCCATAATCGAGAATCAGAGTTCCGTTCTCGGTGTAATCGCTTAAACAGGAATCAATTTGTCGGCTGGATGTTAGCCGAATCCCTCGGCTGATCTTTCCACGCAAACAAGTTTGGCACGCCCGGTGGGACCATAGGTGAATCGAAGGACAGGTTTGATTCTCCAGGGCAGGATCACGCTTGGCGTATGAACCTGAGGTCCGGAAAGAAACTCAACAGCAACATGGAGTCGAGTTCGAATCCCAAAAGAACCCCATCACGCAAGAACAACGAGTCAACATACACCTTGGGTATGCCCATAGCGGTTGAAGACATTCCAGTTTCCGCACCAGCCTCTGCAGAATTGAATAACCCAGAGAATACCGAAGCTCCAGTGGTCATGACTACTTCTTTCATCAGGCAGCAGATTGATATGGGAATTCATGACATTATGTACCAGGTGTCAAGGCAGTTGGCAGATATTGTCAGACCCATGGTGCATAACGAGGTTCAGCAGGCGAGAGACATGGAGAGCAGCCGAGGACAGCAAGGTGAACACTCGGCTAGTTCTGCGTTGGCAGGGGCAGGCAAACCCAAAGATGCACTAAGCGGTCAGTCTGGCAGCCTCAACCGAATGTGGTTCAAACTGGGCCTTTTCAGGCACAACCCATACCACCAGCGGTAGGGCCACCAACCCAGACATGCGGTGATCAGCAGAATACATGGGTACCACCCCATGCTAGGGGGCAAGTGATGCCACCTGATCAAGCAAATCTGCAGTATGGGCAGATCAACATGGCCCGGAGGCCAATTAACACGGTTGGACATATCGGTCTGCCGCCAGTAATGTCGTGTGCTCCAACGCATGGCCCTACTGTGCAGGCAAACTCATATGGACAACCGACCGCACCGATAGCCCTGGTTATGGTTCAGGAAGCTTATCCGGTGATTGGAATGCCAACAATCCGCCATTCTCGCCAACCGCAACTGGGCCCCCACGCCATACCCTCCAAAGAAGTTCAAATATACTACGAGCGGTGGCAACTATGGGGAGAGCGGACATGGAACACTGTTCCACCTTTACCCAGAATGCATCAATTTGTTCCAGGGACTCGTGTCGGAGGTTTTGGGAATATGGTCCAGAGCAAAGAATGGGCTACTAATCCACCTCTAGGCAATGTTCCATCAAATACCTTTAACCTTCAAACTTCGTTCCAACAGGCTCCCTCCTGGAGACCAGTGGGTCAGAGTGCGCCCCAGCTGAATCTACAAGATAATCGGCAGGGAGCCTCCCATTTGATAGACCCAGAAATGATCGCAAATACCATCAAGAAGTACTTCGGGATCTGATTAAAGCCGTTGGATCGTCTGTTTAGGAAACCATCCCCTGAATGGGTGGATCGGATGATTCCTCTCTCTAGGGGATTCAAAACTCCAGATTTCACCATATTCTCAGGGGAAGATGGCAAGTCTACCATGGAGCACATAGGGTGTTTCACAGCCCAGTGTGGTGAAAGCAGCCAGAATGAGTATCACAAGATTCAACTTTTCCCATTATCACTCACTGGGATAGCGTTCACCTGGTATTCCTCCTTACCTCCAAACTCAGTACAGAATTGGACCGACATGGAGAGGTGTTTCCATGATAGATTTTCTTGGCGCAACCTCAAGTTACGGTAACCGATCTAACTAGTCTCAGGCAGCAAGTCGATGAGTCGGTTGCTGATTATATTGAAAGATTCAGAAAGAAAGCAGGGAAGTGTTCTGTGCAATTCCCTGAAACCGAATACACCTCCATGGTGATTAACAACATGCACCCACAGTTGAAGGAGAAGTTAGTAGGGCAAGCCTGCACAGATTTGAATCAATTGGCAGAAAAGGCCATCCGAGTTGAGCAATATATCCAGGAAAAGGAAAAGCGAAGGGCTAGCCGAGGAAAGGGCCCCCATCTAGTCTCTATTATAGAGGCGGGGGAATCTGACTCCGAGATGGCTGACCTCACTGCTGATATGATGGTAGCCGAAATAGTCAAAGGGAAGAGCTATTCCTGCCCAGCATTGAAGGCCGCTAAGGCCAAAGAAACTGAGTCAACAGAGGATAGGGCAGGGTATTCCTTTGACATAACCAAGGCGGATCAGATTTTCGATTACTTACTCAAGGACAAGCAAATTCGGCTGCTAGAGGGGCATCGGATTCCACCTCCTGAAGAATTGAAGAACAAGAAATATTGTAAGTGGCACAACTCATATAACCATTCTACAGCTAACTGTGTAGTGTTCAGGAAGGCCATACAAAAGGCTATCAAGGAGGGTAGGTTCAAGCTAGCCGACAAGAGCATAGCCGAGATGTCAGTAGACACCAATCCATTCCCAGCCGTAACCATGGCCATGGTGTCCTTCTCAAGGCCTGATCAGCCCAGGCCAATAAGAAGGGAACAATCCATCAGGAGTGTTTGGATACCCAAAGAAGAATCCAAAAGAAACCAAGAGGTCACCAGGGGATCTGTGTTTGACAGATTGGGAAACCCACCAGTGTTACCGAAAAACGCCGGGGGCCAACCATCTTCGAGCCGATTCCATGGTAAACCTCCCAGACCCGGGCGTTTGACTAACGAGTTGATCAGCCAGCACCGCAACATGCACTCAAAGACTGAGAGAACGCAGCATGCTCAGGAGACTGGGGGCAAACTTGACTGGGAACCTCAGCTGAAGCCCAGCCGAGTATGCCCAGAATCACTGAGGACCCTCTCCCAAAGTCTAAGAGAAGAGTGGCGGAGTTCAATGTCGAAGGGGGAATGTCCTCTCTTCGCATAACCGTAAGGAATGATGATGAACTCAAACCACAGAGGATGATCAAGCCAGCTACAAATGTCAAAGAAGGGAAGTGGGTGGTTAATCAACCTCCGAAGAAGAAAGAGTTCAAGCCAGTCACACTGACTAGAACGCAGAAGAGAAGGCTGTAGAGGGTTAGATCCTTGCAAAGAATGAAACAAACCCTGCAGTTGATAGCCGATGCCAAGGCAGCCGATAAGAAGGAGATCCCAGAAGCTAAAGTGGCAGAAGCCATTGATAGGGCTTTTGGACCTTGCGGTTTGGAGCCTGACAAAGTTGAAACTGATCAAACCAAGGAAGCCCCAGTGACAATCCCGGTTGCCGAGGTAGACATAAGGCAACCTGAAGAAGACATAGGGCAGCCTGATGAAGAGGAAGGGCATATTCACATATACACTGGCGCCTAAATGGTAATGACGAGCGAACTTATAGTGCAGTTACCGAGAAGATTCAATTTTGGATTATCTCTCAGATGAGAGTGAAGCCGGATTGATGGCCGCCATCGAGGTCGTCAGCCTGATCCCAAGTGAGTTCTGGGCTGGTTACTCCCAGATCGAACACTTAGAAGGAGACGTATTTGTGGAAGAAGCAGAATGGGCAACTTTAGCCGATGACACGACAAAAGATGCTTTGAGTACTGTATTTGGTAGGCCAACCGAAGAAATGGTGAAGCACCTGAAGCCCCTGTACGTGAGAGCCCACATCAATGGCAAGGCCTTCAGTCGAGTGTTCGTTGATAATGGGGCAGTATTAAACGTGATGCCAGTGGCCACCTTGAGGAGTCTGAACAAGTGCGAAGAAGACCTGATCCCAACTAACATGAAAATGGCTAGCTTCATGGGAGAGGCTTCGTCTGCCTTAGGAATCCTGATAGCCGAGATCACAGTTGGCCCCAAAAGCATCAAGTCAGCTTTCTTCGTAATTGATGGTAAACCATCTTATGCAGTCCTACTAGGGAGAGATTGGATCCACACCAGCCAATGCTTACCTTCCACCATGCATCAGAAGCTCATTTTTTGGGAAGGGGATAAAATTGAAATAGTCTCAGCCGATGACAATCCATTCCCAGCTGAGGTACAAAATCTAGAAGCTTTGTTCTACTCCCCCTCTGTGGCCCCCATAGTTGTTACTGAGGAATATGAGGAAGGATCCTGGGAATCTTGTAACTTGACACCCCTGGGGTTCAAAATCGAGCAATTAGCCGAACCACGGCTAGCCACGGAGGTTTGATATGTTTAAGGACACCCAGGTGGTGCAAGACTTATGGGACCGGCTAGAGGCTTTCAGGATTGAATCTCACGTAGCTGAGTCCTTACTGATAGACAAACAACAAGGCGATGGCCTCGTATCGGCAGACGAGATCACGGAGTTGCCGATGGAGTTTGAATCACCTATTCGGAGGACTGTGCCAACCTTTGAATCACAAGACCCCTTGGAGGACCTCAATTTAGGAACTCCAGAGGAGCCTCGGCTAACGCGAATCAGCGGATTGCTGGGGGAAGAGGATAAGAAAGAGGTGGTAGCCCTGCTGAAAAAATACAAAGACTGCTTTGCATGGGATTATCATGAGATGCCTGGGCTAGCACGAGAATTGGTGGAGCATAGGCTACCGATCAAGGAGGGATTCAAACCACATAAACAGCCACCTAGAAGATTCCATCCTCAGCTGATACCACAAATCAAAGTGGAAATCGAACGTTTGCTCAATGTTGGGTTCATCAGAACAGCCAAGTACGTAGAGTGGTTAGCCAACATAATACCTGTCAAGAAGAAGAATGGCAAGATTCGAGTTTACATTGATTATAGAGACTTGAATTTAGCCACTCCAAAGGACGAATATGTGATGCCTGTGGCAGACATGTTAGTTGATGCAGCTGCCACACATGGTATTTTAACCTTCATGGACGGGTACTCGGGTTATAATCAAATACTTGTAGCTGAGGAGGACACTCACAAGACTGCATTCAGGTGCCCAGGGGCACTGGGAATTTATGAATGGTTGGTGATGCCATTCGGCTTGAAGAATGCTGGGGCCACCTACCAGAGAGCAATGAACGCTATCTTCCATGATCTAATCGGCAAGACTATGGAAGTATACATAGACGATGTGGTGGTAAAATCCAAAGACTTCAAAGCCCATTTAGCCGATTTGGAACAGGCTTTGCAGCGGATGAGGATCCATAATTTGAAGATGAATCCTGCAAAGTGCATGTTTGGCGTATCGGCTGGCAACTTCCTTGGTTTCTTGGTGCATCAAAAAGGCATTGAAATAGACCAAAACAAAGCCAAGGCAGTGATGGAGGCTAGACCACCCAGGAACAAAAAGGAGTTACAGAGCCTGCTGGGTAAAATCAACTTTTGAGCGGTTATAGCTAATTAATTTGGTAAGATGAAGGCTTTTTCCCCTTTGCTAAAGCTCAAGAGTCTTTGAAGAAATTGTGTGGGTCCACTGAGCAAAGAGGCCTTTGAACAAATAAAGAAGGCTTTAGCTAGTCCACGATTTTGGTGCCCCCCATGCCAGGGAAGCATTTGAAACTTTACATTGCAGCCGCTGAAGAGTCTATCGGCTGCCTGTTAGCACAGGATGCTGAAGATGGAACTGAAAGAGCGGTGTACTACCTTAGCCGAAGTCTCAATGATGCTGAGACCAGATATACTCCATTGGAGAAGTTATGCCTATCTTTATTTTACGCTTGTACAAAACTTGAGTATTATTTAATGCCACATGAAATATTAGTTTTATGCAAAATTGACATTGTTAGGTACTTGCTTAATAGGCCTGTCTTACAAGGTCGCTTGATGAAGTGGGCCATTAAGCTCACTGCCTTCGCGTTGAAATACGTCCCATTAAGGGCGGTCAAGGGTCAGGCACTAGCCGATTTCCTGGCAGAACATCCCTGCGTGGAAGTTGATGACCCTTGGATACCCCCAATTACTTGCATAAACCTATTGCCTTGGGTCCTAACTTTTGATGGGTCCAAAACCCAGAAAGGAGTCGGGGCCGGAGTGACAATTACCAACCCAGATGGGAAAATGTGGAGGTTTGCGTATCGGCTAAACCCAGATTTAACCAATAACCAAGCCGAGTACGATGCCATGATCATAGGGTTAAAGTTGTTAGCCATGATGGGCGCTGAGTACATTCATGTAAAGGGCGATTCCCAGTTAGTGGTCAGACAACTAACCAAAGAATATGGGTGCAACAACCCAAATCTGTTGGCGCGTTATGCGACGGCTGACAGATTGATCCACCAGTTTATTGATGCAAAGGTGTCATACATCCCTAGAGGAGCTAATATGGAGGCGAACGATCTGGCCCAAGAGGCCTCCGGCTATAGGAATTCTTTGCTGACTTTGGAGTACGACGAATTACCAGCCGAGGTAATGGTCGCAGACCAAATCGAGTCATGGAGAAACGAGTTGATCGAATACTTACAAGATCCTTCTAAGTGCACTAACCCCAAAGTTAGGAGACGAGCTCTAAGGTATGTGCTTCTTGATGATGAATTGTATAAGAGAAGCATGAATGGGGTACTGTTGAAGTGCATAGATAAAAATGAAGCCCTAAGGGTTATGGGTGAAGTTCATGAAGGCATATGCGGCTCGCATAGAAATTTGGGCCTGTTATGAAATGGTTAATTTATCGCCATGGCTATTATTGGCCTACCATCACGGTAGATTGCTTTTAATAGGCCAAAGGATGCGAAGAATGCCAGTTGCATGGTCCCATTCAAAGGGTACCAGCTGAATTGATGCATCCAGTGGTGAAGCCTTGGCCATTTAGAGGCTGGGCCATGGATTTGATCAGCAAAATCCATCCACCATCTTCGAAAGGACACAATTTCATTATTGTGGCAACCGATTACTTCACTAAGTGGGTGGAGGCCCAGCCGATGGTTAAGGTACAGCAAGATGACGTTATCCGATTCATTCAACACCAGATCCTATACAGGTTTGGGATTCCAGAGACCATTACCACGGATCAGGGAACTATGTTCACTGGAGATAAGGTGGTTGCCTTTGCTCAGCAGTTTGGGATTAAGTTGATACATTCATCCCCATATTATGCACAGGCCAATGGACAAGCCGAGGCAACCAACAAGATTATCGTGGACCTGATCAAAAAGAATTTGGAAAACAAGTCCAGGAAATGGCATTTAACTCTGGATGAGGCTTTATGGGCCATAAGGAATTCCAAGTCAACGGCCACGGGCACAACTCCATATCGGCTGACTTACGGCCAAGATGCGGTTTTGCCTTTGGAAATCAATGTCACTTCTCTAAGGGTGGCGAGACAGAATTCCTTAAGCCTAGAAGAGTATCAGCAAGCCATGCTTATGGAGTTGGATCAGTTGGATGAAGATCGGTTAATGGCCTTAGAAAGAATTGAGGCAAGCAAACGCAAAATGGCCAGTGCCTACAACAAACATGTTAAGTTGAAGAAGTTTGTTGAGGGTGACCTAGTTTGGAAAACTATTTTACCAATAGGAGTCAAGGACCCTAAATTCGGTAAGTGGTCACCAAATTGGGAAGGTCCATTCACGGTTAGTCAAGTATTCGCAGGAAACGCGTATCGGCTAGTTAACATGCAAGGCGAAGAAATGAATAGAAGCGTAAATGGCAAGTATCTGAAGAAATACTACCCCACGGTTTGGCAAAGCATACTAGAACAATAAAGGAAGCTATTCAAAGACAAAACAGGGAATTGTTCTGGTGACCACAGGCCGGCCACCTAGCCAACAAAAATACTTGAAGACAACCAGAAATAACTAGTCTGTTGGGTCAAGAGTGGCTGCAACTGGGGAATCAGCAACCATAGCAGGATCGGCTGGTTCAACTTGGTTAGGGGTGCTGGCAGGCTTGGTTGCCTCTTGAGGATCAACCTTCTCAATAGGATCGGCCACCTCTTCTTGGTTGGAAGCTTCAACTGGTGCAGTCTGCACTTCCACAACTACTGCCTCAACAATCTCAGCTGCATCTACAGCCATGTCTTCCGGCCCAGAAGGAAGAATAGCAGTCGGCCCACTGGTAGCCGGTGCTTCAGTAGCCACCACATCGGCAGGGACGCTTTTTAAAGCAGCGCTAGCCGATTCTTACTGCTGAACTGCACTGCCGGTGGCGGTATTGAAGATTGTCCTTCGCTGATTCAAAGAAGAGTCATGATCCATCCCATTGATGGTTTGCCGAGTCTATGCCTTCTCTACCCTTCTGCATATCTTGTTCCAAACCATCTTTTTGGGTGGTGAGTCGTAAAATGTCTGGGTCCAGAGAGGAAGCCTGAACATATAAGCTGAAACGCCTCTCCGTGTGGGTCTCCAGTCTCGCGTCAAGTTGCTCAAGTTGGGGTGTTAGCTCTTTGATTTCGTTTTGAATCCGAGTCAGCTCCGAATTCAGCCGAGCTAACCGGTCTTTGAGTTCACCTTTCCTAGCTAGGTCGGCCTGCCGATCTTTGTCGACTGCCTGATAAGAGGACAAGAAAGAGGACCTTTGAGCTTGGAGATCCCGGAGGCGTTTCAGGTCCTGAGTGGCATGGTCATAATTCTCCTTGCACAGCCGATATACCGCAGAGATGTCATTTACTTGTAGCGCCATTTGGCGATCGGTTTACCGGTAGTGGAGGGAACATCGGGAGAGTCGGATAGTTTGAAAGGAAGCCCTCAAATCGGCTACCTTACCCTTATCGGTGGGGATCTCTCCCATCAAGGCCTCGTCCACCTTTTCAGGTGACTAGAGGAGGTGAGGAGACCTTTGCAACGGTCGGTCAGAAGCAAAATACTGCTGCAGTTCTTCCTCTGAAACCTGGATAGATGAAGTCGACTGACGAGGAGGAGTCCTATGGGCAATAGGGGATTCATCCCTAGCTGACTGCAGTGCAGAGCACAAACAAGTTAGGGTCAAACCAACATAGAGTGAGCAATCACGAGAAAAGAGGAAAAAGCGATACCTGTACTGGGCTGTGAGCCTCGGCTATTGGAGAAGCGGGAGCTGGCCGGTGGGCTGCCTCGGATTGAAGACCAGCCGAAGAAACCCCTCGCGCCCTTGGAGATTGGGAGGGGGCAACCTTGTGAGGAGGCGACCATGGAGCCGAAGTACGTTGTTTCTAATAGTCAAAATGAGCCGAGGGTCAGAATTATGACAAAGCCTTGAAGAAACCATAAAAAACAGAGGTACTCACCTTTATCTGTTTACCCTTGCCAGCGTATACCGTCTTGGTTTTCCGGGAGATAGGGGTTGCAGCAGAAGGTTCGTCAATACGAATTCCCCCAGATCTCGTCCTTTTCTTCTTACTCGGAGGAGGAGAGTCGTCCATAATGACAACTCTAGGATTTGGATTGGCTGTTAAGAAAGCAGTTAGCCGATGCGTTTGCAAAGTAAGGAAAAGCAAAATGAGACAAGAATACTCACCCTTCATGGCAGCAGAAACCCTAGTCTTATGCGTCGGCTCTGGCCTTACCATCTTCGAGGAGAGCAGTCACTGCCTCATCTTCACCATCATCATCATCACTTTCATCATCGGGACTGCTGTCGAGAGGCATGGCAAGCCTTATGAAATAACTAGATACAGAGCCTTGAAACATCTTATCCTTAGCCGAAGGCCATTAATTAGCAAAGACAGAGGTTTCCCCAGCCGACGGGTTAAATGAGGCCCATTGGAAGCTGTTCAGTTTGTCCAAGTTGAAAGCTGCCAAGGTCTTCACCTCTTCAGCCGATAGGTTAGTTCTCCCTATTGCTGGTACTTTGCTAAGGTATGGCCAAGGGACATGCTGTAATAACCCGAACTGACGGGCCACGCAGTTAGGATGGTAAAATTCAGCCGTGGTCTTGTTATTCCTGGAATTCGGCTTTAGCCCACCAAGAATGTCTCTAGCGGTCAAAACACGGCTCCAATTGAGAACCATAGTTCCATGCGCCTCCCGAGAAATGCTTTGGTCAGCCGTGGTGAATATCCAATCCGGGCCGATTAGTCTTTCAAAGATCGGTTGCCAATCTTGAGAATTTCTCGTCAAGACATGTACTTTCTCCACCACGTCAAAGGGAGTTACCGGCTGAAGTGGAGTCAGCCGCAAATGCTCGGCTAACGTCTGCGCCCCGGCTGGAAGAGCGTGAATACTGAAAGAAGGTTCAACGAACTCTGGGAAATAAAGGGTAATCCATAGTTGCAGGAACCATAAAGGACCTGAAGTGTTCTTTAAGTCGATACCTTGGTGCAACCGATCCAGCATGTTGAACAAAGCCCTATAAAGGTAGCAGAGGAAGAGTGATCCCCAAGCCACTTGCCTACCGGATCCAGCTTGGGCCACGTATACTTGAAGTTCTTGACCAACTGCGACAGAGCCGGTACAGACGAAGTACTTACTAAACCAATACAAGAGGAAGGCGCAATGCTCAAAGATCGAAACCGCGGTGCCTCTTCCCTTTGATTGGCTAGAATGAAGCGAGAATAGCTGGAGTTGTTCGATCATGGACAATCTTGATGTTGGAGGTTGAAATGTCGTATAGATTCGGGGCTTCTTGACCAGCCAAAGGTAAACCTGTAATGGCCGCCACATCAAGAAAAGTAGGGGTGGCCATTCCCCAAGGAAACACAAAGGTATTGGTGGTAACGGACCAATAGCCGAGAAAACCGAATATCAGACCGATGTTGAGTTGAAGGTCTTTAGCCGACAGCATGATGGCATCATAAAGACCCATTCTTTTCCACTCCTCGCCTTTAGCCTCAGCCATCCTAGAGTGCCAACTCAGGTAATCGGAAGTGGTGCGGGGCCAGGGCCTTATGTCGGCTGGGCACCGCTTAATGGTAAACCAATCGCAAACTATCGGTAAACCATATGTGTCCGGGGAGAGATATTCTCTAAGATACATCGCACCACCCTGCAGGTCGGTGGACGGCCGCAAAGTGAGAGAACCTTGAATCGGATAAAGAGGAGGTATGATGCCTTCGGCTAACCCGGTTGTCTCCTGAGTTGAGGAGTGAGAGTCGGTTGAGTGAGAAGACTCGTCCAAAGAGTCATGGCCGTCGTAGCTATGTTCGCGATTTTAGGAATCGGACGCTGAAGACATTGTCACAAGAAGGAGATGTGCAGAAAGGAAGCTAGGGTTTAAGGATTCAAAAGAGTTCAAAATGCCTGAATAGTAAGAAGGACGAATGGGGCTAGCTATTTAAAGAGGAATCATGCGCACGACCAACGATGAGAGTTGTTAAGATATTATCGGATAGCAGCGCAGTCATCGGGTGTGGGAAAAGTAGCCGTTCAGGTCATAATGGGTGATATTAAATGCATATAAAGTGACTAACGATTGACGTTTTTCAGAAACTCGAATCTTATCCGATACATCAATCCAACATTTACAGCTGAAATGATGTAGGGGGCAATTGTTATCACCAGAAAATATCAGCCACAACCGATGAAGGGAATAGCCGATGCGTGGGATAAGCCGATTGGATTGGTAGCCGAAAATTGGTCCCATTGAGCCGATGTCAGAAAGGAAAATGTTAGAAGTTCAGGGAGCATCGTGAGATCAGCCGATTATTAAAGAGTTTAGCCGATGCGGATAAAGGAAATATCCGATTATTATGGTCTCATCGGCTGAGCTACTTTTAATTAATATAGAGCTTTGAAGCTTGACCAAGGGCTAAATGTGTGAAAGTCGTGGACTTTGGCGCTAAAATAACTAAAGCTAACTTTTGAAAGTCTCCAACGCATTTAACACGTGATAAATCGCTTGCCCAGCCGATGGGAGAACGGTTAACCCACGATACGCATGAAGATAGCAGTTGAGGGACACCCACGACCGCTCGTTGTCAGCCATGAACGTGTGGAACGCATAATGGCCGATAGGGGGTAGTTGCAGTTTTGTTTTTCTTTTGTGTATATATACATCCGCTGAGAAATGTAAAGGACACACGAAATCAATCAAACAATTATTTCTTTTGCATTTTATCAGCTTTTTACAGCATTTATCTTAGCCGATTCCATGTATCTTAGTCTTAGCCTTAGCATAGCGTAGATTCATCACACTCAACGCTTTTTGGAGCAGTTGGGGAACCCATAATCGAGAATCAGAGTTCCGTTCTCGGTGTAATCGCTTAAACAGGAATCAATTTGTCGGCTGGATGTTAGCCGAATCCCTCGGCTGATCTTTCCACGCAAACAGCTAGTTATATTATGGTCCCCATATTTGGACACCTGGGACACTCATTGGACACTCCGTTCATATATTTACGGACATGTATAGACACCAATTTTTTTTTAAATTGTTCGTTTTGTCAAAAAATAGTAAATCTCATTTAACCACACAGATAACTCGATTAACTGTTTTTTTACACATAATTAACCACACATGTGTATAGTTGAATTCAATTGGTATTAAACACTTGTGATTAATTTTGTGCAAAAAATGGTTAGCCATGTTAAATGAGATTTTATAAAGAAAAATGGTTAAATTTTGTGAAGAAAATTTTATTTAACCAACCAGATCACACGATTAACCACTTTTTTGCACACAATTAACCACACTAGTGCATAGTTGAATTTAATTGATATCACACACTTGTGATTAATTGTGTGCAAAAAAGTGGTTAGTCGTCTGATCTAGGTGGTTAAATAAAAATTTATTCTCTAAATCTAACCATTTTTATCACGAAATCTCATTTAACCACACAGATAACACAATTAACCACTCTTTTTGCACACAATTAATCATAAATGTGTGATACCAATTGAATTCAACTATGCACAGATGTGATAATTATGTGTAAAAAAGTGGCTAATCGTATTATTTATGTAGTTAAATGAGATTTTTTTTTTATTTTTTTTTTTACAAATCTAACTATTTTTTTATTAAAAAAATTATTGTCCGTGCATATATGGACGGGGTGTCCAATGGATGTCCCAGTCCATTGATCTTTTTCCGTTATATTATAACTTATAAAAGAGATATTTGATAAATACTTTATTTGATAACTACTTTATTTTATATTTAAGATTTAATGTTTCCTCTTAAAAAGAAAAAGTTGGAACGAAAACCAAAAATCAATCGAATACAAAACAATTTAGATTATATTTAATTGAATCAGATTTAAATGCAAAACCAAATTAATAGGATGTAATTAGAACTATCAATTTGAACAACCCCAACCCATTTGGATCAGCCCCATGACGAGCTAGCCAAGGAATTTTCGGCACGGGTTGGTTCAGGCTACATTTACTGTTGGCTAATAATTTACTAACTCGCCTTAGTCCTCTACTTGTTGTGCGTCAAATAGGATGGCCCTAATGGCCGATATTTTTTAAAAGAAAATTACTTTTTTATTACACAAATAATATAATATAGAGTAATAATATATAAATATAATATTTATATAAAACAATAGTTTTTATAGCACATTTTACTCTTTTGTATTGTATGTGAAACATAACATTTTTTTTCTTTTTTAATGTTTAAATTCACCTTAAAACAAAAAAAAAATGCATGTATACGTAATTAAAATATTGTTTGAGTTAACCAATGTCGGACCAACAAAATTTTGAGCTAGCTTGAATTTTGCCAAAATGACCTCAGACATAAATTTTGTTAGACCAACCCATATTTTACATTGTGTTGGTCCATTGTGACACTATATGTGAAATGAACGTTTTCTAGTTTTAATTCCTAAAAGATTGTGTTATTTTTAATACTTGGAAATAGAAAACAAATTGTTTTTTTTTGTCTTCATTGTTTTAAATTTAGTCGTTGTTAGACTTAGTTTATGTTAAAATTAGTTTATGTAATGTGTGGATCATATAATAATATTGTTTTTTGTTTTTGTTTTTAAGATATAACATCAATTTTATTGTAGTCATTGTAATATTATTACAAACTAGTTGAGAAGTGCATCCATGCAAATCCTCCTTCATCCTTTGGTATGAAGTTGTTATTTCAAAATAGGTACTAATTTTAAGTACTTCTAATTATATGAACTAAATTACTAACTATATATATATATATATATATATATATATATGCATCAATTTGTGACCAGAAAACCTCCAATTTTTTTGTTAAAAAAAAAAAAAACTCCAATTGTAGATTCGCCGGTTGAGTCGAGAATCCACCACCAGTTAACAGGGCCGACCCAACATATGTGTAGGCCTAAAGCGAAATTTAAAGTGAAACATTTTTAAAACTAATAATACAAAAATTAGAGGCCTTTGTAGGCCTAATTAATTTGTACACTATTAAACAATACAAAAATAAATATTAAATGCATTCACATGATTGATTAATTTTATTGTAGAATTATTTAGTAGCAAAAGTAGTGAGTGAAATTAATATTATGGGGCCTAAAAAATAAATACTAATTAAATTAATAATATTAGTTAAATTAAAAAATAAATTTTTGGGGCCTAAAAAAATTTGAGGCCTAAAGCGGTTGTTTTAGTTGCAACCCCTTAGGCCGACCCTGCCAGTTAACGCGGCACAATTCACATCTTTCTTTGTCCATACAATAATTATGGTTTAGACTTATTCTGTTTTAATTAATAATTAACAAGTTTTTAAAAAAAATTATGTTTTCTTCAAAAGCTTAAAGAAATGTATTCCAAAATCTATATATTTGAAAAATTATAAAATAAAAGTTCAAACATTATACGGTCAAAAAAAAAAGTTCAAACATTATACAACGTACTTTTAAACAAACTTTTAATATACAAACAACAGCGTTGTCAATTATTGCCGGTACGTATTGCTTTTAATTTTTAAGTTATGGCAACACATTTATATATAAAAAAAGTTATGGTAACATACAGATCATATTAGAAAATAGGGAAACCATTTTTACTACTAAAATATATGACGCCAAATAGTATGGATCGGTGTGCCATATGTTTTCTATGATGAGTAAAAAAAAAAGTGCTTTCTATGAGTCTCTTCTGAGTTCTGATTAATTAATTTCAGGTTTTATTTTGTCGGATTTTGATTTATTATGTTTTCGATTATTTTCAAATTTTTATTAGATTGAATCGATTTGAAAGTGTGAAACTTGGATTGTGGGTTAAATTAGGAAATTCATAATGCTTAGAAAATTCGTTATGATGACACTTGCCGTCAATTTTAAAATTTCAAATAATGAACAATGAATCTGATATGAAAATATGCAAAATGAATCAGATGACGCATATGGAGGCGATGGACTTTACTTGGGGTTAAAGTCAAGAATAAGCTTTTGACAAAAAAAAAAGTCAATAAGAAGTTTATATATTTAATTGGATGATGAAAATTACTCATGAATAAATAATTCTCAGATTATCAAAAAAAAAAGTCGCTTAGCTTTATCATTAAAAGGGCTGAAAATATTTTTTAACAAAGAAATGAAATGTTTTAGGGTTGATTCGGTTCATAAAACATTTCTTTTGACGAACGGCAGCACTTGCTTAATTTTCTGTGGATAGTCGTTGGGCTGCAACAACCCAAACTTCACTTCTTTTGACGTCCTGTTCCAACAACCCATTTTAGCAGATCATTGGGTTTGGTGGATGCTAGATACTCGTTCTACACGGTGGTAGTGGCCAAGGCCCAAAAATATTGATATAAGGAAGGCTAAATTATACATTTAGTCCTCTAAGTTTATTTTAGTTTTCAATTTGGTCCTCTATATTTTATTTGTTTCGTTTTGGTCCTCTACGTTTTATTTTAGTTTTCAATTTGGTCTTTTCCGTCACTAAAAGCCAATTGTCCGTAGCTAGAAGTCCATTTTTCAAAACGTTAATTGGCTTTTAGCTACGGACAATTAACGCTTGACGGAAAAAGACAACCTATTAAGAACATTTGAAATGTAAGGGACCAAAACGAAACAAATAAAACGTAGAGGACCAAATTGAAAACTAAAATAAATATAGAGAACTAAATGTATAATTTAGCTTATAAGGAAGGTGCTGAGAAAATTGTGTGTCTATAGGGATGATACTGATAATGTACTTAATAGGTACCAACAAAAAAATTACTTTTGACGGGTAGGATAATTAATCATTTAATGGGTATGAGTAGTTATCCATAAAAATTAGTGAGTACGGGTGGGATGCGGATTCCCTGCAGTCACGGGAATGCTGCATTCACACTGTCAGGCAAATCTCAACCCTTAGATCCACCAATGGTGCAGATCGTTTCTTTTTAATTTTTCGATCTCAAACTAAAACAATGTCCACCGTAAACGTATCTTTCCCCTTTCACCCTCGCGTTCGTGCACCATGGTTCCTACGTCAGCCCAAACAAACCATGAACAACGACGACTCATTGTCCGACCGTCGCTGCGCAGCACCTCGTGCCACCGTCCGTCCCCATGTCCCTACATTGAGGCCCACCAAACGCGGCTGGAATTTGTGCATTGGGGTTTTGGTGATTCAAAAAAAAATTCATTAGTTGGTGTGAGGATGGAATGGAAGTGTGAATCTGATATTATGTTTGATTTGGGGGTTTCAAGGAATTAGATAACGTTGACTTAGGGGAAATTCTAAAACTTATGAAATTGAAAATTGTGCAGAAACAAAAGCCCAGGGCAGTGGTGGTGCTTCTAAAGTTTACTGCTCATAATACAATCAAATGTGCATGATAAGAATAATAAGATGGATGGATGTAAAAATAAGAGTTGTGAACATATATACACAAAAGCTGCTTCAATGGCGTGAGAAAGAGAATGGAGAAGATGGATGAAATAGAAGAAGTGTGAGGTGCCAAAATTTGAGGTATATCGTTGTGTGAAGTTAACTGTTAACATGTGTTTTCGGTAAACATACGACGTCATTTGGGCTGAAATTGAAAAATAAATAAACTAGTCGATCTCCACCGTTCCATGAATATAGTGGCTGATAATTTCGTGAATGTGTGAATGCGGTATTCTCCCAACTGCAGGGAATCCGCATCCGGGTGGGTGCGGGTGCTACAGCACCGTACCCCGTCGTCTCATACCCGAACATATTTATTTAGTTATTTATATAAATATAATTATAATTATAATTATAATATTAAATTAAAAAAATCTAAAGACTTACAAATTTATGAATTTGTTATTTTGAAAGTTTATATTATAACATTTGCTAAATATTCAAACATAATATTATGGGTATTATGTTCAATTTTAGTTTAGATAAATAGTTAAAACAAAATTAGTTAAATAGTTTTGTTCGTATTAGAATTTTTAAACAATTTGAACAATTTTTTAATTAAGTTACAATCATTTTTTCAATCAAAGTTTTTCTTATTTATTATTTTTTCCTAAAAAAGTGTGGGCAAGGGACACGTGTACACATACATAGGTACACAATGGATAAGGGCATGAGTATAGAAGTTATTGCCCATACAATTATGGGTCTAAGTACAAGTATTTTATCAAAATACTGTCAGTAATGTGTCCAGAAATTTTAAGGTGTGGGAACAATACTTATATATTTAACGTTGTGGGGAAATATTCATGTAATATAATAATATATAATATATATTTTGTTGCTTCGTTGTGTCAATAAAAGACTTTGATTGTGTAAAAAAATTTATTTTTAAAAAAAAAAAGACTTTTATTTTATGACTTTCAACTAGATAAATATATTGTGTTTGTTTTTGTCTATACAATATTGTGTGAATAAATAGATTAATAGGAAAATTTTGATGTAATTTGTGTGTGTTATGGACAAGTCCCTTTCTTTTATTGAGGTAAAAAAAATTAATTTAAAAATAAAACATATTATTTTGAGATTGTGGGTAATATTTTTATTATTTTGTTATTTTATTAGTTAAAATCTCTATCATATGAGATTGCATGCTTTGTGTGATTCTAGAAAGAAAATGGCAAAAAAAGGTTGATATAATCCCTTCACCTGTAATGACAGGATAAAACATATGTACCACTTACAAATGTATACTTTTTTTATTGAAATAGGAGTTAAATTAACTAACAAAATGAGGGGTACATCCCCCTCTAGCATCGTCCAAGAGGTACAAATAAAGAATAGGACAAGCAACATCAAAAACAACACCATCATAAGTTGCCGTGTGACCCTTATTAGCAAGAAAATCAACACATCAATTCGCTTCTCTGAAGATGTGAACAACTGTGGTTCTCTAGTCAGGGAGATGGAGAACGAAAACGACCTCTTAAAGAAGAGGCTGAAGGAAGGAAATATGAGTGGTTCCAGAATTCACCATGTCAACCACAACTTTGGAGTCCAATTCAAAGGTCACCCAATGAAGCCCCAAGTCTTTGGCTTGATTAATACCCAATTTCAAAGCCCAAAGTTCAGCCCAAGTTGCATTATAGCTATCAATTCGATGAGAGAATCCCTTAATGAGCTTACCATTTGAGTCATGAACTAATCCACCACAGGCACTGCTACCTGTACCGCCTCTAAATGAGCCATCAACATTTATCTTGTAACAACCCTGAAGAGGATTTTGCCAGGCTACTTCAATGACATGTTTTGCATCAGTGCCTCCATGCCTCTTGTTATTAGTAATCTACTGATAAATAAAATTAGATTGGCTTGTAATCTGAAATAACAGAGAAGGACCCAATTTAGTGGAATGAGAGAACACCAAATTATTCCTATCCTTCCATAGAGGATCAACCACCACTCCAAAGAACACTGTCCACTGGTGTTGCTGCAAGCCAATGTATTCATTTGATAAGTTCCAATTGAGCCAATTGTACATGCCAACACGAAAAAATCTGCTCCATTGATCCGGATGAATCACATCAGTTGTTCGGTCAAAATCGCAAGTATACGATCTTGTCAAGTTATAGTATAAAATATTATCGTCTCCACAGGGAATTGAAATGTACTGCTCTACTTAGATCAATTTGTTATTTAGACAAATAGTTCGAGATGAACTTAAACAAAGAGTGCATAAAAATAAGTAGAAAAGAAATTATAAAATATTTAAGAAATGACTAAAGTAATAAAAGCACTAAAGTAATGGGTTCACTAATACTTATATCTGTGTATTTGATTAATTTATAAAATGAGTAACAATTCTTACTGATGACCAATCATCTATTTAAAAGCTATTAATACCCAATGATCATGCAATATTAACAGTTTTCTTTCTAATTTGTTACTCAGTTTGATCATGCAAAGTAATTAAACAGAAAGAGCATGAAGTGTCAATAGATTTATCAATTCAATGACTGACTGAAAATGAACACGCAATCCTTGATCCGGCAAAGCATGCAGATTCAATTATTCCCAGAGTTCTGTTAATTAATTCAAGGTACGATCGCCAAACAATTAATTAACTGTGTAAAGAGTAGCTAATTCTTTTTAAAGTAATATTACCAGGAATAATTTAATCAAAAGGATTTAAACACTCATATTATAAATCATAAAGATATCACAGATAAAGTAAAAGATCCCTCGTCACCTCAATGACGGGATTAGTTACTAAACATATTTGAAGATAGCAACAACGTGTTTACAAAAGACATATTTAAAACTAAAACTAGCAGAACAACTATAAAGTAAGACTAGAAGATTACAGAGAAGAAGAGAATTGGGAGAGAATCAATCCCGGGGAACTTGAAACGTTCTACTGAGCGCTCCTTTTATAAGCTGAGTTCTAGGTTAAGCACGGCCTTGTTGATCGACAACAAGTTCTGACTTAGACAACACATCATAGGAAGAGGTCAAAGAGAAATAACCATCTGAGGTGGGAGTCCAACAAGGAAAGTCAGCTGGTCCAGCCTTAGGAGGCCTTAACACAGCAATTTTGTCACAGATATGGGCATGGACAGTCCTCTGGATTCTGTTCCAATTCCAGCTATCATTAGAGGCATAGTGACTCACAGGGAAATTAAGCTCATCCGGGGGAATTGATTGCAACAGCAGCTCCTCCAAAGGACCATAGCTAGGAATCCATCTATCTTTCCAGAACTTCACATCCTGACCATTGCTAATAACCCAAGTAACATCACCTTTGACATCTTCCCAAGCATTGACTATAGCCCTCCAAGTATTGGAAGATTGAGACTTAATAGCAGCAGTAGGGACAATGTGCATACCATAAGAGTATTTAGCTTTCATCACTCTAACCCACAACTTATTAGGGTTAACTAAAATGGTCCAAGCTAGTTTCATCATATGGGCTTGATTGAGGATCCTCAAGTTTCTAAAACCTAAGCCTCCCTCCTCCATAAGACTACAAATTTTTTCCCAAGATATAAGAAGGCATTTTTTCACATCCGTATTGGAGCCCCAAATGAAGTCCCTACAAATCTTTTCAGCCTCCAAACAGGTAGAGACCGGGAGCAAAGCTGCTTGAAACACATAACCAAGAATACTCATTAAACAAGACTGAGCTAGGGTCACTCTCCCAGCAAAAGACAAAGTATTTGCTTTCCAACCACTCAATTTCTGACCCATTCTATCAAGAACAAATTTATAAGAATCTTTAGACACTCGCTGATGAAGCATAGGAGCTCCCAGATAGCGCCCCAAATCCTTATTAATTTGAATGCCAAGGGAACGACTAAGATTAGTATCATGCTCTTCCTCCACATTGTTTGAGAAGAAAACTTGAGACTTGTTGAAATTGATCCTTTGCCTAGATGCATTACCAAATTGTTCCAAAATACCCTTAATATAGTTGACTTGATTAGCAGAAGCCTCAGCAACAAGTATCAGATCATCAGCAAAACAAATATGGGATAGTTTAGGAGAGTCCCCTTACCAAAACTGAAAGGTTTCCAGTCTCCAGCAGTCACAGCATCCATAATTCTATGACCAAGCCTTTCTAAACTGAGAACAAATAGATAGGGAGAAATAGGGTCTCCTTGCCTTAATCCTTTAGAAGAAGTGAAAACGACAGTAGTACCTCCATTCCAATTCACTCTCATTGAAACAGAAGCCATGCACTCATATAAAAAGGACTGAATTTGCAAGGGTATACCAAGACAGTTCAGAGAATTCATCACAAAGTTTCATTCAAGTCGATCATAAGCTTTCTCCAAGTCTAGATTTATGATCATATAACCCTTCTTTCCTTTCAAGTTTTTAAAAGAGTGAATTGTCTCTTGTAGCACTAGGATGTTGTCAAGAGTGGACCTCCCAGGAATGAAGCTACTTTGATTATCTGAAACCACATAAGGCATGAATAGTCTAAATCTTTGGGCAATGATCTTAGTGACAACTTTGTAAATAACATTACAAAAAGCTATAGGCCTAAAGTGGGAAACCAAAGAGGGATCATCACATTTTGGAATCAAAGTAAGGAGAGTATTATTAACCTCATGTATCTTTGAAGGCTGGTGAAAGCACTCTAAAAAAAATTATGAATAGAGTGGCCAAGTATATTCCACTGGGACTTAAAGAAAAGGGGATGGTAGTCATCCGGGCCTGGAGCCTTCAAATTTTGCATACTGAAGAAAGCCTTCCTAGTTTCTTCTAAAGACACAGCAGCCCTCAAGGCAATCATATCATTATCTCTAATTGGGGGAAATGAAGTAGAAGTAATGAAATTAGTAACTTGCCTGCCACCATAATCATAAAGGCTAATGTGAAAAGCATTAACCAAACTTGCAGTTGCTGGTCATCATAGATCCATCTGTTGTCTTCATCCATCAGGGCCATTATTCTATTTTGCCTCCTTCGAATTACAGCTGATTGATGAAAGAACTTGGAGTTATTATCACCACAAGAAAACCATTTACATTTAGCCTGCTGTAGCCAGTAATGTTCTTCCTACTGGGTGATGGAAAAATACTCTTGCCAAAGAGTTTTTCTTAGCTCACTTAATCTGTCATTGTGACTAACAAACAGCTTGCCATTAATACCTTCCAGCCTCTTAATGATTCTCTGCTTCCTCTTAAAGATATGACCAAAGACCTCCTTATTCCAAGCTTTAAGATTGGAAGTTACTCTAATAATATTCTCATTCCAGCTGTCAGAGTGGACCCAAGAAGATCTAACCCGATTCTCAAAGTCATCGTGATCAACCCAAGAGCTCAAGAATTTGAAGTAATTCCTCTTGATTGCCTCTTGTCCAGTATTGAGTCTCAGCCAGAGCCCATAATGGTCAGAGGAATCAAATGGTAAATGAGTAACTGAGTAATTAGGAAACAAGTCTTGCCATTTTGCATTACACAAGGCTCTATCCAACCGCTCCTTTAATTCCCCTTTCCTCCAAGTGAATGGATGGTCGTTAAAGCCCAAATCTAATAGCCTACATTCATCAATGCAAGATGAAAATGCAGCACTACCAATTGGATGCACATGGCCCCCACCTTGCTTCTCCCAATCATACAAAACCTTATTAAAGTCACCTGCAAGGCACCAAGGCTCTGTAATGGTCGAGTTAAGCTCCACTAATTCTTTCCACACTTCCAACATCTGATAAAGACTCGGACTGGCATACACAATAGATAGAACCCAGGCATCAGGAGAGTTACAATTAATCTTCAAATGAATGCAGAAGTTTGAGGTAGAAATAACACCAATTGGAGGACAAGAATTCCTCCAAATACACCATAACCCCTTGCAAAGCCTCTATCATCCACTTTAACACCATGAGGAAAACCGATATTTTGAATAACTTTATCAGCTAGAGCACCACTAATTCGAGGCTCTAAAATAGCCACCAAATCAAACCCATAAATATGGGTACTGTCTCTAATAAAAGTTGGGAATTCTTTCACTCCAGCCCCTCTACAATTCCAAATTAGACAATTCATTGAGAAATATTATCAACCATGTGAGACTCAGTCTCCTCTGGCCCTTTGGAAAGTACCTCCACATCCATCGCATTATCCATAGGAATATTAGGCTGTTGCTGAACTGTCTCATTAAGACTAGGTTGAGCAGGGTCCTTTCCTTTGAGCTTCCTTTGCATCTCCACTAACCTGAGAGTTTCCTCATCAACCCCCATTATTGCCTCATGAAGGATGTTATTCCAAGGAAAGGACACAGTCGCATTACCCTGCTGAGAACGCTGGAGAATGCGAATGTATTCTCTCTCATATTGTTGGTCTTTAGAACCATCTTGACCAGGATTGGTACAAGGTGCTTGAGTAGAAATGGGCTCTTTCAATGGAGTCTTCGGTTTGCTCTGCTTGGTCGTCACCTTGTAAATCTTAACAGACTTCTTGTTCCCCGTGGCATTCTCCTTCGGATTTAAACCCTTCACGAAGTATGCTTCTGGGGATTTTTGCCAGCCAATGGATTTCTGACACGTTGCTGAGCTGGTGGTTGACCATTGCTAGGATTATCTTTATTTGAGCGAGAGCTACTTGGGCCGGTCTCCACCATTTCCTCTTGGGCCAAAACATGAAACCGCGACCCTGTTGGCTTTGAACCTTGACCCATCTCAATATTTGACTTTTTCATTGGCGCCATTTTTTCCTTACCTTCTGCGTTTCCCTTAAGAGAATTACTCCCTTTATTTCTTAGCTGAGAATTTCGTTGAGCAATATTTTGAATCCCAAATTTCATGGGGTTAGTAACAACCTTCTCCGTAACTGACTCCTACTGCATTGATTGTTCGCTACTCACCTTACCGGTGTCGCTAGGGTTAGCCACCACGCTCTTTGAGCCATCCTCTTACTGTTGCACTATCCCATCTTCCATGGCTGTAATCTCAGGCACGACAGTAGAAGGATTAATAGTAGAAGCTATGGGAGGCATTATTGAATCAGTAGGCTCTAGCAGATCCACACAATTATTCATCTTATGACCATAACGCCCACACCTAAAACAAATTTGGTGGAGTCCCTCATACTCAATAAGAAGCTTTTGTCCACGAATAACAATATAAGAAACAAGAGGTTTTGCCAGATCCATCTCAACGCAGATACGTGCAAATTTGCCTTTAAAATGAATAGAGGCCAACTTATCAATCTTGAGCATCGTGCCTAAGCTTGCACCAATACACCATAGAAACTCAGGGTTGCTTAATTCGAATGGGAGTTTAGGAACCCACAACCAGACTGCAACCTTGCTTGATACCTCAGCACTTTGTAGGAAAAAAGGATGCCACCTTTGCACTATTAGATAATGAACGAACACCATCCATGGCCCCTCAAATAGTGCAAAGTTGTAATCTTCTTCCATGGAAAAGTAGACTAAGTAATACCCCTCCGCCATGTATACGATCTTGATAGTACCACGCCGTGCCCATTTCCTTTGCAGGTAGGATTGAAGAATCCTGAAAATCACCTTCTTTCCAAGTGGTTTGATAACCAACGTTTTCTTCCATGGCGTTGACCACTTATCCCATTCCTCACCAGTCAAAGGAATCTCCACAAAAGAGTTATCTCCTCGCTCGTTAGTCTCAATCTTGTCCACATTAATATTAAGTTTCCCTTTCAATGCAACAACATCCATCTTTTCTGGCATCTCATCACCAAATAGATTAAGTAGTTTGTCTTTGTAGGATGAATTTTGACCCGTTTTGTCCTCCTGCACTTTGCATGCAGTGAATTCGAATGGTGGAACCACACCCTCTTCTTCCCATGATCTAACTTTCTTCTTGTTACAATGAAACAGATCTTCTTCCTCAATACTTTTTCCCCGTTCGGACGAGAGAGTTTGCAAAACCCTAGCAGTGCTCATTCTTAAAAATGTATACTTTAATTTTCATATTTTAATTGGGTGTATAATTTAAATTTTGGGAGTACTATTACAACTAGTACTAGCAGGTTACCCATGCTTTTGCACGAGTCTTATTCATTTTACGCATATGTACAAACACCTTGTTCGTATGTAATCTGTAATAAGCTTGTCTATACTAAATTCATGTTATGTTGTATCAAATAAACTTGTCTATAATAAAGACATTCACATTTATAAAATTGATACGTTCTCAAATACAATGAAATTATATCGACAACATGTAATGTTTTCTCATCGAGACTCAAAAGAAAAATAATCATTTATAAATAATAAATATATTTATAAAATTGATAAGTGCTCAAAGACAATAAAATTACACCGATAATAACTAATGTTTTCTCATCGTGACTCAGAAGCAAAATAATCATTTATAAATAATAAAGACATTTATAAAATTTATATTTGTTCAATACCGACAACATGTAATGTAATGTTTTCTCGTCGGGACTCAAAAGTAAAATAATCATTTATAAATAATAAAAATATTTATAAAAACAAAATATCAAAAAGAAAAAAATAAAATAAAAATAATAAGAAAATCAAAAAGAAAAAATTAAAAAAAAAAAAAAAAAAAAACAAAAAAATAAAGAAATAAAAATAAGTTAAAAAAGAAAAGAAATAAAAAATAGAAAAATAAAAAGTTTTTTGTGGAAAAATAGTTTTTAGGGCAGTTTGGGGGAACAATTTTTTGCGGGAAAACGGTTTTAGTAGGTGAATGAGATTTTATCGTGTATATTTACCTTAATTAAGTTTTTTAAATACATAATTGAAGCAAGACGTACTATAATTGAACATGATTATAGATTTGGGATTTTGGTGCAAGATACCTTTTTTTTTGCTTCAAGAGTACTTAATCATTTGTTTCCATATAGAATATACGGTATGTACTCATATTCACCAAAATAATTTGTGTCCTTATAAAAGAAAGATAACTATTGCAACCGAAATAAATAAATAAAACTTAAGCAAATCTTTGAAACATCTACTATCTTTGAAACTTTGAAACAGAAGCAAACTTTTGAAAGTCTTAGGTGATAGCCACAAGTATGGAGGAGAAGAATGGGAAAAAAAAGCGTATATGAATTAGAGAAAAGAAGAAAAAAAAATATAGAGAGAATGTGGGAAAGTCATATCAAGAAATAAATAGTTGAGTGGGGAGAGAAAAAGAAGAAGAGTTAAGCGAATAAAGAAGTGAGGGAGAAGAATAGAGTTGGGTATATGGGTCGCGGCCCGCGGGGCCGACCCCTTTAATCCGCAGCCCGCGAGGGCCAAAACCCGAAAAAGCAGTTCGTTTTTATGCGGGCTTATATGGGTCAGCCCATTTAACCCGCGGGTTAGTGGGTTAGGCAGGCCATCCCCAACCCGTTTAAGTATTTTATTTAAAAAAAATCATAATTTTTTTGGCTGCTATACTCAACCCGTTTGATTTCTTTGGCCCAAATACTCATCACACGCACGCATATATAAGCATCTCCAAGAAGACACCAACCCTAATTTTGACTGCTACTCACTCTCACTCATCACTCAGCAGCAGAACGAGCGCGACGATGAGGCGAACGGCGACGGCGGTGACTACGCACAACCCGGCGGTGAATGCGCGTAACACGGCGGTGACGACTGAGGTTGGTTCACTTCTCATCCTTCTGTTTTTTGATTCTCTCTCTATTTTTATCCCCCCATGGTTCAAACATTTCTCTGCTCAAGATTTTGGGGTCCTTGCATTTTCAGCATTCCTCGCTTACATAATCACTTTCTCTACCTCTTTGTGATTTCAAGGCGAGTCTTGAACGCCTTTTCATGTTTTCATGTAGTGTTGGGTGACCATAAATCCCATCAATAGGATTACTCATGACCATATGTGAGACTAGTAGGTTATGGATGCCTAATGTTTACTGCAACACCCCACATTTTTGTATTTCTATGATTGGAGGTACGAAATGGATGATTCTGGGTGTGTTTGAGACCGTTGGATTGAATTTAATGGATTTATGCACAAAATAATAGATTAGATGTATGCTGTAATCAATTAGAATAGGTTGATGAGCCTTAGAAGAGTTCCCAGAGAAATTCTAATTGATTAAATAGCTTCTATAATTGATTAAGGGTTATTCCATATCAGTTTTCCTTTTAAAAACACATGATTTAATTGATTCTCTATCTGTTTATCTTTTTTCTGAGTTTTGCATACGATTCTCTGCTCAAGATTTTCGATTCTCTCTCTTTTTTTTCTTTCCATTGCTTGAACTGAGGTGGTTTATGATGTGTTTATAAGAGAAATAGGGCTCTTTCATCTTCTGTTTGGAGCTATTTTGTAAAAATTGGTGTGGGAAGTGATGGAAAAGAGAGAGCTCAATGCAAGGCTTGCGGGGCTAAATATATATGTGGTGGTAGTAAATATGGGACTTCAAGTTTGTTTCGTCATTTAAAAGTGTGTTTGAATTGGGGGTTTGGCCCGGAAGGTAAACATTACATTCCCTAAGGTATAAGAAATATTTCTTGAGTTTAATTTTTTCTTACTTATTAATTATAAAATTTTGTGAATTGTAGGAAATGATGAAGTTGATAATGTGGGGATTGAGAAAAAAGATGAGCCAAAAGTAACTGTTGAATTTGATTGAGGAACCTTTGGTTTGGATTTGTAATATAAATCCGTAAGTTTTGGCATGTTGGTTGTTTTTTAATTTGTTTCATACATACATTCTCATTGTTTGCTTTTTTATGCTTGCAGAACATTGGAGCTAAAGTTGGAAAGCTTGTGGATGGTTTTGCTTTGATATTTTGTATGGCTTGGACCATTTATTTGTTTGAAGATTTATGGATGGATTTTGAATTATGGATGACTTTGATATTTTGTATGACTTGGACAATTAGCCTCTTGGAACTTGGAAGATTATGGATGTTTTTCATGTTTGGGACCATTTATATTTTGTATGACCTAAACCATTTCATGCTTGGAAGGTTATGGACCATTTTGATATTTTGTAGTATGGCTTGGATGATTTATATTTTGTATTATGTCTTACTCTTGGATGTTCATTTGCTTGTTGTTGGACAAGTTACTGAATTTATTTTTCCCTTTTTTTTAAATTTTTTCCAGTGTGGGTCGAGAGCCAACTCGTTTAACAGCAGGCCAATGCGGGGCGGGCCCCGGCCCAAATATGTCACCCATTATAATTTTGCGGACGGGCTGGCCCACCTACCCACCTCTAGAGAAGAAAGGTAGTGAACGATAACGAAGAAGGAAGTATGACAATGTGCTTCATAAACAAATTAACCTAATTTGAAATTCAATATTAATAATGAATCGTGATTGATGACTGATGTAACACCCTAAATTCTCTAAGTTAAGTTGAGAATAAGTATGAGAAGTTTTGTGTGATTGTATTCAAGCTTAATTTAGTTTCAAATTGAGTGAATGTGATCACATAAAGTTTTAAGATGTAAGTTGATGATTTTAGAGTTAAGAAATAAGTTAGATTTAATCCTAAGATGATTGGAAGTGTTAATTAGGAGTTAATTGATGAAGATTTGATGTTAAAAGATGATTTCTCACATTTTAGTACAATGTGAATCGATTCCCACAAGTCTAAATCGATTCACAATTGTGTTCTAGACCACAAAATGATGTTGTGAATCGAATTGGGAGTTTGTGAATCGATTCACAGATTCGATTCACAAAAGTGCAGGTGCAATTTTAAGTGGATGAATCGATTCACAATCTGCTGTGAATCGATTCACACACTGTAAAATGCTTAAAAACACTGCAGAACGAGCAGAAACGCGAGAAAGAGGGAAAAGGGAAAGGAAAGAAGGAAAAGAGAAGAGAGAAAAGAGGAGAAACACCTAGGGTTTCACTAATCCTAAAGAGAATTCATGGATTCATGCTAGATTTTCCTCAAATCTTAGCTTGAATCCAAGTTGGTGAGTTGAGATTTGGGTATTTTGAAGATTTGGGAAACCCTAACCAAGAGGAAGAAGAAAAAGCACAAATTGGAGAAGAAGAAGAGGAAGAAGACCAAGCTCCTTCCAAGATGAATCATTGGACTAAAGAAGAAGATTGAAGGTTGTAGATCAAGATTTGAAGAGTATTTAAAGAAGCCCTAAGTTAAGCAAATAGGGAAAATCTTGAAGGAGAGCAAGGAGGCCTAAGTTCAATCCTTCTAGCTCAAGGTCTTGAAGACTCATGGTGAGTTCTTCAACCCTAGGTGATGGGCAACCAATAAGTCCCACATATAGGAATTTTATTTCCTTTAGTAATATGTGAACCCTAGGTTCAAGTTAGGGATTTTGAATATCCATATGAAGTATAGTTTGAATTTATTATTGTTATGAATTGATAGTGGGTTTGTCTGTAAGAGGTTGGATGGCTACCCCAACCCCCCACACTTGAATGTATGTTTGATGTTTGTTCTCTTGCAAACTCCATAGAGTTTCAAGGGATATGTTTAATGTATGTTTCATCCATTAAATTGGTCAGTTGTGAGGCTTGTGAAACGAGCCCTAAGTGTATGTCAACGAGGTCAATTCAAGGACCTTAGCAAAGTATCTAATTAGAAGAATGTTTGAAGTAGATATTCATAATTTGGAATGAGTCTTATTATGAGTATAACATGTTTTAACCTCTAAGTGAGAAGTTAGCTAGAAATGAATGTGGTTAATGTTAAGCAAGATTCATTGAAATGATTATAAATTTCCTTGAATAGTTAAGTGAGGATGATGTTAATAAATCCTAGTTAGTTAAGTTGCATTTCTATAAACATGCATGAAAGCATAAGCACAAGCTAAAGTCCATGGCAAGACTCCTCTATTTAAAGGAGAAGCACGGTATGGTTAGCCTCGTGGGACGCCACTTGGAAGGTTAAGACGTCTGACCACCATATCGTAGACGTTACTCGGGGTCTCGGGACCAAAGCCTTGACAAAACCCGATAACGAAGATTCCCTGTTGAATATCGATTCAACCGGTGGGAATAGCTAGAACGCGCTTAGTAGCAAAGCAAATCTGACTATGAGCTTAATAATGTTCAAGTCTATGAATGTTAAATGAATTCCTTTAATATATAATTATATCTTTGGAATTAGCTCAGTTAAGCAAAGGATATTATGGTTCGTAATTCCTTAGTTGCTAAATTACTTAATAGTAATGATGCATTGATGTAGTAAGAATGGTGATAAGATCACTTAAGAAAGCAAGCAAGCTATATTGATTGGAGTCTATAGTATAAAGTTTACGACCAAATCCAATTACGTAAAAGAAAAGCAAAGATGCTCTAAGTTTAGAGTAAATAAGAACAATATCTTTGTAGTTAAGAAGGTTGTAATTATAATGCACCAAGTTTAGCCGTGTTAAGTATAGATTAGAGAATGAATGTTCTAAAGTTAATGTGTGTTTGCTTTACGTGGTATATTGGTCTTAGGATTATCCTACCTCTCAATATACTAAGTTGTAAGTTCAGGTTAGTACATTCTAAGACGTTTTCGCCTAGGATGTCTAATAAGTTCTCAACCAAGTCCGTACGGTATCGGATAAGTATGTGTAGGTGCATAAAGCCTAAGTTAGTCTTGTCACATTAGCGTGATTCGACGAGCGAATGGTGAGGAGTCCGTGAACAGCTCACTGAAATTTATAATCTCACCCCGTTCCTTTTATTTGTTTTTCAAATAAACATGTACCGAAGACGATGAGGCGAAGCTCCAAGCTTGGGACTCATAGACTAGTTTTATGTTATAATGGAAATTGTCATTCCAAGTATTGTATAAGTTGTAATCTATTTATTAGATTAATGATTGAGTTTAATTTATGACTTGGATTATTGTAAACAAGTTTGTAAATTATTAGTAATTCTTGTACTTTAATGTAATTTAATCATACTTTTAAATTACTTGAGGTGCGGGTGTTACAACTGATAATCGAAATATGATAATAATTAGTTGTCATGAAATCATAATTAAAAAATAAAATTGTTTTAGGTGAAAAATTAAAAATTTGTGGTGTTGACATGTGTCATTATATCTCGTGGCAAAACTCTTTTCATAGAATGTACTATCAAAAAGTAGATAGATAGCAAATATCAAAAAGTATGTAATTAATACTTTCTTTTAACTGACGGTGCTTGTACAAACGACAGAGTGACAATTTTTTTCGTCTAGAGAGAGAAGTGAGAGAAGTGCGTTTTCTCTTTCTGCTAGGTTTTCAAAACGAGTTCTGTACGGCGGATAGAGGGGCTCGCTTCCCAGGCCGCGCCGGTTCATACTCCACCGCAAGACAAGCCTCCCGCTGGTTCACTGCCCGGATCTCCGCCGCATCCTATTCTTGCGGACGCCGCTGATCTGAATCGGGGGGCTACCAGACGCCGCCTTGATGGAAGTTTTTCGGGGGAGGCCTCTAACCCCCGTAGAGAGGAGCCATGGATGGAGGAGCCTGAGCAACAACAGAAGTCTTATTCTCAGGTTGTGTGCAACGGAAAAAAGATAACCAAGGAGTTCACCTTTGAAGATTCTGAAGAGGAGGAGCCGAAGAACAAAGCTGAGGCAGGGGACGAAATTCCTCGCATTGGAACAGGGATTGATGAAAAGGGAATTCCGAATTTGCAGTTGAATGATGCGGAGCGTGAAAGAATCCGTAGGCCATGGAAACAAACGTTGGTGGTTAAACTCCTAGGAAAGGTTATCAGCTTCACGGTCCTGAAGAGGAAGCTGGAGCAGAGTTGGGCAAGAACAGGTTCGATTCAAATTATAGATGTAGATAATCACTTTTTTTTGTGAAATTTTACTCCAAAGAAGATTATGATTTTGCTTTATCTGAGGGACCCTGGGTTATTTTTTATCACTACCTTGCAATCAAGAAGTGGGCGCCTAATTTCAAGGCTGCTACCACTAAAATCAATAAGATTGCGGTCTGGGTCCGTCTTCCGGATTTGGCGGTCGAATGTTATGACCGGCGAATCTTGAGGGCTATTGGGGGTCTCATTGGAACCACATTGAAAGCTGATCTTAACACTACAAATCACACTAGGGGAAGGTTTGCTAGATTATGTGTTGAAATAGACCTTGATGAACCTCTGCAGCCTACTTATAAGATTGATGGGGATTTGATGAGATTTGAATATGAGGGGATTCATTTGGTGTGCTTCGGGTGTGGCAGGTATGGTCATTCAAAGGATAACTGTGGGGTAAATAATGAGAAGGCTGAGACTAACAATAAACAAAAGGAACAGGATAATGGAGATGATGATGGGCTGGGGCCTTGGAATATGGTACAGAAAAATAACTATAAGAAGCCGGGGGCTCGAGGTTATATGACAAAGGAGAAAATTACGGTTCATGCTGCTTCAACCAGGAATAAGCACAATGTTGAGGAGGTAAATAAGTCGAACTTGGAGACAAGAGAAGTGGGTGAACCATCCCATACCTGTGCCCCTATTGTTATAACCCAAGAGGGTAAGGAGCAGGATGTAGAAGCACAAACTGGTATTCAAAAGCCCTTTTTAACAGGAAGTCAGATGCGCATAAACAAACAACAGGAAAAATCCAAGGCTGTGGATGAGAGGCCCACCGATGTGGTGAAGGAGAAATTAGTCAGTGTCAAAGAGAAAAATCAGGAAAATATCAATTCGAGGTCCCCCATAGAACCCGTTGTTGATCGAGATAATGGGGATGAGCAAAACACCGATATAATGATGGAGTGTACTGGGGAAAGTATTGTTTCCGAGACCCCGGAAATGTTGCAAGATTTATATGCAAACAAAACTCTCCAATATATTCAGGAACCGGAACCACCAGACCGTGGGGCTTCTCTTATGGTTGTGGAGAACCTTGTGGATAATGATGCAAGCCAAATGGATGCTGATTTGGATATCCCAGCTCTTGTGGGAAGGCAAAGAGATATGGGGACCTTTGGTCCTGTTTAATCTTTTCCAATGATTGTTATGAGTTGGAATGCTAGAGGTGCTTTGGGTAGGGACTTTGGTAGAGCTTGTCGCCAAATGGTTGCTCATAGAAGACCTGATATTCTTATTCTGGTGGAACCTCGGTGTAGTGGAAGTAAGGCCCGTTCTACTATTCGTAATCTCGGATTTCACCACAGCATTGTGAGTGATGCCATAGGGTATTCTGGTGGGATCTGGGTGATGTGGAGAAGAGATGACCTTCATTTGAGGGTGTTAAACATTACTACTCAGGTTATTCATGTTGACGTAAAGGATGGTGGTGCGGATCCTTGGCTTCTCTCAGCGGTTTATGCTAGCCCGCGTGCTCAGGAGAGGAGATCTCTTTAGGAAGGTTTGGCAAACTTTTCTAAAAATCTTGCTACTGATTGGTTTTTGATTGGGGATTTTAATGACATTGTTGACAACGGGGAGCAAAAGGGTGGGGGAGTTGTTGATACTAGGCGTTGCCAGGCATTTCAAAATTCTATTAACAGTCGTAATCTGATTGACTTGGGGGGTGTTGGTTCTAAGTTTACCTGGAGAGGACCGAAGCGGGATTCCAGAGAGAGGGTTTTTAAAAGGCTTGACCATGCTCTTTGTAATGCTAGTTGGCGTGTCCGTTTCCATGGTGCGTTTCTTCAAACTCTCCCGAGGATTCAGTCTGACCATCACCCTATTTGTGTTAAATTGGTGATGGAGAGGAATCCTCTTGGGGAGAGACCTTTTCGTTTTCTTGCGGCTTGGATGTTGCATGCAGATTTTATTTCGGTTCTGGACAATTGCTGGAAGGACGGATTTGAATGGTCTAATAACATCTCCAACACCACTATCTCTCTAAATCAATGGAACAAAGATTCTTTTGGGAATGTCTTCAAACTAAAGAAAGACCTCTCCAACAGGATCCATGGTATTCAGAGTGCTCCCTCCTATGGTAAGAACCCTTTCCTTGACAACTTGGAGATTGATTTAAAGAAACAGCTTGAAGATGTTTTAGACAGAGAGGAGGCTATTTGGATCCAAAAATCTCGGAAAGATTGGATTAAAGATGGTGATAGAAACACTAGATATTACCATGCTAAGACGATCATGAGAAGAAGGAAGAATAATGTTCTCATGCTTCGCAACGATCTTGGTATTTGGGAGGAGAACCAACTTATTTTGAGAGGTATGTCTGTGGATTTTTTTAATAATCTTTTCCTTGAGGATGTTGATAATAGAGCTGCGGTGCATACTTCGATTCATTTTCCTACTCTAGCATCCAGTATGTTGTGTAGCTTGGATTCTAATTTTTCTATGGTGGAGTTAAAAACTGCTGTGACTCAAATGGGGGCATTGAAAGCCCCTGGAAATGATGGTTTCCCTGGTTTATTTTTTCAAAAGAATTGGGGAAAAGTTGGCAATGATTTATTAAGGTTTGTTCAGAGAGTCTGGCAGGACCCTAAGATAATAAAGACTGTTAATGACACTTTGCTGGTCCTCATCCCCAAGGTGGACAAACCTGAATTCATTACTCAATTTCGGCCCATTTCTTTATGCAATGTGTCTTACAAGTGTGTCACTAAGATGATTGTAAACAGATTAAAGCCTTTGTTGGATAATTGGATCTCTTCGACTCAAGCTAGTTTCGTGCCTGGGTGCAACATTCAGGATAATATCATCATAGCCCATGAGATAGTTCATACCATGCGTAGGATGAATGGTAAGAAGGGCTTCATGTCGATTAAGATTGACATTGAAAAAGCTTATGATAGGCTCTCTTGGGATTTTATTAGAGGCTGCCTTCATGACCTTCAAATTCCTGAGAGCATGATCAATCTGATTATGAATTGTGTCACTTCTTCGAAATTTCAAATCCTTTGGAATGGGGACAAGGCTGGGAACATTACTCCCTCTCGTGGCATTAGACAAGGCGACCCTTTATCTCCCTACCTTTTTGTGATTTGCATGGAAAAGCTGAGTCATTTAATTGCCGATGCTGTTGAGGGAAAGAAGTGGAAAGCTTTCAAGGTTGGTAGAAGTGGTCCCTTTATTTCTCACCTCTTGTTTGCTGATGATATTTTGTTGTTTGCGGAGGCTAATATTGATCAGATGAAGACCATTAGTCATATTTTGAAGACTTTTTGTGATGCTTCGGGTCATGGGATTAATCACCAAAAAACTAGCATTTTTTCTCCCGTAACGTCAATGAAGACTTGAGATCCCAAATCTCCAAGCTTAGTGGTTTCACTCCGGCTTCGGGTTTAGGCAAGTATCTCGGTTCTATCACGCATCATGGGAGGAAAAAAAAGGAGGGCTTCAAGGGAATTATTGATAGAATGAATGGCAAGCTTGCAGGGTGGAAATCTCATGTGCTTTCGATGGCTGGGAGGGTGACGCTGGCCCAATCAGTCTTAGGGTCAATGGCTACTTTCACAATGCAGCATGCTAGGATTCCGTTAATAGTTTGCAAGGAGATGGAGCAGATTCAGCGTAATTTCATTTGGGGTTCATCAAATGAAATTAGGAAGCAGCGCCTCATCAAGTGGGATACTCTTTGTTTGCCTAAATTGGTAGGGGGGCTTGGTTTCAAGAAGCTTAACCTTGTGAATGAAAGTTTTCTTATGAAACTGGGGTGGGGAATGCTTACTAAACCTGACGCTCTTTGGGTCAAGGTCCTTCGTGGTAAGTATGGTAGGGGTACTAATCTAAGGGTTGAAGTTAAGGTCGGAAACCAGGATTCTAACCTTTGGAAAGGTATCCACAGTGTGTGGCCTTTGATCTTGGAGAGCATTTGTGTTGATGTGGGAAATGGTAGTAATACTTTCTTTTGGCATGATTGCTGGCTTGATGATTCAACGGTTTTATCTCAGTGGTGCCCTCAGGATAGCTCCTTCCTTTATAAAAACTCTATGGTTCGGGAGTGGCTGGATGTTGATGGTGGGTGGAATTGGGGCAAGCTTCATAGGGTCCTTCTGGATCCTATATGTAACGCCCATAATTCAGTATTACTTGAATTTACGACAATTTACAAAAAATGGCACAAGAGTTACCAATAATTTAAACTTGAAAATGGGCATTACAAGTCCAAATTTAAAATATAGTCAATGGTCTAAAAGTTAGGTTACAACTTCCAAGTATTAAGTATTTGAATTACAAAATACGATAACGAGGTTCCAAATATCCAAAGGACAGATGAGTTGTTACATCACAAAATGTAGAATTAAACTAAAGGATTCAACTTCTAACTTGCTTGACTGCCTTTCGGGTCCTGCTTATCTGAAAAACAATGGAAAGAGTGAGATAAAAATCTCAATGAGTCCCCCACGGACCCCTTACCAACTCATTCCCCAACACAATATTACAAACTCACAGTGAAGACAATTCATAATGTACAAGAACCCAATTAACATTCACAAACGCTCAATGAATCCAAGAGGGATATATAATTAACCCTCAATGGAATTCTTCTATCAATGATACACAATGAATCCAAGAAAGTATAGCAGTGACTTTCCATGGAATTCTTCAATAAACAATACACTATGAATCCAAGAAAGTATAGCAGTGACTTTTCATGGAATTCTTCAATAAACAATTCGTTATGAATTATTACACAATCAATAAGTTCAATCCTATGAACAACTTAACCATTCTCGTAAGCATTTTAATAGTCTACCCATTGATACAAATCTCCCTAAGACCATAGCATTAAGTAAGATTGAACCAAACGAGAAAGGATTTAAAAATAACAAGGGGAAAATCTGCCCCAGACTCGCTTAAGCGAATTCGGGGTCGCTCAGCGCCACTTTCGCTCAGCGCCAGATTTTCGCTCAGCGAAAGTCGAATACACCCCTGGGCGGTCGTAGCCAGCTCGCTCAGCGCCTGCTTCTCGCTTAAGCGTAAGTCGCGCAGAATGCACCACAGGCGTGGCGTAGCCGGCTCGCTTAGCCGCTTAAAGCGAATTTGACAGACTCTGCCCAAATTTCAGATTTTCTTTCCAAACCAAACATAACCAATCCCAACCATACTCAATCCCAATCATCAATCACCAAGCACAAAGCTCTAAATCAAGCATTTAACATATCAATATACAAGATCAAGAGCATTGCATAACTTATCAACTACACAATCAAACATATTTCAACATTGAACGTGAACACAAGAAGGGGGGGTTGAATTGTGTTGAAAACTTTTCGCAAACTTAATGTTAAAAACACTTAGAATAAAAGTTTCTCAAAAACTGTTTGTTAATCGGACGGTGAAAATCAGTTTGTGAAAACTTGTTTTTAACTCAACAAGATAGAAATGAATAGAAAGCAAGAAAGCGGGGAGACACAGAAATTTATACTAGTTCACTACCAACCTGGTAGCTCGTCCTAGTCGCCGTTCCTGAAGGATTTTCCACTATAATCAAAGTGCAGTTACAATTTCCTCAAAAGTATTCTACTGCTGACTTGACAATACTCTCGAACTTCTCAAAAGCGACTTCCGGTCTGATCGGGCGAGCCTTTGAGATCTGACCTAAACTAGGCCAAAACAAACTTATACAAAGTGAGTTGAAATGCAGTTGAAAATAACTCACCAGAGAGGATAAAAGATTAAAGCTCAACTAAAGAAAAACTTTCTTAAAGAAAGGGATTGGACGTGAATTCAGTTAGGTAGTCCAGAGACTTGATTGCTCACGAAGCTTGATGTATGTTCGTGGCAGAATTTTAGCAAGCTTTTCCGCAGTGTTCTTTCTCTCTTTTTCTTCAATGGATACCATGAGGTATATATAGGAGATCCAAGGATATGACGTTAGAGTAAAAAAATGGCTCCTAACTTAGTTGACTAGAGATAATTCAAAAAATCTTTGTCTCTATCTTGCTTTGCGAGAATGTCGGCTGATCCATATTCACCAGATTTTTCTTGTCTCAGACGATTTTTGTCTTGTAGTTAAAGATTTCAACTTTGATATCTCGTACAATCGATTTTAGCGCTCAAGATCAATTTTGAGATCCGTTCCAAAGACTTCCGAGAGGTAGAAGCAGCAGCGTGACTAACACGTGATTTTAAGTGAGGTTCAGGCCTTTCTTTCGAGTTGGAAGTTCGGACGCTCGTTCAAGGTTGGAAGTTCTGACGCTTGTAGCAATTTGATAAGCATTGTATAAAGAGAGAAATTTCCAGGCGCTCACTAGGATGGCCGGATCTTTGACAAATAGAATGAATCCTTCTCGAGAATTACTTTCTTCTTGCTTGAGTGGCTTAGAAAATAGATATTATTAGTATCCGCACACTTCAAAATGTTAGAACATAAATTGTTCTCTTGTGAATATTTTGTTATCATCAAAATTAATGAGGTCTAAACATCTCAATCGTTTAAGGTTCCAACAATCTCCCCCTTTTTGATGATGACAAATATCTAAGGTTGATGAACAATTTATTTTCACAAGACATTAAGGGTCTCCCCACAATTTAACAAATTTAGATATATAAGAACAATTCAGGTTTTAAGGTTATTGTCGATAAACAAATTCATTTAAGTGATTCACGAAAGATTAAGTAAATGTATCGAGCAGATATTTAATACAAGGTGAGATCGGATACCAAATAGATTGATTTAATCAAGGTATATTTCATTGTACCAAATAAAATTTATTAAACAATATAAGAGCACTAGATCAAATAATATTAGCATCTGAGGATGCTATGTATGAAGTGCTATGCATGATACTTTAGTTCTAGTGTATCCATCGGATGGTGGATAATGTCGGATGGTGGATAATCGATTCTCACGTGTTCATTATACCTTTCTTTAGTGTTCATCATACCTTTTCTTTACTCCCCTTTGTCATCGAGACAAAGAGTGTAAAACACATCATAGTCAAAATACTACTTAGAAAAATTTGAATAAGAGAGCATGATAATAAGATCAAAAGCAGTTATATATATATATCAACCAATTAAAATTTATTTTATATCACAAAAAAAAAATATTTCAAGGGTTTTGAAGAGGTGGAAGTGGGATATTGAAAGCGTTAAATGAAAGCTTGATCTGATTTCGGTGAGTAACCTTTAAGTTTGTAGCCTTCATTTCTTCACCGCTCTTGGAATGGTGACCATCTCAGCTGCGAAGTGGAAGTAGAAGGTCCAGCTTAAAAGCAGACGCTAGACTTGACTTGATGCTCGCTAGCACCAGGTTGACTGACTCAGTCTCAGAGTCCTTCTTCTTTTGAGCTCTTAAGAAGAATCCATCATTTAGTATAACCCATTTTGATGAAGTTTCGAAGTCTTCTTAGCTCGGATCATCGAATCTCCCACGGCCTTCACATCTTGAGTTATAGCAAATTCATGAAGATGGTTTCCTGTGAAGAAAAACATCGGCGGTGTAGAGTCAAACTTATTTCAGTCTTCTCCCAAATATTTACGATGAAGACACTCAATGCTTCCTTTGGTGAAGGAAAGAGCTTCATTTTCGACCGGTAGATCCTTCTTAGATTTTCCCTGTCATAATCTTCTAGCCTGAAAGGGAATTGAGTCGCGGTAATAAGGCTTTGGCTTTCCAAGATTGAGACCATTGACTCCACGTAATAAACCCAATGCTCGAAGAGTTTGGTCACATGAGCCTCATTGGTTATTGATCTTCATGCGGTCAGTGCGTTACAGAAACATCTGAACATATCATCAAAGTATAGTTCCTAGGTTGATGTCGGTAACGCTTAAGCGATCTTCCCAAGCGAGGAATAGTTGCCTTTTCAGATATCACAACAGCGATTAGAGGCAGGTTCTACGTTCATCTTTCTTGAAGTAAGACAAGTAGTACCTTACAGCGTGATCCTCAGATATCTTTGCAATCTAAGTCGAGTGAAATTCCTTAAGATTGTACCTTGTAGGTGCTGCCTCATACTCCTTGACCGATCTGTGAAAAGGTGCTTCCCAGGCGAGTTCTTTCCTTTTCCGAGAAATAGACCAAGGTAGCCACCTTTGTCTATCAGGTACTATCTTGATAGAGCGGATGATGGGTCTCGATATTGCCTTATAACTTCAAGTCTTTTACGCTCAAGGCAATGTACCATGAAGCGACTTCATCATCACGTAATCCACCTTCCACATTCTTCCAATGTGAGAGGTTCGGACCGAGAAGGGATAGAGGAAGATCGGCGAGAGAATTGTCACCTTCTGCGGTGGTCTCAATCTTCCTTTGAAGGACATTTGGGCGAGGTCATCTCCATCCTTGAGGTTGCACTTACGGGATCGGCAATCTCCAACTGCGACTCGAGTGAAGGTTTTTAGATGCCCCGAGTTGAGAGCGGTTATAGATCTTTGTTGTATACCTCATACTTTACAAACCGTGGTTTTGTATGAGATATTTTCTTTTAGCGACTTACATTTGGTTTAATGGTGAGGAAAGTAAGGTAGAATTAGCTTTGGTGACTTTGTAGGCTTTGAATGGATTAATGGGAGGTGTTTTGAAAAGGAGGTTGAAAGGGTGAGAATGAAGTTTGGAAATGTATGTGGTGAGTGAAGTGTTTGGGAAAATTTGTGGTAGGTTAAGATAGAGTGAAGTGGATGATGGTTGGGTAAATTTGTTTAGGGACAATGGAGGTTTTACGTGTATGGGTTTGAGGTTGTGGTGGAGGTGCAATAGATATTGGCGAACACGAATAGAATCGGCAGATGCAACATGATCTGAGACTCATCGGGAGAATTGAGTACCTTAGGTTCAGGTTGATTGCTTGGCCGATCTTTTGAGCTTACATGGGGCGAGATCTTTGGAAGCAGATCTTTGAATGTCCTTCTTACGTAGTCAGGATCTTTGAGGCGGCTTCCACGGTTTGCTCCTCTTCCTCGAACCTGGTGATGGGAACTCGGTCCTCATCTTACGGTTCCTCAGCGATAGTGTAGGAGCCACCTTCTGTTTTGTTCTTACGGTCTCTCGAAGGAGACTCGGCGTGTCTTTTCTCACCAGGCTTTGAGCTGGTGGTTGTCTTTCTGTTTCCTCTTCCTGTTGCTCAACTTTCACTTTCTTCATCATGGACCCGATAAGCAATTTCATTCTTACTAGGTGTTGACTCAAAAGTGTCGGGAATCACAATGTTATCGACCAAAATACTTTGCCTTTACTTGATCGGTAAAGTCGACTTGTTTATGACGATTCTTGTCCATCATTTTGGTGAGCAAGACACCATACTGGAATGAACTTGTAGGTGTTCTTCTTGTCGAACACCTTTTCTTGAGTTGACAAGAGCATTGATCAGGTTATTGTAGATTAACCTTGGCGGAGTTCACCTTGTTGCCCGCCATGAAGTGTCTCGGGATGAATTTACGCTCGTAGTTGACAATATCACTAGAGCTAGCCTTTAACAGACGCTCTTGGTGATAATCTTATGAAGAACTACGAAATGACTTTTCAGATTCTTGGCAAGAGTGTTACACCGGATTCTTTCACCGGTAGTTTTCAAGCGGATCGTTGTTGACCTTCTCAATCCCATGGAATGCGTCGGCCCATTACGAATAGAAGACGATGCCTTCACACGGACACCCAAGAACTTCGTAAATGTTTTTGATGGTAAGGACAAACTTGAATCCTTTCACTGTTCCTTCAATGATACCACCTCTGTAGTGAACATTTCCCAGGAATTCTTTAATCGCCGTCACGTAACCTCAACTGGGTTCCGGAAGAAATCTTGTTCCGACCCATTGCCTTGAATCCTTTGAAGAAGTCGGCCGTAAAGTTTGAAGCTTTCCAAATCGACTCGATTTTCCATCAAGACTTTTCCTTCGGACATGGTGTTATAGATATTTGTATATTGAAGTTGATACTCGACCATGAGTGCGGTTGAGAAATGGAAGCGATGAAGGTTTTAGGGTTTAAGCACAGAGAGAGAGAGAGGAAAGAGAACGAGTACGTCTTTAGCAGAAAACAGAGAGTGGAGCGAAAGAAGTGGAGTAGTGGGAAGGATATAGATAGTAGTACAGTACATTTTCAAAAACCGCTACGTATTTCCACATGAAATTTAAATCAAAAGGAAAAGAAAATAAAAATTCGCTTTTCATTAAATGCGGATTCCAAAATAAAAGTAGAAAATTTTATCGAAGAACGTAAATAATCATGACTCAAGGTATGATGAGGCGGCTGAGTCCGTAACACGTGTGACACGTGTGGGTGTGCTCGGACGACGCAATCGACTTCGGATGATGAGTTATGATGCGTATGACAAATAAGATGCAGATGCACATACATGCTTACGTCATATCGGATCTTTGAAATATAGCTTATTGTCGACGCGAGATTAATCATTCTTTTATAAGATGAAAGTTTAAATTCCTTCTTATAAAATTGAATCTATCTTGAAGGGGTTTTGTAAATATGTCACCCACCGATGATCGGTGTCTACAAATTTTATTTCTAAAATACCCTTCAACATAGTCTCTTATAAAATGATTCTTAATCTCAATGTGCTTTGCTCTAGAATGCAATATTGGATTTTTAGTCGACATATGGCGGATGTATTATCACGAAGATAGGAATGTTACTCTCGCTTATCAAGTAGTCTTCAAGTTGATACTTCATCCACGAAGTTGAGAATCGCAACTTCTGTCGAGATGTATTCAAACCTGCCGTTGAGAGTGCTATTGTACTTTGCCTTTTGCTTGACCAAGACACAAGATTAGCTCCAAGGAATTGGCGGCCTCCACTTGTGTGCTTTTTCTTTCAATTCGATCTCCAAAGAAAAGTCAAGATCACGTAAAACCTACTAATTGGTAATCTTTTGATTTCTTATAAAGCAAACCAAGATTAGTAGTTCCTTGTAAATATCTAAATATTCTTTTAACAAAGACTTATGTGTGATTCTCTAGGATCTGATTGAAACCTAGCACACAGGCAGACGCTGAACATAATATCAGGTCTTGAAGCCGTAAGATAAAGTAAAGATCCAATCATACCTCTGTATAGCTTCTGATCTACCTTCTTACCAATTTCATCTTTACTGAGAGAGCAGGTAGGATGCATAGGCGTGCTCATCGGCTTGCAATCCAGCATCTTGAATTTCTTCAATAATTCTTTGATGTATTTGCTTTGATGAATATAAATACCATCATTGCATTGCTTGATTTGTATTCCAAGGAAGAACTTCAATTCTCCCATCATGCTCATCTCAAATTCAGCCTGCATAAGCTTAGAAAATTCTTTGCAAAGGCTTTCATTAGTACCTCCAAAAATAATATCATCAACATATATTTGGACAAGTATGAAATGCTTGTTTGAGGTTTTTCTGAAAAGAGTTGTGTCAACTAAACCTCTAATAAATCCATTTTCCATTAAAAAGGAGCTTAGTCTATCATACCATGCTCTGGGAGCTTGCTTAAGACCATATAGTGCCTTTTTAAGTTTAAAAACATGTTCAGGAAATTCAATATCTTCAAAACCAGGAGGTTGTTTGACATAAACTTCTTCAGTTATAAAACCATTTAAAAAAGAACTTTTCACATCCATTTGATATAAAGTTATCTCATGATGTCGCAAAAGAAAGTAAAATGCTAATTGCTTTCTAATCTTGCAACAGTGCAAAAGTTTCAAAGATGAAATCAATACCTTCTTCTTGTGAGTAGCCTTGAGCAACTAACCTTGCTTTCTCTCTCACAACCTTACCGTCTTCATCAAGCTTATTTCTAAATACCCATTTAGTGCCAATAGCTTGCTTATCTTCTGGTAGAATAACTAGCTTCCAGACATCATTCCTTTGGAACCGATTTAACTCATCTTGCATGGCTAGAATCCACCCTTCATCTTCCAAGGCTTGATCAATCGCCTTAGGTTCCATCTCGGAGAGAAGTGCGAAGTCAAGATGCTCCTTGAAAGAGGATCTGGGTTCGTACTTTATCACCGTGTTCTCCTAAGATTTGATCTTTTGGATGATTGGTCTTGTACTTCCAGCTTTTTCTTGCTTCGCTTGGGTAGAATTCTTCGTCTTTTCACCACCGGATGATGAAGATGTATTTTCACCGCCTGGCTTTTCACCTAGGTTTAAATCGAAAATAACTCATCTAGCTCGACATTGCGTGTCAGCTTCTTATCATCAAACTTGACATGAATGGACTCTTCAACTGTCAAAGTTTCTTTGTTGTATATTCTAAAAGTTTTAGATCTTCAGAATATCCCAAAAGATTCCTTTGTCGACTTTGGAATCAAACTTACCAAGTCGATCTTTAGTATTCAAGATATAACAAATACAACCAAAAGAATGAAAGTAAGAAATGTTTGGTTTTTTTTCCTTTCCACAGTTCATAAGGAGTCTTATTCAAGATAGGTCTTATATAAATTCTATTTTGAATATAACAAGTGTGTTTATCGCCGCCAAAAATGTTTCAATAATATCGCCTTCATTGATCATGGTTCGGCCATTTCTGGAGGGACCTATTTTTCCTTTCTACAACACCATTTTGTTGAGGTGTTCTAGGAGAGGAGAAATTGTGGGAGATGCCATTTTCTTCACAAAATTTTTGAAAGTTCTCATTTTCAAATTCTCCCCCATGATCACTTCTAATAGAGGAAATGCAAATGCCTTTTTCATTTTGAACTGATTTGCAGAAAACAGTAAATACCTTATAAGACACATCCTTGTGGGCAAGGAATTTAACCCATGTCCATCTAGTAAAATCATCAACAATGACTAAACCGTATTTCTTTCCGACTAAAGAGGCTGTCCTTGTGGGACCAAAAAGATCAAGATATAAAAGTTCAAGTGGTCTAGAAGTTGAAACAACATTTTTTAAATGAAAAGAGGTTTTAACTTGTTTTCCCTTTTGACAAGCTTCACAAAGGGCATCAGATTTGTACTTAAGATTTGGTAAGCCTTTAACAAGATTGTGCTTGTTTAACTTTGAGATTAACCTCAAGTTGGCATGACCTAATCTTTTGTGTCAAATCCATTGCTCATCTTCAACAGACATAAGACACTTGACATCTTGTTTTTCAAGTTCAGAAAGATCAACTTTATAAACATTTTGTTTCCTCTTTGTTGTAAAGAATATTGATCCATCATTTTTGCTCTTTACTAAACATCCGGTTTCACGTAAATATGACTTCATAACCATTGTCACATAATTGGCTTATGCTCAATAGATTATGTTTCAGATCCTTCAACATATAAAACATTATCAATAGAAGGAAGAGAGCCTTTACCTATCCGACCAATTCCAACTATTTTACCTTTCGGTTTCCTCCGAAACCAACGAATCCAGCTTCTAGGTCTTAGTTCTTGGAACATATGCTTTTCTCCCGTCATGTGACGCGAGCATCCATCGTATAAGTACCAGTCTGGTGTGTTGACTTTGTTGCTAAGCATGTCGCAACATAGATTATTTTATCTTTAGGTACCCATATCTTTTTGGGTCCTTTCTTGTTAGTTCTAGAAGGAGGCTTATCCTTCTTAGTTTTAAAAACATTACATGCTCTTTTCAAATGACCAGATTTATTACAGTAAGTACAATGTAAGCATTTATTATGGCTATGGGATTTATCAGATGCTGAATTATTTTCCAAAAGGGTTTCATCTGGTATATAGCCAAGACCGTGAGTTGTCGCTTTATCGACACCCTGCATCATTGAAGCTTGCTTGCTTCGAGTTACACTCTCTGCAAGAAACTTTTGAAATGCTTGTTCGTAGTCATTTGATTTGCAAATAGGATTGCTTGTAACTACAGAACTCTTAGCTTGAGAGCTCTCAGCTTCTGGTTGCTTGCTAGCTTCCAGGACATGGTTATCCACCAGGCTGATTTTGATTTTTACAGTTCTCTTTAATAGTCTGAGTTTATATTGCGTAAAGAATGAAAATCTTGTGATAGTTTTAAAAATTTCTTTTTCAAATTCTTGTACTTTCGATGAGAGAGTGGCAGAGTCCTTAAGAAGATCATCAAAAGCAAGTTGAAGTTCAGAGTAGGAGTCATATACTATTACCTCTTCAACATCTTTTTCTGACTCAATGTCCGTGTCTTCCATGAGAGCAATGTGAGCATCTTCTTTATCTTCCTCAGAGGAGGATAAGTCAAGATCTTCCCATGTTGCCATGAGACCTTTCTTCTTTTTCTTGAAGGAGCTTCTTGTGGACTTCTCTTTAAGATTAGGACACTCGGATTTAAAATGTCCAGGCTTCTTACATTCATAGCAAATGACTTGGGCTTTGTCTTTGCTCTCCTTCTTGTCCTTTGAATCTTTCTTGAAACTTCCTTCAAGTTTCTTTTCTTCCACATTTTACGGATCTTCTTAGATATGAACGCTAGCTCATCATCCGATTCATCGAATCTCCTTCGACGCTTCATCGCTCGATTCTTCTTCTTAAGCCTGCAAGGCTTTTGAGGTACTAGTTTTATGATGATTGCCTTTTAGAGCAATAGACTTACTCTTCTTGGTAGGTACTTCTTCATTTAGCTCAAGTTCATGAGCTTTTAACGAACTCATAAGATCTTCAAGTCGAAGAACATTTAGATCTTTTGCTTCTTGAATAGCAGTGACTTTGCGTCTCCCTTTGCTTAGTCAAGCTTCTTAAGATCTTTCTAACATGATCGGTGTAGTATAGCTTTTTCCAAGGGCCTGCAACCCATGAACTAGTGTTTGGAACCTTCCAAACATAGTTTCAATGTTCTCTCCATCTTCCATTTTAAATAGTTCATACTGGCGAACCATCATGCTAGCTTTTGTTTCTCTTACTTGGGCAGAGCCCTCATAAGACAAAACAAGAGAATCCTGATTTCTTTGGCGATCAAACTTGCCACATTTGTCATATTCTCTTCTGTCATAGCACAGATGAGAATAAATCTACCCTTCTGGTTTGTTTGATATCTCTTCTTCTGATCATCAGACCAATTTTCCCTAGGTATTGCAACACCAAGGGCATTAGCGGGAGAAATGTATCCGCCTTCAATTATATCCCATAAATCAAGATTTTGTGCCTCAATGAATGCTTTCATCTTATCTTTCCAAAGAATCAAATTTTTCTCCATTGAATAGAGGAGGGCGGTTCATATGACCACCTTCATGAGACATGTTCACAATATAGAATCTTTCTCTTGACATCAAGTGCTCAACCAAGAGGCCGAGCTCGATACCAAGCGAACGTGAACACAAGAAGGGGGTTGAATTGTGTTGAAAACTTTTCGCAAACTTAATGTTAAAAACACTTAGAATAAAAGTTTCTCAAAACTGCTTTGTTAATCACTGAAAATCAGTTTGTGAAAACTTGTTTTTAACTCAACAAGATAGAAATGAATAAAGCGAAAGCAGAGACACAGAAATTTATACTAGTTCACTACCAACCTGGTAGCTACGCCTAGTCCCTTCGTTCTGAAGGATTTTCCACTATAATCGATTACAATTTCCTCAAAAGTATTCTACTGTCACAACTTGACAATACTCTCAACTTCTCAAACGACTCAAGACAAATGAGCCTTCGAGGATACAACCTAAACTAGGCCAAAACAAACTTATACAAGTGAGTTGAAATACGCTTGAAAATAACTCTCACAGAGAGGATAAAAGATTAAGCTCAACTAAAGAAAAACTTTCTTAAAGAAAGTGGCCTGACAATTCGGCCAAGAGTCCGTAGACTTGATTGCTCACGTAAGCGATGTATGTTCTCGCAGAATTTTAGCAAGCTTTTTCACGAATGTTCTTTCTCTTTTTCTTCAATGGATGCCATGAGGTATATATAGGAGATCCAAGGATATGACCAGTTAGAGTAAAAAAATGGCTCCTAACCGTTGACTAGAGATAATTCAAAAATCTGTCTCTATCTTACTTTGCAGAGAATGTCCCAAATTCATGTTACCGCTTTTTCTTGTGCATGCGATTTTTGTCTTGTAGTTAAAGATTTCAACTTTGATATCTCGTACACCGATTTTAGCGCTCAAGATCAATTTTGAGATCCGTTCCAAAGACTTCCGAGAGGTAGAGCAGCAACGTGACTAACACGTGATTTTAAGTGAGGTTCAGACGCTCGCTCAGAGTTGGAAGTTCGGACGCTCGTTCAAGGTTGGAAGTTCGGACGCTTGTAGCAATTTGATAAGCATAGTGTATAAAGAGAAATTTCCAGACGCTCACTAGGATGAGCCGGATGCTGACAAATAGAATGAATCCTTCTCTTGAGAATTACTTTCTTCTTGCTTGAGTGGCTTAGAAAATAGATATTATTAGTATCTGCACACTTCAAAAAATGTTAGAACATAAATTGTTCTCTTGTGAATATTTTGTTATCATCAAAATTCATGAGGGTCTAAACGTCTCAATCGTTTAGGTTCCAACAAACATGTCTTAGAATCTTCAAAATAAACATAAACTCATCTCCCTCATCATGCATTCCCAAATCCACAACTTGCATTAAGAAACACACAACCACACAAGTAAAATGGAAAGTACTAAATGGTGAGACTTATGGGTTGCCCAACCTCTAAGTAAGAGGAACTCACATTAAGCTCAAATAAATGAGCTAGGGAGCTTGAAGACTTGAGACCCCCTCCTCCTCTTCTTCTCCAAGTTCAAACTTCTTTCCCAATGATCTAGAACAACTCCAAATCTTCAATGTAGCCCCAAATACTCAGTTTCAAATGCTTAGAAGCAAGGAATGATGAAGGAAACACCAACTCTCCTCTTCCCCTTCCCAAACCAAAGCCCTAGCTCTCCACCTCCTTCCTCTTCTTTCCTTGTTCAGAAAAATAGGGAGATAGTAGAAAGGATGGGCTGGATGTCGTGGGTGAGGGGAGAAAAGGGAGAAGGAAATTGTGGCTTGACCAAATTACCCTTCCTTCAATCACTTAACTACACTACACCTTGCTACTCACACCCCCAACATTTCTAAATACTATCCCCTATTTCAATTACTTAACTATTAATTTGAAATCCAAGCCTAAATTAATTTAATTAAATAATTGAATTAGGCAGGGTGTTACACTACTACCCACCTTTTAAGATTTTTGTCCTCAAAAATGAGACAAGGTATATACCTATTGAAATACGGGTAGTGAGTTCGCATTTCTTCCTCAGTCTCCCAAGTAGCCTCCTCAAACGTAGATCCTTCCCATATGATCTTGACCAAGGGGACGTCCTTATTCCTTAACCTTTTGAAGTTGCGGTCCACAACTTGTATAGGCATAGGCTGGTATGTCAAATCTGATCTCAGTTGTATCGACTCATGATCCAAAGGTTGACAAGGATCAGGAATGTACTTTTTAAGCTGAGACACATGGAACACATTGTGTAGATTTGACAGAGATGGAGGTAGAGCGATTTGATAAGCAACAGGACCGACTCTTTGAAGGATTTCAAAGGGACCGATATAACGAGGACAAAGCTTTTTAGCTCGGAGTGCCCTACCAATGCCTATCGTAGGAGTGACCCTTAGGAACACATGTTCTCCTTCTTCAAATTCAAGGGGTTTCCTTCTCTCATCAGCATAGCTCTTCTGTCTACTTTGAGCAATTTTCAACCTGTCCCTAATCTTCCAGATTTGATCTGTAGTTTCCTAAATTAGGTCTGGCCCTAACAATCTTTTCTCACCTACGTCAAACCAACACAGAAGAGTTCTGCACTTGCGACCGTATAGTGCCTCATACGGTGCCATGCCTATGCTCGAGTGATAGCTATTGTTGTAAACGAATTCAATGAGAGCCAAATGCTCGTCCCAGCTCCCTCCATCATCTAACACGCATGCCCTAAGCATATCCTCTAGGGTTTGGATAGTACGCTCTGTCTGACCATCCGTCTGTGGATGATAAGAGGTGCTAAGATTTAACCTTATGCCTAAGGCCTGCTGGAAGTGCTTCCAAAATCGGGAGGTGAACTTAGGATCTCTATCAGAGACAATGCTAGTGGGTACTCCATGGAGTTTAACAATTTCTCTAATATATATCCTAGCTAATCTCGTCGTGTTGTAAGTGGACTTGATTGGGAGAAAATGGGCAGATTTAGTTAGCCTGTCAACAATGACCAAAATGGAGTCATACCCAGACCGTGTGTGGGGCAAACCTGCCACGAAGTCCATGGATATGCCCTCCCATTTCCATTCTGGAATTTCTAGAGGTTGAAGTAAACCGGAGGGTCTTTGGTGCTCTATTTTAGTTTTCTAACAGACCAAACATTGAGCAACAAATTCACCTATGTCATTTTTCATTCCCGGCCACCAATACCTTTGCCTAAGGTCATGATACATCTTGGTAGAACCAGGGTGTACCGAGAATCTACTCTTATGGGCTTCTTCAAGAATTTGACTCTTGAGTGCCACATCTTTTGGAACACAAATCCTTTGATTGAAAAGGATCATACCATCATCAGATTCGGAGAATCCATAGTGATGTTTCCTAGCTTGAAATTCTGCATCCAAAGCTTGGGCATCCCAAATCTGGTCTCTAAAACCACAAGTGATCTCCAGGTGTCCTACAATCAAACTATCCCCAGTTGCGAACATTCCCAAGTTTAAATCTCTAAAAGATTCTAACAATGCCATCTCCCTAACCATCATAGAAGAGGCGTGAAGAGATTTCCGACTCAGGGCATCGGCAACTACATTTGCCTTACCTGGATGATATTTTAAATCAAAATCATAATCCTTAAGGAACTCTACCCACCTCCTTTGCCTCATATTCAGCTCCCTTTGATCAAACAGATATTTTAAACTTTTATGATCGCTGAATACTTCTAATCGAGCACCATATAAGTAATGCCGCCAAATTTTCAAGGCAAAGACTATAGCTGCAAGCTCTAGATCGTGAGTTGGATAGTTTTCCTCGTGGAGCTTCAATTGTCTAGATGCATAGGCGACTACCTGCCTATTCTCAGATCAAGACACAACCCAAACCTCTTTTAGAAGCATCACTGAAAACTTCGAAACCTAAGGTCGGGTCAGGGATAATCAAAACTGGCGTACTTGTCAACCGGAGCTTGAGTTTTAGGAAACTGTCCTCACAACTTTCATCCCACACAAATGGTTGTCCCTTGCGGGTCAATCGAGTCAAAGGAAGAACCAATTGAGAGAATCCATGGATAAACCTTCGGTAATACAGGCTAATCCTAAGAAACTTCTAACTTCCGTGAATAAAGATGGGTCGCTCCCATTCAAGAACGGCCTCTATCTTACTAGGATCAACTGCTACTCACTTTGAGAAATGACATGACCCAAAAACTTAACTTCGAAGCCGTAACTCACACTTCTCTGGTTTTGCAAATAATCTCTTCTCCCTAAGAATGCCTAACACAATTCTAAGGTGTTCCGCGTGTTCCTGGGAATCCCTAGAATATATAAGGATATCATCAATGAATACCACCACAAATCTATCAAGGTAAGGTCGAAAAATTCTATTCATGTAATCCATGAATATTGCCGGAGCGTTTGTTAAACCAAAAGGCATCACAACATACTCGTAATGGCCGTACCGAGTCCTAAATGCGATTTTCGGTATATCCTCAGCCTTGACTCTGATTTGGTGATATCCAGACCTAAGATTAATCTTAGAGAATACCGAAGCTCTCCTAAGTTGGTCTAACAGGTCATCAATCCTAGGAAGCGGATATTTATTCTTAATTGTGACCTTATTCAGTTGCCTATAGTCTATGCACAAACGCATCCTACCATCCTTCTTCTTGACAAGGAGAACAGGTGCTCCCCAAGGAGAAGCACTAGGCCTAATGAACCGTCTAGAAATCAAATCCTCCAATTGAACCTTAAGTTCTTGCAGTTCTAAAGGGGACATCCTATACGGTGCCACAGAAATTGGACCCGCTCCTGGAGCCAACTCTATTGAGAACTCAACCTCTCTATCAGGTGGTAAAGAAGTAACCTCATCCGAGAATATATCTAAAAATTCATTCACTATAGGGACGGTTTCTAATTCAACATCTGAAATTGAAGAGAGTAACAAGATATAACCCAAGTGTCCCTCAAATAAGCAATGGTGCAATTGAAAAACACTAGCCATCTCATTCAGACAAGCCTGAGTAGGAAAGGACTGAGTTAAGGGGAATTCTATAGTTTTTGTAAAACAATTCATAACCACTTGGTTAGCCGATAACCAATCCATACCCAGGATAATGTCCATCCCTTTTAAGGGTAGACAAACCAAATTAACCATAAATGTTCTTCCTTGAATAACGAGAGGACAATTCTCGCATATCAGGGAAGTGGAAATACTACCTTCAGCTGGGGTTTGGACACTCAAAGGAATAGGTAGGGAAGAAACACATAACTCTAGCCTTTTCACACACTTACGGGAGATGAACGAATGGGTCGCACCAGAGTCATACAATACTACTAAAGTGTGATCATGAAGCAGACATATACCTTTCATCAGATTTTCCACATCCTGCGCCTTCCTACCACTCAAGGTGTGAACACGTCCCTGCAACTGGTCGTCAGGTCGGGACAATCCCCTTGCTTTCATCTTGTTACAATCTTTAATGAAGTGTCCTGGTTGTTGGCAGTAAAAACAGACAGGTTTCCCAGAATTGCACTCTCCCCTATGGAACTTGCCACATTTGGAACATTCCTTCGACCTGGAAGCCTCGGAAGCTTGAACGTGTTTTCCTTTATCCTTGTTTCCTTTACCCTTGGAGGGTTGGGATGGCTTGCCTTCATCATTCCTCTTTTTCCACAGGAGTTGACGTTCATCATACATTTTTTTCAAGCTTTCTTCGGCCTTGTAACTTTTGCGAACCAGCGAGGCAAAGGTATAGAATTCAGTTTAGGCTAAATTATTCTGAATGTCAGCCCTAAGTCCCCACATAAACTGGTTTATCTTCCATGTCTCATCCGGCGCATATTTGGCATGAGAAGAAAACCTTGCCAACTCCTCAAACCTCCTGACATATTCAGACATAGTCAGATCCCCTTGCTTAAAATGAGTGAACTCGCATTCCTTCCGATCCTTGACCGTTTGGGGAAAATATTTCTCTAAAAAGGCTTCCTTGAAGTCTTTCCATTCAATCTGTTCCTCATCTTCTTCCAAATATGCTCGCGCCCCCTCCCACCAATGGGTAGCCCCTTCGGTGAGGTAGTGTGTAGCGAAGGTTACCTTTTGTTCCTCCGTACATATCACCACTTTGAATATTCGTTCCATAGCTTCCAGCCAATGCTGAGCCTCCATAGCGTCATCACTTCCAGGGAAACTCGGAGGATTAAGCTTATGAAACTTAAGGAAAGCTGAATGTGGGTCGATTGGTTGAGCATGGTGGCTCGGTGGAGGTGGTTGCGGGACTTCTTGTTGTTCTTTGAAGAAATTGCTGCATCATATTGTTAGTAGCTTCATTTTGGGCTCTCAAAAGTTCATTCTGATCCCTCAACATTTGCATCATATCAGTCCAGCGAGCCTCCTCCGCATCTCGCCTGCGGTGTCTCCTACGGTGCCTTCCATGTTCATCTGCCATATTCTGCATACACGGTACAAAGTATTAAGCTGATCAGACTTAATATTCCATACTAAGTACCAGAATATAGAGAGAATTTCAAGCAAAAAAAAAATCCGCAATAATAGACCACAGTCCCTAATGGACTAAACCGCTCTGATACCATAATGTAACGCCCATAATTCATTATTACTTGAATTTACGACAATTTACAAAAAATGGCACAAGAGTTACCAATAATTTAAACTTGAAAATGGGCATTACAAGTCCAATTTTAAAATATAGTCAATGGTCTAAAAGTTAGGTTACAACTTCCAAGTATTAAGTATTTGAATTACAAAATACGATAACGAGGTTCCAAATATCCAAAGGACAGATGAGTTGTTACATCACACATCACAAAATGTAGAATTAAACTAAAGGATTCAACTTCTAACTTGCTTGACCGCCTTTCGGGTCCTGCTTATCTGAAAAACAATGGAAAAAGTGAGATAAAAATCTCAGTGAGTCCCCCACGGACCCCTTACCAACTCATTCCCCAACACAATATTACAAACTCACAGTGAAGACAATTCATAATGTACAAGAACCCAATTAACATTCACAAACACTCAATGAATCCAAGAGGGATATATAATTAACCCTCAATGGAATTCTTCTATCAATGATACACAATGAATCCAAGAAAGTATAGCAGTGACTTTCCATGGAATTCTTCAATAAACAATACACTATGAATCCAAGAAAGTATAGCAGTGACTTTCCATGGAATTCTTCAATAAACAATTCGTTATGAATTATTACACAATCAATAAGTTCAATCCTATGAACAACTTAACCATTCTCGTAAGCATTTTAATAGTCTACCCATTGATACAAATCTCCCTAAGACCATAGCATTAAGTAAGATTGAACCAAACGAGAAAGGATTTAAAAATAACAAGGGAAAAATCTGCCCCAGACTCGCAAAGCGGTCGGTCGCTCGGCCACTTTAAGCTCGGCGCTTGATTTTCGCTCGGTAAAGTCGCGCGAGAATACACCCTGGCGGTCGTAGCCAGCTCGCTCAGCGCCTGCTTCTCGCTTAAGCGAAAGTCGCGCAGAATGCACCCCCTGGGCAGCGCGTAGCCAGCTCGCTCAGCGCCTGCTTCTCGCTTAAGCGAATTTGACAGACTCTGCCCAAATTTCAGATTTTCTTTCCAAACCAAACATAACCAATCCCAACCATACTCAATCCCAATCATCAATCACCAAGCACAAAGCTCTAAATCAAGCATTTAACATATCAATATACAAGATCAAGAGCATTGCATAACTTATCAACTACACAATCAAACATATTTCAACATGTCTTAGAATCTTCAAAATAAACATAAACTCATCTCCCTCATCATGCATTCCCAAATCCACAACTTGCATTAAGAAACACACAACCACACAAGTAAAATGGAAAGTACTAAATGGTGGGACTTATGGGTTGCCCAACCTCTAAGTAAGAGGAACTCACATTAAGCTCAAATAAATGAGCTAGGGAGCTTGAAGACTTGAGACCCCCTCCTTCTCTTCTTCTCCAAGTTCAAACTTCTTTCCCAATGATCTAGAACAACTCCAAATCTTCAATGTAGCCCCAAATACTCAGTTTCAAATGCTTAGAAGCAATGAATGATGAAGGAAACACCAACTCTCCTCTTCCCCTTCCCAAACCAAAGCCCTAGCTCTCCACCTCCTTCCTCTTCTTTCCTTGTTCAGAAAAATAGGGAGAGAGTAGAAAGGATGGGCTGGATGTCGTGGGTGATGGGAGAAAAGGGAGAAGGAAATTGTGGCTTGACCAAATTACCCTCTTCTTTCAATCACTTAACTACACTACACCTTGCTACTCACACCCCCAACATTTCTAAATACTATCCCCTATTTCAATTACTTAACTATTAATTTGAAATCCAAGCCTAAATTAATTTAATTAAATAATTGAATTAGGCAGGGTGTTACACTATAGTTGACAGATTCCATTCTTGCTTGCCCCCTAAAGGGGATGATAATCCGGATAGGATTGCTTGGAGGAATTCGATTAAGGGTGGGTTCACTTCTAAGGAGGCATATAAAATGTTAAATAAAGTCAATAAAGTTCCAAATGAGCATTTGTGGAAGACCATTTGGTCTTGGAAAGGGCCTAGAAGTATGCAACTTCATCTTTGGAAAATTGTTCACAACAGATTGCCTACTTTACTTAACAGAAGTAAATGGAGTTCTCAGTCTCCAGATTGTCCCTTTTGCCCTGGAAAGGAGGAATCGACCATTCATGTTATCCGTGATTGTAGTATGGCTAGCCAGGTTTGGATTCCAATTCTGAATAGCGATTTATTGGCTGATTTCTACTCTATGAACCTTCTGGATTAGATTGATGCTAATTTAAATAATTCTTTTGGTTATGTTGGGGCTGATTCTTGGAAATCTATTATGTTTGTAACCTGTTATTGGCTTTGGATGTGGAGAAATAAAGCTATTCATGATGCTGATTTTGTGAGGACCAACAATCCTTCTATTTGGGTGAAGGCTCGGTCTCAACAAATTGAGGAGGTTAGGAAAGACGTGGGCTCGATGATTGGGGGTGAAGGGAGGAGTGAGAAGTCGATCCGCCGGGTCCCTCCTGATGATGGTTGGTTGAAGTTAAATACGGATGGGGCTTCAAAAGGAAATCCGGGTGCAGCTGGATGTGGAGGGGTATTGAGGAGCAATAGTGGGAGATGACTGAGTGGGTTTGGAGCTAATCTTGGATTCTGTAATTCCTATAAAACTGAGTTGTGGGGGGTTTTGCATGGGCTGGAGGTGGCCTGGAAGTCTGGTGGTAGAAAAATTATTGTGGAGATGGACAATGTCACCATTGTTAATATCATTAACAAAGGATCTCTTCACAAAAGGCGTAGCAAATTTTTTGCTCGAATCAAGTTGTGGTTGGAAAAGGATTGGGATGTGAGTTTTGTTTTTAGCTATCGCGAGAGCAACGCCTGTGCAGATTGGCTGGCAAATTGGGCTGTTTCTCAACCGTTGGGTTTTCATTTGGTCTATAGTCCACCTAGTGGCCTTGCTAGGATACTGGCTAGTGATATTAGTGGGGTCTTTGTTCCCCGTTCTGTTTGTCCTGTGTAGTCGTTTCCTTGGGTTTTAGCCCCGTTATAATATCAACAAAAAAATACTTTCTTTTAACCATTTAATAACAAATATCTTTAATAAATTTATTGAGGATTTGAAAATAGAAAATGTTTTTTTTGGTGAATAAAATAGAAAGTGTTTAATAAAAATAGAACTTTAAAAGCTTTTCATATATTAAACAATATTTTTTAATTCCCGTAAAAACAATATTTTTTAATTCATATATTAAACAAAATTTAAAACGCAAACTAGGATAAATTATTAAATTTGCATAAAATTCACTTGCAAAGTACTAGTAGTATAATTTCCTTTTTATTATTTGTAGTGCCTGACATGGAAGAGCTCAAGGTGGGAGATGCTTAATAAACAAAACTCTGAGTGCATGCAAAATTAGAATCCCCACATTGTTCTCATTGTGATTATAAACCAAATGGTGATGACTCACGCCAATCTATGAACCTTGACCCAGAATTGTACAAATGTTCCAGACCCATGCTCCATCAGTTACACTGTTATTGGAGGAGTAATAAAATAGTGGGCTTAGCCTGAGTTATAGGATCATGCGCAAGACAACGCACGCGCAATGTCTGTCTCTTCCTCTCGTGTCCACAAAGGTGTTCCTTCCTCTTGGATTCTGCTATAAAGCCATCATGTTTACCACCACCATTACTCATATTATATTCCTGGTTGGTGCATTTGTTCATATACCCTGAGTTCATTTGGCCCATTAAGCTCACACCCACATTGTACAATGTAATGGCTCAGAAAACAACAGTACAGACTCACTACTCAGCTTTCCAAGTTTGTCTTTCACTCTTTTCACCCTCTTCCTTGGATCTCCCATCCCCGCTTTTATCATTCCCTTTCTGTCATTGATTTATTGTTTCTTTATCAATACTTAATTCTTTAGCTAACATTCTTAGAAGAACAGCTTCATTAAAACCAGCATGTTCATTTCCAACCAGGACTGACACACACATCATACCTTATAGTAGTTGGATTGGAGTGCACATAAAATAATTCACTCTTTTCACTAAGATGAATCAACCCAAATTTACCCAACCCCTGGAAAACATTCCCCTTAATGGTACTATCAATTGCATGAGAATTAATGAGATGGCATAGCTGGCATTAAATATTTCTGTTTAATTTGTCATCTATCTATTTATCTCTTTGGACTTGTTGAGGAATCCAAGTGAAGTAATTATATTTAATTGGTTTATTATGTGGAATAATTGATATTCCCTCCGGAATGAATTATAAACAAAAGTTAACTAATTCACGGTTATTAAGATACATTTAATATATATAATTTTAATTAAAAAATTAACTCTATTGCCTAAATTAACTTCCATAACTAATAAATTGGGTCATTAGAAATATAAAAAGTTAAATTAAATGAAGGATATTTTGGAGATACAATCATTAAATAGGAGAAAAATAGTTCACATTTACTTGTATTTCATTCCAAAAAACATGAGATAAAATTTGCTTATAATTTATTACGGATGGAGTATTACAGGATTAATAGAGTGGTTTGCTTGAGGATCTAATATTTTTTTTTAAATCCTTTTTGGGAGGGTTCTGTTTTGCAAACTGTTCACTAAAATTAAAATGCCTGGTTATAGAAAACAGCTAGGCAGTAGCTCATCCCAATATGTCGCCAGCCATTCAAAGACTGCAAGTACTGCTACTGCACGGTTTGCTTCCCTGCCACAGTTGAGTGATATATATAATACTATAAAAATATATAAATACTTCAAGTTGTGCTAGATTTCTTGATGCTTCAACTAATTTGCAACCCAAACCTATTTAATTAGTTGCCTAATAAATTAGGACAAATTAATATATAACGCATAATGTTATTCTAATTAGAGCCATATAATAATTCTGAAGCATGTTTACTTCAAGATATAGGGAATAAAATATCATTTTTTGTTAAAATACTCAATTGGACTAAGTTGCGACCGGTCCTTAATCATTCAACAAATTTATAAAGAAATTCTCTCATGAAAAAATTTGTCACCTACATTGTTCCGCCGCATTTCTAGTACACACACCCTGAGCATGTATTTTTAAGTTATTGATCCATAACTAGAAAATATATTTATCCTTTAGCGTGCAGAATGTGACAATAACATATTCTTTTTTTTTTCTTGATATATACTCCCTCCAGAATGAATTATAAGCAAAAAAGTACATGTATATGGTCCATTTTTTGACTAGATATGTGTACTTTTTTGCTTATAATTCTTTCCGGAGAGAGTACAAATGATGGCGAGTTAGCTACCACTCTAAGGCTTGAAGCGATATGGTACCACCCTTTCTCAATGAGTTTATTTTTTGTCAGGATTTAAGTTAAGAAATACCTCCCACATTTCGAGAATATCTGTGTATATACCCTTCTCTAGCATGCTTTCACTAGGCCAACCCTATTGGTTAACAGTAGCATATCTTCAATTCCCAGTGTCATCCAATGCCATTAACCACCAATATCAAATTTGAGTCCAAATTTACTATCATGTCGAATACAATTTTAATTATAAATGCTAATTGATTCAATTAAGATCTTGCAGGGAATTAGATCAATTTTTTTTTCCCCATTTCTTAGACCCAAAAAAAATTAAAAAGTAGAAATTATTTCGCTCCCCACTTACTACATTGAAGAGAAAGGAAGAAACGAGCGACCCACTTCTTTCCCAAGAGGGAAGTAGTTTTCCTGAATTTCCATGCTCCTTCGGACGCATTGCACATGCACCGATCAATTTGGAAATTCTATTATTGTGTTTGATCTGAGATTACAAGCTGTAGTATAGCCAAATAAACCATCAATTTGGCAACAAATTTAAGCCTATTATAATGCATAATCGCACAAATTAAAGCCTCTGCTTTGTCATCATCCCACTTATGTTAACCATGACACTATACTAATGACGAAAAATGCTTCCTCATAATAACAGCTAAATAAGCTACTTTATGTATGTGGTTCCACCTATGATCCATGTCAGCCAATTTGGGTTCTTCTAGGACGCGCTGAATAATTATGCATCCTAGGAGCTATTCTTAAAACTAAAAGAACATGTAATAATGTAAATACAACCACACTAGCTAGTTGGACCAAAGAACAAGAGAAACAGGCCTGCTCAAGGCAACTTTGTGTTTAGTAATTGCAACTAGTAAGGAGTTTAGAATATGAATGCGCTTGTTGGCACTTGAAAATTCAGGGTTTCTAAGTTGCAGTTTTTTAAAGTGCATGTTAGAGTAGTTTAATTTTTTTTTAAAATTATTATAGTATGTATGAGGTGTATTGTACTCAGGGACGGATGTAAGTGCACTAAATTGAGGGCACTTGATTCCACTAACTTATTTATTTTTCTTGCTAATTATTGAATAATTTTGTTTTTGACCCCACTAAAAATTAAGTATTGACCCCACTAAAGAGCAAAAAAAAATAGAAATTGAGTTATTCTCTTTTAAGTGTTGTCATGCGTCTACTCTCTTTTTAAGAGAAAGTAGAAATATTTTTTACTCTTTTTATCTTTGTCTCTTTATTTTTACATTCTCTCTCCTTATTCAACATTCATTCTCCATACTCAACTTCATATTGTTACTGGTATCTTTCCTTTCATATGTTCTTTATTTTATTTTTTATTTTTTATTTTTTTGGGTTCTATTTACAACTCCTTCGTTATTTGAGTAAGTTTCTTTTGCACCATGTTTCATATATGTGCACTATTTGTTTAGTCATTTGCCTAAGTGGGTTAACAGGGGGTTACTCGCTGAAGTTATCTTTGATTTTGTCTGTGACAACTGCAACTGTTGAAAGAAAATTATCTGCAATGAATTTTGTGAAGAAACAAATATGCAAAATAAATTGTTGAATAATTGTTTGGTCATATACATAGAGAAAGATATTTTTGATAGTGTTGAAAATGAAAAAAATCATAGAACAATTTCAAAATATGAAGACACGTAAAAAATAGTTATAATTCGTAGAGTTTGAGGTATCTTTAATTTTTTGGGTATATAATGTTATATTTATGTAATCTCTAATTTTTTGTTTAACGACAATAATGTTATTATTTTATCGCTTATGCATTGATATGTTTTTTATATAAATATTTATAGTATATGATTTTGCCCTCACATATCGAATTTTCTGGATCCCTCCCTGATTGTACTTTGTAAAGCTTATTAATTCATAATTTATCGATATCCAAAAGTGTTATTAAATCTTTAATCAAGGTGCAAGAAAAAAAAAGAATGAGAATAATATTTTCACATAACTGATCATTTTTATATTCTTTTTCACACAACAGCTTAGTTGTTTAGGTCTACCAAACTGGTGTGGTCCGAGTGGTAAGCAGTTCGAGTTCTTTAAGCATGCGGTCAGGGGTTCAAATCTTGGCTCATGTGTATGAAAATTTATCATTTAGGAGAGACAACTTTAAAATGTGCTCCAGATTTTTCAAGAGATTAATTTTTACAGTTATGCGCAGAAAAGACATTAGGAAACCGAAAAAGCTTACGTTGTTTAAGTCTACCACACCAAAAATCATGATGCAATAAAATTTTAGGTTTTCCTTTTTTTTCCCTTAATACTATCTCCGGTCTCATATATAAAAGACACATGCACTTTTTAGGTTCATTGAATAACTGATGTATCTGACCAATATTATAGACCAAATATATCAGTTATTCATTGAACCTAAAAAATATATTTGTTTCTTTTATTTATTTATATATATATATATATATATATATATATATATATATATATATATATATATATATATATATATGGAACCGGAGGTAGTAGTACCTTTCAATGTTTGGTAAGAGAAATTTATGACTCCCAGAGTGAAAAAGAGATGGATGACCAAATATATAGGTTTGGGGGAGTGGGGGTCCATCCTATATGTGTCATATCTTACCATTGTTTCCAGAAGAATAGACTGCTATTCATCAAATTTGGGAACTGAAAGCACAAGAGAAAAAGAACATTTTATCCCTTAACATGCAGGGGACCCCTTAAACTGCATAGAGCTCTGGCCCCCCACTCTGCCAAAGTACATGAACTTGGGATTTCTTGAGGGGTAGGGGAGAATGTACATTATGCACAAGTTATTTTCTCATACCTGTTTGCCGAAAATTCTGAACCCTGAGCCCAAGACTTCAGTCCATATGTTCTAGAATTAACAATGTGATAACTGACAACTCCATTGCACTAACAAGACTACCTATGCCTAGTCTTTTCCTTCATAGCTATGAAATGCTCCCCTCTCGCTTCCTCAAGAATGAAAGAAAATTAATTGAAGGACAAAATGTCAGTATCATAAATAAATAAATAAATAAGGACACAACATATTTTTAGGCTTGAAATCAAATTTGAGATATGACCTTTTTAAGACTAACAATAATATTTTATGAAAAATATTATATTTTAAATTAAATTTTATCTTTCTTCTAAATTTCTATATTTTTAAAGCGTAATTATTATTTGTGTGTGTACATGCAACATGCCACATTTCTTATAGTTTACTCTCTTTGGACTAGAATATAAGTAAAAATACTTAATTTTATACTGATTAAAAAAGTTAGTTAAATTCATTTAATTTTCTTTATATAATAAAAAAACTAATTGTATTTTTCAAACTACTATTTCTTTTTATTTAATTTTCTATGGGAACTCGTGTCATGATAACAATCAATAAAGATCACAAAAAGAAGGATAACATTCAATGAAGGGTATTTTTGGAATGATAATATTAAATAGGGTGAAATTAATTAGAATTTGCTTATATTTTAGACTACCAAACATGACTACTTTTTTGCTTATAATCGAGTCCAGAGAGAGTATTGTTTAGGCCTTTAGGGTTTTAAATTGTTTCTCTTATTAAGCTTAAATAACAAAAACAAATGGATGCCTTAATACCAAAATAAAATTTGGAGGCCTTAGTAGCTTTATAGGGTTGGGTCGGCCTTGCATATTTTGATTGTGGAACATCTAGTAATGAGACCTGGCATTTAGACCCAAATTGGCTATGGTTAGAACAACATGTATTCACAGTAGTTTGTAAGTCAAAATTGTTGGAAAAAATTGGACGATTTATATTCTTAGGTCAGTAAATTAGATTTAAGAAATAAGCATCAAATGTGAGTTGTCCAATTTTTATAATAGTTATGATCGACTTAATGACGGGAGTAGAGCTACATCTATGGATGCCCCTGCCAGTTTTTTTTTTTTTTTTTGAATTTCACCATATCCACATTGAGCTCGTCATATTGTTGGGACATGAGAACCGCACCACGATTGGCCAAAAGGTTCTGCATAGCTAAAAGACTAAGGTAAGTGGCGAGTTCCTTCTAGGCGTTGTCGAATTCGAACGACCGACCACAAGGTGATGATACTATGACATAAAGTAGTGCAAGATTAGAACTTCTTTACGAGTCCATTGCTTGCAGGGAAACCAAAAAAGGTATACTCGAGGGATTATTGTGCTTGCGATGACTCCGCAAATACGACTTTCGTCTTATCGTTTGGATGCCCTCATGGCCCCTCCCACCACTCAATACTGGCTTTGCCCCGTTTAATGCAGTGAATGTGTAATATTTTGATTGCAGATAATCAATTTCCCTAATATATGGTTTTGTTATTCCTCTCACATTCCATTTCTATGTATTAAATTTGCTTTTGTATTTTTAAATTTTATTATTTTACTTCTGTATATTAAGTTTTATTTTTCACTTTTAAATCTTGGCCAAATCATACTTTATTAGTTTATTACAAAGTCACTAATTTCTTCACAGTGTAACATGTATTTTGACCTTCTGTATTAAATAAAAATCAAATTTATATAACTTTTTTAAAATATATATTTATAAAAATATTATTAATTTTCTAATTTTGTAATTAATGCATTAATTTATTCAATTAATTAACATTAAATAAAATAAGACATTTACAAATTATCGTCAAATTGCTTAATTAATTTTCTAACAATTATATTAAATTTTATCTTTTACACAAGTAAAAATTCTAAAATTCTATATTTTTTATATTTTAATTTTTTTAGCTTTGTTATTTCATTAGGAAAAAAATCTCCTTGAAATACATGAAATAATTCCTAGTTCTAATGTTAAAATAATTTCTTTCCATATATATTATTTGAGTTAAAATTTATTCAATATATATGTTAATTAAATAACCATATAAATATATAAATAACAAACAAAAAATAGTGGAGGCAAAGGCATTTATTTCAAGGTATAAAATCATATTTTCAGAAATATCCTTCATCGAAATATCATTACATGGATATTATTTGTAGGTATAATTCATAATGTGTTTGGTTAGTACTTAATATTTCAAAAATGTTTTTAAATTTTTTATTAAAAGTTAGAAAAATTTAAAATTGTGGTAGGAGTAGGTGGCAATAAAAAGTTATAGTTGATTAAGTTTTAGAATAGTTTTTATTCTCATATAAGATTCTCATCACTCTTTAATGTGAAAATAAAAAGTAAAAAAATAATGAGTAAAGAAAACCGACAGAAAAGGCAACCAAGTGCTAAAGTACTGTGAGATATTGGGAGCACGAGTTCAAATTTGCAACGCTCCACTTTTCTTCTGCTCATCCTCCCGCCCTCAACCATCTGTACTAAGAATTTAACATGCTTTAAAATAAGCACATTCTAAAAGTACGACCCGTTAGATATTTATTTTCATCCCAACAAGGATAAATATGACTTTAGACTTTAAGAGTGAATTTGAAAAGATGAAAATAGTAAAACTCAATCCCACCTCTTTGCCATGTCTTAATGTTACACTAATTTTTAAAGTAAATTAATTTGGTACTAATTAAATATATAAGATTTTTTTTAGGCCTTGCACAAAATCTAAGACATCATAGCTTCTTCTTAAAGAAGTATTAGAGAGATAAGGAAATTATAGCATGAACCACCATCATAGTAGTCCACAAAAGACCAACAAAATTGACTTATGATAAAAGGTTTCACAAGTAATTTTTCAAGTTTTTGATATTTAATGAAAGGGTCCTGTGTCATTTTTAAATTTTAAAATAATTTCAATCTAGGACTTTAGTAAATTATAGAAGTTATAGAACCTTATTTTTCTGGGTAAAATAGGAACCCTTATCTTTGGCCAGGAACACCAGACTCACTGTACAAGCTCAAACCAACACCAAACTCAACCACTAAATCAACAACCTACTCAACTTCTCATCGTTTCAGCTAGGAACCATCACACGCCATCATACACAGCTCCCGTGAATGCCATCGAGTAGCCTCACGAGTGATGATCTCTTACCCACGACTTCTTGCTCTAAGTGTTGTCGCCTTCCATCGCTGACCAATTAATACAACCACACACCTCAAAACATACTAAATTGGAAAACCACGAGCACCGCCATACCAGTCCTGCACTGCCTCGATTTGCCACCACGAATCCATCTACCTCCATAGCCCCTTACTAGAGACCACTGTTCTCTTGAGACCACAACCTCAACTGTGAAACCTTCCTTCAACCGCAATCAACCACTGCAGTGGCACCCTCGCCGAAAAACGCCTCCAGGAGCACCACCCTCGACATCGCAAAGAAATTGATGTAGATGCCTTGAACAACTATGTGTTCTTATTTACTTCTTTGGTACTATGCATACAACCCTGCACATAGGGGGGCCAAAGTGCAATTACATATGCCTTGTGAATCTCATGAAACCAACAAGTGACCACCATTTTTTATTATTAATTTAAAGGTCAAAATGTTGTTGTTCATCCCATAACATATTAGGATCTTCAATGCTTACTGTAGTATTAAAGAATGACATTCAAATATTCGTCGCTTCCAAAAAAAAACTCTGATCGTACATAAAGCGATGGAAGTCAAAACAAATTGCTCACACTTCAAACCTTAAGAAAAAATCAGATTAAGTGTTGAAAAAATGGGGTAAGATAAACATAGGAATTACTGTGACTGATGCAGTGTTAATTAATGAAAACTGGTCCAGTCCTATGGTATTAAATTAAACCCCACGTAAATTATAGTTATAAAAACAAAAACAAAAAAAAAACCCTCACGTAAATTATCCGCAGAATCTTGGAATATCTGCAGCCAAACTAAATTTAGGGTCTCGTTATTTAAACACAAAAAGGGATACAATTTTAGACACACAGTCCGTACTGTACGGATACTGTACGGATATACGGTCCGTACAGTACGGACACAGTATTTTTTTCCCAATTTTTTTTTACATTTTTTTTAGATTTTTTTAGCTGTTTAAAAAAATATTTGTCATTAACCAGATAATAAACTGCATTAACCAGATAAATGAACTTCGTTAACCAGATAAATAATGAACTTCAGAGTTGTCATTCACCAAATAATATGAACCATTAACCAGATAAGTGAACTTCGGTAACCAGATAAATAAATGGTTCACATTATCTGGTGAATGCCAACATTTTATTTATCTGGTTAACGAAGTTCATTTATCTGATTAATACTATTAATTATCTGGTTAATCAAGTTCAAATATCTGATTAATGCAGTTCATTATCTGGTTAATGACAAAAAAAATTTAACCAGTTTAAAAAAACTAAAAAAATTAAAAAAAAATGTTGTCCATACATGTACGGACATACGATCCGTACACGTATGAAAATATGTTGTGTCCATTTTTGTGTCAATTTGAGTGTAAAAAAATCATTTCCCCTAAATTTATAATCCCTTTCATCCACATCTGTTTCGTCTTTAATTAGATTTTGTCAGTCTTGACTGAATGTAAATATGTAAGGTATTTTTCAGGTAACATAAATGCGTTCTGACAGGAGGCAGTTGGAATAAAATCAACTTCATCCTAAAATGCCACATATTCATGCCAAGCAAAATTTCATCCGAAGCCAAGACAAATTATCCGTCCTGAATGCCCCATCCTCTTCATCTTATTATTAGTACCAAAAAAAAAACACACACACACACAAGAAATTTTTTTTAAAAAAAACGAGAGAGAAAAAAATAAAAAAGTGTATGGTTGTCTTTAGTAAATTTGAAGAACGATAGAGTGGTAGTGGTGTTGTAGATAATTGGATTTCATGCCGTTTGTCACCCTTTAATCCAGAGTCCGATTCTCCCATTGGCACCCATCTTTATATTCCTTTTTTCATATTGTTTAGAGATGTTTTACACAAATTAAAATAATTAATAAATTTTTATTATTTTTAAAAAAATTATTAGTTTTTTTCAATATGATACCATTGACCATTTATTATTTTATAGAACATATTTCTCTCTACAATAAATAGTTAAAGATATAATCTACAAAAAAGTAATTAATGCAATTTTAAACTTTGAGAACGACAAATAATTAAAAACAATTTTTCTAAAAAATCGAGGTATAAAAAGAAATGAATGGAGTATATAATATAATAAATAATAAAATAATATAAATATAATGTGCGTTGTTGTGTTGCTTGCTGTTGGAAAGTTTCCTATGCGATTTGCTCATCATTTCATCGTCCACACCCAACGTGTGAGTGAGAGAAACAAATAGAGTGGGAGAGACACGAAGAATTCGGAGAACAACATTCACAATTCAAGGTTGCAATATTGGAACATATAACAAAAATGGGTAAAAACAAATTTAAAATAAATAAACTCTATTGCTGCCAAAACTTTGTCAACATTTTTCTATACTACTAGTTTCCATTTCTTTTACATTTTTCTTACCAAATTGTAGCACCTCACTCACACAAGCCAAACCCTCGTTGCAACTCCAAAACCCAAAATTTGGTGATCTCACAAAGCCAATACTCCTCCAAACCAATACTCTCCTGAGAACCAGCGATCCAAAGTGGCAAATTCCATTTTCATTTTTGTACATTTTCCACCACACCCCCATTTTTTTTTGTTGAGTAAAATAAACACAGAAAAAGAAAAAAAAAATTAAAAAGTAGGAGGAGTAGCTGCTAAGCTGGATTTAGCTGGAAGACCTACTCCATCAAGAACCGCTTCACAATCTTCACGCTGGGTTCCAACGTCTGTCTCCTCCATACATCGGAAAAACCCTCTCCGCCGCCGCCGCCGCGAGACCCTGACGTCAGCACCGCCCGAAACGCCTCCGTGGCGTCAATCCTCCGTAGGTCCCACCCCGCACGTTTTAACCGCAGGATCTTCTCTATCTGCCTCTTGGCTAGCCGACACGTGTTGTCCTTAATCTCCCTCACTGCTTCCTCATACGCACCCTCCCGCACCCGATCGTCACCCTCTTGTTCCATGTGCCCCGGCGGGTACTCTTTAAAAAACCGGTCGAACTCGGGCACCCCAATGGCTTTTCTCAAACCGGTTCGGTGTGTTGCGTCCGGGTCAAAAAACTCAGCCAACTCGTCCACCATTCCTGAGTCAAACATGTCGTCGACTCGCTTCAGCAAGTATTCCGATAGCACGGGAAACGATATGTCCATCCAGAGGAAGCAACACTTATACCTTAACTCCGACGATATCGCAAGCGACGACGATGACTCGGTGTCGAAAACGTTTGACTCGGGGTCGAATCGTTCTACGAGGAGGGCGTGAATGAAGGAGTTGGAGCCGCCGACGATGATTGGGAGCTTTCTTCTGGAGGTGATGTCGGAGATGAGGTCACCGGCGCGGCGGCGAAAATCGGAAGGGGAGAACTCGCCGTGGGAGGGGTCGACGTCGCCGAGAAGGTGGTGAGGGACGCCGTTGCGTTGGTGAAAGGGGATCTTGTTGGTGGTGATGTCGAGGCCTCTGTAGACTTGCATTTTATCGGAGTTGATGATTTCTGAGAAGGGGAAGAGGGTGGCTAGCTCGACGGAAAGGCGGGATTTTCCGGAGCCCGTGGCGCCCATGATGACGACCACCTTGTCTTTCCGGCGGTGGCGCGAGGCGGCGCCGTCCATGCGAGGCCAGCGAGGCCTGCTTCGGATGGTGGCGGAGGAGAAGGAAGTTAAAAAGGTGAGCGAGGATTGGTGGAATTTGATGGGTTGATGGTAATGACAATGGTGACGAGGGTGGGGTGAGAAAAATGAAGGTCTTGTAGTTGTAGTCATAGGAAGAAAGAGAATGTGCTTGTGTGTGTTGGTGTGTGAGAGAAAGGAAATGAGGTGTGTATACGGAATAGTAGTATAGAGTAGAGGAGAGACAGAAGAAGCGTTGTTGGGGGGAAAAGGCAGAAAGTGCGTGCGTGGGGTATACAGTACAGATAGCGTGTCCCTTCACCTTTGGCAGTGAGCGTGAGAGTGAGTGGGTTTATTATGGGTTGGGGTTGAGGTTGAGGAGGAGGGAAGGAACTGTGTTGGAAAATGGCATTGCATTTGATATGCCAGTGCCAGCTAAATTCTATTCAGCAGCACAGCTTTGCTTTTGTGCCTGAAAATGGAGCTGGTTAACAGCTACTACAACTACTACTACAGCTTGCTATCTGTATGACTATATTCTTGTTAATTTGTTGTCTTGGAAATGGGAGGGGGGAAGGAATGGCATTGCATTAAACTTTGGGAGGGAGGGAGGAAAGCCTTTGCTTTTGGCTTTAGGCGGCTAGGAGGATGGTTTTAATGAATGGGAATGGAGGGTTGGGTTGTGTTGGTTTGGTTTTTAGCTGAGCTTAGATCTCTCATTCATTCCTCTCTGCCTCTGCTTTCCCTTCACTCACTCTGTTTCTTTCTCTTTCAGTGAAATGAGTTTGTGAGAGGAGGGAGAAATATCGGCTCCTATTTAAAACACTCCATCAACGTCCTCTCAATCACTCATGCCACTGTAGTCTAATCTGTATTGCATTCGTAGACAAGCTCAACTCATTTCTTTTTAGGGTTTACAAACGAGTACTCTAAGGGCACTAGTTAAGGAAGTAAAAAATATATAAGTTTTATATTAAAAAGAACAAATTTTAAACTTCTAAAGAATTGAATACACCACTTTTCAACACAATATTTCTATATTTGTTTCTTTAATCAGTGCTTTAAGGGCACTCGTTAATATTTTTCTTTTTTTTATGTTTTCTCGGTCCTGTTGTGTCATAAATTTAACCGGAGTTTCGAATATTATGTTCAAGTCTTCTAATATATATTTTTTGAAATGTGAATAATAATAATAATAACAGGGGAGGAAAATTACACCGATTTAATAATTGTGTAGTGTTACACCGTTCAATAATTTTGTAACAGAAACTTGTATTACAAACTTATCGTTAAATTGAAAGATACTATCACATAAATCATATCTATAAAAGTTTATATTAATCTAAAATCATTTGACATGTCATTGAAATGCATCAATTTTAACGTCTTATGCACTTTTATTAAACAATATTAATCATGATGCATCTCAATGACATATCAAATAATTTTAGATTAATGTAAACTTTAATAGATATGGTCTATGTGATAGTACATTTCAATCCAACGGTAAGTTTTGTAATACAAGTTTTCGTTACAGAGTTATTAAACGGTGTAACAATACTCAAATATTACACCGGTGTAATTTGATCCCTCCCTGTAATAATAATAATAATAATTTATTTTCATCATTTTTTATAATTTTTTATAAACAATTAGATACAAATAATTTAAAATTTTTGTATGTATAGTGAAAAGAAAAATATTTAATATTTCACATTATTCTTTTTCAGACCTACCCCTCAATGACAAATGGATGAGAGAAAACACACTAAGCATGACTAAACTTTTGTTATTATAACTTTCTAATTTTGGAGACTGTAACAATGTTCTAAAGTAATGTGTACAAATGTCCCGCATGGGCCTTATTTGCTCAATTATTTATTACATTTTATTAAACTCACCACGTAAATAGAATTGTTGACTCCATTTTATATTTTCCTTCTATAAGGAAAAAATTCACCTAATTTTTGGTAATACTAATCTTAGTTTTTGTTACAAGTTTGCTCAAGAAGGCCCAAACCCAATTGCAGTACTGGGTTATCCCCCAAATCGTTTCATCGTAACCCAGATCAGGTAATCCAACATCAATTTTCAACTGTTATTCTAGAGTTAGTAGGTAATACCCCCCCTCAAGTGGGACTATGGATTTCACAAAGGCCTAACTTGGACAAAATTGAATTAAAAGTGGTTGAATGGAGAGGCTTAGTAAATATGTATGCAAGCTGAGAAGAAGAAGGCACAAGGAGGAGATGAATCAGCTTGGAATGAATGTTTTCTCGAACAACATGACAATCCAACTCTATGTGTTTGCTCCTTTCATGAAAGGTTGGATTGTGGGCAAGATATATGGCCGATTTTTTATCGCAATAGGCAGATGCAGGCTGAGAGAAATGAACCTGAAAGTTATTAAAGAGATAATGTAGCCACTATAACTCGCAAGTTAAGGAGGCTAATGCACGATACTCTGCCTCAGTAGAAGATCTTGAAACTGTCCCTTGCTTCATTGACTTCCATGAAATGAGTGAGGAACCTAGCAAAACACAATAACCCGTGACAGAAAGCCTTGTATCAGGACAACACGCCCAATCAGAGTCAGAAAATCCATGAACTTTGAGAGCACTAGAAGCAGAGAAGAAAAGACCTTTGGCTGGAGAAGTTTTGATGTATTTAAGTATCCTTTGAGCAGCTTGAAAAATGAGGAAGCATTGGATTAGAAACAAATTGACTTAGGTGTTGTACCGAGAATGAGATATTAGGCCTAGTTGTGGTTAGATATAACAATCTACCAATTAATCTTTTGTATGAAGAGGCATCGGGCAGGGGAGTGCCTGCATGAACAGATAGCTTTGTGGAAGGATTAAATGGTGTGCAAGCATGTTTAGAAGCTAAGGATCCAGCATCCTCTAAGAGCTCCAAAGCATACTTTCTCTGGTTAAGCAGAATCCCAGATTTAGATCTGGCAATTTCAAGGCCCAAGAAATACCTCAATTGGCCTAAATCTTTTATACAGAATTTCTGATCTAAAAACTGCTTGACAGATTGAATTTCACTGAAACAATTACCAGCCAAGACAAAGTCGTCAACATAGACCAATAATGCAGTGAAATTGGAACAAGAGGACTTCACAAATAACGAGTGATTGAGTGATTAGCCTGTGACTGAGAATACCCGAGAGAAAGCAGAGCAGTGGACAATTTTGAGTACCAGTGTCTGCTGGCCTGTTTCAAACCATAAAGAGACTTGTGAAGTTTGCATACTTGAGTAGGATTGGAAGCAGAAACACCAGGAGGGGGAGACATATACACTTTCTCATTGTCATCACCATGCCAAAAGGCATTGTTGACATCCAATTGTTCAAGATGTTAACCTTTAATTGCGGCCAAAGCAAGAAGAACTCTAACAGTTGTGAGTTTTGCCACAGGAGAAAAGGTATCAAAGTAGTCAACACCCTTTATTTGTGTGTAACCTTTGGCTACTAACCTAGCCTTGTATCTTTCAATAAAACCATTGGCATGGTACTTTATCTTATATACCCACTTGCAGCCAATGAGAATCTTTCTAGGAGGCAAATCAACAACAGACCAAGTGTGGTTCTTAGCAAGAGCTTGTAACTCAGCATCCATGGCTTTATTCCAACAATCAAACTTAGAGGCTTGATGAAAAGTCTTAGGTTCAGTGGTGGAAGAAATGCTACAACAGAAATGTTTGTAGGTAGAAGAACAATTATCATATGAAAGGAAAGAAAAGATAGGATAAATGGAATTACCTGAAGATGCATCGGTACAATCGCTAGATGAAAGAGAGCAGTGATAGTCCCTAAGATAGCTAGGTGGCTGTTTGATTCTAGTAGATTGCCTCACAGGAGCCGAGTCACTAGTAGGCTGATGTGATGAAGAAATAGAAGTAGGAATAACAGATTGTATTAGATTTAAGACAGGGGGAGAATCCGATGCAGTAACAGGTTGTGGAGAAGTCAATGGATGAGAGGAAGCTACTATGGAATCTAATGCAGTAGCAGGTGGAGTAGGAGGCTCATCATACAAAGGAGTTGTGGAAAAATTGTATGCTGGAGCAGCAGCTGTGAGATTAAATGGTTGAAAAGGAAAGTGTTATTCATAAACAATTCATTAGAATTAAGGTCATATAGAATAAATCCTTTGGTACTTTCTTTGTAACCAAGGAAGACAACTTTCCTTGCTCTAGGATTGAATTTGGTTATGTGTGCTTGTAAAGTAGAGGCATAATTCAAACAACCAAAAACTTTGAGATGCACTGGGGAAGGGGGCTGTTTATGAAGAATTTAAAAAGGAGTTTTGGACTTCAAAAGTGGTGTTGGAATGCGGTTTATAAGATGGACAACATGCTGAACACTAAAATTCCACATACTTAATGGAATATGAGATTGAAAAGACAAAGCCCTAGCCATATTAAAAATGTGTTGATGTTTTCTTTCAACCACCCCATTTTGTTGGGGTGTTTCAACACATGATCTATGATGAAGAATGCCTTTAGAAAGAAAGAATTTTGTCATGGCAACAAATTCAGAGCCATTATCAGACCTCAAGCATTTCAAAGTTGTGTGAAGTTGATTTTCAATATAAGCAACAAAATTTTTCAAGTGAGTGCTGGTTTCAGCTTTTGTTTTAAGAAAGATAACCCAAGTAAACCTAGAAAAATCATCTACAAGGATAAGAAAATATTTGTGACCAAGAAATGGTGGGGTAGCAAAAGGGCCCCACAAATCAGTATGCAAAAGATCAAAGGGTGCAACAGATTTTGTTACACTATGAGGAAATGGCTACTTCTTTTGTTTAGCATAATGACAAACATCACAAGGTGCCATAGTATTATTGCAAGGAATGAAAGGAAATTGTCTAGAAATGATTTGCAAACTAGAATTAGAAACATGGCCCAATCTCAGGTGCCAAACATGTGAAGAATCGTGTGTAACAGAATTACAAACAGGTTTAGCTGGACAATGGGAAGCATCCCCTATCATATACAGTCCTCCATGAAGCCTAGCTGCACCAGTCATCTTCCCGGAATGGTTCTGCAAAATATATGGCACTGACTGTTAGTGAAATGGAGGAAACAATCACAGGTTATGGTTAATTGAGAAACAGAAATAAGGTTGACATTGAATTCGGGGATGTATAAAACATCATAGAGAACTAGTGAATCAGAAAATTTTACAATGCCAGAAATCAAAGCATATGTTTTATTTCCATCTGGAAAGGATACAAGAATCATTTTTATTCTTTCGAAAAGATTGAAAATCAGAAGACATGTGATCGGTTGCACCTGTATTTAGGTGTGAAGGTGTTTACCATTTGGCAGTGTGGAACCAGAATTGAATACAAAGGAATTAGTGGTTACTGAATTGGACATGTGAGCAGAAGGTTTAGTGTCTGAAGCCAAGTTTGATTGATACAATAAAGCAAGGATGCCTTGAACCTGCTCCTATGTAAAACCAGCAACAGAAGTCTGAGCATTGATCTGACTATTTGAAGTGTTGGCCTGAGTAGAAGATTGTGCATTCTCTGAGGAATCAGTAGAATTGCAGTTGGCCTGACCTCTACCCTTAGATTTGTTGCCAGGAGGAAATCCATGTAATATGTAACAAGTATCAATTGTGTGGTTAAACCTGCCACAGTGAGTACAAACTCGATTCTGACCAGATTGATTCCTGTTATAAGGATTCGATGCCTTGCCTTTGCCATTATAAGATCCCTTATTTCCATAACCAGAACCAGAATTATTAGTGCCAGTTGAGTTTCCTTTGCTTGCATAATTGGACTGTGAAGCATTGGCTACAAATGCCAAAGATTTATCAGTAGCTTCATGATTAACATGACTAAGTGTAGTACCCTAATTTTGTCCGGCCTTTTTATTTTATTTTATTTTATTATTTATTTTAACTTTTTTTATTATTAGTAGTAATAATAAATAATATTTTTGGAGATTATAAAAGGGAAGAAAGAAAAAGAAAAGAATAAATAAAAGAAGAAGAAAAAGAAAAATGGAATTTTTTTATTGAGAAGGGGTGTGTAAGAAATAAAATTTGGTGGTGCAAACAGCAATCAAATCAAATCGACGCAAATTTGACCTCAAAGAAAGACACACCTCCATTTTTTGTTTTTACTCACACCCCTCTTTTCTCTATTTTGTAACCCCGATACCCTATGACTCCTTCACATTCTTTGCACACACCACTCTTCCTTCTTTCTTGCTGACCCATGACTTTCTTTCTTCACTTGGCGGCCCAAATATCATACGCCTGACCCATCACCCATCAACCCAAACCTAATTCATTTAACCTAACCCTAAAATCTTCCCCTTCCTTCCTTCCTTCCACGCAACCTCACTCCCTCTCCTCATTCTCCCTTCACGCGGCGCTCCCCCATCCCATCTTCATCCCTTTCTCTTTCTCTTCTTCCTCTCTCCTCCCTAACCCTTTTTCTCCTCCCTCACCCGCCCACCATCTCTCTCTCCCTCTTCAGACCATGCTCCTCCATCTTTGCCCATCAGTCATCTCCTCATTCTCCCTTCACGCGGCGCTCCCCCATCCCATCTTCATCCCTTTCTCTTTCTCTTCTTCCTCACTCAATCGTAGCCCTTCTCCTCCTACCCTACGCGCCAACCATCTCTCTCTCTCCCTCCTCAGACCACGTTTCTCTGCCTTACTCAACGGTTATCTCCTCCATCCGCCCATCTCCACCTTAACGTCGCGTCAACTCTCCTGGCCTGGACCCGGTTTTCGCGTGAGAAGCAGAGAAGGAAGAAGAAAACCGGTGGATAAGGGAGGTTATCTCTTTATTTCTCTTTTATTTTTATTTTTATTTTCTTTTTTGAACTAATCTTATTTATTTGCTTCGCAGATGTGGTGCCTATAAAAAGGGAAGCAAGCAAAGTGGACAGGGGGAAACCCTAAAGAGAGGAAAGACTCTGAGAACGGAGACAAACCGGAGAGTACGCAGAGAAAGTGAGAGGAAGAGACTTGAAGATCCTCAAGGAAGCTGGAGTTAGGCGTGAAGGAGAGTTTTATTTTTTTAAACACTATTAGAAATTTAGGTTTCTGAATTCCATCCTTTCTCTTTGGATCAAAGCTGTAAGTTTTTTTTTTCTCTTCGTCCTCCTCTTTTCTGTAAACCTGCAGTGTTCTGTTTAGGCATTCTGTTTTGATTTGATCTGAATGTGAATTCTGATATGAACCTATGAATTGCACTGAAATGAGATTTTATCGTTTTGTTGATTACTGCTTGTTGTTGACTGGTGTTGTTGTTGTTGTTGTTGTTATCTTTGTGATATCCCTGTTGTTGGATCCTGTTTAACAAAATTAGGTTTAGGGTTTGGCCTTCCAACGGGGCCAAACCCTGAATAGGGGTCAGTCTGTAAACATATAATTAATAGGGACTAATTTGTAAATATGTTATAAAAGAGGCTAAGCTGTAAATATATAATAAATAAGGATTAAATTGCAAAATATATTATAAAAAGGACTGAACTGTAAATACGTAATTAATAAGGGTCAATTTGTAAATATGTAATTAATAGGGGCATAGACGCAAAAATAGGTTTTTTTGTTCGATATAATCATGTTTTAGGGTTTAGTCTTCCAATGGGACTAAACTCAAGTCAGGGACTTAGTTGTAATTTATTCCTTTTTTATTTTGTAGATCATTATAAATGAATAAGATATTAACAAGGGATTTAAAAGTAAAATAGAAGTTTCCTTAATTTTGTTCTTTCACTGAATCATTTTTTTTAAGTTAATGATCTTAGGGGACTATTTTTTATCTTTAATTTATATACCTGTCTTATTAAAAAAAAAGATTGAATAATAATAAATACAATAAAAAATGCTTTCTTTTTTTGGTTCTTTTTCTTATTATTTTAAAAAGCTTGATAAAGGGGATTATTTTTTTAAAAAGGCAAACAATTTTTTTTTATAAACAATTAACGGGTACCATTTTTTAAATGGGCGTAAAGTGCTAATCCTTCCTTGCGTAACCAACTCAGAACCGAATCTGGTCCAAAGATCCCTTGTTTCTATTAAATTCAAAAATATTCAAAAATAGGTTTTCCAATGTTTTCCTATGAAAATAAAATATTGGTGGCGGCTCCATTCTATCCATAATTTTTAAATTTGGGTGTGGTTGCTACAACTGGCGACTCCACTGGAGACACTAGAGAGTTAGGCCTTATAATTGTTTGAATTTGTTTGTTTGCCTTACATGATATATTTCCCTTGTATTTTATTCTACTCCTATTTGGTCATGGTATATTTTGCTCATATGCTTGTATATGTGAACCCTAGGGTAGAAAACATTTGTATATATTATATGTTTATTTTGCAGCGGGTAGAATTTTAGGTCATTGCTCCTTTCACACACTTCACTTTGCACACTTGTTTGCACACACTATGAGTGGGAGCCCTATACCCGGGCCCCAGTGAATATTAAGTTAGGAGAGGCTGCGTAGTGGGTGCTCTGCTGGACGTACGGCCAGTAGGTTCCTACGAAAGCCTCACTTAGAGTTTGGCTCCATTTGAGAAAAAACCATCCTTTAATAGTATACCTATTATTGATGGTAATATTTTCAAATGGGACCCTTGGCTCTAGGGACTGTTTAGTTTAGTACTTTAATCCACCCAAGGAAAGGCACTTAATGTGGACCATAGATCCTTTAAGAATTACCAACCTTGGTCACAAAAGGAGCATACCCTCCCTTATTGTCCTTTTCGCTTATTTATTTCAAAAAAAAATCACAAAAATAATAATTTTTTTAAATCTTCTCTTTTAGAGCCCCAATCAATTATTTTGAAAAATAGATACTTAGGTCTTTTAAAAAAGGGGGTATGATAATAATAGTAATAACGGTGACAAATTTTTTAAAAATAACTTAATGTGTACTAAAAGGTATATTTATTAAAATGACTGTGTTTTCGAAAATGAAATAAATTTGCAATTTTATTTTTCTTTCACTTTTGGAAAACAAAATCGTACTCATTCATTCATGCATACGCCATAACACTAATTTCCCATTCGTTCAGGCTTATCGGAAATTTCAAAAATCTTTGGAACAAATGTCTTCGGTGAGCGCAGTCACAGGGATAGAGAGGAGAAACACTTTGAAATTCAAGATCGAACCACCTCGTTTGATGCATCTAAAAACTTTGGTTGATTTCATAGCTGAAAAGTGGATACGGTTGGATCGGATTAGCTTCGTGGGGAAATTTGGGAATATATTGGATCTGATAAATGTGGACGTACAAGTAGGAGCCCTAACGGCACTAGCCCAGTTTTATGACCCTCCTCTGAGATGTTTCACGTTCCGGAACTTCCAAATGGCACCGACTTTAGAAGAATATCAGAAGATCTTGGGGATCGGGGAAGGACTAAAGGCCCGTACCCTCACGCAAATCATACTCCACCTATAGGTACCATTTCCCTTGCTTTGGGTATCTCTGAATCAGATTTGAACGCTGCACTAAGGGTAGAAGGAGATCTCGAAGGTTACTCCAGGAGCTTTCTAGAAGAAAAAGCTAAGGACCTTCATGCCGAAGGAAAATTGAGAGAATCCATGGATGTAGTAGCCCTGATTATTTATGGAGTGGTCTTGTTTCCTCATGTGGACCATTTTGTGGACAAAACCGCCATTGACGCCTTCCTAGCATTTAAAACCCAAGGTATGGATCCCACTACCGCCGTGCTTGCGGACTTATATTATGAGCTCCACACACGCCATGAGAAAGGAGGAGGACGAATTCGTTGTTGTGTCCCCATCTTGTACCTATGGTTGAAAAGTCACTTGGTAAAAAGGGGACATTCCTTCGGTCCTAGGAGTAATGCGGAATGGGCTGCTTACTTGATGAGTCTTAGTGAAGAATCTGTGATATGGTATTCCAGAGAACAAGAGATTAAAGAGGTGATCTATCGGTGTGGAGAATTCCCCAACGTACCCCTTATTGGAACTATAGGCTGCATCAACTACAATCCTACTCTGGCCTTGAGACAACTCGGTGCACCCATGCTAGGAGAACCTGTCGAAGAAGAGCTAGCCGCTTTCATTATACATGATCGGGGCTCCTCGGATTTGGCATTGTTCACAAAAGTGTGCCGAGCTTGGAAGAAAGTAATCAGGAAACCACTAGGGCGCAAGAGCACCCATACGGATGAAAAGTACCGTCAATGGGTTGCGGCAAGAGTTCAGCAAGTCAAGTTACCTTTCCGAAACTTGTTTTTAGTCCCAGAAATGCCGCCTCCACCTCCGGCAGAGAATGAAGAAGTGGAAGAATTAAAGCTGGCCTTAGAAAAGGTGAAAGAGGATAAGAAACTTCTCCGGGAGAATTTGAAGAGGGCATATCGAGACATAGAAGTCCTACGAGATGAATGTGACAGAAAAGCTGGATTTCTAGAGGAGACCCAAAAGAGAGCCAAGGATGAGAGGGTAAGCCGATCTCAGACTCAAAGCTGTCTGAAAGCAGCGAATCAACAATTGGACTTAGTGAAAAAGGAATTAAGTTTGGTTCTCTGCGAAAAGGGTGATTTGAGGAAAAGGTGGACTGATTCTCAAAAGGCTAGTAAGGCTTTACAAGAACGGGTTGAAAGCTTGACACAACAGTTGAAAAATACCATGCAGTTGCACGAGGCCCAACTTCGAAGCGTAAAAGAGAATTGCGGAAGAAAAGTTCATAGGCTACCATATAGATCTCGAGGAGGAACGTGAGAAGGTCCTCAGTATGCAAGGGAAAATTGATGATCAGCGGGAAGTCATTAGTTGGTTTGATCGAGAAACCCGGTACTGGATGGATCGTTGCTCTAAATTGGTCTGGCTCGCAAATAGGGGTATCCAAGATATGCCAGAACTCTTGGAAGAAGCAGAATCCGCAATAGGTTTCCGACCTTTGCCGAGGAAAGTGATGAACTTCATAGAGTACTGCAAGAGCTTAGTGGGAGAGTTGGAGAAGCAGATCCGACGTGACCGTTAAAAATCCTATCCCCTTTAGTCTTTTGTCGTTTATTTGAATTCTCGCAATTTCAATTTCCATCTCAATTTTGTAAGCCCTTAGGGCAATTTGAATTATGGTATTTTCTTTTGGTGGGAATATTTATCCTTGAAATACGCAGCAACCCGATGAGACGTTTACAAAGTTTTTGCGATTCTCCGATAAGCCGATAAAACAAATTAAATAAATAAATAAATAAACGTGCATGGCATACATAATATGAGCATAACATAAACAACTCCTCCATACTCATATTGTCCTTCTGAACCCAGAATTAAACACGAAGAACCTATACCCTTACAAAACGAGGTCGCAAGCCAGGCTCATGGACGCCTTAGAACAAAATCAGCAGGCCATGCAACAGAGTCAAGAGGCTATGCGGGGAGAGCTTGATCAGATGAGTGCGCGAATGGGCCAGATGTTCGATTTGTTGATGGCCCTAAATGCCAAGTTGTCCCCAGAAGCAGAACGACTTGTCGAACACCACATGCATAATGGGCCGGAGGAGAATCAGCCGGAAGAGAACGAAATACCTATCCATAGTTCACAAAGGCGGACGCCTCCGAATGATGGAAACCCGTTGAACACAAGTGCTCAGAATTCTGTACCTATCTTCACTCATCAGGAGGATGCTCAAGCCAAGGAGAGGTTTCAGATGATGGAAGAAAGGTTAAAGGCCATTGAGGGGCAGATCACATTGGTTTCGAAGCTTCGGACATGTGTCTGGTCCCTGATGTAGTTATACCTCCAAAGTTCAAGGTACCCGAGTTCGACAAGTACAAAGGGGAGACATGTCCCAAGAGCCACCTGGTCATGTATTGCCGAAAGATGGCTTCCCATTCCCACGATGACAAGCTCCTAATTCATTTCTTCCAAGAAAGCTTGACCGGGGCACCCTCGCGGTGGTATATGCAGTTAGAGCGTACTAAAATTCGCTCATGGAAAGACTTGGCAAATCGTTAGTCGGCGATACAAGTACAATATGGATATGGCCCCACCTTAACGGTTGCAAAATATGAAGAAGAAAGACGCTGAAAGCTATAAAGAATACGCCCAGAGATGGAGGAGCATGGCTGCTCAAGTGGAGCCCCCCTATTGGATAAAGAGATGATTGATACATTCATCGACACACTTGAGCCCCCATTCTATGATAAAATGATTGGAAGCATGTTCTCAAGCTTTTCTGATTTGATTGTCATAGGAGAACGCGTGGAAATCGGGATGCACAGTGGAAAGATCCATAACGACACTTCATCATCCAAAGCGCAGAAGTCCTTCGTCAAGAAGAAGAAAGAAGGAGAGACAAAAGCGGTGAGTAGTGCCCCTCTATACGTTGTGGCAACTACCACGTCAGCGTTTCCCATTCCCGGTAATCAAGGAGGTCAGAATTTTAATCAGCCAAGAGCTCAGAACTCCCAAGGAAGGAACCCGATCCAGTTTGACAAGATCCCTATGAGTTACAAAGATGTTTACCAGCACCTGCTCAAAAACTCATTGGTGGTTCCTTGTCCGCAAAAACCCATGGAACCGCCATTCCCAAAATGGTATAATCCAGATGCCACCTGCGAATACCACGCCGGGGCAGCAGGCCACTCCATAGAGGATTGTCGAGCTCTGAAAATTAAAGTCCAAAGCCTGATAAATGCAAAATGGTTGAGCTTCCAGGATGATAGCCCTAACGTAGGGAGTAATCCGTTACCTAACCACGGAAACACATCGGTGAATATGATAGAAGCCGAATATGGGAGAAGGATAATAAGGGATGTTGTCGAAGTAGAAATCCCGATGAGTGAAGTATTCAGCAAACTCCGCAAAGCCGGTCTGATTGAAAAAGTAAAAGTCAACAAGGAAACTCCTTACAATGAAGACGTCCTGTCCACCGAGGAGTGTGAAGAGTTTAGGGTCATCCTCCAAAAATTACTCGATATGAACATGGTCCGAATTATCTCTCAAAAGGAAATGGAGGTATCCATGGTCCAAGATTCAGGAACCATGATCCCAAAACCTTTGGTGATTCAATTCACTAAAAGTGCATCTCCTACAGCGGCTAATGCCCCTAAAACCATCACTATTCAAATACCGTCTCCTTTTAGTACAAGGGCGACAAAGCGATCCCTTGGATATATGATGCAAAAGTCAAGTCGAAGGAATGATAGGGAACAATGTCCTCAAGCGGTCACCAATATTGCGGGAATAGGAGGGATGACACGAAGTGGCGAGTCTATGCCCCAGGATAAAGAGCCGGTAAGGAGGACCGTAGAAGAACCGTAAAAGGAATTGGTGGAAGAAAGCGCAAAGGCCGATTAAAGTTAAAAACAAAGGAAAAGAGGTTGTGATCGAGGAAAGCAACACGGGAAGGAAGATAAGAAAGAAATTCCCCATGAGGAAGTTCTTGAATTTCTCAAGCTCATTCAACAAAGCGAGTACGAGATAGTAGACCGGTTGAATCGCACGCCCGACAAGAGTGTCCCTACTCGCCTTATTGACGCACTCACGAGAGCCATAGGAAAATGCTAATGAAAGTTACGAATGAGGCCCATGTATCTCGTAACATTATTTGAATCGGTTTGGTGATCCGGTTGGCAACATCACTGCATGCAATTATTTGTACTTCAATGATGAGGAGATACCCGCGGAAGGAAGAGGACACAACAAAGCACTGCATATCTCGGTTCAGTGTAAGGAGCATCTCGTGGCCAAGGTCCTCATAGATAATGGGTCCTCCCTAAATGTGATGCCTAAATCTACCTTGGATAAATTACCCATCGACAAAACTCATATGAAGCCTAGCTCTGTGCTTGTAAGGGCCTTCGACGGATCCAAGAGTGAAGTAATGGGAGAGATCGAGCTGCCAATCCAGATCGGGCCATTCACCTTCATTTTTAACTTCCAGTTAATGGACATCAGGCCCAACTATAGTTGCTTGCTGGGAAGACCTTGGATTCACTTAGCGGGAGTAGTACCGTCCACCTTGCACCAAAAATTGAAGTTTGTCGTGGATGATAAACTGGTCATCGTGTCAGGAGAACAAGATTTGCTGGTGAGTAAGCCGACGTCAACACGCTACATTGAAGCTACAGAGGAAGCCCTGGGAACTGCATTTCAGGCGTTGGAAATTGTCGATAGCGCTTATGTAGGGATCACCACTAAGAAACCCTGTCTATCCAATGCCGCACTAATGGTGGGCAATGTCATGCTAAAAGGGGGATACCAGCCAGGAAAAGGGCTGGGGAAGAATCAAGAAGGTATGACCTCAATCTTAGGAGTTCTCGAGAACAAGGATCGGCACGGCCTAGGGTACGTACCCACTAAAAGAGACAAGGAAAGGATGATCGAAGAAAGGAAAGAAAAGAGAAAGGCCCGTCTTGAGAATCGGGAACCCGAGCTGGGGAAAATCTCCATTTGTGATATCCGCCAAAGCTTCCGAAGCGCGGGATGGATCTATCCAGATCAAGTATCTGTTGTGGGGAACGATCTTGTTACTTTAGATGAAAGTTGGGTCCGCCCATGCTCTTCAATGCCTTGCAATTGGGAAATGGTGGAGAACCCTAGGATCCTTAATGCATTTTCAATGTAATTCATCTAATGCTTACCTCTCCGCTCAGCCCGAGGCGGTAGAGGAAATGTTAAAGGGCCCCGCATGTTTTCTTTTAGCATATTTCGAACATTAATGAAACATATTTTGATTTTATCCCAAGTATTTTCACTCGCTCTTTTCCTCTTCTTTCCTTTACCCTCCCCTTATTGCTAACCTTGATAATGCAGGTTCACCGAAAATACTTCTGAAAACAATTGTGCTGAAGTTTCGCCACCGAACTTTGATGGTCCGATTAATCATACCAACGGAGATTGTGAAGAAGATCACCCCGACGAAGACTTCTCACCATAATTGATGAGACTTATAGAAGGGGAATCCAGGAAGATTGAGCCTTATGAAGAGCCCACTGAGCTAATCAATCTGGCAACAGATGAAAATAGAAAGGAAGTCAAGATTGGCCTCACCATGTCACCAGGAGCAAAGGCTGAATTAATCCAACTACTTCGGGATTATAAAGATGTTTTTGCCTGGTCCTATCAGGATATGCCAGGGTTGGATACCGATATCGTCAAACACAAGCTGCCACTTAAGCCTGATTGCCCTCGTCAAGCGAAGTTGAGACGCATGAGACGGATATGTCCTTGAAAATTAGGGAAGAAGTTAAAAAACAATTTGACGCCGGATTTCTAGCCGTGGCCAAGTATCCCCAATGGGTTGCTAATATCGTCCCTGTCCCGAAGAAAGGTGGAAAAGTTCGAATGTGTGTTGACTACCGAGACCTTAATAGAGCGAGTCCTAAAGACGATTTTCCCTTGCCACATATCGATGTCCTAGTAGATAACACGGCTCATCACGCATTTTTCTCTCTCATGGATGGTTTCTCCGGGTATAACCAGATAAAAATGGCCAGGGAGGACATGGAAAAGACCACGTTCATTACAGCTTGGGGCACCTTTTGCTACAAAGTGATGCCTTTCGGGTTAAAAAATGTCGGGGCAACCTATCAAAGGGCAATGGTGACTTTGTTCCATGATATGATACACAAAGAGATAGAAGTCTACGTGGACGACATGATCGCTAAGTCGCAAACTGAAGAGGGTCATATAACCAATCTGCGGAAACTCTTTGAGCGATTGAGAAAGTTCCGTTTAAGGCTCAACCCCGCCAAATGTAACTTCGGTGTCAAGTCAGGAAGATTGTTGGGATTCATTGTAAGTCAGAAAGGAATCGAAGTGGACCCAGAAAAAGTAAAAGCCATTTTAGAAATGCCAGCCCCTCGTACAGAAAAGGAAGTTCGCGGTTTCCTAGGAAGGCTGAATTATATCTCTCGGTTTATATCACAACTCACTGACACTTGCGAACCGATTTTTAAGTTGTTACGCAAAGACCAAGCTGTGGAATGGAATGAGAAGTGCCAAGAGGCTTTTGATAAAATCAAACAGTACTTGCAGGAGCCTCCCGTGTTATTACCTCCAGTTCCAGGCAGACCCCTGATCCTCTACTTGACAATATTACACGGGTCTATGGGATGTATGCTTGGTCAGCACGATGAGACTGGTAAAAAAGAACACGCCATTTACTACTTAAGTAAAAAGTTTACAAGTTATGAAGCTAATTACTCGGTGTTGGAACGTACTTGTTGTGCCCTTGCTTGGGCCGCCCACCGTCTAAGACAGTACATGCTTTCTCATACGACTTGGTTGGTGTCAAAAATGGATCCGATCAAGTATGTATTTGAGAAGCCCGCTCTCACCGGGAGAATTGCTCGGTGGCAGATGCTATTATCCGAATATGATATTCAGTATGTCTCTCAAAAGGCTATCAAAGGTAGTGCGCTCGCTGAATACTTAGCCCACCAACCCATGGACAACCATTCATTAGTCCCCTATGAATTTCCCGATGAGAATATAATGTCTGCTGAAAAAGAAGAACCAAGAGACGAGGAGTGGACAATGATGTTTGATGGAGCCTCTAACGCATTGGGGCACGGAATCGGCACATCGATTTCTCCGTAAAACCCGCACATCCTCATATCGCACGCCTATGTTTCAATTGCACCAATAATATCGCAGAGTATGAGGCTTGTGTCATGGGAATTCGGGTTGCCGTAGAAACTAAAGTCAAGGCTCTGAAAGTCTACGGAGATTCCGTCCTGGTTATCAACCAGTTAAATGGAGAATGGGAAACTCGGGATTCCAAATTAATCCCTTACCACAAGTACATTCAGGGACTCGTCGAATCATTTGACAGAATCACCTTCCAACATATTCCGCGAGAGAGTAATCAGTTAGCCGATGCACTAGCCACATTGTCATCCATGTTCCGGATAAACAATGATAAAGAAATACCTCTCATCATGATGGAGAGCCGTGCAAGCCCCGCTTATTGCCAGTTGATAGAGGATGAACCAGATGGAAAGTCATGGTACCATGACATTAAATGCTACCTCAAGGACAAAGAGTATCCTCTGGGCGCCTCAGAAAACGACAAAAGAACTTTGAGGAGGCTCGCTATGAGTTTCTTTCTGAATGGTGACGTACTTTACAAAAGAAATCACGACATGGTACTCCTCCGGTGCGTAGATTCCGCAGAAGCAAGACGAATTATCGATGATGTTCACGAAGGTTCCTTCGGGATCCATGCCAATGGGTACGCAATGGCTAAAAAGATTCTCAGAGCAGGATATTATTGGCTTTCAATGGAAGGTAATTGCATCAAACATGTGAGGAAATGTCATAAGTGTCAGACTTATGCTGATAATATTCATGTGCCTCCAACTTCCTTAAACGTCCTCAGTGCACCCTGGCCATTTTCCATGTGGGGTTTGGATGTCATAGGAATGATTGAGCCGAAAGCCTCTAATGGACACTGCTTCATCCTCGTGGCCATTGATTACTTCACGAAATGGGTCGAAGCAATCTCCTATGCCAATGTGACCCGCAATGTAGTCGTCAAATTCATCAAGAAGGAAATAATTTGCCGGTATGGTTTGCCAAGGAAGATCATCACGGACAATGGGACCAACTTGAACAACAAAATGATGAAAGAATTGTGTGACGACTTCAAAATCCAGCACCACAATTCTTCCCCTTATCGCCTTAAGATGAATGGGGCGGTAGAAGCAGCCAACAAGAATATCAAAAAGATTATCCAAAAAATGGTGTTAACTTACAAGGATTGGCATGAGATGCTCCATTTTGCTTTACACGGATACCGAACTTCCGTACGCACTTCCACAGGGGCAACTCCGTTCTCCCTAGTATACGGAATGGAAGCAGTGTTACCCATAGAAGTAGAGATCCCTTCTCTAAGGGTAGTCATGGAAACCAAGCTCGAAGAAGCTGAATGGGTCCAGACTCGTTATGACCAGCTGAATCTCATTGAAGGGAAAAGGTTGGAGGCAATATGTCACGGACAATTATATCAAAAGAGGCTCAAAAGAGCATATGAAAAGAAGGTGCGTCATCGAGAATTTACAGAAGGGGAATTGGTTTTGAAAAAGATTCTACCTATTCAGAAAGACCAACGCGGAAAATGGACCCCAAATTACGAAGGTCCATATGTGGTGAAAAAGGCATTCTCAGGAGGAGGCCTCATCCTCGCAGATATGGAGGGACATGATCTACCGTTACCGGTGAATTCGGATGCGGTCAAAAAGTACTATGTCTAGGAGGACGCCCCACATCAAAAGAAAAAAAAAAGAAAAAGAAGAGCTCGCTAGGTTGAAAACCCGAAAGGGCGGCCTAGGCAAAAGTTAGGGCCCAATAAAAATGCTAAATTGAAAACCTGCAAAGGCAATTTAGGGTAACCTGCTAGGTCGAAAACTCGCAAAGAGCGGCCTAAGCAAAATCCAAGCCAAATGCGTCGAGGGTAGTCAGAGCTAGAAGCTGACCCGCAGGATCAAAAACAGGCAAGAGCAGAACAAATGTAATTTTATGGGAGTGATCAAGAAAGCCGTCAAGGTCTGGATTGCGGAAGAGCAGCACAATTTGTTTTCAAAAGGATTATTAGCGGATTTAACTTTGCTTACCAGTTCCTGTCTAGCAGAAACAAATTTGTCCTATTTATAATATTTCCCCATGATAATGGAAATTCATTTTTATCCACATCGCCTATTGAATGCTATGGGCACAATAGGATGCTTATTCCTATCTCTCCTGAACTCAACTTGGGATTTTATCAACTTGCGTTTTCTTTCTAAAAGAGATTCATGCTAAAAATAAACATGGGCAGATCAAAACATAAAAGCATTTCATAACTCGAAAATTACGAAAGGGTCCAGGGATCTAACATCTTCCGTCAAGGAGAGGAATTTAGCAGACGCACCAACAAAATGCGGAATCATCGATGTTATGCACATTACAAAGGGCTGTCGACTAGCTCCGAAGTCGCCAATAGAAAGGACCTCTGGCTAATTATCAATAAGGGTTTGGAAAGGCATCGGAAACACAACGCTTCCCCATAATAACACAACATTCATGCATAACATGACATTCGCTGCATTCTCGCATGATCAATACAAAGAAATAGCGCTTGCTTTATCCAAAGAGTCATTACTTGTATTACTAAAATCAACCACGAGTCAGAAACTCATTTTGCTTTTGCTGGGGGTCTGACCCGAACTCGTGTTGAGTGACGTAGAAGCTCACACTTAGACCTTACCTAAGTCCAACTAATTTTGTAAGAGCTAGGAACCGAACCTATGCCTTACCGGAAATTCACCAGGAAACCAAACCTGGAATCTCCGACCAATTTTGTAAGAGCTAGTCATAACTAGGCCTTACCGAGAATTCACTAGGAATCGAACCTAGAATCTCTCACCCATTTAGTAAGAGCTAGTCATAACTATGCCTTACTAGGAGTTCACCAGGAAACCAAACCTGGAATCTCTCACCAATTTTGTAAGAGCTAGGAACCAGACCTATGCCTTACTGAGAATTCGCTAGGAATCAAACCTAGAATCTCTCACCAATTTTGTAAGAGCTAGGAACCAGACCTATGCCTTCATCGAGAATTCGCTAGGAATCAAACCTAGAATCTCTCACCAATTTCGTAAGAGTTAGGAACCAAACCTATGCCCATCGAGAATTCACTAGGAATCAGACCTAGAATCCCAAAACTAAGTCGGGAGCCAATCTCGCAATCTCAAACCACTTATTACGGACAAAATCAGAGTCCTTTATCCTTAATTACCTTTTACAACGAATGCACGAAGACCTTCGAGTAAAATGTGATTAAGGAAGGGCCGCTGAAGTACCCTAATTTTGTCCGGCCTTTTTATTTTATTTTATTTTATTATTTATTTTAACTTTTTTATTATTAGTAGTAATAATAAATAATATTTTTGGAGATTATAAAAGGGAAGAAAGAAAAAAGAAAAGAATAAATAAAAGAAGAAGAAAAAGAAAAATGGAATTTTTTATTGAGAAGGGGTGTGTAAGAAATAAAATTTGGTGGTGCAAACAGCAATCAAATCAAATCGACGCAAATTTCAAAGAAGACACACCTCCTTTTTTTGTTTTTTTACTCGCACACCCCCTCTTTTCTCTATTTTGTAACCCCCAATACCCTATGATTCCTTCCTGTTACTGCACGCACCACTCTTCCTTCTTTCTTGCGCCCCCAGCCCATGACTTTCTTTCTTCACGCCGCGGCCCAAATATACGCACGCAGCCCCATCACCCATCAACCCAAACCTAATTCATTTAACCTAACCCTAAAATCTTCCCCCTTCCTTCCTTCCTTCCACGCAGCCTCACTCCCTCTCCTCATTCTCCCTTCACGCGGTGCTCCCCCATCCCATCTTCATCCCTTTCTCTTTATCTTCTTCCTCACTCAACCCTAACCCTTTTTCTCCTACCCCAGCCGCCAACCATCTCTCTCTCCCTCTTCAGACCATGCTTCTCCATCTTTGCCCATCAGTCATCTCCTCATTCTCCCTTCACGCGGCGCTCCCCCATCCCATCTTCATCCCTTTCTCTTTCTCCTTTTCCTCACTCAACCGTAGCCCTTCTCCTCCTACCTTAGCCGCCAACCATCTCTCTCTCTCTCCCTCCTCAGACCACGTTTCTCTGCCTTACTCAACGGTTATCTCCTCCATCTGGCCCATCTCCCCGCTAACGTCGCGTCAACTCTCCTCAGCCAAGACCGGTTTGGCGTGAGAAGCAGAGAAGGAAGAAGAAAACCGGTGGATAAGGGAGGTTATCTCTTTATTTCTCTTTTATTTTTATTTTTATTTTCTTTTTTGAACTAATCTGATTTATTTGCTTCGCAGATGTGGTGCCTATAAAAAGGGAAGCAAGCAAAGTGGACAGGGGGAAACCCTAAAGAGAGGAAAGACTCTGAGAACGGAGACAAACCGGAGAGTACGCAGAGAAAGTGAGAGGAAGAGACTTGAAGATCCTCAAGGAAGCTGGAGTTAGGCGTGAAGGAGAGTTTTATTTTTTTTAAACACTATTAGAAATTTAGGTTTCTGAATTCCATCCTTTCTCTTTGGATCAAAGCTGTAAGTTTTTTTTTTCTCTTCGTCCTCCTCTTTCGTAAACTGCAGTTGTTCTGTTTAGGCATTCTGTTTTGATTTGATCTGAATGTGAATTCTGATATGAACCTATGAATTGCACTGAAATGAGATTTTATCGTTTTGTTGATTACTGCTTGTTGTTGACTGGTGTTGTTGTTGTTGTTGTTGTTATCTTTGTGATATCCCTGTTGTTGGATCCTGTTTAACAAAATTAGGTTTAGGGTTTGGCCTTCCAACGGGGCCAAACCCTGAATAGGGGTCAGTCTGTAAACATATAATTAATAGGGACTAATTTGTAAATATGTTATAAAAGAGGCTAAGCTGTAAATATATAATAAATAAGGATTAAATTGCAAAATATATTATAAAAAGGACTGAACTGTAAATACGTAATTAATAAGGGTCAATTTGTAAATATGTAATTAATAGGGGCATAGACGCAAAAATAGGTTTTTTTATTCCATATAATCATGTTTTAGGGTTTAGTCTTCCAATGGGACTAAACTCAAGTCAGGGACTTAGTTGCAATTTATTCCTTTTTTATTTTGTAGATCATTATAAATGAATAAAATATTAACAAGGGGTTTAAAAGTAAAATAGAAGTTTCCTTAATTTTGTTCTTTCACTTAATCATTTTTTTTAAGTTAATGACTTAGGGGACTATTTTTTATCTTATATACCTGTCTTATTAAAAAAAAGATTGAATAATAATAAATACAATAAAAAATGCTTTCTTTTTTGGTTCTTTTTCTTATTATTTTAAAAAGCTTGATAAAGGGAATTATTTTTTAAAAGGCAAACAATTTTTTTTATAAACAATTAACGGGTACCATTTTTTTAAATGGGCGCGTAAGGGTGCTAATCCTTCCTTGCGCGTAACCAACTCCCGAACCCGAATCTGGTCCAAAGACCCTCTTGTTTCTATTAAATTCAAAAATATTCAAAAATAGGTTTTCCAATGTTTTCCTATGAAAATAAAATATTGGTGGCGGCTCCATTCTATCCATAATTTTTAAATTTGGGTGTGGTTGCTACACTAAGTAATTCTCGTTCTTGCTGTATAACTAGAAAGAAAGCCTTATCAACATCAGGTAATGGATCCATGGCCATAATCTATGACTTAGTGTGAATGAATCTGTCATTTAAACCTTTCAAGAACCGAATAACATAATCTTGCTCTCAAAAAGTTTTCATGGATGCATAACCTCCACATGTGCAAGGAATAGAGCATTTACAATAGGGAATAGGGCGATAATCCTCTAATTCATCCCAAAAAACTTTCAGTTGTGTGAAATATTCACATACATCAAGATTTCCCTGTCTAAAACGATACAATTATTGAATATCAGAAATGTGAAAAATATCACCTTGTGAAAACCGATTTTTCAGGTTTTTCCAAACTCTAGCAGTAGTAGTAATAGAGAGAACAGATTTTGCAATGGATTCAGAGGTGGAGTGTTGAATCCAGGAAATGACCATAGTATTGCAACACATCCATGGAGCGAACAGAGGATCGGTGATTGGTAGCTTAGGAAGACTGTCGTCAACGAACTTCTCCTTGTTCTTAGAAATTAGGGCGATCATCATCAACCGTGCCCAATTATGATAATTTTTATTATCAAGGAGTGGCGTAACCAGAACCACCGAAGGATTTTCATTCGGATGCAAATAGTATGGATTGGTAGCATTTGAAGCATAATCGGAGTAATTTGCAGGAATTGCCATGGATGAAAAAAGAAGAAGAATGAAATTGAAGAAGAAAACCTAGAATGGAATAAGTAAATTGCAAATGCAGAATTGTGAGATCGCAAATGCAGAATTACAAGAAGTGCAGAGATGATACCGAATCAGATGCACAAGAAGAACGAATCAGAAACGCGGAAACGAATCAATACGCGAATGATACTATGTTGATAATGAAACAGAGAGAAATGGTGGAAATCGTGGATTCCGTTTTCTGTAAGAATTGAAACTGTTGTTCTGTTTACAAAGAGACTAGTTCTACTCCTTATATACACAAGCTACATAACTAACTTCTATGTAACTAACTCATAACTAACTAACTACTTGATTAACTTATGACTAACTGAAACAAGCTTCAGTTAGTAGGTAATATTTGGCCAAACTTCAAATTGCTTTGTCAATCAGACGTTTTGTTTTCATTTCATCTTTTTAAAAAATATATTTTTTTATAAATGTTTCTTACATGACCATATTTTGGTTTGGGATTTTGATTTTTGAGCTTTAATGGTTTGTTTAATAATTTAGATTTTTATTTTGCACGTCTTTTATTTTTTAATCAAAGAAATCAATTCTTTTCATTAAAAATATAGGTCTCCATACATGTTGGTATTGTCTGCGAGACCTTAATTTAAGTTATATTTTACAAATTTATGTTTACAATTATTCCACATGTTTATATCTACAATTAATAAACTCTATTTAATATAATAATTTATTTTCTATTAAACACTATCTCTATTCTGCCGGTGTCGTTTATTCGGTGAATGAAATTCACATTGTGATTGACAATGTGAATTTATTAAAAAATAATATCAATAATAATTAGTACGTTAATATCTATTACACATTGTGATTGACAATTCAGACAAAATAATTTTCAAACAAATTATGGTTTATAATTTCTTACTAGCTTTTTTAAACTAAAAATGTAAAAACAAAAGTTCATATGTTTTAATAAAAATTAAAAATAAACATATTTCTCGTGCATGGCACGGTCCTAACATTAGTAATATATAATTATTAAATCGATAAACTTTTTAGTATATGAATCGTTTCTATCATTTTTTTGTTTCTATTAATAAACACCTTTAAATTTTATCATATTTGGGATTTTTTTTTGTCAACGAAATAACATTGATTAAATAAATATGTATGAAAACGGTTAGGATAATTGAGGTGGCTTTTGTAATGTCCCTTATTGAATATAGAGAATGGCTTTAATTTTAACAAGGTACGATTATAATTATTGGTGCACGTGGCAAATGTGGTATTAACCTTCAAGGATGTTCATTTCGAATTCGTTGGGCTAGGGATGCCCAAGGTGGAGGGGAAAATTTCCTCATTTGAGTTGAAGTCAAAAAATGCGATGGAGGTATTGAATCCTGACCATTACTGGTTTATTCGGTCTAAAAAGGAAAGTGAGAGAAAAAAAAAGTAAAAAAAAAAGGAATGAAAGAGAATGAAAAGCGAAATATTTTTTTTATTTATTAGTTGATAAAGTGGAAGGAAAGAAAGGTAAACAAATTTCCTTCTTTTGTGTGATTTCTTTCATTTATTCGATTTTTTGGCAAGTTCCTACATCCACCACATTAAATATTGTGCTTATTTTAATTAAAAATCGATTGTGTCATTATTTTAAAATAATGTGAAGTTTTGCTTAATGGTTAATGCTATATTCAATTCAAGATGTTCCAAATTAATATGATTTCTTTTATAATGCTTAAAAAAAATATTAAAATTACTCTTGTAATGCTATATGCTTTTATTTTCTTGGTAATATTGAAGTACACACCCGAAAATGATACTAAATTTTATTAAAAATATCATTAATAATTGACAGTACTCCTTCTGTTCCTTTTTATATGTCGATTTTTTAGAGAAATTTTGTTTCAAATTACTTGTCATTTTTAAAGTTTAAGGTTACATTAATTACTTCTTTGTCAATTATACCTTTGACTATTTATTACAGAGAGAGAAATATGTTCTATGAAGTAATTAATGAATGGTAAAGGGTATCATAGGAAAATGACTAATAATTTCATAAAAAATAATAAAATTTATTAATTTTTTTGGTTATTGTAAATTAACTTTAAACGATAAATAAAAAAGAACAGAGGGAGTATTAGCTAAATTTAATGTATTACATATTTAATTTAACAATCTTAAATTACCACCGATAAGTAGAAGCTCCTTTTTTTTTAACACTAATATCTACCTTTTACCTACGGTCAATCGACAAATCAATACATTTTTATGTGCAAGTTGTAGTTATAGTCAACCGCAACCGTAAGTAAAAGATATACTGCAAATTTACGACTGTAGTGATTGATTTTACTTGCCACTAGATGTCAAATTTCTTGTAATATTCAAATCCTTATTTTCAACTTTTTATGAAAATATCTTATTATCTTGCTAAAATAAATGAAAATATCTTATTTTTATTTTCAACTTTTTATGAAAATATCTTATTATCTTGCTAAAATAAATGAAAATATCTTATTTTTTAATCGTATGTCATTTGCTTTTTGTAATACTGTAAATAATTAAAATGATTTGCTAAAATTAATTTTATTTATTAACATATAGATTACTTTATTAATAAAATTCAGAATTTCATGAATTTTACTCATAGTACTTTAAATGCATTAGTTAAAATAAAAAAAATATTGATAAAATATTTGATATATTTAAAAGTAAAATATTCTCTTTTTATTATTATTTGCAACCTTTATTTTATTACACACTAGTGTATTTACCCGTACTCCCACCGGTTATCTGTATGGAAAAAGAGATAATCAATTATCTGTGTTGGACAACAAATTAATCCTAGAATATCAAAGCTTTAAGAAGGAAAAATAAAAATACATATTGTTTTAGTATTTATTATAATTAAGCATAAACAACCATGTGAATGATGGAATGCTGGAAATATTTATATTCCAATGAAATATTGAAAATTTTTAAATTTTAAAAATATTTAAGAGATAAAATATACAAATTATGAAAAAAAAATATTAAATTTAACATCATATAGTTATGATTTTTAAATTAAATTTTATAATGTGAATAGTAAAATTAATCATTTATGAAAAGTTAAAGACATTACTCTGGCTGTTATTTTGAGTTCTATTTGGGCCATTTGGTTTGCTAGAAATCAAAGGAGATTTAAAAATTCTGTAGTGACTGTTCACACGACTTAGTCCTTAATTAGGTCAGCCACATACCTTTTAGGTACTTACTCTAAGGGACACTTGTCATCATCAATTACTGAATTTAGTATTCTTAAATATTTCTCTATTATGGTTCATCTCCCTAAAGCTACAATCATTAAGCAAGTGGATTGGTCCTCTCCTTTGCCTGGTTGGATTAAGTGCAACACTGAAGGCTCAGCTAGGCATGGCAACAGAACCCGAACCCGCGGGTACCCACCCGACCCCGACCCGATTTTGACGGGGAAAACCCGCTTTGACCGGGGGTGGGACGGGGTTGGGGATGTCGATACCCAACCCGCCCCCGACCCGAACCCACCCAATTAAATATAAATTGTTAATTTTTATTTTATTTTATGCATTTATACTCATTCATTTTGTTTCATATATTTTATTTATTTTTAATTTAATCTCTTTTCAATAGAACATTTTATTTTAATGTTTTTTTATTTTATTTTATCATTGTATAATAATTATGATTGTATTTTATTAATTATCATAACTATAATTTTTCAATTTTTCTACATATTTAGAGCTGAGTTGGGGACCCGCGGGGAAACCCGACCCTATCGGGACGGGGATGGGGAAGGCAAAACCCGAACCCGTTGGAAATGGGGACGGGGACGGGGGAGGCAAAACCCGCCCCCGACCCGGGCCGTTGCCATGCCTAGGCTCAGCTAAGGGGTCTCCTAGTCATGCAGGATGTGGTGGAATTTTTAGAGGTAGTGGGGGTGAAATTGTGGGATGTTTTGCTTCTTATATTGGTATTACTCACTCCCTTCACTTTGAGCTCATTGCTGCTATAATCGCCATCGAATTTGCTTATAGTAAAGGTTGGCGGAAGATTTGGTTGGAGTGTGACTCTATATTGGTCATCTCTGCTTTTAAATCATCGCATGTAGTGCCTTGGTCCTTGAGAAATCGCTGGAATCATTGCCTGTCTCTTTGTAAAAAGCTTCACTTTATTTTTTCTCATATCTATATGGGGAAATTGTTGTGCTGACAAGCTTGCCTCATATGGTGCTAACCATAGGGAGTTTTTCTGGTGGAACTTAATTCCAAACTTTATTAGGGAGGATCTTTTCCGTAACAGGCATGGCCTCCCCTGCTTTTGTTTTCGCTGACTTGCTGTCCCTTGGGGTTAGTTCGCATGTTGGTGTCTTTCTGTTTTCTCTTCGTTTTATGATTTTGGCGTGCTGCAAATGATCGATAATGACTTTGGTGCTAACATAGTTAGGATGAGAGTCATTATAGTGATTATTTTGCATGCCATTATTGCTTTATTTAGTTATAGTTTCTTTATTATAGGTTTGATTTTCTTTCCTATTGGTTTCAATATTGTTTTTATTCATGGGTCTTGGCCTAGTCCCCCCATGTTTATTTGCTTATCTTTTTTCCCTTTTTTATTAATAAAATTTAGGGGGGAGTACTCTTTTTTCCTTCTAGATTTTTTTCCCTAAGAAAAATTTTGCATCAGAAGGTTTTAACGAGGCTCCTTTTCTTTCTTTTGCCTTCAAAAAAAATCATTTATGAAAAGTTATAAAATTAAAAGTAACCAAATTTGAATGGTAAAATAATGATGAATAGTATTTGTCAAAAAAATTTGATGAATAGTACTAATAATTAATATAAATAATAAATAAAATATATAAGTTATGTAAGGGAATATACAAATTTATTGTTTAATTTGACATGAGGTAATAATGATTGCTATGATTAAAATAATAACTAAAAAGTAGAAAAATGAAACTGAAATTGATTTAGGCAAAAAATTAATGATTCTTATGTTGTCACATGACTTAGATAATATTTTGATTGAATGGAAAGAATCCTGATATGAGAATTAATTGATTGATATGTTTTCATTTATTATATTTTAAATTTGAATTTTATTTAATTCAAATTTGATTGCATGGTAAAAGTTCAGATATGAGTATTGATTAATTGATATTCTTTAATTAATGAAATATCATGAATTAAAAAAAGTAATTTACATTTTGGCGGGAAAAGAATGAATATTGAGCCACCACGTGGCATGAGTCTACGTGACAAAACTTCATTTTATATAATATAGTAGATTTAGCAACGTTGTATTATAGGGAACCTCGACCATTACTTAACTTCAAGTTACAAAAACGTGCATGACATAAGTGACAAGTCAAGCAAAAGGAAAAAAAAAACTTGTCTAGATCAGTACTGTTTAGATCCTCTCCTATGCCGTATTTTGTGCAGCAGTAAAATTACGTGTAAGATAATAAAGAAGATGAGAGAAAAATGGGTGGTTATTGAGAGGAGAGAGAAAGTTTAAGAAAGAGATAGATACACATAGTAGTGTTACAGATGCTGTAGAAAACAGTTAGCGAAAGAGGATCCAGATCCGTCTGGATCATAGGTATGTAAATTCCCAAGCATGCGTGAGGGAAAGACAACAATTGAAGGCACTAGTGTAGTTTGGACTTTGGAGGGAATGCGTGCTGGCCCTAATAAGGGTGTATATGGGCCGAGTTGGGTCAGTTTTAACTAAATGCGATGTCCAAACTAGTCATATTTTTTTGGTTTGGGTTGGGTTGGGCTGAGAACCCGTAGTTTTTCTGTCAAATTAATCCAGTAATGAGCGGGTCGGTTCGAGTTAGGTTCACGGGTCATGAGACACAAAAAAAAGCTTTTAAAATTCTAAAAAATTATTATTTTGCACTTAAAATTCCATAAAATTTTCAACATCACTTAAACTAAATTCCACAGTTTTTAAAAATGGCATTCTATTCCACAAAATTTTCACGAAATAGAAAGAAACAATAATTTCTAAGAAACTGAGTAGTGTTTTATCTCTCATAAGTCATGACGAGGTGATAGTAAGGTATATTAAAAATAAAAATAAATAAATTTCACGTCATTGGGTTTGTCTCGAATGCAATGTCCAAACTAATCATATTTTTTTGGTTTGGGTTGGGTTGAAACCCCGTAGTTTTTCTGTCAAATTAATCTAGTAATGAGCGGGTTGGTTCGAGTTAGGTTCACAGGTCATGAGATAGAAAAAAGCTTTTAAAATTCTAAAAAATTATTATTTTGCACTTAAAATTCCATAAAATTTTCAACATCACTTAAACTAAATTCCATAGTTTTTAAAAATGGCATTCTATTCCACAAAATTTTCACGAAATAGAAAGAAACACTAATTTCTAAGAAACTAAGTAGTGTTTTATCTCTCATAAGTCATGACGAGGTGATAGTAAAGTATATTAAAAATAAAAATAAATAAATTTCACGTCATTGGGTTTGTCTCATGGGTTCACAAATTTGAAATCATAAATCCATTACCCGAATTGAACCACTTCGGGTTTGAATGAGTTAGTTTGAGTTTGACCAAAACTATGAAAAAGACCGAACCAAACGCTTTGGGTTGAATTAGATCGTCGGGTTGATCGAATTAATCTGAACCCGTTTACACCCAGTAAGTTTACACCCAGTAAGCAGAGAAGGGGATTGTGGAATATGCTCCACCTTGGGCTAATGCGAAGTGCACATAGACATGATCACTTGGGCTAATCGCAAGGTTGCTTGACTCCTATCATATCTACTCCCTCCCTCTCATATTATTTGTTCTGTTTGGAATATTTGTTTGCCTCAAATTATTTTTTATTTTATAATATCGAGAGAGTATTAACCCTTATTTATTTACATCTCAATTACTCTAAACTAATTTACTCTTCCACCTAACTCCCATTACCCTGTATACTGACCTGTGGGCCGTGGTTCTTTCCAATGAAAATCACATTTTGTTTTCTTGACAAAAAATATATATATATATATATTAATAATTATAGAAAATAATATATGTAGACCTTATATGTAATAATCCTTTAAGAATAAAATGTATAACTATAAATAATATGTATCATATATTTTTTTGACCAAATATGTAAGGATATATGCATGTTAGTATATAATATAATTGTAATTACGCATGATATTATACGATATGTGTCATATATCTACCTATTGAAGAAACTTATTAATTTGAACTAAATAATACTACATTCTTCTTAATTATAAAAGCCTTTCGACAAAATCTATACCACCAGTAAACGCATAGGACGAGCAAGCAACACCACTTAAACATTAATTGTGTGTGCGCATCCACAGGTTATGAAAACATCGTTACAATTTGTCAATAATATATACTTACTAATAATAAAATAATAAAACACCAAAACCAACATGGTTGTCATAATTTAACATAATTCAACATAATATGATACACAACTTTAAACAAACCATTTATCAAATGATAATTTATACCCGTGCCGTCACACATACTAGTTTATTTACATCTTAATTACTCTAAACTAATTGACTCTTCCACCTAACTCCCACTATAATAAGGGTATTTTAGTCAAAATAAATTATTTTATCTTAAAAATAGATGTAATTAATATTTTTCTTAAGAGGTATGTATAACCTTAAATGACAAATAATGTGAGACGGATAGGGCAACATGTCTTGACATTCTAGTTTCTGACATTGGGCATGAGTTTCTGGCCCCCACAGTGATTCATAAATTGGTTTTCCAATTTCCACAATGGAAAAATAATCAAGAGAGAGAGCGGAAAGGTGAGGTGAAAAAAGAATTTAATGGAGGGGAAAAAGTGGATTTTCTCCGATTGATTGGTGGAAAAAAAGATGCAGAAAAGGAAATAGTAAAAAAAAGAATATTGTGGAATTTTTCTCTCTCTAAACTTGGTGGAAAAAAGAAAATGGTGACAAGAGTAGAATGTCACATCAATGAGTGTAGAGATATTTTCATGATTAAAATTTTTATTAGGCAAAATTACTCTCGCAATTCATTAACTAAATTTAAATTTTTGGATTTATCTTTATTTTTTTCTTTTTCAAATTAGTTCCTTATATTTTAAAACGTTAGCGACGTTCACTTTTTTTTTCCCGGTTTCCGTCGAGCCTTATTTAAAAAATGCATATGTGCCGTTACTGTGTTTATATCCGTTAACTACACACTTGGTTGATTAGGTGGCTGCTGACAAGACACGTACATGTCTTGTTCTTCCTCCCAAACCCAAGTTGATCAGCTTATTCCTTTTTTGAAGAAACCCAAAAATCATTCTCCAAAACCAATCTGCAGCTGCCAAGTCCAGAAATTAAGATAATCCTACACGGCTAAAATAAAACCTGGCAAGGCAACTACAATCACAAAACTTTTGTTCAGCCCAACTTTTTGTCTTACATGGAGCACCTAGTTCAAGAATTTTATGCCCATGCTTCTGCAAAATGTGGTTCCCGAATTTGTTCCTGGTTTTAACTATGGGGAAAACTGATTTTAAAATTACATATTTTAGAGCAGTTGCATGAAGAAAGAAGGGCAACAGAGTGAGTGGTTGGAAGAATTACACAATGTAAAGTCTGAAACCCATTCTTGTTCAAATAATGGAAAATACACGGACAGGGGACGGGGGCTACATTTAGATGTTGAAGTTTTACTAAAATTCTTTGTTGATCTCTCTCTTTTGAACCACCTGATTGGATATTATTAACTTGCAGGAGAACAAGATTAATTCATCCAAGGTTTCTCAGCGAAGGATTGGTGGGTGCGGATTGAAGGGAGAAGAGAGGGAAGAGGAGAACAATGGAGATTGACATGTCACCTAGTTTTTCTGTTTTTTAATATAAAAGAAATATAAATAATGATTCAGTGGCCACATAAACAGAGTAACGAATACATCACCACCGTAACTGTCATGTATGTTGTTTTTTTAAATGGTGCTTGATTGAAATTGAAAAATGTCAACGTAGCTAATATTTTAAAACATAAAGGATTAAATCGGAAAAAAAAAGATAAATGACGAATCTGAAACTTTAAACTAAATTAAGGAACCGTAGGAATAATTTTATTTTTTTATTATCTGTCTATGTATAGTGATTTTCTTTATGAGTTAACACCGATTATTTTTTACATTTGATATTCAAAGATGAGACCTAAGACTTCTTCTTAATTATTTTATTATAATTTTTTTAAAACTTATAGCAAAGTCATGGGTGTCATCCACGACTTATAATTTTGTATTTTTTTTAGTTTTAGGGCAAAGTCACGGAGGACACCCACGACTTCACACCATATATATATATTTGAACTTTTTTATTTTAACGTGTAATTTCTAATTGTATTTAAGTCAAGTTTAATTTCAGCAAAAAAAAATCTCAATAAATTGTCTTCTTATTATCTATCTAAAAAAATTGTCCATTTATCCAACTTTTTTTTTATTTTGAATTTTCTGTTCTATTTATCCACTTTAAATAGCGCATATTTAGAATTTAGAATGCTTATAATTAGTAACATTCATAATTAAATGGTACACACCAAAGGCGGTAAAATAAAATCAAAGGTTTCGCCAACTAATGGTAGATTAGACAGCTAACCTCCCACAAAGATTGATGTGACGAAGGGAGTTGATGTGATGGTTTGAAACTAATAATTGCCCAGACTATATGAGTTTGAATGTATCCTGGAGATTAGGATCAGAGCTACGGTTTTTCCTACCTTGGGGCCCTTGATATAATCGAGTTCGATCATAGGAGTTGAATATTAATCCTTTTTTGTGTGTCTTGTGTCAAAGTTGAATATTAATCCTAAATGGCCACGCTTTGTATACACCAAATCTTTATGGGCCATAACCATGCAGCAACAAGTCTCACATGTTCACGGGGAAAAACGATTTAATAAGTCTTCTCCATCTATAGACAAATGGTTAATGTACTGTTAACTGCACGAGGTATTTTACTTTTGACGTCTATGAAAACATTGAACTTTGAAGGGAATGCGACTTGAGTGAATTAAATGCAATTTCAAATTAAACTGATTCTACTAGACGTACTTCCTTCGGAATGAATTATAAGTATACAGAGCATAATTTGGTTCATTGAATAATCAATATATTTGGTCTATTGGTAATTTAATAAACCAAATTATACTCTATGTGTTTATAATTCATTCATGAAGTAGTATCTTTGTAAAGCATAGTGATTATATAAAATTAAGATGTACAAATACACTATTTTCTTATTGATTCAACAACTCAATCAGACATTTTAATATAGCTGTTGACGCTATGTTAAAAGGAGGGACATTGTTGTTGTTATCCATATACTATACATGACATTGTGATGGACTTGCTTGCTAGGACTCAAGTAATAATGAAGCATGATACTGGACCTCGACCCATGGCCCAGTTTTAATTTTTAGTTTATTCGTTTTCAAACAATCCGCTTGCTGTTGACCAGAAAAAGAACAACCGCTTGTTGACCTTTAAATTCTCTCCCAAATCTCAATGCAATGATTAAAATGGCGGCATACGATACAAGCACGCGCTTAGTATTTAATAAGGGTAATGTTAACAAGTGCTTTAAGTGTATTATTTAAAAATTTTAAATAAAATAAATACTTGTTTAAAAGCTAAATTAATCTATTTTTATTATATTAAATACACAATTTTTCATAACTTCTTAAACAATATCATTAGGGAACTCATTAGCATTTTCTATTTAGTAGTAGTAAAAGTGAGGCAAATTTTACCCTTGTTTTTTGAAAGTGTACATTTGGATTAATTTTTTGAATAACATTTTTAAAAATTTTGAAAAACTAAATTGGCCGAACTTATTTTGAAGAAATCGTTATTTTTTTTTATTGCGAAGAAATCGTTATATTTTTAGTTCTCTAATGAAAAAGCTTTTACATTTTGTGATTTAAGTATTTCGAACCAGCAAAATTAAGTCAAAAAAAATATTTCCTTTTTTATTTTTATTTTTGGCATTTCAAACAAACGATGCACATTCAAGATATAGTGACAAAGAAATGAAAAGTTAGTTTAATACAAAAAAAAAAAAAAAAGAAACGAAGTTAGTCAGGTTAGAACTAGTCAAAAATAAAAAAGTTAGTCAGGTTAGAACGGTTGGTATCGTGGATAAAGTTGAATATCATCAGCTGTGTAATGATTATGCGTATTTGAATGAGTTATTTTAAGTATAAAAAAAATTTAACCAGGCTTGCTCTGCTTTCTATCGTGTTTGAAGACTTTAAATTCTTGACCATTCCCATGTACAAGACGTGGGTACACATAGATATAGTTACAATTCAACGCACGGGGAAGAATAAAAAAGATGGGAATGGGGAAGGGAAATTGAAATATAGTGGGAAAAACCAAGTAAAATAAATTTTAGACTTAAATACCATTTTGGTCCCTTAACTTATTTTTGAGGTTTAATTTGGTCCTTTAACTATTTTTTGAACCAAATAAGTTCTTTAAGTTTTTAAGTTGGGCCAAATGAGTCCTTTTCGGCCTTAAGTTTTTAAGTTAGGTCAAATAAGTCCTTTAAGTTTTTAAGTTAGGCCAAATAGGTCCTTTAAGTTTTTAAGTTGAGCTAAATAGGTCCTACGTGGCAATGACTTATTTGGCCCTACTTAAAAACTTAAAAGATCTATTAAAAACTTAAAGGAAAACTTAAAAGACCTATTTAGCCTAACTTAAAAACTTAAGGCTGAAAATGACCTATTTGGCCCAACTTAAAAACTTAAAAGACTTATTTGGCCCAAAAAATAGTTAAAGGACCAATTTAAACCTCAAAAATAAGTTAAGGGACCAAAATGGTATTTAAGCCTAAATTTTAAAAGTCACAAGTCACTAAACTTTGCTATTTTTGGCTAAGAACAATTAAATAAAATAATCAAAAGTTTGAAATCCTATCCAGTCACCGAACTTCAATTGTTTTTTTTTTTGACGTGGAAATTGTGAATTTCGTTCAACTGAAAAGGATGAAACATCCAGAAAAATTATGTCAGCAATACAATCAAGAATTTCTTCCAACCAAATTCTATCACTATTACATAAAGCTGATTTTGCCAAACCATGAGCCGCTTGATTTGCTTGTCTTCTAACGTGAGAGCAACTGAAGGTGGAGAAGGATCCCATAAGAGTCTTGCAATCTTGAATAATTAGCCCCATATAGTTATTGATGTGTGAAACTGCATTAATAGCTGCGGCAACAGAAGATGAATCAGTTTCAGCATGAAGATGAAGGAAGAAGAGGTCACTGGCAAATTGCAATCCTGTCTTGAGGGCTAGAGCTTTTGCAACAACTACAGCATCTAAGCAAGGCAATTTCCATCGACCAGCAGCTATCACTTCTCCAACATTATTTCTTATAATAACTCCAATTCCCCAATATTCATTCAAAGGACCAGTCGCATTCACGTTTAATTTGTAGAAATCTTCAGCAGGTGGACACCAACTGATGCTATGCTGACCTGCTAGCTGCTCCGTGTTGATCAGTTCGGTTGTTTGTTGCATATTGTGAGAATTAAAATCCTGCACCGAAGAGATTGCTATGTTGATGACCTGAGGTACATTTATCAGCAGTTGTTCAAAGCAGAATTTGTTCCTCGCAAGCCAAATGCCATAGCAGATGGAGAAAACGAGATGTGTCACCTGCTCTTCAGATTTTTTTATAGTCTCGGCCAACTAATCATTAAACAGCACCCCATTAGTAATTTGCTCATCAAATCAGATGCCTAAAGGACTAGCAAACCACACCAACTTTGCATATTCGCATTCCATGAAAATGTGAGAAACACTCTCAGCACACTCACAGCATCGAGCACAAGCAGGAGAGTTCAAAACACCCCTTTTAAATAGGGATAATCTAGATGGTAATTTGTCATGCAAAATTCTCCACACTAGATGAATGTGACTAGGAGTTGCCTTGATGCCCCATAACTTCGACCATTGACCAGCTCCCTTTGAAGGTACAGACTGCTGCTCATTGTTACTTACAGCTAAAGATCGCAACAAATGGTATGCAGATTTAACAGAAAAATTGTTATGTTCTCTTTTTATAAAGAAAAAAAATTTAAGGTAAGAAGATGATGTTATAATCTAAAGTATATGAAAACCTTAAGGCTCATTGACAATTATTGTGTTCTTATTAACAATTAATATTTTTCCTATTAATCTTCAATTAATTAAAATAGTATTATAGATAGACCAAAGATAAATAAAATCTCGAGTTAATTAGTGTTTATTGGGAGAAAAATAAAATAAAATATGCGGAGGAAATGCAAACTCAAGTTCAAATTGCTAAGGTTAAACCTTTATAAAAAAAATTGCAAAGGTTAAAGAAAACACTTAAAGTATGTTTGGATTGACGGTATGGAATGGAATGAAGCATATTTATGTTCCATTGTTTGGATTGTAAAAAAAATGGGTGGAATGGAGTGGAATCTATTCCATCCCATACCATCACTTACCCCCAATTTTCATCCCCTCAAATTTGGGAGGTATGGGATGAAATGAGCTACTGATTTGTTTTTAAAATTATCAAATTACTAATGTATCCTTGTTTTAATATCTTTCTTTCGACTCCTCTTCTTCACTCAGGCAAGCAAGCAACTCTTTCTCGTTCAGAACCAACACAATCGCCACTTGCTGCATCCCTTCTTTTCTTAAAGTCTCAATTTATCACGTTATAAAATTATCAGCTTTTGTTGACATTGTTGATTTCCAACCTTCTCGTATTCGTTTTGTCAAAGTGGATTTGAAATTGGTAGCAATATATGTACGAATTTGGAATCAACATGTATGTTCAATTTCGTTATTCACTTTGCAGGTTATTCACTTTTTATAAATCTAATTGCTTTCTCCCTTTTATTATATATATATATATATATATGAGGAGGGATATAGTTACTCCAAAAGTAACTCTTGTTAGAGTTACTCTGCTTAATAACTCTCTATAGACATTGAAATCCATCAATCTAACTGTTGAATTAAAAACACTTATTGAGTAGATCAACTCCATAAAATTTCATAAATTTTTTAAAATATTTGATATTTCATCAAATAACTTCAATTCAACGTATAATATACTTTAAAAAATACAAGTAAAATATTAACCATATGATTGAATAGCTACGAATGTCCAATTTATCTGAAATTTGGTGTACATGATCATTAATATAATATGACGATATTCAACGGTTATATTGATAAAATTCAATGTCTACAAAGAGTTATTAAACGGAGTAACTCTAACTACAGTTACTCTTAGAGTAACTATATCTCTCCTATATATGAGTCTCCTATATATATATATATGAGATATGATCTATTGACACCAGGTGTGAGTTAAAAGACTTACACCAAAGCTCAACCGTTAGATCCAATAGATCCTATGGTTAAAAAATATACAAACTGTCAAACTAAAAAATTTAAAAGAGAGTCACGTGGCTGTGGCTTCTTAAAGTATTGTTTCCATCCCTTAATTTTCTCCCCAAAATTGAAGTATTTGGTTCGTCTTCCTCACTTAATTTCATCAATGACGTTCAGTTGAAAGATTTTTTTTTCCAATATATCTACTTCAACTCTATTAAATTTGCAAAACTAAAATAATTTGCATGTTCGTTTAATGCGCTCAAGAAAATTGAATTCCTCTTTGATATATGCATGCTGACTAGTTTGGATAAAGGATATCGAAGGCAAGAGGGATTGGTTTTTTTTATTTTCTTTCTTTATGTTTATATATGAAAGCAATTGCTATAAATTAATATTTTTGTTTCGGAGATGCAACTCAAGGTACAAGTTTTTCCGACCATCTTTTCTTTCGAAAAGACGAAGCTGTATTGCTTGTTTTTCTTTTAAGCAACAAGTTGTATTGCTTGTCATATTTTACGCCATTGAACAACTCCAGTGTATATGCTTTCAAGAATTATTAATAGGTGGCTTTTAGGGTGGTCGAATGCCTTAACTTGCCCATCATGGTCAAATTCCCGTGTGACCCACTATAGCCAGTTTTTCCGGGTTACCACTATTTAAAATTAAAATATTCACCCAAAAATTAAAATCAGTTTCCATTTCTGCCCCAAATTTTGAAACACGTGCTGAAAACCATTAGCTGCATTTATTTGGCACGTGCATTTATTGGTATCTTTGATATATAAAAGTAAAGTACAATGTGAAAGAAATTTTTCCCACCTAATCTGAGGCTAAAAATGTCATTAACTAATTAATTAGTGTTACTGCATATTAATTAATATTAGGTAATAAATTGATTACACAACTTTTAATTGGCTGCTATTTGAAGGGCTTTTCTAAGGGCATCCTCATTTTTGCTTGGGGCACCCCCCAAAATGTTGTTTTGACTAAAATACCCCCACGTAAAAATATTAAAATTATTATTTTTCATTCGTCTCACTCGCAAATATCATATTTGTGAGTAAAAAAAAATACTCGCAAATATCATTATTTGCGAGTAAAGGAAACGCGCAAAATTTAACAGTTGAGATTTTTTTTTTGTTTAAAGGCAAAGAAGGAAATGAGCCTCGTTAAAACCTTTTGATGCAAAACCCTCATTAGGAAAAAAATATCTATAAGAAAAAAAGAGTACTCCTGCCTTAATTTATTAAAAAAATGGAAAAAAGAACAAACATGGGGACTAGGCCAAAACCCATGTCAAACAAATAATATAAAAGTAAAGGTAAATATAAAAGTACAACAAAAAACAACAACATGTTTTATTAGTCAATCGTCATCTAAGTTTATTGGCTTGTGTTCATCATGATGTGAAAGATTAGGTGGTGAAAATATTGAACCCCATTGTTGCAATCGACCAATATATCATGTTGGCCATGAATGAGCCTCCGGACGACAAAAAGTATGCCAATGTGATTCTATGGTAGGTAGTGGACAACCATCCTTCAAAAATACATGAAATAACGCAAATACAATTAAATTAACGGTTAACCTAAACAAAAACAATGAAAAATATAACAATATTAGATGAATTACTAGTACCCAGTAATTACCGTTGACAAAACCAATGCAAATGAGTTGATGGTTTGGAGTTGGAGCACCTCTAAGGGGAAAAAATGTCCAACACGTCATACTGGCAGATGATAAAGAGACTAGGATCAACTTATATTTGGTTGCTATTAAAGAAAGGGTTTCAAAGAATAATTCTGATATGTTTTATTCACAGAATAGTGCAACATATATACACAAGGGTCCCTATAATTCCTCATCTATTAAAGGAATGACAGCTGCACAAATTATCTCACAGCTGTCCAATTGCCTAATTTACAGCAAACAGAATATTGACTGCCTAATATTAGCTAATAAAAAACTTGACTTATTATAACACCCCCACTCAAGTTGGTGCATGGATATCACACATTCCCAACTTGAATAAGGACTCATTAAACACTCTGCTTGCCACTCCTTTGGTGAGAACATCAGCTAACTGCAATTTAGATCTTACAAAGGGAAAGGAAATTATTCCAGCTTCAAGCTTCTCTTTGATGAAATCTCTATCAATCTCTACATGTTTTGTTCTATCATGTTGGACAGGGTTATGAGCAATTGCTATAGCTGATGTATTGTCACAGTACAAACTCATAGCCTCCTTTGGTTTAAAACCCAAATCTGACAGCACATTTCTAACCCACAAAAGTTCACATACCCCAAGTGTCATGCCTCTAAACTCTGCTTCAGCACTAGATCTTGCTACTACCAGCTGTTTTTTACTCCTCCAAGTTACAAGATTCCCTCCTACAAAAGTAAAATATCCAGAGGTAGACCTTCTATCATTCTTTGAACCTGCCCAATCAGCGTCAGTGTAGCCTTCTACCTTTAAGTTTCCTTGATTTGAGAACAAGATTCCTTTTCCGGGAGTGGACTTCTAATATCTCAAAATCCTCTCAACAGCATCCATATGAGGCTTACGTGGGTCGTGCATAAATTGACTAACGACATTCACTGCATAGGTAATATTCGGACGTGTATGGGACAAATAAATCAGTTTTCCCACCAGCCTTTGGTATCTCCCTTTGTCTATGCTAGCTGAATTTGAGCATTGAAAGAGCTTATGATTTTGTTCAATTGGTGTATCAACTGGTTTACACCCAAGCAGCCCAGTTTCAGATAGTAAGTCAAGAGTATACTTTCTTTGGCAAAGAAAAATACCATGTTTTGATCTAGCTACTTCAATACCCAAAAAATATTTGAGGTCTCCAAGTTGTTTCATCTCAAATTCAGATGCAAGGTATTGTTGCAAACTAGAAATCTCATCCCGGTCATTTCCTGTAACTATCATATCATCTACATAGATAATCAAGGCTGTAATTTTTCCTTTTCCTTTCTTCAAGAATAAGGTATGATCAGAGTTACTTGCTCTATAGCCAAAAACCTTCATAGACTTGGTGAACCTTCCAAACCATGCTCTTGGGGATTGTTTTAATCCATATAGAGCCTTCTTTAATTTGCAAACCTTCATTCCATTTGAATCTATCATGCCTGGTGGGGAATCCATATAAATCTCTTCTAAAATTTCCCCATGTAGAAAAGCATTTTTCACATCAAATTGTAGAAGAGGCCAATCCTGGTTTGCTGCTAGTGACAAGAGTATTCTCACAGTGTTGAGCTTGGCTACCGGCGCAAACGTCTCTTGATAATCTACACCATAAGACTGAGTGTAACCTTTAGCCACTAGTCGTGCTTTATACCTCTCAATAGTTCCATCAGCTTTGTGTTTAATTGTAAAAACCCATCTGCACCCCACTGTTTTCTTCCCTCTTGGTAAGGGCACAAGATCCCAAGTGTTGTTTTTTTCTAAAACTGCCATCTCCTCAACCATTGCTTCAGTCCATCTAGGATATGCCAAAGCTTCCTGTACATTACTAGGAATAGAAATTGAGGATAATTGAGATACAAATGATGCATATGACTCAGATAACTTGTGAGATGACACATATTTACTAATGGGATATTTAACTTTGGCTTGGAGGTCTGGTTCATATCTGGCTGGAGGTTGACCACGGTTAGAACGAGGTGGAAGATTATATTGGACAGTAGTAGACTCAGTGTTAGGTGTTCTGGTGGTCTCATGCAAACAAGGATCAATGTCATGATCAGTTTCATGCAAACTAGAATCAATTTCAGAATAAAAAACAGGGTCAATTTCATCTATATCAATATTATCAAAGATAGGATCAAGAGGTACCTCTGAAGAGTCATGTTGAACCTGTGGAGAAGATTGAGCCAGTTGGTTATGATCAGAAGACACTGTATTATCTAAAGGTGAAGTGTCCATATTTAGGATTGGCTTACTTCCTGCAGAGTGATCCTCACAAGATAATTTATCTTCACAATACACTTTCATATCTGAGATGTCAAACATACTAACATCATGATTCTGCACTTCACTTTCATTCCCCCCTGAAGTGTAGAATCAGCATAAAAATATTTATGTTCATGAAATGTCACATCCATAGAGATATAAAATTTCTTTGATGTTGGATGGTAAGCACGATATCCTTTTTGAGTTGATCCATACCCAACAAAAACACATTTAATAGCTCGTTCTTCAAGCTTTGTACGTTGATGTGGGTGTAAGTGAACATATATAACACATCCAAAAACATGAGGTGATAAATGAACCATGGAAGGAAGAACACAATAATCAGACAACACATCTAGAGGTCTTCTAAAGTTAAGCACACTAGAAGGGGTTCGATTAATCAAATAGACTGCAGAGCTCACAGCCTCACCCCATAAATGAGATGGAACATTCCCATCTATTAAAAGTGATCTCGTTACCTCTAATATATGTCTATTTTTCCTCTCAGCCACTCCATTTTGTTGGGGTGAATAAGGACATGTAGTTTGATGCAAAATACCATTAGAGTTCATGAACTCCATTAATTCTGTTTTAAAATATTCCCCTCCATTGTCTGATCTAATGACCTTTATACATGTGCTAAATTGTGTAACTATCATCTGATGAAAGGAACGAAACACATCACACACATCACTTTTATGTTTAAGCAAATATACCCAGGTTACCCGAGTACAATCATCAACAAAACTGATAAACCATTTTTTTCCATTATGCGTAGATTGCGGAGCAGGGCCCCAAACATCTATGTGAACTAATGAAAAGGGAAAATCAGTTTTCTTATTGCTTAAGGGAAAAACAGCACGATGGCTTTTTGCCATTACACAAGTTTCACAGAGAAAATCTGAGATATTGCATTTATGAAATAACGATGGAAATAATCTTTTCAGATAACTAAAAGAGGGGTGTCCTAATCGTCTATGCCATAGCCAGATTTCCTTTTTGTTTTTATCTTGTATGTGTTCACTCATAAGATAGGCCAATGCTCCTTTATGGGTTTGTTGTGAAACATTTTCCAGATAATACAACCCTTCCCTCTCTCTACCACTGCCAATCTTCTCCTTGGTATGGATGTTCTGAAAAAGACAATGGGTTGGGTAAAACAAAGCAACATAAGAATGTGACTTGGTTAATTTACTGACAGAGAGAAGATTACAATTCAACGTAGGAACAAATAAAACATCAGGTATTGATAGGGAGGGTGAGAGGGATACAGTACCAACACCTTCAATAGGAGATGAAACCCCATTGGCATTAATAATGATAGTTTTAGAACAACCAGGGGAAAAATTAGTAAATTTATGAGGATCACAAGTCATATGGCCACTAGCACCTGAATCGATTATCCAATCACTACCCCTAGTAACAACAGAAAGATTTAGAGCAGAGTTAGATACACCTGACTTGGTCACAAATCCGGCAGCAGTAGAAATATGGCTCTTAGAAGTAGTTTCTGCCTTGGTATTGGGAGTAGTTTTCCCTTTTGGATGCCAATCTGGATAGCCATGGAGTTTAAAACATGTCTCCATGACATGATTATCCCCATTACAGTGGGTACACTTGCGGACTCCTTTCTTAGAATACTTCTTGACAGCAAAGACAGTCCCCTCGGTAGACTCACTACCAAGCATAGCCTCTTGGCGATTTGCCTCAGCACAAACAGTTGCATAAACTAATTGAACATTTGGAAGAGGAGTGGTAGCAAGGATACGGCCACGAACTCCATCCAAATGTGAATCCAGGCCAGCCAAAAAAACATAAACTCGTTGAGAATTAATCATCTTGTTAAACTTCTCAACATCTTTAGGGCATTCCATGGTACAATCTTTAATAGCATCATACTCCTACCATAACCTCTGTAATTTTCCAAAGTATGTAATAACAGATCCTCCATTTTGCTGAGTAGAGATTACCTCACGATATAATTGGTATGCTCTGGATGCATCTTGGTTGACTGAGTACGTCTCCTTCACAGTGTCCCAGATTTCCTTTGCCGTAGCTAAGCGAATGAAGAGGGATCTGATTTCTTTGGTCATGGAGTCCAAAAGCCAAGACTTGACCAAGCAGTTTTCATCTTCTCATGCTTCATATTCATCAGATTTCTTGTTCTCTGGTGCAGCCTTTGTTCCGGAGATGTAACCCCAACGTTTTCTTCCTCTGATCTTGTTCTGCGCATTCAACGACCACTCGACATAGTTGGTGCCGTCAAGCCGTTCCGGGGTGAGCGCTTCGTGCATGTGGGTAGCAGGGGAAGTCCCAGAATCAAGCTTCTCCGATTTATTCTTATCGGAAGGAACCATCAGAGATTACTCAAAGAAACCAGAAATGGCGCCGATTCCTAACTATATTGTAGAGGGTGTCGGCGTTAGCTCTGATACCATAAAGAAATGGTTTCAAAGAATAATTCTGATATGTTTTATTCACAGAATAGTGCAACATATATACACAAGGGTCCCTATAATTCCTCATCTATTAAAGGAATGACAGCTGCACAAATTATCTCACAGCTGTCTAATTGCCTAATTTACAACAAACAGAATATTGACTGCCTAATATTAGCTAATAAAAAACTTGACTTATCTTAACAGCTATCACATGACCATCTCTGGTAGTGTCATCCACTTGTTTCTTCCCCATACACCTTACACGTCCCGTAAAGAAGACTTCAGTTCTTCCAATTGTTCACCAAAAAGAGGGTCATATAAATCAACATTTTTCGTAAGCTCTTTATGCAACTCCTAACGGATTAAAGGCCAACTATCATCAGTTCTACAAGTAATGTTGCAATGCAACGGTACCCACAGTTTCCATCACTTTGCACGTTAACTATGTCAGTAATATATGGCTGAAACTGCACAACAAATTGATTCAAGAAAGGCAAACGTCTCCTCTTTTCTTGGCTGGTTGATTTCAACGAGGAACGCGCTGAACTGTTGTCATGTGCATAGTATATTGCATCGACATGCTCAAAATAATATGGGTCACGTTTACAATCAAATCCATCTGTGTTGGTTTTTTTGGGTGCCCCTTGGTCTTCACCTTTTCAGGTGGTGGACACATTGAAGTTGTCTCATGACAACATAGTTCTCGTACTTTGCGATATAGTGTCCTTTTACCAACAATGTCAAGTGTGCGGAAATGATTAATCAATGCCTCCCACTGAAGCGCAAGTTCCTCTTCTGACACTGTTTCACCTGTCTGTTATTGATATTCTTGTTGACCAAAATGTAATCTCTTCTAGTGCACATGTATTACCTCCAATGGAATTGGAGTACTCATCACACTGTAATGAGCCAGCTCACAAGCACAAGGTAAACCGTGTGTGGTTCTAAGAGTGCAACCACATGTAGATTTATCAACACCTACATTCATCGCTCTGCTCCACTCATCAACAATATGTTGCAACACACTCTGAGACACAAATTTAATCAATCTGATAAACATACGATTGTTGTGTGTGTGTGTGTTCAATCACGGTTATGCTCATCTCAAATGATGCCTTTATCTCGTTGTGTTGCAGCGTAAGCATGTTATTCATCGTCTCCCAACACATACACATGTCACCCCTGCTGTCTTGCAACAAATTCTTCAGTCTCCAATGTTGAGACTCAACCCTATCAACAAACATTTAAAACAGCATCAACTATAGCATAACATGATTCATTAACAATTTTTGACACTAGTTTGATCATACCTGTTTATAGTTATATTCCCCAAGAGCATCACTTGGTTAGTCCATGCCGCAACAAATTTTTCCTTGTGTGGATCCAACCGAGTCTTTTGAACATAATCAACAAATATAGGCCATTATGCACTTACTTCATGAAAACTCATCAGGCGTTGCTCATACTTAACCTCGTCAGCAGAATAAACAACACCGTTCCATGCATCCTTGATTACCTCCAGTTTTTTGCTATCAGATACCAATTTTTTTGCATTTTGCATAGACATTTTTTCCTATGTGAAATTGGCACAAAAGATTGCGAGTTGTTGGGAATACAACTGCAACTGCATTCATTAAAGCAAGATCTCTGTTTGTCACAATAACGTGGAGAATTGATTCATCTAGCACAAACAATTCTCTTAACTAGCCTAGACATAGTTTTCAGCCCCTTCAGAATCCATATAGGTAAATCCCACAGTAAATGTCAGCTCTGTTGAAGTAACACCAACAATTTCAAGCAGTGGCAGCCTGTATTTATTGGTTTTGTAGGCACTATCAAGGATGCGGACAATGTTAAATGCATTCAACAAATGGACGGAATCTGCATGTGCCCAAAATATATTTTTAACAACGTCCAAACTGTCATGTCTTCTATACCAAGAAACATACCGATCTCGATGTATTAAGTTCAACAAATGTTGCATTTCTGTTCCAGGGCCTCTTTGAGATGATCGGTACTTATGATGCTCATTGTAAATGTGTTTAATTATAGACAGGTTTTTCTTATCGCGGCCTTTAACCGTCAACAGAACATTTCTTGGCTTTACATTGTTCCTGGTCATTTCATGAACAAGTTTCTTCTCCACTTCGCTTAAACGACCAACATAAGAATGACCCACCAATGTTTCAGCCAACCGATGGTTGTGTAATCCACATTTTACTTTCAGCATCCATCCTTCAATCGTTCCTTCAGTCGTCGATAAAAGTATTCCTTTAATTCAGAACGGACACTCACACTTTCGAGTACCCATTGATTTAGAAGATGCATGCTTTTTAAGCTTATACTTCCCACTCCTTTCACAACCTAGAATTATTTTTGTACGTCTTCCTTTTTGCCCTGTCTCTGACTTCGCAATGACAACAACAAATCCATTTTGCTTCTCAACCTCTCAAGTCCAACATAATAAATTATCTCGTGTAGGAAATATCTCCATAGTAGTGAATGCTCCTGTACAATCCACCTCTGTCGTTTGGTCAACTTCATCAGAATCAAACATATTGTTGTCTTCCATCTCCAATAACACTAGAATCAAATAAACAAAATAAAATAAATACCTAATAATAGATGCAAAATGTGAAAAAATAAATAAAGAAAATAACACTCGCAAATACATAATTTGCGAGTGATATTTTTTTAACACTTGCAAATTAGGTATTTGCAAGTGTACAAATTTTTGTACTCTCTCAAATAACTAATTTGTGAGGGTTAAAAAATAAAAACCACTCGCAAATTAGGTATTTGCGAGTGCACAAATTTTTTAACCCTCGCAAATTAGGTATTTGCGAGTGTACAAATTTTTGTACACTCGCAAATACCTAATTTGCGAAAATTTACCTTATTTTGCAAATACCTAATTTGCGAGCGTCACGAAAATTGTGAGTAGTTGTAAAAAAAAACTTGAGCTTTATAGGGGTATTTTCGGAATGGGGGTGCCCCAAGCAAAAATGGTGCCCTTAGAAAAGCCCATATTTGAATGGCTCGCTATTGGGCTGCGCTGCCACACTATGTTCGACCCGCTTTCCATTGCCGAATCTTTATTTGAATGGCTCGATATTGGAGTAATATTTTATTGTCATCATGGGAATAGTAAGAATGCTGCACATTTATTGCATTGTATGCTCTTGACAGTTAAAACTCTACACTTGACCTTTTATACATGTTGTGGCCCTTCATTGTCCCACAATAAAATAAACTTGGGAATTCCAATATGTCAAAATAATAACTAGCACGGTGAACTGAATCGGCTGTTTCTCCTCTTCTCAATTTGTCCTTTGCTCTTCCTCTTCATTTTTTCATTCCATTGCTTTCTCTTGGTTGATTATTTCTGCTTCTACCAACGAAATCTCATCCATCGTCATTTAGGTAACCGGTAACTCTATCTTACGAGTCCCTTTGTTCTCTATTTTCATTTTTCTTCTTTTATGCTTCGTCTTCCTTATCTATTCTTTTTTGTCATGTGTTCTCACTGCCAATTAAATGACTTTGGTTTGTAATATTTTGGTATTTTGAATATTGGGAGGGACACGATTACTCTTGGGAATGTTAGTTTTTCATGATTTTTAAAATATTTGTGTTATATTAGTCTTTTTATTTTTTTTTTAAATTTGAAATTTAAATGGCAGGGAACTTTGAATCCCATGTAGGGGCAGGATTTTGGAGGTGCAGGTTGTTTCATTCTGCTAATCTGTGATTTATGCTTCTTTGTCTTCTGCGCAATGTGGATACACTTCTGGGCCACTCCTTCAACACTATGTAGGTGAATATAGGTTTCGATTATTTGGGGATTGGGTAAATGGGATTTTTTATCTTCATGGGTTGGTTTTTGTTTGTGCCTGTAATCTATTCGATAAAATGTGTTAATGTGAACACCCACAATTTTTTGACAGTAGCTTAATGTAACTGTTATAAAAAATTCTTAGAGGAAGTATGGAATTCAATATGTTTTATGATATGTTGTAATTTACCCATTAAATAAGTTGTTATATTCAATAATTTTCTGCCATTTTAGTTTGTCTTTTCCAAACTTATTTGATGACTACCTTAATTTTTGGGGGGTTTTTTGTTTGCTGTAATAGGTGGCATTTTGATATCGAAGTTCTCCAATGGGTGAGAACATCTCAGGCATCAAAATATTACCAGTCTTCCAGCAGAGGTTGCTCCTTTGGACTGTTTCTACTTTACCTCAGTTTTTTCTTTTCCTTGCACTGATTTTTTTTTTACTAAACATTGTAGTCTGCTACTTTATAATAGCTCTGATAGTGGCACTAAATTCATGCGTTTATCTTAAGAACTAAATTCTGATTTGAATTGTTGCAAGTATTAGAGAGAAGCAAAAATCCAAGCCTGGATAAACCTCTAAAGTGCTAAAGCAGAAGCCTAGTCAAGAAAGCTTGAGGTATTTCATTGCCAAATTTTTTTCTCATGAATTGTGTTTAGTTTGCAACGGTTTTTAGTTAACCTGACATTAACAATTCCACTTGAAAATATTCGTAGAATGGTACAAAAAATTATTCTAAACTTTAACAACCAATAGATTTATTAAAATTCAAGTTCTATATTACTGTTATTGATAGTTCACTGAGGATAATGTTCACCCTATGGCCCAGGTATGGCTATATAAGCCCATCAGTATCAGATTGGAAGTAGGGTATGTCTTTCTTTGTGATTGTGAGTGCTTCAGAGCAATGCAATTTTTCTACGCTACAGGGATGGTGTAACTTAAAAACTGTGTCATTGATAATTACAACATTCTCCTGTGTACTTGAAATGGCCTCAGGCACTAAAAGTTATATTTTATGAGCTTAGTTTTGACACATTTCCTCTATGCTGATTTTTTATATCTAATATTTAATTCCCATGCTAATCCATATCATTGTTATCTCTCTGAAAGTTTTCATCAGTGTTGATGGGGTTACAAGAAGGTAAGTGATGTCTAGGGTGTGGTTGCAAACTATGGAAAAGCGGATATAACCCTCTAAATTAAATGGACAGATATTGATTACGTGGATGCATATAAAGATTTCACACTATATCATGTTAACTTTCCCCTGAACAAGATAAGCAGTTTTGTTGATACTTTTCACCAAAATTCTGATCATTTTGGATCTAGGTACGTAACTCTGTCATCAAAATGGTTAGAAATATGTGCTTCTCAGTTGTCAATCTTGAGTTTTTAATTAAGAAGGAAACCTGATGAAAGTTAGAAAGTGAACCAGGAAATGGTTTAGCAAACATTATAACCAGATTTGAATGAATACCAATAGAACTATAACTAAAAGCAAAGTATATGCAACACCCAGTTAATACATTATGGAGATTGAACTTTTCTTCTTCTATTTCAAAATAAATATGTAATTCTATGTCCGGATGTAGTTGGGAACAATGTTTGGCTTCTTGCTACTTTTGTTGTGATTATTGCTAATTGCCAAGGCAACAACGTAAGCTTAGCATTTAGACTTATGGTTTGGCTTTTTGTTGCAAAATCACATGCCTTTCTTTCCTAATTGATTTGTTTTCAGTAAATTGACATTGTATTCTGTTGTCACTGATCTCATTTTGATGTTTCCGTGCATTTCTTTCTATGTTCCAAACAATGTTTTCTATACCGTCAAATTAATACCAAGGTCATACATGTGTTGATTCACTTTCCTATCTTCTTGAATTTTAGTTATTTGGAAGACAAGCGCCCCACTATAGTACATTATTGTGGGAACCAACTCTAGAAGCTGAAGATCTTGCAGCTCAGAAGTTAGCATTAAAGATCTAAATTCGTTGATTAATGTCATTCTAGATGAAGTCATTGGTTTGTTTGGAGATGGAATGCGCTTTCACTTTCATTTTAGATTTTTTATATTATTACGAGGATCTGGTCAAAAGAGGCTGTCATGCCCAGTTATTGGTTGTCAAATGAAATGAACATTACTCCCTCCGTTACAGTTTACAAGCAAAAGTCAGTTTTTACATTCATTGAAAAATGTATGTATCTGGTCTAAAATTTGGACCAAATACATATATTTTTCAATGAATGTAAAAAATGACTTTTGCTAGTAAATTGTAACGGAGAGAGTATATAACAATGTTCGTTGGGTTTGTTTGCATATGGACAGAATTGCATTGATGATCGATTATATTCACTGTCCCTTTAGATTTCCTTTTCTTTCTAATATTGTAAAAGAAAAGATGTAAAAATAAAAACAGAAAGACTTCAACTTTTATTCTAATGTGATAAGATTTATAATGCTTTTATTACCTATTTTTATTTTCGATATTTCGATACTAAAGAGGCCAAAAGGCCAAGAACTGCTATTAATCTATTATTAAACCTAATAAGCCTATTCTCTCACGTACTACCTATTTAAAATACTATCATTCAATTACTCAATCCTAAGTCCAAACTACGAATTAAAAAAAAAAAAGCCTGTGATGAGCACCTATCACACTACAATTTATGTTTTATATTAGAATATTAGATTAAATTATACATTAACTTATTATAGTTTTATTAAATTTTCAATTAATTTCTTATAATTTATATGGCTCTCATATTTTTTATAATTTTTAAATTTTTAAATAAATCTCTAATTTTGGCATTTGAGGTAATTTTTGGTTGTATTTATAATTAAAATAATAAATGTTGAGTCAAATTACTCGGCTAGGTATTTGGACTATGCCATTTCCAATGTTAGTGGAATATTTAGCAACTAATGTGTGAATATTTCCTAGATAATAAAAAAAAGGTGAATTAATCTTTAGCGGTTGATGGTTTATTTTTAGCATATGCTTACCAAATTTGTAAGGGTTTGGCAAATAATTCATTGAGGGATCTTTAAATATAAAAGTAACAATGTATAATATTCTATAAATAATACAATATTTTTTGCACACAATTTTAAATATTATGATATATAATTTTTATGTATTTAGTGTATACCATACGTGCGTAATATGAGTCATCACTATTTCATAATAATTTTCCTACAACATTTTTCTAGATAAATTTACATCCTCTTTGAATTAGATTCTTCAACGATGTTGAGTATATAGTTGCTGCTATATTATACATGTATAAATATTCATAATATTTTTTTGCTAAAAAGTTCAAATAATAAATTGCGTATTAAAAAATGATCAAACCATTAATTTATTTGTGTTGGTTAAATAAGGATCGATAATGATAATGATGTTTTTATTTTTTTTCCAAAATGTAAAAGCACATGGAATTAAAAAAACACAGAATTAAAAAAAAAAGCATGTAGAATTGTATGTGTTTACTTTGCTTTATCTATGTAGGAATTCTTTTATTTTATTATAAACCATATGTTTACCAATTTTGTTATCCATGTTAGTCATCTAATTGAATTTAAAATTATCTATTATATCCTACTCTTATTATATATCTTTATTGTTTTAGTATTTATCTTAATTAACTATTGTCTAACATTGTTTTTTTTTTTGACAAATTTTGTCTAACATTGTTAATCCATCAGTTTCACATAAAAGTTTAATGATAACAATTAATATATTTATGTCATAGAGAATTACATGCCCCGTTCATCGCACGGGTACATGCATTAGTAAATTATAATAAGACCGTAAATCATACTCAACTGTAAATTTTCATTCTACTTTAATTTATAAATAAATTGGATTTTATGTCATTGGTTCCGTAAAAAAAAGTTATTGATAAAAAGCCCTAAACTCAAAAAATCTATAAGTCGATTTTTGTTACCAAAGTCAAATAAAATATTGGTAGTTAAAAAATTACAGAAATACGTTGACTAAATGCCCTGCATTTTTATGTTAAAAAAGATCATAAATAAAATATGACGACAGTTAATACAAAACAAATAGGATTTTGAAGATTTTGAACAAAAAAACAATGATGACAATTAAATTTTAAACTGCATTTGATAGGGAAATATGGTCGTATGCCAATAAAAGACCAACAAAGAAGAGGAATTTGATTATTAAGTTATTTGTTTTGACGAAAACTGTATTATTTGTATAATAAGTGATTTTTGTACAAAGAGGATTTTTTATTCTTGTCAGAAAAAACGAAGAGGATTTTTCTTAATGAAAACTGCATTTATCTGTTTTGACGGGATTATTGTTAACTTGTATAACCACCGTTCCAGTAAATAAATTTTATATAGTTTTGTAAATCAAGCATTTTACATGGACCAAAGAACAATAAATTTTCCAGTTCCATGTAAATCTAAAGTCAGGTTGCCCTTTTAAGATCTCAGCCACTGAATTTTTAAGCATTATATCTATGGCTGGATGTGGATTTGACCATGATAGGCAAATTAAGGCATTGGTCCAATAGAAAACATCGATCAATACTTTTCTTGTTTTTCTTTTGTTTGGATCAATATATCTGGTGAGGTGCAATGCTCTAATTGAGTTTCAACTGGAATTGTAAAGCGGTGACAGAAGGGGATTATACTGCTTCTAATAATCTTTTAACCAATATAAAATTGAACTTGCACAGAATCTCTCCCAAGTTGCTAGGCTTCTCCTCGTGAAAAAAAAACAGAAACCGAAAAAAAGGGAGAATAAAAACTGGAGATTTTTCACCGTCGATGAAAGGATCGGAATTCATAGATTTGGAGTTTTGAGATAAAGAAGAAAGAGAAAGAACAATAAAAAAAAGAAGGGTCCAGTCACTGCTTCCCTTTATAATTCTTTTAAATTTTTTGACTTTCATATTTTTGAACCATAGAATCTATTAGATTTAATAGTTGAGATTTTGTGTAAGTCTTTTGTCTTATATCTGGTGTCAATGAATTTTATCTCTCTCTCTCTATATATATATATATATATATTACATGATAGTTTTTTAAATAAGGGTAAAAAAAGAATAAAAAAATTATAACTCATTCAGTTCCGCTCACTTTCCAAATAATGAAATGAGAATTTTGTTCTGTTTTATCGTAAAATAGCCAAACAATAGAATGAGAACTTTGTTCCATTTCGCTCCGCTCCGTTCTATTCTATTCCACTCCGCTCCATTTATTTTAAAATATCAAAACATACTATGGTTCGAGCAGGTCTAACAAAGGGAAATGTATATAAAAATTGATCTGAGAGGATACGTTATTAGAAATGGATAAGTGTCAAAGCTAAGTCAGAGGCAGTGCCTAGGGAGCGCATAAGTCGAGGAATATTTCGATGGTTAACCAATACAAAAATGTTTTTTGTACACAAATTTAGACACAGACACACATACACATACGGTCCGTACTGTACGGACATACGGTCCGTATAGTACGGACGTATTTTTTTTCAAATTTTTTTATAGATTTTTTTAAGTGGTTTAGAAAATATTTGTGATTAACCAGATAATAAACTGCATTCACCAGATAAATGAACTGTATTAACTAGATAAATAATGAAATGTGAGTTTGTGATTCACCAGATAATATGAGCCATTAACTAGATAAGTGAACTGCGTTAACCAGATAAATAAAATGGAATGTGTTAAGTTTTAGAGTTGGAATTCACCAGATAATGTGAAACATTAACCAGATAAATGAACTGGATTAACCAGATAAATAAAATGGAATGTGTTAAGTTTCAGAGTTGGAATTCACCAGATAATGTGAAGCATTAACCAGATAAATGAACTGCATTAACCAGATAAATAAAATGGAATGTGTTAAGTTTCAGAGTTGGAATTCACCGGATAATGTGAAGGATTAACCAGATAAATGAACTGTATTAACTAGATAAACAAAAAAACGTTGAGAATTGGATAGTATGTGTGTCTATTTTTGTGTCCATTTTTGTGTTCAATTAACAGCATTGTAACCGATACGTGTTGTTCCAAGCCCCACCATAAACTTGTAGTAATTAAGAGGAACAATGCTAGACAGCTCGAAGAGGAGTGCAAACGTATGAGTAGGGAGTTATGTTTTCAAGCAAGTACATAGCAATTAGAATTTTTGGCCCATAAATAAGCATTTCTTTGATGTAAACATCGTGAGATTTTCATTTCTCACAAAATTCTAAAATGTCTAAGGGTGTAATTGGTTCACGAGAGAAATTGTGAAAAGAGAGTAGAAAATAAAGAAAAAAGTGAGAAATTGAGTAGATTTGAGGCATTGATTGGAATAAGTGAAAGAGAAGAGAAAAACAGAAGAGAGAAGTGTTGATTATTTTTTAAAAGACATCAATATCCTTGACTAAAAATTTAAATAATTTAAGATATAAGGAGATAACAGGGGAACAAATGAGAAAAGGGGAAAAAATTGGGACGCTGCCCGTTTTCTTCGCTGTTCCGCAGAGAAAATAAAATGACGTGGGACCCACCTTTTTTTCCTCGTTTGCCTCATTTTCTCACGCATCCAATCGAACGAAATTGTGGTTTTCTTCTCATTCTCTCTCATGGAAAACTCTCTCGCCTCATTCTCTCTGCTGCCAATCAAAGGCTAAATGTCAATAGAGTGACAAGCGACTAAGTCAACGATTATCGAAAAAGTAACGTTGACCACTTGCTTTTCTCATCCAATTCAATTTTTTTTCTTTGCAATTCTCTTCTCTTCTTGATTCTATTTACCATTTTCTAGAAACCAAACTCGCATCTTTACTTGACTGTTTTCTCATCATTTTGTCTCAAATTATCATTTATTTTTGTCTAATTTCTTATCACATTCGTATAATTTCTCATTTATTTTGACTGTTTTCTCATCCCCTTCTTGCTTTTTCTTATATATATATATATATATATACTTTCGTGGTGTACGCAGGTGGTGTACGCAGGCCTTGTGGTGTTAACTATCCCTGCAGATAACCCTCACTTAGAAGGAGGAGAACTGTTATCAAGTTTGAAAGAAGACAAGTGAATGCAGGTTTACAATTGTCCAAAAGATGCCCGTGGATATAACCCAATCAATGTCTTTACCAACGTGGCGTTGAATTCAATTAGACAACAAATGGATGAGAGCAACCATGACATGGTTAAAATGTTGAGCCACCAAATCGTTACGGTGTTATACCCTTTGGTTAAAACAACTAATCAAAACTATCAATTTTTAGCTAGCCAAATGGGCCAGATAGTAGATGTTTTTGGAGCACCAAATGATCCAGAAACAAAATTATGGTTTTGTCTTGTCTAAACCTGACCAATTTTTTGATATTTTGCTTAAAGACAAACAAATTGTTCTGGGCAATTACCAGAAAATCCCTTCTTTTGAACAAAGAAAGGGTGAAAAGTATTGCAAAAATCATAATGTTTTTGGCCATTGGACTAATGACCAATATGTGTTTCATGACCACAAGTGACACAACTGCAAATGTCCACTCTTGGCAACCAAACAAGAAGGATCCAGATTCTCATTGCTTTCCTTTTTCAAGCTTTCTTTCCATCACATCTCCCTAGTTTCAAACGAGCTATTAGAGAAATGTCGAAGTGAATACAAAGAAAACCACGATGTACTTCATTATGAGAAAAATACATTTCCCGAGCATAAGGTTGCAAGTTTAGCGTATTGTGTGGCTAGGAACAGCGGTACTGTGACCCATTGTGGGCGCCAGATGTTCCTGATAGAATTTCAACCTTTGATAATTTTGGACGAGTATCAACGGTATAGCTTTCTAAATCAGTAACGTGCCCTTGGCTAAGGTGTGCCTTCTTATTTAAAGTCGTTTGAGTAATTGTTCGAACATGCACGACTCCTTACTCATGACCATGATATCACTAAGTCCTAATATCTTGAACATGGGGGAGTTGGTTACTAGTTTTTATCAGGTCGGTAGCGAGTAATGGCGAGGGAAAATGGGTTCTTCTAGAATTATTTGGAAGGTTATATCCAGAGGAGGCAAATTGGGTTAAGTGTGTTCAGGAGCTAGACAATATCGATATGGCTTACTCGACTATAACGACAAAACCTTAATATTTATATATCAAGAATTTTTTATTGATAATTGGACCATTATAATAAGATCGGTCTGTTTGTTAATCACTTCGTCCTTAACAGGCCTCGTGCTTGGGGGCTGTGGACCATCATAACCTTTAGTAACCGCTTCTTTAACTTCCTCTCCATGACCTAGAAACCACTCCTCATCCAGTAACCTCTCCCAACCTCTTTAAATTGAGGATGCCTCTCTCACAAAGGAGAAAAAAACTAACTCATTCCATATAAACATGACACCACAATCTCGACCTCCTCGTCGGAGAAGTTATTATCAAGAATAATAATCTTATAGTAATTTTTAAGATTAAGATACAAAACAGTTTTATGGAAATAAAAATACAGAATTATTGATCCATTTGTAAAAAATTTACTCCCTCCGTCCCTTAATATAAAACTCTTTTGGTAAAATTTTTTTTTTCCTTAATATAAGACCCTTTTTAAAGACCAATGTGCATTAATTTTTTCTTTTACAAAATTACTCCTATATCAAAGTGTATTAATTCTCTCTCTTAATAGTCTTGGAAGATGAGAATGATAATTTGGGAAAAATAGCACATATTTTGTAGAAATTTATTGTTAATAACTAACAAAATTCACTTTTTTAAAGGACGTAAAATGGTCAAAAAGAGTCATATATTAAGGGATGGTAGGAGTAATTATTTATGAAAAAGTAAAATGATCACAATTAAAATCTGCCCAAATTTTCATTCTCGTGTTTATTACCAGCGAGCGAGTACCGGTACCCAAATTTGTGATTTTCTGATTTCTGTCAAGTTTGGTGAGTCAAAAGTCAAAACTCAATCAAGAGCGTGTGCTGACAACAACAACAACATAGACATTGACTGATGCATACAGTGTTCAAAACACCTCGAAAGCTCTGGCTTATGACCACACGTGCACTGTTCACACTCCGCCAAGATCAACGATCAATCGACCATGGAGCTCTCTGTGACTACTACGACACTCAGATTTCGATCACACAGCCACTCCCCTTTACCCTTAGAGCATCCACTCAATCACTACCATCTAAATCAATTACCTATTTCAACTAAACTTAAGAAACCAAACACTACAACATTAACGGTACTGAGGGCCAAGAAAAAGTCAACCATTGAAGGTGTTGGCGATGACTTGAACGCAATCGCTTCTGAGAACCTCGATTTCGCACCCTCTCGGAGACGGGTCCGCGAAGCCTTCACCCAGGTGCACCAGCAACTGGACCATTACTTATTCAAGGTTAGCCCCCACACTTCATCATATATTCCATTCTATGCATGCCTTGTTAAAGAATCAGTAACTAACTGATATGTTTCAATCTCTTCCTTTGTTTGTCTTTTATTGGCATAATAGACTGCACCTACTGGGATCAGAACTGAAGAAGTAAGTTTTTTTTTTTTTTTTAAATGATTTTTGCCTGATTGCAAAATTCTACTATATTGTGATTGGTTTGGGGAAAAATGCGGTCAATTTCAATTTAGTAATTCGATTATCAGTGGTATGAAAGGAATTCGAGGGGATTGGAGATTTTCAGCAAAAGCTGGATGCCAGAACGGGGCGTTCCAATTAAAGCTGCTTTGTGTTTCTGTCATGGGTATGGAAGTACTTGCACTTTCTTCTTTGAAGGTTTGTTCTGAGAATGAATGGTATGCTGTGCTGTCAATTTTGACAAAGCTAGAAACTTATCAAATGTGATGGGTGAGGACTTGAATTTTTGTTCAGGTATTGCTAGGCGAATTGCTGCTTCTGGGTTTGGTGTTTATGCAATGGATTTTCCCGGTTTCGGTTTATCTGAAGGACTTCATGGTTACATACCAAGTTTTGATGATTTGGTTGATGACGTTATAGAACACTTTACAAAAATTAAAGGTATGACTTTTTAGCATCATATTGATCATTATTGTAACATATGTTATAATACGTAATATTGTTGACCATGATATGTGAAGGTATCTGAACTTTAAGAAACTACAAAGAAAAGAGAGAAAACGAAGGCCGAGTTGAAAAGCATACAGTAAAAAACTTCGAATCTTAGTTTTTCCGTCACTTTTGAAACACACACTGAAGATACATTTAGAACATTACACTGGGCTTTGCTACTAACAATTAACTATAACAGAAATCAATTATATTACTAACGGACTAACTACTTGCTCATTCCCTTTACATATCCCTCCGCAAATTTAGAGGACGATATTCCTGAATTCTGAATTCATATCTACACTGCTGAAAAATGGAGCTGGAGACTGGTTTGTTCAGGATACCAGTTGTCCATTCAGAGGAGGGTATGTGATGGACCACAAGTTGCTATTGTTGGACCTTCTCAAGTTTAAAATAAAGGCCAAGCTCAAAGTGCTTAGTTCTTGAGTGCATATAGGATTAGCAGATAGCATAACAGCACTTGGGTTATCACAGTACACTATGCGAGATTCAGGAGTAGACAAGTGTAATACAGAGAATGAGAGTGATCAGATTTCATTAGTTTCAAATTGTAGTACAACTAATATAAATACAAAAGGTTGTTATCAACCATGAGATAACCGAGGGAAAAGATAGAAATACAAGAGATAGTTACAATTATTTGAGTAATTTAAATTTGAAAGATTTGTTACAGTGGATATGCTTGGCCTAATTGATAACGCCAACACGCCCCTGCAAGATGGTGGTTGGGGAAGCAACACCAATCTTGGACATTAGCCACTTGTGTCTTGAGGAGCCAAGCGGTTTGGTGAGCAGGTATGCAAGCTGGTGACTAGAGAGATCATGAGACACAGTGAGTTCCTTCTTGGCAACTAAGTCCTGTACAAAGTGATAATCAGTGGAGAGATGCTTCATATGAGAGTGCAACATCGGATTGGCATAGAGATATGTGGCTCCAATGTTGTCAGAGTAAATGAGTGGCTTAGGAACAAGAGGAAGATGAATTTCCTTTAACAGCTCCTACAGCCAAAGAATCTCAGCTTTGGTAGATCGAATTGTGCGATATTCTGCCTCTGTAGATGATCTGACAATCGTTTTCTGCTTCTTATAGGACCAAGAGATAGCATTAGGGCCTAAGTAAATGATGTACACTGCAGTTGATTTCATATCAGCAGAGTCTCCACCCCAATCTGAATAACAAAATGCCTGCAGGTTGAGGTCCAAGGAGTTCCTTAGGTGTAGGCAATAATCAAGAGTACCCTTGAGATAACAGAGGAGATGTTTGGCAGCTTGCATATACATATAGAAGATTTTTGAAACTTGAATATCATCAAATGCTTACAGACCATTCTTAAGCGTCTCTTCTTGGAGTACTTGATTGGTTCCCTGATATTTAATGTAACGATTTATCAATATGGAACTCAAAGATACCTTATTATCTAAAGCAAATAGATATACGATTAGAAGATTTTGGAAAAGTTAGGAACATGTAATAGATTATATAGAAAGAGAGGTTTGATTGTGCTAGGGGATGAGAAGGATTTGCTCATGTCATGAGTATTAGTTGCTGCTCCACTGGCCATCTTAAACCCTAATGTCAGCATTGTACCCTGATCATGAGAGCCTTGGTTGAGTTGCATCAGAATTGTCTGCTATCGCTGGCTGTCATGGTGTCTTGGTTGTGTTAGAGTACAGAGTATTTTGAGCATTGGTTTGACTGAAAGGAGAACTTAGTTGATACTGGTACTGTAAATCAAAACTATGATAGAAGTTTAGGGCTATGTGTCCATATTTCCACACACTTGGCATTGATGCTTGTTACCTACCTTCCTCCTCCACTATTAGAGCTCTTACATTTTCCTCTTAAATTTCCATTTGGAAATCTTCCACCTCTATTGGAGTACCTCCCATTGCTGCTATTAAACTATTGTTGAACTAAGTTTGCTAGCATAGCTTGTATTGAAAATGCATTGGCACATTGGGAAGGTAGATAATTGTAACAATATACATATAAAATAACAGCAATCAAATGCTAATATTTAGGATTTATTTGTAAAGTCTCTATTCCTTGGCAATTGAAACCCAAAGATCTATGAACTATTCCACGTGTTTTCTATCCTTTCTTTCTTGAGAGCCATCAACAAGGCTTCAATCTTAGCAATAGAGTGGGGTTCAGATCTTGACATTATAGAGGTAATGAGTGGATCATATTTATCAGGCAGAACATCAAGAATCACCTCAACATGATCTGCTGTGTCAACTGGTGACCCAACAGCAGCTAGCATGTCTACAATTTTCTTTATCGAAAGTATAGTAGGTATTCATTGATTCCTCCAATTTTCTTCACACTTTTAAATTGCAGTTTCAATTGCTTCACCTTCGCTTGAGTTTGAGAAGCGAAAAATGCCTCAAGTTTGTTCCATATTTGAAAAGAGTAATCGCATCCAACCATCCTTGTGGCAAGACTCTCTGACATTAAAGTAACCAAGATAGCAGGAGCTGATCTTGTCTCTACTAGTTCTTCTAATCTTCATTGATTTTGCCACATACTTCATCTTCGCTGTTCCGGAACTTCAGTTATCTTCCTCCTGATTCTGAAATGTATTCCTTCTACTTGTATCCTCTAATCGTAGCCTGAGTTTGTTGCTTCCATGGCAAAAAAAGTTTCTCATCCACTTTGATTGAAACTGGATTGGAGAAGGTTTGGGTGACGAAATGTGACACAGAGGTGCCTGAAGTTGAATTTGATGCCATTGATACCATAGAGCTTTGATACCATAAAGGTATCTGAACTCTAAGAAACTAGAAGTAAAAGAGAGAGAATGAAGGTTGAGTTAAAGAACACAGAGAGTAAAGCTTTGAATATGATTTTCTCTGTCACTACACACTGAAGATATATATAGAGCATTATATTTGGTTCTGTTACTAACTACTAACTGTAACAGGAATCAATTTTGTTACTAACTGACTAACTACTTGCTTATTCCCTTTACACCGTGTATTTCAATTGACAGCAAGGCCTGAGGTGAGAGAGTTGCCTCGATTTATATTTGGGCAGTCAATGGGTGGAGCAATTGCTCTTAAAGTTCATTTGAAGGAACCAAATGATTGGGATGGAGTAATCCTTGTAGCACCAATGTGTAAGGTTTGCTCATTCCTCTGTGTTGCAGTTGATGTTACCAGCTTCATTATTATAATTTTCAAGTTCTAGTTCATTGCACAGTTTGAGAACACTGAATAGCTGAATTCTTATAATGTCTTTGACATCTCTAAGGATCAATTTCATTTTCTTGAAAGCTATAAATTTTCCCTCAAAAATATATATTGATAATAACTATTGCTAAATGCTATGATTGGAATTCTGGTTTCTCAAGTCAAATATGATGACCACAGTTAATATCAAGCCAGCAATATTGAAACCTGGGACTAGTAGACCCTATTCCATAGGCATTGTCAATATTGTTATATTGAAATATAAAAAAAATGCCATATACATCATAAAATCTTGTGATCCTATTATCATTTGAAAGTCTGTTTTCCTATAATTTATGTTGTTCACAATTCAATATTTTTTGGTAAGTTTGCAATTCAATAATTGGTACCTTTATATTTTCAATGAATGGCAAGAATCAATGCATGCACTAAAAATGTCTATCCATCATTTGAAGAATGGCATTTTGAGGTTGTATTAGCATAATGAATAATGAAGCCTGATTTGTTGTTCTTGTTTGGCTGCTAAGATTGCAGAAGGCATGTTACCATCAACTACAGTTTTGAAGGTGTTAAATCTTTTGTCTAAAGTGATGCCAAAGGCAAAACTGTTCCCATACAAGGATCTTTCTGAGCTGATCTTCCGAGAACCTGGCAAGAGAAAATTGGTTAGTAACTTTGTCAACCCCTAATTCTTCAATGCTTACAAAGTAAACCGAATAACCGGTGTCCTTCTGTATCAAAGCCTTCTTTAACAAGATGTCTTTGTATTTACTAAATGTTTAAAGGTCATAACTCATCATTTACGTGCTGATTCTTTCTTTGTTTTATAGGCCGTTTACAATGTTATTTCTTATGATGACCAAACACGACTGAGAACTGGCATGGAACTTTTAAGTGCCACTCAAGATATTGAGTCACAGTTACAGAAGGTCAGTTTTTTGCTTTCGCTGCTCACTATCTAGTTTGGATTTCTGCTATAGCTATGTGTTTTCTGCATGCAACCATTGTCATGTTAACAAAAACTTTTTTTTTTCTCGGGAATGATTTCAGGTTTCAGCTCCATTATTGATTCTTCATGGAGCAGCCGATCAGGTGACAGATCCATTAGTGAGCCAATTTCTTTATGAGAAAGCGTCTAGCAAGGATAAGACTCTAAAGATCTATGAAGGAGGTTACCACGGCATTTTGGAAGGGGAACCCGATGACAGAATTTCTGCTGTCCATAATGACATTATATCATGGCTTGACTTTAGGTGCTCAGTTAATTGAGGTTCATGGCATAATTGAGGTGAGGATGGTGGCCTGGCTTAGGATGTGTGTTTGGATAATGTATTTGAGAATTTCAAGGCCACTCTCTTCACAAAAGTTACCAGAATGGCAGCTCTATCGAGTTTTATTATGGTAGTTAGGTGCACATGTCAGTTTAACTTTCAATTCCCTTGTGGGATATATGTACACCAATGTTTTAAAAACCGAACGGTTGAACCGGTTGAACGTTGAACCGGCATTGTCAACGGTCCGGTTATTTTGATGGTTCGACAGCGGTTTTATCCCGGTTCGAGCGGTTAAAAGCGATTGAACCATGATCCGGAGGTCTCGCCAGTTCGATTTTTAAAACATTGATGTATACACTTCACTCTCAAGTGAATTGGTACAACAAACTCTTGACCGGATTATCTTTGAAGGAGGAAACGTGTAGATATTCATCCAACAAAATCTTAACTAGTAGAGTACCGGTGCGATTAATACATTAAATAAATTATAATATTTAAAAATAGATATAATACATTAAATAAATTATAATATTTAAAAATAGATATAAATTGTTATAAAGATAAAACATGAGAGTATTAACAGTTATTTATAACACATAATAAATAAATTTTTTATAGTAATTCATTATTTAAAAATTAATGTTTCCTATCATTTTTCACGTGAAAGCATATAACACGAAATTCCTACTATAGTACAAATTCTTGCAAATTTTGACAATATTCCGTGCTTTTGCAACTCGATAGTAATTTATTTAGCCAATCATACATGTGATTTAGATTCCTCTCCTTGAAACTTCAAAAACCTTTCCTACATTTTCTCTCCTTCACAACCCTCTCTTTTGGCTTCTCGAATCAACATCCACTACAACTGCCTCCTATTGGCTTTCTCCTCATTTTGTTCCTCCGGCCCACTATACAATTAAGGACAAAACTTAGGTAAAGTTCCTTAAGTGATGTTGGTGTGGTTCCTCTCACAAAATGAGATAAAAGCAGTTTTGATAATGGTAGTTATGACAGGTTGGAGATAGTAGGAGTAGATAAAAAGAGAAAAATTTAACTATTTTGTGAGAGGAACAGTACCAACAGCACCTAGGAAACTTTACCTAAGTTTTTTCCTATAATTAATCCTCTTCTCGATCTTGTTCACTCAACTGCAACAAGAGGACATGAAAATAAAATGCAACATCAATCCAACACCAACCATTGACAATCAATAGGGGTTTAAATTGTTCTTTTTATAAAAAAAAAACAATATTATATAGTTTACGAGCAAATTTTGATAATTTCTATAGTGGGGAATGGATTCTCTCATGCAAAATTTTCACATGAGGGAGAGATGTGTGACCTCCCACGATTTATGCTTTGGAGAAGTGGACCCATCCATTTTTTCTCTCTTCTTGGATGGTGGGAGTTCACACTTCTCCCCCTCATGTGAAACCCCTCATGTTAAAATTTCACATGAGGGAATCCATTTCCTATGTATGGCGTTAGCCTTATATGTAATATACCAAAATATTAGAGTCCCTATTCTCAAGAGGCTGAACCCATTCTTTAATCTGTATGTTTCAGAAAGTTTCAACCAGGGTAGTAGGATTGATCTAATGAGATCAATGATTGCGAGATTTTGGGAAAATTATTGAAACCCTAGAAAGAATAATGTGCTTAGGGGATTTTTGTATCTACAAATCTGGAAAGAGAGCAATTGTGGGTCCAATTGCATTGCATGCAAATCGTATGGGTCACAAAGCAAACAAATGCAAACTAAACTAGTTAACATATTTTAATTTCAACTTCAAACCAAACTAATAAAAGGCAGGGCCGAATATTAGGGCGTGCAAGCAGTGCTATTGCACAGGGCTTCAAATTTTGGCCCAAATTTGGGGGCCCCAAAATTTATTTAAAAAAAAAAGGTACGAGCAGAATCGTAATGGTTTATCCAGGGACACCGTCTAGAGAAAAACGGGACACGGCCCAACTCAAAAAAAGTCCAAAAAAAAATTTAAAAAGAAAAAAATAGGTCAGCTGTTCACCTTGGCAGTTCAAACAAGTAAATCCAGAGCTTTTCATCTTCTCGCGCAAGCTGCGTTTGTCGACGCCAACGTGTTGCTTGCTCTGTTCACCTTTCATCTTCGCTCTGTTCATTGACGTCTTGCTCTGTTCGTCCTGCTCTGTTCCCCTTTCATCTTCGCACTTACGAACTCAGGTCAGATGCCTATATCGCTTCTGCTTTGCTTTTCTAATTCTGGTTTTCTGCCTTTCATACCAAGATTTTATTTTTTGAGTTTCTGTGTTAGTTGATGACTTGATGCGTCTTGCTTTTCCTCTCTGTTGAAGTTGAATGTGTTTGTCCCTTCGGGAATATCCGATAAAATTGGAAGTTGAACATGTTTGACTGAAACGCTGGGACTGGGAAAGTGGGAACACTTTTTTAATTGGTGACAGCTGTGCGCATCAATCCCTTTCTAAATTTGTTTTTTATTTTTTTTGATTGGAACTAAATTTGTTTTTTTATTGAAAAGGAAGAAATGGGAGGAGCAGTCGAGCACTACAAATTTTTTAAAAGTGCTGAAGTTTATACTTATAAATAACACGTGAAGAATGAAGATACAGTAATTTTTAATATAATATAATATATATGGGTGTAGTAGTTTTTAGTTGACTATTTATTTATTTCTTTATATTTGTAGAGATGAATGAATGAAGGTGAAAGACATAGTTCAACAATTCATCATTTTATCTTGTGGCACAGGCACCGCCTCTTCTAAATCTAGGTAAGGTTGTTTCTTTCTTTACCTTAGTCTTTTTACTACGTCTCATATTAGAAAGTATGTCTCTAGATATGAGAAACGTAAAAATAAAAAAAAACTTGAAGAGTTAACCCAATCTCAAAGAGGAGCTCTTGATAATTTTTTTAGAAAAGAACCACAAATTCCTGTTAAAAATCAGAATGTTGATAATATTGATGTTAAAATTCTTGAAACTGTGGTTACTACTGAGAATAATAATATGAAGACTTGGTAGATGAATTTGCTTCAAAAAGTGTTAGAATGATGGCTCTTTTTAAGTAGCTAGAAGGTTGATATTAGCTTGAAGTTGTATTGAGATGTTATTTACAATTTAAATAAAGTAGTTTGAGTTTTTGGTGTTTCATTTAGTAAAAATATAATATTTTGAAATAATATTTGATTATTAAAATTGTCATTTTTTTTATTAGGGGCTCAATTTTTAAGATTAGAACAGGGCCTCCAAAATGTTTAAGACGTCCCTGATAAAAGGGTGGGTCTAGAAGGAAGAGAAACGAAAGCCGCTAGAATTGGACTAGTGGTGAGAGATATGAGTAGTGTGCATGAGGTCTTAGGTTCAAACCTCAATGCCCCCATTGTACATACAAAAAAAAGAAATGAGAAATGATAAATAGTGAAATGGAAAACTGTGATATGAGAATGTTGGAGTAACTTCTAGGTTTGATTTTTTTGTTTTGGATAGATTGATAGATAGGGGACTTAAATGCAATATCAAATATCAAATAATAAGAAATACTAACAATAAAAAAATTATGTTGTATGACCACCTTAGCATTCATCATTTCAAACAATGTTTTTATATAGTAATAATGTAATTTTTATCCGGGCATTTATTTTCATTTACCCTAATTTGTTTTTTGATTTTGCATTTGACTTCTCTAAAATAAGTATTTCACTTTAGAGGGTAAAATAAGTAATATCAATTGTTGATGCGAAAATCAATATTTGATGTCACGTGCACATGCATTACAAATTATGCATAGATTAAAATATCAACATTTGATTTCCGTATGAAAATATTTTCTTTTTATTATTAATGATTATTAGTTATTCAATTTTATATTTTTAATCTTTAATTAACACCAAACATAATGACATATTTATAAATTATTACTAGAATAATTATTTATCAATTAAATTCACTTATCAAAATTTTTAAGATTAATTTTTTTGAATACTTATAGTTTTTAATTTATTTTATATTGCTAGTAAAATAACCTTTTATTATAGATACTAGTAAAATAACCTCAAATCAATTAAATAAGTTTTTAAAATTATTTTTAATTTATATTTTATATATTTTGTGTTTGTTTATAAGTATGCTTGTGATATGCCAAATAATTGTTGATAAAGAACAAAATTAAAGTTAAATATGTTTTTTTATTTCTATAAAATTGATAAGTTATGATTTTGATCTCTATTTTATTTTTATTTATTTTTGGTACTTGTATGTTAATAAAAATATCGTATCTATAGTCCTTTGTTACAAATCAAAGACACACCATTTTTATAATTATAATGGTTAATTTAAAGATTTGATAAAAGGGATGTTGATAATTTCTAAGATTGTTGTGATTAATTTTTATATCAAACACTTTTTTTTTTGGGTATATTAGATCAAACACTTGTTTTATGAAAGATCAAACACTTATTATAATAGAGAATAGATTACTTTATTCAAAAAAAAGAAAAAAAGATGTCGATGATCTTGCTTGTGAAAGTATTTACAGATGACTAAGCGCGGGTTGCTCAACCTCTTATGCCTCTTCAGTCTTTCTTTAGAGTGCGTAGTAAATTTCTTTATCTGGAAAAAAAAATTGATTACTTTTAAATGTGGATACGGCATATGGGCGATCAGGAAAAAAAAAAATTGATTACTTTTAAATGTGGATACGGCATATATGCGAATTGCGAAGAACAACGAAGCAAGCGTCGTTTGGAGTTGGCAAAGGGCAAAGAAGCAAGTTTGGAGTTGGCAGTGTCATCTAAATCACTATGTCACTTCTTAATCAACTCTTTAGCAGAGGCGTTTTTGCCACTCGATGGTGATTTCCCTTTTCTTGCTTCTGTGCTTGATTCATTCAATTCCATGCTTGATCCGTTTCCTTTGTTCAAATATTTTAGTTTTACTATAATACCCACTCTTTATTACCCGATTTTGGGTTTTGCGATATGACTTTTTTTGTTAGAAAGTCTGAAAATTTTTAGGATTTGTGCGTTGTGTTTGTGAATTGCTGTATTACAGGTTTCTTAATTAAGTCCCCATCCTTTTTCTTATCACACGCTTGCTCAAGTAATAAGTAAATTGCTTGTTGTGTCAAAATTCAATTTCAATTCTGAATAGGTTTTATTTAGTCTTTTGAAATGTCTAAGTATATTTTGAGGTATTTCCAATCCAGTAAGTATAGCCAGAATTTGGGTTATTGGGACTACCGTTATTGATAGTGAGCTATTTTTGTGAAAGAGTTGGGATCCTTAGTAGATGGATGGTTTGCATAATCGTCTCAGGTGTGATTGTGAATGTTAAAGATGTTATTTTATACTTTGGAATTGGATTTGAGTGAGTGTTATTACAGATCTTTCTCCAGATACTCTTTCAATTTGTAGTAACATTGTAAACATGCTGTTTTTTGTTGTTTTTCATCTTGACCTTCGGTAGCAAAACATGCCTGAACCTTGCGATTTCACGCATCAAGCTGCTACAAAACAAGAGAGATGTGCAACTGAAACAAATGCGCAAGGAGATATTCCAATTCCTGCAGGCTGGCCAAGAGCCAATTGCTAGAATTCGGGTAATTCTTTAAATCTTGGTGAATACCTGCTAGTTTCTGGATCTTTTTCCCGTGTTGTGACTTGTTGTTTGTAAATTGCATTGATTTAAATTGAATAGGTGGAGCATATCATACGAGAACAAAATATATGGGCTGCATATGAAATATTGGAGTTATTCTGTGAATTCGTCCTTGCACGTGTACCTATAATTGAGAGCCAGAAGTAAGTACAAAAGTCACATTGTGTTCATGAAACATACATACATACATTCCAATGAAACATACATACATTGCACGTGTACCTATCAAACGAGTAACATACATGAAGTTAAGTACTCATGAAAATCACATTGTGTTCTTCTTATATCCGCAAATTTCTGTTGCATTCCAATTATAGTTTGCTAAAGTTTTTTAATGCAATTTTGCAAAAATGTGATATAGAGTGATCACTTTCTGGATCTCCCTGCTCCACAATACTGTACTAGTGACTATTCTTTTTTCAATACATTATAAATCAGTAACATTGGGAAATACTATGTACTATAACATTGGGAAAGGCTATGTACTCCATTGGCAATTTTTTGACTAAGAAATCATTACAAAATGGCAGATGACATATCTATTGTCAGTTCAAACTAAATTATTTGCGAATACATTGTTTCTGAATCTTCAAGAGGGTTCAAAGAGATAAATATATATGTTTCTGAACATAAATGGTATAAAACATCAGGTTCTAATACTTGATCCATAGAAATTGATTTGGACAAAAACTTTAGGGAGGAAAAATGTAATTTAAGTATACTTGTATAAAGCTATATTTCCATGTCGTGTGTGTATGTTGACACTGCCAACATACTGAAATATGTGACACTCCTAACTACAGCATTAAATATATGATGTTTGAAATAATTTTTGTTCCTGCAAGTTTATTAAAGGAAACTATTGGCAACTAAATAAATAATTACCGTGAAAGGCATCCACTGATTTCCCATGCATTGAATTTTTCAGTTTCTTTATAGGAAAAAGAAATTATATGAAACAGAGTACAAGAGATACTCTAACCCTTTTACAAACAGATTAGAAGTCTTAAAATGACATATTAACGTTACTAACATGCCACCGGATTCATACACCAATTTTTCAGTACTTCACTTATTTCAATTTAGTAGGCACTAAATAATTCATTCACCAATTTTTAGTACTGAATCGAGTCGCATAATTTCTTGTACAGTTTACAGCAAACTGTTCTTCTAATCAAAATCTAAGCTTTCCTTCTCCACATAATAGGGAATGCCCAACAGAATTGCGAGAAGCCATTGCAAGTATAATTTTTGCTGCTCCTAGATGTTCAGATATACCGGATTTATTGCACATCAAGAACTTGTTTACCACTAAATATGGGAAAGAATTTGTCTCTGCAGTGTCTGAACTTCGTCCTGATTCAGGCGTGAACCGCACGGTGAAATATTTTTAATTGTAGTTTTTAATTACGAACACCAAACAACTATGATTATTCTGGAGTATTAACAATTAACCAATTGCTTACTATCTGTAGTCCATATCTTTTGATATTATTATTTCAGATAATTGAAAAGCTCTCAGTTAGTGCTCCATCTGGAGAGGTAAAACTCAAGGTCTTGACCGAGATTGCAGAAGAATACAATCTAGCATGGGATTCTTCTAAAACTGCGGCAGAAGTTAGGAAAAATCACGAAGATCTCCTGGTAATTTTATCAGTGAATGTCTCACTATTTCTTCTTTCATCGTTGGACATTAAAATTATATTATTCACTACTAGATCCTTGTGATATGATACATATGTCATAGATGGTAGTTAGCATCTGTATAACTACTAAGTTCAGTTATGCAACTCTAATGGTCCTAGTACCACCTTTATCCAAGGCTGACACCAGAAATTGCAAATTTCATCCTTACCTTAGGGTACTTGGCTCTTGATGCTACAGTTCTTCCATGTACGTTGAGAAGTGACTCTTGCGGTGGAAAGTATTTTTCTCAAATCTCTTCACATATATGCGGGGTTTTTAGTGTGAAAATTCTATGATCGTGGAAGATAGAAACTCACTACGTTTTCATCAATTTTCCAAGCATGTTAATGTGTTTCTTTTATCCAACGTTCCTAGTTTTCTCAAATACGGCCTTGTTTAATGGATGGTTTGGTGGTTTCCTTTCCATGTAACGTGATTCAGTGACAGTTGTTTTCCGTGATGGTTCATTTATTATCATTTATTTTATTTGTTTTTTTTCCCAGTAATTTTGCGAGTAGATATCCTCTCAATTTCTTAACAGAAATAGAAAACTCCACTACTATAGTTTTGGGTGAATAAATATACACATTCCTAAAATAAGTGATATATATTTGGTATTTATGTGCATTTATACACCTAAAACTATAGTAATGGACCCTTCATTTGCAGTCTACTCGTTCTTTCTACACGGCTCTGTTGGTTTGTGTTTTGTCAGTAGCTTCTCAATCAACATGTGCTTGCTCTGTCTTTGGGCTCCATTTCATATATTTATGAGTTCAATATACTTCATAATTTGTTGTTTACTTCTCTACTGTAGTATCCGGAATTTACTCAGTTTTTCTTAATTTTCATTATGATATTCTAATATTACCTATAGGGTGGAGCAAAGCAAGTCGGTGTTGGAGCTGCACTTTCTCATACTCCCAGCAAAAAGGGTTCTAATAATTCGTCACCTAGTAATACGGAACATTCTATCAAGTCTTTGCATGATAAACAAGAATATAAACACCTTGAAGCTCCCATCCCTTCTAATAATAATTCTTGGTTGAATACTAATGAAATTGAACAGTCACACAAAAATAATGGTGTCCCTGTTGGAGATGGTAAAAGTGAGACTATACATCAATCCTCTGATGTATTGGAGAAGGCCCGAGCTGCCATTGCTTCTGCAGATCGTGCAACTGCAGCTGCACGTGCTGCTGCCGCACTTGTACATAGTAACTTTGGATCATTGAAGCTGGAAGGTGAATCTTCATAGCTCTCAAAATGGATGAACTTTGCCTAGGATCTGATGAGGTTGGAACAACGTTAAGACCTGAATACTGTATTTATTATAATTGATACGTGTATATTATTGTAATGGAATGGAATGAATGAGACGCTGAACTTGCCTGCATCTATCCTAATTGTTTCATATGATGTATGGAAAGATGTTAAATCGCAACAATGTAATTCAAGCAACAGTTTGACTCGGGAAACAATTGTGCAATTTCTGAAATGTTATACTTTCTATCTCATGCATATTTTAATGCAAGTTTGTATGTAAATTTTCATGATGGTTATATCATTGGCACTAGTTGGGTGGTGCGTCTTGTTCATTATGACACGGTGTGAGTATAACAACTTCGTTGTATGGTTTGTTTGTTTCATCAAAGCAACAAAAGTTAAAGCTAACTTCTCTCCAGTGGTAACAGCGGGTTGCAGTACGTCTGTTTTGTGCCTATAATGGACATTGCATTCAACACAACTGACACAAAATTGTTTCTTGACAATCCATGTATTATCATCCATCACTAATTAATTTCTAACTGAAGGTGTATGTAGAGCTAACATAGATGTTTTAGTTGCCATGTGGGTGGATTCTACGGTATACAAGTGGAATGGGTATACCCACCGTGCACAAGTACTTACAAATTCCTTGAAATTCCAACGACGACCGACGTCGTCCCTCAAAAGTATAAGCTCACGGTCTTCATCATCTTCACGACCGAGATGGTGACCGAATCGGTGTCGGTTTGATAAAAACAAGTGAAAGCAAGTAAGAACTGTGTTTTGAGGCACTCATACTCGTTTTCACTTGTTTTTGTTAAACCAACACCGATCAGATCGCAATCTCAGTCGTGAGTACGAAGAAGATCGTGAGCTTCTACTTTTGAGGGATGATGTCGGTCATTTTGGAATTTTGAGCGACTTATAGGTACTTGTACACGGTGGGTATATCCATTTCGCTTGTACACGGTAGAATCCACCGTCCATGGGTGGCATTGTATATTTGAAACAAGATGGAAACTACTATGGCCATCCCATGAGTATTACTAAGTTACTTAATACTATAATTATGACTTTTTTTTTCCTTAGATAGTTTGAAAATGACACTAGCGGTTTAGTTAACACCTTTAATTATTATAATTTCGTTGTACACAAGAAGTTTGACACTTGGTTTGGAAACAAAGATATATTCAAAACTACCTAGTGTAGGGGCTTACTTGGCTAAGCGGTTATTGAAAGAATCTACCTAGTGTAATTTTCAAAACTCTTGAATTACTTTTCAGGCCACTTTGAAAAAGCCCAATGTAAGCAAAACATGGGCCCAACAACTGTGAAGAGAGGCACGTAAAGATAGTCTTCAATCACAGAGAAGCAAAAGCCCTTCAACTCATACAGAGAGTCCAATCAGCTTATAGGCTAATTGCTTAGTCGGTCCGCATGAAATAGAAGAAAACAAAAATTCAGAACAATTCCCGTGTAATTCTAAAGTTGAGAGAAACTATTAACACCTCCATTTTTATTAGCATGTACTCCTCATCCGGAAGTTAACTTCTGTATGTGTATTTTTTGTATTTCTTATTTTTGGATAATTTTATGTCATCCGGAACTGAACAAGTGCGGGTGTTTGAGGGGTGTTTTAGCAAAAACGTGGTGTCAATAGTTACTCCCCTAAAGAGTATGTGGAAAATCTTATCAAACAGAGCCCATTTGAAATTCTCAATTTATTATTATTAAATTAAAAAAATACATTAGTACCTTTTTCAAATTCTTATATTATCAAAGTAATCAAAAAGGTTGGTAATGGTAGATAACTCTATCCCTTAAGCACGATGTCTGGAGTTCAATCCTGATTGTGTATATGTAAGAGAAACTATTGGAATATGTGAATTCTTTAAAAGAATCTCGGTACCTTGAGCGATTAGTCTCTTGCTACTAGTTAAGGGATATCCTGGGTTCACCAAAAGAAAATATGAATAAGAGTCTGCTCTCTAGCAAATGACCATTCAAGTCTCAACACAACCAATTATCTATTTTTTAAAATAAATTAATTGTTTGAAAAATTTTAAACATGGTGATATAAAAAATGAGATAAAATATATTTTTACACTTTTGTTTGTGTTTTTTTTTGCCTAGTACAAATGGTTAAGGAGGGAAGGAGGAACCGGAGTGTTGTGAATTCAAACCCGTGTTCCCAATATTCACGCAACACTGACATATATTTTACCACTTGGTTGTGTCTCCCGTGACTTTAGTTTATGGTTTAAACTTCTCTTATTGGTGATTTCTCAATATACAAGCAACTTTAAATTGAGCATTCACTTAAAACGCACGAATTTCTCATCTCATTACGAATTCCTATAGAAAAATTAAAATAATAGTATTCACAACATGAAAATTTTGTGAAAACATCAAAATTTCTCATTGATTTATAACAGAAATTGCATTTTAAAATGACAAATTCTTAATTAACTGATAGTGCAGAAATAAAATATCAGCAATAATTATTAGATATATCAATATTGTAATAACCGATTTAATTTTTAATAATATATAATGATAGTTATTACTGATAGTCCCACATCCATCCTAAACAGAGCTTTTTAAAAAAATATAAAAAAGAGAAAAGAGGACAAAGAAAAGAAGCAGATAGATGCAGTATTGAAATGGGGAGGCTGCAGGCTGAAGTATGATTGGTTAAGAGAGCACCAAAAGAGCTGCTGGCAGAGGGCCACACAACACACACACACACCAAGTGAGTGAGTCAGAAGAACCAAAACATTCTTGTTGGCATTCCCAGACACCATCACCTATACTTACTATACCATGCACTCTACTCTACTCTAGTGACCACACAAGCCAGCTAAAAGGGCGAACCCTCAGGCTGAACCCTAAGGCCCCTAGGTTTCACATAAGTGCCCTACTATTCTATATATTGCCCTACCTACCTACCACTTTACATGCTATGCTACCTACTCTTAGCCTTGCTATTACATCTACATCATCGATCCATTTGCCACTTATCACCCTCCTCTATTTTTTTTGTTTTTTAAGGCACAGATTTTCTCAGACAAGATCGAGATATATAGTTTATTATATAATTATTTATATATTATATACATACACTCAGCTCAGCTCAGCTCAGCGCATAATCACACTTCTCAACCTCATATCCCTCTCTCATGCAACACCATTCCACACTCGTCTGATTCACAAAAGTCACACAGTACCTATGCATGAAACTTCAGCAAATTAACAGTTCTGTGTGAGCCACACTTAGCCGTACATTTATTCACTGTGATCAGAAAGAGAGAGAGAGTACGCGTTGGTGTGTGACAAAGATGTAACGTAGGTTTGCAGGGAAACTAATAACGACAGAAGGAGTGAACAAGACCAGTGAGGGAGGGATGGTAACTGGTAGCAAGAACAGATGCCAAAGGGGCCTCCCAACCTTTGCAGTTTTTCATAATACTCTCATTTATATATATGCATATCAAGTTAACTCATTCATTTATGTTTTGCCTCCGTGGTCCCTAATTTCCACTTTTCATATATATGTGACTGACTATATACATATTATAGATATGTTAATTAATTGAAGTTAGGTATATCTGAAGCAGGTTATTATAGACTTGGACTATTCCACACCTGCTTCTGAGTTTTGTTAAAGGGAAGCCATATATCATGAGGAATTCCAGATAAGATTCACAACGATATTCTCTATAATTTGACATTAAAGCAAGTGATATAATTAAAATTGCGTTGTTTCCTCTGTCACTTGTTTTGTTTGGGTTGGTGTAACCTAGTACATCATATTAATATAATGTTTTGCTATTCAAAAATAATAATAATTAAAATTGTGTTAAATATTATGTTTTTAGTCTCCAATTTGATGTTCGATTTTGGTCCTTGAAATTTAAAAAATGTCTTCTTAGTCTCGATATTTTGAAATATGCTATGACTGATCCTCTTTGTTTTAATTTAGTCCCTATATATAATATATTTTTTTTGTTTGTTTTAGTCCTTATAATATTTGATTTATGTTCAATTAGTTCCTATATCATCGGGACTAAGATGAAAAAAAATAAAATAATACGGACCACAATGAGAAAATTTTATATCGTAGAGACTAAAAAAATTGTAAGGACTAATTGTAACACATTTCAAAACATTGAGAATAAAACACGTGTATAAGTGTCCCCATAACTTAAACAACTAAAATTATTATTTTCCAAATTATGAGAGTTTTGTGTATTGTATTTACATTTCATGTTGTGCTTATGCAAGCTAGAAGGTACACACGTTATAAATATTAAATTATTTATATGTATTACATTCATTTTTGAGAGAATTAATTATCTATATGTGATATAGGTATTTAAAGCTTGTTACAGGTTTTTTTTAAGTAAAATAAATGTATTAAAGGGGAATACCAAGATGTACTCAAACCCAAAGACAATAGGGAAAAGAAAGAGAACCTATATATAAAGATTACTCACTTCCAACAAAGTACTACCAACAAAGAAGATAGCATACATATATACAATCCACAAAATGTACAAACCATTCATAAAAGGAGGACTAGCATTAGATCTTTCCAAGACCATTTCCATGACATAACTTTAATATCAGTGGTAGACCTACTTGATATTGAGGGTGTGCATTTACACACTCTGAAATTTAAAAATGTTCATTTACCTCCTATATAATTTCTATTTTAACCCAGACTCATATCCCTTTCATCTCAACCAGATGTGGTATGGGTGCACTTGTACCTACACCCTCAACTTACTTGTTCAGGGTATGAACTTGCACCATCTGAAAAATTAAAAATTTTACTTATCTCTTATAAAATTTTTATTTTGACATCTCTCAGTACAATAATTTGTACTCAGTTTCTTCAACTAGTCACCTCTTTCATTTTATTCAATGTGAACTAGTCATCTTTTTTTCAAAACTCAAAACACAACTCCTCTCACTGTCTCACATCTCGACCCACTCTCCCTCCTATTGGTGAGTTCCATTTTTGGTCTCCATTTCCCCCTTTTACTAGGTTCTCCTATTTAGACTAAAACCCTAATCTGATCCCTCTGTTAATTTTCTCTTGTAATTTTTTCTATTGTAATTGAGTTTCTATTAATTCGGTCTATGTTGTTTTGTTATTTTCTCTTGTAATTTTTTTTTAATTCTGAAACTTTTCTATTCTTTAAGTCTGAAAACTTGTTTTGTGTTATAAGAAATCATGTTCTTGTTATTTTGCAAGAAGAGTAAATATTTGTTTTTGTTATTTTTTTTTGGTAAAAAACATATATGTTGATGCTCTTGTTATAATTTTGGTGATTTTAAAATTTTATACGCTCGTTGACCCAGGTTCCTAAGTCCGCCACGTCTTAATATTATCAATAATATTCCAGAGATCAACCATCTGATACAAGAAAATACATATGTTCCTCAATTCCAAATAGACCACAATACCAAGTTAATGCCAAATCATGGAACAAAATTTACTGTGTTACAAAAAACTTCAGGACATTATAACCGTCCTTGGGTTGAGCGAATTATCCGAAGCCAGTCCCCGTTTATTTCTAGAGATCCAACCCCTCCTGAACAGAAAATAGAATAGAGTATAACTTATAACTGAAAATAGAGTATCATCTCCCAGCACCTAAAAGACTCCATGCCTTACTATGTGAGTTCCACGTACGCTATTAGCTCACACTATAACTTATATTTGATATATTTAATTCAACACTCTATACATAATTTACCAAAAAATTGAGCAAATGAATTATGAGAATTGAAACAAAAAGTACTTATTACACGGGTCAAAGTTAAAAGCAAAGCTAACTTATTGACAATGTGATAAAAAGAACAAGAGAGTTAAAAAGTATTAGGACCCCTCAATAGTCAATTTCTAAATCAGGGTCTGCATGCATGAAGTATCCGATATAAGGGGGGAAGGGAGTGGGGAGAGTACCTAATTCGACCGCGTGATGTGTACACTACACCGAAAGAAAGAAGCCACATTGATTTTGCTGAAATGAAGGGTCGTTTTCGTCTTGAATTTCGTTTAAACACGGACATGTTTCCATTGGTCGGTTTGGATCTGCCCCCCTTGTCCCACTCTTTTTTTCTTATGCATTTGGGTGCATGCAAATCCAAATCACCTTTTGTTTTCTCCTTTAGACCATGCTTCCTTCTCCCTTATTTTTAGTACCTATAAAGATAAATTGAAATATTCACCATTTAATTGTACCATACGATTTAAAACAAAAGATTCTCATTATGTTTTGGGGTTGCATGTGGTAAATATCTGATTTGGAATTTAGGTTTCCCAAAGTGTGGACCAAAATGTTAAACTGATCCTATTATATCAACATGGAAGTATAGCGAGTTAATGAATAAGAGTAGAGAAGTGTTCTTTTCTGATACATGAAAAGGAGAATTTCTTCTAATTAACATATAGCTAAACTTGTGTTTAACGTACGGGTGTTGGGTTAGGAGAAGTGCTGTTTCAGACCTAACATTTATTCATCGACAACCCTGCAATTTGTTTTAGATATAGATCTAGATTATAGAGAATTGAGTTCCATAAAATAAATCATGAGTACGATCAGATATACAGTGGGGCAGCATAGTGTCTCCACTATTGATCTAAAATATGACATGAGTTTTATAGAATCTTAGTCATCACTCCCACCCTGTAAAATTGGTAAACTTTTAGTTCTATTTTGTCCTCAAGTCTGATGCATTGTTTTTCGAGGTATTATTTGCTTTAGTTCTGGTGTGGGTCTTCACGATTTTATTCTTAAAAGGCGTTTTGGTGGGTTGAGGGAAGCAGGTGTTTATAAACTACTATTGGCCTCGATTCCCAAGCAGTGTAAAACTTTTAGTGTACCAGAGCACTAGCCCCGGCCCCATTCGAGGCTACGAGGCTAAAGGGTTTGCCAGCTCTCATGTGTAGTTTAGACCCTCATTCTAGCGTCAATGTTCCAACCTCAAGTCTACTGCATTGCTTTTTGAGGTATTGTCCGTTTTGACTCTGGTGTGGGATTTCACGGTTTTGTCCTTAAATTGCGCCTCAGTGGGTTGAGTAAAACGGGTGTTTCTAAACTACATTTGGCCTCGATTCCTAAGCGGTGTGAGACTTTTTGGTGTACCGAAATAAATTCCTATACAAATTTTATTAATTTTTAATCCCTATATTTAATAAAAAAAATAGTGTTTTAGTCTTCACTAGTCCTTTAATAAGGACTAAAAGCAAACCATTTTTATATTTTTTAGGAAATAGAAACATGTACAATTTTTATAAGGACTAAAATTGATAATTACCTAATTTTACACGAATAAAAACATATTTATCCCTAAATATTTTTATGGTATGATTATACAAACAAATTTGTGGAAAATTCTAGGGTGTACCACATTAACACGTGGTCCGTGTGGATCGGTATTTGAAAAATCGTCCAAAACTCTAGCGATAACCTATGTCGCTTCCGGAAAGTATAAGCTCATGGATTTTCATGTCCTCACAACGTAAACGATGACCTGATTGGTATCGTTTCGACAAACAAGTGAAACAAATATATATGAGTGCCTCAAAACTCAACTTATGCGTTTTCGTTTATTTTTTGTTGATCCGGCACCGATCATATCACCGTCTCTAATGTGAGGACAAGGAGGACCGTGTGCTTTTGCTTCCAATGAGCGACGTCAATCGTCGTCAGAGTTTCAGACGATTTTTCAATACCAGTCCACATAGACCACTTGTCAAGGTGGTCCACCCTAGAACCTACCCAAATTTGTACATAATTTATTATGAACTTTTTAACTAAATTCATTAGTAAATTCTAGTACAACATTATTTTCTTTTCCATCTATCATTATATTTTAGGATCGTAAGGACTTTCTTGGCATAAACAAAATTATCAACTGTATTTCAAACATCCATCATGTATCCATGTAATTATTAAAAACCTATATTTGAAACAAATTTGGTCTCTTCAAGTTATAACGTATGTCGATTTATAGACCAACTTATGTACATTTAAGGTGTTCAAAACTTTTTAAAGTACTTGAAAATTACTTAGAGGGAAAATTAGAGGGAAAACTACTTGAAATAATTTTTTTAGCATTTTGATCTCTCAAACATGTCTCGCCTCAACTGAGTTAATTCATCACATGATGATTAATTCCAAAACTTAACACGTATTGCTTTTAAGTTTTAAGACATGTGAATAAACCAAATAGAGTGTCTACCGAAAAAAAAAAAACCAAATAGAGAGGTTTGCCAGTAGCATTTTTAATTAAATTAAATTGTAAATTAATGTTTTTGTACCAAAAGGAGTCTCCAGTTCTAGTTACTGATCACTGGCACTGCAATATAGATTTGCATACGGCTTAATTCCTCGACAAGGCCGCAGATTCAAGAATTAAACCCTAATTTCATGCAATTATTGAAAGAAACTTAAACTAGTAGTGCATCAACAAAAACAAGCACTTTGAATGATAGTGTGTGTACTGGTAAACACATATAAAAAAATAATATGTTGTCTGTGTTTATACCGCGAGAAGATAATACAAAAAAGGTTTCAGTTCTGCAACGTGGGTGGAATAAGACCAAACACTTACAAAACTTAAAACAGTCAATCATACTGTTGCAAAATGCACAGTACAATCTTTGGACAGACAAGTAAGATTCTGAGTTTCCTGACTGTTGATGATCAAATTAATTCCATGCAAAGTGCAAGGGCAGGCCCCGCGGGGTATAGAGGTTGAATCATTTATGAGCATATATATTAGTTCTTGCAGCATATAGCATGCCTATCTGTTTTTTTCTGCATGAGTGAGTGTTTAATTTGATGCAGTGAAGTGAAACTCCGTGATATAAGCAAAGGGAAAAAGGATCATGCGTAGGGGCTTCATGGTTTTCCTTTTTCTGTTTTGGGTAAGTTGGTTCAATTCAATAGTATGGTCCAGTTCCACTACAATACAATTTTGCAATAAGCTATATAGCTAGCTCTGCATCGACCATTGAAACACTATCTCTTGCTCTGCTACTATATATTATTATTGCCTGCCCTGCTCATTGCTCAATGCTCATCAAGGGATCGAAACTGGCTTCACAGAACACGCTGCGCTATATATATGCCCGGCCCTGCCTTCAACTCTCACAGCATATGCCGTGTGTCACCTCTCTCTACTTTCCATTTCATTCCCAAACTAGCAAGAGACAAACGTCTTCTTTCAATTCTTTAACAGCCAAAGTTGATAGTATATTTCACTGAGATTTGTGAGACATATATATATATATATATATATATATATACACACACGTAGGTGGAGCTTTTAAACTTAAATTTTAAATATGTTTTTAGTCTCTATAAGTATCTTGTATTTTGTTTTTAGTCTCTAAACCCACTTTTAAGTCCCGACAAATTATCTAGTAAAAAAAAGGTCCTTACAAATTATAAAACTGCATGTTTTTAGTCCTCAGAGACTAAAAGCATATGGTTTTGTAATTCAAGGGACTAAAAACATACTGTTTTGTAATTTGTAGAATTTTTTTTATCAGCATAGAAGTTTGTAAAAAGGAGTACACATAGGGTACTCCAACCCACTACAAGAAAAACCCCATATTATCGACGAAATTTTACCGACGACCCCGATTCCGTTGCTAATATTTTAATTACCGACGGCTTAGCCGTCGGTAATGCGCCGAAAAAAATTTGCTTACGAAATCAAATTTTTTCTACTTTACCGAAGGCTAAGCCGTCGGTAAATAATTATTTCATTTGTAATTTAGTTTTTAAAATTACTGAAGAAAAAGCCGTCGGTAATTGATTTTTTTTTACCGTTGTATTTGGTAATTACTGACGGCTTAGCATGGTAATGGCCTATTAAATTACCGACGACTTATTTTCCCGCATTTAATTTGCTGGACGGTGTTTTGTTAGTTAGTGAAGGCTGTACTGACGGCTAAGCCGTCGGTAAAATTGATACTGATAGGGTTAATTAGGCATCTGTTTTCTCTTTTCATTTTCATATTCTCTTCCCTCTCTTCCTTCGCGGCTGCGCCCTTGTGCTTCTCTTCCTCTCCTCCGCGGTTCCTCTACGTGGCTGTGCCCTTCTGCGTTCTCTACGCCCTTATGCTTCTCTTCCTCTCTACGGCTTCTCTGCTTCCTTCTGCGTTCCGCTGTTCTGCGTCTCTTCTTCATCTCCGCCCATCGACCGAACCAGCCACATCGATCACATCAGGTAACGCCAGACATCTCTGCTGGCCATCGCTAAACCTCTCTGCCTCGCTTTTCCTTGCCAGACAGCACAACTCCGTCTCGTTTTTGCTCTGCCTCACATTTCAGATCTCAGCCACTCAGGTATTGGTTCTTTTTGTGCTTTGGTCCTTTTTTTTCTTGCTTTGGTTTGTTCCTTTTTGTGTTGTGGTACTGGTTGTTGGATACTAAATTCATAGATTAGCGTCATTTTCATTTACCTGAAGATTGGGATTTGATTTAGCTTGACTTATATGGGAATTTGATTTGCTTTGATCCTTTTTGTGTTGTGAATTAGACTACTAAACTGAGAATGTGTGGTTTGTTCCTTTTTGTTGTTTATTCACTTGTTCTAATTGGTTTGTTCTTTGTTTTCTAATTTACTGAGAATGACCCAGTCAATACTTCAATGGTATCAAGTGGCTGCATGAATCTATTGAGAAATTGGATGCTTTTTCTACTTGTATTGGGTCATTAGTTTGCCTTAGCTTCAAGAAAGTCAGGAGACATTGCCAATTAAAGTTATACTGATTTCTGACCTTATTGCATCCTGTAATCATTAGCATCTTGAGATAAAATGGATAAACCAACTATTATATATATATATATATAGAGAGAGAGATTTGTATATGTAAATCTAATTGGTGCTCTTGTTTACTTAAGATAAGTGAGAAATATTTTGTAATGATACCTGATGTTATTCATGCCTTCAGGACAGTATTGCTACAGAGAATTCATTCGCTGAACATATAACTTCACTCATCCTTCATTTTCCTGTACCGACAATTTGAGTGATATAAATACTTTATTTAAGAAGCTTAAATCCAGTTAATTTAAGGCTGGTTAGTAAAAATAGGCTTTTTACTTTAAAACAATATATCTTTTTGGCTGCCGTATGAATCTGATCGGTATGAACAGAGATGATGGATTCTTGTGATTATTATCTTTTTATATCCGTGGTTCAAGTAAATGTGAACACACAGTACAAGGGAAAATTTTGAGACTACAAATGATTAGAGGTGTGTATACTCCTTGGCATGTTAACTGGTTATGAGTTCACAATGAATTGTAGCTTTCTGTTTGAAGAATAACTGCCAATTACCACCCATGTGATGTATTTGTCGACAGTCTCCAGGATAGTAAGTTGCAGGAATGGTCTAAGTTATTTAAAATCAATGATTTTAACATAACGTTTTAGTTCAAATCAAAACATACAAAAGCAATGTATTTTTTTTAAGAAAAGGCAATAGCAATTTTTAGAATTAGAAAATAAGATGATGATATCACTCGTTATTTATGTTCTAGTTTTTTCTTTTATTTTCATGATTGGTTTAAAGAAAAGACAATTTCTCTGACATCTTGAAGAAGAAATTAGCTAGGAAGATCAATTAACAACTTTTGTAAATTTAAAGCACTCCATTGTTTTTTTGTATGTAAAAGGGAGTAAGATTAATAAATCAACCCGAAGGGGTTGAACATAGGAAAATATTATGTGAAATTATTTCTGAGGACCATGTAGTCTGTATAAGGAGAGGTCTGCTGTTTATTTATTTAATTTGAATTGATGTAGTATAGTGTTGAATTACCTCCCTTGAAAGATGAGTACAAGGAAATGTCTGCTGTTCATTTATTTAATTTGAATTGATCTAGTATAGTGTTGAATTACCTCTCTTGAAAGATGAGTACAAGGAGAGGTCTGCTGTTCATTTATTTAATTTGAATTGATGTAGTATAGTGACACATTTCAGAAATGGATGGTTACCCTCCATATCGGAGTTGGGTATATGATAGGCTTTATTTTGGTAGAGGAGAGGTGAAACCAAGCTTTGCAAAAGGGGTTGAAGAGTTTATACTGAAGGCTAGAGCACAACCTGAAGTTGTAAGTAATGATGGAATCAAATGTCCTTGTGATATTTGCAAGTTTAGGGGCACATTGTCTGAAGGAGAAGTCAAGGTCCATCTGTATAGTGTTGGGTTCCAACCAAATTATTGGTATTGGACTGAGCACGGTGAAGAAGCGCCACATGTTCACTCAGTAAATGTGCCTAGTGGTAGTGGACAATGTAGGGAAATCGCGCATACAATCAGATAAAACGCAGTGGAAAAATTAAAATTTCCCTTCCAAGAATCCTTGCGAATGATCATGATTCAGGGATTATATGAGTTACCTCTTGTAGCGCAGACCCTTGCAGATGAGAACTGGAGATGATCACAAACGTTATACAGCTGACAACGCCTCTACGTAGTCCACACGGACAGCCTTCAAATGGGAGCGGCCACGTCTACAGTGCTAGCTGACGAACGAAACTGACAGTCACGATGAACACAAGGTCTCTCTGTACGGCTAGGGTAAAATTCTGTGAATGGACTTCAGCTTTAGTGTTCTATTTATAGAACCACTTAAGACTAACCTAGCACACGGTAAGCTACGGTGTGCTGCGTTGCTCTTAACTTATGCTGGTGCGTCATAAGAGCACACCACTGAATAAAATGAGTCTTACTCATTTATCTTTAATCTCCCATTAATCTGTTCTTACGTGTGTGACCCTGTAGGTTCCCGTAACGTTGGCAATAATATTAAATCACTATTTAATATTATAAACAGAGAGCGGTGTCTAGCAACACATCACTGCTACCCAAGTAACGAGAATGCCAGTGATTTGACGTAACCTTTCCGTATAATGATCATGTGTATAATTACCCCTTTGTCCTTAAATCTATATTGAACACAAGGCATAGTATGTGTCACCCTTGTATAGTTCAACATTATATTCCTTGATACCCAAGTAGACTTAGTAACAACAAATAAGATTAATATCTCATATTGATTTATTTCAGCATAGCCATACATTTTACAGTGATACTCTATCTAGGGGCCCACAAATATTACTCCTGCTATGTAGGAGGGACAAATCTCATCTAGGTCACTCATGTCCCTTTGCATGACTCGTGGAGTGCCCAGTTAACCGACTTTATAATTGTCTTGTTACAGACACTGTTTGACGGCAATAAAACACTTAACTCCTCATGTAGGGATCATAGTGGTTTCAGGTCAAAGGGTGGCATAGACCACTATCACTATGAGAATAACTTATGACACTTACATAACACACTATGTAGTATTCTCATGGCGGGTCAATCCAGTACACAATTACCCTAATGTGTACCTATGCGGTGACTTGATATCTCATATCTATAGCCTGTGAGATAAGGTTATCAGTCCACTCACATAATAGTCTTGATGTATTATTATTGCCCTTAATAATAATACTCGACTACAGATGTTTAAGAGTAAAGTTCTATAGTATCTCACAACCGACTCGTCCACTCGATTTTCTATTAAAATCGAACTTTTACTCAAGGGCTTTATTACGTTAAAACAAACATAATAATTGAAAAGCCTCATATTATAGATAAATAGCATGATACAAATTCTAAATTCAAATGAATATCAATGCCAAACACGGTAATTGGAGTCTGCGGGTGGGTATCGTCAGATTGTGGAATTGCCGATATGAATGCAAGCAAGATACCCTATTCACTGGAATTAGCCCTTATCCACGCAGAGGTTTCAATTTGTTACATCCTTATACTTTCCTATTCGTATGACCATGCCAAATATAATTGAGAATCATATCTAAACAAACTGTTTCTTTGTTCAAGGAAACAAAATCCATGCTACCGTACGAAAATCTCTGATCTATAGGTATGAGGCTGATTTGAAAGAATGTGTTGTGTATCGTATGTCAAATTTCGGGGTAGGGTCAAATTTTGTTTTCAAATTACTTTGTTTGGTCCGTATGTCGATGAGTTGAATTCTTTTGTTGCTTCTTCTGGTGATACTTCAAATGCTATTGTTGCTGTTCTTTTTGCGAAATGCAAAATTGCAAAGATTTCAATGGTAAATTTTTAGCTGCCTGACAAAGGGATTATCTAACTATACTGATAAACATGGTCTAAAATTGTTTAGTTAATTACAGGAAAAAATGTATTGCAGAATTCTGTTAAGACTTGCAAACTTATGTTCAACCCTGACCACCCTGATGCTGCAGCTTTAAGGCTAAAGTAGAAAACTTAGTGCCATGTTCTATTAACATATTTCCTATATCAAAAATAGCACACTGCACTTTTTTTGATAATATCTTTTAGTTTTGAGTCAACTTCAAGACTCTCCTAAAGTACAGATGAAAGAGGATATGCTCACTCTTACACAAGCGACCACCATTGCTATGTTGAAAGAGCTGAAGGAGGTATTATTAAATTTACAATAACATTTGTTTTTTCAATCAATAATCAATAATTCACTAATAAATTATTTTTCAGGAAGCAATTTTCATTGTTTTGGGAAAGGTCAACTGTATTGTTGATGAGGACAATTGTTGGTATTTTGCATATAGATATAATAAGAAAGTTTATGCCGATTCCAACATGTACTTCTGTGAAAAGTGCAATCGTCATGTTGTCAATGTTACCTATTGGTATCTGACAGTGTTTTTTCAAGAAAATGTATCATATTGTATATTTCAAAATACATTGCTATCAATCTGATGCCAACAAATAAACATTTGTGATTATTAAACTATATCCTTCTACAAATGACACAGATATCGTCTACAGCTCTGTGTTATAGATGATTCGGACTCTGCTATATTTGTTCTCATTGATAGCGAAACATCTTTCTTGCTAGACGCTTCTTGTGCTGATTTGGTTGAATCTATACATGCGGTGATATATTTATCTATTCGACTATCTTTAATGTTATGAGTTTTTTGTTCTCACGTGTTTGTTAATGTCAATCTGGTCTGATTTTATATATTCTTATTTTTATGTAGAGCCCTGAGAAGGTCACCCTCCCAAATGTAATATCCAATTTGGTGGATAAAACATTTTTATTCAAGGTTGAAAGTCCTCGCGACAACAGTGCACGATATGAAAGATCTTATCGTGTAAAGCTAGTCTGCACTGATGCTGATATTATCGAAAAGTTCAAGGAAAAGCTTACATTTCAGGTTGGTGACGCTAACCTTTTGAGTTTTCAACTTAAAACAGATATATGGTGTAAAATGTCACGATAATATTTTCTGATTGTACTGAACTATTTTTGTCATAAGGACACTCCCACATATGCACAATGGTATCCAAGTTGAGGTCACTGGGACAAAGGAAGGTGTTGACACTGTTGATGTTGCATAGGTATATAGGGAAAATGGCTTTACTTTTTCCAAAAACAAAGTTTGGTTATTTATTTATTATTATATTTCTTTTGACTAATTATATTTCATACTACTCCATTGCTATTTATAAGAGACATCACTTTTTAGGTTCATTGAAAAACTCATGTATCTGGTCTATAATATAGACCAGATACATAGACCAGATACATGAGTTTTTCAATGAACCTAAAAAGTGATTTGTCTCTTATAAATAGGAATGGAGGGAGTATTTTCAAATTCAGGATTTATTTACTAAGTTTGTTGAAGCTGAACCTAAAAATGCACCGCTGAGCAATGTGCATATAGTTGTTGATTTGTGCAATGATACTCAGAAAAGTCCTCCAGTGAAAAAACCATGTCCTTTTGTTGGAATGGAGTTGGGTAATTCAACTGAAATTCTTCTAAAAAAGAAGATCAAAATTGAGAAGGAGTAATCCAAGCTGGATATCATCGTTAGTTTGCAAGTTCCTTTACTATTGTTAAGTCATTTCGGTCTTTGTAGTATGTTGCTCATAATGGGTATGAAAATAATAGACGGCTAATGTTGGTCTGTCACTCTGGATATTTCAGAGTTTGTTATTGAATTACGTTTGTCTTTTGACGTGTTAACATCTTTTAATTTGAATAAGCTACAAGCACTGCATTTCATGTCCTATCTCTTTGTATTTATTAGTTAATGCATTTCGTATTCCTATATCTTCTAAAGAATTCAAACATGGTTGTACTATTGATAAGAAACATCATTGTCCATATATCAGCATGATGAAACAAACAATCATACAATACCTTAAAAGATAAATCATGTGGATGTTTCCAGTTTCTTCACGTTGTTGATTTGTTGACAAACCACCAAGTTCTTTACGTCTCTCACTATTGACATTACCTTATGTTTTAATCACGAACAATATACGATGACCAGTGATTACAGATTCATCCCTACACCATTAAATGAGATAAACATAATGTGTTCACATCAGGAGTCAATTGATAGTAGCAATTGTTCAACAACTTTTTAGACTAGGAAAATCTCTGTGTTAATGTGCTAACAAATTATCTATCATGAGTATATGCTTATTTGAGATGTGGTGTATCCCGCCAGGATTTGAGATAATAAAGTGTAAATTATAGCAACTTATATAACACTGATATATGAGCAAGTAGGTCAACACTTCTGTAATCAGTTATTAACATATTCATTGTAAAATCAATCCATATAAAAGTGAATAAATAAAGGACTGTTTTAGATGAACATTTACTGCTATACCATATCAGATTCCTTTTTTTGAATCCCTGAAACGTGGCTTATGTATCCTTAAGGGAATAAAATTCCACCTTGCTATATCTCTAATTAATAAGTAATTAGGATCATTATAACATTATAGTCTCTATCTCAAATCCAGTCTACACACTTCAGAATTAGTCAGATCTGCACATATGATCAAACTGGGGTCCTAATTCAATCGAGTTTTAACACATAGAGAGAAAAAAGAGAGAATTGGGTATCAAGAAAGGCAACAAGAGAGTAGCAGAGGAGAGGGAATCGCAGTAACAGAGAAGAAAGAATTAGTGTCATTACCTACTGCTGCAATCACATTCCTTCCCACTCTAAAGAACTTGGAATCCAGGTAGGTCTATTGAATATTTTTGTGCCCTGATTAAATAATTTCAGAATGCTTTATAAGTGAGGTGTTGTTGCCATGTCCATATTGTGCATATTCTCTACCATATATATGCTTTATTAGCAAGTAGACTTATATTATCCAATGATTATACCTGAAACAAAATCATTAGAACTGAGTTAAAACAAGGGTCACAGTGAGCAGTAAGCATTAGAACGTCTTTTTTTTTTTTAAGAAAATAGAGAAGGAAAGAGAGAAGAAAAACCTCCCCACGAGCCACCGCAAGCCACAGCAAACCACCACGTTCGTGGCCTCGGCCTTCCTTTTCGCAACCACCTCACCTCCTCGCTAGAACCACCATTAGCGCCGTCCCCTTTCCAGTCGTTCCCCACCACTCCGCCGCAAAACCCACTGCGAAAACCCCCACGCGGTCAACGCCACCTTTCCCCTCTGTCATGCTCGCGGGCGCGCGCGGCTATGGATGGCGCGCACCGGCTGCCTCCCCCTTCCTTTCGCCCTTTTCTTTCTCCGTTTCCTCTTCTCTCCTTTTCTCGGCTGCCTCCTGCTTTCTTTTTTCTCCCTGAGCTGCCTTACTCCTTGGTTTACGGCTTGGCCCATTTTTGTTCCATGTAGACAATTCTGTTTGTCAAAACCCAACCCAATTTATTGTCTTAATGTCGATCCTATTTTTTTTTTAAAAAAATAATAATAATAATAATAATAATAATAATAATAATAATAAATATTAGTAGTGATAACACCAAATCCACTTTTGGTTTGGTCACTACGCAAACTTTTTCCGATCTCAAAAACCTTAAAAACCGATGACTACTCCAAATCCTCTTTTAGTTTGGTCATCATGAAAATCTTAATAAATTTTTTTATAATATTAGTAGTGATTATGTCAATTCCACTTTTGGTTTGGTCACTATGTAAACCCTATATAATATATATATATATATGAATATTTATTATTTTTTATTTATATACATATAAATAATAGATATATTTAATAAATATTTTGTGTATACATCGTTTATTTGTTACCCATGTGATAACATTTTTTTTTAAAATAGTAAAATTGATACATATCAAAAAATAAACCTGTATAAACATACAAATCATTAAGTTCCATATAGTAGAATGGTTTAACAAAAAAAATTAAATAAATAGTAATGTAAAAACACACTCAAATATATATATATATATGTGTGTGTGAGAGAGAGAGAGAGATTAAACATCATAAATGTTATTTTTTATTAATGTTTATATAAAATTTTTTTCAGGTTTACGTACCCGTAAATAACACAGGTTAGAATACTAGTTCATGTACTATTAGCAAACCATGGTAGAATTTAATGACAGCGTGGGAGTTGTATAGCTTCATCAAATTGTTGACAGCCTCTGTTAAAAAAAAAAAATTTGTTGACAGAGGCTCTCCAAATGCACAGGACATAATTATATGGAAAATCGACATGCCTTGATGAGCCTTCCAACCAGAACTACTACCCAGTTTCAGTTCATATGTGGTTCTGTTATCAATATATTTTCTTGGCATTATATTTGATGGGTTCAACGCAGAATCAACCGTTCGAGGGCAAACAACATATTTGGAATAAAATTTGGCCTTTTAAAAAAATAATCGCAATATTGTTAATAGCAGTATAGCACCTTCCCATCTTCGAGTCGAGAGAACTTGGGAGTATAAATGAATGTATAACCCAAATGATCATCATAGATTACGCCTTCTTCATAAAAGATACATTTACCAATAAGCTAAACTGATAATACAAATGAAATAAAGTTTAAAGAAATGGCATCACAACACTCAGCCAACTAAAGATACTGATATATAAAGTAAGCTCAAATTAAATAAATTTGGTCCCACTTGGTTTTTTTACGGAAATCAAAATTACTTAATTCATTTCATTGAAAATTAAAGGAGCAATACAAATGGGTGCGAAATTATAAAAGTAAGGGATAGACTTAGATAGAGCATCTCTTGCAAAGTCATGGACAACTTCATTGGTTTGACTCATAATAAACTTCATCTTAAAGTTTGTAGACTACGTGTCACCTACCTTAATTATTTCCATTGCTATTAACAATCCTTTCTCAAATGATTTTTTCTTCTATTTTTTTTTAAAATGTCAAAAGTATAATAAGAGAGTATTAGAGGTACTTTAACTCACTTTATTAAAAAGAAAAAAAAGAGATACTTTAACTCAATACACGAAGGATTGTAATTACAACACCAATATCTCAAAAGGGCTAGATTTAACAAAGGTCCAAGAATTAACCCCGCAACATAACACACTCCCACATCACCTAAATCCCTTGCTCCTACCCCTAGAAATGCATTCCAAGAGAGCAAGATACCATTCATTAAAGGCAGTGACCGTTATTTGTCTTGGCTATAAAAACCATTTCCATGATATCTCCTTTACATTATTTTACATACACCTAACACCCTATTTATAAAAATACACTTATTTCTAGCATTCTAGATCGCCCAAAGTAGCGCGTTTTAAATAACTTTTTCTTCTATTATATATCACCATGATCTGAATAATTGGAATGGGTTATCAAGGGGTACATCATATAGATTGTGTCAACAATTTTTTGCAATATGGTTTTTTTTTGAATATTAAAGAAATTGTTCAATAGAAGAAGAGTGGGGTACTCGAACCCATTACAAACATGGGAGGTCACACAACCAGCCCCAAAATCTGACAATGGTAATCACCTGGTAAGAATAAAACAAGACACCCCCTAACAAGGCTCTAAACACGCATTGATAGCGGACACAAGCTAACCCCCAACAATGCAAGAAATTGGGTTAACAAACCACCCATAAAACAAAACTGACTAACCATTCTCTCTCGCCAAGAACCACCTCCAAGACAGAGAAATGATGTGATCAACCACCGCAACTGCATCCGGTATTTTACCGGAGAAAATATTTACGTTCCTCACATCCCATAGCACCCAGAGGATCGTGTGTCAAACCAGAACCAAGCCCCTTCTACCACAAGAACTCAATCCAAAAGAGGAGAAGAGGTGGTACAACGAAAAGAAATCTGGTGGCATAGCCTACCGCCAACCCAGCCATCTGACAACAACGTACCATACCTGAGAGGAGAATCTACATCTCATAAACAAATGTAGCGCCGACTCCATATGACCGTCGCACAAAACGCAGGTGGATGTCGACTGCTCCAAAATAACATGCCGAGTCGGAACTCGATCCAAAAGTAATTGCCAAGAAAAGGCAATCACCTTTGAAGGAGCAAGACTATTCCATAACTTGCCCAGCTCTTCCATAATTTTTTGCAATATGGTGATGTTGTTAAGGGGAAGACAACTAAGAAGGTGAGACACATAATTTGGTTCGCGGTAGTTTGGGCATTGTGGCGGATGAGAAATAGTATTATTTTCGATGGAGGAGTGGCTAATCGCGATGTAATCATTTTAGAAGTCTGGGCATTGCTTCTTTGTAAGTTGGTAATGTTGTAACGGGTTGGAGTACCCCTTATATTCCCTATCAATAAACTTTTTGCTTATAAAAAAAACCATGCCTAGCCAGAATGTGGCTTATGTTACTAATGCGGAATAAATATTTTTCTCTTAACATAAATAAGATGCAGTACCATGTTTAGGGAGTTAACATATTCGGATTTGGGTCCTCTAAAGTGATCAATTCACTTTAGGGTGAAAGTAAGTAATTCTAACCATTGATGAGAAAATCAATGGTTGATATTGCATGTACATGAATAACAAATCAACCCTTGAATTTCTCATTAATAGTTAAGATTATCCAAGATTACCCACTTTACACTTTACTCACTTTAGAGGATCAAAATCCAACATATTACGTTTTTTGAGTTTTTTTGTGTGTGTGTGGATAGTAGTACGTTTTTTGAGCTTTACTCACTGTTAATTGTGGCTTAGGACTTTGTGGGGTTTGAGAGTTAGTTAGGTGGTTAATTCTGTTATTTACTTATAACAGAATGTAACTGAATTGGTTAGTAGTTAGTAGTACTTGTATTGCCTATATAAGGTGTGTACTTGATTCAATTCAGAATAATGAGAAGCTAATGTATTCCCACACATATCTCAATCTTCTCTCAACTTACTCTTGTTTTCTTACTCGATAGTTTTGCAGTATCTGTTTTCATAACAGATTGGTATCAGTAGTAAGTTCGGATATTCCTGGAGGTGTTCTTTGTGAATCAAAGAATGGGGATGGGTTCTGCAGAATTTGATATCGAGAAATTCACAAGCAAGAATGATTTCAGCCTCTGGAGAATGAAGATGAGGGCGTTCTTAGTTCATCAAGGGATTGAAGAGGCGCTTGCTAGTGAAGCGAAAATGTCAGCAACGTTATCTGATAAGGAGAAGAAGGAGATGCTTGATAAAGCTCATAGCGCCTTGATTAGGGGTGGCAAAGTGGGCCTGGCCCGTTGGGTCGGCCCGCCAACCCGCCAAAATGGGGCGGGTTGGGTTGGGGTATTGAACCCGCCAACCCACATAACCCGCCCCGCTTGGACCATCAACCCACCGGGCCAGAGGCGGGGCGGGGCGGGCCAGCCCGCCAGCCCGTTTTTTTTTATTTATCTATTACAATTTACAAGAAGTTCCACACGCGGCCCATATAACTCCACAGTCTGGAAAAAAAAAGGCCCATAATCTCATCAAACAAACAAAAACCGTCCCACTCCCACTAACTAAGCCCAGAAAATAGAGTACATATGCTATTCAAATAAAAAATAGCTCAACAAATTAAATCACTCTAAAAAAAAATGGTACAAAAAAATTATTAGGCGGAGGATTATATGTTGAGTATTGGGCTTGCAATCAAAGGGAAAACGATTTTTACATATTGAATTTTTATACCCAAAGAACAAAAAGGCCAAAATGTAATTTTTATGTTGGGTGGGCGGTCGGGCCCATTCGCCATTAGCGGGGTGGGCCAAAAAGTTGAACCCGCCACCCATGGCGGGCCAGCCCGCCCTGCCCCGCTTTTTGGCGGGCTAAAGTGGGTTGGGGCGGGTTGGCCCGCTTTGCCTTCCCTAGCCTTGATTCTTTCTTTGGGGGACAAGATTCTTAGAGAAGTCTCAAACACTAGTGCAGAAGAAGGATCTTACACCGGTTAAAATCGAAATTTTACACCGGTTTTGTTACCAGTGTAGATGCTCCCGGTATAGTATGTTCGGGATTTTACACCAGTTATTTAACCGGCGTAAAATGTGGAGTTTTACACCAGTTATATATCCGGTATAAAATTTTAATTTTCGTTTGTTTTTTATTTATTTTGAAGGACCTTTTACACCAGTTATTAAAAACAACAGGTGTCAAAAACTAACCTTTTACACCGGTTGTTGTCAATAACCGGTGTTAAATATTTGTATTTTACACCGGTTTCTTGTATAACTGGCGTAAAAGGTGCACATTTTTTTCCCGTTTTTCTGTTTATTTTTATCCTTTCCTGCCTAGAGGCAATCTAAAATGACATTAAATAGGCAATAAATTTGACAACAATCAGCAGCAGAATTGGCACCAAATGTGCCCAAAATTCAAACCATCAAAAGCTATCAAATGTAATCCATAAACATATCAAATCAAATATACACATAAACAAAGTTAAGCTATATATATATATATATAAACAATATATAAACAATGTACAAAGAAGGTAGTGCTATAAATATCTACATATGCATCTAGTCCTAGACCTCGTAGGAGAGTAGCCTGAAGAATCATCCATGATGCTTGCAGTAAAGAAAAAAATTAATATGTCAGTCAGAATATAAATAATGAACAACTAACAAACTTACTTGATCATTTCTCCTCTAATATCCCTTCTTGATGATCATCACGAGTGGCATATACACCGTCCACTTCATTTTCATCAGTGAAAGAAGGTCTTTGTGTTGAGAAAAAAGGAGTGTCATAAATATCTATAGATGCATCTTCATTTTCATCACTCTGATCATGCATGTTTCTTCTTTGGAGCACTACAGACCACCTATTGCTAGAGGGATCCTTCACATAAAATACTTGTTTGGCGTGGAATGCCATGATGAAAGACTCGTCCGTATAACCCATCTTGTCAAGGTCCACCAATGTAAATCCTAATTCATCGGTTTGTACATCACTGTTACTGTTAACCCACTTACATTAAAAAACAGGCACTCTAAATTTACAATAATCGAGCTCCTAAATCTCTTCAATGACCCCAAAGTAAGCTATGGATGCCAGAACAGGGTTCTTATCCTTTGAACTAGAGAAGTGCATTGCAGAAGCCATGACCATAACCCCACTGTTTTCCACAGTACTCCTGTCATCCTGTGACTTTGTATAAAAGGATAATTTATTTATATCGTACGCACTCCAACATAAGACATTAAAACTAGGGTCATTTGCTAGCCATTTTATGTCATCAGAAGCAGTATCATCATTCAAAATATGTGGTTTAAACCAGCTTAGAAATGTCGTGTTATGCTCTTTCAACACCCATTGTTCGTTCCTGTGGGGGTTTTTGGCCTTGACAATGCATTTGTGAGTAGACAAGTACGGTTCAACCTCATCAGTGTTATTCTATATGTACAGATATGCCTGCATCACTTCCGCATGACCCATGTTCTTAACCTTTAGACCTCGTGTACCTTTACCATCACATCTTCCTTCATGACGAAACTTGGGAATCCCTACAGGTTCCGCTTTTGACAAGTAGTCTGTATAAAACTCAATGGATTCTTCTGTGACATAACTTTCAACAATAGATGCTTCGGGACAGTATGGATTCTTCACATACCCTTTCAAGATCTTCATGTATTGTTTGACAGGGTAAATCCACCTTAGATAAACGGGGCCACACACTCTAATCTCCCTCACTAAATGAACAATTAAGTGAACCATGATGTCGAAAAACGAGGGAGGAAAGAACATCTCCAACTGACACAAGATAATAAAAGTCTCATTTTCCAAGTCGTCCAACTCCTGCGGGTCAACCACTTTACTATATACAGCATTGAAGAATAAGCACAATCTAGTTATGGCATGCCGAACCTTTTTTGGCAAGATGCCACGAATAGCCACTCGTAGTAGTTGTTGCATCAAGACGTGGCAGTTGTGAGACTTTAAGCCAAGTAGTTTAAGAACTTTCATTGACACAAGACTCTTGACATTTGAAGAGTGTCCCTGTGGAACTTTCATGCCACGTAGACACTCGCAGAAGCTTATTCTCTCTTGTTTTTACAAGGTATGACATGCTGGTGGAAAATATGTCTTGTTACCTCTTGGCTGTAGAGCTAACTGTTCTCTTATGCCCATCTCAACCAGATCATTGTCACTACATAGAGTATCATACACATGTGCTCGCTTAAAAGAATCTGGTCCAATATCATGAATCATGTCCTCTAGTCGATCACCCATATCTACCTCAACTTTCCCACTTTTGGACACACTTGGCGTGTCTAACACTTCACCATGCCATATCCATGTTGTATATAACTCTGGCAAATCCCAAAGACAACAAGGTGCTCACGTATGTCTTTAACTTTTAGAGGAGCCTGATTCCCACACTTAACATAAGGACAATAAAATTCTCCATTACTATTTGGAAGCTTTGTTTCAGCAAATTTCAGAAACTCTGACACTCTATTCTTATACTCATCAGTCAATCAATTTTTTTGCATCCAACTACGATCCATAGCTACGTTCTGAAAAAGTAAACATACACTTATTTAATGAACACAATCACCACTTCAAGACCCTTCAACCACAAGTATCCAGCAGATCTCTGTATATTTGGTATGAACCTATTCCATTCAAGAAGAAACTTTTTCTTTATTTGGTTAATAGTTGGTCGTTAAATCCTTATATCTTATACCTGACAAAATTTCGGCAGCATTTCCCATTGGTCTCCAAGTACACAACCCAAACGTGGTGATATCCACCACGATCAAGCATGCACCCAGAGACAATAGGAAATGTAGCAATATGAAATTTCATCATGTATTAGATAAAAGATTTAAAGAATAACTATTAACCAAATAATAGAAAAAGTTTCTTCCCAAATTGTCCTACTTGGACACTTCAAGATTCAATAAAATGAGCGGTACCATTGCCGGTACACACGCAAACATTTTATTGAATCTCAAACGGGAAACTAAGGCTTAACACAAATTAAATAGAGAAGCTCGAATATAAAAATATACATCATATATCATAATCATAATTATCCATTAAATAGTCAGGATATTCATAAAAAGCAATGAAAAATACATTAATATATTCTCCTCATACATTTATCTAATTAAAATATCAAAACAGTCAAATACATTAATAGATAACATGCATAATATAAAAGCAAGGCTAGTGGTGGCTCCTTGAGTGGTCCCCAGGACAAAATCGGGCTATAGATTCATCCGAAGGAGTCGATGGAGTTTAATCCTCTACGATGGGAGAATACTCCGGTGTTGATGGAGTATACTCCGAGATCTCATCGTCATCACTGGGGATCTGAACGATGTCAGTCCTTCGATGAACATCCCAGGCAGCTACGGGCCTCCTGGGAGAGGGTGGTCTCCTCTGAAGCATGCACATACGAAGGCCTGCACCCCAACGGTCAGCGTCGGCACGGGGATCACCATACTGGTTCATCAAATCACGATCCTCATCACGATAAGGATCGCGATGACGAGCATCGCGATCCTCAATCCTTACAAAGCTATCTCGATACTCCCTTGCAGTCATCATCGGCCTGCTAATAGAGGGACATGACCTCCTAGAAGCCATGCGAGTACGATGCCCCCCACGACCACGGTTTTCATCTTAAGACATTGTCTGTTGTCAACAATGGTCAGTCATGAGCAACAAAACTTAAATTTAATTGAATGACAACAAAAAGCATAATATACTTCAACAGTTTAATTATTATTCGTAAGTGCAGAGAATTACCTTTTTGTAAAGGATATAAACTTGAATGAAAATAAAAAACCCAGTACACCTTATAAATTTCAAACATTTGACGATAATTTGAAAACAACAATCCATATTATCTTTGTAGGTAAACTTATATACACATTGCAGACAATATTACTTGGCATTCTTTGTCATGTGTTAAATGTCAAAAATCATGTACCAAATGTTTCCATAACACTTAACAGTAACACAAGTGGCAGGGAAGGACTTTAACCTGAAACAGTGGCATAACCTGAGTGGCACAAAGAAACTAAACATAGTACATAGCTCGCCAATGATGAATACCCATGAAGCTAGCTAATGCTCAGCATTGGGCCAAAGCTAGATTAGAAGCTAACGTGAATAAACAGATTAAAACAAAAAAGGGAAAAAGCTATAAGGTAAAGGAAAAAAACCTATAAGCACGGGGAAGAAACAAGTGGGTGTGGTCGCTTCTGATTTGCCTCTGAGACAGGGCTTCGAAGGTGAAAGACGGTGAGAACCGCGAGAAGGAGAACGGCGGTGAGAACCACGTAAAGTAGAGATTCAAACGGCGGCGAGAGAGGATGAGAACAATGACCGTGCAGCAGCGAGATAGAGGGCTTGAATGGCGGAGAGAACAAGGAGAGTGCAGCGGCGAGAGAGAAAGAGTAGGGTTATCCTAGAGAAATATTTCTCGCGTATCTAAGAATGAGAGGGAGAAAGTAATTTTAATCAAAGAGAAAGATTTTTAACACTGGTTATTTAAATAACCGGTGTAATAAGTTCCCTTCTAACATCGGTTCTATAAAACTCCGGTGTAAATTGTTTTCAGTTTTTAAATCTGAAACCTTTGACACCAGTTGGACATATAACCGGTGTAAAAAGTTACGCGATAACTTCAAAATTACCACCGCATCACTTTTTACATCGGTTAAACCTAAAATTGGTGTAAAAGACCTAATTCTTTTCCGTTGAATGCACTAGTCAAAGGAGAAGACCACTGCTGCGATTTGGCTCAAATTGTGGAACCTGTATATGACCAAATCTTTGGCCAACAGGTTGTATTTGAAGTAGAGATTGTATACATTCAAGATGCTAGCGGGAAAAGGGTTGGAAGATCACTTAAATGATTTCAATAAGATCTTTCTTGATCTGGAGAATATTGAAATCAAGATTGATAATGAAGATCAAGCCTTGTTATTCTTGAGATCATTACCCAGTGAGTTTGATACTCTCTCAGACACGCTTATTTATGGCAGAGACACGCTTTCATTGGAGGAGGTTCAGTTTGCTTTGTTCTCGAAGGAACTAAAGAGGAAGTCTGAGGTAGGAGGAGATCAAGATGCTGAAAGTTTGTATATAAGAGGCAGGTCAGAAAAGAAAGATTCTAAGAACAAGAAGGGTCCAAGATCCAAGTCAAAAGAGGGCAAAAGGAGGAAGTGCTTTATCTGTGGGAGTGACGAGCACTTGAAGAAGGAGTACCCAGAAAACAAGAAGAAAAATAAGCACAGAGATCAAAAGAGTAACAATGGCGATGCTAATGTTGTTTTAAAGGGATATGAAAGTGCTGAAGTCATGTGCATTGCAGAAGAAATGGGCAAATTAGAGTGGGTTCTTGATTCGGGATGCACATTCCATATGTGTCCCAACAAGGACTAGTTCGTTTCCTATGAAGACAGCCATGGAGGAAGGGTTTTGTTGGGCAATAACAAGGCTTGTAAGGTGATTGGGATTGGTGCCATTAAACTAAAACTTGCTGATGGAGCCGTAAGGATCTTGCAAGGGGTGAGGCATGTACCGGAACTAAAGAGAAATTTGATTTCTCTTGGAATGCTTGATACACAAGGCTATGTGTGCAAGGTTGAAGGTCGAGTTCTGAAGATTACCAAGGATTCTATGGTGTTTATGAAGGGAAATTTGGATCATGGTTTGTATTTTCTTCAAGGGAGTACTCTTGTAGGAACTGCTGCCACTGCAGTTTCTGAGAAAGTTCAGTCTCAAGCAAGGCTTTGGCATAAAAGGCTTGGTCATGTAAGTGAAGGTGGATTGAAGGAGTTGAGCAAGCAGAAACTGTTGGGCAAAGACAACATTGATGCATTGGAGTTCTGTGAACATTGCATTTTTGGGAAGACAAAGAGATATAAGTTTGCCACTGCTGCTCATCACTCAAAAGGTACTCTTGACTACATTCATAGTGATGTATGGGGGCTATCAATATTTCCTTCTCACAAGGGAGCAAGGTACTTTATGTCCATCATTGATGACTTCTCAAGGAAGGTATGGATTTACATTCTCAAGAATAAGAGTGAATCTTTTGCAAAATTTAAAGAAGGAAGGCTTTAGTTGAAAATCAAATTAGTAGAAAGATCAAGAGGTTTAGGACTGATAATGGTTTGGAGTTTTGTTCTGAAGAATTTGATAAACTTTGGACTAAATTGTGCTTTTAGTCCCTTATGTTTATTTTAGGTTTCAGTTTGGTCCCTTATGTATTAAAAGTTTCGATATGGTCCCTTATGTGTAAAATGTGGTCCCTCTTTTTTTTTTGTTCGAATTAGTCCCTTATATTACAAATATTATACCAATGTGGTCCCTTTTTTATGCAACAAAATGGACCACATTGGTATAATATTCGTAACATAAGCAGGGACCAATGTGGAACTTTTAATACATAAGGGACCAAATTGAAACCTAGAATAAAAATAAGAGATTAGTTCAGAACTTTTAATAGATAAGGGACCAAAAACATAATTTAGCCTAAATTTTGTAAGAAGAATGGTATTGCTAGACATAAGACTGTTAGAGGAACCCCTCAGCAAAATGGACTTGCTGAAAGAATGAACAGGACAATCATGTAGAGGGTTAGATGTTTGCTGTCTAATGCGAATTGTGCTGCACAATTCTAGGCTGAAGTTGTGATGACAGTGGCTTATTTGATAAATAGATGTCCATCTACTATTGTTGGCATGAAGACACCAGAGGAGTTGTGGTCTGGTCATCCTCCAAATCTTGGAAACTTGAGAGTGTTTGGGTGTGTGGCTTATGCTCATATCAACTAAGGCAAGTTGGATCCAATGGCTCTGAAATGCATGTTTCTGGGATACCCTTAAGGTGTTAGAGGGTTCAGATTGTGGTGCATGGAGAAAGGGAAGCCAAGAGTATTGATTAGCAGAGATGTTGTGTTAAGAGAATTTGAAATGTATCACTTTGAGAAAGTTTCAAGTCAGAAACAGCAAAAGGGTGATGAGAGAGTTCGACTGGAGGTGGAGACATTGAACGGGCAACTTGTTCCTGATGCTCAGGAATATTCTCCAAAACCTACTCAGGAAAGGAACACAGAAACTGAAGTAGACAGATACTGAAGTACAGAATAATGATTACCTGTAGAACTATCTTTTGACCAGAGATAGAGAAAGAAGACCTATTAGGGAACCAGTCAGGTTTGGCCATGCTGATATAGTTGCTTTTGCACTCACTGCAGCAGAGGAAATTGAAGGAGATGAGCCTAGGAGTTATAGTGAAGCTGTGAATGGCAAGCAATCTCAAGAGTGGGTTGCTACCATGAATGAAGAATTGAACTCTTTGCATAAGAATGATACTTGGGTGCTAGTAGACAAGCCAAAAGGGAAGAAACTTGTCAGCTACAAGTGGATTTTCAAGCTGAAAGAAGGGATTCCAGGAGTAGAGAAGGCTAGATTCAAAGCAAGATTGATGGCTAGTGGGTTTACACAAAGAGAGGGCATTGACTACAATGAGGTGTTCTCTCCTGTGGTGAAACACTCTTCAATCAGAATTGTCCTAGCCTTGGTAGCACAAGAAGACATGGAATTGGAGCAGCTTGATGTGAGAACAGCTTTCTTGCATAGAGAGCTTCAGGAGCAGATTCACATAACTCAACCAGAAAGTTTCATCAAGAAGGGCGAAGAAGAGAAGGTTTGCTTGTTGAAAAGGTTACTCTATGGCCTTAAGCAATCTCCTCGGTAATGGTACAAAAGGTTTGATACATTCATTGTGAAGAATGGTTTTAAAAGGTGTGAGTATGATGGTTGTGTCTACTTAAAGAACACTGAGATTGGAGCTGTCATCTACCTTCTCCTCTATGTTGACATGCTGATTGCTTATAACAGCTAGGCAAGAATTGAGAAGGTGAAGGAGATGCTTGAGAGTGAGTTTGAAATGAAGAATATGGGGGCTACTAGTAAGATTCTGGGTATGCAGATCACAAAGGATAGATCCAAGGGAACCTTGTTCATCAACCAAAAGGGCTACATAGCTAAGGTTTTGAAGAAGTTCAATATGGATCAATCTAAGGAAGTGATGACTCCTATGGCGCAACATTTCAAACTTTCTCAGCAGAATTCACGCAAGACGGAGGAGGAAATAGCCTATATGAAGAAGGTTCCATATGCAAATATAGTAGGCAGTGTCATGTATGCAATGATTTGCACTAGGCCAGATTTGGCTTATGCCATGAGTTTGGTGAGTAGGTACATGGGGAAGCCAGGAAAGCTGTATTGGGAGGCTATGAGATGGATCTTTAGATATTTGAAAGGAACATCTGAAGTTGGTTTACTGTATTCAAGGCATGATGGCAGTGCTGCAAATGTTACTGGTTTTGTTGACTCGGATTATGCTGGCTGATTCTAGAAGGTCTTTGACAGGCTATGTTTTCAAGTTCTGTGGTAATACAGTTAGCTGGAAGTGCAATCTTCAACATATAGTCTCTTTATCCACAACTAAAGCTGAATTTATTGTGGTTACTGAAGCAATAAAGGAAGCGATCTGGATGAAGGGGATGGCTACAAGTTTGAAGGCAGATAGAGCACTTCCTAAGGTATTTTGTGACAGCCAAAGTGGGATACACTTGGCTAAGAATCAGGTCTACCATGAGAGAATGAAGCTTATTGATGTCAAGCTCCATTTTGTGAGAGAGGTTGTTGCAAAAGGGGAGGTAATTATGGAGAAGGTTAGCACAAATGATAATCCAGCTGATGCATTTACAAAGGCACTGCCAGGGCCTAAGTTCAAACATTGTTTGAAGATTTTACAGGTTGTATACCATAAAGTCAAGCCAAGGTGGAAAATTAATGTTAATTGTGGCTTGGGACTTTATGGGGTTTGGGAGTTAGTTAGGTGCTTAATTTTGTTATTTACTTATAACAGAATGTAACTGAATTTGTTAGTAATTAGTAGTACTTGTATTGCCTATATAAGGTGTGTACTTGATTCAATTCAGAATAATGAGAAGCTAATGCATTCCCACACATATCTTAATCGTCTCTCAACTTACTCTCGTTTTCTTACTCGATAGTTTTACCGTGCCTGTTTTTATAACACTCACCTTGTTCCAAAACATATTAATACTAACAATAACCAATTTTCAAGGATAAAAAACTGGAAAATATAATTAATGCACTGTACTAATTAACGCATTTGATTTCCCGTTTACTTTACTTTTTCTTTTTTCTTTTTTTGGTGTATATGTGATGTCTGTCTGTCACAAGTCAAAAGTAAAGGTAACAACTTTTCAATTTAAAAATTTTGACTATGTTTGGTATATAAGAAAACTTTCAATTAAAACTTTTCTTGAAAGGAAGAAATTAAGGCTATGTTTGGTATATAAGAAAGTGGGAGAAAAGAAAGTGGGGAGAAAGAAAGTTTATTGGTTAAAGTGTAAAATTGATGATGTGTTATATTATTATTGGTCTGTCACATTTATTAATGCATCTTTTTCACACTTTACCCAAAACTTTCCTTTCTCTCTATTTTCTTTCATCTCTACCGTAAAGGCAACATGAAGAAGACAATTTTCCTCTACTGGTTGTAATTTGCCTTGTAGCTGGACTTCTGAACATGAGGAAATATTTGTTGGATTTATTGCTTAAAATCGTGATGGACCACTTGAAAAGTAATCATATATTTATACACACACTTGCAAGAAAATTTCAGATAGTTGGGCGCGCGTTCATTGCATGATACTTTGGTCCATGTTTTGAAAATATATTATCAACAAATAAAATGTGTCTCACAAATAATATATCCTTCATAGTACCAACCAGCTGCTAGCTAGTCAAGGCAGGGCCAGCTGCAGTAGAGTGGTCCATGAATCTCACCTGATTTTAATGCTTAGCTAGCTAGCCCTCTTATTAGGTAATGTCTTTTTTTTCCTTTATAACCATTTCAGGTGTGGGTGTGGGTGTGGGGAACCAGTACTACTCAGCTTCTTCAGCTTGTGGACAAGAGCCTTTCTAACTATTGTTTCTTTTTGCCATTTACAATTGTATGCTGCTCCAAATCAAGAGTGTAGAACTTGGTTTCCATCTGGTTAACCTTAAAGCTCTTTCAAAAATATGAAAATAAAACAGTTATATAATTGCTTCCGCATATATACTAATTTGTATGACATTTTACCTAATTAATTTAGCCATGATCTTATTGTAAAACAAATGCAACTGATCAGCATCAAAAGCAAAGTTTCTTTTTGCAATATATTAAGAAAATCCAAAGCCAATTCACTATGTATATAGTTGATACATATATATCTAGTGAAAAGGACTATGTATATGTAATCTAAGAGATATAGCAAAGTTTGAAAGAATAAAACAACATATGTGGGGTTGAGTCTATCATATCCCAACTTAGATTGCAAAAAACCCTAACGATAGATACTGATAGCAACCTTTCCATGATGCAAGTCTAAGTCCCCTGGGTAGAATTTTACACCCAGAAGGAGGCATTGAGCTTTTGTGGACCATACATGACCCTTTTTCAAACATGTCCCCCCTCTTTTAGCACAATAACCACACATAATGTCTACGTACCCTATGTCTTGTCTTGCTTTCTTTCTAGTATATATAAATTCAATCTTTCATTCTTAGGGCAACCCAGCTTTATTGCTACTAGCTCTCAAAGATATCTATCTATCTATATGTACTGCACATTTGAATATTGCCCTCCTTCCTTGGTAAATATTTTCTTTTGATCAATTTAACAAAAAAATATATATTTTCTTTTTGATCAGATATTAATTTATTTATTTTTAATTTGTTTGATTGATATTATTTGAATATTTATTTAAACAATTGTTGCTGACAGATCGATCTGGGGCAAAAATATAATCAGATCCAGAAGTGGCATATAGAGAATATATAAGTAGTATTATATTATTAGATTATTAATTATTATTAATTAATAAAAAGGCAACACATCTTTGTAAATCTCACATTAATTTCTTTGCCATTTCTTTCTATCATGGTATTTCCTTAGTCTCAACTAAACCAGTTGAAGCTAGCTAGTCACTCCTCTCACCCACAACCACACTCTCTTTTTAAAGTCACGAGACCCACTGTCCCATTGTTCATTCAATTTCGTGTGTGGGGGGAGATAAGAGAGAGAGAGAGAGAGAGAGAGAGAGGCGTGGCAGAGGAACTGATAGAGAACTTTCAAAGCTCTTTATCTTCTACCATCACTCAACTAGCCTCTATATTGCAGTCTCAAACTGAAAGTCTCACAAATTTTGTAAAAAGCTTTAGTTTTATCTTCCCTTCTCAAAGAAAGTGTGTTTTGTTTACTACCCTCCTCATATCATTTTTTCCCCCCTTCTTTTCTGTCTCTCTCTCTCTCTCTCTCTGTCGGTACACCATGTAGGTCTTCCCCACACTGCTACACCTTCTCATTCATTAACTTTCTCCTTCACTACTAAACTCTTTTAACTAATTAATTTGTTGTTCCTTTTTCAGGAGACCGGAAGGAAACCCGTTAGACCTTAACAATTTGCCTGATGAGTATTCCAGATCAGATGGTAAACAAGTCCTCGAAGACAGCTCCTCCTCACCCGGTAATGCTAACTATAGCGATCATATCATATATCTACAGTAAAATTAATTGCAAACCAACATATATAAAACTTGTTCTATTATATTCCACAATCACACACCATGAAAGACTTTCACTTTCCACAGGAAAACAAAATTAAACACTCTCATGGTTTGTCATCCCAAGTGGTATGGTATATTCTTTGACCATACAACAGTGCTCATCACATTTTATTTTTTTAATTCTTTTTTGTTTTGTTCTCTTTCTTCTTTATTATTTTCCCCCCTTCCCCTTTTCCTCCTCTTTTCTCTTTTTCCATGCCTCTTTAAACTTCAAAGGTATCATATTGGAAAAGGAGATAGAAGAAAATAAAATAAAAGGCTAGTTGATAAAATTACAAAAAAAAAATATTGTTTTTTGTTTTTGTTTTTTTCGGGGGGGAGGGGGTGGTATTGATATGGGTAATCGGGAATGGGGTTTAAGGAAAAGAAGGGTCTCATCAAAGTTGCTTAAAGTGGATGTTGTGGTTGCAGGTTGCAGGAAAAAGAAAAACGGCGGGAAGGATGGAAAAGAGGAGTGTGGGAAGGTCTATGAGTGTAGATTTTGTTCCCTCAAGTTCTGCAAGTCTCAGGCTCTTGGGGGACACATGAACCGTCACCGCCAAGGCTAGTATAATTCTCCTCTCTACTTTAATTTCTTTTTCTCTGTTTTTTTCCCCCCTTTTTCTTTCCGTGATCTCTCAAAAGAATCAAGAAACTACTCAATAAAATCTTGATTTAACAGCTTTAAAAATATGTATGTCCCAAACAAAACAAAACAAAAAAGAAAAAAAAAACAATGGACACTTCACTTCACACTAGTAGTTGTTAATGATTTGGCCATGTAGCTACCGTTGTCATTTCAAACACAAAAAGTTGTGTGATACTGTGATTGCAGAAATTCTTGGTTTTTTTTTTATTCTTTATTTTTTTTTTGCTTTGATTTTATTTGGGTTTTGGCTGGTGCAGAGAGGGAAACGGAGACGCTAAACCATGCTCGGCAGCTGGTCTTCCGTAACGATCATAACGTTGTCGCACAAGCTGCCCCTCACCTAGGGTATATATGCTATTGCTATATGCACCACTAAAATTGCTTTTTTGCTCTAATTTCCTTTTTCCTCTTTCAATTTCTTCTCATTAAATATCCTCCTAATTTGGAATAATTTAATGATGATATATATTATTATTATTCTTTCTCCACTAAAATTTCAACCCCATTAAACTTAGTGTTGTTTTTGTTTTTCAAGTAGAATACAACAATATTAGGCACACAGCATAGCACTGTTTGATAAAAAAATTTATGATATATATTTCAGATGTTGTCCACCACCAATAGCAACAGCGGGGTACCATCCAATTCCAGCAGGTAACATGGGAGATCCAACAATGCCTCTGAGATTCCCAAGATACTTCTCAGGTTCATCATCCTCAACCCACATGCCGCCACCGCCGCCGCCGCCACCACCACAACCAACTCAGCCGTATTTATACGCCTCACCTACACGGCCGGTGTCTTTTCCTACACATTTGATTCCTCAGCATCCGATGAATGATTACCATGTGGGTCATGTGATGAGTAGCAGCCACCAAAATTACGGGCACCACAACATGAACTACGGAGGAGGTGAGTCGAGTAATTACACCTGCATAGGTGCACCGGTGGGAGTGGGACAACAAGGGTTTGCGGGAAGTAGTGGGAGGGGGTTGTTGGATGGTGGTGGTGGTAAGGACGGGTCACTGCACAATAATAATCAGGAGGAGGGTGGGTTGAATTGGGGAAGGAGCTATTCAGGAGCACAGCATCGTTTGGATCCTCCTTCAGCGATCAATCGGTTTCAAGATGGTTTCTAATGAGAGAGAGAGAGAGAGAGAGAGAGAGAGATTCTATGTGTGATATATTGTGTTTTTGTGTTGTGTTATCATAAAGACACGCTAGCTATCCACAGAGAGAGAGAGAGAGAAGAGATGATAACAAACTGACAGATGGGGTCATGACTCATGAGAGGAGGAGTTAGGGGGGAGAGAGAGAGAGAGAGGGTTTTGGTTTTTCTACAGTAACTGGGGACAGCTTTTGAGCTCGTGGACACGCTCAGCTAGTTTGGCTTCATGCTGTGGGGGGGATGGGATTTTGTGTTGGTAGGACAACAAAGTTAGATGTGAACTGAAAGTTTCTAAGCAACCCTTTTTGCATTTCTGTGTTCCTTTTGCATGGCAAACCAGGAATTAGATATTCCTTTTATTTCAATTATATATTATATTAATATCTATCTATATAGCTATCATCATATAATATATGTCTTACATTCTATTCTTGTGTTTGATTTCACCGACTTTTTTTCCATTCTAGAAAATTAACCCTCTCTCCCTCTCACTCTCTTTATTCCAACCAAAATTGGGATTTTCTAGTTTCTTGAAATGCTTATGGTCTAAGTTGTCACCCATGCTTGCACAATTATAGGGTAATAATTAATTAAGAGAGGGAGTATTTGAGAACCATCTTGCTAATTTTTTTTATAAGCCAAGAGAATTTTATTAAGGGAGTACGAGGGGTACTCCAACCCGTAATAACATGTAAGTGTCACATTAAAAACCTCCCTAAGTCAAAACTCATTAGGAAAAAGACGAAGAGGGGAAAAAAGAGTACAACAACCATGACATACAAGTTTCAAAAAGTACATAAACCAGAGGACTCGAGCACCAATCAGAAAATTGCCGACCCCCGCGTCTTCCAGCTTTAGCAATAAACCAACCTCATGATACTACCTTAATTTTTGCCACAATGTTAGAATGTGTAGCAACTTCTCCCCTAAATAATATATTATTCCTTAAAGACCACAACGCCCACACTACAGTACACCAAATTAGATACCTGACATTATTCTTTAGTTTACCCAAGTACAATAAACCAAATTGAAGGACATTTGCAACTCCATCACAATGCCAAGCCCCCGAAAGACCAATCCAAGAGTAGACAAAACTCCACACTTCATAGGAAAAAGGGCAGCTAAAAAATAAATGACTTACAATTTCTTCCTGATGCAAAAAATAAAACGCAGCATGTATTATGATTGGGTGTAATAATACCACGACTTATCAACGCAGACCTTGTGGGGAGCCTGTCCAGTATAAGCCTCCAAACCATAACAGCCGCCTTCGAAGGAATAGCAGCACGCCACACCCCCTGCAGACTTTGGACATCCGGTTATCTATGGTGCTATCAAGACTGCGAGACAGCCTCACCAACTGTTAGTAAGCTGACTTTACGGTGAACTGTTCAGTCAACTCATGCCTCCAAAACCGCTTGGCCTCGATGGAAACTTTCAGATCAACATCCTGCAACATTTGTACCAGTTCCTGCCTCATAACTTCCTCTTCAGGCAGTAGGTCCCTCTTCCAATTCCATTGCCAAAGCCAATCTCCATCCACCAAATTACCACAGTTTGCAACAGTGGCTGAATTATTTGAAGCAAGATGGAACAGTGCACCCACAAATATATGATCAAAGCTTCCTGAATAGGAAAATAAATTAAAACAATCAAACCTACCAAATATATTGTTTCTTGTTAACAAAAGCTTTATCCACCCACAAAACTTTCATTTTTTGTTTGTTTTTAATTTCTATTTTTTAGATCTAAAAACAATAGCAACTTAGAGCATCCCAAGTAAGTAGCTCGGTTGGTGAGCTAAGGGACACTGAAGGAGTGCAAGTTGGAGGTCCTGGGTTCAAACCCAGGAAACTATAACAATTCTAACAATTACTAACAACTAACATTTGCCTATCAAAAAAAATAGCAACTTAGAGCACCTCCAGCGGCGAACGCCGCGAACCAGTGCGAGTGTGGGCCCAACGCTGCCAACCCGGCGAACGCTGCGAACTTGGACAAAAAAAACTCAGCGATTCTGCGAACAACACTGTGAACGTTGCGTCCTAGCGAACTACGCTGCGAACGTTCGCCACTCTTGCAGCCACATGTGTGCCATGCTTGCGAACTGAAGGTTGCGAACGTCCATTGGAGGCGCTCTTAGAGTTATTTTTGGGTCATGTTTTGTTTTTCATTTTTATTCTTACTTATTGTCGTTTGATATTCTCCTTTACCGTCGTAACTCGACACTCTCCACGTTGTTCCTCAACATCTTTCACCACCATTGTTATTGTTGTCTAGCATCGACTCGCATCATCATTGCATCTGACATATCCTTTACCTTCAATACAACCAAACATCTCCACATCACCACCCCTGACACCTTTCACCAACCATCTTCGATGCCACTTGAGAACCCATGCCATTGTTGTAACCAGAACACCTTCCACCACTGCTATTGAGCATTATCCATGACACCTTTCACCATCTTCGACGCCACTCGAGAACCCATGCCATTATTGTAACTAGAACGCCTTCCACCACCGCTATTACTGGGTTGTGATATCAATTGTCCCGTGGCGAAGGCCCAAGTGGGGTCAAGTCACTGTCGACACGTGGCGTTTGGGTTGTTACGGTTAAGTAGAAAGGGTTGTGCCATGACTAACAGCTATAGCTTTTGGCCTAGTGATAAGCGCTCGATCTAACAACCGTTATTGAGCATTATCTGCCATTGTAATCGTCGCACAACAATGGAAAACATGGTCGTAACACTGGAAGTAAGATAGAATGGATGAAGAATGTCATAAGAAGAATGGAAAACATGGGTCGGCAAATTGCAACCGAAGTTTGAATAGAACGAACTTGGACTATTCAGCTGGATCATCGACGGTATACGTTCTCTTCAAAGCAGTGTTTGTCGAGTATGAGTAGGAAATCGTCAAACCTGACAATTTTGTATGAGCCTTTGCTTTGGTCCCTTAATCCTTCATTGATCACCAACGAAGTAGTGTCGTTCTAAAAAATGGACTACTACTTGTGGAGTTGGTTGGGATAGAACTCAGGGGCCTCGACGTTTAAAGCAATCATGGCTTCTCGATTCGTTATTGTCACTCAGTTTTTCGGATAGAGCAACAACTTGAGTGACAATAACGAATATGTTGTTAACTGCATATTATCATTGTGTCATAGGCTCATTGATTCAATCTAGTAATCCTTGTATTGGACCGTGTATAATTTGGACTTGGCTTAACTTAAGCCATGGTCTAGCATTAATAATAAAATTATTTTGGCCTTTGCAAAAAAAAAAAGGATGCGTGTTCAAATCATATAACAAGTATGATAAACTTACATTCATTGAAATTGAATGGTTTATATAACAATTATGATAAGAACAAGGAACAATACCTGTCATATGCTAAAATGAAATTATGTCTTCCCAACCACTCCCACTTAGACATGTAGACACTATCATTGGGGCATTGTGAATATTTTGGTTCTTCTTACTCAAAATGCTCGAGCAACTACTATCAAAGGAGCCTTCAACATCGTAAAGAAACACTTATGAAACCTTAATTTTATCTAATTTAACTTCACATCTTCTAGAAAATTAAAAGAATGAAGAGTGCCTACTTTGACGATTCTCATATTGTTCTAATATGTTTATGATCGGAAAAAAAAAAGATTAAATTGACTTGAGAAAGGTATCTTGGATAGATGCTTCCAACTCCTTAATTGTAGTAGGCATTGACATGAAAAATTGGAAATGTTGTTATAGTTCTCACTCGCTTACATCTATAGATATTGTCAAAATATAACAATATATCACTTACAAAGTTTATTTTGTGGCTAAATTAGGGAAGCAAAAACACTCTCTCACTCGCTCTTAGTCATATAAATGGTTCAAGGAATGAGGGTTTCCAACTTTGGCACAAAGAACTTATTAAAAACATTAAGAGCATACAAGAACACTCATAAGCCTATTAAAGCAATTTCATCTTTATTTTGTTTCAAACTTCAGCTATGTTATTTCCCTAAAATCAAATATTTATTTTAATATTCATAAACACATTTTCAGTAGTTAAACAAAATCAAATTCCTGATATAATCCACTTCCAAGAAGAACAATATTTCTACTATCATGAGCATTGTTAGAATCATGTCTAAGTTTAGGAAACAATATTTGTTATCACACCAAATTGTCTACTTTTATAGGATATTTCTAGTACTTAAATATATCATTTTACACTATTTAAAACACAAATGTACTCATTTATGTCTCATTTTACACTACTTGTATAGTTTTAGCGCTACTGGATGAGCAAGATGTTTAACAAAGATTTCAAGAGTACTGCATCTAGATCAGAAATCGCAGGGGCGTACCCACTTGGTCAGTACCACCTGGCGCCGGTGAAAAAGTTCAGTACGGTCGTGCCTAAGGCAGTACGGCCGTACACAAATGATGTCAGAGAGTGCAAAGCGCACAAGTACAAGCCAACGTCACAAATAAAGTTCGGTACGACCGTGTATATATCCGGTATGGCCGTAGCCCGTCCCAGAATGTGCAGATTTGAAAGGCAGATGACCTAATCCGCATCCCAACCTATAAATAGGCCCTCTTAGCCTAAGCTGAAGACCTTTTAACGAATTTCTGAATCTAAAACCCCTTTTTGAGAGTTCTACATCAATTCCCTTGCTTTCTATTGATTCGTGTTTTCTTAGAGCTTGGTGCCAACCCCGTTTCGCTACCTGAGCTCGTGAGGACGTGAAGAATGTGTTTAAGGACCGTCTTCATACCAAAAGGGTGTCCCGGTTTAGATTTTATTTTCTTTATTATGGATTCCTATAGTTTCATGACTGTGTTTAAGTTATTATCATTGAACATGAGTAGCTAAACCCATCACTAGGGATGATGGGGGATCATTTACAATGCTTTTGTTATTTATCTAATTAATTCTATATGTTTCTATTTATTTGATTGATTGTTTTATCCCTAGCATGCTTAATCCTATAAGGCCTGATCAACCTTTAATTAGTTAGCTTAATTGGCGATAACAGGACCACAATTAGTTAACGGATCTCTAGGAATAAAAGAACTCGCTTTATACGTCTGACGAAGTTATTGCTTGTTTCTAATCGGTTATTAGATTAACAAACTCGCATTTTCTTAATGCTCTTTCTTTTAATTACCTTCCTGGATCAAAACGGAGTAGTTATTTAGGAAGAAGGCTATTAACTGGGTAGTTCTTAGTAATTTAGAGTGAGTGATTAGCTATCAATCAGAAAATAGATCTCGTAGTAATTATTTAGTAAATTCAAGAGTTGAGTATTGGTGAACTCAGTTCCCCTAGACCTCCCATAATATAGTTAATCCGTTCTCACACTTTGTTTAATTGTTCTTTTTGTTTACGTGACAACTTTTGCTATTCTCTAATTACAACTTTCGTTAGCCTAATAGGATAGATTCTTTACTTCTTTGGTACTCACACATTCTCTATAGGTTCGACATTCGGAGTCTTAAAAATACTCTACTTTTATTATGAGTTACGATCAAGTGCACTTGCGTGAGCTACAACAACAATTAACTCTAGAATTTAATAATGTTTTAAGGGTCATTTATGATAAATCCCAAAACCAATTTCAAGTCCTCATTCACCACGAAATCACCTTGTAAATTTTGAAAATAGTTGCTGCACCAGAACAATTTTCTCAGCAGTTCAACTCATCAAATTCAAGATTTCATCCTTAATTTAAAAATTTGAATCATACATAGAAACCACTTGCATGTATCAACTCATAATAATTCAAGCTTAAGGGATAAAGCACTTACCTTTCCTCTGTTCTCCGAAGCGACATATCCGACGGGGGCGTGGCAGGTCAGTGGCAAAAGACACCTAAACAAAGGGGGTTTTACTGTGGACTACTTGGGGATCCCATCGATTAGCTTCGTTTCTTTAGCCATGGCCCACGCAGAAAATCGGACAAGAAAGGGATGCGACAGAGGGTTCGAGGAAGTTCGAGGAAGGCAAATGTAAAATTGCGAGACAACAGTACACAAGAGAGTGCATACGAGAATAAGAGTAAAACTTTCTACATCAATTTGTAAAGATAACTGATGTAAAAAAGAGTTTTCTAAATCGGTTATACATATAACGTGTAAAAAGATCTTTTTACATTAGTTATAGAGATAACCGATATAAAAATGTGTGCATTAATTGCAAAAATGTCCCGTCGTAGAAATCTTAATCAGAATACCTTGTTAAGATTTCTTTAACCATTGAGTTGAGATATATTAACTGATTCAAATTTTTAAGCAGTAGCTGAATAGCTTGCTAATCTTTTAAAATCTTTATGTGCCTATACTGATGAGGTAGCCGTAGGTAGCTAAAGTGATTAGATAGAACCCAAAGTTACTGAGACATTTCAGGCGGCCTAAGATGTATAGGCTTGAAATATAGACCAAAGCCATTTTTGGGCAAGCCACGGGCATGCATGAATGTGGGGACAGATATTAGGGTTCCAGGTGCTTAAAAGTGCAAAAATCTGAAAGCTGGTGGATACTAACAACATAGTAGTAATAGCTATATACTCCCTCCGGTTCTCAATGTAAGAGAAAAATGTGTTTTTTAGGGTTTCAAAATATAAGAGATATGTGAGATAAAAATGTGTTTTTCATTGGAAAAAAGAGTGTTTTTCTTGGTTTTGATGAATTAAGGTTTTGTCTCTTATATTTAGGACCGGAGAGAGTATTAATTAGCCAGGTACTTAGGAGCTACAGGACAAGAAGATAAAGACAGATTGATATTGATGATGCCAAGCCAAAGAGAGTAGCAGCTAGCAAGACCTATATAATAAGCTACCATGTGATACAGTATATATTTGAGATTTATTTTATTTATTGATAGCTAATTTCAGCTGAGAGTATCCATGCAAGATGTCGCGCGACCAATTTGGTTTCAATCCAGGTATGTGTTAATTTGTCAATTAACGGAGCTACATCTTGGGCCCATCCAAATTTTACAATATTCACCTTCGAGAAGAAGGGAAACATAAAAAGTAAGAACAGTGATTGACGTCTCAAATGCTTTTTTCTTTTTATTCATTACTTTCACCCCTAGCTAGCACTCCACTCCACTCCCCTCCCCTCCCCTTCCAGGGTCAACCTTATAAGAGAAAGAGAAGTGCTAGTCTTGCAGTCTAATCCAACACAAATACTAAGAAGAGTACTCTTTTTTTTTATTAAATTATTTTTTAAGCTAGGCAAAGGAATTTATTAATAAGATCAAAAGTACTTTAAAGTTTAATCCATACAAAAATCTTTACAGTTTTTTTTTTAAAGAGGCATAAAGAATTAGAAAAAAGAGCAATACAACATCTAAGATTAATATACCAATCTAAAATTGAACAGGAGTCGCTATATGAATTTAAAACAAACCACCTCTAATTAAGAAGATCTGTTAATCTCATCGAGCTGGTTAAGGAAATTACAATAGAATTACCATTTGAGAACAAAAAATAATTGTTCGATTTTCAATGGACCAAATAAATTACAAACAAAACACCCAACCAAGTAAAAATAGGGTATCAAATTCAAGGAAAAAAATTGCAGTGACAAAATACAAGTGTAATGCAGGTTCGACTTTTTGCTCACAGAGAATATCTTTATAATCCATCAGGACCTTCTAGCAAAACATTTCTTAATAATACATATGGGTTCTTTTCTCTTATATGAATGGTCAGTAGATCCTATGGAGAGTGTGTTTGTAGAAAATAGAGATCAAGGTTTTTTTTTTTTTTTTTTTTGTCTAGGTTTGGGATCTTATTGAGACCTCGTCTTGTATTTATCTTTGAATCCACGTTATATATGAGTTATAGGACCCTTTGTACTAGTTTCTCAATATATTTTGTTTCGGTGATTAAAAAAACATGGGTTCTTTCCTCTAGTAAAAAATAAATATAAAAAGTGATGCAGAAAATTAAACTTATTTGAAGAAATTGGTTTGATTATACTGTCAACAAATTTTGTCTGTGTTATATTAACGGTAAAATTTATGTATCAATATAACTTTTTTTTTATAAGCCAAAATTTATTGAAGAGAAATAATGATGACTCTAGCACAAGAGATGCTAAAATAAAACACCACAAGAGAGTACAAAAACAAATCTTACATAAGCAAGGAGAATAGGAAATAAGCTCCCAAAGACTTAATATAAAAGAGACCAAGGTGGGAAACAAAGGAAAGGAGCAGCTAAGAGTAAGCACCCCACTTCCTGCAATGTACCAATATAACTAGGGAGATGTTTGGAAGAGTTTATTTAAACTTAACTTATGATAAAAATATATTTGCATAAATGTTTATAAGAGCTTATAAAAATATCTTATAATATGCCTATAAACTATTTTCACCTTATTTTTATCAACTCCTAAATAACTTATAAATAGTTTATACAAATATTATACGGAGTTTCTACTTATACCATTGTCATTGGTAGAAACATAGTATACGTAAACATTTATAAGTGCTTATTTTTTTAATAGGCCAAACAAATTTATTATAAAAAACCAAAATTAATTACTTGAGGACAAGATGTACTCAAACCAAGCCAATACAAGAAGTCAAATACAAAATAAAATCTAAAACTTTTACAATGTCAAAAAAAGTCCTTAGGCAAAAAACAGAAAACAGAGGAAAAGACTTTTACGATAAGCATTTATTGAATAAGTATTTAATTAAATTGTTTAATCAATCATCCTTTTAGTATACAGAATAAAGAAACAGGAAAAATTAATTACTTTACTAACAAGTTGGTAATTAAACATAAACGAAAAAAAGTTGAGTGCTTTTCTATCTAACAATTCAGCTACTCCAATTAATAAAGGGTATTTTAGTTAAAAAGTGTCATTTTATCATGAAAATTTGTAAATTTAATCATTTTCCTAAGAGATGTGCATAACCTAAAAAGATAAGTAAAATGAGACAGAGAGAGTATTATATATAAAAAAGTAGGCTAACCGAAACCCAACTACACTGGCAGTGATGGAAAAGTTTGGATTCAGTTCTTTTAAAGGAAAGAATGTACTTTTAAAGATAAAATATAACATTATAATTATTATTAAAAATTAATAATTGTGATTTTGATAATTTCTTAACTTCGTTATATGTGCTTTTCGTTTGTACATATCATTTACAGACCACTTAGATGTATGTGTATGTGGTTAAAAATGCACTGTATTACTAAAAACTGTAATTATTTAGTGAATCAAATTTATTTATTTTTATTACTTTTTACTAAATTTTATTATTATTATTATTATTATTATTATTTTAAATAGTAAAATATATTCAAGTATAGGGAGTATAAATGATACTTCAACCTATATAGTCAGACACAATATACAACGGGGTTCCATAAAGAAACTATCACCGATCACCACTCAAAAACTAATGCCACTAAGGGTTCCCACCCAGGGGCGGAGGTATGTAGAGGTCTTCAGGGGTTCCAACCCCTGCCAGCTTTTTAGAAATTTTTTCTTCATATGACTACACCTTCACATTCATGACTAAGATGGTAATGTCTCAAACATTCTAACTGTAATTAATAGTAAAAACTTATACTATTGATGTTCACGTTGAACTTTCTTCACATGACTACAACTTTTAAGGCCATGAATGGGTAAAAGAGTGCTTTTAAGGCTAAACATGAGCTTGCTGCCCCCCCCCCCCAGTAAATTGATCCTGCCTCCGCCCCTATTCCCACCCATAGGAATAAGACCGACCCTCGAGTAACTAACTAGCGATGCACCCAAGAGGATCCGTATACCACTCATAATAAAGACAGGCATCGGGTTTTTCCCTAGTCAGAAACCATCTCCATGACAACACTCTAATATTCTCCCAGCACTTGGGCCCGATCCACCACACCATTTGAAAAAAAATGTAACTATTCTGCATCTCCCAGATAGCCCAATTATTATTATATATATTCTATTATTTATTCATAATATTTTTTACTTCAATTAAAATTTATTGATGTACTTTATGATATGATAGAACAATGATAATCTATTTAGTTAATTATTATGATATGTTAAATTTTTTCAACCCGCTTGATATATTTCTGTATCCCTCCACATGTATTTTACTTTATTTTGTTATAAAGCATACACCAAAGCCTTACTCATTCATGTATCCGAAAAAGAATCATTACTCATTTTTCTCTTTCTTTTCTTGCTCGACTCACCAAAGCTTAAACAAAAACAGAAAGGGAAAAATGGTGAGTCGTACACTATATATATCATAGTTATCAAAACCGGACCGGACCGGGAATCGGATCCCTGTCCGGTTCGATTGAACCTCAAAACCGGACTGCACAAGAACCGGCCTAAAAACCGGAAAACCGGTAAAAAACCGGTCAAAATCGGGCAAAACTGGGAACCGGCCGGTTCTTAAAAAAATTAATTTTTTATTTTTTTAAAAAAATGGTAAATGACATTATTTTTGACACATAAGAGATTTTTTATCCATTTTTTTCACATCGATGGATTAAATTAAATATTATAATAAAATTTAAAATTAATTTATATATTAATATTATTATAAGAGTACTTACATTACAGTATTTGTGATTATTGAATATTAAAATGTTATTATAACATATTTGTTTTAGTTTAATATGTAATTTTTGCATGTTATATGTTGACTTATAACATTTTAAGCGGAATTTAATTTTTTATGTTGTGATGTTATGAATATTATGTTATTTTTTGTTTATTAGTGCTTTATATGTTATATTAACAATTTTAAAAATATAATTTAATTCATTTCCGGTCTGACCCCAGTTCGACCCCAGTCCGACCTTTAAATCTTGAACCCGTGCCTACACCGGTTCAGTGTCCTGTCCGGTTTTGATAACCTTGATATATATACAGGTTTTGGTTCGCAAGTTACCGAGTCTATCCGGGTCCCCCTACTTTTTCGTCTGGGTATTTTGGTTTCGCACAAACAAAATGCACCAATAAAAAAAACATTATCAAATAGCGACTCAAACTTCTTATCAAAAAAAAAATGGCTACTCAAACTCTGTAGTCTTTGACAAAAATACACCGATAAAATAGAAGACAGTATGAGAGATCATATTTTCTTTACTCCTGAAATACTGATCCCCAGTAAAACTACCTTCGTTATGCCATATTCCTTTTCCAACAGAGAATCTAAACTAAGATAAAAAAAAAACATAGAATATCTAAACATCTTTTCTGTATTTTTAATACGTACACTATATTTTATACGTGGCTTTAACAAAAAGGAAGGATTAAATTTTCCAATAAATAATAATGCTCATTTTTCTGGATAATCCTAAAAAATATTTAGATTAAATTAATTACAATTAGATGTATCCGGAGATATTTATTAAAACTTATATATGTATTAAAGATATTAAATAAGCATTATTATACCCAAAAAAAATAAACATAAAAATACTAGAAACAACAATTATCACTGCATATTTGAATGGTCGACAAATCTATACATAGACATCTCACGTCCGTATGATAGCCATATGATAGGATATAAACATGAAAACTCTTATACGATCTCATGTTTGATGTGCACCTATATAACAAACTAGATAACATTTAATTTGTTATATAGGCACATATTAAGGCATTATCATGGGGTGACTTATTAGCAGAATAGGTGGAGATGTAACATTGGTATACTCAGATTGGTGTAGTTGCCCATTAGGGTGTTTACAGGTGTTGGAGTCATAATGTGAACTCTTTGTGTACCAGGTTTTGTACACTTGTATTCTATAGTTGTTGTATTCTTTTTCCTCCCTTTGTCTTTTTTTCAATGGGTTTTGGCTTAGGGAGGTTTTAATGAGGCACTTCCATATTGTTTCGGGTTGGAGTACCCCTCATACTCCCTTAATAAAAATCTTTTTGCTTATAAAAAAATAAACAAACTAGATAGCATCATATTATCCTATAATGAGTTTGATATGGACCAAATAATAATATGATAAGATATAAATAATCTAAAATGACAAAACTACCCATGTGATAAAATTATATATATCTTCTTAAAACAAATTTTCAATATTTTTAAGTTATTTTTCCAATTTTTAATATGAATTTTAAAATTTTAGTTTTTATTTAAATTTTTTTATATTTTACTAGATTTATTTTTTTATCACATAAAATGAAAAAATTAGCCTTTTGCCAAAGTTACATATAAATTTTAAATTGTATTAGATTTATTTACTTACTTATAATTTTTAAATTTTATAAAATAATATAAAAAAAAGGTACACTTTTGACAATATTGCATATAATTTTTAAAATTGTGTATTCACATTTTTATTGGTTTAAATTAAGTTTAATATTTGTTATAATTTCGAATATAAACTTGCTATTTTTAGTTTTTATTTTAAGAAATTTATATTTTAATAGTTTTTAAAAAAAAATTATTGATATTAAATAAAATAACACAATTACACTTGTTAAAAAATTACAAATAATTTTTAATTAAGATTACATTTTTTAATTTAAATTAAATTTTTTATTTTATAATTTTTAATATTATTTTAAAATTTTCCTAATTTCCTTTTTATTTTAGGTATTTTTATAGTTTAATAGATTTTAAATTATTTTTTTATAAGTGTTAGTGAGGAAACAAATTTTTTTTTTCGCATCTATTGGTTTCGAACCTACCCTTACTAGAAAAGAGTTTTAAATATGTGGAAAGGATAGGATAAGTGATATGATTGGTTTATCCTATCCTATCAACTCACCAGACACTGGATTAAGAAAAGATATGAATATTTATCCTATCATGTCTCTCTTATCCTAGTCATTAAGCATACCATCATATAACACTCTAACCCTGATAGCAATATAATAAAAATACAATCCTTGTTAATCCCACTCATTATTTTTAAAATTCAATATCTTCCAATTTTCTATACGATGCAAAAATTATGGTAGTAAGTAGTAACCCCTTTGGAAATGGATTTGCTACAGTCAAAATTGACTATAGTTGTGATCTTGACTATTGATATAAATCAGACGTTTCAGACTCATTTATTGAATTTATGATATCAGTCATCCGATCCTCTGCGAACGATGTTGATTTGTTCGACTGCGGTAATGCCAACTGTGGACAATCCGGATCTAACTCCATTTAACCCATTTTATATATTTTCATTTCTCTACAGCTTTTATCTAGCTACAACTCTCTCTTCTGCCTTGAAATGTAACATTGACTACGCTTTCTTCTACACATCCACAAGTTGGGGTACCGGAGCTTGTAATAGAGATCATTCTGGTTCTTTTATGATGGCTCACATTTCGTTTGCCCATACTTGTCTCTTGGTCCTTGAGGGTGAAGCACAAGGCATTCTTCAAGCCATGCAGTGGTCTCATGACATGGGTTGGGAGAAAGTTTAATTTGAATCTGATAGTAAACTAGTTGTTGAATGAATTCTTAACAGGATTGGAAATGTCTCTGAAGTAGGAGAGATCTTCATCAAATGTAGAGAACTGCTAGCTTCTCACTCTAGTTTAAAATTAGAATTTATCGAGAGGCAAAGCTAATAAAGTTGTTCATAGCCTAACTAAAACATCTATATGTAATGCTTTTTTTTTTTACTCGGACATCTATACGTATTGCTAGTCCTCACGTCTATTTTGTTATTCTAGATTATCTTTTAGATAAAATAAGTCTGTCTCCTTTAAATAAATAAATAAAACTCTCTCCCATCTAAAGATTATCTTGTAGATAAAATAAGCCTACATTTGGTTGCGCGTCAGTATCCGATAAACGTACGTCCCCATGGTCAAACTCAATTCTACCATGTAATAAAGATGTTTGAGATTTTTATGAAAATCAATTTTGCTGCTCTAAAATGGATTTCGTGATTTACCGAAAGAAAATGGCCGTCGGTAACAGCGAAAATTCTTGTAGTGTGAAGCTAGAAATAGTAGCTTTCACGGTGTTGGTTAATTGATTCTATCCATTAGATGTTGATATCTTGTCCAAGTGTCTTATTTACCCTAGTTACTTTTTTAAAATTTATTTGAGCAAATACCAAATTGGTCCCAAACAAAAAATACAGACATCAATTTAGTCTCTGCAAAATAAAAAATACCAATTTAATCCTTACAAATCTCAAATATGGGTCAAATTAGTCATTTTTAGAATAATTTTTAGGGATATTTTGGTTCCTATCAGGGACTAATTTGACCCATATTTAATATTCTTAAGAATCAAATTGGTGTTTTTCATTTTTCAGGGACTAAATTGGTCTCCGTGATTTTTGTCCTTTAAATTATATTCTCTATTTGTAATTTTAATTTAAATTATAATCTCTATTTTTAAATTTTAATTTAGATATAATTTTAAGTTATGACCCATTTTGGTAATTCCACACCCAAAAATAATTTTGATCCAACCTATCCAAACAACAAGAATTGATAAAAATCACTTTTTTGTGAATGTATCCAAGCAAAAATCATGTTACATTCAACTCACTTTTAACCAAAATCAATTCTACAAAATCAATTATGTCAGAATTAATTTTCATCATCGCAGAACCAAACATACACCATGTGTTTTTCCTTTAAATAAATAAATAAAACTCTCTCCCGTCTAATGATCCTAGACAGTCTAATGTACACTTCAGACTTTAATGTCTCTCGGGATCAGATCCAGAGAGAGAGAGAAGGGCATTGATGTGCCGTGTATCTTTGTGATACATAGGCCCAGAACTACACTAAAAAAGTTGCATGTTACACTGCTATCTTGAGAAAGAGAGAGTATTGCAGGCCATATATCTTACCCCTGCAAAAAAGGACAGAAGAATAGCCGCAGGAAATAGTTGACGAACAATTGACCATATATAGATCCAGTTTATTCACCGACTCACACTTACATATGAGTGAGAGGGAATGTCTAAAGATATTGCTAAGTGGACTTTATGTTAATTGAGATTTGATCCGCATTGCAATTCTTGTTAGAACGAGTTACGAGACACTAAAATGAAGAAGAGTGCTGCAAACGTAAAACCAATTACACACACTTCATCTTATTCAACTGCTTTCTTTCTCCATCTTTATAAAGAGAAGGGAATTTTATTAGTATTTTACAGTTCAACAACTTGTGGATTTAATTAAAAGTTATTTAGATGCTTTGATCCCCACCACCCATCCCAAAAAAATCGCATATGCATATCTTTTTGTCAAAAAAAAAAAAAAAGCTTATGCATATCTTTCATAGCAGCTTTGGCAGCAGTATTTGCTGTCAGTCTTAATTATCTCTTCGTTAATGTCATGACACTAACTAGTCTCCCGTCTCTGCCGATGAGAAAGAAAGATGAGTATAGAATAATATATCCAAATTAGTTTGTTCTATGGACCAATTCTTCACCACCGTTGATATGCTATAAAATAACCAAGTATTTTGTAATATATCAATGGAGATGAGTTGGCTTATGATCGACCAAAACTTACATCTACACCATGTTGTAGTGGGCGATGAGCATGCAATGGGATCAAATCTTAGAGGGTGTGGGGTAGTTTCTACAATAATTTGTTTGATCCTCTCAATTTTCCTTTTACAAATTGGATTTAATCTAAAAAATACCAAAAATACTTTGTCACTAGCTACTTACTTAGAGTTTAATTTGTATGTACACTCGCCGTAAAAATATGTTACACAATTTTTTAATAACATGTAGTCATCTTATTTAATGAGTTTAAAAACACATTTTTTTAAGCGCAAAAATTATATACAAACAGCGGTGTACTTGGGGTACACCAACCCATTACAAATAGATGAGATTGGCGACAACCCTCACGAGTTTGAAAAATGACTTGTAATACTCATTAAATGATATGCAACACATCATGAGATATATGTATAAAACTTTTTTACACCGACGATTAATACAAATTAAATTCTAATACTTATGAATATTTTATTGAGAAAATGGGACACGCGCTGTCAGTGTAAACCAATTTTACACTGACATCTAATGAGAACTCACTATTGTGCAGTTAATATTAAAATGCAATTATAAAGTAGGATGATATAGCAATATAATAAACTCTTATTGGAAGTCAGTGTAAAAATATTTTATACTGACGTTGCATTCCCATTAAACTCTATTTTATTTTTGTATAAAACCTGCATTTGAAGATGACACAAGTGACTGCATACAACAGAGAAGGTTGCCAATTACTGGCAATGGTCCATTTGAGTGACGGTCCCTTCCATCCTCCTCTTTGAGGGTGTGCGTGCTAGGGATGGCAAAACGGGTCAACCCGGCCCAACCAGCCATGAGCCCGCTAGAAAACGGGCTGGCCCAACCCAGCCCGCCAAGGATAGTGGGTTGAGATGTTGAACCCAACCGATCCCGTCACGGGCTGCCTGGTTGGCGGGACAGCCAGTTAAAAAATCAAAAAGCAAAAAATAAATATAAAAACTGAAATTCGGGCTAAAACGGAGTCAAAATGGTATGTCAACCTGCCTAAAACAGACCAAATGGCGGACTGGCCTGCCCGAAATATGTAAAAAAAAAATGGTTACTTCATCCGTCTTATTTTACTTGTCCTATTAGTTTATGCAAACCTCTTAAAAAAATGATTGAGTTTATAAATTTTATAAAGAGATAACTAATTTGAGACAATGAAATATTCCAAAGAGGACAACTAAAATGAGACAGAGGGAGTAAAAAATTAGGAAATAAATAAATATATGATAACCTATGGGTTGGCCCGGCCCGGTCCGCTTGTGACCAAACGGGTTGACAGGCTAAGCGGGTTGGGCTAGAAGGATTGGTGGGTCGTAGCCCAATCCGGCCCATTTTAGGTGAGTTAGCGGGTCGGCCCGTTGGGCCCAACCCGCTTTGCAATCCCTAGTGTGCGCGAGCGTATCTTCCTGTGTCCCTCTTTGTAAATAGGGGTTACACGTAGTGGAACTTAGTTCCAGACTTCATTAGGGATGACTTTTTTCATGATAGACTTGGCCTTCCTAATTATAGGTTTAGAAAATTGTTTGGCATGTGTTTTGGCCTAGTCTCCTATGTTTGTTCTTCTTTTTTCCATTTTTTTCCAATAAATTAAGGCAGGAGTACTCTTTTTCCTTCTAGATATTTTTTCCTAAAAAGAGTTTTGTATCAGGTTTTAACGAGACTCCTTTCTTTTTTTGCCTTTTAAAAAAAAATCTTCCGATGTCGTTGTACACACTGCTGGGAAATGGTTTATTTTAGGACCAACAAGTGTTTTGACTTTTTTTTTTAACTCTTATCGTTAATTTTATTTTTTTTAATTTTTTATGATTATTTATTGATTAAAAGAGAATAATGTAATTCTGTACCAAGGGAAAAAATTGAAAAATGGAATATTGATGTTGAGAGATCAATTTAATTATAGGTTACAATAATTAATATTTTATATGTATTGATATATGCGCACATGATTAATTTTATTGAATAAGTCGACATATTGGACAATAAAATTAATTAATATGTGCGAATTTGTCATACCCATATTTTCATGTGTGTGTAAAACTTACGCATCTTGTGTTGATTTAATATTGATTTTGAGCATTGATCTTAGGTAAGATCATGTTCCGTTTACCAAAATTGGTGTTGTGGTTTTGATTCTAACTATTGGTATAAGGCTAAATTCAGTTGATTTATTTGTCCATGGATAGGGAAGGAAAGAGGTTGGGCTTGATTTAGCATTTTTTATTTTTTTATTTTTGGTATAAAAAGGGGATTGGTTGGTTGAGCTTTTAAAGATATTTTTTAAGCAAAAAATAGTATGTAAAAGTATCACAATAGAGACTGACATCCAACCTATATTGGCACCTAAGAAACCATCAATCATTTGCAGCACACCATAAATTTTATTAAAACTAAAAAAAAAAAAAAAGAGCATGGGGGGACAAGATCTGGTAATGTACATGTTTCAAATTTTTGTCTAAGTCTAGCTTGTTTACCTTATATAAGCTTTCTTTTTTCGAAATACCTATCCTCTCCTTTTTCAAAAGTCTAGTTTAGTACTCCCTCCGATCTGAAATATAAGCAAAAAAGTCTATGAAATATAAGCAAAAAGTCTATGTATTTGGCCCAAATAGATTTTTTTGCTTATATTTCATAGACTTTTTACTTATTTTTCAGACCGGAGAGAGTATATACGAAATAAGTCTATCTAAAAATACATTTTTAATAAATAAATGGCTATTGCTAAATAAATTTATAGACTTAACTATATATCCTCTAACATACTTAAATATTCAAATCGGTCAATAAATACATGATTTTAACATATTAAATTAAAAATTAATGTTGTATTAACAACAACAACAACGAAAATTAATGTTGTATTAACAACAACAACAACGACAACAACAATAATAATAATAATAATAATAACATTTATCTAAATAGACTATTTGTTAGGTTTAAAAAGCTTTCACGACGGTTTAAGTATTGATCATTTTTTAAGCAACCTTAGTGTAGGCCTTATTTAAATTAAACATACCTGGAACAATTCAATTATAGGTTTGAAATCCAACGAACACATAGGCAAAAGATCTCTCATCACTCTAGTGATGGGTTTAGCCACTAATGTTCAATAAAGAATATAAATAAACTAAAAACACCATGGAATCCAAAAGATGAAAGAGAATAAACTAAACCGGGACACCCTTTAGGAATAACGATGACTTCTCGTTCTCTCCAAGCTCTGTGCTTCAATCTCTCAAAGTATCAAGTCTCAAAAACGTACTCAACTCTCCCAAAAAGGGTTTCTAAAAAGGGTTATATAGAAAATGTGCACATATATGTCAATTCTGTCATGATGTACGGCTGTGTTTCACTATATACGGCCGTACTTCACTCAAACTCTACACAGTTCCGCAATTACGTACGGTCGTGTTGCAATCATGTACGATCGTGCTACTTCATTTACAACCTTACTGAGCTCTGTCAGGCCGTACTAGCTTCATTTTTCAACGATGGCCCGTACTTGAATACTGAAATGGCGCACAGTATTGATGCACAATTGTGCTTAAAGCATGTCGAGCTGTGCTTCGTCCTCAGAAGCTTAGAATTTCGCTTCTATGTGTCCGGATTTCATCCAAATTGCCCAATTTTACTCCAAGTGTTGTCTTTTTCATATTTTTGCATAATTAAAGGTAAAGTGGGTGAATTGTATATGAAAATAATAAAAATAGGTATAATCCACACTCAAAATCCCTTAGATGTTTAGGCAAATTTGAGATTTAGCAGCTCTCAATCGCCATAATGTGTTATGCTCTTATGTGAAACTGTTGAGTTCTAACAAGAATAAGTTGAACAAATATCAAAGGCAACCAAATACTAAAAATAATAGCAATCACAACAGTGCAATAAAGTTAATCAAACACGAGTAGAGAATAGGAAGAATCACACCGCTATTTGGTTACGCAGTTCGGCCCCAAAAAGATGACTTACGTCTGCGGGAGAGAGCAGCCCTCCGTTTCACTATCAAAGAGTCTTTACAAGAGATTACAATTGCTTTGAACCCCTTTACAATGTCCATGAAGAACAAACCCAAGAGTTCCCAATCCCTCTCTCTTTTCCTCTATGATAAACTCTCAAGAACAACAATAGAGAAAGCCTTCAATCCTCCCTCTATTCTCTCCTAAGATCCCAAGGTGTTTAACAGTGTTTCCCAGCCCCTAAAACATCACAAAGACGCTCAAGAACGGCTGCACACAACCCTAGAAAAGACTGCACGTCGTACTGACCCGTTTCTGCAGCGTCAGGTTTATAAAACCCGACTGTGAATCGATTCACAGACATAGGTGAATCGATTCACCTAGTTAAAAAACTTCCACTGCATGAATTAATGAAGTGAATCGATTCCCCGCAGCTTCCCATGCGATTCACAGAGGCGTGCTTGATTCACAGAGACTCAAACATGCTTGAATCGATTCACATAGCTAGGGAATCGATTCCCAGTGTTCAAGAAACACTTTCAAGCAATTCCATGATCCTCCAAACTGATTTTAAGGCACTCTAAACTCCACAATTCTCCACCTTGACTTCAAATCAGTGGTGATGCTCAACTTTATCCATCAACCACTACCGCTTCTCTCCATCATTGGAATTACGTCTCGAGAAATTCATCAAGTCCAAGCAATGCTTGAACTTTGATCTAGGTAATGACTTGGTGAATACATCCACGGGTTGTCCTCTCGACGCAACCTTCTCAACCACAATTTCCTTAGATTCTACGACGTCTCTAATGAAATGTAGGCGGATGTCAACGTGCTTTGTCCTTTCATGATACACTTGGTGATTTGCCAAGTGGATAGCACTTTGACTATCACAATGTACCTTCACACATCCTTGTGTAATTCCTAGCTCCCCAATCATACCTTTCAACCATATGGCCTCCTTCACCCCTTCAACTAGGGCGATATACTCCGCCTGAGTAGTAGATAGTGCCACAACGGACTGTTGATTAGCCTTCCAACTTATTGCCGTTCCAAACAATGTAAATACAAATCCAGATAAGGATTTCCTTGTATCCACATTTCCTGCATAATCTGCATCTACATAACCCTCCAAAGCGTCTTCTCCTTGAGTTGCTCTTGTGTACCTCAAACCACCTTTGAGTGACCCATTCAAATACCTCGTAACCCACTTGGTGCTTCCCAATGAGCTTGGCCCGGATTTGCCATAAACCGACTCACTATGCTGACTGCATATGCTAAGTCTGGTCTACTACAAACCATGCCGTACATGATGCTTCCTACCCCACTAGCATATGGAGTAGTATCCATCTTCCTCCTTTCCTCTTCGGACTCAGGAGCTTGTGTCACCGAGAGCTTTGTGTGATGACCCAAAGGAGTGCTAACCGGCTTAGCTTCATGCATCCTAAACCGCTCCACCACTTTCTTCAAGTACCCATGCTGAGATAAGAATAATTCACCCTTCTTGGGTCCTCACGATATCCATCCCAAGTATCCTCTTAGCGGCCCCAAGGTCCTTCATCTCAAATTGAATTTAGCTTCTCCTTGAGAATGTTAATCTCCTCTTTGCTAGAGCTTGCCATCAGGATGTCATCAACATAGAGAAGTAGGTAGAGAACCACTTTCTCATCCCTCTTCAAAATGTACACACAACTGTCATACCCACTTCTCACAAATCCCGTCTTCAGAAGAAAATCGTCAAAACGAAGATACCATTGCCTAGGGCTTTGTTTCAACCCATACAAGGATTTCTTCAAAAGACATACCTTAGACTTGTCCTCTACAAAACCTTCTGGTTGTTGCATGTAGATTGTCTCTTCTAGGTCTCCATGTAAGAATGCGGTCTTCACGTCCATTTGTTCCAACTCAAGATCGTATTGATTCACGATTGCCATAAGAACCCTTATGGAACAATGTTTCACCACGGGTGAGAAAATCTCGTTGTAATCAATTCCCTCAACCTGTGTAAAACCCTTGGCCACAAGTCTTGCTTTATATCTTGGTTCTTCAATTCCCGGAATGCCTTCCTTCTTCTTGAAGATCCACTTGCATCCAACCACCATTTGTTTCTTAGGTAGTTTCACAAGTTTCCAGGTCTAGTTCTCTCCAATGAATTCATTTCCTCATTCACTGCCTCTAACCACTTTTGACCCTCTTTGCTCTCAACTGCTTCCCTGAATGTCTTCGGTTCTGAGTCTTGCACATCTTCAGCCGCATTTAGAGCATAACAAATTAAATCTGCATAGCCATATCTCTTAGGTGCCACAGTTTCCCTCCTTTCCCTATCTCTTACCAACTGATAGCCAGGATCCACTGTTGGTTGTCTTCCTCTAGAACCTGGTGGTGGAGAACTATTCTCCTCTTCATCATTCCCGGTCTCACTAGTGGAAGGCTCCACCTCAAACTGAGTCTTCTCTACCTCTGTTTCTGAGTTACTATTCTCCAGGTCCTTGCACTTCATCCCCATACGAGTCTCATCAAAAGTCACATCCCTGCTTATTATGAATCTAGATCCCCCAGGCTCCATCTTCCACAGCTTGTACCCCTTCACACCTTCCGGATAGCCAATGAAGACACATTTCACAGCCCTGGCTTCAAGTTTGTCTTGTCTGACATGAGCAAATGCCAAAGCCCCGAAAACCTTCAACTTAGAATATTCTGTCGGTTTTCCACTCCAAACTTCCATAGGTGTCTTGAAGTTTAAAGCCGTTGATGGACATCTGTTGATCAAGTAAGTCTGTACTCACACTTCACCCGAAACTTTTAGGTAGCCCAGCTCCCAAAAGCATACATCGACCCGCTCCAAAATAGTCCTGTTCATGCTACGCTAGACCATTTTCTTGCGGTGTCCCCGCCATGATCCTATGTCTCTTAATTCCTGCTTTCTGCAAAACTCATTAAACTTCTGAAACAAACTCCAGGCCATTGTCACCCTTAAAACTTTCAGTTTAGTTCCTATTTGATTTCCTATGAGAGTATGCCATTCTTTGAATTTTTCAAATGTGTCACTTTTATTTTTCAAAATGTGAACCCATACTCTCCTAGAGAAATCATCAATCATGGTGAGAAAATAGGAACCCCCTCCATGAGTTGTCACTTTTGAGGGACCCCAAAGGTCCGAGTGAATATACTCAAAGGGCTTGCTAGAATGATGCATGCCACTTCCAAACTTAACCCTATGTTGTTTGCCTAGTATGCAATTATCACAAAATTCTAGCTTATCCAATTTATCACTACCTAGCAAACGTTGTTTAGCTAGTTCAACTAAACCTCTTTCACTAACATGCCCTAACCTTAAATGTCATAGTTTAGTTTTATCATGCGGAGCTTGACTAGCTAATGATGCATGCCCTATAACAGTACATCCATCTAATATGTATAAGCCACACATTTTAGATCCTTTAGCCATTACTAATGCACCATTCGAAATCTTAATCATGCCATGCTCAATTCTAGTACTATAGCCTAATCCATCAAACATGCTTATAGATAAAATATTTCGTTTGAGTTCAGGAATATACCTCACATCTTGTAAAAGAAATTCACGGTTGTCAAACATCTTGAGACGAATCGAACCCATACCTTGCACCTTACAAGCTCGGTTGTCACCCAGGCGAACGACTCCACCTTCTTTAAGCTTCAAAATCTCAAAGTATTCCTTCCTAGGACACATGTGATAAGAACATCCCGAGTCCATGACCCAGTTCTTTTCAGATTCCAAACTCGACACCACTAGAGCACCCGCACTCTCATAACCATCCTCCATAGCAATTGCAACATCCACAGAATCACCCCTGCCCCCTTTCTCAGGACAGTCCTTCTTAAAGTGACCGGTCTTGTGACAATTGAAGCACTTATACTTCTTATTGTTCCCCTTTGACTTGGACTTCGACCTAGAATTCTTCCCTTTGTGGTTGTTTCCTCTACTCTCACTTCCTCCCTTGACACACTTAAGCCTTCGCCACTATCATCCACTTTCAAGTCTTGGAGCTTGGTTAGCTCCTTGGTCCTAATTGTTGGGAAATCAAGAAATAGAATTTTAAAAATTCTTTTAAAATCAATCTCAAGAGCGGAAAAATTCCCTTGCCAAGATCGCTTAGAACTACGAGAATCACAGGGATGTTGTGTTTACCTCTTGAAGCGTAGAGGAGATCGATCACCAACACCACGATCTTGTAGTGTCTCTACTCAGTCCACACGAACGGTAGCCTCGGAATGCGTCTTGCTAGTTGACGGCAACAGGAAGGAGGCACAGAAAGGTCTAAGACTTAGACTAGGGTTGGAGCGTTAAGCTTATATGCTCCCTTCCTTTCATTATGTTACCCTAATGGGCCTCATACAATATGAGCCCATTTCCTTCTTATTTAATTAAATCATTATTTAATTAAATAATCTGATTCCGATTAAACCGTTCTATCGTGTGACCCTATAGGTTCCCATTAAGTTGGCAATAATATTAAATATTAAAATAATATTAAATATTATAAACAATGAGCGGCATCTAGCAATGCATCATTGCTACCCAATTAACGGGGAAAAATCGGTGATCCGATTTTAACCTTACCGCGACCAAGATTACTGTGAAGTCAATGTCCCTTCGTCCATGTGTCCTAATTGAACACGAGGCATAAATGTGTCATCCTCGTTATGTCCAATCATATGCTCCTCGATACCAGAATGGACGTAATAAGGACATGAAGATTCAAGATTTGGCACTAGGACCAATAACAAGAGGGAGAGCAAAGAAGATTAAGGAGCAATTAGAGAATCAAATGGCTTATTTGCTTGATGATAACAAGAGTTCTAAGATTGTTCCTTGTCTTATAAATCTATTAGTAATTGAGATTGTTTAGATTTTCTTTAATTGTAATAGACTATGCTTTAAGTTTGTAACTTGGGTTTAAATATGTAGACATGTGTTAAACTCTTTGGGCCATGTTTTGGGCTTGTATGTGGGCTTTGTTTTGCTTGTGTAGCCATGGCCAAACCCTACCTATATAAGGCTTGGGTGTGCTTCTTGTAGGGGACTTTTGAACATTTTTATGAAATTGTGAGTTTAGAGCAAATGCTCCTCTTTGTTCTTCATTGAACCTATCATGGATCTTATCAAGGCTTAAATATTGCTCTTGTGGCGATCTACACTGAGGATTATCATTCTTCCATGAAGAATGTGGCTTCTCTTCATTCTTGAATCATCTCTCATCTTTCCACATTTGTGAGTTCTTTCCCTTTTCTTGCATTTTGTGTTTGGAAAAATTATGATGTTTGGAATGATCCTTGGATTTTTAGTGAATTTACATGTGTAGTTCACATCATGTGGTATCATTGAGCCTCTTCCATGATCATAAATTTTTCCAACTTTTCTTACATTTTCCTCTTTTCATTTTTCGGTTTTCATAGTCATTTTCTCATAGATCTGTCGGTCATTTTCTTGAATCTGATTTTCTCTTGCATCTCATTTTGTCTTCCTTCTTAGATCTGGGAAGAAAAAAAAAACAAACAAACAAACGAAATCTGCAACCAGTTCGGTGTTCAAAAAAAAAAAGGATTCTGTTTTGCTTGAGTTTGATCCTTGAAACTTGTTGTTGATTCTCGAGTTTAATGTGTTTCTGGTCAAATCGCATCAACTTCAGGCTGTTACAGCCTCAAATTCGTTTTTTCTGAATATTCTGGATCTTTGTGTATGAAACTCCATGGATGAACATTGATGTTGCAAGTTTATTGTTGATTCTGGATGCCATGTTTTTAATTTCATGTTTGCAAGTTGTTTCTGATCAATTTCGCACCAAAATCTGTGTTGTTTAAGGCAAAATTTCGGATCTGCAATTTTTCTGCTTCATGTGAAAACACCATTGTTGAAGCTTCTAGCTCTTGATGTTCATGCTTGATCTTGATGATTTTGTGTAGTCTTGGGGTTAATTGTTGACGGAAAGTGATTTATTGTGTGTTTTAAGGTCATTTCCATCATTCCAATTCTGATTTTGAGTGAAAATTGCAATGCTTAGTTGCTGGAAAATTTTCTGATCTTCATAGTGTTCATCATCATCTTACTCAATTGAAGGAGTTTGATCCGAAAATATTGTTGAGAAATTGTTTTTGGTGTTATTTCTTCATTTCTTACTCAAATCTGGAAATTCAAAAGCCTAAATTGATTAAAAAAAATATAGGAATTCAATTCTGCAGAGAAAAAGTGAAAAAAAGGGCTTCTGAAAAAAAAAGTGATTCTGCTCATAAAAAAAAGCACTTATAGAAAAAGGCGCTACTGAAAAATACACTGTCATTTCCAGAAAATTCTGAAAAAATTCCCCAACACTTCTCAACATATTTGCTAGCTTCTAATTTTTTTTTTTTGGAATTTTTGGGCCATGTTTGGTTGGTGAAAAAAAAAACACACAATTAAGTCATTTTTTTGGGCACTTTTTGACTTCATACTTGTCTCCTTTGACCTCTACTATTTGAGTGTGCTTTCTTGATGATCTTTTTCTTGTTTGTCTTTTAAATTTCTTTGGTTTTGTCTTAAGAGTCCCATTTTGTCATTTTTGACCTCTTGGATGATACATTTCATTGTGTGTTTCCACAAGTGCATTTAAGTTTTTCACATTCTTGATTGAGCAATTGGTGGGTTCTTTGAAGAGCTTCATGAGTAGCAATTTTAGGGAGTGGAAAAAGGCAAGTGTGAACATTAGAGAAAAAGCCTAAAATTGTGTGAAACACGAGTGATACTTTCTTTGAGTGAAACACTTAGCGAGTGGCGAGGTCCTTTTCATTTTATTTTATTTTTTTCTATTATTTTTTGGGTGTACTTGTGATCTTGGAATTTAGCTATGGGTGACTCTCCATCTACTTCCCCAAGGACGACATCCCTTATTGGTCATATGGCTAGAATGTTGGAAGCTCAAACCAATATATTCAATGCTCAAGTCAATGAATTGAGGGAGGAATTTTTGCATCAAAGGGATGCTAGGTCCGCACATGAGAGACATTCTAATGTTGGTGAATATGATGATGAATTTGAAAGGGATGAGAGGTATGAACATCATAGGCATAGGAGAAGGCATAGGGGACATGGAAGACATCATAGGGATCATAGTGATGATGGAAGGAGGCATTGAAGGCATGATGATAGGTATGAAAGTGGCAAAATTAAATTTCCCTCATTTCATGGGAAAAGTGATCCGGATGCTTATTTAGATTGGGAACTTAAGATGGATCAATTGTTTGAAGCTCATGATATTCATGAAGATAGGAGGGTGAAATTAGCTTCTTTGGAATTTAAAGATTATGCTTTACTTTGGTGGGACCAAAATGTAAAGGATAGGAGAAGGTGTGGTGCTAGAGAAGTGGATGATTGGGAAGATTTGAAAAGCATTTTGAGAAAAAGATATGTTCCCTCTCATTACCATAGGGAATTACACCAAAAGCTCCAAAAGTTAAAGCAAGGGTCCAAAAGTGTTGAAGACTATTACAAAGACTTTGAAACCTTGAGGATTAGATCCAATACAAGGGAGGATGAAGAAGCTACAATAGCTAGGTTCCTCAATGGCCTAAGCTATGACATAAGGGATGTGGTGGAACTCCAACATTTTGTAGATGTTGAGGAGCTTGTCCATCAAGCTTCTAAAGTGGAGCAACAAATTAAAAGAAAAGGCAACTACAAGAAATATTCCTCAAGCAAAGATAAGGATGATTCACATTGGAAGGATAAGCACAAGAGGGAGGGCTCAAAGTCCCCCAAGGCCGGCCCTTCAAAGGAGGGAGGTAAGTCTTCTAACCCTTCTAAATTTACTTCTTCCGGTTCTTCATCCATCAAATGCTTTAAATGCTTAGGAAGAGGTCACATAGCATCAAACTGCCCAAATAAAAAAACCATGATTGCAAGAGGCAAAGATGTTTATGAAACCGCTTCCTCATCATATTCTTCCCCTTCACAATCCTCTTCAAATTATTCTTCAAGTGAGCAAGAGAGTGATTGTGAATTGCCCCCCCTTAAAGGAGATCTTCTCATGGTAAGAAGACTCCTAGGAGTCAAAGTAAAGGAGCATGATGATTCTCAAAGAGAAAATATTTTTCATACAAGATGTTTAATTAATGAAAATATTTGCTCTTTGATCATTGATGGAGGTAGTTATACAAATGTGGCTAGCTCTAGATTAGTCAATAAACTTGATATGAAAACAACTCTCCATCCTAAGCCATACAAATTGCAATGGCTTAATGAAAAAGAAGAACTCTTGGTTGACAAACAAGTCTTGGTTTCTTTTAGCATCGGTAAATATCATGATGAAATTTTATGTGATGTTGTGCCTATGGAGGCGGGCCACCTATTGTTGGGTAGGCCATGGCAATTTGATCGTATGGTCATACATGATGGTAGAACCAATACCTTCACTTTTATGCATAAAAAGCATAAAGTGACTCTTTTGCCTCTTAGTCCCAAAGAAGTTTGTCATGATCAACTTGCTTTGAAACAAAAAAGGGAACAAGAGCAAAAGGAGGAAAAGGGGAAACCTATCTTGAATGTCCATAAATCAAGTAAAAAGGGTTCAATTCCTACGGTTGAAAGTTTATTTCTTAGAGAGCATGTGGTTAGGAAAGCCTTGTTGGCAAGACAACCTTTATACCTTCTTTATTGTAATGATTTGTGTTTGTCTTCCTCTCAAGAGGCTTTGCCTAGTGCTTTGGATTGTCTATTGCATGAATTTAATGATGTGTTTCCAATGGATATTCCTCATGGCCTACCTCCCTTAAGAGGCATTGAGCACCAAATTGATTTAATTCCCGGTGCTTCTTTGCCTAATAGGCCTCCTTATAGGAGTAACCCGGAACAAACAAAAGAAATAGAAAGACAAGTTCAAAAGCTTTTGACTAGTGGTTGGGTTAGGGAAAGCCTAAGCCCTTGTGCTATGCCGGTTATCTTAGTCCCTAAAAAGGATGGATCTTGGCGCATGTGCACCGATTGTAGGGCTATAAATAACATCACTATCAAGTATAGGCACCCAATACCTAGGCTTGATGACATGCTAGATGAGTTACATGCGGCTTGTATATTTTCCAAAATTGACTTGAAAAGTGGGTATAATCAAATTAGGATCAAAGAGGGGGATGAATGGAAAACCGCTTTTAAGACTAAGTTTGGTCTTTATGAGTGGTTAGTCATGCCTTTTGGCTTGACCAATGCCCCAAGCACTTTTATGCGTTTGATGAACCATGTATTGAGACATTTTATTGGAAAATTTGTTGTTGTGTATTTTGATGACATCCTCATTTATAGTTTGAATTTGAATGACCACATTGACCATTTGAGGAGTGTCATGAATGTTTTGAGAAATGAGAAGTTATATGCTAATCTTGAAAAGTGTACTTTTTGTAAGAGTGAGGTCATCTTTTTGGGTTTTGTTGTGAGTGCACAAGGTGTCAAAGTTGATGAAGCAAAAATCAAGGCCATAAAGGATTGGCCTACACCTAAGTGCTTGAGTGAGGTAAGGAGTTTCCATGGCCTAGCTAGCTTTTATAGGCGCTTTGTGCCTAATTTTAGTACCTTGGCCGCTCCTTTGAATGAAATTGTGAAAAAGGATGTTCCTTTTAGATGGGGAAAAGAGCAAGAAGAGGCCTTCAATGCTCTCAAGAATAAATTGATGAATGCCCCAATTTTAGCTTTACCCAATTTTGCAAAAACTTTTGAAATTGAGTGTGATGCCTCTAATATAGGCATAGGGGCCGTGCTCTTGCAAGAAGGTCATCCTATAGCCTACTTTAGTGAAAAGTTAAGTGGAGCTAGTTTAAACTACTCTACTTATGACAAAGAGTTGTATGCCTTTGTGAGAGCATTACAAACTTGGCAACACTATTTACTTCCTAAAGAATTTGTGATCCATAGTGATTATGAATCTTTAAAGTATCTAAAGGGCCAAGGCAAGCTTAATAAGAGACATGCAAAATGGGTTGAATTTCTTGAACAATTCCCTTATGTCATTAAACATAAAAAAGGAAAAGCAAATGTAGTGGCAGATGCTCTTTCTAGGAGATATGCATTAATTTCCACCCTTCAAACAAGGCTTTTAGGTTTTGACCATGTCAAAGAATTGTATGCCTTGGATGATGACTTTGCCTCTCTTTTTCATGCTTGTGAACTTATGTCTCATGAATCATTTTATAGGCATGATGGGTATTTGTTTAAAGGAACCCAATTGTGCATTCCTAAATGTTCATTGCGTGAGTTACTTGTTAGGGAAGTGCATGAAGGGGGATTGATGGGTCATTTTGGGGAACATAAAACTTTAGAGATGTTGCAAGAGCATTTCTTTTGGCCTAAGATGAGACATGATGTGCATTTGATATGTTCTAGATGCATTGTTTGTAAAAAGGCCAAGTCTAAGAGCATGCCTCATGGATTGTACACCCCCTCCCTATACCATCTTCTCCTTGGGTTGATTTGTCTATGGATTTTGTGTTAGGCTTACCTAAGAACAAGCATGGCCGAGATTCTATTTTTGTAGTGGTTGACCGTTTTTCTAAAATGGCCCGTTTTATTCCTTGCCATAAGGTTGATGATGCATGCCACATTGCTAATTTGTTTTTCAAGGAAGTTGTTAAATTGCATGGAGTGCCCAAATCCATTGTGTCGGATAGGGACTCAAAGTTTTTAAGTCACTTTTGGAAGACTTTATGGGCTAAGCTTGGAACTAAGCTCCTATTCTCTACTACTTGCCACCCTCAAACGGATGGTCAAACCGAAGTAGTCAATAGGACCTTAGGAACCATGCTTAGGACTATTTTACAATCCAATTTAAGGGCATGGGAAGAATGTTTACCTTTTATCGAGTTTGCATATAATAGGGTGCCTCATGGCACTACATCTTATTCTCCATTTGAGGTAGCATATGGTTTTAATCCACTAACCCCTCTTGATTTGATTCCATTGCCCATAAGTGATGAAGTGTTACATCAGGATGCCGAAGCCAAGGCACAATATGTGCAAGAGCTACATGCTAAGGTCAAGGAAAATATTGAGAAAAAGGTTGAGCACTATGCAAGGAGTGCCAACAAAGGAAAGAGGAGAGTGGTTTTTGAACCCGGTGATTGGGTTTGGGTTCACCTTCGGAAGGAAAGGTTCCCTTCCCAAAGAAAATCCAAACTCCAACCTAGGGGTGATGGTCCTTTTCAAGTCTTGGAGCGCTACAATGACAATGCATACAAGATAGACTTGCCCGGTGAGTACAATGTAAGTACCACATTCAATGTTAGTGATCTTTCCCCCTTTGATGTAGGTGAGCATGGAGACCTTGGAGAGCACTCTCATGAAGATTCAAATTCGGGGTCGAATTCTCTCCAAGGGGGAGGGAATAATAAGGACATGAAGATTCAAGATTTGGCACTAGGACCAATAACAAGAGGGAGAGCAAAGAAGATTAAGGAGCAATTAGAGAATCAAATGGCTTATTTGCTTGATGATAACAAGAGTTCTAAGATTGTTCCTTGTCTTAAAAATCTATTAGTAATTGAGATTGTTTAGATTTTCTTTAATTGTAATAGACTATGCTTTAAGTTTGTAACTTGAGTTTAAATATGTAGACATGTGTTAAACTCTTTGGGCCATGTTTTGGGCTTGTATGTGGGCTTTGTTTTGCTTGTGTAGCCATGGCCAAACCCTACCTATATAAGGCTTGGGTGTGCTTCTTGTAGGGGACTTTTGAACATTTTTATGAAATTGTGAGTTTAGAGCAAATGCTCTTCTTTGTTCTTCATTGAACCTATCATGGATCTTATCAAGGCTTAATTGCTCTTGTGGCGATCTACACTGAGGATTATCATTCTTCCATGAAGAATGTGGCTTCTCTTCATTCTTGAATCATCTCTCATCTTTCCACATTTGTGAGTTCTTTCCCTTTTCTTGCATTTTGTGTTTGGAAAAATTATGATGTTTGGAATGATCCTTGGATTTTTAGTGAATTTACATGTGTAGTTCACATCAGGACGTGTAATCACAAGCGGGCCCAATATCATATATTGACCCACTTTCGCGTGGCCACGCATATTTCACGTCTCACTCTATCGAGAGGCCCAAGACATTACTCCTGTTATGTAGGAGGGACGAATCCTGTCTACATCACTCGCACCCCTCAACATGATTCATTGAAGGCCAAATTACTATCTTTATGATCATCCTGTTACGGATGACGTTTGATAGCATTAAAGCCTACAACTCCACATGTAGGAATCGCAGTGACTTCAAGTCAAAGGACTACTTCACTATGGTCGCCATGAGAAGCGCCTATGACACTTGCATAACTATTATGAAGCGTCCTCATAGTGGGTCAGTCCGATATAAATATTACTCCTAATATTTATACCTGTGTGCCGACTTGATATCGCATATCCATGACCCATGAGATGTGGTCATCGGTCTACTCACACAATAGTCTATATGCATTATTGTCGTCCTAATTAACAATAATACTCGACTACGGATGCTTTAAGAATAACGTTCTATATGTTCAATGGGGTCTCATGATCAAGTCGCACTTGATGTTCCATGAAACGAACTGTCTATTCTAAGGACTTTATTATGCTATAAAATAAATAACACAATAAATGAAATGCCTCATATATATATATATATATATATATATATATATATATATATATATATATATATCAAATATATAATCAAAGTCATGACACAAATAATAATCTACTAAAACTAGATTGGCCACTAGGGCTTACACCAACACTAATAGATTGTTGGACCTCCTCCAAAGTAATAGTGGACTCCTTGCCATAGAGGAGTGCATCCTTAAAGTGTTCAAAGGATCTAGGTAGTGAATTCAATAAGAGCAGAGCCTTATCCTCATCATCGAGCTTCACATCAATGTTCTGCAGGTCATCAATAATTTTGTTGAATTCTGCTAGTTGCTCCACAATAGATTTGGTCTCTACCATCTTGAATGAGTAGAGATGTTGTTTCAGACATAACCTGTGGGCCAATGACTTGGTCATGTACAACGATTCTAACTTTGCCCACATCTCCGCCGCGGTCTTCTCTCTTGCAACTTCCCTCAATGCCTTATCGCCAAGGCATAAGATAATGGCACTTCTTGCCTTATCTATCATCTCCTTCTTCTCCGTTTGAGACAGGGTGGCCGGCATTCTTGCCTCACCCTTCAAGGCTTCAAAGCACTTCTGTTGAATAAGTATTGCTTCCATCTTCACCTTTCATAGACCGAAGTCATTATTACCGGAAAACTTCTCGATGTCCCATTTAGTACCCATGGTGCACAATTGAATTATTTGTTCTTCCCACAGACGGCACCACTTGTTGAGTTCTAACAAGAATAAGTTGAACAAATATCAAAGGCAACCAAATACTAAAAATAATAGCAATCACAACAGTGCAATAAAGTTAATCAAACACGAGTAGAGAATAGGAAGAATCACACCGCTATTTGGTTACGCAGTTCGGCCCCAAAAAGATGACCTACGTCTGCGGGAGAGAGCAGCCCTCCGTTTCACTATGAAAGAGTCTTTACAAGAGATTACAATTGCTTTGAACCCCTTTACAATGTCCACGAAGAACAAACCCAAGAGTTCCCAATCCCTCTCTCTTTTCCTCTATGATAAACTCTCAAGAACAACAATAGAGAAAGCCTTCAATCCTCCCTCTATTCTCTCCTAAGATCCCAAGATGTTTAACAGTGTTTCCCAGCCCCTAAAACCTCACAAAGACGCTCAAGAACGGCTGCACACAACCCTAGAAAAGACTGCACGTCAGATCGAATTCGTTCTGCGGCGCGGGTTTATAAAACCCGACTGTGAATCGATTCACAGACATAGGTGAATCGATTCACCTAGTTAAAAAACTTCTCCTGCACGAATTAATGAAGTGAATCGATTCTTGCAGGCTTCCCATGCGATTCACAGAGGCGTGCTTCGATTCACAGAGACTCAAACATGCTTGAATCAATTCACATAGCTAGGGAATCGATTCCCAGTGTTCAAGAAACACTTTCAAGCAATTCCATGATCCTCCAAACTGATTTTAAGGCACTCTAAACTCCACAGAAACAATATTTTTTTTGTTTTTATTGGGGTTAAGTAATTTGAAAATAAAGGACAATACTTCAATTTCCAAAATGTGTTTCCGCCAGAAGAGATTTGGAAGACACAAAAGAGACGGTGAAGGTGAGTTTTCTTGTTCTATTTCAATGTTAAAGAGAGCATATAGAAATAGAAAGGCTCAGAGACTACTTATACACTAGAGGTAGCGTCTTTTTAAAAAAAAAGATATTTTGATTTATTTTTAAGTATTTTTCCTCTAGCTCTTCAGTAGTATTTCTTTAGGCAAACCACTTTTCTTTAATTTATTCCACAACATTTGTCTCTTGAAGCTCTCACTTGTAATATATGAACTGTGCTCATATTATTTGTGTGTAAATAGCTTACGATAATTTACTCAATTAAGCTTTATGCCCTATATTTATACAAATAAATTTTTCCAATTTTTTTTAGAAAGATATGTTTGTACTAATACATCATGTATATTATTGGCATAATATGTTGCTCCAAGGTTCATAAGACCTGGAGGTTTTTAAATTTTGTTATTTTGAAATGGTGGCATCTAGGGTGAACCACCAACTAAGTGGTTCATGATGAATCATAAATATGAGCAGTCAGATTAAACAGTCCTACCGGATCTTATGATGCACAGTACGCACCGAATAATTTGTCTTCTTTCATCTCTCTTCCTCCTGAGACCCATCACCGTGAGACCTTCTTCCCTCTCTCCCCTCCTATGTTGTTAGGATCCATTTTCATCTCTTGATGCGATGTTCCCAACACCATCCAAACTCCTCACCCACCACCGGAAAATCATCAACATCATATTGTTGCTTACTCCTCCCTCTCACGCTCCCAACTGCCATCAAATCCCAATTCACCGTCCCCATGTCGGCAATCGCCTCCAGCCACAACCTTCTGAAACATCATCACATTAAAGCACAACCCAAACAGAAAGATGAAAACTTTCCATCCTCTAACATTGAAGGAAACGAAACCCATTACCAAAGTGGTGATTGATATCTTTTTCCCAAGTGATTTATTTTTTCCAGAAGCAAAACAATTTCAAGAAATTAAGAATTTCATAATAATTAGATTTTTTTTAGAAATGAGTTTGAGTGTTTAATCAGAAATAAATGGTTACTGGATTTCTTAAGAACAAAACCGAAAAGAAATCTCTGGAAACACAAAGAGAAAAAAAATGTGGGGGAAGGAAACAGATGGGGTTAGGTTTGAGGTTACTCTACAGAGATAAAAAATGGTGAGCAAGAGGGATGGAGAGTGGGTTAGAGAGATCAAAGGGGTAGACTGTAGAGGGACAGTGGTAATGGCATCGTGGCTTGAAGAGTGATGGGGTGATTTGGTGTGGTAAGGACTAACATAATCATGTGAGCTTACTTAATTTAATGGCTCTTAATCATGGTTCACCCATGGACCATTTGACATACTTCTCCACCCTAGAAGCCACCTTTTGAAATAAATAATTTCTATCAAAAGTGGGAAAAATTGAAATCTTTTGGTAATAGTGTTGTCCTTTGGTAACCGAGGCTATTACCAAGTGATTTAAGTCTTTTTGTTCGCTCAACATAAATTCCTTGTTTTAGAATATATAAAGTTTTGCTTCACCTATATGTCTTACAATAAAATTTAAGGTTAAATATGTTTTTAGTCCCTATAAGATTTACATGTTTTGTTTTTAGTCCCTGTACCCAATTTCTATTCCTACAAACACTAAAGAATTTCTGTTGTTACCGACGGCCATTTTCCGTCGGTAATGCACGAAATCCGTCGGTAAATCAGGATTACCGACGGCCTACCGACGACCTCGAGGCTGTCGGCTAATGGCTTGTGGGAAATATTTTACCGACGGCTATTTATGGCCGTTGATATTACAGAAGGCTAAACCGTCGAAAAATTATACGAGGCCGTCGCAATTAATGTGGTGGAATTTTTTTGATTTTTCTATGAGAGTTACCAACGGCTTAGCCGTCGGTAATGCGCCACCGTAACTCTCACAGAAAAATTTAAAAAAATTCCACCACATTTGCGACGACTTAGCCGTCGGTAACTTTCACAAAAAAATCATAAAATTCCATCAAATTACCGACGGCTGAGCTGTTTGTAACGTTAACAAAAAATTGAAAAATTCCATCACATTTACAGATTGTTAAGCCATCGGTAACGTCAAATATTTTTTTGAGAAACTTTTTGTTTTTAAACAGCCCCAAAATTTTACAGTACATGTCATATGAACGCAACAGCAACAAAGGCTTCAATGGCCATCAACATACATTTTTAATCGTTAAAACAACAAATCCATAGCAAACAAACCAAGTCACAACAGGTCATAAGCAAGTCAATAACAATCCATAATGTCAAAACACGTCAATAAACAAAAGTCAAGTCCCTAGCCTAATGGCAAGACTAATCCTCCTCAGACTCCAGATGGCGACGACGAGATTTGTGGGTCTGGATGGCAGCAACACTGGCAGACAATTCCCTCAACTGCCGCTCAAACTACTGATCCTGCTCCGAGGCAATTCTCCTTGCCTCTCGTGCTTCCTCCCGTGCCTCCTCCTCTGCCTTTCTTGTGCGCTTCTCAAAAGCTGCAATCTATGCAGCCACCTCAGTAGAGTACTGAGTTGGGGACTGGGTACTGGTGCCAGATGCACAAGACTCCTGGGTCAGAGAGGAGACACCAGGCCTAAAACGTCCGGACAACCCTCTGACACCGTACAACCATCCCCGAGTTCTACCCCCAGCAGATTGAGCCCATAACTGCAACTGAGTTGCGGGGTCAACACTGCCAGTTGCCTCCCCTCCATCAGAGGCCTGAGAGGCGGCCTGCTGCAACTTCTCTTGATAGGCTTCTTGGTCAAAACAAAACAGAGTAAAGATCGGTTGCAATATTGTTTATGAAACATAATAAAATTAATTAAAAAATGTAATGATCTGACTTACATATGTCTCCCTGGATCTGTCGTCCACCCAATATTTGTCCTTTTTTGTGTGAGTCTTCAAGAAGATCTCATCCACCGTGGGCTCTCTACCTAACTCATCAGACCGAAACATAATTAAAAACTTTAGCAACATATATATAACAACAAATTTATGTGATGAATTTTAAGCAATAAGGTGTTTAAAAAACATACCAGGCGCATGGCATGCTCAGTGATGGATATAGATCCACTAGTATGTACAGAACCACCCTTAGAAGAAGCGCGATTCTGCTTGGCCTTAGTGCATTTCTCCTTATATTCCGGAGCCTTCTGCTTGGCATTAAGTTCTGCATAAGCCCTCTCACTTATCTAGGCTGGGCGTTGACCCTTCTTCCTCACCTCCATAAGCATCTCAGAAAGATGCTTTGAGCCTTTGATGTTGAAGACCTTCTCAACCATATAATGGTCTTTACGATCCCACAAAACATGCTCCTACAATATTGTATTACAAATAAGATCAATATTTATTATTAATATCAACATACAATAACGAAAACTCTGAAATAAGAAATGTAACATAATCTTACTTCAAATTTCTCAAGCCATTTCTCCAACGTCTTTTCTAGAATCTCTCCCCAAGTATGATATGCTTCCCGGTACTGTGATTGAATGACCGCGTTGATGGCCTTAGAGGCTACTTTACCCAGGATGAACCTATAAATAAGTTATAAACACAATATCAGATACAACCATAAAGGCATGCAAAAACAAAATATCAAATAGGTAGACTATAAAGTGACGTACGATTTGCCATGAACCCTAATGATGGGTCTCCCATCAGGTTTTTTTTGTGATTCCAAACCTAGCATGGACACCAATCTTTTTGCTTGATAAAACTTTTTTGGCAATTTATCCTTTGAAGGACACACGTCTCCCAACATACTTGCAATGAAATCAAGACACTTTTTAGGAATGTTCCAATTTGTCTTGCATGCCAACAATTTCACGCATATTGAAAGTTTTGACTCAGAAGCACTCTCATATATGGGCTCGTTTGAAGCAGTTAGCAAATCATAAAAGTCTTGAGCGTCATTATTTGGGGGCTCTTCATGAATATCTTCCTCGTCTTCTTCGTTACCCATAACACCCATACTTTGGAAGTCATACCTAGGCCTAAACGCATCGTTGACCATATGTTGCATTAGCGTGAACGGATCATCATTACCCATTTGTCTGTTGGTGTAAGCCCTAGAGGCCAATGTTTTTCTTCTCAGTAGGGAATGTTGCAAGCAAATTGCGGTGGTTGCCGCGAACAAAAACTCAATATGTTCGGAAATCAGGGAGTACTGCACAACAAAATTTATTTTATTAACAAAAACGTTGGAAAAACTATTTTTAAAAATTTGGTCTTTGAAACTAGATTTTAGTTCTGGAGTCAATTATATGTATGGAAGGTATTAACACTCTACAACATTTGTTTATGAAACGGCTACCTATAGTTAGATGTGCAAAATTTATATGAACTTCAAAAAATATGTATTTTGCCCAACAAAGTCAAAATATTATTTATTTACTTAAATTATTTAATTTAAACAAAAGAGAAAAACATTACTCCCTCTGTTCCATATTAAAAGGAACAAAACTCTAATTCACATGTACTAATAAATTGTATTGAAATCTGTTTCTTCTAATTAATACTCCTAAAGATTGACTTTTTGTCAAAATTATCGCTTTTATGAAATTGTATATAATTAATGTATAGAAAATAAGTGCAATATAAAGTCCCACTTTAATTAATGGTAAAAATAAAAATTAACAATTAATACATTAAAAAATTGATGTTTGTTTCTTATTATTTTGCTTGACAAAAAATAAACTTTGCTCCTATGTATCCCTTGGTGCAATAAGAAATTTAAAAATAACGTTGTTATCGTAGAAAATATTTGTGAGTTGGTTGTTTTTATTAGTTTAATTATATTTATGTATTTTTCATTTAAAAAGAATGTTTTATGTGAAAATAATGATAATACTAGTGGTATAGATAACGATAGTATTTAAAATAATGAGGCTATTATTTTCATAACAATAATAACAATCATAATAAGAAGAAAGAAGAAGGCTCCACATGACCATTGATGCCACTTGTCCTAGATGTGGTCAGCGGGATGAATCAATCATGCACCTCTTGCAGCACTGTGATGAAGTTCGGGACTTTTGGGACCCTTTTATTAAAGAGGAACACTATAGTAGGTTCTTTAGTCTTGGCTTCTATGACCTGTTGCAATGGAACTTACATTAAAACGTGTAAGCTCTCTTGATCTTAACTAGGCATCCTTCTTTGGTGTTGCTACTTGGCTTCTTTGGAGGGACCGCAATCATCTGGAGCGCAATCATCTGGTTTTTGAGGGATAGACGGAGCTCGGCCCTAGACTGTATCAATCCATTGTTAGTTATGTCAATCTCATTGATCATGATAAGTCTAAGTCTATTTCCACTTATTTTGGCCCTCTAAAGAGGAAACTTCATATTGTTTGGAAGCCTCCTCCCGAGCAATCCCTCAAATTCAATGTTAATGGATCGCATTGCACTTATACTAGAGCCTCTGCTTGCGGTAGTTAGATTAGAGATACTACTAGCTGCTTCATTAAAGGATTCCATCGTAATATTGGAACCCCCACAAACTACTAAAAATTCGCCATTTAGCATCCGATTTAGAAACTAAACAATTTCGTTCACTATAGCGACCAATTTTCAAAATCGGTTGCCAAATTAGTCGCTAAATCGGTCACTAACTGAGTTTCTATCGAATTAGCGACCGATTTGAAAAAGATCAGTCTCTAAATCGATCGCTAAATGGCGACTTCTTAGTAGTCTGGGCCTTGTACCTGGCTTAAAGCTTGCCCTCAATCTCATCACATCTTCTTTTTTAGTAGAAGTTGACTCTCAAGTCGTCCTTCATTTGGTGCACAAGAGAACTTGCTCTAATGCTTCCCTTCAGCCTATTCTCAATGACACAATTCGATTGATTCATCTTGAGAATTGGTCTGTCTCCATAACTCATATATACAGAGAAGCGAACTCTTGTGCAGATATGTTAGCTAATTTGTGTCATCAAGGTGATTTCATGGGGTCTATTGTAGACACCGTCTTCCCCTCTCTTAGTCTTTGTGTTGCGTTCTAATGTAATGGAGTGTACCCTTAGGCTTGTGTCGTAGTTCTTCTGTTACTCCTTTTGTTTTTCAAAACAAAAATAACAATCATAATATAAACAAATCTATATTATTTAATTTATAGTTATTTGTTCATTGTACAGGTGTGGATGGGCTAAATTGCCTCCTTTTTCTATTCACCGAAAATGGGCCTTCAAGGCCCACCAAAATGGGCCGTTCATTTTTCTTTTTCTCTTCCCTATGAGTCACGGTAACAGGGAAACGCAAATGGAGGAACGATGCTGCTCAGAGAGAAAAGAAAGAGAGGAAGAGAGTTGGCCTCATGTGAGAGAGTGAGAGAGAGGAAAGAAGGACTGAGATTGGAAGAGGAGGGGAGAAAGAAAAGGTAGGTGGAAAAAGGAATGGCTTCTCGGTTATAGAAGAGTGACCGTAGCTATAGATTTATGGGAATCCACTTCTCTATATTTTATTTTGATGTATATGTATAATTGTATATGGTTATCTGGGAATCACTTCTACTTCGTGTTTTATGTCTATTGCTGCTTTGTTGTTTTTCTCTTTTGCCCTTCTAATCCTACAGATTGCTAATGATACAAACGAAAACAATGGCTATTAATTTTACTTTCTATTGATCATGCCACGAACAAAAATTCCGTCTGGCCGGCCCAATAATGCCGTACACCGATTCACCGAGTAAGTTGTAAATCAAACTTTAATAGAAACATTTTTCTTTAAGCGAAAAAGCTTTAAGTTGGGTCTTTTGTTTTGTTAACATGGTGCCCATTTTACTTTATAAAAACTCTTACAAAACAGTCATTGTTGCTATTGCGAATTTATTTATATTATTGAAAAATTAAAAAGCTTTAATTTATTGTAAATTATAATTTTAACAATTATTAATATACTAAATATTGCAATTGTTAATAGTAATAACCACTGCTGTTTAAAAAATTATTATTTAAAATAATACATGAACAATAACATTGAAAATAATTAATTAATCAATAATTTGAAGTCAAAGTGTTAATCTATCTATCAAGACAGAAGTTGACAACTCTACTACTGCTCTCAAGTCCCTAGTCTCCCTGCAACAATTCTTAATCGATCATATATCTATTCTTCATAATGATGTCTCCAAATCCGGATATACAATATTTGATCTCGTTGATCAATTTCAAAAGTTCCTTGACGCTCGGTCGCATGCCATGTTCATCTCCTCAAATAAAGGTTTGTCTTTCTCTAGCTCATCAGCTATATCCTCACCCATATAGATCATTGACTCTGGAGCATCTCATCATATGCCATATATATGATTTTAAATCTTTTGTGTCTTTACATCCTACTTCATCTATGTCAATCATGAATGCTGATCGCATTCTTATGCCATGAACAGACATTGGGTTTGTTTCTACATTTAACTTGCCCATTTCATATGTTTACTACATTCCAAATCTCATTCTGAATCCTACCTCTACTAGTTAGTTATGTGATTTTGGTTGCTCAATTATGTTTTCTTCCACCTATTACTCAATTCTGATTTTGACATGCATACATAGCTTGAATAGGTCCAGATAGAGTTTCTTCCTTCTTTAGAAATAAACCACCCCTAAGAAATCACCTTTACTTGTGTTATAAGAGCGGAATGTTGCGGCATTCCTCCTTGAAATATAATTTTGTTCCTCAACTGCCAAAGAGCCCATACAACCGCGCACCAAATCATATATTTTACTTTGCTCCTGCGTTTTCCTTTAACAAAAGCACCATGCTGCAGCATATTGTGAACCCCACTACAATACCACACCCTTTCAACACCCATCCATGAATATATAGCACAACACACGTCATATGAAAACGAGCAAACCAAACAATACATGATCAAGCGTTTCTACCTGAGAGAAGCAGATCTGGTTGGAAGTCGCCCCATCATATATCACTGTGACTGTCCAACAAAACGGCCTCTGTTCCGTAGCTCCGATCTGGTTGGAAGTCGCCCCATCAATGCGCTCCAGACATGGACAGCAACTTTAGAGGGAATCGCCAGCTTCCAAACACCTTTCAAGCCCCTTAGCAAATCCAGATCTACAACACTATATTGCTACGCCATTTAGTGCTGGTATGCGTTCCTAACAAAGATTTTTTTTTTTTTTTTGAAGAATCAAGCTTCCAAATCCATTCATCATGATGCAGACTTGATGGTGCAATATCTGCCAACATCATTTGCAATTCAGCCAACATTTCTTCTTCCCATGCGAAAAAATTACACCTCCATGATCAGCGCCACACCCATTTGTCATTTACCCAGTTCCCATATTCCATGACTGTAGCATCTTTAACACCAGCAAGCTGGTAAAGCCTTGCAAATTTTTTTTAAGAGAAGAATCCCCCACCCATTTATCTTCCCAGAGTCTAGCCAAATCACCCATTCCATGCTTTAGAGAGACCACTTCATTTAACCATCCAGGTTGTACAGTCAACAAGTCCCTCCACCAAATGGAGGCATGGAGTGAAGTGTTTACCTCCTCCAACACCCACTTTGACAGATTGCCATATTTGCGAGTCAGTAGCAGATACCAAACAATGGTGGTGTCACTGAGAAAATGCCATTTCCACTTCAACAAAAGACTAGTATTAGATGCTTCAAGATTTTTTATTAAACGCCATTTTTTCTTTCACCTATTTGTGAATATATGCCTTGACAGGAATTATTTTTATGATTGACAAAAGGATCTACAAGTGTGCAAAAAGCGGAAAAGAATTACCAAGAATTGAAAACTTCCAGTTTTGGGTTTTTGGGTATATTTTTAGAATTATTTGTGAGTAGTAGTGGAAGCTCTCAATTAAAATAATTCACACTCACTCGAATATTTTTTTTTTTTTGAAAATCATTTATATGGCCTTGATCTAAAATGGTTTATTTATTTATTTGTTGTCAAAATATTTTTCCTAAGTTAAGAATATTTTCAATCTTAGGGAGTCCAGCGTACAAATTTTTTTTTCTCAGCAACACATCTTATCATAGAAAAATGACTTCTTTTTTTGATAGAATTAACGTACATGTGGTCTGCCACTTTTCATACCACTGTTCTCAATATGATGACTAACATGTTTTTCATTTTTAATATGACAATTGAAAGGAGTGTGTCATCATAATTCCGATGATTCACTTTTTCCTCTTTGAGTCAAATATTTTTCCTCAGGAACGTGTTTCAAGCCTCAGGCCCAATTGCTAACTGAAATCGTATATCAAGTTGGCCAATAAAAAGAATAACGTGTTTCATATTTTTTTATGACAATAAATGGTCAGCTTTGTTGGTCAAGAGCTTTGAACAAATCTTTGAACCAAGCGTTACGTACTATGTGTATGTATCACATTGTTTTCTCAGCCACTCTCTCTATAAATAGCCATATGCACATTCTCTTGTTCAACACAGAGCAAAACACAACGAACGTCTCAAGCAAAAAAATTTTTACCGAAAAACTCTGCAATTTTTTTTTTACTCTCATTCACACTCACTTAATTATTTTTATTGAGAGCCTTCTTACTCTACATAGTTTGAGTTGTAATATTTGTGCTTCAATTTGTTTATATCTACATTTTTTAGTGTATCTCTTATTGACAATTTTTCTGATTATTAGTGGGTAGGAATCTCAAGTGGTTCATAGAGAGGTGATATTTCTTGAACTTGTTACTCTGGTTTAGAGTTGTAAAGGTTTCTAGCTGAACCTGATTTAAAAGCTAGTGTTAGTGAAAATCTCATAGTGGTTTGCTTTGGGGACAGGACGTAGGCCACAAGGGTGTTAGGTGGCCGAACCTGGATAATTTGTTGTGTGCTCTTCTACTCCTTATCTCTATTTTTTCAATCATTTAAATTTCTGCATTTTATTTTATTGTTATTTATGCTTTACTATTTGCTTTATCTCTAACTTTTTTGCTATTTATTCTTCAAGTTATTTATCTATTTCGTATTAATATTTCATCAAGTTATATTTAGCGCTTACTTTTTCAAAAGTTTTTTTAAAAACACCGTTCACACACAATTCACCTTCTTGTGTTTGGAGTCACTTGGCAACAAGTGGTATCAAAGCTAGGCTCTTGTTTAAAGGACCAAATCGTCTCAAGAGGATGACTTCAAACAGTTTTTGCAATGAGGGACATTCCATGAACAGACCCCCATCTTTCAATGGTGCAGGGTATGGTTATTGGAAGGAAAGAATGAAAATTTTCCTTGAAGCTGTAGACCTTGATGTTTGGGATGCAGTGGAAAACGGTCCGTTTGTTCCCACTCATTCAGTCAATAATGAGATGGTGAACAAACCAAGAACCCTTTGGACCGATGAGGAAAAGAAAAAGGTCCAACATAATTTAAAAGCCAAAAACATCATCACCTCTGCTTTAAGCTACGATGAGTTCTATAGGGTCTCAAATTGTGAGTCCGCTAAGGAAATGTGGGACACCCTCCAAGTGACCCATGAAGGTACTATCGAGGTCAAGAGGGCTCGAATGAACACATTAACCCATGAGTATGAGTTATTTAGGATGAACCCAGGTGAAAGCATACAAGATATGCAAAAACAATTTACTCATATAATAAATCATCTCAGAACTCTTGGGAAATCCTTTACTAATGAAGATTTGATTAACAAAGTTCTTAGATGTCTAAACAGGAATTGGCAACCCAAGGTCACTACTATAGCTGAATCTAGAGACTTATCTTCTATGACCTTGGCTACTTTATTTGGAAAATTACAGGAACATGAACTTGAACTAAATCGTCTCATGGAAAGCGAAGAAGCTGATAAGAAAAAGAAAGGGCTCGCCCTCAAAGCAAGCATTGAGGAAACTGACGATGACGAGTGTGATTTCCTTGAAGATGAAAATAATGAGGAAAACATGAGTCTAATGGTTCGCAAATTCAAGAGGTTCATGAGACTCAGAAACAAAGGTAAGGTCCCAAGCTCTCAAAAGAAAAGTGATGAAACAACTTCTTTTAATCCTACCGCTACAAGTGTGGAAAGAAAGGTCACATAAAACCCGAGTGTCCTCAAAACCAAAAGAGGAATGAGAAGTTGGAAAAGAAACCACCAAAGGAATCGAAAGGAAGAAGAGCTTACATTGCCTGGGATGATAATGATATGGATTCTTCTGATGAATCTGAAAATGAAGAGGCTCACCTTAGTCTTATGGCAAATCATGATGAAGATGAGGTGTGCTTGAAAGCCAAAGATTCAAATTGGTATCTTGATAGCGGCTGTTCAAAGCACATGACAGGAGACAAAAGCAAGTTCTCCTCTTTGGAACCCAAAAATAAAGGTTATGTTTGTTATGGTGATAATAATAAAGGTAAAATTCTTGGGATTGGTACTATTGGTAAGAGTCCTAATCCCATTATAGAGAATGTCTTGTATGTGGAAGGTTTGAAACATAACTTGCTAAGTATTAGTCAACTTTCTGACAAAGGCAATAATGTTATATTTGATTCTTCAAAATGCATGGTCATAATTTCTCTTAATAAAAGTATTGTTTTTGTTGGGTCTAGAATTGAAAAAATCTATATGGTTGATTTGTATGAACTACCTTCAAATGATGCATCTTTGTCTTTTTAGTAAAGAGGATGAATCTTGGCTATGGCATAGAAGAATGGCTCATATTCACATGGATCATCTTAATAAATTGGTTCGTAAAGACTTAGTAATTGGTTTGCCAAAGATTCGTTTTGAAAAAGATAAACTTTGTGATGCGTGTCAAAAAGGAAAACAAGTAAAGGCATCTTTCAAATCTAAAAATATTGTTTCTACAAACCTGCCTTTACAACTTTTACATATGGATTTATTTGGCCCTTCTAGAACCATGAGCTTTGGTGGCAATTACTATGCTCTTGTTATTGTGGATGACTATTCTCGCTATACATGGACTTTATTTATTTCTCACAAAAATGATGCTTTTAATGCTTTTCGAAAACTTGCAAAGGTTATACAAAATGAGAAGGGACTTAACATTGCTTCCATTCGAAGTGATCATGGTGGGGAATTTGAGAATGAAGCATTTGAAGCATTTTGCACAGAAAATGGCATCGATCACAACTTTTCTGCTCCAAGGACACCGCAACAAAATGGAGTGGTTGAAAGGAAAAATCGGTCTCTTGAAGAGCTAGCGAGGACGATGCTCAATGAGACTAACCTTCCTAAGTACTTTTGGGCAGACGCCGTGAGCACCGCTTGCTATGTGATGAATCGAGTTCTTATAAGGCCGATCCTTAATCAAACACCGTATGAACTCTACAAAGGAAGGAAGCCCAACATTTCCCACCTTCACATTTTCGGATGCAAGTGTTTTGTCCTAAACAATGGTAAGAATAACCTTGGAAAATTTGATGCCAAAGCGGATGAAGGTATATTTCTTGGATATTCTATTTCTAGTAAAGCTTTTCGAATTTATAATAAGAGAACTCTGACCATTGAAGAATCTGTGCATGTTACCTTTGATGAGTATAACCCAAAATCTTTGGTAGAAGATAGTGTTGATGATCTTGCAGAAATATTGGGAAATAGTCACTTAGAAGATTCAAATGAGTCCAAAGATGAAGATGAAAATCCTTTGCCACAATCTTCTAAGGAATCTCCTCATTCAAATCTACCAAAAGAATGGAGAGTCTCAAAACATCATCCACTTGACAATATAATTGGTGATATCTCTAAAGGGGTAACAACTCGAAACTCTCTTAATCATGCATGTCTTTTCATGGCTTTTGTTTCTCAAGTTGAACCGAAGAACATCAATGAAGCCATTATTGATGAACATTGGACCCTTGCTATGCAAGAGGAATTAAATCAATTTGAAAGAAACAATGTTTGGGAACTAGTTCCCAAACCTAAAGATCATATAGTCATTGGGACCAAATGGGTCTTTCGCAACAAGCTAGATGAAAACGGTATTATTGTTAGAAATAAAGCTAGACTTGTTGCAAAAGGCTACAATCAACAAGAGGGCATAGATTTTGATGAAACATATGCGCCCGTGGCTAGATTAGAAGCCATTCGTATGCTTCTTGCATTTGCATGTATCATAGATTTTAAACTTTTTCAAATGGATGTAAAGAGTGCTTTTCTAAATGGTTATATTCAAGAAGAAGTATTTGTTGATCAACCTCCTGGTTTTGAAAATTTTGAATTTCCAAATCATGTTTTTAAATTAAAAAGGCTCTGTATGGTTTGAAACAAGCTCCTAGAGCTTGGTATGATAGGTTGAACAAATACTTACTTGAAAAAGGTTTTGAAAGAGGAAAAGTTGATACTACTCTTTTCATCAAACATAAGAAGCATGACATTTTACTTGTTCAAATTTATGTCGATGATATAATATTTGGTGCTACTAATGAATCATTGTGTAAGGAATTTTCTGATATCATGCAAAGTGAATTTGAAATGTCAATGATGGGAAAGCTTAATTACTTCCTTGGACTTCAAATCAAACAAACAAAGGAAGGAATATTCATCAATCAATCCAAATATTGCAAGGATTTACTCAAGAAATTTGGAATGAGCGATGCAAAAGAAATCTCAACTCCAATGAGCACTTCATGCTATCTTGACAAAGATGAAGGTGGTAAGTCGGTCGAAGTAAGTAAGTATAGAGGTATGATAGGATCTCTTCTCTATCTCACTGCTAGTCGTCCTGATATTATGTTTAGTGTTTGTATGTGTGCACATTTTCAAGCTAGTCCTAAGGAATCACGTCTCTCTGCTGTAAAACGCATTATGAGATACCTCATTGGCACACAAAACACGGGTTTATGGTACCCCAAAGGTGCCGAATGCACTTTGATTGGGTACTCGGATTCTGATTTTGTGGGTTGTAAATTGGACCGTAAAAGTACTAGTGGGACATGTCACTTACTTGGGAATGCCTTGGTTTCATGGCATAGTAAGAAACAAGCCAGTGTGGCTTTGTCCACTGCCGAAGCGGAATACGTTGCGGCAGGTAGTTGTTGCGCACAAATTATTTGGATGAAACAACAGTTGAATGACTATGGAATTAATTTGAAAACTGTTCCAATAAAGTGTGACAATACTAGTGCCATAAACCTCACTAAAAATCCGGTTTATCACTCCCGGACTAAACACATAGAGATTAGGCACCATTTTATTAGAGATCATGTTCAAAAAGGTGATTGCATGATTGAATTTGTGGAAACATCTAGACAACTTGCAGATATTTTTACTAAACCTTTGCCTAAGGAAACTTTCTTTTTTATTAGAACTGAATTGGGAATTTTAGACCAATCATGCATTGAGTATTTTTGTGATTGCATTTTCTTTTTGAATAAATTCTAACTTGGGCGTTTGAGTGTGCTAACGAGTTTATGCAGGTCTTTTCCCCTTCCATTTTCTTTAAGTACGGAATAATGAGTGGGTGACGCACTTGTCTTATGCAACTAGCTAATCATGTCCAACCAGCTCATCTGTCACACACCAAGCTTGGTATCGCATAACTATCAAAATATGCTTGTTTAATCCTGAATATATGCCTTGCTTTATTTGTCTTTCCCGCTTTTTGATGTTGTCAAAAGGGGGAGAGTTACATGAATGCATGATTCAGGGGGAGTGATCTTTTAAGTAATGTCTATAGTAAGGGGGAATTCTTAATTGCGCCTAAACTTTAATATTCTTTATCATATCATGCTTACTGTTTATTCTCATATCTTTATTGGACTAACTTTTTTGCTAAGCAAATTCCATTCATGAGATATTTGTCATCATCAAAAAGGGGGAGTATGTGAATATATGCCTTGACAGGAATTGTTTTGATGATTGACAAAAGGATCTACAAGTGTGCAAAAAGCGGAAAAGAATTACTAAGAATTGAAGGCTTCCAGTTTTGGGTTTTTGGGTATATTTTTAGAATTATTTGTGAGTAGTAGTGGAAGCTCTCAATTAAAATAATTCACACACTCACTCGAATATTTTTTTTTTTTTTTGAAAATCATTTATATGGCCTTGATCTAAAATGGTTTATTTATTTATTTGTTGTCAAAAAATTTTTCCTAAGTTAAGAATATTTTCAATCTTAGGGAGTCCAGCGTACAAATTTTTTTTTCTCAGCAACACATCTTATCATAGAAAAATGACTTCTTTTTTTTATAGAATTAACGTACATGTGGTCTGCCACTTTTCATACCACTGTTCTCAATATGATGACTAACATGTTTTTCATTTTTAATATGACAATTGAAAGGAGTGTGTCATCATAATTCCGATGATTCACTTTTTCCTCTTTGAGTCAAATATTTTTCCTCAGGAACGTGTTTCAAGCCTCAGGCCCAATTGCTAACTGAAATCGTATATCAAGTTGGCCAATAAAAAGAATAACGTGTTTCATATTTTTTTATGACAATAAATGGTCAGCTTTGTTGGTCAAGAGCTTTGAACAAATCTTTGAACCAAGCGTTACGTACTATGTGTATGTATCACATTGTTTTCTCAGCCACTCTCTCTATAAATAGCCATATGCACATTCTCTTGTTCAACACAGGGCAAAACACAACGCACGTCTCAAGCAAAAAAAAAATTACCGAAAAACTCTGCAATTTTTTTTTACTCTCATTCACACTCACTTAATTATTTTTACTGAGAGCCTTCTTACTCTACATAGTTTGAGTTGTAATATTTGTGCTTCAATTTGTTTATATCTACATTTTTTAGTGTATCTCTTATTGACAATTTTTCTGATTATTAGTGGGTAGGAATCTCAAGTGGTTCATAGAGAGGTGATATCTCTTGAACTTGTTACTCTGGTTTAGAGTTGTAAAGGTTTCTAGCTGAACCTGATTTAAAAGCTAGTGTTAGTGAAAATCCCATAGTGGTTTGCTTTGGGGACAGGACGTAGGCCACAAGGGTGTTAGGTGGTCGAACCTGGATAATTTGTTGTGTGCTCTTCTACTCCTTATCTCTATTTTTTCAATCATTTAAATTTCTGCATTTTATTTTATTGTTATTTATGCTTTACTATTTGCTTTATCTCTAACTTTTTTGCTATTTATTCTTCAAGTTATTTATCTATTTCGTATTAATATTTCATCAAGTTATATTTAGCGCTTACTTTTTCAAAAGTTTTTTTAAAAACACCGTTCACACACAATTCACCCCCTTCTTGTGTTTGGAGTCACTTGGCAACAAGTGGTATCAAAGCTAGGCTCTTGTTTAAAGGACCAAATCGTCTCAAGAGGATGACTTCAAACAGTTTTTGCAATGAGGGACATTCCATGAACAGACCCCCATCTTTCAATGGTGCAGGGTATGGTTATTGGAAGGAAAGAATGAAAATTTTCCTTGAAGCTGTAGACCTTGATGTTTGGGATGCAGTGGAAAACGGTCCGTTTGTTCCCACTCATTCAGTCAATAATGAGATGGTGAACAAACCAAGAACCCTTTGGACCGATGAGGAAAAGAAAAAGGTCCAACATAATTTAAAAGCCAAAAACATCATCACCTCTGCTTTAAGCTACGATGAGTTCTATAGGGTCTCAAATTGTGAGTCCGCTAAGGAAATGTGGGACACCCTCCAAGTGACCCATGAAGGTACTATCGAGGTCAAGAGGGCTCGAATGAACACATTAACCCATGAGTATGAGTTATTTAGGATGAACCCAGGTGAAAGCATACAAGATATGCAAAAACAATTTACTCATATAATAAATCATCTCAGAACTCTTGGGAAATCCTTTACTAATGAAGATTTGATTAACAAAGTTCTTAGATGTCTAAACAGGAATTGGCAACCCAAGGTCACTACTATAGCTGAATCTAGAGACTTATCTTCTATGACCTTGGCTACTTTATTTGGAAAATTACAGGAACATGAACTTGAACTAAATCGTCTCATGGAAAGCGAAGAAGCTGATAAGAAAAAGAAAGGGCTCGCCCTCAAAGCAAGCATTGAGGAAACTGACGATGACGAGTGTGATTTCCTTGAAGATGAAAATAATGAGGAAAACATGAGTCTAATGGTTCGCAAATTCAAGAGGTTCATGAGACTCAGAAACAAAGGTAAGTTCCCAAGCTCTCAAAAGAAAAGTGATGAAACAACTTCTTTTAATCCTACCTGCTACAAGTGTGGAAAGAAAGGTCACATAAAACCCGAGTGTCCTCAAAACCAAAAGAGGAATGAGAAGTTGGAAAAGAAACCACCAAAGGAATCGAAAGGAAGAAGAGCTTACATTGCCTGGGATGATAATGATATGGATTCTTCTGATGAATCTGAAAATGAAGAGGCTCACCTTAGTCTTATGGCAAATCATGATGAAGATGAGGTGTGCTTGAAAGCCAAAGATTCAAATTGGTATCTTGATAGCGGCTGTTCAAAGCACATGACAGGAGACAAAAGCAAGTTCTCCTCTTTGGAACCCAAAAATAAAGGTTATGTTTGTTATGGTGATAATAATAAAGGTAAAATTCTTGGGATTGGTACTATTGGTAAGAGTCCTAATCCCATTATAGAGAATGTCTTGTATGTGGAAGGTTTGAAACATAACTTGCTAAGTATTAGTCAACTTTGTGACAAAGGCAATAATGTTGTATTTGATTCTTCAAAATGCATGGTCATAAATTCTCTTAATAAAAGTATTGTTTTTGTTGGATCTAGAATTGGAAATATCTATATGTTTGATTTGAATGAACTACCTTCAAATGATGCATGCTGTCTTTTTAGTAAAGAGGATGAATCTTGGCTATGGCATAGAAGAATGGCTCATATTCACATGGATCATCTTAATAAATTGGTTCGTAAAGACTTAGTAATTGGTTTGCCAAAGATTCGTTTTGAAAAAGATAAACTTTGTGATGTGTGTCAAAAAGGAAAACAAGTAAAGGCATCTTTCAAATCTAAAAATATTGTTTCTACAAACCGGCCTTTACAACTTTTACATATGGATTTATTTGGCCCTTCTAGAACCATGAGCTTTGGTGGCAATTACTATGCTCTTGTTATTGTGGATGACTATTCTCGCTATACATGGACTTTATTTATTTCTCACAAAAATGATGCTTTTAATGTTTTTCAAAACTTGCAAAGGTTATACAAAATGAGAAGGGACTTAACATTGCTTCCATTCAAGTGATCATGGTGGGAATTTGAGAATGAAGCATTTGAAGCATTTTGCACAGAAAATGGCATCGATCACAACTTTTCTGCTCCAAGGACACCGCAACAAAATGGAGTGGTTGAAAGGAAAAATCGGTCTCTTGAAGAGCTAGCGAGGACGAGGCTCAATGAGACTAACCTTCCTAAGTACTTTTGGGCGGCGCCAGTGAGCACCGCTTGCTATGTGATGAATCGAGTTCTTATAAGGCCGATCTTTAATCAAACACCGTATGAACTCTACAAAGGAAGGAAGCCCAACATTTCCCACCTTCACATTTTCGGATGCAAGTGTTTTGTCCTAAACAATGGTAAGAATAACCTTGGAAAATTTGATGCCAAAGCGGATGAAGGTATATTTCGTGGATATTCTATTTCTAGTAAAGCTTTAATTTATAATAAGAGAACTCTGACCATTGAAGAATCTGTGCATGTTACCTTTGATGAGTATAACCCAAAATCTTTGGTAGAAGATAGTGTTGATGATCTTGCAGAAATATTGGGAAATAGTCACTTAGAAGATTCAAATGAGTCCAAAGATGAAGATGAAAATCCTTTGCCACAATCTTCTAAGGAATCTCCTCATTCAAATCTACCAAAAGAATGGAGAGTCTCAAAACATCATCCACTTGACAATATAATTGGTGATATCTCTAAAGGGGTAACAACTCGAAACTCTCTTAATCATGCATGTCTTTTCATGGCTTTTGTTTCTCAAGTTGAACCAAAGAACATCAATGAAGCCATTATTGATGAACATTGGACCCTTGCTATGCAAGAGGAATTAAATCAATTTGAAAGAAACAATGTTTGGGAACTAGTTCCCAAACCTAAAGATCATATAGTCATTGGGACCAAATGGGTCTTTCGCAACAAGCTAGATGAAAACGGTATTATTGTTAGAAATAAAGCTAGACTTGTTGCAAAAGGCTACAATCAACAAGAGGGCATAGATTTTGATGAAACATATGCGTAGTGGCTAGATTAGAAGCCATTCGTATGCTTCTTGCATTTGCATGTATCATAGATTTTAAACTTTTTCAAATGGATGTAAAGAGTGCTTTTCTAAATGGTTATATTCAAGAAGAAGTATTTGTTGATCAACCTCCTGGTTTTGAAAATTTTGAATTTCCAAATCATGTTTTTAAATTAAAAAGGCTCAGTATGGTTTGAAACAAGCTCCTAGAGCTTGGTATGATAGGTTGAACAAATACTTACTTGAAAAAGGTTTTGAAAGAGGAAAAGTTGATACTACTCTTTTCATCAAACATAAGAAGCATGACATTTTACTTGTTCAAATTTATGTCGATGATATAATATTTGGTGCTACTAATGAATCATTGTGTAAGGAAATTTCTGATATCATGCAAAGTGAATTTGAAATGTCAATGATGGGAAAGCTTAATTACTTCCTTGGACTTCAAATCAAACAAACAAAGGAAGGAATATTCATCAATCAATCCAAATATTGCAAGGATTTACTCAAGAAATTTGGAATGAGCGATGCAAAAGAAATCTCAACTCCAATGAGCACTTCATGCTATCTTGACAAAGATGAAGGTGGTAAGTCGGTCGAAGTAAGTAAGTATAGAGGTATGATAGGATCTCTTCTCTATCTCACTGCTAGTCGTCCTGATATTATGTTTAGTGTTTGTATGTGTGCACATTTTCAAGCTAGTCCTAAGGAATCACGTCTCTCTGCTGTAAAACGCATTATGAGATACCTCATTGGCACACAAAACACGGGTTTATGGTACCCCAAAGGTGCCGAATGCACTTTGATTGGGTACTCGGATTCTGATTTTGTGGGTTGTAAATTGGACCGTAAAAGTACTAGTGGGACATGTCACTTACTTGGGAATGCCTTGGTTTCATGGCATAGTAAGAAACAAGCCAGTGTGGCTTTGTCCACTGCCGAAGCGGAATACGTTGCGGCAGGTAGTTGTTGCGCACAAATTATTTGGATGAAACAACAGTTGAATGACTATGGAATTAATTTGAAAACTGTTCCAATAAAGTGTGACAATACTAGTGCCATAAACCTCACTAAAAATCCGGTTTATCACTCCCGGACTAAACACATAGAGATTAGGCACCATTTTATTAGAGATCATGTTCAAAAAGGTGATTGCATGATTGAATTTGTGGAAACATCTAGACAACTTGCAGATATTTTTACTAAACCTTTGCCTAAGGAAACTTTCTTTTTTATTAGAACTGAATTGGGAATTTTAGACCAATCATGCATTGAGTGACTGCCTGTGATTGCATTTTCTTTTTGAATAAATTCTAACTTGGGCGTTTGAGTGTGCTAACGAGTTTATGCAGGTCTTTTCCCCTTCCATTTTCTTTAAATGCGAATAATGAGTGGGTGACGCACTTGTCTTATGCAACTAGCTAATCATGTCCAACCAGCTCATCTGTCACACACCAAGCTTGGTATCGCATAACTATCAAAATATGCTTGTTTAATCCTGAATATATGCCTTGTTTTATTTGTCTTTCCCGCTTTTTGATGTTGTCAAAAGGGGGAGAGTTACATGAATGCATGATTCAGGGGGAGTGATATTTTAAGTAATGTCTATAGTAAGGGGGAGTTCTTAATTGCGCTTAAACTCTAATATTCTTTATCATATCATGCTTACTGTTTATTCTCATATCTTTATTGGACTAACTTTTTTGCTAAGCAAATTCCATTCATGAGATATTTGTCATCATCAAAAAGGGGGAGTATGTGAATATATGCCTTGACAGGAATTGTTTTGATGATTGACAAAAGGATCTACAAGTGTGCAAAAAGCGGAAAAGAATTACTAAGAATTGAAGGCTTCCAGTTTTGGGTTTTTGGGTATATTTTTAGAATTATTTGTGAGTAGTAGTGGAAGCTCTCAATTAAAATAATTCACACACTCACTCGAATATTTTTTTTTTTTTGAAAATCATTTATATGGCCTTGATCTAAAATGGTTTATTTATTTATTTGTTGTCAAAATTTTTTTCCTAAGTTAAGAATATTTTCAATCTTAGGGAGTCCAGCGTACAAATTTTTTTTTCTCAGCAACACATCTTATCATAGAAAAATGACTTCTTTTTTTTATAGAATTAACGTACATGTGGTCTGCCACTTTTCATACCACTGTTCTCAATATGATGACTAACATGTTTTTCATTTTTAATATGACAATTGAAAGGAGTGTGTCATCATAATTCCGATGATTCACTTTTTCCTCTTTGAGTCAAATATTTTTCCTCAGGAACGTGTTTCAAGCCTCAGGCCCAATTGCTAACTGAAATCGTATATCAAGTTGGCCAATAAAAAGAATAACGTGTTTCATATTTTTTTATGACAATAAATGGTCAGCTTTGTTGGTCAAGAGCTTTGAACAAATCTTTGAACCAAGCGTTACGTACTATGTGTATGTATCACATTGTTTTCTCAGCCACTCTCTCTATAAATAGCCATATGCACATTCTCTTGTTCAACACAGAGCAAAACACAACGCACGTCTCAAGCAAAAAAAAAATTACCGAAAAACTCTGCAATTTTTTTTTACTCTCATTCACACTCACTTAATTATTTTTACTGAGAGCCTTCTTACTCTACATAGTTTGAGTTGTAATATTTGTGCTTCAATTTGTTTATATCTACACTTTTGAGTGTATCTTTTATTGACAATTTTTCTGATTATTATTGGGTAGGAATCCCAAGTGGTTCATAGAGAGGTGATATCTCTTGAACTTGTTACTCTGGTTTAGAGTTGTAAAGGTTTCTAGCTGAACCTGATTTAAAAGCTAGTGTTAGTGAAAATCCCATAGTGGTTTGCTTTGGGGACAGGACGTAGGCCACAGGGGTGTTAGGTGGCCGAACCTGGATAATTTGTTGTGTGCTCTTCTACTCCTTATCTCTATTTTTTCAATCATTTAAATTTCTGCATTTTATTTTATTGTTATTTATGCTTTACTATTTGCTTTATCTCTAACTTTTTTGCTATTTATTCTTCAAGTTATTTATCTATTTCGTATTAATATTTCATCAAGTTATATTTAGCGCTTACTTTTTCAAAAGTTTTTTTAAAAACACCGTTCACACACAATTCACCCCCCTTTTGTGTTTGGAGTCACTTGGCAACACTATTGTTTTGTGCAAGATATACAATCCAGAAGGATGATTGGGACAAGTCATAGACAGGATTTTATATTTTGGATGAGTTGAAAGTTTCAGATGTCGCTGCTTCTAGCATTGACATGTCATCTTTTCGCTTGAATCCTTCATCTTCTAGTTTTTATTTATTGCACTCTCATCTAGAACATGTTTCTTCTTCTCGATTAAAATGCTTAGCTTCTATAAGAGCTTTAGAAAAGTTGCAAACTAATGATTGTTGCGGTTGCAAGCTTGCTAAAATTTCTGCTTCGCCTTTTAGCAAAAGTGTTTCGATTTCTACCGCATCATTTGACTTGGTTCATTCTGATGTATGAGGTTCATCATCATTTCTTACCAAAGGTGGATTTAGATATTTTGTATCTCTCATTGATGATTGTATTCGTTATTGTTAGGTTCACCTTATGAAACATCGTTCTGACTTCTTTTGCATTTATCATATGTTTTGTGCTTTTGTTATAACTCAACATAATGTTGTTATCATGGTGTTTTCAATGTGATCTAGGTGTTGATTATAATTCAAATAAATTCTTTGAGTTACTTGCCTCTGATAGAACTTTTCGCCAAATGTCTTGTACATACACTCCTGAACAAAATAGAGTTGCTGAAAGAAATCATCATCATATTGTTGAAACTGCTCATTTCCTTCTTTTGTCTGCTTATGTTCCAAGTGAATTTTGGGGTAAAGTTGTTCTTACTGTTGTCTATGCTATTAACATAATTTCATCTTCTGTTACTTCAAGTTTGTTTCCCTTTGAAAATTAAAATTGAATGGTTGTGTTCCTGATTATTCATCCTTGAAAGTCTTTGGTTCTACTTGTTTTGTTCTTCATCTTCATGTAGAACGTAGTAAACTACTAAAAATTCGCTATTTACCGACCGATTTAGAGACCAAACAATTTCGGTCCCTATAGCGATTGATTTTGCGACCGATTTTCAAAATCGAATGCTAAATCAGTCACTAAATCGGTCACTGACTGAGTTTGTGACCGAATTAGCGACCAATTTGAGAAAGTCGCTAAACCACTAGCAGCTAATGTTAGCAATTGATTTTGCGACCGATTTGAAGAAAAAAATTTGGTCTCTAAATCGGTCGCTAGATAACAAATTTTTAGTAGTAACTGTCTTCTCGTTCTGCGATATGTGTTTTTCTTGATTATTGGGATGGTCAGAAGGGTTATCATTATTATGACCCTGTACATTTTATATTTTCCCATTTTTTGAAGCCCACTAACTTCTTTTGGGTCAAGAAAGGTCACTTACTTAAAAAATTTAAAATAGAACTATGTTTTATTTTTTGACATACATATGGGCTACCCGCAGCACCCGATCGGGCTAGCCCGATATCGGCTCGGGTTTTATTGCCAAAAAGACCCATTTTTATTTGGGCTCGGATTTTGCTACCCAAGCCGTATCACTTATCGGGCTTTTCGGCTCGACCGGGTCGGGCCGACCCATGTTGCCAGCTTTAGAGGATATATAAGCTTTCTAGCATTAAGAAGAAATGAAATTTGACAGTTAGCAAGCAAGCTTGAGAAACTTGGCTTTTATTTGAATGACAAGTGTACTAAGCTTTAATAAAATGACTTTTCATATTACTAGCATAAATACACGGCTTTTTATTATTTATATTGTTTACAATTTTCTGGTCTTTCACCTTATCAATATAGCTATAATAATATTCATCAATTGTGAATATTAAAGGGTTGATACACTCCTATTTAATACTTAAATTATATTTAAATTATTTATAATAATATATTATATTATATAATTGAATATATTTAACAACAACATTGACATATAGTTCTATTTTTGTAGTTAAGATTTAGTAATACATAGTCACATTTTTTTTATTATTATTGTGCCTATTTATATTATTTTATTTATATGAAGTAGCAAATATTAAATATAAAATAATATTTTTAACGAATGTGAAATGCGTCATACAATGGTTCAATATTTACCAATTATTAATATATATAAACATGTAAAAATTTATTAATGTACAATGTTTAAACTTTAATTCAGTTCATGCGTACAGATTTTCTTTTTTGTGTTTAGATTTTAATTTTGTGATATAGATGAATGTTTTTTTGACAAAGCGATATAGATGAATGTTATGAGATAATTAATGTAATTTTATAAACGTAAATATAATGTCAAGTGCTTAAGTGCGTATAGCACAAAGTTATATTTACGTTAAACAATAAAACCATCACAACAAATACTTCTAATTGATTAGCAACTTTTCATTTCATCTAAGTATTAAAATAATAATAACCGAACGTAATCACAGATAAATGGAAAATTAAAAACATAATTTTATTAAAATAATGTTAAATTTAAATTAAAATGTCATTAAAGAGAAATAACCCATACATTCTTTAGCATTGAAGTCCTTTTTTTTTTTGGATAGAAAGGAGTGGGACTACACACCCACTAAAGAACAAGAGGAGGGGGACAAGCTCCCCTTTTATCAAAATCAACAAGCAAAGCTAGACTAGAATAAGCAGAATCTAACAACTGGAAATAAAAATATGCAAAGTGAGCCTTAGCTGCAATAGCATCAGCACATCGGTTAGCCTCTCGGGAGATGTGGTTGACAGTAACATGCTAGCCAGGGAGGTGAAGCAAAGACATAATATCTTGGAGAAGAGGTTTAAAATGTTGACTAGGAGTGAATCTCTGTCGAATCATTCTGATGAGGCAAAGGGAGTCAGTTTCAATCACCACATTTGTACAAGCCATGTCCCTAGCCAAACGAAGGCCTAAAATGAAACCCCAACACACAGCAAGAAGAGCATTACTAGGTGCCAATTTACACATGAATCCTTTCACAAAATTGACATTTGCATATCTCATTATGCCTCCACAAGAGGTGAGGCCTCTAACAAAAGATCCATCTGTGTTAATCTTCATGCACCCTGCTGGAGGCCGGTTCCAGTGTTCTTGCACAGCAGAATTACGAGCAGACTGAGATATAAGGGGCTTAGCAAACTCTTTCTCTATTTGGTTCACTTGGCTTAACACTGAGTTCATAAGAGTCGGGCCTACTTTAGAAAGTTGAGAAAAAACCAAAGCATTACGATCCTTCCACAAGGCCCAAATAGCAACACCAAACAAAGTAGGCCAATTCCAAGGAACATCTCCAACCACCTTGCAGCTAATGTTCCACTCTATCCAATCATATAAGCCAAGGCTAAAAAATTTAGCCCAATTGTTGTTCTCCATAGATATCACCGATTCTGTCGCTCACCTCCTCACAGTCTCGGAGCATGTGCATAATAGACTCATCATGAGAATTACACCTTGGGCAAGTAGCATTTGTTGTCATCCCTCTGTTTGCTCTGACTTCATTAGAAAGCAAAGAACCATGAGCTGCTTTCCAAAGTGTAAATCGCATTCTAGAGGGTCCTCTCCACTTCCAAACATGCTTGAAGATAGGAAGTTGGTTACTATGCTGTTGAATTGATTTTCTAATCAGTTCATAAGCCTTGATGCTAAATTGTCCATCATTGGTTGGCAGCCAATTAGGAACATCACATTGACCATCAGAGGGAGGCTTGACCGGCTGGATCAGGTTGCAAATATGGTCTAGGAGTTTATCTCTTATCTTATACCAATTCCATTCACCGCCATTGCAGTAGTTGAGAACAGTGAACTCTTTCTCAATGCTGGGAATTTCAGCAACAAATTGGTTCTCCAACCTATCATAATTTGGAAGCCAAATGTCTCTCCAGAATCTAGTGTCTTTTCCACCATTGATAGCCCAACCAATATGGTGTTGCACCTCATTCCAAGCATTAGCCACAGCTCTCCAAATGTTAGAAGCTGTGCTAGGGATACTGATAATGGGAGTTGCTAATAATCCACATTTATATTTAGTCCTCATGATCTGCACCCATAATTTATCTGGATTAGCCACTAGCTGCCAAGCTAATTTAAACATAGAAGCTTTGTTTAGCAATTTGAGAGTTTTGAATCCTAGACCCCTTTCCTCCTTTGGGCTGCAAATTTTTTCCCAAGAAATAGAATGGCATTTTCTTTGCTCATTTGTGGATCCCCATATGAAGTTTCTACAAATTCTCTCGGCTTCATCACACACAGCAATAGGAATCTTGGAAGTTTACATGACATATGCAGGAATGCTAGATAGAGAAGATTGTGCAAGAGTGACTCAGCCTGCAAGAGACAGGTTGTTGGCCTTCCAGGTGGTCAATTTTTTTCTCATTTTATCAGTGATGAAGCTGAAATAATCTTTAGAGCTTCTCTGATGTAGCATTGGTGCACCAAGATATAATCCAAGGTCATGAGTTTTCTCAATTCCAAGCTCTTGACTGAGGGAATTAGCATGCTCAGAATCTATGTTTCTGGAGAAGAAGACTTTGGACTTGTTGAAGTTGATCTTTTGCCCTGAATGCTGACAGAAATCATCTAATACATTTCGGATTACTCCAACTTGAGCACTGCTTGCTACAGCAACTAAAATGAGATTATCTACAAAACAAATGTGAGAAAGTTTGGGTCCTCCACTACCAAAATTCAAAGGTTTTCAGCTTCCCTCATCCACTCTATCTTGGATGCAATGTCCCAATCTCTCAATGGCCAAGACAAAGAGGTAAGGGGAGATAGGGTCTCCTTGCCTTAGACCTCTTGAAGAGTGAAAGGATTGGGTTTTATCTCCATTCCAGTTGATGCTAAGTGAGGCTGAAGAGATGCACCAATATAAGAGTTCCTGCAAATGGTTAGGCCGTTGCAACATATTAAGAGTTTCCATGATAAAACTCCACTCTATGCGATCATAAGCTTTCTCAGGATCTAATTTAAGGATCATATATCCTTTCTTGCCCCTCATATTATTTAACAAGTGAATGGACTCCTGCAAAACAATAATATTGTCAGTGGTACACCTACCGGGCACAAAAATGCTCTGTATCTTAGAGACCACATGATGCAGAATGCCTCTTAATCTTTGGGCTACAATTTTGGTCACCACTTTATAAATAACATTGCATAGAGCAATTGGCCGAAGCTTAGTAACCAAATCAGGATCCTTGCATTTAGGAATTAAAGTGAGAAGGGTATGATTCACCTCCTTAATCTTACTAGGGTCTGCAAAACAGTCAATGACAAATTGATGAATGGAATGGCCAACCATTTGCCATTGGCTTTTGAAGAACACTGGATGATAGCCATCAGGGCCGAGAGATTTGTAATTTTTCATACTAGAAAGAGCCTCTTTGGTTTCCTCCAGAGTAATACCTACTTGAAAAAACTGCATATCTTCATCTTTAATTCGAGGGAAGGTTTTCTGAGTAACAAAACCAGTGGTTAAAGTACCAACAGATGTATAGAGGTCAGAATAGAAGTCCACCACATGTTGTTTAAGCAGAGCTCCATCATATATCCATTGATCATGGCTATCCTTGAGTGCAATAATCTTGTTTCTTTTCATCTTAATCAAGGCAGATTGGTGAAAGAATCTAGAATTATTATCACCTTGGGTAATCCACTTGCTTTGAGCTTGTTGGAACCAATAGTTTTCTTCTTGATGGTTTATGGCCCGATATTCCTCCCACAGAGAATTCTTCAGCAGGACTAACCTCTCCACATGAGAATTCATAAGAACTTTGTTGATTCCCTCAAGTCTTCTTATAATCCTTGCTTTTCTTCTGAATATATTGACATACACATGCTTGTTCCAACCCTTTAAGTTGGAAGTAAGGCGGCCTATGTTCTGGGACCAAGGGGATGAGTTGTTCCAAGAATTCCTCACTTGATTAGTAAAATCAGGGTGGTCTAACTAAGATCCTAGGAATTTAAAGTAATTTCTTCCCATTCTATTATCAGCCTCACTCTGAGTTCTGATCCAAAGACCACAATGGTCAGAATCCTGAAGAGGTAAGTGAGTTATTGCACAGGATTGGTGTAAATTTAGCCAAGCTTCGTTACAAATCACTCTGTCTAGTCTTTCCTTCAAATCACCTCTAAAGAAGGTAAAAGGAGGACTAGCAAAGGGAAGCTCTAGGAGATTGCAGTCATCAATACAATTGGCAAAAGCTAAGGCCAAACTCTGGTGAGCTGCTCTGCCTCCCTCCTTCTCCCAATCATATAAAACAATATTAAAATCACCACCTAGACACCAAGGGCCCTTGTGAGTTTCATTAAATTGACGAAGTTCATTCCACACTGCCTCTCTACACCCTACATTTGGAATAGCATAGATGACAGAGAAGAACCAAGTAAAGCCAGCCGCATCAATCACTTGCAAATGTATGTAGTACTGTGAGGTGGAAACCACTGAGATATGAGGGCAATTGTTATTCCACAAGCACCAGATACCACCTGAGAAACCACAAGCATCTACTCAAGCACCATTACTGAGACCAATTCTATTAATAACTTTATCAGCCATTGCACCACTAATCTTGGGTTCCAATATAGCTATAAAATTCAATCTATAGACACACATGCAATCTCGAATGTAATTAGAGAAGTCCCTGCCTCCTGCTCCCCTATAATTCCAAATCATTGCATTCATTTCAAAAGGCTAGGGGTTTCGGGCATCCCATGCCCATGGTTTTCCTTGAGATAAGTAGCACCAGGGTCTTCTCCTACGTCCATATCTCCCTGATTAGAGGTGGTGAGGCAAGCCATATTCTTTAACCTTTGTGCCTCAACAAAGGCTAATGTTTCACTATCAGGCAGGTACACTTGTGTTGCTATGGCATCTAGGCTCCATTCTCCAGTAGTGATTTGAGGTTTACTGTCACGCTTGAGGATTTGAACTTGCTTCAACATAGCCTCTTCTTTCTTTTTCATAGCTTGTTTAGGTTCGACACTCTGGTGTATCTTCTTAGCAATCATTCGTTTTACAATCCGCTTAGCTACAGATTTCTTCATAGCATGGCCGCTTTTATCTACTTTGATGTCCGTTCCTTTTGTATTCCTCTGAGGGTTCTTACCACCCGTGTTATTTCTCATGCGCCACGTAGTGTGGCTAGAGGTGCTCTCCTCCACTCGTGGGCTAGGGTTAGAATTTTGGGTTTCTTTGGTTAGCTCCTGTTGACTTGTGTTGTTGACTTCCTCAGATTGAGTTGACTTCACCAGATAGGTAATCGTGATCCACTCGGGGATTTATCTTTCGCAATAACTTTGCCAGATACATCTCCTGATTGTGGATTTCTTGGAGTCACACTCGCAGCCTTCGCATTTGTTTTGTTCCGCGGTTTTCGTTGAACCGTTGACCAAGGGCCCAGCTCCCTTTTTTGAATATCCGGATTTTTCGCCAATTGAATCACAGTTTCACGTGATTTTTGCATGTCACTACTACTGCCAACCCTAGTTGGTTCAGCTCCTTCACTTGGCGCGGGTGCCGTCACCTCCGGCAAATCATGACTGATCTTCTCTCCCATGAATTCTCTGCATTGCTCCTGTTTGTGCCCGTATTTTCCACAGCGAAAACATATCAGGTGCAGTCCTTCATACTCTAGAAAAAGTTTGCTGCCTCCAATGACAATGTGTGAGACCAATGGTTTCTCTAAGTCGATCTCAACACAAATACGGGCATATATTCCTCTGGAATGTATGGATGTTAACCTATCTATTCTCAGCATTGTGCCTAGGATAGATCCAATCCTCACAAGAAATTCATCATTGTAGAGCACGAAGCCAAGTCTAAGAACCCTGATTCAAACTGCTACCTTCTTCACGGCTGCTGCGTACTGAAGAAACATGGGCCACCATCGTTGTACAAACAAGTAATGATCCTCTATCATCCATGGTCCCTCATATAAGGCAAATTTATAGTCCTCCTCCATGGAGAAGTACACTAGGAAGTACCCATCAGCCATGTCAACGAGTTTGATGGTTCCATGCTTAGTCGACCTGCGTTTCAAAAAGTTATCGAGCATCTTATAGTTTGCTTTCTTTCCAAGTAACTTTACTACAAGTGTTTTCTTCCATGGTTGGGACCATCTTTCCCACTCTTCATCGGACAGAGGGATTTCAGGTCCATCCCTATTATGCTTTAGCACTTCAGACCCCTCCTTCTGAATCTCCATCTCTTCGTCATCTTTCTTTCCTTGATAAACTTTGACTTCCTCCCCAAAAAGGTTTAGAAGTTTCTCCTTATAAGATCCTCCTTTGGTCATGTCAGCATTCACAATCTTTTCCTCTTTTCCTTTTTCTCCCATCTTGATTTGGCTTCGTAGGAGGAGATCGGCTTCCTTCGTTGACTTTTCTTGCTGGACCTGGTAGAGCTCACCATGAAACCCTTATAAAATGTTTAATTGTTTAAGTTTTCAGCATTGAAGTCCTTTCATCTTACCATTCCATGCCAATTGCTATTATTCCTTTCAACAAATAATATTTCACCTCTTTCCAAACGGTTGTCCCTACATCTTTTAACTAAAATTTAAATAATATACCATTGGTTAAAAACAATAAAAAAAAACAAATTACAATAATTTTCTCTTTTGCACATTAAATTTCGACTCTTTAATCTTTTATTCCACATAATCTTCCAGTTTAACCCATGATTGTGCCCAAATCTTTTTTTATGAATCCTAAATTTTATTAATCACAAAATAAAATTTATGCTGCCCATTAATAAACCCTTATCTTTTAAAATTCCACTTCATCTTCTTAATAAAATAATAAGATACATTTTTTTAATTTTGTATATTAATTCATAGCCTATATAAACCCCAAAACACCTCTGTTTTCATTCACTCTGTTCACTTTCATCTCTCTCACGAAATTTTGTCAACAATATCTCCTAATCATGTCTACCTTGAATACCTTTACTGTTTTCAAATTGAGTATTTTATTACAAATATTCGTTTTACCTTCTTTACTATTTTTAAGGAGAAACATGTCCACCAACAAAGGACAATATACGCTCCTCAACAGTCTACCATCCGCAACAGCTGATTGCAAAATAAAAGTGACGATTACATGTGGGTCAATCTCAGCATCCGTCATAAAAAAGAATTGACAAGTACAGATATTGTCCTCATTGACGAAAAGGTTTGATTTTGTGCACCAATTTTTTCCCTTATAATATAGATGCAAACTATTGTAACCTAAATTTTGTTCCCTTTTTAGAGCAATTAGATACATGTTTCTATAGGAAAAAATATTGCCCCTAGATTCAACGATATATTGCAGAAGGTAAAATTTACAACATCAACAATTTTATGGTGTCAAATAATATGGAAAAGTTTGTTGTTGTGGAAAAGAGTCCTTCTATGCTACAATTCAATGCTACAACAACTGTGAAGAAAGTAAACAATGATGACAGCATTATTCCTCGACATGTTTTTTAATTTGTCAAATTTGAGGATTTACAAGTTCAGCGAGTTTGTTTGAAATTATTTTTGTCAATCTTTTTTTTTTTTTGGGGTTTGTCAATCTACGTTGCTTATCTCATTATTATGTAAATTATGTTAATATAAATAATTTAATTTTTTTTTCAATTCATCAATAGATGTCATTGGAGTTATTACTAATGCAAGTCCAATAGAAGAACTCTTCAGGGCAAAGTTGACATTTTAACTGTGCAGTTGGAAGACATCAAGTACAATAAAAAGCATTATAAAAACCATTTTTTTATTAAACACCACATAACTATGACAATTATATATTTAGAAATACACACTCATTGAACAAAATATATATTGTAATTTTTTGAGTAAACCCTCAATTTAGTCCATGAACTAACACTCTCTTTCCTATTTAGTCCCTTTAGTATAAGAAAATAATAAGTAGTCCCTAAAGTTTGTAAAATTCGTCAAATTAGTCCCTAAAGTTTTGTAAAATCCGTCTCATTAGTCGCTATAAAGGATTACTTATAAAATTTTAGGCAATAATTTGACGGATTTCACAAATATTAGGGACTACTTATTATTTTCGTATACTTTAGGGATCATTAAATAGGAGAGATAGATAGTGTTAGTTTAGGGATTAAATTGAGGATAAACTCTAATTTTTTTTCAAATCAATGGCATTGGAAATAAAGTTAGAGTCAAATCTATATCTATATCTATATCTATCTATATATCTATATATATATAAGTAAATCAAGCTTGAGTTTTAGCTTGATTGTAGAATTACCATGTGTAAAGCTTGAGCTACAATATTGAATGCAAGTTTATTATAACTTATGAGCTACAACCTTTCAATTACCCTTATTAATTAATTTTACTATTTTACTACTCTATTTCAATATTATTATTAAATATTAATAAATTTATTAATTAAATTTAAGGAAACTTGAACTTTAGTAATAAATATAAATTAATTTTAGTTTATGAGTTACAACTTTTCAATCACTTCTATTAATCAATCTCATCATCATTTTTAATCTGTTTAAATAATATTTTTAAATATTATTTTATTTAACAACTTAATTTATTATTATTTATACTAAGAACTAAACATAAAACTTCTTAGGCATTCTTTAAAATATTAAAATTAATTATTGATAATGTTGACCATTAATTATAATTTGGGAAAACTATTTAAAACATAACTAAATTAGAACATAATTAATTAAATATTTTTATAAATATTTTTATGAAAAATAAAATATAATTATATTTAATAAGAATAGTTGTGTGTGTGTGAAGCAGGCTTGAGTTTTATATGAGTTATAACATTTCAATTACCTTTAGTAATCAATTTTACCATTTTACTACTTTATTTAATTTATTTATTTAATTTAAGAAGACTTAAGCTTTAGTATTAAATATAAATTTATTTTAATTTATGTGTTAAAATCTTTCAATTACTCTTATTAATCAATCTTATCATTTTTTAATCTATTTAAATATTATTAATAAATATTATTTTATTTAGTAATTTAATTTATTATTAGTTATATTAAAAATTAAACATAAAACTTCTTAGACATTATTTTATATTAAAATTAATTAATGATAATGTTATTCATTAATTAAAATTTGGGAAATATACTTAAAATATAACTAAATTAGAATATAATTTATTAAATATTTTTAAGAAAAATATAATATAATTATATTTAATAAAATTAGTTAATGAGAAAACTAAGTGCTATTGATAGCTAAAAAAATTAAATATTTTTTTTTTAGCTATTGATAGCTAAAAAAATTAACTTAAAATTTAATCTTAATTGAACAATTTTATATTTTTATTATCTGTTACCATCCCTGCTCAATTTCTATAATTCATCCTTATTGTTTCACATTTAATCTAAGTTGTCTATGAAATGGTAAATAATTAGTGAGCATTCGAAATTCTTTTCAGTGTAACAATTATGCACTGAAAGGGAAGGGTTTCACATTAATAAGAATTATTCTTTTAATTGCCAATAAACTCATTGGTTAGTGGAATATGAGGAAGAGGTAGAGTTTTAGTCAATTATAACAAGAAATAACTATTTAAAGGAGATAATTTTTTATGGTAGGGTGGGATTTTGACGAAAAATTTCACAAAAAAAAACAAGATACACATGTGAGCCGAAGGAAGGTGTGGGTCGCTGAAGAAGAAGCAGAGTGCACAAAGAGAGATACAAGAGTAGTCAGAGAGGAAATTAGAATTTGCATTTATAGAGGAAAAAAGACAAAAAAAGTAGAGTAAAAGGGGTTCAGGTTCTTAAAAATTCTGAAAAGGAAAACATCTTCACAAAGAACTGTCATCCTATGTTAGTAGTCAAAGCGGTGGAAAGATAAAATTGGATCAATTGGTGAATCAAGCAATTGAGACAACAATTTTTTTGTAAAGCTAGCCCATGAATCATGTTTAATTTTTAATATTGCTCTTCAAAAAAATGTTTAATTTTAATAGCTTCGATGAAGTTGTATAATGTGTTGGATGACTTGTTTATATTCCTTGAATGTTCATCATTACCTGTACAATTTTTGTTATTGCATAATATGCCTCATACATATTACGTTTAGGATCACTACCATTTAGGCCTCCCATTTACATTTTTTCGTGCTGCGACTGCCATTTTCTTTCTTAATATTACTTTATGTTTGTTTGTTTCCCTTTTTTGTTTCAAGTGAGAACTAAGCGTCCTGCGCAACACTTTTTTATTTGGGTTACTATTATTGTTGTTATTTATTTCTTACTTTCGTTGATGATTAAAATGAACTATTATTGTTGTTTTGCTATTTAGTTTTTACGGATTCGTTATTTATTTTAATAATAATAATAATAATAATAATAATAATAAAATAAAATGAACTGAATATAAATACATTGAATGTATTGTTTATGATATTTGTAGTTAGGTTAATTACCATGCAAACATGTTTGTGTATTCTAATCATATTATTGATTGCTTTATTCTAATTTTTTATATTAAAATAACGCATTTATTTATTTAACTTATATTTCACAAAACTTGTTCTATATTTAGTATTTATTGTCGTTAATAATAATTATAATTATAATTTGACTATTAATTTTAAAATATCAATGATTCAAATTTGATTTCATAAACTAATATATATATATAAAGGTAACTTGAGATTATTCATTACAAATTTAATTTAACTTATAAGTTACAACCATTCAATTAACTCATTAATCAATCAATTTCATCATTTTATTAATCTATGTGAATAATATTATTAAATATTATTTTATTAGCTAATTAAATTTATTATTAGTTTTATTAATTATTAAATATAAAACTTCATAGACATACTATTAAATATTTAAATTCCTTAAACTTGAGATTTTTTTATTAAATATAAATTTAATTTAACTTATTAATTATAACTTTCAACTACCCACACTAATCAATTTTATCATTTTATTACTCTATTTAAATATTATTATGTTAATTAATTTAATTTATTATTAGTTGTATTCACTATTATATATAAAACATCTTAAACATTCTATTAAATATTTAAATTGTTTAAAGTTGAGGTTTTATATTAAAGACAAATTTAATTTAACTTATGGCTTACAACCTTTCAATTTTATTTATTAATTTAGTTTATTACTAGATGTATTCACTATTAAATAAAAAAACTTCTTACAAATTCTTTAAATATTTATGTTATGAAATATAAAATATTGTGCTATTTACTAAAATTAGATAACAACTATAATAAGTGCATTTAATATTTAAAAATTATCTTATAAATAATTAGATAAAATTGTATATTATCAAATAGTATCTATTATACAAATGTATATATCATTGACGAATAAAATTAGATGTATTTTATATTATTAATAGAAGCTCTATTATAAAATATTAAATTATGTTAGGTCATATTTTTAAACAATACTAAAATAATTTTATGCAATCTTACTATGATATTTCTATTATGAGAATGTTTATTATTATCTTATATCTATTGTTATTTTTAATTATTGAATTTAATGAAAATATTTTGCAATATAATCTATGATCAAATTTGTTATCATGTCTTTGTTTACTATATCTTTTACTTTTATTTAAATTTCTTATAGTTAATCCAATGATTAATTAATTTTAAAAATAATTATTTATTATTTTATAGTCATATATTGTGACTAAAAACTATAGGTTTATGTGACAAAAGTTACAAGCAAGTTTAACATATAAAATTTATTTTAAAAATTAAATTTATCATTTAATAACAAAATTGAAGAGCAAAAAATAGTAGCAGTACTATGTAGATGAGAATGAAAAAATAATTCATATGATTGATGAATATTTAAATTTTACTATATTTTAAAAGAAAAGAGTACCAAGTATGCTAATTATAAATATAAATATTAAATTAGAAATGTATAATAGGATAAAACTCCTTATTATAAGAAATTAAATATTTCACATAAAGATTATCACAAAAGATAGCACTAATGTAGAAAAACTTATTTTATAAATTGTTTTTATGATAATAATCTCCAATAAATAGATTCTATGTAGTGATGATAACTAAAAGCTAATAACAATCGTTAAATTATGTGGGATTACATTTGAAAAAAAATTATACTTTATCATGGATAATTACATATTTCATCATCACCAATAGTTTAACCATAATAATTAAAATTATATGTTGATAAATAAGATAAGAAATATGCATATTAAAAAAATATAATACTTTCAATCAAAAAATATATATAATACCATAACAAGTTTGATAAGCCTATTTGATATAGTTTTCTTTCGTGATAGTAAAGATTCAATGATAACAATATTGCTACAAAATTGATAATTCTAATTATTACATAAGCTAAAAAAGATATTTTATAGAAAATTAATTTATAAATAAATGTTATTTAATATAATTTTTCAATATAATTTTGTTTAATTATTACACATTACTCTATAATAAAATTGTATTTAACATATTTTTTGATACCAACATAGGCATAAAGCCTAAAGGAAAAAACTACAATCTAATCATACAACATAAGGATAACCGTATCAAATCCTTCAACAAAAACTAAAAAAATGCTAAAAGATGACTATGCATTAGGTGAACAATAAACTGTTGAGAGATTTGTATAAAATATTTTTATATATTTAAATTATATAACTTTCACACATTTTTATAAAATATTTATATAAAATATAAACAAACCCGTAACGCACGGGGGTTATATCTAGTCTATATCTATATCTATATATATATATAAGTAAAACAAGCTTGAACTTTAGATTTAAATATTGGTCAAAAAAACTTTAAAATTAAACACAAGGTTACTAGGTATAATCTCATGTGTTGCACGGGTTTGTTTAAAATTGTGTGAAAATTAGATAATTTAAATATGTAAAAATACTTTATACAAATCTCTTAACATGTTATCGTTCAACTTTTTTTGAAGGACTTGATATGATTATCCCCATCTCATGGGGTTGGATTATAGTTTTTTTGGGGCTTAAGCCCTTCATAGGATTAAAAATACGTAAAATAAAAGTTTATTAAATATAGAATAATGTGTAATAAATAAATATAATTATATAAATAATTTATATTAAATAACACATTTATTTATAAAATATTTTTTGTATAAAATATTTTTTAACACATTTAATAATTATAATTATCAATTTTGTAGTAGGATTATCATTGAAACTTTAATATAACGAAAGAAAACTTTATCAAATAAGTTTATTAAACACGTTATGGTAATATCTTTTTAACATGCATATTTCTTATCTTATTTATCAACAAATAATTTCAATCCTTAAGGTTAAATTATTATTAACAATGAGATATATAATTGTCTATGATAAAATATAAGTTTTTCAAATTTAATCTCACATAATTTAATAATTGCTATTGGCTTTTAGTTACCACTGTTAAATATAATATATTTATTGAAGATTGTGTTTTTTCTCCAAATTAAATGTCATTTTGATTTATTTATCATCAATACTATTTAAGTATTTATAACATATTTTTTTAACATTGGTGTTATCTTTTGTAATAATCTTTATGTGAAATTTTAATTTCACATAATAAGAAATTTTATCCTATTATACAATAGAAATTTAGAAATGTAACAATACTTTTTTTTAGAATATGTAACAATACCTAATACTATTGAATATTTCTACAGTTTTCTGTTGAATATTTTTATTAAGTATTGCATCAAATGTTATAATTCTCTTAATAGAAATATTATTGTCAAATTGTATCAAATTTTGTAAATATTTTTAAAAAATAAGATTTGACTTAATTTAATATTTTTTAGTAAAGTTTCTCTTATTGTGAAACTCTAGATTGTATAGTCATAATTAACTAAATATGGAAAAATAAGCATATGTCATAACTAATTAAAGAAAAGAAAAAATAAGGTAAATGTTAACGTAGAGATAATCATTCTCTGTTAATTTGCTGGTGGTGTCTTTTGTTTATCTGTAGGTATAATTTTGTATGCGAGAAATATCTATTTAAAGAAAGTTAACCATTACGGGAATTTGTTTATATTTTATATAAATGATTTTTAAAAATGTATGAAAGTTATATAGTTTAAATATATAAAAATATTTTATACAAATCTTTCAACAAATTATTGTTCACCTTATACATAATCATCTTTTAGCATATCCCCATCTTGTTTGATTAGATTATAGTTTTATTTTCCTTTAGGCCTTATGCATTCGTTAATATAAAAAAATATGTAAAGTAAATTTTTATTAATTATAGAATAATATGTAATAATTAAACATAGTTATGTTGAAAAATTATATTAAATAAAATTTATTTATAAATTAGTTTTCTATAATTTTTTTTTATCATGTGAATTAATTAGATTATCAATTTTGTATATCATTGAAACTTTAATATCATGAAAGAAAACTATATCAAATAAATTTGTTAAAGATCGTATTATACAAAAAAATTTATTGAAACTATTGTATTTTTTTAATATGCATATTTCTTATCTTATTTATCAACAAATAATTTCAATTATTATGGTTAAGTTATTGTTAATAATGAGATATGTAAACGTCCATGATAAAGTATAAGTTTTTTCAAATGTAATCCCATATTATTCAACGGTTGTTATCAGCTTTTAGTTATCATCATTACATAGAATCTATTTATTGGAGATTATTTTTTCTCCAAATCAAATGTCATTTTTAATAAAAACTATTTATAAAATAAGTGTTTTTACATTAGTGCTATCTTTTGTAATAATCTTTATGTGAAATATTTGATTTCCTATAATAATAAGTTTTATCCAATTATACATTTCTAGTTTAATATTAATATTTCTAAATAGCATACTTGATACTATTTTCTTTATAAAATTTCGTAAAATTTAAGTAGTCATCAATCATATGAACTATTTTTTTATTCTCATCTAGATAGTACTGCTACTATTTTTTACTCTTCAGTTATTTTATTAAATTATAAATTGAATTTTTAAAATAAATTTTATATGTTAATGTTGCTTGTAACTTTTGTCACATAAAACTATAATTTTTAATCACTATATATGACTATAAAATAATAAATAATTATTTTAAAAATTAATTAATCATTAGATTAATAATAAGAAATTTAAATAAAAGTAAAAGATACAGTAAACAAAGACATAATAACAAATTTGATTATATCTTGTAATGAAAAATATTTTCATTAAATTCAATATTTAAAAATAACATTGGATATATGATAATAATAAATATTCTCTTAATAGAAATATCATAAAAAGACTACGTCAAATTATTTTAGTAGTGTTTAAAAATGTGACCTAACATAATTTAATATTTTATAATAGAGCTACTCTTATTAATATAAAATACATCTGATTTTTATTCATCAATGATATATTATTAACATAAAATATATCTAATTTTTAAGGTTGATATAATATCATAAAAGATCTAGACCTCATGTAACCTCCAGTAATAATTAAGATTTTTTTAACATACTTTTTTTTTTGGCAAAAAAGGTGAAGGAGCCTCGGATTTTTTTAACATACTAATCACATTGAAAATAGAAAATGAAAACCTTTTACTTATCCTTTAAAATTTAGTTTTTTGAAATACTGATCACATTAAAAAATAAAAATAAAAACATTTACTTATCCTTTAAAATTCATTTGATGGCATTTTAATATGTAATACATTATAATTTTATAATGTGATAGAATTTTTTATTTAATAGTTAATATTTAAGGGTATGTAGTTTCAATATTTTATTTAAAAGTTTAACTCAAAGAATATATATTTGAATAATAGAATACAATTTTATTTAATTATATATAAGATAATCTTCAAATATTAAATACGCTTATATTGTTGTTATCTAATTTTAGTAAATAGCACCATATTTTATATTTCATAAAAATATTTATTAACTTATGGTGTATTTTAATTGTTTCTCTAATTATAATTAATAATTATAATTACTATTAAGCAGCTTAAATATTTAACAAAACATGTAAGAAGGTTTAGAATTAATAGGGAATACAACAAATAATAAGCTAAATTAATAAATAAAATAATATTTACTATTAATATAAGAATAAATTAATAAAATGATGAAATTGATTAGTGAGGGTAATTGAAAGGTTGTAAGCCATAAGTTAAATTAAATTTGCATTTAATATAAAACCTCAACTTTAAATAATTTAAATATTTAATACAATGTTTAAGTATTTTTCTCAAATTGTAATTAATAATTAACATGATTTAAATATTTAACAGAATGTCTAAGAATTTTTATATTTAATAGTGAATACAACTAATAATTAATTAAATTAATAAACAAAATAATATTTAAATAGAGTAATAAAATGATGAAATTGATTAGTGAGGGTAGTTGAAAGGTTGCAACACATAAGTTAAATTAAATTTATATTTAATAAAAAAATTCTCAAGTTTAGACAATTTAAATATTTAATAGAATGTCTAAGAAATTTTATATTTAATAGTTAATAAATCTAATAATCACTTAAATTAGTTAGTGAAATAATACTTAACGATAATATTCAAATAGATTAATAAAATGATGAAATTGATTGATTAATGGGTGTAATTGAAAGGTTGTAACTTAAAAGTTAAACTAAATTTGTGATTAATAACCTCAAGTAACCTTTATATATATATATATATATATTAGTTTATGAAATTGAATTTGTATCATTAATTTTTTAATACTAATAGTCAAATTATAATTATTGTTAACGAAAATAAATACTAAATATAGAACAAACTTTGTGAAATATAAGTTAAATAAATAAATGTGCTATTTTAATATCAAAGAAAATTATAATAAAGCAATAAATAATATGATTAGAATTAACAAATATGTTTAAATGATAATTAACCTAACTTCAAACATTATAAACAATACAATCAAAGTATTTATATTCTGTTCGTTTTCTTTTATTATTATTATTGTTGATTGTTATTATTATTATTATTATTATTATTATTATTATTCAAATGAATAAGGAATCCGTAAAAATTAAATAGCAAAACAACAATAATAGTTAATTTTAAGTGTCAATGAAAGTAAGAAATAAATAATAACAATAAAAACAACACAAATAAAAAGTGTTGTGATGGACTGTTAGTTCCCACTTGTAACAAAAATGACAGACTGACAAACAAACAAATATAAAATAATATTAAGAAATAAAATGGCTCCCCTAGAATAAAAAAACGTAAAAGGGAGGCCTAAATGATAGTGCTAATGAATGTAACATGTATCAAACATATTATGCAATAATAAAAATTGTACATTTAATGGTGAACATTCAAGGAACATAAACAATTCATCCAACACATCATACAACTTCATTGAAGCTATTAAAATTAAACATTTTTTTGAAGAGCAATATTAAAATTGAACATGATTCATGGGCAAGCTTTACAAAAAAATTGTTGTCTCAATTGCTTAATTCACCAATTGATCCAAATTTATCCTTCTGCCGATTTGACTACTAATATAGAATGGTAGTTCTTTGTGAAGAATTGTTGTTTTCCTTTTCAGAATTTTTAAGAGCCTGAACCCCTTTTTGCTATGCTTTTTCTCTATCAATGTAAACTCTAATTTTCATCTCTGACTACTCTTGTATCTCTCTCTCTATGCACTATACTTCTTCTCCTGCGACCCATGTGTATCCTGTTTTTCTTTGTGAAATTTTTCATCAAAATACCTCCCCCACCATCAAAATTGGTCTCCTTTAAATAGTTATTTCCTATTATAACTGACTAAAGCTCTACATCTTCCGCTAATAGCTACTAACCCATGAGTTTATTGACAATTAAAGAAATAATTTATATTAATGTGAAACCCTTTCCCTTTCAATACATAATTATTACACCAATAAGAATTTCAAAAGCTCACTAATTATTCACTATTTTAAAGACAAATTAGATTAAATGTGAACCGATTGGGATGTATTATAGAAATAGAGTAGGGATGGTAAGGATTAATAAAAGTATAAAATTGTTCAATTTAGATTAAATTTTACACCAATATATTGGTCAAGTGTAATTTAGATAATTGTAACAAATACAATATTATACATTTAAACTTATGAAATACACATTAATTAAACAAATACATACTTTATAAAAAAGAAAAAAAAATACATGATTTAAATATCAAAATAAATTGTAATACTTGTTTGGAAATTTAGTTTACAAGTGAGTAGAGGAGTTTTTAATTTACGTTGTTAAATAGTGTCTTTGTGATTAATTGAATAATTCAAGTAAATGTATTTATAAAAAAATTTGATTTATCAAAAAAATAATTGGATTAAATGAAATATATAAATAAATAAATTTTTTAAGTCATATATCTTCTCATGTATAAATTCAATAATTAACTGGCTAATACTTACAATAATTTATTATTTGCTTCAAGTAGATGAAAGGGTGAAACCAATTTTAAAAAATTAAATAGGGTGATAAAAGAATAAAACTAAACAATTAGATAAATTGAATAGGAATTGTATCAATTAAAAAATATATGAAAATGTACAAAAGAGATTAATGCTACATTAATAATATAGGATAGATATAGAAAAATTGTATTAATAAAATGCACCATTCCCCGTTACACAATGCATCAATTCCCATTTTTTTAGAACAATTAAAAAAACATGAAATTGTACAATTAACATTAAATGCTAAAGTTTTATATAATTATTTTTAAGATAATATTTTCAGCAGCAAATAGCACTTAGTTTTCTCATTAACTAATTTTATTAAATATAATTATATTTTATTTTTCATTAAAATATTTAATAAAATTATATTTTAATTTAGATATATTTTAAGTAGTTTTCCCTAATTATAATTAATGATTAACATCATCATTAATTATTTTTAATATTTTAAAGAATGTATAAGAAGTTTTATGTTTAATTATTAATATAAATAATAATAAATTAAATTGTTAAATAAAATAATATTTAATAATAATATTTTAACAGATTAAAAATAATGTGATTGATTAATAAGAGTAATTGAAAGCTCAAGTCCTCTTAATAAGATTAATAAGAGTAATTGAAAACTCATAAATTAAAATAACTTTATATTTAATACTGAAGCTCAAGTCCTCTTAAATCAAATTAATAAATTAATTATATTTAATAACAATATTTAAATAGAGTAGTAAATTGGTAAAATTGATTAATATGGGTAATTAAAAGGTTGTAACTCATATATTATAATAATTTTCTATTCAATGTTGTAGCTCAAACTTTCCACATGCAAATTCTAGAATTAAGCTAAAACTCAAGCTTGCTTTACTTATAGAATATAGAATACAGATATAGATAGATAGATAGATAGATAGATAGATGACAATTTTATAATTAAGTTAAAACTCAAGCTTGCTTTACATTGATATATAAATAGATATATAGATAAATATAGATAGATGGTATTTTAATGTATCATTACAATTTTTTTTCTACACTTTTATATAGATAGATTTTAATATGTATCTCATTAAAATTTTATAATATGATAGATATTTTTATTAGTTAATATTTAATAATATACAATACTATTATTTGTATTTAAAAGTTTTTCTCAAGTTCTATGTGTATGCATGTATGTGTGTGTGTGTGTGTGTGTAATATTTTATAATATATATCATTATTTAATTATTTTTAATATAATTTTTCAAGATTGTAAATAGCACTTAGTGTTGTCATTATCTAATTTTAGAAAATAACACTATACTTATATTTGATAATAATATTTAATAATTTATAGTTTAATTTAATTTTTTTAAGTATTTTCCTCAAGTTGTTAATAATAGTTAATATTATAATCAATAATTTTAATATTTAATAAAATGTCTAAGAATTTGTAGACCTAATAGTTAATACAACCAATAATAAAATAAACTTATCAATATAATAATATTTAATAATAATATCTAAATAGAGTAATAAAGTGATAAAATTGATATAAGGTAAATGAAAGGTTGTAACTCATGAATAAAAATAATTTTGAATTTAATGTTCAAACTCAAGATTCCTAAAGCTTAAGTCTTCTTAAATTAAATAAATAAATTAAATAGAGTAGTAAAATGGTAAAATTAAATAAATTTAATTTATATATCTATATAGATATAGATAGATAGATATAGATTTTATCATTTCATTACTCTATTAATTGTATTAGCTATTAAATATTAATTGTATTAGCTATTAAATATAATTATCATATATATATATATATATATATATATATAAGTAACATAAACTTGAGTTTTAGATATTACAACTTCTTAATGGTTATGTTAATTATCAATTACAATTTGTAAAAAAACTAAAAATACAATTAATAGTATATATAATAATTTATAGTTGATAATTATATTATTATCAAATATGAAATATAGTGATATTTATTTAAATTAGTTAATGACAATACTAAGTGCTATTACTATTCAAAATATATCTTAAAAATAATTGAGTGATATTTATAATGCATCATGTACTAAAATGACTCAACGCGAATTTTAAAGAATAAGTAAAAAGTTTTAGTTACAATTTTTAATGTGATTTGTATATTCCAAAAAAATCTTTATTATTATCAGATGTTATATCAACTAGAGGTCAATTATAATATTAAATTGACAGTAAAAATTAGATGTATTTTATATTAACAATATCTCATTAATGATTAAAATTCTTTAAAAATATTTCTAACATGTGAAATTATGTCATAAAAATAAATACTAAAGAATAATTATTTTTATGTTAGCATTGATTCTCCCACAAAAAAAATGTTAGCATTTTTTTCAAAAAAATGTTAGCATTGATCCACCTTATTGTTTCTTCAAATTCTTTTATTAGTTATGGAATATGTTCCCACTATATTTAGTTATTTGTGGCCATAATGTCCAAAACATCGCAACAAAAGAATTATGTGAAATGATATTTAAAAAAAAAATTAAAAAACTTGATGCAATATTACTTTACTACATCTATGAAGTGAACTCTTACTATTATCTTATATATATTGTTGTTTTAAGTTATTGAATTTACTAAAATTATTTTTCATCTTAAGTTATGATCAAATTTATTATCATGTCTTTTTTATTGTATCTTTACTTTTATTTAAACTTCTTATTATTAATGTATGATTAATTGATTTTAAAAATAATTATTTATTCTTTAACAATCATAGTGACTAAAAACTATATTGTTCTATGACAAATGTTACGAGAAAGTTTAACATATAAAATATAGTTTGAAAAATAAATATATAATTTCATGGCATAATTGAAGAACAAAAATATAGTACAAAAATTTAGATGAGAATATATATAAAAAAATTAGATGAGAATGACAATAATTCGTATGATTGATGAAAATTTAAATTTTACTATATTTACAACATAAAAATACTAATTATGCTACTTAGAAATATTAATACTGCAATAGAATGTGTAATAGAGTAAAACTCTTTATTGTAAGAGATTAAATAATTCAAATAAAGATTATTACTAAATGTGACGCCGATGTAAAATTACTTGTTTTATGAATAATTTTGATGATAAATGTCGCTGTTGAAGCGTCGTGCGAATTTGGTGCTTAGCCGACTAGCCGATTGCTCAGCTGATGAGTCGTTTGCTCAGCTGATAAGATGATATGTCAGCTAACTCGCACTGCTAACAGTGATCCCCTTTTTGGTCAAGCGATTACGCCGAGGAAGGGACTCTGTTTCTCAGTTACGGGTTCCTAAACTACTCCAGAAAGCGTCTAGTGTAGAAGGTTGAACTATCAAACTAAGGTTGCATGAAAATAAAGAACAAAAACGATGAAGGAAAGCGATAAAAAATTGTAAAGACTTGTTTTGATTGAATGTATGTCCTGAATACAATCTGTACAATTGGTATTTATAGACAAAGACTACCTAAGAAACCTATACTCTTACCCTATTTGCCACGTTCTTAACCCACCAACTCACATATTACATCATATAAGATCATGGCTAACAACATAAATATAAGTAATTACCCTGTCAGCTAAGTTATAGCCCAAAAACGCTTAGTCAGCTAACTTATTGACTGCCATATTAGTTGACCACGTCCTCCATAACCCTATTTATAAGGAAATAGGTTGTCAAGCATGTCATTGACTTAGTCAACTAATATAATTTGTATAGCTGCTTAGTCGACTAAGTTATGGGCCAAACGACTGACTGCCCATAAGCTGACCATGTTCTTCATATCCCTATTTTTAAGGAAATAAGTCTTCATGGACGTTTTTGACTTGGCTAACTCATAGAATCCACATATCTTCTCAATAAGCTAAAATATGGGCAAAAAATCTGCTATAATGGCTAGTTTATCCACCATTTGACAATGTTCTCCATTTCCCTATTTTCAAGGAAGTGGGTGCACATTTTTGAATTGCTTATCCCTTGATTCCAGGTAGTTACATTCTGATCTTCACATTCTCTCTTTGAAACCACCTTTAATCTTCTTCCCAAAAATCTAGGAAAGTGGTTGCCGCGCTTTGACTTGGTCATTTCTTCCTTTTTAAATATATTCGTAGTCTCTTAGGCCCTTAATCAACATTCACACAAGCCCATAAGACCCATTTAACAGCCTCCAAGCCCATTTAGACTTAGCAGCCACGTGCAGCTAATTCTGTGTTAGCTGCTGCATCAGCTGATACTGTGCTAGCTGATTCTGTGTCAGCTGTTGCTCCTCCACTGCCTATCTCAGCTGAGTAGTTTTGTTTGGTTCCCCTCATCTTAGGCGACTGACCTTGGATTTAGCCGGTCTTGCCTTAGTCGATCTTGAGTTAGCCGATCATGATTCAGCTGATATGATTATAGCTGATTAAAACTCAGTTATTAGGCAAATACTTGCACTTTTTATCTGAGTGGCTAATACATGATCTGGCCAACTATTTTTTTGTGTAAACAGTCGCCAAATTGTAGAATAAAATAATATTTAATAATTAGATTCTATGTAGCGATGATAACCAAAATAATTGTTAAATCACGTGACATTACATGTGATAAAATCTATATTATATCATGGACAACTACATATGTCATTGTCAACAATAATATAACCATACTTTATCAAAAAATATATATAACCATAAGAATTGAAATTATTTGTTGATAACTGAGAAAAGAAATATGCATACAAAAAAAATATAATACCATAACGTGATTAATAAACTTCTTTGGTAGAGTTATCTTTAGATATATTAAAGTTTCAATTATAATCTTACTAAAAAATTGATATTTCTAATTATTAAACATTATAAGAAATATTGTATATGAAAAATAATTCATAAATAAATGAGTTTTTTCAACTATTCTTAATTATTACATTTTTTGATGGAATACAAAATTATTACATGTTATTCTATAATTTACCTTTCATCAACCTCCTTTATCACTTTATTACAAATTATTTTTATTCATGAGTTACGGCCTTTCATTTATCTTTTATCAATTTTATCACTTTATTACTCTATTTAGATATTATTATTAAATATTATTATATTGATAAATTTATCTTATTATTGGTTGTGCTTACTATTAGATATAAAAATTCTTAGAAGTTCTATTAAATATTAAAATTGCTTAATGATAATGTTAAATATTATTTACAGGTCGAGAAAAATATTTAAAAAATAATTAAATAACACTTATTAATTATTTACAGCTTAAGATATAACATTGAATACAAGTATATTCTTACCTATGAGTTACAACCTTCAATTGTTAATTATAATTTGAGAAAAATACTTAAAATATAACTAAACTATAATATAATTTATTAAATATTGTTATTAAATATGAAAAATAATTATATTTAATAAAATTAGTTGCTATAAATAATAAGTGCATGCTATTTACTATTAAAGAAATTTATATGATATTGTATATTATCTCATTTACATCTATCTCTGCGCGCGCGCACACACACATACACATATATATAAGTAGGAAAACATGAGCTTTAGAATTAAATAAATTTATTTTACTCCATGAGTTACAACCTTTCAATTGTTCTTATTAATTAATTTCATCATTTTATTACTTTATTAAATATTAATTGTATCAACTATTAAATATGAAATTTCTTAGACATTCTATTAAATATTAAAATTTCTTAGCTACATTGTTAATTATTAATTATAGTTTGAACAAAAAATTAAAAATACAATAAAGTTATCCTACAAATTATTAAATATAGTGTTACTTATTAAAATTAGTTAATGGAAACTAAGTGCTACTTTCTATTTAAAAAATATCTTAAAATTAATTTAATGATATTTATAATGTATCACATATTGAAATGATTCTACATAAATTTTAAAAGATAAGTAAAAAGTTCTCAATTCAAATTTTTAATGTCATTAGTATGCTCAAAAAAATCTTTATTGTCACAGGAGGTTAAATCAATTGAAGGTCATTTATAATATTATATTGACTATAAAAATTAGAATTATTAACATTACATTAGAATTACCAATTATGCTACAAAACTTAAATTTTACTATATTTTCAACAAAAAATACCAATTATGCTACTTAGAAACATTAATATCACATAAGAAATTTGTAATGGAATAAAAACTCCTTATTGTAAGAGATTAAATAATTCTAATAAAGATTACTACAAAAGGTGACACTGATGTAGAAATACTTATTTTATAAATAATTTCGATGATAAATGACTCTAAATGATATTTTATTTGTAGAACAAAATAACATCCAATTGTAGAATAAAATGACATCCAAAAATTAGATTATACGCAGTGATAATAACTAAAAAGCTAATAATAATTGCTAAATTATGGGAGATTACATTTGATAAAATCTATATTTTATCATGGACAATTTTTTTTTGATACATTTTCGTGGACAATTATATATCTCATTGTCAACAATAATATAACCATAAGGATTAAAATTGTTTGTTGATAACCAAGATAAGAAATATACATATGAAAAAAATAATACCATAATATGATTAATAAACTTTTTTGATAGAGTTTTTATTTGATAGAGTTATCTTTTGACATATTAACGTTTCAATTATAATCTTACTAAAAAACTAATAATTCTAATTATTAACTACGACAAAAAATAATATATACAAAAAATAATTTATAAATAAACGAGTTAGTTAATACAATGTTTCAATATAATTATACTTAATTATTACATTTTTTGACGAGATACTTAATTATTACATAATATACCTGCTAAGTCTGTTAACAAAAACTAAAAAATGGTAAAATATGACTATGCATCAAGAAAACACCAATTTGTTGAGAGACTTGTATAAAATGTTTTTATATATTTAAATTATATATCTTTCACATATTTTTTTAAAAGATATTTTATATAAAATATAAACAAACCCGTGCAACGCACGAGGTTTCGTCTAGTATATATATGTAAAGGAAGCTTGAGTTTTAGCATTAAATACAAAATTATTTTTATTCATGAGTTACAGCCTTTCATTTACCTTTCATCAATTTTATCACTTTTTTAATCTATTTAGATATTATTATTAGATATTATTATATTGATAACATTATTTTATTATTGCTTGTGTTAACTATTACATATAAATTCTTTTTAGAGATTCTATTAAATATTAAAATATCTTAATGATAATGATAGCTATTATTTACAACTTGAGAAAAAATATTTGAAAAATAATTAAATTACACTATCAATCTATCAAATATGAATATAGTGCTATTTACTAAAATTAGATAATGATAACACTAAGTACTATTTATAATCTTGAAAAATTATCTTAAAAATAGTTAAATGATAGTATATATATATATATATATATATATATATATATATATATATGACTTGAGAAAAACTTTTAAATATAGATAATAGTGCTACATATTATTCATTATTAACAATTAAAAATATCTATCATATTACAAAATTGCAATGAAATTATGAAATACATATTAAAATATATCTGTATAAAATTGTAGCAAAAAAATTGTAATGATACATTAAAATATCACACACACATATATATAACTTGAGTAAAACTTTTAAAATAGATAATAGTGCTACATATTATTAAATATTAACTATTAAAAATATCTATCATATTATGAAATTGTAATGAAATACATATTAAAGTCTATCTATACAAAATTGTAGAAAAAAATTGTAATAATACATTAAAATATCATATTATATGTATGTATGTATGTATGTATGTATGTATGTATGTATGTGTATGTGTAAAATAGACTTGAACTATGTAGCATTGAATCTGAATTGATTAGTTTCTTGACATACGACATACCAATATTAATTACAATGTTTGGATTTATGAATTAATTTTCTGAGTTAAGACTCAACATAATCTTTGTAGTCTTTTCCTTTTCCTTTTGTATGACTGTTACTATTGCAATAATATATAAATATGAAAGGTGTTTGTGGGATCTTGGTATCAACACTCTTTTGGTTTCAGACTTTTTAATATTTTTATTGATGATTATGTAGATGATTTCGACAAGAGTGATATGGTTGAACCTGCTGACGATAATGACAATGGAGAGGATACTTTCATGCAGTACTATTCTGATGCTATGAGTGAAGAACTAAAGGCAACAACCCTTGAAAAAAGTTTTGTTCGTGCTAATGAACAAATTTCAAAAAAAGGATGAGGTAAATTGTTTGGGCTTGCATGCAGAGAAGAATGTATTAAACACTAATGTTTAATGATGTATAAAAGTTACCATACCTCACAAGGTCAATTGAGAGGAAAGAAATGAAATATAAGTAGCTTTAAAAAAGATGCGAAGATGTTTCATTTGGCCATTGGTTACATTGGCTAAGTTGGTAAAGCATGGATTCTCTTTATCTACCCCTGCTGCTGCATTTTATCATTTTATATGATTATTAAGAAATAAGATGATGGGGGCAAAGTGTGGGTACCTGCAGGATAGTTTAGTTTCTATTTTTTTGGGCAAACTTTTTTCAGTGTTTGAGTATATGAATGGTTGATGATTTTCTTTTTCCAATTTACTTTCAGGGAAATCACATGCCGCAGAAGATATGGATGAGGAATTTTCTCCCGTAAAATGTGGATATAAATTTAGTAAAAAGCTTTCGTGATTCCTTTTCTACCCAACAAGGTCTTCCATCTTATAATTAGTTTTACTGGCCCTTCCATCTTATCCCCTTTCTTAATTAATTTTTGCATTATTTATTTTCTCTTCACTATTTCTTTGTCTTTCTTCAGTTTGATACTCTCAAACTATCTTTCAATAATTTACTTTAAAAATAAAGTATTTCAAATTTATAACTGCAAAAATAAAATAAATAAAATATTTGAAATTGTAAAGTAAAATATTAATTAATTTAATTGTATTCTATGGGTATATATTAAAATTAATTAAATTAAAAAAATACATAATCAATACAAAGTAAATCAATTTATAAAATTGGAAAATAAAAAAATTATAAATATATATGTGTATATAAATATATTTGTATGTGTGTACTTTTTTAAAATGATAATAAATTAAGAGAATTGATCACTTCCAAGAGAGATATATTTTTAGCTTAATTTTTAGTTATAGGTATGCTTCTTTAAATTAAAAAACCACTATATAACCTTTATATATTTTTAGAACCAATTTTTTACACAAATATTTTTAAATATTTTTAGTGAATAACTTTTTAAATATATAAGTAAAATAAACATGAGCTTTATAATTAAATACAAATAGAAAAACTAAAAACATTGACGCAGGAAAATTAATATAATAACATTGACAGAAGAAATAGAATTAAAGTATAAAGAATTAAATAAAACTTTAGAAGAAATCATTAAAAATATAATTCTATTATTATAAATTACTAATAAGATTGTAAACTATATTATATTAGGTTACAAAATGGACGGAATGAAATAAATAATATAAAAGATACAATAAATAGTATAACTTTTGATAGTTTTATATATACTACAGTAACAATAATATTTTTGTAAAAAAACAATAAAAAATTAAAAACAATAATATATAATTTTATCTTATATTCACAAAAAGAAATTAAATTGATAGTTATCATTACAAGTCTTAAATAGGATTATAAATGCTATAATAATAATAATAATAATAATAATAATAATAATAATAATAATAGTTTCATAGACATATTCATAATGTTGATTGTGAGTAGTTCTTTATTATTATCAATAATTTTAATTCATATTAGTGTGGTTACAACACAACATAAATTTTGTGTATATAGGCTATAATGATTCTTAAATTTAGAAGTTGTTGGATGCAATGTAACTGATCGTATATTAACTTTTTTCCTTTGAATCATTTAATGTTAAAGTTTTAGTAATCATGGCCAGTAAAGTCTTTAAATATTAAATTTGATGTTAAACGTTATGCTAATAGTTGATATATGCTACATGTAATTTCAACTGACATAATATTTAACATGATAAATATTTATCATTTAATAGCCAGCTAGCATGCCAAATAATCTATCTTTTTTTTTAGGGTTGCCAAATAATCTATCTATTTATATATAATCTATTTTTATAAAAACATTATATTAACATGTGGTACATTATTTACAGTTTTTATAGTTTTGATATTATAATAGTTACTTTATACATTAACGGGTTTATAATATAATTGTTTTTATAGTTGCTTTATAATATTATTAAGGATTTATATTGACAGTTGCTTTTAGTTTAATGTTATTTGAGAGTTTTTTTTTTGGCTTATATATAATTACTTTATAGATCTACGGGATTATACTATAATATTTTTAAAATATATAAGTATAATTGTCACACATAGCGAAGTCAGGTGAAAGTGATAAATAATATATATGTATATTAGAAAAGACTTAAGAATAAATATTAATATAAGACTTAAATAAAATTTATTAGTTTCAGTTTTTTATTAATTGCCATTATCTATCATAATGGTAGGTTGAATTCATTTTTAAGAATAAACATAACACAAATAATTATAAATTTCAAACATTTACCTTTTATTTTCATGTCTTTTCACTTTCTTTCATAACATTAAAGAATTCACCATGTTTTCTCACTACTTAGAATCCAAATCACATGTTTTCTCACTACTTTAGAATTCAAATCACATATTTAAGTACATTATATTTATGATACAATAATTATTAAGTATGAGATTTTTTATTTAATTATTATGGGAATATATTAATTTTATCTAATTATAAAAATATTTAAATATTGCAACAAAATAATTCATATAAAATCTGAGTAAAATTATAATTAAAAAATTGCTTACAAATTAAGTTTTTTTTGACAAACTTACAAATTAAGTTATTAGTTATACATACGTACTTTCATTTCAATGAAATTGATTAAAAAATCGAATGTCACAATATATTATTAAATATTGACTAAAAAATTAATATATATTAACGTTGTTATAAAAAAAACATTAAAATCACAATGAAATATATTAATTTAGCTAATAATTATAATTATATTATGTAATATATTAGCATAAAATAATTTTATACAGTCTGAGAATATTTAGAACTAAAATATCAATTAAAACACAAAAATACAAGTAAATTACTAAAATATTACTTGATAATTGTAGCTGTCCTCAAACAATAAAATAAAAAACATGTCATCTACCTATTTATCTATTCTATATATAAAAGAAAATGAAACTTGGGCTTTAGAATTAAATACAAATTTATTTTACTACATTAGTTACAACTTTTCTATTGCCCTTATTAATTAATTTCATCATTTCATTACTCTATTAAATATTAGTTGTATCAACTATTAAATATGAAACTTTTTAGATATTCTATTAAATATTAAAATTACTTAATGGTAATGATAATTATTAATTACAATTTAAAAAAAACTAAAAATACAATTAAGTTACATTATAAATTATTAAATATTATTATCAGATATAAAATATAGTATTATTTATTAAAATTAGTTAATGACAATAGTAAGTATCTTTCTATTTTAAAAAATAACTTAAAAATAATTGAATGATATTTATAATGTGTCACATACTAAGATAACTAACCATGAATTTTAAGGGATAAGTAAAATGTTTTCAATTTCCATTTTTAATGTGATTAGTATGTTCAAAAAAATCTTTATTATCACTGGAGATTATATCAATTGGAGGTCAATTATAATATTAAATTGACTATGAAAATTGGATGTATTTTCTATTAAAAATATCCCATTAATGATTAAAATTCTTTAAAAATGTTTCTAACATGTGAAATTATGTCATGCGAATAAATAACAAAGAATAATTATTTTTATGTTAGCGTTGATCGACCTTATTATTTCTTCAAATTTCTTTATTAGTTATGTCATATTCTCCTATTTATATATTTAGTTATTTGCGATCATAATATCTAGAGCATCGTAACAAGAGAAATATGTGAAATCATCCTTTAAAAAACTTTATGCAATCTTACAACAAAATTTTTATCAAGAGAATGCTTATTGTTATCTTGTGTATTATTATTTTAAATTATTAAATTTACTAAAAATATGTTTCATCTTAAGTTATAATCAAATTTGTTATCATGTTGTTGTTTACTGCATTTTTACTTTTATTTAAACTTATTATTAATGCCTGATTAATTAATGTTAAAAATAATTATTTATTATTTATTATTTATTATTTTTACATCTATCAAAAAATTAGATGAGAAAGACGATAATTCATTTGATTAATAAAAAATTAAATTTTACTATATTTAAAAAATATATCAATTATGCTACTTAAAAATATTACTATTACATTAGGAATGTGTAATGAAATAAAACTTCTTATTGAAATAGATTTAATAATTCAAATAAAGATTATTATAAAAGATAACACCAATGTAAAGATACTTATTTTGTAAATAATTTCGAATAAATGACTCCAAATAACATTTTATTTGTAGAAAAAAATAACATCCAATAACTAGATTCTATGTAGCGATGATAACCGAAAGTCAATAATAATTGCTAAATTATATGAGATTATACTTGATAAAATCTATATTTTATCATGGACAATTATATTTCTCATTGTTAACAATAATATAACTATAAGGATTGGAATTATTTCCTGATAACCAAGATAAGAAATATGCATACGAAAATTGATAAAATTTTTCCTAGACGAGATACTTAATTATTACATGTTATTCAATAATTAATAAAATTTTATTTATTTATATTTTTTGTATTTTTGGTAGCAAGGAGGGGGGCCCAAAGAAAAAAAGGTAAAACCTAATCTTTCAATATGAGGATAGCTTTACCAAATACGTCAACAAAAATTAAAAACATGCTAAAAGATAACTATACATCAAGTGAACACTAATCTATTGAGAGATTTGTATAAAATATTTTCATATGTTTTTTTTTATGCTAAAATATTTTCATATATTTAATTTATATATCTTTCACACATTTAAAAAAAATATTTTGTATAAAATATATACAAACTCGTGCAACGTACTCTTTCACACATTTTAAAAAAAAATTGAATAAAATATATACAAACTCGTGCAACGCACGGGCTTACGTCTAGTGTTTGATTATTTGAATATTCTATATATGCAGATCACCAACAAAAAAATATTCTATATATGCAGGAAACAGTAGTATTCGACTTTTCTTGTGTTATTACCCTAATTGTGCAAGCATAGTGAAACACTGACATGATGAGCATAACAAGAAACTAGAAGATCCTAATTTGAGTTTGAACAGAGAGAGAGGGGGAGGGAGAGGGGGTTATGTTATGGGAATTTGGTTAAAGAAAAGAAGTAGGTCACAAAATTAAAGACAACAAGTACAGAAGGGAAGAAATAGACACCGATTACATTTCGGAAACTTTCAGTTCACATCTAACTACCAATACAAAAGGCCATCCCCACAGCATGAAGCCAAAGTAGCTGAGCGTGTCAATGATCTCAAAAGCTGTCCCTAGTTACTGTAGATATATATCTCTCTCCTTATGAGTCATAACCCTAGCTATCTGTCAGCTTGTTATCTCTCTCTCTCTCTAGCTCTCTCTCTGGGATTGCGTGTCTTCATTCATATGATACACAACAATAACACAACACACTAACTATGATCACTCCAAGAATCTCATTAGAAATTTATTAACCATCTGCTTGAAACCGATTATTGATCGTTGAAGAAGGATCCAAATGATGCTGTTGAGCTTCTGAATAGCTAATTCGTCCCCATTTAAACCCTAATTCCTCTCCATTGTGCCTTCCCGGGAACCCTTGTAGTTGTCCCACTGGTGCACCTATGCAGGTGTAATTACTATTCGGGTCAGCTGCAGCAGCACCCGCCACATAGCTCATGTTGTGGTGCCTATATTGCTGGTGGCTAAGATGCTGATGAGGAATTGTGTGTGTGGGAAAAGACACCGGATGAGAGGGTGAAGCGTACAATTGTGGTGGCTGAGATGGTGGTATGTGGGTTGAGGATGATGAGCCAGAGAAGGTTAGTGGGAATCTCAGAGGCATTGTAGGATCTCCCATGTTACCTGCAGATGGATGATAGGCTGCTGTTGCTATTGGTGGACAACATCTGAATATAAATATGATCACAAATTTTATATATCAAACAGTGCTATGCTAAGCTTAATATTTTTTATTTTATTTTTTGATAAGCAAAGTGATTTGTTGAAAGAAGTACAAAAGAATATTCCGACCCGTATACAAAAGAAAACTATGTCAAGAGAGACAGCTCTTAATACACAACAATGGGCAATTATTACACTTGAAAAACAAGAACAACAGTATTTAAGAACTAAGAAAAAAAGAATTAAGTATAGTGCATGTCATTAACTTCTTCCAATTAGTACTTATTTGAGAATAATTGACAAATAAATAAAGATATATAGATGATATAAATGTTGAAGAAGGAAAAAAAAAAAGCAAGGAAATTAAGGAGAAAGGAAAGCAATACCCTAGGTGAAGGGCAGCTTGCGCAGCAAGGTTATTGTGATCGTTCCGTAGGAGCAGCTGACGAGCATTATTCAGCTTCTCTGTTTCCTTCTCTGCACACAAACACATATAAAATCAAGAAAAGAATAAACCCTAAAAAAACCCAGGCTCTTCCAAAACCAAAAATGATGTATGGTCGTTTGTTGAACTTTGAAATGACTACGCTTCATGGCCAAAATCATTGACGATAGTGTCCCCGCATTTTCTTATTAGTTTGGGACATACATATTTTTAAAGCTGTAAAATCAAGATTTTATTGAGTAGTTTCTTGATTCTTTTGAGAGATCACGGAAAGAAAAAGGGGGGAAAAAAACAGAGAAAAAGAATTAAAGTAGAGAGGAGAATTATACTAGCCTTGGCGGTGACGGTTCATGTGTCCCCCAAGAGCCTGAGACTTGCAGAACTTGAGGGAACAAAATCTACACTCATAGACCTTCCCACACCCGTCTTTTCTATCATCTTCGCCGCCTTCCTTTTCGTTAAAACCTGTAACGAAAACATCCAATTTAAGCAACTTCGATGAGACCCTTCTTTTCCTTTAAGAAAGCAGGGTTCCCTAGCTAGCTAGCTATTACCCAAATCATGAATAAATTTAGTTAACGCTCCCTACAAATGTTATTTTTATAATTTTATCAACTTCCCTATTCTTTTCTTTTCTGCTATATCCTTTTCCAGTAAATCATGTTTACAAGGGTAAAATTAGTTTTCTTTCGTGTGAAACGTGAAAGCTTCCCAAAGTGTGTGAAGAACAACTTTTATATATGTTGCTTTGATCACTGATGAAAAAAGTTAAATTACCGGGTGAAGAGGTGTTCTCGAGAACTTGGTTACCATGATCTCTAGAGTACTGATCATCAGGCAAATTGTTAAGATCTAATGGGTTTCCATCTGGTCTCCTGTAAAGGAAACAATAAAGTCATAAGAGAGAGAAAAAGAAAAAGAGTTAGAGAAGGAGAAGATAATAGATGAGAAGAAGGTTTGTGAAGGTGTGTTATTAGTGGGGGAGACCTACATTGTACCAACAGAAAGAGACAGAAAGGAAGAAGAAAAAAAAAATGATATAGAGACTAGTTGAGTTATGGTAGAAGATAAAGAGCTTTGAAAGTTCTCTATCAGTTAGTCTGCTACGCCTCTCTCCACTCTCTCTCTCTTATCTACCCTTCCCCTCGCTTCCCCTACCCCAAAAACCCCACACACAATTGAATGAACAATGGGACAGTCCGTCTCGTGACTTTAAAAAGAGAGTGTGGGTGTGAGGAGTGGCGTAACCAGCTGTTTACTAGTAATTGACACTCACTACATTGAATTTAGTGTGTATTTTGGTTTGAGAATAAATTGGAGTATATTAGTTGGACAAACTTAAGTAAGGTTTTTTAGGTGTTGTTAGTGTGGTTCTTCTCACAACATAGATAAAAATTTTCTCTCTATCTACACCTAATATCTCTAATCCCTCGTAACTACCACTCTGTTTTATTTATTTTGTGAGAGGAACCATACCAACAAAACCTAAAAAACTTGACCTAAGTTTTGTCCATATTAGAATTCAATCTGTCTTTCGATAAATGTACTTTTGGTAAAAATACAAATATTTAGATTTTGACATGAAGTAATAAAAATTACTAATTTCTATGTTTGATTGAAAAATTACATTGATTTTTATATGTAAAAAACATTCAAACAAAAATTAGTTCACTTCAAACTCAATTGTAACCAAATCAATTTTACAAAATCAGTTAAATTCAAAATCATTTTTGTAAATCGTGCCCACCCAAACATATATTTAGATCCTCTCCTTCATTTTTTGCACGGAGATTGGTTTGCTAGGACTGTGGAGAAGAAGATTGGGAATGAGACCTACTTCATTTTGGCACATGGTTGGGTGGTACACCTCTATGCCATGTCTCCCTTAGGTTGTATTCCATTTCGGATCCGGGGGGGGTGTTTGGTAAGTGAGTTAGGGAGCTGGGTGGGAGGGGTATGTGTGTGGGACTTGAGGTGGAGGAGGAGACTTTTTGTGTGAGGAGCTATCCAGGTTGTTGGGGGAGATGTCCATTTCGTCACCGGAAGATAGATGAGGTTTATTGGGCGGCGATGGGGGTTTCGGTAAAATCTGCATCTACTCTTTTATCTAGTAAACTAGTTCAACAATCAGGTCTTTTTAATGGAGGAGGAGATTTTTGTGTGAGGAGCTATCTAGGTTGTTGGGGCAGATGTCCATTTTGTCACCAAAAGATAGATGGGGTTGGTTGGGCGGCAGCCGGGGGGGTTCCGGTAAAATCTACATCTACTCTTTTGTCTAGTAAACTAGTTCAGCGCAATCGGGTCTTTTTAATGGTGAGATCTCGGTCAGCAGTGGAAGAGTCTTTCACCGTCCAAGGTTGGTGTTTTCTCTTGTCAACTGATATTGGATAGACTATCTACTAGAATAAATATGTTACGGAGAAAAGTGATTTCTAATGTGTCTGTTTCACTTTGTGTATTTTGTGTGGCTAGCTGAAATCTGGGCTCCACCTATTTGCATTGTATGATTTCACCTTCCATGTCTGGTATGTTGTATTTAGATGGTTAGGTTGTTGTATTCTTTGTTTTGCTCCTATCGGCCTCTAGATGTTGGGAGGAAGAGTATGACTATGATTTGACATGCAGTCTTGTGGGTGTGGTTTTGGATTAAAGAGTTTGGTGTACCTTCTTCGGTAAGGTGCCAAATTGTGAGGTGGTAGTAAAGTGTAACAAGGTAGTGTCTTGGAGATGGTTTTTGACTCGAGGTAAAGTGACCCACTACTTTGTAATATGAATTATGCTTAGACCATTTGAGTTGTCTATTTAGGAAGTAGTTCTCTCCCCTCCCTTTTTTTGACACATACTAGAATACCATTATGAGAAAAGGACTTTTTCATTTTCCTACATATATAATTAGTAAAGCCATACAACAACGTCAATCATAGTGACTATCTTACATCAATAAATTTTTGCCTTTTTCAAAAAAAAAAAAAAAAAAGAAAACACAAATCATAGTAGGTGAGAGGAATGTGTTCCTTCCATTTCATATTGAATGACATTTAAGATTTCTTCACAAAAATTAAGAAAAAAATAATAAATAGTTTAATGAGTAAAATAATTTTACTAAAATATTGTCCCTAATAACTATTGGAGTATTAATCATTGTCATAAATGTATACTGAAGTACATTATTAAGCAAAAAGAGTGGCAATATAGACGAGTACAAGACGTGCTCAAACAATTCAAAAATAATAAACTAAGAGGAGGAGGAGAGATATACTTACTCCAAGAGTAGCTCTTGTCAGAGTTATTCCGCTTAATAACTCTCTATAGACATTGAATTTAATCAATCAAATCGTTGAATATGGTCATATTATACTAAAGATCATGCACACCAAATTTTAGATAAATTGAACATTCGTAGCTATGCGATCAGATAATTAATATTTTACTTGTATTTTAAAAAGTATATCATACGTTGAATTGAAGCTATTCAATGATTTATCAAATAATTTTAAAATTTCATGAAATTTTATAGAGTTGATCTACTCAATAAGAACTTATAATTCAATGGTTCGATTGATTAAATTCGATGTCTATAGAGAGTTATTAAGCGGATGGAGTAACTATATCTCTCCTCGTAAAGAGGAAAGATATATCAAAAGAATATATTACCAAGGAAGGATGGCAATCAAATGTCCAGTACATATCTTTAGCATTAAAATAGGTTGCCCTAAGAATGAAACATGGCATATTTATACCTGAAAGAAACCAAGACAAGGCATAGCTAGGGAGGGCACCTAGACATTTTGCGTGGGTATGTACTAAAGAGGGGGAGGGCATGCTTGAGAACAAGTCATGTATGGTCCACAATAGCTCAATGCCTCCTTTTGGGTGTAAAATTCTACCCAGGGTTCTTAGACTTCTTGCATCAACGAAAGGTTGCTATCAGCTAGCTAGTATATCATCCGGGTTTTTACGATCTAAGTTGAGATAGACTCAACCCCATATATATGTGTTGTTATTTTATTTTATTTTAAAAAGATTGCTATATCTCATAGATAACATATACATAGTCCTTTTCAATGGATGTGTACGTATGAAAAGTAGAGGATTTCTTACTGTATCATATTCGTTATTTTATCCTCTGTCAGCTTTATTAGATGCTGAGATGCATTTCTTTGAAACAATATATACATGTAAGATTGCTCAGTTCTATATTGTTAGATCCAAATATGCAGAAGCAACTAATTGTTTTTGTATAAATTGCATAAATAATTAGGGGGACTTATTCACAGAGAGAGAGAGAGTACAACTCAAAGAGATATATATTTTAAGAAACCAAGCTCTAAATTGCTCGCTACAAATTCGGTCACTAAATCGATCGCTAACAATTAGCGACTAGTGATTTGGCTACTGATTTTTGTTAGTCTCTAAATCGGTTGCTAATTTGATTAGCGACCGATTATAGAGATTTAGCGACCGAAAAATTGGTCACTAATAGACGATTTTTTTTGTAGTAAAACAATAGTTAGAAGAAGCCCTCTTGTCCACAAGCTGATACTATTACTGCTTCCCCCACCATTCACACCGTCATAAAAGAAAAAGAAGACACTGCATAATAAGAAAGCTAGCTAGGCATTAAAATCAGGTGATTCGATCATGGACCACACCACTGCAGCTGGTCTTGACTAGCTGCTGGTTGGTACTATGAAAGGATGTGAGACACATTTGATGTTTTTAAAAACCTGGACCGAATAATCATGCAGTGACCGCGCCCCAATTATCTGAAAATTTCTTTTCAAGTGTTTGTTTATATATGATTACTTTTGAGGTGTGGTCCATCACCACTTTAATCAGCATATCCAACAAACATCATCTCTGTGTTCAGAGGTCTAGCAAGGCAACTTACAACCAATAGAGGAAATTGTCTTCATCATGTTGGCTTCTTCCTTTCAACTAGGCAAAAATTAAAATGAAAAGTTTTTACTTGTATGATCATTCTCTTGTAATCACTTATATATATAGTTACATATTATAAGTGATTTTTTTTGTTGTTGTATTGGATTGGAGTACAATGCAATTTTTCCTTGTTGTTAAAAAAAAAAAACTTATACTTGCATGCATATTTTCATTCTCGCAAGATCACTTGTTTTTTTAATTTTGTGACAATATCTTATAAATTTTAATTTCATGTCAATAATAATAACAATCAAGTTTTTCCCCATGGGATGGGATCGGTTATATGAATCATGAAAGACCTATTATGTATTAGGTGTAAACAAAAATATATCATTTACCTCTAAATTTTCCTAATGATTTGATCTATAGTTTTTTTTTTTGAGGGAAGATCTATAGTTTTATTTGATCTCTCTACATCTAACTATTAGATTATCCTTGATTTATCTATCCTAGTATTTTACATGTTTCTCCATGCACACTCAAAACACTTAAGACGAGATCCTACCATTTTCTTTACTTGGCAGGGGATACCTCAATTTTTTTTTCTAATAATTGTATTTATAATTTTATCTTGTCATGTTGAATCACTAATCCATTATAACATTGACATTTACGTACTTTGTTGTTGGGTTTTTACTTCCCTATATTTAGCTCTATAGAACATAAATTTGTATATAAAATCAAATTGATTTTTTTAATTTTTTTAAAAATTAATTTTTCTATTAAATTTTTATTTTTTAAATATATTTAAAAAATATAATAGAATATATTTTAATAACCAATAAAATACTATTCTATTCATTAAATTGATTTTTTTAATAGTCTAATATTGAAAATTTCAATTGCAAATTAAATTTTTATATTTTTAGATCTATTTATTACCAATAATAATTTTATATCAATTAAATAAGTCTTTTCTTAATACTTTTTTAATAATTCTCTCTCAGTTAAATATTTGATAGTTGGTCCAATGCGTTAATTATATTTTAAGGGGGGAAAGGGAAAAAGAAAGTGAAAGATTGAAAGTTACAAATTTCTTTAAACCAATGCAATTGTATCAAAATAAAATAAAACTTTTTTGTACTCAAAATAAAATAAAACTTCAAATTTGTCATATCATCTGCTCGGCAATATCATCTGACCTCTGAGAATTTGTCACGTGTGCCTCGGCTATATCAGACTTAGAGATCTCAGTCCTGGATAAGGTATGGAAAAGTCTGACGCCTTCTAGGGTGATTGCATTCTCATGGCAGCTGCTCTTGGATAGGATCCCAACTCGCCTAAATCTCTATCGGAGGGATGACATCTTAGTAAAAAATTCAGGTTTTGTCTTGGCATTGGTTCCTAGCTAAGGGAAAGTCGAGTTCCTGTCTCTTTTATAAGTGGTTTTCAAACCCAGCTTGCTACTTGACGAGGTAGCTTTTTTTCTTTGGACAGTGGGTCTGGGGTAGGCTCTTATACTAGGAGGTCTGTTTTTGGGGATTGTCTCATTCTGGTGTTCTTGTATCGGTTTTTGACACTCTTGTATTGGGTTGGGATACCCCAAGTATCCCCTTACTAACACACACACACACACATATATACCATTCAAAAAAAATAAAAAATAAAATAAAACTTCAAATTAATTTTAGAGGGAAGCTTTTGTTTCATGAAAATTGGTTGCATTCTATTAATATGCTTTTTGGGACAGTAAGTAAAAGTTAAGAAAGATAGAGAGGATGTTATTAACAAAAAAAAAAATAGAGAGGATAATATTTTAAATATGTAGTGGTAGTCCAGATCAATGGTACTACAGATCCGTTGGAGTGACAAGTGCCACTCAGCAAACACACGCACACCAAAGGAAACCCGGGACCGAGCATCTATTAGCGGCTGAAATTGTCAAAACAACCAGCATACGAGACGGTACTACATATCCGTTTTATGATAAAAGAGAATATTTCGTCCTTTACGTACGTAAGATACATTCAGAGAATCAGGTTATAATTTCAGGTTATGATTGATGATATATATTAGAGGGGGGAAATTTTGACAAATTCATTTGTGTCGAGAGTTGTAAGCGCCTAAAAGATGCAATTTGATCAGGTTTCAAATTTGAAGATACATATATGAATTAGCAGCAAACCGACATTAGACTAAACTTTTTTTTTTTTTTAACTTTCTTACCAAATTAGTTTGACCATCGTATGAAATTACCAAATGATCAAATTAACCGTTAAAGTTTAGAAAGAAGGCCTATAGTTGTATAATTCTCTGTCTACAATTCAAAATTTTCTTCCATAGATAAAACTTGACCTCTGGTTTGGTGGATCAGGTACATGTCGATATAAAGACTGTGCAAAAGTAATCTTGAATAAGAATAACTTTTTTTTTTTGAAAGATTGAATAATAACTTGGTTAGTATTAAATAATTAATTGTTATGTATTATTTATGGTTATGTTAAATACGCACTTGAATAAAAAAAAATTAATGTTTTTCATTATCAAGAAAAATTTAATGTTTTTCCTATGTTTTCTAAAAAAATTAATTACTTTTAAACTTTTTGAAATAAATAATACTGAAATTAAAAAAAATCTCATTATCATAAAAATTTTAAATAATTTTTTATATCATGATCTCATGTAAATTAAATCAACTTTTATTCAATTTGTGTGGCTTAATTACAATCAATAGATCTTGATACTACAACAGAAAACAAAATAAACAGCGCTTATTTTTTGTCTTCGTCAGTGCTTAAGAGCACTGTCTAATCACCCGCTGGTGATTTATGTTTCAAAAAGACAGTGTTTGGGAAGCGCTAGCGATTTTGATAATAGACAACGCTTCTTTGAAGAAGCGCTGTCTATTTTTTATAATAGACAGCGCTTCTTCAAGGAAGCGCTGTCTATTATCAAAAATTATGAGAAACTGTTGAAGACTTTCAACAGCGCTTCCTTGTCTATTCCCCTTTTAAAAAAAATAATTGATTTTTCACATTTCCTCTTTTATTCACCCTTCAAAAAAGTGTTTTTAGTATAAAAAATCAATAAAATATGTATTTTGCTAAAATTGCATTTAGTGCTCCAGACATGGTCAACAAAATTATAAGTCAATATAAATGTCTAAATCAGAGCATAATGTTCTAGACATGGTTAACAAAATTCCCATGAAGCTTCATAAAAGTATTCTTTGTCACACTTATAAATACAAGACTAATATGATATATCCATTTACCCACAACATAATACATTTGACAAATTACACCAGTCGATCAAAACAAGATGATGCATGAAACACTTTCATCTCTAAAAACTGAGTGTTATAGCAAGTGCAAGACAAGAAATGTCAAGATCTCTATAAAAACTCACAGATGTGTTACTCTCTTGTTATTTTTTTCACTCCTTTCCATTTACATGGGTCAGAATCCTCTAGCCGCCATTGTAAGAGGATACCATCAGAGCTAATAATTGTTGTCCTGAAGCTGAGAAGTACTTCACCTATAAAAATGGGAGAATATAACCATCAAAATGATTATGCAAAAGAAAAGAACTCTACCCCTGTTAAATGTTATTTTAAACTAAGTTCCATGAGAGAACAAATGCAAGTAAGAAGATGGTAAAGTTCTATACTATAATTTGTAAAGTTTTGATTTCGTTCAAAGTGATTGTCATAGATGCATAATGGAAATTAAAAATATTAGTCTAGTTTAACAATAATTGTAGTCAAACAGAGGACATTACAAATATATTTGTGATATCTATAAAGATGTTCATAATAAAGTATGGCCAAATTTTGCTCAGTATTAGATAAATATGAAATGCATGTGATCATATCAGAAACAGACTTATATTATATCTTAACTAACAATAACTTCTAAAGTAACAAGAAGTAAGAACAAGAAATACATATGAGCATACCATCATGACTGATCACTTCATTTATATCAATCACAATATGTATCCTAACCACCATATTCAACAAAACTATTTAATAAAGCCTTCAATCATCTTGTTCAACATAATAGTTAAGCAAGTTAGTGCATATTTCTTTCATAGCAAGTTTCAGAAGTAGAGGAACAACTTTTACATGAAATGTTTCTTAGGATCCTCAGTTCACACTATACTTGTTAGAAATCATAAAATGACAAGACCAATGAAAATTTTAAATGACATTTCAGCATTTCAACCGGTAACCCTCCCAGATGTGCTCAAATGGGCATGTAGACTAAGCCAAACTAGTCCCAGAAACAAGGAAGAATAATTGCAGAGTAAGCAGATATTAACTGTGAAAGCCTTGTGTTCCATTTTCCAGAAAAGCAACAAATAATAAGATAGAAATGATCCCAAATAACCAAAGAACCTCAATTTAAGCAACAGGGGAAGCTAAAAAAAGCTTAAGAAAAAGAAAGAAATCTCTTTGAATGCTTGTGCCTTGGAGTAAATCTTTGTAGCATGGAAGTAATTCATTGTGCCATCAATTGCAGAATAACAACAACAACGGCATAATAACAAAGTGAAATTAAGAGCTGCCTATGCTTTGGATCCTACTGCATTTATCCACCTCTTCATCTTCTACGGGAATTTAGTTGTTGGCAGTATCTTTCCAATAGCAAGAGCAAAACCAAATTCATTGAAAAAGCCATGTACCTAAAATGCCAAATTCAGAAATCTGACATTCAAAATTGAAAGATAAGGATGAAGTTACCTGTTTATTACCTTGTCGAAGAAGATGAAGCTTCAATACCTTGTCAAAACATAACAAAAAAGGACCATCGATAGAAAAACTAGTAGAGGAGAGGACATGTGAGAGAAAAAGAGAATGTGAACCTAGGTCTTTCGGTTGATAAGATTTGGATCTAGGTTTAGGGTTTAGGGTACTGAAACTTTACCAGCTCGTCGTTCTCCTCGTTCCCAAAGTAAGGATGAATCAGCACCACTCCCTACAGCTTCAACGCTCCAAACCCTTCTGATGATCCTCGCATCGCCATGTTGTGCGCTAGGTTCGCTCTGGCACTATCACCGGCAAAGAAAACGAGGCCGCGATCAGCGTGATCTTTGAGCCAGGGATCAGAAGCGTCGGCGGCCCATTAGATGGCTTCCCAGGTTTTGTCGTAGGCGATGGGGAGAGGGTGTTCAGGGGCTAGCCTGTAATGGACGGAGAAAACGACGACGTTGGCTTGGGCGGCGACGGTGTTGAGGTGGCAGTGGTAGCCAGGGGTTAAAGGGGGTGCAGACGCAGAAGTCGCCACCGTGGATGTAGATGAGGAGAGGGAGTTTTTCGGAAGAGGAAGCGGCGGTTGGGGGAAGGTAGAGGCGAGCGCCGAATCAGGGTGAGAGAGAGCGAATGAGGGAACTGGTGGGAGTGAAGGGATTATTAGAATCTAAAGAAAAGAATAGACAGCACCTCCTACGAGAAATCGATGTTGTTGATTTAAAAATAGACAACGCTTTTCTCAAGAAAGCGTTGTCTATTACTTTAGTTCACTAATAGACAGCGCTTTCTTGAGAAAGCGCTGTCTATTTTCAAAACAACAACAACGCTTTCTTCAGGAAGCGCTGTCTATTCTTAATATCAGCTTTTACCAGCACTTCCCTATAGAAGTGTTGTTTAAAGTGACGCCTTTTTTTTGACAATGTGGCGTAGGGTGATCATATTCTTTACTTTAAAACGGGGAAAAACTTGAGTTTTTACTAATTAAGAGGTTGACTTTCTAATAGACAAGCATATACTCCTGTCAAAAAAAATAAAAAAAAGACAAGCATATACTCCCTCCGGTCCATATTATAAGAGACAAAGCTAAAATTTGGTTCATTATATTGAATAACTCATGTATTTGGCCAAATACATGAGTTATTCAATATAATGAACCAAATTTTAGCTTTGTCTCTTATAATATAGACCGGAGGGAGTACTAATATGTAAAAGTTCTGACTGATCATAGGTTATATCGACATTTTGAATCCCCTAACTGGACCAGAAAATAGATTAATCAATATTTTTGCTAAATGTTTTGTTAAAGAAAAAAATATTTTTACTAATTGACCCAATGGGAAAAAAATTGAAGGCTGTAAACGTCGTTAAGACGATTTTAAAATGTTGGTGAAACTTATTTGAACGTTATAATATACATTGAAGAATCATTACTTCAATTAAATTAAAGATAACATTTTGATTAAATTATCACTCTTTTAGCCACTTGCGTTACTTACAAAATAGCTCCTTTCCCTAAAAATTTTGTATATATCTTCAACTTTTAAATGAAAATAATTTTATAAAATTTAAAAGCATTTCTAGATTAATGAAAAAGAAAAGGACCTCACACATTAATGACCATGAAGCCTTTTTCGTTTTGGTATGGAAATGGCTCTGGAGCCTATGACCTAGACAAACCAGCTAACGATTCGAGTTGTGCACTTCACATTTTTTATCGATATTGACAAAACAAATACAACCATGCACTTCAATTATATTGAACTATGTTTTAACGAGTTAAATTATAATTTGGCAATACACACACGTACACATGTTATGAATTTAAACTTTTATAAATCTGTTGGATTATGTATAAAACTAGGTGGCTTCTAGGGTGAAAATGTAGATCAAATGGTTCATGGGTGGACCTGCATGATTAATAGCCGTTAGATCAAATGAGCTCATATATCATACATTCTCATCACATTGGATCTATTTTCTGACTCCTCTCTCCCCTCTCCCCCTTAGTTGATGGATCCAGCCCCAAACCACCCTCTCCCACCCATCCCACCCCCACGTCTCCCCCCTTCTTCACTATACATGCACCTCACCACTACGAAACAACACCACATCGAGAGCCACCCAGATCTGCAGTAGACGCACATGTAAAAAAAGAATAGGAAAAATCGATAGGAAGGATCTACAGTGGAGGAAAAATCGAAAGAGTGGAAACAGATTGGAGAAACGAGACTTTTTATGGAGAAATCGTATAAACGAGGCTTCAACTTCATCAGTAGCGTGACAGAATCACATGTTAGAATGTATTTCAACGCTCATCAATCTTGTTTATGATTATGTCAAGAAGATGGTTGTGATTGATTTTGATTTTGATGATCATTCAAAACAATTTTCATCTCTATTGGTTTCCGATAATTTTTCTCAAGGGTGGTTGTATATGGGTTTCTGACATTTTTTCTCACGACATATGTAACAGCCACCCTTTTGTTGGCATGTTACTCATAGGACTTCTTTCACCCCCATGTGGAGTTTTTGCCTTTTGCAGAGTTGGAACTCGGGACCTGGGGCTTAAGTAACCCGGAAGCATCTTGCCATTACCAACTGAAGTCCCAGGTCCCGGGTTCGAATCTTGCAGAGGGCAAAAACTCCACATGGGGGTGGAGAAGTCCTATGAGTAGCACGCCAACAAAAAGGTGGCTGTTACAATAAAAGGTATTTTTTTTGTAACAGACATGCCACCCTCTCGTGCGACCAATTTGTCCTCACGGTCTTCTCCACCCCCATGTGGAGTTTTTGCCTTCTGCAAGGTTCGAACCCGGGACTATCGGGCTTAAGTAACCCGAAAGCACCTTGTCATTACCAAATGGCTTAGTTGGTAATAGTAAGGTGTTTCCGAGTTACTTAAGCCCCAAGTCCCTGATTCAAACCTTGTAGAAGGCAAAAACTCCACATGGGGGGTGAAGAAGTCCTATGAGTAACACACCAACAAAAGGGAGGTTGTTACAATATAGCTGATGGATGAGGGAAAGTGAGAAACGAAGGAGAGAGAAAGAGAAATTATTTGATGGGTAACGTGTATTATAAGATTTGGTAGACCCTCAAAATCCAAACTTTAATCAACTTGTCCATTTACGAACCATGTATTAGATGGTCCACCCTAGATGTCACCATAAAACTATATGTATTTTTCTGTTTTGCATTACAAATAAATAAGTGATATATTCTTTTATAATTTATACTAGTACGATACCCGTGCATTCGCATGGGGCGCACATTGTTTTTATACGCTTAATATTTTAAGACAGTGGTTATTTATAGCAAATGATATTTTTGATTCAATGTAATAAAAATTAACTAACTTTATAGTGAATGTGAAAGAAATATTAAATGTGTATCAAATATTATTATTTATGTAATTGTGCGACTTGTGTACCATATGTAGCTAAGATTAAACATACAAGGTTAGGGTTTTCTTGATTAGATAGATAGATAGATAAAATAGATAATAGAGATACATGCATAAAATTGATATATGCTCAAAGTCAAAGAAATTTTACCGACAATATTTAATATTTTTCGGTCACGAATCAACAACAAAATAATTATTTATAAATAATTAAGATATTTATAAAATTGATTTATCCTCAAAGACGACGAAATTATACCGACAACATGTAATGTTTTCCTACCGATACTTGAAAGTAAGATAATATTTATAAATAATAATAATATTTATGAAAATTGATATGTACTTAAGTAGTGTTTTCCCGTCAGAACTCAAAAACAAAATAATCATTTATAAAAATTAAATACATTTATAAAAAAATAAAAAGTAATTATACCGACGTGTAATGTCTCCCGTTACGACTCAAAAGTAAAATAATCATTCATAAATAACTTAAACATTTATAAAATTGATCTATGTCAAAGACGATAAAATTATACCGACAACATGTAATATTTCCCACTTAAAAGTAAAATAATCATTTATAAATAATAAAAACATTTATAAAAATTGATATGTGCTCAAAGATAACGAAATTATAGGGACAACATGTTATTTTCTCCCGTCGGGACTCAAAAGCAAAATAATCATTTATAAAAAATAATAGCATTCATAAAAACAAAATATAAAAAGTAATTATAATGACAACATACAATGTGTCATTAGAATAAGAGGTTTAAAATTAGTATGTAATGTTTCCTCCATTAAGAGTCAAAAGTAAAATAATCATCTATAAATAATGTATAATAAATATATTTATAAATTTTGATATATTCTAAAAGACGATGAAATTATACCGATAACATTTTATGTTTCTCCGTCTGGACTCAAAAAAAATAATCATTTATACCCATAGTACGTAATGTTTCCCCTGTTAAAAATCAAAAGTAAAATAATCATCTATAAATAATATATAATAAAGATATTTACAAATTTTGATACGTGATCAAAGATGATAAAATTATATTTGAGATTTTAAACAAAAATAATTATCTATAAATAGAAAAATATAATGAAAAAATATAAAAAAATAGAAAGAAGAAAGCGAGAAAGAGAAAAAGAGAGAGTGACAGCGGGTGTGAGAGAAGAAAGAGAGAAAGTGAAAGAGAAAGTGACGTGAGAGAGAGAAGATAGACAAAAAAAAGTGAAAGGTGAGAGCGAAAAAGTTAAAAGTAGAAAGAAAAAATATATTTTTATGTGAATTTAATTTTAATTTTTATTTCTTTTTATTTAATTTGACATATTTGCCCCTTAAAAGTACAGATGTCATTAGAATAAGAGGTCTAAAATTGTATTTGTGTTAATAGTTTGTTTATAAAAATTAATTACATTTATAAAAAATATAAAAGGTAATTATATCGACATGTAATGTCTTCCGTTACGATTCAAAAGCAAAATAATCATTTATAAATCACTTAAATATTTATAAAATTGATCTGTGTCAAAGATGATAAAATTATACCGACAACATGTAATGTTTCCCTCGTCGAGACTTAAAAGTAAAATAATTATTTATAAATAATAAAAACATTTATAAAAATTGATATGTGCTCAAAGATAACGAAATTATAGCGACAACATATTATTTTCTCCCGTCGGGACTCAAAAGCAAAATAATCATTTATAAAAAATAATAGCATTCATAAAAACAAAATATAAAAAATAATTATACCGATAATATACAATGTGTCATTAGAATAAGAGGTCAAAAATTAGTATGTAATGTTTCCCCCGTTACGAGTCAAGAGTAAAATAATCATCTATAAATAATAAATAATAAAGATATTTATAAAATTTGATATATTCTAAAAGACGATAAAATTATACCGATAACATTTTATGTTTCTTCGTCTAGAACAAATAAAAATAATCATTTATATCGATAATATGCAATGTTTTCCCCTGTTAAGAATCACAAGTAAAATAATCATCTATAAATAATATATAATAAAGATATTTATAAATTTTGATATGTGATCAAAGACGATAAAATTATATTGATAATATGTAATGTTTTCTTATTTATAAATAAATAATTATTTATACATAATAAAAAAAAGAAAGCAAAAAAAAAAGAATGTCATAGAGTGACGCAGAGAGTGAAGAAAGAGAGAATCATGTGAGAGAGAGAAAAAAAAAGAGAAAAAAAGTGAAAGGTAAGAAAGAAAAAGTTAAAAGTGAGAAGAAAAAATAATTTTTTATGTGAATTTAATTTTTATTTTGATTTATTTTTATTTAGATTGACATATTTGCTCATTAAAAATACATGTGTCATTAATATAAGATGTCTAAAATTGTACATGCTTCATCTACCTTAGTTTGGTGGAGGCTGTGCTTGATAATCTTGTGCCACCGTTGTGGTTTTCTCTATGTGTGCATAGATATCAAAAGTGGGGGGAAAATGATATTTTGAAGGGATTAAAAATATATTTAGCCGTTTTTAATTCTATGTAATCATGTATTGTCAAAAAAGTCTATATATTCATATAAGGGTAATAACGAGATTTGAATTTATAACATTGTCTATAAACCGCTCAAATCCCCCGTCCATTTTTTTTTCCAACGACCCCCGTCCAATTCTAGTGGCTTTAAATTTCTTAATTTTATAATATAAGAATGTTAACTCCTATATATATTAAATTCAAATCATTATTCTTGAATGTGAGAGTTTTTGCTAACATATTCTCTTTTTCATTGTACCATGTAAAGTTTTTATATTAGACATCTCACTTTTTATTATTTTTTATTATTTTTTATTCTTTTTAAATATTATGTTGTATTTTTGTTTATATTTCAAAAGTGGGCACATTAATTCCCTAGCCCTTGATCTCTTTTTTTGTCGAAGCCCTTGATCTCTTTAAGTGTTTATATATACATATACATATACATATACATATATATGGACTCGTAAACAACTAGAGAAAGGTATTGGGCTCCTATATGAGATTGGGCCAAAATGAGTAGTTTAAGTGTAAATTCTCCATTTTGCACCCCTTGTGCACACGATATGGGTTTGCAATCCTTTTTATTTCTTAAAATAATTTTTGCAAAAATATTTTTAACTTGAGAATGTCTATCCAAAAAATGAGGTTTATGACCCCTTTTTTAACCTAGTCTCTGAATGGATTTAGTCCTTGTATCAAAAAAAAAGAGAATGGATTTAGTCCTTATATTGTCTAAGTACTTGATTGTCTATCTGTTAACCCATATCTTATCGGTTACTTACCCCTCTAATACATTTTAATGTTAACATTTCCTTAATCCCAGGTTTAATTATGCCGCTAACTCTACCCACTATCTCCACTAACGGTTATATTATTTTTCCCTTAAAAACCTTTCAGTATTCAGTGTTGTATGATCAGAGAAAAAAAAACCATCTACACTCTCTTCTTCCCGAAATAAATTCTGGGTTAATTTCACCGTCGTTTTTTTCTTTTTCTTGTTATTCTGATACCTCGGGTCTATACCTGGGACATACTTGTTGTACCATGAGAGATTTGCACACTATAGGCGGATAAATCCTTAAGGGCAGTCTCATTAATGTTTCAGGTTTTATTATCACTGATTTTTGTTTTGCAAGTTTCACATTCGTTCTTCATGGATTGTGCTATGTTGCGGTCAATTATTTTCAACATATTATTACTTGAATTTAGTTAATCATAATCTTAAATCCACTTTTAGTCCCTTAACTTATTTATTAGGTTCAATTTGGTCCCCTAACTTTATTTTCGGCCAAATAAGTTCTTTAAGTTTTTAAGTTGAGCCAAATAGGTCATTTAAGTTTTTAAGTTGGGCCAAATGAGTCATTGCCACGTAGGACATATTTGGCCCAACTTAAAACCTTAAAAGACTTATTTGGTCTAACTTAAAAACTTAAGGGACCTATTTGGTCCCACTTAAAAATTTAAAGGACTTATTTGGCCCAAAAGGACCTATTTGGCCTATCTTAAAAACTTAAAGGACTTATTTGGCCGAAAATAAAGTTAGAGGACCAAATTGAACCTATAAAATAAGTTAAGGGACCAAAAGTGGATTTAAGCCTTAATCATATTTTTTTTAACAAAATCAAAAATTTTCAGCCATGTTGATTCACCAGCCTTGACACATTCTGATCTCTTTCTTGTCCGTCTTGTTATTTTGTTGTTTCTTTTTTATTCATTTTGATGTAACTAGTTAACGCCATATTTAATATTAATTTTGGTTATATATTGACTGATGTGTGTACAAATTTGATACTTTTCTTGCCGAAGGATTTTTTTTTTTTTTGGTATTGTGGTAAAAAAAAAATTGAAGACTTAAAGATGTCATTCAAATTCTTCATCAAAAAAATAAAAAGATGTCATGCAAATTAAATTGAACCACTGTGACAGATTTGAGACTCGTGTAAAGATATAAAAAAAGGAGAATTGGATCTTTAGAGGAATAAGTCAACAAACAAATAATTCATCACTTTCAAGCAAACCAGAACCAGAAAGGAACCAACCAACGAAGGTTACATCACTAACTGTATATCTTCGTACTAAGTGGTGCTGATGAGAAGACGAATCAGAAAATTGTCTGCATCCCTATTATATTAGCATTCAGTTTCCATCAAGACACAATAGCTAGCTAGGTTCCACCTTGAATATGTGCCAAATTATCGATGGTAGTGGGGATTGGTCTTACATATGCAGACCCCAAAAATGGATGTCACTAGTTAATTATTCACTCATCTCTTATATATAGCTCTCTGGACTACGTACTGTGCTTGCCACAAATTAAGAGGGATTGAGATCATGGGCTGAGTTGCCTCTAAAGTGATCAAATAGCTTTTTAGTTACTTTGAGTTTTCAGATATGCAGTTTCCATTTACATATAGAGCTTTCGTTTTTATTTTTTATATTCATAGAAAAGTAGCCCTCATCCTAATGTCTTTATGCTAGCTTTGGGATGCACTCCTCTGGTTCTGTCCTATTATTTTCACCAGAATGCTACGGATGCCTCACTTCTTTCTTTATTGTAGCTTACCTTCATTCCCAAGCGGGAAGAAACATTATATTAACAATTTTTTTTGGATACATTAAAAAATCATTTATTTCAGTGAATTATATACTTTAGTTCAATCTGTTGTATATTTAAATGTGATTTGTCATTTACATTTTATTTTTGGACCAGTTACAGGTGTCTTTTTTCAATTCCGATCGACTACTATACCGATATTATGCTTCTTAAAAACGAGTGAAATGGTTTGTCAAAAAAAAAAAAAAAAAAGTGAAATGGAAGCATATCATATGGGAAGTACATAGTCCTAACAAAACTTGGAGCAGGAGTAGAGGCAGTATGAAAACTCCATCTTTCGTCTAAATGCACAGTGATTTTTTTTTTTTTAATTATTAGTGGATGCTCCAAATTTGGTTCATCAATGTATGCACAAAATTGATACTTCGCAAGGCTAATTATGGCATTACCTAGTCCAAACAGAGTGAGTTGTGTTGTCAAGTGTTCTCAAATGAGAGTGGTGCATATCGGTACTCATGCCCTCGGGTCCAACTTTATTTTGGGCCTAGTTGAAATCAGTTTGGTTTTTTTTTTGGGTCAAAATCAGTTGGCTGTTGCTTCCAGCACCCCACCATGCTGCTGCCAACACCCCCCACCTCACTAACATTTGTGAAATACCAAAAATGCCCCAACCACTTAAACCCAAATTTATTTTTTTCCCCTCCCATTTCTTCTTCTTCTTCTTCCTCCCATCCCTCCTCCACCACCCCACCACCGCCACCACCTCTCCAAAATACCTTCACTTCAGGTAATTGAATTACCGGAAGCTGTTTAAAATGTATTCCGACAATTCAATTGCCGGAACATAAATATGTTTTCGGCAATTGAGTTACCGGAAGCATATTTCAAACAAGTGATGAAAATGAATTCCGGCAACTGAGTTGTCGGAAGCATATTTTTTCAAAATTATGATATGTTCCGGCAATTTAATTACAGGAATACGTTTTCAACAGCTTCTGGCAATTCAATTGTCGGAACATATCATAATTTTGAAAAAATATGCTTCTGGTAACTCAATTGCCAGAAGCATATTTATGTTCTGGCAATTCAATTGCCGGAATACATTTTAAAAAGCTTCCGGTAATTCGGAAGCCTGTAAATCTACGGAAAAAAATAAGCAGAATTGCGAAAACGAACAGAATTAGCTCCGGTGGCCGCTGGGTTGGTCGCGGTAGCCCCTAGGGAGGTGTTCCGATGTTGGCGTGGAGGAGTGGTGGCTCCGGCGAGTTTTCCGGTAATGGGGTGGTGGAGGAGGGATGAGAGGGAGAAGGAAGAAGAGGAATATGGGTTTTAGGTGAGTGGAGGTATTTTGGAGAGGTGGTGGCGGTGGAGGGGTGGTGCTCCGGTGGTTGGTGGTGGAGGATAGTGGTGGGGTGGTGGAGGAGGGATGGGAGGAAGAAGAAGAAGAAGAAATGGGATGGAAAAAAATAAATTTGGGTTTAAGTTGTTGGGGTATTTTTGGGATTTCACAAATGTTAGTGGGGTGGGGGTGCTAGCAGCAGCATTGTGGGGTGCTGGAAGCAACAGCCAAATCAATTTGGTTTTTTGGGCATTTCGGTGGTATCGGAATATATTTTGGGCTGTTTCTCATTCTTTTTTTTTTCCGTTATTACACATTGATCTCTCTGGAGGTTTACTTCCTTGTGACATAATTTATTCGGATTTGTTTGGAAATAAAGTTCCAAATGGCAAAATAATACACCTTCAAAAATAAATTTCTGGAGAGTCGATGTATACTAACAAAAATGGGAATGTCTTTAGTTATTCTCTATTTTATTCTATGCAGAATTTCAGCCATGTAATCTCTTCTGGTTATTTTCTTGAGCATATCTTATGCTAAGTTCAAGAAACCAATCATCTTGCTGATTAATGAAATTTTTTAGGTTATTAAACAAAAAGTTTTAATGTTTTACATAACTTCTATATAAGTAGACGGGTCGAGTCCTTGTTTAAGCTAAAAAAAATGCCTTCTTATTTATATACTTTGCTAAAAAAATCTTAAAAAATTAGAATTGATGATAAAAAAAAATTTGAATGAAAATAATATTTTTTTTGACAGTTGATGATAAATAATATTAAGAGTAGTTAAATAAATTTCTCCTAAAAATCGTCTCTTTATTATGGTCCCCTCTCTAACCTCAAAAATATTAATTGGTGATTTTGTATGTCAAAAAGCCCAAAGGATAGCGTTCAAATAAATTATAACAATTTTAATACATTATTTTTACTAATTTAAAAATATCCCATATTAGATTCTCTTTAGATCAAAATATATATTGAGCTAGCTGTGGCATAAAATATCTCATTTTTTATTATTTTTATATGTCTTTTATTCATCTTAAATAATATTACTTAAACTTAGCCAATCATATTTTTTTGGAATTGCCAATTTCAAAATTTTCCAAAACTACACATTTGTTGTTCATATATTTAAATTTTGACATATTATTGCAAATCATAACACAAATGATGGTGTATGTTAATTTATATGATTTGTTTTTTAAAAATTCTATTAATAATTTAAAATATCTCAAATCGTTAATTTATACATTTTTTAAAAAAAATTGAAATATTTTTTTCTCTTATTCTTTTGAAATTTTAAATTTCATATTTAAATTTTTAAATACCATATCTAATAAAATTTAAGTTTGGTATATTAAATTTTTTCTCTTATTGAAAAATTTTAAAAATTATAGTGCACAAGATACTTTGTATATCTAATTAAGTCTGGTATGTCTTCTTCTACCAAAAAACATTAGTTTGGTATGCCATCTCTTCTCGTGACGTCACATATCTTTTTCATGTTCTTTATTTTTTGACAAATTTTCACGTTCTTTTATAGTGAAACTAGCGTAATACCCGTGCATTCGCACGGGTTGCGCGTTGTTTGTCGTGATTAATGTTTTAAAAATCGGTATTTTTAAGCAATTATATTATTTGGTAATGCAGCCAATTATAATTGAAATTAATTTAGAGTATTATGTTTTAAAAGTGTAATGTTCATGCAGTAAGGATGCTTGTGATGAATTGTGATGCAAAATGGAATTTGTATTAAATAATTATAAAAGAAAATGATCAGTGATCACTTATAATAGAAGATTAGCATACATTAGTCCAAGCCCAATAAAAGACAACTATTGTAAAGTTCGGGAATTACAATTTAGCTTATAAGTCCAAGTCCAACCAAAAGGTCTTACGCCAACAAAAACAGTCATGCTTTAATGACATATATAAGTCCAAGCCCTTCCAAAGAGTCCTACCAGAATCCCAACAAAAAAGTGTTCCATAATGCCAGAGACAAAGTATTACTACATTAAGTTGTCATCTTAGTAACTTTGATAATGTTATTAAGATGAAAATTAACCAACTCAAACTTTACCTTTTGCCCACATCAAGAGGCTGCATGAAGTCTGACCACCAGAAAGTCCATGTAGCAACACACTATCGTAATCAGAACTCCTCACGATCGATGCAAAATCTTGGGTTAGATACTATAAATAAGGAAAGTATATAAATCAAAGAAGCAAATAGAATAAATATGTATCATAGAAATTCATACATAACAATTATATAGCTAACCAATTGACTGCTATTAGATTTATAGTCTGACAGTTTAGTATCAAAGGAAACAACGTGGTGGTTGCGAGTACCGTGAGAGTGGAAACTTGGAAAGAATGCTGGAGGTGGTGTTGTTGGAAAATGCAATGTGAAAAAAATTGTCCCCTAAGTAAAGGTAAAATCCAATATTATTCTAAATGATATAGGAAATACTTATTAAAAGGTAAAATCGTTGGGTATAGGACAAAGACTTTCTGCTCCAGTGTACTATGATTTACATCGTAACATAAGTTTGTATACCATCAAGTTTTGGATTTAGTGATGCATTTAACAAAAGTTTTTTTATTTAAATGACATGTAGCAATTGGTAACTTAAACATAAAAGTAGTTTTTAAAAATCAATGAGCCATACCTCAGAAGTGAAGCAAAAAAGTTAATTGAACCAACCAATGATAACCTGAACAGTAGAAAACTAATTCATTTAGTTGATTCTCAGACATTTAATTATATTGGTAAACTATGGTAAAATACTTGTTAGAGGTTTTGGAAAACCTCCTTGAAGATAAGTTAGTATACCATCAAATTTGCGGGACACGGAAAAAAGGCACTTACTGGATCTTCATTGATCAAATTTTCACTGCTTTCAGAGTCATTGCCAAGCTCTAACTTGCTATGGGCTTCTTTATGTCTCCAACTTGGAAGCTGTGAAATTTGGTAATCAGATGCCCCTCTATTAGAAGATGCCATGTTCATGTTGTATCTAAGGAGGGTGCTAATTAGTGGAACACAGCAGCATAGCAGCAGAAACAGTAGGAAAGGGAAACAGTAGCAGATTGCATTCCAAGCAAGCAGGGTGATGCAGAGCACATGGAGTTTTGGAGCTTGAGGAAATGACCCAAAACATGAGTCAAAAATCCAAACATTGCCCATCACAAACCATATGGCAAAGAAAAACTCTAGTGAAGTCCTGCACTTGTTCATCAAGTGTGATACCATGTATTCATTGACATAGTATAGTGCAAATTAAAATATTTTTTCAAATTTCACCCACAAAAAATTTGCATGAATCTAAAAGAACTTGTTCGCTGATTAAACTTGGATAAATGATTATATTAGTAATACAAATAGGTATCACAATTTATTTTTCTGTCCTATATTGGTGCTGATCAGGAATTAACTTTTCTTTTGTTGTATAATATTTTTCTAATAGAACCAATTTGGTAGCACTTCCATCTTAGGATTTTCAATTTTCACATGATTTATCCTTAATTAGATTGGAAAGATTGCAATAAACAAAAGATTCAATTATGTTTCAACACTAAATGCCATGAACTGATCACAATAGAAAAGGTATGTGAGCATGTTTGATACTTATGAGATAGTACCACTTTATGCGTGGAAGGAGATTCATTCTTGTATTTGTCGTAGCAAATTGGCTGGTCTCAAACTGTCAGAAATGGGATGTAACGCATATATCCAAAAATATGTTAGAAATAGCAAACTGACTGGTTTTATTTAACACAGAACAGAACACTATACAATATATCAGAAATAGCAAATTGACTGGTTTTAGTTTCATACAAAACAGAACACTATACCAGCAAAAAAATGACATACCAATATGTTTCACATAGTTTTATATTTGTTTCAAAAGCTTCTTGCTGTAACATTGTGTAAAAAATGTTGAAAATGTGGCTTTATTAGTGCTTAAAGGAAACAACTTTGTTACCCAAAAGACATGAAAACCATTATCATAAAGCATGAAAATAGAAAATAGAGTTATTTCAGCAGCTAATAGTTGAAACGATTGATCCTGGACTGTTTGTTTCTCAGATGTACTACATCAATTGCACAAGACTGAGACCTATCATTCCTTCTGCGCATATACCTACTGTCACCTGCATAGCAAAATTTTCCATGCCATTATTCCCCCTACTGTTTGACAACTAAATTAAAAGCCAAGACCATTTGTTTTTAAATGATGCAGCAGATTTTTGTATATGGGTATATCAGTAAGAGTGCAACCAATCAAACCATTTTATAAACAACTCAAAAAAGAGTAGAAAAACAAAAACCTCAAGCTCATACTAATGGCAAGCCAATATATACTCACATCAAGCATTTATCTCATGCATTTATGTTAAGTCATAAAACTCAAACAAATGTCAAATTTTCCTAGTGGAATTTAGTTTAAAATTAATGCAAACAACCAAGTGGATAATATCCAGTCACTGCTTTTTTACTTTGGCACATGTAAATTGATACAGAACATGTGGACAATATCCAGTCCATGGATACTCAGCAAATTAGACTCCTCAACAACTTCAAAACTTAAGTTACAAAGAAGCAATTCAGATCCATCTTTTAAAACAAAGAGACAGTATCAAGTAGGACAGACAACACCACCTTAAAACAAAAACTTGATGAGGATCAATACTAATAATTCATCTTCTTTGGTAAGGTTCTTACAAGAGTGTCAACGATGTAATATTTCCAATCTCCTTTGGTATTGTGTCTGTCAGATTGTTCCACATGAAATCCCTTCAAGCACAAAACAATGAAGATATTAGCATGGTATAACATATTACCATTAATTCTTCTGATTATAAAGAGAAAAACCTTTGGCCTCTAGTAAAGAAGTCCATTCTTCTACTTCAAATCTAAAAGACCTAGCAAAAGGAGGGAAATCATAAATAAGAAATGCTTCATGGAATTACCAGCAAGAGACATAAACTGTGGTGGAGGATTCAGTGAGTTCAAATTTCAGAATTTCGACAAACAACATCAAATGAAACCTTAACACTAAAAGAATGAATTCTGAAATTGTTCTTGCGGGGAAAACCAAAAACACACACAAACCCGTGAAGTTCACATCAGGATTCAATACCTAAATCCAAACAAATGAAAGACATTAAACATGCCCAAATCCAATTCACAAATTAACCTGTTAAGTTCGAAACAGAGCAAAATCAGATTTTCATAAAAACAATAAAAATAAAAAAAGTTTAAAACGGGTATGGTGTGTGTCCTACTGCAATCAGACATTAAAAAGGAAATTATACAATAATAAAAGGAGATATGGTGTGTGTTTCAAAAACAAACTTTAGTCTTATGAAAAGGACTAATCGAAGAAAAATACCACAGGAGCAATAACCATTTACTGCATCAATGCATATCATCAAAGATCAACAGACAATTTTTTTTGGGTTCAGAAATATAGTTCATATTAGATTAAAGTTTCTCTCAAAATCAGTCCCTATTTTTGGTTGGCGTTCAAGGTTCTTACCCTTATACAGCAGTCAATGGAAATTCCAACAACACAACAACATTTGCTAAGCAATGACCAAAACAATAATTTCTAATCAAGCAGCAGTCCTTCAACACAAAACTCACTTCCTGCATCTTCTTTTTTCTTACCCTATCACTATTTTCGCTCCGCATCTTGAGGGAAATGAAAAATCAAGATCTGAAAAAAAAAATTAGAATAAGAGAACAAACTGAGGATCTTGATGGTGCCGAGATGGAAGCTAAGAGGAAGGAGAAGGAGGAGAAAGAAGATGCAAAAGAGCATTACAGTAGACCGCAAAATTTCATCAAGTGGGAAAGGGATTTTTTTGTTACAGAGAAGGAAGAAGGGGCGAATCTGGTGTCTTTTACTTTCCCGTTTCAACATCAAAACCCTGCATTACTTTCCCCTTTTTCCCATTTTACATGCAGAAAACCCTCATCCTGAAAGTAAAATGAACGACGAAGAAGTAGAAGAAGAAGGAGGAGAGTCTGGTTCACTCGCCTGAGCTAGAAAACGGAGATCCTCAGCGTTGATGAAGAAAACAGAGATCGCATGAAGAAGAAACAGAGCTGTTGGCAGAAGACGAAGAAGAAGGATGAAAAAAAACGATGAAAAAGAAGGAGCAGGAACAGAAAAGCAAAATGGAGAAGAAGGAGTGGTGAATCTGGTGGTGTGAAGGGAGGAGGAAGAGCAAGATTGAAGGAGAAGATCGAGGAGGAAGAAAGGAGGGAGAGACAGAGAAGATTGAGGGTTCATTTTTTTCCCCCCGCAATGAGGGTTCAAATTTTGAATCCTGTACAGATGGGTGGGTATTTTTGTGACTCGGTAGGTGTAAAATTAATAGTGATTATAAGTGATAATTACACTCAAAAAGACAAATTTACCCTGATAAAAGACATGTGTCATCTAGGAAGAATGTCTAAAATTGTTAAATCAATAGTCTAAGCATTGCTAAAATAGATAGTAGATAGACAAAATTTTAAAGTAATCCTAACGTGGGAATAGGTTTGACCGAGCTAAGCTTTGCAATGCCCAAATCTAGCCTTATCAAAAAATTCAGGATCCAAGTCTGGTCTGTTACATATCATAGGCTTTTTTTTATGTCTCGTCTGACCTTTTTGAAAGTCTAGTATGACTTGTTAGCCTACTTAAAGACTTATTTGATATTAACGTTTTTGATTAAGTCATCTGACCGATCTTTAAATAGACAAACGGGCTAATAGACTAATGAGATTAAGTTCTATTTATAATAAACTATAAAAAAAATTAAAACCACTGCTACTAACAGACATAGGACATAGGAGTGGAAATAGATTGGACAGGCTGAGTTTTATGAGGTCTGATTTTGATTTATTCGTATGATATAAATATTTTTCAAGGTCTAACCTGACTTTTTAGAGAATCTAACCTTATATGATAGCCTATTTAAATTCTATTTTACAATAAAGCCTTTAAATATGTCAAAAATTTATGTATGCTTAAATTATGAAAAAATTCAGCAAGTATATGATTTAACACAATGTATAAAATCTAATATACTATTAGTAGCAATATAAAAATATTATTTATATTTACTTAAATAAGTCGGCCTTTTAGTCCTAAAAAGGTTTTTCGGTGTCCCGAAGCTTGATCTTTTTAGCTAAATAGGCTTCTAAAAAACATTGGTATTGTCTATTTTTTTAAAAAGTCTGGCCTACCTTGGGCCTGACGTAGGCTAAGCCGTAGGCTCCTGTTGAGCGGTCTGGCCTATTCCCACCCCCAATCTCAATGCAAGGCATGAAAAGCCATCAAGCCCATATAGCACGTATCTTCCCCTCGGCCCAAAGAAGACAAGCACAGGTTGTGAAAAAGCATGGCCGAAATATATCAGCCCCTGCTTTTCCTTTGCTAATTTAGGCTGTCGTTCCCCACACCCTATAAACATCTCATTACACTGATCATTTTTTTCTAAATACCCAAAATACCCTTATCATGGGGTAGGGAGGACCACAACTTTTTACACGTGTATATATATATATATATACATATATATATATATATATATATATATATATAATGAGATAGGATCCATTAACACCAGGTGTGAGTCAAGAGACTTACATCAAATCTCAGCCGTTAAAACGAATGCATCCAATGGATCACAATATTTATATAATAAACTAAAAAAAAAAAATCAAAAGCGAGGCACGTGAGCTATTTTCTTCCCTCCCGTCTCTCCACTTTCACTTTCATGGGCTCTTTGTTCACGATGAAACCTAAATCGCTCAGAGGCGCCATTGCTATTGAGACTCGCAGAAGCCATTGTATCTGTTCTTTTTTCCCTCATTGTCGTGTGGGAAAACTTCAATGAATGATGAGCATTGGCTAGTGACCAAGAACGTGCTTTGGCTAGTATTTTGAACAATTAAGTTCCAAGTGTACATTGACCTTTGCTAATTGATTTAGCAATTTCTAACGAGAGCTGTTGCGGTTTGGTAATTGTGAGTGGCAAATGGTTTTTGCACAATAAATTAATTAGGTGTGTCATTGGACTTGCCATTTTGATCATCTATGTAGCAAAAGTTGTTCCCAAAAGTTACCCTTCTGATCATGAATTAATTGAGTAAAGTCTTCAACCGAACAAATCATGATGGGGGCGGTGGACTAATAAGTCTTACCCTGTTGAATTCCTAGTAACAGTAATGTCTCCGCCAACCATACTTGCCCTCGGAGCAGATGATGAAGCCCAAATTCGATATGAGAAGCCTTCCAAACTATGTAGAGATACTAGAAATACAAAACTATCTAGAGATACGAGTAAAATTTTACGTTCGCTTAATGTTTTCAGATGGTTGGGGACGAATGAATCGAAACGACAACTCTTGTAAGCTTGAGCAATGGTGGCTGCGCAACGGTGGCTCATGCTACAGGGATTAGGTTTCGTTAGGAAGAAAGAGGAACGGAAAAGAAGAAAAGCGGCCACGTGCCTCTCTTCTAATTTTTTTAAATTCGATCTATGGAATATTGTGATCCATTAGAAGCATTAGTTAAAAGACTTACACCTGGTATCAATAGATCCTATCTCATATATATATATATATATATATATATATAGGGGAGGGATCAAATTACACCGGTGTAATACTTGGGTATTATTACACCGTTCAATAACTTTGTAACAGATACATGTATTATAAAACTCACCGTCGGATTGAAAGATACTATCAAATAGATCATATCTACAAAATTTTAAATTAATCTAAAATCATTTGATATGTCAATGAGATGCATCAAGATTAACGTCTTATGCACTTTTATTAAACAATGTTAATCTTGATGCATCTCAATGACATATCAAATGATTTTAGATTAATGTAAAATTTTATAAATATGATCTTTTGTAAATATGATTTTATATTAATGTAAAATTTTGTAAATATGATCTTTCAATTCAACGATGAGTTTTGTAATACATGTATTCGTTACAAAGTTATTGAACGGTGTAACAATACCCAAGTATTGAACGTTTTATATATTTACGGTTGAAAATTTCTGAAATGAAGTTAGACGTAAATATATATGTTTACAGTGTATAAATATGTATAAACCGTAAATATATATTTACGGGTAAACACTTTAACCCGTAAATATATATATATTTACTACGTATTGTCAAGAAAATTAAATTTTTACCTAATTTTACACGTAAATACGTTTTATAAACCTTAAATATGGAATATTGTGATCCATTAGATGCATTAGTTAAAAGACTTACACCTGGTGTCAATATATATATATATATTTTTACGGTTGAAAATTTTTAAAATGAAGTTACACGTAAATATATATGCTTACGGTGTATAAATATGTATACACCGTAAATATATATTTACGGGTAAACACTTTAACCCGTAAATATATATATATTTATGGTGTATTGTTAAGAAAATTAAATTTTTACCTAATTTTACACGTAAATACGTTTTATAAACCTTAAATATATATATATTTACAGTAATATATATTTAAAAACTTATAAAACGTAAATATATCGTGAGTGTGTGCGTGTATACACACACACACACATATATATATATATATATAAATAATTAGGGTTGTTGTTTCCCCCACACACACACACACACACACATATATATATATATATATATATATATAAATAATTAGGGTTGTTGTTTCCCCCACACACACACACACACACATATATATATATATATATATAAGGGTATTTTGGGTATTTAGAAAAAATGATGGTAGTGTGTGGGGAACAACAGCCCTAATTTATTGCTTGGAACAATTTGTTCTTCCGTACCCAATACCCGACATATAATTTTTTGTGCGTGAATGAGTTGGTTGTGTTGGGTTGTATAACAAAAAACTTGGGTTACATACCCAACCCAATCCAGACTATATTAATTGGTTTGGGGTCTCATATTAAGCACAACCCTCCAAAATTGTAATAACACCCCTACATTACTCATTAACCACACCCGCATTTTTCTTAAATGACGACAATATCCTTATGAAGCTACCAACCTACCTTAAATATTAAGTTTATAGTACACATATTTTTGTAATATGTGTATACCGTAAACACCAAGTTTACGGTACACATACTACAAAAATATGCGTACAATAAACTTGGTGTTTACGACACATTTTTTTTTAAATATACACTGTAAACACCAAATTTACGGTAGTGTTGAATTGTCTTATTCTCATTGATATATAAGCGATCCATATATACATACAACATATACAACTTTAAATTATTCTAAATAATATCCTATTCTAAGAGAAAGATACGTACAAATACTTTTCACTTAGGGTCTGTTTGGTTCAAATAAGGGGAGGGGAGGGGAGGGATTTTAATAGAGGGAAGGGGAAGGGAGGGGAGAGATTTACTTTGATTTTGTGTTTGGTTGAGAGGAGGAGGAGGAGGGAGGGAAGTTTTGCTTGTTTGGTTCAGGAGGGAAGGGGAGGGATTTTAATGGAGGGAAGGGATTAATTTACTGGTATATCCTTATAGTGTTTTATATTATATTATATATAAGGATATTTCAGTAATTTTATTTTAAATAATTTAATCTCCCCTCCCCTCCCCTCCCATTAAAAAAATTGAACCAAACAAACATAATTTAAAATATCCCCTCCCCTCCCCTCCCCTCCCCTCCAAAACCTCCCAACCAAACACACCCTTAACTTAAACATTTGTCTCCCAATTAATGTAAACTTTCGGTGACAATTGTCTCCAAATCAGCATGTGTTAAAATAACATTGTGACAACTAGCTAATGTCAACATGAGGATTATAGCCCATATTACAAAATTATCGACCAAATGAAAAAGAACGTGAACTGGACTATCGTAAACTATAGTTTACAATTTACGATATATATATTTTTCAAAAAATATATGTAGTAAAGACCAATTTTACGACACCAGTTTTAGAAGAAAAAAAATGTGTGTCGTAAATTATAGTTTACATAATTTGTGATCTAATGTGGAGGTGTGGCTAATGAGTGTGGGGTGTTAATCATAACACCTAAGTGCGACTTATCTACCCATTTTTTGAGATTCTGAAGAGAATACTATTCCAAAAAGCCAAGCTGGGTGACACCGGGCCTCCAATATTACACACTGTTGGGTTAGACATTATACGTGTTTGAGGAAAATCTATTCTGGCATTGGTCTTTTTTTTTTCCCAGAAAAAAAGTGAAATAATAAGGCCGAAACATTTATTATTTTGAAAATTTAACAAAATTACTAAAGTTTTTTTCTCAAAAAACATAAATAATTAAAGTAATGAATATTTACAATTCAACAGTTTCATCTACAAAAATTATACTTACTAACAGTGATTTTTTTTTGGTGAAGTTACTAACAGTGATATGAATTTGAGAAATTTCATATAAAAGTTATAATATTTTTATTTTTAAGGATAAGTATAGAAATAATACAATATTCTTTTTGTACAAATATTCAAAAACAGAAGTACGATAAAAGTAAAGTGATTATTTCACAACTATTATAATTATAAGCCACCGAGTCTCAGCACTGATCTCTTATATAAGCCACTTCATTGAGTGGCCTAGGTACACTTTCTTTACTTGTTTGACTCTGCTCCTCGCTTACACATTGACTTCAGCGTCAGAGTTTCTGCAGGTACACCCCGCCTCCGTTGTCGTCACTCTGTCACCTTGATAAACACTCCGATCACTGTCCTCACTACACTCCGGATCACTCTTCAAGGTACCACTCGATTCATTGGTGCCACTTCTTGATCACTTCTTAAAACGCCTTTTAAGGATAAAACTGTAAAAGATCACACAAGAGCCAAAGCGAACAATACTTCGGATGCGTTGAGCCTAACAATGTAGCGGATTGGATTCAAATCCTAAATTTCCCTGTTGGTAGATCGGTAGGGTAATCCTCCCTGAGATTAATGATTCTCTCTAGCCTTGTATGGAGTGTGTCTTTCCTAATCTAATTTTTTAACTAAAAAACCAAATAAATAACCTCTATCTATCATAATTATAAAACATAGTAATGAACTACAGTAATACTAGTTTTTTACACATCAAATTTTTACAAATTAATATTATGTTTTTTTTATAAATATTAAAGAAAAAACTAATATTCTAAACCCAACTCCGAACCTTCGGAAGAATAAAAATGTAATTTTCTCTTTTCCAGATACTCAACTTGTAATAATAATCTTATTCCTACCGTTATTTTAATATTTGGGGGAAGAGGGGTTTATTATGTTATCCGTTTCGTTTGTGTTTTTCTGAGATTGAAGAACGGGTAGAGAGGAGTGAGACATGGGTGCTGCTTCTGTGATTATTCCTGTGTCGTGGTTACCATCTCTGGCTTCTCCATTCAAGGTATTTTCATTTGATTTTCTCCCACAATTCAGAACCTTATCTATCTCCACTTGCTTGTTCCACCCTCATCACAATATCACCATTGTATTTGTAGGGAACCGTTAAAACCTTGGAGGCAAAACCACGTCCATGTCCTTGTCTGAAGATTCAGCGAACAAGACCCCGTGTTTTTGTCGTTAATAATCAGGCTTCTTCTTCTGCTCCTGCGAGTGTGAGTGCGAGTTCACCCGGTCAGAGTGTTCGGTTTCGGCTGGACAATTTGGGGCCTCAACCAGGTTCAAGGAAGAAGGCAAAGAGAAAGGGAAGAGGGATATCAGCAGGGCAAGGAGCAAGCTGTGGTTTTGGGATGAGGGGTCAGAAATCTCGATCTGGACCTGGCGTTATGAAGGGTTTTGAAGGTGGCCAGATGCCTCTCTATCGACGAATCCCCAAACTCAGAGGAATTGCTGGAGGTACTCTTTTTCACAACGACATTATCTTCCAACAAAACATTTGGGAATTGATTTATTTTTTGTTGAAGTCTTTTATTTACCAATTTTGAAGTCAAAATTACAGAATAGAAAATGGTGCTGAGACTTGTCTACGTATACATTTTGCGCAATGGTTAGAAATGCTTTTGTGTAAGGAGAAAGTCAGATATTCATGAAATTAGTATTTCACAAATACAGGATTAGACTGCCTATAATAGACCTCAGTGTTGTCAAATAGCGGCTATAGCACAACGGAATTTGAATAAACCGCTATGAAAACCGCGACGCTATCCATGTTTCTCTATTAGGGCAATAGCGGCCGCTATTCCGGTATTGATCAGAGGATGTAGCAATAATAGCGGAAAAAAAGAGAATGTTAGGTTTTTTTTTAAATGATAATGATAATGGTAACACTGAAGAAGTAGCATGTGAGCTGCACATGACCTATTTTTAAAATAGGAAAACTGAAGAGTCAGTGAGTATTACTCTATAATCATCCTAATACATAAATCTCTCAACACATAAGCTGCGTCTGTATTTTGTATTTCAGTATTTTATTTAGAACAATTGAGCTTTTGAGTTAATATTATGTTTCTTTTTTTTACAACTTATGTTTATTTTTATGCAGCTTAATTTTTTTTGTATACAACATACTTTTTTTATATATAGTTGATTTATTTACCCGCTATTTGGCTTTCACTATTTGCCCGCAACGCTATTTTTGTCTTTCTGCTATTTTTCACGATCCCCGATTGACAACACTAATAGACCTACAAGGACCATCTTTTTAACCGGAGTTATGCCATTAATGTTTTGTTGCCTTGTTTGTGTCATCATCATGTTTCACAGGGAGTTTATTCTGATGTCTTGATTGTTGATATGAATTCGTTTTCCGTAGATTATATTAGGATCCTACTTTCAGGGAGCGCTCAAGAAAGTGCTACTTGTAGCAATAGCATCAGTAGGAAAATCAATGGTTAAATGAGTGTTGCGATTCCTGGATGCAGTAAATTGTGACTGTATTATAGCTTAGTCGGCCTTGCCTGTGTTATATATGTTATTGAACACTGGAGAAATCTCGGCATACTTGCTTCTGGTTAGAGTGTGGTGCTAGAGATTCCCTTTGCAGCTTCTGGGGGATAGACTGATAGGGTGATTTTCATGGCTTCCTGTGGATCTCATCTCATAGACTTTTCAGGGAAAGCTTTTTAATGGGATTTTCGCTTGCTTATTTTTTCCACTTTCATTTCTTTTAGTAAAATGATTTTTTTTTTTTTTTTTTTTGTGTAACTCGAAATGAGGATAGTTATTATGGTCTTCAAGATGCTCTGCATGGAATTTTCCTTTCTTCTTGGTGGACGTGAAATCCATGAATTCACGAGAAGTAGTCTATCCTGTTTTAGAATGCAGGTTGATTACATATACTTGCTACATTATATTTGGAAATCATGAAGTTGTTATCTTCTATAGAGACAGGGTATGCCTATTGTAGGGGCTGGATATGCTGTTGAATATATCTCTAGTATGTTGATTTTTGAAGAAGTATTTGGAGGGAACTAGCCGTTTATTGATATCTTGAAATGGTGATTCTCATCTAAAGGGAATCATTGCGTTTTGGATTAAATCAAGCTCCAACACCTAAAATTCTCTTCCTCAGATTATGTTGGGCATCTTTACAAATTGTGTCCTTCTTTCATTTATGATATTATTGTATATATTGTATATTTCTTTTTTCTCTTCCTATTTCCTTTCATAATTTGTTTCAAAAACCGAGTATTTTATCAAATGTTTCTCTTTCATTCTTCTGTTTATGATCTCTCTTAAGCTGTTCAATAATGTTCATGCATGTGCGTGTATCTCTCTTGGAACCATGTTTTGATATTCCTTCTTTTTCTTTTTTGAAAACAACTTAAAAAGGTATGCATGCGGGATTGCCGAAATATGTCCACGTAAATCTGACGGACATAGAAAATGCTAGATTTCAGGAAGGGGAAGAGGTGTCTCTAGAGACACTGAAGGAGAAACGTGTCATTAACCCATCAGGAAGAGAAAGGAGACTTCCTTTGAAGGTGCAAATTCCTTGTTGGTTTAATGATATCTAAATTTCTTCGCTTTATTGTTGTCTTACTCTTGCTTCTCCAAGATTGTTTTCATGATGCATAGAGGTATTACGATGTTTCACTTTAACAGTAAATAAGGATGCTAAGTTTTCCTAGCTCCGCAACTACCAAAAAAGACTATTCATCTATGGCCCCCCTCATCTTCCACGAATAAAGTTGCTTTCTTTAAATTCTTGGATGTTCTTTCATTACAGTCTGGTGTTTGAGTTTATCTGCATTTGTTGCTTGTGTGATATACATGTGTAAGTTCAAACATGTAATATTTTGGTAGACGTGTCTGTGGTTTGAAATTGAAACTGTAAATTTGGAATATGATAGGTCTATTAGTTGAAGGAGTTAGAGTTAGTTACTTGGTTAATGGGGGTTGGGATAATTAGAGAAATAAGGCATGTTGTCTATAAATAAGAAGAGAGAGAGAGAGAGAGAGAGAGATCTTGTCATTTTGAGAGAGTTGGGGCCCTTGAAAATTGGGAGGTTGTAATTAAGGGAAAATTTCCCTAAATGTTCAAATAAAATACCAGTTTCTATCAATTGGTATCAAGGCTCCATCAAGGAGTCATGGGTAGATCGTTGAGCGTTATATGGTAGGAACCAGAATGGAGGCACACGTGGATGAGGACATGTGGAGGAAGATTGAGATTCCTCGTTTCAAAGTGGAAGATGTATGGGTGGATCAACAAGTTGAAGCAGTATTTTCAATTGAGAGGGGTGCTGGAAGGAGAGAGGCTATCAGTCTCCAAGGTACCCATGGAAGGATGGGTTTTGTTTTGATTTCAATGCTGCAAAACCCGATTTGGGTGATGTTTCAGAATGTTGTTATTAGCTGCTTCTAACTTTCCATGATTCGAAACCTATATGAGATTTTGTTGGGTCTGAAGCAAGAGGGTGTACTGCACGTGAATATAAGGAACAATTTGAATATATATGTCGGGCCACTACATCTGCTAGAGCAAGAATATCTAAAAGGGTTTTCGTGAAGGAAATCAAGGAAGAGGTGAGAGCAAAACTGAAGTTGTGCTTCGATTGATCACAATTGGAGGTGATGGACTTAGCACAATTCATAGATGAGAAGAAAAGGGTTGGTGTCAGTTTGGGAAAGGCGCAAAGAGAGGATTCAAGAATAGAAAATGGAGAAGCAAGAAAGTTGAAAGTAACAGAGAGTAAATTGGCCATGGTGGAATGAAGGGAGAGAGGAAAAAAGGTTTGTGGGTGGAATGAAGGGAGAACTTAGCTGGAAGAAGCATGCATCAACCGAGGTTAGGGTCTCGACCAACATTGGCATCACACTGTCTCTGAAGTCACCAAATGCGAGTTCTTCTACAAAGGGTGATGGGCCATCCACATCCACAATTATGATACTCATGCTCACACGCATGAAGACATAACATCCACTGCCGAACAACGAAGCTTGTACAGTAGCGAAGGGGACACCGATGGCAAAGATGAAGGCAAAGTTGGTTGCAATATCGTAACCAATGTTGTCAATGCCAATGACCAAAATTCCGCCATATAAACGTGGCATTGCAACCTATGGCGCTGCAATGGGGGTGGCACTTCAAAAATTGCCAGGCACAAATCCGCCACGCCATTCTACCCTATCGCTGCCATGGTTACTATTTAACAATTCTGCTCGTAACTCCAAAACCACTAGGCAACATTGAGCATGGTGGCCAAGCTTCCACTGCCAAAACCACCAGATTCGAGTTTTGGTATAGCGGTTGATGGAATGATTGCAGAGGAGGCGATGCAAGAGCGAAGCATAGTGCTGGGAGAGCGAAGAGCAGAAAGGGCACAGGCAGAGATGTTGGAAGCAACCACGACCAGCAGCGCAAATGGTCGGGGAAAAAAGTGCATGTCCCGAGGGAGTCTGTGAACCCATGGCTGTCAGGAAGCTATAGGAAAGGGTTGATGGGGGAGACTAAACTAAGGCTGAAAGCAGAGCATACAATCCCAACCCCCCTGTAGACCAAATTGGCCAAGCCCAATTTGGTGTGAGGAAGAAATTGGTCATAGAGATAAAGGCTGAGAAGAGAATGCAAGGGCTGAGTTCTTTTTTCGTTGTAATGGACCAGACTCCTTTAGCACCTTTTAAGTGCAGAGCATGAGGATGGTACACAGTACACTATCATTTTCTGTTATGAAAGGCATCAAGTCATAGTTATTCTATTGTATGTAGAGTATCAACTGTTTGAGCAATCTACTAAGTACTAACCTAAGGTGGCAGGAAAATCTCATGCCCTCCAAGGAAACAAATTCTGATTTTTCTAAGTTTGTCGAAAAGAAGCAGGAGTGTCACAAGGATGGAAGGTCATTTGCCACAATGAAAATTATCCCAGGAAAGGCATGTGGTTATGGACCTGCACTTTATAAATATATGTTGTTGGATGCTGGCCTAATTCACAGCACAAGGATTTCCAAATATAAGACGCAAAATGCAAACGTCGTTCAGACTTGGTCCCAAGCTGTTACAAAGCATGAAGATGTGTTGTGGGATTGTATTTCAGAGGGACTGCCCCTGAAGCTCATGCTTTGATGTGGGACAGATTTATGGGAAAGACTTCCTTCATAATTCAACCTGTAAGGGTTGGCCAGGTAGATACTGAATTTTGCCACATCTTACTTGTTTAGTTCAGGACGAAGTTTGAGATATGGGGTGCAGGCGTGGAAGAGTTCTATAACATGACCGGGAGTCAAAGGGGTGGACAACTACATCAAGTTAAAAGGGACTCAGCTGCTCAACAAATTGATATCTTACTCCAGCTGCAGTGAGACTATCTTGGTTTAGGCATCTTGTTCGCCTAGAGGATAAGGTGAAACTTGACGGGGTGGGGGGTATTGATAGGTCTGTTAGTTGAAGGAGTTAGAGTTGGTTAGTTTGTTGGTGGAAGCTGGGATAGTTAGACAAATAATGCATGTTGTCTATAAATAAGAAGTGGGGTTGAGAGGGAGAGATATGTTGTTATTTTGAGAGTTGGGCCCCTTGGGCATGGGGAGGTTTGCAGACCCTTGAATTTCTGTAATGCTGTAATCAAGGGAGAATTTCCCTAAATCTTCTATATCAGAATTTCTTCCTCCATTGTGTCATGAACATTGTAAATCATGTATAGTTATATATTTTAGCATTTGATTGCTACAATTTAAAGACTATTTGGATTCTCAATATTCTATTTCTTTTAACCATCAGGGATAAATTAGCTCATGGTCAGTGGTCTTTTTTCTTATTGACTGTCAGTTGAGTCCCTTTAAAACATACTGCCTTATGATGATTTTTCAAGCAAAAATTACTTTGTGGCCTTTGGTTCAGGAGGCAAATTTCCAAAGTTTTTGATTTATTTCCTTTTTCCAGATCTTTACAATGTTCTTTTGATTTTCTATATAAAAGGTGATGGCCTTTTCCTTATCTTTACTCTGGAGACCAAACACTAGGCTCGCTTTTTTGTTAATAACTGTCCATGCGGGAGAAGTAATGAGATTCCTGTCACCATGCAGTATAATCTTTAAATGATCATTTTCTAGAAAAAAAAAAAAAGCATCAGCATTACGGTAAATAAACTGCACTCTATACATTGACATTGATTTCAAGTTTTTCAAAATGAAAGATGGTACTTGTAAATTGTAATGACTCTACTAATTAGTTTCTAAAGATAAATTTACTAATATTTACTGGTTGAAACTTCAGCACACTCCGGCTAATTACTGTGCTACTTGGAGCATAATGAATTTCTACTGTATTCATTATTTGTACATGTAATTGTTGCTGTAATCATTATTTGTTAATGGAATCGATCTTACCTAGTGGGAAAAGGTTTGGAGGTGGTTATTGTTATTGTCATTATTTGTAAATGCTTTTCTGGTTTCCTGATAAACACAGGAAAATCATTACAAAGGACCGAGTTTTAAATAACTTTAGCATTGCACTGACCACAGTAAGGTCCACATTTTTGGTCATGATGGATCAAGAACACATACAAAGTATATTTTAAAAAAGAAATGTGAAGATAATAGTTTGTTGTGATCTGGTTTCAGATTTTGGGTGATGGAGAACTAAGCAAGAAGTTGAAAATAAAAGCCCGTGCCTTTTCCACATCAGCAAAGGAGAAACTTGAGGCTGCCGGCTGTTCCCTCACTGTGCTTCCTGGCCGCAAGAAATGGGTTAAGCCATCAGTTGCCAAAAACCTTGCACGTGCTGAAGAATACTTTGCCAAGAAGCGAAATGCAACTACTTCTGAACCAGCCTCGGCTTGAATATGAACCACCTGGGTGGGTGTCCTCCTCATCCTAATCTGCAAAGTGATTTCTTCTTAAGAATGCTTCATTTAATTATTATGTTATTCAATGCATTAACTCCTTTTTGTATTGAAGTTTGTTCTAGTTCTAGTTCTATAAACAAAATTTGATGTTGTATATCATATTACTTTATGTTCAGCCATTACCAAAATATTTCGAAAAATAAAAAAGCGTAAAAAAGGAAATTTTGGTTTTCCAATTTGTGCCGGAACATTTGGTAGTAGTGTGTTTAATTTTATATAGAAATGATATTTGTACAACTAAATGAGACACAAAAAATCAATAATTATTTTACTGGTTAACGCAGTTCACGCGTGGTTAATGAAATATTGAATTTGGTTAATTGATATACTAAGGTATCACAACTTATTAACCATTAACTAAATTTTATTAACTATAATTTTGAACGTCATTAATCACGATTTTTTTAGGTGTTTAAAATCTCTCATTTGGTTGCACAAATAATACAACTGATTTTATAATAAAGGTGACTCACTGTGACCTTCATCAAATAGCTGTAATTGGTTAAGATATTTTGTTGTTTCTTGTACGAGGTGGACACCGAAAGTTACTCGTTTCCCGGTTTTCAGTGATGCTGATGCAAATTCCGTTCCAAACTTTGGAGCCTTGCATTAGTGAGAAACTACCTCGCTGACAATATGGCATAAAATACGAGTTGACAGTTGCATTGTTGCAACGTAATAGCTGTAAATTCCTTCCAAACATAGATCTGCTGCTTCCCTTCCTCCCCCGCTTTCTCAGCCCCCTCTCCTTTTTCCACTTTCGCTTTTCTTTTTCTTGTCTCGTCTTCTTTGAATAAAAATCTTACAAGTTGAAAACTGAATTAAAAACATGGTGCGCGACAGTTGTTTTCTTAAAATCATATGTTTTTTCTTTTTTCATTTTGTTGTCGTTTTACAGCTTTTTGTTGACTTTGTTTCTTGACCAAATTACGCAATCCTCCAAAAGTAGGAGAATTGGGAATTTTTCATATTGGAAATTCGTATGAAAATGGTCAACAAAATGCATCAATCTTTTGATATGTCAAATCATTGTTTGCTTACCCATGCCATAACTGGGTGTAAAGCATGTGCAAATAAACCATTATTATTCCCTCTAAGACACGCTCTAGATTTTTTTAACGAACTTGCATCCATCTACAGTACGTGATGATTTTGTAAAGCCAAGCACGGGCATGACCGCATGAGGCACTTATTAGCGTTGATTTTGGATCTACCCTATTCGTCTTAATTAAGCCACTGCCGAAAGCAAAGGCGAAATGGTTGTTGTATGAACACCAACTTGGTTTTGGGGACCAAAGCGTGTCAATCCTTTCAACTAAAATTGTCCTTTTCACCGAATCAAAGCCTAACTTCAATACCCTCAGCTGCTTTAATAGTTAGTGAAGATATTGGTGATAGAAGGTAAACCACGTCAAAAGGAATTTTTTTATTTTTTTATATAAGAATAAATGCAGTAAACTTTACCAATAATTTAGGTTTGAAAAGGGACAATAATTTGCAAGATCTGCACTCGATTGATTGAGAATATGGTTGCACTTCTTTATTCAGGGATGGAAATATAGTTTGTGTCCCGCTACTTGGGAAGCATAGATGCAAGAAAAGATCCTTGTCTCTCGGTTTGTCAATAACTACTTCATGCTTCATCTTGTCTTTTCTTTTTCAATTTATTTAAGATATAAGAATCTTGATCTTTGGTAACATGTCATCTACACAAAAACCACGACATCAGGGATTGGTGCATTGGATCCTTCGCAAGTCGCAACAAACACATCAACCACAAATCTTAGATGTATTTTCAAAAATGCAGTTTATTTATATATATAATAACATTATTTCACAGAGAACAGCGAATCTGTCGTGTAAACAACTGTGTATAAGAATCGATACTTATATGCGTCTACCATAAATATTAGACATACGTTACATTTACTATCTACCTTAAAGACAAATATTTACGTTGTTTTAATAATATTTTTTAAAAAGACCGGCGATATTGTATATGACGATGTGCTAGGCGGTGAAAAGCCAACACGGGAATAAACTCAATGTAGCAAAGATGAGAATGTTACGATGGATGAGTGACAAGACTAGACAAGACAGGATCTAGAATGATAGAATCAGATAGGGAGTTGGGGTGACACCTATTGTAGAAAAGATGGTTAAATCTCGGCTTAGGTGGTTTAGACATCTATGGAGGAGACCGATAGATTTCGTAGTAAAGAGAGTAGATCAGATGGAGGACAACCTAATAGCTAGAGGCAGAAGAAGACCAATGAAAAACTATAAGTAAAACTATTAAGAAGAACTTAGACATTATTCATGAAAGACCACTATGGTGTCGATCGAGTGATCTATGTAACCGATCCCAACTAGTGGGAAATGACTTGGTTGTTGTTGATGATTGCGACGTGTGCTGTGACTTACTTGATAAATTAGTTTATATGTGAGTAGACTATAAGATTCAAAAGTTTTCTATAAATATCATGTAGTTGTGACCAAACTAAACTCAATCACAAATCTTTAGAGCACTATTAGGAAAATCAGAACTAGAGACAAGTCTCTAATTAAAGTTGATTATAGGGTTAATACCGCTTTTAGTCCCTGTAATATCAGGAAAATCCAGTTTTAGTCTCTGCTAAAATTTTTGTTTAGATTCTGCCCCTGTAATTTCAAATTCTCCAGTTTTAGTGCTTCTTCGTCCACGTAGCACGAGTCACATGTAATTTTTTTTTACAGCTGGCCTGTGTCATGCTGACACAACATAAATGCTGACACAACATAAACCATATTAAAATAAATAAATAAATGAAAAACGGTTTCACTTTCCCTTTCTGCGCACTAAACCACCCTCACCGGAAATCAAACCACCATTAATCCTCCACCATTAGAAATCAAACCACCATTGTTCCATCAAGAAATCAAACCATTGTTGTTCTTCTACACTTTCCCAAATCGTTGGCAAGCGATATTCCATCAAAGTCATCGTCGGGGCTGAGCGAAGATGCATCGACAACGAGGGCATCAAGCGCTGCAACCTTCTCTCCACCAACCCCACAAAACCTTAGCAACAATGGTGGCAGCTTCAGATATCAGAAACAGAGGCCTCTCTAACTCTCACCAAAATCTCAGGCTTGAAAGCCCTTTTCTCTCTCTGCCTCAACCCCTCCCCAACCTCCAACTGCACTTCCAACCTTGCCACGCAGCTTCCAAAAGGATGTCTCTCCAACAACCTCTTCCCTCCATTCTTCTCTTCCTTTTCTTCTTCTTCTTCTTCTTCTTCTTCTCACGGACTTCATGATCACTAACCTCCGATCTCTGCAGCTCCATGAGCTTCTCCACAAGACCCTCCTTCAGCATAGCCTCAACCTCTTCCTTCCGCCCAAAATACCCGATTTCAAGCACAGACTCTATAGCCAACACCCGCAATTTCAGATCCCGCGAACTCAACAATGCAATAATGTTAGGTATTTCTCCGTTGGATTTAATCTCGTCCACGATTGGTGACCTAATGGACCTAATGAGAGAACACAATACCTTGAGGGAAGGAACCGAAGCCATGGCAACCAAAACCCTAACGGTGGGACCCATTAACACCTCATCAACGAACACATCCTTGTTGAAACGAATCAACGCGGCAATGGCAACACTTAGCGTCATAGAGAAGCGATTCTAGGGAAGAGAAGAGTTTGAAGTTGAGAACAAGGTGTTGTAACTCGTGGTTCTGGGAGGAAGAAGACGAAGCTTTTTGTTCTTCTCCCATTTTCATTTTCATTTTCTATTTATTTATTTAGTTTATTAATTATTTATTTAATTTATCATTTAATTAACTAATTAATTTTTTTTAATATAGTCGGAGGTGAGTCAGTAAGGAACAGGCCACGTGTGCAAAAATTTTCACGTGGATCGTGCCACCAGAATGGAGAGGTGAGGTGAGGACTAAAAATGGGAGAATCTGAAATTACTGAGGCAGAATCTAAACAAAAATTTTAGCAGAGACTAAAACTGGATTTCCCTGATATTGCAGGGACTAAAAGCGGTATTAACCCTTGATTATATTTGTCTCTACAAAATTAGAAAAAGATATGTATGACATAAATTGGCTTCACAAAAATATATGAGGCAGAGCAATTGTATTCGTCTCAATTTAGACGAAATATTTTTGTCTCTAACTTGACATCACTACAAGAAAACACGAGTGTACCGACTGTGACATCCTGAGAAAATTAAGTGAACAAATAAAATAGTTCTAAAATGATAAAGAGGTTAAAAAGGGATAGAAGGAGACCAAAATGCCCTTAGAAACCCTAGAAAATCATTAGAAATCGAAGAAATTGGAAATTGTCTAAAACACGTTCATCGCGACACGATGGAATATCTCATCGCGACGCGACCCACGCTGATGGTTAAGGCGGTGCAAGACACAAACAAAACGTTTTAGACAGCGCTCCTCGTGACACGATGGCCTTGCCGTCACGACGCGATCCAAGTCAGTTAGAAAGGTGGAGCTCCCCATTTCACCTATAAATAGACCCCCACCCCCTCATTTACTCCATCTTCTTCCAAAGAACCATTGGGAGAACGTGGAGGAGCTCCAGGAGCGCGACGGGACGCGGGCAATGGCGATCTTCTATGCTAGGTATGGGGAGATCTGAACTCTATACACTAGGGATAGTAAGAATAGGATAAGTGTAGAATAGGAAAGTAGGGTGGCCCAAGCCCTACTAGGGGTTGATGCCCCAACACCCTAGGAGGGGTGTAGGGGTGTTGTGATTATGACTGCTAAGGATAGCAGTCAATAGTCCATCAACCATAGGTATAGTGTTGTGTGAAAACCTTAGGGTAGAGAACTTATAATTGTTTGATGATTGTGTATATTGTTTGGTGATGTGTTAGTAGTATGTCGCCTGAGCGACGCTAGCATTAATTTATGTGCTGATAATTGTTGTGCCATGTTTATTATCTAACTGTTTAATTATTGCTGAAATATTATATACTTATGCTAATGGTGTGGGGAAAGTAAATAAATTATTGGCTGAAATAAATAATAATAAGAGACTGACAGGCTGAGGTGATAAGTGCTGATGAGTTGTTAGGTGCTGGATAATAAGTAAGCATATACATAGCCATGCTGTAATCCACTACCGTACACATAGGCTGTGTGCGAGGCCAGGTGCCAGAGTGCGGACACAATGCAGTCGGTATAGGACACGCTGGTCCTTGAGGGTAGTCCGGGTCCATAAGTCTACAGGTGATAGATGGCTAGCTTCCATCTTGTCGGGACATTGGGTAGCCTGGTCATCCTGACGGGGTACTGTTGCATCACTGTCCATAGTGTCGATCCCGAGTGCCACCCCGACATCTGTTCCTCTTGAGGAGCAGGGATGCACTCTTAGGGGTATGATGAGCGAGGTAGGGGGATGAACAACTGGCTTAGTCTGGTCGCTGTAATCTATCGAGGCAAAGTAGCTAAAGTGGGGTTACTTCTGTCATAATTAAGTTGAGTGGCCATGTAGGTATATAGATCCAAACTGCATGAATATGGTTAGTTAGGTGATGATCTTCATAGTTGATTTGGAGACATGTGGCCTATTCTTTCACATATTCTATCTTCTACTTTCCCACTTTGTTTAGTGTATAGTGTTCTTATCTCCTATATATGTTTTGTGTGTTGTTTGTTTTCTTTTCTATGTATTATATATTTAGACTCTGAAGACTCACGAGAGAGTGAAGATGTCCCATCACTCCCACCCGTCGATGTTACAGGAGCCGAGCATCCCAGTATGGGGTGATTTTGAAGTATATTATCATGACATGGATGGTGACTGTTAGGAGATTGACTACAACCGTCATGTCGTTATCTACACAGGACTAGTTAGTATTTTCTTTCGTATTTTGGGATCACCGAGGGCCTTTTTCGTAGGGATTTTAGGATTACACAGCGGTTACCATTCAACCGCATGTGGCGTGAACCTAGGCGACACTACCCTGCTACTCCATCGTCATCTGGGTCTTTTAGTGTATTAAGGGATAGTGTTGGAGTTAGGAATGCGTCGATCATATTCGACTATTCCCTCATGTTTCAGAGACCCATCGAGGGCTTACCAGCCTAGGTTCCAGGGACATCCTCACACAGAGGATTCCCGTCTTCTGCCATGATTTTGTATTAGGATTCCCAGACCGGGTTAGATGTAGGAGGTTTCTCGGTGGCTATTGGACTTTTGCTTGCTGGACTTTTTTATTAGGGTGATACCTTTTTGTACCCATTAGGGTTTTGATATATATATATATATATATATATATATATTATTCTTTTAGAGGTTCCGGGGTTGGAACCCTTGTATGTAAATACAACTTTGATGTATAATATATATAATGAAAAGGTTCTTTCTTTTCTTGATTTCTATTATAACTATTATAATGCGCAATTATGGGATAATAATAATATAAATAAAATAAGAGCGTCACACCGACAGCCAAAAGCCGTCGGAAATACAAACTTACCAACGGATTATCGACGGCCACTAGCCCATCGGTAAATTGGGCATCGCAAATGATTACCGACGGACAAAACTGTCCGTTAAAAACCGGCGGTAATTTCTGACGGTCATGGCCGTTGGTAATTTTCCGACAAACTAGCCCATTGGTAAATCCAGACGGTGATTACCGACGACTATACCCGTCGGTAATATTAGTTTTTTTTTATGAATTTTATTAAATAATTAATTTAATAATTGATTAACTTTTTATATTTAATTTAATTAAAATTATTTGATTTATTTATTTAATTTTTAAATTAATTAATTTCTTTAAATTTAATTAACTATTAATTTAATTTAATTATTTATTTAGTTATTTAATTATTAATTTATTCTCTATTAAGAAATGTGATAACGTAAACAAAAAAATAAAGTAAAAAAGAAACGTAATAAATAAGTAAAATATCCGAACAAACATCAATAACAAATTAAAAAAATAGCCGAACAATATCAAAAATATAAAAAATAAATAAATACAAACATCACTAATAATCCTAGTAGTCCTGATCATGATCGAGACGCTCTAAACCATCCGTGCCAGCGACATCATCAGTACCTGGTGGCGGAGGCGGCTGAAGCTGCTGGCGAGCTAGCATGTGGTAAATCTGTTCCTGTCGCACTAGCACTTGAGCCAAAATGGCGTTCGTCTGACGGGTCTCCTCCTCAAAAGCGGCCACTTTTTGCCTCAGAGCAGCTAACTCCTGCTCATCCGCGGCAGAGCGACAACTGGCATCACTACTACTCAATGACTCTCCGATGTGGAAGCGGCTGGTCCCTTTCTTGTAGTTGCTGGCAAGGTCTCCAGCACCGTATAGGCGACCATTCTTCTTGCCGCCAACAACATCTGCCCAAACCCTGAGTGGTGCAGATGGATCCTCAGGACTCTGAGACGGGGAACATGATGATGTCTGAGATCTAATCTGAGACATCATCGCTTCAAACTCCTCCTGTCAAACATAAACAAATAAGTCAATTTTTTTTTGTAAGAAAACAATATAAACATTATTAAAAAAACTACTCATTATATTTTGTAATTACCTGGGTCCGCCTCGACCAATCATCAACAAAATCACTGGTACTCCTCCTAATATGAGTTGCATGATGGAGCTCGTGCAACTGTACCTCTCTACCCAACCTCTTCGACTGTAATTATTTAATAAAAAACCTTAAATAAATAATAAATAATAACTAACAACAACAACAACAACAACAACAACAACAACAATAATAATAATAATAATAATAATAATAATAATAATAATAATAATAATAATAATATAACACGTACAAGTCGAGCTGCGTGCTGCGCCTGACTGACGGAACCTCCGGTGTGCAAGCTCCCACCCTTCTCAGAGGCTCTGTTCTTCTTGGCCTTCGCGGAGATCGATTTGTACTCAATGGAGCGCTAGTGCTCTCCCAGCTGCTGCCATAGATTATCCCCTATCCTATTGGGTTGTCCCATGATGTGAGCATCTCTAAGCATATCAGAGAGGTGGTGGGAGGTCTTCATATGGAAGTTCTTCTCGATCCGCTCCTCATCCTCATCCTCCCAAGCAACCCTCTCCTGTATCGATATAAGACATTATTAAACATAATTGAAATTTATGAAAGAAAAAAATAATATGCTGGCAACAAAATAAAAATTGCAACTTACTCCGAAAGATTTGAACATATGCCTCCGCTCCTCGTCCTTCAACGTCCCCCAGGTGGGCCAAACGTCTGGTAATTCTCCTTAATTACTGTTGTGATAGCCTTCGTAGCTGGCTTTGACGGAAGGAACCTGAACAATAAAAAGATGTCAAACAAATTTAAAATATATATATATATATACATGTAAATTATTAACAACTCGAAAAAAATGTAAATATTTACCCTTTACCAACTGGCTTGATAATAACTCGGCCATCATGTAGTATCTCAAGATCCTCAAAGACCTCCTGGTCAACCTCCTGCTGCTCATCCTCGTCCTGCTCAACCCCGGTCTGATCAGGTGTATGACCCGTACTATACTCATGCTCGGACTGATGAGTATCGGGCACCATCTTAGGCACAACATGGGATGAAGAAGCGTCATGTGTCTACTGGAACCCCGGGTTGGGGATCATGTAAATGGGAGGCAAATAGGGTGTCGGTGCAGAAGGTGCTGGAGGCTATGTTGGTGCCGAATGTGACATAGGCTGTGTAGGGGCCGAACGCGCTGGAAGCTGTATAGGCGTAGATGTACGCGGACGTTGTGTGGATGACAACGTCGAAAACCCAGCAGTGTCACACCTAATAATGTTCTACCTCTGACTAAGGGGGGTCGATGGCGATGGCCTTCCCCTTCCCTTTACCACCAATGGGTGGTCTGGGGGGTCGGATCCTGATCCTGATGCCATATGTCTATAGAGCAAATCAACAATAACAGTCATAAAATATTATATTTAAACATAACAATATTAAAAATGAATTACATAAAAATAAACAACAAGTTATGAAAATAACTGACAAATTAAAATATATTATTAGACATAATTTCTCTAATTGTAAAAAGTTAAACAATTTCATTCTCCCCATTCTGCCCGCTCTACTTCGGCATCGTCTTCAGATCTTGATGGTTCTGCCACTTCTTCATTTAATTTCTCATATCCATCTACATCTTCATATGTGATTGGATTGTCACGTAGTCGAGAAATGGGTTCCACTTCATTTACTACATTGAGATGAGACATCTCATCCGCTTGATAAGCCACTTCTTCCTGTGGATCATCTGCTTCAATGCGATCCCTTAGTTTTGTCTTTGTTGCGACACACCAACCTTGTATGTCCCTTCGAGTTGATGGATAAGAGACATAATACACTTGTCTTACATGTTGTGCCATGATAAATGGATCAAACATTTGGTATCTTTTGCTCATGCATATCTCCACAGTATTATATTTTCCATCCATTCTTGTGCCTCTACTTAACGGACCAAACCAATTACAATAAAATAGCACAATTCTTTTAGTATAGTCTAAAGTATTGTACGCCAGTCCATATATATGTTGAATCACACCGTAGAAGTCGTCTTCATCTCCATCTGTGGTACCTTTTACATAAACTCCACTGTTAATTATTTTTTTCCCCTCTGTTTTTGACAGGGTTTGAATTTTGTATCCGTTTAAAAAAAACATGTGCCATTCTTTTACACGTGATTTAGGATCATGAGATAAACTTTTCAAGTGTTCGATTTTAGGCGATTTTGCCTCACTGTACACCTGCGTATACACCATATGCAAACAAATTATGGTTCCTTTTTTCAAACAATCCTTTGTATTTTCGAACAATAAATAATTCAAATAGGACTAAAAATACATATCTAGTTCATAAATCACGTTGGAAATTATTCATGAATATAGGCAGAAGAGTCTTGTTCGCTTGTGGGCTTAGTTAACAAGAATGCCCTGATCAAGTCATTATCAAACAAATAATCATGAGTAGTTGTGGATAAAAGAAATTGAAAGTGGTCAAAATGATACATACGTAAGATATGGTGATACTTCGGTACAGTTGATCAACACGTGAGCGTAGGCTGACTAGAACTTTTCTCCCGTTAACTGATCAGCGGTCGTACGCGGGTCAAAATAATTAAACAGTAAATATAGTAACAAGGCAAGAGACCTTGGTCGTCTCACGAAGACCTCTAACACCAAAATTACCAAATTCAGGAAATAAGAAAATTGACAATAACGAAAAAGGGGGGTTTTGTGAAAACAGTTTCTGTTGAGAGAATTATCAGATTATAGAGACAATTGATTCACCGGTTTCCGGGTGCACGTCTTGGATTTATCACAGGTTCTAAATAACAACAATTCAATTAATTCCGAATTCACAGTTGACATAAACTAACTAAACAAGCTTTAATCAGTTTATACGAATTCACACCGTTCCGAGCAAGCGCCGAAACAGCGGGTTCAATCGGTCACGGGAGCGGACAAGCGCCGTTAAAACGCAACCAATATCATAACAGAATTCTAATCAACCCTCTATCAATTTCTACTCGAATCAATTAATCTTAAGCAGTCAAGCAATTCGAAATATTAATTGATTCTGAAAGCAGATGCATACAATCAAGCATTCTGAATCGCGTTTTTGCAATGAAGACAGAACAATTAACTAAGCAGAAAACGAACTGGATAGATTGCAAACATTTAAACCAAATTCGAAATTGATAGAGATGGAATTTAAGAAATTAAAACGAAATTGTATCAAACATTAAGCACCGAACCTCAAAATCTGTAACGACAACCTTTCACCGATGAATCAACTTAGGAACTTAGGCTTCCATGGAGGCTAGGGTACGCAAATGAATAATAAAACGTAAGATAATGAAAGAAAACGGCTGATCCTCTATCTAATAGTCTCAGCTTAACGAAAACCTAATTCCCTAAACGGGTTATAAGATAAAACCCGATAACAAACTAAAAATATGCCCAAAACTCGTAGTGCAGCTCGTCAGCTTCAGTAAAGTGGAATTTCGGCCTTCAAAACGGCAGAACTAGGCTTCGGTCCCAACATAAGAATTGTATCTCTGCTTCTTAGCTTTCCAACGCCACAAAGAACACTGAAATCGGACAAGTATAGCCCAAGTTATGGCCTACAGAAGCAACATGGGTCAGGATATAACAAAATCCGAAAATTAGCAAATAATTCCACTAAAGCCCAATCATGACCCAAAGATATAAAACCATGCTAAAAAGTAGTTGTTGGGTAAAATAAATATTTAAGAACACTAAGTGCACTGCTATAAAAGATGCATTAAAATGCATTGATCAAATTCCCCCACTTAAGCTTTTGCACTCGGGCAAAACACACAAAACAAAGCAAAGATGCATTTCCAATGAATTCCAAGGATACAAAGTGGCAAGCTAAATGCTCATTCAAGGTTTCAAGGACTCATGGCAATCATGAACAACATCTAATTACCTTCAAAGCAACCAAAGAGTGCATCAAAAGTGATAGAATCCTCACAAGAAAGCATTTCTCTCAAACTCTCAAGTGTCTAGGCTAGTGTTTACACTCAAAGCACATCATGAAAGCTAGCACTACCATAGGCTTGACAAGACTCTAACATCCACACTTGAAACACATGCACACAAAGATCAAAGGTCTTTATTAAGGTTATAATGGGGCCAAGGTCAAGGTGGGATAATTGAAAGGGAACTAGGCTATAAAATCAAAGAGGATAGAGGAGCAATGGAAACAATTACCAAATAATCATGGGGACAATTCAACCACAATTCAATCCATTATTTTTAGAAATGATCTGCTCCACTACTCTTTTGTTTTTGTTTTTTTTTTATTTCTTTTTCTTCTCTTTTTTTTTTTCTTTTGCCAAAATCCCAATGAAGCAATGAAGCACAACAATACATATGTTTTTACAACCACAATTCTGAGCCCCCCCACACTTTGCAAATTTATTCTCATTGTTTTTTTTTTTTAAAGCTCCTTAATCCCCTAAGATTGGGTCATAACATTGTTTTTCACTTTTAGGCTTGTAATGAGCTATATAACAAAGAATGGGATAAATAGGCTCAAAGGGGCTAAACAAAGGGATAATTGCAAGGTAGGCTTATTTGGCTAGTGGCTAAAAGAACAAAAATTGCCTAGATCATTTCAATGCATGCATGTGAACAAGAGTTTCAACAAGAGTCAAGTCAAGTTCTAGAGTAACCAACAATCATGAGTGAAATCACTCAAGAAAGAAAGAGAATGGCAAAATGTATTTCATCCATTATAAGGCCCAAAACTCACAAAGGAAAATATCTATCACAAAAGATGCACAATTTAATACTCCAAACCAACTTATCACACTAAGAATGCAAGGAAGTCATCCATATCGTGCCACAAGACCTATAGTCCTAGAATAGTGAAATCACTCCCCACTCATACAAACCAAGAAATCCAATGAAAATGCAATTTTTTTAAACAAAAAACTCAAAACAAAAACAAAACAATGAGAAACAAAACTACTAAGCTACTAAAAGACACCCCCACACTTAAATCATACATTGTCCTCAATGAAAACAACAAGCATAAAATAAGAGTAAGGAGGAGTGAAAGAAAACTCCCTCTTCAAGGCGGCTTTTTCAAGTGGAGCTCTTCTACAGCCTCCTCTTCAAGCTGGCTCTCATGGAAAAGCTTGGGACCATTGACTTTGAAGGTTTCACTTTGGTGACTTCACTTTTTATTCCCTTTGCATCATAAAGAAAAGTGCTAGTTGCAACAAAATGGTCAATCCACTTGGGTCGAAGCTTACTCGCTATGATTTTGAGGCGAGAATGGAACACATGGAAGTGTTTGATTTTTTCTTCTTCACGACTTCCTTCTTGATGGGTTGGGTTTTCTTTGTGATTGCTCGAGAGGGAAGTATCTTGGTGCATGGAGTTACATCGAAGCTTGCGGTGTAGCAATATCATTTGTAACATTAACACGCATGACCATGCAATGAGTATCTTCAACTAAGTCCGCAAGTACTTCTATTTGAAAAGAGAATGCTCTTCCACGGGATGTTTCATAGCGACATTAAAGATGTCAAATTGAACTATGTTATCCCCAAATTCCATGGAAAGAGTTCAGAATACACATCAATCTTGGTTCTTGCTTTGTTCTCAAGAATGGTCCGCCTAGGATGATCGGTGCTCTGCTGGGTGTGTCTCTCCTCCATGTCCGTAATGTAAAAATCTGCAGGAAAAACCAAGTTATTAACTTTAACGAGCACGCCCTCCACAAGTCCAAAGAGGTGAGCATTGCTCTGTTTGCCAACCGAATAATAACACCAGATTCGCAAAGGTCCAAGAGCCGAGAGTTAAAGATGGATGTAGGCATCACATTAATGGAAGCACCCAAATCCGACATGGCATTTTCAAATTTACTCGCCTATGGTACATGGAATAGTAAAAATTCTGGATCCTTGCACTTTTGGGGTATCATGGGCTGCATGAGTGCGGACACATTGCGACTCACATTGACCTTTTCATTTCCCTTCACCTTCGCCTCCTTTTGTGTGTGCACAGCTTAAGGAACTTAGCATATCTTGGAATCGCTTAATTGCTTCGAGGAGAGGTATATTAACTTCAACCTTCCTAAATGTATCCAAGACTTCGCTATCTTTATCTCGCTTCATCCATCTTCTTGGTTATCACAAACTTTGGGGGAAGGGAGTGGTATAGACCGTGCATCATCATCTTCTTCAATTGGGGAGGTAGGTGCAGAAATTGGCTTATCACTTTTTCTAGTGCCACTTGAATTTTCTTTGGAGGAGGTTACGGAGTGTCAACAGCCTTGCCAGATCTTAGAGTGATTGCACTGACATTTGCACTGGCATTTGGATTTACTACCGGTTGGGCAGGAAGTTGGCCTGCCCCCCGGGCTTGCATCTGATTAATTATGGTAGCCATCTGTCCCATTTGTGTGTACAAATTCTGAATTGAGGCATCTGTTCTCTGTTGGAACTGGAGATTTTGGGCAGCCATCCGCTTAACTAGATCCTCTAATGAAGGTTCAGCTCAGCCTGACAAAGACTGTGGTGGATTATTTCTTTGCTGAAATTTGTTGTTGTGCAGCTTGATTTCCCATCTAAGGTTAGGATGGTTCCTCCATTTGGGTGGTACTGTTGGAAGACAAATCAACATTGGCTTGAGGGTTAAAGATGTTAATGCATATGCCCGAGGGTATCGACATTAGGGTCCTCTTGCGGTGTAGGACATGCATCGTGGGGTGCTCTGCAGAGTACAAATACCACAAACCCTTCTTTGTCGACTGTTGCCAATTTTTTTACCCAAGCTGTGAGTTCTTCCAACCTGTTTTCCAAGTTCTTCTCACTAGTAGCCTTAGCATGTATCTCATTCACTCCCCTTGTTAGAACTGCAGAATTGCTTCTGGTTGTGAATTGTTGGGAGTTGATGGACATATTTTCTATTAAGGCTCTTGCATCTGTTGGGGTTTTGTCTACAAGTGCCCCTCCACTAGCAGCATCCATAATAGTTCTGTCCATGGGCAATAAACCCTCGTAGAAGTACTGGATGAGTAGTTGCTCGGAGATTTGATGATGAGGCGACTTGCACACAACTTCTTAAATCTCTCCCGGTATTCATGTAAAGACTTCGGTGGGGTTACGCACGATGCCACATATCTCTTTTCCGATTGAGGCACCGACGCAGGAAAGAACTTCTCTAGGAACAATTTTTTTAAAGCATTCCAATTTTCAACAGAACCTGGTTGAAGGTAATACAACCAATCCTTGGCTGCATCTTGGAGTGAGAAGGGGAAGGCCCTTAGTTTAATGTGCTCCTCTGGAATTCCTTGAGGCTTCATGGTCGAGCACACAATGTGGAACTCCTTAAGATGTTTGTGTGGATCATCACCTGCAAGACCACTAAACTTTGGCAACAAGTGTATTAAACCAGATTTTAATTCAAAAGGGATAGCAAGTTCGGGATAATTAATACACAGAGCATTGTAAGTAACATCAGGTGCAGCAAGTTCCCTAAGTGTTCTATCAGCCATATTAACAGAATCAGAATCAAAATCAAAATCAGAATCAGGATTAGAATCAGGATCAGAATCAAATAGATTATGGCTAAAGATGCTGTCACTATCACTATCACTAACTTCTATATGATCCCTAAGTCTATGATGCAATGTTCTCTCAATTTCAGGGTCAAAAGGATGCAAGTTAATAGTAGTGGACCTAGTCATGCACTGTATATATCAAGGAATAGGAAAATGCAACAATTCTAGAAATACCAACTATGTCCCTACGCTAAAATGAATGCAAAAATTGGAAAACGACTAAAATCTAACCTAAAAATTATAAAATTACCACGAAAAATCTAATTAAATCAAAAGAAAGATATGCAATTTTTTTGGGATTTTTTCGGAGATATGAAAAATTAAAAAAATTAATTAAAAATAGAAAACAAAGGAATTTGGGATTTTGAGCCTGTTGTCCCGTAAGCAGTTCCTGCTAGGGGACTATTGATCCTGGATTTTTTTCGGATTTTTCATTGTGGTTTCGAGCAATCTGACGAGATTGCCCGAAAACCGATTTTTATTATTTTCGCCCTCTGAATCTGACGGAGCAATCCTAGAATCACCGCCTCGGCTGAAACCTGGAAACACAACAAGAACTAAGCAAGAAACGTTAGTATTGTTAGTGGGTCCCGAGGTTGGTAATCTCTAATTAGAGGTCCGGCAATGGCGCCAATTTGATCGTGATCAGACGCGGGTCAAAATAATTAAACAGTAAATATAGTAACAAGGCAAGAGACCTTGGTCGTCTCACGAAGACCTCTAACACCAAAATTACCAAATTTAGGAAATAAGAAAATTGACAATAAAGAAAAATGGGGGTTTGTGAAAAGCTTGATTCTGTTGAGAGAATTATCGATTATAGAGACAATTGATTCACCGGTTTTAGGGTGCACGTCTTGGATTTATCACAGTTCTAAATAACAACAATTCAATTAATTTCGAATTCACGATTGACATAAACTAACTAAACAAGCTTTAATCGGTTTATACGACCACACCGATTCGAGCAAGCGCCAAACAATGGGTTCAATCGGTCACGGGAGCGGACAAGCGCCGTTAAAACGCAACCAATATCATAACAGAATTCTAATCAACCCTCTATCAATTTCTACTCGAATCAATTAATCTTAAGCAGTCAAGCAATTCGAAATATTAACAGTTACGAAACAGATGCATACAATCAAGCATTCTGAATCGCGTTTTTGCAATGAAGACAGAACAATTAACTAAGCAGAAAACGAACTGGATAGATTGCAAACATTTAAACCAAATTTGAAATTGATAGAGATGGAATTTAAGAAATTAAAACGAAATTGTATTAAACATTAAGCACCGAACCTCAAAATCTGTAACGACAACCTTTCACCGATGAATCAACTTAGGAACTTAGGCTTCCATGGAGGCTAGGGTACGCAAGTGAATAATAAAACGTAAGATAATGAAAGAAAACGGCTGATCCTCTATCTAATAGTCTCAGCTTAACGAAAACCTAATTCTCTAAACGGGTTATAAGATAAAAGCACGATAACAAACTAAAAATATGCCCAAAACTCGTAGTGCAGCTCATCAGCTTCAGTAAAGTGGAATTTCGGCCTTCAAAACGGCAGAACTAGGCTTCGGTCCCAACATAAGAATTGTAGCTCTGCTTCTTAGCTTTCCAACGCCACAAAGAACACGGAAATCGGACAAGTATAGCCCAAGTTATGGCCTGCAGAAGCAACATGGGTCAGGATATAACAAAATCCGAAAATTAGCAAATAATTCCACTAAAGCCCAATCATGACCCAAAGATATAAAACCATGCTAAAAAGTAGTTGTTGGGTAAAATAAATATTTAAGAACACTAAGTGCACTGCTATAAAAGATGCATTAAAATGCATTGATCATTAACCAGTGAGTCAGCTTCTTTCCAGCATGACGACCGGGAAGGCAAAATATTGATAAGGCTCGCGGGTGTCTTTCACTTTCAATTTCTATTTCATTCCTATTATTTGTTGGTGTCAACATGAAGTTCGTAAAATAATAGGAACAAAAATGAATTGTCTCACAGTGAAATTAAGTTGCACAAATAGATCCTTCAACCCTGGCTTTATTTTTCACCGATCGTTTTGAGTCACCCATAAATCTATAAAATAACAAGATTGATGATAAAAATTGATACATTTAACCCTTCAAATGAATATTTATATTAAAGAATATTTTATTATATTACCTTTCGAATGGATACATCCATCTGTATTAACGAGTCCAACATCATTTTTGTTACGAGATCCAAGCACACATCCGTAGCACCACAGTTGGACTTAAGAGCTAAAAGTCTCACACACATTGATAACTTAGAGTCTGCAGACCCTTCAAACAACGGCTTATTTGTTTCTAACAAGAGATTATAAAATTTTTGTGCTGTCTCATTTGGAAGTTCATCTGTGTCATCATACTGTTGCTCCTCGAATGATACGTTGACCCCCAAGGCATCACAAACCATATCTTGCATCTATTCAATCTGCTCACCATATCCCGTATCTACGCAACTGCTTAAAGCACCTGTGCAATTATCGCCAACCCCTAAATCAAGCCGAGGCAACTCTTCACCATCTAATCCAAATCCAGTAATTAGGCCTAAACCCAACTGAATACAGGTGATGCATGGCCTGACCTGGGCTCTTAATCCTTCTGCAATCGCAATTAAGGCACGGACATATAATCCCTCAAGTAGTTATGAAATCTTCATGTGTCATTGCGGCTAGGACAAAGTGTTCAACCCCATCGCAAAAAGATTGTTTCAAACCCCCTCTCCCCAGATACAACCTATCGTACATCCAAATACAACCTATCGTACATCCAACTACGACTCGAAGGAAAAAATTCCATCTTCTGCATGTTAAAAAAATGACAATTTCAGCAGCACGACGTTGTTAGAACCGCTCTCTTTCTTTAAATAGTATGACCCTATCCCATTCGAGGAAAAACTTTTTCAGAACTCGTATAATAGCCCTTCCTTAATTCTCATATCTTATACTTGACAAAATTTCGACAACATTTTCCATTGGTCTTTGAGTATATTAAATGATCGCAGTTATGAATACCGCAATCAAGTATGCACCCAGAGAACAAAAAGAAATGAATCGAACCAAAATTTGATCAAATATAAAGATACGAGAATTAAGCAACAACTATCATACGAGTAAAGAAAAAGTTTTTTCCCAAACTGTTTGTCTTAGACAATTCAAGGTTCAATATACAATGAACACGTGGTACCCTAAAAGAGTACATGTACTCAATAATATATTGAACCTCAAACGGGAAGCTAAGGCTTTTCTCCGATACTAATAACAAGCATAAACAAGGTACCTAGAAAACTATATAACTTGGGTACTCATCTTCCCCAAGGTTCCAGCACGGCAATACCATAGGTTCAACAGTTTATATCATTCCTAGAAAACTATATAACTTGGGTACTCATCTTCCCCAAGGTTCTAGCACGACAATATTACGGCTACAACAGTTTATATCATTCCTCAATTGTCCAAAACAAAAGTAATTCACATATCATTCACATATCCTTCATCAGTCAATCTCAACATTGATTTTTCAATTCAACAACAATCACAATCTCTAATTACAATTACTATACAAAATTACATAATAGTCACAAATCATACCGTCTCTAATTATAATTCCAGTCCCTAATCATACAGTCTCTAATTACAATTATAGTCCCAAATATACAAAATTACATAATAGTCACAAATCATACAGTCTCTAATCATAATTACAATCTCTAATCATACAAAATTTCAACTAAACTACGATCTCTAATCATACAAAATTTGAATTAAATTAAGTTTCCTAATCATAAAAATTACTTGCACAGTAAAAACTCATAACGAACAAACCTCGATCGCAGAGTAATAATAGAGGCACGGGCGGTGGTGGCAGCTGTGGTGGCGCGGCGAAGTGGTGGAGGTGGCGGTCTCAGAGGCCTATGAAACAAAGCTTCTTCTGGTAGCAGAAACTAATAAGCTATAAACAAGAATATCAAAACCACACCAGAATCAACTAGTTTAACACTACTTATATCCTACTGCTGCCACCTAATTAACTGCTATACCGAATGTCCTTCATTTTGCAAACATACATGAACATATCCCTTTTCTATTTAACAGTACAATCCATTATTTAACAGGACTAAAGCAACTAAAAAATGATCAAAGCAAATCAAATTCCCACACAAGTCAAGGTAAACCAAATTTCAATATTCAAGTCAATGAAGCGAAGTAATTTCACTTTCAAATTCTCCCACTCCCCATTTTCCAGTTACTCAAACAATCATATAGCCAAAACATGAGACAGTGATCTATATACCCAAAAATCTCGATCATTATACAAGTAGAGGACCACAGGAATTGCATCGTAATCAAAGTCATCATAGTCCAAAGTATAGTGAAATTAGGGTTCGGGGGATATTCTCCAGTTATTAGCATTCCACAACAACGATTACAATTCACTGCTAGATTTTGCAAATATGTGTAGGCAACAGCACAAAGAGAGTCAAAAGCAGATAAATTAACCAAAATTTAAATGACATTTATCATCATCATCAACAACAAAGAAACTTTGCCCTAATTGAATTCAGTTATTTTCATGACAGTAACTCTAAAAAATCAAACAAGTATTCACGACCGAAAATGAAATTTAGAAGCAGAATAGAGGGCGAACCGCGACGGAGGAGGAGGAGTTGACGGTGAGGAGTGAGATCTCGTCGACCTTGGGTCTGAACACAGAGATCTGAGAGTTGGAATTGGAAAGAGAGAGTTTGATATCGCAGGGGACAACTGAAGGTTGTTGTTGTTATTGTTGTAGAAGAACTTGTCCTTCAGCACGAACGCGATTCCCAACGTGAATCCGTCAGATCTCTGCACGGGTGAGCCGCCGTGAGGAGGTGGTGTGGCGCGGCAGTGCTACGAAAAAATACAGCAGTGGGGCGCGTTGGTGGAAGGGGAGAGGCGCGGTGGTCGCACGGTGGAGGTGAGGCGCGGTGGTGGCACGGTTGAATAAGGTGGTGGCGCGGTGGTGGAATGGGAGAGGAAGAAAAGGAACCAGAGAAGAAGAAAAAGAAAGGGAATAGAGAAGAGAAGAAGAAGAAGAAGAGGAAAAGGGTCGGGTTTGGTTCTGCAACTAAAAGTTGCATACCGACGACCTCGTTAATTTTACTGACTGCCTAATGTCGTCGGTAACAAAAACACGGCGTTACCGACGACCGATTTTAAATACCGACAGGTTAGCTGTCTGTACATTCTGACAGTTTTCTTCTCACGCGTACGGACGGGCAGGGCCGTCGAAAATTGGGAATGTTTACCGACGGGCAATGTCGTCGGTATTTGAAAACTGGGAGGGAATCCAAAGGCGGGAACGTTACCGACGGCTTAGACCATCGGTAACTACGGCTTAGGTTTACCGATGGTTAAACCTGTCGGAAAAGGCCAGATTTTTGACGACGGGCAGAGACCGTCGGTAAAAGGCCGTCAGTACTCCTGCTTTTTCTTGTAGTGCATATTATGTTGTTAAGATTGGATGATAAAAACAATTACCCTCACTAACTTCTTAGACTCAAGTGAGAGTTTTGCCATACACATAATGAAGAGATAAGGTGAGAAGGGGTCTCATTGTCTCAAACCCCTAGTAGGGCTGAAGGAAGGAAGCCTCCTCCCATTCCAAAGGATGGCCAAAGAAGATGTTGAAACACACTCCATGATCAGATTGACTATAAAGAGTTGTGAAGGTAGAAGAAGGGAAGGGAAGAGGAGGCGCAGATAGAACTGCAGGTTCCAACCACACCTGCTTTATATTTATGTGTTTATTTGTAATTTATTTTAGTTTTTTTTTTGGGGTAGATTTTTTTAATTTTATATGGTTAATTCATGCGAGTGGTTCCTCCCGCGTAGGCATGGCAACAGAACCCGAATCCGCGGGTACCCACCCGACCCCGACCCGATTTTGACGGGGAAAACCCGCTTTGGGTGGGGTGGGGTTGGGGATGTCGATACCCAACCCGCTTCGACCGAACCCGCCCAATTAAATATAAATTGTTAATTTTTATTTTATTTTATGCATTTATACTCATTCATTTTGTTTCATATATTTTATTTATTTTTAATTTAATCTCTTTTCAATAGAATATTTTATTTTAATGTTTTTTTATTTTATTTTATCATTGTATAATAATTATGATTTTATTTTATTAATTATCATAACTATAATTTTTCAATTTTTCTACATATTTAGAGCTGAGTTGGAGACCATGGAAACCCGACCTATCGGAGACGAGGATGGGAAAACCCAACCCGCGTTGAAAATGGGGACGGGGACGGGGGAGGCAAAACCCGCCCCCCGACCCGGCCCATTGCCATGCCTACTAGTCCCGCGATATATCACATCGTTTTTCGCACCCATTCTCTATCATTTGTTCCCCTTCCATGAAGAAAACTGTTTTGAAAGAGGGCAATGATGTTATTCAAAAGAGGTCTAATTCTATTCACTAGAACCTTAGTCAGAATCTTAGATCGTGTTGCAGAGGTTGATGGGTCTGAATTCTTTGAAGTTCTTGGGGTGATCCGCCTTGGAAATGAGAGCAATAGGAGTCTCTATAATAGAAGGGTCAATTTGATCTGTGGTAAAAACATCTAACACCATCAGTAATTAAGTGCAGCCCTTTTTGTGATTTTGCATATAAAATTTAGTTAGAATCATAATATCTATTCACAATCAATGATTTTTTTTAAATAATTGCAACAATATTTTGATATAATATATATCAATACTTATTTTTATTTAGATAAATATAATTATATCAGTAAGGCTAAATAAATTTAATATAAAAATGAACTCAATTTGTTTTCAAATAAATATGACTTATATTTTTTTTTTTGATCAACTAAATATGAGTTATATTTGTCTTAAGGGAATCTAATTAGCTTCCAATCCTGTTTGTTATAATTTTGTTTGAAATGTTAATCACTTAATCATTTTTACATTTTTTTTAGTTATATTTTAACACGAATCAACGTCCATTAAACCAATCTATTTTATGAGTGTTATAATTATATGTCAAAAGTTTAAATAGATTTTACACACGTATTTAATTATATTTTATTATCCTGTCACGTTAAAATATTATTTTTTGAGGAATTTATATACTGCATTAAAATAATAGTGTATATATGTTTGTGTGTGTTTTTTGGTCTCGTAGGCGAAGTGGTAAGTGTCACGTCTCAAACAAGCACACCAAAGGCACTCTCTCGGGTTCGAATCCGGGGTACACTGGATGTCCCTATGTTACTGAAATCTGTTGGAGTTTATTACTCGGACCAGAAGTGAATGACATCCTATATGTGTGTGTGTAAAACCTATTTACACTGTTGTGGATTTTATTATCTAGACTAGATGGTCTGAATTCTGAACAGAAAAAAGATATTTGTAAGATAAAATGTTTTAACAAGAAATAGAAGAAAGTATACCATTTATTTGATATCCAATAATATTTTTATCATTTATGTATATTAAATAACAATAAGTTATGTTAGATTAATATATACTTATAATCCTCAAAAAAGTATATACTTATTTTAAATTGAACAAACTCAATTTGAATTTTGAAAATTTGAAATAAATCTATGCATTTAAGTGATTAGTTTTGATACCCAAAAAAAGAAAAGTGATTAGTTTTTGTTTTTCTGAATTTGCAAGAATATCGCAGGGCCGAACCCAATCAAAGTTTCAGAGTTTGCCGACCTTTTCCATTCCAACAATTCCAAAACTCCAACAGGTTGCCACGTGTAAGTATTATGAGAAGAAACGTTGTCAGTTTGTGGACCTTGTGGAGGTACGCTCCACCATACAAGACTCCTTCTCTTCTCATTCTCAACGGATCTCTTGATATTTCAGATTTTTTCTCACTCTCACACATTATAAAAATATTTATTTATTTATTAAACAAATTCGCAATTCATAGTCACGTTAAGGCCACATGACTTATGGTACTGTATATATTATCATGTTTACTGTGCGAAAACGATAGAGAATGGGTGCGAAAAACGATGTGATATATCGCGGGAGGCACCGCCCGCATGAATTAACCATACAAAACTAAAAAAATCTCCCCCCAAAAATAATAAACTAAAATAAATTACAAATAAACACATAAATATAAAGCAGGTGTGTGTTGTTGGAACCTGCAGTTCTATCTGCACCCCTCTTCCCTTCCCTTCTTCTACCTTCACAACTCTTTACGTTTGTGTTTCTCTCTTTACTTCGTTGTTTCAATTCAATTCTTTTTGCTCAGGAGCTCTGTACAGTTAATTAAACCCAACCTCACCTCACAGGTACTACTTCTACTACCTCGTTCCTTCTGTTTAGATCTCTCTTTCGTCAACAATTTTCCACAATCGTTTCCTTTTTTATTATCTTTTTTTTTCCTTTTCAATTTCAATTCCAATTTTGGCATATTTAACTGTAATTTTAAAGCCTAAATCAATACTTACTTTTTTCAGATCCCTCTCACCTAAAATCAATACTTACCGTTTTTCCTTTGTTTCTCTTTTTAATCTCTAGATCTCTATGAAATTTGTTTTTGTTTTGTTTTTTGAATAATTTTATGGTTTTTGTTAGATCTGTAGTTAATTAAGGTGATAAGAGCTGGGCGGTTGAGAAATTCTTAGCGTAATTATAATTAATTTATTTTCGTTAGGTTTGAATTTGACCAGATCTCAACCTTGAGCTGTCCAAAATATTTATGCACGTTTCCGATCTCAACCAAACGCACGTTGAATTTTTTGTTTCTGAATATAAATGATCTCGTTCTAGAATTTAATTTTATTTTGCTATATATGTGTGTGGGTGAGCAGGTTTTAGTTGTTATATAAATATAGACAAATTCGAAGGAAGAAGAAGATGAAGCAGTATGCTGTCCAAAACGTCGTCGCATCTCGCGAAGAGATGAGCGGCAAAGACTCCGTGGTTTGCCCTAAGCCCCGCCGCCTCGGCCTTCTCAACTTCGCTTCCAACGACCACTCCGGCAGAGCCTTCCGGTGGCATCTCAGGCAATTTTCTCTTTCTTTCTGTTCTCCCCCCCCTTTTCCTTTGCTTTGGATCGTTTTTATTAAACTTTGCATACCTTTTTCCCCCTGTAGTTGCCAGGTTGAGCCGTGTGATTCAAACTCATCTGGCTCAAATCCCTTGGACACTATTCTCACCAAGGTAGCGCTCCTCGATTTTTTTTTATTGGTTGTTAACTTGTTATAGGTTAGGTTTTGTGGTTTAGGTTGAAATTTGAATCGTTGATTACTATTGTTGTGTTGTTCCTTTGGTTGAATTGTTTCGTGTGTGGTTTTTGGTTTGCAGGAGGTTGATTGTGATCCGGCGCAATCATTCCCCCCTCCGGTAGCCTCGTCGCCCCCATTTTTCTGTGGGTCGCCGCCGAGCAGAGTAGCTAACCCACTAATTCAGGATGCTCGATTTGGGGATGAGAATTTCTCCCCGCTCTCGCCGTCGTCGTGGGTGGTGATTCCCGCCCCCTCTGGTATGCCACCGTCTCCCTCATCCTCGGCAAGGAAGGGAGGATGTGTGCGGGTCAATTTTGGTAACAATCCTGCGGTGAGAATTGAGGGATTCGATTGCCTTGACAGGGACAGCCGAAATTGCAGCATCCCTGCTCTGGCTTAGAACAACAACAACAACACCACATATACGTCTTTAAAGTCTTTTGAGATTAGAGTTCTGTTTACCACACAAATATAACAGCCACGGGAAAGGAATTTTGGATGTCTTGAGTCTGAAGAGGAAAAGGATAAAATTTAAAGTTGGACTTGTTTGTAAATATGTTCAGTTAATTAGCCAGTATATGTAAATGTCAATAGTGTGTCTTGTTTAGGAATACCGTAAAGTACACAAATAATACGGTTTAGGTTGCTGATTCAGGGTTAATTTGGGTGTTAGATGCCCTTTCTTTTAGCGTCTTAGAAACCATTCTCTTCTTTGTAAGTAGAAGTCCTTAGAGGGTGGGAATATTTCATTTTGATTTTATTTTTACGGGTCTTTGAATTGTAACTAGCGGCTTAAGAAGGAAAATCTGTACAAAGGATGGTTTGTTTGAGAATTATCTGTTACTAAAGGGTCATTCACAATTTGAACGGCATGAACAAGTCTTTTGCGTGTAAAAAGAAAAATTGATCCGTGTTTGTTACTTTTCTTGTTTGTCGTAACTCGTATGATGGTGATGTTCTTCCTCGAATAAGCTCCTTATCTTTTTGGGCCTTGGTGGGCTTTAGCTTTTGTTTTACGCAAAATTTAGGCTCCGTAAAGAGTCAAGGGGCTTTGGGGATGGGGGAGCGCATCTATTATTATCTGTAGTTTTCTATTCTTTCTTGCCGAGAGGATAAAGAAAAGAGAAAAGGTTTCTCGCTGGTCCCCATTTAACCTTTTTCCCACTCCCAGTGATGGTTCTGTCTCGTGTGTTTACAGTTTTCGTTGGATTGGTAGTTTCTGTGGTTCGCAGAATCCATTGGATCTCGTTCTCAACTTAATTTCTTACTTTTTTTAGTTAATAGTCCGTTTGTTTAATTTTTGAAAGAAGATCCTTTTTTTTTTTTTTGGTTTGATATAATAAAAGAAGATACTCTTAGATTACGTAATAAGAGTGATTATTTCTTAGAATTTTTTCGAGAAATTATAAAAAATAATTTCAAAATACGAATTGTTGATTTTGAGATTTTATCAATTTTCTTAAAAAATCTAAATATTTTAAAAAACTTTATACCTAAAGTGATTATATTAAGAAAAAAATGTTAAAAATGGACTGTAAATTATATTCTTTCATTTGTTATGCTTTTTGATCCAGCCCATAAAAAAATATCATCAGGTAGTATTTGGATGCTTCAAAATCATATTGGCCAAGTCCATCATTTTCTATCTAATAATGTTATCAAGTGCTGTGATTTGTTTTGTGATTAAATTATAAAGATGGACTTAGCCATTAGAATTTTTTTTTTTGAAAGGAGCCATTAGAAGTTATGTTAGAAGTTAGAAAATTCTACTTACTATTTTTCTTTTCGATAAGTAAAATTTTATTAATAATCTGTCCAGTTTCAGCATCAAAGTGAAAAACTTTACCCATCTTCTATGAAGGGTTGCAAAAATATAACCCTATCATGTGCTAGAAAGCTAGACCAAAACAATTATACAACGTTCCATAATAGATACAAAAAACCCCAAAATGGGAAGTACATTGATGCACTCCTGACCCTTCAGTTACACACAGGACAGCCATGCAATTGGCCTAACATAAGAAATCCTACATAGAGTAATCAAAAAAACATATACTAAATAGACCCAAAACCATACATACAAAATATGAAGCAAACAATAGAAAAGATCCGCTGCATTCCTCCAAGAGATTGAATCGGCTAGCTCCAAGAGTAAGTGTAGCCAAGTTTCTAATGACCACTGTTACTCCTTCAAATCCACCAATTCCAACTAAGCACAAGGACTACAATGCCACTTGCAATCAAAACACCTTCGACATACATGTTTTTATTAGTAGATTTTTAATTGAATCAAGGTAGAAGATTATGGTGAATCCAGTCCCTTTACATATTCAAGTAAAGGTGGACAACTGGGAGATGAGTCTAATTACTAATTAGCATACCATTTGAGTAGAAGTATATGGATACGTCGCAAAAGACTTGTGTTTTGATCTATGGTTTGTTGGACATGCTTGTGTAAGCATGTTTTGTGGCACTCTCTGTGATCAGGTTTGTTAACTACTTGGTTTTTACTTTTTTGTCGAACTTATAAATCCTTATTTTGTGAAGTAAATTTGTTATACATCAACATAATTAAAAGGGTACAGTTGCTCTCACTTATAAAAGAGCTATCTGTTCGCTGAGAAATCTAGTTTATTGAACAAATCCAAACAAGCATTGTGACTAATCACAACCCATAATCTAACATGGCCATATTAGCCCAGCTATAAGGATTCATTGTAAGTATTTCTTTGGTAACATTTGATAAACAAGTTAAAAAGGGATAAAACAAAAAACGTAAGTTTTGTTATACATTTAGGGCACATTAAAAGTATAATCCAACAAGACAAGCAAGAAAAAGAGGCACACTCAACAAAACACAACAGAAAAAAACAGGTTTTTTTTTTATCTCAACAAGCAAGAAAAAGAGGCACATTCTATTTATTGGCATGTTTTGTGATATCATTTTGTTGTCATACTTATGTTTTTGCCCCTATCCAATGTAAATAGTTTTTCCTCCTATAGTTACCCAAGTAATTTGTTTGAGGGTAAGTAAAACTCAAGTGTGAGGATGTGTTAACACACCAATTTGTCTATTTTTATAGGACATTTTTAGTATCTAATTATATCACTTTGCACTGTTTAAAGCACACAAGTACTTATTTATGTCCTATTTTGCAGTATTATCATCAAGACACCACTCGGAGCGAAAGATGCGAGAAAAGATAAAAAAATTGACAAGTTTTGGAGAGTTTTAGCATTACTCGTCGAGCGGTACGGTCTGACAGACCTTCAGTACAACCGTACCTAGATCAGGATTTCAGTAGGGGCATACCCCCTGTTAGGCAAAATCGCAAGTGTACGATTCGTCGTCAAGTAATAAAAAGATCGAATCCACAGGGATTGTAATTAATTATTTAACTGAACAAACTTGTATTAATTTGAACTATTGAACCAAGTGATGTGTTTGAAAAATTGTGACTTATATCAAAAGACAAAAACAGTAAACAACTAAACAAAAATTTTGATTTTAAGGAGAATGAAAAGCGACTAGGGATCGAATCCTCTTGCTTCCACTCTTATGCAATCAATTTACAACCAACGCAAGTTATTCCATATAATTGAAGTTCGAATCAACAAAATTAGTTTAAGGACAATTCCTTGCCTCATAAACCCTTTACTTTAACTAAAATCCCCTAATCCCTTAGGTGAATTAAAGCTAGATTAAGCAATAAGACTAATGATTCATAAGAACACATGCTCATAAGGTTATATTCCTATAATCCTCCTAAACATGACCAACAATTCAGTTCAAGTTCATAACCCCAATTTCCCAATCGTGAGTATAACCCAAAATCGATTCGGTAGTGATCAGTTACCAAAAAGCATTAATAATAGAATTGAAGGCTCAATCATAATTGAAATAAACTTGCATTGATATAAGTAAAACAACTACATAAGAGTGTTCACAAGATTCATCTTCCCTAGCCTAAGGAATTTAGCTACTCATAGAAAAGGAAAAGCCAAACCAGAAATTCATGAGAATTGATGAAGAGATCGTCCCAATCCTCCACCGTGCCTCCAAATAACGAAGTTCGAACCCTAGACACGTCTCTAAAGTGTCTATTTATAGTCTAGGGTGAAAAGGAGTAAAAAACAGGTCCAAAACATGTAAAAACGTAAAATTCTGCATCCAGGGTGCTATCGTAGCACGGCCGTGGTGTGAGGCACGGCTAGGCCGTGCTTCATTACATTTCGCACAGTTTAGGTCTTTGTCGCAACTGGCCAGTAGCTTCACGACACGGCCAGGCCGTGCTTTATGTTGTTTTGTATTTTTCACCTCTTTAACGTCCGAATTAGCTCAAGGTGTCTTCATGAAAGTTGAAGCTATGGATCTTAGCTTTCCAATGGCACCGGTTTCATCTCATTTGGACACCTAAAACTCTAGATATGATGAAAACACTGAACAAGTGTCAGGTTGAGACAGCATTACATTATCAACTTGTAGCACAAATTACCCCAACTTATTCCAAGTGATTTTTCTCCTTTTTCCTAGGACAAATACCTTCCTTTAAGCACAATTGAACCAAAACCAAGTGCGTTATTCAAATCAAGCCAAATGTATAAATAACATGGATAAAAATGACTAAAATGACTAAAATGTGATGCAAAACTAACACTAAACTATATGCTATTTCGAACGCATCAAATTACCCCAAGCTTAGAATCTTGCTTGTCCTCAAGCAATTGCAGTGGCCAAAGATAAGCAAAGAAACAAGAGACGCAACAAATAAGGAACCCGAGATAATAGCACATTCAAGCAATAGGCTAAAGGCTCGAACAGACAACAGGGACAACCAAAATCAAGTCCAATTAGAGAATCAGGTACTCTGGAATCACGTCTCTCACTGATAGGGCACTCTCCTCACAACTCTCCAAGTGGTTAAAGGTTATGCCAAATCGCTCAAATCCATCCATGAAAGTGTTCTACCATAAGCTTGACTGTTAACCAAATCTCAGCATACAATTCATGAAAACACACTAGAATCAAAAGGTCTTTGCAAGGTTGTAACGTGGCCGTGGGATTTTTCTTGTACGGTGGGATAAAAACCAGAAAGGGGAAACACAAGGGCTAAAATAATAGACAAAGAAAACAACCCTTTTAAAGCAGCATAAGTGGAACAATTCATTCTCCTTTTCGTTTTCAACACCTTTTTATTTTGCTCCTCTTCTGTTATTTTATTTTATATATATATATATATATATTTTTTCCCATTTGAGATTTTTGCAATTACTGGGGAGGAATTGAATAACAGCAGAGGTCCCAAATTTCAAGCACTGCCTAATTTACACAAGATTCATAACTAATTGCTCCCTTACACATACTTTAAAAGGTACTGTAACATTTAGCAATCACCTGGGTACCAAGAAAATTAATTTCATTTCAGGCTCAAAAGGGGCAACTAGAGGAAGTTTTCATTCAACAAACAGAGGCTTGAAACATGCCTAAATTGCCTAAATCATGTTCAAGTGTGTTGACAAAAATTTTCAAGTTTTGAAACGGTTTCAAGTCAAGTTCTAGAGAGCACAATCAGGATGGACACACTCATACAAGGAGAAGGGGCATATAAACATGATGAAGTGAAAGCCCCAATATTAAGCTCAAGTCTCACATTTAGAAGTTAAAACCAGTGAGAGACATCAAATCAGAGTGTCACATGCTAATTCTCAACTTATCCAAAGATTATCCCTATGTACATTAAGAATACTGCCTTCAAGCCCATCACAAGAACAAAATAATTGGGTTCCAAATCATGCAATCTCAAATTTCAAAAAGATTGTAGCACACATGCCAAAACACAAGAGGATAGCGTACAATTGGGGGATAAAATGATGCGAACAAAACAACAATTAAAACAAATATGCAAACATTAAACTAAAAATGCAAACCTAACCTGCAAAACTAAATGCAAAAATTTAAACGCCCTACCCCAAGCTTAAGAATTTACATTGTCCCCAATGTAAACAATTTAACTGAGATAGGGATGATGCAAGAGAGGACTCACCGTGGGGAGGAGGAGGAACCGCCAGGATATTCTGGAGGTGCAGGTTATACAAAGGCAGAGACCATATCCTGAATGTTGTGGACAGTGTTGTCAAGACCCGTCAGCTGAGTGAAGGATTGGGTAAGGTCAGGCACACTTGAGGAACGCCTAATCTTGGCTGAAGGACGCTCGAACACGGGCATGCCATAGGGCATGGCTAGCCCGTGTTATTCACTGTCTCTCCCACAAAAAATTTTAGCTCAAACACGGGCGTGTCATCCCACACGGCCTGGCCGTGTCTCACTGGGCATTTTTTTTTTAATCTAATTTAAAGAAAAAGGATACAAACTTGGGTTGCCTCCCAAGAAGCGCTTCTTTAACGTCACTAGCTTGACGCTTGAGGGAGTCGATCAAGGCTCCTTAAAGGAGGAAAAGAAGATTGAAGCACCACCTTCCTTGGGAAGATGCACACCCATAGCCCTGAGTGCTTGCATGGACATCATTTCCCTTTTTCGCATTGGTCTCCTTTTTCTCCTCTTGAATTTATGTGGCTGGGCATTGTCATCCCTACTTTGTTTGGTGCGCTTTTCATAAGAATGAGTAGGTTTTACATGTGCCTTCTTTGGAATTTTGCAATTTGGGAATTGTTTCCCATGGCCCATATGCAAACTACTCTTTCCTTTTCTTCCTTTTTCCTGCACTAAAAATTTTTCCATCCCATCATCCAGCTCTTCAGACATCTCCTCAATAGAATTCATTGTCACCTTCTCTAAGGGTTTGGAAGGTCGGTCTTGATCAAGATTCTCTCCAACCGGCTGCCCAACCACATCAATTCTAGAGCACTTTTCGGTGTCATCGGGATGCCTCATAGCCTCAAACACATTGAAAGTCTCTTTCTCATCTTGGAACCTCAAAATTAATTTACCTTGTTGGACATCAATCAAGGCTCTTCCTGTAGCTAGGAAAGGTCTTCCAAGAAGAAGAGGGACCTCCTTGTCTTCTTCCATGTCAAGGATCACAAAGTCTGCCGAAAAAAGGAATTTGCCAACCCTTACCAATACATCTTCCATAACTCCATAAGGGTATTTGATTGACCTATCTGCCAGCTGCAGTGTCATTTTTGTAGGCTTGACTTCACCTCCTTCCAGCCTCTTCAACATAGATAACGACATCAAATTGATGCTAGCTCCCAAATCACAAAAGGCTTTGTCAATATTTAAATTCCCAATAGTGCAGGGAATTGTGAAGCTTCCAGGATCTTTCAGCTTTGGAGGGAGCTTTCTTTGAATGATGGCACTACACTCTTCTGTCAAAGCTACAGTCTCATCTTCTTTGAATTTCTTCTTTTTAGTTAACAATTCCTTCATGAATTTGGCATATAAAGGCATTTGCTCAAGAGCTTCTGCGAAAGGAATGTTGATTTGGAGGCGCTTGAAGACATCCATGAACTTAGAGAATTGTTCATCCTTCTCCTTTTTCTTGCTCACAGGAGGATATGGCAGTTTCTTATATGGAGGAACAACTCAGGCTTCTCTTGTACTTGCGGTTTGTCAAGAATAACTCTGGTCTTCCTCACCTTCTCTTTTTTTCTTTTTCAATATTTACTCTATTCTCATCTTCACCTCCACCTTTTTCTTTTCCAGCTTCTTTTTCTACTTCCACTCTCTCTTTTTCAACTCCATCCACTTCACTTCTTTCGCTCTTTTTCTTTCTCTCTACTTGAGACAACAACTTTCCACTTCTCAAAAACAAAGACTACAATTTTCATTCTTAGGGTCATTAACCTGTATAGCGTAAAACTTACCTTTCGATTGCTCCGCTAGTTGCTTTGAGAGTTGCCCAATTTGGTTCTCCAGATTTTTGATAGAAGCCTCCTGGTTTTTGAAAAGGGACTCATGATTCTGGAAGTTGGATTGTGTCATCTTCATAAACTGACTAAGAGCTTCTTCTAATTGATTTGGCCTCTCTTGCTTTTGCGGTTGTGGAGGGTTGCTGGATGATGGGTTATCTTGCTCTTCCAAGAGAAGTTGGGATGATTCTTCCACCCTGGATTATAGGTGTTAGAATACAGATTCCCTCCTTGCCTTTGAAAATCACCCATGTAATTAGCTTGCTCCTTGGAGTCTCTTAATGTATCACACCTTCCATTCTCATGAGGCCCTTGACAAAAGTCACATCTCAAGTTTTGATTCACCTGATTCACTTGAGCGGAGGAAGGGGTTCCCACTTTCAGTGCTTTCAACTCTTTTGTGATAGCCTCCAATTGTTGAGAGACTAATTTATTTTGAGCCAAGAGCGCATCTTGTGTTTCCAATTCTAGGACTCCTCTTTTACCCAGTGTCCCTCTATCATTCTGACATAACTGCTCATTGGAAGCCATTTGCTCCACCAAGGTTCTTGCTTCTGCAGCTGTCTTGTTGTTGATTGTACCTCCAGCTGAGGCATCCAACATCATCCTGGTGTTCGGCCTCAAACCATTACAGAATATTTGCATCTGGTTGAAGTCATCATATCCATGTCCTGGACACCTCTGTAGAAGGAGTTTGAATCTCTCCCATGCCTCATACAAGTTCTCACTTTGGTTCTGTTGGAAGCCATGAATCTCACCTCTTCTTTTGATGAATTTGGAGGGTGGAAAAAATTTTGTCATGAATTTCTCCTCCAAATCGTCCCAAGTTGCAATGCTTCAAGTAGGCAAGGTGTCTAGCCAATCTCTTGCTCTCTCTCGCAGGGTCCAACGGAAAAGCCTCAATTTCTTGCTTTCCTCAGTCACTCCAGCTAACCCAAAAGTATCACAGATTTCATAAAAGCTCACCAGGTGTTGATTTGGGTCATCAATCTCATTCCCCGCGAATTGGCTTTGCTTGAGAGTGTTTAACAAAGCCGGCTTGATTTTAAAATTGGCATTTGCCTCACCCTGTTGGTAGGCATTGACAGTCTTGGCATGGTTGTTCCGTCTCCCAAAATAACCCAAAGTACGTGGTTGCTCCCCCATGACTTCTTGAGTGGTGACTTGAGAAGTAGATGCGGAGGATTGTTTTTGTTGTTGTTTTGCCTCCTTTGTCTTCTTCCTTAATGCCTTTGTTGTCTTTTCAATTTTTGGGTCAAACAACAGTTCACCTGTTTGTTTACCTCGCATGCACAAAACTAAGGCAAAAGGTAAGTAGCAAAGCAACAGTTAATGTAATAATTTTTTTTTCAGAAAATAAATAAAAGAAATAGTTCAAAAAGGTACTCGTTTGCCTTGTTAAAAATTAATTCAACAATCCCCGACAACGGCGCCAAAAACTTGTTAGGCAAAATCGCAAGTGTACGATTCGTCGTCAAGTAATAAAAAGATCGAATCCACAGGGATTGTAACTAATTATTTAACTGAACAAACTTGTATTAATTTGAACTATTGAACCAAGTGATGTGTTTGAAAAATTGTGACTTATATCAAAAGACAAAAACAGTAAACAACTAAACAAAAATTTTGATTTTAAGGAGAATGAAAAGCGACTAGGGATCGAATCCTCTTGCTTCCACTCTTATGCAATCAATTTACAACCAACGCAAGTTATTCCATATAATTGAAGTTCGAATCAACAAAATTAGTTTAAGGACAATTCCTTGCCTCATAAACCCTTTACTTTAACTAAAATCCCCTAATCCCTTAGGTGAATTAAAGCTAAATTAAGCAATAAGACTAATGATTCATAAGAACACATGCTCATAAGGTTATATTCCTATAATCCTCCTAAACATGACCAACAATTCAGTTCAAGTTCATAACCCCAATTTCCCAATCGTGAGTATAACCCAAAATCGATTCGGTAGTGATCAGTTACCAAAAAGCATTAATAATAGAATTGAAGGCTCAATCATAATTGAAATAAACTTACATTGATATAAGTAAAACAACTACATAAGAGTGTTCACAAGGTTCATCTTCCCTAGCCTAAGGAATTTAGCTACTCATAGAAAAGGAAAAGCCAAACCAGAAATTCATGAGAATTGATGAAGAGATCGTCCCAATCCTCCACCGTGCCTCCAAATAACGAAGTTCGAACCCTAGACACGTCTCTAAAGTGTCTATTTATAGTCTAGGGTGAAAAGGAGTAAAAAAACAGGTCCAAAACATGTAAAAACGTAAAATTCTGCGTCCAGGGTGCTATCGTAGCACGACCATGGTGTGAGGCACGGCTAGGCCGTGCTTCATTCTGTTTCTCGCATAGTTTAGGTGCTGTCGCAACACGGCCGTGCTTCCTGACACGGCCAGGCCATGCTTCATGTTGTTTTGTATTTTTCACCTCTTTAACGTCCGAATTAGCTCAAGGTGTCTTCATGAAAGTTGAAGCTATGGATCTTAGCTTTCCAATGGCACCGGTTTCATCTCATTTGGACACCTAAAACTCCAGATATGATGAAAACACTGAACAAGTGTCAGGCTGAGACATCATTACATTATCAACTTGTAGCACAAATTACCCCAACTTATTCCAAGTGATTTTTCTCCTTTTTCCTAGGACAAATACCTTCCTTTAAGCACAATTGAACAAAAACCAAGTGCGTTATTCAAATCAATCCAAATGTATAAATAACATGGATAAAAATGACTAAAATGACTAAAATGTGATGCAAAACTAACACTAAACTATATGCTATTTCGAACGCATCACCCCCTTGCAGTGGCAGACCTAGGACCCAGGGCCCAGGGGTGCAAAAAAAAATTAGAAATTAAACAAAACACATAACCTACAACAATGGAAACACCAAATTCATGCAGTTTCAACGAAACCAGAACCCTTGTTAGTTTCTATGAATAAATAATAAGCATATCAAAGTAAAAAACTTCATGACACGAGGTAAGAGTTAAAAACCTGAACAAAGCCTTCACAGCACCAAGTATCTGAAGAGTTGACTACATGCCAAAACCTGGTTGATTTCAAACTCTCTGTTGATTTCATCAAACTTTGTTAATTAAATATGAAGTTGCCACCAAGGAATTTCAAACACTGTTGATTTGTGTTATCTGAAATTAGAAATATGAAATTTGGAAAAATTAGGGTTTAGAAAATAGGGAAAAATCTGAAATGAAAAGGGGGAAACTGGAAACAGGGAGAGGTGAGAGTGACAGAGGAAGGTGGTGTCGCGGTTGAGACAGACTTACCAGCGGTAGCAGTAATAGCGACGACAGCAATAGCGGCGCGCGATGGAGACAGAGAAGAGAAGAAACGTCACATCGCGGTCGCAAGAGGTTGCGCACAGAGAGCTTAGTAGATCGCAACGATCGAAGGAAGACCAGAGCAGAACAGCAAGCCGCGACATGGTGGTCAGTCGGAACAACGAAGTCCCGCGACAGCGGGAGAAGTCGAGCAGAGAGATGAGAGACGACGTGTTGTCTGCTATGTGCGTGTTCTTTTCTTGCTTGCGTGAGTGAGAAAAGAAAAGTCTGATGGCTTGAGTGAGGGCGTGCGGGTTAGGGGGTCAAAATAAAAAATAGTGAGGGTGCACGTAAGAATTTTAATTTTCCAGGGGGTTTAATTGCATACCCTGGGTTCTACCTGGGCCCGCCACTGCCCCCTTGGTCAGTACCACCTGGCACCGATGAAAAAGTCCAGTACGTACACAAATGATGTCAGGGATGCAGCACGCATAGGTACACGCCAATGTCACAAGAAAAGTTCGGTACGACCGTGTATATATCTAATACGGCCGTACCCCATCTCAGAATGCGTAGATTTGAAAGCCAGATGACCTAATCTATAACCAACCCTATAAATAGGGTCTCTTCACCTTTTCTAAAAGCCTTTTGACGAATTCCCAAGTCAATAGCCCCTTTTTTAGAGTTATTCACAAGCACTTTGATATTGGAGTGAGTCCTGAATCATTGGAGCTTCCGATCAATTCTGAATTGCTGCTGGAGTTTATGAGGACGTGAGGAACAAGCAAGAGGATCACCGTCTTACCGAAAGGGTGTACTGGTTCTATTTAATCATGTCTTTTAGGAGTTTATGTTTGGATTTATTCTATTTTATTTTGTTGCAAAACAATATGAGTAGCTAATTCCATCACTAGGGGTGATGAGGATCTTTTACAATATTCTTGATTTCTATTTAATTGCTATTTTGAATTCCTTATTATCCTTATGAATGTGTTGATCTTAGCATGCTTAATTTCATAGGAAGTAGCTAATCCTTAATAAGTCAGTTAATTGTGGTAACAGGATCATGGTTAGTTAATGGAATTATAAGATCAACAGAACTCGCTTTATATGCCGGATATGTTATTGCTTGTTTCCAATCAGTTATTAGATTAACAAACTCATCTGTTCTTAATGCTCTTTCCTTTAATTACCTTCTAGGACCAAACGGAGTAATTAGTTAGGAGGAAGACTATTACAAGCTAGGCAGCTCTTAGTAATTTAGAGTGAGTGGTTGGTATTCAATAAGGAAATACAATTCATAATAACAAGGAAATAGATTCAGGATCTAGTATTAGCATAGTAAACAAAACCGTAGCGGACCGGTCGGTCCGACCGGTTGGATGAAACTGCCTGTGCGATTGGGGTAACCCTAAAAGCTGGCGTGACAAGCGAGTTTGGCGGCAAAACCTCTTTGGGCAAATCGAGCCGGTTTAGAGTTTAACCGGTTTTTTCTTCTTTTTTTTCCAAATTTTTTAATTGTCTTTATTTAATAAAAAAAATCAATTTTGGTCTCAACAGGGCTTGAACCCCTGTCCTCAAGGCCACAACAAGCCATCTTACCACTAGGCTACTGTTATTTTGTGTATAAATTGAAATATTATCTATATATTATATATTTTTTTAATATATATATATATATACACACCAAATATAATATATATATATATATATATATATATTAAAAGAATATTATTTTATTAAACCTGGTTCGACCCCGGTACGACCCAAAAATCCTGAACCCTTGCCCTCTCTGGTTCAATACCCGGTCCGGTTTTAATTACCTTTGGTATTAGTGAACCCGGTTCCCCTAGGCTTCTCCTATTCAATCTTGCTCTAATATTTGAGATTTAAAGTTTTATTATAATTTTTCTTAGTTTTTCTGTTTAATCCTAATCCAATTATTTCGATAGTTTAGAGGACTTAAGATCTTTATTACGCTGGTACTTGCGCATTCCCTGTGGGTTCGACATTCGGAGTCCTAATTATACTCCACTTTATTACGAGTGATGATCAGGTGCATTTGTCTGAGCTGCAACAAGTTTTTAGTGCCGTTGCCGGGGAATGTTTAGCAATATTGGTTCAACGAGATCTTAATTACTTTAAGCATTTATTTATTTTCTGTTTTACTCTTTTATATCTGTTTTACTTTTATTAATTACTTTTCTTGTATTCAGGCACCACAATGGAAGAAGAAGCCACTCTCGAAGAGTACTTCTCTCGTACTGTCAACATTCAGGATAGCATAAACGGCCCAGCCATCAAGCAGCGTAACTTTGAGTTCAATCCTGCTTTAATCTCGCTGGTGTCCGCAGTACAATTTTTGGGGCTACATTCGGAAGACCCACACGCCAATTTCAAGAACTTCCGAAGAATATTTAGCACTGTTAAGTATAATGGAGTCCCAGCTGAATCTATTAAACTAACATTGTTTTCATTCTCATTGCAGGGAAAAGTTCAAGTTTGGCTAGACTCTTTAGCACCAAACTCAATCACCACTTGGGAAGATCTGAAGAGCAAATTTCTCCATAAATATCTATCTTTAGCCAAATTTGTAGAGATAAGAGCTAAAATAACTAGCTTCAAACAATCTGAGTTAGAGCCAATGCATGAATCTTGGGAACGCTTTCAAGAACTACTTAGAAGTTTTCCACACAAGGAATTTTCCACATGGCAACTGGTTCACATTGCCTATAATGGGCTAAATGCACATAGCAGAGCCGCCATAGATGTTGCATGTGGAGGATCTTTGGGAATAAGAACACCATTTGAGACTCTAGAAATAATTGAAGAGATGGCTCAAAATAATGCTCAGTGGTCATCACAAGAGACACAAATGGATCCAGAATTAGAAGGCCATTAGATGCTAACTCATTTGTCTTTAGAAGACAGGGTGGATGCACTTATTAAAAAATTTGAAGCCTTGTTAGCATCTCATGCTCACACTAAAGTTAAAAGGAACAATCTCACTCAGAAGTCGACATTAAAAGAGGACCCAATTGTAAAAGTTAACTATATAGGCACCGAGACTGAGAGTAGTTCCTAGTCATACAACAATAACCCAGTGTGGAGAAACCAAGGGAACTCATATTTACAGTTTCAAGCCCAAAGAAAGCAAAATCCTAGTCGTCTCGAAGCGTCTAGAGAAACTGGTAATGACCAATTCGAAAAGTCAGAAACAATTGGCAGAGCAGTTAGCCATCTAGATAAACTATTTGTCCAAGCCAAAAGAGAAAACACCTACCCAAGAAGTGCAATCTTATTTGATAACCACAAGGGGAGGAACAGTACTCGCAGGACCATCCGAGAAGAGTAAAGGAAAGGCTACATCAACTCAATCCCAAGAAAAACTACATGCTCAGACCGAAAAAAGAGATATAGGGAGCAAGGAACCTGAGCAAGAGCAGTTGACTGTACCCGTTAATCCACGTGATACAATCCTATTGTGTCATTCCCACAGAGATTGAAGAATGACTTGCAGGACCCCCAATTTGCAAAATTTTTAGAAGTCCTGAAGCAGTTGACTATCAACATACTGTTCGTGGAAGCTATTTCTCATATGCTAAAATATGTCAAATTCTTGAAGGATATCCTGGCCAACAAGAAAAAGTTAGAGCAACTGTCCACAATTAGATTAAGCGAGGAATGCTCAGCCATAATCTTGAGAAAGTTACCCCCTAAAATGAAGGATCCTGAAGTTTTACAATACCATGCACAATTGGAAATTCTTATTTTGAAAAAGCTCTTTGTGATCTCGGCTCTAGCATAAATTTAATGTCTTTATCTATTTTTCAGCGGCTTGGTTTAAAGGAGGTCATGTAGGGAAATCGCGCAATAATCAAAGATAAAACGCAGCGAAAAAAAAAATTCCCTTCCATGAAACCTTAGGAATGGTCATGATTCAGGGATTACGTTGGTTACCTCTTGTAGCGCAGACCATTGCAGACGAGAACTTGAGTCGAGCACGAGCGTCGTACGGATGACAACGCCTCTACGCAGTCCACACAAACAGACTTCGAATGGGAGCGGCCACCGCTTCATCGTGCTGGTTAGCCGACGATCAGAGCCGATCACTTAACGCACACAAGGTCTCTCAGTACGGCTAGGGTTAATTCCTTGTCTGAACTTTCAGCTTAAGTGTTCTATTTATAGAACTACTTAAGACTGACCTAGCGGCGCACCGTAGCTTACCATGTGCTGCGTTCCTCTTGACTTATGATGGTGCGTCATAAGAGCGCACCACTGAACAAAACGAGTCTTACTCATTTATATTTAATCTCCCATTAATATGTTCTTATGTGTGTGACCCTGTAGGTTCCCATAACGTTGGCAATAATATTAAATCACTATTTAATATTATAAACAGAGAGCGGTGCCTAGCAACACATCACTGCTACCCAAGTAACGAGAATGTCAGTGTTATGACGTAACATTTCTGTGATAATGATCATGTGTATAATTACCCTTTTGCTCTTATATCTATATTGAACACAAGGCATAGTGTGTGTCACTCTTGTATAGTTCAACATTATATTCCTTGATACCCAGGTAGACTAAGTAACAACAAATAAGATCAATATCTCATATTGACTTATTTCAGCATGGCCATGCATTTTATAGTCATACTCTATCAAGGGGACCACATATATTATTCCTGCTATGTAGGAGGGGAAAATCTCATCTAGGTCACTCATGTCCCCCTGCATGACTCGTGGAGTGCCCAGTTAACCGACTTTATAATTGTCTTGTTACAGACAATGTTTGACGGCAACAAAACACTCAACTCCTCATGTAGGGACCATAGTGGTTTCAGGTCAAAGGGTGGAATACACCACTATCACTATGAGAACAACTTGTGACACTTACATAACGCACTATGTAGTATTCTCATGGCGGGTCAATCCAGTACACAATTACCCTAATGTGTACCTATGTGGTGACTTGATATCTCATATCTATAACCTGTGAGATAAGGTTATCAGTCCACCCACATAATAGTCTTAATGTATTATTATTGCCCTTATTGATAATAATACTCGACTACGGATATTTAAGAGTAAGTTCTATAGTATCTCACAACCGAGTCATCTACTTGATGTTCTATTAAAATTGAACTTTTACTCAAGGACTTTATTACGTTGAAACAAACATAATAACTGAAATGTCTCATATAATAGATAAATAACATGATACAGATTATAAGTTCAAAAGGAACTACATTGGCCTCTAGGTCTTACACTAACAGGTCAGGCCCACAAGACTTCAATTACAACTGGCAGACAGGTCTGTAGTGCATCCAAAGGGGATAATTGACGATGTCTTGGTGAAAGTAGAAAAATTTATTTTTCCGGCTGACTTCGTAGTTTTAGACATGGAGGAGGATAAGGAAGTGCCACTTTTGTTGGAAAGACCATTTTTAGCAACTGGAAAAACAGTTATTGATATCCACCAAGGAAAGCTTACATTAAGGCTTGACGACGAAGAAGTTGTCTTCAGCGTGTTTGATTCTTTAAAAACACCTAATTCCCAATCTTGCAATTATATAGATACTTTAGCAGAAACTATACTAACACCTAATTCAAAAAGGCATTGAAGTTGATCCAGCTAAAATCGAAGTTATTTCAAAACTACCACCTCCAAACTCAGTTAGAGCTATTAGAAGTTTTTTAGGACATGTTGGCTTTTATAGAAGATTTATCAAAGATTTTTCACAAATTGCAATTTCGAATCTTTTAGTGAAAGATGTACCCTTTGAATTCTCTGAAGCATGCCTAAAAGCTTTTGAAACTTTAAAATCTCTATTAATAAATGCTCATATTGTGATAGTGCCCGATTGGTCTATTCCATTTGAGCTAATGTGTGATGCTAGTGATGTCGCAGTTGGTGCGGTATTGGGACAAAGGAAGGGAAACAATTTTCATACTATCTATTATGCTAGTAGGACATTGCATGAAGCATAGCGAAACTACACTACTATTGAGAAGGTGCTACTAGCGGTTATATTTGCAGTTGATAAATTTCGTTCCTACTTAGTGATGTCTAAAATTATAATTTATACTGATCACTCTGCTATTAGACATTTACTTGCAAAACATGATGCAAAACCAAGATTAATCAGATGGATTCTATTGCTTCAAGAATTTCACATCGAAATCAGAGATAAGCAGGGTGTAGACAATGTCATCGCAGATCACCTTTTAAGGATAGACGCAGCAGTCAGACCACCTGAAAGAGAGAAAATTCAAGAGACTTTCCAGAAGAGCATCTATATGTTATTTCTATGGCAACATGGTATGCCGATTATATTAACTATTTGGCCGATAAGGTGCCCCCTCCCAATTTAACATATGCTCTGCGTAAGAAATTCTTCTCTGATATTAAACATTATTTCTGGGATGAACCTTATTTATTTAAAATTTGTGCTGACAGAATAATTAGGTGATATATTCCAGAAGTAGAATATCAATCTATATTAGAGCACTGCTACTTAGAGAAGTAGGAGGCCATTATGGTCCCACACGGACAGCTTGTAAAATCTTACAATGCGGTTTTTTTTTTTTGCCTACCTTGTTTAAGGATGCTTATAAATTTGTTAAAGCCTGTGATCCTCGCTAAAGAAGCGGAAATATCTCTAGGAAACAAGAAATGCCTCTGAATAATATTTTATATTGCGTACTTTTTAATGTCTGGGGCATAGACTTCATGGTACCGTTCCCTAAGTCTAATAACAACATGTATATTTTAGTAGCAGTAGATTATGTCTCTAAGTGGGTAGAAGCAGTATCGTTACCAAATAACGACGCTAGAAGGGCAGTAAGATTTTTGAAAAAGAATATTTTTACTAGATTTGGAACTCCTAGAGCAATAATTAGTGATGGCGGCAGTCATTTTTGTAATAAGCAATTTGACAACCTCTTAACAAAATATGGAGTCAACCATAGAGTAGCTACACCTTATCACCCACAAACCAATGGCTAAGCAGAAATCTCTAACAGGAAACTTAAGAAAATCCTTGAAAAGACTGTTAATGCTTCAAGAAATGATTGATCTTTAAAACTTGACGATGCGCTATGGACATACAAAACTGCTTTTAAAACCTCTATAGGAATGTCACCATATAGGCTAGTATTTGGAAAACCTTGTCATCTCCCTGTCGAATTAGAGCACAAAGCTTATTGGGCTACCAAATTTTTAAATTTTGATATGCAGATGGCAGGAGAACACCAGTTATTGCAGATCAACGAAATGGACGAATTTCGACTAGAAGCATATGAAAATGCAAAGTTGTACAAAGAGCATACAAAAAAGTTACATGACCAGTGTGACATCCTAGTCAATTTTTTTTATATACTACCTCTGTACCTTATTATAAGGCCATTTTGACTAATGCACACAAATTAAGGAAATGATTGTTTACAATAAATTTGTCAATAATGTGTATTCTCTTTCTAAAATTACCCCTCAATAAATTTTTCTCTTAACTAAGACATTGTATTCTCTTTCCACTTAATTAGGGGTATTCTTTGTAAAAAAATTAATAAATGCACCTAGAAAGTTGGAAAAAGCCTTACATTATGGGACAAGAAAAATTCTCAAAAAGGCCTTACATTAAGGGACGGAGGTAATATTAAATATATTAGTTTATACACTAATAGTGGAAATAATTTTTATTTTATTTTAGCAGGCGGAAGTGTACAATTATACCTAAAGGTATTCATCCATAGGATTCTGATACAGTGTATATGGGGATAGTGACTTGGACTTCCCATCTACTGACTCTGACTCACTGGCTGTGGAACACCCGATACTATCTTTCCTCTTGAATCGTCTGTCACCTGCTAATATCCGAGAGAAGATATATACAAAACAAGAAATAGAGCAGGAGACTCAGAACGCACTATGCGCACTATTGAATGGGAAAGTAGGATTTAGAACTCATGCATAACCAAGCATCACACATAAGTATAACAGCAAAGCAGAACAATGGAATACATGATAGATTAAATCATACATCTCCCAGTAACTGTTTGAATCATTACCTAGCTACCATTCCCATGCAACCTGCGTCTATATGCCTACGTGGCCACACAGCTTAATTATGGCAAAAGCAGCCCACCTTAGCTACTTTGCCTTTATAGATAACATCGACCTCTCACCGGCGTGTGAGTAGGCCAAGCCAGTTGTCCATCCCCCTATCCCGCACATCGTACTCCAAAGAGTGCATCTCTGCTCTTCGATAATAATAGGTATCGGGGCGGCACTCGGGATCGGCACTACGGACAGTGATACAACAGTACCCCGTCAGGATAACCAGGCTACCCGACGTCTCGACAGGATGGTAGCTAGCTATCTGTCCCCTGTGGACTTATCGGACCTAGACTATCCTCAAGGATCCATGTGAAGCGTGTCCTATACCGACTGCATCGTACCCGCGCTCCAGCACCTGGCCTCCTACACAGCCTATGTGCACGGCGGTGGATTACAGCACATGCATATGACCATTTATTATTCAGCACCCTATCAGCTTTTCACTATTCATCAGCTCAGCACATCAATACATTATCTCAGCCAGCATCATCATCGTATCTTAGCACTTAACAACTCTTTATAGTTAGATAGCTTCAACCATACCCCACATACATCATTATTTAATAACTTTACATCAAACCAGCATAAGCAAAATTACCAGCATCTACAACATATTGTAAATCAACCAACACATTATCAATACTCAACCATCCTCGAATGACTTATAGATCAACCAACACAACATCAATTATCAATCATCCTCAATCAACATATAGTTCAACTAACACATCGTCAAGCATCAACCATCCCCGATCCACACATGAGTTAACCCTAATGTCGCTCAGGCGATCTATACTGACATGTTATCAATCCACACATCAGCTATTACACACATAATTATAATGCAATCATAAGAAACCAACATCACATCAATCAACATCCATAAATATCAATGGATCTTCCCTATGGTTGATAGACCTCTGACAACTGTCCTCAGCAATCACATGTCACAACCCTTCTCCTAAGGTACTGCCACTATCAACCTCTAGTAGGGCTTGGGCCACCCTACACCTAGTTATACACTTATTCTAATCCTACAATCCCTAGTGGATAGGGTTCAGGTCTCCTTACCTGGCTAGAAGATTGTTACAGCTGTTGCTACTCTCTGTGTCCTCGCCGCTCCTCGTATGCCTACCTCTGGACACTCCTACTTAGCCTACTAAGTCACTCTCATCCTCTCCTCCTAGAGGATTACTTACTAAGAGCTTTTTGATGCATAAGATCCTCCTTTGAGACAAGTGCAGAGCTTACTTTCTCCTTAGTAGCCCTCTAAATCTCACTCCTATTCTCAATCTCTAGGATCGCTTACTAAGGATTTTCTGATATGCCAGATCCTCATCAGAGGTAAGCACATAACATACTTACCCTTAAAAGCTCCTAAAGAGAGAAAACTAGAGAGAGAAGAGGTTGAGAACGTACCTAGCTTAGAAGACCGTCCTATTGAGCCTCCAGAACTCCTCCACATCCTCCCAAGAGTACCTTGGAAGAACTTGAAGAAATGGAGGGGGTGGGGGCCTATTTATAGGCGAATTGGAGGACTTTCCCTCTCACCACCGCCTTTGATCACGACTGGATCACGTCGTGATGGCCCACGTTGAAATTCCATCGCGTCGCAATGGACCATTCTCTAGACGTTCAATTTCTCTCTCGCACCGCCTTAGTTACCAGCGTGTTGTCGCGTCGCGATGTTCTCTAGTACAATCTAGTCGCGACGCGATCGAGGTTTGGTAGGTAGATTCATTTTCTTCTTTCTAGACATTTCTAAGGGTTTCTATACCCTTCTTAAGGATATTTTGGTCCTTTTTAATGTCTCTAAACCTATTTTCTTCTAAATTAAGATTTTTATCACTTTTAACATCTAATTATTAGTCTAACCATTTTTTTAGGAATATCTGAAAAATGAGATGTCACATTACTACTCCCCTTAAATAATTTTCGTCCTCGAAAATTCAGCAGTGGTTATTCGTCTAAAACTATTATCCTAAAACTGCCAATTAACTCTTCTTCTGACCTTCTTCGAAATTTGATTCATCCTAATCATTATGGTCTTCCTAATAGCTTATCAACCTATACTAAGAAAATTTCTCAATAATACCTATAACTTGCAATTACTTCAAGGTTTCTTTATATCATTCCGGCCTTATTTCATTCTTGAGTCTCCAATTTTAATCATATCTTGCTATCTCTAACTCCAAACTCTATATCATCCTTCACAAATACCTATAGACTAGCTATACCCAGAAGTCAATTCTTCATTTTACATCTTAATCCTTTTGTTCATCAGTTCCATGTTATTTGTTTCTCCCCTACTTTCAATCATCATCCTATAAGTGTGCTCCTTTTCAATCCTTCCCCCCTTCCTACTAGGCCACATAATTTCTATCTCAATTCCTTGAAAGAATTCATTTGCTCATTCTATAGAAACTATTAAAAATGCTAGTTCCGTTACTGGGTCCATGGTAATACCTAGATCTATTATATCACTCCATATTCTAACACTTACGTAAGCCTTCTAATCCTTTCGATTAATCCTTCCAAGTCCCTTTATTACTCATCCCATACTTTATCTATGGTTATACTCAATTACTAAAATCTTTGACCTAACACCAGCTTGACACTTAATCATTTCCCAAATGAACTTTCTGAAATTCCCCACTCAATCCTTAATCAAGCCAAAATCATACTTCACATATTCCTCTATGTTCACTTAATACATGATTTAAACACCCATACTATCTTGACTCTTAATCAAAACTTAACCCTATATACCTCGTATCTTATTGATTCAGAAGTTTATCCTCTCAAGTCTATTATTCACGCTAAGAGAAAACAATCTTCAAAGAGAATGTTGGAGTTTACTTTCAAGGGTATGAAACGAAAATAAGAGATTCCATACCGATCACCTGTAAAAGTTTTCCCAGAGAAGTGAAATTCACTGTCGATTTGATGATTCAAATTTCTAAATCATAATCTTCTGTGAACCCAAAATTGTTATGATTAGACTTTATCTAATTCTTCTACCATACTAAGTTTCTCCTAAATACATCCATCCGGGGAACATTATCTCTTCCTAACCTCTGATAATTATCCTACAAATGATCGTTTTTCTAATTGACTTCTGGAAATGATGCCTAGGTCGGTCAATATTCTTAATCTTCCCTATTTTCCCTAAATACGATATCTCTAGATAATAAACTTCCCCTTGTAATTACTGCTCCTAATCTTAAAGGTTATGATTCTCCTCAAGACTTATCTTTAATCTGACACTTCTCATACTTTTATCTTACACTATTGTCATCTAAACTAAATCTTCTAAACTAAATCTTCCACCTTTTCACGGGTAACTCCTTGTCTCATACTGGTAGGTCAAAGTCTTCACTTTCCCATAATTGTCATCCTAATTGCTGCCAATCTCATCTTATCATCTGAAAGTTCATTCTTTTACTATTATTTCTTTCTTTTAGTCTCAATCTATACTTCCCTTTAATGATAACATTATTCACTTTTTCTGTTCACCCTATTCTTCTCCTATTCTACTGGCCACGTAATAGGAACTTACTCGTTTGTTCCTAGAAAAATTTTCAAGGGTTCCAATTCAATTGGCTACTTGTAGATCTTATTCTAAGGAATCTCATTCTATCTTTATGTCTAACTCCTAGATCTTTACTAATTCTTCCTCTTCCACTGTAATTTGTAAAACTCTGCCTGTATTCCATGACTTTGTCTAAGACTTTCCACTTCCAAATACTCTCCCTTTCATATGTCACACCTTACTTTTACCCATGCTTTTACCATACTTAGCCAAATCCTTTCTAATAATAGTTGTCTTGATTACAACCTAACTTTGTTTAGCCCACACCTTATCATATAGAGTTCTGCCTTAATACTCTGTACCTTTCTTTCTTAATTCCTTTGATTTCAATCTGTTCATCCTTACTACACTGTTCTATCCTAACCATGCTTTTTACTAGATCCATTGTTCACATAGTGGTAACTCATTCCTCTAGAAAACTTTCTAGGTTCGTTAATTGGTAATATTATTTTACTTTTAACGATCTCTATTCCTCCTCTATGCTTAATATCTGAATCAAAACCTATACTAATTTCTCTTCTATTACCATCATATAACTCTTCTACTTAATCGTCGGTTTATAAAGTTCCTCTGTTGACCTAATCTAACAAACTCTTAGATCACCGATAATCTTTTCCATCTTAGAGTCAGGCAGAACTTCCTTTCTATAAACTATTTCATCTAATATCATTTCTACTCTTTACCTTTTTGCTCCTAAGTTTGACCTTTATTGGGTCCACCCTCATCAGGTTGATCATCTTTTAATTCTAAGTCTTCTACCACCATACATCCACTCCTAAGGTTTAAATAATAATCAGAGATCCATTCTAATTCTTTAATAGTTCTACTACCTTAGATTAAATCACTTGTGTCACCTCTCTTACTAGTCTAGAGAAATTCTTTCCAAATAACTTTTCCTAATCATTCCCCAAGAACCATTATATCTGAGTCTGGTTTTATCCACTTATTTATCACACCCTTCATCTTTCTCTTCATCACTTCTATTTTCACCTTCTCTGTTCAAAATCCATCCTTCACAAGGTTCACTACTATCGAATTGGGTACCTCTAGATCATCATTCATCCATTCCTAAGGTTCGGCTAATTATCAAAGATTTCACAACAGTTATATCACCTGGAGTCAAGTTACCTAATTCATTCTTTCTTACACCATTGCAGAAGATTCCTCTCAAAGACGGATTCTAAGAACTACTATCTTCCACCTATTTGCTTCCTGTACCTGATACTCTTTTCTTCATATCCTAATCCAAACTATTTTACTTGCTAAACTATTGGCTTTAACAGTGTTTCCATCTCTTTCACCATCCCGAATTGACTATTTCAATTTTCCTCCCAATCGAGGTTTAAACATCCAGCTAAGATATAAGAATGTTTATTCAATACTCAAATCAACCTCCAAATTCCTCCATCTATCTATCCACCAATTCTTAGTAAAATAAATCTCCATTTCATCCCCACTAGATCTTTTCTGGTACATTTGTTTCTCATTAAATGTCTATATAGGCTTTCCTATGGCAAAAATGATTATCATTAATCTCTTCTCTATTCCAAGTGAACTCCTGTCTATTGTTTTCTACTTACATAACCTTCTTATTAGTATCAGTTGTCTTCCTATAGTAATTTCGTCACTTTTCAATTGGTAACCACGAATTTTAGTAAGAATCCTAAGCCTCTGATTGTTTAAGCATGAAATGAAGCGAGAGAGAACGTGACGATAGCAAATGGCGAGAGAAGCCTCTTTTCTCATGATTGGCCGAACGAGAAAATGCAACCAAAATAAAAAAAAACAGTGGGTCCCATGCAAAAAAAATTTCTTCGCTAAACAGCGAAGAAAATGGGCAGCGCATATAATTTTTTTTCCTTTTCCAATTTTTACCCCTATTCTCTCCTTATACCTCAAATTATTTAAATTTTTAGTCAAGGATATTAATGTCTTTTAAAAAATAACCAACACTTCTCTCTTCTCTTTTTCTCTTCTCTTTCACTTATTCCAATCAATACCCAAAATCTACCCAATTTCTCACATTTTTCTCTCTTTTCATACTCTCTCTTCACAATTTCTCTCTTCACATTTTCTCTCGTAAACCAATCACACCCTAAGAGATTTGATTATCCTATAGAGCAATTACCTAGCTTAACACTTATATGACGTCGATAACCCTAAGCGAATACACTACTCCCTTCTATAGTCAGAATCAGATGGGAATCCGACTAAACACAACTAGTGATGACACCCTAATGACCCAACAGTCCAGTTTAGGACCGAACTGCTCTGATACCATAATGTGACATCCTAGTCACGTTTTTTAATATATTAAATATAATAGTTTATACACTAATAGTGGAAATAATTTTTATTTTATTTTAGCAGGCGGAAGAGTACAATTGTACCTAAAGGTATTCATCCACAGGATTCTGATACAGTGTATATGGGGATAGTGACTTGGAATTCCCATCTATCGACTTTAACTCACTGGCTGTGGAACACCTGATACTATCTTTTCTCCTGAATCGTCTGTCACCTACAAATATCCGAGAGCAGATATATACAAAACAAGAAATAGAGCAGGAGACTCAGAACGCACTATACGTACTATTGAATGGGAAGGTAAGATTTAGAACTCATGCATAACCAAGCATCACACATAAGTATAACATCAAAGCAGAATAATGGAATACATGATAGATTAAATCACACATCTCCCAGTAACTATTTGGATCATTACCTAGCTATCCTTCCCATGCAACATGCGTCTATATGCCTACGTGGCCACACAGCTTAATTTTGGCAAAAGCAGCCCACCTTAGCTACTTTGCCTTTATAGATAACATCGACCTCTCACCGGCGTGTGAGTAGGCCAAGCCAGTTGTCCATCCCCCTATCCCGCACATCGTACTCCAAAGAGTGCATCTCTGCTCTTCGATAATAATAGGTATCGGGGCGGCACTCGGGATCGGCACTACGGACAGTGATACAACAGTACCCCGTCAGGATAACCAGGCTACCCGACGTCTCGACAGGATGGTAGCTAGCTATCCGTCCCCTGTGGACTTATCGGACCTAGACTATCCTCAAGGATCCATGTGAAGCGTGTCCTATACCGACTGCATTGTGCCCGCACTCCGGCACCTGGCCTCGTACACAGCCTATGTGCACGGCGATGGATTACATCACATGCATATGACCATTTATTATTCAGCACCCTATCAGCTTTTCATTATTCATCAGCTCAGTACATCAACTCATTATCTCAGCCAACATCATCATCTTATCTCAGCATTTAACAGCTCTTTATAGTTAGATAGCTTCAACCATATCCCACATACATCATTATTTAATAACTTTACATCAAACCAACATAAGCAAAATTACCAGCATCTACAGCATATTGTAAATCAACCAACACATTATCAATACTCAACCATCCTCGAATGACTTATAGATCAACCAGCACAACATCAATTATTAATCATTCTCAATCAACATATAAATCAACAAACACGTCGTGAAGCATCAACCATCATCGATCCACGCATGAGTTAACCCTAATGTCGCTCAGGCGATCTACTACTGACATGTTATTAATCCACACACCAGTTACTAAACACATAATTATAATGCAATCATAAGAAACTAACATCACGTCAATCAACATCCATAAATATCAATAGATCTTCCCTATAGTTTATAGACCTCTGACAACTGTCCTCAGCTATCACAGGTCACAGCCCCTCTCCTAAGGTGCTGCCACTATCAACCTCTAGTAGGACTTGGGTCACCTTATGCCTAGTTATACACTTATTCTAATCCTACAATCCCTAGTGGATAGGGTTCAGGTCTCCTTACCTAGCTAGAAGATTGTTGCAGCTGTTGCTACTCTCTGTGTCCTCGCCGCTCCTCGTATTCCTACCTCTGGACACTCTTACTTAGCCTACTAAGCCACTCTCATCCTCTCCTCCTAGAGGATTACTTACTAAGGGCTTTCTGATGCACAAGATCCTCCTTTGAGGCAAGTGCAGAGCATACTTGCTCCTTAGTAGCCCTCTAAATCTCACTCTTATTCTCAATCTCTAGGATCACTTACTAAGGATTTTCTGATGTGTCAGATCCTCATCAGAGGCAAGCACAAAGCATACTTGCCCTTAGAAGCTCCTAAAGAGAGAAAACTAGAGAGAGAAGAGGTTGAGAACGTACCTAGCTTAGAAGACCGTCCCGTTGCACCTCCAAAACTCCTCCACATCCTCCCAAGAGTGCCTTGGAAGAACTTGAAGAAATGGAGGGGGTGGGGGCCTATTTTATAGGCGAATTGGAGGACTTTCCCTCTCACCTCCGCCTTTGATCGCGACTGGATCGCGTCGCGATGGCCCACGTTGAAATTTCATTGCGTCACTATGGACCATTCTCTAGAACATTCAATTTCTTCGTCGCACCGCCATAGTTACCAGCGTGTTATCGCGTCGCGATGCTCTCTAGTACAATCTGGTCGCGACGCGATCGAGGTTAGGTAGGTAGATTCAATTTCTTCTTTCTATACATTTCTAAGGGTTTCTATACCCTTCCCAAGGATATTTTGGTCCTTTTTAATGTCTCTAAACCTATTTTCTTCTAAATTAAGGTTTTTATCACTTTTAAAACATCTAATTATTAATCTAACCATTTTTTTAGGAATATCTGAAAAATGTGATGTCACAACCAGGGCATCCAAAAGAGAAGTTTTCAAATTGGAGACAAAGTACTAATCTACAACTCTCGACTCCGACTGTTTCTAAGAAAACTCAAATTCCGTTGGTTAGGTCCCTATGAAATAATACAAGTCTTTCCCTATGGAACAATAGAAGTGGTTGCTAAAAATAGTTCAACTTTTAAGGTGAACGGACAGCGAGCTAAGATCTATGTTGCAGGAACACCCAGGGAGACATATGTCATATCCATGCAACTCCCAATCACTTAACAAAGAGCAACACGCCAGGCTCAGGACGTTAAGCAAGCGCTTTACAGGAGGTAACCTGTAGACTTTTATTTAGTATTTTTCGTTTATTTTAATTGTTATTAATTATAACTTTTCCATTTTGATCCTCAGTCTTCAAGTCACTCAATGCAGTTATGGTTATTGGCAAAGAAACATAAAATTCCCCGCAAATTGCTCGTGATATTTTTCAGAGGGGAGTCTCTTTTCACCTTTATTAAATATAGCACCTAATTCATTTTCTTTTATCTTCTTATTCGTTTTCTTTTATCTTCTTAGTTGTTGTTTTAACTTAGTCGCAGTGGGGACACTGCTAGAAATAAGTGTGGGGAAGGAATTTTATAATATGCTTATTACTTTGTTATGCTTACTGCTTATAATTATAGAGGAACATAAAGTTTTGGCTTATTTATGGGCTACACAATTTTTTTTTCTTTCATGACAACTTGTGATTGAATTAATTCTTTGCTAGAATTAGAATTGGCTGAAAATTAGCATTTAAGTTCTGTGAGTTTTAACTTTCTGTGTAAGCTACTGAATGTGAGAATTGAGCCTAAACCAAGAGGCCACATCATGCTTTTGTCTCTTTTCTTTGCTTGAGTGATATTTTTCTATGAATGTGCATTCTAGAACTTGTGCTGAGACCATTATAAAGCGAATATGGGTTTATTTTCATGTGAATTTGGAAAGGGCAAATTTTAGGAATTCTTCAGGCCACTACTATTTTGAATACAATATACCACTAGTTGTCCACTTTTGTGCCTAAAAATGCTTTATTTAATTTTTTTCGTACCCTTCTTGTTACTTTTGATTATTTTTTTGCAAAGGCAACCTTAGAAAAGTTTTCTTCAAGAGCAATCAATGGCAAAATCAAAAGAATAATGTTATGAATCCCTTTTATATGCCTACAAAAGGAAGGCTTAGCATTTATTTCCCCTCCTAAGTTCTTAAAAATGTTTGATTGACTGCATAAATGCATAGAGGGAGGAAAGGAAAAGAAAATAAAGAGTATTGAAAAGAAAAAAATTGTTTATCCTGCTAACGTCGTCAGAAATTACAAAATAATAATAATAATAATAATAATAATAATAATAATAATAATAATATCGATAAAAAAATTTGGGATTCTTGTCTGCTCTTTAAAGTGAAAAAGAAATAGGTTGCTTGTTTTGGTTGATTTATTTCTGACCCTTTGCATGACATTTTCTTTCTTTTATCATACCTAACATTATTACCTTGGCCCCATTACAACTAATGAAAGACCCTCATTTCTCTTTTGCATGTAAAATAGATTCTAATAGAAGAGTTTTGGTCCATGTACAAGCCTATGACAATGTCACTTCACTTGAAAAATCTGAGCGTTAATGACTATTCCTATAAACACTTTGAGAATGGTGAGGGTGTGACTTAAAATCACAGATTGTTAGCTTATTTAAAATTACACATCTAATTGGGCATTCTATTTATTGGCATGTTTTGTGATATCATTTTGTTGTCATACTTAGGTTTTTGCCCTTATCCAATGAAAATAGTTTTTCCACCTATAGTTACCCAAGTAATTTGCTTGAGGGCAAGCAAAGCTCAAGTGTGGGGATGTGTTAACACACCAATTTGTCTACTTTTATAGGACATTTTTAGATAATTTAGTATCTAATTATATCATTTTGCACTGTTTAAAGCACAAATGTACTTATTTATGTTCTATTTTGCAGAATTATTATAAAGACACCACTCGGAGCAAAAGATGCGAGAAAGGACAAAAAACTGGCAAGTTTTAGAGAGTTTTAGCACTACTGGACGAGCGGTACGGCCTGACAGACCTTCAGTACGGCCGTACCTAGATCAGGATTTCAGTAGGGGCGTACCCCCTTGGTCAGTACCACCTGGCACCGATGAAAAAGTCTAGTATGGCCGTGCCAAAGGCAGTACGGCCGTACACAAATGATTTCAGGGATGCAACACGCATAGGTACGGGCCAATGTCGCAAGAAAAGTTTGGTATGACGGTGTATATATTCGGTACGGCCGTACCCCATTTCAGAATGCGTAGATTTGAAAGCCAGATGACCTAATCCGCAGCCAACCCTATAAATAGGGTCTCTTAACCTTTTCTAAAAACCTTTAGACGAATTCCCAAGTCAAGAGTCCCTTTTTGAGAGTTATTCACAAGCACTTTGATATTGGGGTGAGTCTTGAATCATTGGAGCTTCCGGTCAATTCTGAATCGCTGCTGGAGTTCGTGAGGACGTAAGGAACAAACAAGAGGATCACCGTCTTACCGAAAGGGTGTCCCGGTTCTATTTAATCATGTCTTTTAGAAGTTTATGTTTGGATTTATTCTATTTTATTTTGTTGCAAAACAATATGAGTAGCTAATTCCATCACTAAGGGTGACGGGGGATCTTTTACAATGTTCTTGATTTCTATTTAATTGCTATTTTGAATTCTTTATTATCCTTATGAATGTGTTGATCTTAGCATGCTTAATTTCATAGGAAGTAGCTAATCCTTAATAAGTTAGTTAATTGTGGTAACAGGATCATGATTATTAATGGAATTATAAGATCAACCGAAGTCGCTTTATATGCCGGATAGGTTATTGCTTGTTTCTAATAAGTTATTAGATTAACAAACTCACATGTTCTAATGATCTTTCCTTTAATTACCTTCTAGGACCAAACGGGGTAATTAGTTAGGAGGAAGGCTATTACAAGCTAGGCAGCTCTTAGTAATTTAGAGTGAGTGGATGGATTCAATAAGAAAATACAATTCATAGTAGCAAGAAAATAGATTCAGGATCTAGTATTAGTGAACCCGGTTCCCCTAGGCTTCTCCTATTCAATCTTGCTCTAATATTTGAGATTTAAAGTTTTATTCTAATTTTCTTTAGTTTTTCTGTTCAATCCTAATCCAATTATTTTGATAGTTTAGAGGACTTAAGATCTTTATTACGCTGGTACTTGCGCATTTCCTGTGGGTTCGACATTCAGAGTCATAATTATACTCTACTTTATTATGAGTTACGATCAGGTGCACTTGCCTAAGCCACGACATTAGCATACAACCAAAGTAATCAAAACCAGGTCGGACATTGATTCAGAGAAGTGGGGAGGGGAAGGTCTAGGAAAGGGGAAGAAGTGGGGTAGTGGGAGTTAGAGGGAGGAATGGGGGAGAGAGAAAGAGAAGAACCCTAATTTAGGATTATTTTAAGATTAATTAAAAAAGAGTCATGAATGGTGATTCAGTAAAACGCCATGTCGTATAGGACATGTGTACTAATTAATTTGAGTCAACGGTGTTAAATAAATCTCTGTTTGCTACATCGGATTTTTTTTAACGGAGAGATGGTGCTAGGGACCAGAAAATAGAATTTGACTTTGCGGGGAGGAAATCGAAAAAACTTATAGGGATTAAAACCGAAACTCGCTATATTTGTAGGGACTAAACATATATATAAACTAATAAAATATTCAAGTTTGAATCCATGTTAGTTTAGTCAGTAATCTTATAACATAGTATCATTGTAAGAGTAATGTTTGAGTTTGCATACATGGTAAAATAGATAACTTAAATAGATTCGATCTTGACTTGAATCGCAAAGCATCGAGTTTGTTTTGGTCTAGGGACGAGTAAGAGTTTAAAAAATTGACTGGATCAATATTTAGGACTGGGACATGTATAACTCTTCTCAACACGTTCCTTACTCACGCAAGCATATATGTTGAGATACAAATGTTTTAGCCTATGTTTGGGTATCTAATAAAGTGTGAAGTAGACTAGAGTGAGACGGAATAGAGTGAAGTAAAATATAGAACAGAACCCATAAAATGATGTTTAAATGTCTTTTTTCATCTGTGCAAATATACTGGCTTTCACTTTTAGTCCCTAAAAATTTTTTGTTTGTTTTTAGTCCCTGAAACATAGAAAAAATTATCTTTAGTTCTTTTTGTTTTGGTTTTAGTCCCTATAATATTTGTTCATGTTGGTTATAGTCACTATAATGTGTGAACCCTGTCGATTTTATTCCCTGAAAAATGATAATATAAAGACTAATTCCAACACGAACAAAAATTGAAACAAAAAAGACCAAAAACAAATTTTCCTATATTTTTGGGAATAAAAACAAACAAAAAAGTTTACACGTACTAAATGCAAAATTTGATGAAAAAAAGTTGTTTAAGCCTAATAGTTTTTATTTCGTTTGTTTGAATATTATATATAATTAAAAAAGCTTGTTTCATCTCATTCAACCCAAACATGAGAAAAAAGGGACATCAAACATGTTTTATTTAATTTTATATATTTAAATTTAAATATATCAATTAATTAAACTTTTAAGGTGTATTTGGAATTACTTATTTACAGCTTGCCTGAACTTATCATGTGGTATAAACACTTGTGTAAGTATTTGATTGAGCTTATAGAAATAGTTTATGACATGTCCATAAGCTGTTTTTTATTTTTTTAATAAATTTTATAGGATAGTTTAGGAAAACAGTTTACAGTTTATATGAAAATAGTATAACCTTATTTCATATTCGATTATAGAAATTGTTTATACATAAGCGCTTATATATTAAGCTCTTATTCAATAAGCACTTAATTATGGGTCCATTTGTTTTAGATTGAGATATAATTGATTCTAAAGAACTGATGCTAAAATAATTGATTTTAAAAAAAATTAGTTAAAAAATCTTATTTGTGTTTGGTAATGATATTTTAAAGGTGGGCTTAAAAAATTGATTTCGTTTGGATGATAAATATAGAATCACTTTTGACGTGTAAATGCATAGAATTTTGTGGGTCCCAAACAAGTATCGATTTTATCCAACGTAAAAACTAAGAATTCTTGCTTCCGTTGGAATCAATTCTCCCCACCCCAGCATCAATTTCATCCACCGCAATTTTGGAACCCAAACACATCAATAATGCTTTTCAATTATATTCGCTTTATTTTTTCTTCGATGATTCATTTTAGCCTCTCCAGAATCTTAACCAAACAGACTCTAAATTATTTACCCAAACACATTTTTTGTGATTCCATTTCGTTCAATTCTACTTCATTCCCGATTATAAGTTCAAACATAGTCTAAAATTACTAGGTAAAAAATTGAAATTTATTTAAAATATATTTTTTCAAGTTATTAAGGCATATTTTTTTTCAAGTTATTAAGACATAATATTATATTTTCACTTCGTCTCTTTATAAGTGTCACATTAGGAAGTTTCACACATATTAAAAAGAAGCTATAAATGAATGAAATAGTGTAATAATTTTATAAAATTATCCTTATTAACCATTGGGTATTAACAATTGTCATAATGCATAATAGAGTATAATGACTTGGGCGTAATGTATTCATTATTACTTTGAGGGTAAAACTGAAAAAAAGTAATTAATATTACATTGAAAACCTAATATGACACTTATTTTGGGACTAATTTTTTTTACAAATGTGACACTTATAATGGGACGGAGGGAGTACTATTTTATACTCCGCCGGTTCATATTATAAGAGACAAATGGTCTAATTTTTAGGTCCAAAATACAAGAAACAAGTTCAATTTTTACATACATTAAATGCTAATTTTCAATTATGCCCTTATTTAAGTTAGTGAAATTTGTGTGAAATAAGTGTCATTAATTATCAGCTACTATTTATAAAAAAGATATATTTAAAAAAAATTGAATTTGAAAATGTTAACAAATGTCCTTACGCCGTAATTGGTTTAAGAGAAAAATCAACGAGAGAGACAACGAGAGAGAGACACGAGATAAATGAACAGTCTCTATCGTTTGGTTTATCAGAGTAAAAACGAAAAAAGACCCAAAATCGTGGGATCCACCCACTTTTTTCAATCTTCGCTATATAGCGAAGAAAACGGAGAGTGACTTGTTTTCTTCGTTTATTTCCATCACTACCCTTATTTTTGCCTGTTTATTTTTGACAATTAGCGTTCTTTTTTTTTGGTCAAGGTGTCAACCAGGTTTATGTGTAGTACTTGATACTTCTTTGCTCTTGTTTTTCTGAATTCGTATAAAAAAGTCTCTTTTTATTTGGTTTATTAAATAAATAAATAAATGAATTAATATATTTAAAAACATATATTTAAAAATTCTCCTTCAAAATTTTACGTTAAGACTGACTTGGTATAACTAGGCCCGTACCTTTGTACAGTAAATTAATCATGTATTTAATTAATTAAAATAAAAATGTAATTAAATAATTGTTATTTTTTTCTTATAATGATTAAATATTTTTTTAGGCAGGGACTTTTTGTCAATTCATATAATCATTCTATTTCACTCTTTTCTATTTCTCTTCTCTTTTTCTTATACCAAACAACACTTCAAATCTACCTTATTTCTCACATTTTTTTCTCTTCTCACTCTCTCTCACACCTATTTTTCTCTTCATAATTTCTTTTCCCAACCAATCACAGGCTTAGGGCATTAGTTAATAAATTAAAATAGGTAAGTTTGTAGTATGAAAAAATAATGTATTTATTTTTAACTTATATTTTCAACACAAATGCCTCTGTTTGGTTCTACGTTAAGCAGAAACTAACGTGCGTTTCCAATGGTAAAACGTGATTTGCCATAGTTGTGAGAAAGTTTGGATCCCTCGTGAGAAAGTGATTTTCCCTTCTAAAATTGATTTTAGCTGAAGCTACTCCATGTAGCTTTCACTTTCATCTGAAATCGATTCCGTGGACGTCACACACAGTTTCTCAACTTCGCTGTGAAGATGTGTTTCTGTGTTTTTTGTGTTGCAACACATCTCAAGGTTAGAGATGATGTGTTTTTTTTTCTCGTGAAGATGCGTCTATTTTTTGTGTTTCTTTTGGGCTTCATAAAGGCCAATTTCAAAGCCATATTAGGTGTTTGGTATGAACTATTGCTGGACTTCTCATTCGGCTATATCTCTTATTCAATAAATTAAGATAAAGAAAAAAAAATCAAAGATAAATAATAAAAAATATTTAAAGAAATAATATATATATATATAAAAAAAATAAATTCAAGTCCATTTTAGTAATTACACATTTAAAAGCAATTTTTATCAAACCTATCCAAACAATATTTCTTTACAAAATCACTTTTGTCATAAATATATCCAAACATAAATCACTTTATTTTTAACTCACTTTTAACCAAGATCAATTTTACCAAATCAATTCATTCAAAATCAATCTTCACTCACTTTTAAATTACTCTCTCCGGTCCATATTATAAGAAACAAACGTGTCTTTTTTCTTGGTTTAAATTATAAGAAACAAACATTAATTTTATAATGCATCAATTGTTAATTTCCATTTTAACCCCCTGATTTAATGTGAGACTTATATTAACGAGATGTACCTACTTTCTATGCATTAATTATATACTACTCCGTAACAATATATAAGCAAATCTGCCAACTTTCATACTTATTAAGAAAAGTAGTTATTCACAATAATTGTTAATCTCATTTAAAATTTCCACTTGATTGCCTAAATTATTCCTCATTAATTGTATAAAAACTTAGGACTATTGGAAATAAAATTTAAAATAAATGAGGGGCATTCTAGGGATATCATCATTAAATGCTGTGGAAAGAGATTGGTTTTGCTTATATTTTGTAACATGTTATATGAATTGACTTTTGCTTATATATGTAACGGAGGAGTACCATTTCTTAGCAGAAATGATTTCCCGACAACAACTTTTGTTGTCCGACACCGTATTATCATACAATTTCCCTTTTTTTAATTATTTTTTCTCTCTCTTATGTCAAATCATCACTTGAACGCAATGCATTGTTCTACGGTGTCGAATACGAGTGTTGAATTTCAGTTGTTCAACTATCACAACTCTTTTTTAGAAGGGGTAGTTTTAGGAGAAACTCAACTTTTAGAAGTATTAAAGAAAAACAAGTTTTAATGCAATTCTTTGGTCTATGTGAATTATGGTTTTATTTCTTATAATATGGATCAAATGTAGTAATATATTTAAGACACTTGTTTGGGAAAATTATTGTCCAATTAATTGAAGTCATCCAAATGAGATCAAGATGGATTTGGATTGCTTGTATATTTCTATCTCTCTCTTCTCTCAATTTTTTTTAATGTATCAAGTTGTGGGATATTGACCGTTACAGTAAAAACCAAGTTGGATGAGAGGGATTTGGTAGTTTTCACTTTCCAGCTGCTCCTTTTGGATTCAATTATATGCAAAAAAAGTATTCAAATTTATTGAACTTAAATATAAGTAAATTTTAATATACTCAATTCTATTTAATATTATTTTTCTAAATATACCCTTATTTAATTTCAGTTTTGTTTTTCAAAAGTATTATACACTCTAAAAAAACAAGTTAGTAAATTAAAAATATATTAATAAATTTAGTTTATTTTTATATAAAATCATGATTATTAAATAAACGTAGCTAACTTTTTTTTAATTTGTGTGAAACTAGGTTATTTTGGTTATAAAAATCCGAAGGAAGTACTTGTCAAGTGCCAGCAGTGTGTCCTAGGGTCCCACAATATTATTTGGCCTTTATGCCGACAGATGAGCATGCATGCAGCAGTAGGTATCATTGGAGTAGGCATGCTCCTTGTTCTTGCAAGTCGAAAGGCACGCATCTGACACAAAAGCAGCATTTTTCAATGGTGAGCAGCTACATACTCCTGCCGCTTGGCCAACATGCACAAGTTTGCTTTGCCCTTGGCATTAATGACACAGCATTACCAGCACCAACTAGAACAGACAAAATGTCAAAATCATTCAACCGTTCTTATCCAACGGTCATTTTACAATCTTACTCCAAAGGACATAATTTCACCCTTAGTTAGGTTAATTTAATTTTATTTCTGTAATAAAAAATTAACTGTATTTGTTAAAATACCCAATATTTTATTGTAATTCTTATTTAATTAGAGCTGAGTCAGCAAATTAGTTTTGAGTTTGTTAGATTAGTTTTCGTTTACAATTATTTAACAGCTGGTTAGTTAGCATCCAGCCTGTTAGTCTATCATGTATATAAACAGATTTCACATTCAATAGAAATTTGAGAAATTCATTTCAACAAATTCTGTTCTAACATGGTATCAGTTGATTAGCGAAATTTCTCTCTCTGCTTCCTCTCTTCGCAGAGATTTCTCAATCGTTCTTGTGGTTCTTTTTTCTCTGCGCATTCTTGTTCACGCAGAATTTCAGTTTCTCACTCTTCGATCGTTATCGCTTTTTCCTCGATCGTTATCGTGATCCTTCAATGGCTGCGTCTTCTTCCGCAATTTCAAATTCTGTTTCCGCTGCATCAAACACTACTTTCAGTTCACAAGATACATCGAATCCCTATTATGTTCATCCGAACGAAAATCCATCTTTGGTTCTCGTTACTCCCGCACTTGATGGCTCTAATTACCACGGTTGGGCTCAGGCAATGCAAATGGTTCTTGAAATGAAGAACAAGTTCGGCTTCGTGGATGGAACAATCACGAAACCTACTGACGGTGATCCATTGTGCGGCGCCTGGAAACGATGCAATACTCTGGTTCGTTCCTGGATCAATCGCTCTGTTACTCCAGAAATTGCGAGTAGCGTTCTTTGGTTATCCCAGGCATCTGAGGTATGGCAAGCTCTTCATAATCGCTTCTCTCAAGGGGATTATGTTCGGATCTTACAATTACACAGCGATTTGTACTCTATGAAACAAGGTGACCTTTTTGTTACTAGTTATTTTACCAAGCTGAAGATTCTTTGGGATGAAATTTGTGCAATTTTAGTCCCTCAACTTTGTTTGTGATATGTCCTGTTGGTTCTTGCAAATCGGTTAAAGTTTTACAGAAATACCGTGACTGTGATAGTGTTCTCTGTTTCTTACACGGTTTGAATGATACATACGCTCCTGCTAGGTCACAAATCCTAATGCTTGATCCTCTTCCTAATTTGGACAAGGTTTTTTCAATGATTTTGCAACAAGAAAGGCACCTGCACATTGGAGTTCTTCCAAGTCCTGCTGCACCTCAAATTCCTGCTGCATTGCATGTTCGGACCTCTTCTGCACCTTTTCATGTTTCACAGGGTCGTGGTAGAGGTTCCTTCAAGAACAAGCAAGGTCATACTCGGTTATGCACACATTGTGGTCGCACCAACCATACAATTGAAACATGCTTTGTAAAGCATGGCTTTCCTATTGGCTAGAAATCCAAGAAATCTGCCAATTATGTTACTGCTGATTCTTCTGAATATGAGAAAACTCCAGGCTCTCTGGATGTACTTGCTGGCCTTAGTAAGGAACAAATTGACAGCTTGATTGCTCTTCAACCTAATACCAAACCTACATCTACTGCTGAGAGCTCTTCCAACTTGGTTAGTTCTCATCAAATTTGAACTCAGCCTCCTTCAGGTAATTGTTATTGGATAATTGATTCCGGTGCTACGGATCATTTTGCTTGTTCCTTAGATTTGTTCTCTTCATATAGACCTATTAAACCTGTTTCGGTTTCTTTGCCTAATGGTAAATCTGCACTTGCTGTGCATAAAGGCACCATCATCTTATCTGATTCATTAATCCTCTATGATGTTCTATATGTTGACCATTTTTCTGTTAACATAATTTCAGTTGCAAAGCTTGCCAAAACTCTTTCTTGTCAAGCTATTTTCACTCACAATCTGTGCTTTTTGCAGCTGATTACTGGCCAGAGGATGATTGGTACCGCTAGAGAATTTCAAGGACTTTACTATTTGATAGTTCCTGAGCATTATGTTTCTAATTACGTCTCTCGATTACATCTTTGTCAATAATGTTTCCACTAGCATTCCTTGTCAAAATGTTTGGCATTATAGGCTAGGACACCCCTCCACATGGTGTTACAAAACCATTCAAAAATCTCATTGTAAAATTCCCACTTTTGAGAATAAACCTTGTTATGCTTGTCATTTGTCTAAACAAAAACATTTATCTTTCAATAATAGTACCACTATCATTGATTCTGTTTTTGATCTAATACATGTTGATATATGGGGTCCATATGCTATTCCTTCTATCCAAGGCTATAAATATTTTTTGACCATTGTTGATGACAAATCCAAATATACATGGCTTAAACTAATGAAAACCAAAGCTGAAACTAGACAGCTTCTTGTGGATTTCATTGCTTTAATTCAAACTCAATTTCACAAGGTTATTAAAATTGTTAGAAGTGACAATGGCCTTGAATTTGACATGCCTTCATTCTATTCTTCAAAAGAAATTATACATCAAAAATCTTGCGTTGAAACTCCTCAACAAAATGGAGTAGTTGAGCGCAAGCATCAACACATTCTTAACATAGCAAGATCTTTGATGTTTCATTCTCATTTGCCCCTTGCATTTTGGTCCTTCTCTGTGAGTCATGCTGCACATATTCATAATATGTTACCTTCTTAGCATTTAAACTCTCTTTCTCCTCATTCTGTTTTGTTTAACACCGAACCCGATTTCAGCTCTTTAAGAGTCTTTGGAGCACTTTGTTATGCTTCTACTTTACAGGCACATAGAACTAAATTTCATCCAAGAGCCAAGAAATGTATTCATCTTGGTCACCCTCCTGGTACCAAGGGTTACTACTTGTTTGATTTACATTCTAGAGAACTTTTTATCTCTAGACATGTTGTCTTCTATGAGACAATTTTTCCTTATCAAAAAGACTCAATTTGTCCTATAGCTACAGATTCTTTTTTTAATATTCCACTGCATGCTGATATAACTTCTTCTGATTTGTCCATTCCCCATCATGTTAGAGCTGAGTCAGGTAATGCTTTACATGCTCCCTCTGAACAAGAATTAGCTTCTGCTTCTAATACAGAGTCTACTTCTTGTTCTAATTCTCAGCATCTAAAGCAGTTCAGCATCTGATTCTGCATCTAAATCGCTTTCTTACGCATTTGAATCTGCATCAAAATCGATGTCTGCATCTGTACTGTATACATTCACACTTTTTGTTTCGTGTCTCATGAATTGATTATTTCTAATCTGTCAGAACATCAAGCAATTAGAAATGCTCCTACTTATCTCAAGGACTACAAATGTAATGTGCTTAATTCAATCAAGATGCAAGTCATCACTCAGGTACAGCTCACCCTCTCTCTAATTTTACTTCCCTATTGCATACCTCTTCTTCCCATGCAACCTACCTTGTATCTTTATCCACTATCCCTGAACCTAGAACATATAATCAAGCTGTCCAACATGTATATTGGAAGGATGCTATGGATCAAGAAATTGCAGCCTTAGAAAATAATAAAACTTGGATTCTCACTGAGTTGCCTCATGGTAAGAAACCAATAGGTTGCAAATGGGTTTATAAAGTTAAACGCAAATCTGATGGAAGCATAGAGAGATATAAGGCATGACTGGTTGCAAAAGGATATACTCAACTTCAAGGTGTGGATTATAGTGAAACCTTCTCCCCCGTGGTTAAACTAACTACTGTGCGGCTAGTACTTGCCTTGGCAGCAGCCAAACATTGGTTTTTACATCAATTAGATGTAAACAACGCTTTTTTGCATGGAGACTTGTTGGAAGAGGTTTACATGAAGGTACCTCCTGGTTTTAATACTCCTAAATCCGGTTTGGTTTGCAAATTGCAAAAGTCCTTATATGGCTTAAAGCAAGCAAGTAGACAATGGAACTCTAAACTCACAGCTGCCCTCATTTCTTTGGGTTACAAGCAGTCCCCTTCTGATCACTCTATGTTTGTCAAAACACAGCAGTCTCTGATCACTATTTTACTAGTCTATGTAGACGATATTGTCTTGACTGGTAATAACATTGTTGAAATCGATTCTGTTAAGCTGTTTCTGGACAAGCAGTTTCGGATCAAAGAGTTAGGTGCTCTTAAATTCTTTCTTAGCCTTGAAGTGGCACGGTCCAAGGCTGGCATCATCTTATCTCAAAGAAAATATGCCTTGGAATTACTAGATGATGCAGGTTTGCTGGGTTGTAAACCAGTTTCTATTCCCATGGTTCCCAATTCTGCACTGCACACTGATTCAGCCTCCTTGCTCAGTGATCCTACCAGCTATCGCAGACTGATTGGGCGCCTTATATACCTCACAAACACTAGACCAGACTTGTGTTTTGCTGTCCACAAGCTAAGTCAGCATTTGGCCACTCCTCATCAATCCCATTTTGATGCTGCTCTCCACATTCTAAAATACATAAAAGGCTGCCCAGGGAAGGGATTGTTTTTCTCATCTGACAGTGATTTAAAGCTGCGAGCATATAGTGATTCGGACTGGGCTGGTTGTCCCACAACTCACAAATCCATCACAGGCTTTTCTGTTTTTCTTGGATCTTCTCTGGTTTCATGGAAATCAAAGAAGCAACAGACTGTGTCGCGCTCTTCTTCAGAGGCCGAGTACAGGGCCCTTGCTAACACTAATTGGGAAATTCAATGGTTGTTATATCTGCTCACTGATTTACAAAGATTCGGTTTCACCGCCAAAGATACTTATATTGTGATAATCGGTCCAATAATAAAATAGCTCGAGAATCCAACGTTTCATGAGCAGACGAAGCATATAGAAATTATTTGTCACCTCATTCGCGACAAAGTTCGAATGGTACCATCCATCTTATGCCAATTGCTTCCAAAGATCAACTTGCGATATTCATACCAAAGCTTTGGCATTTCCTCGCTTTCTTCATCGATTTCCAAGTTGCACATGGTAGACATCCATGATCCAGCTTGAGGGAGGTGTTAACATACCCAATATTTTATTGTAATTCTTATTTAATTAGAGCTGAGTCAGCAAATTAGTTTTGAGTTTGTTAGATTAGTTTTCGTTTACAATTATTTAACAGCTGGTTAGTTAGCATCCAGCCTGTTAGTCTATCATGTATATAAACAGATTTCACATTCAATAGAAATTTGAGAAATTTATTTCAACAAATTGTGTTCTAACAGTATTAGCGAGATCCTTTATTTTTTTTTTTTCATAATCAAACGGACACCTTTACCTCCGTAAAAAAAAAAAAAAAAAAGAGAAAGCTTTACCCGTTTTCGAAACTTGAAACTAACTTCCGCTCTAATTAAGAGTTACCTTCCCAAGAAAAGAAATGACAGTACTCCTTTGATTTCTTGCCAGCTTTACCTAATACTCCTAATAATTTAAAAATAAAAAAGCAAAAATCAACGAAAGCAGCAAGTTGCAAGCGAATCACAAGCTGTAGGCAGTGTCACGTGGACGCATGATTTTAACCCGACGATTTATTAGGTAGTAATAATAGCGATAACTTTGAAAGAGAGAAAAAAAGTGAGAGAACCTTTGGGGAGTGATTTAAAATCAACATAAAAAAAACTAGCGACATCATTTTCACCGAAAAAAAATAATTCATTGCACTAAACCCATTAATAAAGAAACGGGCCAGATGAAGTGTTTGACTTGGTTCTCTTCTCGTTGGGGGCATAGCTACTTGGTACTTGCCCCCTACATCGTCCCAAGTGGGGGAATATTTTGTCGTTTTGTTCCAAGTAGATAGAAGAAGGGAGTGCCGATAAACCAGAATACTAGTGTGCATATGACATTACTCCCAAAAATATCCTTGAAGATTGCTCACATCACTATCACCACGCAACACCAACTTACTAATTAACTAGTCACAAGCCTGTCTGGATTCTAGATTTCTATCCCCTACAATCCTCCTCTATAAATACCATCAATTTCACTTTACTTTTCCCAAACGAAGTGAAATTAAACCACCCCTTTTTTCACCACACAAGATAGATATATCCTATATATCCATGATGAAGAGGCAAAGAGGTGTGAGTGGGAATGTTGTTAAGAACCCGATGAATGGTCCCAGAGTTGAAGAGGTGGCGGCCGTAATGGGGAAGAAGAAAGCGAAGAAAGAGGGAGAGAAGAAGGTGGTGGAGGGGGAGGAGGAGAGGAAGGAAAGCAGAGAGGTGGAGGAGGGAACAAGGGATGATGGGATGAGGGGTTTCAGTTGGGAGGAGTATATGCCATGGTTGGGAGGTGTGGTGGATGAGCAAATGTCATGGGGTTCTACTTGGTTCCCTGGTTGGGACATGGACTTCATGGGTGAAGCTTTCACTGCTCTGTATAGTGATGTTGTTTGGGACGATGATATTTGGAATCTCAACAACGAAATTCCAATTCCATTACATTGCAAGAGGTTTTATTAATTGGGAGTAGACGTAAACACAAGTAGAAGAACGCATGTTATCGTCTTTAATTTGATCTGCTTCCTTTAGCCAGCAATGGAGGAATTTCACCATTTTCTTGTCAATCAATTATAATATATAAATATGTGGAATTCGCCAGTTTTTTATTTTTTATTTTTATTTTTAAAGTCTACTGTATGTCCAAAGTTAATTAGCTTGGCCAGATTAACCAGATGAACGGAAATATCGAAAAGCATGTCCAAAGTTATCTTAAAACTCTTAAATGTGGCTACGAGTATTGTAAAAGAAGAGTCCTCTCATTGGCATGTTTCGGAAGATTATTAGTATTAGGTAAACCATGGACAAAAATGGGTGTGTTTTGCTTCTAAACTTCCATTCCTGGTCAACTCAACCAGTATTGTATTGTATTGTAGACCACTGATTTACCAATTTTTGTCCATGGTCAACTCTCAGTTTGCTATGCGTGCGGCGCTGCGCTGGTCAAATTTGGAAAAAGCAGGAACCGTTTTTTTCGAATTCAATGCTGCGTTTTGCCTAAAACTAGTAGAACTAGAAAGATGTATATCTAATTAAAAAAAAAAAAAAATGTATATTAGCACTGTACTCCCACTTTTTACATAGTTTTTAGTTACTTTTTTCAAAAAGTTACTTACTTTTTAATTTAAAAAAAAAACGAAAAATTCTGAATTCGAAAAAATAACTGTTCACATATTCGGTCGCTTTTTGACGTCTGAACAGTTGTTTGTCAAAGAGCTACCGGGCCCGATAGCTCTTAGCATTAACGAAGTCAAAATTTTTCACGTGACTTCCAACGGTGGTAGAATTGTTAAATATTTTTCGCCTGACTTCCACCGTTGTTCTCAGGCTTAAAACACGACCGAGAGTACAATGCTAATATACTACTTCTAAAAAACAAGTGGGAGTATATTAACATTCCCCTATATATATATATATATATATATATATATATATATATATATATATATATTATTAAATAAATTATACTTTCCGTAAAAAAATAACATTATATTTATTAAAATAAAATGTAACAATAGAAAATTTGATATAGAATAGTATATCATTATCATCTATTTTTCCCTTATCTGTTGGCCTGTCAAATCCCGGGAGTGATTCCGGAGTCGGATAACGTTACGTGCAGGGGAGAAACGCGGCTGGCTCTGGGAGATTATTGTCTTGGCAAATCTATCTTAAACTCATTATGTATATAGTTTTACACAAAACTAATTAATTATGAAGATTAAATTGTATTTATAACTGTAATTGTTTTTGAAGAGGATCAAATTATGATATTTCCACAGTACTCTATTGTTAGTTACCCTACATAGTTGTTTTCTTCCAGGAAAATATAATTTCTTTTGCCCAAATAATTCGATTTTGGCTCCAACATTGGCATTCATTCATTGATTCACCTATATGGCTATAACATATTCAGCATGCTAGCTAGATATCATGAATATCACTTTCTGAAAGTATCTTTCCATTTACGTAGGGGCGAAAGGGACCCACGGTGTCCAACTTGAGAAACAATTCAAAACAATGACAATTATCCAAAATTAAAAGGTTTAATAAGCTTTCAAGTTCAGAAACCTCGGGGAAGTGATGAAATGGATGCGCCGCACCTACGCCGTTGCTGAATCCGATAATCCAAATGAAAGCATTGCCGAGTCAGCGCACCCAAGCATGAGCATCTTCCATTACCAGGCGCCGTCACTATAGTACGGATATGGATTACCTGAACTTGAAAGTGACGGTATTAACTGTTGATAAAAATTTAATGGTTGAAATTGATTTGCTGAATTTCCGATGAGAGTCGTCTGATCTAACACGAACGGTGCTGATTTATTTTGGGTGAAATGTTTTTAGTGAGGACGCTCAGACAACACGTGGTGTTTAACATGCCACATGTCCCTTGTGTTAGGCTTAATAGTGGAACAATAACTATATAGACTAATGTGCATGACAAACTGATATGTTGGGTAGTTACAATTGAACAATAATTTGGATGGATTTAAGGGTTTACTCTTCTAAAATGGCAATTTAACTATAATTTAGATAAGAAGCACAAAAAAAAAAATCTAATATAAAAAACTGGGTGAATAGGAGAATCATAGATATTTATCTCTATTAGCTTGGAATATAACCTTAGTTGATGATGTATGATGCATGAATTCAATCCTTAGATAATGATAAGATGCATTCAACCCGATAACTTTACAACACATGTAGAGTCGTACGTAGTGTTTTAATTGCCAAATAATCATGTATATGGAGGCAGAAAATAGGTTAATTTATAGGTTAAAAATAGCCAATTTTACATGTAGATAGGATTAGAGGAAGTAGTTTAGGAAATTTCTGGATTTTTAATTGATTTTACTTGATTTTGTGCATTATGGATGCCTTCGCACGATGAAGCCATTAGGTTTCCAGGAAAAATTTGATTGTCTAATACAATTTCTTTCAGGTTAGGTTCACAAGGTGAAAAGAGGTCTTTTGCAGGCAAAAGTGCGTGAGATTTTGCACATTTTCTTTCTACTGGCTTTCTCAAGGCAAGGCTTTGGAGTTTGCATAGCGAAGGATGATGTTCACATGCACGGTGAAAGCTCTTTTTAAAAGGCATCAATACTTAAGTGATCCTTCGCCAGTCGAAGCCTTGTCTTTGCCCAACGAAGACAATCATCCTGGATGTTGTATATACACAAATCTTCAAATTCAAACAATATTTTTCTTCGATTTTGTGAGTGTTTCACTCTAGAGCACCTCATTTTATCTAACCCTTCATCTCCATTGAAGTTGCAAGCCTTTTGAACAAGATCTTTGGAGCATCAATGACGTCTCCATCACTGTTTATATTCTTTTATCTATTTTCTTTCCATTTCAGCATGTCTAGCAAACTCTTTGTTGATTAAGTGTAGTGGATCTTTGTTAAACTCTGATGTAAGTCCTTGAATTATGTATAATTGATGTTAGATGAATCATTGATTATGTTTTTAATCTTTGTTCTTAATGCTTTAATTGGTGATGCATAATATGAATGATCCTTATCTAAATTTTGGATTGAAAAATCGATATTAGGTTAGATCTGGGATTAAGAACCTCATGAATGCATGTGTCTAGGAATAGAGGATGGTTTATGTGCACTCAAATGAGTTGGTATGTATAACATTTCTCTAAAATCTGAATCACCTAAGAAATTATGGCTTCTTATCAAAGATAACATGGTTATTGCCAAGGATTTGAGATCTGTCTAGGATAAACGACTCGGATGATGATTCAGTGTTAACTCAACCCAATCTAATGGAACTAAGAGGATTGAATTTTTTGCTCATGCAATTATTTACTGTGTTTACATTCAAATCACATGTCAATTTAATTACTAAAGCTTTTTACCAAATGCTTAGTCAATTTATGAGTAGTTGCATTTGTTAGAGTATCTCCAGCAGCAAACTTGGCTACAGTTGCTTAATTCAAATTAGGTAGGCCAACTTGGTACATGTAAGACTTAAGAACTTGGGTTTGTTTTCTCCCCGGCGATGCAACAATTAAAAACCTTAAAATGAGACCCACCTTACCCCACATTTTCCTCACCCTCATCTCCTTGTCAGGATGTATTACTGTAAACAAAGTATTTTATATTCTAACGAATGGATTGCATATAGAAACAACGGTTCATAGATAACAATTCCAAGTAGCGAACTCCAATGGCAAACTGCAGAAAAATCAGTTCTTATTTCTTAAAGTACCACGCTGGCGAACTCCATCTATGAACCTCCGTTAGATACTAGCTCAATTCCTTCGGAGATAATACTCTAGTCATTATTATTATTTGACACGACTGGTATACTTGTGGTATATAAGTTCGACTGATTGCGTGTTAATTGCATAGTTAATTGTTAATCCCTATTAAACCCTTAGCAAGGAATTTAAAAGGCCTAGATAAGTTAAAATCTGACTTAAGACAAGGTGGGAGAAACATTTCTGCAATTTGGAAACATGTTGAGCAATGTTCCAAAAAAAGTAGTTGATCAAGAGAATCGTAGATATGAATATCTAATTCTCATTTCGAGCAAGCTATTCGGTTTATTTAGCAGATGTAGGAGGTAAGAGTCTCAAAATTCTTCATGCCAATTCGGTTGCGAATACGGTGTAAAAAGTCACATTTCACATCGGTTATTACTATAACCGATGTACAAAATCTCTTTTCAATGCTCTTGTAAAAGGCTTATCACATCGGTTGTAACTAAAACCGATGTAAAAAGTATCTTTTCACATTGGTTGTCTTCATAACCGAAGTGAAAAGTGCAATTTTCACATCAGTTATGGTCACAACTAAAATTTCAAGTTCCTTAAAACTAAAGTTGTTATGAATTGTATTCCTACAATCAATTGAACAACAAGAACCAGAAGATATCCAAGCAAAGAAAAAAACTATGCAGTAACTTGATATGCAAGTAATGACAGGTATAGCAAATTCGATTCTGCAGAAACAAGTAAATGAAATTTAAAAGATAAGGGAAGGAATCAAACACCAAGAATTACGTGGTTCAGCCTTCAATATGAAGACCTACATCCACGGGCAAGAGAGCAAGTTGAATCCACTATGGAATGAGAGTTACAAGATCAAGACCATGACTTTGGATCGATTTCTATCCTTGTATCTTCACTGCCTTGATAACCAGCAATACAAGCCCAAACCATAAATCTCAATCACTCAATTTTCACTATTTCCTTGATCTCTCTATTCTCAGAATTTCTTATGAATCAAATTCAGAGAATTTACATGAAACCTCACATCACTATATCCCACAAGACTAAGCCTATGCTATATATATACACAAGAGTAGGAAAAGAGATAAACCGATCCTAAAAAAAGTTATAACAAACTTTGGCCACAAGTTAGTTAAAACAGAAAACCTGAAGGGAAACTAACTCCTAACTAACTCTTGATAATTGAGGCATAACTTCACAATTCTCCACCTTGACTCAAATATCTGAATACTCCATCCATAGACTATGCTCCCTTGCCAAGGCAATTACTCTTCACTGAAACCAACTAACTCCATGCAATGCTTGAACTTAGCTTGAGGAAGAGACTTTGTAAATGCATCTGCAGGGTTATCTTCAGTTGGTATCTTCTCAACTGAAATCTGCTTTCATCAACAACATCCCTTATGAAATGAAACTTGACATCAATGTGTTTTGATTTATCATGGTACACTTGATGCTTGGATAAATGGATAGCACTTTGGCTATCACAAAACACTGTCACACAGTCTTGTTTTAGCCCAAGTTCTTCAATTAATCCCTTCATCCATATGGCCTCTTTAACACCTTCAGTGAGAGCTATAAACTCAGCTTGAGTTGTGGAGAGAGCCACTACGGATTGCAGTATTGCTCTCCAACTCACAGCTGTACCAAACAATGTAAACACATAACCAGAAAGAGATTTTCTGGTATCAATGTTCCCTGCATAGTCCGAGTCAACATACCCTTTGATTTGTTCACCATCACTTTGATTCCTCTTAAATCTCAAGCCTGCAGATAAGGAACCATTCAGGTATCTTAATATCCACTTGAGAGCAGACCAATGAAGTGCCCAGGATCAGCCATGAACCTGCTCACCACATTTACAGCATAGGCCAACCAAATCTGGCCTGCTACAAATCATCCCATACATTATGCTACCAACACCACTAGCATAAGGAATGGTTCTCATTTTTTCTTTTTCTTGATCTGTCTTAGGAGAGTCTTGAGTAGACAGCTTGAAATTCTGCCCTAAAGGAGTTGTAACAGGTTTTGATTCATGCATTCTGTACTTAGACACAACTTTCTTCAAGTAACTATGTTGTGACAGAAATAATTCTCCTTTAATTCTATTTCTGTTGATGTCCATTCCCAGGATTCTCTTGGCTTCTCTAAGTTCTTTCATCTCAAACTCACTGCTCAAATCAGATTTGAGCTTGTTGATCTGACTCTTGCTAGAACTTGCTAGAAGGATATCATCTACATAAAGTAGAAGATATGTAAGAGCTTCATCATTATCCTTTAGAACATACACACAACTATCAGACTTGCATCTATAGAAACCGAGCCTGATCATGAAGTCATCAAACTTCCTATACCATTGCCTAGGACTTTGCTTTAGGCCATACAAAGATTTTTTAAGCAAGCAAACTTTATTCTGGCCTTTAACAAATCCCTCGGGTTGTTGCATATAGATGGTTTCTTCAAGATCACCATGAAGAAATGCGATTTTGACATCCAGCTGCTCTAATTCCAAGTCATAGTGAGTGACAATGGATAACAGAATTCGAATAGAGCAGTGTTTAACCACAGGAGCAAAGATTTCATTGTAATCTATTCCTTCTAGTTGAGAAAACCCTTTAGCAACAAGTCTGGCTTTAAATCTTGTTTTCTCTCCACCTTGAACACCTTCCTTCCTCTTGAATATCCATTTTGAGCCAATGACCCTTTTATTTTTAGGGGGATCAACTAAAGTCCAGGTCTGATTCTTATCAAGAGACTGCATCTCTTCATTCATTGCTGTAAGCCAAGCTTCTCTGTCTTCACAACTGATTGCCTCTCTGAAATTATTTGGCTCCTCAGTTTGAAGACTCTCAGCAACATTAAGAGCATATTAGATCAGGTCAGCTTGACCATATCTAGTAGGAGCTTTAATTGTTCTTCTTTCTCTGTCTCTAGCCAAGTTGTAATTGGCCAAATTTGGTTCTGCAGTGATTTCTGTTTCTGCTTCTGTAGCCTCTGCACTGTCTTGAGGGTTGCTGCCTTACTGCTCTAGAGACTCCACCTCAACTTGAACACTCTCAGAATTAGTATTTGAAGTAGTAGCTTGCTGCTGGTTTTTGTCTACCATAGCCATTCTACTTTCATCAAATATCACATCCCTTGAGATAATGCACTTAGGCTCACCAGAATCAATCCTCCACAGTTTATAACCTTTTACCCCTGCAGGGTATCCAATGAATGCACATTTGATGGCCCTTGGTCCCAACTTGTCTTACCTAGTGTGAGCAAAAGCCAAGGAACCGAATACCTTCAGATTAGAGTAGTCAGCAGGCTTTCCATACCACAATTCCATTGGAGTCTTGAATCCAATTGCTGAAGAAGGACATCTATTAATCAAGTATACTGCTGTGGCAGCAGCCTCTCCCCAGAATGTCTTGGGAAGACCAGCACTCAGCAACATGCATCTTATTCTTTCCAAAATCGTTCTGTTCATCCTCTCAGCAATTCCATTCTGTTGAGGAGTTCCTGCAACTGTTTTATGCCTTTGAATACCTAAATCCCTGCAAAACTTATTGAATTGCTCTAAAAGATATTCCAGGCCGTTGTCAGTTCTCAAGAAATTCAATTTAGTTTCCTTTTGTGTTGCAATTTGTGTGTGCCATTCCTTGAATTTCATAAAAGTGTCACTTTTATTCTTAATCACATAAATCCATACTTTCCTAGAATAGTCATCAATGATAGTTAGGAAATATGAGCAACCAGCATGAGTCACGGTCCTAGAAGGGCCCCATAAATCAGAATGAACATATTCAAATGGCCTAGAGGTTGTATGCAGCCCTACTCCAAAACTAGCCCTCTTAGACTTACCAAGAATACAATGATCACAAAAGTCAAGTTTATTAATTTTGTCACCATTAAGTAAATTCTGTTTTGACAACTCAATTAAACCTCTTTCACTTACATGTCCTAATCTCATATGCCACAATCTAGATGATGGATGAATGCTGGAAATAGCAACAGCAGCTTGTGCAATTATGATGGAACCATCTAAGATGTACAAGCCATTTCTTTTAATACCTTTAGCAACAACAGTATCATTCTTAGCGATTTTCATGATGCCATGCTCAATGTATGTAAAATACCCTAGGCTATCAAACATGCCAATGGAAATTAAATTTCTTTTTAACTCGGGTACATACCTCACATCCTCTAGCAAGCTTTCCTTGCCATTGAACATCTTGAACCTTATAGAACCTTTGCCTTGTATTTTGCATGGTTTATTGTTGCCAAGAAACACAGCTCCACCTTCACACAGGTCTATAGATTCAAAATAGTCCTTCCTAGGACACATATGAAAAGTGCAGCCCGAGTCCAAAACCCAGTCCTTCTCAATTTCTGAGTTTGAAACCACCAAAGCATCAGCCGATTCATAGCCTGCATCAGCAAATGCAACATTTCCTGAATCTTTAGCATGCTTTGAATTCTTGCCCCCTTTATCAGGGCAATCTTTCTTCAAGTGTCCTTCCTTGTGACAGAGAAAACACTTAAACTTGCTTGTGGATTTGTTCTTTGTTTTTGATTTGTTCTTGTTCGATCCCTTTTTCTCAGTTTCGCCTTTGATGACACTGAGACTCTCAGCATTGTTGTCTATTCTGATTCCTTGCTTCTTCTGACTTTCCTTGGTCCGAATGGAGGTTTGAACTTCTTCAAGAGAGATAGTTTGCTCTCTCCCAAACAGAATAGCATCCTTGAAGTGCTCATAAGAGCTAGGCAAGGCACTTATAAGGATTAGTGCCTTGTCTTCATCCTCCAATTTCACCTCTAAATTTTCCAAATCATCTAGAATCTTGTTGAAGTCAGCAATCTGATCTATGACTGATTTTTCTTCATTCATTTTGAAAGAGAACAATTGCTGCTTCAAGAAGAGTCTATTGGTAACCGATTTGGTCATATAGAGAGATTCAAGTTTGAGCCATAAGGCCGCGGCAGTAGGTTCCCTTGCAACTTCTCTTAGAGCTTTGTCTCCAAGACACAAGATAATTGTGCTCTTTGCTTTCTCGATGAGATCTTTCTTTTCTTGATCGGGCATCGTGGCAGGAAGAACAGCTTCACCCTTCAAAGCATTCACCAAGCCTTGTTGAACCAACACCGCGTGCATCTTGATCCTCCAAAGACCAAAGTCATTTGATCCATTAAACTTTTCAATGTCGAATTTTGTTGTTCCCATCGTTGTTTCCCACAGACGGCGCCAATTGTTATGAATTGTATTCCTACAATCAATTGAACAACAAGAACCAGAAGATATCCAAGCAAAGAAAAAAACTATGCAGTAACTTGATATGCAAGTAATGACAGGTATAGCAAATTCGATTCTGCAGAAACAAGTAAATGAAATTTAAAAGATAAGGGAAGGAATCAAACACCAAGAATTACGTGGTTCAGCCTTCAATGTGAAGACCTACATCCAAGGGCAAGAGAGCAAGTTGAATCCACTATGGAATGAGAGTTACAAGATCAAGACCATGACTTTGGATCGATTTCTATCCTTGTATCTTCACTGCCTTGATAACCAGCAATACAAGCCCAAACCAGAAATCTCAATCACTCAATTTTCACTCTTTCCTTGATCTCTCTATTCTCAGAATTTCTTATGAATCAAATTCAGAGAATTTACATGAAACCTCACATCACTATATCCCACAAGACTAAGCCTATGCTATATATATACACAAGAGTAGGAAAAGAGATAAACCGATCCTAAAAACAGTTATAACAAACTTTGGCCACAAGTTAGTTAAAACAGAAAACCAGAAGGGAAACTAACTCCTAACTAACTCTTGATAATTGAGGCATAACTTCACAAAAGTAATGGGTTCACAAATTCCACGAGGTAAACGAAACTTGTTCAAGATTTTCAAGATTGCTTATGCCTTTTTTTTGGCTAGATTAGGGATGATTCCTAATTTCTAACGATTGAATGTAATTATACATTATTTCCTAAATTTAATGATGTGCCATTATCTTCTGCTCAAAGAATGAAGTGTTAAGAACACAGCATTCTTTGGCATTAACGACACAGCATTACCCAATTATCTAGTCAATGGAAAACTCAATTATCTATTCTTCTTTTCTGTCTTTTACTCTTTTTATTTATTTTCTTTAATAAAAATTATTGCACTTCAAAAGAAAAAAAGATTTCTGTCTTTATCATTTGTTGGTAAAACTGTGTTAAAAGTAAAACAAAAAGTTTGAGTGGATTTAAACATTCGAGGGCGTAATTATCCTTAAAATTATTTATTGAGTTGTTTTTTTGGTTAGAAAGACAGGAAACGAAACAGTACAAGTAAACATCAGAATTAATTTCGTTTGTCAAAAGCCACTTGAACTCTTAGCACACGTGCTAAATTCAAGGTCACAATTATTTGTCGGCAAAGTTAGCGGTGCAACTTAAGCAATTCAATTATTAGTACTCCATGAACTATCGGCTCACACCATTAATAGCTCGACAACAGGACACATTTACACGATATGATGATATCAACACGTTGGTGAATAAGTACTATATGAACTTCTTCAACGCAGGTTAAAACAAGGGTGCATTTGTATGCGTAAAATTTCAAATAATATAGCTTAATGTAAAATCTACTACTCAATATCTAACGTGAATCTTCCATTTCTGTCAGAAAAAAAAAAAACATAAATCTTCCATTATGCTGGGATTACTAGTGGACTTAGTCAACGTCACACTTGAATTTCTGACATCATATATAGTTATTGGGAAGAGAGGTGATATCATTGTTTAGCTCGCCGGTTACGTTGAAAGCAGAGGTTAATCTGAGGGCGGTAAATGGAGCAACTGAATTGAGGTAGAGTGGCACGGTTGATTAAAGAAGCCATTTCTTTTTCTCAATGATCTGTTTTCTTATGTCATTTGCTACTTAAGGACGTTATTCTTCATGTACCAAAAAAAAAAGGGACGTTATTCTTCTATAACTGTACCTCTCGCTTCTGTGAATTTGAAGTGTTCATTGCATCTTTCTTACTTTAGTACTCTATGCTAGAAAAGTAGATAATGCTGCTACTGTCTATTGTATTATGTATCTAATCCCTTACTAATGTTTTTATTTTCTTCAATCACGACTTTCCAAATATTTAAATAATTTTATAGGAGTAGTAATTGTTTGTCCCCTTTTAACCATTGTTTGCGTGTTACATTAAATTTGTTGAGGTAATTTAATTTGCACAATTGGTGTTGCGGTAATTATCTTAGGACAAATATATAAGGGTGTACAATAGGATTAAGTATTTACATTCATTTTTCTTTTTTGGAGAAGAACTTACATTCTTTTCTATACATAGCTGAGTGATCATGATTCCTAAACCTAACTTGATTTATGCAAACTGGTTTTTGAATATCTTTTAAATATTTCTAACAGTTTCCTCACCAACTAAAATTGGTAGCTGACTCATTTAAATTTGATAGAATTTTCTTCAATTTTAGTTAATTTTTAAAACTTAGCTTAGAAAAATGACTTTTACGAAGCAGGATTAAAGTTCAAAGTCTAATTGTACATATAAATTGGTAAAAACTTAAAGTTTAATGGGTATGCATTGACGATGTAAAAAAATTTACACAGTCATTCAGTTATACCTCACCATATAGATGTTTATTGACATTATTTTAAGAATTAATATCACAAAGTGGCACCATGGTGAAATATAATTGGACGACCGTGTAAATTGTCAATATATATATATATATATGTGTGTGTGTGTGTGTGTGTGTGTGTGTGTGTGTGTTAAACTCAAAAACTTAATTCTAACGCACCCTAGTGCATCATTCTAAAGTGGTTAATCTATATTATGTAGATTAAATAACTCAAAATGCTCATCTTACTTATTCTTTAAATAAAAAGTCAAAAAATTATCAAATTAATTTTGAATTGATAGGACAACATATATTACTATGGATCAAATGGTAGATTAAAGAGTTAAAAGTCACAAAGTTTTTTTTGTAAAAGAAATTGTGCAATGTTGATTTTAGTTTTTTTTTATTTATATTTTAATTCTTTTTATTTTTATCTAAAAATTATATTATGTCCAATTAAAAAAGAAAATAAAGACTTTTTCAATTTTTTGGATTACTCATTTATTTTATTATATTTTTTTTGGATTTTTAGTTTGTTTTTTGTATCTTTTATTTTTTATTTTTTTTTATTTTTCTTGTGTTTTACCTATATGAGGCACAACTTGAAAAAAATAAAAATCTATTCAGTAAATCTTGATCGAAAATTGTCTGACCCAGACACCAAACAAAACTCTAATAAAAATGTACTCGCTAGTCCATTACAAGGGCTTAAATAAAAGCCCATATAAAACAGACCAACCCAACCACTCAGAGACTCATGGCATAGGATAAGACGAGGCAATCTGACTAGCTGGCTTCATTCGAATTCGATTAGGGACAAGTATATGGGCCTCACGAAAAACTTACTAGAACCGTAAAAACATGCAACCTGGCTAGCTACCTGGCTCGATCGCACATTTCTTTATCAAATATTTAATTACAAATAAATCTTTTGAGATTCATTATTTACGAATCATACAAATGTGTAAGAGGAGAGTAAAAACAGAAATTATGAGTGGGAAAAAACATATGGAAGATAGAGAAAAAGATAATGGTAAAATTACACCAGAAGTCACTTATCTTAATTAAACTTTAATTTTTTTTTGTCAAGTCAGTTCTTTAAAGTTAATTTTAGTTTCATTTTAGTCCCACATATTCTAAAATGTTAACAATGTTGGCCAAATTGGTCTGCTTTTCGCTTTTTGTAATAGCTTTTTGAGTTCTGATTTGTGGCACAATTGATACGGCAGATTGTGCTTATGGCACACATGCATTTCTCATTATAGATTAACCAATATTTTGCCATGAAATTCACGTTTTAAAACATGCGGGACTATGTTGAAACAAAAAAAAAGATAAAGGATTAACTTGAAACTTTAAATTAAGATAAAAGACTTCTGGAGTAATTTTACCAAAGATAAAAGATTCTTTTGGAATTACACCTTTGTATAAATCACAACTAATCATGTCATATCATTATTTAATGTGGGACTCTCAACGCCCTTATGTCCACCATTGAACATATAGAGTGTGGCCTGGATGACCCGATAATTGCCTAACAGATCTTGGACTAACTCTGACTCCCAGTGTTCTGAGAACCAGACCGATCGGTTGAACCGCGAATCGGACACCTAGTCGGTCCGATGAAGGCTATAAACCGCCCTGTCTTTGAACCGCATAAGAACCGGATGAACCAGTTAGGAACCGTCGAAACCCACAATAACCGGTCTGATTCGGATTTAGAAACGACCCCAACCAAATTTGAGCACACAACCTGCAGAGCAGGGCCGACCCAAGATAAAGTGAGGCCTAAAGCTAAGTGATACCTGAAATCAAATAAATTATGAGAAAATACCTTGTATATACAATTTTTGTTAGATATTAAAATAGATATTAGACTATAAAATTAGTGGGTCATGTAGGAGTTTCATATATACAATTTTAAAGTTTGAATTTATTTTTTTAATCAATTATAACATTTAAACTATAAAAAATATGCATATTTAGAGACTTTTTTTTTTGGCCAATAGGGTAGAGACCTAAAGCCCTTGCTTTAGGAGCCTCCCTGTGGGCTGACACTGTGTAGGAGCCTTGGTCCTAGCTCCTCCGTTGGAGAGAGTGATTGTTCACTTATCACCATTTACCCGACCAAATATTCTGGTGAACACTTTGAATTTAATCGACTAGTTTATTCATTAGTATAAGCTACTATCAATGATAAATTCATCCTGTTAATTTATCTGTCGCCGTTTAATTAATTCAATGCCAACTAATTTATTTATTGCTTTTACCAAACGTAACTTCAATATATTATTCCGGTCTAAAATATAAATAAAAAAAACTCTAAAATATAAGTAAAAAATCTATTTATTTGGTTTAAAAAAGTTGGATCAAATACACAAATATTTTTACTTATATTAAGAGATTTTTTATTTTTTATTTTTGGCTTATATCGAGATAGGTGGGAGTACATGATTACATGTATGGATTTGAAATAGTGAGTGGGGACAATGGATTGAAAACGGATTCCTTGCATTCGTACGAATGCCGAATTCACGCAGTCGGTCGCTTTTCGGCCGTCCGATGTCCAAAAAACACACGTGTATTTTTTTATTTTAACATTAAAAATACCGACTTCAAATCTGAGCCGTTCGATATAGATTGAACGGTTAAAAAATGTGGCTTCCTTAATGCACGATGCCAGTCAGTGACTGTAGAGAATCCGGCAATGGATCTAAGGTTGGTTACTGTTTGTCTATGTGACAGTCAAATGGTGTTGTTGCTGTGCCGACACTGAAAGTCAAGACGCTGTGCTTTGTCTAAACCCCTCAATCGGAAGTGACATATCCTATTCCGCTATGCTCTGCTTTGCGCCTTGTGGTTCCCTTTTCCTTCAGTTTTCAAATTATTTGGAATCAGATAGAGCACTCTAGCTCTCCTCGGTCACGCTGGTGGAATGGTCAATAATCAACACTCCAACGTTGTTGTAACTTGCAAATAGTATACTACTAGTACCAAATAGTAAATGGGATATTCGGTGAGAGAATGAGACCATAACATGAAAAACTGTTTTGATGACTGAATCCTAAGGGCTAATACAGTAGTTAACGACTTGTGGGTCTCGTGGCAGTGTCTAATTGTCCTTGAATAGTATGTTTATCGACGCGCGCATTGGGGTTGCGTGCTGCACTAATCTGCCTCTTTCAAATCCTATGCAGAAATCATGGAAACAATATTACCACCACTCCTATATATAACAGATACTTTTCTCTCAGAAAAGTGTTTCTTATATATAGGACCGAAGGGAGTATTTATTAAAGCGTAAGGTGTAGTAAACTAGGGGTATCTAAGAGCACTAGCAGCGCTGGAGGCTTAATTTTTTCCTAGCTCGTTGCCCAATATAAAAAGTGGGTCCATGCGCTATTGTTTACCCCACGTGCGTTCTCTAAAATTGGTTTATCGTGTCTTCTGTTGTTTATGCAGGCAAATTATGGCTGCTATTAAAAAACCTGTGCTGCCACGTTGTTCATCAATTTGTCATATTTATTGCCACGTTGACTCACGTGCGTGCACTAAAATTTTAGAGAACGCCCACTAAAGATGCTCTAAGAGCATCTCTAATAGAGAACAACCAATTTGGTTCTTCACTCTCCTTAAGTGGGTCCTAACATGCCACATGTGATTTAAGAACATCTACTAGTTTTGCTTCAATGGTAGAACTCAACTTGTGTTCTTACTTTATTTTTAGTGGGTCCCATAATTTACTTCACTTTTTTATAATTTTATTTATATTCATTTTTGTTATAACTTTATATCGACCCCAATGTCATGGATGCTCTTGCCACAATCTCATACTCAACCCTCACTTGTCTCTCAAATCTCTCTCAACAGTGCCCACTTTCACTCCCATCTCTGCTTCTCCACGCCTCTTCTTCAAACGGCAGGAAGCATATCAAAGCCCATGCCTCTTCACTCCCAGCTCTCTTCTCCTCCACACCTACCCATCTCCCCCACCCCTCTTCACTCCCAACTTTCTTCTTCTCCACTCCTCCACTTCCAAAACGGTGGTTCCTCCCCACTCCCCCACGTCTTCACAGCGAACGATGGCGGCTGAAGGAGTGAAGGCCAGATCTGTTCATGCAATTCTTTGGCATTTTGTTTATTGCAATTCTTTGGCACTTTATGTAGATAATTGTTGTGTATATTGCTACGGAATAGCATGGTCAGAGAGGCGTATTGCTTCGTGTTGTGTTTTTAGAGTAAGTTTTTTCTGCAGCTAGGAAGTAAAGGGGGAGGAATCAAAATTGGAGTTGATTTTTTTTTTCTAATCTGATGCTACAACAGGACTCTAATTTTTTTAACATTTATGTCATTAGTTTTATATATTATGTTTATATTGCTCATGTGGTAGTGTGTGAGATGTTGCAGTTTTGGCAAGAAATAGATAAAGCAGCGTATTTCTTGACCTTGCAGCCAGTGCTTCTCTCTTCTTTTTCCCGTCAGTGACCTCGCGCAGACGACAACATTGTTTTTGTTTCTTGCGACTTCTTCTTCTTCCATGTATGTCTCTCACTTCTCTCCCCATTGCTTATTTTCGTTCTGCTTTGAAATTGGTATTTTTTTGTGGGATTAATTTTATGTTTTTTAGGCCCATGTGTTATGTGACTTGGTGCATTGTGACTTAGGATTATTTTTTTAGATCAAAAAATGGGTTATGAGTTTTAATGGTTGAAAGTGAAGATAATAAAACAGACTTATTATCTGCGTTTTAATGGTAGCGGCATATTTTATTCTGTTCTCGCTGTTCTGCAAAACATAGGCTATTTTCATTGTCATTGTGTTTGTACTTGCATCTTAGTCATTGATGGATGTTTGTAAATCTAAACTAGTAGTTTTTGCTTGCAGCTTATTACAGATGTGAATATTACTGTTGCTGTTGAAGCTATCCAGGCTATTGGCAATCTTGCTCGTGGATTAAGAACCCATTTTTCTGCGAGCTCTCGCTTTTTATTGCCTGTTTTACTTGTAAGTACTATGCTACAATTATAGTTATTAAAGGTTTACAATTGTGTTCATTTTTCTATAGGTTTTATCAACATGTCTTGATTGGTGCTTTACTATGCGTACCTGTGTTATTAATGCATCTTTCCTCCACTTCAGTTTAATGCAATCAAGTTGTTCTATATTTTCAAATAGTTGGCCAGCATGATTGATTTTGACTTCTGAGAGAGTGGTGTTTGTCATTTTGAATTGCTCACTGCTTGAGATTTCATCCCTTTTTTTGTGCATTTTGAATTGATAAAGTTGATTGTCTTCTGTCTTGAATGCCTTTAGAGGTGGTAGTGGGAATTATACATCTTTCTTTCAGGGAAGTTCTTGTTAAAAATAAATAGTGAATTGCATTTTACATGGCATAAATTGATAATTTCCTGACTTTGAAATAGTGCTTGCTTAATGCGTTTCTTTCTTGAATAGGAAAAGGCCACTTTTGTAAAACTAATATGATGAGTTACTTGTGTGCATGCTTATCATACATACCACTCTTATAGTGCTATATATTGTTTAGGCAATTTCTTGAGGATTAGGTGTGTGGTTTAGATGGTTTTGATATTCTGGTATGGTTTTGATATTCTTGTTTATAGCTTATTAGTTTCTATTAACAGAAGGAGCTATGTTTCATAGGCCTCTGAGATCGCCACCTCCACTACTCAGCCGCGCCACCACAGCTGCCACCACCGCCCGTGCCTTTACCACTACTCTGCGATCGAGGTTGGTTCGTTATGAGTTTTTATCGTGCAAGTAATTTTGAATGATTAGGAACAGTAGTTTAATTGAAATTTTGTATGATTAGGGACTATAATTATAATTAGAGACTGTATGATTTGTGACTTTATGTAAATAGATAGATAGATGCATGTTTGAATATTTTTCTATCATGCTTTGACACTTGAAATGTCGGTTCTTTTTTGGTGGAAAAAGGTTGGCTGTTGACCCCCACACTGATATATTTCTTTAATTTCCTTCATAGTTCTCTCCACAGAGGAAATTTTGAAGTGATGTATGTTTTGGCTAACAAATATACGTGAGTGAGTACTTTTGTATTTCTTACCCTTATTTGAGAGTCTAGGAAGGGGTTATGATCACGAATTGGTCAGTGTCACACCCCGATTTTGTGAAAACTTGATCATAACTTATTTAACGAACTAAAAGAAACTTAGGATTAGTTATGAATGTGTTTTTGGCGTGATATCGGAAGGTACAATCCCCTAGACATCAGCATGCTATGAGAAGGGCAAGGAGTACCGTAGGACGATTTGCAAAGAAAAGTGATGTTGAGGCATCAAACAACTTAGGCCTGGCGGAGAAAAACCGATATTAAATTTTATTAAATATATTTTAATCAGTTTATTGTTTTATTTCTATGCTTATTATTAGTATCGGAGAAAAGCCCTAGCTTCCCGTTTGAGGTTCAATATATTATTGAGTGCATGTACTCTTTTAGGGTACCACGTGTTCATTGTATATTGAACCTTGAATTGTCCAAGTCGGACAGTTTGGGGAAAAACTTTTTCTTTAATAGATGTTGCTTAATTCTCGTATCTTTATGTTTGATGAAATTTCGGTTCGATTCATTTTCTTTTGTTCTCTGGGTGCATACTTGATCGCGGTATTCATAACTGTGATTATTTAGTGTACTCAGAGACCAATGAGAAATGCTCCCGAAATTTTGTCAAGTATAAGATATGAGAATTAAGGAAGGACTATTATACGAGTTCTGAAAAAGTTTTTCCTCGAATGGGATAGGGTCATACCATTTAAAGAAAGAGAGCGGTTGTAAGAATGCCGTGCTGCTGAAATTGTCATTTTTTTAACATGCAGAAAATGAATTTTTTTTCCTTCGAGTTGTAGTTGGATGTATGATAGGTTGTATCCGGAGAAAAGGGGTTTGAAACAATCTTTTTGCGATGGGGTTGATCACTTTGTCCAAGCCGCAATGACACATGAAGATTTCATAATTAATAGAGGGATTAGATGTTCGTGCCTTACTTGCTATTGCAGAAGGATTAAGAGCCCAGGTGAGGCCATTATCACCTGCAGAGAGTTGGATTTAGGCCTAATTACTGGATTTGGACTAGACATGATGAAGAGTTGTCTCAGGTTGATTTAGGGGTTGGCGATAATTGCACAAGTGCTTCAAGCAGTTGCATAGATACGGGATATGGTGAGCAAATTGAATTGATGCAAGATATGGTTTGTGATGTCTTCGGGGTCAACGTATTATTTGAGGAGCAATAGTAAGATGACACAGATGGACTTCCAAATGAGACAGCACAAAAATTTTATAATATCTTGTTAGAAACAAATAAGTCGTTGTTTGAAGGGTCTGCAGACTCTAAGTTATCAATGTGTGTGAGGCTTTTAGCTCTTAAGTCCAACTGTGGTGCTACGGATGTGTGCTTGGATCTCATAACGAAAATGATGTTGGACTCGCCACCTATCAGAGATGGTTTGCGAAAAAGTTATTACGAGGCTAAAAGCTTAGTGTCCAAGTTGGGGTTGGAATCTAAAAGGATTGATTGTTGTGTGAGAGGGTGTATCACTGCCAGAAAACACGGGATTACCGACGGTCTAAAGCCGTCGGTAATCCTTAAAAGCCGTCGGTAAGTCTGGACTACCGACGGCTTACCGACGGCCCAAAACCCGTCGGAAATATGGTCGTCGCAAAGGATTACCGACGGACTATTCTTTGCCGTCAGATATCGACGGTTATACCGTCGGTAAATTGACGGTATTCCGACGCAAAGCCGTCGTTAGATTTCGACGGACATGACCGTCGGTAGACTGATGTTTTCCGACGGGCATAGGCCGTAATCGGGAAGTTTTTTTTTGCTTAATAAAAATTTACTTTAATTAATTTTATATTAATAAAATTAATAAAATTATTAATTAATAAAAAATTAATTTTATTCTTTAATTAATTAATTAATTTAATTATTTATTTGTTTAATTGTAAAAATAATTTTATTAATAAAATTATTAATTAATAACCAAATTAATTTTATTCTTTAATTAATTTCTCATATTAAAAATATTTATTTATTAATTTAATAAAAAATTCCTTAAAATTTAATTTAAATTTAATTATTAACTGATTTCCATATATAAAAATGTGATAACGTAAACTAAAAAGTAAATTAAAAAAGAAAACATATTAAATAAAAAATTCAACAAATAAAAATCAAGAACTAAAATAATATCCAAACGAAAAAACATGATATCCAAAAATATGAAAAAATATAAGTACAAACAGAACTAATAGTCCTGGTACTCACGATCATCATCGAGATGCTCTACATCATCTGCATCATCGACATGACCATGAGTACGCGGAGGCGAAGGCGAGGCGGAGGCGAGGTCGAGGCCGAGGCCGAGGTCGAGGCCGAGTAGCCGGCGAGCTAGCATCTGGTACATCTGCTTCCTGCCGCCGCAAAGACTGAGTCAAAGCTCTGCCGCTGGGCCACGGCCCGCCTCAACTCGGCTATCTCCTGGTCATCCGCGGCAGAGCGACCGGTGGCAAGACTACTACTCGACGACTCTCCGATTGTGTAGCGGTGGGCCCTTTTTGTAGTTCTTTGGCAAGGTCGCCAAAGACCATATAAGCGACCCTTCTTCTTTCCGCCAACCACTTCCGCCAAACCTCACGGTGTAGATAGATCGTCAGGGCTCGAGATGGAGAACATGATGAGCTCGAGATCTAGGCCGAGACATCCTCGCCAAACTCCTCTGTTAAACAAACAAATAAGTCAAATCTTTTTTTAACAAAACAATATAAACATTATTAAAAAATATTTATTATATTTTATAATTACCTGAGTCCGCCAAACGCTCATCAACGAAATCACCAAGATTCTCTTCGTATGAGTTGCAAGATGGAGCTCCTGCAACTCAACTTCTCTCCCCAACCTCCTCGACAGAGATTGTATTAATAAAAAAAATTAAATAAATAATAATAATAATAATAATAAAATAATAATAATAACAATTTTATAACACGTACAAGTCTAATCTGCTGCGCTCGACCGACATCGCCTCCGGTGTGCAAGCCGCCACCCTTCTCGTGAGGCCCTATTCTTCTTGGCCTTGCTGGTCGCGGAACTCGAGGGTGTTAAGGCGCTACCATTAACGCCAGAGGTCATCCCTATCCAACTGGCTGGCCCCGATGCGGGCATCTCGAAGCATGTCGAAAGGCGGTGGGAGGCCTTCATATGAAAATTCTTCTCCATCGCCTCCTCATATTTTTCCTCCCAAGCAACCTCAAATGCGTATCAATATAAGACATTATTAAACATAATTGATATTTACGAAAATAAAATAATATGCAATAAAATAAAAATTGCGAGCTTACTCGAAAGACTTAAACATATGGTCCCGCTCAAAATCCTGAAGTGTCCTCAGGTGGGCCAAAACTCCTGGTAATTCTCCTCAATTGTTCTTTGTGATAGCCGCAAATGAGCTTTGAGGGAATAAACCTGAACAATAAAAACATGTTAAATAAAAAAATATATATATATACATGTAAATTATTAATAACTCAAAAATTGCAAATACTTACCCTTTACGGATGGTCCGATAAGAACTTCGACCATCATACAACATCTCAAAGTGTCGGGCTCCTGGCCCCCACCTTTCGGGAACCTCCTCTGCTGAACCTCCTGCTCCTCCCCGCCCCGCCCAACATCGGTGTCATCGGTGTATGGCGTACTATAATCATGGTCGGACCGATGAGCATCGGCCACCGGATCGTGCACAACATGGGAACTCGAGCGCCATGTGCAAACCGGAACCCCGGTGGGGATCATGTCAATGTGAGGCAAAGGTGCCGAACGTGCCCGAAGTCCGTGTAGCTGGTGTCCAATGTGCCCGAGTGCGTGTAGGTGGTGCGTTTGTCTAGGTGCAGGAGGTGTATCAGGCTGTCTCGACGTAGATGTACTAGGACGACGTGTAGATGACAACGTCGAAAACCCAGTAGGGTCACGCCTAATGATGGTCGGCCTCTGACGACGAGGGGGGTCGAGGGCGATCCCCTTCCCCTTCCATTTACCACCACCGGGTGGTGCGGGGGTCTGCTCTGAACCTCCCGATGCCATATCATCACATAGAGCAATTGAATAATAACAGTCATGAAATATTATATTTAAACATAATAATATTACAAATGAATTCCATAAAAATAAACAAGTTATGAAAATAACCGACAAATTAAAATATATTGTTACACATTAATTTCTCAAATTGTAAAAAATTAAACAATTTCAATCTGCCCATTCTGCCCACTCAATTTCGGCATCGTCTTCGATCTTGATGGTTCTGCCACTTCTTCATTTAATTCTTCATCCCCATCTACATCTTCATATGTGATTGGATTGTCACGTAGTCGAGTAATGGGTTCCACTTCATTTACTACGTTGACATGAGACATCTCATCCACTTGATAAGCCACTTCTTCACGTGTATCATCCGCTTCAATGCGACCCGTGGTTTTATCTTTATTGCGACACACCAACCTTGTTTGTCCCTTCGAGTTGATGGATAAGGGACATAATACACTTGTCTTACATGTTGTGCCATGATAAGCGGATCAAACATTTGGTATCTTCTCGCTCATGTGTATGTCAACGATATTATATTTTTGATCCACTCTTGTGCCTCTATTTGATGGATCAAACCAATTACAATAAAATAGCACTATTTTTTTAGTATAGTCTAAAGTATTGTACGTCAGTTCATATATATGTTGAATCACGTCGTAAAAGTCATCTTCACCTCCATCTGTGGCACCTTTTACATAAACCCCGCTGTTAACTGTTTTTCCCCCCCTCTGTTTTCGACTGGGTTTGGAATTTGTATCCATTTACAAAGAATGTGTGCCATTCTTTTACACGTGATTTAGGACCATGAGATAAATTTCTCAAGTGTTGGATTTTAGGGATTACGCCGCTTATACACTGTGTACACACCATGTGCAAACAAATTATGGTTCCTATGTTCAAACAATATTTTTGTATTTTCAAACAATAAATAATAATAATATATATATGACGACTCAAAAACATACCTGGTTCCTAAACCACGTTGGGAAATATTCATGAATATAGGCGTAAGAGTCTTATGCGCTTGTGGGCTTAGTTAACAAGAATGCTGATCAAGTCATTATCAAACAAATGATCAAGAGCAATTGTGGATTAAAGAAATTGAAAGTGGTCAAAATGATACATACGTTAGATACGGTGATACTTATGCACGCTTGATCAACACGTGAACGTGGTGACTTCCACACTTCGCCCGTTATCCGCTTATCCACTTCATTTCCACCATGACGGCCAGGAAGGCAAAATACCGATAAGGCAAGCGGGTGTCTTTCACTTTCAATTTCTACTTCATTCCTACTATTTGTTGGTGTCAACATGAAGTTCAGTAAAATAATGGGAACAGAAATGGATTGTCTCACGGTGTAAGTAAGTTGCACAAATAGATCCTTCAACCCTGGCCTTATTTTTCACCGACCGCTTTGAGTCACCCATAAATCTAAAAATAACAACGTTGATGATAAAAATTGATACATTTAACCCTTCAAATAAATATTTATTTTAGAGAATACTTTATTATAGTACCTTTCGAATGGATACATCCATCTGTATTGAACCGGTCCACCAAGCCTAGCTTCATGTGCAAGATGCACTGCTAGATGCTCCATAGAATCAAAGAAAGCAGGGGGAAATATTCTCTCCAACTTACAAAGAATGACTGGTATGTTCTGTTCCATCCTTATGAGATCATCCTCTCTCAATGTCGCAGAACACAAATCTTTAAAGAATTGGCTGAGTTCAGTCAGTGGATTTAAAACATTTGACGGCAAGGAACTAAATGCAATAGGAAGTAAACACTCCATGAATACATGACAATCATGGCTTTTCATCCCAATCATGGTTCCTTTGTTCACATCGGCACATCTTGCCAAATTAGAAGAATAACCATCTGGCATCCGAAGTTCTTTTATCCACCGACAGACTGACTTGGCTTCCTCAGCAGTTAAAGAGTAACAGGCTTTGGGTTTCAGGGTCTTCCCATCCGGCCGATTCGTCAAATGCAAGTCCTTTCGCCTACAGTAAAGTGGTAAGTCTAGTCTGGCCTTCTCATTGTCTTTTGTTTTTCCTCTGACGTTCATCACTGTGAGAAAAACATTGTCAAAAAAGTTCTTCTCAATGTGCATAACATCAAGGTTGTGTCTCAATAAATTATCTCTCCAGTATGGCAGATCCCAAAAAATACTTCTTTTTGTCCAATTATGCCATTGTCCATATCCTTCAAATCGATCCAATTTGCCAAAATCTGTGATTTTGGGCAGTTCCATAACCCTTTCCCAGATCTGTTTCAAGGCCAACCTTGGGGGCGCCATCTAATTCAACTTCCCCTTCTTGAAAGCGTTCTTATTAGTCTAAATGCATGATCATCGGGTAAAAACCTGCGATGTGAGTCAAACCAAGAACTCTTCCCCAAATTTCAAGGTAAAGGCCTTTGTATGCTCCATGCAATGCGGACATGCCATTTTACCATGAGTACCCCAACGGACAACATGCCATATGCGGGGAAGTCATTAATGGTCCACATCGCCGCCTCATTGTAAAATTCCTCTTCGTGCAATATCGCACGTCACAACACCATTCCACAACCTTTTGAGATCGCCAATAAGAGGCTCTAAATAGATGTCAATACCATCTGTCGGATTATCTGGACCCAGATAACACACTCAAGAACATATAAGGCTTAGACATGCACATTTCGGGAGGAAGATTGTATGGGGTAATGATAACTGGCCAACAAGAATAAGGTTTCGTCGTGGATTGAACATACGGGGTAAAACCATCAGAGCATAAGCCAAGTCGTACATTACGTGGATCTGCTGCAAAATCAGGATGCACACGATCAAAGTGCTTCCAAGCTTCACCATCAGAAGGGTGGCGCAGCATACCTGAAGTGCTTCTATTCTCATACTGCCATGTCATTTTGTCTGCAGTCTGTGGTGATGCAAACATTCTCTGCAACCTTGGAATAATTGGCAAATAAAACATTGCCTTCACCGGAACTAGTTTTTGTCTACCCGTCCGATTATTAGTATGTGACATATACCTAGGCTCACCACAAAATTTGCATTCAACTAGCGCACCATCGTTTTTACCAAACTCATTGTCGTAATACAACATACACCCTCTCACACAACAATCAATCCTTTTAGATTCCAGCCCCAACTTGGACACTAAGCTTTTAGCCTCGTAATAACTTTTTGGCAAACCATCTTTGATAGGTGACGAGTCCAACATCATTTTCGTTACGATATCCAAGCACACTTCGGTAGCACCACAGTTGGACTTAAGAGTTAAGAGCCTCACACACATTGATAACTTAGAGTCTGTAGACCCTTCAAACAACGGCTTGTTTGTTTCTAACAACAGATTATAAAATTTTTGTCTTTGTCTCATTTGGAAGTTCATCTGTGTCATCATCTTGTTGCTCATCGAATAACACGTTCACCCCCAAGGCATCACAAACCATATCTTGCATCAATTCAATCTGCTCACCACATCCGAATCTACGAATCGCTTGAAGCACCTTCGCAATTATCAAAGAACCCTAAATCAACGTGAGGCAACTTTTCACCATGTGTAGTCCAAATCCAGTAATTAAGCCTAAATCCAATCGAATACTGGTGGTGCGTGACCTCACTTGGGCTCTTAATCCTTCTGCAATCGCAATTAAAGCACGGACATCTAATCCCTCCATTAGTTTTGAAATCTTTATGTGCCATTGCGACTTGGACAAAGTACGCAACCCCAGGCAAAAATCTGGTTTCAAACCCCCTCTCCCCGGATACAACCTATCGTACATCCAACTACGACTCGAAAGAAAATATTCCATCTTCTGCATGTCAAAAAAGGTCACAATTTCAGTAGCACGACGTTCTTACAACCGCTCTCTTTCTTTATATGGTATGACTTATCCCATTCGAGAAAAAACTTTTGAGAACTCGTATAATAATCATTCCTTTAATTCTCGTATCTTATACTTGACAAAATTTCAAAGATTTCCCATTGGTCTCTCGAGTACACAAAATGAACGTAGTTATGAACACCGCAATCAAGTATGCACCAGAGAACAAAAGGAAATGAATCGAACGAAATTTCATCAAATATAAAGATCTGAGAATTAAGCAACAACTATTATACGAGTAAACAAAAAGTTTTTCCCAAACTGGCCGACTTGGACAATTCAAGGTTCAATATACAATGAGCACATGGTACCCTAAAAGAGTATATGCACTCAATAATATATTAAACCTCAAACGGGAAGCTAAGGCTTCTCTCCGATACTAATAACAAATATCAAACATCCATTCGATCAATGATTAACATAACAATTAGACAAGCAGAAGTGACAAGGGTAGAATTAGTTTTATTATTTATATATATATATATATATATAAATAATAAAAAATATTTTATTTTCCTTTTTCATTTAATTTTTTATATGATAATTTTTAATGTTGTTATTTTTTATTTCTTTTTTATTGAAATTTTTTTAACTCTTCTCTTCTTCAGATCTTTTTTCATTTTTGTTATATCATATTTTTTAACGATTGTTTCCCTTGTTTCTCTTTTTTTAATTCTGCTCATCATTAATTATTTTTACAATTCTGTTTTCAATCCGTCTAGTTTTTAATTATGTTATTTTTCAATTGTATCTCATTTCGTTTTGTTATTCTCTTCTTTCTTCTTTAAAATCTGCTTTTTATTCTATTGTTCTTAAAAATTCTGCTTTTTAATTATTTTTATTTTAAATCTATTTTTAATTCTATTATTATTTATCATTTCCAATTCAAATCTGTATTGTTTCTTTGAGCAATGGTCCATTTATTGTGTGTGTAGTTTTATTAATCATTTAGTTGCCACTACGCCATCCGCCATATATAATAAAAAAATTTATTTTTCAATAAATAATAATTATTAACAAATCAATGCTCATGTGCAATTTTAATTTATATATTTTATTTTCTTAAAACGGAAGAACTACTTATTCATTCAGGGTTTATTTAAACTTATTTTAATATATAATTTTATAATTTTATTTATTTCACCCGCTATTTAACTTACGCTATCTGCCCGCTATTTTACGCTATCCTACTAATTTTACGCTATTTTTCGCGATCCTCGATTAACAACACTGGAATTTTCATTAAAAATATACAATCAAAGTCATCAAAATGTTTACAATAAAAGCGGTTATGTTTCTAAGCAAATATATTACATAAAGGAAATAAAAAAAAAGCAGCATAAATTTTCATTAAAAATAAAATCATAGAAACAGTGAATAGATGAGGTTATGCAGGAATACGAATAAGCCCAACCATAAACTGAAACTACAACAGTACAACTATAACATATGGCTCTCAAACCTTCTTTGACACTTTAAATATTGTCTTAAACATGTGTCAACAATTCCAATACAAAAACATGCAATGCTGACATTTTTGTGTCTTGCTATAACACAAATTACAAGTTGTACTCGCCATAGACTTTTTTTCCCTCTTGTGTCTCAAATATATTAAATTGCAAATCGAATGGAATTATTTGAAAGATCGTAAAAGCATATGTATTATTCTGAAGCATGCTTGTTACAAGAACATAATCTTTAAAGCAAATGAAGCCAGGCTTCCATTGTTACAATGAAACACAAACATAATTCCCTCACTCAATAAATTTTGGGCCAAAGAGACACCCTTTGAGATGCAAGCATTCTACTCCAACGAATAACTATACACTCCAAAGGACCACTTAAATGCATGCTGCCACAAAATTTTAGCCTTGTTATGAAGCGTGTTAGATTTCTTAATAAATTTAACTCAGAGGAATTCCACACATTTGAAGAACAGATATAGAAATGTTCAGAACTGTTGTCTAGAGGACAGACTACCAGATTTCCAAATAAATTTACTAAGAAGAACCTTCTCCTGGTGCAGAAAGAATGGAAGCACTTATAAGAATTCTCCCGGCAGGGTCAAGATCAAGACTCGAGAGCCCATATTCTTCAATCAATATGACAAGATAAATGCATAAAATCAAGCAAGAGCAAGAGGTGTAGTAAATTCCTCCAACCCCCCTTCTTTCCAAACCAAAATAAAGAAGTGAAAAGAAAAAATAAAGCGACAAAAAAGATAACAACTCACACAGTCTATTTGATGAACAAAGGAACTAATACCCCCAAAACAATAGGTATAATAGAGTTAAAAACCTGGTAAACACCACAATAGTTGGCTTTGAACAAATCAGTAGAAATTTGATATCCAAAACTTGGAGCTCCTCAAGCCTAAAAACAAATGAAACATAAATTTAGTAAACTATATCAGAAACAGAAACACAAAAGGAGAAAAAAGAAAATCTAGGATAGAAAATTACAAGGAAAAAAAATGCTTGCACTGTGGTCTTGAAGAGAGAGAGAGAGGAGGACCTAGTTGCTGTTGTGCCACGGTTACTGCACACATTGCAACTTTTTGAATAAAAAGTTTAAAAGAAAGAAGAAGAACATGGTGAATCTCATAAAATCAGTAAAAACATGATTTTTCACTTGCCTTTGTTGATGACCAGAACTTAAAAACACACAGTAAAAACTTTCTTATTTGCATACAAAACAGAACACTATACGACAAAAAAATCACATACCAAGATGGTTCACATAGTCTTTTATTTGTATCAAAGCCTTCTTGCTATAAACTTGATTCACATGTCCATATGTCAACTACTCATGCATAGAATTGAAAACCTAACTAATAAATGACCTAGATAACATCTGTTACATCGTTGTTTTCCCATTTCTTTGCAACAAACTAACACATCAATCAACGTTACTACAGTTCTTATGTCAAAAATTTTACCACTATAAGATCTCATTCAATTATAACCCCATCGCAATTGCTATCTTAAGTTAACACAGTTGTGTCTAACATTGGATCTGTGAAGTTAACAAGCAAAATATTTCTAAACTTAACCAGTTTAAGTATATCAAGGAAATGAATAAAATTGCAATGCATTTGATCTCCAAATTGAAAAAATGAATGAATGACTGAAAAATTAGTCTTGGCCCCAATATAAAACACCACAATGGACAACATATATAGAACTTCCTACGGAGAAACAACATTTTTATTGAGATATAAAAATTTATAAAATTAAACATGAACATGTAATTAAGAAAATCGAAGAACCATTGAGAAACCAAAGCACAGAATCGACACCATGAGAACTATAAAACACAATGGATCACTAATCAAAGCTGATTCATAGATCCACAGATAGGTCATAATCGCCAAGAATCCCGAATTAAGGTCGAACCCTTTTCCATCTGTCCCTTTTCTTGAGAAAAACAAAACCCCACCAACAAAAATAAACAAATAAATAAAACCATTTTCTAAGGGGGATGAATCATCAAGGTGTGATCCACATCATAGCATTTCTTTCCATTTCTAAGACACATAATTCACCAGCTTGGATAAATCATAAAATCCAAAATGAAGCCAAACATTAATCAAATCCAATCAATTAGGAAAAAAAAAGTTGAAAATGGGCTTTTCTAACAATTCAAAACCTCTAATAATTATGAAATTGGGGTAGACACACCCAAATCCCTGTTTCCACCCCACAAAAAACACCTCAATTGGAAAACATTTCTCAGAAGAAACGGTTCAAAGCCCACCAAGATAACATCCCAACAATCAAAACTTTACCTTCAATCAATCATATTAAACCCCAATACAACAAAGATTCAGATCACAGACTAAAAATAATCCATCCAATCCAATTACTCTACATTTGATTAATTTGTTCCAAACTTCCAATCATGACATTTAGAAAAGCAATTGTGAATGTTGTTGATAAATAGAGAGGAGATGAATGAAAGACTTGACCTGATATTGTCGGCCAAAGCAGCGGCAACTACGACCAAAGCAGCGGCAAGCTGCGGCGGAGGTTGAACGAGGTTGAGCAACGGCAAAGAATCGTGGCGGAGGGCTTAACGACAAAGAATCGCGCGAGGCGAACGAGGTTGATGACGGGAGGCTACTGGCGAGGCGAACGAGGGAGATGAAGGGAGGCTGCGGCGGAGGCCGAACGAGGGAGACGAAGGGAGTGAATGAATTGAGTTCTGAGGTCGAGGGAGATGAAATATTGAGGTCGAGGGAGATGAGTTCAGGTCTGCGAGTGAAGAAAAAGAAGAAGGATTTTGTTCTGGCCAAATAAAGAGCTTACCGACGGCCATTGTAAACTTACCGACAGCTTAAGCCGTTGGTAAACGACACGGGATTAACGACGGGCTAATCCGTCGGTAAAGATGGTAAATGGGCGTCGGTATTCAAAAACATGCGGCAATTTTTCAAAATTTACGGTCTACCGACGGACACCCACCGACGGCTTTAATCCGTCGCTAAAAAATCGGGATTTCCGACGGCTTAAACCGTCGGTAATGTCCACTGTACGACGGGACGCGTTTTCCGACGGGTAAAACCGTCGGAAATCCCGCTTTTTAACCGACGGACGAAAGCCGTCGGTAAATGGCCGTCGGTAATCCCGTGTTTTCTTGTAGTGTATGTTATATTACGACAATGAATTCGGTAAAAATGATGGTGCACTGTTTGAATGCAAATTTTGTGGTGAGCCAAGATATATTTCACACACTGATAATGGGAAGGGTACACAAAAACCTGTTCCAGTGAAGACAATGTTTTATTTGCCAATTATTCCAAGGATGCAGAGAATGTTTGCATCAACACAGACTGCAGACAAAATGACGTCGCACTATGAGAATAGAAGCACTTCATGTATGTTGCGCCACCCATCTGATGGTGAAGCTTGGAAGCACTTTGATCGTGTGCATCCCGAATTTACAGCAGATCCACGTAATGTACGACTTGGCTTATGCTCTGATGGTTTTACCCCGTATGTTCAATCAACGGTGAAACCTTATTCTTGCTGGCCAGTTATTGTTACATCATACAATCTTCCTCCCGAAATGTGTATGTCTAAGCCTTATATGTTCTTGACTTGCATTATACCGAGTCCAGATTATCCAAAAGATGGTATTGACATCTATTTGCAGCTTCTGATTGACGATCTCAAAAGGTTGTGGAACGGCGTTTTGACTTATGATATTGCACGAACGAAGAATTTTACAATGAGGGCAGCTCTGACGTGGACCATTAATGACTTCCTTGCATATGGCATTTTGTCTGGTTGGGGTACTCATGGTAAAGTGTCATGTCCCCATTGCATGGAGCATACAAAGGCCTTTACCTTGAAATTCGGGGGGAAGAGTTCTTGGTTTGACTTACATCGCAGGTTTTTACTAGGTGACCATCCATTTAGACGGAATAAGAACGCCTTCAAGAAGGGGAAGTTGGATTAGTTGGCCCGCCCCCAAGGTTGGCATCCGAACAGATTTGGAGCAGAGTTATGGATCTGCCAAAAATCACAGATTATGGTGAAATTGGATCAATTTGAAGGATATGGACAATGACATAATTGGACAAAAAGAAGTATTTTTTGGGATCTGTCATATTGGAAAGATAATTTATTGAGACACAACCTTGATGTTATGCACATTGAGAAGAACTTTTTTGACAATATTTTTCTCACAGTGATGAACGTTAGAGGAAAAACAAAAGACAATGATAAGGCCAGACTGGACTTACCACTTTACTGTAGGCGAAAGGACTTGCATTTGACGACTCGATCGGATGGGAAAACCCTAAAACCTAAAGCATGTTACTCTTTAACTGCTGAGGAAGCAAAGTCAGTCTGTCGGTGGATAAAAGAACTTCGAAAGCCAGACGGTTGTTCTTCTAATTTGGCAAGATGTGCCGATGTGAACAAAGAAACCATGATTGGGACGAAAATCCACGATTGTCATGTATTCATGGAGTGTTTACTTCCTATTGCATTTAGTTTTTTGCCATCAAATGTTTTAAATCCACTTACCGAACTCAGCCAATTTTTTAAAGATTTGTGTTCTGCGACAATGAGAGAGGATGATCTTATAAAGATGGAGCAGAACATACCAATCATTCTTTATAAGTTGGAGAGAATATTTTCCTCCATTTTCTTTGACTCTATGCAGCATCTCCCAGTGCATCTTGCATATGAAGCTAGACTAGGTGAACCAGTTCAATACAGATGGATGTATCCATTCGAAAGGTAATATAATAAAATATTCTTTAATATAAATATTCATTTGAAGGGTTAAATGTATCAATTTTTATCATCAACCTTTTAATTTTATAGATTTATGGGTGACTCAAAATAATCGGTGAAAAATAAGGTCAGGGTTGAAGAATCTATTTGTACAACTAACTTACAGCGTGAGATAATCCATTTCTGTTCCCATTATTTTACTAAATTCATGTTTACACCAATAAATAATAGGAATGAAATAGAAATTGAAAGTGAAAGACACCCACTAGCCTTATCAGTATTTTGCCTTCCTCGTCGTCATGCTGGAAAGGAGCTGACTCACTGGTTAACGGGAGAAGAGTTCAAGTCAGCCCACGTTCACGTGTTGATCAACTGTACCGAAGTATCATCATATCTTACGTATGTATCATTTTGACCACTTTCAATTTTTTTTTATCCACAACTACTCATGATTATTTGTTTGATAATGACTTGATCAGGGCATTCTTGTTAACTAAGCCCACAAGCGAACAAGACTCTTCTGCCTATATTCATGAATATTTTCTAACGTGGTTTATGAACTAGGTATGTATTTTTAGTCCTATTTGAACTATTTATTGTTTGAAAATACAAAAGATTATTTGAAAAAAGGAACTATAATTTGTTTGCATATGGTGTATACGCAGGTGTACAGTGAGGCAGAATCGCCTAAAATCAAACACTTGAGAAATTTATCTCATGGTCCCAAATCACGTGTAAAAGAAGGGCACACGTTTTTCATAAACAGATACAAATTTCAAACCCAGTCAAAAACAGAGGGGAAAAACCAATTAACAGTAGAGTTTATGTAAAAGCTGCCATAGATGGAGGTGAAGACGACTTTTACGGCGTGATTCAACATATATATGAACTGACATACAATACTTTAGACTATTCTAAAAGAATAGTGATATTTTATTGTAATTGGTTTGATCCGTCAAGTAGGGGCACAAGAGTGGATGGAAAATATAATACTGTGGAGATATGCATGAGCAGAAGATACCAAATGTTTAATCTGTTTATCATGGCACAACATGTAAGACAAGTGTATTATGTCCCTTATCCATCAACTCGAAGGGACAAACAAGGTTGGTGTGTTGCAATAAAAACAAAACCAAGGGGTCGCATTGAAGCAGATGATCCACATGAAGAAGTGGCTTATCAAGTGGATGAGATGTCTCGTGTCAACGTAGTAAAAGAAGTGGAACCCATTTCTCGACTACGTGACAATCCAATCACATATGAAGATGTAGATGGAGATGAGGAATTAAATGAAGAAGTAGCAGAACCATCAAGATCTAAAGACGATGCCGAAGTAGAGTGGGCAGGATGAAATTGTTTAACTTTTTACAATTAGAGAAATTAATGTCTAGCAATATATTTTAATTTGTCAGTATTTTCATAACTTGTTGTTTAATTTTATGTAATTCATTTTTAATATTGTTATGTTTAAATATAATATTTTATGACTGTTATTGTTGATTTGCTCTATAGACATATAGCATCAGGATCCGACCCCCCTAGACCACCCACTGGTGGTAAAGGGAAAGGGAAGGCCATCACCATCGACCCCCCCGTCGTCGGAGGCCGAACATTATAGGGGTTACGCTGCTGGCTTTTTGACTGTCATCCACACAACGTCAGCGTACATCTACGCCTACACAGCCTCCAGCGCGTTCAACCCCTACACAACCTACATCATATTCGACACCTACACAGCCTCCAGCACCTTCTGCACCGACACCTCATTTGCCTCCCATTTACATGATCCCTAACCCGGGGTTCTAGCAGACACGTGGCGTTTCTTCCTCCCATTTTGCTCCTGAGACGGTGCCCGATACTCATTAGTCCGAGCATGAGTATAGTACGGGTCATATACCTGATCAGACTGGGGTTGAGCAGAACGAGGATGAACAGCAGTAGGTTGACCAGGAGGTCGTTGAGGATCTTGAGATGTTGCATGATGACCGAGTTATTATCAGGCCAGCTGGTAAAGGGTACGTATTTACATTTTTTTTTCGAGATTTACATGTGTATATATATATATATATATATATTAATTTATTTGACATCCTTTTATTGTTCAGGTTCCTTCCCTCAAAGCCAGCTGCGAAGGCTACCATAGCAGTACTTGAGGATAATTACCACACGTTTTGGCCCACCTGGGGGACGTTGAAGGATGATGAGTGGAGGCATGTGTTCAAATCTTTCTGAGTAAGTTGTAATTTTTATTTTGTTGCATATTATTTTTTTATTTCATAAATTTCAGTTATGTTTAATAATGTATTATATTGATACAGCAGAGGGTTGCTTAGGAGGATGAGGATGAGGGGCGAATCGAGAAGAACTTCCATATGAAGCCCTCCCACCGCCTCTCTGATAAGCTTAGAGATGCCCGCCGCAGGGGACAGCCCCACTGGATAGGGGATACTCTCTGGCAGCAGCTGGGAGAGCACTGGCGCTCCGCTGAGTACAAATCCATCTGCGCGAAGGCCAAGAAGAATAGAGCTTTAGAGAAGGGTGAGAACTTGCACACCGGAGGTTCCGTCAGTCAGGCGCAGCACGCAGCTCGACTTGTATGTGTTATATAATAATAATAATAATAATAATAATAATAATAATTATTATTATTATTATTATTATTATTATTATTATTGTTAGTTATTATTTATCATTTATTTAAGGTTTTTTATTAAATAATTACAGTCGAAGAGGTTGGGTAGAGAGGTACAGTTGCACGAGCTCCATCGTGCAACTCATATTAGGAGGAGTACCAGTGATTTTGTTGATGATCGGTCGAGATGGACCCAGGTAATTATAAAATATAATGAATAGTTTTTTTAATAATGTTTATATTGTTTTCTTACAAAAAAAATTAACTTATTTGTTTATGTTTGACATGAGGAGTTTGAGGCGAGGATGTCTCATATTAGATCTCAGTCATCATTATGTTCCCCGTCTCAGAGCCCTGAAGATCCATCTGCACCGCTCAGGGTTTGGGCAAATGTTGTTGGCGGCAAGAAGAAGGATCACCTATACGGTGCTGGAGACCTTGCCAGCAACTACAGGAAAGGGACCGGCCGCTTCCACATCGGAGAGTCATCGAGTAGTGGTGGTGCCAGTCGTCGCTCTGCCGCGGATGAGCAGAAGTTAGCTGCTCTGAGACAGAGAGTGGCCGCTTCCGAGGAGGAGACCCGTCGGACGAATGCCATTTTGGCTCAGGTGCTGCAGCGACAGGAATAGAAGTACCAGATGCTAGCTCGCCAATAGCCTCGTTCGCCTACGTCGCCTCCACCTCCTGGTACTGATGATGTCGATGACGCGGATGGCATAGAGCGTCTCGATCATGATCAGGACTACCAAGATTATTAGTGATGTTTATATTTATTTTTTTTATATTTTTTATATTTGTTCGGATATTTTTTAATTAGTGATATTTGTTCGGATATTTATTTATTTATTTATTACGTTTCTTTTTTAGTTTACGTTATCACATTTTTTATAAATCAATAATTAAATAAGAAAATAAATAATTAATTAATAATTAAACTTTATCAATTTAATTAAATTAAATTAATACTTAATTAAATTAATTATAGAATTTAATTAATTTAAAAACTAAATAAAAATTATTCAATTAAATAAAAATTAAATAAATTAAATAAATCAATTAATTTAAAAAAATAAAATAAATCAATTAATTTAAAAATTGAAAAAATCAATTAATTAAATTAAATATAAAAATTAATCAATTAATTTAATTAATTATTTAACTAAATTCGGGAAAAAAATTAAGAATACCGACGGGTATGGCTGTCGGTGGACTGTCGGAAACTTACCGACGGCCTTGTCCGTCGGAAATTACGGGCGTATGTTAACCGACGGTTTTACCCGTCGGTATTACCGATGGTAAAAAAAATCTGTCGGTAATCATTTGCGACACCCATTTTACCGACGGCCTAGTGGCGATCGGTAGGCCATCAATAATTTAACGTTTCCGACTGCTTTTCGGAGTTACCGACGGCTTTTGGCCTTCGGTACGCCCATGTTTTCTTGTAGTAGTACTCCATTTTTTTTCCTAAATGATGACTACTCCCTCCGTCCTATTATAAGTGTCATATTTGTAAAAAAAAAAAATTAGTCACAAAATAAGTGTCATATTAGGTTTTCAATATAATATTAATTACTTTTTTCAGTTTTACCCTCAAATTATTATTGAGTATATCACTCCCAAGTCATTCTACTCTACTATGCATTTATGACAATTGTTAATACTCAATGGTTAATAAGGATAATTTTGTAAAATTATTACACTTTTTCATTCATTTATAGTTTCTCCTTAATATGTGAAATTTCTTAATGTGACACTTATAATGGGACGGAGAGAGTATTTCTAAGTGACTCATTTAAGATTTCTGCACATGAATTAAGAGTGTGTTTGTTTCAAAGTTTCTACCAACATTCTTGGGAAAGTGGGCTTAGGAACACAATATTCCCATGTTTGGTACGAGTTTACAGAAATCATTCTCAGGTATTATTTATTCATAGGAATAAAATTTACACATTATTCCTCTATGTTATATTCCCATTATAGAGGGGTGGGAATCTTTTATTCCCATGGGAATAAAAAATAACTAACAATAACTTCTCATTTCTTTCTATTTATTTTTCTATTTTAAATTTTTTACTTTTAAACTAATTAACTTTTTAAATAAAAAAATTCCTAGGAATAACAAGTACATACCAAACGCATCTCAAGGAAATATTATTCCCGGTAATAGGGTTCCCGACAATATCATTCCTATGTATATAATTCTAGACTTGAAACCAACGGCCCCTAAGAAAAACAATAAATATTTGGTTGAATGAAATAATTTTACTAATTTATCTTCCGTTTCTAAATAATTTTACCATGTGTACCATCAAAGTGGTTGAATGCACCATTTATTTCTTTGAGAACAAAATTGAAAAAAAAATATTATTAGTGCATTCTAAAATGACAATCATTTGGAATTTTTTTTAAGTGACAGCCATTTAGAAACGGATGAAGTAATAGTAACAGTAATGTATAACAAATTAGCCAAAAAAATGGGGGCCTAGTGTTTTATTAGTTAGTTGAGAGTTGTGACAATGTGATGCAGTTCAAAGTTGACCTTAGAAACTCTTTCAATTATTAGGATTCTTTTATTTTAATCCTCTTTTTTACAAAAGAAAAAATAATTCATTTCATTAATAACCAAAACCACAATACATCTGGTAACATCGTTATAAATTTGAAGACTAGCGATATATGCAGCTACCCCTATCAAAGTGTGAGCAACTACACGAGCTTGCCTCTTAATAAACTCTACCAAAGAGTTGTGAAAATCATGACTCATACAATTTGATAAAATAGCCATATATTCATTTTGAGCTTCCCCTTTGTTGCGACCGAAAAATCCGGTGGAATTTTATTCGAGTTTAATGGAGTCGCCATCAATAATTTATTTTGGGGAAAACATATTGGAAAAAAAACCCTTTTTTGAAGAAAATGGTCTTTGAGACCAGATTTGAGTTCGGGAGTTGATTATGCATAGAGAATGTATTAGCACCCTGCGACATCCTTTCGAAAAAGGTTACCTCTAATTAATTGTGTAAAATTTATTAACTTCTAAAAAATGTTTATTTCCCTTTTATTAAAAAAGACAAGAATTAACAAAGATAAAAAAGGACTTAATAAAAGTTGTTTGTTTTTGCGCTTGACAGGAATGGGCTTCTGCTCCTACGTATCTCCGGGTGCAGTGGAGAAATCAAAGACTGCGTAGTTCCTGGGTAAAAAAAAATAGTTGTGTGTTGGTTGATTTTTATTAATCAATTTGTGACTTAAATTTTATGATTTGCGTAGTGATCAAACCAAAAGTGGATTTGGCGTAATCACTACTAATATTTTAAGATATTTTATTAAGATTTTTGTAATGACCAAACCAAAAGTGGATTTGGCATAGTCATTGATTTTAAGATTTTCGAAATCGGAAAAGGGTTTGCGTAGTGACCAAACCAAAAGTGGATTTGGCATTGTCACTACTAATATTTTATTACTTTTTTTATTAGGATTTTGTGATGACCAAACCAAAAGAGTTTTTGGAGTAGTCATCGAAAAAAGTTTGCATAATGACCAAACCAAAAGTGGATTTAGCTTAATCACTACTAATATTTATTGTTAAAAAGATTGAGGAATTTAAAAAAAATGTGTGGTTAACAAATAAAGGGATGAGTATTAGTATGAATTGACCAAAATGAAAGAGAGAAAGAATGGACTAAGGCCCATGGTCCATATAGGGACCAAGAAAAAAAAGGGGGTTTAAATAATAATATTAATATTAATAAATAGATAAGAAATAAAAAGATAAAAGAAAGGATGAACTGAAATAATAAAAAACAAGAGGGAAAGCTCCAGTGGGTTTCATAACCCTAGCGCCCCAAAATGCTGCAAAGAAAGCACAAACTCAAGTGCCAAAGAGAGAAAGGGGAGGCGAGCAAGGGAAGAGGAGGGGCACAGCCGCGAGGGAGAAGAAGAAGAAGCGGCCGGCGCGCGCCATCCTTGGCCCGCTCACGGCCCTGCGTGTGACGGGCGGAGGTCGCGAGGGAGCGACCGCAGTGAAACCGTGGGGGAAGAGAGGGAAAAGGGCGAGAGAAAGAGATGACGCAGGGAGGAACGGGGGAGCCGCCGGTGCGCGCTGTCCTTGGCCGCTCACGGCCGCGAGCGTGGTAGAGGAGAGCGGGTGGCGCTGATGGTGGTCTTGGCGAGTAGGCGAGGAGATCGCGAAGTGGAGGGTCGAGGCCGCGAACACGGTGGCTCGCGGTGGCTCTGTTAGGAGGAAGGAGGCACGCGATCGTGCTCGTGACGGTACGGTGGGGAAGGCTGAGGCACACAGCGGTGCTCGTGACGGCACCTTTCTCAGGTTGAAAACAAATTGCCTCCCTCCATTTTGATTTCTAATCTGCTTCTCCATTTTCATTTTTTATTCTTTCTATTATCTATTCTTTTTCTGATTCTCACCCATCTACAACCTCAGAATGATACTCAGGATTTTGGGAAAGAAGAGGGGGGAAAAAAATTACTGTAACAACATGCATCTCAAAGCGTTACCTAGGTTCCAAGCTTTATGAAAGATGGAGGATTGTGGCTTCAACAGGTAACAATTCTGGACTTTTGCTTTGCTCTGTTTCTTTCTGTTGTCACTGCCTTGCTTCTTTTTCTTCAACCGCGAATTCCTTTTTTTCTCTGTGTTTGAATTGAGTGAATTAGGACCCTAATGTGGAGCCTCTAATTCTTTGCTCTGGTGGTGAAAATCTCAAAAATTCCTCTTCTAATCCCCCCTCTGTTATTCTGTTGTTGTATTTATAGGAGCGATTGGTGGTGCAGGTGGAATGCTTGGAGCAGGGAAAAATTGTTGGATGGAGATTTCAAAGGATGCAGGATGGTGCCTGCAAAGCTGCTTGGTCTTGGCAAAAATAGGAAACAGGCTAGGAACATGGAGAAAGGCACACTGACTTCACCCTCAAAATGTCTTTGTTGCTGTTGCTGCTATTGGTTGTTAGCAGGATGTCATGCGCATCTCTGCTTTGTTTATTTTGTTTTTTTTCCTTCATTCTGATTTTGTGAGTTGGCCTTGTAAATGGACTTTGGCTTATATTTTGGACTTATGCTTCTTTGGATTGTATATCACCATTTGGGCCCAAGCTAGACCCAGAGGACTAAAACTAAAACTTAGCAAAAGCAAAAAATGGTCCAAGCAACAATTTATCCTATTATTTCAATAAGCAAAAATGAGTGGACAAAATTGGGGTATAACACCCTTTATACACATGGAGTCTTGGAGAGTAACCGTAAGATTTAGCTTTAAGAACTGATCTCTCTTATCACGTAAATTGAAGCCATAACTGCTTGCCAGTTCACTAACCCATCACTAACCCAATCAAAAATTAAAACCATAAACAAAACGTAACCAAACAGATCAAATCCACATGAAACTATCCACGGTGAGCCTTTTTACCTAGATCAAGTGGTTTGGCCGGAGGTCAAAGGAAGACCTGATAAGGGGGAGGAGCAGCAGCTTCAGAGTACCAAGGAGATGGCCTCTTTTCGCATATGCGACTCTCAACCATCAACAGGGGTTGCTGCCTGTCTCATGGGGGCGGTTCAAGTGGGGGGCGCCGCATCTGAGGGAGGGCTGAGCCAGTGAGGAGCGGCCTCTTGATCGGGCCATGGGGGAGAGTGAGAGAGGCGTGGAGGTTAGTCTTCAGCAGAAAATAGAGTCTTGGTTGAGGGAGGCTTGGTTATTGTTAGATTTGGGAGAATCTCGCCCATAGGTGATGGTTTGGTGAGGCCATGGTGGATCCGGGTCGGAGGAGCTGAGATCCAGAAATGGAAGTGATCTCCTGAGGAGGGGAGGGTTATTGATGGTGGAGGGGAAGGCGGGTTTATGGCGATTTGGTTGAGCCGGCTTAGTGGATCTGCGAGGCAGGGGTTGGAACGGACTCCGGCGGTAGGTGAGAAGAGCGTCGCGGTGGCTGGTTTGGGAGGAAGGGGATGATTGAGAGGAAGGATGTGGCCATCAGCCCAAAAATCCCAAACAGAGGATAAAGGAACCTCCACACAGGGAGGAAGACGACCCACCAGGGGGGAGGAAGACGCCGGCGGCGCTCTAGGGTACAAAACCCTAGCAGAGGAAGACGCCTCATCTTACGCCGGCGGTTATAATAAAGTAATTCTGATTATTTCTTTTGATCCTCTTAATTCTTAGGATTCTTTTTTTTTTGGTAAATTAATTCTTAGGATTCTATTCTTTATTTATTAGGATTTATTCCTTTTGTTTTTTAGGATTTGTTTCCTGTTAATCATTTTAATTCTTAGGATTCTATCCTTTATTTCTAAGGATTTGTTTATTATATTTCTTAGGATATGTTTCTTTTTATTTCCTATATACTAGTGTATTTATCCATGCTCACACGAGTTATCTGTATGGGTTGTAAAAGTATCCAACATGCAAGAATAAATCTGAAGTTTTTTTTCAAAAAAAATTATTAGCATATTTAAATTTTTCAAAAAATATTATAGATAATTCATTATGAAGTAGAGAATATATATATTTACACATATACTCAAATTTTCTTAATATAACAAATAAAAAAATAATATTGGTTCTATTTTTTTTATATTTAGGGATGGTTTCTCAACTATGCGTTTCAACAAAAAAATATAAAGTACACGATTGAATGATTTATCTAAATTACAGTAAGATAATGTCAAAATAAGTAGCATGAAAAAGAGATAATCAATTATCTATGTTGGACAACAAATTAATCATAGAATAAATTCTGGTTTTTCTCACATATAATATCAAAGCTTTAAGAAGAAAAAAATAAAAAGACATGTTGATTTAGCATTTATTATAATTAAACATAAACAATCTTGTGAATGATGAAATGCTGGAAATATTTATATTCTAATAAAATACTGAAAATTTTTAAATTTTAATAATATGTAACAGATAAAATATACAAATAATGAAAAATGTTAAATTTAATATTATATAGTTATGATTTTTAAATTAAATTTTGTGAAGTGAATATAAAATTAATCATTCATGAAAAGTTAATAAATTAAAACTAACCAATTTTATATGGTAAAATAATGATGAATAGTGTTTGTCAAAAAAATATTGATGAATAGTAATAATAATTGATATAAATAATAAATAAAAATAGATGAGTTATTGAAGGGAATATATTCATAATTTACACTGTGAAATTATTGTTTTATTTGACATTAGGTAATAACGATTGTTATAATTAAAACAATAACTAAAAATCAAAAATTGAAACTGAAATTTATTTAGGCACAAAAATTAAAAAAATTTATGCTGTCACACGACTTAGATAATATTTTGATTGAATAAAAAAGATCCTGATATGAGAATTAATTGATTGATATGTCTTAATTTGTTATATTTTAAATTTGAATTTGATTTAATTCAAATTTAATTGAATGGTAAAAGTGCAGATATGAGAATTGATTAATTGATATGCCTTAATTAATAAAATATCAAGAATTGAAAAATAAAAATAAAAAAAATATTTTGCATTTTGGTAGGAAAAATAAATGTGGAGCTGCCATATGTCAAGAGTCTACGCGACAAAACTTCATTTTATATAGTATAACAGATTGTACCTACCATCTATAGTGAGGAAGACTTGATTTCAATTAAAAAAATGAGATTATCCCAATTTTTTTATCACTAACCTCTCGGGTATTCGTTTGAATCAACGAATTGTTAATTTAGTTTTGTCAACATCTTGGGTATTCTTTTGAATCAATGAGTTGTTGTCTTCAACCTCGTGGATATTCTTTGAATCAACGAGTTGTTGAAAATTCTTATTTTGTCCCATAACTACGCTGCATAACTAGGGGACTCGAGTTGAGCTAGATCCAATTGGATTTTTCTAAAAATGTAGAAAATTTTGGTAAACGAGATGAAATATATGGTGATTTGGTGCATGACTCCCACCTTAGTTAGGTTTTCGCCCCTAATCATTTCAAATTTTGTCATGAATCCTAAAATACTTAATCCATAGGATTCGGAGTATTTGAAATAATTGGCTAAAAATACATAAAATGTTAATTTTACACGATTTTTTTTTTACATATTTACCTTTTATGAGAAAAATAAAAAGACATATAGAATAAAGCCTGAAGAGAAATCAATCTGCAAAAGATGTCCTAATAGGGACTGTCAGTTAAAGAAACCCATAACAAGTGTCCATTTAGTCTTTTATGGCAAGACACAATCAAATTACAAAATGCATCATACTATTTTATATACCAAATTATAGAGGCAAATGACCTAAATATGATCGTTTCTCTCAGTTTTAATCGCTAGCTAAATTAGAATAATAGAATAAAAAATGAGACAGTAATATGCAATTGGACGAATAGTAAAGGGACAAATTAAGGTATTTGCATACTATTTAAACAGATTATAAACGTTTTGTAGTTTTGGGGAAAAACAAAGAGTGCACTTGTTACGTATTTATCGCTTTAATTGTGTTTATTTCACCTTTTTTAAAATATTATTTTAAAAAAAATCATTTTATGGTTAAAATGAAAAACTATTTTGATTAGTTTTGGAAAAAAATCATTTCCAAAAAATAAGATATAAATACAAAATCACCTTTTATAATTGTAAACAAGGCAAAATAATCTCTAAATCATCTAAATCACTTTTTTTTAACATGTAACAAACCGGCCCAAAGAAAATACGTTGGAATGCATATTTTATCATGATTCAAAATCTCAAAAAATGTCACAAAATATTATGCATAAATGTCATTATAAATATCTGAGAGCCTAGAAAAAACATACTACTCCGTCTTTTATTATAAGCAAAATAGTACATGTATTTATATGTATTGTCCAAATTTGGGCTAAATACATATATTTTTTTACTTATAATAAAAAACAGAGGGTGTATATATACTACTATTTGTGTGTGCATTTTTCTTCTTGTTTTGGTGGCAACGATGCATCTGGGAAGTTCACATTATAGGAAAAGAATGGCATTGCATTCACAAGGTTGCATCAAAATTTGGTTATCGATAACTCAAGGGGTTGGTCTAGTGGAGCATGACATGACTTGTATCCGATATGAAGCTGGTTCGAGTCCCCACTAGTCTCCGGGGTGAGGTAAATATAATTACCTTCGTAAGTACTCAAAGAGCCCAGAGGTCTTCCCTGACTTTGACTGAGGCGCCATCCCCTCACCCGAAATTTTGTTAAAAAAAAATGGTTATTGATACCTAAGATTGTACGGTAATGGAATAGCAACGGCAAAGTGTGATAGTATCTTGTTACGTACGTCAAACCTCGACACTAACACAACACGCTGGCGCGATTCGCGGTCCACCTTCCTTGGCTCCTCACCCCGTTTTCCTTTGCTCTTGTCTCTCATATGCTGTACCTTCTCCTTTCTTTTTTTGGTCTTATTACCCTGTGCTTTTGATATGAAGTATTTGATTATACCAAAAGAAAATTCAAATACAGTTTGCATCTAACAGATTTATATACGTCGAGTGAGGATGGTAGTCGATGTTATTAATTTCTTTTATTTTTGACAAATATTAATTTCTTTTTTTATTGATATATTTATTTGTGTGAAATTCTATAGTGGACCCGATCAACTTTATAAAATTATATTGGGAATAATAGCATGATATCCAATTACAAAATTGTTCATTTCATAAGTTTATCTTAATTAAAAGTAGATAACTTACATTTGCAAACATTGTGATAAATGATTAATGACCTTTTTCAGGCGGAGCGATGTCAAAGGTTGGTCGAGTTGGTAAAAATACAACTCATGTCCCATAAGGACGTGAGTTCAAATCCTGTTGCCGATTTGAAAATCTCGTTTGTGGGTAATGTAAGTAACTCTATTAGTGCATGGAAACAGAAAGTGAGTATATATTTGTAGTCTGTCAAATGTCATTAGTTTTCATGTACAAAGTAGGGAGCATCAATTTTATGTTTGGAACATAAAAAAAAATAGTAGAAAACTATATCACATTAAATTATTAATAAGTTTTATTAGAAAATAAAAATAAGAAAAATTAATAGATAATTACAATGTCGTATATTAATAATAGAATAAATAAGTATTAAATTTTATATATACAGTTTGGTTCGGTTTAAAAAAAAACCAAAATTCAACCCAATCCGATTGGTTTTCATAAAAGAAGTCCAAAAACATACAATAAAAACCGGTTTTGTTCGGTTTTCAATATTTTAGATTGGTTTTCGGTTTTTACTTGGATTGATTTAGATATGAACACTGTTATGTAGCATAGTATATGTTGCTCATCCACACTCATTGGTAACTTCAAATCTTTAATACTTTGGAAAAAGACTTTTCAAGTTGTTTTTAGCCAGCTATGTTTCAAATGAAACATTTTCTGAAATGGAGTGAAAGTCCTAAAAATTATTAAATCAAAAAACAAAAGTAAGACAAAAACAAATAAATAATCACACAGTATATTTATAAAATTGCTAATTTGTATAGTAACAAACAAGTTTCAAGAAAAAGTACTTATAAAAGTTATCATTGGGTTAAAAATATATTTCATTCACCGTATATTATTTAATTTATAAAATATTTTTTATTTTATAATGTATGATATATGTTTTTAAAACAAATGATAGTATCACTTTCTAATGAAAATATATTTGATAACTGAATGATATATTTTGATTAGATAGAAGAGGGCAGCCCCCTCTGCCTCCACTGTCTAATCAAAATATCATCAAGTTTGATATATGAAATCCACGTTATAGTCAAGTGTAATCTAGTAATTCCCTAAAAAAAGTGTAATCTAGTAATAAAATAACTAAATTAAAAAAATTTACTATAAAAAATATCAAATTATATAATTGATCTAATTATTTATCGTCAATAAATTAATTTGAACTTAGATGGCATATTCTCAACCTTCCTTTTTTTTTTAATTGAAATTGAAATTGATTGACATGGTGGTGTTGGTGCATTGGAACTACGACTTACGGTTGATCTCTAACAAAACACTTATCAATGAGTAATATACGTATGTCCTTTTTTATAATTTACCTGAATATTAAAAGATCCAAGTCACGGATTTCTCAAATTAATGCACAGTCTGCAAAGTCGCGTTCTCACTCCCTAACTGTCTCCCACCGACATGCAAATTTCAAACGCGAGACCAAAGATGATGCCCCGTTGTTACTGTTAATTAACTTTAGATTTAGATAATAATTGTAACTTAATGCTAACAAATGACTATTGACACCAGTCAAAAAAAAAACAAATGACTATTTACATCAATTAAGCAGTAGTATCTTGTTGTCCTCATAATAATGAATTGAAATAAATCATTTAATCTTCTAAACTAAAGGAAAATTTGAGTTTTTATATTATTTAATTACCTCTGTTAAATATCCAGAATATCTCTTGATTATGTTTTTTCCTTTTCATATTACTAAAAGAGTGTGTATATATAAGATCTTGATGAGTTATGAAACATTCATCGACTAGGCCAAAACTAGTTAAACGGTTTTTCTAATAATAAATGACTACGGTAGGACTCTCGATTGAGATAATAGGTGAAGAGAGGGGGAGAGCATGTGGCTAAGTGTGCAATTATGTTGCAAAACTAATATATAAATTGCTTGCAAAACTAATTTAGTATAGTGGTATTAACGGGCACAGCGGGATTTCGTTTCACGTGGGCCAGTGTGTGTGTGGGATGGCCACGACATGAGGCAGAGACTCCATCTCTTTCATAAAATAGCTAGCCGTCAATTGACTCCTTCGGTTTTTGTTTACTCTCGGGTCACACTAATACATGATATCCCAATACCCGCACCGCACACAACACAACTGAGTCTGAGTTTGATACACACCCACTTAATTTGCCAACATAACCAAACTCCCAAGTTCCTTTTTTTTTATTTCTCTTTTCTTTTATAACGCTATATAGCAAATTTCCTTCACCCTAGTTCGAAACAGGTGAGTGCTTGAGAAAGTATTTGGGAATTGGGTTAGCGAAAGGCTGAAAATTTATGTGTGTCATTATTGTGTGGCCATGTGGTTTGGCAGCAGCAGGAGATTCCTCTATCTTTCGGTGGTGGTGATTTTGGTGACAACGTTGTTGCAGATGTGGGTCTGCTGCCACTCGTGCCAGGTTGGGGCGATTCGTGTATTCCCAGCAAACGCTGTAGCCAACGCGGAATTCAACCACGGCACCATGCATACCAAGAGCAAGAAGGATCTGTTCGATAAGTACTTCAGTGGAAGGACTTCTTTTGATCCAAGCAACAGAACCAAAAAGGGGTTTGATGAAAGCAAGAGAAGAGTACCCAGTTGCCCAGATCCCCTCCACAATTAATTAACAAGTAGAATTCCCATCAAAATTTTCATCTTTAATTTATTTACCTGCCTTTGACCTTTTTTTTTTCTATCTTTCAAGTATTATTTTTGTTGGTGTTCATCCAAAATACCCCCGTTTTTCCAATCATTTTCTTTCTCTAATATTTCTGCTTATTGGAGAATATGAGGGAAAACCGGGGGTATTTTGGTATATTACAGTTACAAGAAAAAAAAATATTTTTCTTCTGTTTTTTCATCCATGGAGGATCCAAAAATTGAATGATCAATCAATCATCAATATTATGCTTGTATATAGAAGATGCCGAGGGATGTTAATTAAGTTGGTTTTCTGTTGAATCCTTTTTGTTTTGTTGTTTTTACTATTTAGCTTTTTCTCTGTAAGGGCTAGAAAAAGGGAAGCTGAAAAGTACAGAGGATCATATGTGTAGTCAAAACAGAAAAAGGCAGGGATTCATTCCTTTAAGCTGTGCCTATTGCTATAAGCCTATAACAATATGAAAGCTATTTTTTTCCTTCCTTCTTCTCCCAATGCAGAAATAATAACACAGCTTCCCTCATTGTCAACGACAAAAGCATTTGATTTGATGGTAAAACAAAAGTGGGAAAAGCTAATCTACTTTTACTGAAGTTCAGTGCACAGTCTGCATATATGCTGGGTGGTGATCCATTTTAGCTGCATTTGGTAAGTTTTTTATCTTTATTAATTAATTGTTTCTCTCACTTACTTCGGTTCTTTCTGAGCAATTGGGGACTATCCATTTCTCTACTCTTCCTTGCTTTAGAAACAAAAACAAAATGTCAAAAGATCTGATTTGGATTGTGATCCAGACTAACCTTTATCCAATTGACAGAAATGAAAGTCAAAATTATTTTGTCTTTTGTAAAACATTATTTGAATAATAATTTAGAAGTTTGATTACTTTAAATCAGAACTAAATTCATCTCTAAATAGTTTGATTACTTTAAATCTTGATTTATTTATTTTTTTTGACAAAAAAAATTTGTAGTATTTACATACATGTTCGTGTCAAATTCACTTCTAGAATAAAAATATTCAAACACAATCACTTCACTTCATACTCAAATTTAACTAAACCAAAAACTCAGCGAAACACACACCTAGCCGTTGGTTTTATGATACTTAAGTTCGCAAACTTACCAAGCGAATAGAAATACATAATTATCGATTGATTTGTCTGCTGGTATGGACAACATGGTCTGAAAATTTGGGTCTCCTTTTATTTTCTTCTACTTTTGGCGTGAAAAAGTAGGACTTAGCAAAAGATAAGCAAAAGATCAGAGAGGGTGGTGCGGCGGTAGCTCCCCTAGGACTTAGTTACCCCCAGTGTCATGTAAGGGGTTCGATCCCCAGTTCACCAAAAAAGGCAATAGATAAGCAAAAATTCACTTGGGCCAACATCCCTCGTCAAGTGAGACGCATTGCTCTTGTTTCATGAAATCGCTGTACAGATGGTAACTTTCGTCAATCAAACAAACATGTTTGGAATTCAGTTTTTGATGCTGGTAAACTTTCTGTGTCAATTTGTTACATAGAAGCGGCCATTTTTGCAGCTATCTCGCTGAAGGTTTTAATCAAGGTCTGCGATTGCGATTTGAGCCGCGACAATAAGGTTTTTGGGGTTTTTGCGACTATAATTTAAGTCGCATTTGACTGCAATCCATACGCAATATCAAGGATCGCATCGCAACTGCTATCATGACCGTGACCACGAACCTTGATCTCGCTCTTTGCATAGCTTTCAAATATTCAAATTGATTGCATGTTCATGTTTTAAATATGCATCATGGCAAGAGACTTTAATATAATTTAAGCCATTGCTATCCCACTTTTGCACTTTGAATCCTCTGTAGTGTTAGGTATCCAAGTGTGAGGGGTAAAATAAAGAAGTCTCACATTGCCTAATAATGAACATAATGAATAGTATATAAGAGGCTAGACTCATTATCTTAACACCTTAAAGTTTTGAGAACAAATGTGGTCAAAGTTACTTAGTGCTCCCCTCTAGAATTCTCTACAAGTGGTATCAAAGTCTATGGTATGATTACAGGTGACTGGCTCCTTATATCGAAAGTCTACCCAGCAATGTGGAGGCTTGGTGGCGTGCACCGTTGATGTATATGAGCCATCAACGGTGAAAGTACACAAGTATGTGGATAGTATATAAGATAATGAACAAAATGAATAGTATATAAGAGGCTGGACCCGTTAACCTAACAACTTAAAGTTTTAGGAACAAATGTGATCAAAATGCTCCCTTTTAGAATTCTCTACATATAGCGGTTACACCGACATAGCCACCTACAGAGTCGTTGGATTAAAGATCTTAGATTTTGAATCTTTCATCCAACAACTATGATGCTCTGGGATCGGTGCAATGGTGCAGAGAATCCAATTTCTTTTTGAATTGATATAAATTCTACTTTTTCTCTATAAAATCCTCTATCTATCCTTTGTTCACTGCAGGTATGAAGTTTATATATAAAATTGCTATTTGTCTTTTAGTCTTAAATTTATAAAATATGATTGAGATTACAGCTAAAATAATTGGCCGAATAGCTATATGACCACATGGAAGATAACGATACTTGGTCTTAATTCTTGTAAAATAGGGACCACATGTACAAACCATATGAATATCAAGTTATCAAGTATGAATTATGAGAAATCCTCCAACAGTCTAAGTGATATAACCAAATGAATTATTGTTGGCGAGCGTCTTTTTAATTATCTTGAATTATTGGTATCGGCGGAACTTTTTTTTTTTTTTTATGAAAATAACATCACTTCATTTCACTAAAAACAATGGAAGCAATATAAGACGGTAGATCCTCAAAATTTCGGGGACTAAACATAATAAGAGCCACTTTAGGAGTCATTTTTACTAAGCGATGAGCAGCTCCGTTGGCTTGATTCCTACTAAAACTCACACTAAAATTTGTTGAACTTTAACTTGCATATATATATATATATATATATATATATATATATATGGATGACGACAACATTATATTAATTGACTACTCATTAATTTGGTAACATGATTAAACAGTTTGATCAACTCGGTCACCTAGGGCCTAGGCTAGTGAGGAAAATGACCGTAACTAAAGACAATAGAAACATCATTCCTCGAACACGTGATTAGACAACTGAATTTCATTAGTAAGAGGAAAAGAAAAAGATAAATGATTTCTCGACATCATCAAGTTGTCCGACACCGTCGATGACACCGTCGAAATGTACAGTTTTTGTTTTTTTAATTATTATTTCTCTCTCTTTCGACCAAATACATACGATACATTGTGTGTGTGAAAATATGGTGTCGATATACGGTGTCGATTTTTGGGTGTCGAAATATCAGTGCTCAAAGAAAAAGGCATAGATAATGAATGTTAATATCGTAATTTAAACTGAGTCAGTGAGCCTACTTTCCGTAGTAGTAAAAAGTAGTTTTTCAAACGTGGGGTATTTCAACTATCAACTAATAATATAATAAAGTTAAACAAAAGATGCCACTTAAAAGTTTGGTTTTAAAAACATTATTATGTGGACACCCAAATATCTTTAGAAAGCTTGCTTTCTTTTTTTATGATCACTTTTCTGTCTCATTCTACAAAAAGTGCATTATTGAAAAGGCCAACATTGAAAAAAAAAATGAAGTATGATTTGGTTGAATTCAAGGAAATTGATTGACTATTAGTTTTTGTTCCATTTATAGTGTGAGCTTTTGATTTATCTGTTGTTGGTATGCTGCAAGACCCAATGAAGAGAACAAAGGGTTCTCGTATTCTCCTGTAAAAAATTGGGTAATTATTTCTTCCGGTCTGAAATATAAACAAAAATAATTTATTATTTATGATATAAATTATAAACAAATATTAATTATTTTCATTCTATTTAATAATATCGTTCCAAAAATACCTTTAAATTTATTGAGATTATTTTTCTTAATAAAATTTTTTACTTTAAAGTAAGAAAACTTTAGGAAATAAAATTATTTTTTTGATAATTTTAAGGATATTAAATAAAAAAATTAATTTTTTAATAAATATGAAATAATTTTTTTTGTTTATATTTTAGACAGGATTAAGTATGACAGAGACCGGAAGAAGAAACTGAAAAATGGCAGAGAAATCGATGTAGGAAAACGCCACGTATTATGCGGTGAAGAAGAGGTTTTAATAAAAAGCTGCCAGTGATTCATAGTGTGGTTATTTTGTCTTCTTGTATTTTGGATTTGGAATCTACTTGACTCTCATTAACCATTTTGCTTACGAAGACAAGTTAGCCCATCGATGCATTTTTGCCACTGCCTTTGCTTCTCTTAAATGACCAATGCTGGGTTTTCTACTTTCATTAGAGATTTTCCATCATGTTCTATACTGGCGGTTTTTTACTGTTGTTTTGATCATTATTATTGTGAGACCAATATTCCTCGCCAATGAATATGATGCATATATGCACCTCCATTAATTTGAAAGATGCATATAGGTTGCTGGCGCCTTAATTATTGCTGAACTATATAGCTGTTCTACAATACTATATCCGATTTCGAATATAAATATATAAAAAAATAATATTAATTTGATGGTTCAAAATATAAGTAAATTTTAACTAATTTCACATTATTTAACGATATTATTCTTAAAATATCTTTCAATTAATTTATAATTTTTTTCAATAATTCTTTTACTTGCTCATGAAGGATAACTTGGGAAATACAATTTCTTTTTTAATATTTTAAGAAAAATAAATGAGACTAATTAATTTTCTTAAGAGGTGTGAGGTAGTTCGTTTTGCTAGTATTCGAAACCGGAGGGAGTTGCTATCAAATAGACACAAAGATGAACATGAGCATATATGATAGGCTAAAACTTTCATTGGTTGTTATGTCATTCCTATCTTGTGTTGTGACCACTTCAATAAGTGAATGTTTGGTTTCAATTTTGGGAGAGCCAAAAGTGATTCTATAGACATAAATTGATTTTGACATGTTTGGATTGTTCTCAAGTAGAATTTATTTTGCCTCTAAAATTGATTCTAACTTGAAACTAGGATTTGTAACTTCTGGTTCCAAACGTGATTTTTACTCTTAGATCTGTTGTTCAACTCATTTTACAGGAATGTATCCAAACATAAATTATTTTATATTGAACTCGCTTTTAACTAAAAACAATCTTACAAAATCAATTTTCACTGTGTAGAACCAAACACACACTAAAATTTGCCGGCAAGATATGGAATTACCAGCCAAGGAGCAGACAATTCATGTCTATTAATTAGCCATTGTTTTTGAGTAGGGATATATTTGGAAATAAAATTAAATATTTAAGAGAATTAAATGAAATTAGCCTATTTTAATGTTAGTCAAATGAGGGGACTCACAACAAGTTGAAAAATTTTCAACATGCGGTGCAAATTCTATGGCATTTATGTGAACTATCAACTACCACCAAAATGAGAAGAAAAAAATTATGCAGTGCAATTTTTCTTTGGACGGTGCAACCATAATAGTGAGTGTTCACATTACCAATGACTTCTATAAATAGAGGCATCCGTGGGAGAGGAAATTCATTCCAACATTTGAGAAAATTTCAAGCATCAAAACACTGAGAGAGAAACTGAGAAAAATTCCAGTAACGGAATTTTGTGAGAGAAATATTTATAGAGTGAGAAAAATATTTCTTTGGGTGTAATTGGGTTGTGGGTTTTGTGAGAGAGTGTGAGTGTTTGTAAACACAATGTATATTTCTTTTTTCAGTAAAAGGTCTGCAACAGCCTGAAGATATAGGCATAATTGGCCGAACTCCGTTATCAATTTTTTGTATGCTTCCGCATTTTTTTTTCGCTTTTCCACTAATCTGACCATGGGAAAATATTGCATAATTTCCTAACAACTGGTATCTGAGCTAGTTGGTTATATTTGCTAAATCTTGGTGAAGATATATTGTTCACGTGAATAGTATTTTTGTGAATAGTAAAATTGGTCGGCGCTACCAATTTATCCACGGAGGTGTTCTAAAGCACGGTGGTTCGCAGAAGTTGTCAGAAACAATCCTGAGAAGTCAGACTCAAGTGGGAGTGATGGCCGCAGACGAAGGAAAGGTGAAAATTGAAAAGTTCGATGGTGCGAACTTTGACTTTTGGAAGATGCAGATCGAGGATTATCTGTATCAGAAAAAGTTGTATCAACCTCTCACAGGAAAGAAACCAAAGGAGATGAATGGATCCTTCTTGATAGACAAGCCCTTGGCGTTATCCGTTTGACGTTATCCCGTAATGTTGCTTTCAACATTGCAAAGGAAAAGACCACAGTGAGTCTTATGACGGCTCTTTCCAACATGTACGAAAAGTCGTCGGCCTCAAACAAAGTTCATTTGATGAGGCAGTTGTTTAACTTGCGGATGAAGGAGGGTGCATCGGTAACACAACATCTCAATGAACTCAGCTTAGTCACAACTCCGTTGAGTTCAGTTGGAATTGAATTTGATGATGAGGTACGAGCATTGATACTTTTGTCTTCCCTACCAGAAAGTTGGAATGCTACTGTCACAGCTGTAAGTAGCTCATCGGGGAGCAATAAGTTGAAATTTGATGATGTTCGTGATCTGGTTCTCAGTGAAGAGATCCGATGCAGAGAGTTGGGAGAATCTTCAACCTCTTCAGTATTGCATACAGAATCAAGAGGAAGAAATTCAACCAGAGGAAATGGACGCGGCAAATCAAAGGGCAGGCGGTCCAAATCCAGAAATCATCATAGTTATCAGAACTCCAACTTGAAGACTATCGAGTGTTGGAATTGTGGGAAGACCGGGCACTACAAAAATCAGTGCAGGAGTGCATTGAAGAACCAGGAGGCAAAAGACGAGGCAATTGTTGCTTCCACCTCAGGAGGAGGTGACGCGCTGATATGCTCTTTGGAGAGCAAGGAAGAATCTTGGGTATTAGACTCTGGAGCATCTTTTCATGTCACTTCGCAGAAAGAATTCTTCGAGAATTATGTACCTCGAAACCTTGGTAAAGTTTACCTTGGTAATGAACAATCTTGTGAGATTGTCGGCAAAGGTGTGGTGAAGATTAAGTTGAACGGGTCTGTATGGAAACTGAAAAATGTCAGACATATTCCCGACCTGACGAAGAAATTAATCTCAGTAGGCCAATTGGCCAGTGGCGGCTACACAACAGTCTTCCACGGCGATCATTGGAAGATTTCAAAGGGTGCAATGATAATTGCTAGCGGCAGAAAGAGTGGTACTCTTTACAACACAACAGGAGCATGCCATTTGATTTCAGTTGCAGCAAATGAAAATCCCAATCTGTGGCACCAGAGACTAGGCCATATGAGTGAGAAAGGGATGAAGATCATGCACTCGAAGGGAAAATTGTCAGGTCTTCAGTCAGTAGAAATTGACATGTGTGAAGACTGCATACTTGGGAAGCAGAAACGAGTTAGCTTTCAGACAAGTGGAAGAACCCCAAAAAAGGAGAAACTCGAGCTTGTTCACTCTGATGTTTGGAGTCCAACAACTGTCTCATCCATTAGTGGGAAGCAATACTTCATGACTTTTATCGATGATCACTCTAGGAAGGTATGGGTATACTTTCTGAAACATAAGTCTGAAGTATTCGAGGCTTTCAAGATTTGGAAAGCCATGGTAGAAAATGAGACAGGGTTGAAGATCAAAAAGCTCAGAACTGACAATGGTGGTGAACATGAAGACACCAGATTCAAGAAGTTCTGCTATGAGCACGGAATCAGAATGGAGAGAATCGTGCTAGGTACGCCTCAACACAATGGTGTAGCTGAGCGTATGAACCAAACGTTGATTGAAAGAGCCAGAAGCTTGCGGGTGCAGTCAGGCTTACCGAAGCAGTTCTGGGCAGAAGCAGTCAACACAGGAACTTACTTAATCAACCAAGGTCTGTCGGTACCATTGGAGCACAGAATACCAGAAGAGGTATGGAGCGGAAAAGAGATAGAATTCTCACATCTTAGAGTTTTCGGCTGTGTAGCATATGTGCATATCAGTGATCAAGGCAGGAATAAGCTTGATCCCAAATCGAAGAAGTGCACTTTCATCGGTTATGGTGAGGATGAGTTTAGCTACCACCTTTGGGATGATAAAAACAAAAAAATGATCCGCAGTAGAGATGTGATCTTCAATGAAAGAGTGATGTACAAGGACAGGCATAACACAAACACCAGCAACTCAGAACAGAGTGGGCTAGTGTATACAGAGGTGGACGATGTCCCAAAAAGTCCTATGGTTGAGAATCCTCAGTTAGAGGAATCAATTGATCCAGGTAGCAGACAGCAGTTTGACACAGTAGAGCATCATACTCCAGCTTTGGTAGTGAAAAAGTCTTCTCGAGTTCCTGTGCCCAACAGGAGATATATGGACTACATGTTGTTGACTGATGGAGGGGAGCCTGAAGATTATGCATAAGCATGTCAGACCGCAGATGCTAGCAAGTTGGAGCTTACCATGAAAGACGAGATGAAGTCTTTGATCCCCAATCAAACATGGAAACTAGCTGAGTTACCCGTAGGAAAGAAGGCACTTCACAACAAATGGGTGTATCGGGTGAAGGAAGAGAAGAATGGCTCCAAGAGATACAAAGCCCGATTAGTTGTCAAAGGATTCAAGCAAAAGGAAGGAGTTGACTACACTGAAATTTTTGCTTCAGTTGTGAAACTCAATACTATCAGGTCGATGTTAAGTACTGTTGCCTGTGAAGAGCTCTATCTTGAGCAGTTGGACGTGAAGACTGCATTTCTTCACGGAGACTTAGATGAGGAGATCTACATGCACCAACCTGAATGTTTCTCAGAATAGGAGAATAAGAATATGGTGTGCAGATTGAAAAAGAGCTTGTATGGCCTGAAACAAGCTCCAACACAGTGGTATAGAAAGTTTGAAAGCTTCTTGCATAAGGAAGGTTTCCAGAAGTGCAACATCGACCACTGTTGTTTCTTCAAGAGATATAAGTCCAGTTATATCATTTTGTTACTTTATGTCGATGATATGTCGGTAGCAGGTTCAGGTATGGACGAGATCAGAAACTTGAAGATGCAGTTGTCAAAGGAGTTTCACATGAAGGACTTAGGTCCTGCAAAGAAGATCCTTGGAATACAAATCACGAGAGATAAGCAAAAGGAATTTTGCAGTTATCTCAGGCAAAGTACATCAACCGTGTTTTGCAAAGATTCAACATGGGCAACGCCAAACCGGTTAGCACACCTTTGGCCAGTCATTTTTGCCTATCCAAGGAACAGTCACCTCAGACGGAGGAAGAAAGAGAATCCATGGCCAAGATTCCATATGCTTCTGCAATTGGAAGTTTGATGTACGCAATGGTCTGTACGAGGCCAGACATTGGCCATGCAGTGGGAGTTGTAAGCAGGTTTATGTCAAATCCGGAAAGAGCTCACTAGGATGCAGTGAAATGGATTTTGAGGTATCTACGAGGCACCGCAGAGAAGAGTTTGTACTTTGGTAAAGGAGAATTACAAGTACAAGGCTACATAGATGCAGACTTTGGAGGTGAAGTCGATCACCGAAGAAGTACCACTGGTTACGTATTTACTGTTGGCACTACAACAGTTAGTTGGATGTCGCGGATACAAAAGATTGTTGCTTTATCCACTACAGAGGCTAAGTATGTAGCAGTAACAGAAGCCAGCAAAGAATTGATATGGCTTCAAAGATTGTTAACAGAGTTGGGATTTATCCAAGAGAAGAGTGTTTTACACAGTGATAGTCAAAGTGCAATACATTTGGCGAAGAACTCAACATTTCATTCCAGAACAAAACACATTGGTCTTCGTTATCACTTCATCAGATCTCTAGTTGAGGATGAGGTGCTAACATTGAAGAAGATCCAATGAAGTAGGAATCCGGCAGACATGTTAACAAAGGTGGTGACTATCGACAAACTGAAGTTGTGCCCAACTTCGGTTGGCCTACTTGAATAACATATTAGGAAAGGCTGCTGCATTGATCGAGGTGTGAAGACGATTGAAATCAGTCTTCAAGTGGGAGATTGTTAGTCAAATGAGGGGACCCACAATAAGTTGAAAAATTTTCAACATCCGGTGCAAATTCTATGGCATTTATGTGAACTATCAACTACCACCAAAATGAGAAGAAAAAAAATTATGCAGTGCAATTTTTCTTTGGACGGTGCAACCATAATAGTGAGTGTTCACATTACCAATGACTTCTATAAATAGAGGCATCCGTGGGAGAGGAAATTCATTCCAACATTTGAGAAAATTCCAAGCATCAAAACACTGAGAGAGAAAGTGAGAAAAATTCCAGTAATGGAATTTTGTAAGAGAAATATTTAGAGAGTGAGAAAAATATATCTTTGGGTGTAATTGGGTTGTGTGTTTTGTCAGAGATTGTGAGTGTTTGTAAACACAGTATATATTTCTTTTTTCAGTAAAAGATCTGCAGCAGCCCGGAGACGTAGACATAGTTGGCCGAATTCCGTTATCAATTTTTGTGTGTGCTTCCGCATTTATTTTTCGCTTTTCCACAAATCTAACTATGGGAAAATATTGCGTAGTTTCCTAACATTTAATACTTCTCCTTGGTCTGCGTGATATATGTCATTGTTGCTTATAATATAGACCGGACGGAGTATTTTATTAGACATTTATCATTATATAATTAACTCACATGTTTATGTTTACGTCAAATTATTGGTATGTTTGGTGTTGAAATATTCTATTATTTTTCATCAAATATGTCACTGGAATATTTGGAAATGAATTACAATATGCGAGTTTCTTGTTGGAACAGGTCATTGAACTGATAGCTCATGTGACCCAACTCTGATTGTAAAGATCAAGGTGTGCTTGATATCATAGTTGATCAACCATAGGATTTTTAAGCTTTTATGTTGGCACTCCTGTTACTTGTTGCAATATGTTTTTATATATATATATATATATATATATATATATATAAGATTATTGTGTTGTTTTTATATTGTGGATGCTAAGAGGAATTTATATAAAGAAGTATTTTTCGAATATGCACGAAGTGAATTTTATTTTTATTTTTATATATGCGATGATATTTCAAAGTATTTGATTTGGGGTTGCATAGTTTTAGCTAATTTTGTGAGATGAGAGTTCTCTTTTATAATATTATTGTCGTGACATAAAATTAGAGATGAATAAGAATACATTTTTGACCAATTTTTTTAAGTGTTGAGAGCTATATTAGTGATATAATAAATAAATTATATTAATTATTTTTGCATCTAAATTTTATGCGAAAGAAATGATAGAAACAAGCATATTTTTATAGTTAAAGTCATAAGAAAGCGTGACAATATGATGTTAATATTATCTAGAAATACTTCTTAGAAAGTTTAAATACTTTGAAATTTAAACTTTGAATCCCTTATAACGTTAATACTCAATTAAATAAAATTGAGGTTATTTGTTGTGTGTATTCTCAATTTATTGGGAGTTTACTATATTTAATGAATTTGATTCGATGAGTTTATTGTAAAAATTATTTTGTGGGACTCCTGAAATATTTAGAGGCACCAATGTGAGATATGATATTTCATATGGTGAATTTTTCACTTTGTTAAAATAATACAAAGGTGTTAGCTATATTTGATACATATTAAATGAATCTAAAAGTATATTTGTTTTTACCCCTAGTGGACGTGATGTTGCCTAATAGTGAATTGAGTGTAAAAATATTTTTGTGGCACTTTGAGAGATACCGTGAATTATGGTATTGTATATAGTGAAGTATCCATTGTATTATAAGGATGCAATTATAGTAATTGGATTTGAAAATATATTGTTGATTTTTCATCCTAATGGAAATGTTGCCGCCTAGTATTAATCTAAGCACACCTATAAAATTTTATTACGAAGTGTGAGTTTATTATTTTAAATTTACAATTGGTGTGGCTAAGAATAATGTTTATTATGATAAGAGAAGCCATATATGTATGAGATGCAGTGTTGTCAGACATGTAATTAAAAATTGTGTTATCTCACTTGAGTATGTGAAAAGTGAGAAAAATCTTACATGTCCTTTTACAAAAGGATCTTTCAGGAAAGTTATCTTGGATACGTCGAAGGGGATGAGGTTAAAGCCTTGAGTGAAGAAAAATATGGTGGACACCCAATTAGTGGTCAAACGAAGCCATATGAATACTCCTATACATTACACTTCTCATCCCTGTGGCATGTGGTAGTGTTTGTTGTGAGGTTGAGCTATGAGCTCTTAATGTATGTACCTATGTGAGTGTCAAGACATTGGCAACCTTCTATGAAAGACTTAGGTAATCTTTCTAGAGCACTCATAAGCAACCAAAGGTATATAAAAGCCTAAATTATTGTGGAAATAATTAATCGCGGAGCCATCACAAATTTAAAGGTAAAAATATGTGTTGTGAGGGTCTCATCTTAAGTCTACGAAATTCAAGAGCAATTCATTTCTTGGACATAAGGTGTTGCCTCACTTCACTACGTGTTAATTCAATTCCCAGGACATTAACACTTAAGCATGAAAAAATCTTGCCCAGATATTTTTCCCTCACTTGATTGTCATTGATGGAGATTGTTGAAATAATGTCACTCAAGGGCCTTTTGACTTTTTCAATGACCATTACAATTCCAACGGTCATATTCACTGATCATATTCCAACAATCATATTTTCTTATTCTATAAATAAAGGGATTAGTAGCTTGAGTTTAGAGAGAACCCAAGATAACATCCTCTCTTCCTAAATTATTCTCTCGATATTCTTCTTTCTTCTACTCTGTTTTTCTGGGCATTGTTTGTGAAACTCCAACGTGTTCGGTCTCGAGTGCACAGGCCCAGACACGGTACTGTGAAAACGTTGGGGAGCAAACTGAAAATTGGGCTATGCCGAAAGTCCTCCGAAATTTACTTTCAAGATAGTGGTTTTTAATCCTCTCTTCCTAAATTATTCTCTCGATATTCTTCTTTCTTCTACTCTGTTTTTCTGGGCATTGTTTGTGAAACTCCAACGTGTTCGGTCTCGAGTGCACAAGCCCAGACACGGTACTGTGAAAACGTTGGGGAGCAAACTGAAAATTGGGCTATGCCGAAAGTCCTCCGAAATTTACTTTCAAGATAGTGGTTTTTACAACGTCACAGCTTACTATTCTTTTTCTTCTTTATTTCCCTACATTTATATCATAAACCAAATCTTCTGCCTTCTATTTTTGTTTCTTGTTTTACCCCGTGGGCTTGTGCTGGGGAACAATCCACAAAGTTCATATTTACATATTTGATTTTAGTTTCTTAATAGTGTGAAATTTTTATATTGCGGCACATGGATTTGCTACTATATTATTAGAATGTCAAATTAATTTATTTCGAGTACCGGAACCAACCTCTTAGAAAGTATAATGTAAGAATGCTTGCATTAAAATCTCACCCTTATGTGGACTTACTCTCTCCGTCTCATTTTACTTGTCCTCAGGGACGGACCCATAGCCAAGCATTCGGGGGCATTTGCCCCCACTTAAATTTCAATTTTTTTTGGTACAATTAAATTTCAAATTTTTAACTAATATATACATATATTTTTACATTCTATACAAAAATTTGGACGAAAATCTGTTGTCCCAAGATTCCTGTCTCACACCCTGCGCGATAAATAGGATTTTGCCAAATGATTTAAAATTCCACGTCACCTTAACCCTTATTTCTATCTAACGGAATTCATTAACAGTGAATTTAGAGTTAATTTTCTGAAACAGCAATCGTAACTTCTAACATCAGGGAAGATGAAATCCTAAATTCACGATTGTCACAGCCGTACCCATTCTGTTGATTTGTCCTCTTCTCCCAAAGTCTTTTTTTACTGTAGCATTCTTTTTCCTTTATCATTGAAAGCCGCCCACGTGTGTACTTCATTCAGTTCAGTATCTTGGCTTGGCTTGTACCAGTCAAATTCCAAAAGGTAACAATTTCACAAAGCTGTCGAGGTTTATCATGTGGCATTCTTAATTTTTTTTTGTTTGGTAATCATTCTTTTTTAATTTTATTATGCGTTGCTTTTTAATTTTTTTAAAATGGGTTTTATTTAAATCGAAGGTAATAGATAATATAGATACCATGACGGAAGAACATCAACCACCACTATAAGAATATTTGACATTTTTTAGGGCAAAAAACTCTAGTAAATGGTCAAAAACCGTAGGAAATGTGCAAATTTCTGAGGGCTAACCGAGGGCCACGTGGTTGTAGGTTATTCGCCTGTAGGAAACGGTTTTCGAAGGCTAAATATAAAAAGCCCTCAAAAAATTTTTAGGGCTTAGTGCCTTCGGAAATTTCCTACAAGCCTTGGCCCTAGGAAAAGACAATGTTTTAATATAAAAAAATTAATCGCACAAATCCACTGAAATTGCAACAAAATTAATATATAAAAAAAGTTCATCTCGCCTCAGCAACAGAAAGAACTAAAAACATGATCTGTTGCTTATATATGAAAACGGAGGGAGTAGTGAATAAGATTCCTCGGAGGAAAAAAAGGGTACAACTATAGAGCCTATTTTTTGATGGGTCAACCCATTAGCCACTACTTATTAATAGGGTGGGTTGAGATTTCAAACCAGCTAATCAAAAATGGGTCAATCCGCTCTAATTTAGACTAGTTGATGGTGGGACCGCTTGACTCATTTTCCTACCCCTACGTCTAAGTAAATGTTCCATCAAAATGTTTACAATCTCAGACAAGATTGAAGTACAAGTTTTGTGAAAACACGAAAACAACCACAAGTTGTTTATCACCTACACGTACACCTGAGTATCCTATTTAAAAGTTACAACACCACAAGTCGTTGGTGCTTACCACCATTACTAGAAATTCTGCTATTTATTGTGGATTTTCTTGCGGAAAAAAATTCTTTGGAAATTTCGGCGAATTTTACTGCGATTTTATGAAATACAAGGAATTTTTTTGCAGACTAAAATTTGCAGGTAAGGCCGCAGAAATATTTTACATTTGCTGCAGATTTAGCTATGTAAATAAATCTGCATGAAAGTTTTAGTTTTTCCAACGGAATTTACTGCCAAATCGACTCTGCTAAAGAATTTCGTAGCAAAACCCTCAAGATAGGAGGTCTGATAGAGAACCCAAGAGATTTGCGGGAAAATTCGCAGGTAACATTGCTGCCGATTAGAGATCCTGTACCACCCTGTCACCTAATGAGGGCATTAACCGCTTAATAAACTGAGATTAGGAGTAATCATGGAAATTTTTTCTCTTTGACCGAATAAAACATCAGAGTGCACACATAATAATACAATTAAATCCTCCAAGAGACTTTCATTAAGTATTACAACCCTTTTCTTTTAAATTGTAAAAGACTCAAGCTAGAAAGACTCGACTCGTGATCCGGTATTCGAAGTATCGCGTGCCGGTAAGACCGAGCACAGCTTCATGCTCTAAACTATCAAATAAGCTTGTACCTGAAAACAACGCCCCAACATAGTGAGTTTACAAAAACTCAGTAACACAGACTTTAATTAAAAACCATTCACCGTTGTTTTTTTATACGTGGTGTGCTGCGTTTAGACAACTCCTCCCATAAAAGCACAATAACTAACATCCATGTCAGACCATAATACTACATCCAATAGTAAAAGATTAGACATGCATATTACAATTCCTAACAATACAAACATTATAACTTCATAATAAAGAAGTCTATAATGTTACCACAATCCAATAGGCATTTAAAATGCACAATGAATCCAAGAAAGTATAAAATAGACTCTCAATGGAATTCTTCAATACACAGTATACAATGAATCCAAGGGAGTATAAAATAGACTCTCAATGGAATTCTTCGATAAACAATACACAATGAATCCAAGGGAGTATAAAATAGACTCTCAATGGGATTCTTCAATAAACAATACGCAATGAGTCCAGGAAAGTATAGCAGTGACTTTCCATGAAACTCTTCAACAAACAATACACAATGAATCCAAGAAAGTATAAAATAGACTTTCAATGGAATTCCTCCAACTCAATTCCGTCGTACGTTATAACAGCACGAACCGGCATTAGTCATACGATCAGTTGCAATACACTCATTCAATATACAATACTCAATAAATTAGAGCCATCATTGAACACAATCACATCATTAACTCAATTGTTCCTATAAGTATTTTACTTGTTTAATCACTTATACAATCTCCTATAAGTTCATAACAATATGCAAGGTTAAACCAAAGGGGAAAGGATTTCAAAAACAAATGGGAAAATCTGACTAAGATTCGCTTAAGCCAAACTGGCTCGCTCAGCGCGAGCTCGCTCAGCTCAGGATTTTCGTTTAAGCTAAAATCCTGCAGAATTGACTCGACAAAGAATACTGAAGGTCGCTCAGCGTGATTCTTGCGGCTCAGCGAGTTTAGCAGAGTTTTAAACATCCAAAACTCATATTTTCAACCCAAACCTCTTTCAAGACTCAAACCTTGGTTCTAATCAAAATCATAATCAATCAAATAACACCCAAACAAGACAACAAATGGATTTGTTACAATCATACCAACATACATTCAAGTCCAATGTTGCAAAAACCCATTTTGGTGCAACCTTGCTGCACACACACTTTTCCATTACACACATTCATGCAAGTTTAAAACTAACATCAACCCAAGAATCATATCATTTAGTTAAGGATATTAAACAACAATCCTAGCACACCCTAATTGGGAGTTTGAGAGGGGAATCTATGTTACCTTTGAGCTACCAAATGCTTTGGGGTAAAAACCCCCAAATTAGAACCCTAGGTTTTTGCTTCAACCTCCATTAAAGATCCTTCTTCAAGCTTTCTTCTCCTTTGAGTCTTGCATCCTTCTTCTTCTTCTTCTTCTTCCATTCGAGTTCCTTTCCTCCATATCTCTCTCAATCTCTCTGCTTCTTTCTCTCTCTCTCTCTCTCTCTCTCTCGGCCCATCTCTCTCTCTATTTTCCCCTTTCTTTCTTTTTCTGGACAGGGGGTCACGATGGAGGGGTGAAGAGGAGAAAAAGAGTGTTCTAGGGTGTGTGAGGTTTAAGTGAGGAGTATGGTGGAACACATGTGAACATTATTCAAAAATAAGACTTAGAAGTCTTCTTTCTAAATTTCTTAATTATTCTTCGGTCCTTAATTAATCATTGCGTAATTTTAATCAATTAAAACTACTCCTAATTAATTAGTCTCACAATTCCTATATTATTGGGTAAAATTACCATTTTATCCCTTAGTTCCTAATTGGTTTTAAATTAATAAATTAAGGCAATGAACCATATTTAATCCTTAGGGATTAAATCTCGTTTTCACTTAGGATTTCCTAATAATTAGGCTTAGGGGATTTGGGATGTTACATTACTCTCCACCTTTTAGGAATTTTGTCCCCAAAATTCGATATACCTTCTAACCTCAACCTTATGTAGGATCTATTCTCTGAGCTCCCGCTACTAACTTGGATTCTACGCCATTCCAAACGGGTAGACTCCTTACTCCTTCTTATGCTTAAAGCATCCTAAGTTCACCCAAAGGCTTTTCCGGTCAGAACGACAGGTTCCTTCGACTAGAGGTCTCCCACTGTCTCGTCATTCAAAGAACACGTTATGTTGTAACGGCCTGGGTCCTCTGCTAGGCTATAATTAGGCCACTGAACCCGGCTACCCGCATTGTTACACATAGGATGTACTCCACCCTTGAGGTGCAAAACTCTTGCAAGATCGTCACCTTGAGTAAACTTATGACACTTTTCGAAAAATTGTCATTTACAACGCTCCTTCAGGCGTTATAAATGGAAATTTCTCGACAAGCACCTTTCCTTAAACTAAGGGAATTGGCACGTCACTCTTGTCCCCTTATACTAAGTCTTAGTTAAAACTTGGTTTAGCGAACAAAAATTCTAAAGTTACTTAACTTCTAAAAGATGTTCGTCGATTAGACTGATCCGATTCACACTAATCGGTTATAGACTAGGCTTCAACCGAGTGATAGATCTCATTCGGTCGAAAACGCAGTTTGTAAATGACTAGATGGACTCACATCGAATCTAACTTAACGAATTACTCGTATAAATTAATAACTTTAGGCTTCCACCAATCAAACCACACCCATAATCTTACGCTTCCGATTGGAGTTTCTTACCTACTCTCTGCAACTTGATAGATTTATTCCCCTATTTGGTTCAACTGGATTTCAAATCGGGAACCCAAACCGCCATGACTGATAACAACATGGGTCCACTTGGCCGTCACGGGTCTAATAACCAATTGACCAACAATCATTTAAAAAGATAATTTCTTAAAATTCTTGGGAATAATCTATCTCACTGACCTTGAACTACCTTTACGGACCTTTCTAAATCATTGGGAATCCAAACAAGGATTAATATCTACAAATGAGCTAATTGCCCAGAGAATTTGGTGGTTTTATCAGTCGGTGCCGGACTAGGTCTTATTCCAAATAAGTTTCTTATTTAGTTAAGATAGAGTTCGTAACTGGCCAAACGATATCACTTTACCCACTGGTCAATTAGATCTAATGCAGACATTAACACTTTTAGGCTCCTGCTGATTTAGCTTCACCTAAACTACTATAGTTCAAGGACTATGATCTATTACTCCCCCATAGGCTAGTAGTGCCACTAAGGTCACTATAACTAGAAGGCTTAGGGTTCATCTACCATACTAGGTCTTAATCCCTTGAAGGTTCCCTGCTACAACTTAGGCGTTAGAAAATCTAGCCTATCACCATCCCTTTTGATTCAAGAAACACTAAGGTAACTGATTTAAAATTCCTATCGGTCCTATAAAAGGCTTCGAGTTTCTCAACCAATCTAGGATCCATTCATAGTGGTTAGGCCAAATAAACTTGATTAATTAACAAGTGTTGGAAACCTAATCAGTTATAAATGCCCATCTTAGTTGATCAAAACCTTGATGTTAAGAATCCTCACTTATCAACCTTTATTGTCATTGAACTAATGAATCACAACAAAGAATTGATAATGAGTGCTAGGCCGCACTAGACTCAAAATATCCAAAGTGACCTTCGCATTTTCCTGCCTCAGAAGTACCTCTTAATAAAACCTAATAGGATCATGAAGCCTAAGCAGACATGTTATTACTAGGAATTATCATGCTACTAACATATCGTACCCAGGGTGTACACTGACCAATTCGTGATCACAATCCCCTACTCGACTCTCGAACACGGATAAGGGATATAATTACTCACTCGCGTATATTCGCTAGCCGAGCCAATCATCACTTCGAAATCCCCTCCGTGGAGAGAGAGATGAATGAAACCCAAAGTGTATATCGATGTGGGGTCGACAACCAACCTTTTCTCCCACCCAAGGGATCCGACATTTCAAACATTACACACAATAGTATAACTTTTAAACATACCAATGTTTACTAAATTCATTCTGCACATAACAATACTATTGATTCATTTTTAACAACAGACAAGAATGAATTTAGTATAGCAGTAAATTAATAAAACACTGTGCACGAAATGCTTAAATGCTTAAATCCCAAACCAGGCAAAAGAATGTCAAAATTTCTAACATTATAATCACCAAGTTCAACCAACCATTAGCAAGTTAGGATTAGCTACCTATTGGTTATCCATCATGCAAGGAGTAATTCATTACTTACATGTTACCAAACAGGAAATATAGATTTATACCTATAGATTCCAAACACAATTATGTGCAATCTCATCATTAAGCATACATGATTTCTATCACCATTTAATTAAGCACCATACAGCCAATTATCATGACAAACAATATGCTGATTTTTCTCAATTTTCAATCCCTAGCCTGGCATAAATTCAGCTCATGAAAAGAATTGAAAATGATTAATGAAAAATTCAAAGTGAAAGAAACTCATTCATGTTTACCAATTTACAACATTTGCAATGACTTTCAACTTTGTGTTTTCAAAACTTAAGCTTTGGCTTCATATATAAGAAATTCAAATAATTTATTTGTGGGTACTTTCCAATACCAAAACATAATCATAAGTATGTAAATACAAGAATTATCCATCGACAAATCCAGTAATCCATACATTACAGGCGATACTAACAATGTTATGAATTAGCTTGCACAATGAGTTTGCATTTATTAATGATAAATGAAACTTAGTTACTACTGTGAATAAGAGAGTAGAGAAAGGATTTCACATCAATAGACAAGCAACCTACCCTATTATCACACCTTACACAAAAGCCTCGGTACCTCCAAGAGCATCCTTTCACACTCTTGCTAGTCCCGTGACTATTCTGATCATATAATCGCTCGTGCAATAACTCTCGTAACGAACTTCCATAGTAGCAGGGTTTAGCGTGGTCAACTTAACTCAACTGCGGCCAGGTATGCATCCTCGGACTTAGGCAGGATAAGGTGACGCACTGTCAGGCACTACAGTCAGCCCCCAGTTGGCTGGTCTTATGCGCAGTGTGCACTACCTGAACTACCATTAGGCGATCAATACGGAATTCTGAAACTATATGTATAATTACATACATATGTGAGAAGGTCTCGTAAACAAGAACAGACAAAAAAAGAAATTATTATTATCTGCTAGTCTTCATTTTCTTCATTCCTTAGACAAATCCTTGAGGCGGCCTACCCCAATAATTTGAAAAAAGAACTCGGAGAATTCGGATTCACAGACACAACTAACACTTTCCTAAACCGGATCACTTCTAGACACAGTAGACTCACAGTCCGAAAGGGTCGAACTGCTCTGATACCATAATGTACCACCCTGTCACCTAATGAGGGCATTAACCGCTTAATAAACTGAGATTAGAAGTAATCATGGAAATTTTTTTTCTTTGACCGAATAAAACATCAGAGTGCACACATAATAATACAATTAAATCCTCCAAGAGACTTTCATTAAGTATTACAACCCTTTTCTTTTAAATTGTAAAAGACTCAAGCTAGAAAGACTCGACTCGTGATCCGGTATTCGAAGTATCGCGTGCCGGTAAGACCGAGCACAGCTTCATGCTCTAAACTATCCAATAAGCTTGTACCTGAAAACAACGCCCCAACATAGTGAGTTTACAAAAACTCAGTAACACAGACTTTAATTAAAAACCATTCACCGTTGTTTTCAGCTATACGTGGTGTGCTACGTATAGAAAACTCCTCCCATAAAAGCACAATAACTAACATCCATGTCAGACCATAATACTACATCCAATAGTAAAAGATTAGACATGCATATTACAATTCCTAACAATACAAACATTATAACTTCATAATAAAAAAGTCTATAATGTTACCACAATCCAATAGCCATTTAAAATGCACAATGAATCCAAGAAAGTATAAAATAGACTCTCAATGGAATTCTTCAATACACAGTATACAATGAATCCAAGGGAGTATAAAATAGACTCTCAATGGAATTCTTCGATAAACAGTACACAATGAATCCAAGGGAGTATAAAATAGACTCTCAATGGGATTCTTCAATAAACAATACGCAATGAGTCCAGGAAAGTATAGCAGTGACTTTCCATGAAACTCTTCAATAAACAATACACAATGAATCCAAGAAAGTATAAAATAGACTTTCAATGGAATTCCTCCAACTCAATTCCGTCGTACCTTATAACAGCACGGACCGGCATTAGTCATACGATCAGTTGCAATACACTCATTCAATATACAATACTCAATAAATTAGAGCCATCATTGAACACAATCACATCATTAACTCAATTGTTCCTATAAGTATTTTACTTGTTTAATCACTTATACAATCTCCCATAAGTTCATAACAATATGCAAGGTTAAACCAAAGGGGAAAGGATTTCAAAAACAAATGGGAAAATCTGACTAAGATTCGCTTAAGTCAAACTGGCTCGCTCAGCGCGAGCTCGCTCAGCTCAGGATTTTCGCTTAAGCTAAAATCCTGCAGAATTGACCCCTGACAGCAGCGCTGAAGGTCGCTCAGCACGATTCTTGCGCCTCAGCGAGTTTAGCAGAGTTTTAAACATCCAAAACTCATATTTTCAACCCAAACCTCTTTCAAGACTCAAACCTTGGTTCTAATCAAAATCATAATCAATCAAATAACACCCAAACAAGACAACAAATGGATTTGTTACAATCATACCAACATACATTCAAGTCCAATGTTGCAAAAACCCATTTTGGTGCAACCTTGCTGCACACACACTTTTCCATTACACACATTCATGCAAGTTTAAAACTAACATCAACCCAAGAATCATATCATTTAGTTAAGGATATTAAACAACAATCCTAGCACACCCTAATTGGGAGTTTGAGAGGGGAATCTATGTTACCTTTGAGCTACCAAATGCTTTAGGGTAAAAACCCCCAAATTAGAACCCTAGGTTTTTGCTTCAACCTCCATTAAAGATCCTTCTTCAAGCTTTCTTCTCCTTTGAGTCTTGCATCCTTCTTCTTCTTCTTCCATTCGAGTTCCTTTCCTCCATATCTCTCTCAATCTCTCTGCTTCTTTCTCTCTCTCGAGCTCTCTCTCTCTCGGCCCATCTCTCTCTCTCTATTTTCCCCTTTCTTTCTTTTTCTGGACAGGGGGTCACGATGGAGGGGTGAAGAGGAGAAAAAGAGTGTTTAGGGTGTATGAGGTTTAAGTGAGGAGTATGGTGGAACACATGTGAACATTATTCAAAAATAAGACTTAAAAGTCTTCTTTCTAAATTTCTTAATTATTCTTCGGTCCTTAATTAATCATTGCGTAATTTTAATCAATTAAAACTACTCCTAATTAATTAGTCTCACAATTCCTATATTATTGGGTAAAATTACCATTTTACCCCTTAGTTCCTAATTGGTTTTAAATTACTAAATTAAGGCAATGAACCATATTTAATCCTTAGGGATTAAATCTCGTTTTCACTTAGGATTTCCTAATAATTAGGCTTAGGAGATTTGGGATGTTACAGATCCGCAGCAAAATTATACTTTTTTTTTTTTAAAAAAAAAGTTAAAATAAACATTCAATTAGAAAGGAGGCATGTGAGGAAGCAGAATAGGGCAAGAGGTGCCCAAACGCATACTCATCATCACTCACGACCTCATTCTCTATTCTCAATCTCACTGATAATAGAAAGAGGTCACTCTCGTTTAGCAACTAGAGCTTCCGGCTGGGACCTCGGTGTGTATCTTTCTTTCCAATCTCGGTGCTTTAATCTCTCTGATTCCAAGAAATTCATTTCGGTGAAAACATAACTCGCATGCGATCTTAATCTTTGAATTTCTCAAGCTTCAAGATTTCTCAGATTTGAACGGATCTTCTCACTTCGCGTCTTCTCAGATTTGAACCCTAAATTGTATGCTTCGAATCTCCCTGCTTCACATTTCTCTACTTCACATTTCACTCCTTCGCATTTCTCATCCATTTTCGAGCTTCACATCTTCGGGTTGTTGTTGTTGTTTTGATTAGGTGAAGAAGGTTCATGATATGAAATTAGGTAAAGCCAAGAATTCCGAGGGTTTATCTGATTAACAAGATTTTCATCCGCAACTCAATCGTTCTCAGAAGAAGGTATTTCACATTTCTCATTTCATTTGTGATTCAATGAATTTGTTTGTTATACATGGATGCTTTAACTGTGGTTGCTCTTTTTAGTTCCTGTTTTGAGAGTATTGCAGCTTTTTAAGTGATTCAATGAATTTTTTGTCTTCATTTGGAATTTCATGATAGTAATTGAAGTTGGTTGTGCTATCAGAATACTTAAGTTGTCTTCATTTGGAATTTTTTGTCTTCGTTTGAAATATATGGAAATTGATTTTTCTTTGGCTCTGCTATCAGAATACATAAGTTAATTTGGTTTTCTATAGAACCAAAATTTTAGTTTAGATTCATTTGTAATTGCTTTGTTTTGTGTGCGTGCGTGTGTGTGTGTTAAGACATTATATGAAATAAGTATATTTACAAGATGACTTGGAAGAGTCTATGAATAACACAGAGAACCCCTTTATCTTTATTCTCAGAACTAATTTTTTATCTAAAGAATACTTCCAGGAAATTGCAGATGCGATGAGTGTAGGAGATTTTGTTTGAAGGGTTGAATCTAAAAATGTGGCTCCACTTGACTCCCTGAATAGCTTAAGAACCCAATTGCTTGGAGTTCCATAAACTTGATGAGAATCAAATACAATTGCATCTGGATTCCACCTAACCATAGAAATCAAATAATGCTTATACTATTTTGTTTGAAGAAAAGATTTCAATAAATTAAATAAATAAGTGTAATGTAAATTCTAAAATTTCATGGTAAATGCAAATCAATACTTCCTGTCATTGCATTAACAAAGAGTGGTGCATAGCTAACCATTTTGACAAGATCACTGCATTAAGAAATCAAAATGGTTAAGATATAAGTTTAAAGCAGTGAACTTGATCGGGCAAAGATTCGTGTTCGAGTTGGTCCGGAAACGCAATGTAGGATAACAGGAAGACACGAATTGTGCCTCGGCATATTCAATTGGCTGTTAGGAACGATGAAATGTTCACGAAATCAAAGGTATATGTATATATCATCACTAAATTGATGAATTATGTTCCATGTTATGGTTTGAGTTTTCACCAAAAGCTTGTCTACTGCTATCAGCTTATTCTCTCCATATAGAAGTAGATTTGTTATGCATTGTCCCATCTTTGATGCTTTATTTTGTTTCTTATTTGTCCAATCTAATCATGTTTGACATGAAAAACCTAAATTTATGTGTTTGTATAGGAGAGTTAAAGAGTCTCAGAATCCTTGTTGTTGATGCAAAGGCAAATGAGATCAAATTGGTTCCTGCTTTATGCAAAAGAATGCTGGAAAAAAACATGTTCCTTTTTGGCTCTATTGATTTAACAAAAGGTTCTCTCACAGAGACACTAAAACCATCTCCAACAATTACAGAATACTCGTATTCAAGTTGCATATCAAAAGTAAACCACCATATTGAACTTACGTTCGATGTTCTTTCCTTGTTTTGTTGTCCTGATAGTGTAGTGAAGCCAACTTATTGTTTTCATCTATTCCTTGTGGATGACAGGTTATTTGATAGCACTCCAATTGAAAACTACGTCAGATTTGCCATCAGATTTAATAAGGATAAGTTTTTGTGAAGCTTACATTGCTATTAATTTTCATCTAGTGTGTCCTATGGATTGGAGGTGTTTACAAAGGCTGATTATACAGTAAGCTTAATTTTAGGGAAATGAGATAAAATCTTAATTTTCATAGCTCTTTACATTCATGGTCATAGGAATTGAAATTCTTAATTTCTCTCAATTTTTTTCAGGATGGAGCAGGTCTTCAGTTCAAGTCCGTGACAATAGGGAAATATTTGTGTGTCGAGTCAGGGGAAGAACTATCCTTGTTGCAAACTTACATAATAATCACGTTTATGATTTTTTATATGCTTATTGATAGGGCCACGTCAAGTGTACCAGGTCGTTGCAAGTAATAATTTCGGTAAATAACCGGTTATCGTCCTCAAGGATCGAAGGCCAAATACCATTATATGTTAGCGACTACTAAGTGAACACCAAAGGATTTTATATGATTGGTGGTGGTAAGAGAATAACAAAGGCACAATGCAAACAGTAATTTAATTCAATGGAGAAAAGTGTTGGAGTCAAGCTTCATTCTACTTCAACTTTGGAATATTTTAATATAGCAATTAACGCAAAGTGGTTCTCTAATTTGTCTATCAATTTCATTAAACTAGTTAAATCCCAATTCCTTGGGCAAATAACCCTTTTTATCCAGCTAGAAAGTCCAATTCCTTGGATGCATTCAACAAGGTAAAAGCATGAAGAAAAAGAAATTACAAAGATAGCAAGTTCCCAAAGGCTATTCCTAGCTCAAAAGAAACAAGGGTCACCTTCCTAGGGCACAAAAGCATATTGAACTTCCATTCAACACACAAATCAAAAGTTCATTCCAAGATTGATCAAGTCTCAAAAAGCATTAAGAAGAAGGAAGGAGATCACCAAACTAAGAGAAACTCACATGTATTAATAGGAAACTACATCAAATATCCATAGTGTTCATAGAAATCCACTCAACTCCAACAAAGGGAGATTTAGTTTAACATGGTGGTAGTAGAGAATGAAAAGAAAAACAGAGAAAAGAGATAAGAACCCATCCACAAGCCAAGGAATTGAGCTTCCACTCTTCTCCTTTTGCCTCCTTCAATGGGTGTGCTAGGGTTTATGCTCCAAAGTCCTCTTTCTGCCTCAAATTCGTCCCTCCTCCTTTAGTTCAGACCTTAGATGGGTATTTATACCAACTGGGCCGGATAGAGAGCCCAAAACGCAACCCAAAATCATTCAGCAGTAGGCGCCCTGCGCCCTGTGGGCGCCTTGCACCCAGGATTCCCGAGAGCAAGCGCCAGGCGCTAGCCCCTCTGAGGCGCCTCAGGTCCCGCAACTTCGCTACCATGCCTCAAAGAGCGCCTCAAGGCCTGGATTGGTCACGCCTGGCCTCCGACTTCGCAAAGAACTTCACTTCAAAAAGCTATCATGGTCTTGGGTACATGTCTCCAATCAATCCTTTTCTTACCTACATTAAATCAAGACCAAAATAAGGACATTTTTCCATCAAAACAACACAAGAGCTAACATGATTGTCAACTAGAATATCTCCACAACAAAGACTCAAACACCTAAGATTAGAAGCCAAACAAGGAATAAAGTCTAAGTTTGCATGATAATTCCCTTCAATTAAGTGCATGAAATTGAGCATTAGAGGGAACCGTCACTTATTTTTATAGCTCTTTACATTCATGGTCATGGGAATTGAAATTCTTAATTTCTCTCAATTTTTTTAGGATGGAACAGTTCTTCAGTTCAAGTCCGTGACAATAGGGAAATATCTGTGTGCCGAGTCGGGGGGAAGGAGCTATCCTTGTTGCAAACTGCACATCTGCTTCGAGTTGGGAAACATTTAGAGTCAGCTATCCTAATTACTATTTATTCATCAATTAGAACTGATTTTGGATTGAAAAAAAGTTATGTTGGATTAATTCTCTTTAGTATTGTGCAGTTGTAGAGGATAAACGAGGACACTTTCAGATTCAGGGTTTTTAACAAATAGTTTGTGGGGTTAAATGGGATTAATGTGGTTGCTGTAACTAATACTTCCACTGATTCTGAAACGTTTCATATTGTTAAGGAACTGGTAGGAGATGTTGTGGAGAAGATTGCTGATGATTGGCACATCCAGAAACAAACATTTTATAAACAAACATGATTAGGGGAGGATGAAGTATATGGGCAGGAGCTGAAGCAATTACTTCTACAGCAGTGTCCAGATGATCAGGAGTATAATCAAGATTAATGTAGACAAACAACTGAAACGTAGTTTCTTGTGTAATTATATTAGTTTATAGTGCTATTTGGATTGTAGGGAATTTCAAAGAAGCATCGCATTTTTTTTTGAGGAATTAAAGCCCTTGTATCGTAAAATAGCTTTTATTCGAATACTTAAATGCAAGTTATACAAAATTTGGAATATGTTAGTAGACTTTTGCCTGCCTTTTCCATATGGTATAACACTGTTTATTGGGTTTTCCTTCTTGAATGATACATTATTTTGTTTAATTTTGTTGTTTAATTTGGTTTACTCCACTGTTTCATGTTTCTCGTTTGAATGAGGAAATAAGCAAACCAAGAATACTAGTAGCCAAAAAAAAAAAATACCTGCGGATTTTGCTGCATGTTTCGATTTGCTATGGATTTTTCTGCAAATTTTCCTGTGGAATTTGCTGCGAATTTTTCCACAGGAAATTTCAAAAATTGGAATTTTATCCCTAAACCCTTTGCTGCGGATTTTATTGCTTTTGCTGCGGAATATATCCGCAGGAAATTACCTGCGGATTTAAGAATCTGCAAGAAATGATTTCCCACGAAGCTTTTACCTGGGAACCTGAATCTGCAAGAAAATCCACAGAAAACAGATTTCCTGTGGATTTTTCACCAAAATCCGCAGGATAATCCACAGGAAACGGCACGAATTCTAGTAGTGCACGAGTTCAAACCCTAAAATAAAAATAAAATAAAAAAAGGCAAATCATGGTTCATATCCACAACTTTGCTTTTTAAGTAAAATAAATAAATAAAAACAAATGGCAAGTCGTGGTTGGTATCCATGACTTACCCTAAATACGTAACTTTTTTTAAAAAGTACCCCAAAGACCTAATTTCTCCACTAAATAGCAACATATATGTAAAAAAAAAAGAAGAGAAATACCCTTCTTTATTAATAACTATATTTGTCTCACATCTCTCTCCTCTCTTCCCATCTCACCCCTTCTCTCTCTATATATATAATGTAATATATAATGTAAACCGTTATGCTTATTACGTAACTTTATTTTTTTTTTAATTCTCTTATGCAGCTTTTATATAATAAATAACTAACATATCTTTTGTATAATATATATGATAAATCTTCATCACATGAATATTTATAAAGCTAGATTGGAGATTTGCTTTATGAATGAAGAGAATTCAAAGTGATTGTATGCTTAAATTGTGTAATTTAGTGTATTTACTTGGATTCATTCTAACAATTGTGCATTAGTATTTGCTATGAGTTTTTATCTCTAAGTCCACGTGAATGGGAGCATAGGCAAATGAATGATCTTGGAAGGTGAAGAAGGATAAGGGATGATTGAATGTGGCAAAAACACAAGAAATGGGGGTTTGAATTAGGTTTTAAAAACTTTTCGCAAGTATAAGTGTTTATGAATTTTTTTTTTCAAAACAACTCTCTAATAAAACAGTGCAGTGAGTAAAGAAAAGAGAGAAGAGAATGACATAGTGATTTATACTAGTTCACTATCACCTGATAGCTACGTCTAGTCCCTTCACAAACTTGAATAATTTTTCCACTATAATCAACCTGATTACACTTGAGAGTATAATATTGTCAAACTGGCTATACTCACAACTTCTTAGAACGACTTAGTACAGTCAAGCCTCTAAGGAATACAACCACTACTGGGCTTAATACAAGTTCAAAGGAGTTTTGAAACAATACGAAGATAACTCTCACAGAGAGGATTTACAATGAAGAACTTTAGCACAAATAATAACTTTCAAACAGAAAGGATAAAACAGTTAAGTGCTTTGTTCAATGTGATCCTACAGACTTAGAAGATTTTTTGGTTGCTCACTGTCTCAGAAAATAGTGATTTGAAGTTTGATAAGATTATAGGCGCTCACTGTATGATCACTTCGTATTTTGTTGCGTTCACTTTCTTTTCAATCGTTAACCTACTTCAGTGACTGAATTAAGGTATATATAGCTAGGGTTGAGAATAGTGTCGTTGTGACACACCGTCTCTTTTTACCCTAGGTCAAAACCTCAGATCCCGTTTTTGTGGCTTTTGCAGGTCACGTCGCTTTTCAGACTGTATAAAGCATTCTGGGCACTGCACACAAAATCAGAATCTTTGTCTCTTGTGAGCTTTTTGAATATGAGACACTTTGAGAGCAAGTTTCCTTGATGATTAAATTCGTTGACATTCCTTTTGGCCTTTGATACCTCGTACATTAAAATACTTAATCAATGAGGTTTCTTAAATACTTGAAGTAGCCTTAAATATTCTTCAGTCTGTTTCCTAACAGAGCTACACTGTTCACCAGAGTTGAGTACTATACTTCAGAGTGAGCTTGAAACAGAGTTGAGTTCTTCAACGTAGAATTCAATGGGCTTTCACATAACAGAGTCTTGTCGACATGCACGAAGGCTTCTATAGTGTAGACTAACCAAAGTCTATTGAATGTGTTGACCAATGACTAGAGTATTAACCAAATAGAACGTGGTCTCAATAGAATGTGGTCTACCAGAGTGTTGACCTCCATCAGAGCGTTGGCCAAGATCAGAGCTAGTCTTCAGAGCTTGATTCACTAACAGAGTTGACTGTTCAACAGAGTTGACTAAGTCAAGAGCTAGACTTAGGAACATGGGTCACCAGAGCGTTGACTAAACAAACGGAGTTGACCAACTTCAGAGCAAGGCTTCACAAGGTGATGTCAGCATAAAAACAGAGGATCACTCCCAGACTTAGACGTGTTAAATTCTAGATTTCACCAAGTCTTATGGGATAACTTCTTCTAATAAATAGTGATTTCTGCATACTAGCAAACACATTAGAGAATAAATTGTTCTATTAATCATTTGTTATCATCAAAACAATTGAGAGTCATTGTTTCTGAATCCACTTGATTCCAATAATGATGACTTTTAGAGGGTTTCTCAGCTCAAAACGCATAAATTCTGCTAAAAATCTGGTGCAGGAGCCAAGGCACGCGTGTAGGCGTGCATCATGTGTGCAGTGCAGGAGCAGGATCAAGACGCGTGCGCAATCGCACCCGCAAGCACAAGTCAAGCGCTTTTGGGTACATATCAGTTCTGTTTCTACGTGCTGGAGCGTGCCTAGGAGGTGCTACAGCGCGTCTGTTACGCTGATATTATTTAAATCTCGTATTTTTCAGAAACTTACTCACTTTTTGACATTGGGAAAACCCTAAAACACCATTGGCTTGTCAAGGGGGTGCTAGGGGTGACTCTTCTCCATCTCCAAAGAGGATTCAACCTTGGGAACAAGAATTGAAGAATCAATGGAGTCTTGTTCAACCTCCTCATCTCTATGGATTAGTTTCTCCTCAACCATGAGTAACTAAACCTCTTAGACTAGGGTAAGATGAATTTTGTGAAAACTTTTATGTAGTCGGATTCTATAGTTTCAATGCAAGTTTTATTCGCGTTAATTGATCTGATGTCTCCGCTCTTAATGCTTTTTGATAATTGATCACTATTAAACTGAATTTGGGTTATGCTCACGATTGGAAAATTGGGGTTTTTAACAAGCATTGAGATTGTTGGACATATCTATAGGGTTATAGGAATATAATTCTATTGGTATGAGTTTGTGTGAATCCTTATTCCTTATGCTTGATTTAATTAATATGAACCTAAGGGATTAGGGCTTGTTAGTTGAATCAAAGGGATTAAGAGGAAATAAATTTTCGTTAATATAATTTAGAGGATGTAAACTTCAATTATTCATGAGTATCGCTTGCATTGGCTTTGAATTCAATCGCATAAAGGTTGAAACAAAAGGATTCTACCCCTAGTTACTTTTAATTTACTGAATTACAAATAGTTTGTTCTCGTTGTTGTTATTGTTTTTCGCAAATATCCTCAATTTCAATCACCAAGATTTGGTTCCCGTTCAAAATCGATACAAACTTTGTTAAGTTAAATAATCAATCACAATCCTCGTAGAGATGATACTCTATTTTTCACTTTATTACTTGTACGATTTGGTACACTTGCCGAAATCCTAACAAGTTTTTGGCGCCGTTGACGGGGATTGAATTGATTTTTAACAAGGCAAACGAGTATTATTTTGAACAATTTTATTTTCTGTTTAAAAAAAATTGAAATATTTAATTGTTGTTTTTCTACCTACCTTTTCCTTTAGTTTTGGTGCATGCGTAAACAAACAGGTGAGCTGTTGTTTGAACCAAAGATAGAAAAGTTAGCAAAAGCTAATAGGAAGAAGACAAAGGAAGCAAGACAACAACAAAAACAAGCCTCTACTTCTACTTCTCACGTTATAACTCAAGAAGTGATGGGGGACCAACCACCACCACCACACACCTTAGGTGATTTTGGGAGGAGGAGCAATCATCAGAGGATAGTCATAGCCTGCCAATAGGTGGAGGCAAATGCCTTTAAGATCAGAACATCCCTGTTGAACATTCTCAAGCAGAATCAATTCACTGGGGATGAAGTTGAAGACCCGAATCAGCACTTGGTGAATTTCTATGAAATCTGTGGCACCTTGAAGCTAGAGGGAGTGACAAAGGGCGCCAAGAAACTTAGGCTCTTTCCTTTTACCCTGCGAGATAGAGCAAAAGATTGGCTGCTCACTTTGCCTCAAGGAAGCATCACCACTTGGGATGATTTAGAGGATAAATTCATGAACAAATTTTTTCCACCCTCCAAGTTCATCGAAAGAAGAGGTGAAATTCATGGGTTCCAGCAGAACCAGAGCGAAAATCTGTATGAGGCATGAGAGAAATTCAAGCTTCTTCTGAAGAGGTTCCCTGGCTATGGGTATGATGAGTTTAATCAGATGCAGATGTTTTGTAATGGGTTGAGGCCAAATACAAGAATGATGCTGGATGCCTCAGCTGGAGGTACAATTAACAGCAAGACAGCTGCAGAAGCAAGAAATTTAGTGGAGCAAATGGCTTCAAATGAGCAGTTGTGTCAGAATGATAGAGGGACACAGGGTAGAAGAGGAATCCTTAAGCTAGAAAAATAAGATGCACTTTTGGCTCCAAATAAATTGGTCTCTCACAATTGGAAGCAATCACAAAGGAGGTTAAAGCACTGAAAATAGGAGCCTCTATTCCCGCTTAAGTGAATCAGTTGAACATGAACTTAAGATGTGATTTTTGTCAAGGGCCTCACGAGAATGGAGGTTGTGATGCGAAGGGAAACCCTAAGGAGCAAGCTAACTACATAGGTAATTTTCAAAAGTAAGGATGGAATCCTTATTCTGACACCTATAATCCTGGGTGGAAGAATCATCCCAACTTGTTTTGGAAACAGTAAGATAACCCATCATCAAGCCAGCCTCCGCAACCTCCACAGCAAGAGAAGCCAAATGCACTAGAAGAAGCCCTCACTCAATTCATGAAGATGACTCAATGCAACTTCCAGAACATCCACTCCAACTTTCAGAATCATGAGTCTCATTTCAAGAACCAAGAGGCTTCTATCAAAAATCTGGAGAATCAAATTGGGCAACTCTCAAAGTAACTTGCGGAGCAATCCAAAGGTAACTTTTCTGCTAGTACAATTGATAATCCCAAGAATGAGAATTGTAGTGCAATTACTTTAAGAAGTGGGAAGATGATGTCTGAAGTTGAGACAAGGAAAAAGAGTGAAAAAAGTGAGGTGGACCGAGTTGAAAATGAGAGCAGTGAAAATAAAGAAAAAGAAGAAAAAAAGAGGCAGAGAAGAAATCCAATTCAGATGAGGAAGACATAGTTATAACTGAGCAGCTGCAGGTGGGAAATAAGCCCAAAGTGACTCCTCCATATATGAAACTGCCATATCCTCCTTTGAATAAGAAAAAGGAGAAGGACGAACAGTTCGCTAAGTTCATGGATATCTTCAAGCGCCTACAGATCAATATTCCTTTCGCAGAAGCTTTTGAGCAAATGCCCACATATGCAAAATTCATGAAGGAATTGTTGACCAAGAAGAGGAAGTTTAAAGAAGATGAGATTGTAGCTTTGACAGAAAAATGTAGTGCCATCCTTCAAAGAAAGCTTCCTCCAAAGATGAAGGATCCTGGAAGCTTCACAATTCCTTGCACGATCTGGAATTTGAATATTGCAAAGCTCTTTGTGATTTGGGAGCTAGTATCAATTTGATGTCGTATCTATGTTGAAGAGGTTGGGAGGTGGTGAAGTCAAGCCTACAAGAATGACATTGCAACTAGCATATAGGTCAATCAAATACCCTTATGAAATTATGGAAGATGTATTGGTGAGGGTTGGCAAATTTCTCTTTTCGGCAGATTTTGTGATCCTTGACATGGAAGAAGACAAGGAAGTCCCTCTTCTTCTTGGAAGACCTTTCCTAGCTACGGGAAGAGCCTTGATTGATGTCTAACAAGGTAAATTAATTTTGAGGTTCCAAGATGAAAAGGTGACTTTCAATGTGTTTGAGACTATGCGGCATCCCGAAGATGTTGAAAAATTCTCTAGAATTGATGTGATTGAGGAGTCAATTGGATAATTTCCTAAGCAAGACCAACCTTCCCAACCCTTAAAGAAGGTGGTAGTGAATTCTATTGAGGAGCTGGAGGCAGAGATGGAAGATGGGATGGAAAAATTGTCAGTGCAAGAAAAAAGAAGAAAAGGAAATAGTAGTCTGCATATGGGCCATGGGAAACAAGTCCCAATATGCCAAATTCCAAAGAATGCACATGCAGAACTTACTCATTCCTATGAAGAGTGCACCCGACATGTGAGGGTTGACAATTTCCACCCACATAAATTCAAGAGGAGAAAAAGAAGACTGATGAAGAAAAAGGAAGTGATTTCTATGCAGGCACTCAAGACTAAGGGTATGCATCTTCCCAAGGAGGGATGTGCTTCAATCTTCTTCTCTTCATTCAAGGAGCCTTGATCAACTCCTTCATTCATCAAGCTAGTGACGTTAAAGAAGCACTTCATGGGAGGCAACCAATTGGCGGTGGCGTCTGGCAGCCCACCTTTCTCATTTCAAGTTAGCGGTCGAGTCGGGCGACTCACTGCATAGGTTTTATCTTTCTTTCATTTCTTTTGCTATTTATTTTATGTTGAAATTGTTTTCTTTTGTTTGTGATGCAGATACCATACACCCTATGGCTGACTGAGCTCTTTGTTACTCCATGGCATTCCATTTCATCTCATAATTTGTGTGTGAATTGTCCTCTTAATGTATGCATGATGTGTATGATCTAGGAGCTGAAACTTTTGTTGACATGAACCTTTTTGAGCAGCTTCTTGTAACCATAACTTTTGAGAACCTCAGTGGTCATGAATCTTTTCTCATTACAAAAGTAAAATCTGTGAGTGTTTGAGCCTAAACAGAATTTTAATTATTTTTGGGTGCTCCACCACTTGTATGAATTCTTCAGAACTTGACTCAGTTCTTGATTGCTTTTGCATTGCATGTGAACACACACAGAAATGATTGAGATCTTTGTTTTTGTTTGAATAGCCAGAGCCTTTGATTGCCTACCCTTTTTTATATTATCCTTTGCTAGCTCTTTTGAGCCTTAAGCCTTTTTGTCGAATCTTAAGCACAATACAAGCCAATAACTGGAAAAAGTAGTTGTCCCTTTAAATTGTAGTTGAGAGATTATTTTCTAAAAAAATTGGTTATATGGTTGTAAATTAATTAAGTTTGGGGTGGCTGCACAAAGCATGTAGTTTATTATTTTAGAAAAAATGAACAAGCTAGAGGAGAACAACAATAGAAAGAACCAAATTGTTTCGTTGAAAAAAAAACATAACAAAAAAAACAAAAAAAAAAGAAAAGAAAAATCAAAGTGAAAGCGAAGAAAAAGTTCTCATTTGGCTTGTTAGTATACAAAGTTGAAGGTAATTGGGGAAGTTTGTAAATTAATACAAGGTATGGATAAGTACTATTAGAGGCATCTCTTGACTCCAATTAAGGTAGCCTAGATCTGTAATAGCCCTAATTTTTCATCGTTCAAGATTAGGATATGTCTTAGGGTATTAGAACATGCTTATTGTTGCTTGGGTTGGGTTTCATATGTTTTACCGTTCCTTCAGCCGATTAAGTGTCCAGATGTACCTTTATTCCTATATTTAGCTATTTCGGTCATCATATTCCCCATTTTCGAACCTCTTAACAACTCAATTGGATTTAAGTCCCTTCAATAAAGTTGTAGAATTATCTCTTATATTTTATTTGGCTTTAGTTCGACTCGATTTCGATACCTACAACTCTAGATATGCTCTCTGGAGTCAACACAACGCAATCGTAACACTTAGGAATATTATAGTATATTTCAAATGCATTTTTGATCCTGTTAGAGTCCGAATTTGGGTAAGCCTATTAGAGATAAAATTGTAGGCAATTCTCTTAGCTTTCCAACGACACCAAGAACACCTCAATCGGACATCTGTAGCTCCAGCTACAACCAAAACAGTGGCACCGAGTGTCCAGACTCAGGCGCAGGGCGCCCAGACTGAAGCTCGGGCGCCCAGACCTCACCGAGAGCAGGCGCAGGGCGCCCAGGGAGTGCAGGCGCCCGGCGCCCACAGCTGATAAGTGACTACGCGCTGTTTCGCGTTTTAACTCGTTTTGGGCCGGTTCTGTGACCCAGTGTGACCCATTCTCGACCTGAAAGGGCAACCACGACCCCTAGACTTAACCTAGCCACTAAGCATCAGTTCTAAGACCCTAAACATGATTAGGAGCTGCTCATAAGACCAATCCAAACAGAGAAAAGCTCTTCCTTCCCTTCTTCCAATTTTGTGGTGTCAAGGGCTCTAACTCAAGACTACGCTACGGGACTCGACCGGGGAGCATCGTTATTGTAACTCGTCTGACCTCATTGGGAGGAATAGGAGGTGGTAAGTCTTCTAATGATAAGTTTTGTCTTTAAGATCAATGTTAGAGTTCTAAACCATGATTTTTCCATTCCTAAACCCTTGCTCTTGTGTTTCTTTGAGGAAAGCTTCACTAGGAAAGGAAAAGCTTGGTGTTACCTCATGCCATCCTAGGAGCACGAAATTCACTTGAGGTGCGGGTAGTTGTTCTCTTCTAGTGAGTGTATGGAACATGTATGAACAATAGGGGTGTCCCATGACCCCTACGCCTCATGTGAACGAAACGAGCACTATCACCACCGTGATAGGGAGACATCCGAACTCCTCAATTACTATTCTTGACTAGTGATATTTATTGTAACGTGATGTGATAATTTTATTGGTTGTTGAAATTGGCGTGATGATTGAGCTTTGGTTGCTATATGCTTGATGTACAGAAATTGGTTGTTAACAAATGACAATGTAAGGAAATTAAATAACTAAATAGTAGGCTTTAGACCCTATGAAAGTGTAGCCACTAAGTATGAATCAAAGAACTCGAGTCCCCGCAATTATGTTGATATTGTAAAGCTTAAGTAGAATGTCTAAGGTTCATTTATGATGCCTATTGATTTATTAGTATGTTAATCTGAGAGAACTAGTCCTTCTATGCCAAAGTTTCACTTGGATGTATGTGCTTAATCAAAGTTGCTAAGATTATTAAATGTTCATGTTATTGGTAGAAGGCACTAGCTAACTTATGAATTGTGTTCTGCTGTTGTTGTTGTTGTTACTCCGTCGAAAATATGGCGATAGAGGATGTTATGGTTAGACACCGCGTTTGGTCATGTTCATGTATCTTGGTGTCGTCATTGTTGTTGTTGTTGTTGTTATTGTTAGTAGCGGGCAAGGTATCCCGTGACGGGCCAGGTTTCCCGGTCCTACGGTTAAAAAGGACGAATCGGGCAAGGTATCCCGTGACGGGCAAGGTTCCCGGTCCTTTGGTTAGTAGGGCGAATCGGGCAAGGTATCCCGTGACGGGCAAGGGTTCCCGGTCCCTACGGTTAAAGAAAAAAAAAGGGCGAATCGGACAAGGTATCCCGTGACGGCGAGGTTTCCGGTCCTTTGGTTAGTAGAGGCGAATCGGGCAAGGTATCCCGTGACGGGCAAGGTTTCCTGGTCCTACGGTTAAAAAGAAAAAAAGGCGAATCGGGCAAGGTATCCCGTGACGGCGAGGTTTCGATCCTTTGGTTAGTAGAGGCGAATCGGGCAAGGTATCCCGTGACGGCGAGGTTTCCTGGCCCTACGGTTAATGGGGTGAATCGGGCAAGGTATCCCGTGACGGGTGAGGTTCGATCTGTTGTTATTGGTACACCATCGACACGGTATTCAAAGCGGGCAAGGTATCGGCCGTTTTAAGTGGATCCACATGCATATAGTTATGGTTCTATAAATACATTGTTTTACATGATCATGTGCCTGGTTGTTTAGTGTTGGTAATGTACCTTGTTGTTGTGGTTGATGCCGTGGCATGTGATATATAATTGTTGTGGTAATGTACCTTAATGTTGTGATTGATGTTGTAGCATGTGATATTTGGCCGTTGTGGTACCATCTTATGCCTTAACGCTAGTGATTAGATGTCCTTATTGGAATTGTTGTATATTGCGCATTGTTCATTAATTTCCTACTGTATGCACTATCCGAGGTTATGATGACTAACCCTCTTGTGGCTATGCATATCCCACGGGGTATGTGTAGATGCTGAGACTGCAGGTATTGAGGATATGAATGCCGGCAAGTAATCACGATAGCTCGCTGTGATAGATAGAAGACTTGTGTTTACTTGTTTAAGTTATTGTTTTCTTCCGATGTAATGATTAGGGGAAGAGCTCTGAATTATTGTGACATCGGGGACTTGGGTTATTTTTATTAATTGTATTTCATACTCATTTTCTATTTCCGCATGTTGTGAACGTGACAACTCTATTTCGTTTCAAAGGAAAGTTTTATCCGAATGAATTTTTTTTTTCTTGTGTTATTTTCTTCTTACATTGCTAAAATGCCATGACGGGGTAGAGGGTGTCACACTTAGTGGTATCAGGCTGATTCGGTTCTACTTAGGGCTTGTGTGTGGTCTATTGTGTTTCAAAGGCGTGAACTCGAAGTTGAGTTACATGCATTACTTGTTTAATTTTGTTTGTTCTAGTACACGAACAATTCTCGTGAGCTAAGTTCACAGGAGTATATGATAGATAGAGCTAAGATAGTAGGTACCTGAACCATTAGCTATGAATCTTGGGTTAGCAATTTCCTAAGTTGTTAATTTCTTAGTATCTTGTTTAAAATTACGCTTAGTGAATTGAGAAGGATCACCCCAGAACTGAGAGATGCAGGTTAACCCTTAGTTGTTGCACTTAAGGTGCAAGACTTTTATCCATTACCTTAAAGGAATTCTAGTAAGTACAATGGGCTAGTAGCTTAACTAGAAAGGATAAGCTGACCTTATGTTAGATTTACAGCATTGTTAGCTGGGAAATATGTTATCAGAGTAGCGCAGCGGATTCGTGGCTATGCTATAGGAAGGATCTTTTGTAGAGCTTGAGGGTAATCATGTGGCGTCGACATCTTTACGCTTAAGCCCCTATCAGGGAACCTTATAGAAGAATAGGTGATTGTTGCACATGGTTATTATTGCTTGGATTACCTGGCTGAACGAGTAGGAGGGACAGCCCAATCACTCACCGCCGGTGAGAAAAGCAATGATAATCAGTTTGGTGGGTAGTATTAGTTTTTTTTTAATTACCTTAGATACTAGAATTAGTTATGGGCATAGATTATCTACATTGCAGTTAAATTCTTAAGGGCTTCGGATAGGCATAAGGCTTTGAAACCGTAGATTCTAAAGGTGGAAAGTAATTTTTCGTAGGAGTAGAGACGAGCTTAGAGTGAGGATAGAAGTAGAACGTAATGAGGGACATTAGTTAATCTTTGGGAAATATATTGTTTTGCCTTACGATAAGACCAAAGAAACCGATTTTTGATGTTCTAATGTAAACCGAGTCTATTATTGTGTAGCACCCTATAGAATGTTTTCCTAGAGTAAGTTGAGCAAGAGAAATAATAAAGGTTTTGCGTAGGGTACCTTAAGATAAATACCGTAGTTAGTCATGCCTTAATTTGCGATAAACTTCTTTTGCTATATTGTGTGCTTAACTTTAATGACTATGAAACATTGCATGCAAACATGTTATTTCTTTTAGGATAAATAGGTTTCTATTTTTTTTACGGAATAAATAGATTAAAAATGATGAATACTTCTTTTTTTTATTCATTATATTTTAACGTTTTAGTCTAACATACTCTAGCCTATAATTTTTGTGTGTGCATATTGCTTAACTAAGTCTTGATTGCTGAATTATTTTTGATTGATATTAAAAAAAAAATTAATTAGAATTTATTTTGTTACATTCACTGACATGCGGTTAATTGATCTTTCTATATTTTATGCTTCATTTGACTCTCTATTAAATACAAACGTGTTATCTCTTTCAAGGAGACTTCAGGTTATACTGAATATTTATATTGAAATGTGAAAGCACTACGTTATATCTGTTGCTTAGTTTGCTTTGAAAATGTTACATGCTTGAACTGAGGTAAGTTTCTGAACTCTGTTAGATAATTATATGACTGTGTTGCATTACTAAATTATTGATTTCTAGTTTAAATGCCTGATGCCTTTTGATCAGCTTATATATTTAGCTCGTGATTAATCTTGGCTGCAATATAAAATGCCTTTGATAAGGGAAATTGTTTTGTTTGTGTTTCATTTTTTTTCTATTAGTATTAATATTTATGAAAAAAAAAATGTTATTTTCTCTTTTTAAATTGATGCTTTAGTCTGTTGTACTTTGGTCGTTAACTTTTGTATATTATGTTTAAGTGAATATTGATTGTTGAATTGTTGTTTATGATATGTTGCTAAATGTGTGTGTATATATATATATATATATATTATAGCTTTCATTATGATTTGGTTTTATAAAGGTTGTACGTCTAGCTTCGCATGATTTTACCCTAAGATAGTTAACCTCAATCTCGTTTTAGTTCCACCTGACCTTAGTAGACCTTGTACGGTGTGTTGTATTAAGTTTTAAAGAACGTGGTTATGCGGAATAAGGACCGGTAATCAACTTATGGAGTGGTTCTTAAGGATTTAGATGTTAGTCTTGTTGATTCGTTGTGGTTGTTGCAGTTTTGACGCCTTAAGATAGTAATTTTTAGTATTCCTTAGTTTAAGGAGTTAATCCTAGGAGGAGCCATGAAAGTCACCTGAGCATATGATTGGTTAGTACGCTAGACATTTAAGTTACAACTTTTGAAATTCTAGACCTTTAAAAGGACTAAGTTCTCCAGCTAGTGACCTTAGTTGACCCTCTTAAGAAAGAATTGTGTGAAATATATATAGCAATAGTGAAGATGGTTGCATGATGTTTTAGGGACACGAACCGTGTCGTTTAATAGCACCTAGAGAAATTCCGAGGACGGATTTTTTTTTAGGGGGGTAGAATTGTAATAGCCCTAATTTTTCATCCTTCAAGATTAGGATATGTCTTAGGGTATTAGAACATGCTTATTGTTGCTTGGGTTGGGTTTCATATGTTTTACCGTTCCTTCAGCCGATTAAGTGTCCAGATGTACCTTTATTCCTATATTTAACTATTTCGGTCATCATATTCCCCATTTTCGAACCTCTTAACAACTCAATTGGATTTAAGTCCCTTCAATAAAGTTGTAGAATTATCTCTTATCTTTTAGTTGGCTTTAGTTCGACTCGATTTCGATACCTACAACTCTAGATATGCTCTCTGGAGTCAACACAACGCAAGCGTAACACTTAGGAATATTATAGTATATTTCAAATGCATTTTTGATCCTTTTAGAGTCCTAATTTGGGTAAGCCTATTAGAGATAAAATTGTAGGAAATTCTCTTAGATTTCCAACGACACCAAGAACACCTCAATCGGACATCTGTAGCTCCAGCTACGACTAAAACAGTGGCACCGAGTGTCCAAACTCAGGCGCAGGGCGCCCAGACTGAAGCTCGGGCACCCAGACCTCACCGAGAGCAGGCGCAGGGCGCCCAGGGAGTGCAGGCGCCCGGCGCCCACAGCTGATAAGTGACTACGCGCTGTTTCGCGTTTTAACTCGTTTGGGCGGTTACGTGACCCGGTGTGACCCATTCTCCACCTGAAAGGGCAACCACGACCCCTAGACTTAACCTAGCCACTAAGCATCAGTTCTAAGACCCTAAACATGATTAGGAGCTGCTCATAAGACCAATCCAAACAGAGAAAAGCTCTTCCTTCCCTTCTTCCAATTTTGTGGTGTCAAGGGCTCTAACTCAAGACTACGCTACTGACTCGACTGGGAGCATCGTTATTGTAACTCAGACAGACCTCATTGGGAGGAATAGGAGGTGGTAAGTCTTCTAATGATAAGTTTTGTCTTTAAGATCAATGTTAGGGTTTTAAACCATGATTTTTCCATTCCTAAACCCTTGCTCTTGTGTTTCTTTGAGGAAAGCTTCACTAGGAAAGGAAAAGCTTGGTGTTACCTCATGCCATCCTAGGAGCACGAAATTCACTTGAGGTAAGGGGTAGGTGTTCTCTTCTAGTGAGGGTATGGAACATGTATGAACAAGAGGGGGGTCCCATGAGCCCTACGCCGCTGTAACGAAAACGAGCACTATCACCACCGTGATAGGGAGACATCCGAACTCCTCAATTACTATTCTTGACTAGTGATATTTATTGTAACGTTGATGTGATAATTTTATTGGTTGTTGAAATTGGCGTGATGATTGAGCTTTGGTTGTTATATGCTTGATGTACAGAAATTGGTTGTTATCAAATGACAATGTAAGGAAATTAAATAACTAAATAGTAGGCTTTAGACCCTATGAAAGTGTAGCCACTAAGTATGAATCAAAGAACTCGAGTCCCCGCAATTATGTTGATATTGTAAAGCTTAAGTAGAATGTCTAAGGTTCATTTATGATGCCTATTGATTTATTAGTATGTTAATCTGAGAGAACTAGTCCTTCTATGCCAAAGTTTCACTTGGATGTATGTGCTTAATCAAAGTTGCTAAGATTATTAAATGTTCATGTTATTGGTAGAAGGCACTAGCTAACTTATGAATTGTGTTATGCTGTTGTTGTTGTTGTTACTCCGTCGAAAATATGGCGATAGAGGATGTTATGGTTAGACACCGCGTTTGGTCATGTTCATGTATCTTGGTGTCGTCATTGTTGTTGTTGTTGTTGTTATTGTTAGTAGGGCGTATCGGGCAAGGTATCCCGTGACGGGCGAGGTTTCCCGGTCCTACGGTTAAAAAGGGCGAATCGGGCAAGGTATCCCGTGACGGGCAAGGTTCCCGGTCCTTTGGTTAGTAGGGCGAATCGGGCAAGGTATCCCGTGACGGGCAAGGTTTCCCGGTCCTACGGTTAAAAGAAAAAAAAAGGGCGAATCGGGCAAGGTATCCCGTGACGGGCGAGGTTTCCCGGTCCTTTGGTTAGTAGGGCGAATCGGGCAAGGTATCCCGTGATCGCAAGGTTTCCGAGCCCTACGGTTCAAAGAAAAAAAAGGGCGAATCGGGCAAGGTGCCCCGTGACGGATGAGGTTTCCCGGTCCTTTGGTTAGTAGGGCGAATCAGGCAAGGTATCCCGTGACGGCGAGGTTTCCCGGTCCTACGGTTAATGGGGCGAATCGGGCAAGGTATCCCGTGACGGGTGAGGTTCCCGGTCCTGTTGTTATTGGTACACTACTGACACGGTAGTCCGAAACGGGAAAAGTATCCCGGCTTGCGGTTAAGTGGATCCACATGCATATAGTTATGGTTCTATAAATACATTGTTTTACATGATCATGTGCCTGGTTGTTTAGTGTTGGTAATGTACCTTGTTGTTGTGGTTGATGCCGTGGCATGTGATATATAATTGTTGTGGTAATGTACCTTAATGTTGTGATTGATGTTGTAGCATGTGATATTTGGCCGTTGTGGTACCATCTTATGCCTTAACGCTAGTGATTAGATGTCCTTATTGGAATTGTTGTATATTGCGCATTGTTCATTAATTTCCTACGCTGTATGCACTATCTGAGGTTATGATGACTAACCCCTCTTGTGGCTATGCATATCCCACGAGGTATGTGTAGATGCTGAGACTGCAGGTATTGAGGATATGAATGCCGGCAAGTAATCACGATAGCTCGCTGTGATAGATAGAAGACTTGTGTTTACTTGTTTAAGTTATTGTTTTCTTCCGATGTAATGATTAGGGGAAGAGCTCTGAATTATTGTGACATCGGGGACTTGGGTTATTTTTATTAATTGTATTTCATACTCATTTTCTATTTCCGCATGTTGTGAATGTGACAACTCTATTTCGTTTCAAAGGAAAGTTTTATCCGAATGAATATTTTTTTTTATCTTGTGTTATTTTCTTCTTACATTGCTAAAATGCCATGACGGGGTAGAGGGTGTCACAAGATCTAAAGAAATATCCTCCCTTATCTAAGCCCCATTTTACCCCTTGAAAAGATCTCATAATGTGTGTGGCATTTGTGTGTAGTTGCTTTCCTAGAATTTTGTCAAGCCTATGGTAGATGATTGCATTTGGTGTGAATTGAGTGTAAACAATACCCTTCCGACACTTGAGTGGAGTGAAACACATTATCTGAAAAGGTGTAATGGGAATCGATTTGTGCTCTGAGTGGTTCAATTCATTTTGGTTACTGGAGTTGTGATAATTTGAAAGCATGAATTCAAAAGAGTAGGTGAATTGATTGTGTATGGATTGTTGAAAATTTTATGAAAAGGTCACCTAGATTAATTGGAATAATTTGAAATCCAACCTATGTTTTTGATTGAGTTTGCTTGAGGACAAGCAAAGAGCTAAGTTTGAGGTTGTGATAAATCATCATCACATGAATATTTATAAAGCTAAATTGGAGATTTGATTTGTGAATGAAGAGAATTCAAAGTGATTGTATGCTTAAATTGTGTAATTCAGTGTATTCACCTGGATTCATTCTAACGTTTGTGCATTAGTGTTTGCTATGATTTTTTATCTCTAAGTGCACATGAATGGGAGCATAGGCAAATGAATGATCTTGGAAGGTGAAGAAGGACAAAGGATGATGACTTTTAGAGGGTTTCTCATCTCAAAACGCATGAATTCTGCTGAAAATCTGGTGCAGGAGCAAAGGCGCGCGCAGTGCAGGAGCAGGATCAGGACGCGTGTGCGGTTGCACACACAAGCACGAGTCAGGCGCTTTTGGGTGCATGTCAGTTCTGTTTCTACGCGCTGGAGCGTGCCTGGGAGGCGCTAGAGCATGTCTGTTATGCTAATATCATTTAAATCTCGTATTTTTCAGAAACTTACTCACTTTTTGACATTGGGAAAACCCTAAAACGTCGTTGGCTTGTCAAGGGGGTGCTAGGGGTGACTCTTCTCCATCTCCAAAGAAGATTCAACCTTGGGAACAAGAATTGAAGAATCAATGGAGTCTTGTTCAACCTCCTTATCTCTATGGATTAGTTTCTCCTCAACCATGAGTAACTAAACCTCTTAAACTGGGGTGATCAGTGCATTTTAATGCACTCTTTATAGCTTTGCATTTGGTGTTTTTGATTGTGTTCTGTACCTAATATCTAAGTCTTAGCACATTTCTAGACTTTGGGTCTTAATTGAGCAGTATAGTAATTTATTGATTAACTTTTGTGTTTACTGCATATTGACCCCTGTCTACTCTGCAGGCCATAACTTTGGCTACAGTTATCCGATTGAGGCGTGCGAGCATGCGTTGGAAAGCTGAGGAACAGAGCTACAATTCTTCTGTTGGGCTCGAAACCCAATTCTGTTGTCTTCAATGTCAAAACAGCGAATTACGGACGCAGTAAAATGTAAAACGGGTTTTGGGCCTAATTTTGGTTGTTTATCGGGCTTTTATCTTATAACCCGTTAAGGGATTTAGGTTGTTCTTTGAGCTGAGACTTAAAAAGGACTAATCAGCCGTTTTATCCTATCTTACGTTTTATTTTTAAAAAACTGTTGTGCCCTAGCCGTCATGGAAGCCTAAGCTCCTAAGTTGATTCATCGGTGAAAGGTTGTCGTTACATATTTTGAGGTTCGGTGCCAATGTTTAATACAATTTCGTTTTAATTTCTTTAATTCCATCTCTATCAATTTCGAATTTGGTTTGAATGTACGCAATCTATTCAGTTCGTTTCCTGCTTAGTTAATTGTTCTGTCTTCATTGTGAAATGCGATTCAGTTGTGTATGAACGCTTGATTATATGCATCTATTTCATAACTTTTATTATTTCGAATTAGTTGACTGCTTAAATTAATTGATTCGAGTAGAAATTGATAGAGGGTTGATTAGAATTCTGTTATGATATTGGTTGCGTTTTTAAACGGCGCTTGTCCGCTCCCGTGACCGATTGAACCCGCTGTTTTCGCGCTTGCTTGAAACAGTGTGAATTCGTATAAACTGATTAACGCTTGTTTAGTTAGTTTATGTCAACTGTGAATTTGAAATTGAATGAATTGTTGTTATTTAGAACCTGTGATAAATCCAAGACGAGCACCTGGAAACCGGTGAATCAATTGTCTCTCTAATCTGACAATTCTCTCAACAGAAATTGTTTTCACAAAACCCCCCTTTTCGTTATTGTTGATTTTTGTACTTCCTGAATTTGGTAATTTTGGTGTTGGAGGTTCTCGTGAGACGACCAAGGTCTCTTGCCTTGAATACTATAAGTAAATCTTTTAATTATTTTGACCCGCGTACAACTGCTGATCATGGGGTAAGATGAATTTTGTGGAAACTTTTATGTAGTCGGATTCTATAGTTTCAATGCAAGTTTTATTCACGTTAATTGATCTGATGTCTCCGCTCTTAATGCTTTTTGATAATTGATCACTATTAAACTGAATTTGGGTTATGCTCACGATTGGAAAATTGAGGTTTTTAACTTTTTTTTTTAACTGGCATTGAGATTGTTGGACATATCTATAGGGTTATAGGAATTTAATTCTATTGGTATGAGTTTGTATAAATCCTTATTCCTTATGCTTGATTTAATTAATATGAACCTAAGGGATTAAGGCTTTTTAGTTGAATCAAAGGGATTAAGAGGAAATGAATTTTCGTTAATCTAATTTAGAGGATTTAAACTTCAATTGTTCATGAATATCGCTTGTATTGGTTTTGAATTCAATCGCATAAAGGTGGAAACAAAAGGATTATACCCCTAGTCACTTTTAATTTACTGAATTACGAATAGTTTGTTCTCGTTATTATTATTATTTTTCACAAATATCCTCGATTTCAGTCACCAAGATTTGGTTCTCATTCAAAATTGATACAAACTTTGTAAAGTTAAATAATCAATCACAATCCTCGTGGAGACGATACTCTACTTTTCACTTTATTACTTGTACGATTCGGTACACTTGACGAAATCCTAACAATATATAACCATTATATTTATATAACCGCTATGTCATATATGTAATCTGTTACATATATAATATGTTTATAATATTACATTTCATTATAGATTTAATTATTCCTTAGATCCTTGAACTATTTGAGAATTTTTAAATAGGTCCTTCAACTAAAAAAATTTAATTGGATCCTTGAACTTTTTAATAAACTGTAATTAGATCCCTGTATTTTAATCGGGACCCTGAACTTTTAAATAATTTATAATTAGGTCCTTAAACTTTAAAATAATTTGTAATCAAGTCCCTAAATATAAGGACCTAATTACAAATTATCTAAAAGTTCAGAGACATAATTACAACTTATTTAAAAATTTAAGGTCCTAATTACAAATTATTTAAAATGTTTTAACATGCAGGGACTTAATTACAAAATGTTGAAAAGTTCAGGAATCCAATTGTAAATTTTTTTAGTTCAAGGACCTACAGAGTAATTAAACGTTTATTATATTATACATTATATAATATAATATTATAAATTATATATATAATATTTTTAATGATTTATATAATACTTATTTACATTACATAATAAATAAAAATTTATATATTATAATACACTGTTATATATTACAAAGAGTATTGTAATAAATTTTATATTATTTTGTTTGTACCATCTATTGTCTATCAAATAACATACAAGACAAAAAATTATCTAATAACTCAATGGTTTATCCTGTGCTATTCTGTTGTCATGTACTCTAACACGAATTAAACACACCCTAAGCCTTCCAAAGAGTCAAACATTGAATTTGACTAACATAGAAGTTTATTATATATTGGAAATCATCGAATTATTGTTTGGTAATTTGAATTGCTTCTCCCAATAGTTAACAACTAAAGCTAGGCTAATATTAAAAGGTTGTTGTTTCATTATGCTCAAATAGGAGATACTATAGCTACTCCCTCCGGAATAAAGTATAAGCAAAAAAAAAATTGTTTGGTAATCTAAAATATAAACAAATTTTAACTAATTTCATCTTGTTTAATGACATTATTCTCAAAATGCCTTTCAATTAATATTTTTCAATAACAGTTTTTTATTCTCATAGAACAAGTCTATATAAAAAGCTTAAATAAATGAAAATGACAGTTTGAGAAATGCGATTATTTTTGTGATTACATCAAGAAAATTAATTAATATTAACTAATATTTTTAATTAGCGTGAATTTAATTATTTTTGTTTATATTCTATTCCGAAGGGAGTAACTTTTTTTTTCTTGCCTTATATTGGAAACTGGCAAGAAAAAAAATACGATTAGGTGGATTCTTGGAATCATATAAGCCAAAGCTTCCACATGCATATCTCTGATTTCTTTTTTTTTATTTTTTTATTTTTTACCGGATGCACATCTCTGATTTCTTTTATCCAAGAATCCAATGAATTTTTTTGTAAGTTCTTTTCTTCCTAAAGTTTTACATGCAGGTTGTTCTTCTCTAATGACAAAAAAATAAGGCTGCTTAAATGTTTGTATGTTATTAGAGTTATTGTAAATAGAGTAATTATGTAATTATGGTAGTTGGAAAAACTATAAATCCTTCTATTTATGAGCAAGTATATATCATATTCTCATGTCGCAACCACATCGTAATGAAAGCATAAACAAAAAATTGAAAGGTAAAGTTGTGGAGTCGCACCCAAAGTTTATTTAATTAAGAAAAATAATGTGGAAACCTTTTGGAAAGAAAACGAGTGTTTGAAATTTAATTTTGGGTTCGAGAGTCGATTATGTATAGAGAAAGTATTGACACCCTACGACATTTGTTTTAAAACGGTATAATTAGATAATTAGATGTGTAAAATTTATGTTAAGTTTAAATTTATTTATTTTACCCTTTTCTTACTAAAATACAAAGTAAAGATTAATTTTTAAATGAGAACAAATTTAGAAATAAATAAATATTTATTTGTTTGTTTGTGATTTTATCATTTTTTGAATGAATATGTATTTTACAAAAAAATATTATTTATTTTTGTTTTCAAAAGAAAGATATTTTTAACTTAATAAAATGAGAAAAAATATGAAAGTTTACTTTTTTGCATTTGACAGGCGGACTGACCTCTTACTCTATGTACCTTCGAGTGTAATGAATTATTTGAAGTTCTGTAAAACTTATGGATTTAGTTTCTTTTCAATATATTTTTATAGGATCACTAAATTTTCACAATTCAAGTATTCTGGAAATATCAAGGATTAAAAAAATGTCACAACATAATTTACCTTTTATTTTAAATTATTTTAGTTTTTTTAATAATTTTAATGTCCTAAAAAAATAAAAGATTAATAAGATATCACATCTCAGTTTATCTTTTTAATTTAAATTATTTTAGCTTTTAAAGACTTGGAGTCACCAAGCTCATGTGTTCCAGAATACATAAAGTTTTTGCACTAACCAAACAAGAAGTACATCCAAAATAGCTACTATACTAGTATGTAACCCATGCCATGCACGGGAACATTTTTACAAATGAGTTTAAAAAAATATTTTGTTTAAAAATTGAAATAAAAAAATAGGAACCCAACATACGATACGTAAACAAACTAATATTAATTGAGTTGCATATCACACAAACAATCTAATAGTGCATACCACCTAATTGAATTAGATAAAAAACTTTATTAAATTGATGAAAATAAAAGAATATCAATATATGTACAAAAAAAAATAGCAATATGTAATTGATGAGTTAATACTACGTTATTTTTTTTGTTAAATGAGTTAATACTACGTTATATATTCATAGAAAAAATTTAAAGAATTGATAAAATGAAACTTCCTCAATATTTATATATATATATATATATGAGTCGGGATCCGTTGACACCAGGTGTAAGTCATTTGACTTACACCAAATCTCAACCGTTAAAATCAAATTAATCCCACGGCTCATACAATTTGAATTAACAGAATAAAAAAATTAAAAACAGGGTCACGTGATCCCCCAAATTTCGTGATTATTTTTTCCGTCATTCCCAGTTGCTTCTGCGCCGGTGTCTTTCTTCTTCTGTGATCATCAATCCAGAGGCTCACACAGTCGCATTGAGGCAGGAAAGGCAAAGCGATCTTTGGACCTATTTTGTTTCACCAAAGTCGCTTGCAACTTCAATACCCTCGACTATCTATTTTCGTCGCAATCACCGGCGTGTTCGTCACCGTCAGCTACCTCTCCAGTGAGCATCCCCTCTCTCTCTCTCTCCCCCCACTCTATCTTCCATTTTCCCACTTCCCCTGTTACATTAAATCTAATATAAATGAATTGGGAATTTTGTTTTTTAATGATTAAGCTTGGAATCAGGGACCTTTCGTGGTGATTGGTGATCTAATCAATCTCATGGGGGTCTTCATGTATCCTTCACTGTGGCAGCAAATGGCTGATAGGATGACACTGTCAAATTCGGAAACTAGCATACGGTAATTACTTTTTGTTTAGTCTTGCCCATTTGAAATTTTCAGTCTATATTTCATATAGCATAGTTATTTAGTCCATGGCTATTGGCGGTTCAGTTGTAGCTTGTTTTTTCGGCTCAATATAAACAGAAAAGGAAAATGCTATTATAGGACTATATCGTTGTGATTTGTTAGTATGATTTATTGTTGCTTCTCATTTCATTCGATTGCCTATTCCTAACTCAAAATGCTGAAGAATGAAAATGATGTATTTGTTCTGATTAATTCACCATTGTCAGTCATTATTACTTACAAAACTATTATTAGTTAGATTGTTCTCTTTCTTTGTAAATCTCCTATAGCTTCCCTTTCTTCATAAACTTTTTCTTCACATATTTATTTACTTTGCATCTTACATTGATTGAATGCTTTATAGCTGCAGAGTTATCTAACCTTTTTTTATTTGCTTTGAGTTTGTAGCATTAATTATTCAAGTTATCTTACAATTCAGGTCATTCCATTTAATGTTTAGGCAAACTCATCTGAAGTTGTCTAATTGACTATTGTGTGTATGTACATTCTGCATTCTTTTCCAAAAACTAACATAGTTCATAATGCAATTGAGGCTTTGTTTTCAGTACTGTGGTTGTAATGATATTGAAGCTAGGAACAGGTCTATTTGATCATGTGTTTATCCATATTAAAAGATACCAAACAGGTTTATATTGCTTTCAACAGATATATTTAAACCACTATCATGTTACAGTAATACCTTGTTTTCTGATGAAGTGGAGCCTTGTTACATTATTATCCTTGAATCTTGAAATCAATACCATTTTAACTATATCTGTGCCACCCTGGAGGCAGTTTATTAATGTTTAGTTCTTTGCTCTTGTTAAGCTTTAGAGTATCATTTATTTTTGTTTATTAAATGTACAATGTTCATTCCTGAGACAGCTTTTTATGTGAGCATATCAAAATAATGGCTTCCTAAATATGATTTTGTTCCACTTACTTATCACACGTGATAAATTGTCTCTAACCCACATGCAGCCATACATCAGAAAACGATATAGATACACGTTTGTTTTCAACTCCAACAACACTCTTGATTATAAATCTGCTCTACTGTTTGTGATCATTCTCAGACTTGGGTCTCTTGTTTCCTAGAACAACATAATTGACTATTATGTCTATTCTTGTAGTACTTTACCAATAAGGAATGAGTTAGTTTATTTGGGTTACTTCTGACTGCATTATGGAAACTGACTGCATTATGACTCTTACATGTAAAGATTCTCTTTACTGTTTCAGTTTGACTTCAGTTTTGTAGTGTTAATTTTGAAATTGCCCCTTCATCCATTGTGTTTAACTCTAATAGGTAATGACTCATGCTGAGAAGAAGCTTGAAAACTCAGAAGTGGCAACAACAGCACAAAGAACTACAGGAAATCCAGGGATGTAGACATGAAAGAAGGAAAAGCTTGAAAACTCAGAAGTGGCAACAACAGCACAAAGAACTACAGGAAATCCAGGGATGTAGACATGAAAGGAGGCCAAGGAAAAGGCTGAGATGACATTAGTAGCTAACAAGAAGCTGATTGCATATTATGGAAACTTAAAACTGACTACATTGTTCCCTGAAAATGGTTCCTGTATAAATGGATGCTACATGCTCCTCATCAAATTTGAGAGAATTGTAATTTTTAGTTAGATAGCTAGTTTCGTACTATCATCAAATCAATTGTACTACTCAATTACATTGGCAATGGGAAGAGATAATTTCTTTTGATATGTAATCCATCCTTATTGTTGAATACAAATATTGTTGTTTTACTCAATTATACATGCAATGAGAATAAATAAGTTTTGCAATTCTTTTAATATGTTATCAATTAGTATTCTGAATTGAAACTGATAAAGAAAAATGAGGAAAGTTTTGCAATCCACTGCCTCTAATTGTATAGTAAATGGAGAAAAGAACTGAAATTGGTGCGAGAAAGTATAAAAGTAAACAAATAAAAGCAAAAAACTGTTGCTGAATCAGTTGCTGTTGCAAATATTTTCTCATCAACATTAGCCTCATGTGTTGCTTCCAGGAAATTGTTGCTTGCTGCTGCAGGAGTTTCCATTGCATTGTTCAACCAAACTTTAAGTATTACCATTGAAAAAATCAGTATCATATATTTAGTACCTGAGTATGTACCTGCAAGTAAAAGTGAAGCACAAAATTATTACTCCAAGGTTCTTCACGAACCCAAATTAACTAAACATGTAAATACACATTGAACATAATTTGAATCATCAAAATAATATCAAACCCATACCTTCATTGATCAATAGAGTCATCATTTATCTTTTGCTTACAACTTCGCCTATTGTGACCATGCTGTCCGCATACTTGGCAAGATCTCCTTTTTGATCGATTTACTGACAACTCTAGACTACTTTTGATTCTTCCATGTTGGGTCTCTTTTGTTGCATCCTTTTTTCTTCCTTTAGTTTGAGATATTAGTGGATCTCCAATATTTGATTCAGGGGATACACTTGCTTGCTCACGTATCAAATTCTGATAACTTGCCTCTAGCGAAATCATGTCATTTTCAGTGTGCATTTCATGATCCGTTTTTAAAGCTCTTTTGTATGTTTGCTCCAAATCAGAAGATATCAGCATGTATAACTTCTCAGATTTTGCTGCAAGATCAGACAATAAACTGGCTTGATTGTGCACATGTATACTTCGTAAAGTTGCTGAGTTGTTGTTCTCACGGGACAAATCCTTTCCATCTTCATTAAATCCAATGCCCTTGTTAGCATCTTTTGTCCAACGTTGTAAAATGTAATTACTTGGAATTTCTACAACATTTTTTGCTTGAAAAATCACCAATATATGCCTACACAATATTCCCATAAATTCAAAAAGCTGACAAGCACAATTTGCCACCTTTGTATCAAGATCTACATAGACAGTGAATGTGTCTCGAGAGTCAAAACAATTGGATACCTTGTATGTATATTGAGACCCATTCTTTTCAATTTTCTCCTTTGTAAATTGATTGATCTTTGCGAGCTCATCATGAAACTTTCCAAAAATTGCTCTTGTATATACTGATGCAGCACGCTCCTCAATTTTTGACTTAATATCTAATAGACGTAATCGATGCCTCGAATCAAAATCTTCTCTTCTTTCTTTTTCGTAGCGACTATCCATTGCCTTGTCAAACTTGTCTACGAAATCCCGGAGTGTTGTTGAAGAATTAACAAAAGCATCAAAAAAAGCATTAATACTCTCGCTCCTCTGTGTAGTGTTCATCCCAGCAAAAAATGTGCTTTTATTATAAATAGGTACCCATGACTCTCTTATATTATATAAACCTCGAAGCCATTCATTCTCCTTCAAATCATACTCAACCATTATACGATCCCAATCTTCTTCAAAGTCTTTTATAGATGGCGAATCACGAATGCACAATTTCAATACACGCTTGAAAGCCGAATTTTTGTGGTATATATGTGAAAGCTTCTCGGGAAATTTTTTTCTGATGTGCCATAAGCATAATCGATGGCGAGTATGTGGAAATACCTTGGCTATGGCAGCTTTCATTGCCAAATCTTGATCGGTTATTATCGACACAGGACTTTTTCCACTCATTGCCTCAAGCCAAGTTTGAAATAGCCATTCAAAAGACTTCTCTGTCTCATCTTGTAATAAAGCACAACCAAATAAGATAGATTGACAATGATGATTCAACCCAGTAAAAGGAGCAAACGGCATGCTGTACTTGTTAGTTTTATATGTTGTGTCAAATGTAACAACATCTCCAAAATTTCTATAAGCTAATCTCGATCTTGCATCTACCCAAAAGAAATTTACCATTCTAGCTTCATCATCACATTGTATTGCGTAAAAAAAATTTGGATTCTCAGCTTGCTTTAACTTGCAGAAATTGAAGACAGCTTGAGCATCTCCAATATCGAGATTCTTTCTTCTAAGATTTCTAAGATGATTCCAACAATCCCTGTTAGAAAACGATGTATCTCCACCACCAAACATTGATGCAACCTTTCCCGTAGGTACCCCCTCTTTATCAAACTTCTCAACAAGGGTCTTAGCTGCCTTGCTCATTTTCCTATGACACCGAAAATAACTCACACTCTTAGGACTAGCCATGTCATGATTATGATCATTACTAAAGCTTTTGATAACCCATTTACATCTCTTCCATGCTTTTGAAACAATAAGCGATGCCTTACAATCAGTTCTGGAAGTTGAGCATTTTTTCTTAGTTTTTCCTGGGCAACTATTGCATTCTTCTTCACTGCCACTCTTGACTGTATGCTTGCCTTCCTTAGAACATACGAGCCAGCAGAAATTTTCCTTAGTTGAACGAATACGAACTCCAAAACCCGATTTCTTAGCAAATGATATGTAGAATTCTTCAATATCCTTAAGGGATTCGAATTCCAATCCAACGCAAGGAAGAAGATTTTGATGCTTATCAGGATTACCCTCATGTGACTTGGATTTTTCTAAAGTGCTTTCAAAATCATTAGACCCAAGATCAACAATCTCATGATCGTCTATACTCTTCACAGTAGAGTTTTCTGTGCAATCCATATCCATGGAACAATGTAAAAGACACAGTCCAATATTATATACACCTAAAGGCAAAAAACAAAAAATAAGAAAAATAAACTAGGATCAGAATTAAGAAAAATAAGACACTATCCACTACTGACGGTGCTCTGTTATCTTAGAATAAAACCAAATAAATTGTAAAAGTATAAAACCACCTGTAATCACAAAAAGAAAGAAGAAGAGTTTACCAGAGAAGAAGGAAGAAGAACGAAAGCAAAGGCGACAATCCAAACCCTCTCCTTGACGGCTGTGTGGGTGCTTTGTTTAGAAAAAAATGATCTCTTATATTCCAAAGGAAACTCGCCGATTGTATATGCGTTCTCTGTGTAGTGTTGATCGCCAGAAAGAACGCCGCTCTCGTCGTGGTGTATGCGTCATCTGTGAAAGGCTGCTTGCGGGAATGAAATCCTCTCCTGGTTTACGGCGCCGTTCTGTTTGCGGGAAAGAACGTTGCTCTGTGAAACAAGGACTTGCAGCCCGCAAGAATGCTCTGCGGGAAAGAATGCTCTGCTTGCGGGAAAGAACGCCGATATGTGAAACAGGGACTTGGCAAACGCGGGAAGACCTTTGTCAACAAAAATAGGTGTTTGCGGGAAGGAGATCTGTCACATCTTTTTTTTTTTTTTTGATAAAGATCTGTCATATCTTTTTTAATAATTGTTTTCAAATTTTGAATAAAAACAAAAATCACTAAATCAGGGGATCACGTGCCCTCTTTTAAATCAGGGGATCACTAAATCAGTAGAGGAACCATGTTAAATTCCCTAAAACAACAAAAATTGCAATTCTTTGTATCCATTATCTAGATTGTAATATCTCAAAGCATTAGCATCATGCCTAGAAGCCCACTTCCAGAACATCAATCGCACCGCAGGAGGAAAATGATTTATGTATTTGGAAAGATGAACACACACCAAATCTCTCGTCTCTGCAAATCCCGTGTTTTGATTTTGTTGGCGAAGAAATAGCCGTAAGAGTAGAAAAAAATTTAGGTGACTAAAAAAAGGAATCACTAAATTTGGGGGATCACTCGATAAACTTTAATTATTTTTTTATTCTGTTAATTCAAATTGTATGAGCCGTGGGATTAATTTGATTTAACGGTTGAGATTTGGTGTAAGTCAAATGACTTACACCTGGTGTCAACGGATCCCGACTCTATATATATATATATATATATATATATTAATGTATTTGGAATATATATTTAAATACATATTTAATGTATAAATAACAAATGTATATGAAGCATATGTTATTGTAAAGTAACAATATTTGATATTATTATATAATATCAGGTAAAAAAAACTATTAGATATAAAATACAAGCAAAACATATCTATTTTAGAAAATGTTAAATAGACAAATTAATTATTTAACATTTAATTAAATCAAATAAAATCAATATATATTTTCTAAGAAAGTAACATATCTTATTTTATTTGATTTAAAATCAAACAAATTTAAAATTGGAAAGTTGATATTTCGACTATAATCAAATAGATTTGATTTGGTTTTTAACAGATTGGCCAAAATGTGTATAACATCTAGTCTAGTGTACAAACCCGTGCCATGCATGGGGATCATGTTCATTTTTAGTATTTCGTTAAAAATATGGAATTTATTTTTTGTCATATTTTGTTTAAAAATTTTGATAAGAAATTACAATCGTAAATTTGTTAAAAAAATTATTTTGTCTAGACCATCGATCACAAAATGTGTTAACCTATGCAATGTAATGCGTAGGACATGTATAAGGGAGGGTCCAGGATAGTGAATGTCTACAAAATTTAGGAAATAAAAAACAAAATTGTATGTATGCTTAAAAAAATCTTAGTAAAGAAAGATGAAGAGAAATTTCATAAGAAATGTATGATAGCATATGTAGAATTGCAATTTTAAAGGAAGTTTATTGTGAGTGAAATTTGATTGTCACAACTATAGGCCTGGAACATGGATTGAGAAGGCTGGGGACTTAAAGTTGTGATTATGATATACCAGAGATACCATGCCTCAAGTTGATCTGTGAAAAGTAGTGCCAATACAAAAAGTATGTGTTCCAAGTATAGGAATCTAATGATCCAAAACGGGATTGATAACAGAAACCTCAGATAATAAGATTACAAAAAGAGATCCAAAATGAATGGGAAAAAGTGGAGTACATAAAGTGTTGGCCATGTTGTGAAAAAACATAGAGACACAAATGCCATCAAAATCGTTGTCCTTCATGTTCATCTTGTTGCCATGGTCTGATTGTCTTCTTGGCTTTTCTTCTACTTAGACAACATGACCCTCATAGAAGAGTAAATTAACAGAGAAGTGAAAAATCATTCATCTAAAGATATAGTTGATGAGAGAACGAAAAACGGAAAAGAAAAAAGAAAAAGTTTAAAAAATAGAGAGCAGTAATAGTTGATGGGAGAGAACGATCCAAATGGAAACCACATATATAGAGGATCCTTCCCTGCATCTTGAATCTTGAGGGCATAAACAACGTCCATGGCAGTAACAGTCTTTCTCTTGGCATGCTCAGTGTAAGTATTTACATCGCAAATCACGTTTTCGAGGAAGAAACAACTCAGATATTGTATTGTGCAAGTGATTATAAGGAGAAATAATTTCGTTTGAAAGAGATGTTCTCTCTCTTTTGTGCATACGTTTCTAATTACTTACCATTCTATTTTTGATTTGTTTTGAATGTTGATTGAAATCATTTTTTACATTAATTAACTAATAATTTAGGCCAATTTTTTTAAATATAATAAACGATAAAATGTATTACTGGTATTAATTTTGTGATATACCAATATGTGCATATTACAATTTTTATTTATAATACAATTCTCAATATGTCGCTTGACAAACAGTTGTGGACATTTTATGTCAAAAAAAATATTTGTGGACATATAATTTGAAATTGTACACGGTATTAATGGATTATGATTATTTATAAATTTAGAATAAATGTGTTGGTTTTAGTTGGAAGTAAATGGAAAGTAATAAATTTTTGATTGATTACTAATCGGATGAAAATATATGCATTAAGTTCATTTGACTTTTTTTTTATATATTGCTTCATTTATCGGATTAATTGATTGTCCTTTAGATTTCGAATGTGGTTTTCCACGTCATTATTTTTATTAATGTTTTTAATTCGAATTTGTGTCCACATATGAATTTTGTTGATTAGTTGGCATGTAGCATCGTAGTAGGTTACGACATTTGTTAAATTTTCTTTTTTAAATTATTCGCGTTTGTATATAATAAATATTCTTGCATTCATAAAGTACATTTTATATTCCATGAATATATTTATTCAATTAATTCTATAATTTTAAATATTCAATCAATTGTATAATTAATTCTATTATTTAATACAATCAATTGATTCTATAATATTTAATATACAATTTTAAACTAATGTATGTTATAAAATTAACAATTTTTAAAAAACACATTTATAAGAGTTACAATAATATATATATATATATATATATATATATATATATATATATGCGTGTGTGTACACATTCATATACATATTTACTAACATATATTTTTGTAAAATAAAAAACTAATGGAAAAATACATTACAAAAGCAAAAAAAAAATATAAATTCGAACGTTGTTTACTCAACACCCGTGCAGGGCACGAGTTATTACATTTTGTATTCTATTTAATTTGTTGAAATTGAACTAGATGAAAAATTTTTGTTGGTTCACAGACAAGATTCTTTTCAATTTTAATTCATAAAGCAAGAGTTGTTCCATTAAAATTTGAACATATTTTATGTAGGGTTATTGCAATTATAAAATATATTTTATAGTATAAACATATTTATTTTTTATAAATTTTTTAATTTTTATTAAATATCATGCATAACATGGACCATCATATTGAAGAAGTATTATTCTTCAATTTAACGTATTTTATCTAAGTTATTGTATTAGGTGATAAATTCTTTTTTGTTCACAAAATGAATTCTTTTGGATTAGGTTATAAAAAAATTTAAGTTATTTGATGATCATTCACTAAAAAAAATGTATACATAACATACATTTATCCAAAGAGATGTGGAGATGGTATGGATGTGGAGATGTGTAGCAGGTTGAGGGGAGGGTGGGAGATGGTGGTTGTAGGGGTTAGTTTTATGGGATTTGGATATTTTACTCTTTTTATATGGAGAAGGGGGAGATGAAAAAAATTTAAAGGTGGGAATAGCATGGGCCTGTTATTATTGACCCTGGTTTGATATTTTTTTTTCGACCCATTTTTTCTTCGTATTCTTATTGAGAAACCTTTTTGTGCCTCACTTATGACGGAAACAACCTCATGGGCCTGGCTTATCCATAACGCCCCCAACAAATTCTCTTACCGCCCAACACTAGTTTATGAAATATTATTTTATTAATACTATAAATAACCATTAATTATGTCAAACACATTAAGCCATATAACCCCCCAACGGATTGGTATATTGGAGCATGACAGGTAGGGACGGAGCTACGTTGTTTTAACCCAGTGCCATGGCCCCGGATTACTTTTATTTAATTTTAATGGCATTAATAGTATTCTGATCACTGCAGATTTAAAATTACAAAAGACAATTTATTTGAGACTAGATTTGTAACCAGCTCCTAGCACCACACACGCAAATTAGACTTAAAACAGAGTCAAACAAAAAAACCATTATAATAGTGTGAATAAAATAAATAGAAAGTCACTAAGATGAAATAAAAACGTGAACCAAACTTCAAAAAGTCGTATAATACACCAATTACGGAGACCAATTTATTAATATTAGGAGCTCTATTTTTTAGTAAATACTCAAATTGGTCCCCGACAAAAATTACGGAGACTAATTTAGTTCCTGAGAAATGAAAAATATCAATTTGATCATTAAAAACTTCAAATACAGGTCAAATTAGTCCTTTTTAGGATAATTTCTAAAGACATTTTAATCCCTATTAGAGATTAATTGACCCATATTTGAGATTCTTAAGGACCAAATTGATATTTTTATTTTTCAGAGACTAAATTGGTCTCCATGATTTTGTTGGGGACCAATTTCAGTATTTACTCTCAATTTTTTGGGTAAATGGAGCTCTATTTTTTTTGTCATTATGCATTTATTGTTAATTCTGTTTGATGTCAGTTTTTTTTATTTTAATTCTGGCCCCTGATATGCAATAATTCTAGCTCCGTCCCTAATGACAGGGTCTCGTATTTAATAAATCGCAGGTTTGAATCCCACTAGTCCTCTTGAGGTGAGATAAATGTAAATTTCTAAATTTTTTTATAAGTGTTCTTTACAACCCTAAGGTATTCCTTACATTGGATTGAGACATCATCCTCCCACTCTAAATTTTTTGTCATCAAGCTAAAAACATTAAGCCATATTGATAAATGAAAAAAAAAAACACATTAAGCCGTAATTTCTACACAATTTCCTCAAAAAACACTTGGCTCATTTATTCTATATTGAGACGTGACATAGGAGTAAAGCCACAAAAAAACCATAGGCGGATATATAATCTGAACCCGGACCACGCCCATAGTCTCTCCAAACCAAAGCACTCATAAAGGAAAGTCATCAAGACAGAGATTTGATGGGGAGAAAATGGAGACAAAGCGAAGTACCTCCCCATTTTAGGGAGTTCCATTGTTGTTTATTCTTACCATTTACACATGCTTATGCCCCACAATACACACGTTTCCCCACTCTCTCCTTTCCATTTTTACGTGACTTTAACAAACGCATTTTCTTCCTTCCCTTCCCTCCCTTTGTGTTGTCATCCAAGTCCCACTTTAATTTATCCTCGTATTACCACCAACCGCAAAAGGCACCTCCGGATCCGGTCCCATTGTGTGATGGTTCCACTTGTAATTCACCTCTGCATGCAGGGCTATCATGAAATCCAATAAAGCCAAATCGTATCACCACCTTTTCACCTAACCACTGTTACGTAAAGTTAAGATATCACACTTAAAACAACCCAATATTCTAAAGATTACAAAACCACTGCCCCACTCACCGAGCCCATCATTTACCCTGACTAATTACATGTGCTAATAAATACGCTGGGTCCCCAACGCCCCTTCTGTACGTACCCACCCACACCCACCATGAAATTGAGTTGCAATGGGTGCCGCATACTTCGCAAAGGTTGCGGTGACAACTGCATCATCAAGCCCTGCCTTGACTGGATCAGTTCCCCTGATTGTCAAGCCAACGCCACTCTCTTCCTTGCCAAATTCTATGGCCGCACTGGCTTGCTCAACCTCCTGACCGCCGCTCCCCAACACCTTGCCCCAGGTGGATGCATTCCCTTACTGCGCAACAATTAATTCTTTTTATTATCAATTATTCTGCAACCATCATCAAATCTTTTGATAGATTATGCATAAATTCTGAGTTCATTTTAAATTTTCGATGATTAGTGTTAAGTCTTCAAATAGTCAAATTCAATTTTTAAAAAGATTTGATCTCGTGTTTCTTGCTTTTAATTTCTACAAAACTTTATCAATTATCAATACAAGGCTTTAAATCAAGGTATGCAACTGTAATCTGGGCCGCGATAATAAAATTTTTGGGGTTTTTGCGATCGCAACAGGACAACGATATCAGCTGTATTTAACCGTGATTCTCCGCAATTTTAAGGATCCCGACGTGAACGTGACCGTGATTTAAAACCTTGTTGCTATCACAACACTCATCAATAATGCAGAAAATTATGGTCAAATACGGCTGAAATGGTCTCAATCATAGTTGTGTTGCAGCCACAAAACATAAAAAACCTTGATGTTGCAGCAAAGAATGTGGTTGAATTTTTTTTTAATACCTTGTTCAATACATAATAAGAATTTAATTATATTGCAAAAATTAATAAAAATATAACTAGAGCTTTTTTCCCTCAATTTTCAGCTGTATTCAGGTCACTGTTGTATGAGGCTTGCGGTAGATTGGTGAATCCCACTTATGGGTCACTGGGTTTGTTCTGGGCAGGGGAGTGGGGTCGATGCGAAGCTGCGGTTGACGCTGTGCTGACTGGGTCCAAGATCAATGACGTGGCAGCTTTTGGTTGGCAAACCTCTACGACACTCATTGGTGATCACGTTCGCCCAACCTATGATATACGCCACGTGGCTAGAGGCACCAACATGGACGTGAGGGAGAAAACCCGATTCAAGAGAGTCGGGCAACTTGTCAAGCCCAAACCGCGAGTTGGTTCGGTCGATTCGGCTGTGCTGCTGAAATCCAGTTGGGAGAGTGAGAGCGCGGAAACGGTGGAGGCTTCGTTAGTGGGTCAGGGTGAGCTAGACGGAGCAGGTGAAACCGGGCTGAACTTAGAACTCACTCTTGGATTCTGATTTTTGTACCTATGTTGAACTTCAGGGGGGAAAAGGTATTGGGCATAAAGGAAAATGTAAATGTTGGGAAGGGGCTTTTGATAAGGGAGAGTGAACAAAATACAAGGTTGTTTGTACCTCGGTGCCATCCCTTTTAGCCATAATCTGAGCTGTATGACATCGACCATTTTTTTTTCCAATAATAATAACAGTGTGGACAATGCTATCGTGGAAAGTAGAATGCTAGTGAAAAGGTTATTAGAATATCTGTATTTTAAAAAAAACATTTTTTTTTGCTGATTATACTTTTTGGTGAATATATAATTGTATCCGATGAATGCTCATATAGCATAAATACTTTTTGGTTATTATTTTATTTTTTTCACAACTCTTTAGTAGAGTTTTCTAGAAAGGGAGCTCGTGTATTTGCTTACATCTTAATAAGAGTGGCTACATATAATACTATTTTTCAAAAATAATACTACTTTCCAAAATTGTGATAGTGTTACCATTTGTACTGCGATTCTGATTATTAATGAAATGACGTAATATTTCTTTTGTAAAAAAAAACATAAATTTCATACTATAATTGAAAAATTAATGTCATATTTCAATAGAGATTCACAATTTTATTTTCTAACTTCATGACGTCATTGTTTCGTGACATCAAACATTTCCGTTACTAAATATTATTCAAATAAATTCTGTTGATCAAAAGTGTAATATTTATTAATTCAATTAAAAAATAACTAAAAATGTTTATATTGAAAATAACTAAAATTCTTTTATATATTTATTATAAAGCATAATGATTAATTTAAAATTTGAGCACCGCAATATCAAAATCTGTATTCATACCCATAATTCTTTATGGGTAGTTTTGGATCTAGATCTACTTTCTCTGGTCTCAATTATAAGTAATAAAGTATATTTTTACATTCATTAAAAACTGTATGTATTTGGTCTAAATGGTCCAAAATTTGGACCAGATACATACAATTTTTAATGAATGCGGAAAGATATTTTGTTGCTTATAATCGAGACCAGAAGAGTATTTGATAAATAAAATCTTACTAATTATGTGTGATTTCTTTTTTGTACATAATTATGTGATTTTATAAGTACTCGTTAAGTCAGAATTTAATTGTTGTCCTTAATTAAAAAGTGTCACAAGATTACTGATTAAAAATTAAAATAAAGTAAAAAATTATTAATAAAAAGAAAAAAATTTATTATTTTAAAAATGTAAAAATTATTCAACAGCTTTTTTTATGAGGAAAAAAAATATTTAATAGCTACTTTCTAAATACTGAGAATTTTAATAACATACATCAAATACTCCTTAATTAATATCATTAATATTCTTTATATAATCTCGTCAAAAAGAAATATGTGGAGGGTATATTTTGTAGTTCAGGTTTCTGGTTTCAAGTTTCAAATATTCTTTGTGTAAAATAAACATTAAAAAGTTTCAGATATTCGCGAGTACCAAACTGGGATTGTAAAAGCGTGTTATAACCGAATCTAATTGTACGTAAAGGATATGATATTTTAGGAGAGTTCATATAATGGGAAAAATAAAGAATATCAATTATCAATAAAAAAATTGTCAAAAAATTAAAAATAAAAATTTAATCTATCTATGCATGCATATAAAATCTTTTATGTTAAAAATCTATTCTAATGAATTTTTTTGACAAGAAAAATCCATTCTAGTCATTTTCCGCTAACAAATTAATTGCTATATTTTTCACTCTAAAGTAATGGATTATTTCTTATAGGAAAGTAAACTCCAATCTTCCACAATCAAATCCAAATTTTCATGTCCTGTGTATTTATCAACTAATTTTGGTAAAATGCAACTGGTCAATTAGATTAGTCCATTTGATCAATCATTTTTATAGACTAAGTTGCATGTATTAATCCACTAATTCTCCCCCCTGCATAACTTGCCAATTATCAATAAAAAAAATTCAAAAAATTAAAAATAAAAATTTAATATTATCTATGCATGCATATAAAATCTTTTATGTTAAAAATCTATTCTAGTGATTTTTTTGACAAGAAAAATCCATTCTAGTGATTTTCCGCTGACAAATTAATTGCTATATTTTTCACTCTAAAGTAATGGACTATTTCTTACAGAAAAGTAAACTCCAATCTTTCCACAATCAAATCCAAATTTTCATGTCCTGTGTATTTATCAACTAATTTTGGTAAAATGCAACTGGTCAATTAGATTAGTCCATTTTTGATCAATCATTTTTATAGACTAAGTTGCATGTATTAATCCACTAATCCCCCCCCCCCCGCATAACTTGCCAATTATCAATAAAAAAAATTCAAAAAATTAAAAATAAAAATTTAATATTATCTATGCATGCATATAAAATCTTTTATGTTAAAAATCTATTCTAGTGATTTTTTTGACAAGAAAAATCCATTCTAATGATTTTCCGCTAACAAATTAATTGCTATATTTTTCACTCTAAAGTAATGGACTATTTCTTACAGAAAAGTAAACTCCAATCTTCCACAATCAAATCCAAATTTTCATGTCCTGTGTATTTATCAACTAATTTTGGTAAAATGCAACTGGTCAATTAGATTAGTCCATTTGATCAATCATTTTTATAGACTAAGTTGCATGTATTAATCCACTAATTCTCCCCCCCGCATAACTTGCCAATTATCAATAAAAAAAATTTCAAAAAATTAAAAATAAAAATTTAATATTATCTATGCATGCATATAAAATCTTTTATGTTAAAAATCTATTCTAGTGATTTTTTTGACAAGAAAAATCCATTCTAGTGATTTTCCGCTGACAAATTAATTGCTATATTTTTCACTCTAAAGTAATGGACTATTTCTTACAGAAAAGTAAACTCCAATCTTCCACAATCAAATCCAAATTTCATGTCCTGTGTATTTATCAACTAATTTTGGTAAAATGCAACTGGTCAATTAGATTAGTCCATTTGATCAATCATTTTTATAGACTAAGTTGCATGTATTAATCCACTAATTCCCCCCCCCCCCCGCATAACTTGCCAATTATCAATAAAAAAATTCAAAAAATTTAAAATAAAAATTTAATATTATCTATGCATGCATATAAAATCTTTTATGTTAAAAATCTATTCTAGTGATTTTTTTGACAAGAAAAATCCATTCTAGTAATTTTTCGCTGACAAATTAATTGCTATATTTTTCACTCTAAAGTAATGGACTATTTCTTACAGAAAAGTAAACTCCAATCTTCCACAATCAAATCCAAATTTTCATGTCCTGTGTATTTATCAACTAATTTTGGTAAAATGCAACCGGTCAATTAGATTAGTCTATTTGATCAATCATTTTTATAGACTAAGGGCCCGTTTGTTAGGGCTTAAAAAAAGTGATTATGCTTTAAAATAATCTAGAGATTATTTTTTATAGATTTTAAAAAAATCAGAAATTAATTTGTGTTTGTTTAGGATTATAAAAATCATTTTTTCAACTCTTATGAATGAGACGCTACTTTTTTCAGCTTTTCATTTTTACCCTAAAAATCATTTTTAAAAAAATCTGAAACAAACACAATTAAAATTAAAAAAATGATTTTTAACATAAAAAAGTGATTTTATTCTAAAAAAAGCTGTAACAAGCGCCCCCTAAGTTGCACGTATTAATCCACTAATTCCCCCTGCATAACTTGTATATTGATTTTTTTAATGACACACGCACACGCACACGCACACGCGCACGTGCGTGTGTAGGAGTATAACGGGTATTACAGTCCAATATAATGTGTACGACAAAAAAAAAGACCAATCTGCCATGTTTTGACCAAGCAGGACAGTCCAACCTGCCCCACATTTGAATATGGGCTGAGTTTCCCACTCTGCCCTGTTTACGATAGCCTGCCAAAAATAGATTTTAAGTTGGTTAAGTAACAACCTCTAATAACACTTTATATATATTTGACATTTATAAAAGTGTATATTCTTATTACTCATAATATCGTACCATGTTATTAAACAATAACTGGAATTTTTTTTTTGGGTATTAAAGCCCAACAACAAACTACAAAATAGTAATATCATGGGGTATAAAAACCCCACTCAGATCACCAAGTAATGACTATCTAAGTAATGGCTACCTAGGAATTGATTCAACACCCAATTTGCTGACCAGTCCCCACAAGCATTACCTTCCCTATGTACGTGCTGAAACACAATTTCCCAGTCCCTTTTGGACCATTCTCTTATTTTCTCCAAGAAGTTGCTGCGCATGTGTCCTCCTACCGGCTTCTTTAGAGTGGATACAATAGAAGCATTATCTATTTCCACAATTCTCCAACCATTTCTCCAGGCCATGTCAAGACCGTAAATGATTCCCCATAGTTCTGCCATAAGCTGAGCAGTGTCCCAAGTTAACACCAAAACCTTTGATCCAGTTTCCCCTATCATCTCATAACTTGTTATACCAAGAAGTTTCTACACAGTTATAATTTCTCCAATATATTAGCACAGTACTATGGATATGGATAATTATGCAACATTATTAATTATATGTCTTATTTTAGTCTATATATAAAGCCCCTCAAACCATTTCCCTAATCACATAGCTTTGAACACGTAACATCAAACTGACACTAGCATCACCAAACCAAATCGTCAAACTTTGAATTCATTTATTTGGCATATAACTAGACATAAAAATAAATTAAGAAAATAATCTCAATTCAACGGGCCAATCTGCCTTGTCTCGTCCTTAGTCCGTTTTTTGGATGGCTATGTGGGCAAGTTACAGTAGGCTGACGAAGTCATATCCCCCAACTCACCCCGCCCCATTTGACTGGTTAAACGGGTCAACCTATTGGGTTCAACCCATATTGCCATCGTCACCTTACAGCAATCAAATCCCAACAACAAAAAAGGCCTCCATACTACACCGAACCAACCTCAAGACAAGAGGAGGATAACTACCAACTTAAACAACCAAGAGAGTCCACAAATTACTCACAAAAGAGACATTTATGCGGACAAGGATTGTCTTCCTTTGTGGTGAGAACAGTAGCATAACTTTCAATTTGTCTCTCTCCTTTAACACTCACTCTCATCTTATTTCCCTCTCTCTCACCTTTTTCTCTCATGAAAAAAGCCTAAAGTTACCAAAGCCAGGGGATCTAAAGTCAAGGGATCCATTTCCCATTTACCCCTAGTTAGAAACCAGGGCCAAGACGTAACCTAAATCCTCTCTAGAAGTCTCTCCTGACGGGGCACCCAGTTAGAGAAAATGCCAAGACATAACTTTCATATTGTGATAGGTTGATATTAGATTTATTTGGTTAAATATATTTATGATCCTATAAAATTAGCAAATTTTGATTTTAGTCCCTTTATTTGTTTTTAGTCCTTAAAAAATACAAAAATTGTGTTTAGTCCCTAGTAACTGACCCGAGAAGGACTATAACCACACTATATTTTTATAGGGACTAAAAATGACTAAAATTTTGGCTTAATTGTACTTTTGGTCCCCAGGTATGGCGATTGTGCTATTTTGGTCCCCAAAGTTCTAATTGAGCGAATTGGGTCCTTCAGGTATCGCAATTGTATGATTTTTGTCCCCCGGTTCTAATTGAACGAATTGGGTCCTCTAGGTATCACAATTGTGCGATTTTGATCCCTCCGTTCAATTGTAATTCAATTTATAACTAAAAATGTTGTAAAGATTTTTAATTTTTAAGTTAACTAGCATTTGGCTTCTTGCATTTCATCATCTTCTTCAAGTTCTTCGTAAAAAATGAGAAGAGAAGAGACCCTTATCTTTTGAATATTTGGGACAATGCTCTGGAAAAAATTAAAAGAGCAAGAACTAGAGGGTTCCAATTTTCATAACCTTGCAGTGATAAAAAATGAAGCAAACATAGTCTTTGAAATGATGGGAGTCGTGACATTACCTGAGATGAGAGCTAACCGAATGAGCAGGGAATAGAGCTGGTCTTCGAAGAACCTAAGAGGGAAAAAATAAAGAGAATGAGCAGATAGGGTGGGTGTAAATGAGGAAGAGAAGGGAGCCTTACACTTTTCTTGTTCTCCGATTGGTGGCAGGTGGTGGCCTCGCGGGTGGTAGCCTCCGGTGGAGAGATAGATGCAAGAGAGGTAGAGAGTGGTCTACGATGGAGTAGGGTGGGGCAGAAGTGAAAAAGCAATGAGTAGAAGGGAAAAAGTTTTGGGTCTGCAGACGGAGTAGCGGAAAAAGAAAGGGTTTAAGAGAGAGACCTCAAAGTTGTTTAAAACTAGCATAAGGACCCGTGTGATGCACGGGGTGATTTGGAGGTCATCGAGTCTATGAAATAGTAAAAAATATTTTCAAAAATAGATTAATGAGCATAGATTTTTTTTCTAATTATTTACATTATAACAAACATAAATATAATTCTAAAATGAATCCGTAGTTTTGGTAAAAAAAAAAAATTTGAATCCATAGTTGACAAAAATTTGAGATCTATTATTGTGTTATAGGAAAGAAATGTAACGACAACGACCAATGAAATAAAATATTATATGCTTCTTTGTGAATAAACTTTTATATATTACAACATCTTTTGTAAATATATATGGGTTCACAATGGAAACAAATTGTCTCTCGTGATTTTGCCTAATGTTTTCTTCGGTGAACACATCCACCCTTAAAACAACTCTCCCCAGTTTTTTTTATTTTATTTCTAAACCCCTTATCTCCTTTATTTTTGTACGGATCAGATTCCACTGGACTCTCCATTCAGGTGAGAGGATTCTAATCCATCACAATATGCCACTAATTTAATGATATAGGGAATGATGTCAGGATTATCATAATTAATAAATAATAATAAATATTCTTAAAGTAGCAATCAAATAAATAGATCATAGAATAAATGACGCAATAATGAATAAAGAAAAGAAAACTCATTGAAGGTTGAATAAAAGTAATTATTAATAACAAAGTATCTACAGTAGATAATAAATGTGAAATTAAAAGTTATCAAATTTATACGATAAAATAATACATTTTGATTGATGGTTTTTCAATTGAATCCTAATGGTGATTGATGTATTAATTTTTTTTTTGACTTAGATGTATTAATTAAAAATAGTTAAGTCTTTTAAGATAATAATGATCATCGTAAAAGAATAACCAAAAATAAAAATAAAAATGCTTTATGCAGGAAACTAAATGAATATGGTGACAAAACGTGAAATTATTTACATGGAAAAAACCTCACTTTTATATATATATATATATATATATATATATATATATATATATATAATAGATCGATTAATGATTTCATTATCAATCGATTTATAAATCATTACTTAGAATAGTATCCGGTTATTAGTTGAAAAATTAGTCATTATATCAATTATCTTTTTTTGATTTGATTTTCTTGTCAAATTCTTTCTAATTCCATAAAAAAAAACTGATTCATTCTAATTAATGTTGAAATCTTAGTCAGAATATTGGTGAGTTGTTAAAATAAAAAGATAAAAAGATAATGGAATTCGTGTAAATGAACATAAAAAGATAATGAAATTAGCATAAAAAAGAGAATGAAAAAAGATAGAAGCTTATTACAGAAAAAAGAATATAAAAATGATCAAATTTGTGTTGCTTGTATTTATTCATAAAAATTGAATAAAAAGAACAAAAAGTGAAATAAAAAGAAATTAGCAATTGACTATTTTAAAAAGAGAAAATAAATATGAAAAAGCAACAGTAGAGACATTGATATTCATAGTTGGATTGATCGACTAACTTTTTTGTTTCATGAAGATGTGAATACATATAGATTAAATGACATCTTCAAGAGTCTGTGGTGCTTAGCACAACTGGCAAAGTATTTATCGCTTAGACGCTTGGGCGCGGGTTCGAACCCGCTACGCCCCCCTTTCAGTGCTCTTTGTAGTGCGTAGTAGGCCGCTGGGCCATAAGACAAAAAAAAATGACATCTTCAAGATGATTCTAAAGTTAATACCATTTTTATTTAATTTAAATATGAATTCAAATTTATGACAAATTATATGATTTGATAATGAATGTCAAATTAAAAATTGCTAAATTTATATGATAAAATAGGATTCATGCCTTTTCAACTGAATTCTAAAAGAGTTTTGAATTTTGAACTTGAATATTAATAGTGAATGATACATTAATTAAAAATAGGCAAGTCATTTAAGAGAATATATTTTTATTTTTCATTATAGTAATTAATTGAGATACTGTAATAATGACCACCATAAAAGTTAGATTTATACATATATCAGATAATAGATAATAATATATATCAGATAATAGATAATAGATTTATACGCTTTTATACGATTGGAATAGACTGATCTATGTCATATTGGAATATCACAATAGATATTCTTACGTATTTTTTATTTCAAAAAAAAAATCTTACGTATTTTTGATAAGAGATATTTGATAATTGATTCTACCTATGTCATATATATTTATCAATTCTTTGACTCTTTAATTACAATTAAGTAATGATTGTTGGTATAAAAAGGAAATTTTTAATATAATCTCTGAAAGTTTTTATTCAATTAATACATTGGTAGAAAATCAAATGACATATGATGAAAGCACGTGACAATTCATTTCCTATATTTTCCAGTGGATAAAATCAAACGCATATTTGATAGAATTGCTATGTATCAAACTTAATTATGAGCAAAATCAATTTATTAATTAACGTATAATAAAAAATATAAATTAAATTAAAATATAATTAAAAAAAATAAAATATGTATTTTGGAGGGAATTAGAATGATGAGATTTTGACACGTGGCATGGGTCCACGTGGCAAAATTTCATTTTATATAATATAGTTGATTGGGCAATAATTGTTCCACAAATTTTTAGGTGAATTTTAATGTTTGATTGATTTGATTAAATGTCTAGACAATAATTAGGATTATTTTGAATTGTTTCCCTACTTAATTGATCGGGTAAAAATCATAAAAGCCCAAATAAAATGAAAAAAAATATCGTTTTGTTTAATTTTAATGAATTGATTGTAAATGGTTTGAAATATTTCCTTATTTAACTTTGTCACTTATGAGAATAGCATTGAATATATAAGGCCTGCACACCTCTTATTTCCTTTAACACGAAAATGATTTTGCATATAGACAATTAACCTGTCAAATGCAATTAGAATAATTGCTTTTCGTGATTGGGTCCAAAATATATATTTCAATCACCTCGATAATTTAAATTAAACGTAACGTGATTTTAAATTGAAATGTCCATCAACAAAAAATTTAGATACTACATTGTCTCTATTTTATATGAATTACATGTTTTTTTAGAGGATATGAATTATATATTTTTTAGATATTTTATACGATTTGTCCCTTATTTTTTGTTTTTGCATTTAATTTTCAGTTTTGAATTGATGTTGTTGCCAAATTTGTAATTTTCAGCAATTATTTGTAATTAATTTGGCAATTTTTGTTTCCTTTTTTCGATTGCAATGAAATCAATTTTCATTGTTGACCAAAATATTAATTAGTTTTTATTATAATTTTTAAAAATATGATTGTGCAAGTGACACGTCAGAATTTGTTGCTCTCAATTAATGACACGTCTGCTGCATATGTTACACGTAAGATGTTTTTTGCTACATATGATGACACATAGAGGTGTATTAAATGAACTTTTCTTGAGATGTTGCCACTTGGAGGTGTATTCAATGAGTTTATTTTAAATGTATATAATATAGATATAGATATAGATATAGATAGATTTTCGTCAAAAAAAAGATATAGATAGATATAGCTTATTTGTTTTGCTATAGTAATTAAATAAAGGTAATCTATAAAAATAAAAATAAATCTAAAATTATTTTCTCACTTTTTAAAAAACATATTTGTTTTAAAAAATTCAGAAAACAATATTTTTTTTAAAAAATAAATTTTCGAAAAAAACATTTTTAGAAATAAGTTAAAAAATAAATTTTCGAAAAAACAAATTTGCCAAAAAAAAATATTTTCAGAAAAATACTTTTTTTAAAAATAATTTAAGGAAAGAATAATTTTTTAAAAAAAATATTTTTTGGGAAAAAGGTATTTTATTAAAATAGAAGAGAGAGTAAATAAGAAATTTCAAATTCTTAACTTTTAGGTGAAATTCTCTAAATTTAGTCTTACCGAAATATTTACTAAAATCACTTATTTTGACAATTTTCAATATATAATAATTTAATTTGAGGCACTTGAATCTTTATATCCATAAAGCGAGTAACGTCTTCCCGCTAACTTTTCCCGCGAGATTGGGCGCCCTCTTTCGGGTGCGCTCTTCTTCCCTTCATCCTCCTTCTTCCATCCTACCACGTGTTGCAAATGTTCTGCACATCCCATGTTGCAAGTCTCCTGCATCTAGCAAGCCTCCTGCACACGCTTCGCTTTCCATCCATTTTGATCGCGCGCAAGTTTTCCCTTACCGCTTTTCAGCACATGGTTTACTCCCATGGTTTTATCAAATGGTTTCACATTTACATGGTTTCAAGCACCTGGTTTTATCACGTTTCCCATTCACATTCGCGCAAATGTCATTGTTACTTCTGTTGTTGGTTCTCTCGCTCTGTTCCTTCCTTTTCTTCTTCCCCGACGATCTCTGATGGCAGTGGTTTTTGTCCGGCGGCGATCTCTTCCCTCCAAGACTCCATCTCCCAGAAATTCCAATCCCTAGATTCCAAGTTCCAAGCCTTAGAATCCCGCTCCAAGGAAACCCTCGAATTCCTCAACAACAGCGAGAACTAAATCCAAAAACGCGAGTCCGCCACTGCCGCACGCATCGAGGAGCAGAAGGAAGCCTCCCTCGCCGACCTCCGAAACGTCCTTCCTCCGTTGACCCTCGAAATCCCCGACGCCCTAAAATCCCTGTCGCGAAAAATGGACGCTTCGACTTTGCTGCAGTAAAGATTGCATGTGACTCCTCTTTCGGCAAGCTAATTTTTGTTTTGTCAGGTATAGCAACATTGAATTGGCTTTAGCAACTCTCGGGAGAAAAAGGACCAGCATGTTGTTCAATTTTCTTAAATGCTTGAGTGGTGGATCACTTGATTGCATTTGAAAGTGTAGAAGACATACCTGCAACCCAGGATTGAGCCAGAGATGCATTGATAGTGGTAATGCTCTGAACTCCCCCTCATATTAGCAGTGTAGTTAAATTTGCAGTTTAAGGAATCCAGTAGCCATTATATATAATAAAGGTGATGGTTAAAGATTAACTGGATAATTAATTACAAGAACATGAAATGTCATGCTTCTGATCATTTTTTTTTCCTGTGAGGTATCTTAATTAATGTGTTGTATGTGGTCTGAATTTGTATCTTTTTTGGGGTGTCGGCATTTTCGGTGTTGCCTTGAAGTTGAACTTTCATGATTTACAGTTTCTTATTTTTTGTATCTCTCTTTCACATATACCAATTTTATTGCCTTGAACTTTCATGATTTACAGTTTCTTATTTTTTGTATCTCTCTTTCACATATACCACTTAATTGTATGTGGTCTATTTGTAGGCTGATTGGAAACTGAAGTCACAAAGTAACCATGGGTTATTTATTCATTTGTTTCTTTATATTCATTTTGGCCTTTTGATTTTACTATTTACCATTGCTGTAAGTAAGTGAGCAGGGCTGATTTGTTGAGCTTCATATGAGAGTTTTAATTTTATTGATGTTGGTATTTGGTTTTGTAGGTTAAAGTTTGCATTGGGAAATTGCTCTGGAAATTGTTTGATTGGGTTAAAATGGAATTTTTTTCCCCTAATCATGGTTTTTTTAATTATACAAAGAAGATCTTCATGTGGGGGTGGAGGGATTTTTCCCCTGAACTGCACAATTTTAGATTTTAATACCCTTTCTGGAATATGAGGTAAAAGGAATGAAAATGCCCTTGAATTCCCTTAGAATTTGGTTAACATGATATTTATTATATTGATGAGGGTTGGGATTCCCAAGTTACAAAACAACTTGCTTTTTAACAAACTATATGAATTCGATTCCCCCTGCAGGTGGCTTCCACTTGGTGTTGCTAGGATATGGGGGCATCGTTGGCTTGAATCATTACTAGCACCCAATTCTGATGCCATAATATCATCATTCACTTCTTCAAATTATTTGTCTTTGCCTCTCATGAGTGTGCTCCACATAGCCAGGTATTTTTGCAGCCAATATATCGAGATAATGAAAACCACAAGCAAGGGCAACAACCATGGAAATAATCTGGAAAAATATTGTGAACTGCGATTCGATTTCATACCATACATATGGCATATTAACTATGTTTATCTTTGAGATTCAATTTCATACCATACATATGGCATAAAGATATAGTTTGTTGAAGTAAAAAAAAACATTTCCATTCAATATTCAACAACTTTAGATAATTTCCATTCAAAGGTATGATTTTTTTTTCAACGGTGTAGGAATATGCATTTGATAATTTCTAGGATATGCATTTGATATCATTCGGTGGTGGTTGCACATGGCTGTGATGGTATGCTCCTAATTTGATTGCTTATCAAAAACAAAATAGGGTGATTTATGTTGGGTATGTCTAGCCATTGTGTGGGTCTATGATCATGTCGTTGATTTCGTTGGAAATCTTCTTGAATATAAGCATGTTAAGGAAACTAACATATCAGGCAGGGAGCTTAAACAGGTTTTATGTTACTTGATGTATTTTTGAAAACCTCTTTCTCAATAGGTTGCTATTCTGTAGATTTGCTTCATCAAACTGAGGTGGTCATTCTGTGTTTTTCTTTTCACAAATTACATCTACTGGAGGGAGGAGCTTTGGTTATGTCCCTAATAATATGGTTCCCCTTGCTGAAAACATATATAAAGTAGGGTACATGTTTAAAGGATTGTAGTCTCAGACCTTAGAGACTGATATAAGCTCAAAACTAATTTAAATTGTAAATGAGAATATCTCAGTGTGAAGTTAGTATAGCATGAATTGATTTTTTTTTGATTAAATTTTATATTAATGGTAAATATAGTTAGTGGTTGTTTCCTAATAACTCTTCATCAAGTTGTGTTTATGTTAACTTCAAATATGCTTGCTAATGATAAGTATATTCACATCTACTGGAAGGAGGAGCTTTGGTTATGTCCCTAATAATATAATTCCCCTTGCTGAAAACATATATAAAGTAGGGTACATGTTTAAAGGATTGCAGCCTCAGACCTTAGAGACTGATATAAGCTCAAAACTAATTTAAATTGTCAATGAGAATATCTCAGTGTGAATTTTTTTTTATTGATTACATTTTATATTAATGGTAAATATAATTAGTGGTTGTTTCCTCAGTGAAGGTAATATGGCATCATTTGATCTTTTCATTGAATAAATCTTTTTATTAATTGAATTTTTTGTTAATGACAAATATATTCAGTGGTTACATGGGATGATACAATCCGAGGGAGATTAGTTTTGTAGTTTATTTCATTGCCATACCATTTGACTCTTGGCTCAATTACATGCTTACAATTGCTTAAAGGAAAAACACAAACTGGACCTGCCTTTAAGTGAGAGCTCATGTAGCATATGTTTCTTAGGCAGTTAGGTAATGAGTTGATCCTTTGATGCTAAGGTAATAAAGACTTCCAATTTTCATGGCTATTGTTTCCAATGGCTTCTGATATAAGAATTTTACTGTACGTGAATAAATTTCTAAACTGAATTGTAGATTTTTAGTGTTCCATTTATTTATCTTATTCATTTCAATTGGCTTTTTGCTTATGATTATTTTTTTAGAAATTTGGTGTTGTGAATAGTTGAATTTTTAATAGAAAAACTTCCAGTTTTGAAAGTTATTATTTTTCTGCACAAGGACTTCCCTGTATGTGAAAAGTCTGAATTATGGATAATTAGTATTCTATTTTTTTTTAATATTTTCTGTTTCAATTGACTTTTTGTGAATAACTTATCTTTCACCCTATTATTCCCATTGGTGATGACTTTTGTGGGGTGAAGACGAATTTTACTAATGGTTCATAACAATAGAGTTTGCTTTACTAATGATCCATTTTTTATGTGGGTCTGATTCTAATGTTTAATCGGGGGAGTGTGTGTTTTGTACTCATTAGCGAACATGGTTTTGTGCGTAAGTTCTATTGTGTGGAGCCATTGGTTGATGGGAATAGTTTTGTTTTTTGTCATGAGATTGTTCAATTAGTTTTTGATGTTGTAATCTTTCTGATGTTGGCCTTTATATAGTACACATACTTCTTATCATGTTATTTTGTTGTTTCTTGGTAAGTAGTCTTTACGTATGCTTTTGCCTATAATTGTGCTTTTTGAGTGGCTGTAAGTTTCTATTTGCTTAACTTGAGTAAATGTTTTGTGGTTCTGATTGTTGGTGAAGTTGAATTGTGACTATGTCATGTACCATATTATGTTGTGAAACATTTACATTCAGGTCTATTAGGAAGATGTTGCTGGGTTTCTATTATTATTGAAAAAAGGTTTTGAATAATAGTAGAACATATTTTGTGTTTTGATCTAATCACTCATAATCATGTCATAACTTTTTCTTTTCAATTAGTATTCCTAATGACGGTTGCGCTTAATTTATATTTTCCAGCACCCCATCTATTTGCTGCCAGCACCCCCTACTAATTACTAATATATGTCAGAAGTAAGATGTTAATTATTCTTGGTTACATATCCTACACCATTTATTTATTTATTTATTTATTTATTTATTTTAGAATTCAAGGTCACTACATTGCTGCTAGAAGCACACTACTGCTATTATGTTCAATGTGAGTAGATAGAACTTTTCTGATAGACTTGATAATCAAATAATATGGTTATGATTGTTATGCAGAAGCAGGGAAGGATACCTCATTTGTTTACTTTAATGGATTAATAGATGGCTCCTAATATACACCAAAAGTTGAGGCAACCTAATGGGCAAGGCTTCTTCCTTGGTTAGTTTTAATTTTATTTTCAGTGTATGGTCTGTAAGTTTTTGGATAAAGGATCATTTTAACGGTTCAAAAGGTTTTCTTTTGTTAATTTATTGCTCTATGGCTTCTTATAGTTGCACTGAGAACAAATGATAAAGATGTGTAACATAATTTGGCGATAGTTCTGATGATGGAGTTGAAAACACTTACACCTGAAGTTGTTTTTTGGTCAGAGTTGGGGCGTCTAGGCTGCTTCATGTCTTGATTTTGGAACTAGCCCATCGTTAGATTCAGCAAGTAACTTTTATCTGATTTTGGATTATTTTGCAGACTTAGAGCCTGGTTGTTGCTTCTCATTTCTTCTAAGATCGAAGTTCATGATTAAGGCAAGCTTAAAGGGGCAAGCTTTTTTACAATAAAAAGTTAACATTTTCTTTTTATGAGGCGAAACATCTTCGGCAAAATGATTTCAAAGATGGGTTAGTTCAGAAAGAAAATTTGTATTCCGTATTTCATTTTGAAGTGGAAATATCCTTGTACATAATTTTATCATCTATCTATTTTAGTTTTTGGTGATAGTTAAATGTTACTAGGATTCTTTCTCTAAATATACCTGGGACTGGACGTTTAAACTTTGAGATTAAGTAGTAACTTAATTAGCACCTCTTATGTTGTCTATATCATTAATGGTCTCTTCTGGTACTTTCTGAAAAATTTATTTAAAACCTGCAATATCACTTATGGCTAAGGAAAAGCTCTACTATATAACTACTTTATATAACTTCAGTGGAGCATTTTAACTTTGAAGCAAAATTTATTTTGGACAAGAACTTCGAAGCACAGTTCAATAATTCTCTTTGAGGAAACTCATGTTTTGATAACTGAATTTTAGGATGGTTGATTTCAACTGTAAGCCGATTTTATTTTTATGAATTATGATAATCATTTTATACAGGCCAACTATTTGTGATAAATTGTTGCCTATGCAGACAATCACTTGATATTGGCATAGGTAATCTCTTGATGTAGGACAACTAATTGTGATAAATATTCTTATCAGATTTTTTTTCTTCATGCTAATGTCATGCCTTCATGGTTTTAAGAGTAAAAAAAAATGTGTCAAGCCTTTTTAAATCAGAATTATAAAACTTGGAATAGTTTGTATAAACTTTTGTTTTGTATTCCTTAATTCTTACCGCAATTGCAAATTCTAATAGCAATGGTGATGTAAACTATAATTTACGGACTACTTGATGGGAACGTGCAGCCATTATATAGCTTATAATGGGGTCATGTCTATTGGTGGTCCAAGCCTATGCAGACATCTTGGCTAAGGGAGAAGAGGGATAAGTTCATGAGGTTTATAAAGGAAGCAATAAGCAAGCTCTTATGGACTTGCTGGTAGGTTCAATTTATATGGCTCTCATGCTGGCACTTGCTCTGATCCAAATCCCTCTCTCTGCATGCAGGCAGTATAAGATCGTTTTTGGAGAGAAATTTGTGAAGAAATAAATACTTTTTATACACAAGATAAATGGTCCACTGAACTGAACTTGGTATTTGAAAATCAGGTTTCATGAGGCCATGACAACATTGAAAATATCATGCAAGCTTACTATTGGCCAATCTGTTCTTCTTTTAATGAGAAGTATGTAATGTGTAGAGTTTCACTATTAAAAATAAATAAAAAAATTAACTATTTGGTGAAATTCAATTTTTATTTTTGCAGTTAGATAAAGATAAGAACGATGAATGGCAGACTATTGACAAACCGTCAAGGAAAACACACAAGGTTTGTCTTCTAATTTCAATCAATATGTCAAATAGAAAAACAATGAAGGTGCATTTTGAGTATTGTGTGTCAATTTTAAACAGTTTGTGTTATGTTAATACTGTTGTTACTGGTATATCTTCTGTGAACTCTACTATATGTTAACTCTGTTACCAAATTTAATCAGTTCTGAACTTTTTCTGCTGCATCACTATCTGAATCTTAATGATGGATCTTACCAACTTGATGTAGGTTCCAAAGGATAACTGGCATAGCTATAAACTGCCTCCTGATGAGCAAGAATACTCCAATGAGGTTGAAGTTGGTGCTCGAGTGGAGCCCTCAGAAGATGAACTTGCTAATCTGTTGTGAGCTTCTGAAAAACTTTGGGATCTTGATTTAAATCGTTTGGTACCTGGCAAAGACTATGAAATTGACTGTGGTGAAGGGAAAAAAGCTTACCAAAAGGAAGATATGGCACAAGGGAGTTTGTTTATACCATGGGACCTTCAAAATCATGACACTTGAATCATTTCCATGATAGAAGTGCTTATACCATTGTTCTGTGTTATTTTTTGTTGTTTATTATGTGTAGGATATATTTTACGTAGAAAAAGTCTTTTGATTTCACTTGCAATCTATCTGTAACACCGGGTAGAAAAGCTCACCTCAGATTGTCTTAAACTACGGGAATTTAATGATGCTTTGTAGATTGATCAAGCAATGTATATAGAGCAAAATGAAAAATTCAAGATGGCAGTGTTCTCGCTCTATCCCCCTCCCCTCCCCTCCCCTCCCCTCTACTCCCCTCCCCTCTAACTCTCTCTTCATCTCTCTCTCCCTTTTTAGTTTCCTCTTTTGTTTAGTTCAGAGGTCATCCTATAGTTTCTTAGGATACTGAATAGCAGTAATCTAAAGAGTCAGTTGTTTTACACATTTCTTATCGATTTCTTCATTATAAAATGGATAACAAATATTTTCACCCGTATCCAAATATTTTCATTTTAGTGAACAATGAATTCTTGTCCCATAAAACACCTGCCAAAACTAAGTGGCTAATAAAGTAATTCCAATAACCTACTAACTTATCTTCAAAACATGCATAATCAGTTACTGTCATCGGTAAAAAAAAAAAAAAAAGACAGCATGCAACTTCATTTTGCATTATAAATAATCCCATTGGCTTTCTTAAAACCACTAAAAAGAAAAATTCAGCGACGACATATTGCATAGGCAAAGAACTCTTCTTCATTTTGAAGGTCTTTACTTTCCCTTTCACTTATTTTTATCTTATTCTTCTTTTTATAACCATTTATTTATCTCATTCATTTAATTTGATATGCATGATGATATAAATAATATCATATTATCCAACAGTTAGATTGATAAAATTTAACATATACAAAATATTATTAAACAAAGTTTACCTCATCCTATATGTGTAATTTATGGTTTAGACAATATCACATTATCCAACAATCAGATTTGTCAAAATTTATCTTATACTAAGTATTATTAAACACAAAGTTTACCTCATCATATATTAGATAATATCATATTATTCGACGGTTATATTGAAAAAATTTAACGTATACGAAGTATTAGTAACAATGTTTACCTCTGTCTCACATTTTCATCAGAAACTCAATCATTTGAGCAATCCAGATTCGATCTTAACAAGAAAAACATTTTTATGCCAGAAATTTGGATCTTAGGAACCTATCACCATGTAAGTTGTACTAAAATTGAGATAAACTCATTCATCAGTTAATATAATTATTATTAGTTATTTACTATAAGACTCCTACTTGAGATAAACTCATTCGTCAAATCCTTTAAATATATGAAAATATAACTAACTGAAGCTTCATTGGACATTCAAGTGTAAATCATTAAAAACTTACACCCCCAAATTTCCTTTGTAATGTCACCCATTTATTAGTGTGTTCTTGTGTTGCGAATAGTTTCGTGAATACCTTCTAAATAATTTATCTTCCACCCTTTTACTTTTAAGGTTTTGTTCTTTTTCATGAGATTGTTTAGTTAGTTTTTGATGTCATTATTTACGTAGTAGTCATGCTTATTTGAAAGATTTCATATTCAAAACTCGCAGATTTGCAATTGTCTATTGAGGAGTTGAAAAGTTTTGCATTGGCAGACATTGAAATGTTGTTGCAGGGTAATAACCGTGAGCCTCATCGATTTCCCTTCAATGCCACAACCAGATATGTCCATAGTAGCTCATAGAGGAAACAAGTTGATATATGATGAGTTAAATTATGATACAGAGTCTTTGGCTAGGGAGCTTGAATAATTAATGTCAACAATGACTATTTGAACAAAAGAAGGTTTATGAAACAATTATGACAAAGATTATGACCAAGAATCTGGTCTTTTCTTTATTTATGGGTATGGTAGAAACGATTAAAACTTATATCTGGAGGGCTTTGGTCACGCCATTAGATCAAAGGGAGGTATTGTTTTGACTGTTGCTTCTAGCGGAATAGCTTCTTTATTGATTCCTGGTGGTAGAACTGCACATTCTAGGTTTGTTATTCTTATAAATGTTGATGAAGATTCAAATTGTAACATTAAACAAGGCAGTCCCCTTGCAGAATTAATAGCAAAAGCAGATTTGATTATTTGGGATGAGGCACCAATGACCCATAAACATTGTTTTGAAGCTGTTGATCGAACGTTCAGAGATATTCTTCGATTTTCTAATGGTGGAGATCTCACTCTACCTTTTGGAGGTAAGGTAGTAGTTTTTGGGGGAGATTTCAGACAAATTTTACCTGTTATACCTAAAGGGACAAGGCAAGAGGTGGTTCATGCTTCTGTTAACCCTCATATCTTTGGGATTCTTGCATGGTCATGACTTTAACTACAAACATGAGACTCCTTTCCACCAATATAGATTCTGATGTCGAGAAAAGAAAGCAATTTTCAGACTGGGTCTTAAGTGTTGGTGATGGTACTATTGGAAAAGTAGATGATGTCAATATGACTATTCAAATTCCACAAGATTTACTAATAAGAAGTAATGGTGACTCAATTGCATCTATTGTTCATGAAACTTACCCATTTTTCTTCGATAACATGAACAATCCATCCTTTTTCCAGGATAGGGCAATATTAGCTCCTACAAATGATGTTGTTGATAAAATCAATGATTATATGTTATCCTTGCTTCCTGGTGATGAGAAAACCTATTTGAGTTTTGATAGTCCTTATTCAGCCAGCTTGGATTCTTCTCAAGCAAATGACATCCATACTCCTGAATTTTTAAACACACTTGTTGCTCAGGGCTTCCAAATCATGTCTTGAAACTAAAGCGGGGGTTCTGTCATGTTGCTCAGAAACATAGATCAGTCTTTGTGCTTGTGCAATGGAACTAAACTAACAACCACAAAAATGGGGAAATACATTGTCCATGAAGATTATCTCGGGAAGTAAAGCGGTCAAATTGTGCATATACTTAGACTTTCTTTGATCCCTTCAGATAAACGGATTCCTTTTAAGTTTCAAAGAAGGCAATTTCCTTTGGTTCTTTCATTTGCAATGACTATTAATAAAAGCCAAGGACAATCTTTAAGGCATGTTGGGGTCTATCTTCCTCGATCTGTATTTTCACATGGGCAATTGTATGTTGCCATATCAAGAGTCACATCAAGAAATGGATTGAAGATATTACTCATCGATAGTGAAGGTCAAGATACAAACATCACTGAACGTTGTCTACAAAGAAGTATTTCGCAATTTATAACACGGTATATTTCATAGAACAATTCATATTTTCATCAAGGATCAATATTTTCTTTACATGTTAAATTTATAATCAATCATAAAAATACAAGTTCTTACTTTCTTTCTGATTTCCAACATGTCTACACTTGCGAAATCAAGAAGTGGTTTGAAGAAACAATATGCTTGAAAGAATGGTTGATGAAGGAGTATTTTGCAATTACAAAGAAATATGCTTTAACTACCTATATGATGTTTTTGAGATACTTTCTTGCCTTATAGCTTATATTTCTAATAGTATTCCAATATAAATTACATTTTTTACAGTTTTGCATATAAAATTCTTTTTAAATGATATTCTCGGATAACCCGCGCATCGCGCGAGTGCACCGTCTAGTTACTCTATAAAATTATATTACTCGTTAAAATCCATGGTCGAAACACACCCAAAGTGATATCGCTAGACGCGAGCGTCCGGAACATCAGAAAGAGTGAATCTAAAGCTAGACGGGGAAAAAAAAATAAATTCCACCAACGGATATACACATCGACGTCGTAGTTAAATTAAATGTAACTGTAGGTAGATAGCTTTTTTCTTGTAGTGTCAATTTTATTTCATAAAAAAAATTATATCAAATACAAAGTATTTTAATATTTTAAATAAGTTTTAAGCCCCTCATTACAGGTAAATAAGATTCAATTTTACTTGCATTATTAACGGTTCAAGTTCTTAAGTCATCATTCCAGTAAAAAAAAGTTCTTAAGTCATCTCTTTAAAGAAATTTGTATCTAAATTCAAGGATTATTAATTCCATAATTATATTTTAAGAGATGTTAATTAAAAGCTTACATACATAAATAAAGTTAGCACATGTGCAACGCAATTTGTGATTTCAAATCTTGGTTTTGATGTTTTTTCATCTTGACACCTTTACAAAATTAGAAATTAGTAAAAAAAACAGTACAAGATATCTATTAATTATTATTAATATTGTCTACATATTATTTAAGAACAATTTCTGAAATGAACACCATAGAACCATAAAAATAATTAAAATTCTAATTGATATAGTAGGGATGACAAAAAAAACTATTTAATCACAAAATATATTTTATTTAATTGTTTATTTAAAGGTGTATTTTTTTTTGTGAGGACTCCGGTACCCAGTGAGCTGGACTAATGAAACACATACTTATATCCACTTATCATGTCATCAATACTATTTTAATTACTTTGAATTAGTCATTTGACTTTTTTAAATTGTAAATACACCATTATTAAACTGAATAATATTTTTTTTTCCAAAAACTTCTCAATGATGTCTCTTTGTATTCTATCTTCTTCATCTTTATACTCACTTCATGTTCTTCTTCTCCTGGCATAGATTTGATTTCTCTTCTTCTTTCGATGGAGCCTAAATATCGAAAACAAGCTGACATTGGTATAAGTTTACTATTATTTTATTCTTAACTTTTTTCTAATATGATGGACATTCTAAATATCCAAGAAAAAAGAGAAATAACAACATATTAGTAAATTTGTAAAATATTTTTTGGGGTACTGAAATAATTATTCAAAACTTACTACTTACATTTTAAAATAATAAAAAATGTATATCTTAACGGTTATATGAAAAATATTGAATAAATAGATTATTTTTATTAGAACACTTAATATGGGTACCGATACCTAACTAATTTAAAGGGTACCTAACAATTTATATATTTTTTTTGAGTGGAACGAGTGCACAGTGATGAAAATTGTAGGTTAGCACCCATAATGGGGTGTCTTTAAATTGTCTGCGCTGCGTTATCTTTCTGATACAATATCACTCACAATTTTCTTGTGTGTGTGTCTCTCTCTCTCTCATCACGGGCCCACTGAGAAGAATAGTTGCCCTAAACAATAGAAATGATTTGACCAAAAAACAAAACACGGTAAACAAACACGTAGGATAGATCACGCCGTGTGGACACTAAGACACGCTGAAAAAATTTAGTTGACGTGTGCTATAAAGATGCCCTTAGAGCACCCACAGCGGTGGGTTGCGTTTCTAGTGCTCATCTGACACAATGCATTCGTTCTCTCTCTGTATCTCTCATCCTGGGCCCACTAAACGCGATAGTTGCCATAAGCTGTAGAGTTGCTTTGACTGGAAAACAAGCAACGGTGCACTAAATTCTTGCTACCAGCTAAACTAGATGATGACAACTAAAATTTGGTTTATGCCACTAAAGATGCCCTTATAGAACAATGGAAATGGATCTAAGAATTTATTCATTATCTCGAGCTGTTTAACCATTTTATTAACTTAACAAAATTGTTATTTACAAATTAAGAAGTAGGTAACTAGAATAAAACAAAATGAAAACCCATATAAAGTAGCAAAATAGATATCCTCAAAAAAAAAAAAGCAAAATATATAACGTTTAGCAAATACTAACAAAAAATTAGCGGTAGAGCAATGAATGCTAGCTCTTATTTATTTTAGCAAAGGAAACGTCGGTGCTGCAAATGAAGCCCTCTTCACAAACCTCCCTTTCATTCTGGGTCTCTTCTCTGCATTCAATTTCCTAACCTCGTACCTTATTTTCTTCGAGAACAACCTTGTTCGGCGCTTTTCTCTGTACCTTGACACCCTTGCCTCTCTTCCACCGTCTGCCATTACCGGATGACACCCAAATCCACCCAATTCACCGTATGGATAATGAAGCTCCGTTCCACAACTTCCCTGGTAATTAAAAACACCACAATACATTCAAATTTCAAATTAACATTAATCAAACTACGACAACCATCAAATTTACTCCTCAAAAAAAAAAAAAAATTGGCTTACTTCCAATGTTTAAAATCAGATAAATTATAGTTGTTCAAAAGTGTCATTCCAGATTGAGCCATCATTTCATTCAAGATTGAGCCATCATTTATTAAAGAAAAAATAAATTTGATAGAAAATTAGGTCGAGTTATGAATCCGCATTCAAATAACAAAACATAATAATTCAAAACATTAAAGAGGAACAAAAGTGACCAATAGCGAATCTAACAAATTGGTTGTAACATATGAGAAAAGAACTATTGATCCTTTGCAGCGCTGCACACATGATGCAGTCACTGCATAGCCATGGATCTGATAGATAAAAACCCTAAACCAAGATTTAATGACTCGAAGCAACACTCGCAGGGGATCCAAACTCACATAGATAAAAAAAAAATCTGAGAAAAGGAATATAAAATATAAACAGTAAAAAGGCCATGAACACAAATTAAGCCATAAATACCATACCATGCAATCAGGCCAGCCCTCATCATCAGCATCCAAGTTAGGCTTGTCACCAGTAGTCCATGGACATTTCTGACCAGCCCAAGCGATTATTACTGCATCATAATCTAGCTGCAACGATATCTTCCTTTTTCCCTTGTTATTATTATTATTACTATTTTCTTTTTGTTCTCCAACAACCTTCTCCTTCACCTCTTCACATGTTTCATGAGAGTCATAATCAAAGTTCAACTCAAACGAAGATTCTTTTCCCATCTCCACCTGATCTCCCTCAACCACATCTGGACTCTCTTCCCCTTCCACCTTCACCTTCTCACTCCCCACAGAACATTCCCAAGACTCTTCCTCCTGTTTGGTATCAATCAGCCCCAACTCTTCCATCCCTATGCACTCATTTTCCAATCCCCGACCTAACAAACTCTCAACATCAGCTGCAAAATCTGCAAGTTCAATATCAGATGGAAGAAGCCCATGAAAGCTTTCCATCTCACCCAATTGAACCACCTTGTTAGTCTCGCTCCCTTTGTTCCCCTTGTTTTCAACCACAGCTACTCCTTCTAATTCAGTTGAAGAAGGAGGACTGCATAACTCAGCTACAAACGGATCGAATATAGGAACCCTATAAAGAAGTTGCGCCTCGTTTTCTTCATGTGAATCCACTTCATCCAAACCAACTTCCGGCACCAGATGAAACGGGTTTCTCGCTGGTTCGTTACTCGATGATGATTTTGGTGTTGAACGAGTGGTTGAGTGGTGTTTCCCATGTCTCGGTGTTCTTGCTTTCTTGGTGAAGCCATGGTGCCACCACGATGGAGCGGATGCATCGGCGGTGGACTTGTACGACGCTGTTTTCAAGCGGACCCTTTCGTGTCTGCGAGCCAATGAGTTGGCCGAGTGAACAGATGAGTCACAAGCTTGACAGAGGAAAGCATCGTCTGCAGCACAGTACCAGCGTGCTCTCTTTGTTATGCAGCTGTCACATGCTCTTGCGGTTTTGCCTCCAACGGCGTTTGCCACGTCGTTCTTATTTGAAGAAGAACTCATCACACTCACTCACTCACTCACTCACAACTGTTTTAACACCAACAGGTTTTGAATGGAATTGAATTGAAACAAAATTTGAAGCCAGTGAGGTGAGGGTGTTTGTGTGTTGTTTGAATTGGGTTTGAAATTGCTTTATTTATTCTTATGTTAACACCTGACACAAAAGGGGAAGGGAATACAATAGTCAATACAATTATTTTGGGAGAGGAGAGAAATGGGAGTGTGATAGCGTGAGTGAGTGACCCACAAGAGGCGCTTTTGCAGTGTATTTAACGGCGAGAGATCGTTTGGATATGTACTTTTGGGACCTCTGTACAGTAAAAGAATTGAGGTGTGGGGTCCATAAGGGAACGCCTTATCTGTTTTTTAATTGGTTGAGAATGTAAAGTTGATCCGAATCTCTGGCTTCTCATTGGCTGGCTCTCTAATCAGAGGGATTTCTAGTGGGACCCACATGCACAGTGGATGGATGAGCACGGGGCTTTTGGCACCCATCTTGGATATATTGGAAAAAATTGTTTGCGAGAAATTTGAATGAGACCCTTTTGTTAGTTTGTCTCAGCGTCATACCTGGGTTACGAGTCCCTGACTTTTGTTCTGCGGTCCCCTCGTCCATTTCTCTTTCTGTCTCGCTCATTTTTCTGGCATTTTACCAATTATTTCTGCTTCAACTTTGGGTGACAGTTTAACCAATGTTACCTTGCCAGCTAAAATTTGCCCCCACTCCAATTCGTCTCTTCTTATTACGGATTATGTGAAGATAAATATGGTCACATCCGTTTAGGAGAGGGTTTTTGTATGGGAAGATAAATATGGTCACATCCATTGCCATTTATCTCCAAGCAACCACCGGTGACTAGATCGGTATAGATCAGGCCATTAAGATACATTCCAGTAGTCAGTAGACAGTAATCCAGTTCCCCGAGTTGGAGAAACGTCACACAAAGATGCATGACACACGCACATATCATTCCTCGATCACGCACACTATTTGTAATGGGGCAATCACGCGAGCGAACAATTTTTCCATTCACGGTACATATACATACAACTAATGGAACCCAACATACTCGAAAAATTATGTATCTCCCACATTTGTAGTAAGCGTTCAATATCTTCGTTATTTGGCCTTCTCAAGTACTTAACACCAAGTACCACGTACATACCTGCTACAAATCACTTTGAGCATTCTAATGCAATGTTTTAGCCAATTCGTACACAGTCATCCATACTATCAACAAGTAATCCGTATGCCAGTACACGAATAGCGACAATGCACTTCTGCAATGGTGAAAAACTCATTCTATGAAATGCATTAACCCTAATCTGGAAGTACTCGTCATGATTGCCAAGGGTTTCTACAATTCAAATGAACACATGCATCTGCATTTCGTCGGAATTGGACCTCTGTGTATACATGATTTTCAGAGAAGTAGTCACTGAACAATCAATTGTGTCCTTCTTCATGACGATTCTGATCTATCATCATTCTTCTTTGTCTGCACCTAGTGGTGTTATCGGCTTGTAGTTGCCTCTTACGTATTAACCTCGCGAATTCTTCTTTAGTGTTGTTCTCAAGGTATTCGTCTAAGATTTGGTTCCATAATATTGTATCTAAGTCAATGTTTGGATACATTATATGAATGATATGAGAAGATGGGAGATTGAGAGATGATTGCACAGATGAGAGGAGGTTGAAAATTTTCTCTTATGTTATATCCAGAGGCTGGCTTCACAACGGCTAGTTTCATAACGACTAATTTTTTTTTATAATGGCTAGTTTTATAACGACTAATTTTTTATTATGGCTAGTTTCATAACAACTGGTTTTTTTTATAACAAATAGTTTTTTTATAGCAACTAGTTTTTCATAACATATACTAGTACATAAGGATTAATTATAATAAAATTGTATACAATTACAACATTGAGCTACATAAAGTCCTAACTTTTGCCTAATAACATTACAACAAAGTTCATGATCTTGGTGTTGAATCTCATCCATCACAGATTTGTCCTTCATGAGGATCTCATAAAACTTCAGTATGTTCGCTGCCTCCTTTGCCTTGCTCTCTACCACCTTCGCCTTAACTATTTTTGCCATGACAACATTTTTTTCATTCACAACATTTTCCATGTCAGTTAAATCGATGATATTGTTCAAGGATGTTTCAACTACTTTTCTTTTGCTCTTCCTTTTTGATTTCTTTTGTCCCATTGGGCAGGCCATTGGCGATGTTGGGTCATCGAGATTTTAGTTAACCTTATCCAAAAGCCTTTTGCTTTCAACTCCCACGACGACATCCTTTGAAATGTTGAGTCATGACTGAATAAGAAATGTGTCTTCTTCTACTGAGAACCTGACACTAGTTTTTTTCCTGAGTATAAGATGTCCTCCTCCCTCATCGAGCGTGATATTTTCTAGGTCGGCTTGGGCGAAGAATTATGGCACTTGAGACTCGAACATAGACCAAAATGGTGTATTGGGTTCATCGTTAGGGGACTACACAAAAACTAATACATTAACATGGACTAAAATAAAAACTAATACAATTTTGAGAGACTAAACAAAAAACTAACATATTTTAGAGGTACCCAAATAAAAACTATATAAAATGACATATAATGACTTGTCAGCCACACGAATATTGGGTCGGTTTTCTGTGAGCCATCTTAGCCAAGGTAATTAAAACCGGACCGGACATTGAACCGGAGAGGGCCAGGGTTCCGGGTTTTTGGGTCGGACCGGGGTCGAACCGGGTTTAATAAAATATTAATAAAATATTATTTTTTAAATATATATATACCAAATATATAATATATATAGTATATATATTATATATTTGGTGTATATATATATATATATTAAAAAATAGAAAATATATAGATAATATTTCAATTTATACACAAAATAACATGTATCCTAGTGGTAAGATGGCTTGTTGTGGCCTTGAAGACAGGGGTTCAAGCCCTGTTGAGACCAAAAACTGATTTTTTTTAATTAATAAAGACAATTAAAAATTTTCAAAAAAAAAAAAGAGACGAACCGGTTCGACCCGCCGGTTCAGGCCGGTTGTGGCACCGAACCGGTCGTTCTCTGCCAGCCGGTCCAAGAGGGTCGCCCAGACCAGACCATGGCCCGGTTCCCGGTCCAACTGGCCGGTCCGGTTCCCTTTTTGTTACCGTGATCTCAGCCGTTAACAACAAAAAAACCTAACAACAGGGATCAAATCGGGATTTTTTTTTCCAAGAACCATTTTGAATAAATAAATTATAAGGATTAAAACAAAAATCATATATATTATAGGGACAAAAACATATTTAAACCAAATAATAAATACTCTCTAAAACAGAATAGTAGTTAGGAAAATGTTTTCTTTAAATTCGTATTTTCGTCTGATTTACATTTAATAAATTCACTGCTTCATAAAATAATTATTTTATGATACAACGTGATTATAAATCATAATATTTAAAGTATGGTTAGGAAATACGAACCAAACTGAAAAGTTGCAATAAAATACGGTTCACATAATTTTTTTTTTGGTGTACACAAATAAATTTTATCATTTCGAAAGAATGAAAGAAAAGGAAATTTCTCATTTTTGATAAACATGAAACGCCGGTCAAGAAAAGATGCATTACGTTGACAGCTGACATAAACTTGATTACTTGAGAAGAATTAGGCTATCGTTACAATACACAAGGAAAACAAAAATCCGAACGGACATAATTATACGGTAATGTGGAAACTACTATAAGTCTATAACTCGATAAGAATTTGGATATGGTTAAGATATCCAACTAGCAAATGGATATAATAGTGATGTGGAGATTTTTTTTTTTTTTGTTTTTAATTAAAATGTGGAGACTTCCCAATTCTCATAAATCATAAATGCCTCCTCCGAGGTCCATAATTCAGCTGCAGATGCAAATTTTGGCGAGGACATGCAGACTTGTCACGGGGAAATATGTCGACGCGTTCCTTGACGTGATAAGGACCATACACCTATTGCAATCGTGTTCTTTCCTCTTCCGTTTCACGGTGGCATCTAGGGTAAACCATCTAATAGGTGGTTCATGAGTGGATAATTTGATTAACGCTTAGATTTTGAGGGTCTATCAAATCTTATAATACACCCTACATATCAAATCAATTATCTTTCTCTCTCTTTCAATAGTGGCTACAATGCCACACCGTCATTCTCTTCCTCAATTATCCAATCTGCAGCAACCGGAAGGCTTTTGTTAAATGCCCTTATGAAAAAAATGTAGAAATGAGGTTTTTTATTCACCACAATTAATAATTTTAACAATTACAGTTGGATGCCCTCCATCTTCAATTCTCTTCGATACATGATGTCCTTGCACAGGCTTCCTGTAGCGACCGAAAAATCCGGAGGGATTTATTCGAGTTTAATAGAGCCGCCACCAATAATTTATTTCATAGGAAAAATATTGAAAAAACCTTTTTTGAAGAAAAGTGGTCCTTAGAACCAGATTTGGGTTCGGGAGTCGATTATGCATAGGGAAGGTATTAACACCCCACGACATCCTTTCGAAAAAGGTTACCTCTAACTAATTGTGCAAAATTTATTAACTTCTAAAAAATATTTATTTCCCTTTTATTAAAAAAATGACAAGGATTTACAATGATGAGATAAATGAAAAAAAAAGGGGCTTAATAAAAGTTATTTATTTTTGTGCTTGACAGGAGTATGCTCCTGCTCCTACGTATCTCCGGGTGCAGTGGGGAAATCAAAGGCTACGTAGTTCTTGGGTAAAAAATGGTTGTGTGTTGGTTGATTTTAATTGTATATTTTTTGATGAAAAAAAAAGGTAGGTTTTGTAGGGACCAAACAAGAAGCAATCAAGAGCGGCCCTCATTAATAATCTTTTTTGTTTATAAAATTAACGGTGTTCGTAATGATCAAACGGGAAGCAATCTCGAGTGATCATTACTAGTAGAAAAACTTAATTTTATTTTTATGAAGAGGATAGGTTTTCATGGGGACCAAACAAGAAGCAATCAAGAGTGGTCCTCACTAATAACCCATTTTTGTTTATAAAATTAAGATGTTCGCAATGATTAAACGGGAAGCAATCTCGAGTAATCATTACTAGTAAATTAATTTTCATGATTTTTATTATGTGATTTTCAAGAGAAATAGGGTTTCAAAACTTGTGTGTGAAATTTAGTTGAATGAAATTGTACTAGTTTGACTAAAAATAAAAAAAAAACTGGGTGTGAAAAGAAAGAAAGAAGAGAAAAAAAAATAAAAGATAACTGAACATGAAATAAAGGGGAGGGGCGTAAATAAAAAGAAAGGGGGTGTGAAAAGAAAGAAATAAAAGATAACTGAACATGAAATAAAGGGAGGGGCGTAAATAAAAAGAAAGGGGTGTGAAAAGAAAATAAAAATAAAAAAGAAGAGCAGAACATGAAATAAAAGGGAGGGGGCGTAAAATCTAAGCTGGAAAAAGGAAAGGAAAACAAAAAAAAAACAAAAAAAGGGGAAGGGGAGGCGTAAATCTTACGCTGGGAAATACACACACATAAACACCCACACACACACACACATAGACACCCACACATAAACACAAACACCCACACACACCTAAACACAAATATCAGATGAAAGAAAAGAAAAAAAAGGAGCAGCAGCGCTGCTGTGAGAGAGAGAGAGAGAGAGAGGGAGAGAGAGAGAGGGCGAGAAGAAGAAGGGGAAGAGGGGGAGGGCGCGGCCGAGAGGAAAGAAGAAGGGGAGGAGGAGAACTTGTGGGAGAAGGTACCTTCTTTTTTCTTCTTCTTCTTCTTCTTCTGTTCTTCTTTCTTCCTGCTTCTACGTTTTGCTTGCTTCTTCTTTCTGTTTCTCTTGTGTTTTTTTTTTTTTTTGCTTCTGCTTCCCCTTTTTTGCTTCTGTTTTTTTTTCGTTTCTGTTTGCTTTTCTTTTTTCGTTTCTGCTTGCTTCTTTTTTTCTGTTTCTGATTTGGTGGATTAGGGCTTCAGTGTGGAGGCTCTAATTCTTTTGTTAGTAGTAAAAAAAATGCCCAGAAAATCTCCCCCTCGGTGTGAATTTGTTACTGGTATTTATAGGCAAAGTTTTGCCTTACACGAGATACAGAGATATAGACAGTGTGGTCAATTTTTCTGCATTAGCTTTCTTTTAATTTTTCAAATTATTGCCGTTTTGGTGTTCTAATGCTCTGATCAAAGATGGTTGCATCCCCAAGCCCCTGTCGTGTGCATTGTTTTGATTTCTGGTTTGACTTTATTTTCCTTCATTTGTCTGATTGGCTTTTGCTCTCAACAGGTAAAGGTTTCCTTTCTCATCTTTGGGTGGTCTTCTCAATGGAGAAATAAAGCTTGAGAGGCTAGCTCAGCAGGGTGGCTCAGAAAGAAAGATTTGTCTTCTTCTCCTTGTCCCAACATCAACGCAGCAGATGCTGTATTCTGCTTCTTTTCCTTCTTCTTTTTTTTTGTCTCTGTGCAGATGCTCTCTGCGATCTTTTTGTTTTTTTTTTGTTTCTGTTTAATTCTTGTAATTTTGTTTTGGGCTGGATTTGTATTTATTGAATTTATTGGACAAGTAATGGACATTATGGACTGTTTGTTATATTTTGGGCTTGCTTGACTATTTGCACCTCCTTTTTTATTGTGATTGGACTGAAATTAGCCTAAAGGATTAACACAAAAATGAACCCAAAATGTGTTACTAAGAATAAAGTAAAAACAATAATAAAAATAAATTACAGGAGGTAGATGGACAAAATTAGGGTATAACACTTCCCAAAGACTACATGCTTCCTTCCTGCAAAATCGCTCCACAACAATACAATCAAGCAATTTAATTCACCTTCCCCAACCCTTACAAACAAATTATAAAATCTGAGTAAGATGCAAAATGCCACCAAGAATATATCAGATTCACAAACCTATCGAGATGATGATCAGCTTTTGCAGTGGATTTAGGTTCCTGTACAAAGAAGAAGAGGGGAGGTGTGGGGGCGGGATGGGTGGAAGGGGGTGGTTTAGGGGAGGATCAGCGACCGGGGGGAGAGGAAGAGGAGAGAGAGGGGTGAGAAAAGAGATCCAATGTGATAAATGTACGATGAATCTGTAAGATCATTTGACCCAATGGCTATTAATCATAGTCCATCCATGAACGATTTAATATACATCTTCACCCTAAAAGCCACTCTGTTTCGCACGTCAAATTAGAATGTTAGGGTGTATTTCGATGAGTTAATTCAAAATTCTAGAGAATTTAAAATTATATGGTATTAAATTGCTTCAATTGAATTCCCTTCATTTATATAATTTATTGTTTGGATAAAATAATTATATTTTTTCATTCTTAAATTTTTTTTTGGTTATAGTAATTAAATAAAGGAAATGTATAAATTTCATATCTTTTATAAATATCTTTCAAAAAAAAATTTCCAGTTTTCTTGGAATAATAATTTTTTCTTGAAAAAAAAACTTTTGAAAAAATATTTTTTTTGAAAAAATTAATATTTTGAAAATAAATTTTTATTTGAAAAAATTATTTCTCACTTTTTTTGAAAAAAATATTTGCTTTAAAAAATTCGGAAAACAAAAAATAAATTAGAAAAAAATTAAAAAATAAATTTTTGAAAAAAGAATATTTTTTTCAAAAAATAATTTCAGGAAAAAAATTTTCAGAAAAAATATTTTTTTTAAAAAAATAATTTTTGGGAAAAAGTATTTTCAGAAAAATAAAATAAAAGAGGGAGTAAGGAAGAAATTTCAAACTCCCTAAATTTAGTCTTAATGAAATACATCATAAAATTCCTTTATTTGGAAAATTCTCCATATTTATTATCCAAACATGGTAATTTGACTTGAGGCATTTGAATTACCCTCTAAAATTAAAAATACCTCATCCAAACACACCTTAATAGCTCTCTTTGGTAAAAATTAGCGGATAAGCAATAAGCTAATAGATAATGGATGAGCTTATAGTTAATAGCGGATAGGCTAACTAATAACAGATAAGTTTACAGTGGATAGTTGATAACAGATGAACTAGCATATTGAGTTTTAAGTATTTGATAAAATTTGCGGTTGATCTAATTGATAAATGTAAAATAACATCAAAGAAATTAATGTCTTAATTATTATTATTATTATTATTATTATTATTATTATTATTATTATTATTATTATTATTATTATATTGTTTAATAGATGATAGAAAAGAAATTTATTTAAAACAATGAGGGTAAAAAAAGAAAAAAAAAAGAAGTAATGCGTTAGAAGCTATAAGCTCAAACGCTACTTGAAGTAGCTTTGAAAGAACGCTATAAGCTACCAAAAAAAATGCTATAAACTATTGATTATCAAGCAATTTTATTTTTTTAATTCGTTATCCGTTAGTCAAATCCATTATAAACTAATGGATTGGACTTATCAAACATAGCCTTACTCTGTTTGTCGTTGGTTATACTTGATGCCAAAATGGATGAGTAAAAAGAAATAAAACATGTCAATATTTAGTATAACAGATAAGAAATTTAATTTTCTAAATAACATTTTAGATTTACTAAATATATTTCAAATTCTTTTAATTAAGCTGTCAACATATTTAAAATATGAAAAATTTGAAAAATGGAAAATTATTTCTTATAAAAAACTTACTGTAATTTTTTTAGTTTCGAGCATTATTAAATCTTACTATTCCACTATAACTTTGATATATATTATCATTTTCATAAAATCAAGTTTTATTTTTTTATTAAGTTATACGTTTTTATTATTATTGTAACACATATTTTAAAATTCCATATTATATTATATCAATAATAAGAGTGTGTTGAAGAGTGTAAAAAAGTGTGGACAGTTAACATTTTTTTACATGTTTTCAAAATTCCCAAAATTAGCATTGAAGTAAGGCATTTTCATGAAATGTAAAATTAAATAAATTTTTATTTAAAGGTAAAAAGTACATTTAATGATTATAAAAATAAACTAAAATATAAAAATTGTATACATTTGGAAATTTTAATTTTAGCGAATATCAAAAAAATAATTTAATTGGTAGAATATCATCTTATGGATGATTAGCATGCAAGCACCCTGTATATCTAATGTCCTTTGAAAATATTTTAAATATTAATTAAATTAAACAAAAAAGGTAATTTATTTTATTGAATAACTAATTAAAAAGTAATCTAATATTGGTTTGATTTCATCTAAAAAATTATAATAGGTATTATAACAACTTTTTGACAAGAGAACACTTATAGCATTTCATTGGATATCAAAATTTCAATATAATTTGGGATATCATAAAAAACATGGGGGCTAGACAACAAAAAAACAGCTTTAGCTAAATTATGAGTTAACTTATTAGCTAATTTCCAAGTGGACTTGAGCATAAAATTAGAATGAGAGCTAAGAATTTGATTACAATCTTGACTCTTGAGCATAACACTTTGTTTGAAAATATGGAAATCAAATAATTTTAATGAATTCCGTCAAAAAATAATAATAATTTTGATGAAACATATCCAAATTTTTAACACTCTGTTAAGCAGACATAAAACTGTAATTCTATTTTGGAATTTATACAAATTAATTCTTTTAAATGCATTTTTAAATGTCGTTTCTAAACATAAATAAAAATTTTATATACAATTATCTTAAAAATAGTTAATACAATATTAAACCTTTCAAATTTAGTTATACCATGATTACTAATGCTTTTTTTTTTTTTTTGGAATAGCTACTAGTTGGTACATTTATAAAATTCAAGATTGGGTCTATCATTTATTTGGGCTTCATGTTTTAGCAGCCCACATGATCCGTTTGTCCGCAAAAGCAGCCCACGTGATTTAAGTTGAGAGTTTCTTGTTAGCCCTCGGGGCCAATAGTATGTTCTGTGTTATGATGCGTCATTATCTTCACCTATATAAGCATAACAACAGAACCCGAACTCGCGGGTATCTATCCGGCCTGACCCGATTTTGACGGGAAAAACCCATTTTGATTGGGGGTGGGGATGTCGACACCCAACCCGCCCCCGACCCGAACCAGTCTGGCTAAATATAAATTGTTAATTTTTATTTTGTTTTATGCATGTATACTCATTCATTTTGTTTCATATATTTTATTTATTTTAAATTTAATCTCTTTTTAATAAAAAAATTATTTTGATGTTTTTTTATTTAATTTTATCAGTGTATAATAATTATGATTTTATTTTATTAATTATCATAAATATAATTTTTTAATTTTTCTATATATATGGAGCGGAGTCGAGAGCCCGCGGGGAAACCCAACCCTACCGAGACGGGGATAGGGAAGGTAAAACCTAAACCATTTGGAAATGGGGACGGGAAGGGAGAGACAAAACCCGCCCCCGACCCTGCCCGTTGCCATATATAGGCAATTGCATTTCTTAACTATTAATTATGGTTATTATTTTTTTTTACGATTATACCTATGTCTAATTAAAATTTTAAATTTTTTAGTCAAAATATTTAAAATTTAAAATTTAAAATTTTTAATTGTAACCGCTATTTCAATAAGGACAAAAATTAGGTAAGGTTCTATAGGTGTGGTTGGTGCTGTTCCTCTCATAAAATAGATAAACTTTTCTCTCTCTATCTATTCCTATTATATCTAACTTCTCATAACTGCTACTGTCAAAACAATTTTTGTCTTATTTTGTGAGAAGAACAACACCAACCACACCTATAGAACCTTACTTAAGTTTTGTCATTTCAATAATCATTTATCAGTGATTGGCCTATGGATGGTTTGAATTGACAAGAAATTTTTTATGTATCTTATTTTTTTATTTTAAAAAATGACGTCTTTCCGCTAATAGACCACGAAAATGGTCAATTTGGTTGCACAGTCTCAACCTACTCAGCAATCAATAACTGAAATTGCGGTGGTACAAATGTTTAGTTATTCCAAAATAGAACTAGCCTTTCAGAGAAAAGGGCACAAGATATCAAATCCGTGGATATGATATCGGAACAGTTATTGTTTCATTCCGTTAAGGTTCTTTTGATGGTCCAACAATGGGTGTTTGAGTTCATGATTTCCAATTGCTCGTGCACGTAGAGTTTGGAGCTTGTCTCGTGTAGCATTTGGAATTTGGTATACCATGGCATGTGTTTTGGCCTTTTGGGTTGGATCAAAGGAAGTTTAGGTGGTTGAAGATAAGGTTATTGTCAAGTCACATTTAAGTTGTTTAATTCACTAAAAATCTTATTGTGATCGTATTTTGTTAGACATCTAGCCTCTTCAACGTTCTTCAAGTACCAAGCAAACTTTTTATAAAAATTGAGAATGACGTCAATAATAAATGGGAGGTGTAAAAAGAAATACATTAACGTCGAACAAGAGAATTGCCGTCAGATGATTAAAAGTGAAAGTGTTTGCTTTGCTTGATCGAAAACATGATTGATGAAGACACGTTCTCCCTCTGTCTCATATTAAGGGTGCGTTTGATTTACAGTAGAGTACATGACAGTAGAACAACACAAGACAAATTTTTGAGTCATTAGATAACTCTTTGTCCTATTTATTGTTTGTTAGACAATGGACAACACAAATAAAATGATGTATATTTTACTGTAATACCCTTCCTATTATATTATATTCTATTATAATATATATGTATATAATATTTTATTTTATATATATATATATATATATATATATATATAATTAGATTAAGCTATATAGTTATTGTGTAAATAATTTTTTTTACGGTAATCAAACTTCAGAAAAATGATTCATACAACCATATTGAAATAATATTATTATGTAAATAATATTAATAATAGATAATAGTAACAATAATAATATTTATAATAACAATAACATTTTTTTTGTATATGTAATGACGTGAGAGAGAGAGAGAGTATTTATTGGGTGAGAAATAATTAAAGTGTGGGTATTTTTGTCTTTTTACAACTTGTCCATAGGACAACTTTTTGTCCCGCGGTTTAGTGGGGAACAAAAAAATTGGGTTTTTGTGCTATCCAGTACCTCTGTTTTGTCCATTCTCCTGACCATTTTTTGAATCAAATAAGGAATAATCTGTCTTGTCCTGTCCAATCCCTTATTTCCTTGCAAATCAAACGCACCCTAAGTGTCATGTTTACAATACTCTCTCCGTTTCATTATAAGTGTCACATTTGTAAAAAAAAAATTAGTCCTAAAATAAGTGTCATGTTAGGTTTTCAATGCAATATTAATTACTTTTTTTCCCAGTTTTACCCTAAAATTATTATGAGTGTATAAATCTCAAGTCATTATACTCTACTATGCATTTATGACAATTGTTACTAATATTCAATAGTTAATAAGGATAATTTTATAAAATTGTTACACTTTTTCATTCATATATAGATTCTCCTTAATATATGTAAAAATTCCTAATGTGATACTTATAATGGGACGGAATGAGTATCTCTTTTTTCATAAATTATTTGGCACTTTAGAATAACAAGACAATATATTTATTAATTTTTTCTAATAATACTCTTATTTAAGTGAGAGTAGTTACAATCGTAGTAATTTGACCATAAATAAGAGTACATGGATATTTTATTCTTAACACATTATTTTACTATAAAAATTAACATAACTAATCATCCTTCAATGTTTGACGGTCTCTCTAATCAAGCCACCCATTTCTTGATTCATGAATCTTTCTTAATACAGTGCGTTAAAAATTACTCGCCTTTTTGATAGCCTACTTGGAAATATATGTACTTTTCAGCTTCCAGAAGACCTTAAATAAGTATTATGACTATGCCACACTTTCATTATTTCATTCACCAACATGTCAGCCTAGCTGCATTCTTTGCAATTTTTCTTTCCTCGTCAGTGTGCTTATACTACTATAAAATTGAGCCTGTTGCTGGCCTCTTTAAAAACAATAACGGTTACGTGGCTGAAAAGAACTTCAGGATACAGACAGTGTGCCATACTTCGTGACAACTGCAGAGTGAATATAAATAGGTGGCCACAGGGAAGGCCTGATACAAAGTTGCTATCTATGATTGATCCAGAAAATGTCATACTCATATCCATTGTTTTAGAGTCCTGACAAAAGCCAAAAAGGGTAGACCTAAATAAACCCCAACAGAAGAAGTAAAAGGTGTTGAATTTCAACTTCAACAACCAAATCCAACGTGCACAAGAAAAACCAACAGGCTATTACCCTGAAAATCACCATGATAAATAAATGATCTGCTAGATCCACATGGCATATTAAAAACAAAAGTGCTAGCTATCAGAGAGGTGCGTCCTTTCCATCGAAGTCGTGAAAAGCCAATTTGAATTCACATCATCAGTTACTTTTATAGTAATTATTATTTTTTCTCGGTCAAACATTTTACAATTGCTTTGACTCTTGTATATTGCAGAACCCGGATTCACCCTAGTAGTAATTGCCTAAGGCAATAATTAATCTCAGCCATGAAATAAGACGGCTCACGTTACACTTTCACCAATTCAGCTTAAAATAATCTCTACCATTTAATGAAATCAGACGGTCGAGATTGATAACTGCGTGACACAATTAATGTGGGTAATCTGTTTTTGTATATTGAAAGCCCTACAACTAAAGATTAGAATTCCATACATTCACAACAATCACGGATTTACAATGACATGCATTTTTAGCCGTCTGATTAAGATCTTACGGCTCATATTCCGACTTTGAAAATTAGATCTAAAACACACAATTAAGATGTGAACTATCTGATTTTGATCAATTAGTTTAAATTTGCAACAGGGTGGTTGCCTGAATATAGGTAATCCATTTCCACAACGGATCCATCGGTTTTAACCATGTAATTGACTTAGTACACTTAAGTAATTATTGGTCAATTCCTTGGGTATTCTCGATGGATTACAATTTGAGTGCATTCACTACAACAAAAAAGGAATAAATAGCGCTTTTTTTGGCCTTAAATAGCGCTTAAAGGCGCTATATATCGGGCCACTATTGATTGTATTTTCAATAAATAGCATTTTTTGAACGCTATTTAAAATTGGGAATAAATAGCGCTTAGTTAGGAAGCGCTATTTATTTACTGAGAATAAGTAGCGCTTTCTTTAGGAAGGGCTACTTATTCCTGCGAATAAGTAGCGCTTCTTTTATAAAGCGCTATTTATTCTCAAGGAATAAGTAGCACTTATCATAAGAAGCGCTACTTATTCTCAAGGAATAAGTAGCACTTTTTAAAAAAATGCTATTTAATGTTTTTTTTGGGTCATATTCACATACCTATGCATATAGTGGTTACTGCACACCAAAATAATCATCAACACTCAAATTTGTGCCAATATCAAAACTCACAAAATTCAAATTTAACATTACATGGTATAATTCTCAGCCAAATATTAACAAAACTATCATAAATAAAACATTAAAATACATTAACTAAAACATAACACATATTATGCTAGTACCTAAACATTACACACTAATCATCATCATCATCATCTTCTTCTACGTGCCTATACATAATAAAATTCGTAACAAAATATCGACACCACTCTTTCTTGAGTACGGTATGATCAGGGTATGTGTCGAATTGACAATCAGAAAAGTACTGCGAAATGAAAATTAAATCAAGTTAGAATTGAACATATGCTTCCAAATGGTATGTGTAAAAGTAAAAAAATTATATAAACTTCGAAATTAATTATTACATATACATACCTCTGTTGGAATTTGTGTTTAGTTATGAATGACAATATCCTTGAGAAACTTCAATACATACCGGCCACAATCATCAGAGTTCAGTTGGCGAGGACACTATAAAACAAAAAATATGAAATTAATTGTTTTTATTTTGGTAATTTGAATAATTGCATAAAAAATTTGGTATAATACCTTTATCGGTATCCATTTAGGTGTCGTTGATTTAGAAAACCGAGACTTGACATTTAGTGTTCGATGAACTAGGATAGCCCTAAGTGCAAAATCAAAAAAAAACATTCAATATATATCCAATACATTCATAACGACTGCTCTTAACATCAACACACAAACTATATCAAATTTCTAACAAAATTTTGCAGAGTCTCCCCTAAAATATGGACATTCCAAAATTTATACAACACTTGTAACAACATAAAATACCATACCAGCAAGCACAAGGACTCACATAGGCCAAACATAAACAAATAAAAACTTCAACATTACAATATCTGTAAATATTTAAGTTCATAGCATAATCATTTATAAGAAAAGCAATAAACCGTTATGTCACAAAGCAAAACACGGAGCATGCAACTATCACATAATGGATTATGACAACCTTTATGAGATACATAAACATAGTGTTACTTAAGCCATTAAAAACAAATCAATCACATTCCTTAAACATAATAAATTCAGCATTCCAATATCCAATTTCAGATTCATAATGATAATCAATCCAATACATGCATAAAAGTGCATATACATATATGTTTATTAAGAAAATACATATATACACACACACACACACTTACTGATTGTATGTCTCTTTCAATTTTTTGCGCAGGCTGATTTGTATATGCAATGGATCCAAATAGTACACAATGTTTTGATTTAGATTAATCGCTATCAATAACCAATGATCTCTACAAAAATGTTGGAGGAAAAAATCATAAGCAGGTAATCACATTTCAATATATATATATATGTGTGTGTGTGTGTGTGTGTGTATAAATTAAATGACTCACACTATGTTGCAAGGTGACAAAAACAAAGTCTCAGACTCAGGATTTGCCAATGCCAAACGCTGAACTATATATTCAGATACAGTAGCATTCCAAACTTCCATATTGGTTTGTTGTGGGCACAAAAACACAAACCTCTGAGGGACCAATATCTCTTGATACAGGTACCTTAAATTAAAACATGCATACAAATTAATACATTAACAATAACATAAATATTTAGCTGAAACAATAAAAAACATTGGATACTTTAAAGTTGAATACAGTACTTGAGATATACGCTAATAACAGTTTGACTTAACCATTCATTATCATTAATAATTTCTTGAAGTTCAGCATTAGCACCAAGTCTTAATGCGTGCTTATAACCCAAAATTGATTTATCCATTGGTACTTTAATGGTATCCTCCCCCTTCATCATTGTTGTCACATGGACTCTAAGAAAAATTAAAAAATCTGTAGCAAGAGCTGTAGGAGGCTGAGAGGTAGATGCGACCATCTTCTTCACCGGAGATGTAAATGACCCATTTGTTGGCACCTTGCCAACATTCTTACTAGCTGTAAACTGCTTGCTCTTGCCCTTGTCCTTGGGTTTGGATCTTGGGGTTACCTACATATTTTGCATTCCAATACATTAATTAGTTAGTGACCACTTAATTTAATAAATATATGCAGTATATAATTTAATATATACGTACTGTATCACTTGTAACTACAAGGTGGTTTGGCCATGCCACATAGGTATCAAGACTAAAACTACCACTGCTCTTAACAACAACACACAGACTATATCAAATTTCTAACAAAATTTTGACAGAACCTCCCATAAAATATGGACATTCCAAAATTTATACAACACCTGTAACAAAATAAAATATCATACTAACCAGCACAAGGGTCCACATAGGTCAAACATAAACAAATAAAAACTTCAAATTCACTGCAAACTCTTTCATAAATTACTGCTCCAGATTCTACCACATACATATAATTAAAAAAATTGCTGCTCCAAAACGACCTGCTGTAACATCTCTAAAAGCTGAAGTTCTTCATTTAACATAATGAGAAAAAACACTAACATTAATAATAATTATACTAAAAAACCTATCAGCTAACAACACTAACATTAACATTGATCCCTCCAAGTTCCTCATCAACCATTTCTCAATCAAATCTAAACACAACTACAAAAACCTAAAACAAGTGTTCCTTGGAAAATAAAATGAAAGCGTTTTAGGAAAAAAAAAAGGAAAGAAAGAAGAGAATGGGAACAGATGAAACCTGTTGGAGCGATAGTGCGATGGTGCGACGTGACAAACGGCGAGAACGCGAGCAGAGGTGGTGGCGATGCGACAAACAACGACGACGTAAGCAGAGGTGCGACGATGCGACGGTTGTGAGCGATGGTGCGACGTGACAAACGGCGAGGACGCGAGCAGAGGTGGTGGCGATGCCAACAACAATGAGCTTCGAAGGTGAGAAACGCAACCAGAGGTGGTGGCGACACTGAGAGGAAGGAGTAACAATGGCGACGTTGAGAGAAACTCGAGAGAGAGAGATATGCGACAGTGGGACTGACTGGTACTGAGAAACGCGGGCTGAATTAAAATTAGTAGTTGACAATAAATAGCGTTTTATCTATGTAGCGCTACTTTAGGTCAGACAATAAGTAGCACTTTCTATATTGGCGCTACTTTAGGTTAACACAATAAATAGCGCTTTCTGCTTTAAGCGCTACTTTTTCTTGCGTCATTCTTTAAATAACGCTGCTCACTTTAAGCGCTATTTATTCCTCCTCTATAAGTAGCGTTGATTTTTTAAGCGCTATTTATTTCTTTACCCTTCAGTAGCGTTTCTTAGTTAAACGCTACTTAAAGTGCTCTACCTAATTTTAAGTAGCATTCCATATTTAAACGCTATTTAAAGTGATGCTATCTTTTAAAGAATGTGTTGTAGTGATTGTTGATTGATTCCTTCTCAATTTTGTATTACACTACCAGCATTATTACCTATAGTAAGGGGTGGTCAGTACCAAATCGATCATGAATAATATAAAATTAACATATATACCAACTAGGGTCATAGTTATGAAATTGACTGCCGTACTATAAATAAAACACAATTTCTATTGTTTGGGTTACAATTTTCATTTTAATAATAAATAAAAAATATGACTACATTAGAACATGCAGATAAAGCATCGCTATTTTGTGAGAGAAGTTTTTGCGGAACTTTCAGCATTCTCCTTAGACATATATACACACTAACTGAGCAATTGATTAATGTCATTTTCCTGATTTAGACTCCACAACTACAGCTATATTCTAATTATAGTTTTGTTTTCGAGGCATTCTCATCTTAGTTTTCGCCAAGTTTGGTTTAATATTTGGCTTAAATATGAAATTGGTCCCTCAAAAATTCGCAAAGTTCGTTTTTAGTCCCCTAAAAAAATTTCCAGGATTTTAGTCTCCAAATTTGAAAATGTTTTTCCATCAGTCCCTCTAGCTGACGCCGTTTGTGTCGCTTATATGGCGCTTATGTGGCGGAGACTAAAAACGAACTTTCAGAATTTTTAGGGACTAAAAACGAACTTTTAGAATTTTTGAGGAACTAAAATCATAACAGCGAATTTTTGAGGGACTGACGGAAAAACATTTTCAAATTGGGGAGACTAAAAACCTGCAGATTTTTTTTTTGGGACTAAAAACGAATTTTGCCAATTTTTAGGGAGACCAATTTCATATTTAAGCCTTAACATCCATATATCTGCATAATTAAACATACATAAAATGATTTCAAAACAAGATTTACACAAAATGATACATATATGAGTTTACTAACAATATTGCAAACAAATTTTACACAGACATATCGATCTAATCATGTTTTTATCATCTTACCGGTATAAATGAATTTTAAGAGAAGAAATATTATGATACATAAAATTAATTTATATTCTATCAAAAAAAATTATTTTATACCGTCAACGTGTGTGTCATACGCCAGTTGCACATTAACACTTATGCATTGATGTCATATACTCCTTCCGTCCCAAATTATAAGAGTCTTTTAATAAAATCTTTCCCACCAAGAAATATAATTAATGTAGTTAAAAACAATAAATTTATCTACAATTTTTATTGTTTTACCTAAACTATTCTTAAATTAATTGGAAATGTAAATTAGATTACGCTGCATTTAACTTATTGATTAAAATAAAGGTAAATTAAATAAGGGTAACAAGGAAAAAATAATTAATGCTACAGACAAACTTCAAAGATACCTTATAAAATGAGACAAATAAAAAAACCAAAAAACTCTTATAATTTGGGACGGAGGGAGTATTTGTAACGATTCAATTTTTTTTTATTTAGGAATTGTAATGATTCTACTTCACATTATAATGTATTCATGTCATGTATTATAAAAATATTTTTTCATATAAATGTATTTACAAATAGTTTTATTAAAATTAAATTAAATTAAATTTCATAAATATTTTTATTACATATAAAATGGATCAGCTGATGTTGGTGCCCACTGCCCAGCAAGTAATGGTATATTTTCGATTTTCGATAAAGACAGCATATCAATTGTGCATAGATTCTTTTATTGACACGTCTCATTTGCAAGAGGAAGGTTATTGGCTGCTTATTTGGAGTCTAATTAAAAATATTTTCAGACTGGTATGCTAGTCCTCTGAGTTATCCTCAGGCGGTATAAACACTGCTATCTGATATAATGGGTTGGAATATTTCTTCTACTTCCTATTAATATAATAAATTCGTGTTGCTTATAAAAAAGTATAGATCATATGAAGAATTTTATATGGAATATTATGCAGTAGAAAAGAGGCACAGGAGAAAATATGTTGATGTACCAAGGTTATGGTGTATTTCTACAATTGTGCGCTGTATGTTTGTTAAACTTTCGATTGGTCAATTCAATTGCCGTAGATTGTGAACTATTGATCAAAGGTGTAAATTGCTTTGGGCTACGCTTCCCCTGGAGCCTTGGTCCTATAATATTCAATAAAACTTATTTTTGCCTTTGCAAAAAAGAAAAATTTTATATGGAGAGCTGCAAAAAATGTGCTGCCAATAAGGTATAGACTTCAATTTAAAAGAGTGGGGTGCCCGTCTTCTAGTCTTAGACGCTTAATGATGCAAAAACAGTTTGGCACTTAATGAAAAATTCGGAGGGATTTATTCGAGTTTAATGGAGCCGCCACCAATAATTTATTTTTGAAGGAAAAATATTGGAAAAAACCTTTTTTTGAAGAAAAATGGTCCTTAAGACCTGATTTGGGTTCGGGAGTCGATTATGCGTAGGGAAGGTATTAGCACCCCACGACATCCTTTCGAAAAAGGTTACCTCTAATTGATTGTGCAAAATTTATTAACTTCTAAAAAATATTTATTTCCCTTTTATTTTAAAAAAAGACAAGGATTTACAATGATGAAATAAATAAAAAAAGGGCTAAATAAAAGTTGTTTATTTTTGCGCTTGACAGGAGTATGCTCCTGCTCCTACGTATCTCCGGGTGCAGTGGAGAAATCAAAGGCTACGTAGTTCTTGGGTATAAAATGGTTGTGTGTTAATTGATTTTAATTGTATATTTTTTATAAAAAGGTAGGTTTTGTAAGGACCAAACAAGAAGCAATCAAGAGTGGTCCTTCTAGCAACCTGTTTTGTTTATAAAATTAACGATGTTCGTAATGACCAAACGGGAAGCAATCCCGAGTGATTATTACTAGTAAAAACTTAGTTTTATTTTTATGAAGAAGATATGTTTTCATGGGAACCAAACAAGAAGCAATCAAGAGTGGTCCTCACTAATAACCCATTTTTATTTAAAAAATTAAGATATTTGTAATGACTAAACGGGAAGCAATCTCGAGTAATCATCACTAGTAAATTAATTTTCATGATTTTCATCATATGATTTCCAAGAAAAATAGGGTCACAAAACTGGTATGCGAAATTTAATTGAATGAAATTGTACTAGTTTGACTAAAAAAAAGCATCCAAGTTCATTAAATAAATGATAAAGAACAAATGGGCTAAAGCCCGATATTTAAAAAAAAGACTAACTGCACAAAAAAAAAAGGTTTGGCAAAAATGAAAGAAAGAAAAAAAAGAAAACAAAAGTGGGCTGAAGCCCAAGAAAAAAAAAAGTGGATCAGAATAGGAACAAAAAGAAAGACAAGATAAAAAAAAGGGTGGGGGCGCATAAGTAAAAAAAGAATAGGGCTAAGCCCATAACAAAACAAAAAAAGAAAAAAAAATTAAAATAAAAAGAAGCAGAACAAAGTGGAACGATCTGGAAGCTATTGAGTTGAAATGAAAAGAAAAAAAAGGGAAAAAGAAGGAAAGATGAGGCGCAGAGGGAGAAAGAGAGTTGATGAGAGAGAAGGAGAGGAAAGGGGGCGAGAAGAAGAAGGGGAAGGGGAAAGCGCGGCCAAGGCCAGCCTGCTGACACATGCATGTGCGAGCAAGGGACGAGAGAGGGGGAGGTACGAGGAGGAGAGGAGAGTGAGAGAGAGAGAGAGCGTGGGAAGAAGAAAGGGAGGAGGGGGTGGCGTGACTAAAAAAAAGGGTGGCCGTGGGAGAAGAAGAAAGGGAGGAGGGGTTGCACGCGTGGAAGAAGAAGAAGGGAGGAGGGTGCGAGATCGAGAGGGATGAGAGGGCTACCTTCCTCCGCTTCTCCTTTCTTCTTCGCTCCGCTTCTTTTCTTCTTCTTCGCTTCGCTTTTGCCTCTGGTTCTTCTCTTTTTTGTTTTTTTTTTCGCTTCTGTTTGTTGTTTTTTGTTTGACTTGGTGAATTAGGGCTTCAGTGTGAAGCCTTTAATTCTTTGATTGGTGATCAAAGATGTCTAGAAATTTTTCTTCCCTGTTTATTGCGTTTTTGACTCCTTTTATAGGGATTCGTAATCGAGTTCTTTGTGTTCCTCTTTTCTTTTTCTCGATGAGCCTTATTCAACAATGTTGTCTTTCCCATTTTTTCACTATTTGGTGCTCTAATGCTCGATCAAAGATGGTTATATCCCCAAGCCTCGTCAGATGCATTGTTTTGATTTCTTGGTTTGACCTTGTTTTTTCCTTTATTTGTCCGATTGTCGTAATGGTCTTCTCGATGGAGAAACAAAACTTGAGAGGTTGCTTTCATCGCTTTTCCTTTTCCTTAGTTACACCTTCTTATCTTTGTATTGTTCTTATCCATATTTTTGCTTCTCCCAACTCCCCGATCCATTCACCATTTTGTCTTGTTTGTTTCCCTCTAGCCTTTGTGTGTTGCAGGTTTTCTTTTTGGTGCAAGGAGCTTGGATCATTGAAAGAATGCAAAGATGAAAGTTAGAAATGGAAGTGTTGTCTTGTTTTTTTTTTTTTTTTTTTTTGCTTTTTTCTCTTTTTTTTTTCGTGTTCCTGTAATATTTATTTTTTTCTCTTTGTAATTTTTGTTTTTTTTGTTTCTGTTTAACCCATTCAAATATTGGTCTGTATATATTTTTTGATTTTTTGATATGTAATGGACATTGGACATTGGTTATATCTTGGGCTTGCTTGACTATTTATATCTCTTTTTTTATATTGCAATTGGGCCGAAATTAGCCCAAAGAATTTAACAAAACGGACTCAAAATGTGTTGTTACGAATAAAGTAAAAACAACAATAAAAATAAATTACAGGAGGTAGGTGGACAAAATTAGGGTATAACAGCTGCCCCTCTTTAGTTATATTTTATTAGAAAATGTGAACAACAAAGGTTTTCATATTTTCGTCGTAAAATAGAAGTAAAGATAAAGACACTAATTTTGTCCCAAACCAAGATAGACAAAGGATGGGGTGAGGAATGATAAGGAAGGATTAACGCTTGGTGCGTTTATCGAAAAGCAATGAAGAAGGGGCTACCGCCAGGTCGGGTACTGACGCGGTGGTAGGAAAAGCAAAAATGAGGGATTAACGCTTGGCGCGCTTATTGGAAAGCAATAAAGGAGGATCACCGCCAGGACGGGTATTGACGCGGTGATCGAAAAAGCAGTAATGATTGATTAACGCTTGGCGCGTCTATCAGAAAACTATAAAGAATGGTCACCGCCAGGTCGGGTACTAACGCGGTGATTGGAAAGCAAATAATGAGGGTTCGATGCCAAATAAGGCATTGACGCGTCGATGAGAAGCAATAAAGAAGGATCACCGCCAGGTCGGGTACTGACACGGTGATCGGAAGGTTCGACGCCAGGTAGGGTATTGACGCGTCGATGGAAAACAATAAAGAAGGATCAACATCAGGTCCGGAACTGATATGTTGGTCAAAAAGCAATAATGAGGGACTACCGCCAGGTCGGGTACTGACGCGGTAATCTTAAAGCAATAAAAAGGGGTGATGCTCGGCGCATTTATCAGAAAACTATAAAGAAGGATCTCCGTGGTCTGCATCGACGCGGTGATCGTAAAGCAATAAAGAGTGAGCGATACTTGGCGTGTCGCTCAGAAAGCAAAATAAAGGACCAATGCTAGGCGCATTATCTGTAAACGAGAATGAAGGATCAAAATTTGGCGCACAGACCAGGTGTAACAAAACGGCTAAAAGGTGATGATATGAAGATGATGCACGAACATATGGTATGTGATGCATGTATGCAATGCGATTATTATTTTTACTGATTCCTCGTCCCGTATGATCTCTAGTGCTTAAAGATATGGGACGGACTGAGATTCATCGGATTTAGTCATGCTATGCCTTCGACTGGGAGGGAGCGCGAGTTATTGATGCAGCGCTAGTTACTTTTTAAAGGTAATCCATTTGCCCTTTTTGAAACTTATTTGTTGAGATTCGGCTTTTCCTCGTGATTCTTAAAATGTATATAATAACCGTAATGCTTTCTCATATCATCACATGTTCACAATTCAGGGCCTATTATCATAAAACAACAATTTGAAATACAAGAACAGAGGTGTTTAGTATTCAAAAGAAGAGTTATGTGTACAAGGACTGAAGTTACACAGACTTGAAAATACATCAAGAAAAATACAGGAAGAAGAAAAAACAAAGAAAGACAATAACTAAGCAGATATTTTATAGCTTGTGTCTTTGTAGGAACAAATGCCAGCTTCCCATATCCATAACTTTGATTACTCATTACTCTACTACAAAGTTGCCCCTATTGGGTAAGAGCCCCTTGATGCATCAGCCTTCTTCATTATCCAATTTTGGACCCTAACTTCTGCTTGGATTGCTCTTTCAAGTTTTCAATCCAACGAGTCGCTCTAATTTTTGCCTAGGTCGCCCTTTCAGGTTTTCAACCTAGCGAGCCCACTTTTGCTTGGTTTTTTTATATGATTTTCTTTTTTAGGCATAATATTTTTTGACTGCATCAGAGTTTACTGGGAGCGGGAGATCTTCACCGTCCATCCTTGTGAGGATTAAGGCCCCTCCAGAAAAAGCTTTTTTCACAACATACGGGCCTTCATAATTCGGAGTCCATTTTCCACGGGAATCCTTTTGGATGGGCAAAATCTTCTTGAGGACTAGGTCTCCTTCTTGAAATTCCCGAGGGCGAACTTTCTTTTCGTAAGCCCTCTTCATCCTGTGCTGATATAGCTGTCCATGACATAAGGCCATCACTCTCTTTTCTTCAATGAGATTCAACTGATCCATCCGAGCCTGAACCCGTTCCGCCTCTCTTCTAGTTTTGTCTCCATCAATACCCTTAACGAGGGGATCTCGACTTCAATGGGAAGCACTGCTTCCATTCCATACACCAGCGAGAAAGGGGTTGCCCCTGTTGAGGTGCGAACCGAAGTTCGATAACCGTGCAAGGCAAAAGGGAGCATTTCGTGCCAGTCTCTAAATGTTACCACCATCTTTTGGACAATCTTCTTGATGTTCTTATTTGCAGCTTCAACTGCCCTATTCATCTTCTAAGCAGATGCGGTGATGAATTATGATGTTGGATCTTGAAGTCATTACACAGCTCCTTCATCATCTTGTTGTTCAAATTGGTCCCATTATCAGTGATAATCTTATTTGGCAAACCATAGCGGCAGATCAAATCTCTCTTGATGAATTTGACAACCACATTTTTTGTCACACTCACATATGAAGCCGTTTCAACCCATTTGGTGAAATAGTCGATTGCGACGAGAATGAAGCGATGTCCATTTGATGCCTTAGGTTCAATGGGTCCAATGACATCCAATCCCCACATTGAGAAAGGCCATGGTGCTGTTAAGACGTTCAAAGAGACTGGTGGCACATGGATATTATCACAGAAATCGACACTTGTGGCATTTCTTCACATAACCAAAACAATCGGTCTCCATAGACAACCAATAGTAGCCACCAAGATTTTTCTTGCCATTGCATGCCCATTTGCGTGAGTCCCAAAGGAACCTTCATGAACCTCTCGCATAATCTTTTTCCGCCTCGCCTTATCAACACACTGAGAAGTACCATGTCATGGTTTCTCTTATAAAGCACTTCGCCGCTTTAGAAAGAATCCCATTGCCAACCGCCTTAATGCCCTTTTATCATTCTACGAGACATTAGGAGGATATTCTCTACTTGTGATGTATCGTTTGATGTCGTAATACCAGGGTTTGCCATCGTGCTCCTTCTATTGCTAAGCGGTGTCACGGCCGTCGTGATTCTGTATTTTTATGAGCGGTAGGCTCTCCCTGATTTTGAACATTGATGATAGAGTAGCTAAGGCGTCAGCTAGCTGATTATCTTCACGCGGAATGTGATGGAAGGTGACTTCATCAAACTGTTCCATCAATTCTTTGATGTGATCGTGGTAAGGAACTAATTTAGAATCCCTCGTTTCCCATTCGCCTTTTAACTGATGGATAACCAAAGCCGAGTCTCCATATACTTCGAGAATTTTGACCTTCGATTCAATGGCCGCCTGAATGCCCATGGCACATGCCTCATATTCTGCCATATTGTTTGTACAGTCGAAACACAATCTTGCAGTAAATGGGATGAAATGATTTTCTGGGGAAATCAGCACAGCTCCAATCCCATGTCCCAATGCATTAGAGGCACCATCAAACAACAAGATCCATTTTTCATCGTCAGGGGTTTCTTTTCCTTCAAATAGGGCCATTATGTCTTCGTCTGGGAAATCACACTGCATTGACTGATAGTCTTCCACAGGTTGATGAGCCAAGTATTCAGCTAAGGTACTGCCTTTAATTGCCTTTTGGGTGACATACACAATATCATACTCAGATAACAGCATTTGCCAACGAGCAATTCTTCCTGTGAGAGCAGGCTTTTCAAAAATGTACTTGATCGGATCCATTTTGGACACCAAACAGGTTGTATGGGATAGCATATATTGTCTCAAACGATGTGCGGCCCAGGTTAACGCGCAACACGTTCGTTCTAACAATGAATACCTCGTCTCGCAGCTAGTGAATTTCTTGCTCAAGTAGTAAATGGCATGCTCTTTCTTACCAGATTCATCATGTTGTCCTAGCACACAACCCATTGATTCGTCCAATACTGTTAAGTACATGATGAGGGGTCTCCCTGGCACAGGGGGTACCAAAACCGGTGGATCTTGTAAGTACTGTTTGATTTTCTCAAAAGCTTTCTGGCAATTGTCGTTCCATTTGGTTTCCTAATTCTTACACAGCAGTTTGAAAATTGGCTTACAAGTAGCAGTTAACTGGGATATAAACCTGGCGATGTAGTTCAATCTTCCCAAGAATCCACGAACTACTTTTTCGGTGCGAGGAGTCGGCATTTCCTGGATTGCTTTTACTTTGGCAGGATCAACTTCTATTCCCTTCTGGCTGACTATAAACCCTAGGAGCTTGCCTGACCTTACACCAAAGCTACACTTAGCTGGGTTTAACCGGAGTTTATACTTCCTCAGTCGCTCAAAAAGCTTTTGTAGGTTAATAGCATGACCTTCCTCTGTTTTGGACTTTACAATCATGTCATCCCAATAGACCTCTATCTCTTTGTGCATCATGTCATGGAACAAAGCCACCATTGCTCTTTGGTATGTTGCCCCAGCATTTCTTAATCCAAACGGCATTACTTTGTAACAGAAAGTTCCCCATAAAGTGATAAATGTGGTTTTCTCCATATCCTCGGGAGCCATCTTGATTTGATTATAGCCAGAATATCCATCCATGAAAGAGAAGACAGAGTGTTGAGCTGTGCTATCTACCAAGACGTCAATATGTGGTAAAGGGAAGTCATCCTTAGGGCTGGCCCTGTTTAGATCTCTATAGTCAACACACATTCGGACCTTTCCATCTTTCTTTGGGACTGGGACAATATTAGCCACCCATTGAGGGTATTTTGCTACAGCCAGAAAACCGGCATCGAACTGTTTTTTTACCTCATCTCTAATCTTGAGTGACATCTCCGGTTTCATTCTTCTCAACTTCTGTTTGACCGGTGGGCACTCGGGTTTTAATGGCAATTTGTGCTCGACTATGCTATTATCTAATCCAGGCATATCTCGGTATGTCCATGCGAAAACAACTGCATATTCAAATAGGAGTTTAACCAATTTTTCTCGCTCGCTGCTTTTCATTGTGGTTCCAATCTTAACATCTTTCTTGTCGTTTTCAGTGCCCAGATTGATTGTTTCCGTTTCTTCCTCGTGGGGTTGAATCACTTTAGCTTCTTGTTCCACCAACTTCATTAATTCAGGGGGGTATCCCAATTGTCCTCACTATCTTCCTCAGTATAATTAATGGGGTATTCAAAATTATAGTATGAGTTACTGGCATCGTTATTTTCAAAGACAATGTTTTTGGATCTGCATTAGTTAAAAATAACGAAATGAAAAGTGGGAAAAGATGAAGAGAGATGGAAAGGAAAGGAAAAAAGAAAATGATTGGAAAATTCAAAGTGCATTTTATTGATAATGATACTGAAATAAAACATGTGCGCCCTTTTGACAATAAATTATTCTAAAGCCTTGGGCAGAGCAATAGAATTTGCATTACATAATTACTTTGAATCAAAGATCACAGGAAACTCAACAATCTCCCAATTTCCAAGTTCTTCATTTGGCGAGCAAGGGTGGACAAGGTTGACGTTGTCGTTTTCTGCACTGCGATCGTCCTTGATAGCTGCTATCTGATTCGGATTCAATATTCCTGTGCTCCAAAGGCTTTGCCTGATGTCACAGATGGGGATACTCTCATCTTTTGGCTCCCTGCCTTCCAATCTAGCTATCAGGGGTTGGTCCCCAAACTCCTCAGTAATGGCATTGACTGTTGGACCTCCATGACCTGGAAGGGGATTATTACCCACATTAGGCCCATCCTCCTTAAAACTCAACCACTTGGCATTGATCAGATCTTGAACCACGTACTTCAAAGCCTTGCAATTTTCGGGCCAGTGTGACTCATCGCCTCGCATGAAATCCCCACTTGACATTTGGGTCATATCCTCTTGGGAAGGGAGGTTGAAGTGGTTTCATTGAGCGTAGAGAGACCAAGGAGTTGCTGATGAGGTGCTGGAACAGATCCGTATAGGTCATGGGAATAGGATCAAATTGGACTGCTTTCTTTTCTTGGTCATTTGGTTGTTTCTGGTTTTGGTTTGGTTGGGTGGGAGCAACTGGTTGTGCTTGTGTTTGGATGGGGGAAGGTGGTCGAAAGGCCATCATTGGTTGGTTTGGCCGGGGGCTAGGATTATGAGAGGCAGCGGCAATGTATGGAGGTGGGAAGTAGGGGTATGGAAAAGGGTGTGGGAAATTGGTAAAGAATTGGGGTGGTTTTCCTTGTGCTTGTCCTCCCGGGCTGGTCATCACAGCATTGGTTTCCCCTTCTTTTTTCTTTACGAAGTTTGTTGGGGGTCTCTTGATGTTACTAATTCCAGCAAAACTTTGGGCAATCTTTCCATTCCTCATTCCTCCTTCAACTCTTTCCCCTACGATGACCATATCTAAAAAGTTTGATGATACACTTCCGATCATTTTGTCATAAAAGGGTGATTGAAGAGTATCCATGAACATGGCCACCATTTCTTTTTCAATCAGAGGCGGTTCCACTTGGGCTGCTAGTCCTCTCCATCGTTGGGCATATTCCTTGAAGGTCTCATTGTCTCTTTTTGCCATATTTTGCAACTGCATTCTGTCAGGAGCCATATCAATATTATACTTATACTGCTTTAAGAAGGCATCCGCCATATCTTTCCAACAGCGAATGTGAGATCGCTCAAGGTGTGTATACCAACTCGACGCTGCCCCTGTTAAACTATCTTGGAAAAAGTGAATCAGAAGTTTATCATCATGTGCATAGGACGCCATCTTCCTACAGTACATGGTCAAGTGGCTTTTCGGGCAAGTTGTCCCTTTATACTTGTCGAAGTCTGGCACCTTGAACTTAGGTGGTACAACCACATCCGGTATGAGACAAAGATCTGAAGCGATACTTGAACCGAGATAGCTTACTCCTTCTACAGCTCTTAGCCTATCTTCGAGGATTTGCAACTTCGTATAAGACCAATGATTCCCAACTGGGATGCTCAGATTGGGTCCCCCCATATCCGGAGACCAGGCAACGCGGTTAGTTTGGGGATTCAGCGGATTTCCTTGAATATAGTAGGGGTAACCAAATGGTCGGGGATTCACCATGGGGGCCCCTACAGGCGTACTGACTCCTTGAGTATTCCCGAGATGAGTGGTGCATAACCAGGTGGAAAGGTGTATGTCTTGAAGCCAGGACTTGAGTTTTGAACTGGTGTGGTTTCAGTACCGGAGCCGGATCCTTGAGCCACATCTTGCTCAACAAGTGCTTGGGAATCAGCTTCCGCAGAGTTATTGTTAGCACCTGGCGGTGTGTAACCGGGCGGGAGACCAAATAGTGGGAACTGTTGTGCCTGTGGGCCTTGGGGGTTATGGTTTGCAGTATCATCATTGGCCATAGGTGGCGTGTAACCAAAGTGAGTCCGTAAAGTGGGAACTGTGGTACTTGATTTTGAGGGTTGCTAAGCTGGTGAGTGTGTAGGACCTGGGTAAATTGCAAAGGTACCATCATCCCTTGAGTATTGAGACCATATTGCAACTGCATAGGACCAAAGCCAGGTGGGTGGGAAGGTGTAGCTTGACTTTCATCATTCACTGCTGGAGAAGCCCCATCTGCAGCCTTGTCTTTGTTTAGGGATTGTAGAAGCTCCAAAACTTTGCTCATCTATTCCTTCAGCTGGTTGACGTCCTCTTTCACCTCTTGGTCATCCATGATCTTTGATTGAGAGCGAGTTCGATAAGGGTGTCGAGGAACCAGTTTGTTTGATTATTTTCTGAGTGATTAAAAAAAATGATATGAGTATGTAAGAAAGAAAAAAAAATGAATGAATGGATGTGGATGTATGAGTCTATTTTGTACCAGGGAACCGTAGGCCTCATTTCTTTGTTGTAATTATCCATTTTTTTTAAAAGCGTTAAGTAATTTGGAGAATAAAATGGGATCAATAAGCAAAATGACAAATCCTTTGTTGATGAGAAACACAAATAGTACAATTCACTCAAACTAAAGCCTCATCAATTAGCTGTCCTTTTTTTTCTTCTTAATAGGACAACCAGCCTTTTCTCTCAATTCTTCTATTAAACTTTTACAAAATTCAATAAACTTGTAAACATTGACTGGAGTATTCAGTGGGTGCATCGCCGCATCAGCCTCCTCTAGACGCCTTGGGATATCTATGATTGCTTGATTGGCCAAACTTGCCAACTTTGAAAAACATTCCCTCCAATGCATGCCTTCGTTCCTCGGTTCATTAAAGAGCGCTTGATTTTCTATCTGACAGACCAGTTTTGTAAAACGATTCTCCCAATACGTGCTTTCATTTTTTAGGTCGTCATAGATCTTCTCTTGATATTCAATATAGTTCCGCAACTCATTTGCATCCTCTTGTTCTTTTTTCAGCGCATCTTGATATTTCACAAGCATCTCTTCTATTTCTTCCTTGTATTGCTGCTCCTTTTGGGCTCGGTTCTCATACCCAGTTACTACCTTCTCAAGATGTCGCTTTAAACCTTCAAGCTCCTCTTGCAAGTTCTTTTCGGTAACCGAGGACTTTTTCCACAATCCTTTCCATATATAGGCGTTTTCTATAGCCTTATCCCTTTCTTGATTACGCAGCTCTAGCTCTTCATTCGCCCCTCTCAGACAAAGTTGCACATCATGCTTACTCTTTTCCTCTACTTTTAGCCTTTTGTTGCTTCTCTCAATGAACTTCCCTCTTAGGATATTTTCTGACTGTAAGTACTTGTTCTCTTGAAGTGCCTTTTCTAACCTTGCTTGTAATTCTTCCTTTTCCTTATTAGATTTTGATAAAGCCACTTTAAGCTCTTCCATCTCTTTACTCGTAATAGGGATAGATTCCAGCGCTTCTGGTTCCGGTGGGGGTGTACCATGGAACGGCAATTTGATTTCTCGAACCCTGCTTTCGATCCATTGGTTGTAACTATCCGTAGCACCAATGCTTCTTTTTCGGAGAACTTTCCCTTTCCGAGTGACTTGGTCCCAAGCATGTCGAACCTTTCTAAGCATTCCGCTATTTCCTTGATCGAACTCATATACCACGAAGGGGGTCGTCATCTGATCTGACGGTGGATTCATGATAGAATAACCAAGTTGTCTTAGCAGCAGAGAAGGATTGTAGTTAATACATCCTCTTGTTCCTATAAGTGGAACATTAGGAAATTCTCAAGATCGATAGATCACTTCATGCATATCCAACCACCCTGGGTACCATCGGACTGTCTTTGCATCAAGATTTGCCAGAGTCACAGCCCACCAATCTCCATCTCTGACCCCTACATCACATGTGTTGAAGTCTGCAAAAGGACATGACATTTTCCTATTTTCGAATATGTGGGTGACAAGCCACACATAGAGAGTGGATTAGCAGCATGATAGCTTCTTCCCTTTTTTTCATGACAGTGAGTGAGGGCATAATAAGTATCCGCAAGAATGGCTGACATTGGGCTCTCTTTCCCTTTTTTAAAGGCTAGGAATACATCAATTGAAGCCAAGTCTATATAGCCATCAATGCGTGGTAATAACATGATGCCAAAAATTGTAAGAGCCAACACTTCCATGAAAGACGCCCAATCTTGAACACTAGCCAAATGCCTCATCTTTTCTTCAAAATACTCTAGCGGAAACCCCTCGACACCATTTCGGTTTAACTTTCTTTTCTTTAATTCATCCTCCTTGTCTTTCAGAATTATAGCAACCTCTTGTAGGAGATTAAAATCTCGGGTGCGTTGGTAGGGCTTCATGTTTTCGGTCGAGTATCCTAAAATTCGAGCAAATTCTTCCAGTGTGGGAGCCATTTGGAAATTCTTGAAAGTGAAGCACCTCATGGGAGAATCATAGAATTGGATAAGTGCAGAAATGGCATTTACTTGCACATCTACCTCTAGCAACTTGAGAATATTCCCATACTTTCCAATGAAGATTATACGCTGAATGCTCGTCGTCATTAAATTGGCACACTTCTTCAGGCTTTCTATTTTAGGCTTTTTTATTCTCGGATGTATGTGCTTCTTCAAAGGGACAGTTTTGCCGCTTGATCCCATATTATCTCACAAAAATACTTGCAGCCAAACTTTGAGTTCCTATGCTTCCCTGGCACCTAAAATGAAATGAGAATGAATGACATTTTTTTTTAAAAAATTCAACATGTTTTTTTTTTGGGAAGTATGAATGCATGAAGATATAATGTTGAGTGATGATGATGACTATTCATGTAGCATGCACAAAAAATATGTGATTTAGTAGACCCTTTTTTATGCATGGACGTGATATAACATATTTTTGGTGGAAGAACAAAAATGATATGATGCCCCTTGTGTCTTAAATGGGTTAAACCTAAAATTAGATATTTTCTAACCTAAGGGGTTTATAGTCTTGTATTGAGTGATAGATCTCATGGTGGCTCTAGTCACATCCTCACCAATGGCCTCTAGAGCTAAAGTCTCCTCCTGAATATTAACCACAACGATAGATAACTATCCGGTGCGGAATACTCAGAGGGAGCACACTCTAGATGAAGTTCTCGCAATAGCCAGAAGAAAAGCAAATTCCAATTGACCATCACCGAACCTCCACTCAACTTAAGCTTTGCTCTGACCCGGGTATAGGGCCTTACTCACATGTGTGTGCGAACGTGAAGGTGCGGTGTGTGAGAGGGGCAACACCCTAACACTACCCAAGCTGCAAAACAAATGAAATATACAACATACGGTCTTCTATCCTAAGGTTCAATATGTTGACAAGTGACTCCAAACACAAGAGGGGGGTGAATTGTGTGTGAACTGTGCTTTCAAAAACTTTTGGAGAAATAAGTGCTAATTATGAGTTGCGGAAATATTAATGTGAAATAGATAAATCACTTGAAGAATAAATTGCAAACGAGTTAAAAATAAAGTAAATAGTAAGATATAAATAACAATAAAATAAAGTACGTAAATTTAATTGGTGAAAAGTAGAGAGATAAGGAGTAAAAAGCACACAACAAATTATCCAGGTTCGCCACTTAACACCCTGTGGCCTACGTCCCGTCCCCAAAGCAAACCACTATGGGATTTTCACTAAGACACTAGCTTTTAAATCGAGTTCACTAGAAACCTTTACAACTCTAAACCAGAGCAATACGCTCAAGAGATATCACCTCTCTATGAACACCTTGGGATTCCTACCCAAAAATAAATGATTTTCACAAATAAAATGAGAGCGAAAAAGATACACTCAATAGTGCAGATATAACAAATTGAAGCTCAAATAATACAACTCAAATTTTGTAGAATAAAAAGACTCTCGAAAATTGTGCTCAAATAAGTGTGAGTGATGAAAAATATTTGTGAGTTTTTGGCACAAAAATTAAGCAATCGCGTCGTTATTGTTGTGTTTAAAGAAAGAGCCGCAGCGTTGTTTATTTATAGACCGACCGAGGAGCGTTTGCGCTATGCGTTTTGATTTGTCCGTTGGAAGATTTGACCGTTGCACAGGATCTGTCCGTTGGAATTTGTCCGCTTGCGTTGAAAACACGGAGGCGGCTCGGCATACGACCTCAAGAAGGCGGCTCGGCCAGGCGACCTCGCCACCGCGGCTCGACCAGACGACCTCGACACGGCTCGGCATATGACCTCTGAACAGCTCGGCAAAGACCTCGGCACACGGCTCGGTATACGACCTCCTCATCAGCTCGGTTCTCATAGGTCGATTACCACGACCTCATCGGCTCGACACGGCGACTTCCTCCTCGATTCGACATACGACTTCCTCGAGCTCAACATCCGACTTCCTCTCATTTCGACATCCGATTTCCTCGGCTCGACACGCGACTTCCTCCTCGATTCGACATACGACTTCCTCAGATCTCGACACACGACTTCCTCCTCATTTCGACATCCGACTTCCTCATTTCGACATCCGACACGAGATATGCATGTCAAAATATTTTGTGCGTGTGTGATTTAATTTTAATTGAGAGCTTTTATTACTACTTACAAATTGTCTTAATAAAGATAAATAAATACCCAGAACCCAAAGACTTGAGAAACAATCATTCTTGATACGGCGTCTTGGTATTCTTTTCCACTTTTGCACGGTTGACTATTTGCAAAGCTCCTTTGTCAATCATCAAAATCATCCTGTCAAGGCATGTATTCACAGACTCCCCTTTTTGATGATGACAAACATCTCATGGAGGAATTTAGTAAAATATAATCATGATATAGCAATGAGATATAAGCATGGTTTTTCAATAAAAGATATCGAGTTTAAGCACAATATTTAGAAAAACTCCCTCACAATAGGCAATACTTAAAAGATCACCCCCCCTGAATCATGCATTCATGTAACTCTCCCCCTTTTGGCAACATCAAAAAGTGGGAAAGACAAATAAAGCAAGGCATATATTCAGGATTAAACAAGCATATTTTGATAGTTACGTGATACCAAGCTTGGTGTGTGACAGATGAGTGGTTGGACATGATTAGCTAGTTGCATAAGACAAATGCGTCACCCACTCATTATTAGTACTTAAAGAAAATGGAAGGGGAAAAGACCTGCATAAACTCGTTAGCACACTCAAACGCCCAAGTTAGAATTTATTCAAAAAGAAAATGCAATCACAGGCAGTCACTCAATGCATGATTGGTCTAAAATTCCCAATTCAGTTCTAATAAAAAAGAAAGTTTCCTTAGGCAAAGGTTTAGTAAAAATATCTGCGAGTTGTTTAGATGTTTCCACAAACTCAATCACACAATCTCCTTTTTGAACATGATCTCTAATAAAATGGTGCCTAATTTCTATGTGTTTGGTCCGAGAGTGATAAACCGGATTTTTAGTGAGGTTTATGGCACTAGTATTGTCACACTTTATTGGAACAGTTTTCAAATTAATCCCATAATCATTCAACTGTTGTTTCATCCAAATAATTTGTGCACAACAACTGCCTGCCGCAACATATTCCGCTTCGGCAGTGGACAAAGCCACACTGGCTTGTTTCTTACTATGCCATGAAACCAAGGCATTCCCAAGTAAGTGACATGTCCCACTAGTGCTTTTTCGGTCCAATTTACAACCCGCAAAATCAGAATCCGAGTACCCAATCAAAGTGCATTCGGCACCTTTGGGGTACCATAAACCCGTGTTTTGTGTGCCAATGAGGTATCTCATAATGCGTTTTACAGCAGAGAGATGTGATTCCTTAGGACTAGCTTGAAAACGTGCACACATACAAACACTAAACATAATATCGGGACGACTAGCAGTGAGATAGAGAAGAGATCCTATCATACCTCTATACTTACTTACTTCGACCGACTTACCACCTTCATCTTTGTCAAGATAGCATGAAGTGCTCATTGGAGTTGAGATTTCTTTTGCATCAGTCATTCCAAATTTCTTGAGTAAATCCTTGCAATATTTGGATTGATTGATGAATATTCCTTCCTTTGTTTGTTTGATTTGAAGTCCAAGGAAGTAATTTAGCTCTCCCATCATTGACATTTAAAATTCACTTTGCATGATATCAGAAAATTCCTTACACAAGGATTCATTAGTAGCACCAAATATTATATCATCGACATAAATTTGAACAAGTAAAATGTCATGATTTTTGTGTTTAATGAAAAGAGTGGTATCAACTTTTCCTCTTTCAAAACCTTTTTCAAGTAAATATTTGCTCAACCTCTCGGAGCTTGTTTTAAACCATATAAAGCCTTTTTCAATTTGAAAACATGATTTGGAAATTCAAAATTTTCAAAACCGGGAGGTTGATCAACATATACTTCTTCTTGAATAAAGCCATTAAGAAATGCACTTTTAACATCCATTTGAAAAAGTTTGAAATCCATGATGCATGCAAATGCGAGAAGCATGCGAATAGCTTCTAATCTAGCCACGGGTGCATAGGTTTCATCGAAATCTATGCCCTCTTGTTGATTATAGCCTTTTGCAACAAGTCTAGCTTTATTTCTAACAATGATACCGTTTTCATCAAGCTTGTTTGAAAGACCCATTTGGTCCCAATGACTAGGTGATCTTTAGGCCTAGGGACAAGTTCCCAAACATCATTTCTCTCAAATTGATTTAATTCCTCTTGCATAGCAAAGGTCCAATGCTCATCAAAGATGGCTTCATTGACGTCATTTGGTTCAATTTGAGAGACAAAGGCCATATGATGACATGCATGATTAAGAGAGTTTCGAGTCGGTACCCCTTTTGTGATATCACCTATTATGTTGTCAAGAGGATGGTTCTTTGAGACTCTCCATTCCTTTGGAAGATTTGAGTGAGAGAGTTCTTGAGAGGGTTGAGGCAAGGACTCTTGATCCTCCTTTTGAACTTTTGATCTCTCTTGTTCCTCTAAATAGGTATCTCCAAATACTTCTGCAAGATCATCAACACTTTCTTCTACTGAAGATTTGGGGTTAGATTCATCAAAAGAAACATGCACATTCTTCAACACCCAAGTTCTTTTATTAAAAATTCGAAAAGCTTTACTAGAAGTGGAATATCCAAGAAATAAACCTTCATCAGCTTTAGCATCAAATTTACCAAGGTTATTCTTACCATTGTTTAGGACAAAACACTTGCATCCGAAAACGTGAAGGTGGGAAATGTTGGGCTTCCTTCCTTTGTAGAGTTCATACGGTGTTTGCTTAAGGATCGGCCTTATAAGAACTCGATTCATCACATAGCAAGCGGTGCTCACCGCCCCGCCCAAAAGTACTTAGGAAGGTTAGTCTCATTGAGCATCGCCCTCGCTAGCTCTTCAAGAGACCGATTTTTCCTTTCAACCACTCCATTTTGTTGCGGTGTCCTTGGAGCAGAAAAGTTGTGATCGATGCCATTTTCTGTGCAAAATGCTTCAAATGCTTCATTCTCAAATTCCCCACCATGATCACTTCGAATGGAAGCAATGTTAAGTCCCTTCTCATTTTGTATAACCTTTGCAAGTTTTCGAAAAGCATTAAAAGCATCATTTTTGTGAGAAATAAATAAAGTCCATGTATAGCGAGAATAGTCGTCCACAATAACAAGAGCATAGTAATTGCCACCAAAGCTTTTAGTTCTAGAAGGGCCAAATAAATCCATATGTAAAAGTTGTAAAGGCCGGTTTGTAGAAACAATATTTTTAGATTTGAAAGATGCCTTTACTTGTTTTCCTTTTTGACATGCATCACAAAGTTTATCTTTTTCAAAACGAAGCTTTGGTAAGCCAATTACTAAGTCCTTTCGAACTAACTTATTAAGATGATCCATGTGAATATGAGCCATTCTCCTATGCCATAGCCAAGATTCATCCTCTTTACTAATAAGACAACATGCATCATTTGAAGGTATTTTATCTAAATCAAGCATATAGATATTTCCAATTCTAGGTCCAATTACAATAACATTTTCATTTATAGAATCCATGACCATGCATTTTGAAGAATCGAAAACCACTTTGTTTCCTTTATCACAAAGTTGACTAATGCTTAGCAAATTATGCTTCAAACCATCCACATACAAAACATTCTCTATAATGGGATTAGGACTCTTACCAATAGAACCAATCCCAAGAATTTTACCTTTGTTGTTGTCACCATACCGGACATAACCACTATTCTTAGGTACCAATGAGGAGAACTTGCTTTTGTCTCCTGTCATGTGCTTTGAACAGCCGCTATCAAGATACCAATTTAAGTCCTTGGCTTTCAAGCACACCTACAACAACAAATCATATTTTAACCTTTGGTACCCAAACCATCTTGGGTCCATATGAGTTAGTCTTGGGCAAGGTGCCCTTTGGAATCCACATATTTTTGCCAACTACATTTTTATTCTTTCTAATATTGCAAATAGAGGCAGTGTGACCATTTCTACCACAGTGAAAGCATTTAATGAAAGGACTACTTGAGGGTTTGTTGTGATTGAAGAGTTTAAAAGATTTTTCATGAATTTTTGGATGATAACCTAAACCAGCTTTTCCAAAAGTACCTTTTTGGTTTCCTAACATAATGTTTAGATTATCTCTTCCCATCGTAAATTTTGCAAGAGTGTTATTTAAATCCTTAACCTTATTTTTCAAAACACTACACTCATTGCATTTTAAAACTTCATCCTTTTTATTTTCACAAGATATGGGAGGAGAAGTTTCAATCACAAAGAACTTGTTTTTCTTTAAGAATCACTATCTCTTTGTTTAAAATTTCAATTTTTGATTCAAGAGAAGAGATGGTTTTCTTAGAAGAAAGAACAATTTTTCCAAGTTTAATCGTTTCATTATTTAATTCTTCACAAGCAATAAGCAGCTCATCATAAGTTAAAGGAGATTCGAGTTCAAGAGCATTTACCTCATCCTCCTCGTGTTTTGCCATGAGACATAAGTTGGCCTCGGTAGTACCTTCATGGGTCAATAGAAGGGTGTCCCACATTTCTTTAGCAGTCTTGCAATTTGAGACCCTATAGAACTCATCGTAGCTTAAAGCAGAAGTGATGATGTTCTTAGCTTTCAAATTGTATTGGACCTTTTTCTTATCATCTTCGGTCCAAAGTGATCTTGGTTTGTCTACCACTGCATCATTAATTGATTGAGTGGGGACAAATGGACCATTTTCCACAGCATCCCAAATATCAAGATCAACACCCTCAAGAAAGATTTGCATTCTATCCTTCCAATAACCATACCCCTCACCATTGAAAAATGGGGGTCTGTTCATGGAGGTTCCCTCGTTATTGTTTGAAGTCATTCTCTTGAGACGGTTAAGTCCTTTATACAAGAGTCTAGCTCTGATGCCACTTGTTGACAAGTGACTCCAAACACAAGAGGGGGGTGAATTGTGTGTGAACTGTGCTTTCAAAAACTTTTGGAGAAATAAGTGCTAATTATGAGTTGCGGAAATATTAATGTGAAATAGATAAATCACTTGAAGAATAAATTGCAAACGAGTTAAAAATAAAGTAAATAGTAAGATATAAATAACAATAAAATAAAGTACAGAAATTTAATTGGTGAAAAGTAGAGAGATAAGGAGTAAAAAGCACACAACAAATTATCCAGGTTCGGCCACTTAACACCCCTGTGGCCTACGCCCCGTCTCCCAAAGCAACCCACTATGGGATTTTCACTAAGACACTAGCTTTTAAATCAGGTTCAGCTAGAAACCTTTACAACTCTAAACCAGAGCAATACGTTCAAGAGATATCACCTCTCTATGAACACCTTGGGATTCCTACCCAAAAATAAATGATTTTCACAAATAAAATGAGACGAAAAAGAAACACTCAATAGTGCAGATATAACAAATTGAAGCTCAAATAATACAACTCAAATTTTGTAGAATAAAAAGACTCTCAAAAAAATTGTGCTCAAATAAGTGTGAGTGATGAAAAATATTTGTGAGTTTTTGGCACAAAAATTAAGCGCTGCGTCGTTATTGTTGTGTTTAAAGAAAGAGCACAGCGTTGTTTATTTATAGACCGACCGAGGAGCGTTTGCTGCTATGCGTTTTGATTTGTCCGTTGGAAGATTTGACCGTTGCACAGGATCTGTCCGTTGGAATTTGTCCGTTGCGTTGAAAACACTGAGAGCGGCTCAAGATACGACCTCTGAAGGCGGCTCGGCGGGCGACCTCGCCACCGCGGCTCGGCCAGACGACCTCGACACGGCTCGGCATATGACCTCTGAACAGCTCGGCAAAGACCTCGGCACGACCTCGGCACGGCTCGGTATCGACCTCCTCATCAGCTCGGTTCTCATAGGTCGGTACCACGACCTCATCGGCTCGACACGCGACTTCCTCCTCGATTCGACATACGACTTCCTCAGAGCTCAACATCCGACTTCCTCTCACCTCCACATCCCATTTCCTCAGCTCGACACGCGACTTCCTCCTCAGTTCCACATACGACTTCCTCAGATCTCGACACACGACTTCCTCCTCACTCGACATCCGACTTCCTCATTCGACATCCGACACGAGATATGCATGTCAAAATATTTTGTGCGTGTGTGATTTAATTTTAATTGAGAGCTTTTTATTACTACTTACAAATTGTCTTAATAAAGATAAATAAATACCCAGAACCCAAAGACTTGAGAAACAATCATTCTTGATACGCGTCTTGGTATTCTTTTCCACTTTTTGCACGGTTGACTATTTGCAAAGCACCCTTTTGTCAATCATCAAAATCATCCTGTCAAGGCATGTATTCACACAATATATGCATAATATTCACAACAAATATTCACAAAAGAACAATAAATAAATAAATAAATAAATAAATAAATAAATAAATAAATAAATAAACAAATGAATAAGTAAATAAATAAATAAATGAATAAATAAATAAATAAAAACAAGGGAAATTAAACATAAAAGTTAACTATTTAGCACAATCAGTTATTTAGGCTTGACTCTCTAAAAAAATGTCCCCAGTGGAGTCGCCAGCTGTAGCGACCGAAAAATCCGGAGGGATTTATTCGAGTTTAATGGAGCCGCCACCAATAATTTATTTTCGAAGGAAAAATATTGGAAAAAACCTTTTTTGAAGAAAAATGGTCCTTAAGACCGGATTTGGGTTCGGGAGTCGATTATGCGTAGGGAAGGTATTAGCACCCCACGACATCCTTTCGAAAAAGGTTACCTCTAATTGATTGTGCAAAATTTATTAACTTCTAAAAAATATTTATTTCCCTTTTATTTTAAAAAAAGACAAGGATTTACAATGATGAAATAAATAAAAAAAGGGCTAAATAAAAGTTGTTTATTTTTGCGCTTGATAGGAGTATGCTCCTGCTCCTACGTATCTCCGGGTGCAGTGGAGAAATCAAAGGCTACGTAGTTCTTGGGTATAAAATGGTTGTGTGTTAATTGATTTTAATTGTATATTTTTTATAAAAAGGTAGGTTTTGTAAGGACCAAACAAGAAGCAATCAATAGTGGTCCTTCTAGCAACCTGTTTTGTTTATAAAATTAACGATGTTCGTAATGACCAAACGGGAAGCAATCCCGAGTGATTATTACTAGTATAAACTTAGTTTTATTTTTATGAAGAAGATAGGTTTTCATGGGAACCAAACAAGAAGCAATCAAGAGTGGTCCTCACTAATAACCCATTTTTATTTAGAAAATTAAGATATTTGTAATGACTAAACGGGAAGCAATCTCGAGTAATCATCACTAGTAAATTAATTTTCATGATTTTCATCATATGATTTCCAAGAAAAATAGGGTCACAAAACTGGTATGCGAAATTTAATTGAATGAAATTGTACTAGTTTGACTAAAAAAAAAGCATCCACGTTCATTAAATAAATGATAAAGAACAAATGGGCTAAAGCCCGATATTTAAAAAAAAGACTAACTGCACAAAAAAAAAGGGTTTGGCAAAAATGAAAGAAAGAAAAAAAAGAAAACAAAAGTGGGCTGAAGCCCAAGAAAAAAAAATAAAAAAAATAAAAAATAAAAAGTGGATTAGAATAGGAAAAAAAAGAAAGACAAGATAAAAAAAAGGGTGGGGGCGCATAAGTAAAAAAAGAATAGGGCTAAGCCCATAACAAAACAAAAAGAAAAAAATTAAAATAAAAAGAAGCGAGAACAAAGTGGAACGATCTGGAAGCTATTGAGTTGAAATGAAAAGAAAAAAAGGGAAAAAGAAGGAAAGATGAGGCGCAGAGGGAGAAAGAGAGTTGATGAGAGAGAAGGAGAGAAAAGGAGGGCGAGAAGAAGAAGGGGAAGGGGGGAAGCGCAGCCGCGGGAGGAGAGAGGGGGAGGTACGAGGAGGAGAGGGAGAGTGAGAGTGAGAGAGAGCGTGGGAAGAAGAAAGGGAGGAGGGGGTGGCGTGACTAAAAAAGGGGGTGGCCGTGGGAGAAGAAGAAAGGGAGGAGGGGTTGCACGCGTGGAAGAAGAAGAAGGGGAGGAGGGGTGCGAGACTGAGAGGGATGGGAGGGCTACCTTCCTCTGCTCTCTTTTCTTCTTCTGCTCCTGCTTCTTTTTTTTCTTCTCTTCTGCTTCTGCGTTTTTGCCTCTGGTTCTTCTCTTTTTTGTTTTTTTTTCGCTTCTGTTTGTTTTTTCTTTTTGACTTGGCGAATTAGGGCTTCAGTGTGAAGCCTTTAATTCTTTGATTGGTGATAAAAAATGTCCAGAAATTTTTCTTCCCTGTTTATTGCGTTTTTGACTCCTTTTATAGGGATTGAATCGAGTTCTTTGTGTTCCTCTTTTCTTTTCTCGATGAGCCTTATTCAACAATGTTGTCTTTCCCATTTTTTCACTATTTGGTGCTCTAATGCTCGATCAAAGATGGTTGTATCCCCAAGCCCCTGTCGTATGCATTGTTTTGATTTCTTGGTTTGACCTTGTTTTTCCGTTATTTGTCCGATTGGCGAGAATGGTCTTCTCGATGGAGAAACAAAACTTGAGAGGTTGCTTTCATCGCTTTTCCTTTTTCCTTAGTTACACCTTCTTATCTTTGTATTGTTCTTATCCATATTTTTGCTTCTCCCAACTCCTGATCCATTCACCATTTTGTCTTGTTTGTTTCCCTCTAGCTTTGTGTGTTGCGGGTTTTCTTTTGGTGCAAGGAGCTTCGGATCATTGAAAGAATGCAAAGATGCAAGCTAGAAATGGAAGTGTTGTCTTGTACTCGCTTTTGTTTTTTTTTTTGCTTTTTTCTCTTTTTTTTTTTCGTGTTCCTGTAATATTCATTTTTTTCTCTTTGTAATTTTTGTTTTTTTTTGTTTCTGTTTAACCCATTCAAATATTGGTCTGTATATATTTTTTGATTTTTTGATATGTAATGGACATTGGACATTGGTTATATCTTGGGCTTGCTTGACTATTTATATCTCTTTTTTTATATTGCAATTGGGCCGAAATTAGCCCAAAGAATTTAACAAAACGGACTCAAAATGTGTTGTTAAGAATAAAGTAAAAACAACAATAAAAATAAATTACAGGAGGTAGGTGGACAAAATTAGGGTATAACAGCAGCTAACCATATAAGTATTTTCACTTTTTGCCTCTGTTATAACTCCACCAAACTGCAGGAAATGCTGGACAGCATCATCCTATAACGCCCCATCCACTCCTATCCAGTTCAAGAGCTGCATCCACACTTGCTTTGTGAATGGGCATAAGACAAATAGGTGCGAGACAGATTCAGAACCTGCGAATCAGAAAACGCAGCACAGTGAATGTGGATCTATTACAATTTTCCACTTCATTAATTCTTCTCTGACTGTAATGCCACCCAGCAGTAATCGCCATGCAAAATTGCATACTTTGGACTGGACTGCACTTTTCCACAGCCCATTAAGCGCTCTAGCCACATTTTGGTCCGTTGTCATCTGGTTCCCCATCCTTATCAACGCTGCATATGCAGATTTTACTGAAAAAACATGTGACGGATCAAGTAACCAACTCCACCTGTCATTACCTTCCTTTGTTGGAACATTTCCTTCCAAGTATGCCAACATCTGAGCATATTCCTCATTCTCATAACTAAAGAACTCTCTTCTCCAATTCCATTTCCAAGCCCAACGGTCTCTAACCCACTCACCCACATTCTCAACCACTTCTTCCTTATTCAATGATACTGCAACATCCTGGGAAAATATCTTTTAGTGTTCCCCCACCAATCCACTTATCTTTCCACATTCTTGTTTCATTACCTTTTCCGTAAACAGAGTTATTGAACCATGTTGGATTCAATTCAATAAGATCTCTCCACCAAATAGATGCATTTCTTACTATATTTGAAGATCCTAAAACAACCTCCTTCAGATTAACATATTTAAAGGACAATAAAGGAAACCATACCGCGTCTTTGTCATTGAGACACCTCCACTTCCACTTTGTCAGCAGGCTGTGGTTGAAAATCTCCAAGTCTTTTATCCCCAGTCCACCAAGGTTCTTTGGAAGGCAAATTTTCTGCCAATTAACCCAACTAACCTTCTCGTTGTCACTACACCCACCCAACAAGAAACGTCTTTGTATGCTTTTTAACACCTTCAGCACTTTCTTAGGCGCCTTAAAAAAAGAGAAGTAATAAAATGGTAGACTAGACAACACTGAGTTTAGTGACTCTACCACCAATGGACAAATGTTTACCTTTCCAAGAGGACAATCTTTTTTGGAAGGAAGCTACCACCTGATTCCATGATGAAGCGAGCCTTGGATTAGCGCCCACCATCACTCCCAGGAACTTAAAAGGGAGAGTGCCCACACTACAATGAAGAAAGTTGGATGCTACCTCCATAAAATGTGTGTCCACATTAATCCCAATCAAACTACTCTTGTAGAAATTAACCCGTAAACCCGACGCTAACTTAAAGCCTCGCAAAATTGCTTTTATGCACCAGACATTATCCCAGGTGGGTTCCCTAGTTAACACTGTATCGTCAGCGTACTGAAGTAAAGGAAATGAGACATCCGGACTTACCTTATACCCCAAAAATTGTCCAATATCCACAGCATTATTGTCCAATATCTCGAAATATGTATGGTTGCAACAAGCAACAAAATGGGTCACACAGCTTGGTTATGATAATAGAGTTTTTGAGCTCGACTCTAAAACAGTGGTGGAGGGAATAAATAGCTATAATGAGAATTATTCATGAGTTTGGAGCCATTTTAGTTGTTTGTAAAAATATTATGTGTTTCCAATTTTTACACTCTTTGGTAGTTTATTAGAAGACAAGCTAATAAGCTAAAATGACTACATATACGGTTTGTTCTCATAAGTTCCTAATTATATCGCTCATGTTATTGATAATGAAATGACATAATTTTCATCTTGTAAAAATACGCACTACAATAATTAATGGTATTTCCTACACCATTTTTCCTTCTTTTTATTTCTTCTCGTCTCTGCTTCTTCATTTTTCTTCTTCATCTCTTCTTCGTTTCTTCTTCCCAACCCTCCCAGCAAATGCGATGCTCCTCCACCATCAACCACCACCCTCCCCCACCATCAACCAGCACCCTCCCCAAGTCCGTCCCCCTCCACCACCAATCGACCCCTCAACGCCCATTCCATTTGTGATCGTTAGGATTTTTTGCTCCCTCAACTGCGGAGAGTGGTAGATTTTCTGAACTGGATCTCCCTCACTCGGGCGCGATCCATACATAGAAACACATCACCCTGCTTTGTTGTGGTAGAGGCTTGGTGAAGGTAACAACTATCACAACGGCAGGAGCGTACATTGGTGGTCGACGACGCTTCGCTCGTGATGGAGGTGCTCTATGGGTCGACGGCGCACACAAGGAAGACACAGGAGACAGGATCGCCATTCACAGATCCCTTTTTTATTATTATTTTTGTTTATTTTTTGTTTTGATGTGCTGCTATTTTGCTTTCTATTTTTTGATTTAGGGTTCATTTGTTTATTTTGCTTTACTTTTTGAATTTTCTTCCAATATACACACCGTAGTAATATGCCTCTGCTTTTGATTTGTTATTTAACTTTCATTTTTTTATCCCAACTTTCCTTTTTGGATTTGCTTCCAGTAGACACCGTAGTTCTGCAGTTTTGCAATTCTGTTTTGCAGTTAATCTGTTGCAGTTAGTTTAAATTAATTTGTCACTTGATTCTGTTTCATTTTATTCTGTTTCAATTAATCTGTTGCAATTAGTTTAAATTAAATTTATTTTAAAAAAATAATTTAATTTTATCGGTTTAAATAAACGGATAAAATTTAATTATTATTTTAAAAACCGTCTTGGGCATTTCCTAGGGCTTTTTCCCTCGGAAATTACTTAGTGCCACGCGGCCCTAGGAAATTACATGGAGCTTTGAGCCCTCGAAAATTTCTTGTGGTCAACTTAAAAAAACCTCGGTAACTATTTCTGATGAGTAAATATCCTGCCCTCAGTGGGCCCTCGAAAATTCAGTCATTTCCTATGGCCTTTTGCCCTTACCTTGGGCTTTTGGCCCTAGGAAATGTCAACAATTCTTGTAGTGACGGTTGTTGTTAATTTTGTAAATAAAAATTCTTCTATTTGATATCTACGTGATATAAATACTATATGACGTTAATTGATTTTTTACTGAATATGATGTTAATTATGTTAATTTTTTTTTTTTACTGAATATGATAATTTTTTCACCAAAAAAAAACCCTTAAATATTTCTATATATACTTATACAAGTTTTAATGTTCTTATAAAAATTAAATTAAATAATTTTTCTATCACTCAAATAAGGTCATTCTGATTTATTTATTGTTGTGTATTATTTAAAATCGTAGTATCTACATTTTTTTAGAAACAAAATGTAAACTAAAACATACTAATATTTTGTTTATTACTTTTGAATTATTTATTCGTTAAGATGACAGAAAATTTTAAAAATTAAAATGAAAGAAAATATAAATGTTACAAGTTTAATATTATAAATTCTATATTTCAAGGGAGATATAATTTACATAAATTTTATTTTGAATTAAAATTATTGTGAGAAATGGAATAATTATTTTTAAACTTATCTATGAAATATATATTGAGTAATGAAAGCATTACATCAATATTTTTTAATATTTATATAAATAGGACGAAAATATTTATAAATAATGACAACAAACGACTGTAATTGTAATTTATTTTTCAAAATTAATAACGTCAACAAATAAATTGAAATAAATAGGATTAATATACATATATATATATATATATTCATTATGTAATGGTCCTTTTTGGGCCTCCAATATATAATAAAAAATTATTTCTTATAAAAAATATTTTTATTTATAATTATAAATTATACAAATTTATACAAATTTAAAATTATAAATTCTGTATTACAAGTGAGAGACAACTTACATAAATTTTATATTTCAATTAAAATGAATGTAATAAATTAAAATCATTATTTTTAAACTTATATGTTAATTATATATATTTTTATTTATAATTTAATATTTTTACACTATATTGATTAGATTTGAAAAAACTTCGCATAAAAATAAATTTAATAAATTGAAAGCCATATAAAACACTTTCAAAAATCTTAGTCTAAAGTTAATATTAAAATTTGAATACCCTCTTACCTTCCATACCCAGTTTAGCTATTGTATTAATTTTCAATGTAACTTGGTGCGAGGCGGCAGTACACATCATGAAACATAATAAGACACGATAAAAAGCTAATTTTTATTCTTTTTCTTTTTCTTTTTCTGGCAGCGAATTACTATTTTTGTTTGACAACTGATTGTATAATTTTTTTTTCCTATTTTTCGTTGTGGTAATTTTTTAGTTAAGTACTAAAATCTTGTATATGTTGTACATGATCTGTGGAGATTGGTGTGCCTTAAAATCATGTTGGAGATCACTGAAAGTCATAGAAATGAGTTTTCAACAGGTGTGAATCGAATCATGGATCTCTGGAATCGATTCATGATGTGTCTTGGAGCCTTGGAGAAGTTTGGACTTACTGTGAATCGAATTGAAGGAGTGGGAATCGATTCACTCACTTAGGATCACAAAACGCGTAGGAATTGTACGTGTGAATCGATTCACACTTACTGGTGAATCGATTCACCACTGCTGGTTTTTAAACGAGCAGCATTTTTAAGTTCATGTAGCGGCGATTTTCTAGGGTTGTGTGCAGCCGTTCTTGAGCGTCCTTTGTGAGGTTTTTTGGGGCTGGGAAACACATTCAAACACCTGGGGATCTTAGGGAATCATAGAGGGAGGATTGAAGGCATTCTCTATTGTTGTTCTTGAGAGTAAGTCATTGAGGGAGAGAGAGTTGGGATTGTGAGAACCTTTGGGACTGTTCTTCTTGAACTGTTGGAAGAGGTTTTAGAACAATTGTATTCTCATTGTAAAAGACTCTTTGATAGTGATACGGAGGGCTGCTCTCTCCCGCAGACGTAGGTCATCTCTTTGGGGCCGAACTGCGTAACCAAATTGCGGTGTTTTCTTCTCTACCCTCTACTCCTTTGTTTGTTTGTTTGTTTTTATTGCACCTTGTTGATTGATTGGTTGCTGGCTGTTATAGTTATTGGTTGCCATTGAAGTTTGTTCCATTATTTCTTGTTCGAATCTCAACATGATCATTAATTTATGTATTATTATCAAGAAATTGAAAAATGGGTCGGGTATAAGTCAGTTGGAGTCCTTGTCTCATAATATGACATCGTATGATTTTGCATTATAAACCCTAGCTAATGATGGAACACTCAAATCCAATAAAACTTGACAAAAATGATATCTCTTCATCATGCTATGAAAATACAAGGCTTAAATATAATTTAGTCTATGCAAATATAACATTTTCCTCTTTTCTAATTTCATCCCTACAGATCCCATATTATTTGGTCCCTCGCGTCATCTATCGTTAATAAACGTCTATATTAGAACTTGAGTTTGGGCCTAACTCAACTCCAAATGCTAGCTCATGGAATGAGGGTTGTCCACCACTTATAACCACTATTGAGGCCATATCACTATTTTAATGTGGGACTCCAACACATTCCCTTACGCCCAGGATTGAACATCTGGAATGTGAGGTTTGCAGAACTGGACATCTGTTGGTGGTCCAACGGATTTCAATAGGCTTTGATACCTTATTAGTATTTTCGGCCTAACTCATCATTACAAAACCGGCTCATAGGATGAGGGTTGCCTTCACTTATAACCACTATTGGGGCCATATTACTATTTTAATGTGGGACTCCAACACACTCCTCCAAGCCCAGGATTGAACATTTGGAACGTGAAGTTTGCAAGACTGGGCATCTGTTGGTGGTCCAACGGATCTCGATAACTTTGATACTATATTAGAATTTGGTTTTGGGCTTAACTCAACCCCAAACACTAGTTTATGCGATGAGGGTTGCCCACCTACTTATAACCACTATTGATGTCATATCACTATTTTAATGTGGGACTCCAACAACTTATGTGGCAAACAAAGATCTATTTGGCACTAGTGACTCAGATTAATGAGCACACATGGTACTACTGCCTCAAATTATCTTCAATTACTTTTTAAAATAAAATAAAAAAATAGGGATCCTTTGCTTCTCCTTCTTTGAGACCCAAGAAATCTACATCCATCCATCAGAAGCCCAGAAATTTCCAACCCTTTCACTCTTAGGGCCAAAATGGGAATCACGTCCAATTCTTTCTCTAACCTAACTACATCCAAGCCAAACTCACAAGCAAAAATCACAACCCCACTTACTATCCATACCCCACTCAACTGTAGTAAGAAGATATGCATCAAGGCGGGAAATGCTTCTCAACTGATCGGGACCTAGGCTAGCAGCAGTGATGGTTTCAAAGTAAGCGGAGCTGAGCACGTTAGTGCTCCAGGCCGTTCGCGCAAGGAGGAGGGTTTATACAATCACGTCTCATTTTTTGCTTTAAATAAAAATTTAAATAAAAAGTAATGACTCATGATCGGATATCAACAAATTAATACACCCTAGTATGTTCAGATAGACTGTCATCAGCCACCTCAACAAGTTTTAGCGGTGGAGATGACGTCAGGGAGCAAAAAATTGGTTTTGAATTTGTAGAGATGAAACAAAAAAAAACTTCCAGTGACCAAAAGAAGAAAACAATATATTTATAGGGACTAAATGTATATTTAAGCCAAAATATAATCACAGAAAAAGCTAGTTTTTTGACTCATCCAAAAAGTTTTAGATTTGTCAATCTACTAAATATAAATAATGTTATAACAATTTTGTTATTGTTATTATTATATCAAAATTATAGTGCAGGAATTTTATTTTTTTAACGGAATTTAGTGTAGTACTTTTTATGTATATATTTGTTGGCCTTCTTAATTAATATAAAAGCTTAGGTATCTATATCTATATAATATACAATCATGAAAAAGTTAAAAATGGCAACTCACAAATGTCACGAAATTAGAACATGTTAATCACAAGTCAACAATAAATAACCCAATTAAATCGTTTCCCTCCAACAAAAATACGACGTGGCATGACACATCAAAAACTAAAGTCTGCCGCAATGTCAAATCTACAACTTTCAAAATCACGAATCATTTTTTCAAATCACGTTCAATTGCTGGTCAACAAGCATTAATACCAATGATTTCCACTATTAAATTCGCTGGAACTTCCGAAAATCCCTGGCTCAAACTGTAAAATGGGCTTCCTTGACTGTCGTTTCCATAATTGGCAACTAAATCAAAACAAATAAATGTACACATTTAATAGGGAGAACAAAAATAATTATATATTAAAACCTATTCCTTAAAAGTACTGGTCAAATTTTGAAATAAGCAAAATTGGCAACTAAATCAAAACAAATTAGCATCACTACAAGAATTTTCGCTATTACCGACGGCCATTTTCCGTCGGTAAAGAGGAGGTACGAATCCCGGATTTGGGATCATCATTATAGGGGACAGGGGAGGTGGTATCACTTCGGCAGTATGCTGAGCAGGAGGTTGCTGACTAGCCTCACAGAGTGGTGTGCTAGCGTCGTCCTCCAAGAGGATCGTGTGTCAATCGATTTGCCAATTGTTGTGGCAAAATCGTCTTAGCCTTCTTCGTAGGCAGCTTAGACCTACGATGCTCTTTCTCTTTAGGAGGCATCTGTAAAAAAAACAAGCATTTACATATATGTTCACACGTATTGTCAGTCAACATGTACAATAATTAAATAAACAAGTATAATAACTTCACTAAATTTTAGAATAAACAAGTACAATGACTTCACTAACTATTTAAATAAACAAGTACAATGACTTCACTAACTATTTAAATAAACAAGTACAATGACTTCACTAACTATTTAAATAAACAAGTACAATGACTTCACTAACTTTTACAATAAACAAGTACAATGACTTCACTAACTTCATAAATAAACAAGTACAATAACTTTAGTCAATGTCTTCATCTTCATCATCCACAGCCATATCAGCATCTCCGTCATTAGAGTCAACCTCAGACTCATAATTATCATCATTGTCGACATCCATGTCAACTTCATTATCAATATCAATGTTTGGAATTGACATAACATCGACCTCTTCATCACTATCTGTTTGATCACGCAAGCAATCAATTTCTTCAATTTCAGTTATCTGCTCTATACGTGTCATCTCTTCATCTTGATAGGGAATATCATCGTCAATTTCATTCACCTCTACACGGCCTCTGGGCTTTGTTTTTATCACTGCACACCAACCACGTTTGTCTGTCCTCATATCTGGGTAAGGTACATAATACACTTGTCTAGCCTTTTGTGCAATTATGAATGGATCGTAACGATCATAATGCTTATTCATCTTGATATCTACAATGCCATATTGCGGATGAACTTTAGTTCCTCTATTCCGTCTTGGATCAAACCATTGACAATAAAACAAGACAACCCTGTGAGGCAACTTGTGATACGTTAATTCGTAGATATGTTGTATGACACCATAGAAATCATCTTCTCCTCCTTCTGTAACCCCTTGACATAAACCCCACTGTTTATGGTCTTTTTACCCTGAGCCCATGCTTATGTGTGGTATTTATACCCATTAATGAAGTATTTGTGCCAACTTATGGCCTTTGACTCTGGACCCCAAGCTAATGATATCAAGTTTATGTCAGCCACGCCATTTGATTCATTAGTAACCTATACAAACAAGACACTCACAATGAGGATAAGAAGACAATTTATTTGCAATAGGATTTTGGTCAAATACTTACATAGGACCGAAACCATTCTGGGAATTCAGCATAAATACGAGTTTAAGCTGAAGGATCTGCTTCATCGATAGAGTTATATTGCAAAAAGTAACTGCCAAGAAAGACAGAGTTGTTGTAAGTATATACTAGTAAATACATTGAGTGTGGGTTTAATGGTGTATTACTTACTCAATATATGGCTTAACCTCGATGCAATTGATGAGGATGTGTACATGTGCAGACCTCCATTCAACATCACTCAACAAGTGAGCTTTGGATTGCCCACTAGGACGTCCTAGTCCATTGCTAATTGACAATGTTGATGTGACATCGTCATTCAATCTTGCAGCTTCATTACGTTGACTTTTGGCATACAAGTCAATCGTTTTGAAATAATGTGAACAAAAATATGTTGTCTCCCGTTGTAAGTAGGACATACATATTGAGCCTTCTACTCTAGCCTTGTTTTTCACTGACCGCTTAAAATCACCCATCATTCTACAAATAAATGAGAATAAAATGGCTTATAATAAAGATATGACAATATAGAGGGAGATAATTGCAGATATCAACGAATACCTTTCAAATGGATACATCCATCGGTATTGAACCGACCACCAAGTGTTGCCTCGTGTGGGAGGTGAATTGGAAGATGCTCCATTAAATCAAAGAAACCTGGTGGGAAGATTCTTTCAAGTTTGCATAAGATTAATGGAATGTTTTCATTCAATTTGATCAAATCATTCAGGCTCAAATTATTACTGCACAAGCCCTTAAAGAATTGACTTAACTCTGTAAGTGGTCTCCACACAAGGTCGTAATGAACTAAATGCAAATGGGAGCAAACACTCCATAAATACGTGGCAGTCATGACTCTTCATCCCGTACATTTTCCCTCTATTAACATCTACACATCTTGCCAAATTTGAAGCATACCCATCCGCATCTTGATCTCTTTCATCCACTTCATCACATTTTTGCCTCACCAAGAAAGACAATAATTTGCCTTTGGTTTTGTCATTTTTCCATTGGCTTTTGGAATCAACTCCAAGTCACTACGTTGGCATATGAGGGCCAAGTCCATTCTTGCTTGTTCATTGTCCTTTGTTACGCCTCTTAAAATTCATGATCGCCATAAACACATTATCAAATACGTTTTCTCTATGTGCATCACATCTAGATTGTGCCTTAATAAATTGTCTTTCCAGTATGGAAGATCCCGAATATGCTTCGCTTTATCCACCTCGACTACGCCCATACTCAGGTAACTTTTCAACTTTTCCATCTTCTACCACACTTGGAACCCCACTGACCCAATTCCATATGATATCACTGTCAAGATTACAGAGGCCCATGTTTCTCAACCTCGCTTTTTGTAAACCTCTTTACTTCTTACGAATTTGTGTTCACTGGTAAAAATCGACGGTGGCAATCGAACCAAGAGTTTTTCCCCCCATATTTTAGTCTAAACGACTTTGTATCGTCCATACATATGGGACATGCCAATTTACCTTGTGTACCCCACCCAGACAACATACCGTATGCGGGAAAATCATTAATTGTCCACATCAAGGATGCTCTCATTTGAAAGTTTTGCTTTTTAGATATATCATAAGTCAAAACACCCTCACTCCACAACTGTTGCAGCTCATCTATTAAAGGTTGTAAGAACACATCTATTTTTTCTTTCGGATTAGATGGTCCGGGTATGAGGCAAGTCAAAAACATAAATGGTTTAGTCATACACATTTCAGGAGGGAGATTATATGGGGTCACAACAACCGGCCAACATGAATATGGGGTTGTAGATGCCTGAATATAAGGTGTGAACCCATCGGAACATAAACCGAGCCTTACATTTCTTGGTTCGTTTGCAAAGTCTGGATACACCGCATCAAAATGCTTCCAAGCTTCACCATCAGATGGATGGCGTAAAATGTCTGACCCAGATCTATTGTGAGAATGCCATCTCATTTCAGCTGCAGTCTCTGTTGATGCATACAGTCTTTTCAACCTAGGAGTGATTGGCAAATAGAACATCCTCTTTGCTGGAACATCGTTATACTTACTCATCCCTGTCTTACGGGGAACATACCGTGGTTCTTGACAAAACTTACATTGTCGTTCTGCACTATTATCCTTGTAATACAACATACACCCATTAACACAACAATCAATTTTTTGAGATTTCAAACCTAGCATGGACACCGATCTTTTTGTTTGGTAAATTTTTTTTGGCAATTTCTCCTTTGAAGGACACACGTCTCCCAACATACTTGCAATGAAATCAAGACACTTTTGAGGAATGTTCCAATTTGTCTTGCATGCCAACAATTTCACGCATATTGAAAGCTTTGACTCAGAAGCACCCTCATATATGGACTCGTTTGCAGCAGTTAGCAAATCATAAAAGTCTTGAGCGTCAGCATTTGCGGGCTCTTCATGAATATCTTCCTCGACTTCATGAATATCTTCCTCGTCTTCCTCATTACCCACATCACCCATACTTTGGAAGTCATACCTAGTCCTAAACGCATCGTCGACCATATGTTGCATTAGCGTGAACGGATCATCATTATCCATTTGTCCACTACTACTAGGCACATCTACTGGGTGAACACGTGGCGCTTCTTCACCGTGCTCAGTCCAATACCAATAATTTGGTTGGAACCCAACACGATACAGATGGACCTTGACCTCTCTTTCAGACAATATGCTCCTAAACTTGCAAATGTCACAAGGACATCTGATTCCACCATTACTTGCAACTTCAGGTTGTACTCTAGCTTTCAGTATAAACTCTTCAACCCCTTTTGCAAAGCCTGGTTTCACCCCTCCTCTACCAGGATAAAGCCTATCATATACCCAACTCCGATCTGGAGGGTAACCATCCATTTCTGAAATGTGTCACTTTTAGTAAGGCGACCAAAAAATTCTGCTTATAATGTTACAAACAATATACTACATCAATTCAAATTAAATAAATAAACAGCAGACCTCTCCTTGTACTCATCTTCCAAGGGAGGTAATTCAACACTATACTACGTCTACTATTCCAGACTCAAGGCCTGCTATTTGTAAAGGTTTATAATTAGCTTAGATGGAATGAGTCATTACGGAAATTTTTTGCATGAGTTTCGGTCATGGACAATTAGTCATCAAGGGGAGTTTAAAGACATAGCAAGGGGACTTTTGAAGTAAATGTAGAATCGTCGACAAAACAGCTCATCTAAAGAATAAGGAAGAAAACATAAAATATCTTGGTAGAAGCACTGATCTTAAAATGCAACAAACTTATCCTCACAAATTTGGTTGCGTCCTTCATATGATAAACTAAGAAGTTTATATATGTTCACAAAAATTACAAGCGTACATGCCAGGAGGAGACCACTATGCATCTCGAGAAAACTTAAATAACAAAGTTGCCGACTTTCTCTCTTGCAGATTCTTTTTGAATATGAATTTATATATGTGAAAACTGAATAATAGAAAAGAATCATATTTTAATAAACAGAAAAATAAAAAGAGAAGAAATCATAAAACACTAGCAGAAAAAATATAGAAGGCGGAACAACTAGGAGCATCAAATCACCTCAACAATGTTGCCAACGAAAGTTGAGTATAATCTTCCGCGTAATTTTTATCTTCTCCTTGTATGATTCTTTTATCTTTTACCTTCAAACACACAAAAAAAATAAATAAAATAAAATTCTGTCATGTATTCAAATGCATAACAGCACATCAAAAGACATTTCATATGGCCACCAAAAAATTAGATTCTGAAAGTTGTTGTATTATTATTATTAAGTGAAGCCCATTACAGAGCTCACACATGCATGTTATCCTAAATCCATATTTCAGAAAAGATAACCAAAACATCTTACGTCACACAAACAATACCAGATGCACTCCTTTACTGAAGAACAAAGTCATCTTATATCTCATATCTCATATCAAGAAAGTATCTCATAATCGCTTTATTCGTGCAAGGATCACAAAAAAAGAGGGTGAATATGAACAATTTTTCAATATTAGAATACTAGTACTAGTATCTATCAACAAACCGTCATACTAGAATTCTCAATAAACCCAAATTAAAACACAAGGTGAAAGGGAGATATAGACCAAAAGGGTATCCATACTGAAAACAATGAAGGTGGTCAAATCAAAGGTTGATGCATAGGATAAAGGTTCATGCTAATTTGTAGTGTTACTCTTCCTGTTATTATAAACTCAATATTGTTAACATTATATTTAAGAAGTGATTCCAATAATTTGTAGAATTTCCAGGTTTTCTACTTGTCAAAGTATCCATGCAGTCTTTAGTTGATAACTTGGTATGTTTAAAACTATTTTGTTTCCGCTTCTTGGGTAAAAGAATAATAGCATACTAAGAATTTTTTATCTGTACCCACCTATCAAGGTTTCTGTTGTCATCAGTGGTCTTTCTAATAACTAATAAGATTTATTACATTATATAAATTTAATTTCCGTTTATTTAGGTCGCAGGAGCTGCTGTAATCTTTGAGGTGCAAAGAAGTTCTAGATCAAAAGCAAGAAAGGAAGAACTACGCAGACAGGAGATACAGGTTGTCTTTTAGCCTTTCTTCCCATTGTGGATCATCTGTCTGTGAGGGTAGATTATGAAGGGATTTCTTTGAAGCAAAGCAAAGTTGGTCTTCTTGTCTATTTATTTTCTCTGAATCCTATGAATGATGGAGGTTTCAAAATTATTTGGATGCTCTCCTTTTTCCTTTACCTACCTATTTATTTACTCTATTTTTCCATTGGAGGATTTAACAAGTATTAATTTTGGGGTTATTAGTCTCGAAGATTTAATGAGGTTCCACTTTGCTGATATTTGTCAAAGTGTGTCATTTGATGATACTCAACCATGGCTAAGATAAGAAATCCATGCTAGCACCATCCTAAGTGCCACCTACTAACTGAGGTTGAGTATAATATTGGGATAAGAATGAGGTTAGTCATAATATTTCCAAACATCAACGGAGGTCTGTTATTTACCCTATTTAACATCTACAAATAACATACTACAATGCTAGTGAATCATGCGCCATGGCTTCCCTAATACATGAACATCCTCAAAACCTCAACTACACAATCATTTTCTGTTTAAAAACTGTGTCAAAGGATAACCAAAAAAGTCAGTGAGATATCAAAGTTCACTTCCGATAACTAGTTGTGAGGTCAGTTACAAGTACATCTAAAATTCTAAATAGAAAAACCCGGCCATTAGTATGTCTCTGTATAGGTTAATGAATTCATACCAATTTGAAGAAAAGAACCATGGTTTGATCATATAAATTGGAGAAAACCTAAATCAGCAAGCGCACTCCAAAGATCAACACAAGACTGACTTTTCACACTTTGTCAACACTTGAAAAGAAAGCGCCAAGGAGGATACGAGCAAGATTATCTCCCTACGACACTAGTGCAAAATCTGGCATAGGTGATGCCAAATAATGACAAAGCTCAAAAATCAACTTGTCAACATTGACTTAATCGGTGTTAGCACTGGTCGAGTCAGGCCAAACATTGTTAAGTTAGCCTTCAGAAAGTTGTTAAGTGGAGCTAACATACACAAAGGCTCAACCAACTAACTAGCAACCTGGAGCATTAAATCTCAATGCAGGCAATTTATGAAAAATTCAAAAAGAAGAGACATATCAAACATCATCTTATAATATGTATGCTATTTTGCACCTGTATAGAACAACACAGAGCTCCCCCACTAAAACGTAACCCTAGTTTAAAAAAGAAAAACCTAGGCCCAAGCTAGAGGAAAGATGGAAGAGAAGATTAGAGATACCTGGGCCTTGTCGGCGAGGTGAACGACGAGTCGACCGACGGGAAGGGGGGATTCGTATGTGTAGCCGTAGTTAATGCATTCGGAACGCATGTAACAGGAGAGGACGCGGCCGTCGGCGGTGAGGCCAGCAATGGCGACGCCGATGTGGAGGCGGTGTCGCGGCACGGTGGACGACGGCACGATGGAGTGTGTTTGGGTGGTGGAAGGGTTAAAGAGGAAGATTGAGGAAGATTGAGGAAGAGAAGAATGAGAGGGAGGTTGGTAATGTTGGTGTGGATAGTGCGGCCATTTTGAGTTCAGGTTACTAGTAATTACCGATGGCTTAGCCGTCGGTAACGTAGCCAAAAAAATTAGCAGTCATGTTTTTACGTTACCGACGGCTAAGTCGTCGGTAATTACAGAGGGCTATTGGCCGTCTGTAATTACCGACGGCTTAGCCGTCGGTAAAGTAGCAAAAAATTAATTCCGTAAGCAGATTTTTTCCCACGCATTAGCGACGGCTTGGCCGTCGGTAATTAAAATATTACCGACGGAGTCGTGGCCGTCGGTAAAAATCCGTCGGTAAATCACACTTTTCTTGTAGTGCATTTAATAGGGAGAACAAAAATAGGAAATTAAAACGTATTTCACTAACGGGAGTTGGGTCTAGCGGAAGGGGCTAGTCCCCCATAACTTGGGGTGGCAATCCCATCTATTTATCCATCATCCATCTAATCCATCCATAAAGAAATCCATCCAATCCATCCATTACAAACAAAAAACTAAATGGATTGGATCCAATCCATCCATTTAATTTAATGGATGGTTAGTCATCCATCCACTATTTTTCTAAATCCATTGGATTACACCAGGGATGACAAATGGATGGAATGAATAATTTTTTGAATTAATCATAAAATTTTATTTTAATCATAAAAAATTATTTTATTTACTAAAAATATTTTTAATCATTAAAAAATATTTTACTCTCTCTCTTCTCTCTCCCATTCTCTCCCTCCCCATCTCTCTCCCCCTCCCATCTCTCTTCTCTCTCCCCCTCTCCTCTCTCTCTCTCTACGGTGGAAATGTTGAAGTTCCTATCAAGAGTGAAGATCGAGTTCAATGCACTGGACTCACGAAAGACATCGTGTATGGAGTTTCTAGCACAATGCAACTCACGAAAATAAATAAAACTGATTTTATTTATTTATTTGCTCTCCAATCCTCTTAAGATTTGTTTTTTTTTTGATAAGCAAAGAAGATGTATTAATAAAAAAATGGAGTACAAGGGGTACTCCGAACCCATATTTACAAATGGTCTAGGGAGGAAGTGCCTCATTAAAACCCCGACGGCCAAAACCCATTGGGAAAAAGACCGAAAGGGGAAAAAGAGTACGACAACCAACCCTAGCAAGGCCAAACAACAGTAGCATCATCAAAGTTTAAGACATTGAATAGGATTCATGCACCAATTAGAAAAAATAAAACTCCTCTTACGGCCTTCCCTAAAGATAAACCACCCCCATGAGCTATATTTGATTTGAGCCAAGAATTTGCTAGCATCCTTACCTCATCTCTAAAGATGACCGCATTATGAAGGTTCCAGATATTCCAAACAACGACCAATCAAATCAGATATCTCACTTTGCCAAGTTTCTTACCAGGACAAAGTTCCCAAACTGTATAAAATGCTCCATACAATTACGACAAAGCTCCATCACCCTAACCAATTCAAGACTGCACTCCAAATACCAAGTGAAAAAGTGCAAGAAAAGAACAAGTGATTTCTATCCTCATTATGCATAGAGCACAAAACGCAAATCCCAGCTTGAGTACCAAGATCACAGCCCCTCCGTTGTAATTGATCACAAGTGGGTAACCTATTGAGAAATAACCTCCAAGCCATGAACAAAATCTTAGAAGGCACTGAAGTATGCCATACCTTTTTTAGAATGCTGTCCAACTCAGAGTTGCGTTCTCCAATGAAAGCTACCTATAGCAAATTGTTGTATGCAGACTTGACTGTAAACCGGCCAACGTCCTCAAGTTTCCAAAGCCATTCATCATCCGTGTCTTGCTTTGGAGATACCCTGTTCAGGATATCGTTTAATGCTTGAACTTGAGCTTCTTCCCAACCGAAAATCCTCCGGCGCCAAGCGACACTCCACTGCCAACGATCATCAACCCAAGCCCCCAAGTCAGAAACAGAAGCCTCCTTATTTGCTGCAGCCGAATAAAGACGCGGAAATAGATCCATTAACTTTCCTTCGTTTGACCAATCAACAGTCCAAAAACAAAATTTCGAGCCGTTACCAAGTTTTGGCTGCACCAAGTCAAGAAACCAGGCCGAGTCTTGTGTCACGAGATCCCTCCACCATAACGAAGATGTCGGGCCATGAGTATACATGCCTAATCCATTACCAAAGATGATGTTATCATATTTATGCGATAGCGACTCATACCAAATTGCCTCTTTATCATTTAAAAACCTCCACTTCTTCTATTGAATAACTCCAAATTCTTAATCCCCAGACCACCCTGATCTTTCGGAAGACAAATTTGCTCCCACTTTACCCAACTAATCTTTTTGGACTCTGCACTACCTCCCAATCCTCTTAAGATTTGTATTTTCCAGAAATCTTGAAGTCAACTTGTTGTAATTTTCTTGGCTTATATGCTCAATTGTATATGCGTCACCGGATTCTTTCTTGGTTTGTCTTATCCACATGATTTCTTATGGGTTTGAGGTATAATTGCTGCTAAATTATGCAAAAATTAAGCTGGTACACCTGTTGTCAAGAATTAAACATGAAAGATCCTTGAACTTAAACCATGTTTGCGAAAGAGCGGAAACATAGTTGTTCCCTTTCCCATGTGTACATTAATTTTTATTTTATTTTAATTATTTCCAATTCCAAATCCATTGCTTCCTCTCCTCAGTCGCACTGTTGATGTGCAAGTGCGTACTGAGACAGAAATATTAATGAAGAGAGAGAAGAGAGAGGGGAAAGAGAGAGAGAGGAGGGAGAGAGAGATAGGAGAGTGAAAGAGGAGAGGGGAGGGAGAGAGAGATAGGAGAGAGAGAGGAGAGAGAGTAAAATATTTTTAATTAAAATATTTTTTATGATTGAATTTTTTTTTTGCAATTAAATTTTTTTTATGATTAAAAAATATATTTTATTATTAAAAATAATTTTTTGTGATTAAACTTTTTGTGTGTGGATGGATTGGATATTCATCCATAAAATAATTGTTAATAGATGAATTGGATGGTTTTTTTTAAATAGATGATGGATGGATTGGATTTTCTTGATGAAATTTTAGTGGATGGTAAATGGATAAATGGATTTTTCCAATCCATCCATTAGGATCCATAAAGAAATCCATTCAATCTATCTCCGCTGGAAGAGGTTCTCACATTTAGTGCTCAATGCGCCTCGAACAGGATTGTCTCCGTTGGAGGAGACATGTAGGAAACCAAAAAAAATAAAAAGTATTCCATGCTGAAAAATATCGGAATATATCTCTCAATCATGCATGAAATGGTATTTCTGGTCAACAATGATCCACCCGATTTCAATTCATAATATTATCTTGTAATTCAAATTACAAAACACCAATAATTCTATAAATTTTGGTACAACCACAGTCTTTTGTTGCGTCGCTGATATATATTGTTTTGAGGCCATTTTGCTTTTGTATAATGTGGCAAAAGTGCAGGACATTCTAAGAAGATGGAGTGATAATGAACAAATGGATCTTATAGTCACTCTTGGTACATTTCTATCTAACATATTAGTCTCTCTAGAGAATTTGGAAATTTTGTTTTACTGTTGAGTAGAGTTTCATTTTATTGTTGCTTTTCAAATCAAGGTGGGACTGGCTTTATCTCATGGGACGTAACACTGGAGGCTACAAAAGAGTTGATTGAAAAAGAAACACTTGATCTTCTGCATGAAATGATGCAAGAGAGTTTAAAGGTATGGGCAGCTATGCTTATGTTCGTCAACTTAGTAATTATAGTTATGTTTTTTGTATTTTGTGGGTTTTCATTTTCTTTTCAGATTTCTTTATTTTTTAAAATAGTGTTCAACTCCACCGAACTGATTAGTTGGACTGTTCAGTCAACCATTAGTTTTTGCCATTATGGCTTTTTTTTTTAATAAATAGTTTTTGCCATTATGGGCTATGTAAAAAATAGAAGCTTATATATTTAGAGTAATGCAATTTTTGCAAACTTTTATTCATAATCATAAGCTCCTTGCAATGTTTTTTGTTTGGACAAGAAGTAATAATTGAAACACATTACTTTGATAACAAAGTAAAAGAATGATTTTCTTAGGAGCTTGTGTTTAAAAGTTTATGCCAATAGGAGTAACAATCATATTTATTTTATGTTTAAAGGAAGATCAGCCTTTTATTTTTTTTAATTTGCATCTTCAGTCTTTCTGAATGATGCGATTTTATGCATCATTAATTTTGTTGATACCATTTGCATTATCGGACCTGCTTCTCATGTAAGTTTGTAATCGGTGTTTGTTGATTGTTTGAAGAGGAATGCTACAGACACTCTTTTTAACACTTTCTCTTAAATACTCTCTCAATGATTGGGCCACGTCACACTTTTTTTTCCGAAATCAACCATTGGATTAAAAGTTACTATCATATAGATCATATCTGTAAATTTTAACATTAATCTATGATCATTTGCTATGTCATCAAGATGCGTCAAGATTAACGTTATTTATAATTACACTGTTGACGTTAATCTTGACGCATCTTGATGACATAGCAAATTATCATAGATTAATGTTAAAATTTGCAGATATGATCTATATAATAGTAACTTTCAATCCAATTGTTAATTTTGAAAAAAAAAGTGTGACGTGGCCCAATCATTGAGAGAGTGTTTAAGAGAGAGTGTCCGTAGCATTCCTCTTGTTTGAAAGGTATAATAGATTTTACTGCTACCTGGTGGTTTGGAGCTTATGGAAGACAGGGAATGTAATTGTTCTTTCTCCTTTACTGCTTCAGATCAGTGTCGAAATTAATTAAAGCATAGAAGTGCGATTATATTCACAAATGCTCCCTGGAATTAAAGTTTAAATTTTGTTGTGGAAGAACTCATTGACTTTGGTTGATTTTAGTAGGATGAAAATCTTCTGTTTCACTTTCCTGTCACATTTTCTGTTTCTCACCAATGATAATTAGCCACGTAATAAAATAAAATTATAATTTATTAACACATATGCATATTTATGGCCTTTGATTGGTGGGAGACAGCAAGACACTATTTTTTGAGACAGCAGATGTTTATTCATGCCTGTTTTAGCTTTCAAAGACGGTAAAAACATTTACATGCCGAGTATTTTTTTCTATTGAAATAACTATCATTTATTCTGTACTGTAATGTCAAAAACTGATCCACTAAAACAGTCTTAAAAACTGGTATTCATTAGGTAAAATGTCCATATTTATTTTCTAAGGAAAACAGTTAATCAGAACTTACAAATCTGTCAAATTTTGTACACTGGTAAGTTCCCAAACAATTAATTGGATGATAAAATCTTGCAAGTATAATACAAACAACCATAAACATAATGTTTGTTCTTGTGCTTGCTAATGATACTGTCACGACGATAGGAAAACATAGTGTCATGGCTTTCAAGAGTTCTCCCTATTCATTTCTTAGACAAATTCCCACTCCCATCACATTCGGATTAGTTATAACATGAATTATAATAATAATTACTTATAGCTATACTGTACTCAAAACTCAGATTTATTATGTGATTTTGTATACATGCATATATATATGATTATATATTTTTCAATTCGAATCAATATTAAATTTTTATTAAGGGAATATTGTATATTGTATTTGAAATCATATAATACGATAGTATATGAAGACTAATATTGTATATTGTTTTTTTCTTTCTTATTATCTTTTCACCTAACCAACTTATTGATTATCTTATTTTAACTAATTCTTAATTAATTTAGTTTTGATTACATGACAAAATATTAAATTAAATTCTTCTATTTGTTTTTATCTTCTCAATGTAAATTTAAAATCCTAATAATTTTAGGTAGATTATTATTCATATATTATTTATTATTCTCTAAGCTAATTAATTTATAATGTATTTTCTTTTATATGAGCAATTAATAACCATCTTTCAATATAATAATTTATTTTCCATAAAAATAACAATATTTTGCCAACGTCATTTATCCCGTGCATGACACTGGTCACTTAAGCTAGGGGAAATGGTGGATTGGGGGATGGGGTGGGGTTAGATGGATCTATAAAGGGGTGGAGTCTCGATGGGTTGGGTTTTTCACTACCCTTTTTTTATAATAACCATTAGAATGTCAGGGCTAACAACACACATACATGAAGAGAGAGGGATTTGAGATTTCGATGGAAAAATCTTGGCAAAGCAAAATTGGTGATGGTGAATATAGGAGTAGGGTTAGATGAATCTGGAAAACGGTAGAGTCTCGATGGGTGGGGAATTGGTAAAATTGTTGTCTAGATTTTTCTTTTGGTTACTCGTGCTATGAATTTAACAAATTGATTTATTAATAAATTTAAAATAAAAAATTAAATTAAGTTAGTTATATACGGATATAACTAAGGGAAGGGGAATAGATTAATTGAGCTTTATTTAAACCTTTTAACTAATCAATTAAGTAATTTAATTATTTTTAATTCATATAATTAAACATAAAACAATTACTTATTAACAAATTATACGAAATAAAATTAAATAATATTTTTTTAAATTAGTACCATGATATTTTTGACCTTTCAGAAATAATATTATTTCTCTGTTCTTACTTTATAGGCATAATTGCACTTTTGGTCTACCAAGTATTGCGATTGTGCGATGTTAGTCTGTCAAGTTCTAATTAAGCGAAATGAGTCATTAAAATATCACAATTATGCGATTTTGGTCCCAATATAACACAATTGGAACCTGAGCAGACAAAATTTCCCAATCATTATACCTGAAGCACCCATTTTGCAAAATTCAAACTTGAGCGACCAAAATCAAACAATGCCAATACCTGAGGACCAAATTTAAGCCTAATTTATATCAAACCAAACAAATGGAGAGAGACAAACACATTTCTTTCTCTTCTTTCTCTAATATCAATGAATGCATTAAATCTATTATTATTTCCCAACTCTTTTTCTCTTCTAACGCTATTTCTCACATTTTTTTTTCTATGGTGGATTGGGGGATGGGGTGGGGTTAGATGGATCTGTAAAGGAGTCGAGTCTCGATGGGTTGGGTTTTTCACTACCCCTTTTTTATAATAACCATTAGAATGTCAGGGCTAACAACACATATGCATGAAGAGAGAGGGATTTGAGATTTCGATGGAAAATTCTTGGCAAAGCAAAATTGGTGATGGTGAATATAGTGATAGGATTAGATGAATCTGGAAAATAGCAGAGTCTCGATGGGTGGGGAATTGGTAAAATTGTTGTCTAGATTTTTCTTTTGGTTACTCATGCTATGAATTTAACAAATTAATTTATTAATAAATTTAAAATAAAAAATTAAATTAAGTTAGTTATATACGAATATAACTAAGGGAAGGGGAATAGATTAGTGGGGCTTTATTTAAACCTTTTAACTAATTAATTAAGTAATTTAATTATTTTTTAATTCATATAATTAAACATAAAACAATTACTTATTAACAAATTATAGGAAATAAAATTAAATAATATTTTTTTTAAATTAGTACCATGATATTTTTGACCTTTCAGAAATAATATTATTTCTAGTTCTTACTTTATAGGCTTAATTATACTTTTGGTCTACCAAGTATTGCAATTGTGCGATGTTAGTCTGTCAAGTTCTAATTAAGCGAAATGAGTCATTAAAATATCACAATTATGCGATTTTGGTCCCAATATAACACAATTGGAACCTGAGCAGACAAAATTTCCCAATCATTATACCTGAAGCACCCATTTTGCAAAATTCAAACTTGAGCGACCAAAATCAAACAATGCCAATACCTGAGGACCAAATTTAAGCCTAATTTATATCAAACCAAACAAATGGAGAGAGACAAACACATTTCTTTCTCTTCTTTCTCTAATATCAATGAATGCATTAAATCTATTATTATTTCCCAACTCTTTTTCTCTTCTAACGTTATTTCTCACATTTTTTTTTCTATGGTGGATTGGGGGATGGGGTGGGGTTAGATGGATCTGTAAAGGAGTCGAGTCTTGATGGATTGGGTTTTTCACTACCCCTTTTTTATAATAACCATTAGAATGTCAGGGCTAACAACACATATGCATGAAGAGAGAGGGATTTGAGATTTCGATGGAAAATTCTTGGCAAAGCAAAATTGGTGATGGTGAATATAGTGATAGGATTAGATGAATCTGGAAAATAGCAGAGTCTCGATGGGTGGGGAATTGGTAAAATTGTTGTCTAGATTTTTCTTTTGGTTACTCATGCTATGAATTTAACAAATTAATTTATTAATAAATTTAAAATAAAAAATTAAATTAAGTTAGTTATATACGAATATAACTAAGGGAAGGGGAATAGATTAGTGGGGCTTTATTTAAACCTTTTAACTAATTAATTAAGTAATTTAATTATTTTTTAATTCATATAATTAAACATAAAACAATTACTTATTAACAAATTATATGAAATAAAATTAAATAATATTTTTTTTAAATTAGTACCATGATATTTTTGACCTTTCAGAAATAATATTATTTCTAGTTCTTACTTTATAGGCTTAATTATACTTTTGGTCTACCAAGTATCGCGATTGTGCGATTTTAGTCTCTCAAGTTTTAATTGAGCGAAATGAGTCCTTAAAATATCACAATTATGAGATTTTGGTCCCAATATAACACAATTGGGACCCGAGGAGACAAAATTGCATAATCGTCATACCCGAAGGACCTATTTTGCACAATTAAAACTTGGGCGACCAAAATAAAAAAAATCCCAATACATGAGGACCAAATTTAAGCCTAATTTATATCAAACCAAACAAAGGGAGAGAGACAAATACATTTCTTTCTCTAATATCAATGAATACATTAAATCTATTGTTATTTCCTAACACTTTTTTCTTTTCTAACACTATTTCTCACATTTTTTTTGTTCTATTATCACTCTGATCTTACAACTAATTTCGTAAAAAAAATTATAACTCAAATTTTAAATCCATTATTTAATTTCTTAATACATAAATTTAGAAAACATATTAAATTAAAAAAATCAATGATTTTATATGGATTTTTAGAAGTTAATGTATATCCGTGCAAGGCACGGGTTAGACACACTAGTATTAGTATATTTAGTGATAGATTTAATTTATTTTAAGGTCTTACTACAAAAATATTTTTAAAAATAAACCTACTGGATAGATTCAAATATAAAATTTAGAAATAGATCAATCCTATAATAGTAAAGTTAATCATTCTTAAAAGTTAAATATATGTTTTTAAAAATGTTCTACCTACCTTATTTAGTAAACATGTCGTTAATTACGCCTAATATAGGTTAGACCATATCTACTATCAATATAAGAATAGAAACTGTTGATGAAAAGATAAAACTAGACTACTATATTTTTGCCACCTATTATTTTAAAGAGGCAAATATGTCAATCTAAATAAAAATAAATTAAAATAAAAATTAAATTTACATAAAAAATTAATTTTTCCTACCTACTTTTAACTTTTTCTCTATCACCTTTCACTTTTTTTCTCTTTCTCTCGCATCACTCTCTTTCTCCCTTTATCATTTTATATATATATTTCTCTCTTTCTCTCTTTCCTCTTTCTATTTTTTTATATTTTTATATTTTATTATTATATATTTTTATTTATAAATAATTATTTTCGTTTAAAGTCTCAAATATAATTTTATCGTCTTTAATCACATATCAAAATTTATAACTATCTTTATTATATATTATTTAAAAATGATTATTTTATTTTTAATTTTTAACGGGGGGAAACATTACATACTATCGGTATAAATGATTTTTTTTTGTCCAGACGAAAAAACATAAAATGTTATCGATATAATTTCATCGTCTTTTAGAATATATCATATTTTATAAATATCTTTATTATATATTATTTATAGATGATTACTTTACTTTTGACTCTTAAGGGGGGAACATTACATACTAATTATAGACCTATTATTCTAATGACACATTGTATGTTGTCAGTATAATTACTTTTTATATTCTGTTTTTATGAATGCTATTATTTTTTATAAATGATTATTTTGCTTTTGAGTCCTGACGGGAGAAAATAACATGTTGTCGCTATAATTTCGTATTTTTGAGCACATATTAATTTTTATAAATGTTTTTATTATTTATAAATGATTATTTTACTTTTAAGTCTCGACGAAGGAAACATTACATATTGTCGGTATAATTTTATCGTCTTTTACACAGATCAATTTTATAAATATTGAAGTTATTTATAAACAATTATCTATCTCTCTATCTAATCAAAAAAATCCTAACCATGTTTGTTTCATCTTAGCCATATATGGTACACAATTACATAAATAGTAATATTTGATGCACATTTAATATTTCTTTCACATTTACTATAAAATTAGTTAATTTAATTTAATACATTGAATCAAAAATATCATTTACTATAAACAATCACTGTCTTAAAACATTAATTGTAACAAACAACACGCGTCCCGTGCGAATGCACGGGTATCGTACTATATATATATATATATATAGGGCCAGGATCAAATGACACCGGTGTCAAACTTGGGTATTGTGACACCGTTCAATAACTTTGTACCGGATACCTGTATTACAAAACTAACCATTGGATTGGAAGATACTATCAAATAGATCATATCTACAAAATTTTACATTAATCTAAAATCATTTGTTTTGTCATTGAGATATATCTAGATTAACGTCTTATACACTTTTATTAAATAACGTTAATCCTGATGCATCTCAATGACATATCAAATGATTTTAACTTAATGTAAAATTTTATAGATATGATCTATTTGATAGTATCTTTCAATCCAACGGTGAGTTTTGTAATACAGGTGTCCCGTACAGAGTTATTGAACGGTGTCACAATACCCAAATTTGACACCGGTGTCATTTGATCCTGACCCATATATATATATATATATATATATATATATATATATATAGCCGCCTATTCTATTCTATTCTATAAATATGCTTTTCCTCAACATTAATTAAAGGTTAAACTATTCAAGACTAGTATCGTACAAGTCATGCTAAGACCTTCTAGAACCCTATGTAACATATAGTATGGACATTTAAAAAAGTGACTTATGGTGATCCAAAAGAACAATAATCCCATACTTGTGGTGGAAGAGCATTTGTTGAGAAATGCTAACCCTTTAAATTAATTAATCTCAGTACTTCGAGGGATTAATCCCTGACTTCCGACCAGGAGATACCCTATGTTCACCAAAAAAATTATAAAATAATAAATTATTGTGATTTGTTATCTTAAAATGTCCAATTAAAAATTTAATACAATTTTTTAATTAGTCCTTTGAAAAAATGTTTGCAAAAGAAGCCTTGTAAATTGAAAGGCACAACCACATCCAAAACCTATCCCTACACACCTAAACCTTATCCTTCATTACACACTCATATCACCACACTAATCACAACCCTAGGGGAAGAAGAAGGAGAAGAGGAGGAAGAAAGAGGAAGAAGAAGAAGAGATTTTTGTTTGGGTTCCTAGGGGGTTGAAGCATGGTGTAGACATCACAGTTATTCATATAGTTCCTACACCTCTCATTCATGCTCGTTACCTAATGTAGGATAAAAGCAACCTTTTTGCCACACATGCAACGACCATTGTGTCTTGTCTTCCAAATGTGACAACCCATCAGGGCTATGAGGGCCATAAGACAATTGTGGTAGTTGTCTCAGGCCCCAAAATTTTCGGGCCTAAATTTTTTCATATTTTAGAAAATTTAAATTATTAAAATAATTGTGATTATTTTTTAGTTCTTTTATATTTTTCATGTCACATCAAGATAACTTTTTTATCAATAAAATAATAATTATTGATTTATATATTTTTAAATATATAATATTTTTATTCTCTTTCTTTTAAATTAGTTACTTACATTATCCAATAAGAGTGAAATGTTAGCTAGAATTATATTTGATTAAAAAAATTTGATAAACAACTTTGTGACTAAAAAAATATAAATTTTTTTCCCAATATCTCAAAATTTCTAGACACGTCCCTACATTTCAACCTCTTCTTCTTCGTCGACAATGTATTCTTTCTTGTTTAGAAATAACATCACCATTACTAATAATGATGGATTTAGGGGATGACAACCAAGGGTTCAAGCCCCCCGCAACATTAACTATGTTATTATATTATATACGTTAGATAGTAGATAATTAAATAAATACAATTATATATATTCTAACTATTATATATTATTATATGAGGAGGGATCAAGTTAACTTTTGTTTGAGTTATTCTGCTTAATATTTCTGTATGAACAATGAATTTTATTGATCAAACTGTTGAATATCTTCATATTATATTAACGATCATGGATACCAATTTTTAGATAAATTGGACATTCGTAGCTATGTAATCAAATGGTAAACATTTCAAGTGTATTTTAAAAAGTATATTATACGTTGAATTGAAGTTATTTGATAAAGTATCAAATATTTTTAACATTTTTTGAAATTTGGTGGAGCTGATCTACTCAATAAGAACTGTTAATTTGACGGTTTGATTGATGAATCCAATGTCTATAAAGAGATATAAGGCAGAGTAACTCAGACAAGAGTTACTCTTGGAGTAACTTGATCCCTCATCATATTTATCATTAAATTTCTTTTCAATCATCCATTTAATAGATTTCTAGATTTGTCACTAATTAGTAACTAAAGTCACATAAGACCTCTTTCACTTGCTAGAGCTCTTGTTGTTGTTGTTGTTGTTGTTGTTGTTGGATTGGCTAAGGATTTGATGTTGTTGAGTATCAAATTAATTTGATTGTATCACTATATTATTTGTGATTTGGCAACAGTGGGAGAGATGAAAATTTCCTGTCTCACTTTCCTGTCACTTTCTCTGTCCCCCACCAATGACAATTTGCCACATAATAAAATAAAATCATAACTTATTAACACATATGCATATCCCCAATTTTTTATTGATGAGAGACAGGAAGACACTAATTTTTGACACAACAAATATTTGTTGGAGTTGCCTGGTATGAACAACTTTACATTTATTGCTGAGGTGGTTTTTTTTTTTTCCCAGATTACTGAAACAACATATATACTAGACCAAAACTCAGTTCGTCATCAATGCTATAATAATGACCTAATCTTTTTAGATGAGCACATTGACATTTGATACAGCAAGCTAACAAAATATTATCACAACTTCAACCTCCAAATTCTATTTTGCTTCCTATTCTAATCACTTAAATTCAGATGAAAGAATTCTCGTTTAAATGCACTCATGATTCTTGAATGCACAGGAGAGAGAATTAAAAAGATTAAAAAAAAAAAAGTAGCGTAATAGTCTCTGGGCTAATCGTACTCTTTCTGATCAATCAAATTCAAAACGATCATTCCAGCATTTAGCAAGCTAGCCGAATTTATATATTGCTGTTCAATCATATGTTTGAATAAATCGGTAAATTATTAATTTATTCCGTAAAAGGAAAAAGAAAAAAGTGTCTAACCCGCCAAAACGGCATTAATGTACATGAGGCACAACATAACATGATTTTGCTTTGTATTGGTGAAGCCCTACAGTATCAGAGACCTGCCAGTTCATACCCATAATGGCGTCAGTCGCATTCTATAACTAACAATTTGTATTAATTTCAGTCATGTTTGTTTTGGCTTTCTTCTATTTCTGTTTGCCGACTAATTAGTATTCGTTCGTTCGTTTGCCATCTTTTATGAGTCTCGAAAAGTTTGGTAGACAGACAGGTCAAGTTCATTTTCACCATCTCTCTATTCTCTCATTTGTATATATATATGTACCTTACCCAGATTTCCTTATCTTGAGGATAGTTGCCTTCTTTCCTCACTAAGAATAATTAAAAGCAAGGAAAATAGTTAAATAGATGTGTGTTCAATAAAAGAAAGAGGGTAAATCATCACAGGAGAGGTGAGTATTAAAAAATCTATAATTTTTACCTTAGTAATTATTGACTGCTTACAGCTTACTCCATATAGAAAATGTAGTATTTTTTTTTTCTCCCAAAACCAATGGCTGTGCAGCTGCGTTACCCAAATGCTTAATATGAAATAAAATAACTAATTAAATCGTGTCGATTTTGTTCGATCCCTAGCCGGTGCGTATGGAAAAACATCTGTTGAGAGAGGTCAACCCCTTAAATGGATCTCAGTTACCTCGAAGGATTAGTCTCTGCAGTTGCACGTGGAGAATACCTTGGTTTACCAAAAAAATCGTGTCGATTTTCATTCTATGATTATTATAGTAAAATTTTTAATATAACCTACTTAACAATGCTAGTGATCCTTTTTTAATTTATTTTTTTGGTTCATAACCCACCCTGATTACTCCTTTGGGCCGAGTGGGTCGCCAGAGTATCTCCACAGCTTAGACCCTTCGGGCTTGCTATGGAACTAATTACCTCTGGTTCGACTGATTGAGCGAGGTTTTACATATAAGATGATATCAACTGTGTAAGACTCTCAACACAATCCCTCACATCTACGAGTGTGAAGTTTGCAGGAACGAACATCTATGAGTGAGTGGCCCAACGAATTTAGGATAGAGTGATAGACTATAATATCATGTTAGAGTTTTAGTTTAGGCCTAAATCAACACAAAAGTAGTTTATAAGATAAGAGTTGTCCGCATTTATAATAACTAGGCTTAATTGCACTTTTGATCCCTCTGGATTGGGTTATATGTGATTTTGATCCATCTAGTATTTTTGGAGTGATTTTAGTCCCTCAAGTTTTCAATTGTTACAATTAAGTCACTTCATCCCTTTTTATTTATTTGAAACTCTCAAATTCTCATTATCTATTAAAAATTTTCCCAAATTGAATTAAATAGATTGTTTTAAACATCATTCCACCTATAACTCACCAACTAAAATATCAAATTTAACTCAAAATCAAAAATCCTGAATTTTCTCTTACAAATTTTTTCGAATTCTATCAATTTTTTTACTTTCAAACTTTTATAATTATTTTATATTTCAAATTCATTTTCAAACCGTAAATATTTTGATAAAAATTAGACTATAAGGGGTTTAGATAAAATAAAATTGACGGTAGGATTAAAATCGCTCAAAAAAATTTGAGAGACCAAAATTACACATTACCCATAATAGATGGACCAAAAATACAATTGGGTCATGCCATTGTTAAACGTATCAACAAATTCGAAAACAAGTTAATGTGCACACTTGTTAAATCAAGTTCTGTGTCCGGAAAAAAAAATTAATGTACCAAAAAAAAAACCCTTTTTTTTGGGAAAAAGGTTGAAGTGCAGGTAAGAGATTATCTTGCTGCTTCAGTTGGGGTTTCCATCGTAATAAACAAATTGTCACAGTACTAGCTAGCTTGCAATCTTCTGCGGATTTATATATTATTCATATAGTAGGTGCCAATGCTGGAGTCCCATCACTCCAATTCTCGTTTTAACGTAAACTCATAAATTTTCATGTGATTTCCCCCTACTTTCTACCTTTTTTTTTTTTTTTTTTGGTACACACTTTTTACCTTTCTTTTCGGCCCAAAATATAAATATCAATTGAAAGATGTTGATATCTCCCACACCACAATCACCAATTATAATGGACCCCGTCAGCAAAATCCCCTTGCATACTGTGACAAAAACCAGAGAGTAAAACAAAGGAACCATCAATTTAATGCGCACACACTACCAAATGACAGAGCAATTGAAAACCACCATATCGAAATTAAGAAAAGGATAACTTGCCAACTGCATATCAGAAAGGTATTTTATGATTGGTAGGTAATTCTATTCAATAGCAAGTCGCCATTATTTTAGTGCACAATCAGAAGGTATTAACTATGGTTGTTTTTATGTAACATTCTGCACAGCCTGAAAATCTTAGTGCTAAATATGATTTAGACCATGCACAATCAGATTCGTTCTTTTTATATAACAAATTCGTTTTTATGTAACATTCTGCACATCCTGAAAATCTTAGTGCTAAATACATTTTTGGTATTAAGGACATGACACACAATTTTTTGTTTTCATTTTATATTTTCATATCTATTCTATTATCTATTTAAGAAAACTAATTAAACCTAGTCTGGTTATCCACATTGTTTCATGCGAGATCATCACCATCTTCTATTTAAGAACACTAACTCTACTTAGTTTGGTTATTCATGTTATATCACGTGCCAGCATTTCTATCATTTTTATAGAAAAATTATTTAATGCTTATTTTCTCGCACCCGTGCTGATCAGCACAGGTCCCATTTGCTAGTTTAATTATAAAAATATCACTTAATTTCCATTATAATTTCTGTATTTAAAGAACTATATATATAGAAAACAGTAAAATAATTCCAACTAATTTTCTTGTTTTAATTTTTTTTCCTAAATAAACATTGAATATATGTAGAAAACAAAATGATATTTTTATAAACAAAACAGAAAATTAAAAAAAAATTATATTTTTCATTCAAATCAAACAACCTCTAAACTTTCTCCCTAATATCAAAGCATTTCTTACATTTTCAGTCCTAATTAATTACAAGCTTCCAATTAAGTGCAAGCAAACATAAAGTAGAAATTGGAGTTGTATTTCACTTACATATGATGCACATGGATGAATATACATAGAAGCCCCAACAGTGATTTCTATGCTAATTCACAGGAAAGGCCATGTAATTGTTTGGAAATTGAAAAAAAAAAATTACAAATATATATATATATAACCAATATGACTGACAAATGAGAATTATGGTAGAGCTACAGCTGAGAAAGAGAGAGAAAAGGGCCATGAAGAGCACTCATCAATAATTTACCAGATGACTGAAATCAAAGTAAGTAACCAAATTGTTTTTTGTTTTTGGTCCCTCTTCTTCTTTCTCCCCTAGAGTTTAACGATCTCAGGAATATGAACTGGGTAACGATCAATGCAATCAGCCCAAGGCCCATCAAGAGGTGTCTTAATGCTTCTGTTACACTTCCACACTGCACTGTTGCATTTAAACCCACTGCCAAATGCTATCTGCCATACCCTGTCCCCTTTCTTCATCCTTCCCTTCGATTCAATGTAATTCAGTTCATACCACAGCGACGAAGACGATGTGTTCCCAAACCGATGCAGCGTCATCCTGGATGCCTCCACGTGTTCCGCAGATAGCTGAAGGTTCTTCTGCAACTCATCGATCACAGCACGTCCACCAGCATGTATGCAAAAATGCTCAAACGCTTGTTTAAAATCAGGTATATAGGGTTTCCATTTAGGGTTAAAGATTTTCCTTCCAATTAGTGTTACAAGGAAAAGTAACTGCTCTGAAGCTGGAAGAACAAGAGGACCCATGGTTGTGATGTTTGACTTTAAAGCCTCACCTGCTATTGCCATGAGATCTTTGGAAAGTGAAATCCCTACTTTCCCTTCTTTGTCTTCATTTTCATACACACATCGATATGCTTTGTCATCGGATCCTTTGTGTGTTCGAACCACGTGAACCAATCTGTATTTCGCTCTTCTATTTTCTGAACTTCTGTTTGATAAGAGAATAGCAGCACCACCCATTCTGAACAAACAGTTTGGAAGAAGCATGGCTCTTTCGTTTCCTTGGTAATAGTTAGGTGTGATAATCTCAGTGCTCACAACTACAGCGTTTGAATTTGGATGAACTTGAAGAAGATCGCGAGCTAGGTCAATCGAAATCAGCCCCGCACTGCAACCCATACCAGAGAGGTTGAAGCTCTTGATGTTGCTTCTGAGTTTATACTTGTTGATCACCATGGCAGATAAAGAAGGTGTTGGAGAAAACAGGCTGCAGTTAACTATTAGGATGTCTATGTCTTTTGGTTTGAGACCAGTTTTCTTGAACAACGAATCCATGGCGGAGAAGATGACAAGCTCAGCCTCACCTCTTGCGGCTTCCATGGTGGGTTTTGGTGGGATGTAATGAATTGCAGGAGGCAAACAGGTTTCTTCACCAAGACCAGATCGTTCGAGAATCCTCATTTGAAACTCAACGCTTTTGGGGTTGTTTTTAAGGATGAGTCTCGAGTGTTCCATGAAGGTTGCAAAAGGGACACGACAAGTGACAGGTGGTTTGAAACAGGCATAGTCAACGAGGTAGATTGTTCGTGGTTTTGACATGAAGTACACGGTGGCAATGAAGATGACGAGGAAAGCAGAACAAAGGATTTGGACGAGATTAAAGTGTAGAGATCTCCAGAGGGTGAGGATTTCATCTGGACCTAAACGTATTACCTCTATGAAAACACCAACCATGATGGGAATAAGAGTGAGGGTTATAATGTGGTTCACGAGATATTGGTACCCAAGTTTCACATACTTGAGCTTAACAGAGGTAGAGAAATCCGGCAAGATTGGAGGCATTTTTTTTTTGTTTGAGAAAACCGGGGGGGGGGGGTGTGAATGGCAAGTTTAGTTTGCTAAAAAAAGATGGGGTTGGAATTTGAGAATGAGAAGAAGGTGTGATTGATAATATGGGGGGAAGTGGGGGTGGTGAGGTTTTAAAGGCAAAGGGACCAAGGCAGTGAAGAGGGCAGATGGGAGGAATTAATGAAAGACTTCACGTCACTCAACGCCCACTTAACTTGGAATTAATTTTCGTAACTCCCCACTCTTCGACATCTAACTATCCCCTAACACCCTTACACCTGTAAAATCTTTATCTGATCTGTTTAATTTGTTTACTACCAGTATCTCTATATGGTTCTGTCACTTGACATCTTTAGAATGTGGTTTGAAAGCCAAACTGGAGTTACCCATGTTTGCTTTCAACTATGTCTATGTGCGATCTTATAATAATAATAATAATAATAATAATAATAATAATAATAATAATGCAAAATTACACCAAGTCTTTTATCTTAATTTAAAATTTAACTTCAGACCTTTGTGTTTTTTTTTGTGTCAAGTTGTCTTTTTAAAGTTAATTTTAATTTCAATATAGTCTCATATATTATAAAATATTGACAATGTTAGTCAAATTAATCTGTTTTTTACTTTTACAATAGCTTTTTGGGTTCTAATACGACGGATTGTGCTTGTGACACACATATATTTCTCGTTATAGATCAGCAAACAGTTTGTCTCGAAATTAATGTTTTAAACAAGCGAAACTAAATTGAAAAAAAAAAATAAAGAGTCACTTGAAATTTTAAATTAAATAAAAGACTTGTAAAGTAATTTTGATGATAATAATAATAATAATAATAATATTTCAAACAAAAAAGTGCACCACCTGGTGGATCCAACTGATCATATGAAATTGTGAATTAGGAGGAAGGAAAAAAAACAGAGAAATAAACCATCAGTCAGAACGCCGAAAGTTCAAGGAAACTTGGATTTAGGTACATTTTAATTTTGTCACAGATAGATACAGAAAAGATATTGATCCTTTCAAATTAATTAGATTTCCACGTGATCATATAAAAAATTATTTTTTTCTTCATAAACATTTTTTTTTTACAAAAACAAGGCTAATTCATTCCATTAATGATCAAGAGCAATACGTATATATGTAGTCACCCCTAATAAAGTATTAGCAACTACACGAACTTTCTTCCTAATCAAACTCTACCAAAGAGTTGTGAACATAAAAAGATAAAAGACTCCTATAATTTAAAATAATAGTCTTATATTCAGTATTCTCCTGATTGTCTTTTATGTTATCCATGACATTCTTAGAATCTACCGTGAAGATAGTGTCGATTGAAACAATTTTTATTGCCCATTGAATAACATACAAGAGGCTTAGGATTTCTCTTTCAAAACAATGGAGTCTTGGAGAGTAGGTGTAAGATTTGGCTTTAAAGAAACATTATCCCTCATCACACAAAACGAAACCAATACTTAAGAACAGATCATTGAGGCTTCGTACTTCCTGCAAAAAAGGCTTAATGTACTGCCAATAATTGTCCCCTACTTTATTTGCATGAAATAAAACATAAAAAATAAAACAAATAAAACAATAAAACACATCCGGCTAGTAACACCAAATAGAACAGCACACACAAGTTTTATATCTTAACCCAAACAGAATAGGTAAGACCAAGTCATCATATTCCCATAGGGGCTTCGGAAGAGGGCGTTGGGGTCCTGGTTTTTGTGGTGGAGGGGGTGACAAAAAATCTGTGGATGGGGGTGACTCGGTGTTAGGGTCCTCGATTTCAGATGTAGAGACTCTCTCCAGATCTAATCTCAGAACCGATTTCAGCTGGGTGTGAAACGGCTGTCTTGGTCTTTGGCAGCGGTGAGTTTTGTGAGATTTTGGTTGCAGGGGAGGTGGCCAAGGATTGGGTCTCGAAGGGGGAGGGTTGTGCGATGTCAGCATCAGATGAGAATAGCGGATTGGAGCAGAGGTTTAGAACCCCTGGTGGAGGGGTTGGAGACCGTAGTGGAGGGGTTTGAAGATGTGGTGGAGTTGGGTGGAGACGGGGGAAATAAGGAGGTGGATTCTTGGGTGGAGGGTTGGAAGGGGCGGAGGGGGGAAAGAGACTGGCTGGTGGCCAACAGACGCCCACGTGGAGGAAGACGACCTACAAGGGAATGAAACCTCTCATCTCATTGGTAGCGCCAAGAGAGAAGCACAACGGCACAAGGGTTAGAAGTGAGATCTAGGTTTCCACAACGGTACTTTTCCTCATAAACATAAAATAAGCAAAGTTTATTTAATTTATAAAAAAATAAGAAGATAGTCACGGAATATTCACATTATTTTATTATATAAAAAATTTAACATAAAAAATACATTCCTAATATAATTACTTTCCACGTGTCAAAAAAATATAATTACTGTGGTCAATATATATATATATATATATAATTGTTTTCCAATGAGCAGAGGCACACAAGGGGGGTGCCATGGTATTGTAATTTACCTTATATACTCCTATATATAATATTTGGTAGCCTTAACAAAATATATTAATTTTTTTCATAATAAAAAGAAAACGAGAAATTTGATAATATATATATATATGTATATATATATTTGATTCTCTTGACATTGTTTCTCGTTCCTAAGTGTTGAGAATAGGCTAGGCTGAGCTAGGCTTTGCAAGACCCAAGTCTGGTTTTCAAAAAATTCAAGGCTCAAGCCTGGTCTGTTACCTTGTCATAGGCTTTTTTTAAGGCCTGGTCTGGCCTTTATGAAAGTCTGATATGACCTGTTAGCCTACTTAAAAGCCTATTTGATATTAACATTTTTGAATAAGTCATTTGGCCGGTTTTTAAATAGACTAATGGGCTAATAGGACAATGAGGTTAAAATCTATTTATAATAAGCTATAAAAAAATTTAAAACCACTGCTACTAAGAGATATGAGACATAGGAGTGAAAATAGATAGAACGAGCTGAGTTTTATAAGGTCTAATTCTAATTTATTTATATGATATAAAGCTTTCTTAAGGTCTAACATGACCTTTTAAAGAATTAAATCTTATATTATAGCCTATTTAAATTCTATGTTGAAATAAGACCTTTAAGTATGTAAAAAATTTATGTAAGTCAATATGTTTAAATTATTGAAAATGTCAGTAGGTATATGATTTAACACAATGTACAAAATCTAATATAATAATAGCAATATAAAATGTTAGTAGGCCAGCCTGTTAGGCCTAAAAGGCTTTTTGGGTGGCCCGAAGCCCGATATTTTTAGCTAAATAGGCTTCTCAAAAAGCATTGGCCTAGTCTATTTTTAAAAAAAAAAGCCTGCCCTAGCATGGGCTTGACGCACTACAAAAAAAGCGCTAAATCGCGGCGGTTTTTATTTCAATTTGAGGGGGTTTTCGACCTCCGCTAAATGATTTGCGGGGGATTCTAAAACCGCCCCAGTTACGTTCGCCGCAATCTATTTGCGAAGGTTTTTGGAAACCACTGGTATGCGCGTTATTTTGCGGCAGTTTTATTGTGGAGGTTGATAACCTCCTCAATCTGCACCGCTAATTCCACACTTTATGTAGTTATTTTGTGGGGTTTTTTAACCTCCTCTAATTGTCAGCCATGAGTTCTAAAACTCCCCTTCTATATTTTCGTTTGTAATCAAGTTTTTGACTTGAATGGTGATTTTATTATTAGCTTTCTTATATTATATATCTTGCTATTTGAATAATTTTGTTACAAATTATATCTATTTTCTAATATACTTTGTTCCAACAAATTAAAAAAGAAATAATTTGTTGCAATTGTAAAACATGAAATAAATTTTATAATAGTACTCAAAAAATACATTCAAAATATAACCATAGTAACATAAATGTACTTCAAATATTTGTAGTTCAAACATCAAATGTGATAATACACCCTAAAAATAGTACTAAAAGAACTTAAAAAAAGTCTTACAGAACTCCAAAAGAAATCTAATACAAATGAACTTAAATATCTTCAAACGTTGCTAGCACCAGATGATCCTTTTACTTCCAAAGGCGAATTAGGCTCACTTGTAGCATCTGTTGGCTGAAATAACCAAAGAAAAAATACGTAATTAAAATAAACCAAATTGTAAGTGTGTGGATCAATACGAAAAGCATCTCTAAATTTAGTCAGCAAAATTCTTTGAATTCAGCTCCAATTGAAAAATAAAAACTAGTCAGCCTAACGGAAACTCAAATAATGAAAGCTAAACAAAAAGTATACTACAAAGGCAGAATGACTTCAAAGTCCACAGAAACACATACATAGACAAGCAAACAGCTACGAGTGAGAGAGATACAACCCAGAAAAAAAAACCATATTAATCAATTGATTATCTATAAATCCCATTGCAATAATCAAGGAAGAATACCAGCATTACTTTCCATCCTAGAAGCACAAAATCACTCATATACTATTATACTTACATACCTTGCAGCAAGCAGACTATTCAATTAGCAACAAACTATCAATCTTCAAAAAGAACATAAGTAAAACTATACAAACACATAAAATTGAAAGAAATTTAGGGGGAAAAGAATAAAACACATAAACACATACACAAAGAAATCCAACTACATACACAATCAACACTTGTATACTTTACCATAATTTATCAATTATCAGTAACCATCTCCAGTTCATTATGATGCTGCCTAAACCATGCTATATTGACAATCCATGCCTTAGCCAATGCCTCACATACTTTACAAGTCACTAACATGACTTGTCTATGACAATAGTGCCACATAACACATCCATTCACCAACCCCTAATCCAAAACTGAAAAACATAAACGCCCACACATAACTCACCTTCTTTTTCTTCTACACGGGTTTGAGTATCTTAATGACACATTTTTCATCATCACCTCCGTAACTAGTATTAGGCACTGAAGAATGGTCACTGAAATTTACATACGAACATCCTAAGAAGAAGAATAGGAAGATTAAACAATCTCTAACATGAAGAGAAATTGGTTGAACAGAAGATAATAATTAGTTAAAATATTGCAAGCGGTATTTGGCTTTTGCTAAAACTTGTAATGGACTCACTGTTATTCTCTTTGTACTGTTCTTCATTTTGTCTTTGAGCCTATTGTCCAAGTCTATATTTCTGCAAGTTAACATAAAATACCACAGTATGCCTCCAAATGGCAATTCTTCACCAATCTATGGTACTAATCATGATGATATGATTACCTTATAATTTCATTATATTTTTAGACCCTGGTCCGTCTATAACTCATACTTTGCCTCTTTTTTTTTCACTTCTCAATCTATTTTTTACTTGCTAGATCAAATCCTCCTCCTATATTATTTTATGCTACCCCCATGAATGAAATGTGTCATTAGTAAAAGGGGAGAAATTGGTTACCTATAAATGGCTCTTCAAATGATATAAAGTCAAACATTTCAAGCCCGTTAATCTCAGAGCAGACTTGGGAGTCGCCTCTGAACACAAATCAAACAATTCCAAATTAATACCGTTTTGTGACATGCAAAGACTTCCAGAGGCATCAACCATTATTGGTTTAGACAATATTTGGTATGATAACAGACAAGCTTTCAAAATTCATGAAAAGGGATTGGATATTTCCATTACACCTTGTCCCTTCATTTTCCCAATTTAACAATAAACTTAAGATATTTTTCTAGATCTTTTGATTTCTCTACTATGGTGCTTATATATGGACCGAAATTTGTACCAAAATAAGATACTCAAACACCTCACTAAGATATTTTTCTAGATCTTTTGATTTCTCTACTATGGTGCTTATATATGGACCGAAATTTGTACCAAAATAAGATACTCAAACACCTCACTGTATTTCCCCCTACCAACAATCCTCACCACCTCATAATCAACCTGATCCCTGAAAGACACGCAAAAAAATAAAAATAATAAGAAACATCAATACTCACAAGAAGACCCTAGAACTTCCTTCGTCAACCATTTTCAATATCCAAAGAAATTAAAAGAAATTAAAAATTAAAGGGAAAAGGGATTATTAACCCCCACTGAACGGTGAGGGACTCGTAGTCCCAACATTCCTTAGTGCAAACAACGTTAATGTCGGCACAAACCCTCGCCATGGAGGAAGCGTCGAGGCGGGGAATGGCTTTTCCAAACTTTTGTGCCATGGTGGCGGGTTGAGGTGGCAGAGAGGATCGGCGGCGGAGGCAGTGCAGCGGCGATGGAGTTGGAGCGGACAAAGCGAAGTGGATGCGGGAGAAAGAGGGGCCAAAGGCAATAGTTTGGGGGATTTATTACAAGAGCAGAGAAAAGAGGGAAATGAATGAGATTGGAACAGAGACGGCAAAATCGATTACAAAGGAAGAGGACACGCGATAGGTTTTTGCTGTGGTTTTGCAACTAGTCTCAGATAGGGTTTTGGGGGAAGGCCAGGGACGCGCGATGTAATGCTCAAATAATCAAAAAGGGAGAATGGGAGAGGGAAAATAATTTTCAATTAGAGGGGGGTTTTAACCCCTTCAATTTAATGGAAACTTTTACACATTGGATCAAGAAAGTGTCTTTTTTTTAATTAATTTGAGGAGGTTCGCAAAACCCCCGCAAAAAAATTGTCACTATTTAGCGTTTTTTTGTAGTGACGTAGGATAGGTCGTAGGCCCTTGTCGGGCGGTCTGGCCTATTCCCACCCCTATTCGTTCCAATCGATGCAATGTGAGAACTTTTTAGACTTTAGGTTTGGGCTTTGGGCAAAGCGGAATAGGAATATATATTTTCTGGCATACTTTTTAAATAGATATTTTGTTTTTGGTAAAATTTTATATGAATCCCATTACATAGAGACAGAACATAAGTTATTTAGTAAAATTTACATGAAATTCACTTAATAATAATGTGTATTTCGGGAGGGGGATAATGGTATCCTTTGAATTATGATGTTAATCCGTTGGATATAGACAAAATGCAATGGGCATGTGTTGGAAAAGTTAATAATCCTAAAGGTGTCTTTTCCTTTCAAGGAAATATTTTATATGGAACATTATTAATTTTTAGTTAAGGTTACTCTCAAGGGAGATAATTTGGTTCTACTTAAAAAGGACATTACAAGATAAAAGATATTTCACAACAACTCTTTTCGTTGGAAAACATCTAAAGTCGCTACATGTTGCTACGATAAGTCTCATTTCGAAAAGATTTGCAGCAACATTTGTTGTCATTGCCATTAATAATATTTTCACAACAACAATAGTCGATGACATACTTGACATGTCACAACAACCAAGAGTCTGTTTGGTTTGTCGTTCAAGGGCCTTGGACATCCGTTGCTACGGGAAAACATAATTTGCCTTGTGTTTTGTTTTTTGTTCGATCCATTTTCTAAACCACATTCTTCTTTAAACGTCATTTCAAAGGGAAGCAACCATGCTGGTACTTTTCATTCGCAAGAGAGAAATTTAAGTGACAATAATTATTGCACTTCTAACTTTGTCCCGCTATTCAGATGTTAGACAATAATTATTTTACTTCTAATTTGTCCTGCTATTCAGATATTAGACAAAGTTGAGAGAGAGAGAGAGAGAGTCATCTTCTCCTTTAGTCGTAGTCGTTGAAACTATTGGTCGTGAAGTTCTCTTACTTCATCGCTAAACGGTTGAAAACAAAGTATGGAGGATTGAAAAACAGATTGGGATCATAGGGGAGGCCATGGATGAGGAGTATGTTGAGGTTGTACAACAAATGGAGCAGTGAGACGTAGCTGCCAAGGTGATGAGGGCGAGAAAATCAAAGAAACAATGAAAGCAATGTCAATGAATATGAGGGGGGATGGGGGACCACGCGAAAAGACGCAGAGTGAAGGGCTTTCTTCAAACAGGTAAATTTGATCTTTGTTTTATTCAAGAAACTAAAAGAGAGCAGATGGATGCTAGATTGTTATCAACCTTGTGGGGGGGTACTGAGTTTGAGTGGGTCGCTACACCCTCAATGGGACTCTCAAGGGGGATCCTTACCATTTGGAGGAAGGGTTTGATTAATGTGAAATGTGTGTTTGCTGATGAGGGTTACTTGGGGTTGTGTGGATTATGGAATGGTAAACTGATCTATTTTGTGAATGTGTACTCGCCCTGTCATATGGTTGGAATGAGAAGACTATGGAAAGGACTACTATCCCTCAAAGAAAGATCAGATACGGGGTCTTGGTGTATTGCTGGTGACTTTAATGCAGTAACATCAAGTAGGGATCGAAAAGGTCGTCAACTGGCTGTCAACAGATGTGAAATTGAAGAGTTACGGTGTTTCATCAATGATATGGAGCTGATTGAACCCCCGGTGCTTGGGAAGAAATTCTCATGGTATAAAACTGACGGCACTGCCATGAGTAGGATAGACAGGATATTGTTAACAGACGATTTAATTGATGCTTGGTCAGTTAAGACGCAGTGGATTGGGGAGCGTGATATTTCAGACCATTGCCCTATATGGCTAATTGGGTCCAACAACAATTGGGGTCCAAAACCGTTCAAGTTCAATAATTGTTGGGTGGAACATAAAGATTTCCACAGATTTGTGGAGGAGTGTTGGAAGGGTTGTTCGGTTGCTGGTGAGAAGTCTTTCGTTCTTAAAGAGAAAATGAAACTGATGAAGGGAAAATTAAAACGATGGAATAAGGAAGTTTACGGGATAATGGACCTGAATATTGAGAAATTGGTAGCAGATTTGAATGCTTTGGACAGTTTAGCGGAAGAAGGAGACCTTACTGAGTCTAGCCGAAGGGAAGAACTCACCACTCAGTTCTGGCAACAGCTACGTGCCAAGGAAAGTTTACTGAGGCAGAAGTCTAGAGCTAAGTGGATCCAGGAGGGTGACGGTAATACTAGATATTTTCACACATGTATTAGAGCGAAGAGAAGAAGTAATCAAATATTAGCACTTAATACAGAATCAGGGTGGGTGGATGGTGTGGAGGAGGTCAAAGAAGAGGTAAAGAAGCACTTTGAAAACCAGTATAAGGAAAGTGGCTTTGTGAGGCAGGTGCTGGATGGTGTGCCTTTCAATCAAATAACTGCAGAAGATAACATATTGCTCTCAGCTCCCTTTACAATTGAAGAAATTGAAGATGTGGTGTTCAATTGTGATGGCAATAAAAGTCCTGGCCCTGACGATTTCAACTTTACATTCTTTAAATCATGTTGGGGTGTGATCAAGTCAGAAGTGGTTGATATGGTGATGGAGTTTCATTCTAAGGCTTGGCTACCCAAAGCAGCCACCGCCTCTTTTGTTGCTTTGATTCCCAAAGTTGAGTCTCCACATTCCTTATCGGAATACAGACCTATTTCACTTATTGGGAGCATTTATAAAATCATCGCCAAATTATTAGCTGCACAGCTGAAAAAGGTACTCTCTAAGGTTATTTCTCAATGTCAAACTGCTTTCCTCCCGAATAAACATATCCTTGATGGAGTGTTGGTAGTAAATGAATTAGTTGATTTGGCAAAACGGAGAAAAGATAAATGTTTCTTGCTGAAAATAGACTTTGAAAAGGCATATGACTCTCTTAGCTGGAGTTACCTGGAGTATATGCTGATAAGATTGGGATTTAGCGAGATTTGGAGGAAATGGATGAGGGCATGCATCTTCTCCAGCTCCATGTCAGTTTTGGTGAATGGTAGTCCCACAAAGGACTTCCGGGTTTCTAAAGGCTTAAGACAAGGCGATCCGCCATGCTGTTTTTGTTCCTTATAATTCTTGCTGGCGAGAGTTTAGTTAAGAAGGCCAGAGAGTTGGAATTATTCAAGGGGTACCACGTGAGCAAGGATATTTCTTATTCATTGTTACAGTTTGCGGATGACACTATCTTTATTTGTGACGAATCTTGGGATAACTTATGGTGCTTAAAGGCAATTCTTAGGGGCTTTGAAATGGTGTCGGGGTTGCGGGTGAACTATCATAAGAGTAGGTTGTTCGGCCTGAATACCGATGATTCGTTTATTGAGGCAGCTTCTAATTTCCTATCGTGTTGCATTGGTTCACTTCCATTTAAATTTCTCGGGGTTCCAGTAGGTGATAATCCAAGAAATTGCGCTATGTGGAATCCGGTGGTGGAGACAATGCAGAGGAAATTGTCAACTTGGAAGGGAAGACACCTTTCATTGGGGGGTCGAGTGACTCTAGTACAAGCAGTCCTAACAAGCATTCCATTGTACTTTTTTTCCTTCTACAAAGCCCCCAAAAAGGTGTTGAAGAGACTAATTGGGTTACAACGTGACTTCCTGTGGGGTGGTAGTACGGAGAAACGTAAGATATGCTGGGTTAAGTGGGATAAAATCTGCATGCCAAAGAGTCAAGGAGGCTTGGGGATCAAAGATCTTGAACTTTTCAATTTATCCTTGTTGGCTAAGTGGAAGTGGAGGTGCTTGACAGAGAAAGATGCCATTTGGTCCCAGCTACTTGAATTTAAATATGGTCCCTTACATAGAAGTGTGCTTGGTGGCAATCTACATAGGCCTAGCCGCAGGGCCTCTAATTGGTGGAAAGACTTAGTTTCTGTGGATTCCGGAAGGGGGTGTAGGCTGAATTGGTTCAATGATCTTGTGCGACGCAAAGCTAGTGACGAGTCCACTATTAGCTTTTGGAATGACACTTGGTGCGGGACAACTTCTCTGAAAACTCTCTACCCGCGGTTGGCATCGGTGGCCGTTGCCAAAAATGCCTCTATAGCAGACATGATTACTTGGAGTGGTGATACTTGGGAATGGAATTGGTACTGGAGAAGACAATTGCTTGAGTGGGAGAAAGCCCTACTGGAAGAATTAGAAGGCCTTCTGGCTGCTGCTACTGTCCAACGGATTAGGGAGGACTCTTGGGTGTGGACTTTGGATTCTTTGCAGGGGTTTACTTCAAAATCTGCATACAATTATTTGTTAGAAACCCACACTGAATTCTCGGCTGAAGGGAACAAGAACACAACTTTTAAACGACTTTGGAAGTGTGCAGTCCCTTCGAAAATTCAATGCTTTGCTTGGAGATTGCTCCAAACAGATTGCCTACAAGGGTTGTACTACAACATAGAGGTGTTATTGATCCAACATTGGGAGCGACATGTGTCTTTTGCTCTCAACAAGTTGAGGAGTGTAATCACCTCTTCTTTACTTGCCCTTTCTCCTATAAGGTATGGTGTGCCATGTATGATTGGTTGGGCTTTTCGGGTGCTTCTCAGAATGTTGGAGTGGACCATTTTTTGCAGCACGGCGCAATGTTATCTGGGAAGAGAACCAGAAAGGTAAAACATCTTATTTGGCTGGCAGTCGCGTGGTTTTTGTGGCTTATGCGGAATAACATTGTTTTTAAGGGGGGTGCGGCTGACTTTCAGTACGTATTGTCACATATTAAGTCAGTTTCGTGGGGCTGGTTTATTCATAAGGCGGGTAAAAAGTCTAATCTTGTTTTTTCCGACTGGTGGAGCTGCCCAAGCGATTGTTTAAGAACACTTTGAAGAATTTCAATGGGGCATGCGCTGGTGTGGGGAACATTTGGCTCGGGTTGGGCTTCTTTTATTCCTCGGTGGCAATGCTGGAAGGAAACATACACTGGTTTTGGCGATGTCCTGTGCTAGTTGGTTTTGTTTGCAAACTGTTTCGGATTCTAAAAGTGGAGCTGCTGTCATTGGTCTTTTCTTGGGGAGCTTTGCAGTATGAATCGCCCATGGACGGTTTCGGAGGAGCTGTTATCTCAGTTTTGCTGTTATCTCATTTTTTTTTAAATTTCTTTGGTGATTACATTTTGTGTGTATCCTGTTGTTCCATTTACCTGTTGTGCTTCTCTTCTTTTGTTGCTGTGGTGTCGGCTAGTTGCAGCTGTTGCTGCTGGCCTTTTCAACTTGGTATTTATGTGTTGGCATGTGATATTGGTGGCTGTTTTGGGGTGATGTTGGTGTGTGTGCAGCTGCTGCGATTAGTGCGCTGATGGGGGTGTCTGTTTAGTGTAGGCGTGGGCTTTCATAGCAGTGGGGTATCCATATAGTGGGGGTGTCATATTTCTTTTCTAGCTTTTGTTGAAACTCATTGGATGTAGTACTCTTTTTCCTCCTTGGGTCTTTTTCCCATAGGGTTTTGGCTTAGGGAGGTTTTAATGAGGCTCATCCTTGTAGTTGTATCCTTTCTCCTGAGTACTCCTTGTGCTCCTTAATAAATTTTTCTCTTGCTTATCAAAAAAAAAACAGTTATTCACGAGTTTGAAAGAGTTAAAAAAATATCATTTCGTTAAACAAGAGAAAAAAGAGAGGAAGGGGATAAAAAAAGTTGTACAACCACGAGAGCCCATTTGTTTGTCTTCTTTTTAATAGTTGAGATTTGATTTGATGATTTGATGATTTGATAACACTCTGGAAACACCTGTCACGCACTGTACATTTATCTCTTCTTTCTTTTTTTGACTTTATTTTTGTCTTATTTCTTTATTTTAGATATATTGTTCATGTTAATTTGTCAAAAGAATGTTAATGTTAATATTAATTTTAATGTGTTATACAAGAGATTAAATTTGGTCTTATAAGATCTCAAGGTGTTTATGTAATGGTGACTGCCTAGTCTTGTAATACCACACTTTTCTAAAGACAAATATAAAAAATTTGGGCTTATAAGGAATCTAGGCCATAGATTTTATGTTGTATTTTGTGTTTGTGGGCTTTGCTCAATTAAGTTATATTTAGATTTACACTATTTTTTTAATCCTATCATAACACAAAAAACAAAAAAATAATAATAAAATATGATACATTTGAACATCTTCGTGCAATAAAATACATGGTTGAAGTATTTGATTATAACTATATTAATATATTTGAGTATAGAATTTAGAAGGTATAATATATTTACTTGTTTATTTAACAAACTGCTATGAAATAATAATAATAATATTATTATATTATAAAATTCATACCCCTTTTTTTCGTAATTACACATTTAAAAGTACTTTCAGTCCTTGGACAGTATTCAGAAGCAAATCAACGATCTAGGCTACAATGATGATCTTCTTGCTCAAGAGAAGCATGCTCAACTTACCTTGAATCAAGCTTTGTTATTCCAAGAAGAATTCTGGAAAGAAAAATCCAGAATTGATTGGCATACTTACGTGATCGTAATCGCCTTCTTTCACAAGATTACTAAGATTAGAAATTCCATGAATTCTCTTCACATGTTAAGAATGGAGGATGGCTCGATCATTTCTAATTCGGCTGACATTGAATCTCATGTGGTGGATTTCTACTCCTCTTTATTTGCCTCAGAAAATGCTTGTACTGACAATGATTTAATCGACACTGTCATTCCCGATTACATTAGTAGAGAGGACAATTTAATGCTTACCAATCTTCCTTCTCTGGAGGAGATAAAAATGCGCTTTTCTCTATGAATGCTAATGGCGCTCCTGGTCACGATGGTTTTGGGGATTTTTTCCGGACCTCTTTGGGATATCGTTGGTGCGGATGTGTCTAATGCGGTGATTCAATTTTTCAAGCAAGGTTGGTTGCTGCCTAATATGAATTCCAATTTAGTGGTGCTGATTCCAAAGTTTCCTGGAGCTGATACTATAGGTAATTTCCGGCCTATTGCCCTGGCAAATTATAAGTTCAAGATTATTACTAAAGTTCTAGCAGACAGACTAGCTTTAATTGCTCCAAAGATTATTTCCCAACAATAAAGGGGGTTTATTAAAGGTAGGCAAATAAGTGATTGTATTGGTGTAGCCTCTGAAGCGGTGAATCTTTTAGATAAAAGGTCTTTTGGGGGGAACATAGCCCTCAAGATTGATATTAAAAAGGCCTTTGATACCATGGATTGGGGATTTTTGCTCAAAGTTCTATCCAAGTTTGGTTTTGACCCTACTTTTTGTAAGTGGGTCAAGGTCATCCTAGAATCTGCCAGACTTTCTATTTCTGTGAATGGCAAAGCTTGTGGTTACTTTGCTTGTCAGAGAGGGGTAAGACAAGGTGACCCACTTTCCCCGCTTTTGTTTTGCTTGGCTGAAGATGTGTTAAGTAGGGGAATATCTCATCTTGTCTCCCAGAAGAAGCTTCTTCCTATGTCTAGCCCTCGGGGTTACTCTGTGCCGAGTCATGTTCTTTATGCAGATGATATTCTTATTTTTTGCAGGGGCACTAAAAAGAACTTGGATAATTTGAAGGCTCTTTTTCAGGAGTATAGTGCAGCTTCTGGCCAGATTATTAGCAGTGATAAATCCAAGTACTATGCAGGAGCAATTCCTAGTAATAAGCTTACTAGGATTACTAATAATTTGGGTTTTCGTGCTGGTAGGCTTCCTTTCATTTATCTTGGAGTCCCTCTCTTTAAAGGGAAGCCCAAGAAATGCCATCTTCTCCCTATTGCAGACAGAATCAAAGCCAAGCTTGCAGCTTGGAAAGGCAGCTTATTATCCATCATGGGGAGAATTCAGCTAGTCAAATCCGTAATTCATGGTATGCTTATCTACTCTTTTCATGTCTATGCTTGGCCTATTTCCTTATTGAATAAAATTGACACTTGGGTGAGAAATTTTATTTGGTCTGGAGACACCGAGACTAGGAAAATTGTGACAGTAGCCTGGCATAAGGTTTGTACTTTTTATAATGAAGGGGGTCTTGATTTACGGCCTTTAAAAGCTATTAACAAAGCTGCTATGACCAAACTTTACTGGGAGTTATTTTCCACTGACAAAGATTGGGCATTATTGTTGAGGGCAAGAGTACTCACGAATAATTTGCCTATTAGCTATCATGTGAGCTCCTCAATTTGGTCTGGATTGAAAGAGCATGTTAATACTGTGTTGGAAAACTCTAGATGGCATCTTGGAGATGGTACTACAATTAATTTTTGGCGGGATAAGTGGCTTTCCAAACCCATTGTTGATTTGATGAATATTCCTCCTAATCTCCATTCACAGTTGTATGCTCTGATTAATGACTTTTTCCAAAGCGGTCGATGGCAAATTCAGGATGACTTGTGTAGGTGTTTCCGCCATGGTTGCGGAAATTAAAAAGGTTACCATTCCTATTGTAACTTATTGATTATCTTGTTTGGGAATCATTGACTCTGGTGCTCTTACTTTAAAAGAAGCTTATCGATTTACTAGGCAATCTCTTCTGCTGTTCTTGGGGTAAACTTCTCTGGAGAAATTCCATTCCCCTTCTAAATCCTTCTTGATCTGGCGGCTTATTCATGATAAATTTCCAGCGGATGACGACTTTAGGCGGGGATGTAATATTGTGTGCACTGCAGCCTCTGTGGGAATCATTATGAAACTACTAACCATTTGTTCTTCTCTTGCTCCTTTGCTTCTCGTCTTTGGGGTTGGTTAGGTAACTGTTTTGACTTATTGATTGATACAACTTCTATTCATTCTGTCTTGGAGATTTGTAAGCACAATTGGAGTTCTCAAACTGCTGATGTAGTCCTTGCTGGTGTTTGCAACATTATTTGGGGCATTTGGCTAGCCAGGAATAAATGTCGTTTTGATAATTTAGCTATTCCCTTTGGTAGTCTTATAAACATGATCTCTGCTAACATTTTCATGACAGGGAATTTTTCGAAAGGTCATATGAACTCCAGTTGTGCGGACTTGATCATTCTAAAGAAATTCAATATCAATATTAAACCTCCAAAAGCCCCTGTGATTAAAGAGGTGTCTTGGAGTCCTCCTATTTGCTACTGGACAAAGGTGAATACTGATGGTGCAGCGAGAGGTACTCCTGGTTATCTTCTTGTGGTGGAATTTTCCGTGATAAAAGCGCCGCTGTTCTAGGTTTCTTCGCTTTTCACATTGGAGAGGCTATGACACTTCATGCTGAGTTAATTGGTGCCATGATGGCAATCGAGCTTGCTTATCAAAAGGGTTGGCTTAAGCTCTGGTTGGAATGTGACTCAATGTTGGTTGTAAATGCTTTCACGGATTTAAAGATAGTTCCCTGGCACCTTAAAAATAGGTGGCTAAATTGCTTGCATCTCACTAGGAGTATGATTTTTGTTTACTCTCATGTGTTATAGAGAGGGTAATGCTTGTGCTAATAGACTTGCTAACTTCGGTGCTTCTATTACGGGTTTTCTGTGGTGGGATTTGGTTCCGGATTTTATAAAGGAGGACTTTTTCCGTAATAAATTTGGGCCTCCACCTTCTGAGTTACGCTAATTTCATGTTGGATTCCTCCTTCCTTTTCTTTGTTTTTAATTTTGGTGTGCTGCAAATGATGGTTAATACCTTTGGTGCCAACATAGTTGGGATGAAATGTATTATAATGATGCTTTGCATGCCATTTACATTTTCTAGCCTTAGAATCACCACTTTTTGCTGGAGTTTCATTCTTTTTGGTGTTTCTTGTAATTTCTTCCATGGGTTTTGGCCTAGTCCCCCCATGTGTCTTTGTTTTTTCTTTTTTCATTTTGTTAATAAATTTAGAGGGGGGTACTCTTTCCTTCCTGATGTTTTTTCTCTAAGGAGAGTTTTGCATCAGAAGGTTTTAACGAGGCTCTTCCCCGTTTAATCAAAAAAAAAAGTACTTTCATTTAGTATTATTCAAACTAATTTCATTTTGTCAAACATTCTTTTGATTAAAAAAATATCCAAACTTAAATTATGTTACACCAAACTTTTTTTAAACCCAACTTCAGTTTACAATATAAAGTTGATCCAAACGCCCGTTTGCGAATGACAATCCAAACATGCACCAAAATTGCTGCAAGATATTTTTTTCGGCAACTAAAATCGTTGTGATTGAGTATTTTTTTTTCTCTTCCTCAACAACCGAAGTCGTTAGCACATGGATTTTCTCACAACAACTAAAATAATTGTAATAAGATATTTTTCTCAACGATACACAACTTTTCCGAAAAACTTATGTCATTACAAGATTATTTATAATTAGTTAATTTTTTTTTGAACTATTATTTTTAAGATTGGTATTAATCATACTTATAATTTAATTATCGTAGATATTCAAAAGTAAATTATATTAAAATAAGGCACAATACATGATAAAAATGGCCACTACAAGATAAAAGCTATTTCACCAAAAACTTTTATCGTTGGGAAACATCTAAAGTCACTGGAAAAAAATATTTTCCCAGCGAAAAAACAAGTCGCTACATGTTGCTACTATAAGTCGTGCTGTAAAAAAATTTGCAACAACATTTCGATGTCGCTACTATTAATAATGTTTTCACAATAATAATAGTCGTTGCCGAACTTAATATGTCACAACAACCAAAATTGTTACAAGATATTCTTTTCAACAACTAAAATCGTTGTGATAGAGTACTAATTTTTTCTCAACAATAGGAGTGCATGGCACAAGGTTTTTTTCGAAAAATTTACCAAATTGGTGCAATTTCATTTGAAAATTATCAGTTTGGTGTAACTTTTTTATTTACTATTTTGGGGTAAGTCATGGTTCCCATCCATAACTTCCCTTTTTTAAAATTTTTTTTAGCCAAGTCGTGAACTCTACTCATGACTTGTTTTTTTTTTTATAAATTAGGGAAAAGTCGTGGTTGAGGTCCACCACTTTGCATTATTTATTTATTTTTTGAAAAAACATATTTTAATTAATAAATTAAAGCTGCATTTTATTTTATAAAAATCTTAAAATTAGGGTTTTTCTTAAAATTAGGATTTTGAGGATAAAATTAGGGTTTTTAGCATTGAATTAGGGTTTTTTTTATTAAACTAGCGTTTATGGGATTAAATCAAGGTTTCTCAGGATAAAAATATATATTTTTCCCCTAAACAAGGGGTTTATTAATTAAAATTAAGTTTTTTAAAGTTAAAATAGGGTTTTTATTAATTAAAATTTGATTTTTCAAAAAAAAATGCAAAGTCGTGGTCCCCATCCACGATTTTACTCTAATTTAAAAAAAATAAAACTAAGTCATTGATGGGATCACCACTTAGCTAAAAAAATTAAAAAAATAATAATAAAATGGGAATGTCTTTTGATGGGAACCACGACTTGCCCCAAAATAATATAATAAAAAAAGTTACATCAAACTGATAATTTTCAAATGAAATTGCATCAGATTGATAAATTTCCCTTGCTTTTTTCACAGCAACTAAAATGATTGTAATTAGATGTTTTTCTCAATGATACACAACTTTGATTTTCTCTTCATGTACAAGTAAAATTTTTGAAAAGTTATAAACGTTTATTAAAAGATATATAGTCTCAGACTGATCGCATGACTTTATTATAAAATAATTTAACACCCAAAAAAATAATTCCTAAAAATATAACTAATGTGAGCAATATAATTCCTAAAATGGGAATGTCTTTTGATGGGAACCACGACTTGCCCCAAAATAATAAATAAAAAAAGTTACATCAAACTGATAATTTTCAAATGAAATTGCATCAGATTGATAAATTTCCCTTGCTTTTTTCACAGCAACTAAAATGATTGTAATTAGATGTTTTTCTCAATGATACACAACTTTGATTTTCTCTTCATGTACAAGTAAAATTTTTGAAAAGTTATAAACGTTTATTAAAAGATATATAGTCTCAGAATGATCGCATGACTTTATTATAAAATAATTTAACACCCAAAAAAATAATTCCTAAAAATATAACTAATGTGAGCAATATATTTTTTTATCATGATTTTTATTAACAAATGATTCTTGGTAAAAAAAAATTTTGGTACAAATTCTTGGTAAAATTTTATATGGATACGATTAAATAGAGACGAAACATAAGTTATTCAGTAAAAGTTCCATGAAATTCGCTTAGCAAAATGTGTTGCTCGGGAGGGGAATAATGATATCGTTTGAATTATGATGTTGATGCATTGGATATAGATAAAATGAAAAAGATAATTCTTGAAAAGTTAAGTGTCGTTTACTTCAGTTTTTCAATAAAAATAAAAAACAATAAAGAAAATATGTTTTTTTCACCATTTTTATTTTTAGAAAACAGTGCTTTTAAATTTTTTGAAAACATTAGTCAAAAAACACTGAAAACACTAAAAAGTCATTTTCAGTGTTTTAAATAATGAGTCGATTTTCTCCTAACTGTAAGATTCATCGCCATGTCTTTCCACATTTTAATTGCCTTAAAAAAAAATTATCCTGGACGATCCTAAAACCGCAGGGAAAGTGGATGTTGGGAATTCTCCGACCACGTAAGCTCCACCTCGAGCAAAAGTTTTTTTTCATATATATATATATATATATATATATATATGCATGCATAAGTCTCCGTAACCTCACTGCCACCACCCACGAAGAACATACCACCTTATATCTACCGTTTTCACCCAGCTTGTGTAATTAAATTAGCAAACACGACATCTCCAACCTGCAAACACAAAAAACACAACATTATTATTCCAAAAAGAAGAAGAAAACAGAAGCTAAAAGAATTAAAAAACACGGTAAAAGAAGAAAGCTTCCAGCCCCACTGCCACTATACGCTGCCGTCCCTAGCTCCGACTCCGCGTCAACTCCGTTACCGCTTTGGTAAAAAAAAAAGGTTAAATTATCCCTGTTTCAATTTTTGAATTGGCCCGGCCCTTTTTTTTTTTTTTGTATTTTTGTCTTCATGTTTCTGATGTAATAGGTTGAGCTCAGCCCAATTCCTTTCTTTTTTTTTAATTATATTTTTGTTTGTGCTGTTTAAAATTGTTGTGTTGCTAAGAAAATCAAAATAATGTAATAAATAGTTTTCGCTTATCTTTATTTGTCATGTGGGTTTTCTTTTTATATTAGTGGTACTAGTATTAAAAAATTTCTTAATAAATAAACAAATCAAATTTCCATAAAAAGGTAATAAATTATTTTAAAATAAAAAATATGGAAAATTGATTAAACAGTTTTAATAACAAATAAGTTAAATGAAACATTTTTTATAACAAAATTGGATTAAATATTTCATAATCATAAATAAAATCAAATATATTCATACTATTTTTTAATCATAAATAGAATCAAATATATTCATACTATTTCTTAATCATAAATAAAATCAAAATTGTTTTCTATATTTTAATCAAATATTATTTGACAAATAAGCTAAAATATTCAAAAATATAAATAAATAATTAAAAAATATAATACTTTCACTAACTAAAAAAGGAATAATAAAGTGCAACAACTTCATAATCCTTGAGTTTTCTGGTTGCCTACATTGGGAGAGGAATGTTCCTAAATAGCCTCCTGCTCAGCTTGTTCAAATGTCATATTGTATTTGGTGATTGAGCCCGATAAATTACTTGTCAGAATGTGTTAGGTACCAGAGTAACGGAATGGTGTCACACAACTAAAATAAGAGACGAGAAAATAAGGAAATGAACACACAAAATTTACGTGGAAAACCCTCAACGAATAAGGGAAAAACCACGGGACAAGGCCAGAAGAATTTCACTATGTGGGAAAATATTACAAGAATACCTCTCACAAAATACCTCACAAATACTCTCACAATACTCAAATTGAGTATAAGAAATAATAAAAGGAAGAAGAGAAGAAGTGATTGGGATGATATAAAAATTTCACTTGGGCCTCTTTATATAGGCTCCAAGGGAGCACCCAAATTAAGTTCCCACCGATGTGGGACTTAATTCCAACAATTCTCCCACTTGAAGATTTGATTGAGTCAATCATATCTTCACACCACTCTTTCTGCCTTGCCCTTCCATGTCGCTTACGTTTCTGATAGGCAATAGGAGGATCGACACCAAAAAAACTTGTCAACATTGATCGGCTTCGTCATCACATCTGCTAGGTTATCTTTGGTGTGAATCTTTTGCATATCCACGGTTCCTTTCTCTACCACTTCACGAACAAAGTGATACTGGGTATCTATATGCTTTGTCCTGGAATGAAAAGCTGGATTCCTTGCAATGTGCAAGGCACTGACCGTCACAATACAGTAATCATCTGTTGCTTGTGCCGAGTTCCTCCATTAAACCTTTAATCCAGATAGCTTCCTTGCAAGCCTGGGTAATGCCATGTACTCGGCCTCTGTAGTAGACAAAGCTACAACGATGCGTAACTTAGATAACCACTCACCGCTCCCTCGCAATTGTGAATACATACCCAGTAGTGGATTTCCTTTTATCAAGATCACTGCAAAATCTGAATCAACATAACCCCGACAATGAATTACGATCCTCAGTAACATAATGCAACATCCGAGGTTCCTTTGATGTATCTAAGGATCCTCTTAATGATATTCCAATGCTCTACCTGGATTTGCCATAAACCGACAAACCGCTCCCACTTTGCTTGTGCAATGTCCGGTCTTGTACATATCATGGCATACATAAGGCTTCCCACCGCCGATGCATACGATTTTCGAGACATTTCCATCCTCTCCGCTTCATTGCTAGGACTCATACACGAGGATAATTTAAAATTGACGAAGCGGGGTAGAAATTGGCTTCTGATCTTGCATGTTGAAGCGCCGCAAGACCTTCCTTAGATAATTCTTTTGAAAGCCAAATCTTCCTATCATTTCTGTCTCGGTGAATTTGCATCCCTAAAATCTTGTTTGCGGGTCCCAAGTCCTTCATATCAAACTCCTAGCCAACTGTGCCTTTAATTCCTGGATTCGATCTTTGTTGGGGCCTACCACCAACATGTCATCCACATCTGTGATAAAATGATGAAATCATTATCATCAAACCTCTTGTAGTATGTACAATGGTGCGAACTTCGATCTGTTGTAACCAAGGCTAATTATGAAGGAATCAAATCTCTTGTACCAACATCCGGGCTCCTGCTTTAGACCGCATGAGATTTGGTCAACCTACAAACCAAGTTTTCTTTTCCTTGTTCTTTAAAGCCTTACGGTTTGGAGCATATAAATTTCTTCTTCAAGTTCTCCATGAAGAAAAGCAGTCTTTACATCCAACTGTTCAAGATGTAAATCAAATGCAAAGACACATTGCCAACACTACCACGATAGTAGTAAGTCGACAAGCTGGAGAAAATATCTCGTCAAAGTCTATCCGCTTCTTTACGAGCATAACCTTTGACTACAAGTCGGCGCGATACCGTTCCACTTGATCATTGCCGTCTCGTTTAATTTTGAACACCCATTTGTTCCCGATGGCTTTCGACCCTTTGGAAGTTCAACAAGTTCCCAAGTCTTATTTCTATGTAGGGCTTCCATTTCTTCTGCATTCTTTGTCATCCATTGAGAAGCATCTGAACTATTCAACGCTTCTTGAAGAGGCGATGGTTCACCTTCTTGATCAAAAGGCGATCGCATCATGGCGAGCCATAACATAGTCCGAGTGCCATGATGGTGCCGTTATCGGCGTGTTGATCGTCGAACTTCTTCATCATTGACCTCATCCGGTTCTTGTTCTATGTGTTGCAGTTACGCTTCGGAAGAATCATCTTCTTGAGTCTTTCTCTCCAACCGCACTATACTTGATCTCTTTAGAAGTGCTTTGTCATTTTTCTCGCTCACTTTGCAATTCATTTTCTCGCAAAGACTACATCTCTGCTAACAACAAGCTTGCGGGCGGTGGGGTCCCACAAGCGATACCCCTTGACATTGTCGTGATAACCCAAGAATATACATTTTACGGATTTTGGATCCAACTTTGTTCTTTCTTGGGAGTTGTACATTATGTACGCAGGACATCCGAACACATGTAAAGAAGAATAATCTCTGGCTTTCCTTTCCACATCTCCATTGGTGACTTCAAACCAATCGCTGTTGATGGCGATCGATTTATCACGTAATGTGCGGTTTGGTATACGCCAAAAGATTTGGCGATCCTGCCGTTCTCGGATAGCTCTTGTTCTTTCTAGGAGAGTCCTGTTCATCCGTTACGCTACACCATTCTGGCCGAGGTGTATGTGCAGCGATGAATTGTCTCGTAATACCCTGTTGCTTGCGAATGATAGAAAGTTACCATCTACATATTCTCCTCCATTATGCGTCCTCAAGCACTTGATTTTCTTCCCGATTTCAAGCTCTACTTGTGCTTTGAACTCCTTGAATCTTGGAAACACATCGACTTCTTCTTGATCGGGTACACCCACAATCTCCTGGAGTAGTCATCAATGAATGATACAAAATACTTTGCTCCCCATGGATGTTTCCGCGACTCCCACACATCGAATGTATCAAGTCTAGTATGTGTTTATGCAGTATTACTTTTGCAAATTTCAATCTATGCTGCTTACTTGTCACACAGTACTCACAGAAGGGTAAAGTTACCGTCTTGAGCCCGGGTAAGAGACTGCGTTCTGCAAGGACTTTTAAGCCACGTTCTGACATATGGCCTAGCCTGCGATGCCACATCATCGTTGATTCTTCATGGCTCGCTGATGCAACTGATGCATCCGCCTCTTGCAACGTATCTCCCAAAAGCATGTATAGATTGCTTGTGGTCTTTTCTGCTTTCATCACCACAAGGTTGCCCTTCACTACTTTCAAGACTCCACCTTCAATATGGATCTTGCACCCGAGGTCATCCAATTGCCCAGTGGACAATAGATTCCTTTTCAAGCCATTCACATGTCGTACCCCTTGTATCTTACGAACAGTACCATCTTGCATCTTTATTCTGACAGTACCGATTCCAACAATTTCTAAGGCGTGATCATTTCCCATAAACACGGATCCTACCGAGACAGACTCATAAGTACAAAACCAATCACGGTGTGAAGTCATGTGCCATGTCGCACCTGAGTCCACTATCCAAACATCATTGAGTTTCCTTCCACCTTTAGGACTTCTTTGCTCATTATACTGAGGATTCTCCATCATCTGAGGTACTTGCAACACAACCTTGAGAGGTTGATGCTCCTGAGGTCTTCTCTCCATTCTTCTTGTTCCAACACTCCTTCTTCAAGTGCCCTCTCATGCCACAGTTATAGCATTTGAGATTCTTTCTTCTTCGAGATTTTGATCTACCATGATCTTGGCTCCCACTTTGGGGCCACGTTAAGATTGATCGCCTGCGTCATCGATAAAGCTTCTGCTTGCTTCGAACTTCCTGACCTTTCCTCCTTATTCTTGCGCTTGGATTCTTCTTCAAGAATTGCACCGGCAACATCATCAAAGTGAAGAGTGTCAGCAACATTATTGTTTGTAATGTTGATGATGAGTTGATCATACGAATCTGGTAAACTCAAAGTAAAAGTTACGCACGTTCATTTTACGCTATTTTGAAATCGATCTTGTGTGAGTGAGCAAATAGCGTGTTCAGGTGTTAATGTGATCCGTCACCAATGTGGATACACTCATTCGAAGAGTGTAGAGTTTCCTCTTCAAGAATATTCTTGTGTGAAGTGACTTAACCTCGTACAATTTGTTAAGTACATCCCAAATCTCCTTTGCAGTCTTCTTTTACGCAACACTTGACAAAGCGAATCCGCCATTGCTAGGTGCAAATTGGCAACAACATTGCCATCCTTCTCTTTCCACTTTTCATCAGTCATATCTGCAGTGCGCCTTGATTGCTTCCAAGCAATTATCCTTCCTCAAAGCTGCCGCCACCTTCAATTTCCACAGGGGAGAAGTTACTCGCGTTGAACTTCTCTATCTCAAATTTTCTTTGCCATGGTTGTACCGAACCAAACCGGATTACACTATTTCACCATGAATAGATACGATTATCGTGAAACGATGTTATGACGTATCCCGTATACGAGAACAAATCCAAAGATATGTTAACAATTCGTAAAAGTATACAACCACACGTGTGAATAGTAACCGTAATGCGTGAATAGTACTATATATCTGAAAAAGTGGCGTAGCAGTAAAGAGTGCACCAAGTAAGTTCCCAGGAAAGAGAGGTGTCGCTGGCGTACTTAAAAACCTTGTCTTTCCTTAGCGAGAACTTTACTAGACATACACTTTTACACTATCACACTATTTAGGTAACAATTCTTTTACGATGTGGCAGATCGGACAATCTTGCGACCACAGAGCATACTAAGAACCAACACCTTCCTAAAGTGGCCTTGTGGAATAGTATCACCAACCTTGGAGCTCGATACCACTTTGTTAGGTACAGGAGTAACGGAATGGTGTCACACGGCTAAAATAAGAGACGAGAAAATAAGGAAATGAACACACAAAATTTACGTGGAAAACCCTCAACGAATAAGGGAAAAACCACGGGACAAGGCCAGAAGAATTTCACTATGTGGGAAAATATTACAAGAATACCTCTCACAAAATACCTCACAAATACTCTCACAATACTCAAATTGAGTATAAGAAATAATAAAAGGAAGAAGAGAAGAAGTGATTGGGATGATATAAAAATTTCACTTGGGCATCTTTATATAGGCTCCAAAGGAGTACCCAAATTAAGTTCCCACCGATGTGAGACTTAATTCCAACAAAATGTAATAGCTATGCCATCCTAGTATTTTTCGTTCCTACGACACCAAATACTCTATAAAGTCATTGCAAACTTGGCTCTCCTTGCAGCCTCCACATATGCTATAGTGTGTGTTTGGAAATTCTCACCACAGTGTCACCTCACGATTACAGAAAAGCAACGATTTGTACGTAGCTTCACAATATCACGGTCATATTACATTGGGACGCGAGAATGACTAGTTGGGCGCAGAACCAAACACACTTAATAACCTTGAAACAACTCTATAAAAAGAATCAGCTTTTTGTGCACAAGAGAGAAGAGATGAGGTCACACAGATTCAGCTCCATCCAGCATTCCACACTGGAGGGACAAGTAATAAAGGACGAAGGTTGGGCCCCACGTTTTCCCTCTTTGTCAATCCGTGTTGTTTCCGCCTTCAACAGGATGAAACTCTTATGCCTCACTTTCTTGTCATATTTTTTGTCTCTAACCAATAACAATTTGTCACATAATAAAATAAAATTATAACCTATTAACACATATGCATATCTCCAACCTTTGATTGGTGGAAAATAGAGAGACATCATTTTTTGGGACAGCAGATATTTGTTTCCTTCAGGCAGCACATGCTCACACCCGCTCAATTTTCATATGTTTGGTCTGATAGAAATTTTATGAGGAGGCTTTTGTCTACTAATATTTTTTTTAACTAAAAAAGATATACATTCATTCAAATTGGTAAAGTACATTGAAAACAACACAAATTTAACATTGTTAAAAACCGAAAAGAATGAATCTTGTTGTTACAGATCTAGAGACATGGGTATTCCGGTCACTTTGATTTTGTCACATTTGTAAGCATTTTGCCCTAACTATTTAAGGCAAAATAAGTACTAATTCTATAAATAATATATCTATAAAAGAATAAATTTAAAAATTGCCCTAACTATTTAAGGCATTGTTTTTGTGGTGGATGATTTGGAGTAGGGATATTGCAGGGTAAAGAGAGTAAGGGTGGACATGGGTTAGGTTGGGTTTGAAGTGTTTAAAGACCCAACCCAATCAAATATATATGGGTTGAGTTGGATCGATTTAGTAAAAAAAAATTGCATAACCCGAACAAACCCAACCTGACCTCATATGGGTTGGTTTGGGTCGAGTGAACGAGTTTATTATTAAAATATTTATTTTTCATTAAAAAAATATTAAAAGTTGGAAAAAATCAAAGACAAAAATATTTATGAAGAAAACAAATCACTATCAAAGCCTTAAACATTAATTTATCCAACATTCACATAGTCTGATTGAAAAAACAACAAATATGCAACACCATATTTCATACGTATTTCATAATATATAACATTTATGGAGTGACATTATTTCATATTTCATGATATATTTCATATTTCACATTATATATAAATCATTCCAAATGCAAGCATATATTTCATATTCCAAATACGCGACTTAACATTCATCTAGGCTTACAGGAAAAAAGTCATTTCGTATAATATACGTGACACGTTCCCTTAGTAAGTAAAAAAAAATGTTATGCGTTCATTTACAGTGAGTTGAGTTTGGTTGCTTGGGTTCACAATTTTCAGAATCGACACTCAACACATAGGTTTTTGGTTTGCTTCTATTAAAATCGACCCAACTCAATGACTCAAATCAACCCAAATTTTTTGGGTTGAATTGAATTGGATTAATCGGGTTCGCAGGTCAACCCGTACCCGTAATGACAATGGATAATGGACATGTTCCCGCAATAATTACCTACAATAAGTAAGACAATTATTTGCTTAATAGATATGGAAATGTGCATGCATATGGGCAATTACCTGTGAAATTTAATCGGTATGAATGCGAGTAGCGGCACTCACCCAATCCATACCTGCACTTTATTTATTTATTTACTTATTTAATTACATTTTTTTTTACGAATATAGTTACATATACTTAATTATACATATATAATTATAATATAAATTAATTTAATCCTAACCTTAACCAAGACTTGTCAGTTTTTATGAATTTATATCATTCAAAAAAATTATAGTAATCTTTACTGAATATTAACATTGCTACCCATAGAGGTATTGTACAGGTATTTTTTTTTAAATACATATATGAAAACATGTACTATAATATATAATATCTGTTAGATCTGAAATTCGAAAGTATTTGAAAATCAAAAATTTGAATATCGAAAATCACCGATTAAATAAATACACCCCAAGCCCAAGCCCAAGCCCGGCCCGACCGGCGGCGGCGGCGCGCGCGCGTGTGGTGGTCACTTTGTGTGCGTCCTTTCCCGTTCATAAAGCCCAGGCCTGCAAGACACCCCAAAGTGGTGAGGTCCACATATATAAGCACTCATAAAGTGTCTATTCTCTCCTATATAAAACTTCCCAATTTTTTCAATTCAATTACTCCAAGTTCCAACAATATCCTACTCAAATCGCCGTGATTCCCAATACAGAGTATCGTGGAGTATGCAGAACTGCGTACGTCTCCTATTTCAACTTTATACTTTGGAAAGTTATGTCGCTTTTCATTTGGTTCTATTGCACAATTGGCTGTATAATTTACCTTGTGGGTCAAATTACAGTTAATGTTTGATGGCTAATGTCTGATACACAGAATGTATGACATTCTGTAAAGTAATTATTAATTTTCAGGAGCTAAAGAGTCACTCATTTCAGTACAATTTTGCTTCCATTTAACCAACACGCTGTTTTGCAGTGGACAACAACATGGATGCCTCCTCATCAAATTTTTATCAGACCAAACATGTGAAATTTGAGCGGTTATTCAAGCATGTGCTAAAAAGTAAGCTTCACGGATTGATTTAGAGGGAAAGCGCGGGCCCCAGCCTTCCTTAATTCCATTAAATTAAATTATATATGTAAAATGTAAATTTTTTTTAAAAAAAATCTTATGGCATACTAATGCAATTATAAGGACATCCTAATGCTATACAATGCCCTCGCCACGACAGAGTATATATAGAGAATGGGTTAATAGCGCTTTTGGTTCCTATAATTTCAGTGAAATTCGATTTTAGTCCATGTAATTTTTTTTTAATTTTTCCCTGTAATTTCAAATTCCGTTTGTTTTGGTCCCTGACGCCAAGTCTCCATCCAAAAAGCTGACGTGGCTAATAGAGTGCCACGTGGCCTTGCTGATGTAGACTGCCACGTGGCACTCAAATGTCACGTTAGCAGTGTCACATCATCATCCAATGGGGTGACTGCCACATGGTAGGGACGAAAAGCAAAACAAAAATTTACAGGGACCAAAAGAAAAAAATTATTTACAGGGATCAAAAGCAAAAAAAAAAAAATTTACAGGGACCATTGGATACCTGGCACTGCTGACGTGGCACTCCGTTAGCTACGTCAGCTTTTTGGATAAAGACTTGACGTCAGGGAACAAAACAAACGGAATTTGAAATTACAGGGACAAATTTTAAAAAAAAATTTACCGAGACTAATTAAAACCGAATTTTACTGAAATTACAGGGATCAAAAGCACTATTAACCCTATACAGAAGTGTCTGATTTAACCTATTGTGAATCACAATTAAACCTGAGTAATATATTAAAAAATATGACTTTGTGATATTGTTAACTTGTATAATGTGAATAAGTCTCCCACAATAAATAGTATTTAGGCTTTGGTCAAAAAGCAGTTTCTTTCTTGTTAAATCTTGAAGAACACAATTACTGTTGCAATATGTTAAATGAAATTGTGATATAATATTGCAGTTACTCTATTGAATTTTACTTATATTTGAGACTGAGGGAGTATATATTATCATTTTGGTTGGCTTAATGGCCAAAATCATAACTTCCTGTCCTAAACTAGAAGTCTAGAACGTACCCAGCTCATTCAACCTCTGAATATGGTAGCTCACTTGGAGTTTGTTCAGTTGCATATCAAAGATATAATTGTATAATATGCACCCCTCATTAAAACAGTATATGCACGTATCATCTTGACAGAGTCAATGAACATTATTTAGTTATTTAAAAATTCCACACTTTAATGTTCTTCTCTTTGTCCTTTTCACGTTTCTCCATTCAGAATGAGACAATTACTGGTCTACTCCACAATATAGAAGTTGGATTTCCACAAGATCGGATACCAATTCGCTACGTGTAGTTTTATTTATTTATTTATTTTCCATGTGTTTGGCCCCATTCTTTATCATTATTATTTTTATAAGTACACTAAGTGAGACCTATTAATTTGGAAGTTGAACCAACCATCGGCCACCTACCTCTTAGCCTCGAAGCTGTAAGAGTGTAAGTAAACCTCATATACTATCCCTTCCATTTATGTTGCTATTCCTGGTTGGGAAATAGTAGTTGAGAATCTACAATTTAGTTAGGCCTATGATAAGGACCATTACCAAAATGGAAAGAGAAGCAAGCAGCAAAGAAAAAGTTGAGTTTCTATGTGGTTCAAGCAAAAACATCTACAATTTGTCAATAAAAATAAAAGCAAACTTATACAAGGCCACCATAACAATGAACATATATATTACTCTTTTTGCACTCCTTCGTATCATATCATATATTCAATCTAAAAGGAATAACGTTCGCTTAACGTTCTGCTGTTAAGACATGACTCTGAGTGGGATTTGTGAAATTTTAGAACAGAACAAATAAAGATGTGAGTTGTGTTAGAAAAAATATGTATTTTCATTTCTTTTTTTTTTTTTTTCTGTGCATGGCTTTAAATGGTTATTTATAATGAAAGGGACTCAAATCATTAGACCGCTCATGAAGGAGGCGAAAATTTTCTATCTTACTTTCTTTCTTCTACCAATGACGATATGTCACATAATTAAAATAAAATCATAACTCATATGCATATCCTCATCATTTGATTGGTGAGAGACAAGGAGATACCAATTCTTGGGACAACAAATTTTTGTTCCATGGAGGGCATATTGCCCAACCAATATTCAAGTCTTTTAAACAACATATTTTACTAAATATGTTAGGTTTTGACCAATCAAACGGCCTCTTAGGCCTATCTTATCGATCTATTCAAATATATAATAATTTTTACTATTACAATTATTATTATCTTAGATTTTTATTATAATATGTTAAAATCATATACTTACTATTATATTTAGATTTAAATAGATTGGTCTATACATAGAGTTGATTTTATTTTTTATTTTTTTGGCAAAATATACACAGAGTGGAGTTTACAAGTTTATTCAGCAATAGTTTTGTAACTTATTTACTTTCATATAAAGCCAGATCAAAGCAACTTTATATCAGTCCTATATAACTTGAAAAAACTAAATCAAGTAAGGAGGTCAAAGCACAGACTATAAATTTGATACATGTCTCACTCGTTCGAGTATCTTAGAAAGCTCATTCTAACATAGTAAATACATGTTTGGCGAAATCAAATTGAGTTTTCACCAAAGCATATCGATACATACTTTTGCATTTGAGTACTTTGGAAAGAGTGCATACAGTTTTCCAAACATACCATATATTTCCACCCCTACAAATAATCTGTTCTCCTTTTTCTGTATTTTTTGTTTAATAATAATATTTTCCTTTTTATTTTTTTAAATGTTACTTTTTAATTAAATTAACAGGAATGAAAAGAAGTGATTTTACTGCTCAGTAGGAGTTGCAGATTGGAGAATAAGGCAATTAAAGCCCATTTGTACTTAGGCCGCTCATGTAACAGGTTCATTTACCCATTAACGGATGAGATTTATTATACACACCCATATTTTTTCTACTAACGCCCCTTGTCAGGTTTTCAATTTCACCCCACAATACCCTTGTTCGTAAATCTATATTTGAACATTATGAACTCAATGCACTGGTAAAAAAGCCTTTCGTAAAGTCATTTACTGACAATTTATAACCTCTGTAAATGTATTTAAGGACAAATGTATTTACTTCCCAAAAATATATTTACAAATGTATTTGGCAATGTAAGCGTAAATATATTTCCTGACACGTTTGATAGCTATCCGAAATTACATTTCCGGACGTTGTTCGCACATGGAAAAAAAAAAATCAGATAGCATGAAAAGCACCAAATACCTATCTATACAACCAAATAACCACAATTTTCAATATTTTGTATCATCCAAATACTACTTATATATAAAAAACAACATTATTAGTTATACAACCCCAAAATACAAAAGCATTTAGTCTTCACCTATTTATTACTTTTTTTCTAGTACAATAGGTTGAACTCCTATGAAAAAGATATGTACTAAACGTAGTCATCCTATAAACATATGAGAACTCTAATGCTTGAGCTTCAGGTCTACAGTATCTGCTCCAATAACTTAACGTGAGAGGTATCAGACAATCATCCTTCAAGTACACCTGTAAGTAAGACATAATGATTTATTCAATCAATCATGTCACTTAAACATACGAATTAATTTTAATATATTAATTCATATTATAACATGTACAAAGTGACACTCCATCATATGCCCGACGCAAGCCATGCAATCATGGTGACCTCTAAGAGGGGAAAAACGCGAAAACGAGAAACAAATGGAAGAAGGAATACCTGATACCATACTAAAGATGGGGGTTGGGGGTTTTGATGGATGGGGTTGAGAAATGTGTGATTCAAAGAGATTTAGAGTAAGAGTTTGAGAGGAAGAGGAGATGAGAGTAAAGGAAGATGAAGAGAGGAGAAGGAGGAACTGGTGAGGCTGCGGTGACCTAGTTTTTAAAAAGCCGTGTTTAGTGATTGTTCGGAAATTTATTTATAGACAGTACTTGTCTGTAAATATATTTTCAGAGGGTAAAAAAGGAAAAAATTAGAAAAAGCTCCCAAGATATATGCTAGTAAAAATGAGGGTTGTATTTAACAATTCCCTTAGCGGATTGAATATTTGAACTGAATGAGCTCACATTGCATGCCCATGTCAAATGGTGGTCTTAGACTACGGATGTCAACGGGGTGGGGCGGGCATCGGTAGTAGCCCCCCTACCTGCTGATATCCATGAATATTTAATAAAATTCTTTTTTTTAAGGATCTATTAAAATTCTTTAAAAATGCATTTATGTAAAATAAAAATCGATTTTCACATAAAAAAATTCTCAAATGACAACCTCCAAATGCCATTACATATTTAGACCACCACGTGCTCCAAATTGCACAAATGCATAATTTACGGTTCTGCTGGCGATCACAAATTATATATTTATATATGTGTGTGTGTGTGTGTTTCGAACTGGGCTGAAGCCCAATCCGACGATTCATGCGCTTAAGACCCATCTCCGCACATAGTCTACTTCACCACTCTAGAGCCGGGTCGACGTGGCTTATCCAACGGTCCTCAGCACTCCACCCAGCTCATCACAGCCTGGCAAGGATCTGACGGCACCCCGGATCTCGCGGGAGCGGTTATCTCTCAGTAACCGTCCTTGAACCATATAAAAACAGATCTCCTTCACAGATCTAGGTACGATTTGATTCATCTCTACAATTCCTCTCCTCCTACCTAAACTGACTTAGGCATCAGAGTCCTTGCAGGTACACCACCCCGCACGCCGTCGGCAACTGCTGCGAACAACGTCGCACTGCTTCTCTCCGGCCATCCTCTGAGGTTCTGTTCAGAACATTGGCGCCATCTGTGGGAAAGTTCTTTAATTTCATCTTTAGTTTCTGAAGTTTCTCTTCTTCATTCATGATGACTGGATCGAAGCGCACTGTCGCTACTCGCAGCTCGCTCCATGCAGATGTGAATCCACCAAATCCTTTGATCGTTCCGGTAGATCAACCTCAACCTGAACCTGTTCAATTCAATGTCGAATATGAAAGGCCGAGGAATGTTCCTCCGCCTCAGATCGATGTTGTTCCGTTCGTTACCTCGGCGGTTACAACAGAAACAGGTGAGACCGCTCCGGCAACCGCCGCCTTCCTCCTCCGTGAGTTTCGAGAGTTCATACGAAGTCATGCTGAAGTGATGTAGGTCCAGAATCAACACCTGGATCGCATTGAGAATCAGCAGAAAGAGATCTCTGTTCGCGTCGCCACGCAGATCAAGAACAGAGCTGACCAGATCCTTCAGTCGCCTCGGAGGTCTAGAGATTCCATAACTCGCAGATCTGTTCATCGTTGCCGCCGTGATGCAACTCCACGCCACTCTCCACATACAACCCACCGCCGTAGTCGATCTTTAGATTGCCCTTCGCCTCACCGCCGTAGATCTCAGATCCGCTCTCCTCGGAGCGGAAGAAGAAATGAGAAAATGCAGTGCGAGAGAGTTTCGCCTAAAAGCCTATCGTCAGGGTTTGAGACGAGGCGCTCTCCACCGCGTCGCCACCGTTCTCCCGATCACTCTCCCCGTCACAGATATGTGACCGCAAGCAGCGATACACCGCCTCGAAGAACCACTACTCCATCTCACCGTCGTGCATGGTCAGCTGAACGCACCTCTCGCCGCCGCCGTACTCCCTCCCTTTCGTCCACCTCCCTGCAGAGTGACACAGGGAGCGACGCGTGCGATGCCTTAGGTCCTTTCACTTCCAGGATCATGAAGTTCCAGATTCTGAAGCATCTTCAGAAGCCACCATCCTTAGATTCGTATGACGGCACAACCGATCCAGATGAGCACATCGGTTATTTCGACACCGTCATGGGCTACCGAGGTGCCCAGGGACCAGTCAAGTGTAGGATCTTTCCTCTAACTCTGAAGAAGGCGGCCTTGTCATGGTTCCAGGCCCTGAACAAAAATTTTGTGGACTCGTGGTCCGAACTCACCGATCAATTCTCTACCCACTTCACTGCGTCCAAAGTCCATGGCGGCGTTGGTCGCGATTCAGTAGAGAAAAGATGAATCAATCAGAGACTATATCGGGCGTTTTAACAAAGAAGCAATTTCTATGAAAAAGTGTTCCGATGAGATGAAGTTGTATTTGCTGGAGCAGTGTTTGGTTGAAGGCAGTTTGTTCAGCGTCAACATTGGTGTCGACAAGCCAAAGACCTTGAACGACTTCCTTAAACATGCCCAGAAGTACATGAATTATGAAGAGAAGTTGATGGCGTCGAAGGTCAAGGGCAAAACCCAGGAGAAGACTGGCGGACAGCGCGAAGACAGATCGCGCAGAGATAAAGAGAACCGACCTCCATCAAAGAGGAACGACGAATACACTCTCTTGAATACCACACCAAAGCGTATTCTGAATGAATGCGCGAATACCGAATTCTAAGATGCTGGAGTCAAGTTCCCCCAGAAAGGCAAAGAGAAGCCCAATGCCTACAAGTCCAAGTATTGTCACTTTCACAAGTGCGCCGGGCACGAGACTGATGAGTGTTTTCACTTGAAAGATGTGATAGAGCAGCTGATCCAGAAGGGGAGGTTGTCGAAGTACGTGAAAGCAAAACCGAGATCTGGCGATAGAAGGTCGAGGTCCAAATCACCTCGACCTACGAGAAAGGAATCAGCTTCTGTAGCACAACTCGACGAGGTAGCTCGAGCCTCTGAAGAGAACAAAGAAAGACCTCGACCTCCCCCAGTCGCCCTTGTCATCTCTGGGGGGTTCTCCGACAAGGGAGGTACGAGTATAAACTCAGCAAAACGAAAGCTGAGAGAAATGATGTCAGTGTCCACTGTTTTTCCCTCATCTAGCAAGCTTAAGGGAAGACCTCCCCTTGCCTTTTATGACGAAGACCTGGTGAATGAAAAGCCCAATTTTTTGATTCCCCTGTTGGTCAAAGCTTACATGGCCAACTTTGATGTCAGAAGAATATTAATAGATCAGGGGAGCTCGGCGGATATTATTTTCCACGAGTTGTTTAAGATCTTGAAGCTACCAGAGAAAGACCTCGTACTATATCTGATGTCTGATCTGACTGGTTTTAATGGCTCGAAAACCAAGCCTTTAGGCTACGTGGAATTGATGGTGACCTTTGGAGAACCACCTGCCTCCAAGACTGTTAAAGTCCAGTTCATAATACTTCCGTGCAAGTCTGTGTACAATTGCATCATTGGGCGCCCAACTCTGGGGGAGCTCGGGGCCGTGACCTCGACGGTCCATTTGAAGATGTGTTTCCATAGTGATGACAACAAAGTCGTCACTGTCGAAACCGATTAAGAAGTTGCTAGGAGATGCTACATCCTGTCTCTGAAGGTTTACGGGTCAGGTGATGAGAAGCAACCTCCCTCTGCTAAGAAGCAAGCTCTTGCCAAAGCCGCTTCAGAAGTCAACCTTGCTGATTGTGTCAGCTGGGGGTTGATCCCAAAAAACTGTGAAGCTCGGTGCAGACCTTCCCGAACAGATTAAGCTACAGCTAATTGTGTGCCTGAAGTCCAATGTTGACCTCTTCGCTTAGACTGTTGCTGACATGGCAGGCATCTCTCCCGGCATCGCCTGCCATCAACTTGCTCTCGACCCTAAAGCCAGCTGGGTAGCTCAGCGACGTCGCAAGCAAGCCCTGGAGAAAGCTGAGGCTGCAGCCAAAGCAGTTGATGATCTTGTTAAGGTTGAGTTTATTAGGGAAGTTAAATACACTACATGGCTTTCTAACATTGTGCTAGTTAAAAAGTCTAATGGAAAGTGGCGCATGTGTGTTGATTACACCGATCTTAACAAGGCGTGCCCCAAGGATGCCTATCCCCTCCCGAATATCGACAGACTTGTCGATAATTCCTCCGATTTTCGATTGCTTTCTTTTATGGACGCGTACTCTGGTTATAACCAGATCCCAATGCACCTTGCTTATCAAGAAAAAACTGCATTCATGACCGACAAAGGTAATTACTGCTACAAAGTAATGTCTTTTGGCCTCAAGAATGCTGGAGCCACGTATCAACACATGATGAACAAAGTATTTGCAAACCAGATCGGTAGAATGCTGGAGGTGTATATGGACGATATGATCGTGAAAACAGCGAAGGAAACCGACCACGTGGTTGACCTAAAAGAAGTTTTCGCCGAAGTCCAACGACATAATATGAGGCTGAACCCTGAAAAATGCACTTTCGGGGTACGAGCTAGGAAATTTCTCGGTTTCTACTTAACCAAAAGAGGGATTGAGCCAAACCCTGACAAATGTCGAGCTGTCACCGAAATGCAACAGCAGTCATCAAAGAAAAACATCCAGCAGCTCACTGGAATGCTCGCCTCGCTGACAAGGTTTATCTCGAAGTCAGTGCAACACGCGTTGCCCTTTTTCCGTCTACTGAAGAAAGGAATTCAGTTCGAATGGTCCCCCGAGTGCGAAGAAGCTTTGACGCAGGTAAAGCACATCCTATCTCAACCACCAGTCTGGACGAGACCATCCCCTGGGGAAGTACTTTATCTCTACCTGGCGGTAGCCGATGAAGCTCTAAGTGTTGTCCTCATCCGTGAAACAGGTGAGGGCCAGAAACCTGTCTACTTCGTAAGCAAAGCACTTCAAGGCCCTGAGCTAAGATTCCAAAAGATTGAGAAGGTCGCGCTAGCGTTGATAGTCGCAGCTCGACGGTTGAGACAGTACTTCTTAGCACATCCCATAGTAATTCGGACAGACCAACCAATCAAACAGATCCTACACAGGCCTGACTTGGCAGGACGTATGATCAAGTAGTCGGTTGAGTTGTCCGAATTCGGGATTACGTACGAGGCAAGACAGGCCATCAAAGCCCAATGCCTGGCAGATTTCATCGCCGAGATGACTCCGGGAGCTGTAGAGCCTTGCTCTAAGTGGACGGTTCACGTCGACGGATCATCCAACACAAAAGGCGGTGGCGCTGGGTTGTTGCTCGAGAACGACGACAGGGTGATTGTCGAGTTCTCCCTGGGATTTTAATTCCCCACTTCAAACAACCAAGCAGAGTATGAAGCATGTTTAGCAGGGCTCACATTAGCTCGAGACTTCGGGGCTGAAGAAGTTAAACTCAGAACAAATTCTCAGTTGGTTGTGTCCCAAATCAACGGAGAGTACCAGGCTAAAGACCCACTCCTCCAGAAATACCTCGCCTTGGTGAAAAAGAAAATGAACGGTTTCTCTACAATCGAGATTACACACGTCCCAATAGAACAGAACAACCGAGCAGATATTCTGTCCAAACTCGCCAGCACAAGAACCTCGGGGAACAACAGATCTGTGATACAGGAAACACTGGCCAAACCCAGTATAACTTCGCTGGTCGACATCACCTCCGTCGAAATACCAGAGACTCTTCTGAAATTTTGCTTGGCAATCTCCCAGGCAAGCATTGATGACGTGGCCGCTAACACAGACAATTGGATGATGCCCATTCGGAAGTTCATTCAACTCGGAGAGCTCCCAAATGAGGAAAAGGTGGCCACCAAAATTTGAAAGAAAGCGTGTTCTTAGTCCATAATCGACGGTATCCTGTACCGAAGGGGGTTCTCCAACCCACTGTTGAAGTGTCTCGACGACGCCAAAGCCCAATATGCATTGGCCGAAGTGCATGAAGGAATATGTGGGAAACACCTGGGAGGACATTCCCTTGCGAAGAAAGTCCTCCGTGCAGGTTATTATTGGCCATCATTGGACGCAGATGCGAGGTTATTCGTTAAGAAATGTGACAAATGCCAGAGACACGGCAACATCCACTTGGCTCCTCCAACAGAGCTAACATCCTTTTCGACGCCGTGGCCCTTCGCCTGGTGGGGCATTGACATACTTGGACAATTTCCAATGGCTCCTGGATAGGTGAAGTATCTAGCCATCGCAATAGATTACTTCACCAAATGGGTGGAGGTAGAAGCACTTGCAAAGATAACTGCAAAAAATTTGATTAAGTTCTTCAAAAGATACATCTTGACGAGGTTTGGGATACCCGAGCTCGTCGTTACCGACAACGGAACACAGTTCGCGGACCGTGGTTTCCGAAAGACTTTGGAGGACCTTAACATCAAACAACATTTCACCTCCGTAGAACACCCCAAGACGAACGGTCAAGCTGAGGCCGCAAACCGGGTTATTCTGCGAGGTCTGAAACGAAGGTTAGATGAAGCAAAAGGGAACTGGGCGTAAGAACTTCCCCGAGTACTTTGGGCATATCGCACAACTCCACATTCAACGACAGGAGAATCCCCCTTCCGTCTCACATATGGGACAGAGGCCGTTATTCCCGTCGAGATTGGAGAACATAGTTGGAGAACTTCATATCCCCAACAAAGTGTCAATAACTATCAAAACTTGCGAGAAGAACTCGACCTCCTCGACGAATGCAGAGAGCTTACAGTGCTCAACGAAGTCGCAGTCAAGCAGAAAATCGCAACAAGGTACAACCGAAGCGTGGTGCCTAGAGAATTCATGCCTGACGACCTCGTCCTTCGACGAGCTGACGTTGGTTTAAAGAATGCCCCGCAAGGGAAACTCGCACCCAATTGGGAAGGCCCTTACCGAGTCATCACAAAGACTGGTACTGGCGCTTACACCCTTGAGACACTGTAAGGCCAGCGAGTTCCGAGGACTTGGAACGCAGCGAAGTTGAAGAAGTACTATAGCTGAAGTTAAATGTATCTGAAACATACAAATGTGAAGCAATAAAATACATTTAAAGAAAAACGAGTATGAAAAACTTGCTTTGTCAACAAGCCTCGTGCCCGAGTGCGCGAGCACCCTTGAACAAGCCTCGTGCCCAAGAGCACGAGCACGTTCTGAAAAGCCTCGTGCCCGAGTGCGCAAGCACCCTTGAATAAGCCTCGTGCCCGAGAGCACGAGCACGTTCTGCTTAAGCATGTTCTGAAAAGCCTCATGCGCGAGCATCCTTGAATGAGCCTCGTGCTCGAGAGCACGAGCGCGTTCTGAAAAGCAAACAAGACGACAAGTAAAGCAAACAAGGTAAATATTTTGCTAATTCAAAGTTAAATATCATTACAAACGTTTTGTTCATTACAAGACAGCAAAAGCAAAAACGACAAATACGGGCAATAAAATCCTAAGACTTGGGAGGCACAGCCACTCCCGAAGTCGACAGAAGGAATTCGAAGAGGGGACCACATCGAAAACCAGAGGAATAGCCACTTCAGCAGACGGAGTAGGCCCGATGATAATGACCTCCTTTGTTTGACCATCCACAATTTTGTTTTCCTCAACGATCCCGACAGGGGTCATTCTCGTCGTGTTAAAGGTCAGGTCAGGATTGAGAACCCTAATTTGGTCAACGGCATTGGCGAATAACTCGTCGCCAGCCTTCAGGATCAAGGCCACCATCTCTGCATTCTCAACCTCTAACTTTTTGACCTTCTCCGAGAGCAACGAAACTTCTTGATTTTCCTTCGAAATGAGCTCAACCACCGTACTTAATCCCTCCATCTTGCATTGGGATTCAAAGGCCTCCAACTTCAAACTCTCCTCTGACTTTTGAAGATCCTGGATCCTCTGCAAGAGCTGTCCGCGTTCCTCAATCAGATTCTTCTTCTCTGAAGAAAGATTTTTGATCTGCCTTGACGCCTCGACCATCTCACCCTTGAACTTGGCCAGCTGAGCTTGTAGTTTGACTTCAAGACCTTCAAGGGACTTAACTTTTGCATCCAGCCCCGAATTACTCTTCCGAAGACTGTCGAGCTCAACCTCCAAGTGCATGTTCTTTTCAAAAAGCCACTGGAAAATTAGCAAGTCCCGCAGCTTGTGAGTCATATTTTCAAAAAACATATTCTCCTTGGCATTCTCGGAGAGTTCGTTGAAGAAAGCCTTGTCCGAAGGAGGAATTAACCAACCAACCTCTTCAACACTCATTGTCTCGCCACGAGACCAAACTGGTGGGACCTCGCCGTAAAGTTGGACCGTATCTTTTCCCTTGCCAGACTTCTCCCCGGTCTTCAAAGCGAGAGTGGGAGTCGAGGTCTTGGGTTGAGGAGGTTTCCTTTTCTTGGCGGCAGGCTCCTCGACACCCTGGGCGAAAATTCGTTTACTTCCCGAAGGCACCACTTCAACCACCTTCGCAACCCCGGTTGAAACATCGACACTTTGAGCAGCTGAGGCTCCAGAAGACGGAGCGAGAACAGAAGCGGTGTGGCTAGAACCTTCTCCAACTCCTGGAGAAGGAGTCTTTTCGGCAGAAGCCTTCCTCTTCAAGCTTGCCAAAAACGCCGAAGTAGTCATTGAATCTGCGAAGATAAAAATGAGTCAGAATGATAAAAGTGGAACTATGAACAAGTAGATTTCTACAAATTTACCTAAATACACATTGGCTTCCTTTTGAGTCTTGCATCTCAGAAGGCGACGAGTGTCGACATATCCTTTCTCGGAGACCAACTCTCCCTTGGAAATGTTTTTTCGCTCCGACACCTTCGCTCTTCTCGAATTGGAAATGCTTCTCGCTCCAACACAGCGGGAACCTCTCACGCCAATCAATCATCACCTGCCCGTTCTTGTCAAGTACTTCTACAGGAGCACAAACGTTTCCCATAGCAGTATTGTTGATGGCCTCGACAATGAAATACTTCGATTTAAACCCTCGATGAGATTCAGAGAACAGCTCAAAAACTTTCCCGTTTTGTTTTAACGAAACCCAACCTTGGCGTTTCGCTGGATCTGCCTTCGTCCACAAAGGGGGAAAATAGAGAAGAACGTCTCGGCCAAGGGATCGACGGTCAGATAGGGGCACAGTAGCTGGAATCACCGGACAAACGCCTAAGCGTTCGGATGTAATTGTGAAGGAGCGACCTCTAAATGGTGTAAAACCGCTACTTCAAAGTCGGAAAAAGGCAACTTAAAACCCAAATCCTTGAAACGGACCTCGTACATGAACATCAAAATACAGTCAGATTGCGAGCAGATTCGAGCATCAAGATGGGGTCGGCAAATCTTCCAGTTTTTTGAAGTTGCGGACACCATCCGCGACGTCCATAGACTTCAACATCAGTAGAAAATTCTCTTTTGATGAGTAAAAGGAGCGAGTACAAAGGGCATCTTCTGCAGCCCAACCGAAGTTTTCAGCATTTGGGGGCAGAACAAAGTCATCCCTCTGAAGCAGTTGTTTACCCATATCCGATCTCGCCAAAGCACTGTCATGGAAAAAAGGTCGATGTTTATCTATATTGACCAACCATTCTCCTACTTCCCTGTCTGTGAAAGTTCGTCCGAAAAACTTCTGTAATTTTAAAGAAAGACTCTGGATTTCGACCGGATCAACTGGGGACACCTTCTTACCCTCATAATCCCCAACGAAAAGTCCCGGAGGATAATAGATTTCAGGGGAAGATCATTTTTCCCCAGAGCCCACCGAAACAAAACTACCCTCAGGCGATAAGGAACCACCATCAGTGTTAACACTCGGTCCCTCCGGCGGGCCACCAGAGGAAGAGGAACTAGAGAAACCAGATACAGAGGAAGACAAGGAGGAATCCCTTGGGAGAGACCTAATATTGCTACCCATTTCGAAACTACGAAAAGAAAAACCGAGATGAGGAAAGGAAATTTACCTGTAAACAAGAAAGTTTGCAAGGTGAGACCGAAGAAACGAAACACGAGCAAGCACGAACGATCGGAAATGAACCACCGGGAAAGGAAACCACCGAATCAGGCAGGCGTTCAGAATCGCCGGAAAAGAAGAAAGGGAATGAGACAAAGATTTCTCAGAAATCTGAAAGAGAAGTGAAAGTGAGAAAGGGAAAGAGGAGAGATGATTTATAACCCGTAAGTTGAAGCTAAACGACATGACCCTTCTTCTCCTTTCTCTCCCCGCTGTTGATCTTGTCTGGACGACGTGACCTTTCTTCTCCTTACCGTTTATCAATGACATGTGATGGTTCCCCATAATCCTCAATATCATGTGCTTAATTGAAGGGAATTCTCATGCAAACTTAGATTTTCATCCTTGTTTGGCCCCAAATCCTTTGAGTTTGAGTCTTTGTTATGGAGTTTTTTTCAAGTTGCAAGTTATGTTAGTTCTTTAGTTGTTTTGATGAGCAAATGTCCTTATTTTATCTTGATTTAATGTAGGTAAGCAAATGGATTGATTGGAGACATTTACCTTAGACCAAAGGAGCATATTTTGAGGTTTAGAAGTGTAGCAGGCGCAGGCGCAGGCGCAGGAGGCACTGGCGCCTGCTGGGAGCAGAATTTGCGCCTGACACCTGTTCAATGTTTCGATCATATCTAGAGTTCTATGTGTCCAAATTATATGAAACCGGTGCCATTGGAAAGCTAAGATCCATATCTTCAACTTTCATGAAGGAACCTTGAGCTAATTCGGACTTTAAAGAGGTGAAAATTGCAGAACAACATAGATATCTGGGCGCCTGGTGCCTGCTCTCGGGAATCCTGGGCGCAGGGCGCCTGCTGCCAGCTTTTGTTCTTGCGCGTTTTGGGCTTTTTTTTAGGCCCAGTTGGTATAAATACCTAACTAATGGTCTGAACAAAGAGAGAACGAATTAGAGGCAGAAAGAAGACTTGGGAGCACAAACCCTAGCACACCCATTGAAGGAGGCAAGAGGAGAAGGGTGGAAGCTCAACTCCTTGGCTTGTGGATGGGTTCTTATCTCTTTTCTCTGTTTTTCTTTTCATTCTCTACTATCATCATGTTGAACTAAATCTCCTTTTGTTGGAGTTAAGTGGATTTCTATGAACACTATGAATGTTTGATGTAGTTTATATTAATGCATGTGATTTCTCTTAGTTTGGTGGTCTCCTTCCTTTTTCTTAATGCTTTTTGAGACTTGATCAATCTTGGAATGAACTTTTGAATTGTGTGTTGAATGGAAGTTTAATATGCTTTTGTGCTCTAGGAAGGTGACCCTTGTTTCTTATGAGCTAGGAATAGCCTTTGGGAACTTACTATCTTTGTAATTTCTTTTGCCTCATGCTTTTATCTTGTTGAATGCATCCAAGGAATTGGACTTCTAGCTAGATAAAAAGGGTTATTTACCTAAGGAATTGGGATTTAACTTGTTTAGAGAAATTGATAGACAAACTAGTGAACCACTTTGTGTTAATTGCTACATTGAAATATTCCATAGTTGAAGTAGAATGAAGCTTGACTCCAACACTTTTCTCCATTGAATTAAATCACTATTTGCATTGTGCCTTTGTTATTCTCGTACCACTACCAATCATATAAAAACCATTTGGTGTTCACTTAGAAGTTGTTGTCAATTATTGGTATTTGGCTTTCGATCCTTGAGGACGATAACCGGTATTTACCGAAATTATTACTTGCAACGACCCGGTACACTTGCTGTGGCCCTATCAAGTTCTTGGCGCCGTTGCCGGGGATCGATTTTACCATTACTAGTAATTTCGAAGGCGACTTCTATTTCGAACCCATTTTAATTTCTATTTTAGTGTTAGTTTAATTACTTTGTACTTCTTTTCATATTTTCCTTAACAATTTTTTTTAGTTCTCAGTTGCTTTGACACTTGTTTGAGGTGCTTGCTTTTCAGTGTATGCATGGAACAGTAGATTCCCAATCACAATTTGAGTGCATGACGAATAAGCTTGTTTATAGATGCTCTAAGGAGGATTGGGAATCATTTTTGTCATGTTTACCACCACCACCACCATGCATTCAAGTGATTCCCGAAGAGCCAAAACCTTGGGAAATAGCTCTGGTGCAATATGCACAAGAGCTATCCAATTCGGAGGCCAAAACAAGAGCCAATTATCATCAGATCGAAGCTGTGATGCAAAATTTCAAAATGCAAGTTGATGAAATTTGTAAACAGTTAGTACAAGAGCCACATGAAATTCAATCTGAGCATAATATGGTTAGGGGGAAGGACCAAAATGAAGACGTGGTGGTAGTGAAAAATGATTCACAAAAGGTAGATGGGAATGAAGAGCTTAATCGATTCGTAGATGCCCTCGATGCCTTATTCGTCATCCTCCACCTTGAGAAGCCTTGGAAGCAACGTCATCCATACCTCAAGCTCATGGAGTCCTTGATTAAGAAAAAAAAGAAGAAGGATAGCGTATTCTTTGTGTCATATATGCCACCTTGAGAGCGGATTAACAGCGTCAAGCTAGTGACATTAAAGAAGCGCTTCATGGGAGGAAACCCATGCGAGGGAGTTACTATCTCTTTCTCTTGCAATTTTAGAATTTAGTTTGTTTGATTTTCATCTTAGTTTGTGTGTCAAAGCTTAAGTTTGGAGTTGTCTTTATTATGTGTCAAAGTGTGATGTTTTTAGTCCTTTGTGTTGTAGTCCAAGATGTCAAATTGAAATATTGTTGGCTGAACTATGATTTGAACCCACTTGTGATTTGAATTTTGCGTTGAGCACCAATCACTTGGGGTGATGTTAAATGGGCTCTGAAGAGTTACAACTTGAGACTAGAAACTTATTGGAGTGAGTCAACCATTGCTCATTGTTTTGTTTGTTACAATTTCTTTGTGATTGATATATGCATGTCCTGTGGTTTTTGTAGAGCCTTCATCAATAATTCTTTTTGAGAGGACACATTTGAGTTTATATTCCCCTAACTTTGATTGAATCTTTGTTGCATGTTATTGGTTGCACAATGCTTTGATAGAGAAAAGGCAAATTTCATTGGAAGCCAATTAGCTAAAAAGCCAACCCAACATAATATGACCTTTGTTTGCAAAGCCCCATTGAGCCTAAAGCTTTTTGTTCTTGTTAACCCATCAAAACAATAGCCTTTAACCATGTTATTATCTTGTACCCACTTAAAGAGGTTAGCTGAGCATGAATTGACAAAGGTTGACAAAGAACTAAGTTTGGAGTGAGGGGAACATTACCATATTTGTTGTGGTTTGAGTTGTGCAGAAAAAAAAAAAGAGGTTGGTTTTTGGATTGGTACCCCTTTGAGACCAAAGTGTTACTGGGGGATCGAAAATTGTGTGACAAACGTTGTTTAAGGATTGGATTTTTGGGAAATACCACCTTTGGAAAAATGAAGAAAAGAGGAAATATAGAGAAATTTTCTAGAGTTGGTTGATGCTCATCTATCTTGAAGGGTGATAAGCCTAAATGTCTAATTCATCCACCCCTACCTTGGTCAAGTTACAACCTCAAAAGACCTTTTGATTGGAGAATTGTGCAAGTGGTAATCATGTGAGGATGAGATGAAAATCAAATCCATGGGGGATGAGCTCAAATTGTGTTGAATGAGTGAAACACAAACCCCAAAACACTTGAGAGTTTGAGTGGAAATTTTTCCTAAACGTTGTGACTAGAAAAGAAAGCATTTCAATCCCTTTGAAAGTTTCAATTGTGCATTCCATTACTTGTTGAGTTTATGATGGTGAATTCACTGTTTATGTGACTCCAATGTCTAATTTGTGATAGTCTCATGTTGGTTCTGATGAAGATAAAGCCCAATGAATTTTTTTGTGATTAGTGTGCTTGTTGTGCGATAACATTTGAAAGTGGTGAAAAATTGTGGGTTAGTCCAATGGTTAGATCAAGATTGGCATTGTGTGTAATTGTTTTGTATTTAGTTCTTGCTTGAGGACAAGCAAGGTTTAAGTTTGGAGTGTTTGATGGTTCCCCATAATCCTCAATATCATGTGCTTAATTGAAGGGAATTCTCATGCAAACTTAGATTTTGATCCTTGTTTGGCCTCAAATCCTTTGAGTTTGAGTCTTTGTTATGGAGTTTTTTTCAAGTTGCAAGTTATGTTAGTTCTTTAGTTGTTTTGATGAGCAAATGTCCTTATTTTATCTTGATTTAATGTAGGTAAGCAAATGGATTGATTGGAGACATTTACCTTAGACCAAAGGAGCATATTTTGAAGTTTAGAAGTGTAGTAGGCGCAGGCGCTGGCGCCTGCTGGGAGCAGAATTTGCGCTTGACACCTGTTCAATGTTTCGATCATATCTAGAGTTATATGTGTCCAAATTAGATGAAACCGGTGCCATTGGAAAGCTAAGATCCATATCTTCAACTTTCATGAAGGAACCTTGAGCTAATTCGGACTTTAAAGAGGTGAAAATTGCAGAACAACATAGATATCTGGCGCTGGTGCTGCTCTCGAATCTGAGGCGCGGGCGCTTTGCCGACTTTTGTTCTTGCGCGTTTTGGGCTTTTTTTTAGGCCCAGTTGGTATAAATACCTAACTAATGGTCTGAACAAAGAGAGAACGAATTAGAGGCAGAAAGAAGACTTGGGAGCACAAACCCTAGCACACCCATTGAAGGAGGCAAGAGGAGAAGGGTGGAAGCTCAACTCCTTGGCTTGTGGATGGGTTCTTATCTCTTTTCTCTGTTTTTCTTTTCATTCTCTACTATCATCATGTTGAACTAAATCTCCTTTTGTTGGAGTTAAGTGGATTTCTATGAACACTATGAATGTTTGATGTAGTTTATATTAATGCATGTGATTTCTCTTAGTTTGGTGGTCTCCTTCCTTTTTCTTAATGCTTTTTGAGACTTGATCAATCTTGGAATGAACTTTTGAATTGTGTGTTGAATGGAATTTTAATATGCTTTTGTGCTCTAGGAAGGTGACCCTTGTTTCTTATGAGCTAGGAATAGCCTTTGGGAACTTGCTATCTTTGTAATTTCTTTTGCCTCATGCTTTTATCTTGTTGAATGCATCCAAGGAATTGGACTTCTAGCTAGATAAAAAGGGTTATTTACCTAAGGAATTGGGATTTAACTTGTTTAGAGAAATTGATAGACAAACTAGTGAACCACTTTGTGTTAATTGCTACATTGAAATATTCCATAGTTGAAGTAGAATGAAGCTTGACTCCAACACTTTTCTCCATTGAATTAAATCACTATTTGCATTGTGCCTTTGTTATTCTCGTACCACTACCAATCATATAAAAACCATTTGGTGTTCACTTAGAAGTTGTTGTCAATTATTGGTATTTGGCTTTCGATCCTTGAGGACGATAACCGGTATTTACCGAAATTATTACTTGCAACGACCCGGTACACTTGCTGTGGCCCTATCAAGTTCTTGGCGCCGTTGCCGGGGATCGATTTTACCATTACTAGTAATTTCGAAGGCGACTTCTATTTCGAACCCATTTTAATTTCTATTTTAGTGTTAGTTTAATTACTTTGTACTTCTTTTCATATTTTCCTTAACAATTTTTTTTAGTTCTCAGTTGCTTTGACACTTGTTTGAGGTGCTTGCTTTTCAGTGTATGCATGGAGCAGTAGATCCCCAATCACAATTTGAGTCCATGACGAATAAGCTTGTTTATAGATGCTCTAAGGAGGATTGGGAATCATTTTTGTCATCTTTACCACCACCCCCACCATGCATTCAAGTGATTCCCGAAGAGCCAAAACCTTGGGAAATAGCTGCGGTGCAATATGCACAAGAGCTATCCAGTCGGAGGCCAAAACAAGAGCCAATTATCATCGGATCGGTGTGATGCAAAATTTCAAAATGCAAGTTGATGAAATTTGTAAACAGTTAGTACAAGAGCCACATGAAATTCAATCTGAGCATAATATGGTTAGGGGGAAGGACCAAAATGAAGACGTGGTGGTAGTGAAAAATGATTCACAAAAGGTAGATGGGAATGAAGAGCTTAATCGATTCGTAGATGCCCTCGATGCCTTATTCGTCATCCTCCACCTTGAGAAGCCTTGGAAGCAACGTCATCCATACCTCAAGCTCATGGAGTCCTTGATTAAGAAAAAAAAGAAGAAGGATGACGTATTCTTTGTGTCATATATGCCACCTTGAGAGCGGATTAACAGCGTCAAGCTAGTGACATTAAAGAAGCGCTTCATGGGAGGCAACCCATGCGAGGGAGTTACTATCTCTTTCTCTTGCAATTTTAGAATTTAGTTTGTTTGATTTTCATCTTAGTTTGTGTGTCAAAGCTTAAGTTTGGAGTTGTCTTTATTATGTGTCAAAGTGTGATGTTTTTAGTCCTTTGTGTTGTAGTCCAAGATGTCAAATTGAAATAACTGTTGGCTGAACTATGATTTGAACCCACTTGTGATTTGAATTTTGCGTTGAGCACCAATCACTTGGGGTGATGTTAAATGGGCTGCTGAAGAGTTACAACTTGAGACTAGAAACTTATTGGAGTGAGTCAACCATTGCTCAACTGTTTTGTTTGTTACAATTTCTTTGTGATTGATATATGCATGTCCTGTGGTTTTTGTAGAGCCTTCATCAATAATTCTTTTTGAGAGGACACATTTGAGTTTATATTCCCCTAACTTTGATTGAATCTTTGTTGCATGTTATTGGTTGCACAATGCTTTGATAGAGAAAAGGCAAATTTCATTGGAAGCCAATTAGCTAAAAAGCCAACCCAACATAATATGACCTTTGTTTGCAAAGCCCCATTGAGCCTAAAGCTTTTTGTTCTTGTTAACCCATCAAAACAATAGCCTTTAACCATGTTATTATCTTGTACCCACTTAAAGAGGTTAATGAGCATGAATTGACAAAGGTTGACAAAGAACTAAGTTTGGAGTGAGGGAACATTACCATATTTGTTGTGGTTTGAGTTGTGCAGAAAAAAAAAAAAGAGGTTGGTTTTGGATTGGTACCCTTTGAGACCAAAGTGTTCTTGGGGATCGAAAATTGTGTGACAAACGTTGTTTAAGGATTGGATTTTGGGAAATACCACCTTTGGAAAAATGAAGAAAAGAGGAAATATAGAGAAATTTTCTAGAGTTGGTTGATGCTCATCTATCTTGAAGGGTGATAAGCCTAAATGTCTAATTCATCCACCCCTACCTTGGTCAAGTTACAACCTCAAAAGACCTTTTGATTGGAGAATTGTGCAAGTGGTAATCATGTGAGGATGAGATGAAAATCAAATCCATGGGGGATGAGCTCAAATTGTGTTGAATGAGTGAAACACAAACCCCAAAACACTTGAGAGTTTGAGTGGAAATTTTTCCTAAACGTTGTGACTAGAAAAGAAAGCATTTCAATCCCTTTGAAAGTTTCAATTGTGCATTCCATTACTTGTTGAGTTTATGATGGTGAATTCACTGTTTATGTGACTCCAATGTCTAATTTGTGATAGTCTCATGTTGGTTCTGATGAAGATAAAGCCCAATGAATTTTTTTGTGATTAGTGTGCTTGTTGTGCGATAACATTTGAAAGTGGTGAAAAATTGTGGGTTAGTCCAATGGTTAGATCAAGATTGGCATTGTGTGTAATTGTTTTGTATTTAGTTCTTGCTTGAGGACAAGCAAGGTTTAAGTTTGGAGTGTTTGATGGTTCCCCATAATCCTCAATATCATGTGCTTAATTGAAGGGAATTCTCATGCAAACTTAGATTTTGATCCTTGTTTGGCCTCAAATCCTTTGAGTTTGAGTCTTTGTTATGGAGTTTTTTTCAAGTTGCAAGTTATGTTAGTTCTTTAGTTGTTTTGATGAGCAAATGTCCTTATTTTATCTTGATTTAATGTAGGTAAGCAAATGGATTGATTGGAGACATTTACCTTAGACCAAAGGAGCATATTTTGAAGTTTAGAAGTGTAGTAGGCGCAGGCGCTGGCGCCTGCTGGGAGCAGAATTTGCGCTTGACACCTGTTCAATGTTTCGATCATATCTAGAGTTATATGTGTCCAAATTAGATGAAACCGGTGCCATTGGAAAGCTAAGATCCATATCTTCAACTTTCATGAAGGAACCTTGAGCTAATTCGGACTTTAAAGAGGTGAAAATTGCAGAACAACATAGATATCTGGGCGCCTGGCGCCTGCTCTCGGGAATCCTGGGCGCAGGGCGCCTGCTGCCAGCTTTTGTTCTTGCGCGTTTTGGGCTTTCTTTTAGGCCCAATTGGTATAAATACCTAACTAATGGTCTGAACAAAGAGAGAACGAATTAGAGGCAGAAAGAAGACTTGGGAGCACAAACCCTAGCACACCCATTGAAGGAGGCAAGAAGAGAAGGGTGGAAGCTCAACTCCTTGGCTTGTGGATGGGTTCTTATCTCTTTTCTCTGTTTTTGTTTTCATTCTCTACTATCATCATGTTGAACTAAATCTCCTTTTGTTGGAGTTAAGTGGATTTCTATGAACACTATGAATGCTTGATATAGTTTATATTAATGCATGTGATTTCTCTTAGTTTGGTGGTTTCCTTCCTTTTTCTTAATGCTTTTTGAGACTTGATCAATCTTGGAATGAACTTTTGAATTGTGTGTTGAATGGAAGTTTAATATGCTTTTGTGCTCTAGGAAGGTGACCCTTGTTTCTTATGAGCTAGGAATAGCCTTTGGGAACTTGCTATCTTTGTAATTTCTTTTGCCTCATGCTTTTATCTTGTTGAATGCATCCAAGGAATTGGACTTCTAGCTAGATAAAAAGGGTTATTTACCTAAGGAATTGGGATTTAAGTTGTTTAGAAAAATTGATAGACAAACTAGTGAACCACTTTGTGTTAATTACTACATTGAAATATTCCATAGTTGAAGTAGAATGAAGCTTGACTCCAACACTTTTCTCCATTGAATTAAATCACTATTTGCATTATGCCTTTGTTATTCTCGTACCACTACCAATCATATAAAAACCATTTGGTGTTCACTTAGAAGTTGTTGTCAATTATTGGTATTTGGCTTTCGATCCTTGAGGACGATAACCGGTATTTACCGAAATTATTACTTGCAACGACCCGGTACACTTGCCGTGGCCCTATCAACATGTCACGCCTATTTGACCTAGGGGCGTAGTGCAGTAATGACTCGCCTCGAAACAACGCAACAATCTGAATCCCAAAGGTGGCTGACATGACATTTTGAAATTCAAAATTAACGCTCATGCGCCTAGGGTTTGGTAGCGTTTTCAGATCTCTTTTATCTCAAAGGGACGACGAACATTTATGCTTCCTTTCAAACAATATCGAATGTCGACATCATCAAACTTCTATCACTACAACAAGTCACCACCTCGACAATCGAGCTGCCGACTTGGGGGGCAACTGTTCCGGACTGGGCCGAAGCCTAATCCGACGATTCACGCGCTTAAGGCCCATCTCCGCACATAGTCTGCTTCACCACTCCGGAGCCGGGTCGACGTGGCTTATCCAACGGTCCTCAGCACTCCACCCAGCTCATCACAGCCTGGCAAGGATCTGACGGCACCCCGGATCTCGCGGGAGCGGTTATCTCTCAGTAACCGTCCTCGAACCATATAAAAACGGATCTCCTTCACAGATCTAGGTACGATTTGATTCATCTCTGCAATTCCTCTCCTCCTACCTAAACTGACTTAGGCATCGGAGTCCTTGCAGATACACTACCCCGCACGCCGTCGTCAACTTCTGCGAACAACGTCGCACTACTTCCCTCCAGCCATCCTCTGAGGTTCTGTTCAGAACAATATATATAATATTTAAGTAATTTTATTGTGGATACGGTTACCCACGGGTACGGATACCTCAATACCCACCCCCACCCCGTTAATTAGCGAGTAATGGAAATACTCGTTTATTTTACCTGCGGGTACCCATTAAGCTATCCACCCCGTGCCTGTTGTGGATTTTACTTGCAGGTATCCACGTGTACGATTTTTTTTGCCATCCCTGTCTTAGACCCGTCTGCTTATTAAATTTGTGTCATTTGGCTTCAATTTCACTGCTCTATTTTTTTCATACCAGTGTACATTGTGCAACCCACTTCTTAACAGACGTCATTGGGCTTACCAGTGTACATTGTGCAGCCCACCCCTTTTCAAAATGTTTGTTACTTTGTTTACATAAATAGTTTAATTAAGTATTTATTAAAAAAGTATTTATGATGAAGATTTATAGTATGAATCTTTGTTGCATAAGCTAATTGATAGATGATGAACTTATAGTGGATAATTAATAGCATATAAGCTAGCATATTGAACTTGAAGTGTTTGAAAAAATTAGTTGTTGTACCAACGGTTAAATGTAAAATGACACAAAGAGATATTTTTAATTAATACTTAAATTTCTTCAATCAATATTAAACATGATAAAATATTTATAAATTACTATCAAAATAAATTTATGTTAATTAAACTAATTTTTAGGATATTTAGATAAAATATTTTATATTTGTCTTTTCATGCTTTATAAAAATATATGTATTATAAAAATATACTTCACAACATAAATGTATATAGTTCCACAAAAAAGCGTCAGAAGTCAATAACCTTTTATTTCATTTAATAGAGAGGGTAAATAAGGAATTTAATTAAAATAATAAAGGCAAAAACGAGATAAAAATGATACAATATAAGCTATAAACTCAAACGCTATTTCAAGTAGCGTCTGAAAAATCGCTATAAGCTAATAAAAAAATGTTATAAGCTAGTGATTACCAAACATATCTATTTTATTACTACAAGTTTTTTCACTATAAGCTAGCGGCTTGACCTTGTCAAACATGGCTTGAATGTATAGGTGAAAAAGTAACGTGAATTCGATGAATATTTTTCTCCAAGTGGCGGTATTTCTATCTTTTATATAGAATATAGCAATTGACCCCTGAATTCATCTGGTAAATTACAGTAGGAGCATAAACAACCCCCTTACTTTTACATTATTGATATGTGTGTGTAGTAATCCACATATAAGAAACAAAAAGATGGATATGGGTTCACAGTTGCGCAGATGACGAAGGACGTTCTGAGTTGCGCGGGCGAGAGTGCTTGGAGGGATACGTTCTCCTGCACGCCTTTAAATTTTATCTAAAGATTATTTCAGATAACATGTACTCATGCAAACGTTATCTGAATTACTTCAGATAATGCTTATCTAAGCAGATGTTATCTTAGGTGTTACACCTAATAATGTGTGGTCGGACATTAATTCAGATGACACATGTTTAGGCAAGTGTTATCTAAATTACTGACTCAGATAACGCTCTCTCAAACCAGCGTAATTGAAATGCTATGTGTTTTTCATATGACGCTTCCGTCTTACAGCGTCTTAAAAAATCCACACATGAATAAATATTTAGCTAGTTAACTTTCCTACTTACAATGAGGGGTTGTATGGGCCAGGAATGACGACAAGTATGTAGTTATAGATATTATAAGAAAAAAGTTAGTTCCCATTATATAACCTAAATAGGATCACAGAATAAACATTCAATAACTAGAAACAATTTTTTTTTTTTAAATGAAATTTGCAGAATTGACATTGCCATGACAATCTCATGAATTATTGAGCTGAATACAGTTTTTAATTGCGGAAATAATGTAGTGTTCGTTGATGAAAGTTATTTATAAGGAAAGTAACATAACTTCACACAGTTTAAGAAAGTTAGTTATGTTTATTTATTACTCTTAATTTTATATAAAATATAAACTAGATTTACTAATATACCCTTAATTTACTACTCTTTTTGGACTCAATTATAAGCAAAAAGGTGCCCAAATTTGTTGGACTCAAATATAAGTAAATTTCAACTAATTCAACCATATTTAATGTCATTTTTCCAAACATACCTTTATTTAATTCTACTTTTATTTTCCAAAAGCATTGCACACTCCCAATAAAACAAGTTAGTAAATTAAGGGTATATTAGTAAATCTAATTTATTTTTTATATGAAATCAAGAATATTAAATGAACATAACTAACTTTTTTAATCTGTGTAATGTTAACTTATTTTGCTTATAAATAAGTCCGAAGGGAGTAACTTGTTTTTTTGGGGAATGTGTAATGCTCTTGAAAGATAAAAGTACAATTAAATAAGGGTATATTTAGAAAAATGACATTAAATAGTGTTGAGTTAGTGAAAATTTGCTTATATTTGAGTCCAACAAATTTTGGTTTTTTTTAACTTATAATTAAGTCCAGAGAGAGAACATGTAATTATTTTTTTTTTCTAATCATGCACGTCTGATCACGTTGCTCTCCCTCCATTTGATATTAAGTGTTACAGAAAAGTTATTTTGACAACATTGAGTTGTCAGACATCGTAAAACAATACGGTTGTGCCTTTTTTTTTAATTTTTTCTCATTTGCCGGTCAAATCAAGAAGTTGGGTCTACGGGTATGTGAGTACGGTGTGAATATTTTCGATGTCAAAATATCACTCTTCTGAGTGTTTTTTTTGTCAATTAGTAGAAATGATTAACAACAAACACACATACATTCAAACGGCAACACCTGGGTTCGAACCCCGGTCCCGACGTCCTCATGTCGCTGAAATTGCCAAAGCTACCAGCAGTGAGGGACACTCCTCTGAGTGTTATGATTGCAACATTTATCTCTCTCAGATAATTTGTCACTTTCAAATATTAAGACAATTATATTTATTACCACGTCTGTTCCTTTTTACTTGTCTTTTAAGATTGTTTTACACAAACAAATGAGACCAATAAATTTCGTTATTTTTTATAAAGTTATTAGTTTTTTCCTGTGATACCATCGATTATTTATTATCTATCACACGTATTTCTCTCTCTACAATAAATAATTAAAGATATAATTGAGAAACAACTGACTAATGTAATCTTAAATTATCAAAATAATAAATAAAAATAATAATTTTTTTCTTAAAAACTGACAAGAAAAAAGGATCAGAATGAGTGTTTATTTCCAATAATACTCACATTTACGTGCATGGGAGTAGTTACAACCTTTGAGTTGATTATAAATAAGAATATAAGGATATTTGAATTCTAACACATTTTTTTATCACAATTTCTGAAGAAGTGTGCATTTCCAAAAGTTTTTTTTTTCTGTTATAATCGAAAGGGTCAAATCTTGAATGGACAATTTCTCAAGAAGCTAGCTAGTAGTATACTACTCCCTAAGGGAATGATTGTTTAGCGAGAGTTTGACACTAGAGAGTAAAGCGTAAGAGAGTAAAGCGAGAAATGATGTCTTTTTTCTGATTGGCGTGCGATGAAATTTAGATGAAAGAAGAGGAAAAAAAAGGGTGGGTCTCACGCACTTTTCTTTTCTTCGCAGCAGTGTGAAGAAATTGAGCTTCTGATTTTTTTTCTTTTTCCACATCTATTCCTATTTTTTCTTTATATTTCAAATTATTTAAACTTTTAGTCAAGGATATTGATATCTTTTAAAAAATAATAAACACTTTTTTTTTTAATCAATACCTCAAATCTACCATATTTCTCACATTTTTCTCTCTTTTTATACTTTTTTTTTATAATTTTTTTTTACAACTTTTCTCGTTAACCAATCATACTGTGACTCTCCATAGGTTTACAATTCTCAAGGCCCCCTAAACCTAACTTCCGAGTCTCTCCCACCCAAACAGTCCATATATGACAGTTTTTCCATAAGAAACTAACAGTCAAAGGCGTCACTTCATGGGAAAATTCCTCACAAATTTTGTTGACGTCTCCCCAAATAAAGAACAACAATAAATCAATATTGATATTTTAAGGCAAATGTTAACGAGTGTTTTTAGGGTACTTATTAAAGAATTAAATATAAAAATATTGTGTTAGAAGTTGTACATTCATTTTTTTGAAAGATAAAAAGTTGTTTTTTCAATACAAAGCTTCTATATTTGGATTACTTACGGTACCCAAATGAGCTTGTATCCACTTATCATCTCATTAAATCCATTTTAATTACCTTGAATTAGTCATTTGACTTTTTAAATTATAGATGCACCTTTTTTAAACTAAATAATGATTTTTTATTAAAAACTTCTCTATAGCGTCTCTTTGTATTCTTTCTTCTTTATTTTTATATCCACTTCACAGTTCTTCTTCGCCCGACATAGATTTGATTTCTCTTCTTCTTTTTCTTCCGATAGAGCCTAGATATCGAAAACAAGTTGGCATCTATATATTTACTGCTATTTGATTATTCATTTTTTTCTATTATGATGGTCATTCTAAACGTCTAAAAGAAAAGAGGAAGAACAATATATTAGCAAATTTGTAAAATATTTTCTAGGACATCGAAATAATTATTCATAACTTACTGCTTACTTTTTAAAATAATAAAAAATATATATTGTAATGGTTATATAAAAAATATTAAATAAGTTAACTATTTTTATTAGAACAGTTAATATTGGTACGATACCCGACTAATTTAAAAGTTAGCTAAGAATTTACTTAAATGTAAAACCTACAACATTGACCGTTGTCCAGTTTGGCTTCGTCTCCACAAAGAATTCAGTTTTATTATTTTCGAAAAAAATATAATTCAATTAGTGATAACGTAAATTACACGAAGGAAAATAATAAAAATATGAATTATATGATGCCCAGTCCCACTGCCATAACGTGATGGCAAAGCAAATTTGTTAGACTCCTTTTGCTTTTAGTTAATATGAGAAAGCAAAACATAAGCACTTTCGTTAAGAACATCGAGTGACATTTACCCAAAAAAAAAAAAGAACATCGCTAGGCCGGGATTGTTGACATTATTGTTTGGGTGTGGGGAACCAAGAATTTGACAAAGATTTGCAACCAATAGTCACAAAGTCAGTAATACCGAAAAAACAAACCTCTTAAAAAGCTTATTAATAAAGGATTAATATGATGACCAATAGGAAAAAAAGTTAAACGAAAAATAGATCGGTTTGGCTTAGGACCAACGGTGGAATAAGTGGAAGGGAAACAGTAAGGATGCATCTGCTTTTAGACATGATGTGGAATTGTTGATTCTTGCTATCATCATGAGAATATGATTAATGTCCATTTGCAAATACGGGTGGGGTCACCTAAATCCGTCGCCCCTTACCTCTTCAACATCACTCTCATTCTTGCTTTTTTGATTTATTCCCCACATCAATCGCTAAACGTTCCCTGGTCTTTTGCAGATACGGCCACGTATCCCTTTGAATCCACATGGATCGCTGTATTCCATTTTTTATGAAAGAACTAGCACACTAGCAATCATAAAATATTTTTAAAATTTGAAACATGTTAAAAAAACAGGAACTATATCAACGGAATATAATATTTTTTTTGTTAAGACGTAAAAGAAAAATAATTATTTATATTAGCATGTAATATTTTTTAATCGAGAATCAAAATTAAAAAAAAATTATTTATATATAATAAAGACATTTATAAATTTTGATATGTGATGAAATACGATAGCACTATACCGACAACATGTAATATTACCACGTTAGGACTTAAAAGCAAAATAATCATTTGTCATTTATAAATAATAAAAAGATTTATAAAGATTAAATATAAAAATAAAAAAATTATGAAAAAAAGAAATCTAAATATAAGAAAAAAAATTAAAAAGTAAAAAAAATTCTCTGTAGGGATTAAAAAGTTAAATAATTATTTATGATAATAAAATTTTTATAAATTTGATTATGATATGGGCTTAAAATAATAAAATTAAACCGATAACATGTAATATTTCCTGTCAAGAAGCAAAATAAAAACAATTTATACTGACATGTATTGTTTCCCAATCGAGAATCGAAAGTAAAACAATCATTTATAAATAATGAAGACATTTATAAATTTGATATGTGATGAAATACAATGAAACTATATCGATAACATTTAATGTTTTCCCTTTGGGACTTAAATGTAAAATAATTATTTATAAAATTACACTGACAACATGTAATGTTACCCCGTTAGGACTTAAAAGCAAAACAATTATTATAAATAATAAAGAAATCTATAAAGATAAAATTAAAAGAAATAAAATTAACAAATTAAAAAACTAAACAAATAAAAAAATTAAAAGAAAATAAATTAAGAAGTAAACAAATTCCAGTTTGGACTTAAAGAGTAAAATAATAATTTATAAATAATAAAATATTTATAAAATTTGATATGTGATTAAAGAGGATGAAATTATAAAAGGAAACATGAAACATGTAATATTTTTCGTGAGGAATTAAAAGAAAAGTAATCATTTATATCGACATGTATTTCTGTTTTCCCATCGAGAATCAAAAGTAAAATGTTCATTTATAAATAATAAAAAAAATAAAATCTTGATATGTGATAAAATACGATTAAATTATACAGACAACATGTAATGTTTCGCCGTTGGGACTTATATGTAAAATAATTATCGATGAAACTATACCGACAACATGTAGTGTTACCCCATTAGGACTTATTTAGCCCAACCTAAAAACTTATAGGCCCTGTTTGGCCCAATTTAAAAACTTATAGGACCTATTTGACCAAACTTAAAAACTTAAAGGACATATTTGACATAACTTAAAAATTTAAAGGACTTATTTGGCTCAACTTAAAAAATAAAAAAATAAAAAGAAAATGGGAGGATGAGGCGCGATGAGTGGGAACACTTTTGCCAAAAATTTGCCACTTGTCAAGGATAGGGGTTTGCTTTCTTATTATGTAGATTATTATGTAGATTATAATAGATAGATAAAATAAAAAAATAAAAGCTTAAAAACTAAAGTATTAAAAAAACATTAATTTAAGTGAAAATGAAAAGAAAATGCTTAAATATTATTTTGGTCCGTTAACTTATTTTTGAGGCTTAATTTAGTCTTTTAACTATTTTTTGGGCCAATGGACTTATAAGACTTATTTGGCTCATCTTAAAAACTTATAGGACTTATTTGGTCGAAAAAGACTTATTTGACTCAACTTAAAAACTTATAGGCCTTATTTGGCCCATCTTAAAAAATTATAGGACCTATTTGGCTTAACTTAAAACCTTAAAGGACTTATTTGGCTAAACTTAAAAAATTAAAGTACTTATTTGGCTAAAAAAGACTTATTTGACCTAACTTAAAAGCTTAAAAGACTTATTTGGCCGAAAATGACTTATTTGGCCCAACTTAAAAACTTATAGGACTTATTTGGCCCAACTTAAACTCTTAAAAGACTTATTTGGCCCAACTTGAAGGACTTTTTTGGCCAAAAATAACTTATTTTGCCCAACTTAAAAACTTACAGGACTTATTTGGCCCAACTTAAAAATTTAAAAAACCTATTTGATCCAACTTAAAAACTTATAAGACTTATTTGACCCAATTTAAAGGACTTATTTAACCCAAAAAGAGATAAAACGGTTAAAAGAGAAGAAAATATAAAGGAAAAGAAATCTAAAAAAAAAGTGTGAGCGAGAAAATTGAAACAAAATAAAAAAATTGAAACAAAAAAAAATTGAAACAAAATAAAAAATAAAAAAATTGACAGAAAAGGAGCTGCGGATCAAAACGTGAGGGCGGGAGATAATTGGCCAAAATGTTGACAACTGTCCAAAAGTAAGAAAAGTGGAGTTGATTTTTATAATAGATAGATACATAGATAGATAGATAGATAGATAGATAGATTTGTAACATTTGGATTCTCCTCTTTTTTTTTTTATATCTGATTTGGATTCTCTTATTTGAGAGAAATATATGTTTTTTTCTTCATTTTATAATGGGAAAAACAGATAGAAAGTTAATATATATATATATATATATATATATATATATATATATATATATATATATATATATATATATGATGTTGAGTCTACCTTTTACTTTTCTAAGCACAAGTTGTTTTTCTAAACGCGGTCCATATCAAATTTTAACATGGAAGGATCCAATCTTTTCTTAAAAGCTAGTATTAGTATTTATTTTATCGGTTTTATATATGCAACATTGTACAAGATAAAAATATTAATTGTCAAAAAAAATTTTATTAATTATTTACTTTTTTATTTATTTTATAGATTCACATTTATGTTATTTCTCTCCATTCACAAAATAGGAAACTATATAATTAATAAAAAAATATGGGCAATTAATGATCCTTATAATGTGCAAAGTTGCACCATTAGAAAAACTCTTAGGGTCTGTTTGGTTCAAACGAGGGGAAGAGGAGAGGAGAGGGATTTTAATGGAGGAGAGGGATTTAATTATATATTGTGTTTGGTTCAAAGGAGGGGAGGGTAGTCTTTACTTGTTTGGTTCAGGAGGGGAAGAGAGAGATTTTAATGGAGGGGATAAATTAATTTACTTATATATCCTTATATTCATTTATGTTACATTTAATATAGGGTTATTTAAGTAATTTTATTTTAAATGATTTAAGCTCTCCTCTCCTCCCCTCTAAAAAACCCCAACATTGGAGGGGAGCAAAAATTGAGTTATGAGGGATTTTGCTTCCCTCCCCTTTCCTTCCCTCCCCTCTCCTCCTAAAAATTGAACCAAACATAAAAAATTTACAGTAACAAATCCCCTCCCCTCCATTCCCCTCCAATCAAACACTACCTTATTTTATCCATATTGACTCTTATATGTTGAATTAGAGTATTCATTATTTAACGTAAAAACTTTGACTCTGTCGGGCAAAAATTAGTTGATAGCGGATAAATTAGCTGATAGCATATGAACTTATAGCAAATAATTGATTAGTTAGTTGATAGCAGAAAAGCTAATTAATCAAATTTAAAGTATTTGATAAAATTAGTGGTTGAACTAGCTGACAAATATAAAATGACATAAAATCACATGTTTATAGTGTTTTCTATAAATCCTATTTTTATACATATTACAAATTTTAAATTAATTAAGACTTTTAATACTTTTGTAAAAAAAGACTTTTAATACTTTAATTTATTTTAAATATTTTTATTAAATAAATTAGATAATATAAATATATGATTTATTCATATTATTTTTTATGTAAAACTATTCTAGGTCTACTATTTTTGTTTTATTTATTGGAGGGTGGAGAAAGAATTTAATTAACATAGTAAGCAGGGCCGTCTTAAACATTTCGGGGCCCTGTTTTAATATTAAAACTTAGGCCCCTAATAAAAATGTATTAAATTTTTATAAGGACTAAACTTGAAAAGTCATGATTTTATAGGGACTAAAAACATTCTAATCTTAAAAATTAGGCCCCTAATAAAAATATATTAAATTTTTATAAGGACTAAACTTGAAAAGTCGTGATTTTATAGGGACTAAAAACATATTTAACCTTAAAATATATAATAAAATTGAGCCCCTAAATTGGGCCCTGTGCAGTAGCACAGGTTGCACCGGCTAAAAGCCGGCCCTGATAGTAAGAGTAAAAAAGAGAAAAAAATTAGCATACTACAAGTTATAAGCTCAAATAATATTTCAATTAGTATTCGAAAAATGATATAAGCTAGTGAAAATAAACTATAATCTAATAAGATAAAATTCTTTACCAAATAGCTCTACTTTGATGAAAAATGGATGATCCAGATCCAAAATGAGCGATAAAACCTCAAGGTACATCCCAACACCCTTTAGTCGCTAACAAATTTAAAAATCTCGGCAAATCTACTACCATTAGAGGCAAGATATCGATTTATTTGGTGTTGATGCGTTCCTTGACTTGTTTCACTTGGCTATTGAAAAAATAGCAAAATAATACATTCAGTCTCCAAGTTAAACTTGCTATTTTTTTCACTATTCCACAATAGCAATTGCAACAAGGCAAAACAAATTAAAGGATTTCACATAAATCATATGCAAACAATAAAACTGAGATGGCATTTGAGTGAGATATTTGTTCAGAAGATTTTGCAAGCTTACATTATTAACTATGATTTTGGTACTCGACTTTTTATACTTATAGAAGATGGTTATGTAAAAAATTGTCTAAAAATGATGACATGAGTAAACATTTTTATACACTGACAATGTATTAAATGTTAAATCAATTCTTGTTAGCTAAATTAACATAAAAGATCATTATGCATGGCAAAATTGGCACTACACTACTACTTACACGATTTTTTAGCATCCATTTTGTTGGCAATTAATGATATTATAATCTGGCTATAGAAAATGAAAATGGTGAAATTAATCTGGGCCAACTGATTTGTTTTGCCTTATTGCAATTGACGTTTTAATAGTGATATAATATCATAATTGACTTAGGGACCCTTGAGGTTTTTAGAAGGCAAGTGTAAAGAAATCAAATCAGGAAACATGTCAAAGTCGTCGACACTAAATAAATCTGAGACCTCGTCCTTAATGTAGGGGGCGTGCTATGGAGGTTTCAGAGCAGGTCACATGATTCCACTGCGACATTCATCTCTAATAGTGGTTTCAATGATATTGTGTGATAGGGGTGAGCAGCACCCAACCCACCGTCTCGCCCATATCTCATTTGACCCGTAGAACATCAGATTTATTCGAGTCTAAAGATAGATCAAGTATAAAAATTTGGCCAGATCAAAATTTAGGGATGGCTCAGCGTCATATATAACTCGTCACAACTCATCTCTTACCCGTAATTATTAGTTCTATTGTGTTTGTGGTGAGTCTTTTACAAAAATATATTCAAGTTAAAATGCATGTTAGTTTAGTTAGTAATCTTGTAGACCGTAAGAGCTATGTTTAGGTTTGAATACATGGTAAAATACTAAAAATGTTCAATTTTTCATTTTTAACTTTTAGTCATATTTGAATATTAACCTTATAATTTTATTTTAATTGTCTTCCTAGCAAACTCTATCCGGTCTAAAATAGACTCTTTCTTAATTTAACCTACAAATCATTGGGTTTGTTCGAGTCTAGGAATGAGTTAAGTTTTAAAGAATTGGTCTAGTCAAAATTCAGGGTCAGGTCAAGGACAAGTCCAACTCATCCCTTATTCACCCCTTATGTGTGATGATATTGGTGAGATGAAGGTAGAAGTAGATGAAGAAGATATTGAAAATTCAAAGTGGACTAAAATCAAGCAAAAAATTTAATTAAGGACTAAAACTAAAATTGAAAATAATTGATAAGAACGAAAAATAAATATTTGTTATAAATATGTAGATTTGGTGGATAACTATATCAATTTGTTATTTCATTATATCTTTACTATATCCCTTGATTTGGTCCATAACTAGTAGTTCATTATCTCTATAAATAGGACTATTAGGTTTGTCCTTATACAAACTTGATCATACTATCAATGCAAAGATTATATAGCTAGTTCCCAAAGAACTAGTTTTTGAATCCTAGTTCCTGAAGAACCGGTCTTTGAGTATATATTTCTATTGTCTTGTTTATCTACTTTCTTTTCTATTTACAACACGTTATCAGCACTAGACTCTACCATACGAGTGATTGCTTAAAGAGTTTTTATTGAAAGAACTCGTTTTCTTTCTCACACTCTTTGGAAGATCATGTTTTTCTAATATTTTTGTTTTTCATGTTATTTGGGTTTTTTCATGGAAATTTTATTCTCATACTGTCTGACTATATGATTATCATATTGTATATAAGAATCTTGATAGAATTCTGGAAGAATTTCATATTCAAGCATCCCTGTAAGATTGCACAAAACTATAAGTATTCTTGGTCATCTTTATATGAAAATTTGTGGAACTGCTCCTGAAGAACTAGTCTTTTAGACCATGAATGAAATTTTGTATTGGATATAAAAGTTCCTGAAGAATTTTATAGCACGAGATTTGTTCATGTAGAACCTTACAATTTTTTTAGCACTACGTATAATTCCTGAAGAACATCATAATTTTTTTAGTGTTAGTTCCCGAAGAACATAACGATTATTTTAGCGCTATGTAAGTTCCAGAAGAATTAGATTTGATCTTATTACAGTTTGAAACAAAAGAAAAGTGAAAAAAAAATCTTTATTGATTTGATAGTTTCTGGTTGCCTGTTTTTGTATTAAAGATGAGATCTTTACATGTTAGTTCTCGAAGAATTAACCTTTGAATCCTAATTCCTGAAGAACTAGTCGTCAAATTCTAGTTCTTGAAGAATTAGTCTAACCATTTGCAAAAAAAATGTTTTCTTTGCAAAATATATTACCATTGATTTGTTTACATGTTTTCAAATAAATTTGGATCTTTGTGTGTGTGGTATATTGTAATTCTTGTTATTCTGATTCATATATTTTTAGAATCCTTATCTTTATTTTTTATAAATATGTGATCTTTAATTATATTATGAAAATTTTGTTGCTATATAAAGATAATATTTTTCTGATACAATCTTTAATTAATCGCTCAAAATTTGTTGTTATAAAGATATGACGTTTAATACGATAATTATGTATTTTAAATTTGAAATGCATATTTTTAAATATATGTTAGTGTTCAAATTTTGATTATGAAAATTATGCATTTGATCATGGTTTTACAAACAATATGTATTTGGTTATATCTATTTTTGATTAAAAAAATGGAAATTTTTTTTTATTAGTTGATTTATGAAATGAAAAGTTGAATTGTTTGCTTGAAATTCATAAAGACAGACTTATAAATGCAAAAATCTTATGTCCCTAGAAGAAACAATGAGATAATCTTTCTCAGCACCAAATGAAAGCTGAAGAGTACATTCAGGTGTAACATCAACCAAGTAGTATTCACGTCAATTGCTACCAAGCACGATCAAGTCTTCAACGGTATAACAATCTTTATGTATCCTTTTTTTTAAGGTAAGAATTTATGTGTACATATTTTTTTACGCTAAGAATAAAAAGGCGTTATTCTTCAATGTTTACAAGATTTGCCTCACGATTGGTCCTGAAGTACCAAAGCAAATGAATAGCCAAATATTCTTGTCTTTTATTGGTCTCGAAGTACCAATACATGATTTAAAGCAATTAATAATATAGATTGATCGTAAATTGGTCCTGAAGTAACAATACAAAATTTTAAGTAATTGTGAAATTGGTTTTGTAGTACCAATACAAGATTTCAAGTAACTATGAAATTGGTCTTGAAGTACCAATATTTAGTGGACAGTTGCACAACCTACACAATTATTTGTATTAAGAAATATTCTATACAATTAACATTAGCTGAAATTAATGTTGATATTGTATCTGGTATTGCCAATATGATTAAAGGCTCCAGAAGAGCATGTGATATATTCCCAAATAGGACAAAATTATCCATTGATGATGCGTTGTATTCTAGTAGATCTCGAAAAAATCTACTAAGTTTCAAATATATACGTTGCAATAAGTATCATTTGGAACAAAAAATGAGAAAAATTTGGAATATCTCTATTATTTTAAAAGTTCATATTATAGAAATTTTAAGATTTCTCGTTGGGTTATATTTATAAAAATAAGGATGACAATGTCAAATTATATGCACTAGAAGAGCTTAGATCTTACAACTTTTTATGTTTCAACATGATCATCTTGGTCATCCCAGTTCAACTATGATGCGATGTATTATAGAAAATACACATGGACACTTATTAAAGGATCATAGAATCCTTTTACATGATGATTATGAATCAGTTTTCCTCATCAAGGGAAGAAAAAGATAAAAGAATAAAAGCGCAAGAAGTTTGTTGGAAGACACCAACATTATTCATGTTGGATATACGCACAAATCAATGTGAACTTGAAGTTCAAAGAATAAGTCATTTGCAAAATGTTGCAAACCAATTACTAGGTCACTAAATGTTAGATATTTTTACAAACATCCAAAAGGTCACTAAATCACATGTGTTAGTTGCAAATATTATTGCATGATTAATTGTCCCTGCAGGACAACTAGCGAGTAAGGCAACTCATGAATCTAAAGCACGCTAGAAGCGTTGTAGACCTATTGGTGCGAAGGTTATTATTCTTAAAGGGGGAATTCAAAGTGATGATCCATAAGAGATCATTGATACTCTAAAAGAGGTCAAAAGCAATATAAATCAACAACTCCATATTTCCAAATAAGTAACCTCAGAAGTGGTTCTGGTATCGGTAAATTACAAGATCTCATTAAACATTGGAAATATGAGGGGAAGATGCGATGTTGTTGATATGTTTTTGCATATGCAATAGCAATTGATTCTGAAATTGTTAATCATGATGAGCATGAAGCTCGAATCATATAGGAATATCGACATTAAATTGATTGACCAAAGTGAATTAAAATAATGCAAGTCGAGCAAGACTTATTTGCCAAACATAAAGCATTTGGACCAATAGTCCAAACACTTGAAGTTGTCAACCTTTGTTAAGATGAAAATAAGTATAGATTTTTCTTATTAGTTTGGCAGTCTTTGAATAACTTGACATATATCAAATGGGTGTAGTGACAGCTTGCTTATATGGGTCATTGGATAATGATAGATATATGAAAATCCTTGAAGGATTTAAGATGTCTGAAGCATACCCCTGAAAAATTCAAAATGCATGAAGCATATCCCCGAAGGATTTAAGATGCCTGAAGCATACTTATGAAAAATTCAAAATGCATGAAGCATATCTCCGAAGGATTGAAGATGGCTAAAGCATAATCCTGAAGAATTATAGATATATGCATGAAGCATAACCCTGAAGGATATAAAGCATCTAAAATGTTTTGACTGATGTAATCAGTTTAATATGGAAATATGAGGACTTTGAACTTATAGTTCGAGACTCAAAAGATGTTTTTAATGGACCTGAAGTTTGAACTCTCATGACACAAATATGTGTTATTACACCTTATGGTTAACCAGAGGGTGGTCTCTATATTGAAAATCCCGGAGGATTGAAACTATTGATAACATCTATTTGGATTTACATATATTGATAATTTATATTCTCTTATTTATCATATTAAACATTTCATATTAGTAAGAAATGTTTGAGTTACATACATGATGCAATTATGAGTAAATTTATTTATTTCTTTTTTCTCACATTGTTCAATATGATTGCTATGAATTTTGATTATTAATATTCTTGAAATTGCTTGAAGTTGGTCCAAACTATAAATAGTATAAATAAATATCTTCAAATAAAATGTTTTGAAAGATAAGGTGTTGTCTCGGCCTATAGCTCGAGCATTTGCAACAAAGAACTTTGGTCCTGAAGTACCATATCGTGTTGTCATTGAAATATTTTTTTATGTTGCAAATAGCACAAGATTGGATATAGTTTTTGTAGTAAACTTGTTAACAAGATTTTGTTCAGCACCAACCCGAAGACATTGGAATGAAGTCAAACAAGTTCTTCGTTCTTTCTAATCCTCATAAAGCCCAATGCAATCAGGTGATGTTTACACATGTGGAGAAAAAGTTATATCTTGACGTTTTGTGAAACAAACAATGACAACTATGTCATTCTTCATTAAGCAAGTTGTGAATGCATATGACTGAGAACCATGGCTCAGTATATTAGAGGAGCATGCAGATTGTGTTGGAATCAAGTGGATTCAGAAACAATGACCCTTAATTGTTTTGATGATAACAAATAGTTAATAGAACAATTTATCTTCTGATGTGTTTATTAGGATGCAGAAGTCACTATTCATCGGAAGAAATTATCTCAGAAGACTAAGTGAAAGTGTGCATTTCACTCCCAATTTCATGAATCTGAGTCTGGCATTGATCCTCTGAAAATTGCTGATGTCATCGTCTGATAGCTTCACCTTGTCTTGGTCAACACTCTGATTTCAGTCAACACTCTGATAGACCATGCTCTGTTTTTTTGTCAATGCTCAATAGACTATTGAATAGACTACTCAGTAGAAGCCTTCGTCTGTTTCTACAAGACTCTGTTATATGAAAGGCCAACAAATTCTGTACTGAAGAACTTGCCTCTGTTTCAAGTTCACTCTGGTGAACAGAGTATCTCAGTAATAAGCATCGTCTGTTTGACAGATGCTCTAATTGGAAATCAGACTGAGTATTCATTAAAGGCTACTTCATGAATTAAAGAGACTTCATTGATGAGTATTTTAATATGCGAAGAATCAAAGGCCAAAGGGAATGCCAACGTTTATAATCATCAGAAAACTTGCTCAAGAAGTGTCTTATTTTTTAAAAAGATCATAAAGGACAAGATCCTGCAAAAGTCTGCCGTGTCAGTATGCAAGAGCAGAGTGGAAAGCGACGTGACTTGCTAAAAGCCACACAAAGGGATATGAAGTTTTGTCCTTTGTTGAAAAGAGCTGTTAGGTCAAAACGGCACTATTCACAACCCTAGCTATATATACCTCACTTCTCCCACTAAAGTAGGTTAACAAAATTGAAATGTTGTGAATCAAAGTGAGCAACCAAGAAATTATTCCAAGTATCTGAGATCACATTGAACAAGCACTTAAACGTTTTACTCTTTCAGTTTGAAAGTTATTCTTTGTGCTTGAGTTTTTCATTGTATATCCTCTCTGCTGAGAGTTATTTGATATTGTTTCAAACTACTTTTGAACACTGTATTTAGCCCAGTAGCGGCTGCATTCCTTAGAGGCTTGACTGTACTAAGTCGTTCTAAGAAGTTGTGAGTATAGCCAGTTTGACAGAAGTATACTCTCAAGTGTAATGGGGTTGATTAAAGTGGAGAAATCCTTCAAGTGTGCAAAGGGACTAGACGTAGCTATCAGGTGATAGTGAACTAGTATAAATCACTGTGTCATTCTCTTCTCTTCTCTTTACTTGTTTTCATTACAATTTTGTTAAAGAGTTGTTTTGAAAAGGTTTTAAAAAATACACAAGTTCTAAGAAAAGATTTCTAAAACCAAATTCAAACCCCATTTCTTGTGTTTTTGCCACGTTCAATTGGTATCAGAGCTCGACCTCTTGGTTGAGCACTTAACAGTGTAAGAGGAAAAGATCTTATTCTTTATACATGGCAAGCAACGAAGCTTGTGGTCACGTTAACCGTCCTCCTTTGTTCACTGGAATAAACTATGACTACTGGAAAGATAAAGTGAAAACCTTCTTCGAGTCTCAACAACTTGAACTATGGGATATGGTTCGCAAACAATATACTGAACCAGTTGATTCCAAGAATAAACCCATTCCTAGGGACAAATGGAAAGATAAGCAAAAGAAAGCTTATCAACTACATCAGAAAGCAAGATATTACCTTATATGTGCTATTTCTGAGAAGGAATACGAGAAATGCGGAAAGAATGAAACTGTCAAAGAAATTTGGGACTCATTGGCTTTGGCCTATGAGGGTACTTCCCAAGTGCAAGAAACTAAGGCTAATATCTTAGTTAGACAATAAGAACTCTTCAAAATGGAATATGGTGAAAGCATTGAAACTATGTTTCGAAGATTCCAAACACTAGTTCATGGTCTAAAGGTTCTTAAGAAAATTTATACCACTGCTGATCACGTAAAGAAAATCTTAAGAAGCCTGCCAAAGAAGTGGAGACCTAAGATCACGGCTATTCAAGAAGCCATGGACCTGAATGTCTTGCGTCTTGAAGGTCTTCTGAGTTCCTTGAGAGCTCATGAGCTTGATCTAGATGAAGAAGAACCTCCTAAGAAATCAAAGTCCATTGCTTTGAAATCTACAAACAAAGCATCCTCCTCTAAAGCACTTCAAGCTGAACTGGAAGCAGACGAAGGATCGTCTGATGAGAGTGGTGGAGACACAGACGAAGAAATTTTCTTAATAGCAAAGAAAATTCAACGTATGTGGAAAAACAAAGGAAGGTTCAGGAAGCAGTTCCATAAGAAGGACTCAAGGGATAAGAAGGACTACAAGGACAAAAGCCAAGTTACTTGCTACGAGTGCAAAAAGCCTGGACATTTCAAGTCCTAATGTCCACAACTCGAGAAAGAGAAACCAAGAAAAGGTGGTTTCAAAGGCAAGAAGAAGAAAGGTCTCATGGAAACATGGGATGATTCTGATTCATCATCGTCTGATGATGAAGTAAACATGGCTCTGATGGCTACCATAGGGTCAGACAGTGAAAAAGAAGATGAGGAGGTAGATTCTAACCCATCTTTTGACATTGAAATAGCTTTTGATATGAGTCTTCTAAGCTCAACACTGAGTATAAATCTTTGAAAAAGAAATTCTCAAAACTTTCAAAAGAATTTCAAATACTCAATGAGGAGAATGAGAAGTTCAAAGCTGAAAATCACCGTCTAGTGAGTGACAGCTCTAAGACTGAGAAAAAAGTTGAATGTAACTCTTCAAAATATGAAGAGGGATTTCAAAGATTCTTTGCTGAGTGTGTTACAAGAAGCAAACAAGCATCTATGATTTGGGGGCATAAGCCAAAATGGTAAACAGGGTCTTGGTTATAAACCAGAGGAACCCACTTTTCAAAACACAAATTTGAAAACCAAAGATACCAACAATCATAGTGACTGTCTGCTTTGTACCTTCTGTAATAAGAAAGGACACATTAGAAGTACTTGTTATGAATTGAAAAATAAGAAGGACAAGTTTCCTTCTAGAACTAACAAAAGAGGACCCAAAAAGATTTGGGTACCTAAGGACAAGATTGTATATGTTGCAGATTTGCTTAGCAACAGAGTTAAAATACTAGTCCTGGTACTTGGACAGTGGTTGCTCACGTCACATGACGGGAGAAAGGCGTATGTTCCAAGAACTCCAACTTAAAGAAAGTGGAACAGTGGCTTTCGGAGGAAACCAAAAAGGTAAAATCATTGGAAGTGAAAAAGTTGGTGAGAAATTTCTACCTTCAATTGATAATGTTTTATTTGTTGATGGCCTGAAGCATAACTTACTAAGTGTAAGTCAATTATGCGATAGTGGTTATGATGTTGGCTCCATTTTCTTTAAAGCAAAGAGAAAGAAAAATATTTATAAAATAAAACTTTCTGAGTTGGCAAATCAAAATGTAAAATGTTTTTTGTCAGTTGATGAAGAGCAATGGACTTGGCACAAAAGATTGGGTCATGCTAGCTTAAGGTTAATCTCAAAGCTTAACAAGAAAGAACTTGTTAAAGGCTTACCAAATCTTAGGTATCAATCTGATGCTCTTTGTGAAGCATGTCAAAAAGGGAAACAAACAAAATCGTCTTTTGAATCCAAAAATATTGTTTCCACCTCAAGGCCACTTAAGCTTTTGCATTTAGATTTATTTGGACCAACTAGAACTGCATCTTTGTCTGGAAAGAAATATGGCCTAGCAATTGTTAATGACTATACTAGATGGACATGGGTAAAATTCCTAGCTCACAAGGATGAGTCATTTGCAATGTTTTCTGTTTTCTGCAAACAAGTGCAAAATGAAAAAGGTTTTTGTATTACAGCAATTAGAAGTGATCATGGTGAAGAATTTGAAAATGAATCATTTCAAAACTTCTGTGGTGAGTATGGAATCTCTCACAATTTTTCATTCCCTAGAACACCACAACAAAATGGTGTTGTAGAAAGGAAAAATAGATCCCTTCAAGAAATGGCTAGAACCATGATTCACGAAACTAATATCGCAAAGCACTTTTGGGCAGAAGCAGTAAACACTGCATGTTATATTCAAAATAGAATCTATATTAGACCTATCTTGAATAAGACTCCTTATGAATTGTGGAAAGAAAGAAAACTCAACATTTCATATCTTCACCAATTTGGATGTGACTGCTTTGTTCTCAATATAAAAGACAGTCTTGGAAAATTTGATTCAAAATCACATAAAGCTATCTTTTTAGGATATTCTGAACGTTCTAAAGCTTACAGAGTATACAACAAAGAAACATTAATTGTTGATGAGTACATGCGTGTGAGATTTGATGATAAGAAGCCTGACAATGAAACGTCAGAGCTAGATGAGATCTTTGCAGATATGCAGATAAGCTCATAAACAGATGATAGTGTCACAGGTGTTGACTCTGATTCTGCGTCTGGTGACAAGACTCAAAAAGAGATGACAACAGATCACCCAAAGGACCAGATCATTGGCGAACCAAGTGATAGAGTTAGAACAAGATCATCTCTTAGGGAACACTCTGATTTTGCATTGCTGTCAGAAATAGAGCCCAAGACAATTGATGAAGCACTAACAGATAATGGATGGATACTTGCTATGCAAGAAGAGCTCAATCAATTTCAGAGAAATGATGTTTGGAAGCTTGTGCCTCCTCCAGGGGATAAGCAAGCTATTGGAACCAAGTGGGTTTTCAGAAACAAACTTGATGGAGATGGCAAAATGGTAAGAAACAAAGCTAGACTTGTTGCTCAAGGGTATTCACAAGAGAAAGGTATAGATTATACTGAAACCTTTGCTCCTGTAGCTAGACTTGAAGCAATTAGAATTTTATTATCATTTGCTGCACATCATGGCATTACGTTATATCAAATGGATGTAAAGAGTGCATTCTTAAATGGTTTTATAAGTGAGGAAGTGTTTGTAAAACAACCACCTGGATTTGAAGATATCGCTTATCCAGAGAATGTCTTCAAACTTAAAAGGCTCTCTATGGTCTTAAACAAGCCCCAAGAGCTTGGTATGACAGACTGAGTTCCTTTTTAATGTCAAATGATTTTTGAAAGAAGATAGGTGGACACCACGCTCTTTAGAAAATCATCTAAAAAGCATTTTATTATAGTTCAAATATATGTTGATGATATTATCTTTGGTGCTACTAATGAATCTCTTTGTGAGGAATTCTCTAAGCTTATGCAGAATGAGTTTGAAATGAGTATGATGGGAGAATTAAAATTCTTTCTTGGTATTCAAATCAAGCAATGTCAAAATGGATACTATATCCGTCAAACTAAATATGTAAAAGAACTCTTAAAGAAGTTCAAGCTTGAGCAAACCAAACCAATGAGCACGCCAATGCATCCAACATGTGCTCTCAGCAAATATGAATCTAGTAAAAAGGTAGATCAAAAGATATATAGAGGTATGATTGGTTCACTTCTTTATAGTACTACCTCAAGGCCTGATATTATGTTTAGTGTGTGCTTATGTGCAAGATTCCAATCTAATCCTAGAGAATCTCATTTAACTACTGTTAACAGAATCTTTAGGAATCTCAAAAGAACTACTAATCTTGGATTGCTTTATAAGAATTCAGAAAATTACAAGTTAGCAGGCTTCTGTGATGTTGACTTTGCTGGAGATAGAATTGAAAGAAAGAGCACAAGTAGTGGCTGTCAATTTCTTGGAGCTAACCTTATCTCATGGTCCAGTAAAAGACAAAGCACAATTGCACTATTAACGGCAGAAGCTAAGTACATATCTGCAGCAAGCTGTAGTTCACAACTACTATGGATGAAGTATCAGCTTGAAGACTATCAGATAAAAAAGAGTAACATTCCCAATATACTGTGATAATACCTCCGCAATATGTTTGACTAAGAATCTTATTTTTCATTCACGTGCTAAACATATTGAAATTAAACATCACTTCATTAGAGACTTTCAGAAAGGGATACTTGAAATTAAATTTATTGATACTGACCATCAATGGGCAGATATCTTTACAAAACCCCTTTCTGAATATAGATTCAACTTTATAAGAAAGAACTTGAATTTTCATCTTATAAAGGAATAAGTGTTTAATTTGAATATATCTGCTTTTGTTTTGTGTGCCTTTGAAATGTCTGTGTCTGTTTGATCATATGACTCTGTTTTGATGTTGCGTCTGTTTTTAAGCTGCCTCTGATTTTTGTGCCTCCGAAATGCCTGCATCTAATTGCATATGTGCCTTTGTTCTCATGTGTGCCTCTGATTTTGACATGTGCATCTGTTTTAGTTATTGCGTCTGTTTTTCTAATATGGCTCTGTTTTATATATAGCCATTATTTTATTATTTAATATTTCTTTTTGCATCCTCTGTTGTTAATTAACTGTTCATATTCATGTGAGTCTGTTACAAGTTCTCTTTGGGAATCTTTGTGTACACGTGTCTCTTTGAAACTGGTTGATGCGTTAGTGGATGAGATTTACTCTCACTGAATCATAATTATTTTTTTACTGCCCGATGACAGTTTTACTGCACCTCTTTATGGCAGAGCTTGACACGTTTCATTTTTTAAACGACAAATAATTTATTTCATTTATTTTGAAAATTTAACAAGGCGGTTTGCCTTCCTCAACATGTTTTAGATACACTCACTCCACTCGCTCACCCACTACCCACTCTATCTTTTTCTGAGAAGCCTCACACTTGAAACCCTAAACCCCATTCTCGCTACGTGCTCTCTGCTTCTACTACTTTCTTCTGCAATGGACGCTTCACTACTACCAGTTGTGTATGGTCCTGAACATGAACCTCTACCTACTTTGACGAATGCAGAGCAACATCAACTGAAAGTGATGTGCAAATCAGATGTGAGCTTCAAAGATCTTGCTGACATGGTTATCAAACTCGCGGGTTGACTCGAACGAGTCAATGAGTTTACGTTTCTGCAGTGCCCAAACGAGTCGACTCGGTCTGTGACTCGTTTTTGCACAGACTCGGTCGGACTCGCTCTGACTCGGTCAGAATCGGGTAGAATCGCGAGTTAACACCGAGTCTACGAGTTAAGAGCAATTTTTTTTAAAAAAAAAAGCCCCAAAACGCGTAGCCCATCTGTGGTGGTGGTGGCCGGTCCAACGTAACCATGTAACCGTAGTTTAAAAAGACCGCCCAAGAACCGGTGAAACCAGTAAAAATTGGCGAACTTGCGATCTGAACCCACTCAGTAAAAATTGTTCTTTTTTTGGAAAAAAAAAACACTACAAAGAACAAAAAGGAGAAGATAATAAGGTTCCATGGGGAAGCGGAGCATGACAGATGGTGGCGAAGAAGAGGATGAAGAGAAAGAGAACGATGAGTTTGGAAATGGCTGCAAGGTTACCTTCTCCGGTGGTTCCGTAGACCAGATGCAAAAATCTCCGCCAGTGGATGTGTGCTCCAAGGAGATTTTCCTTTCTCTAAAGCATATTAGTATACTGACTTGGCGAGGGTTTAGTCCAAGAGTAAAAAAATCACGTGAAGAGAGAGGAATTAAATTTTGCTTGCATCATAACTATCAAAATTTTGGAAACTTGGATTTCTTTAATGGCATCAGTAAAAGACAGTGGGAAGATAAAAAAAAAAATTGGGCTAAATACGTCCGATAAAAAATAGTAGCAATCATGAGTAATTACTTTATTAAAAAAAGATAATTATGTGTGATTTTATATATGAAAAAAGATATCTTTTTACAGACGGTTAATTTGTACATATATTTTTGCAAATAAATTAATATGAGATTTTAACATTCTATAGATCTTACATTTTTTCTATTTTCTTACATAAATAAATGTTTCTATTTTATATGGACATTAAAAAATATTTAATATTACTTAAAATATCAAATTAGAAATTTTAAAAATATTATTTAATGATTACCGGTTAAACCACGGTCTAACCACAGTTAGACCATTGAACCTTGAACTAGTGTCATCACCGGTTCAGTGACCGGTCCGGTTTTCAGAACATTACTCACAGCTGCACAGGATCTCCCATAAATATTGACCTTTTTTTGTTTTGATGATATTATAGTAAGTATTTGTGATGTGTAGATTTATTTAATATTATTTTACACTTTAGGTAAACTCGTACGAGTTTACGAATCGAGTCTACCTATGCTCCACGAGTTTGCCTAGACTCTTTCATTAATATTATTTTACACATTAGGTAAACTCTTACGAGTTTACGAGTCGATTCTACTAGTTGAGTCTACCTATGCTCTACGAATCTGCCTAGACTCTCGTATTTGACAACCTTGCTTGCTGATAATGGGTACGACTTTAGAACCGATTTTGCTGATATGGGCATTGTAGATTTCTTCTACATGGAGAATTATCCCATCTACCACGAGTTGGTGAAGGAGTTCTGGAGATTTGCCAGAACCAAGGACAACACCATCTACAGTTATGTGCAAAAGAGACACATAGTAATTACACAAGACTTGATCTCTGACGTTATCAAGTGCTCTGACTCTGGAAGAAGACTCACAAACAACTGGGAAGACGAGTATGGTGGAATGGAAACCATCAACTCTACTATCTAGGAGAACCTTGGAAGTTCAAAGGCTGTGGACATGAAGAAAAAGTTTCGGGTGCTATTCAAGATCATCAAGAGTTGCATTCTACCCAAGTCTGAATCTGTTGACACTACGACTTCAGACCACAAGTTTGTTATGTGGCATTATGAACTCAAATCCAAGATCAATCTGCCAAGCCTTATCTTCGATCACTTGTGCAGAAACATTTTTTTTCCAGGAAAGGGAAGAACCTGAATATACCCTATGGAAGGGTGATCTCTGCGCTTCTGGCTAATCAAGGGCTTATTAAGCATCTTCAAGGGTTAAATACTGAAGAAGCTGGAGTTGCACTACAAACTGTAAGTGCTCCAATCTTCAACAGTGGTAACTTGAAGAAGATGAGAGTTTTATCTTCAGAAATTATTGCTGAAATCCAGAAGAAAGAGGAAGCTGCTGCCAAGCCCACCAGGAAGGGAAAGAGGAAGATTACTGAGGTTGCCTCTCTTGAGCCTACCAGAAGAGTAACAAGGAGTACCGGTATTTCGATTGGCTCCCATGCACCTCCACTGGTCCCACCAGTGAGACCTGTCTTCATGCCCTCAGTAATACCAGAAGAAATAGAGGAGAAGAAGTTTGAAGTTGAAGAGGTGATTAGAAAATCTCAAGAGGAATGCTGCTTATTCCATGAGGATCTTAGACGGAAAAGGCTTCAGGATGAAGCCTCTGCTGCTGCAACTGCTCCTTCTGTTGTTACCTCTGGCACTACTGCTACTGCAATCACCACTATTACTGCTCCTGCTCCTACTACAACCAAGTTGAAGAGAATCACCAAATTGGCTAAACTCTCTGCTGCTAAGAAACCGAAGGTACTTGATTAAATTGTTGGTTTGTATTATTATGTTTATGGCGCTGGGACTGTTGCTACAGATGCCTCTGCAACCCAAACCTCACAATCCTTTCAGTCATTACCATCTAACCTTATTCCTCCTCCACAACCTCCTAAATTTGTTCCTTCTTCCAAACCTTCTAAACCAACTCATTCTAAGCCTACCCAAAAGCATTTGCCTCCATTGCCTTCTGACTCTTCATTTGATGAAGATGAAGAAGACTATGTACCTCCGAGAAAAAGACAGAGACCATTACCCAAAGTCTCAATTCCTTACATTGAGCCTCTCTTTATTGCTCACCCATCAACCAACACTACTGCACCTATACCTTCACCACAATCCACACCAATTTTTTCACCTCAACCACAAACAACTACATCATCACCACAAACTACACAACCTAAACCCACTCAAATACCTTCACCACAACCTACATCTATTCCATCACCACCCTCAGTTCAACCTGACATAAACATCCCTTCTCAACCTGAAACAGTACCTGAGCCTATTATCCAAGAACCCCTTTCTCCTACACCTGGCTCTGATACAGTTTGTGAAGCACAACTACTTACCTCTTTACAATCAGTCTCTGATCCCTCCTTTCAACTAGCCACTCTAGTATCTTCTCCACCTCAAATCCCTTCTCTACCTCATTCACCAATTCTACCTGAACCTGAATCTGCTACAGAACCAATTGTAGATGATGACCTGGTCATTGCTGCTACAATTGCTACTGAAGTAGTTCAAGGACTTGAACTTGATGATGATGCCACCATCATTAATCCACCGTGAACCTCCACCTAACCATCGGGAAGCAAGAGTTGTACCTCAGCCTAATCCACGCCTCTTTACTGGATTTGAAGTTTTTAAGGCTAGGAGACAGTACGAATTTGATATATGGAGAGTGATTGAGGAAGATAGACTGGACGGTATTGGCACTGCACAGGCTCTGGAAGATTTTTATGAAAATTGGCATTTTGTCAATTTCTGGTTTGAGAAGCATAGGAAGGATCAACTTGAGAGAAACAGAAGACCCCTAACTGCTTCTGCTTGTAGGGTACCTCAAAGGGTTGTAATCCCTGCTGTTTGGGAACCAGAACCTGCTCCCATACCTCCACCTGCTCCTGTTCCTCAACCTGCACCAGAACCAGTAACTCCTCCTCCTACTTCAACTGCAATGGTGACTCAGCCCTCTGCTTCTGGGTCTGCTCCTGCATCCACAAGTCACTCTGTTGTTGTTCCTAAAGTGGTATTGGACCAACTTGTTGAAGACAACAAAAGCTTCAAAGAATTCAGGGAAGTTTCGAACAAGAGACATGAGGATGTCACTTCTATGCTGCAGTTTATAGTGGATCAATTGAAGAAACCATAGATAGCCTTTAGGTTTTGGTTCACCCTTTTGTTTTTAGCCTTGTACTTGTTTTTATCTTTTTAGTAGGAAAACAATTTTGTAATATGGTATTTTTACCTGAGAAATGAAATCATTATCGTTCGATACTTATTCTCTTTCAACCTTATCTTTCTCAAACTCTGTTTTGACTATGATGTTCTTTATTTATTCTTAACCTTTTTGTCTATTAACAAAAGGGGGAGAAGAAAATATAGAAATATAGAGTAATTGATGAACCTGATGTATCAACTAAGTGTCGTCATGCATTGCATTTTTGCATTATTTACTCTGATATATTAACTTGGAATGAATAATCTGATAATGTGTCAATATATATGCTCTGATAGTCCTCTCTATTTATGAAAGCTCTGATACTTTATTTGGAATGATCTGATGTGATACATCATCTAATGTGACTTTACACTTAGAAAATACTTATATGTGCTTAATTCAGGGGGAGCCTCTGAAATTCCTTTAAGTAAATATTTTTCTAAATGAAAAATTGTTTATCAATCTATGTATTTGTCATCATAAAAAAGGGAGAGATTGTTGGAATCAAGTGGATTCAGAAACAATGACCCTTAATTGTTTTGGTGATAACAAATAGTTAATAGAACAATTTATCCTCTAATGTGTTTATCACGGTGCAGAAGTCACTATTCATCAAAAGAAATTATCTCAAAAGACTAAGTGGCAATGTGCATTTCCTCCCAGTTTCATGAATCTGAGTCTGGCATTGATCCTCTAAAAATTGCTGACATCATCATCTGATAGCCTCACTATATCTTGGTCAACGCTCTGATTTCAGTCAACGCTCTGATAGATCATGCTCTGGTGTGACCACGCTCTGTCTTAGTCAACGCTCTGTTTTTTGTCAACGCTCAACAGACTATTGAATAGACTACTCAGTAGAAGCCTTCGTCTGTTTCTACAAGACTCTGTTATATGAAAGGCCAACAAATTCTATACTGAAGAACTTGCCTCTGTTTCAAGTTCACTCTGGTGAACAGAGTATCTCAGTAACAAGCATCGTCTGTTTGACAGATGCTCTAATTGGAAATCAGACTGAGTATTCATTAAAGGCTACTTCATGAATTAAAGAGACCTCATTGATGAGTATTTTAATGTACGAGGAATCAAAGGCCAAAGGGAATGTCAATGTTTATAATCATCAGAAAACTTGTTCAAGAAGTGTCTTATTTTTCAAAAAGATCATAGGGGACAAGATCCTGCAAAAGTCTGCTGTGTCAGTTTGCAAGAGCAGAGTGAAAAGCGACATGACTTGCTAAAAGTCACACAAAGGGGATCTGAAGTTTTGTCCTTTGTTGAAAAGAGCTGTTAGGTCACAACGACACTATTCACAACCCTAGCTATATATACCTTACTTCTCCCACTGAAGTAGGTTAACGAAACTGAAACGCTGTGAATCAAAGTGAGCAACCAAGAAATTATTCCAAGTATCTGAGATCACATTGAACAAGCACTTAAACGTTTTACTCTTTCAATTTGAAAGTTGTTCTTTGCGCTTGAGTTTTTCATTGTATATCCTCTCTGTTGAGAGTTATTTGATATTGTTTCAAACTACTTTTGAACACTGTATTTAGCCCAGTAGCGGCTGCATTCCTTAGAGATTTGACTGTACTAAGTCGTTCTAAGAAGTTGTGAGTATAGCCAGTTTGACAGTAGTATACTCTCAAGTGTAATCAGGTTGATTAAAGTGGAGAAATCTTTCAAGTGTGCGAAGGGACTAGACGTAGCTATCAGGTGATAGTGAACTAGTATAAATCATTGTGTCATTCTCTTCTCTTCTCTTTACTTGTTTTCATTACTATTTTGTTAAAGAGTTATTTTGAAAAGGTTTTCAAAAATACACAAGTTTTAAGAAAAGATTTCTAAAACCCAATTCAAATCCCCCCTTTCTTGCGTTTTTGCCACGTTCAGATTGATGAAAGAAGATGACAAGCCAACAACATATCAATAAGGTAATGCATCATGAAAAGATTCGATCAAATGACAACTCAGCAAATTTATTCACAAAAGTATTGTCACCTTCAATTTCAAGAAGCTCGTTGATAAGCAAATTAATGGACATTTCATAAATGATGTATTTACGAGGGGAAGTGTGTCACTATGAATAATGTACTCTTTTTCATTCGCTAAGTTTTTATCTCATTGGATTTTTCTTAGCAAGGTTTTAACAAGGCATATTCATAGTGTATAGTCATCCAATGGGAAGTGTTATAAATATGTAGATTTTGTGGATGACTATATCAATTTGTTATCTCATTATATCTTTACCATATCCCTTGATTTGATTCATAACTAGTAGTCCATTATCTCCATAAATAGGACTATTAGGTTTGTTCTTGTACAAGCTTGATCATACTATCAATACAAAGATTATAGCTAGTTCCTAAAGAACTAGCCTTTAAATCCTGGTTCATGAAGAATCGGTCTTTGAGTCTATATTTCTATTGTCTTGTCTCTCTACTTTCTTTTCTATTTACAACAATATTTAAAATGATACAAACAATATCTACCACATGGTAATGACTAGTCACATGGTAATTATATCTTTACCATATCCCTTGATTTGGTCCATTTGGTCCATAACTAGTAGTCCATTATCTCTATAAATAGGACTGTTAGGTTTGTCCTTATACAGACTTGATCATACTACTAATATAAAGATTATAGCTAGTTCCTAAAGAACTAATCTTTGAATCCTAGTTCATGAAGAATCGGTCTCTTAGTCTATATTTCTGTTGTCTTGTCTCTCTACTTTCTTTTCTATTTACAACCATATTTAAAATGATACAAACAATATGTACCACATGGTAATGACTAGCCACATGACGTCTGACATGTTGGTAAATGACATTTAACGTGACGGTCACATCATTTAACGTGACGGTCACATCAATTCACTTGTCCATGCAAGTAGACATATAATCCCTTAACGGGACCATTTAAATTTTTAGTCATGAATTAGTCTAATAATCATTTTAAAATAGGCTAAATTATGCTTTCAGTCGCTTATCTTTATTTTAGGTTTCAGTTTGGTCTCTTATCTATTAAAAGTTTCGAATAAGTCCCTTATCTTTATTCTATGTTTCAGTTTGGTCCCTTATGTATTAAAAGTTTCAAATCGATCCCTTATATTACGAATATTATACCAATGTGGTCCCTTTTTTGCATAAAAAAAGGGACCATATTGATATAATATTTGTAAAATAAAGGACCAATTCGAAAAAAAAAAGAGGGACCACATTTTACACATAGGGGACCATATCGAAATTTTTAATACATAAAAGATCAAACCAAAACCTAAAATAATTATAGGGAACCAAAATCATAATTTAGCCTTTAAAATAGAATGTGAGTCGAGCATGTCTTTGAAACAATCTAAAAAATAATTTCAAATAAATCAAAACAACTCAAAGATACTTTTGTGATTTGTCACACTAAAAAAATATTTTAAGCTCCCCAAATCTCGAATTTTGAGGTTGAATAACACTTACTATATTTACGAAGAAGTGTATTATTGATACTGATTTATTACAAAATCGTAAATTATTTCTAATTACGGAAATATGGGATCCTTTCGTCACATGTTAACCATTAAATCAGAACAAAAATCCAATCGTACTATAAGGATACGCGGAAAAAGGGTACCCGCTGACTTTTATATGTATGAGTGGTGTGCTAAAGACTATAGAGTGCATTACTCTGTCCGTTCCATAACCTTGATAATTTTAGCAAAAAATTTTTTATTTTAAAATGATGATTGTTTTATAAATCTAAGATATAATTTATATTTTTTTTTCAAGTATATATTTCATATATTTATTGTATTTATATTAAAAATTGATGCAACTCTATAAATATTTAATTGATTATTTTGAAATCTACAGTAATTAATAAGGTTATTTTGATAAAAATATACTTCAATTAAATAATTTTTTAGTCTGTGTATGAAAACTTTAAACCACCGAAATTATAAAATGGAGAGAGTATCTTACATCAAAAAGAAAAAATAATAGGGGTGCAGTATCAAATCAAATCAAAGAGTATAAAATGAAATGCGATACAGCTGGGTACAAGGACCCGTCTGCTCTATAATCTCCCTATTATTATTTTCCCTACTTCAAAAAAAATTCTGTAATTTTCCAGCATAAAAAATAGATTAGACATACATGGCCTCGTGCCTTCGTCCAAGGCAAAAACAAAGATCCCAAAAAATGGTATTTCTCAATTTTTCACTAATCAACAGTTAAGAATATACATATGTGTTAATAAATTTTAATTTTATTTTATCGGTCTTTTATAACGTATACAATCTTACACACGATAAGAATTATTAGTTAGATAACTAATAAAAAAAATGAATAATTAATAATATTTATCTTATATAAGGTTACACATGTTAGAAATTTTTTTATTTTATTAAGTAATAAATTATCATTAAGAAACAGAAAATCTAACAGAAAAGTAAGACAAAAAGAGATTTTCATCCCCAAGACAACGCAAAATGCCGAAAGGCTAACAAGATAAAAGAGTTGGAAAGAGTCAGAAATTAATCGATGATGCGACGAGGGAAAAAAATAAAAACAGAAAATAACGGAACAAACGATAAAGGGGGAAATAAAAAAATTAATAGATTTTATATTAGTACTTTTTTTTAATCAAAATGGAATATTTTAGTATATATTACTTTAATAGAGAGAAAATTAACAAAAGAAAAGAAAAACAAAATTTTCTCTATCCTATTTGATTGGATGAAAAAGTCAATAAAAATAAATAATACTCAATCAGTGTAGTGCCATTTTGGTCATTGACAGAATAAAAAAACTGGACGAGGATGAGAAAGGGAAGTGAAGCGTTCCAGATTCAAATTTATTTTTTCAATACACCTGTTTTTCCAATTTATTTTTTTTCAATTTATTTTTTCAATACACCTGTTTTTTCAATATCTTACTGTATTTTACCACTAGACTATTTTTTTACATAAGACTGGACCTCTTAGTAAATGACATAAATAGATTTATCGGACAAAAAATGACAAATAGATAAATAAAACTTTAAAAAAATTATAAATTACAGTACTTCTTTGACAATTACGTTTTCGCTCTAGAGAGAAGAACTTAATTTTATTTGACTTCCTCCACAATTTTTTCTCCGTAATACCTTTTCTCTCCTATTTTTCATCCAACCAACCAAATAAATGAGCAATACGCATTGACTCACTAAGAATGTGCATCTCGATCCTGAATTTTAGAAAACATTAGAATTAGAATATGAAAAACATTGGTTAGTGGCAGTCATGTCGAATACTAAAATTATACATAGACGAGCCCTCATACGTATCAGCAGTAGTATTTCAAAGGGAAGTAAAATAATGTATCCAAAAGACATTGAAGGTATGCGATAGAAGAACATTCAAATTAGAATATAAATAAACGCTAATACTAGTATTATAGTTGAAGAATCCTTGGACGGCTCTAATAGCACGGAAAAACCAAAGGATTCTCCTCTTACATTTAACTCATACTAACAAAACTCTCTCGACAAACAAACTAAATACGAAAAATCATAAACCGCAGAACTCAATCAGGAACTGGTTTTTCAATTCCTGAAGACTCACAAAACTACATAATAAAGGCCTTACGCATTATAACATCATAATATTTTATGATAATAAATCTCACTACTAATCTTACTTAATCCTAAGCAGCTGCAAAACTTAGGCACAAGGTATGTGGAGGGGTTCCTCAATCCAACCAGCAAACTCATCAGCACCAATATCACCAAAATCAAAATCAGGAAGCTCACTAGGCTCATTATCATCAAACCCACAAATTTGAATATCCTCAAAACCACCAAGATCATCAAAACCCTGTCCATAGTCATCAAACGATAACCAATCAAAATCAAGCCCGAGGTTCAGTTCAGTCCCAGATGTAGGAGCCACAGCACCACCAGCAGCAGTAACAGCAACAGCATCAGCACCAGTTGGTGTAGGCAAGTTCAAAAGACTCAGATCTGGTATCTCTAGTTCCGCTAGTTCAGCCACCAAATCATCACTACCCTCAACACCACCCTCATTGCTTGAAACATCACACTTCTCAACCAAATTCGATGCCGATGCCGAGGTATCCAATTCAAGCACAGAGGATGGTGATGTGTGCGAGAACAAACTCTCAGTGTCCTCCGAAACTGCTGCAGCATTTTCTGAGTTACAGCAAATACTTTTGTTTGTAGCTGAAGCAGAAGAAGAATCATTGTTGCAAGCTACAGCCATTGATTTAGCTTCAAGTTGATCGAATTCGCGCCGTTTGGCTTCGTAAGCCTGAGAAGCTTCTTCAGCAGTGTTGAAAGTGCCTAACCAGAGTCGAGCACATTTAAACGGGTCACGAATCTCAGCAGCCCATTTTCCCCACTTCCTCATTCGAACACCTCTGTATTTGGTTGAAGATTGGTTCCTTGGTGTTGTTGCTGTTGTTGAGAGAACCCTCTTTTTCTTTTGAGGTTGAACCGAAACGCATGACTTCAGTGCGTTCTTTTTTTCTTCTTCGGAAGAAGAATTTTCAGAAGAGGAGACCGGAGATATAATGGGAAGTGGGATCTCACGGATGACTCTCTTGATTTTCCTTGGCTCTAACTCATCATCGGATGAATCAGTAGCATCAGGGTCGTTATAAATGATGCGAAGTTTTCTTGTTATCTTGGAATCATGCAAGGAGTGAGGCCTAGGCCTGTGTTTGGCTCTAGACACGGATTGTTTCCGAGAATCGGACATGGTGGAAATTTTTTTTTTGAGAAAAACCCTCCAAAAACCCTCAACAAAAAAAGCCCTTCAGAATATCCCAGAAAATTGTTGTAATGAAAAAAAAAGAAACGAATAATGAAAGATTTTATCAGAGGCAAAAAAGGGTAGCAAAAATCTGTCAAGATCTCATGTAAGATCCCCTCTTAAGAACAAGAAGAGATGTGAAAATCTTTGTATGTGAAAGCCTCCAAAACACTCTACGCCGCAACAAGTCCTGTTACAAAAACCATCCATAAAACCAAAGACATCAGGCCCAAAATCATCCATGAAATAATAAATAAATAAAAAATTAATTCAATAGCCTGACTAATATTCAAGAATCTAAGAAGATAATTAAAAAAAAATTAAACCTTTTTGGCCTCAATCGCATTGAAACAGGTGGGTTCACAAAAATGTTGCTCAGAATGCAAAATAGCATAAAGCGAGCGGAGCACACGAGGAGAGTCAGTGAGAGAGAAATAGAGATGATAATCCAGAGCTGCGACAGAGCCCCAACAATCACTTCCAGAATAAACCGAGAAGACATAAATCCACTGTTCGTCTTCTTTTTAGAGCAATTCCTCCGAACACACAAACAAAGCTTCGAGCTTTCTCCGATCTCTCAGCTCTTCACTCGCCAAAAGAATAAAAACAGAAGAGAAAGAGTATCAAATGGTGAGTGACAAACACTGATATACAAAGAGAAGAGATAACAAAAAGGGTATATCTGGGAAAAGGATTAAAAATCTATGGCCAAGATTTTATGTTCTATTACAGCCAAAAAAACATGAGAATCGCTATTTTTTTATCGATCTGGAAACCAGTGCGTGACTTGTGACCTAGGGTGAAGCAAATCACCCCAATAAATATACCCAAAAATAAAACAAATAGCCGACCTTGGTACGACACACACCGATGGAAAACAGACACAGACGCAAATCTCTATACAAACATCAACAGACCAAGAAATTTTATAATTTAAGAAATGGAAAATTAAAAAAAAAAAAAACCACAGTAGCAAGACCACGATAAATAAATAAATCGGTATATTTTAATCAAATGAGTTTCTCGATAAAAACACAAAATGCAGAGAAGATTGAAACTACACGGTGAAATTTACCCTTTGTTTGTTTTTCACTGAGCCGGAGGAGGCTGCTCTCTCTCTCTTTCTCTCTACCCTGTCACTGTCTCTCTGCTTGGCAGTGTTTCTCTCACTCTGGGTGGCCCCTCCCTCTCACTCCCCTCTTTTCTATTCTACCAGGCCTCAACCATTTGCCTTTTTTTATGGCCGGTCAAAAAATACCGCATTTAATGGGATTGAGTAGGTAAAACATAAAATATTATAGCAAAGGCTATTGAGTGTACTCTGCACCCTATTAAAATTAATAAAAATATATTCATTTTTTTTACATAAAAATATATTCATTGAATGTAGTAATTTTAAAACAATAATAGTAATATATTAACATTATATTTTTAATAAATTTTTTTACGTTTTAATTATAGTCATTGCTAACGATGAAACGCTCAGTTGACAGAATTCACATGTTAAAGAATATCAAAAATAACTTTAACTCTTCCAAAAATATTTTTAATAATAAATTATTATTTAGTAAAATAGTAATAAAGTGTTAAATAGAATTTTTTTTTTGTAAAATATCAATATTTTTATATGTACGACATTATTTTAAAAAATATTACCAAATTTAAAATTATTCCAATTTTTTTTGACAATAAAATCATTCCATATTAAATATGGACATCTAATTTTTTTTCCTATTATTAGACATGAGCTGGCATGGGGCTGTATAACATTGCACATAAACGAAATAAGCATGACCATATTACATGCATATCATGCCCATCATCCTCAGTGTTGGATAGTGGATACATTATTGGAATCCTATGTTTTTGCTTGTCACGCGTGAATCCAATCTGTAGATCTGACTCCGTTACGAGAATCGGACGGTAATTTGACACACGGTGTATTACACGCCCACATAGAAAGAAAGTGCGAGAGAAGATAGACTTTACAATGTACTCCTATCTTTTTGCGCCGCCAATGCTGACTAACCAGGCATTCCCAGTGTACACAGTGGTAACGGATACTGTTGGGGTTATTTACGCAAATGCCATTAGTTAGTCTTGGTCTCCAAGTAAATACTCCCTCCGAACTTGTTTTTAATAAAAAAACCGAATCATGCTAACTGAGGCCGGTTCGAGTTGGTTGTCAGTTTTTTGGTTTTTAGATGTACTAGTACATGTGAAAATAAGTTGTGTTCGTAAAATAAGAGCCTAAGTGATTTTTAATCAATTTTTAAAATATTTTTAAATCAGTTTTTAAAATATAAAAAAAATTGAAATGGAGTTTTTAGTTTTAAAAATATGATTATTTTATCCTTTATTTTTAGAGGTGTCAACTCGGACTGGCAGAGCCTACAATGGGCCAACACATTTTCGGGTCGAGCCAAGTTGGGCCAAATTAATTACAGGTTACTAATTTGTTAGTTCAGCCCACCACGGGCTACGGCCAAACGAGCTGGTCTATGGGTTCACTTTTTTAAATATTTATTCATAAACAATATTTATAATATGATATGATTACATAACGTCTAAAAAAAAGCTTTTACTATCAAGTTGCCAATTTTAAATCAATATTGTACCTATAAAAATAATTTTAATTAGTATTGCAACTATACAAATCGGTGTCAAAACATTTTTTATATGGATATGCAAGACCACAAACGTCACAGTTTGAAGACTACAAATATTTCATAGATTGAAAATTATAAGTTTAACCCCCTGTTCTTTTTTTCTTCAAACGCAAGACCACAACTCTATTTTTTCTCGTATCTCCTTCTCGTATATCGTGACTTCTCACCCTAAGCCCACTCTCTTCCTCTCAAATATTCGTCATCAACCAGGAAGATTGAAGGATTCTATCATCCTTCTTCTCGACAGACAGAGACATTGGACGCGGCATCACAACTTGTCTGTTATTATTATTATTGTTAAATTTAATAATAATAATAATAATAATAATAATAATAATATTATTATTATTATTATTTACACTTATTGTTATTTTTTGGAAGAATTGTTGTTGTTAATAATTTTTAAATTAGAAATTATAATGTTGATAACAACTTTTTAAAATTGAAAACCACAAAAAAACTGAATCTAAAAACTAAAAACTAGTTTTGGTTTTTTAAAATTTAAAAACTTAAAACTAAAAACCACCCAGAACGGGGCCTTAAGAAAATTAGTAAATTATATTAAATTTTTTTATTTTAGTTAAAAAATAAAGTTTATTTTTGATGACATTTAATACAGAGGACAAAAAATACACATTGAAAATAGAATATGAATTAAATAAATGTATTTTCGAAATAGACTCATTAAAGAGGATAAAAATAGTTAAAATTGATTATATTTTATATCACAATACATGGAATATTCTTTTCTTATAATCAAGTCCAGAAGGAGTAATATAAGGTGAAAGAAGTGAAAGAATTATATTTTTAAAGGTTGTAAAAAGACCGAAAGAAAAAAAAATGTAAATATGTTTTTTACTAATGTTAGCATTCTTTTTTATGTTTTTTTTGGTAGACATTCTTTTTTTATGTTACAAACTATTGTTTGCATTCTTTACTGCACAGAGAAAATCAAGATTTTTTTTTCTGAAGTACTATATTACTTTAACATAATAACAATAATAATATAGTAATAAAACAGCTACTTTTATAAATTAAATATAACTTTTTCAATATTCAATTAGTTTCAATTGTGTTTCCAGAAAATTTTATGATTTTATTATTATTATTATTATTATTATTATTATTATTAACACAAAATTTGTATATGCAGACAGAAAATACTTTGCGATGATGAGTTTTTTTTTTTGAATTAATTTTTTAAGTTTTTTACGAGGACCATTTATTCAACACATTACTGTTTGCCTTTCTATTTATTTAGTTATTTATTTATATGCTTAATTACATTTTTAGTCTCTCTAGTATGTGCAATTTTGGTTCTATAGTTTTTTCAAGTGAGTTTAGTCCTTCAAGTTTTCAATTGCTATAATTTACTCCCTCCATCCATTTCTATTTGGTGGATAAGTATAAACGCTCTTGTTGCCGATATGATGACTTCGTTGGTGGATAAGTATAAACGATCTTTAAGTTTTGGGGCTTTCTCTGGCCTTGATGATCACTTGTGACCCATCTCACCTAAACTTATGTACTTTTTTTAAACAGAATACATTTACTCCATGTTCTATTAAAATATTTTGTTAAAAAAAATGTTCTATTAAAATATGTTAAGGTTACACTTAAAAAATTATTAGAAAATAAATAAATATATATTTCCTACATTTCAAAATTTGTGATATTTCTACTGTTTTTTTCCCCCTTTTGTGATACTTCCTATATGAAAAAATTGTGATACTTCCTGATTCTCAATTATTAATTATCCAAATCATTACTACTATTTTTTTCTCTCATTTGTTAGTTATTTATTAATTTTATTGTTATCATGAAATGGAAGGATGTCAATTAAGAATTATTTTTATAAGAATTCATATATATTATTCTTATTGCAATTTGTATTAAATAAATTATTTTTATTTCAAATAAAATATAAATTATATATGTATTGATTTTATATAATTAGTAATATATAAAAATACAAAAATCTTAAAATATGTGTCTATATGTAATAATTTTCTTATATAAATAAGCATTTTTATATATATCAAATGTATTTTATTTAGTAAAAATAATACATCGAGTGTATGTCGTTTTAAAATATGCTAAACGTTTTTATGAATAAAAAATTATGTTAAAATTAAATTACTGCAAAAATATTATAAATATATTGGGAAAAATCTCCTCCCTAGTTTTCAAAATACGTGATAGCTTTTGAGATGTTTTTAGAATGGATCTTAATAAAATAAAATAAAACACCAACCGGACTCAATTAGTAATTTTCCAATAAATTATACTGTGATTAACCGGCGATGCTATTCATGTGATGTATGAAGTATGAACAGCTGTTATGTAAATTTGTAGTAAATTATTTACTTTTTATTAAAGATAAAACATAAATTATATATATATATATTCGTCGTATATATATAATTAAAATATAATATATAGCAAATATATATAGGTATTGAAATATATGTCTTTATGTGTAATTATTTTATAACATAAATAACGATTCTTATATATGTTTACACATTATTAAATAACTATTCTTATTTATGTAACAAAATAACAGTAATTATAAGCTTGAAATATTATTTTAAATAGACATAGCAATTTTCCTTTGAGGAAAATTCCCAAATTCTCAAATTTACTCTACAAGAAAAAAGGGTGAGCAGCAACCAACCCGACCCGAAGAAATGTCTCGTCTCAATTTTATTTCTACTTGACCTGTAAAACATTGTGTTTGTTCAGGTCTAAAAATAGGTTAAGGCATAAAAAATTTGTCAGGTCAAAATTTAGGGACAGATTATAGTTATGTATAACTCATTCTGACTCATCTTTTGCCCACCCTTAATTGTTAGTTCTATTATGCTTTGACGAGACTTTTGTAAATAAAATATCCAAGTTTTAATTCATGTTTGTTTAGTTAGTAACTCGTAGCAAAGTGCTATTGAAAGAGTCATATGCATGTTTGGGTTTGGATACAATGTAAAATACTACAAATATTAATTGTCCACTTTTAAGTTTTAGTCACATCTGAATGAGCACCTTATAATTTTATTTTAATTGTCCTACAGGCCAAGCTATCGCATCTTAAGTAGACTCGAACTTTTGACTTGCAGATAGGGACGGATCCATGAGTCTATCAAAACGGGGGCAAAAAATGACTAAAATAAAGATTGAGTAATAGATTTTTTTTTTGGAAATAATTTGTCATTCATTATATTATTTTTTACATTTATTTCTCTTTTTTTATAAATAAATGTTTAGCTGAGTTGGGTCTTGCGAGCTCATCAGGGTCAGAGAAAGCCTTAACCTTCAAAGAGCATTTATAGAGGTACTTACATATTAACCACCAACGGGATTCTCACATCGACATCGGGATTCGAACGCATGTCCTTATGAGATATGAGTCGTATTCATACCAAATGGAACACCTTTTGTTGGCATTTATTTATTTTTCTTTTCTTTTAAATTTAAAAATTAAATTAACAAATATTTGATATATATACTAATCAAATACAAACAAAAAGCATGAGTGAGGGAGGGGTTGGAGCCCCTAGGTGCCCCTTCATCCATCCATCCCTAGCAACTCGTAAAGTATCGGGCTTGTTCAAGTCTAAGGACAAATAGGGTTTAAAGAATTGGCATGATCAAAATTCAAAGTCGGGTTATGAACACGCCTAACCCGTCTCAACTGATATCCCTCACTCAAATGATGCTTGCATGACTACACATGAATAATATATAATGATAAATATCTTAGTAAATAGACATAATTCAGAGTTGGGTTATGGACACGTCTATCCCGTCTCAACTCATCTCTCACTCAAATGATACTTTACATATTATTTTTTTAATTTATTATAGATATTTTAATAATGTATATTGATAAGTATCTTAGTAAATAGACATAATATATTATAAAATTCAAGAGTTAATGTCACATAATATTTTAATACTATGTATTATTAAAGAATTTACTATCTTAATACTTTATATATTATTTTATCAGTATATCATTGATATATTATTAAATTAATATATTACCAATATATGTTAATATATATGAGTAAATATATTAATAACTAGATATAATGTATCAATGAATATTATTAACATAAAAAATATATAATATATATGTACAAATATATTAATAAATAGACATAATAAAATTTTAAAAATACAACGTATAGTGTATATAATAACGATTTTTTATACCAATTTTATTATTAAAATAATATTAAATTTTAATTCTGATTTTATTTATCTATTATTATGATTATTTAATGATATATGTAAATACATATATATGAATATTTATCTTAATAAATGTATGTAATATATAATTAGTATACTAAATACTAAATAATAAAATTTAATATAATATAAATCATATTGTATATAATAATATGTTTATGATACTAAATTTATTATTAAGATAATATTACATTTTGTCTTAAAGTTTACTATCATATAGTTATGTTTATTTATTAGTATATTTAATTATATATTACAAGGTAATGAATTTATTAATATTTAAATTATATGTTGATAAGATCAAATATAATTAAAGTATTGGAACAATAATTTTTGTAACAATATATGCTATTAAAATATTATATATAGTTTACTCCTAATTTTTTTGATATATTTTGTTTACTTACTAAGATATTAGTTAATATATTAATAATAAACTAAAAAATAATATATAAAGTATTAACTTAACTAATATATTGATCCATGCGTCGCATAGGTTACCAAAATGGGTGTGAATATACATTCAACGTGATGTTTTAGAAAATTAATTTTTATAAAATAGTAGAGTATTTGAATTTTTTTATAAAAAATATTGCATAAATGTTATTAAGAAATGGTGGATGTATATTTATATATGTGTAATCAATTAATTTTTAAAACGTAGCAAATAAAAAAAAACTTTGTTCTGTATTATATTTGTTATCCTAAATATATTCCATTAAAATTCTTTCATCGTATAAACCGCCAAGAAAAATTATAATATAAATAAAAAAGAGTTGAATACAACAAAAATGTAATTTAATTAAGGTCTTTTATGTAAAATGTTTAATAATTTTATGGTAGCCTCGTTAATAATTTATATAACATTAATGAAAACTATATAACTGAAAAATCTAAATTTGATATTAAAAAATTATATTAATATGTTATTTTTATAAAAATATTTATTTATGTTAGGTTTAATTGTAATTTTGATCCTCTAGGTATCGCGATTGTGCAATATTAGTCATTCAAGTTCTAATTGGGCGAATTGAGTCCCCAGGTAACACAATTGTACGATTTTGGTCCTTGTGGTTCTAATTAAGTGAATTAGGTCATCTAGATATCACAATTGTGCTATTTTGGTCCCTCCGTTTAATTGATATTCAATTTATAACTGAAAATATTGTAAAATTATTTAATTTTTAAGTTAACTAACATGCCACCTAGACCAAATTACGCGCTAGGTCGTACCCATACGTGATACATTAACATTTTTTATTAGAAATTGAACGACAAGATGATCAAAATCGTACAATTGCGATAATTAGATGACCCAATTTGCACAATTAAAACCTAAGAGACAAAAATTGCACTATAGCAATACCTCGAGAACCAAATTCACGTAATTAAAACGTGTGGAACCAAAAACTCACAATCGTGATACCTGAGGGACTAAAAGTGCAATTAGGCCTTTATATTTTTTTTTTGGTTACCATGTCATTGGTGCAGATAGCTTTCCAGGCTGCCAGTAATCTAGAATAACCTGGCACGTGTTTTTTTCTGGCCACGATCCGTTTCTCCTCCCAATAAAATTTTTGCCACACTATAGAAATATTTTGTGTAAAATCTTAATATATAATGGAACGATGGGTAGGTCCATAACACTTTCGAGATCGCCGGTTGGTACCAATTAGTCGTGCTCTGATCCCACGTTGGATAAATATTAAACAAAATACTTTTGAATTATTCTAATGAGTATTCTGACGATATTTACTGAAGAAAAATTTATATATTATCAAACACCTTTTTATTATTTAAAAATAGATATTAAATATTATGTGTTTATAATATAAAAAATATCCTTTATTATTATTTTTCTAATCAATCGATTAATTGATATCAATATATTTTTTTCACCCACATTGATAAATCCCAAAATTGTCTACTTTTATGGGATATTTTGAGTATTAAAACATGTCAATTTGTGCTATTTAAAGTGTAAAAATACTCATTTGTGTCATATTTTACAGAATTATTAAAAAATAATACTTGGAGTAAAAGATGCGAAAATAGACCAAAAACTGACAAGATTTGGATATTTTTGTCAATTCTGGACTTGCAGTACAACTTGACATATAGTCAGTACGATCTTACCTATTCAAGCACAACAGTATGGGCGTACCTCATGGTGAGTACAGTCTGGCGTCGAAGAAAAAGTCCAGTACAGCCGTACCAAAGGCAGTACGGTCGTATCCAATTGCTGTCAAGTTGTGCAGAATGCACAAATATGGGGTCAACTTCGCAACTAAAGTGCAGTACGGCCGTATATAAACCTAGTATGGCCGTACCCCCAGATCGTAAAGATTTAAAGCCAGTTTGTCCTAACATGCCGCTAAGTCTATAAATAGACATTCTTAGCCCTCTTTTCAGAACTTTTGATCCTGAAACCTTAGAGCTTCTTGTCCAGACCTATTTTGCTGCCAGAGCTCGTGAAGAACGTGTTTAAGGACCGTCGTCATACCGAAAGGGTGTCCCAGTTTAGATTTAATTGTATCTATTATGGGTTTTTATTGTCTTTCATGTGATTTTATGTTACTTGCACTTATCATGAGTAGCTAAATCCATCACTAGGGGTGATGGGGGATTTTTTACTATGTTTTTGATATTTGTCTAGTTGATTATATGAATTTCCTATCATCCTGTTGATTGTATTGTTCTTAACATGATTAATCCTATAAGGCTTGATCACCCTTTAACAAGTTAATTTAATTGGAGGCGATTGCACCACAATTAGTTAACGGAAGTCCAGGAATAATTGAACTCGCTTATTATGCTGAATCAAGGATATTGTTTGTTTCTAATCGGTTATTGAATTAACGATTCCACTGTTGCTTAATGTTCTTCCTCCTATTTATCTTGCATGATCATTCACTACTAGAAAAATTAATTTTAGAGAAGGATTTTAGCGAGGGATACAAATCCCTCACTAATTGGGTTAGTAATAAATCTGATTCTAGGAAAAGTGGGGATTTGATTTCAGCGACGGAAAATATCCGTCTCTAAATTTTTCGTCACTAAATCACAGATTTACTAAAATACATTTATTAAGGGACGCCTGTCGCTAAACCCGTCACAGATTTAGTGACGGATTTAGAAATCCTTCACTAATTTTTGTTGTCTTTTTATAATTATAACCTATCGTCTGTCTTTTTATAATTTTTTGTTGTCTTTTTTTATCACGTTACCTATCGCCTCTCTCGCAACTCTCCTCTCGCCTCTCGCCTCGCCTCGTCTCTCGCCTCGCCTCGCCTCTCTCGCCTCGCCTCGCCTCACCGCCGCGACCAACTCTCCATCTCGCGCTCTCTCGACCAAGACTCCACAGTACGGCAGGGTCTCTAGCGACGGCGACTCCACACGGTAACCACCACGATCTCATTTATCTCCACATTGATCGAGTCATTCTCTTCTCGGAGAAACCCCTAATTTTTTTTTCCCAATTTTCCAGATCTGGAGTTACCTGACGCGTTGCTGAGTCGAGCCACCCCCAAATGCAGCTTTTGCCACCATGTCGCACACGGAGGTACTACAGAGTATCAATCTTTTTCCTCCGCCGTAAGTCACCCACTCCTCGACACGACGCGTCATCTCACTCTCTTCCTTTAAGGTGTGCAAGTCATTTAATTTTTTTTCCTTCTGATTTTTGTAGATCGTGAGAGAGAGCAGAGAAGAGAAGAGAGCGCCTTTTTTTTGTTCCTGTGCTTCTTCTGCTCATGCCCCAAAAGAGAGAGCGTGAAATGGGTGTTTGAAATTTGAAAAAAAGTAAAGAGAGTACGAAATTTGTAATACAGGTATTATAGATGTGATATAGAGGGAATATCTTTTCTATTTGTAGATGATTTCTTTAGAAGTTCAATATTTTGTGAAGACACTAACATAATTAAGAAGTATTTAATTTTCAACATGCAATTGCAAGCTGTTCTGCAATTGAAGAAAGAATTGAAAGTTTGAACAAATAAGTTGTTTAACATTAATGGAACGGGTAGTTTGGCTAGGCTCATCACCAAAAGACTTATCCGTATAAATATTGTGTTAATTGAATGGCTTAATCTCACTAAAATAGATGCCGATACTCACATGATTAAAAATTGAAAATCAGTCCTCAAAAGAAAGAAGTATATATGCAAGTGAACAAATATAACTCAACAAGATATATGACATAATATAAGTTCGTAAGAAATGAATTTTTCATTCTATTAAAAAGATCAGCACTGTTAGAAACTAATGCCTAAACAAAATGTTCACTTAGCAAAAACACCAACTACATTCACTTAGTATAATATTGTTTCTGTGATGCTTGGTGGGTAATTGATGCAGTAATATTTATGCAGTAGTCAATGAACAGGAAACATTTTTTGTCATACCTCAACAGTAAAGTATCGTAGTTGGTCACTTGTATCCTAAATCCTTGTTCTAATATGCACAGCTCCAAATGGTCATCTGCGTGTCGACATTCATCTTGACTATGCTTTCCCCGTGCAATTGTTTTTATCTGTTGAACTTCTCCTTCCTTTAGAACTATGAGAGCCTAAAAAATAAGTGATGAAAAGGGAAGCTAATAAAGTTAAACGAAACAAAGCAAGCTATCAAACTGAGCCAAATGTGTTCAAATCAAGGTACTAATGTGTTCAAATCAAGCTATTCTCCTCCCTTTATGCAGCAGTCCCTGATGAAATTCCCATCTGCATAAGACATTCATATAATCAGTGTAAGGATGGATGAATGTGGGAATATACCTGACATGAGAATACCAACATTTAACATAACAAAATCTAGAACTGACACGAGGTTTGCTAACATATCAACATTTAACAAATAAGAATATACATGTACATTGATACATGCACGATAATTGCTTTCATGAACAAAGTGATACATGCACGATAATGTCCTTTTCCTATAGAATCATGAAAGCCAACATCAATTAAAACTTTTAGCAGATGGCTTCACTAAGAGAGATATATTGGAGAAGAAAAAAATGAGAAAAACAATGACCTTGCTTTCTTTCCCCTACAATGACCTTGCTTTCTTTCCCGTGCCAAACCACTCATGAATTCTCCTGTATAATGACCTTGCTTTCTTTCCCCTACAATGACCTTGCTTTCTTTCCCGTGCCAAACCACTCATGAATTCTCCTGTATAATAATGATTGCAATGAAGACCAAATCAAATAAATAAAAAAGGTATATCCATACCAACATGGAGTTGCTAACAATGATAAACAATATGAGTTAGTGTTGATATAATCCACTCAAATCATTTAAGACCTATCAATGTAATATTTTCATCAAGCATGTAGATTTTTTAGATAGTAGGCATGTATTAAAGATAGGTGGCATATGGCCTAGAAATTAAAGTTCAATTTAATATTTTATATAGCAAAGAACAATCAAACCTGCACATGGCCCAGAAATTAAACTTTAATGCATGTACTAATACTTGCTTAATAAAAACTTGAACTCTAATGTAAAAACACCTACCTAGCTCAAGAATAGCTTACTTCAATACCTTGTTGTTAAACTGTTCTATCACCAGCAGCAGCATGGCCACCAACAATGGTAAGATACTGCACAAAAAATTTTGAGCATAATAGAGCATTGTTCTTGTTTTATTCCCAACAACATTTACAGCATTATAGATTTACATCAGAAATTCACAAAAATACTAAAGATAAATCAATGAAAATGTGCAAAAAGCTGAATAAATATAAGAAAGACAAAAAAGGAGTTACCATAGTCAGGAGTTACTACACCGAAGCCAAGAAATATCCAGGGAGGTAGAAGAAGAATCCTCAAATAAGAAAAGAAGCCCATGTCACCAACATATAATTTGAGGCTCAAACCAAGAGCTCAAACTAACCATGGTTTTTCAGGAATAACCTACCTAGAACAGTAGATAATAGAAACATCATATTTTCAAGACACGCCCACAAAAGTTGCATATCCAAACAGTAGGACATCAAAGGAGAAATAATAAGATACAAATAAATAATTTAATTTATTCTCTAGTTCCTTCCTTGTCTACGTATGGTAAAATGCTAAGACAACAAAATAAAATATGGCTTGTTCCTTTGTTTACTGTCAAATATGCGATGATTCTGTACATAAGTTTAGATGCATCATAAGGCAGTTCTAATCCCCATTCACCCCAAAAAAACCATCCTCAAATTCTGTTTTTACTTTTAATAATAAGATATTAAAAAAAACAGTAATTACATGATAACACGGTCTCTTTCAAGTTATAGACAATTAGAAACAAAAAATTAGAACAAATTTGAACCATAAAAAACAAATCAAGATCAATCAATACATTAAATAAGCAAATAATAACTCTATGTATCATCAAATAACTCACCAACAAACTCAACAGAGAAAATAGAACAACTCACCAACAAACTCAACAGTTAATTTGTTGTCTTAAATAATAGAACAAAAGCTAATGCCCCAACTGCAGAGAAAACAAACATCAGAAACAAAAGCAAAAAAACAATCAATTAAAAATCAATGATCAAATTTCTATTAAAATCACAACCCAATAAAAGGAAAAGGATGAGAGAGAGAGAGCGCATACCAACGTGATGTCTTGCCTCCCTTCATTAACGTCCAGAACCGTTGTCACATATTGAACAACTACTTGCTTTGCCACCATCAGAAATCTTGAAAACAAAGGTGTGTGGGTAAGGAAGAAGCGAGAGAAAAACGATGACCAGTCAAAAGAAAATCACAGAAAAAAGAATCAGAAGAAAAAAAAAACCAAAAAAAGGGGGTAGATTATGTTTACCGGAGTCAGAGTGGGAGATTGAATCTTTTACCGAAAAAAAAAAGAAAGTTCAAATTCTTGTACCGAAATCGTGTTTGGCTCGAATGGTTTTAGGCATTTTTTTCCCGTTTGCAACAGTAACGTCTCGTTCTTGATCTTCAATAACGTTTGATCTTCACGAATCTTGATGATTCAAGCCCTAAAAATCTGATTTGGACAGTAAATATTGAACTATTACCGAAAGATTTTGATCATAGAGTCTCAAGCATTGTTATAGGCATCGTTAGTGTTGGGGAGGAGGAGAAGAGGCATGGGAGAAATAGAGGGAATCAGAGGGAAGGATGAGAAGAAGAAGAAGAAGACGGAGGTCACGTTCTCCAGTAAATGAAGATGCTGAATAGTTTTTGTGAATTAAAAAAACATGGGGAGAGGCAGAATTAAAATATAGTTTTTGTTTGAAATTTGAAATTAGAAGTTTTGAGTGGGAAAGAAATTAGTTGTTGTAAGTAGAAGTAGAGGTGTTTTTTGTGAGACTAAATTTAGAAGTGACACGTGTAAGAAGAAAACAGAGCTATATTATTAGTAATTAGTAATAGATTAAGATATGTGTCATATGTAGTAATTCTAAAATAATGCTCTGATGAGATCCCCATGGCTATAATATTTTGTGACATGTATCTGGCTATTAAAATGAATTTTGTATTGTTTGCTTATGAAGTTAAAATGCACTTCGAAGACTTTTGTGGCAAGTTCATGCCACAGTGACATGAAGTTTTCTTTAAATTACTTGGGAATGTTATTTTGATTGTAACAAAGATGAAAATTGGGTCATATGATCTACGTTTCAGGAGTCAATAAATAATGAAAGTGATTACATGTCAAGCAACCAAGCATGCAACCAAGCATGTATGATAGCCGAGATAGTTTTCGGTTTTGAGAACCTAGAGCTTGGCAAGAAGCTGTGTGTGGTTAACCTAGAGCTTGACTGAATTTTTTTAGGCTTATTTGACAAGGATAGTAGCTAAATTTTCTCTTAGTATGTGTTTACCTTTAGAAAAATTTTGTTTAGTTTCATTCCTGAAATTTTTAATCGTTATGACTGAATTTTTTGGGCTTAAACCAAGAAGTTTTTGGGCTTATTGAACTTGAATACCTCAGGTCTTGGTTTTATATCTCCTATTTAAATTTAAATAAATGGGCTATTATATATGTCATCCCCAACTTTGGAGGACTAATGTTGATTATATGACAGCCACAATCTGTTGGTCCTGCTTTCTCCCAACTTGACTATGCCAATCTTTTTGCTCTTTAAGAAATTTGACAAGTCAAGTTGTTAGTCTTTTTATTTTTATATATATTATTATTTGCAATTTTCTTGTTGATCTATCTGTTTCTGATTGGCCATGCCTTATACAGTGGTGTACTAGGATATTCTTGATTGACCAACCTCGTCCCTATTGTATGTGACTATTTTGTTCCAAATTTTTGTGATGCATCAATAAGGAACTGATCTTTGGAACTCATCCGTCATTCGTATGCATTTTCTCATACTTGTGAAACTTTTATTTGAATCTGTATTACCTATTTTGATGTGTAGATGTGAAGTTTTACAAATATTAAATTATTATATTGTTAATAGTTATTTTTTGCCTGGAATAAAGCTTATCTTGCTGAATTTTTTCTCCCATATATTTGGCACATAGTGTTATAATTTGGGAATTCAGTAGTAACAAGTTAAAATAAAGAGAGGGAGTGGGGGTGTTCTCTGTTTCTTAACATAAATTTACCCTGCTGCAAAAGAAAACCGCACACACCATTTGTAAGACTTTCTTGCCATGTTATCTTGTGTAAGTTACTCTATCATAGTGAGGTTATCAAAGAAAGACTACAACCTATAAACCTTATAGGGTGGACTTGATTGGATTAATTGTCTTGCCTTTGTATTCAGAACTATTGAGATAATGCTATTACTATTGTGAATCTTTTAATTTTTCTTTTTATTTGAACTGCGATTGCAATACAAGCCTCAAGCAGCTCATGAGGTTAAGAAAGTGAGTGCTTGAGGTTTACTTATTGTCGTCTTCTACATTAATGTTATACACATGAGATTGTTGCTACTAAATTCAACTTTAAAAAATGTACAATTTTTTTTCTCACATAAAGTGGTGTAGTTTGACTCGACTTTCTACTTAGTGACGGAAAAAATCCCTCCTTCCTTTTCTCTATTTCTATGTTTATGCCATGTTCCTCCAAAGATTTGTAATATTGAATCAGATTGTAGTTTTCCAATATGATTGTCCTTCTAATTGGTGCTTGAAGAAATAAGAAGGACAATCTTATTGTATTGCCTTCAATAGGCATTAGGTAAACTTCTATGTTTATGCTATATTTATAATTTTATATTGCCTTGCATTTTCTTATTTGCAAATTTTTCCAAACGTGAAATCTAAGTCATACATGTTATACATTTTTATTGGGCCATGTTGGATTGGTGTCGGAGACCAGATGCTATACATTATGAAGATCAAAAGGCTTAGTGCTCTTATACTTACCATAATATTTTGATATATCATGATCAAGGTTGGACACATACAAGACATATTGCATATTTTGGTGAAGAGGGAAGTGTATTCCAGTGTGTGAACAATGATAATGTGTGTTTTCATATTTTACTACACTTGATTGGTGTAAAGCTCGATTTTAGTTGAATTATGTAGTGATGTTTACACTTGATAATGGTGTTTTTGGATTATGTAGTGATAATTAGTTGAATGGTTAATTGAGACATTAAACTCCTTGCTTGCTATAAAGAAAGGGGCTTACTTGCTTAAATATGGAAGAATGCCTTAGTGATACATAAGCATATAGGGACTAAATTCGCTAAATGCCTAATGGAATATGAAAGCACCTTTTGAAATGCCTAATTTTTATTTGTAAAACACTCTTGAAATGCCTTATGAATCCTACAATAGAATCAATGTTAGTCTTATGCATGTTGGTTATGGTTATGACAAGATGCAAATTGCAAATAGCTAGGTTAATGAATTATTAATTGTTCGCTCCTTTAGTATCCGATATACCAAATCAGTTGTTTTTTCCTCGATTAGCTTAATAATTGAGTTCTTTTCATAAGTCTCGCCTTTGATTTTGAATATAAAAGGATCATTGCTCAAATATTTGCTTTTCCAAAAACAAAACAATTAATATTCATTTTTAGTTTTAGAAATATTCGTAGTAACTAACCATAGGACTAGTTTATTTTTAAAGATTTTGTAGTAGGTATTTTATTTTAAAAATAAATTCTTTAATTAGAAAAAGAATGTAAAAAAAAAATGGTAATTTTGAACCCAAAAAAAAATTGGTAATTTAGAGAAGGAATTTGTCCCTCACAAATTAGGAAAGGTTTATTTTAACAAATCCCTCACTAATAGCTAGGGAAAATACTCCTCACAAATCCTCACAATAAAACATCCCTCACAAAGGGGAAAATCAAATAGGGACGGCAAAATTCCCTCACAAATAGTGAGGGAAACAATCCCTCACAAATAGCTAGGGAAAATACGAATTTTTTTCTAATCTGTTCCTATTTTCCCTCACAAATAGTAACGGAAAAAATCCCTCACAAATAGCGAGGGAAAAAATCCCTCACAAATAGCGACGAAAACATATTTTTTGCTCTAATCTGTTCCTATTTTTTGCGACGGATACAATAAATTTGTGAGAGACAAATATTTAACTTTCCTCTCTAATTTTTGCGACGCCAAAAGATTTTTAATAATTTAGTGAGGGATTTATTCCCTCGCTAAAACTGATTTTTCTAGTAGTGATTGGGGATGTTAATTTGGGAGAAGATTGTTAATATTGCATGATCATTGGGTATTAATAACATTAGAGTGGGAGATTAGCTTTCATCCAGGAAATAGCTCATAGTTATTAACTAGTAAATTCAGGGACTAAGTATTAGTCAACTCGGTTCCCTTAGACTTCCCATAATTGATCTTACCTCGTTCTTGCGCATTACTTTATCTTTGTCTTGCTTTAGTTTGATTGTTACGTTCTTAAAACTATAACTATCGTTCGTCTAAGTAACACAAGATCTTTAATTCTTGCGTATTTAGCCTTAAATATACTTCACTCTATTACGAAGCAGGATAACACATACTCCAACCTGGCAACACATGGACACCCTGAATCCTCGATGCTTCACCTCTTTCTCTAAATGTATCAAAAGACAAATAACACATTCACGAGGAGCTGGTGAAAGATATTATGAGTCTTGACTTTAAAAATTGCCAACTAAAATTCTTGGGAACAGAACAAATAAAGAGGCACGTACAAAGTTTATTAAAAAATGTCATCTTCAATTCTTGAAAAATATAATGACGGACATAAAAATTAAAAAATTATTAAAAAATGCGTTGCACCTGAGTCAAACAATACAATCAATAGTGTTCTTGTAGGGGCCACTCCCTTTGGTCTCACACTTTGACCTTTGATATTTATCCTTGTAGGGGATGTGTGTACGTAGTCTCTGATGAAGTGGCATGTCTTCCCACATTAGAAGCACACAAAAGTGTTATGTCCTCTGTTGTTGCTACTATCCCGGTCTATTATGAGGCTTATTTTGATTCATTCCCCCTATGTTTTGGTTGTTGCGAGTTGGACCTTCCCGATCCTGGATGTTTTGTCTTTTCTTGTCAATATTCTCTGACCTCATACACCTATCAAGTAGCTCTAGGATTCTGTTGATTCTCAATGGTCCAATTATTCGTTGTAAATCCAATCGCAGCTCACTTTCCAAGTGGAGACATCTCAAACTTTTGTCAGGGCAAGTCTGATGGAACTGATTATGCTTTAGCAATGAATCAAACTTCATGACGTATTCTATGATTTGTCATTCTGGAGTCTCGAGAATTCTTCTTTTTTCTCTTGCCTTGTGCTTTCTAGGAAATAATTTTCCAGAAACACTTCCTTAAACAAGTTCCATGTGTTCTCATCCTTCCGCTTCTAGCATTCATGACATGCCTTTCCACCAGTGCTTCACATCTCCGACTAGCACGGAGACTGTAAAGTTAACCTTCCATTCTTCACAACGGTGCATTGTCGCGAAGATCTTCACGATTCTCTTAATCCATAATTTTGCGCGCGTCGGGTTCGTACACTCTCCTTTGGATTCCAAAGGTTTGTTCTAGCTGGATTCCGACAGTCCCACGTTAATGATTGTTGCTCCCTTAGCTGTTGCAGAATTTCCCATTGCTGTTACACCATTTGCGCATTCTATTGAGATTGATGAAGCATGGTCGCTGCCATGTCCCTTATCGTCTGCGTCATTTCTGAGGTGTCACTTGAACTATTGTTGTTCTCATTGTTGTTGAGGTTTCAGGTGTCAGTACCCGACTCTCCGCTTGCTTTATTGTTGCCCGTGTTTGGCCTCCCTCTGGGGGAGCTGGTGCCTCAAGTGTTAGTGTTCATGCGAAAGAAACCATGTTTGGCCTCCCTCTGGCGGAGCTGGTGCCTCAAGTGTTAGTGTTCATGCGAAAGAAACCATGTTTGGCCTCCCTCTGGCGGAGCTGGTGCCTCAAGTGTTAGTTCATGCGAAAGAAACCAACAACTCGGTTTATAGTTAGGTTAGTCAGCCAGTCACTCAATTCACAGAAAGTACGTATAATTTTGTTTGTCATTTTAGCTCCCTACTATACTTGTGAACATAAAGTGACTAAACCATTGGACACTCTACCTTCTAGACACGACCAACTCAAAGTGTACAGCCTGGTGGGATCAAACTATTCTAATACCATAATAATGAAACACGCCTCTGTGTTCCATTAGTCATAACCTTACATAACTGCCTTAATCATGTATTATCGTTACCACGCGCACACAAATACATATAAATTTAAAACTTTTAAAACAGATGCATGCATACATACCATGAAAATTTCATTTCGATAGAAAACCGTGATTTAATACAAAAATATTAAATACTTATATATTATAATTAAATTAAAAAATTCCATTAGTCAATTTTTTTATATAAATAAAAAATGCAAAATAAAAACAAACTTTGTTTTCTTCTCATTAGTTTACGAGTATTTTTGTCTTTTTGGTAAATTAAATCATTTATCTTTTTCACTACCCAACCAAACAAAAGGAGTGAAAAAGATCACTTATTTCTCTTCTATTTTTTTCTTGTTTCTCTCTTACTAAACGATACGAAATTCTACTATAATTTTCACTTATTTCTTTCTCGTACCTATGTCTTATTTCATTCTATTCTCTCCAACCCAACAAACCAATGATGAATATCGTAAAATTGGGTGTGATTGCTATAAAATTCTGTGCATAGGATATAAGTACTGATGTTGCTTTTTCTTCCTTGTATAATGTTGTTATTTTTTTTCTCATCCCTTTCAAATTTTATGGTACACAAGCATGAAAGCGAGTTGAGTTATCACATTGTATTTTTAATCTGTCAAAATCTCACCATTAAAGTAATACTCTTGTTTGCATGCGCTGAGGTCGAACCACAACTCAAACAGGGTGATGGTGGTGGCGAGTGGTTTCTCCGGTGGCGGTGGATGGCTCCTCCAGTGACCGTGGTGTTGGCTCCTATAGTGATGATGAGTGTACTTGCAAAGACACTTTGTCACTCGAGTCAATGGAAGTTTTGACACGGTAACAATTAACAATGGCGTACCTTTACCACCTAAGGCATATAGTATTTATATAAAATGCATGTGCTTGTGTCACAACGTGCTTAGATGAGGATATATATTTCTTAGTAGTCTATTAGGATATAAAGAGGGAATCTTAACGGAATATGGTTTTAGAACTCCTAATGTAAGAGATTTGGAATTTTTTCCTGCTATATTCATTTTTTGCCCTCATCTCTTGTGTATAGACTGATTGGGGCTCAACCCCTTGTAGTGGTCTCTGGGCCAGTGATATTCCCCGAACAAGTTTTTTCATTATACAATTATTGATTCTTCCATTCTAATTAATATCTTGGCTTAACTACATTTTTAGTTTTTTATTTTTTTTTCTAAATCTACGATTTTGGTCCCCTATTTTATCTTTCATGAATTTGGTGCTTATACTTTTTATTTTTCACGAATTTGGTTCCCATATTTTTTTAATTTTTTTTAATGAGTCTGAGACCCGCCACAGTCTCACAGCCTGAGCCGCAACAGCGTGTGATATTCCCCGAACAAGTTTTTTCATTATACAATTATTGATTCTTCCATTCTAATTAATATCTTGGATTAACTACATTTTTAGTTTTTTATTTTTTTCAAATCTACGATTTTGATCCCCTATTTTATCTTTCACGAATTTGGTGCTTATACCTTTTATTTTTTACGAATTTGGTTCCTATACTTTTTAATTGCACATTTGATCCCCTAAAATTGTGAATTTTTGCACTTTTTGTCCTTCGCTTTCCCAAAATCCACGATTTTTGAGATGAAAAGTGCAAGAAATCCACGATTTTGGGAATCAAAGGTGTAATTAAAAAAATATGGAGACTAAATTCGCGAAAAAAGGTATGGAAACCAAATTTGTGAAAAATAAAATTGGGAGATCACAATCGTGGATTTAGAAAAAGAGAAGGAAAAAAATGCAATTAAGTCTAATATCTTTTATATTAAATATCTAATTTAGGATTTATAATTTTTTTTTTGAGCGAAGGAATTATAAATTTAAATCTTACACATTATATTATATTAATAAACACAAATAATAATGTATCTTATAATTCATTATATTTAGTCTCGTTATCTCAAGTCTACGCAATTCTGTTATACTAATTTTTTTTTTTGACGAACCTGCTATACTAATTTTAAGTATTTTATTTTTAAAAATATTGCTTTAATATTGTTTTTAATTTGAATTATTTACTAAATTTATCTCAATCTCCCTCTGTCTTTCGTTTCGTCTCAACTTCCCACTCCTTATTTTATTTGTGCCATTTTCTGTCTATCTTTGATGTAGCCATCAACGGCGGAGAGACGCACCAATTTGCTGATGTCCGCGGCAGAGGCTACCTGAGCAACCGCGAGCACGTCGTATACTGGGCTCCACTCAGTGGCTTTGGAGGAAGAAGGTGCGATGGTTTACCAGTGATTTGGGAGGATTAATGGGATTCCGCCGTTCCGATGATGTTGGTTGTGTTGGCCACATGGCATGTGTATAATTTTTGAAGTCACAAGTTACTTTTTTTTTTTTGATAAAGTCACGAGTTACTTTTTTGTTTTGTTTTTTGATAACAGTCACAAGTTACTTTTGGAGCATGAGGGTATAATAGACCTTTATAAAAAATGTTTAATTTAACAGGGAAAAAATTTGATAATTTGGGACGTAAAGTTTACTCAAAAAATAAAAAATGCTGTGAACTTTTCACTCTAATTACTTTCTTTTTTGTTTTTTTGGTGCTCACTCTAATTACTTTCTAGTCTAGTAATTAAAATTATCATTTTATCTACCAAAAAAAATGTATCACTTTGTCCAATCCAAAAAATATTAAAATGAAAGTGAGGGTTAGTGGCGTAAATAAATAATAAGATAAGATTGTCAGGTGCCTTCAACTAATCATATTTTTGACACACCAAAAAAAAAAAACTAATCATATTTTCTTTTTCTATACTGGAGTGGAGGCACGAAGTAGGTCACCATAGTATTTAACTATTTATATCTTAGTACGTGGGGTGAAGGAATATTAATATATGCAACTATTTTATTAGAAGATCACGTGATGTGAGCGTGTGTGTGTGTGTGCAGGGTAGAGGGTGTGGGTGTGGGTGTGGTGTATAATTCTGTGTCCTGTTCTGAGGAGATATTTTCAGTTGTCATGATGGCAAGTCACGTGACGCATACCATTGCCCATTACTAGCTCATAGACGCTTGGAGAAGGAAAATTTATGTTTACATACGTAACATGAACATAGGACATGCATGTGATGATGTGAAGGATGATCATCATGGTGATTGTTTGACCGCATTAGATGCGAAGTGTGGGGTACCACAGAAAGGTGGAGGGCAAAGGGATAGGGTTCCCGGTCCTGTAGTTGGGCATGTGGGTTACTCCTACGCTCAGTGAGTGACTGTTAGTGTGAGAAGGGGTTGCTTCAATTTCCCGCCAATAACGGCAACGTGGAGCCCACCGCCATCTTTGGCGCCAAAAATAACCGAGAGACGAGTGACACGTGGGGGGTGATGGGACAAGTGTCTTCCTAGGTGGGCGCGTGGAAAGTGCAGCTGCCGTTCACTTTTGGCGAAGGAAAAATCCGTTGCGTTCGTGAAGTTGCTAATTCGCCGCCTCTTGTGACACGCCGCCATACCACTGTTTTTATGTGCGTTGTATCTTTCTACACTCCACACTCTACGCTTTACACACTACACTATACTAGTGGTATCCTTTGCACTCAATTCACTCCTACTCCCTCTAGAAACATAAGTATCACCTGCTCTTCTTATTTATTTTTATGTTAAAATATATACTTTTCTCTCATGAGATAAAAATATACTGTGTGTTACGTAGTACTTTAGTTTTAAATTTCCAGTTATGCTAATTTTTGTTTGAAAAAATTATGACCAAAATATATTTTACACTTTCCTATCCTAATAAATTTTCAGTTATATTGTTTTTTATTAAGAGATGTGAATATCATATTGTCATTCTTATGTTAAATTATTCTCTCTCATTTTTTTTGGGTGAAAATTCTCTCTCATTTCTAACAGATATAAATATACCAATGATACGAAAACCGGACCAGTGACGGTCAGCAAATCGTCAACATTTCCGGCGGTTTAAACTCAATTGACCAATCTAGTTGACCAGATTCGACAGGGTTGGACAGGGTTGGGCCGGTCAATTGGACCGGTTTGGCTTTTTATTATTATTTTTACTTATTTTTTCCTCAAAATTAGTACTTACTTACTTATTTATTTATTTATTTATTTATTTATTTATCATCTGGTTTGACCGACGGCTCAACCGGTTAAACCAATTGAACCATGACCAGGTGGTCTCACCGGTTCAACGGTCGGTCCGGTTTTTAAAACATTGAAATATACTACAACTTATTTCTTTTTAAAAAATTTTTGTAAAAAAATAATTTTATGACCAAAATATTCTATAAACTGTCTCCCCTAGGAGATTTAAATATCACATTTCATACATTTATATCAAAAACTAATTTTGTGTCCAAAAAATAAAGTTTATTACTTTTTTGTATTTTTTATAGAAACGTCTTTTATGAATTATTTTATTTTTATCTTATATTTTTCATCCATGAATTCTTTTGCATTGAAAGTTATTTCTAGCCATTTATTTACTATTCATGACAAAATTGGTTGGACATTGTGTGATATCTAAGCGTCTGTTTAGAACTGCGTTCGCGGGCCCATTTTTCACGTCCATATCTATATATAATCACCGCAGAAGCTCTGTCTAGTAGCTTCAGATGGACGCGTGGTGACTGAAATTCTGACGTGGAACAAACACACGCTAACATACTTTGATTTGGATGATTTTAAATTGCCAGCTTAACTTAGGTAAACATATATCATTCATCTCGAACTTTTAAAAGTCTATCACTAAATAATGTACAATAAGTGCATAGAGCAACAATAAAAATATTAACTTCAAATTATGGTCATAATGCATCAACTATATAATACATAATATAAATTTTTTTATCAATAATATCATTGAATATTCCCTTAAAATATGTAATTTGTAAATGATAACTTGGTCGCCAGTAGGGTTGGCACATATGGTTGGACTTATATATAAAGCTCCTTGCGGATTTTATTCACACATATTTGGGGCTACGAGTAATATTTTTGAAATCAGGGAGGCATGGTTACACACAGGGCCGTCCCTGAAATTTTGGGTGCCCTGTGCGAATGAATAAATTGGTGCCCTATTTTTTTTGATATACCGAATATATATATATATATATATATATATATATATTATCAAAAGCACACAAATGGGTGTAAAAAACTAATCATTAATTGTTTTTGTAACGAAGGGTTAGGAGCCTCATTAAAACCTTCTAATGCAAAACTCTCCTTAGAAAAAAATCTAGAAGGAAAAAGAGTACTCCACCTCCTATGGAGAGGTTGAAAAGTAAAAGTGAAAAGAAAAGGAGAGGTTGAAAAATTTAAACAAACTGTTGACATACTCTTGCAAAGTGGATCCATTACAGTAGCAAGCAAGGTGTATAAAGTGGACCCATACTCTTGTCTTTTTGCCGCAGCTAATGAACATTTTAGTGTTTCCAAGATCTTTTCAATATCTTAGAGTTTCTATTTTAAAAGTGTATAAGGCTTTGACCGTCCAATTGACCCTATAAAAAGTTGGGTCTTATAAGGCTTTTGTAGGTTTGAGCCTGAATTTTAAAAAAATAATTGGGCTCTCAAGTTTCAAATATAATATATATATATATGGGGATGTATCAAGTGAGATGAGTGTTTAATATGAGAGGGTGGGAGGAGTAAATCTGGACAATACAGCCATACATTGATGGTAATGATTAAAAGTTATTTAGTGATCACATGACCATTTAAAAAAGTCACATGACTTTTTGTTTTATATATATATATATATATATATATATATATATAAATGGACTTTTACCTACGGATAATTGGCTTTTAGTGACAGAAAGGACTAATGTTGTAACGTAAGGGACCAAAACGAAACAAATAAAACGTAGAGGACCAAATTGAAAACTAAAATAAATATAGAGGACCAAATGTATAATTTAGCCTATATATATATATATATATATATATATATATATATATATATATATATATATATATATATATATATATATATATATATATATATACCAAGTAAAAAAAAATTCGATGCCTCCCAAAATATGGGGCCCTGTGCAGTCGCACCACCAAAACGTGCTCAGGACCCCCTTTGGTTACACAAAACTCACACACTTTTACTCAAATTGATTCAAAATGATACATGATGTTGCCTTTATATAGGCAAGTTCGTACAATAAAATATTATTAAACTATTCTTAATGGTTAAGCAAAAACACCTTGCATATAGCTAATCACATATCAATTTAGTAAAAATTTGTGGCTAGTGGTCTTCAAATTGATTTGTGTTAGGTCTTCAACTTGGTTTCAAATTGGCCTATGAAGTCCAATTTGGGCTTGAACTCTTGTCTTCAATTTAGACTTGTATTCTTCATTATGTGCTTGATTTAACATTGTCTCCCTTAAATCAAGCTTGCTCAATCCAAGCCTTTTCTGCGACCGATAAAATAGCTCAATCTTCAATGGATCTATAATAATATCTACATCTTGCTCTTTAGTGGGACAGTACTCGATCTCCACTTATGGCTTTTGTTTGTATCCATTTGTGACGAACCTGGTTTTAAAGTGACCAATCTTTCCATTGGGCTTGTACTTAGTTTTGTACACCCAATTCACTCATATAGGCTTTTTATCTGCCGATAAATCTATCAGTTCCCATCTTCCATTTTTAATAACACTTATTTCTTCGTCCATTATTTTTCTAGAATTCTCATCACTCGAGGCTTCTTTGAAAATCACCGGCTCACAGTCGATAAATAAAGCAAAATTCGTAATTTCTCTTGATACTCCATATCCATTCTCTTTTTTAACTGTTGGTACTCCATGTCCATTCTATTCTTCATAATTTTCTGGAATCACCACTTGGTTAACTTGTTTAACTGCAACAAACTTTTTATTCTTTGATAAATCTTCATCTCCTTTTTCTGGATTGTTCACATATCTCTCTTCACATGCTTTATTTGACTTCTCATCCTCATGACCCAAATCTTTAATCTACTTATCCATTGGCTCTTCTTTCCACTAGTGTAATTCTTCTAAAAATGTGTGACTTGCCAAAAATAAACATTGTGGGTTATCATAATTCTCATTAATATTTTGATACTGATTTTCTACCACATTTGCTTGATGTCTAAATCTACAATCTGCAGCTTTATATCCAAACTTTCCAGAGTTATAACAATTAAAATTTGTTCCATCTTGATAATTATTACCTCTCCATCTTTCTGGGTTGGTAAACCCAAAGTTGTTTCTATCTCTTCCTTGGTTCGGAGATCTGAAATTGTTGTCTCTCCCTTGGTTAAAATTACCACATCCTCTTTCTTTGAAATTTCCTTGACATTTTCCTCCGTAATTTTCTCTACCTCCATCATTGAAATTATCATGACCTCTTTCTTCTACACTTTGACTGGATTCAGCAACGTTGTTGTGATCCGCCTTACTCTTTAAGGCTTCTTCATTCCCATTTTCTGTCTTCTCTAAGATTCTCCTCACGTGACTTTCAATGCTTCCCTGTGCGCAACTCTGCTACTGACATGGTGTCCATGTCATGGGACTCAATTATCGTAGTCGCCACATGATCAAACTTCATCGGCATGGTGCATAGAATTTTCTCCACCACCTTGCTATCGGGGTTGTCTTCTCCATATACCGACACCCTCATCTTATTGACAAGATCTATAACACGTGTCGCTACAAGAAAGAGCAGGTATACCGACGGCCTGTTACTGACGGTTAATGTGACAACCCAACCACCCCTGGGCCTTTGGCCCAGTTACAAAGGGCTACAGCGAGTGTCACTCACATGACTTTTCCACACCCCAAAGGTGGAGTTTTTGCCCTCAGGAGTGCTCGAAGCCGGGACCTGGGGCATAAGTACCACAGAAGCGCACTCCAAAAAAATCCAACAACGCGGCTTCACCGGTTCACGCAGCACCAATCAAGGTCTATCTCAATCTCTTTATATCTCTCTGTCAGTGGCTATGTGACTGTGTGTGTGCGCTCTTAATTATTTATTTATTGATTTGTATTTATTTATTTTTTTAGCATTACTGCGTGTGAGATCGTGTATTCTAAGAAGACATCTGAGTCTATTTGTAACAGGTCTAATTACTGTGTGTGGGATCTATTTGTTATATTTTGTGATGGTTATTGTGTTGAAGATGTTATCCATTTTTTTGTACTGAAGATGTTATTGGAGTTGAGAAATTCTCTCTTGAAATTTGATTAGATGAAAAATTTGCTAGTAGGATGCCCATAAAAAATAGATTGGGGAAACTACCGGTATAATATACTATTTTTTTAACATTTTGTATATGTGATAAAAGGTTAATTCATGTGAAAGAATACAAAATGCTTTCCTTTATTTTGGAATGTCATGACATAGGTGATGGTGTGGGCATGGTGTGAGACATAGAAAAATGTTGAGTAGTCGGGTTACACTTACAGAGGTCTTGGTAGTGATGCTTCATTGAACGTTGAAGTGTTGTTGTTGGCAATTGTCTTGTAGAGTTATAGTTATGGAATCACTACATGTTTATGGATATGAAAATTGTATTTGAAATTATGGATGTACCAAACTCAGGCAATTGTCTTGGCTATTTTGAAATTATTCTTTCAGATTATTTATGGTGATGCTAAATCCTTGACTTGTGTGATGTCATCTTACTGATGTCCATATTATAACTTGCTATTGTCTCCTTTTCTAAACATTCAATTTAGTATTCTGGTAGTTCTGCATATCATTGCCCTCAGTTCGTGAAATTTGGCTTTGACCCATTTCAATTTGGTTTTGTCTCCTTTTCTAACACTTTATAGGTATTTGATGAAATGGTTGATTAAGATCATGATGCAGAATATTTGTTGAAATCAAGTAACTACCACATAATGCTATTGTCTGTTGGCAACATAATTTAATTGATCAGAAAAGGATCCTCAAACCTGAACTTAGTAACTTTGGAGGATTTGTTTTGATCAGAAAGGCCAATCTCTTGGACATGGATCGTTCAAAATACTTCGTCACCGCACTTCATGCTGATAGGGTAAGTTTGATTTTTACAGCATCGTTTCGTTTTCATTGATCAGTCGTTAATGCTTAACAATCTCGTTCCTTTAACAATTTTTTTGTGTGTTTAATAGGATTATATTTCAATTCCCCATTTATTTTACCAGCGTTGGATGCATGGTGGTCAAACCAACAACGTGACTATTGAAGACTCCGTGGGAAACATCTTTGCGTGTTACGTAGAGGTGGTTGACGATCGGCCATTCTTAGTCACCGAAGCAAATCGTATACGAAGTCTTTACGTCATCCAAAATGGGGCTTTGATGGAAATGGGATACATCGAACGTTCTCGTTTTAAGTTTAAGATTCCTATGTTTAGTGAACCACTTGTGGAAGACGAAGTTGCTGATGCGGGTTCGGTTGTAGCTGACGAACATGATGCTGTAGTTTCTTACGTTGATGAAGAATTTGAATATGTAGTTTATGATGATGGAGACGCTGTAGACGGTGGGCTTGGTGGTAACTAAATGTCTATTAGTTTATGACTACTAGCAGTGGACTTTACTTGGGCTTTTTGTGTTGCTGTTGGACTAAGATTACCAATGCATCTTTTTTTTTTCCTTTCTTTCTTTCTTTATTAATTTATATTACGTTTCTTTTTTACTTTATTTTTTAGTTTACGTTATCACATTTCTTAATATGAAATAAATTAATAATTAAATAACTAAATAAATAATTAATTAATAATTGAATAAATAAAATTAATTAAATAATTTAAATTAATAATTAATTTAAAAATTAATCAAATAAATAAATAAATTACTTAAGTTAAATAAAAAATTAATCAATTAAATTAATTAATTATTTAATCAAAATTAATTAAAAAAATGATAATACCGACGGGTAAGGCCGTCGGTAATCGCCGTGTCGAAGTACCGACGGTCGAGGCCGTTGGAAATTACCGCCGACGGGTTAGCCTGTCGATAATTGTTTGCGACGCTCGTTTTACCGACGACCCCTTGCCCGTCGGTAGGCCGTCGGTAATTTTACGTTTCCGACAACTTTTTTGTATTACGGACGGCTTTTGGCCGTCGGTAACGTCGGGTTTTATTGTAGTGTGTGAAAAATATTGTTCTACAGTTTCTGAACTAGACGTTTCATACCTTTCATATTCTTAGATATTGCAGTTTGGATTTTTGGGCTTTCTCCACTCCTTTGTATGACAGCTTCAATTTTTCACGCGTCTTTCGCCGTTTTGGCATTTGCTATTTTGCCAAAAATTGAGTAATCTATAACTAGTTGAATTTATGAGAGTGCCGACTGGTCCTTCCTTTGAGCAGCGTTATTAGCTACTTGTTGTAATCCAGGTTCAACAAAGCTCCAAATATTGTGAGCTTTTAAATGAGTTGATATCAACAACTCCCAATAACTGTAATCAAGTTTCCCATCTAATTTAGGACCAGACCAAACAATATTGAAATTGGTAGCCATCTCTCTCTCTCTCTCAAAATATACTGAGAAAAATTCACAGTGAGAACTCTATTGTTCCTCACACGCTCAAAAATATTTTGACACTCATACCACTAAACCCTTTGACTCTTGATACCAATTTGAAATCAGGGAGGCATGGTTACACAAAACTCACACACTTTCACTAAAATTGATTCAAAATGATACATTGATTCAAAAGGCACCTTTTTTTTTTTGTAATAGCTGAGATTCTATCTACCCTCGACTGTCACGATCTTCATGATCTTACGCGTGTAGTTTTTTGCTTCTATGATGTTTGAGCAGAGACTCTGAGGCTTAAGTGACCTGAAAGCACTTTTTCCATTACTAACTGAGCTAATCACATATCAATTTAGTCAAAATTTGTGTCTAGTGGTCTTCAAATTGATTTTGTGTTAGGTCTTCAACTTGGTTTCAAATTGGCTTGTGGAGTCCAATTTGGACTTGAACTCTTGTCTTAAATTTAAACTTGTATTCTTCATTATGTGCTTGATTTAATCATCTAACAATTTTCATCCCTGGTTGAATGGGTTCACACAAGTCATATTGTCAAAGAGGAAAATATCAATGGCAGAGCACATGAGAGATAAGTATTGGATGGTTAGCCTAAAGATTGCAATTTTCTGCAACTTCGTACAGGTCATTCATGCTGGAGCCTGACTCTAATACCATGATAAGCATTAGAATGGAATGAGGATTTAGGGAGATCCTAAAACTTTCCTCTTCGGTCCCTCGTAATATAATGGTTATTTTATGATAGAATGCGTTCTTTAATTGCAATAAAATTTGTCCTTTTAACTTTAACTTATATAGGAACAATAGCAAATTATTTTTATTAAAGGAACCTAACTAGAATTTCTCAAATCTTTCTGTGTGGTGGTGATACTGATACGTGACTACGTGTAGTAATTATTATTGTCATAATTAACATTACATGACTCAATATGAGCCCGGATACTCCCCATTTCCTATGGAAATATATAGGATAGGAATTGGAGATCTCCAGTTTTGTGCCTATTTGATCGACACATGGAAGAAAACAAATGAACGACTGAGATGTTTTTAAACCAATTTATGTTTTTTTTTTTCAAAAAGAGAAAATGTTTTCGATCGAGAGCAGAGAAAACCCATGTATCAGAACTCACTCTGCCGCCGTGCCTACTTGTCACACCGCCTTCCACTCATGTCTCTCCCTTGGTGTACGACGCGACCACTGCCACCATCACCACGCCCGATGCCCCTTCATCGGTACCAACGTTGCGTCGCTGTTTTTCCCAACAAGATCTTCTGAGATGGAATTTTATCATGCAACTGGAGAGCTTGAAATCCATGATGAGCGATTCAATACAGGTGAAACACGTTTGAGAAAAATTGAACAAAGTGTCGAGGTGAGCAGCAGCAGATCAAGCCAGTCTTCACTATCAGAAGTGATTGACAACATACCTGATGAGAAATTAGAAGAAAAAAAAAACACTGCAAATTTGCAACAAGATGGTCATCTCCCTGAATCTAGAATTTCACCCCGAGCTTCGGTTGAGGAATCAAACTTCCAGCATGTAAATTTCATTACTTTTTAAATGTATTATTTTAATTTATTAAATTTCATCATTTCTACATTTTTGGTAGTGCATTTATACCACAACACAACCGATTTCTTCACGATGTTGTGCAGCAGAAATGGTTACTCGGTGGCGGAGTAGCAGGGCGTGAAGGCGCAGTATCAGGGAGACACGACGGCACAACGCGGTGGTGGGTCGGCACCGTTTTGAGAGAAAGACACTGTTCCGAGGCGGAGAGGGTTAATGGCGTCGCGGTTTTGTCCAAAACCTTTTTCTTTTTACCCTTTTTGAAAACCTGATTTAAAAATTTTAAATCGCAACCATTGGTTTGTTTTTTGTCCACGTGTCATTTGGATAGAGAAGCAACTGGAGATCGCCATTTCCTTATGATGAAATGGAGAGGATTTGGACTCACATAATATTATTCAGATTCGGGAAGTTGGCAGAAAAACTTAGTAAGCAAACTGTCGATAGAGCCGAAGTTGCAGAACTCGAGCTTCTCCTAATAGATATCAAGGTAGTTTACTAATTGTTATATATTATTACTTGTTAGAATGAGTTAGTTATAGTTAATGGTTTAACCGAGTTAGTTATAGTTAATGGTTTAACCGAGTTAGTTAAAGTTAGTTATACCAACTCAACTTAGTTGTTACTGTAATCTATTGCTATATATATAGCTTTGTGTATCTATTAACATTTTAGTTAGATGATAATTCATTTTATTCTCCATTCCAATTGTTCTCTAAACACGAGTTTTTCTTCATTCTGGATGGCGAGCTCAACATTGGCATGGTATCAGTTGAAATTTGTCTCTTCTTGAAGATCATTGTTCATTTACGGTGATTCTTCTTCTTTTACGTTCAACCCTTACAATATCTGTTGCTTTTTTTGCGATTCTTTTTCATAGTTTCTTGATCATTCGCCCTTACTCACCGTTTTTCGCGATCTTCATGATCTTTACTCGTGGAAGATCATCTTAACTCGTTCTTTTTGCTTGCCTTGGATAATCTGGGCCTTATTCGTCTCACAGGTTCTCACCGACGATAATTACATCACTTGGCGCTGAGCCATGGAGATGGCACTTGCTGGATGCAACAAATTAGGGTTCATCGATGGTTCCATTGGTGCTCCTCCTCCGAATGATCCAATGTATGGTCTTTGGTTTCACAACAGTAGTATTGTGGCTTCGTGGTTGTTAATTTCTATCTCCAAAGAAATTAGGTATGGATGTTGCAACATCGCACACGTATGTTCTCCATCGATGGCAGCGTGCAATAATAGATGGCGGTCTTTTCACCGCATGGTAAGAAGAAGGTGTTGGTCTCCTTCTGCCACCTCTCAACAAAGGCAGACATGAGACCTCTGTCCATCGTTGTGTAGCTGCAGTGTGTAAGGAACCATCTATGCTGGGGACTGATGGTCATCTCATCTAACTTGAGGGCACAATTGACTACCTTCAGTTGATCACACTCCTTCAAAGGGAAAAAGTTAATTGTAATTGATGGACGTCCTTAAAAAATAATAACATTTATCACCTCTCCCACCCATATGCGAATTGTGATGTGGTTCAAAAATGAGCAGTGGACAGACATATATTCTAGACCCCCCGGAAATGGTGCTAGTGGTCGCACCCCCGTTGCCTATGGTGGTACCTCTGGTGTAGGTACATCCTTTGCTCGACCCACTGCACGTTTGCGGGCAGAGGTTGTATGCCTCTGACGTTGTTCAACATGCTCGCCTCGGGTGTTTGCCATATCTGCAAACATAAAAAAAAAATTGTAAGCTAATTAATTAATACTATTTTTTTTTTAAATCTCAACACCGCCGAAAATATTTTTCGTGATGTTAAGTTGTATCAACTCGAGAAATATACATCCAGAGGTACCCTATTTGAATTTTTGAATTTTTGGATATATAACTCTGGACGTGTAAATAACACGTCCGAATTTATATATCTAGAAATACAAAATTTTTAAAAAAGGTCTCGATGCAAACTTTCGGAGGGTACCACAATAGAAAAAAATAAACTACTCGTGAGTTTGGGGATGCAAGTGGACGCAACAACTATGACACATTGGGGTGGTAGCAAATGAAGATATGGGGGATGAAAGGGGAGTGGGGAAATGAAAAAAAGCAGGGGTTGAGATTTGGTGGTGAGAGGGGGAATGAAGAAGGATGTGGCTTTGTTTTTTAAAAAAGTATTTGGTTAAATTACATTTTTGGTCCCCCTATTTTGACCAATTTTGGATTTTAGTCCTTCTATTTCTAAATTCAGACATTTAGTCCCCCTATTTTAAAAAATTTGGGCATTTTGCCCAAATAGGAACTTGGTCTCAATTTTGATAACGTGGCATGACGTGGAGCTGATGTGGCGTGGACTATTTTACCCACTTATTTTCCATGTCACTATTTTTCATTTTTTAATTCTTTTTCATTATTTTAATTATAAAATTTTATTTAATAAATTAATTAAAATGTTAAATGGCCAGACCAATTTTATTTTCTCCTGGGTGCATGGATGCACTAGAAGAAGCTTTCCCATGGATGCTCAAATTTCAATTCTGCCATATCCGAACCAAGCTTGAAAGAAAGGGAAAAACCTTACCGTGGCGGTGAGATGCTCAGATTGCAAAAACGACCGGTCCAGAGGAAGGGCTCACGACTGGGAGTCCGAATCTGGTGTCCACCTTCGCGGGCTAGCGTTGCAGTGGTCGGAAATGAAGATCAAAGGCGGCGGTCATGGTTTTTCGATCTACTCTGTTTTGGTCCCTTCCATGCGAAATAGATATGGGTTTTGTAGAGAATGATGAGGAGATGAAGAATATGGTAGTGGTTCGTTGATACCGCAATTTGGAGTTAGAGGAAAACATCCATGGAAAAGCGACCCATTTCAAGATGGCTCTTTGAAATCTACTTGGATAGATAGAAAAAGGAGTTTGAGAGAGCAAGAATATGTAATTATCTTAGCCAAAGGTAAGCGGGAGCAGCGGTGGATCTTAGGAGAAGGTGGCGGCGATGGAGCTTGAATTTTTCTATCGATGAGCTAAAGAATTAGAGAAGATGGGAAGCACTAAAAAAAAGGAAAAGCGGCATTTGTGAAGATAATTGGTGGGGGTGCGAGAGGGAAGGCAAAGGAGGATGTGGTTGTGGTTGGAGTTGGAGGAAATTTGAGGAGGTGGAGGAGGGTGGGGGAGACGATGAGAGAGAAGGAGAGGGGAAGGAGGAAGATGATGGAGAGAGTGAGGAAGATGACAATTAGGGTTCTCAATTTCTGATTTTGGTGAAATTGAAATTAAAATTCATCTTACATTTTTTTTAGTTTTAAATTGTTATGATTTAAAATTAATTGAATTTGTGACATGGCAGCTGACATGACACTCATTTAATGACTTGGCAACCACATGTGTGTCTTAGTCAGTTGCCATTTAAGCTAATGAACACCACATCAACTCCACATCATGCCACGTCATCAAAATTGAGAGCCAAGTTCCCATTTGGGCAAAATGCCTGAATTTTTAAAAATAAGGGGACTAAATATCTGAATTTAGAAATAGAGGGACTAAAATCTAAAATTGATCAAAATAGGGGCCAAAAATATAATTTAGTCAAAGTATTTTAAGTTTCGTGTGGAAATTTCTAAATGGGGGCAATTTTGAGGAAAAAGAAGATAGAAAAGAGACTGGGGGGATGTATTAGAAAAATGGGGTGTTAATAGTAGCTACCAAATAGATAAAGGGATATGGGCTGAGCTCAACTAAACACGAAGCTGGCGAAAGAAAAAAGGCCAGTATTAAATGCACCCCTCACCTTTTGAGTACACCCCCCATTTTTGGAAAAACCGAAAATACCCCTGTACAAAATCATAATATTGGGATGAATTCTGGTAGACACACTTTTTTTTTTGCACCGTTAATTGAATTTACGGTACACACACTTTTTTTTTTTACCGGAAATTAGAATTTTCGGTGCACAGATTTTCTTTTTGTATTCCGGAAATTATGAATTTCCGGTAGGTAATTTTTTTTTTAAATGCCGGAAATTTATAATTTCCGTAATACAATTTTTTTTATGAAATGTATTGTTTTTTAACAACAAAACAACATTACATTACATGACCTACAACATTACACCGAATGCAAATACAGCATCAAACTATAACATTAAAAAAACCAAAACCAACGACTACACACCTAACAACAAGCACAATAAATAAAAAGCTTATAAAATAATAAATTTTACTTCAGATCACTACAATACAATAATAAAGTTCACGTCAGATCACATCAATCGTCGTCCAAGCGTATACGGCCATCTGGATCTTGTGGTGTATTATGACGCAACGGTGGAAATAATGTAAACTATTCCTACAATCGAGCAGCATATGTTGTCAAGTGACTCCAAACACAAGAGGGGTGAATTGTGTGAGCGGTGCTTTTTAAAAAATTTGCAAATAAAGTGTTGAAATAAAACTTGCAAGAAATTAACTAAGAAAAAATAAATGACTTGAAGAATAAATTGCAGAAATTAAATTGTAATAAAATAAATGACAGAAATTAAATAACTAAAATGTAAATGACTGAAAGTAACGACAATAAAATAAAGAACTGAAAAATAAATTGCTTGAATAATAAAGAGATAGAGAGCAAAGAAGAGCACGCAGCAAATTATACAGGTTCGGCCACCAAACACCCCTGTGGCCTCCGTCCTGTCCCAAAGCAAAGCACTATGGGATTTTCACTAAACCATTAGCTTTTAAATCAGGTTCAGCTAGAAATTTTTACAACTCTAAACCAGAGCAATACGTTCAAGAGATATCATCTCTCTATGAACAACTTGGATTTTTCACCCAAAAGAAATAATTTTTACAAATAAAATAAGATGAAGAAGATACACTCAAAAGTGCAGATATAACAAATTGAAGCTCAAAAAAATACAAGTAAAAACTATGTAATATTAAAAGGCTCTCAAATAAAATTGTGCTCAAATAAGTGTGAGTGATAAAAAATTATTTTCGCAGAGTTTCAACAAAGCAAAGCAGCGTTCGTTATTGTTGAAGGAGCACCGGTGCTGTGCTTTTATAGGCAGATGAAGGAGCGCATGCCATTAAAAGAAAATTTGCTCATTGCATTCAATCTGGGATATCTGATTGTCATATAATTGATTATATGAAGTATGTAAACGATTATATATTTGATATTTGAAACACGGAGCGCATTTTAAAAGGCCATAATCGATTATGTAGAAGTTATAATCGATGATGTAAAGTAAAAACACGGAGATGCAACAAATTAAAATAATCGATTATGTATAAATGATATAATCGATTATGAAGTGTTATAAACGCACGGAAGGTATCAAAACTTATATAATCGATTACTTAAGTTTGATAATCGATTATTGAAGGTTGAAAAACAACACCGAAACAAAAATGAAGCTTTATGTGCCTTCTTGATGACTGAAATAATTAAGAATAATGCCATGAAATTAATTTTAGATGAAAATCATTGTGAGTGTGTGATTTAATTTTAATTGAGAGCTTTTTACTACTACTTACAAATAGTCCTAAGAAAAATAAATAAATACCCAAAACCCAAAGACTCGAGAACCTTCGATCCTTGGTGTGCGTCTTGGTGTACTTTTCTGCTTTTTGTACATTTGACTATTTGTAAAACTCCTTTTGTCAATCATCAAAACAATCCTGTCAAGGCATGTATTCACAGCATACAGTGTTGCCCATGAATGAGCCTCGGGATAATAATGTTGACGCAAACTGGGAGCGACGTTAGGCAATGGACATCTGGGCTTAAGAAATAACTGAAAAATGCAAATTAATTAGACATATTATACATTAAAAAAAATTAAGTTAAAAATAACACATTGTTGTAAAAAAATTACTTGTACCCAGTGATTACGGTTGACAAATCAAATACAAATTATGGCGTTATTTGACTGGGTTGGGTGACACATGTCCCAAAGAGGGAAAAATGCCCAACACGTCTGACTGCACTCATTCAAAGAAACTAGAATCAATTTATATTTTGCTGCTATTACGTAACCTATGTCTGGTAAGGACATCCACTTGTCACGAAAACAGGTACTAGTTACACCTAGCAACGACTCCCTCAATTCTTGATATCGATCTCCAAAAAGTTGGCCATATAAATCATAATGCATTCTGATCTCTTTTGCTAAGTTTTGCCGGACTATAGACCATCTGTCCTCAGATTTACCAAGTAATGCTGCAATCGAACGATATTCGCAATTTCCATCATCTTTGACGTGCACTATGTCCTCAATATATGAATGAAACTGTGCAGGAAATTGACCCAGGTAAGGCGATCGTTTCTTTTTCCTTGTGGGTACATTAGATGGTACATTAGATGTTTTTGATGTATTCCCAGATGGTACGTCAGAATACATGTTGTCCACATGCTCACTCAAAATATGATGGGTCACGCCTAACATCATATCCATCCATTGCTGGGGCCTTACCTTTACCGTTTTTCGGTGCTCGCTTGGTCTTCACCTTTTGAGGAGGTGGACACATTGAAGTTGTGTCTGGAAATACAAGTTCACGCACTTTGGCAAAAAATGTCCTCTTGCCAATAACGTTAAGTGACCGAAATCGCATTACCATTGCATCCCACTGAAGCGCAAGCTCTTCCTCTGACACCCCGTCTTCTGTCTCAACCTGATGTTATTGCTGTTGGTGTTCACCAAAATGTAAACTCCTCTAGTGCAAGTGAACTACCTCCAATGGAATAGGTGCAAACAGCCTAGTGTAACCCGCCAACTCACAAGCACAAGGTAACCCATGTGTCGTTCTGATAAGGCAACCACAAGCAGATTTATCAATACCCACATAATTCATTCTATTATACTCGTCGGCAATATGTTGTAGTGCAGTCCTTGATACAAATCCATGCAATCTGATAAACAAACGGTTGTTGTGCCTGTGCTTCACTACTTTTATGCTTCTTTCGAATGATGCCTTTATCTCAATGTGTTGCAGTGCAAGCATATTATTCATAGCTTCCCAACAATTATGCAAGTCACCCCTACTGTTTTGTAGATTCCTCTTCAATGTCCAATGTGCAGACTCAGTCCTAATAACTAACAAAAATTAAACCACATCAGATGCAATGACACCATTAAAAAAATATTTATCAACATAATTTTATCTACTGGTTTCAGCATACCTATTTGTTGTTGTATTTCCTAAGTGCATCACTCGGTTGGTCCATGCCGCAACAAACTTTTCTTTATAGGGATTCAACCATGTATTCTTGACATATTCGACAAAAATAGGAAATTCTGAACATACACACTCAAAAGTCATCAACCGCTGCTCATACTCAAACTCGTCAGTCGCATTAACAACACCATCCCATGCATTCTTCACTGCCTCATGTTTGTCTTCACGAAATACCAACTTCTTGCATTTTGCATAGACATTCTTACCTATGTGAAATTGACACAACAAATTGTTCGAAGTTGGAAAAACGGACGCAACTACATTCATCAAAGCAAGATCTCTATCGGTAAGAATAACTTGAGGAAATGATTCCTCTCGCACAAACAGTCCTTTTAACTTCAAGAGTGCCCATACATACAAAGTTATCCTGCTGCTCAGAATCCAAATAAGCAAATGCCACTGTATGTAAGGTATGTACTGGTAACACCAACAATTTCAAACAGTGGCAGCCGATATCTGTTGGTTTTGTAGGTGCTGTCTATGAACAAGACAACGTGAAATGTATTCAACAAATTGATGGCATCTGGATGTGTCCAAAAAATATCTCTCACAACGTCGGAATCGTCATGTCTTCTATACCAGAAGACATATCGATCACGTTGAATTAAGTTCAACAAGTGTTGCATTTCAGTTCTTGGACCTTTCTGAGTTGATCGAAACTTATGCCGCTCATTATATACTTGATTGGTGGTAGTGAGATTGCCCATATTGCGATGTTTCCGTGTTAATAGAATGCTTCCCGGCCTTACATTGTTCTTTGTCATATCATGAACAATTTCTTTCTCATTTTGGCTTAAATGACCAACAAATGGATGACCTGTCATGCTTTCAGGTATCTGATGGTTGTGAATTCCACAAAGGACCTTAAATATCCAGCCTTCACCCGTTGAGAGAGGTCTTCCTTTAAGCGCAAACAGACACTCACACTTATAAGATCCAGTTGACTTTGAAGAACTTGATGACTTAGATATATACTTTCCACCCTTAATTCACAACCCAGAATGATTTTTGTTTTTCTTCCTCTTTGTCCCGTTTCTATGTCTGATCTTACAATGACAACAACTATATTGTTTTCCTTCCCAACCTCTCGAGCCCAATACAAAAGATCATCTCGTATAGGAAATATCTGGAAAAAAGTATTAAACTTAATGTTTTGCTGAAAAAAATACGACATATTCACAATATCAAATAATAATTAAATTACCTACATAGTAGTGAATACATCACTACAATCAAAAGCTTGAGAAACGTTGGTGGGCTTGTCAACTTCATCAGAATTGAAGGCACTAAAATCATCCATTTCCAATAAAACTAAAATAAAACAAACAAGCAAAATATGATAAATTATTATGTGGGATAAAAAGTTTGAAAAAAATAAAAAAGAACAATAACGTACCGAAAATTGTGAATTTTCGCTATAAAATAAAAAAAATTGCGTACCGAAAATTCACAATTTCCGGAACATATTATGTTCCGGAATGTTCTAAAAAATGACAATTTTCGGTACACAATTTTTTTATTTTATACCGAAAATTCACTATTTCCGAAAATGAAATCCCCCTCCGGAACTAAGTTCAAAACGCAAAAAAAAAAAAATACGTACCGTAAATTCGAGTTTCCGATATAATTGCAGCGTTTTCAGTTCAAAAATTTGGAATTTCAGGGAAGTGTGGGTGAAAAAAATAAAAGTTGAGTTTTTGATGTTTTGTGTAGGGGTATTTTAGGGAATTCACAATTTTGGGGGGTGTACTCAAAAGGTGGGGGTGCATTTAATAATGACAAGAAAAAATAACGCAAGCAAAAGGAAACGGGGAGTGATGAACAAAAAAAAAAAAAAAAGGGAAAGGGCAGATAGCTGAGCATGAGAGAGAGAGATGCAGTGAGGCTATGGGCGGAGGCCGGAGGGAAGGACAAGGGTGGCAGGGTGCCGGTAACCACCTGAAGCGGCGAACGACTCCTCTATACTATCTCTACTGTTTTTTTTTTTTTTTTTACATTATTATTCGGCATCGGGAAGCTGCCAGAAAATATTAGTAAGCAGGCTGTCTTCTACTAGTAGGTATCAAGGTACGAAATTGAGTAACTGTTATATACAGTAGTAACATACAGCAGTAACAGTAATATATGTTTATTCAATTCATAATTAAAATTTTCAAACGGCAAAAGTTCTGTGATGATGCACATTGGTACTTTTCTCCCTCAACTCCTCCAATATTGTTGTGCTGTGAAGCGTGAATCTCACTGAAATGGATGAAATATTGTATTTAAGTCTGGATGAAGTAACAGCAAAGATCCTGTCCTCCTATTTCTAATTGTCTCTGCAGATTTTTTAGTGCTCAATTGTCGATTTTGTTAGAAGGAAAATGGCGACGGACAACATACAAGGAAGGGGGAGCCAATGCTCTTGTGGATTTGAGCCATAAAGTTTATCAATGCATTTGATGGTTTGAGAAGCACACGAGAGTAAGGCCACCATTTCCCATGATTTCAATTTCCATAATGCTTGCTTGCTTGTGTGTGTAGTGTACCTATCCTTGCATGAATTGGGATACTATGACAAAGTTGTCTTGACTTAGATTTATACAGTTTGATCGATTATACGAATATCTGATAATGGAAGGTTCCAAAATGGGCATCACAGGTAGATCAAAATTTGAATTCAAGCATTTCGAAAACTTAACATAACTTCGAGATATTAATTCATAATCCTCTTCGTATAAATAGAAAAGGTCGAGCTTAATTCTAGCTCATCTTCTATCCCTCTAGGACGCTAATAAAAATAATAGAAAACACAAGAGAAATTACATCTTCCAGGTCATAGCAAAATTTTTACCTACAGGGATATTCAAGCCCTTCCTTACTACCATCACTGTCGTATTTTCTCCATCTCCCTGCCCGTACAAGTACTTCTGTTCAGATGTACTAACTTTCACATTCAAAGGTTCCCCCTCTATCTCAATTGTAGCAGCTGCTCCACTTCCATTTAATCCCAACACCTTAATGGTATCAATAACCCAACCTTTATCCAAAGCAAACTTGCCCTCTTGTACTTCTGACCAAACTTTCACAGTTCCTTCTTTGACAGTAGCATGGAAATCAATGTAGGTTGAATAGCCATTTCCAAGCTTCATTTCTGGCAGCTCATCATCATCAAGGAATAGGTTCCCTTTAGCTTCTCCTTCAGCTGCACCTGCTGGGAAGGTCACAATGAGGCTGAAGGGTGTCATTCTAGCATCCCTAGATAACATTCCGCCCTGTTGCATTGGAAGAATGGTATTCTGATACAAATGCACATTGACCACATGTAGGGGTGCATCAAGGGTTACATAAGTTCCATCTTTTGAAACAATGGTTTGTGTTAAATCAAACAAATTGTACCAGGTTCCAGGAGGAAAGAGTGCTTCAACTTCTGTTTTTCCTTGCTCAAGCACAGGAGAAATCATTAGGCTGCTCCCAAGCAAGAACTGGGTGCTGAGGCCATAGCATTCAGTATAGGTTGGAAATGAGAAGAAAAGAGGCCTGGCAATTGGGGCTCCGCTAATATGAGCCTCATAGTTGAGGGTGTACAGATATGGGAGGAGCTTATACCTCATCCCCAAAGCATTTCTAGCTGACTCAGCTACTGACTCCCACTGGTAAAGTTCCTGTCTAGGAGAGTAGTAGTTTGCATGGTCCCTTGAGAAAGGGTAGAAAGCACCAACTTCAATCCACCGATTGCAAAGCTCCTCGGTGGGTGCTGGATAGAAACCACATATATCTGAACCAACCATTGGCACCCCAAATATTCCAAAATTCAGCATTGTAGATATTGAGTATCTCAAATCCTCCCACGTGCCCTTATTGTCACCAGTCCAATGTGCAGCATATTTGCCTGAACCAACATAAGTGGAGCGGGACAAAATAAAAGGCCGTTTTCCTTGGAGCCCCTGAAGGGCTTTGTGAGTTGCAATGGCTTGAGAAAAACCATAGATACTGTGAGCATCATACTCCAAAACGCCATTATAATGAACTGCACTAGTGGCTATAGTTTTGAAGCCTATAGGAGCTTGAACTCCTGAAGCATTAATTTTGTAGGGAGGATCATCCCACCTTGTGCTTGTAATGTTTTTGCAATCTAAGCAACATACCCATCCAGGTCCCGTTCCACTTGGGCACACTTTTCCTTTAGGAATAGTGCACTTTCCAGAGCAGAAATTTGAAGCTTCATTCATGTCAATCCATAGGCCATCAACAGGGACAAGTTCATGGAAGCGGCGGATCTCATCACCCCACCAAGAAACTGTTTTTGGATTGAGAAAGTCAGGAAAGTACACTGCTCCTGGCCAAACTTGAGCCAAGAAAGGTTCACCCTCATACTTGATAAAAACATCATTAGCCATACCCCTTTGATAAACACCATAGCTGGAGTTAACAGCAATTCCGGGATCAATGATCACAATGTATTTCATGCCAATGCTGTGTATTCTGTCCAGAAAGTCTAAAAGCTTTGGACGAGGGTAGTTAACTGGATTGAGTGTGAAGTCCTTGTGTTCATCCATGTGATCATCATCATTCCAGATCACATCAAGTGGGATTTTTGCCTTCTTGTAATTCTCAACAACATCTTCTACAACAGATAGGTTGTGATAGCCCCATCTGCATTGGTGGAATCCTATGACATAATAAATGAAATAAGTGAGCATATTGGTCAAGCAAACAAAATCCTTTGCTATTTTCTCGCAATCCATGGTCTCCTTGATATTTGGGACCATGAATTGATTAAAACAGAAAGAGTTGCCTCTCCTGTCTCCTTCATGATGAATGGATTAGTTTATAGTAAGTGGCCCTACCGATATATATTCCATAAATCAAGGCTAATTTTATTCACAAGACATGACAGCAATTTTTTTGTTGTATAGAGATACTATTATATTAACTACCTATAAGGGAGGACAAAATGGGGATGGAATGATATGTAATAATATGTAGGCAATAATGGTTATTGACAAGGACCCACAACTTGCTTTATACATAATACACGCATGTCATGTAGGCCAAGTTCCTTCCCTTAAAAGTCTAAGATAATCAGACAAAAAATGTTTTTATTCTTTTTTTTAGTAAAGTTAACTTCCTAATAGGTATTGCATCACTAAACAATTAAATTATAATAAGACCTGAGATTTTTTTTTTTTTAATGGGTCTGAGACCCGTCACAGTCTCACGGATATTATGGTAAAGCAAAACAATGCTAATTGGAAAACTAAGACCCATTGCATTCTCACATGCATTTATAAACAATTGTGATAGAGAGATGATAAAAGATTAGTTAGGGAGAATACATTTTTGGAAATAATGAAAACAGTTTTTTGGCTGTTTTAAAATTTCTGAAAATATTGGATTGGTTTTATCTAATATTTTTTAATTTAAGTGGAAATGAGTGAAAATGAAAACGAGAAACAGGACCTTAGTTTCTTTTTCTTTATGTATGGCAAGAACTATTTGTCAATCGATGATTCCTCTATCTATAATGTTTGTTATATAGGGGAATGGTTCCGTGGCACCCAAATCACCGATCTGAAGACATTCTAAATAGAATATGCAATGCAATGATAAGAGAGAGAGGGAAAAGTGAATCATACCAAAAGCCCAGTAAGGCATTGGAGCTGGTCTACCGATGAAGGAAGTATACTGATCAACAACATTCAGAGGAGTGGGTCCTGCAAAGAAATAAAAATCAAGAACCCCACCAATAATCTTGTATGTCAGAGAGGTTCCTTTGTAGAACACATCCATTCCATTGCTATTCAGCAACAGAACACCATGTGCATAAGCTTTGCCACCTTCATTTCTGAGATCCATATATACAGGGTGTGACCCATATAGATCAGTATTAAGATTAATGGCTGATACATCAGTGGTATACAAAGTATAAGGGTCATTTGGATACAGTTTAATCCCATGTGGCTGTGTGTTCTCTCCCAAACCATACAAAGAAGCATCTTTGGGCAATTTGGTAGAAATTTCCAAGTACTGGTCCTTGAAAACCAATGGACCAAACGGGTCTGAGTCACTAGAAGTGGAGTCAAAAAGAGTGTCCCCATTGGACTTTCTTTTCACTGCAAAACTAAACGGGTCTGAAGTGTAACTGAAAACAAGCTCAGACTCAGAGCCAGAGTACTCTGTCTCTGACACAGTTATTGGGTTCCTCCTAGACCTCTTAATGTTCTTCTGCTTCAGAGCCGGTGGTTGCTTCCTTGGCAAAAGGTTATAAGGAACCTCCCACCTTTGTTTCTTTGCATCGGTGATGTGCACCCTCAAACGATTCTCTGTCTCGTGCCTGCAAAATCAAGAACAATATCAACAAGGTTCAGAATTAGCTGCATTCAGAAAGGAGAAAAAGGTGAATGCATAAGCATAACGATGCTGTGTATGAGTATGACTTATCTTACTTGACATAGAAGCGTAAAAGGGGAATGTCAGGACCATAGATATCGTTCTTCTGCTTAACTTGGAGGAGTCCAGTGATGGAACCATCAGGGGCATCTTCAATAGATATGAGACGGTAGCCTTGGCCAATTTTGGTGGCTTTGGGAGAAGAAGAACTGGCTTTTTCAGCAACACACAGAAACCAAGTTAGAAGAAGGGAAGAGAGACAAAGAGCGGCTAACGGAATAGGAGAAGCCATAGCTCACTCTAGAGTGTAAGGCAACGTGGGAGGGTTGTGATTTATAGTTATGATGACCATATATTAATGACAAGGTAGTTTTGTTGTGTTGTGTTGTTTGTCCTGCTCGTGAGGGTGTGAGGAAGTGAGTCATCGGATCCATTACCTTACGCGTGACTTTTGAGTTTGGTGTATCAAGCTAATCTTCTGAATGTGGGCCATTGTGGACCCACCTTGATCATGGCTTTTGTTCCCACACCTATCATTTCTCTCCCCACACCCATCATCTCTCTCACTGTAGCCAATGTGAGGTGATAAACATGTATAGAGAACAACTAGATGCTATTTTTGTGGAGGCTTTCTCTATGTCTGTGCTCTCTAGAAGCTGAAGTTTTGATAGATACCTTAAGGTTATCTAACTTTTTTCCTCTTAACATAGGCAACGTCTTACTTGTAACCTCAATTTACAAGTGTTGCCATTCATGAATTTCAAAGTGCATACATAGTGTTCTTCTTTGTGTTTTGCATATAACAATTTTTTTTTTATTTCTCTCCAAATCTTTTTATTTTATTTTATTTACAACACTCAAATTCAAGTTTTTTTAAGGAGAAATAAATTTCTTACCACTTAGATTAAAAGACATCAGAGTCATAGTTTATATATTAACGAGTTGGCCAATAAACATGTAAAAAAATTTTATTTTATTTTATTTTTATGTTTTGACTAAGGGCTTAATATATATATAAGGTAAAAAGTTAGATTTTGCTTTTGTATAAATCGGGTATCACTGTGTGCGCAACTGTGAAGCCCAATCCCTTGAGTCAGGTAAAGCTATATGGGCGACAAAGCTCTCCCTCAAGAGTTTTAACATTGCTACCTTTCAGGGCTCGTATTGAAACTCAAGACTAGGGATGGCAAAAAAACCCGTACCCGTGGGTATCCGTTGGTAAAATTCGCCACAGATTTGAAATGGATAGCTAAATGGGTACCCGCGGGTGTAACGGGACGAGTTTTTTTCTACCCGTGCATAAATGGGGTGGGTGCGGGTTTCATACTATCACCATGTGCAGATATATGAAATTACAAAAAATACCCCACTTATATAAATACAATTTAACCTAATTTGGTGAGGGTTCTTGTGTTCCATACAGAACCAGGTGGTCAAAGTTGTGTTACTGAAGTGGTGGATACTTGATGGATATTGAGCTGCAACATTTTACTTGTTATGTTTTGATGTTGTTTAATTGGATATTTTATGGATATTTTGTTGTAATTTCCATGATGTTGTTTTATGGATACTTGTTATGTATGGATGTTGTTAAATTTGGATGCACTCTTTTTCTAAGAACATGTGATGGTATTTTGTAAATTCTCATTTGAAACTTTGTCTAAGAATCTAGATATAAAATATATTTTTTTTAAAATAAGTGTATTTTTTAAGAATTTATTAAGTATCAATGAATACTCGTGGTGCTTGAATTCTAAAAATCAGTTAAAAACCGTCGCGTGATCTGCAGTCTGACGTGCAGAGACAAATTATCCAACGGCGGGTAGCTACCCATGCCCGTGGAGCCCCATTGCCATCCCTACTCAAGACCACTAGTTAAACTGAAAGAGAGATGTATCATCTCATCCAAGTGTTCTCGGGGTAATAAGTAAATGTATTTGATATTAGTTTCTTTTTTTTGTTGATATTAGTTGATGTATTTAAAACATGAAGACGTTATTACTTAATATTGAATATTTATATATTATCAAAAAATATTGAATATTTATATGTTTTTATATTATCAAATAAATATGTGTTTTATATTTAAAAAATAAAAAATATAATGCAGAACGCAGACTTTTGTGACCCCGAGTCAAAAGTTTATAAGCCCATGCGTCTTCCCATCTAGTTAGGTTTTAAGTGGTCGATTGACTATTGCCAACAAGGAACCATGCAAGCTACTAACTCATATACTTACATACTTACTTCCGTATAGATCTACAATCTAAAGTGAAATTATGCAATATCAGTTAAAATGAACAATTATTGGTTCTTGAGATTGAAGAAGCATCATTAGAGAAATATGGTAATAACACACAGGTTGGTGGCAGAAATGTTGGTCTTTTGGCGTATTGTGCATTCATTTTGTCGTTTCGTCTATCTGAGCAAATATGACAATCAAGTTGCATTTTCTTTTTAAAAAAACTGATCAATGAGCTTCCGTTAACTTATTCATCTCGAACGTGTATAATTCAAGCAAGCAAAGGTTGCTTGGGCATTCAATAAGAAATAACTCGATTATAACAAAAAGCATTTTTAATGGTTATCACATTAATAAAAAGAAATCATGAAATATAGTAACACTTCAACGGGAATCAAGCTTCAAGCATCATATTAATAATTTATAATTGTACCGTGAGCACGTGAGCACATAAAAAATCATCCTTGGATTATTCGATGCTTCAAGCTAGCCTTGACCTATTGTTAGGACCATTGTCGTACACACATTATATTTATGCAGAAAAAACTATAGCCCATAAATTAATGTAAATGTGAAATCCGATCTCCAAATCAAACATCTTGTAAAATAATGTGTGATGGTACTCTAGTTAAAATTATTGATAAAATACTTCATATATTATACTATAATTCAACGCCCCTTTTCCATTTATAAATACTATTTTGGTAAATTCTTCCATACCCAGAAAGAAAGGTGGGTATCGATACCCATCTATTAAACAAACAAAAATAATCTCAATAAAAATAAAAAAACTATAATTCAAACATAAATCATAAATAACAAAACAAATAAAACCTACAAAACAAACTCAAAATAAAAAAATAAATTGAAATATCAAAAGAAATTGAAATCATGTATGAAATAAGTAAAACAATAGAAGAAAATAACAAAAAAAAAAATTTATTATTAGGAATGAAATAAGAAAAGAAAAATAAGCTAGGAATAAAATTAAATAGCTTACACAAATATTAGAATATTATTTAAGCAGTGATCCAAATAACGAAAATAGAGAAAGAATTTTTATAAAAAATGAAATAAAAAAAGAATAAAAAGACTCCTTAGAGAAAGTCAAATTTATTAATAAATATAGAAAATTTTCAGGAAATTTCTCCTATACTCTTACCCTAACAATACGTATGAAAACTAAGCATCTAATTTCACTTTAAAAAAGTTAAAAAATGATGTGGCGTCACATAATTGGTGATTGGGTATTCATACCCAATAAAACTTCTGGGCATGAGAGTTCTCACCTACTATTTTTTCTTCAAAACACTATTCTTTTTTAACGATGTAAAGACGTGTTTCAAAAAACAATTCAGAGTTTCAAATATTGATTTTAGTGGATTATTATTTTTTTGCAAAATTGAGTGAATTATTTCAACGTATAATAAATTGCTATATTGATATAAGTTGCTAATAAAAAGGCAGTAAACATTTTTTTCTCTTCACTCATAAATCGTTTTACAAAAACTCAATGTTATTCAGTACGTTTCTTGCTTTATTACACGAAGAGAGAGGATAATGGAAGATACCAAAAAGGGTATAGAAATCTAAGCATAACAACATTGAGATCTAATCTAAACTCATGATCCCATCTTCCAGGTTATAGCAAAACTTTTACCCAAAGGGATATTCAAGCCCTTCAATCCAACCATCACTGTCTTCTTTTCTCCATCTCCCTGCCCATACAAGCACTTTTGTTCAGATGTACTAACTTCCACATTTAATTCTTCCCCATCCATCTCAATTGTAGCTACTGCTCCACTTCCATTTAATCCCAACACATTTAATGTCTCAATAACCCAACCTTTATCCAAAGCAAACTTTCCCTCTTGCACTTCTGACCAAACCTTCACACTTCCTTCTTTGATAGTAGCATGAAAATCAACATAGGTTGAATAACCATTTCCAATCTTCATTTCTGGCTGCTCATCATCATCAAGGAATAGGTTCCCTTTAGCTTCTCCTTCACTTGCACCTGCTGGAAATGTCACAATGAGGCTGAAGGGTGTCATTCTAGCAACCTTAGTTAAAATTCCACCCTGTTGCATTGGAAGAATAGTATTCTGATACAAATGCACATTGATCACATGCAAAGGTGCATCAAGCGTAACATAGGTTCCATCTTTTGAAACAATGGCATGTGTCAAATCAAATAAACTGTACCAACTTCCAGGAGGAAACAGTGCTTTAACTTGTGTTTTTCCTTGCTCAAGCACAGGAGAAATCATTAGACTTCTCCCAAGCAAGAACTGAGTGCTGAGGCCATAACATTCAGTATAGGTTGGGAATGAGAAGAAAAGAGGCCTTGCAATTGGGGCTCCACTAATATGAGCCTCATAGTTGAGGGTGTATAGATATGAGAGAAGCTTATACCTCATCCCTAAAGCATTTCTAGCTGACTCAGCTACTGATTCCCATTGGTAAAGTTCCTGTCTAGGGGAAATGAAACTTGAATGATCCCTTGAGAAAGGATAAAAAGCCCCAGCTTCAATCCAACGGTTACAAAGTTCTTCAGTTGGTGCTGGATAGAAACCACATATATCTGCACCAACCATAGGCATGCCAAATATTCCAAAATTGAGAACTGTAGAAATTGAGTATCTCAAATCCTCCCATGTTCCTTTATTGTCACCAGTCCAATGTGCAGCATATTTGCCTGCTCCTACAAAAGTGGAACGAGACAAAACAAATGGTCTTTTTCCTTCAAGTCTATGAAGGGCTTGTTGTGTTGCAATTGCTTGAGAAAAACCAAAGAGACTATGAGCATCATATTCCAAAACACCATTATAATGAACTGCACTAGTGGCTATAGTTTTGAAGCCTATTGGAGCCTTTACTCCTCTAGCATTGATTTTGTAAGGAGGATCATCCCATCGCGTGTTTGTGATGTTTTTGCAATCCAAGCAGCATGTCGAATTCGGTGCTTTTTCGCTCGGATTCGGACATAACCTTCCTTTAGGTATTGTGCATTTTCCGGTGCAGAAATTTGAAACTTCATTCATGTCAATCCAGAGGCCATCTACAGGGACAAGTTCGTGGAATCGACTAATCTCATCACCCCACCAAGAAACCGTTTTTGGATTGAGATAATCAGGAAAGTACACTGCTCCTGGCCAAACCATAGCCATGAAGGGTTCACCTTCGTACTTGATAAAAACATCATTAGCCATACCCCTTTGATATACACCATAACCGTTGTTAACAGCAATTCCAGGATCAATGATCACAATGTATTTCATGCCAATACTGTGTATTCTGTCCAAAAAGTTTAAAAGCTTTGGACGAGGGAAGTTAATTGGATTGAGTGTGAAGTCCTTGTGACCATCCATGTGATCATCATCATTCCAAATCACATCAAGTGGGATTTTGGCTTTCTTGTAATTCTCGACAACATCTTCTACAATAGATAGGTTGTGATATCCCCATCTACATTGGTGGAATCCTATAACATAGTACCAAAGAAAATATGTGAGCATATTGGTCAAATTAATACTCAAATGCTTTTTAGTTTTTACGTGCAAACTATCTTCGATCAAAGTCAAAGGTAATTAGATAGTTCTGACAAACAAGCAAAATGGAGTAATCTTAGTATTAAATAAGAATAGCACAAGAAAACATATAATTGACATAATAAAATTTTGGGTTAAGAGGTAGTCTCAAGTTTGCATGCAACTCTAGGATCAACTAAGATTAAAACCTTCTAATGCTCTGTTTATTCTATAGTGCTAGAGGCTAGAGGTTTTAGTTTTTTATTTCCCAAACAGAGCTTTCTATGGTAAATGTGCCACGAAAAAATAGATTTCAGAAGTAATTAATTAATCGGAGTTAGACTACAAAATTTATTTTACTATTTGCGTCCAGCTAGTAATCTTTACTTTATCCGTGCATTACAAATATTGTTCAAATTTAATATTTATGATTAAAAGTTATTTATTTAATGAATAAATATTTAGTATATATCTAAATTGTTTTTGTTTACTCTCCAAAAAGTCTGGATCAAAATATTTTACACAGAAATTTTTTAATTTTTCACCATAGAATAAGTAAATCAAAATATGCTTTTAAAGTTATAAAGTAACAAATAATTCATTATCTATTTAAGAAACTTAATTACACAAATATCACGTGGCAAAAACTTATCCATCCACTAAAAACTATTTTCCCGCTCCAAAAGCCAAATTCCCTCATATTCTGATACCACACTGCTTTTTTTAAGACTCGTGCTTTTGCACGGATTCACTGCCACTAGTAAAGAGACTAAAAAATCATAATAAAAAGACTCATAGTCAAAGTTTAATAATGACATGACCAGGTTTCGTTTTACTTATTTGTGACAATGTACTACAGTGTATTTCATGTGTTATAATTTAATCTTTTCATTTAAATTATTTAAATAGGGTAAACGGAAAAAAGGGGGGGTCATTTTAACTTATTTGCACATGGTAAGTAATATTTTTTTTTTGACAAAAGTTAAGTAAGTAATATTTTAAGACTTGAAAAATGTATATATTTATTACACTATTATATTAACTTGGGAGATTCAAACTTACATCACCTTATCTCTATGTACTATATGTTCCTCACCCAAATCACCTTATCACTCCCTACTATTTTATTGATAAATTTCTAACCAGCAATCAGTTTTATTTTTATACCTTTTCATTTAGAGTTTTAAACAAAACTACGTGTATACAGAATTGATACCGATGGTACAGATTACAGATTACGCCTTCAATTAGAGATAAAGCACAAAAAAAAAAAAACGCAGCCGAACACGGACAAGTTCTCCAGTTTTAGTATTTAATTTAATTTAATGGGGAGTCATGAGTGCATACTGAGGTCACGTATATTTCAGCTTAATTTAAAACTAAAGAAGTAACTATTTTTATTTATTATTTCAAAAAAATTATCATAAAAAGATCCTGTAATAAACAAGTTAATCCAATCTAATCTAAGTACGCTTATAAATATGTAACACAAAGATAATGAAATATGTAAGACAGTGATAGTGATGATAGGACTAAAGGAGAGACTAGAGTGAAAAGCGAATCATACCGAATGCCCAGTAAGGCATTGGAGCGGGTCTGCCAATTAAGGTAGTATACTGGTCAACAACATTGAGAGGAGTGGGCCCAGCAAAGAAGTAAAAATCCAATACACCTCCAATGATTTTGTAAGTCAGAGAGTCCCCTTTGTAAAACACATCCATTCCATTGCTATTCAGCAACAGAACACCATGTGCATAAGGTTTCCCACCTTCATTTCTGAGATCCATATATACAGGGTGTGATCCATATAAATCAGCGTTCAGATTAATTGCTGATATGTCAGTGGTATACAAAGTGTAAGGGTCATTTGGATGCAACTTCATCCCGTGTGGCTGTGTGTTCTCTCCCAAACCATACAAAGAGGCCTCTTTTGGCAATTTTGTAGAAATTTCAAGATACTGGTCCTTGAAAACCATTGGACCAAATGGGTCTGTGTCATTAGAAGTGGAGTCAAAAAGGGTGTCCCCATTGGACTTTCTTTTCACTGCAAAGCTAAACGGGTCTGAAGTGTAAATGAAGACAAGCTCAGAGCCAGAGTACTCTGACACTGATAATGGCTTTGACTTCATCATCGACCTTGTAATGCTGTGCTTCGGGGCCGGTGGTTTTTCCCTTGGCAAAAGATTGTAGGGAACCTCCCACCTTTGCTTCTTTGCATCGGTTATGTGTACCCTCAAACGATTCTCAGTCTCGTGCCTGCAAAATCAAGAACAATATCAACAAAGGTTCATAATCAATTTCAATGACAGAAAACAAGAGTAAATTCTGTGTGTGTGTTTGGTTCCAAGACGTAGAAAATTGTTTTTGAATGAATTGATTTTATATAATTGATTTTAGTTACACATGAGTTGAATGCAAAGTGATTTATGTTTAAATATATTTATGCAAAAATGAGTTAGACATCAAATTTGAGGGTAAAATTCGTGTTTCGAGGCAAAAGCTACAAATTCCAGTTTCACGTTAGAATCAATTTTGCTTCTGGACCCCAAACATGTGAAAAACAATTTTACGTCTCTAGAATCACTTTTAGCTCTCCAAAAAATGAAACCAAACATGCACTCAATTAATTTAGTCTCTCAACTTACACCCTCTTGCCTACTTGGTCTAAAGTATACGAAAATAATAAATATTTTTTAAAGTTTGTAAAATCAGTCTCATTAGTCTCTAAAGTTTTCTAAGCAGTGATTAAAGTTTTGTGAAATTTATTTCATTAGTCCTAGTAAGAAACTACTTATAAAATTTTAGAGACTAATTAAATAGATTTGACAAACTTTACAACTAATTATTATTTTCGAGAATAAATATGAAAAAGTTCAGAGCCTAAACCACGGGTTTACTCGAGAAAAAACGTGAATGTATAGCAAAACGATGTTGCGTACGACTTACTTGACATAGAAGCGTAAAAGGGGAATGTCAGGACCATATACATTGTTCTTCTGCTTAACTTGGAGGAGTCCAACAAGAGCACCATCAGGGGTATCTTCAATGGATATCAGACGGTAGCCCTGGCCAATTTTGGTGGCCTTTGGGGAAGAAAAGCTGGCTTCTTCACCTAAACATAGAAGCCAAGTTAGAAGGAGGAAAGAGAAACTAAGAGCAGCTAAAGGGGTAAGAGAAACCATAGCTGCGCCTTGGACTACCTTGGGGAGTTTTGTTGGACTATAAATAGGATTAGGATCAGGATCAAGCGTATCCTATAAATATATTACTATAACAACTTGTTGTGGTAGTTGAAAAATATCATTAATTACAAATCTATTTTTCATTTTGCTTAGATAGAAGCGGATTCAAAGACAAGTTCATAAAAATAAGGCCGGGACAGGGAGGCACCGTTGTTCCTCCCTTACTCACTGCCATATTTAATTTTATTCTAAGTATATAATAATTGGGGTCATTGCCCAAGTGAATACATAAAGGCTTTCTGTAAATTGACCAAGAGACTTTTGTTTTATATACGATCGAGTTGCAGTACAATTTGTACTCTGTTTGGTTTTACTTTTTTTATTTTCTATATAAAAAAATAATGTAAAATAATGTATATGATGCAAGTTATACTTTGGAATGCAGGGAAAAATTGGCAATATGATTTATTTTGATAAACACAGCAGAAACTAGATGCAATTTCCAGGTAGTCGACTTTTCTCTCTTTTGTTTCAGTTTTTTTAATAGAAATTATATGTTTAATTTTATTTTTTTTTAAAAATCCTCTGTTAATGTTGTTTAAAAAATAGAATAAACTGACCTAAATATTTTATCCATCGCCAGCACGTGTTGTGGTGTCCATAATTTTTGTGGTGACACATCCCTATATTAGTACACATCCCTATATAATTTTGTATCGCCAGCAGGTGTTGTGGTGTCCATAATTTTTGTATGGATGCGATTTGCATTTCTCAATTTGATGTTAAGATTAAGACGGTGAAGCATCATTAGAGACAAAATAACAATTTAGAACTGTTATTTTTTTTTACGCAATTTAGAACTGTTATGTTATGGTTACCTCATTATCTGATATTTACATAAATTAGCTGTCAAATATTAGTAAATTTACTGTAAATATATGAAAGTGTATTAAATATACTTAATAGTTATTGAAATGTCTTATATCTCACTTCAATTACCATAGAGAAGTATATAGAACCAATGTTGTTGACTTGTGGTTCAGCGTCTCATTCTCTAACCAAGTGATCGAGTATTCCATTCTTGGAAATGAAACGACAATGCGAGGTAGCATTTAACCCTTAGTTAGCTGACTTGGTGCGGAGTGGTTGCACACTTGTCACCATTTTCAAAAAAAAAATTATCAAAAGAAAAGATGTATATTGAAACAATGCCAATATTGATAACACGAAGTTTGGTACAAAATAGGTTTGATAATAGTTGTTTCTCCCCCAATAAAATAGAAAATTGGTTTCCCTTTATTTGTTTGATTTCATAAAAGAATAGAATTACAATATAAGTAAATAATGAAAACTCGTGTAAATAGATAATGAAGACAAAAAATTCTTATCAATTCCTTTCCCTTTCTCCCTCCTCAAGAAGGAAATGTTGGAAAAATTATGGGTCTAAGCAGAAACATTTTGCTTGCATTATTTTTTTTTCCTCAACAGAAAATGCATTCAAAATTAAGGAGGTGCATTCCTTTCCTCCTCTTCTTTTCTTTACCACTCAACTTCTTCATATTAAAGAAAGAAACACAGAGGTGAAAGAAACAATTAAACAATAGAAAACCCAAATGTCTCGAAATATTAGTTATATTAGAGAGAAAAAAATATATATTTCTTTTTCATTTGTTTTTGACGGAATTTATTTTCTAAAGTTAAAAAGTATTGATGATTTTAATTAATCTTATTCATATTTCTTGCTATATCTATTTAGTAGTATAACATTGTTAAATTCTGATATTATTGTTCTCCTATCGTCTTTGATATTGGATTCGACATTGCGATGCTGAATCTGAATTTCGGAAACTTTTATATAAGGTAGTAACGTTGATGTCCCTTGGGATCATATACATTGTGTTGGAAAAAACTGTGTAAGTGAGATAAAATAAATTTCCACGAACCCCAGGATAATTTCCCAAACCAAATAGATGAAAATAACGCCAAAGATTTTAGCGTGGAAAACCCTCCAAAGTGAAGGTAAAAACCATGGGACCCGTAAGCCGCTTAAACTTCCACTATAACAATAATGGGATTACAAACTTCCCCCTTAGGTGATCTCTCAAAAATAATACAATAAGATTATACTCTCAATTTGTGGCTAAAACTCTCACAAATTGGCTCTCTCTAATTTTTCTCTCACTCTTTCTCTTAAGCAAGGCTTCTCTCTCTAACTAATGCTTGTTGCACTTAGTTGTGAATGGGATGAATTTTGCTCTACCATCCACTCCCTATTTATAGAAGAAATGAATGGTGTGAACACTTGCAAATTGTGTCAATCTTAGATGGCCACCAACCATTTGACTCACCAACCATTTGACTCACCAATTTGCTTTCATATTGGCTGGATGCCAACAAATCTCCCTCCACCAATGGGGAAATATCCTCGTATCAATATGGGGTTGATATTAAGCCCGCAACTTCTTTGCACTTCTAGCTTGTCCTTTGATAAGGCTTTGGTCATCATATCACCGTTGTCGTTGGTGTGGATCTTCTCAACTTTCGTTTTCTTTCTAACACATCACGGATCGGTGATATCTTACGTCGATGTGTTTCACCTTGAATGAAATGTCGAATTCTTGCCGAGATGTATTGCGCTTTGATTGTCGCAATAGACAACATAATTTTCCTGGTTTTGTCCCAACTCTTGTAGGAACTTCTTCATCCACAGGATCTCCTTGCAACCTTGGTGATTGCAATGTATTCCGCTTCTGGTGCTTAAAGCAATACACTTTTGTAATCGTGATTGCCATGAGACAGCTCCCCTGCAAATGTTATCGGATACCGAAATAGACTTTCGGTATCCACGTCTCGACCATATCTGAATCAGATATCTTTCTAATGAGTTTTCCATTACCAAAACACAAACAATGACTAGATGTACCTCGAGATATCCGAGTATCCATTTGATCACGCCGGTGCTCTTTTCCAGATTTGATAAAAATCGACTCACAACACCAACCGCATGTGCAATGTCCGGTCTAGTGCATACCATAGCGTACATCGATCGCCAACCGATGCATATGACACTTTGTTCATTTCTATTCTCTCCTCCTTGCTTGAGGGACACCGGCTCACTTTGAGCTTGAAGTGACTAGCCGTGGAGAACTAATGATTTTGCTTTGTCCATGTTGAATCTTTCAAGAACCTTTTCCACGTACCTTTCTTGAGATAGCCAAATTTTGTGATTCTTCCTATCACGGGTAATCGTCATGCCAAGAATCTGTTTAGCGGGTCCTAAGTCCTTCATTGCAAAGGACTTGCTCAACTCTTTCTTCAACCTGCTAATCTTGCCGCTGTCTCGGCCAATAATCAACATGTCATCAACATAAAGCAAAGAATGATGAAATCTCCATCGGAGAATTTCTTGATGAAGACGATGGTCTGCCGCTCGATTGTACTCATTTTCTCCATGAATGAGTCGAACTTTTATACCATCGTCTCGGTGCCTGCACCATACAAACTCTTCTTGATCTGCACACCAATTTCTCTTTCCTTTGACTTGGAAACCTTCAGTGCCGCATGTATATTTCCTCGTCAAGATCACCATGTAAGAAGGCGGTTTTTACATCAAGTTGTTCAATCTCTAGGTTGAGACTTGCAGCCAAGCCAAGAACAACTCTGATCGATGACATCTTCACCACCGGTGAGAATATTTCATCAAAGTCAACTCCCTTTTTCTGAGCGAATCCTTTCACAACCAGCCTTGCTTTGTAACGTGGTTGTGAGCTGCCTTCTTCACTTTTTACTCTGTACACCCACTTGTTCTTGAGTGTTTTCCTTCCTTGTGGTAGTGTTACCAAATCATATGTGTGGTTCTCATGCAAGGATTTCATTTCTTCTTGCATGGCTTTTAACCACTCATTCTTATGCTGGTGAGTAAGAGCTTCGTCATAGCTCTCTGGTTCTCCCCCGTCAGTGAGCATTACATACTCGGTAGGTGAATACTTTTGACTCGGCTTTCGCTCTCTGGTCGATTTCCTTACTACCGCTTCTGATTGGACCTGTTCAGAATCTAACTCTTGTTCTGAACTGTCGGCTTGCTCTAGTTCTTGACTTTCAGCTAGTGGATCAGCATCATCAGTGTCTGGTGTAGCTCCCCTGTCATCAAGATTTATTGGTGGAGAGACTGGTTCCAGATTAACTGGAATTTCATCTGACTGTGGCTTCTCTGGCTTATCAAAATCCTTGATTGTTTGATCTTCAAAAAATACCACGTCTCTGCTTCTAATGATCTTTCTGCTTGAAGGATCCCAGAGTCTGTAGCCATATTCTTCATGGGCATATCCCACAAAGATACCTTTGCTTTGTTTTTGCATCGGCTTGAACCTCTCATCTTTTGGGATGTGAACAAATGCTCTACCAAACACCTTCAAGTGTTTGTATGAAACATCTTTCCTGTCCGGACTCTTTCGGTACATCATAGTTGATGGAACTGATGGAGAAAGGTTGATCAAATCGATCGCCCTCATTGCCTCCCCCAAAAGGAGTTTGGCGCTTTGCATTTGAGAGCATACATCTTACTCTCTCACAGATGGTTCTATTCATCCTTTCAAAGAACACCGATTGTGTTGAGGTGTCTTTGGCACCGATTTTTCCAATCTAATGCCAAAACTTCTGCGGTACTCTCGAATGGTCCGCGATACTCACCGCCATTGTGCGCTCGTACACTTCAGTATGCGCGTTTCTCTTTCAACTTTTACATGAAATTGCTTGAAAACTTCCATTTTGACCGATCTTTAGTTTTCAAAGCAAAGGCCCATACTTTGCTGGAATAATTGCGTCGAATGAAAGTCACGAAATAAAGTGCACCTCCTTGTGACTTATCACTCATCATGCAAAACATCGATTGTGTATCAAATCTAGAAGATTTGCCTTTCTAGATGGTGGGGAACTTCGAAAATGCAACTCGTGTGTTGTTTTCCCATTAGACAATCAACACATTTCCCGATGATGTACTTATCATTTACGGCAAGAGATTCTTCTTGGAAAGAATCACGAGACCCTTTTCACTCATGTGGCCGAGCGACTTATGCCATAGCTCGGTTGGAACTTCCTTCTGGCTGGTATTTACTTCTCTACATAACTTGGCCGTTAAATGAGAAAGTATCTTTCTTACCTTTTGCTACCACCAGGTTTCCTTTGGTGAGCTTCCAATTTCCTTCACCAAAATAGCTATTGTAGCCATCATCATCAAGTACTCGTTGGAGAGTCAGTTAGAGGCGTATGTCGAGAACATGCCTTACATCTTTCAAACATAACTTTGCATCGAGGTTAGTTTCTAAATAAATATTCTTAGATGCCAATAATTGTGGATGCACCATCATTTCCCATCCTCACTCGTCCAAAATCACCCTGAGTGTAGGTTGAGAACAACTCAGTTTGAGGTGACATGGTAGGAAGCACTGAGTCAACTACCGGTGGAGTCTTGACATGCAAGATTGACATAATCTGCATCTCGAACAATGGTAACATCTTCGGTGGCGGTTGTGGTGTCATTTGTTCGACTTTACGCTTCTGTTTCTTTAAGCTGTTTCAACTTCGGCACTCTCGAATGAAGTGCCCAGAAGGCCGCGGTGGTGGCACTTCTTATCATACCTCGATCTGGACTTTGATCGTCCTCTTTGCCAGTTTGGCTTTGAGAGCTTCTACGCTTTGCCTCTTCCACGTCCTTCTTGCTTGCCTTGTTTTTACGTGACAGCGGCAGATTCGGGATTATATCCTTCATCTTAGTCGAGACTCCTCGTTCAACATCCTATCGCTTTACCATATCCATGGTAAGCTTGCCTTCGAGGCGGAGTTATTGGTGACACAACTAAGGTGTCCCGACTTTTGGTAGAGAACTCAAGATCCATGAGGTGCTTGTAACTCATAAATCGATGGTCATCTTCATCGAGTTGAGTTGATCTACAACGCCTTGGAACTCACTCATGTGTTCAGATGCTATCGCCACCAGTCTTTGTACTTTAGGTTGACTAATCGTCGCATCAGTTGGCTTTGTTACGTGCGGTTGTTCTTCATACATTTTCTCCGGCTTTTGCCAAGAGCATGAGCATCATGTTCATTAGCAAAGTTTTGAAAAATGCTCTTGTCAATCCATTGTGGTTGAGCAAGACACTGATTCCAGATTCGGCCACGGCCCGGTCGATGTCGATGTCTTTGGTCAGGCGTCGATTGGTTTTTCACGCCTTGCCGTCGATCTTATCATCGGCGGAGTTATTCATTGTAGTTGTTGCTTTCTCCTTCGTCATCACGATCGGCTTCCATAGATCTTTAATGTATAAAAGATCTTCCATCTTTCAGCTTCAGTTGCATAATTAAATGCTGTTCGACTTTATCATATTTCCAGGTGCTCTCACTCCATTTTGATGGCGGAGTCAACAAGTTTATTTGTGCTTGAAACTTCTTTGGCAATGAATAGTGGCGGTGAATAATTCTTTTACGATGTGGAAGATCGTGACAAAGCAGACCTGAGCATACTAAGAATTTTCCACAGACCTAGCTCACAGATACCACTTTGTTGGGAAAAAGCGTGTAAGTGAGATAAAATAAATTTCCCACGAACCAGGATAATTTCCCAAACCAAATAGATGAAAATAACGCCAAAGATTTTAGCGTGGAAAACCCTCCAAAGTGAAGGTAAAACCACGGGACCCGTAAGCATGCAAACTTCCATTATAACAATAATGGGATTACAAACTTCACCCTTAGGTGATCTCTCAAAAATAATACAATAAGATTATACTCTCAATTTGTGGCTAAAACTCTCACAAATTGGCTCTCTCTAATTTTTCTCTCACTCTTTCTCTTAAGCAAGGCTTCTCTCTCTAACTAATGCTTGTTGCACTTAGTTGTGAATGGGATGAATTTTGCTCTACCATCCACTCCCTATTTATAGAAGAAATGAATGGTGTGAACACTTGCAAATTGTGTCAATCTTAGATGGCCACCAACCATTTGACTCACCAACCATTTGACTCACCAATTTGCTTTCATATTGGCTGGATGCCAACACATTGGTCTCGTAAGTTAGTTAAGCATTTTTTCCCCGTTGTTTATACACAAGTTGGTAATATTTTTTTTTTCTTGAGGTTACAAGTTGGTATTATTAATTCGTTTGAAAATGATTAGCCTAAAAAATAGAGTTTTCCCTCTATAAAAAAATAGAGTTTCCCCACAAAGTATCCTTCCATATTATATTAAGAAAAAATGAGACATTCACCATCAGTGTAAACCAGTTTTAAACTGGCGTCCAATAAGAACTCACCATTGTGTAGTTATTTTTAAAATATAGTTACAAAATGGAGTGATGTGGTAGTATGATGAACTCTCATTGGGTGTTAGTGTAAAAAAAAAAATTACACCGACAGCGCATCCCCATTAAACTCTTATAATAAATTGTCACAGATTAAAATTTCACATAAAATTATTATATCAAAATTTGTGAATATTTGTGAAAAATAAATATAAAATTTGTAGATGACAAAATTATATGGAATTTTAGTATAAGAGATTCATATACGTGCACGTGAGCTACCATACAAGATTTTGATGATAAAGATATATTGGTTTAAATGATAAAGAATATTTTGATTTTCTTTAAATAAATACCGATAATATTAGATTAAGAAATACTTTTTTGAAGACTCCGTGGACAACCAAAAGTCATAGTATGAATAGAAGTCAAGTCAAAAAAAAAAGTCAATTAGCTTAACTTATAGTGTTATTATGAAGAAATGTTTTAATTTTTCAAACCTGTTAAAGAATCTCCAGCTATTGCGATTGCTTGTTCTAGGGACATTGGGATTGTTTATTCAATGATTCATGGTCACGTGTTAATAAGAGAATTCAATATGATCAAGTGGTGAGTAGGGATTCAATCTACTATTTCACTTTACTATTTTCTTTGTTTAGATGAGCTAGGAGGAGTAGGGTTAATTGCATGAGATTTACTCCATGATCAAAACCAAATCCAAACGAAACCACTGGAGGGCTTCAAAGATTGTTTCACGGCAAGACCATACAGATAAGGCAAACTACACAGGCATGTGCATAACCTTGCCACAGTTTCATGTAAAGAAGCAATGGAGGAGAAACAGCCAACAAGAGAACAACCGAAACCCATACAACAGACTTTAATCTGATGCAATAATTGAGTTTTGAAATCAATTCATTTTATTTCAAATTCGAATCCAATCAATTATAATCGGTATAACACTGTCAAAAAAAAAATTATAATCGGCATAACTCTTGGAATTATCTTTTTTTTTTAATTCGAACTAACTCGATCAACATGATTGTTTTTAGGGGGGATGAGTAGCTCAACTGGTTTGAGCTAAGGGTATGAAGGAGTGAAGGAGTTAAAGGTGCAGGGTTCAAATCCTGCCGAAGGAGATAAAACTAATGTAACAACTAACATATTAATATTTGCCTATAAAAAATGATTGTTTTTAAATTTATGTTTATCTATTTTTATTCATTTAAGATTTTCATTTGGTTTCACCGATGTTTGTGATTATATTTTATTTTCTCACTTTGTTATCATACTAATATGGCAACCCGTGTCATGCACGTGTATGTGTGTCTTATGAATATTTCTATTAGTTTGTTTGACAAATATTTCTATTAATTTCTATTAGTTGAAACACTATATATAATTTTTTCTCTAAACATTTGTAAAATGACTCGAATAGATAAATTTATATAATATTTGATTTATTTCAATCATGGATCACAAAGTGTACTAATTTTAAAGTTATTGATTTCTATTATATATCCAGTAAAACAATCTATGATTTTGTTAACTCGTACCAAGCACAAGGTAATTGACGTTGGTAGAATATGAATATTTGATGTGAAATAAATTATTATAGTTAACGAATATTATTAATAGGAAAGAAAAGGACCATAATTTGTATAAAAATTATTAAGACTTTATATTTTAAACTTGTATGGAAAATGCTCATCCTCGTGAGTTAACCGAAATGTATCTTTAAGTGTAAATCCCTTGTTGCATTCATGTACAATTTTATTCCCACGTGTAATTTATTATCTATTATCTCTACATTGATCAATTTACAAATAGATATTAATATTTTTTCGCATAAAATATTGTGTTTTCTTGTAAAATGTTTATCCCTGTGTCTTATGCTTTATATATTATACTAAAATAAAATTGTAATTTTCTTAGATAAAAAATATTTGATATTTTTTTACAGTATATTTGTAGGCTTATGCTAGGCACGATATATACTTAAAAATTATAACTATACACCTAGGGTTTAGAAGAAACAACATTTTGTATACATTCAGACCTTCAATACCTAAAGCCTCCCTTTGAGAATAGATTTATATCATAGAATTATAATTTTGTACAATATATCTATAAAACTGTGCTATGCACGATATATACTTAAAGTTATAATATTACATCTAGGGTTTAGAAGAAGCAACATTATGTATACATTCAAATCTTCAATATTTAAATCTTCCTTTGATGATAGGTTTAGATTATAAAATCATAATTTTTTAACAATATATATGTAGGTCTATGCTACACACATTATATACTTAAAAATTATAATTATACACAGAGTTTAGAAGAAGAAACATCTTGTATACATTCAGACTTTCAATATCTAAGCCTCCCTTTAAGAATATATTTAGGTCATAGATGTATAGGTTTTAGAAAGAGTTAATTTGAAAATTTTAGCTATTAAGGATGACTAATTGGTACAATGTCTGGAGGTGAGTTCTATGCAAATATGAAATAAAAATTCATCGTTTAAAGAAAGATATGTATTACTTGATGTCAAACATCACTCAATCTTTGGGCGGAGGAGGAATAATTTTACCGGTGTTTCTGTTCTTTGCAATCACATATCAATTCTGAGACGTTGTCTTATTTGTTCTTGTGTCATGTGCGGGGTAATTGACGTTGGTAGAATAGAAATATTTGATGCGAAAAATAAATTATTATGTTTAACAAATATTATTAATAGAAAAGAAATGAACAATGACTTGTATAAAAGTTATTAAGATTTTAGATTTCAAACATATACGGAGAACGCTCATCCTCTTGAATTAGCTGAAAATTTTCTTTAAGTGTAAATCCTCCATTGCTTTCATGTAAAACTTTATTCCTACATATATTGTTTTATCTATTGTTTTTATATTGATCAATTTATACATAGATATTAATGTGTATTTTATGTAAAATATTGTGTTTAATGTAATTATTCCCTTTGTTTTCTTGTAATATGTCCATCCCGGTGTTAAACTAACAAAAATTGAAATTTTCTTAGATAAATAGTTATTTTTTTGAAAAGAGATAAATAGTTATTAATTATATTTTTTTCTAAAATATGATAACAACCGTCAACAACTGGCATCGAGTCGTCCTTCCTGATAGTGTTGGCTTTCAATGGGTCCATCCTGGACAAAAGCCAGACTTGCATATTTGATAAAAAAATTTACAATATATGTATATATATATATATATATATATACACACGCACACACACATAAAAAATTATAATCGTACACATATGATTTAGAAAAAGCAATATTCTGTATATATTTAAATAAAAATATAACAAATAAATATATTATATTATATATATACACAGTAATGTTAGTATGGTTTTCAAAAAAAGTAATGTTAGTATGGTTCAAAATCTTCCCGCTTTGTTCAAAAAAAAAATCTTCCCGTTACTATAACACTTTCATCTATAAGTATTTTCCCTTATAATTAAGATGTTAATATGGTTTTACATAAAATGTTCATTCCCGTGTATTAAGTGTAATTTTCCCTATATATTTCCATATAAAATATTCATAATTGTGTGTTATATTTATCTATAAAATCAACATTAATATATATATATATAGTAATGAGTAAATGAAAATTTAAACTTTCTTAAATATTAGGTGAGAAGATTGTAAATACCAAAAATATATAACAATGAACTGAAAAACATTAAAATTATAATTTTCACTTAATAATTCATATGTTAATATAGTTTTACGTAAAATGTTAATCATCATGTTTTAAAAGTGTAGCTTCTCCTTCTATACTCCCCCGTTAAATATTCATTTATATATTCTCCTGTTAAATATTCATTATTGTGTGTTATATTTTAACTATAATTTTTATATTAATTAATTTACTTGTAGACATTACTATGTAAGAAATTTAAATTTTTGTCGAAAAAAGAAAAACTTCAATGAATTAGTTAGTTGAGGGGATAATAACATAAACATAAATTATTATTTTTTTGAAACAAAAACATAAATTATTATAACAATGAATTTAAAAATATCAAAATCTTTTCCCTTTATGTATCAAAAAATGATTTATAATTTAAACTAATTTAATGTCTATTATAAATAGTTTAAAATTTGACCAGATCTTAAATAGTATGAATTTAAGGCATTAAGTTGCCACCATATAATCAAAAGTGTTTTAGAATAGTTTTAAAAATATGAATCAATGACACTTATTTGCTCCTGAACGTTAAAATAATATAGGCTAATAGAAAGAATTTATTTGCATTGATTTGAATAGATAATATATTCCTATTTGAAATCAATTATAGGTACTAAATGGTGAACGTACATTTAACCTAAAAAAAGGTGAAGGTACAATCGATTGAATTTGATTGATTAGCCAATTGTAATTAATCAAGAAATCAAAGACAAACCAACTTAATTGCATTTAAATTTATTTAAATGAATCAAGATAAAAACTAATCAATTATAATCAATTCAAAATTTAAATTGATTTTGAATTAATCTGCGTCAAAAAAAATGATTTTGAATTAATTAGAATAAATTAACACAATAGCATATTCGATTGAATTTTCATCACACTCTTATCTAATATGACATGTTTATATTGTAAATCAGAAAAGTATATAACCGTTATTTTCTTAAAAAATAATGACATAATATTCACGTCAATAAATTTGTAATTTTTAGTATGAGAAAATGTTTGATGTGGCAATTTTTTCCCCACTTTAAGACCAATGTAAATCATTAACATCCAAAAGGATTTTTAATTAAGACATTATATATTACCTAGAAATATATTACTTACAAAAAAATTATATTATTTTTTTCATTTTTCATAATCTATCAGCTATTAAGTCATATTTATCCTCTTGAGTCTTTAAAGGAACTAAAAAATATTTTTGGTCGAGAAAAATATTTATTGAAGTTATCAAAATGAATACATGTATGTTTACTTATTAGCTATATATCTTGTAAATACCCTTTAAGATTATAATGAAGCTGGGCAACTTTGTTTTTTGCATAAAATTTACATCTTTTGGGAAGGGTGTGGTGGAGGTTTTTTTTTTCGTTTGCTATTTGATACATTTGAGCCACTACAATTTAGCATGAGAACGTTAGCAACATAATATATTTCACAATAGAACTCCCTTTTTTCCTTGAGTGATGTTACTGGGAATAATGTCAGATTGCAATTAATTACGTTAAAAACCAACTTAAAATTATTGTAGGTTATTGAATCTTTAAGATTACTGTTAGCTAGAGATTTGTCAACAAAAGTTTGTTCTAAAAACAAAAAATAGAAAATTAATTCCATTCATCACAGTCATAGTAAAGGTCGGAGATGTGATGAAATTTGAAAATTTAATAAAGGTCAATCAACAAAGAAGAGAGTAGAAATCATAGTTCAAAGCTGCTTGGAAATTAGTTAATAACTTAAATAAAATTAAAAGGGGGAGAAGGAATTGTAATTCAACAGAGTAAAAGGTCCAACGACAAATTAAACCCGAAAATTATATATGACAATCAGATTAATAGGGCACAAATTTTTAAATAAGGAAATGTTGTATCGCAAATTACTATCATGATTCATTTATTGCAATATACTGGTGAGATTTTAAATCCATTTATATGGTACAAACGTATGATTTAATGATTTAATCAAGGAAAATTGATTTAATGCTACATGGTGAATACAAATTCAAATTTTGAAAGAACCTAAATCACGTATGAAAGGGAAGATTTTAAATCAACTTATCATATATTCACTATTAAAAAGGTATTCTCTTTTATAGATTAAAATGTTTTTTTTCTATTATTCGTCAAAAATATGTTTCTTCTATTAATTTTTCTAATTTAATATGTTTATTATTTATATATTTTTATTAGTTTTTTTAAAAAAATTCTTCTATTTTTTCTTGAGTCAAAAAAAATTCTTTTACTTTAAAATATTAGATAATTATAGAAATTTTGTATTTAATATTTTTTTTGACAGATCTAATATCTTTTTTTTAGAAAACTTATATTTCCAATTTGTTTTGTTTTTCATAATATAAATATTCTACATGATTAATTGGAAATTTTCAAAAACTATAGCTGACATTTATTATGTTTTTGTGGTTTTTTGGCTAGTCATTACTGTTATTGATGGTAATTAATTTTTTTAATAGAATTTCGTAACTGCGCTGCTTGATTTATCCCATTGGTCATTTATTTCGAGTGAGTAGGCTACACGTCATATTATTTATGCTGACAATGCATGACACGTGTGAGAAATTTTTAAATATAAGCTAACATGTGTGATTGCATTCAATACGGTTTCCATAAGAGTTTGACACTTGAAAGTGAATTAAATGATGTTTATCTGAAAAATTGACACATGGAGAAGTATTCAATGAGCTTCATTCCTAATTATATATAACTAGTGTGATAACCCGTGCTATGCACAGGTATACATCAACTTTTCAAAAATTAGCGAAAACAATAATACATTTTATTTAAAATATTTTTGTAAACATTTTAATGCGATCATCTAAAATACATATTAATATTTCGAGAGTTTTTTTAGTTACACGCAAAAGATACCTACTATTTTACACGCAAAAGTTGTGCTAATAAATTTGATTTGTAACGAAAATAGAATAACTGGTGAAAAATTGAGATTACAGCATGGTTGATTCCATCAATTGCCGATAACAAACACCTAATTTCTGTAATTTGATTGCAGTTTCAGGCATCAGCTTGCTGAAATGTTTGTAATTTAGATTGATTTCAGTCGGGAAATTTAATTGAAGGAATATTTGGGCCGGTTGTCTTGCTGTAAATTCAGATGACTTATTCATAAGCACATGAATAGTAGGCTGAATCAAAGGTGATTGATTGTAATCATATTAAATAATGCATATAGGAATATTTTGGTACTGTTTTACATTGGGATATTTGGTGTTTGAGTTTGAAGGGTGCATGAAACGTGCTGTTAAATGAGATTTATGTTATAGTGTGTGATTTTAAATTTCCTTTTATATAAAACCATTGATTGGCAGCCTATTAAATTCATATCTGTGGTTTTAAGCAATAGCTCACCATTTGTAATGAACGGCCCAATAAATTTTGATTAGGCAAGAATTCAAATGAATTCCATGTGTAGTATAGATTGGTCCTAATCATCTCATGATATTTGAACTGATGACCTGCCTCATTTATTTTCATGACAGCAAGGTTATAAAAAAACACGTGTCATTGATTTGGGGCAGTCTAGATAGATGCTATTTAATGAGATTTATGTGTTATTATACTTTTTCATAAAAGGATTGTTATCATTAGCTGTTGCCTATCACCATATGATTTTGGTCATATCAACAGAAATCAACTGGTGTGAATTATATATTATTTTGCATAATATGTGTTATTATTTGCGATTAATATTGTCATTATCAATTTCGTAAAAAAATATCAATTGTATGGGAAGAATCATGTATGTATTTAATAGCCACAATGATTGTTATTACCGTTTTCCTATCTATTAGAATTAATTCCTGATCATGAATGTTGAATTCATGGCATGGTAATAATAGCTTTTTAAAAACGGCTCCTGCATTTTATGTTGAATTCAAAATTCGGATGGATTACAGATATGAAATCAGTTGTCCAAATCATCACATGAATGCTGATTCACGTTACATGTCAGTTATTGCTTATGTGGATAGCAAGAGTATGACATTTGTACAATTTGCTTTTTAGATTATTTGAAATAGGTATAGTAAGGATATTGATTTATTTCGAGTGAGTAGGCTACACGTCATATTATTTATGCTGACAATGCATGACACGTGTGAGAAATTTTTAAATGTAAGCTGACATGTGTGATTGCATTCAATACGGTTTCTATAAGAGTTTGACACTTGGAAGTGAATTAAATGATATTTTTCTGAAAAATTGACACATGGAGGAGTATTCAATGAGCTCCATTCCTAATTGTATATAATATTGATATTGATATTGATATTGATTTTAGGTAAGAGAAATGTTATGAAAAACCCTTCTGACACACTCTCTTAAACACTCTTTCAACTATTGGTCCATCATTGGTCCACATCATTATTTTTTAAAAACCATATAGTACCTACTAACCGGCTTTATTGGTTTTGAATTCAGATTCAAAATTAAAAGAAAAAACCCATGCACTTGTGAGCCCACTTTTGAGAATCACCTAAATATTCTCAACACAGACAGTACCACGTCTCAGTTCTGCAACAATGGTTCTTTTTATCTTTGTCAAATTTTTGTTTTTACGCATTTACCTTTGTCTATTAAAAAGTGGGTTCTTTTATCTTTGCTTAGACTTTGAGTTCTACGACACCCCAATGGATACGGAAAACGGAAATTGTTAAGCAAAATGTTGGTGAATCGCCTGGGACTGGCAGTAACAAAAAAATGGGTTCTTTGATTTTCCAAGAAAAAAAAAAGGGTTCGGCTTTCTCTCCCCCTCTAATTCTTCATCTTTATCTCATTTGCAACATTTGGGGCGCTGGAAAATGTGGGGGAAATCAATAATCTAAAGGGTTTTGATTTTGAAATATATTCAACCAGCAGAGCCGGTTGCTTGTTACAGGAATTATTAAAAACTGTGATGTGTACCAAAGGTTGAGGAAGTTTCTAAAAGAGTATGTCAGAGGAGTTGTCCTGTGGTTGTCCTTAGCATTCTTTTTTAGGTGAAGAGATCAATGAGATGTGTATACGTAATATTATAATTATAAAAGGCTAAACGTTAATGAAAAATATTATACACATTTGAAATCGATTTGATTATTATTTAAAATCATTAAGAAAAACTTTTTAAATTTATAGTCATATAAAATATAAAATTTTATATAAAAAAACAAGAAATGGTAATTAGCCACGATTAAAAAACTGTAACGAACCAACCAGACCCGTGGAAATAAAAGTTTGCCATGGTTGCTTGACGGTGGCTAATCTCTGCGTTTCAGAACTCTTCCTAAAATAGGGGTGGTATGTTTTTATTTTTTTATTTTTCTAATTACAACTATTCAATTAAATTTTCTCAAAAAACTATTAAATTAAATATTGCAAATTATGTATTAAAAGCTAAAGGAACACGACAATAATTTTTAACACTTTTTTTTTTTACTATTATCATGTTTTCTCAAATATTTAATTAATTATCTCATAAATAGATACTTTTTAAAATGCGTATTAATTTTTTAAAAAAATCTGTCGAAATAGCCAAAAAGTATGTTGTTAGTTTTATCTAAAAGTTACGCGTACAAAAATGACAGACTTTTTTTTAACCACAGGGGTCAGGTATTATTGAGGAACAAAACAATAATAATGTCTGCCCAAAATGCATTCAAAGCAAAAGTTGGAAGACAACTTAAAAACCTACGAGTCTAGATTAACGCCAAATTATACCAAGTCATCCGCTACTCGATTTGCTTCCCTATCGGCATGAGTCACCATTCATGAGATTAATAATATTTGCCACTAAATTGTAATAAGAATGTTGCAAAGAACACTCCAACCAATTAAGTTTAACCGTCGTCAAAGAATTAGATTCAATGACTATACTCCCAAATCCTTTGAGCACAACTAACTTAAGTCTCATATAGATAGCCGATAACTCGGGTAGTGTTATAGAGCAAAGACTTAAATTAGAAGCGAACCCAAACATAAAATCACCCCTGTGAATGTGATCTTGAAGAAACCACCGGTAGACCACAGCTTAGTGTGAAACTTTTATCATATACAAATCTATAATAACTATCGTTATTCATTTTGTAATATTACCATTTAAGACAAAATTGTCTATAGGTACAAGCCCGTTGCTGCTTGTTTCTTTAACTTTTGAGTAAAGTCTAATTTTAGTACGTGACGAAAATTGCGCTACTCATCTTCGTTTCTGACAAAAAATAAATCTAGAAATAGTTTATGACATTTTCAAAACAGGACCACATTAGTCCCTTTGTCAGTCTCCTTCCAAATCCGTCACTTAACGTGCTGATGTGTCACGTTAAATAATCATGTGATCATGTTAACCCTCTCCACAGTGGCAAAACAATAATACATGTCTTTTTTTTGCAAATCCGGTTTTAGGACGTTTTAGTCCTAGCAAAATTGGGTCATATTAGTCCCTCTACCCATTGTTACCATTTCAGATCTTCTTCTTCCCTAAACCCTAACGCCAAGATACAGATCTTCATCCCTGAATCCAAACAATAAAAAACATTAAAGGTGGTTGTTGTTCAATTTGAGTTTCTTTCTTTTGTGATATTCAGAAATGAGACCCAACCTGATTTGAATCTCTTCATAGAAATGAGTACTTAATCTTATCAATCTTCTCGTTTTTATTCTGGCATTGAGGTGCCCTGGAGTGTTCTCCTTTGATTTTTTTTACTGTTTGGATTCAGTGATGGAGATATGGATTTTGACGTTAGGGTTTTAGGAGGAAGAAGAAGAACTCTGAAATGGTAACAATGGGGTAGAGGGACTAATATGACCCAATTTTGCTAGGGACTAAAATGTCTCAAACCGGATTTACAAAAAAAATAATAATAAGACACATATTCTTATTTTGCCACCGTGGAGAGGGTTAATGCGACCACGTGAACATTTAACGTGACACGTCAGCATGTTAAGTGACATATTTGGAAGGAGACTGGCGGTGGGACTAACGTGGTCTTGTTTTAAAAATGTCAAGAACTATTTCTGAACTTATTTTTTGTCAGGGACGAAAATGGGTCGCGTAATTTTTCGCATGGACTAAAATGAGACTTTACTCTTAACTTTTTTTTTCCTTCTTTATATTTTGTCTTTACTCTTTATGAGCTCATCATGTGCGCTTTACGAGCTCATCATGTGCGGTATTAGGGATATTATGGTGAAATCCATTGGGCGATTGAGTAAACATATTTTACGTTGTGCATATTTTTTTTTTTTAGGAAAGCAAAGTTATATCATTTCACTAGCAATAAAATCCGCAATACAAATGGGAATATTCTAAAAAACATGAGAGTTAGCCAACCATGTAGCCGCCCTCGCCAAGATATGAACAACCATATTAGCTTCTCTCCTAGAGAACTCTACCAAAGAGTTGGAAAAGAAAGGGGAGGTATTTTGCCTACACTCCATGATAATGGACACGAACTCAGATATATCCTCTTGTGGTTTATTGTAGCTGTCCACAACGATCTGTGTGTCTAGGGAAAAGACTACATCTAAATAACCCAGCTCTCTGACCCATTGAGTTGCCAGCAGAAGCCCCATGGCCTCCCCTTCGTGAACCTCTAAATGCTGAGAGATACGATAAGTCTTCGCCTGAATAAATTGGCCAAACTCATCACGCAAGTACATGCTAATTCCCACAACACCTTGCTGTTGGACAAAAGATGCATTCACATTGCACTTTACCATGCCTCTAGGGGGTGTTTCCAATTTGTGATTCGTTAGGGAATGACTCCAGTTGAGTCCTGCACTTTTTGAGCACGTTGGAAATTGTCCAAGAGAACATTAGCTCGAGTAATAATCTGAGAAACCTGCTCATCAATCTGCTCCCAAAGCTTCTGATTACGACTCCACCAGATACTCCACAAAATAACACACCACCTGGAGCGCCTGAGACCATCTAGCTGCTTTATTATACCGCAAAACGAACTCAGCCAAGGATTGTGCTTTTAGCTCCCAGCTGCGCACTTCATGAATGAAACCTGTTTGGGCCCAATAAGCTTAAGCCTTTGCACAGGAAACAAAGCAGTGCCAGGTACTTTCCGGTTGATCTTCGCATCGCACACACATCTCAGGGCATAGGACACCCTTGGACAGTAACACGCTACGAGTTGGGAGGCAGCCTCTCACTACTTGCCAAATAAACACTTTAATCTTTGGTGGAATCTTAAGAGCCCAAATTTTGCTCCAATCGCCTGAAACGCGAAGTTCAAATGCATCGACGATCTTGCTTAAACAGAGATGATAGGCGGATTTGACAGAGTAGAACCCTCGCTTGTCCGGATACCAAATGGGGCAATCCTGTCTGACACTGCTCAGGAGGGGTACACGGAGGATGACTTCGATGGACACAGGGGAGAAATACAAGGCAAGCTTCTCACGATCCCACTGTTTACACCCCGATAGGAGGAGTTCGTTGACTAACTGGCCCTGCACCAAAGAGGGATTGAGAGGTTGGGGGAAGCGAACCGCCTCACTTCGAAGCCACGGGTCTTGATAAATTCTGATTTGGTCCCCTGTTCCTATGCTCCATCTAATCCCCTCTTTTAGAATCCTTCGAGATGTCCAAATACTACGGCAGGAGAAGCTCGGATTGTTTCCAAGGGGAGCATCAAGAAAAGAACTTCTAGGAAAGTATTTAGCTTTTAGAAGCCTAGAAGTAAGTGAATCTGGTTGTGTCATTAAGCACCACCCTTGCTTTCCCAACATCGAAAGATTAAAAGCATAAATGTTCCGAAAGCCCATGCCCCCATGCATTTTACTCATAAAAAGTTTATCCCATGATAGCCAGTTGATACCTTTAGATCCTCCTTGATAAGAGTCCCACCAAAAGGAGTTCATCATCCTTTGAATTTCATCTCCCAAAGACTCCGGAATCAAAAAGATACTCATAACATATGACGGGATGGCTTGGAGAACAGACTTAATAAGAACTTCTTTACCTGCTCGAGATAGGGATCGCCTGCTCCACGAGTTTATCTTCTTCCAAACCCTATCCTTGATGAATTAAAGGTTGACTTCTTACTTCTTCCAATCATCGAGAGGAGGCCCAAATACTTACTGGTTCCTAAGCAAGCAGTGACCTCCAGAATAGTTGTCACCTCATCTTTACAAACCTGGCTCACATTCTTGCTATAGAAAACTTCTGATTTCTGAAAATTGATCATTTGGCCCAAGGCTTCTCATAGGTCCAGAGGATATTTCATCACTTGAGCCTCCTGTTCCGTTGACCTGAAAAACAGAAAACAATCATCTTCAAAAAGGAGGTGAGAAACAGTGGGGGCACCCCCTGCAAATACGAGTGCCATGTATATCTCCTCGTCTTTCTGCTTTTTGGATTAAAGCGAAGAGGCCCTATGCACAAAGAATATAAAGGTATGGGGAGAGAGAGTCACCTTGACGAAGGCCTCTACCTGGGGTGATGGGGCCAGCTGGATCATTATTTACAAGAACCATATATGAGACTGACTCCACACACATCATCACCCAGCCAATCCACTTCTCCGCAAAACCAAGCTTACGCATCACTTCTCTAAGATACCCCCAATCAATGCGGTCGTAAGCTTTGCTAATATCAATCTTTAGAGCAACATGGCCTACCTTTCCACAAGACTTACTTTTCATATAATGAATAAGCTCAAAAGCTACCAACGCATTATCAATAATAGACCTGCCACTAACAAAAGCTGACTGTGACTCCGAGATACATTTAGAGAGGACCCTTTTTAGTCTATTGGCTAAAGCTTTAGACAAGAGTTTATAAACCACATTGCACAAGGAGATAGGTCGTCAATCAAGCATAGAGGTGTAAACTTTTATTAATATGATGAATTATATAACTTCAATAGAAAATCTTATGAGTTTTTTTTTGTATAAAGTATTTTTTAAGTATAATGACTATGCACCGACATTTTTAAGACGTTCAATCCCGTATCATCGTGTTTTTTTTTTTTTTGGGTTGAAAAACCCGTTTCATGTTGTCGTCGTAGTGTTATATTACCATCTAAATATCTCAACGCTTATCATAAAAAGAACGTAAGAAATTTACTTAAATAATTAATCATGTTTTATTAATTTTTTAATCCTAATATTTTTAAAGAGATTAATGGATATGCACCGATAGTGAAGAAAATTTTACAAGGTTATCTCGTCATATTTTCTAAAAAAATTAGCATTAAAGAAAATTTTACATGCATATTTTATATGAGGTATTTAAAGACCTAACACAGTCAAATATATACGGGTTGGGTTGAGTCAGTTCAGTTGAATTTTTTTATGTAACTCAAACCAACCCAGTCCGACGTCATATGAGTTGGTTCGGGTCGAGTGAACGGGTTTATTTAGAATATTAATTTCTCAAAAAAAAATGGAAAAAATCAAAGACAATTAAAAAAATATTTATGAAAAAAACCATGGTCTTAAACATTCATTTATCCTTAGTTTAAAAAAAACATTCATTTATCCAACATTCACCTAATCTAATTGAAAAAACAACAAATACGCAATACAATATTTCATATATCATAATATATAACGTTTGCAAAGTAACATTATTTCATATTTCACAATATATATATATATATAAATCATTTCAAATACAAATGCATATTTCATATTCTAAATACGCGACTCAATATTCACATAGGATTCCATGAGAAAAAAAGTCATTTCGTATAGTATACGCGATGTGTTCACTTAGTAAGTAACAAAAAGGTCATGCATGCGTTTATTTATAGTGGATTGGGTTGGGTTGCTTGAGTTCACAATCTTCAAACCTGACACCCGACCCATAGGTTTTGGTTTTGCTTCTTTTAAAACCGACTCAACTTAATGACCCAAACCAACCCGAATTTCTTTGGGCTGGGTTGGATTCAGTAGATCGGGTTCGCAGGTGGACCCGTACTCATGACGACCCAATCCGCAATGCCACTTACTACTATCAAGCCAAAACAAAGCTTCCTCCAACAAAGGCCGAAGGTAATCGCACTTGGCGCAAGTCGAAACTCATCTATCCGGTTGTATTTCACTATTGTACCACATTGTTATATTAATTCCTAAAATATTTCAACAAATATTTATATGATGAGATATTACTTGATGGAAATCCAAAACTTTTTTATAAAGTGGATGTATACTATTAAACTCTTTTTTTAAAATACTTAATAAGATACGGGTAAAATCTACTTACAGTAAATTCCCTAAAAAAAATTACTACCTCTAGTTTTCTATATAAAAAACTTTTGATAAAATTATTAAAACCAAGGAGGTGTCTTGTAATCGGTAAATTTTAATTAACGATGTTATAATTTTCTACAAAAACCCTTTTTATTAAATGATTTTTTTATAAAAATTTCATTAAATGATTTAACGAGAGAGAAACAAGTTAGTTTATTGTTAAGCGATGTCATAATAAATAAGGGTAAATATGAAATTAATTAATTAAAATGGTTGTTTATGACCAAGAAAATAAGTCATTCAATTTCTTTTTTTTATTGCAAAAAAATTAGATTGGGGAGGCTCACCCCATGCAGAATGCAGGGTTAGGGAGAACCACCAACCTGAGTCAGGATTTACGGTGGAATTTATGTATCGCCCACCAACGCAGCCACTTGGAATCAAACCCAAGTCGCAGCGTGTGCAAACAAAAAGCTGAATCAGTTGAGCCAAGCTATGTTGGCAAGTCATTCCATTTCTTATAGATAGGATCGGTGGTATTAATAAATAGGATAAAACTTATATCAAGTTTTAACTATAAAATTCGTCATATTCTTTATTAAATACACTCAGATACTCATAATACAATTTGACTTTGTCTATCTCATGATACGATAGTTAGCCTCAATTTTTTTATTTTTCTTATTTAAAAACATTAAACGGAATAGTTTGAACTTCATGTAAGTTTTGTTGTATTAAATATTGTGCGCCCCGAAACATGTATTTAATAACTGGGAAGGGATCACTTCCCAGCTGGCCACATAAAGCACAAACACGAAAGACGTGTCTCCCAAGCATTGGGTGCCGTAAAAGCAACCACTGTCAGTACGGTGAGATTATTGTACCTGATATATTCTTTAAAACTCCCGGTCACGTCACGATCATCTTTCCGAAGAAGGAAAAAAAAAATTGATCAAGATTCACTAGCCGGAGGGAGGTCACATGTCCGGCGAGAAGGAGAAGAGAAAGCACGGCGGAGACACCGTCTTTTCGGAGAGTCAGAAGAAAGCGCGGGAGGATGGGACGGCGGTTACGGATGAGGAGGTGGAGGAGTTCTGCGCGATTCTCCGGCGAATAAACACGGCGGTTAAATTCTTCAAGAGCGGCGGAGATAACGTGGCGGCGTTGGAGAAAGAGATTATGGAGGAAGTGAAGGGAGCCACAGTGAGGGGAAAGGAGGAGGACGTGGAAGAGAACTTGACTTTGGATCTCAATGTCACTCCGCATCCGCAACCATAATATGAGTAATATTCGTATAATTATAATTATAAATATTTTTTTAAAAAAAAAATTAAAAATATTGTTGCTCCATCTATGTGTTCAGGTTCTTCATGTTTTTCTGAATTTCTTCCAATCGTGTTTAACATTTTACATTTCTCTTATTACCGCTTCATATTCTTTTTTCCGTTAAAATTAATTAATTAATTAATTACTATGTTATTATAATGATACGCCTTTATATTTTTTTTACTTTTGTGCTGATAAGATAAATTTCACTCATTAGTCTTTAACAATATATTTGGTTTTCGAAACTTCAAAATTATGGTTTGCACTGATTGAATTGAATCGAATCATCCTATAAGAACTCACAGCATAATCAAATTGCAATGAGAAATTCCTTTCCCTTTATTTTGTTTGATCTGGAAAAAAAATCATCACTGTAAGACTAAGACATAAACAAGGTGACGCATCTTTACATTTAAAATCCACCCAAAAAAATATTTTTACATTTAGAATAATAGAGATAATATTTTCCTAACATGCATGTCCGAAAGAGGCATTAAGAAGTAGTAACGTAATAGATCCAAAATCCAAATTGTGTCCATACGAATATTTGAATCGAAATACAATGTTCTTTTTTTTTTTTTGGTATAATGAAATACAATGTTCTATTCTCTGTATGTTAGTTTAAAAAAGAGAAACATTTTATTTGGGTTAAATGTTTTTTTTGGAGGAAATATTTGGGTTAAATGTCGTGTTCTCATTGAAAGGAAATGAGAACGACAAATGATTTTTATCAAACGCAAAAAATTGTGGAAGCTAATTTAACTCAATTTATTTTATAATATATATCTATATTTAAAATAGTTTATCTAGTATCTAGATTAGTTTATAGTTTTTTTGACAAGATAGATTAGTTTATACTTAACATTTACTTTTTTTTTACATATAATAGTTAACATTTACTTTTTTTTGTTGATATATAGTTAACATTTACTCTTATGTTATAACCCTACACAACTGTGCTTAGATCGCCCAACTTAAAAGCTAAAGGTTATGTTCAGGGTGGTTGTGATTTTTCCATTTTTAATTTGTATATATAAGCTTTAAAATAAAATTTGTTCAGCTAAAATAAAACTAAAATATTGGAGCAAGCGGAATTAGAGTAGTTTATCGTTTTTTTTTTTTGAGGACTAGAGTAGTTTATCAGATTCTATCTAGCACTAAATGGTCCATATTCTTTTTTTTTTTGGGTCGAGGTGTTCCCCTAGATCTGTAATCATGTAAATGTGTGATTTGGCCCATTGGGCCAACCTATCATAAAAAATGGCCCATAACTTTACAAACTAAAAAAATAAAATAAAATGCACATCTAATTTTGGATTTTAAAGAAATCTATATATATATATAAGTAAAAGAAGCTTGAGTTTTAAAATTAAATGCATATTTATTTTAATCCATGAGTTACAACTTTTTAATTGCTCATATTAATTAAATAAAACATATAGTGGTATTTATTAAAATTAATTCATGACAATAAGTGCTATTTTGTTAATTATTGATTACAATTTGAAGAAAAAAACTAAAAATACAATTAAGTTACACTATAAATTATTAAATATTATTATCAAATATAAGATATAGTTTTGTTTATTAAAATTAGTTCATGACAATACTAAGTGTTATTTTCTATTTAGAAAGTATCTTAAAAATAATTGGATGATATTTATAATGGATCATATATTAAAATGACTAAACATCAATTTTAAAGGATAAGTAAAATATTTTCAATTTCAATTTTTTATATGATTAGTATGTTCAAAAAAAATTTATTACCACCAGAGTTTATATCAATTGGATGTCAATTATAATATTATACTGACTATAAAAATTAAATATATATTCTATTAACAATATCTCATTAACGATTAAAATTAAAATTCTTTAAAAAACAATCATAACATGTGAAATTAAGTCATGCAAATAAATAGTAAAGACTAATTATTTTTATGTTAGCATTGACCCACCTTATTATTTCTTCAAATTTGTTTATTAGTTATGACATGTACTCCTATTCATATATTTAGTTATTTGTGACTATAATATCTAAAGCATCACAACAAGAGAATTATGTGAAATCATAATTTAAAAAAATATTTAAAAAAAATTGGTGCAATTTTACTATAACAGTTCTTTTAATTAAGAGACTGCTTACTATTAGCTCATATATATATATATATATATATATATATATATATATATATATATATATATATATATATATTGTTATTTTAAATTAGTTAATTTATTAAAAATACGTTTCAGCTTAAGTTATGATCAAATTTGTTATCACATCGCTGTTTATTGTATTTTTAATTTTATTTAAACTTCTTATTATTAATGCATGATTAGTTCATTTTTAAATCAATTATTTATTATTTAATAATCATAGTGATTAAAAACTATATTGTTCTATGACAAATGTTACAGGAAAGTTTAACATATAAAATATAGTTTAAAAAGTAAATACATAAATTAACGGCATAATTGAAGAACCAAAGTATATTACCAAAATTTAGATGAAAATATATACCAAAAAAATTAAATGAGAATGATAATAATCCGTATGATTGATGAAAACTTAAATTTTACTATATTTACAATAAAAAAATCAATTATGATACTTAGAAATATTAATATTACATTATGAATGTGTAATGGAATAAAACTCTTTATTAGAAAAGATTAAATAATTCAAATAGAGATTATTACAAAAGGTGACACCGATGTTAGAGTACTTATTTTATTAATATTTCCTATGATAAATAACTTCAAATGATATTTTATTTTTAGGATAAAATAATATTAAATAATTATATTCTATGTAGCGATGATAACCTAAAGTCAATAAAAATTGCTAAATTAAGTTAGATTACATTTGATAAAATCTATATTTTATCATGGACAATTACACACCTCATTGTCAACAATAATATAACCATAAGGATTAAAATTATTTGTTGAAAATCAAGAAGAAACAAAAGCATAGGAAAAAAATATAACATCATAACGCAATTAATAAACTTTTTTGGTCGAGTTATATATCTTTTGACATATTAAAGTTTCAATTATAATCTTACTAAACAATTGATAGTTCTAACTATTAAACATGATAATAAATATTATATACACAAAATAATTTATAAATAAATGAGTTACTTAATATAATGTTTCAATATGACTATACTTAATTATTACATTTTTTGATGGAATGCATAATTATTACGTGTTATTCTATAATTAATAAAATTTTATTTATTTACATTTTTTTGTAAGGATGGCCTAAGGCCCAAAAAAAAACTAAAACCTAACTCTTCAAGATGGGGATAACCTTACCAAGTCCGTCAATAAAAACTAAAATACCTACCAACCTTCAATTGTTAATTATAATTTGAGAAAAATACCTAAAATATAACTAAACTATAATATAATTTATCAAATACTTTAATGAAATATAAAATATAATTTTATTTAATAAAATTAGTTAATGAGAAAAATAAGGGCATGCTATTTATTATTGAAAATAATTATATTAAAAATTTATATGATATTGTATATTATCATATATATATATATATATATGTGTATATATATATATAAGTAAAAAAAAACTTTAGCTTTATAATTAAATACATATTTATTTTACTCCATGGGTAGCAACCTTTCAATTACTCTTATTAATTAATTTCATCATTTCATTACTCTATTAAATATTAATTGTATCAACTATTAGATATGAAATTTCTTAGACATTCTATTAAATATCAAAATTGCTTAATGGTAATGTTTATTATTAATAATAATTTAAAAAACTAAAAATACAATTAAGTTACACTATAAAATATTAAATATAATCATCAAATATTAAATATAGTGTTATTTATTAAAATTAGTTAATGGCAATACTAAGTGTTATTTTCTATTTAACAAATATCTTAAAAATAATTGAAAGATATTTACAATGTATCACATATTAAAATGACTCAACATGAAATTTAAAGGATAAGTAAAATATTTTCAATTTAAATTTTTGATGTGATTAGTAGATTCAAAAAAATCTTTATTACGCTAAAAATACCAATTATGCTAGAAGACTTAAATTTTACTATATTTACACAAGAATATCAATTATGCTATTAAGAAACATTAATATTACGTTAGGAATGTGTAATAGAATAAAACTCTTTATTGTTAGAGATTAAATAATTTAAACAAAGATTATTATAAAAGATAACACCGATACAAAAATACTTATTTTAAAAATAATTTTGTTGATAAATGACTCCAAATAACATTTTATTTATAGAATAAAATAACACTCATTTGTAGAATAAAATAACATACAATAATTAGATTCTATTTAGCGATTATAACCAAAATTAAATAATAATTGTTAAATTATATGAGATCACATTTGATAAAATCTATATTTTATCAAAGACAATACATATCTCATCGTCAACAATAATATAATCATAAGGATTGAAATTATTTACTTACAACCAGGATAAGAAATATGCATAAGAAAAAATAGGGTAAAATATGTTTTTAGTCCCTATAATTATCACGAATTTTGTTTTTAGTCCTTATACCCACTTTTTAGTCCTTACAAATTACAAAACTACATGCTTTTAGTTCCTGAATTGGGACTAAAAACATATTTAACCCAAAAAATATAATACCATAACATGATTAATAAACTTATTTGAAATAGTTATCTTTTGACATATTAAAGTTTCAATTATAATCTTACTGAAAATTGATAATTCCAATTATTAAATATTATAACAAATATTATATACAAAAATAATTTATAATTAAATGAGTTAATTAATACAATGTTTCAGTTTGACTATACTTAATTATTATATTTTTTTATTCGATATTTAATTATTACATGTTATTCTATAATTAATAATTTTTTTATTTGCATGTTTTTTGTTGTAAGAAGGGCTAAGGCCCAAAGGAAAAAAACTAAAACTTAATCCTTCAAGATAAGAATATCCCTACCATGTCTGTCAACAAAAACTAAAAACATGCTAAAATATGACTATGAATCGAGTGAACACTAATTTGTTAAGAGATTTGTATAAAATTAATATTTTTATATATTTAAATTATATATCTTTCACACTTTTTTTAAAATATATTTTGTATAAAATATAAACAAACACGTGCAACGCACGTGAGTTTCATCTAGTATATAAGTAAAAGAAGCTTAAACTTTAAAATTAAATACACATTTATTTTAGTTCATGAGCTACAACCTTTCAATTTCTCTTACTAATTAGTAATGTTAATTATTAATTATAATTTAAAAAAACAAAAAATACAATTAACTTACACTAAAAATACAATTAACTTACACTATAATACTAAGTGTTCTTTTTTATTTAAAAAATATCTTAAAATTAATTGTACGATATTAATAATGTATCATGTATTACAATGATTCAACATGAATTTTAAAGAATAAGTAAAATGTTTTCGATTTCAATGTTTAATGTGATTAGTATGTTAAAAAAACATTTATTATCACCGGAGGTTATATTAGGTGAATTGTAATATTATATTGACTATAAAAGTTAGATGTATTTTCTATTAACAATATATCATTAATGATTAAAATTCTTTAAAAAATAATCATAGCATGTGAAATGATGTCATGGAAATAAATAGTAAAGAATAATTATTTTTATGCTAATAAAAGAAGCTTGAGCTTTAAAATTAAATACATATTTATTTTAATTCATGAGTTACAACCCTTCAATTTCTCTTACTAATTAGTAATGTTAATTATTAATTAAAATTTAAAAAAATTAAAATACAAATAACTTACACTATAAATTATTAAATGTTATTATGAAATATAAAATATAGTGTTGTTTGTTAAAATTAGTTAATGATAATACTAAATGTTTGCTTTCTATTTAAAAAATATCTTAAAATAATTTTATGATATTTATAATGTATCTCGTATTAAAATGACTCAACATAAATTTTAAAGGATAAATAAAAGGTTTTCGATTTAATTTTTATTGTGATTAGTGTTGGAATCAAGTGGATTCAGAAACAATGACTCTTAATTGTTTTGATGATAACAAATAGTTAATAGAACAATTTATCCTCTGATGTGTTTGTCAGTGTGCAGAAGTCACTGTTCATCAGAAGGAATTATCTCAGAAAACTTAGCTAAAGTGTGCTTTTCACCACCAATTTCATGAGTCTGAGTCTAGCAGTGATCGTCTGAAAGTTGCTGATGTCATCGTCTTATAGCATCACTCTGACATCATGCTCTGAAAAGGTCAACGCTTTGTTGGTAGTCAACGCTCTGGCAGACCATGCTCTGATGAGACCTTGCTTTGTTAAGGACAACGCTCTGTTACTGGTCAACGCTCGAACAAACTATGAATAGACTACACATTAGAAGCCTTTGTCCGTTTCTACCTGATTCTCTTATATGAAAGGGCAACAAATTCTATACTGAAGAACTTACCTCCGTTTCAAGCTCACTCTGGTGAACAGAGTATCTCAGTATCAAATATTGTCTGTTTTACAAATGCTCTAATTAGAAATCAGACTGAGTATTCATTAAAGGCTACTTCTCGTATTTAAGAGACCTCATTGATGAGTATTTTATTGTACGAGGAATCAAAGACCAAAGGGAATGTCAACGGATATAATCATCAGAAAACTTGCTCTAGAAGTGTCTCATATTCAAAAAGCTCACAAGGGACAAGATCCCGATATTATCTGTTGTGTCAGTGTACAAGCGCAGAATGAAAAGCGACGTAGCTTGCTAAAAGCCATAAAAAGGGGATCTGAAGTTTTGTCCATTGGTGAAAGAGTTGTTATGTCACAACGGTACTATTCACAACCCTAGCTATACATACCCTACTTCATTCACTGAAGTAGGTGAACAAAAATCGCTGTGAAACGAAGTGAGCAACCGAGAATCATTCCAAGTTTCTGAGATCACAATTGAACAAGCACTTAATCGTTTTATTCTTTCTATTTTAAAGTTATTCTTTGTGCTTAAGTTTTTCATTGTATATCCTCTCTGCTGAGAGTTATTTGATATTGTTTCAAACCATTTTTGAACACTGTATTTAGCCCAGTAGAGGTTGTATTCCTTAGAGGCTTGACTGCACTAAGTCGTTTTAAGAAGTTGTGAGTATAGCCAGTTTGGCAGTATTATACTGTCAAGTGTAACCAGGATGATTATAGTGGAGAAATCATTCAAGTATGTGAAGGGATTAGACGTAGCTATCAGGTGATAGTGAACTAGTATAAATCACTGTGTCATTCTCTTCTCTTCGCTTTACTTATTTACTTTGCTACTTTATTAAAGAGTTGTTTTTGAAAAGGTTTTCATAAACACACAAGCTTTAAGAAAAGATTTCTAAAACCCAATTCAAACCCCTATTTCTTGTGTTTTTGCCATATTCAATTAGTATGTTGAAAACCTTTATTATCACCGGAGGTTAACTATAATATTATATTGACTATAAAAATTAGATGTATTCTCTACTAATAATATATCATTAATGATTAAAATTCTTTAAAAAATATTCCTAGGATGTGAAATTATGTCAGGTAAATAAATAGTAAAGAATAATTATTTTTATGTTAGCATTGATCCACCTCATTGTTTCTTCAAATTTATTTATTAGTCATGACATATGCTCCTATTCCTATATTTAGTTATTTGTGATCATAATTTCTAAAGCATCACAACAAGAGAATTATGTGAAATCATATTTTAAAAAATATTTAAAAAACTTGATGCAATCTATTAAGAGAATGCTTATATATATATTTTTTTTATTTTAAATTATTGAATTTACAAAAAATATGTCTCATCTTAAGTTATGATCAAAGTTGCTATCATGTCGTTGTTTACTATATTTTTACTTTTATTCAAGCTTCTTATTATTAATACATGATTAATTAATTTTAAAAAATAATTATTTATCATTTAATAATCATAGCGACTAAATAGTTATTTAGTAATAAATATAAATTGATTTTAATTTGTATGTTATCCATTCAAGAACTCTTATTACTGAATTTCATCATTTTCTAATCTATTTAAATACTATTATTAAATATTATTTTATTTAACAATTTGATTTATTATTAGTTATATTAAAAATTAAACAAAAAACGTCTTAGACATTCTTTAAAATATTAAAATTAATAAATGATAATTTTAATCATTAATTATAATTTGGGAAAACTACTTAAATTATAACTAAATTAGAATACAATTTGTTAAATATTACTATGAAAAATAAAATATAATTCTATTTAATAAAATTTGGTAATGACAAAACTAAGTGCTATTTACTGCTGAAAAAATTATCTTAAAAATAATTATACGATATAGTATGTTATCAAATATTACCTAATATATATTAAAATTTATTAATTATAATGTTAACTATTAATTATAATTTGAGAAAAATGCTTAAAATATAACTTAATTAGAATATAATTTATTAAATGTCATTATGAAATATAAAAGATAATTCTATTTGACAATACTAAGTGCTATTTACTATAAAAAAATAATTACCTTAAAATTAATTATATGATATTGTATATTGTCAGATGTTATCTAATACATGCATACATACATACATATGTAAAGCAAGCTTGAGTTTTAGTTGAATGTAGAATTGTCATGTGTAAAATATAATTAAATATTTGAAGGTTTTGTATTAAACACAAATTTAATTTAACTTATGAGTTACAACTTTTCAATTACACTCGTTAATCAATTTTATTATTTTAATAATCTATTTAATTATTATTATTATTATTTTGCTTATTAATTTAATTTAATATTAATATTATTAACTTATATATATAAAAACACTATAAATTATTAAATATTGTTTTCAAATATAAAATATTATGATATTTACTAACATTGGTTATCTACAATATTAAGTGCTATTTACTATCAATATAATTATGTTAATATTTATTAGTTGTAAATATGAAAGGGTTGACACACTCTTATTTAATACTTAAACTTAATATAAATTATTTTTAATAATATATTAAATAATTTAATATATTTAACAACTCCAATGACTTATAGTTCTATTCTTTACTTATAAAAAAATATAGATCTATATTTGTAGTTAATATTTAACTAATATATAGTGACGTATTTTTTTACTCAATTTTATTGAAATGAAAAAACATATATAAGAGTAATAACATAATTTTTTTAAGTCTTAATATAATTTTACTCAGATTTTATATGAAATACTTTATAGTAATATATTGAATCTTTTTGTTATAATCTAAATTAATATATTATATTATAGATTGCAGTGCATGTTATTAAACATAAACTTTTTAATATATATATATCTATATATTAGAAAAGATTTGCGTATAAATATTAATATAAGATTTAAATAAAATTTATTAGTTTCAGTTTTTTATTAATTGCTATTATCTATCATAATGGTAGGTTGAATTCATTTTTAAGAATAAAGATAAAACAAATAATTATAAAACTAATTAAAAAATAAATAAAGGACAAACTAATATTAAATTTGTAAACTAATTTGTTTTTTAGGCATTTTATGTGAAATCATCTTTAAAAAAAATATTAAAAAAAACTTTATGCAGTCTTACTATAAAATTTAAATAAAGAGAATGCTTACTCTTATTTTAAGAATTGTTATTTTAAGTTTTTTTTACGCATGTTATTTTAAGTTATTTGAATTTACTAAAAATATGTTTCATCTTAAGTTATGATCAAATTTGTTATCATGTTGTTGTTTAGTGCATTTTTCTTTTATTTAAACTTCTTATTATTAATGCTTAATTAACTACGGGAGTGAGCCTCTCCCAATCTAAACTTAAGATTATTTATTATTTATTATTTAAATTATTTATTATTTAAATACTATATTGTTCTATGACAAATATTATAGGAAAGTTTAACATATAAAATATAGTTTGAAAAATAAATATATAATTGAATGGCATAGTTGGAGAACAAAAATATAGTACCAAAATTTAGATAAAAACATCTATCAAAAAAATTAGATGAGAAAGACAATAATTCATTTGATTAATGAAAACTTAAATATTACTATATTTACAAAAAAATATCAATTATGATACTTAAAAATATTACCATTACATTAAGAATGTGTAATGGAATAAAACTCCTTATTGAAATAGATTAGTAATTCAAATAAAGATTATTATAAAAGGTGACACCGATGTAAAATTACTTATTTTGTAAATAATTTTGAATAAACAACTCCAAATGACATTTTATTTGCAGAAAAAAATAACATCTAATAATTAGATTCTATATAGCGATAACAAAATGTAGATTACATTTGATAAAATCTATATTTTATCATGGACAACTGCATAACTTATTGTTAACAATAATATAACCATAAAGATTGAAATTATTTCCTGATAACCAAGATAAGAAATATGCATACGAAAAAAATATAATACCATAATGTGGTTGATAAACTTCTTTGACAGAATTATCTTTTGACATATTAAAGTTTCAAGTATAATCTTACTAAAAAAATGATAATTCTAATTATTAAACATTATAACAAATATTATATACAAAAAATAATTAAAAATAAATGAGTTAGTTAATAATGTTTCAATATTACTAAATGAGATACTTAATTATTACATGTTATTCTATAATTAATAAAATTTTATTTATTTATATTTTTGTAGTAAGGAGGGTCTAAAACTCAAAGAAAAAAATTCTAAAAGACAACTATGCATCAAGTGAACACTAATCTATTGAAAGATTTGTATAAAATATTTTCATATATTTAATTTATATATCTTTCACATATTTTTAAAAAAAAATATTTTGTATAAAATATATACAAACCCGTGCAACGCACGGGATTGCATCTAGTATATATAAGTAAAACTAACTTGAGTTTTAGCTCCATTCTAGAATTGTCATGTGTAAAACATAAGCTACAATATTGAATACAAGTTTATTATAATATATGAGTTACAACCTTTCAATTACTATTATTAATCAATTTTACCATTTTACAACTCTATTTAAATATTATTATTAAATATTAATTAATTTATTAATTTGATTTAAAGGGACTTGAGCTTTAGTATTAAATATAAATTTATTTGAATTTATGAGTTACAACATTTCAATTACTCTTATTAATCAATCTCATCAATTTTTATTCTGTTTAAATATTATTATTAAGTATTATTTTATTTAAAAATTTAATTCATTATTAGTTATATTAAAAATTAAACATAAAACTTCTTGGATATTCTTTAAAATATTAAAACAAATTAATGATAATGTTAATCATTAATTATAATTTGGGAAAACTACTTAAAATATAGCTAAATTAAAATATAATTTTATTAAATACTTTTATGAAAAATAAAATACAATTATATTTAATAAAATTAGTTAATGGGAATAATAAGTGCTATGTACTGCTGAAAAAAATTATCTTAAGAATAATTATATGAAACTCTAGCATTTAATCTTAATTGTACAATTTCATATTTTTTTAGTTGTTATAAAAAAAGGAGATTGATGAATTGTGTAATGTGGAATGGTGCATTGTATTAATACAATTTTTCTATATTTATCATATATTATTAATGCAGTATTTAATCTCTTCTATACAACTTCAAATTTTTATTAATTGATACACTTCCTATTCAATTTATATAATTGTTTAGTTTTAATCTTTTATCACCCTATTTAATTTTTTAAAATTGGTTTCACCCTTTCATCTACTTGAAGCAAATAATGAATTATTGTAAGTATTAGGCAGTTAATTATTCATATTATACATAACAGGACATATGACATAAAAAATTAATATATTTATATATTTTATTTAATCCAATTATTTTTTATTAATCAATTAATTTTTTATAATTAAATTAAATTGAATTATTCAATTATTCAAAAAGACACTATTTAACACGAAAATTAAAAATTAATCTATTCACATGTAACCTAATTTTCCATACAAGTATTACAATTTATTTTGATATTTAAATCATCTATTTTTTCTTTTTTTATAAAGTATGTATTTGTTTCTTTAATGTATACTTCATAAGTTTAAATGTATAATGCTGTGTTTATTACAATTATCTAAATTAAATTGACCAATTATATTAGTGTAAAATTTAATCTAAATTGAATAATTTTATACTTTTATTAATTATTACCGTACCTACTCAATTTCTATAATCCATCCCTGTTATTTCACATTTAATCTAAGTTGTCTTTTCAATATTAAATAATTAGTTAGCCTTTGAAATTATTTTTGGTCTAACAGTTATGATTGAAAGGGAAAGAGTTTCACATTAATAGGAATTATTCCTTTAATTGTGAATAAACTCATGGGTTAGTAGACTATGAGTGGAAGAGGTAGAGTTTTAGTCAGTTATAATAAGAAATAACTATTTAAAGGAGACAAATTTTGATGACGGGGGAGTGATTTTGACGAAAAAATTCACAAAGAAAAACAAGATACACATGTGAACAGAAGGAGGAATGGGTTGCAGGAGAAGAAACAGGGTACACATAGAGAGATACAAGAGTAGTCAGAGAGAAAAATTAGAGATTACATTGACCAAGAAAAAAGAGAAAAAGCATAGCAAAGGGGTTCAGGTTCTTAAAAATTTTGAAAAGGAAAACAATATCTTCACAAATAACTACTATTCTATATTAGTAGTTAAAACGGCAGAAGAAAAAAGTTGGATCAATTGGTGTATCAAGCAATTAAGACAACAATTTTTTTTTAAAGCTAGCCCAGAGATCATGTTTACTTTTAATATTGCTCTTCAAAAAAAAAGTTTGATTTTAATAGTTTTGATGAAATTGTATGTTGTGTGGGATGAATTGTTTATGTTCCTTGAATGAATGTTCAATATTACATGTACAATTTTTACTATTGCATAATATACTTGATACATGTTACGTTCAGTAACACTACTATTTAGGTCTCCCTTTTACTTTTTTCATGCTAGGGCTGCAATTTTATTTCTTAATATTACTTTATGTTTATTTGTTTGTTTGTCTTTTTTGTTTCAAGTGGGAACTAACGGTCCAACACAACATTTTTTTATTTGTGTTATTTTTATTGTTATTATTTATTTCTTAATTTCATTGATGCTTAAAATTAACTATTATTATTGTTTTGCTATTCATTTTATTAATAATAATAAAATAATAATAAGAAGAATAAAAGAAAACAAACTGAATATAAATACTTTGATTGTTTTGTTTATAATATTTGAAGTTTGGTTAATTACTATTTAAACATATTTGTGAATTCTCATCATATTATTGATTGCTTTATTCTAATTTTCTTTAATATTAAAAATAGAGATAATACCCGTGCGTTGCACTGGTTTATTTAAATTTTATTTATAACAATATCTGTAGAGTAATTTTTTAAAATATAGAAAAAAAATGGTATAAATTAAATATATTAAAACATAATATTAAATAAAATTTTTTAATTTCAAAATTCAATAAAATAATCAAAGGTAATTATATTAAATAATCGACAATAATATTATATATGATGTAGTCTATGTATTTTTCATCATACTCAATAATTATTATTGTCAATTTTTTTATGAGATTAATCGTTAAAGATATAATGTAACAAAACATAACTATGTTGTGAAAATTCATTAAATACTTTGAGGATTAAAACTTTTTAAATATGTTTCCATGATAAAGTATTTTTCAGAGTAGTACGTATATTAATCATTCTATTTGACAATAAGAATTTTCAACCACTAACATTATATGATATTTATATAATACATATATGTAAATGTCAAATATTAGATCATCACCTAAATCGTGAAACCTAATATCTAAACGCAATGTATGTGAAAACACAACCATATTGCTCATATATTATATGCGTTAAATATAATTATTACAAATACATTGCAATAAAACTCATTGAAAATTTCATAATTGTACTTTTTAGTTTATTTTTAAAATTTAGTATTTATATGCAGTTTAAATTTAATTTCAAATATAATACTTACATAAAAATCATTTAAATAAGGTAAAAAATTTATTCAAATTTATTTTTTTTGATAAATTTATTCAAATTTATTATATCTGATATTTTGGTGTTATTTGTATGAAATAACAAGCTTCATATCTTCTTTGTTTAGTAATTGAACTAATAATTCCAATTTAATAAAAATTTTAAATGTTATAATATATCTTTTATCATTTAAATCAAACTCTTTCTAAAATTATAAAAAATATTCAGATCACGTATTGATTATTTTTATGTTTTAAAATAAACTTAATTTTCAAAATAATGCATCCTTCAATATTATACACACAATAACAATTATTTCATAACATATAATATCAGTTTATTGCACTTTAACCAACCTTTTTAAAATAATGATTCATAATTAGCATTCTAATCAAATAACCTTAATATTTTATCGTTTAGTTAGAAATAAAAATATATATCTGATAATTTATAGAGTTTGAAAATTTAATTAAATAAGAAGTTTTGTACCTAATATTTATTATATAATAATTTATAATATAATGATACATAACATTTATTGTAAATAAATTTTAAATTCAAGCAAGTTAATAAAAATGAATGAAAATAACTTTTCATATTTTATAATATATGTTATAGACAAAATAATGTATGTCTTGAATTATGAATAAGAAGACTCAGTACAATAATTTAAAATTATAAGAGGAAGTGAAAAGACATGAAAATAAATTCATATTTTGTTTTTGAGAGGAGAGGAACTTCATGTTTGTTATACCACCATTATAAGTAAATACTTAAAATTGAGTAATTCAGGCTGTAATCTTTTGTAATTTAATAAAATAAAATAAAAACAGTATCTTAAATAATTATTTGCTTTCTAATTAGTTTTGTAATTATTTATTTTATTCTTGAAACTAAATTCATCCCACAATTATGAGAGATAGTGGCAATGAATAACAAAATTGAAAGTAATCAATTAAAATTAAATTGAAAGTAATCAATTAAAATTAAGTCTTATATTAATGCTTATGTGCATTCTAGTCATATATTAATGCTTATCTCGCACCTAGCTAAAATGCAAAAAGAATGCAGAATGATCAAAAGTGGGAAAAAAAAATAGTATAAGTGTTGTTTTAACATGCTAACAGATATCATATAGTTATTCCTTGTAATTTTTTTGAATTACCTTCATTTTCATAATCAAATGAAATGAAAGGATGCGAGACGATAAAAGCACTAATTAAGTTTTAAAAAATATTATGACATGTTTTTTTTTCTGGTATGTGTTTACATATTAATTCTTTAATTTAAATTAATTTTCTTTTGAAATTACTACTATTATTTTTTTTTGACTAAAAAGGATATTCATTCATTTAAATTGGTAAAATACATCGAAATCAACACAAATTCAATATCGCTAAAAATCGAAAAAGATAAATCTGCGAACAAACTCACAACACCCAAGTTAATAGCATAAAACGGCAAAATGCCTACAAATGTGACAAAATCATAGTGACCGGAATGCCCATACCTCCGGATCCGTAACATTGACGCCCAAGTCTTGATTGAATCTGTAATGAATCGAAGCTGATCTGTCAATCTAAACCAAACGAACACCGCAACAAGATGGAAAACTAAACAACGCCGCACCAAGACGACAAACAAAACAATGCCGCAATCAGACGACGAAATCACATAAAAACACGACAAAAAAACCAGATCTATGTGAAAAAACTACTTATTTAGATAAAAAGAGAGGGAAAAACGATGTAGAGAAGTGATTTCAAGTCAAAAAATAACCAAAAACCACTATTTCCGGTGGATGAGGAAGAAGGAACAAAGGAGCAGAAGAAAGGTTTATTCTTTTTTGATATTTGAAAGTAAGTCTCTTGAAATTACTACTATTAAACTCTTCGATAACTTTAATTTATAACAATAACAATGTTTCCATTTAATTAAGCTGACGGTGAAGTTTTTGTTTAAGATACCGGTCGACGTGTATAAAAATTAAACAACGTCCTCACATATATGATGGAAATCGAAAAGACCGACAATTTTTACCTCTAAAAAACTGAATAAAGAGGCAATGAAAGACCAATAAAAACGTGAAACTTATCAATTTCAGAATTTGAGTGGACTAATAAAAATACGAACTGGTAAACTGAATTTAAATTTTACTTTAATATCTACATTAAGGGATTGGGTACTCTATTCTACAATCTTGACATGAAATGTTTCGATCATTTGTAGAAACTTCAAGAGATAGAATGACACTTTCCTCCCTCAAATCCGTGATCTTTGCAAATTGAAGCAGGTCAGAACTCTGAACTAATGTGAGGTAGCACTCACGGAGGTAAATTTTAGGATGCAAAAATGACAAATTTGCGTACCATACCCAAAACCTTGACGCTACGGTAGATTTAATAGTTTTTATATTCAATGGCTAGGATTGTATATGGGCAACCGGTTGTCCCTTTTTTGGTGCTTTAAAAATTTGTTTTCAAAGATGGGGTTGTAGAAATTGTAATTGAAATTGCTAGCTCTTCCGTTATTTTATAACGGATCCTACCGAGGTTCCTGACGTCAACCTTTTTTTTTAAGCCAATAATAAATTTTTTTTTAAACGTTTGGTACGTGACTGCTCTATTATTCAAGTCAAGCGGTTTTTAAAGGTTGCAATGTTAATACAAGTATCCCTAAATTAAAAAAAAAATGTTGTTATTTTTTGTGAACACAAAAAAAAACCTAAATATTTAATAAGAAATTTTGAAAACCGGACAGGCCATTGAACCTAGCAAGTCACGGGTTGAAGGTTCAAGTGTCTGACAACGTTGGATCGTAAATGAATTAAATAATATTTTTAGTATTAACATAATCAAAATTAAACTCCACTTAAAATATTATTAATCAACATATAACATGCCAAAAATTACATGTTAAACCAACGCAAATATGTCATAATAACATTTTATACTACAACGTAAGTATGTTGATAATAATATTAATGTATAAATTTAATTTTAAATTTTGTATATATTTTTTATTTAATCTATTAATGTAAAAACACTGAACCAAAAACGTAAAATTGGAATGTAAATTTGACCAATTATTTAAAAAAATGGATTTTAATTGAACCGCCGGTCCGCGGTATTTATCCGGTTTTGCAGTTTGATTCCCGGTTTTTTATCGGTTGTTCGGTTCATTCCCTGATTTTCATGCAAATCGATTCTTAGGCTCATTTGTACCGGACATGGGTTCGGTTCCTAGGTTCAACTGGTAGGACCATTCGGCCCGGTCCGTTTTTGATAACACTGGTCTTTAGTCATTATGGTTCAAATTCTGTTGAGAGTAATGACGTGACAATGCATTTGGGCCTTTCCAATAAAATAAAAGTCGAATTTCATTGTGGGCTGAAAACAAACGACCACCGTTTTGTGATAGTGAATCTGTATTAGTTATACGTTGCATTATTAACATTTTTTTTTTATTGAAGGCAGCACCAATAACGTAAACCTTATTTATTTAGGATTAAAAAATAAAAATAATATAATTATTAAAAAGATGGGTGACTTTCGAGATATAATAACATCCATATGTTATTGCCTTCAACAATATATACCATTCTGTTAAAAAAAACAATAGTATACCATGAACAAACGGCAACGGGGAATAACGTAAATGTTAAAACAAATGGGCCAATAGCGTATATTATGAAAACTGGTAGGACAGGATACAGTCGGTCAAACATGGCTTTGTGTATGGTACACAAATTTGACATTTTTGCATCCTAAATGCCACCACTCAGGGATACACCCATTTCATGCAGCAAGGCCAATGCTTACCTATTTCATCAGGCAATACATAGAGAGAACGCATATTTGTAAAAGCCACAAAACAGAATCCGACTGGTATAAGCTACAACAACAAATACCTCCCAATAAATTTATAAAGCAAATAAATATATTCAGACACATACAAAGAGAAAATCAAAAGAAATCAAAATCTTACAAAGGAATAAATCTTGACTTGGCTCGAAGTCAACCTTTTTTTACAATGGAAATTAAAGGAAAAAAATTGATCATCGATCACAAAAACACCACCAGTTTTATTCTCTTCCTCGTCATCGGGATCTTCGCAGGAAAAGAAATCGCCAAGTTCAAATGTCTTGGCTGGTTGATAAGCGAACGATCAAAACAACATATATACATATATATATAATATATAGAAAGAAAGAAAATATATAAATCATTCCCCAAGGCTCGTCCTATTTTGACGGTTTGGATTTTGAAACCGATGTGAAGGAAAACTAAACATTACTATTAATCACAACGTAAGCATCTGAACTGACTGATAATTATTGGTACAATAGTACTATTTTATGTCACTCGATACGATTTGTTCCATTGGAAATTACCAATAAAGCATAATTGCTTTTAATATGAATTGCCATAAAGTGTAATAATCAAATAGACGGGTAAGAGTGTAATAATCCCCCTTCAAAGAAAAAAGAGTGTAATAATACTATATAGTGGAAGTTGTTTAATGTGATAAAGACATATATTAAAAAAAATTACTCCCTTCATCCCAAAATAAGTGTCGTATAAGAGAAAAAATTATCCAAAATAAATGTCAATTTATCTTTTCAATATAACATTAATTATTTTATTCTAATTTTACCCCCAAACTAATAATGTATGTATCACTCTCAAGTCACCGTATTTTACTATATATTTATGACAATGGTTATTGCTCAATAGTTAATAAGGATAATTTCGTAAAATTATCACACATTTTCGTCTATTTACTATTTTTTCTTGGTCTGTGTAAAAATACCTAAGATGAAACTTATAATGGGATGGAGGGAGTGTAACATCCCATTTTTTTCGAATAAAATTAAAATAATATTAGATTAATCATTAAATGCTTAAATAGATATTAAGAACTTTGACTAGGAATAAAATGGGTTTAAGTAGGACTTATAAACCTTAGAAAAGGTGTAAAAACACCCCTGGAAACCCTAGGATCCAAAGAAAACAGGAACTATCTAGAACATGTCCATCGTGACGCGATGGAGCAGGACGTCGCGACGCGATACGCCATGTTATGTAAGTCGGTGGCAGAGAGAAAATGAACCTTCCAAAAAAAGGTCCATCACGACGCAACGACCTTTCAGTGTAACGCCATCGCGACGCGATCCAGTCGCGATCAAAGGCGGTGGAGAGAGAAGGAGCTCTCCATTTTCGCCTATAAATAGGCCCCATCCCCCTCCATTCTTCTCAAGTTCTTCCAAAGGCTTTGGGAGGACGTGGAGGAGCTCTGGAGGCGCGACGGGACGCGGGCAACGGCAGTCTTTTAGACCAGGTATGGCCCCAAATCCTCTTTTCTCTCTAGCTTTCTCTCTATAGGAACTTCTAAGGAGTGAGTATGCTCTGTGCTTACCTCTAATGAGGATCTGGCACATCAGAAAACCCTTAGTAAGTAATCTTAGAGATTGAGAAGTGGAGTGAGACTTAGAGGGCCACTAAGGAGCAAGTATGCTCTGCACTTGCCTCAAGTGAGGATCTTGTGCATCAAAAAGCCCTTAGTAGGTAATCCTCAAAGAGGAGAGGATGAGAGTGGCCTAGCAGATAAGGTAGGAGTATAAGTAGCGGGAGCGGCAAGGATTACAGAGAGGGAAGTAGCTGCAACAGTCTTCTAACCAGGTGGGAGATATGAACCCTATCCACTAGGGATTGTAGGATTAGAATAAGTGTATAACTAGGCGTAGGGTGACCCAAGCCCTACTAGAGGTTGATAGTAGTAGCACCTTAGGAGAGGGGCTGTGACCTGTGATAGCTGAGGACAGTTGTCAGAGGTCTATCAACCATAAAAGTAATTTATTGATATCAGTGGATAAATGTTGATTGATGTGAAGTTGGTTTCTTATGATTGCATTATAATTATGTGTGTAATTGCTGGTGTGTAGTTTAATAACATGTCAGTAGTAGATCGCCTGAGCGAAATTAGGGTTGACTCATGTGTGGATCGAGGATGGTTAATGCTTGATGATGTGTTGGTTAACCTATATGTTGATCCAGAATGGTTGATAAATGATGTTATGTTATATACAGATAGTCGTGCTGTATAGGATGGTTGTTCTGCTTATGCTGATTTGATGATTAAGTCATTATAGTGTTGAGTGTAGGAATATGGCTGAACTGTTTATAATAAACTGATAAGTGCTGAGATAAGATGGTAATAATGGCTGAGATAATGAGCTGAGGTGCTGAGCAGATGAATAATGATAAACCATTAAGATGTTGAATAATAATTGGTCATATACATGTGCTGTAATCCACCGCCGTATACATAGGCTGTGTATGAGGTCAGATGCTAGAGTGCGGGCACGATGCAGTCGGTATAGGACACGTCGGTCCTTGAGGATAGTCTGGGTCCGACAAGTCTACATGTGACGGATGGCTAGCTACCATCCTGTCGGGACGTTGGGTAGCCTGGTCATCCTGACGGGGTACTGTTGCATCACTGTCCATAGTGCCGATCCCGAGTGCTGCCCCAACACCTGTTCTTATCGAAGTGCAGGGATGCACACTTAGAGGTACGATGAGCGGGATAAGGGGATGGACAACTGGCTTGGCCTATCCACACATCGATGGGAGGTCGTTGTGCTGTTATCTACAAAGGCTAAGTTGGCTGTGGTAGGGTCACTTATGCCATATTAATCTGTGTGGCCACGTAGGCATATAGTTGTAGGTTGCATGGATAAGGGTAGCTAGGTAATGATTGCCCTTTTATACATGAATTCTAATTCCTGCTTTTCCATTTAATAGTGCGTATAGTGTGTTCTGAATCTCTCGTTCTATTTCTTGTTTTGCATATATCTGCCTTCGAATATTAACAGGTATCAGACAATTTCAAAAGAAAGACAGAGAATTTCAAAAGAAAGACAGAGATTGTTGGTCCACAGTCACTGAGTCAAGGTCAGTATTCTTAGTTATTAGACACTTTATATAGTTAAGAGCCCTAAGGTTAGGTACCTTTAGGTACATTTATACTCTTCAGTCTGCTAAAATAAAATAAAATTATTTTCACTATTATTGTGTAAACTAATATATTTAATATATTGGAAAAATTAATTAGGACGTCACAGGGAGTATTAAAGTTTCAATTGCAATATTTATTATTTATATTAAATATCTAAACGTTGTATATTTGTCCCTCTATTAATTAGATAAAATACCAAGTATACCCCAAATAACCTTCTTTCAAATGTATATATAATTATTTTATTTTATAAATTCTTCAAAAAAGGAATTATATTTTATAAAAGAAAAGTCGAGATTGAATTGGCATAACTATGGGGATAGATGCACTTCTTTCTTCCACACTGTTACTAAAATCAGAAACGCAACTAAAAGAATGACCATGCTCAAATCAGGTGATGCTATTCTTACTGACCCTCTTGATATTGAGAACCACGCTCTTGATTTTTACACTTCTCTATTTGCTGTTGATAATAATTGTATCGATAATGGTTTGATTGAATCTGTTATTTCGCCTGAGGTTACTGTTGATGATAATTTGATGCTGACTAAATTACCTTCTATGGATGAGGTTAAAAATGATATCTTCTCTATGAACTCTAATGGGGCTCCTGGTCCTGATGGCTTTGGGGGCTTTTTTTTACCAGAAATACTGGGACTTAATTGGTCTGGATGTTTTTAATACTTGCTCCAGCTTTTTCAGCAGGTTGGATTCTCCCAACTTTAATTCTAGCATGGTGGTTCTTATTCCCAAGACTCCGTGTCGATACGATTGGTCAGTATAGGCCTATTGCTTTAGCCAACTTTAAATTTAAGATCATCACTAAAGTTCTCGCTGATAGGCTGGCCAAAGTGGCCTCCAAAATTGTTTCCCAAAATCAACGTGGCTTCATTCAAGGGCGTCAAATCTTTGACTGTATTGGCGTTGCTTCTGAAGCAGTCAACCTTCTTCACAAGAAAAGTTTCGGTGGTAATATTGCTCTCAAAATTGATATCAGTAAGGCTTTCGATACTATTGACTGGACCTTTCTTCTTAAGACGTTGAGGCAGTTTGGCTTTGATCCGACCTTCTGTAATTGGGTGGCTACCATCCTTAATTCAGCTAAGCTTTCTATATCTGTTAATGGGAAATCTACTGGCTATTTTGCTTGCAAGAGAGGGGTCAGGCAGGGAGATCCTCTCTCTCCTCTTCTTTTTTGTCTTGCCGAAGAAGTTCTTAGTAGAGGCATTTTGAATTTAGTTCAGCAGGGTACTTTGTTACAGATGTTGGAACCTAAACGATTGAGAAGTTTAGACCCTCATTAATTTTGATGATAACAAAGTATTCACAAGAGAACAATTTATGTTATAACATTTCTTGAAGTGTGCAGATACTAATAATACATATATTCAAAGCCACTCAAGCAAGAAGAAAGTAATTCTCAAGAGAAGGATACATTCTATATGTCAGCATCCGGCTCATCCTTGTGAGCGTCTGGAATTTTATCTTTATGACACTAGGCTTATCCAATTTCTATAAGCGTCCGAACTTCCGATTTTGAGCGAGCATCTGAACTTCATTTCAAATCACGTGTTAGTCACGTTGCTGCTCTTCCTCTCATAAGTTTCTGGAACGTATTTCGAAATTGATTCTGAGCGCTAAAATTATTGTACGAGGTATCAAAGGTGACACCTTTAACTAAAAGACAAAAATCGTACAAGCAATTGTGAAAAGCAAGGTAGTACGAAAACAGTAATATGTACTACTGGGATATTCTCTGATAAGGAAGAAAGAGACAGTTTTTTGAATTTACCTCACTCAATAGAAAGGAGCCATTTTTACCGTAACGGTAATATCCTTGGAACTCCTATATATACCTCATGGTATCCATTGAAGAGGGTGCCGAGATACTGTGAACAAGCTTGTTGAAATATTACCTCATTTACTGAGAACAAGCACTGTTGCCATACATTACAAAGAGTCAACCTCTGAAGCACTACTTCTGTGAGCAATCAAGTCTCGTACAAGTCTACGGACTACGTGAATGAACTGCGTCCGACCCTTTCCTTTAGAAAGTTTTTCTATAGTTGAGCTTAATCTTTTATCCTCTCTCGTGAGAGTTATTTTTAAGCGTATTTCAACTCACTTGTAAAAGTTGTTTTGGCCTAGTTAAGGTCAGTATCCTCAAAGGCTCAAGCTGCATCGAGTCGCTTTTGAGAAGTTGAGAGTATTGTCAAGTTGTAAGAGAATACTCTTGAGGAAATTGTAATCAGGTTGATTATAGTGGAAAATCCTTCAGGAACAAAGGGACTAGACGTAGCTACCAGTTTGGTAGTGAACTAGTATAAATCTCTGTGTCTCTTGCTTATCGCTTTCTATTCATTTCTATCTTGCGGTGTTAAAAACAAGTTTTCTGGCTGCTTTTCCAGCGTCAGGTTTATTTCCATCGTCCGATAATCAAACAGCTTTGAAAAACTTGTGTTCTAAGTGTTTCTAACTTAAAGTTTGCAAAAGTTTTCAACACAATTCAACCCCTTCTTGTGTTCACGCTCGGTTGGTACCGTAACTCGGCCTCTTGGTTGAGCACTTAACAATGGTCAAGAGAAAAGATCATATATTGTGAACATGTCTACTGAAGGTGGTCATATGAACCGTCCTCCTCTATTCAATGGAGAAAAATTTGATTACTGGAAAGATAAGATGAAAGCATTCCTCGAGGCACAAAATCTTGATTTATGGGATATAGTTGAAAACGGATACATTTTTCCCGCTAATGCCCTTGGCGTTGCAATACCTAGGGAAAACTGGTCTGATAATCAGAAAAAGAGGTATCAAACCAATCAGAGGGCCAGATTTATTCTCATCTGTGCTATGACAGAAAGAGAGTATGATAAATGTGGTAAGTTTGATACTGCCAAAGAAATCTGGGATTCTCTTGTGTTGTCTTATGAGGTTACGCCAAGTAAGAGAAACAAAAGCTAGTATGATGGTACACCAGTATGAGCTATTCAGAATGGAAGATGGAGAGAACATTGAAACTATGTTTGGAAGGTTCCAAACACTTGTTCATGGGTTGCAGGCCCTTGGAAAAAAGTTATACTACACCTGATCATGTGAGAAAGATCTTGAGAAGCTTAACTAAGCAGTGGAGACCCAAAGTCACTGCTATTCAAGAAGCAAAAGATCTAAATGTTCTTCGGCTTGAAGATCTTATGAGTTCTTTGAAAGCTCATGAACTTGAGCTAAATGAAGAAGAACCTACCAAGAAGAGTAAGTCTATTGCTTTAAAAGTTAATCAACATAAACCTAGTACTTCTGAAGCTTTTCAGTCAAGAAGAAGAATCGATGATGAAGCTTGAAGGAGATTCGATGGATCAGACGATGAGCTAGCATTCATATCTAAGAAGATCCAGAGAATGTGGAAGAAAAGAAACTTGAAGGAAGTTTCGTAAGAAAGATTCAAAGGACAAGAAGGAGAGCAAAGACAAGGACAAAGCCCAAGTCATTTGCTATGAATGTAAGAAGCCTGGACATTTCAAATCCGAAGTGTCCTAATCTTAAAGAAAAGCCCACAAGAAGCTCATTCAAGAAAAAGAAGAAAGGTCTCATGGCAACATGGGAAGATCTTGATTTATCCTCCTCCGAGGAAGATAAAGAAGAAGAAGCTCACATTGCCCTCATGGCAGACACTGACATTGACTCAGAAGAAGAAGTTGAAGAGGTAATAGTATATGATTCCTACTCTGAACTTCAACTTGCTTTTGATGATCTTCTTAAGGATTCTGCCACTATCTCTACTGAGTACAAGAATTTGAAAAAGAAATTTTTAAAACTATCACAAGATTTTCATTCTTTACGTAATGAAAACTCTGTACTCAATGAAGAGAACCAGAAGCTGAAAAGTGCAAATCAGCGTCTGGTTGATAACCAGCGTCTGGAAGCTAACAAGCAACCAGAAGCTGAGAGCTCTCAAGCTAAGAGTTCTGTAGTTACAGGCAATCCTAACTGCAAATCAAATGACTATGAACAGGCATTTCAAAAGTTTCTTGCAGAGAGTGTAACTCGTAGCAAGCAAGCTTCAATGATCTGGGGTGTCAGTAAAACGACAACTCATGGTCTTGGTTATATATCAGATGAAACCCTTTTGGAAAATGATTCAGCATCTGATAAATCCCATAGTCATAGTAAATGCTTACATTGTACTTACTGCAATAAATCTGGTCATTTGAAAAGTGCATGTAATGTTTTTAAAACTGCGAAGGATAAGCCTCCTTCAAGAACTAACAAGAAAGGACCCAAAAAGATATGGGTACCTAAAGATAAAATAGTCTATGTTGCAGATATGCTTAGCAACAAAGTCAACACACCAATCTTGGTACTTAGACAGTGGATGCTCGCGTCACATGACGGGAGAAAGGCATATGTTCCAAGAACTAAGACCTAGAGAAGCTGGATTCGTTGGTTTCGGAGGAAACCAGAAAGGTAAAATAGTTGGAATTGGTCGCATAGGTAAAGGCTCTCTTCCTTCTATTGATAATGTTTTATATGTTGAAGGACTGAAACATAATCTATTGAGCATAAGTCAATTATGTGACAATGGTTATGAAGTCATCTTTACAGAAACTGGATGTTTAGTAAAAAGCAAAAACGATGGATCTATATTCTTTACAGCAAAGAGGAAACAAAATGTTTATAAAGTTAATCTTTCTAAACTTGAAAAACAAGATGTCAAGTGTCTTATGTCTGTTGAAGATGAGCAATGGATTTGGCACAAAAGATTAGGTCATGCCAACTTGAGGTTAATCTCAAAATTAAACAAGCACAATCTTGTTAAAGGCTTACCAAATCTTAAGTACCAATCTGATGCCCTTTGTGAGGCTTGTCAAAAAGGAAAACAAGTTAAAACTTCCTTTCATTTAAAAAATGTTGTTTCAACTTCTAGACCACTTGAACTTTTACATCTTGATCTTTTTGGTCCCACAAGGACAACCTCTTTAACTGGAAAGAAATATGGGTTAGTCATTGTTGATGATTTTACTAGATGGACATGGGTTAAATTCCTTGCCCACAAGGATGAGTATTTCAAGGTATTTACTGTTTTCTGCAAATCAGTTCAAAATGAAAAAGGCATATGTATTTCTTCTATTAGAAGTGATCATGGGGGAGAATTTGAAAATGAGAACTTTCAAAAAATTTGTGAAGAAAATGGCATCTCCCACAATTTCTCCTCTCCTAGAACACCTCAACAAAATGGTGTTGTAGAAAGGAAAAATAGGTCCCTCCAGGAAATGTCCAGGACCATGACCAATGAAGCTGATATTGCGAAACATTTTTGGGCAGAAGCAGTAAACACAGCTTGTTATATTCAAAATAGAATTTATATAAGACTTATTTTGAATAAGACTCCTTATGAATTGTGGAAAGGAAGAAATCCAAACATTTCTTACTTTCATCCTTTTGGTTGTATTTGTTATATCTTGAATACTAAAGATCAGCTTGGTAAGTTTGATTCCAAGGCTGACAAAGGAATCTTTTTGGGATATTCTGAAAGATCTAAAGCTTTTAGAATATACAACAAAGAAACTTTGACAGTTGAAGAGTCCATTCATGTCAAGTTTGATGATAAGAAGCCTGACACTGCTATGTCAGAGCTAGATGAGTTATTTTCATAATTAAACCTCGGCGATAAGTCAGACGGTGAACATACATCTTCATCATCTGGTGGTGACAAGACGAAGAATTCTACTCAAGCGGAAGCTGAAGCAAGAAAAAGCTGGAAGTACAAAACCAATCATCCAAAAGATCAAATCATAGGAGAACCTGGTGACAAAGTACGAACCAGATCCTCTTTCCAGGAGCATGCTGATTTTGCACTTCTCTCTGAGATGGAACCTAAGACGATTGATCAAGCTTTGGAAGATGAAGGGTGGATTCTAGCAATGTAAGATGAGCTAAATCAGTTCCAAAGGAATGATGTATGGAAGCTAGTCACTCTACCAGAAGATAAGCAAGCTATTGGTACTAAATGGGTATTCAGAAATAAGTTTGATGAAGATGGTAAAGTTGTGAGAAATAAAGCAAGGTTAGTTGCTCAAGGCTACTCACAAGAAGAAGGTATTGATTTCACTGAAACTTTTGCACCTGTTGCAAGACTAGAAGCCATTCGCATTTTACTTTCATTTGCAGCACATCATGAGATAACACTATATCAAATGGATGTGAAAAGTGCTTTTCTAAATGGTTTTATAACTAAGGAAGTTTATATAAAACAACCTCCTGGTTTTGAAGATATTGAATTTCCAGAACATGTTTTTAAACTTAAAAAGGCACTATATGGTCTTATTAAACAAGCTCCCAGAGCATGGTATGATAGACTAAGTTCTTTTTTAATGGAAAATGGATTTACAAGAGGTTTAGTTGACACTACTCTTTTCAGAAAAACCTCAAACAAGCATTTCATACTTATTCAAATCTATGTTGATGATATCATTTTTTGAGCCACTAATGAAAGCCTTTGCAAAGAATTTTCTAAGCTTATGCAGGCTGAATTTGAGATGAGCATGATGGGAGAATTAAAGTTCTTCCTTGGAATACAAATCAAGCAATGCAGTGATGGTATTTATATTCATCAAAGCAAATATATCAAAGAATTATTGAAGAAATTCTAGATGCTAGATTGCAAGCCTATGTGTACACCTATGCATCCTACCTGCACTCTTAGTAAAGATGAAATTGGTAAAAAGGTAGATCAGAAACTGTACAAAGGTATGATTGGATCTCTACTTTATCTTACGGCTTCAAGACCTGATATTATGTTCAGCGTCTGCCTGTGTGCTAGGTTTCAATCAGATCCTAGAGAATCACACCTAAGTGCTGTTAAAAGAATATTTAGATATTTGCAAGGAACTACTAATCTTGGGTTGCTTTATAAGAAATCAAAAGATTACAAATTAGTAGGTTTCTGTGATGCTGACTTTGCTGGAGATCGAATTGAAAGAAAGAGCACAAGTGGAGGCTGCCAATTCCTTGGAGCTAATCTTGTGTCTTGGTCAAGCAAAAGGCAAAGCACAATTGCACTCTCAACAGCAGAAGCTGAATACATCTCTAAGAAGAAGTTGCGCTTCTCAACTTCGTGGATGAAGTATCAACTTGAAGACTACTTGATAAAAGAGAGTAACATTCCTATCTTCTGTGATAATACATCTGCCATATGTCTTACTAAAAATCCTATATTGCATTCTAGAGCAAAGCACATTGAGATTAAGCATCATTTTATAAGAGACTATGTTCAGAAGGGTATTTTAGAAATAAAGTTTGTAGACACTGATCATCAGTGGGCTGACATATTTACAAAACCCCTTGCTGAAGATAGATTCAATTTTATAAGAAGAAATTTAAACTTTCATCTTATAAAAGAATGATTAATCTCAGCGTCTGATAATAAACTAAATCTCAGCATCTGACATGACGTAAGCATATTTGTGCATAAGAATTTATTTGTCATATGCATCATAACTCATCATCCGGTAAGTCGGTTGCGTGCGTCCGAGCACACCCACACGTGTCACACGTGTTAAGGATTGAAGCGTCTCATCATATCTACTGAGTCATGATTATTTACGTTTTCAATAAAATCTTTTACTTTTATTTTGGCGTCTGCATTTAATGAAAAGGTGAATCTTTGTTTTCTTTTCTTTTTGATTTAGTTTTAGAAGAAAATACGAAGCGTTATTTTGAAAAATAACTGTACCATTCTCTATTAACTTTCCCACTACTCCACATTTTTCGCTCCACTCTGTGTTTTCTGCAAAACCGTACTCGTTCTCTCTTTAAGTTTTTCTCTCTATCTCCCTGTGTGTGTGATCAAACCCTAAAACCTCCATCGCCTCCATTTCTCAACTGCAATCATGGCTGGTGTAACATCCTCTGAGTATACGGCTATCTACGACACCATGACTGAAGAAAAAGTCTTGTTGGAAAATCGAGTTGATTTGGAAAACTTCAAACTCTACGGCTTCGACTTCTACAATGGGTTCAAGGCAATGGGCTGGGAACACTATTTCTTCTGGAACCAGGTTGAGGTTCTAGTGACGGCTATCAAAGAATTTTGGGGCAATGCTCGTTTACATAAAGGTGGTATTTTTTAAGGAACCGAGAGAGGCTACAAGTTTGTTTTTACCGTCAACAATATCTCTGAAGTCACTGGTTGTCCTTGTGAAGGTATTGTCTTCTATACAGATTGGGCTGACGCATTTCATGGGATTGAGAAGGTCAATAATGATCTGTTTGAGAACTACAAGCAGTTGAAAGAATCTGGTGAAACTCCCATCGCAAAGAATCAAGAGTCATTTGAGTTCTTCACAAAATAATCACCAAGAGCGTCTTGTTGAAGGCTGGCTCTAGTGACATAGTCAACTATGAACAGAAGTTCATCATGAGACACTTCATGGCTGGTAACAAGGTAAACCTGCCAAGGTTGATCTACAACAACCTGATTAATGCACTAGTAAATTCGAGGAAAGGTGTTGCTGACAAGAAAAACACCTACAAGTGCATCCCTTATGGTGTTCTGCTCACTAGATGGTCAAGGGTCTGGTTATAAACAAGCTGACTGCTTTACCAGATCAAGAAAAGGTGAAGTATTTTGGTGCTGATAGTATTGTGATTCCGGACACCTTTGAAGTCAATAGTCTGGTCAGAATGAAACTGATTACTGGGTCCATGATCAAGAAGATGAAAACACAGCAACAGGAAGAGGAAGATGAAAAGAAAACCACCAGAAGCTCGATGACTGGTGTGAAAAGAACTGTTGAGTCTTCTTCACGAGAGACCAGAAGAACAAAACAGAAGGTGGCTCCTGCACCTACTGTTGAAGAACCAGAAGATGAGGACCGAGTTCCCATCAGTCAGGTTCTAAGAAAAAGGAGCAAACCGTGGCGAAGCAAGTCCCAAAGATCCGGTTTACTGTAAGAAAATTCGGCGTCCGCCTCCAAAGAATCGCTCCCAGGCGAAACTCAAAAGATTGGTCAGCAATCGAACTCAATCAAAGGTATTGATTTCTTCTGATGAGCCTGTATCTGTTTTTGCATCTGATGATACCATTCCTGCTCCACCAATATCTGTTGCACAACCACCAAACACTCAAACCCGTGTACAGAAAACCTCTGTAACTCCCAAACACCTTACCCAAACACAGATCAATTCACTCACCATCTCATCACCTCAAACCTCCACATATAACTCCCTCACTTCATACATTTCCAAGCTTCATTCTCATCCTTTTAACCTCCTTTTCAAAATACCTCCCATTAATCCCTTCAAACCTTACTCACCAAAAGCCTACAAAATCACCAAATCCACTCCCACCTTACTTACCCTTACCCTTAGACCTACAGACGCTGGTGGAAAGAAGAATAGTTCATACAAACCACACTTTGTTAAGTATGAGATATATCATAGCATCTACGATCGTCCATCCACATGGCATTTAAAAACCTTCACCTCTGAGTCGCCAGATTGGAAATTGCCGCTCCAATAAGTGCAACCTTCAAGGACGGAGAAGACCACTTCCAGATGTCATTTAAAGGAAGGTTAAGACCAAAGATCCTAGCGAGCAATTCCCTTCTCTGTTGATCTTCCTAGATCCCTACCACAGTCTGAACCGCTCACATTGGAAGAATGTGGAAGGTGGATCACAGATAAAGAAGCTGCCTTCATGGCACACTGTCTTGAACAGAAAAAGCTTGAAGTCATAGGACAATATCGAGACCCATCATCTGTTTCTGTTAAGATAGTACTAGATAGACAAAGGTGGTTACCTTGGTCTATCCCTGGGAAACGGAAGGAACTTGCTCCGGGCAAGCAGCCATTCAGCAAGATCGGGCTAAAGGAATATTAGAAGGCACCTACAAAGTACAATGTTAAGGGATTCTCCCAGCTTCCGATTGCCAAGATCTCTGAGGATCATGCCAGAAGGTTTTACCTGACTTCTCTGAAGAAAGATGAATGGAGAACTGGCTCCTCAAACTGCTGCAATGCTGAGAAGGCTACGATTCCAACTGTTGGGACAATCAGCAGAGTTACTGACATCAATCTTAGAACAGTGTACTTCGATGATATGTTCAGATGCTCAGTAATCAGACCTCTTGACTGCATGAAGATATATGACCAATGGGCTGCTGTGACCAAGCACTTCGACATTGGATTCACTTGGAGTCAATGGTCTGAGTCTTGGAAAGACAAAGCCATATTACCATGCCTCGACCCCCTAGTGCTAGAAGAAGATGACAGGGATAATCTGAGAAGAATTTACCTGGCAGAAAATGAAGCACTCTCCTTCACCTGTGAAGCTTTGAGTGTCTTTATCAGAAGTTTATGGGGAGAAGACGCTGGGAATAAGTTTGACTCTTACACTGCTGATGTTGTTCTTCACAGAGAAACCATCTTCATGAATTTGCTGTATCCAGAAGATGTGAAGATTCAAAGGAAGATTCTGCATGCATTCGTGAGCTTAGAAAACTTGGAAATTTCATCAAATGGTTTATACCAAATGATGCATTCTTTTTAAGAGCTCAAAGGAAGAAGGATTTGAGACTGAAGATATCCAACTGGGTGCTAGCAGAGCATCAGAAGATGAAGTCTGCACTTGTACCAGAAGCTGGACCTTCTACTTCTACTTCTGCAGTGGAGATGGTAACCATTCCCAAAGCAGAATTTGAAGAAATGAAGGCTACAAACTTGAAGGTCACTCAGCTGGAAACTGCACTGAAGTTACTCTATGAACGTCTCAATATTCCACCTCCACCTCTTCCAAACCCTTGAATTTTTTTTTACTTGTGTGTTATATAAAACCTGTTCTATTTGGTTGATACACTTATATATGTAATTATTTTTTGATCTAATTTCTATTCAAATTTTTCTACGTTTTATTTTGACTATGATGTGTTTTTACGCTCTTTTTGTCTGATGACAAAAGGGGGAGTAAAAGAAAGGTATGATGAACACGAAAGAAAGGTATATTGAACACGTGAAAATCTGATAATCCACCATCCGATGTTCACTATCTGATGGATACACTGGAACTAAAGTATCATGCATAGCATTTCATACATAGCATTTGTGTGCGCTAATATTCATTGTTCTAGTACTCTTATAATGGTTAATAAATTTTGGTACAATGAAATAAATTTGATTAAATCAATCTATTTGATATATAATTAGTATCCGATCTCACTTTATTAAATATATGCTCTGATACATCTACGGATTTTTTTTTGCAATCACTTAAATGAATTTGTTTACCAACAATTGCCTTAATACCTGAATTGTTCATATATATCTAAACTGTTAAATTCAGGGGGAGACCCTTGATGTCTTTTTTAAACTAAATTGTTCATCTACCTTAGATGTTTGTCATCATCAAAAAGGGAGAGATTGTTGGAACCTAAACGATTGAGAAGTTTAGACCCTCATTAATTTTGATGACAACAAAGTATTCACAAGAGAACAATTTATGTTCTAACATTTCTTGAAGTGTGCAGATACTAATAATACATATATTCAAAGCCACTCAAGCAAGAAGAAAGTAATTCTCAAGAGAAGGATACATTCTATATGTCAAAGATCCGCTCATCCTTGTGAGCTGCCTGGAATTTTGTCTTTAGGACACTAGGCTTATCCAATTGCTACAAGCGTCCGAACTTCCGATTTTGAGCGAGCATCTGAACTTCATTTCAAATCACGTGTTAGTCACGTTCTTTGCTCTTCCTCTCGAAGTTTACGAACGTATTTGAAATTGATTCTCGAGCGCTAAAATTGTTGTACGAGGTATCAAAGGTGACACCTTTAACTAAAAGACAAAAATCGTACAAGCAATTGTGAAAAGCAAGGTAGTACGAAGCGGTAATATGTACTTCTTGAGATATTCTCGATAAGGAAGAAAGAGCGACTTTTTGAATTTACCTCACTCAATGGAAAGGAGCCATTTTTACCGTGAATTCGGTAATATCCTTGGAACTCCTATATATACCTCATGGTATCCATTGAAGAGGGTGCCGAGATATCGTGAACAAGCCATTGAAATATCTTTAAATATTACCTCATTTATCGAGAACAAGCACTTTGTTGCCATACATTACAAAGAGTCAACCTCAAGCACTACTTACGTGAGCAATCAAGTCTCGTGCAAGTCTCTGGACTACGTGAACTCGAACTCGGTCCGACCCTTTCCTTTAGAAAGTTTTTCTATAGTTGAGCTTAATCTTTTATCCTCTCTGTGAGAGTTATTTTTAACTGTATTTCAACTCACTTATAAAATTTGTTTTGGCCTAGTTAAGGCTGTATCCTCAAAGGCTCAACTGTACTGAGTCGTTTTGAGAAGTTGAGAGTATTGTCAAGTTGTGACAGTAGAATACTCTTGAGAAAATTGTAATCAGGTTGATTATAGTGGAAAATCCTTCAGGAACGAAGGGACTAGACGTAGCTACCAGTTTGGTAGTGAACTAGTATAAATCTCTGTGTCTCTTGCTTTACTGTTTTCTATTCATTTCTATCTTGCGGTGTTAAAAACAAGTTTTCACAAACTGCTTTTTCAGCGTCCGGTTTATTTCCATCGTCCGATAACCAAACAGTTTTGAAAAACTTGTGTTCTAAGTGTTTCTAACTTAAAGTTTGCAAAAAGTTTTCAACACAATTCAACCCCCCCTTCTTGTGTTCACGTTCAACAGATGGCTAGTCCTAGAGGCTATAAAGTCCCTAGTCATGTGCTTTATGCAGATGACATTCTTATTTTCTGCAAGGGCACTAAGAGGAATATTGAGCACCTCATACATCTTTTTTAGCTCTACAGTCAGGCTTCTGGTCAAAAAATTAATCAGGATAAATCCAAATTTTATGAAGGCTGCATCCCGCATGCTCGGTTAAGTTCTATTTCTGACATCTTGGGTTTTGGAAGGGGTCAGCTTCCTTTTACCTATCTTGGTGTTCCTTTATTCCGTGGGAAGCCTAAGAAAGAGCATCTTCAACCTATCGCAGATAAGATTATTCTTAAGCTAGCTTCTTGGAAAGGCTCCATGCTTTCTATCATGGGTAGAGTCCAATTAGTTAAATCTGTTATTTTTGGTATGCTAACATACTCTTTTCAGGTCTATGCTTGACCAGTTTCTCTTCTGAATTCGCTGGATAGATATATCAGGAATTTTATTTGGTCTGGCAACATTCATACAGCTAAAGTGGTCACAGTTGCCTGGCATAAGGTGTGCAGTCCATACGCTACTGGTGGTTTGGGTATTCGCTCGTTAAAGGCTACCAATAAAGCAGCTATGTTAAAGAGATGTTGGGAGCTTAAATCTTCCACTGCTCAATGGACCCAACTTCTTCGGGCTAGAGTTTTAAAGAACAAAGCCACCATTAGCTGTCATGTTTCTTCTTCCATCTGGGCCGGTTTGAAACACTTTGTTAATACTGTGGACGCTTCTACATCCTGGCAGCTGGGTGATGGCACTAGCATCAATTTTTGGTTGGATTGCTGGCTCTCACAGCCGATCGTCAGTTTGTTAAATATCCCGGCTTCTATGCATGGTTCTCTCACTGCAAAGGTCAGCGATTTCATTATTGATTATGAGTGGCACATCCTCGGACCTTGTTGCGGCCGTTTCCCAATCCTTGCCTCCGAGATCCGTAGTTAAGATTCCTAAGTTTCCCATCCACGACACTTGGATTTGGAAAGGTACTAATTCAGGAACTCTCTTTGAAAGAAGCTTATGTTGTTCAAGCCCTTCTATGTGTCCGTGGTTGGTCCAAGCTTATTTGGAAAGCTTCAATCCCCTTCAAAATCCTTTCTCATTTGGCGCTTGATTCATAATAAATTTCCAACGGATGATCGATTATGGAGGAGAGGATGCCACATGGTCTCTATGTGTAGTCTCTGTGGTTCACATTATGAATCTATCGATCACTTGTTTTTAACTTGTGCTTTTGCTTCTCACATTTGGAGTTAGTTGGGTCATTGTATTGGGGTGGCCATGGACACGTCCTCCATTTTATCTATCTTAAAGATTTGTGATCATTCTTGGAGCCCTGTGCTAAAGAGGTTCTCATTACCGCCATTGCTAATTCTATAGGGCCATTTGGTATCGCAGAATCAGCCGCTTTGATAATAATAATGTCCCAATGGCGGTGTCTATTAACTTCATCGTTGCTAATGTCAACCTTACAGTAACCGTTCTTCTGGGTCCATGTCCGTAATATTCAAGTTTGTTTTTCTTAAGCATTTCTTCATTATCGTAAGCCGAGCAAAGCTCCTAAAATCATTGAGGTGAATCGCATCCGCCTAATTGTACTGGATCAAAGTTAACACCGATGGTGGCGCTAAGGGTCTCCAGGCCTGCCGCCATGGGGTATATTTAGAGATAGTAGAGCGACCACTCTTGGGTGATTTACTTTCCATATTGGCGTAGCCAATGCTTTATGCCGAGTTAATGGGCGCTATCATAGCTATTGAGTTGGCCAACCGCAATGGATGGAACAAGTTGTGGCTTGAATGTGACTCATCGTTGGTGGTTCTAGCTTTTTCTAATCTTGCTATTGTCCCTTGGAATCTTTGCAATCGCTGGTTAAATGGCTTACAGCTCACTAAGAACATGACTTTCTCCGTTTCTCACATCTATAGAGAAGGCAACTCCTGCGCAGACAAGTTGGCAAATAAAGGTATTTCCTATCCTGGTCTCACTTGGTGGAACACCATCCCTTCCTTTGTGGTTGAAGATTTCGCTCGCAACAGATATGGCCTGCCATGCTACCGGTTCAGATAATTCTTCTTGGGGTCTTGGTCTGCTTTGCCTTTCTTTGCTTCCCTGTTTTTTAAATCTTGGTATGCTGCAATTGATTGTTAATGTCTTTGGTGCCAACCTCGTTGGGATGGAAGACATTATTGTGATGCCTTTGCATACCACCATTGATTTCTTTTTTTATTGTAGTTGCATAGGGCTTTTGGTCGGACCTATTGTTATTGCGTTGATGTCGCTTAATGAGTTTGGCCTCACCCCCATTTTCTCTGTTATTTTTTTTTCAGTTTTTATTAATAAATTTTAGGCGGGGATACTCTTTTTCCTTCTGGATGTTTTTTCCCTAAGGAGGGTTTTGCATCAGAAGGTTTTAACGAGGCCCCTCTCATTTCTTTTGCCTAAAAAAAATTATTAGGCGATATGAGACGTCTAGCCTCTTCAAGAAATACTCGGGTTTATTCATCAAGACATTCTCAGACCACGTAAGCTCTCCCTCAAGCAAAAGCTTTTTCATCCACATACTTATGTACTTGCACCGCCGTTGGCTTGCACACATCAACGGTACATGGCACCTAGCCTTCGCATTACTCGGTAGACTTTCGATACAAGGAGCTGAACACCTTTAATCACACCATCGGCTTTGATATCACTTGTAGGGAATTCTCGAGGGCAGCACCAAGAGACTTTGACCACCTTTAAACAAACGTGGTCAGAGTCTCTTATGTGGTAAAAGTCTCTTAGTATTCCCTGGGAGAATTCCCTACACTCATGCCGTAGGACCATAAATAAAAGCAAAGGTATATCCTATTTTAGCCAAATTGAGTGGGCGGCGTGTATGTGAGCTTTGTCCTTTTTTGTATACATAGATAAACATGGATATTGGAATTGATTGGGTTAGGCCATCGGCTTTGTTAGGTTCCAAAATTATTTTTCCTGTGCATGATGCAGACTCCAACACAGCACAGACACAGGTACGTGACGGAGCGAGAAATTAGATTAATGAGAATATTATTGCCGTTGGTTGCGTGGGTTGGGGGGAAAAAGAAAGGGACCCTTTTCTATACAAAATAAAATAATTCCATAGCAAGGAACATATGTGTACGAAAAGAAGAGGACCAACATCACCAATTAAGAATCAAACTTTATCAAAGTGTTCTCCCAAATTATAATAATCGAGTTTCGTGTGGGCAACTGAGAAAAGCATTACCCAACCTGTTATTATGGGTCTAGTTGAAAGGAAAGAAAAGGATTGTCGTCCACGTTCAAACCAGACTCGATTAATTGCGTTGATTAATTAATGTTCAACTTGTATACTTCATAAAAAAAATCGGGTTGATGTTACCAAAAAAAGAAAAAAAAATCGGGTTGAAATGTTTAGGAAAAAAAAATTCGCGAGTATAAACTGTGTGCGTGTTAAAGTTAACTGCAAAGAGGGGTCCTCATATGGCAGCTTCTGAGATTTTTGGTTTCATGTGCAAATTGAGAAACTAATGCTTTATTATTTTTTTTATAAGCAAATGTTAGTTGTTAGTAATTATTAGAAATGTTAGTTTTCTGGGTTTGAACCCGGGACCTCCAGCTTAAACTCCTTCAGCGTCCCTTAGCTCACCAACCGAGCTACCTACTTGGGACGAAACTAATGCTTTATTAATTTTTGAATATTATTTTTAGAGTTAAATATGTTTTTTATCCTTATAAAATTAGTGAATTTTAATTTTGGGCCCTATAAAAAAAATTTGGTTTTCATGTCTCCAAAATTTAAAAGTATTTTTTTTGTCCTTGTAAAATGGGCGAATTTGGATTTTTGTCCCTATAAAATGTTTTTCTTTGATTTTCATCTCTCTAAAACCCGAAATCACTGTTTTTTGTTTCTAGTATTCATTTTAGAGTAGATAAACAAAATTCATTTTCGGGGTCAGGAAAAATTTTCGGGTAGTTAAATGCTAACATAGCATTACATACATCATTGGGGGTCACTTGAGATGGTCACGTGGTCTTTCGTAAGGCACATACATAGTTAATGGACGTCACATGAAGGCAGGGACAAAAACAATACTTTCATATTTTAGAGGGATGAAAACCAATAAAAAAATTTTATAGTGGCGAAAACCAAAATTTGCTCATTTTACATCTACTTTTATGAGTAGATGTAATATGGATAGTTAATATTATATATTCTATAAGTTGTAGATGCATTAAGGAAACAATTAAATGTAATGAAATGAACAATTAGAGGAGGCGCAAAGAAGATGGGGCACAGATGAACAATTAGCGAAAAAAATATAGTTTATATCATGGCATATGCCTCAAAAAATGTAATGGAAACCAGAGTCTTGGTCATATGAAAAGTGATTGAGTGGTAAAAACTAATAAGAAATGGTTTATCGGAGGCTTAAAACAAGAACTTACTAAGTTTATGACCTATAATTTAAAATAAAGTTGAGCTCTTAAGCTTTAATATACAAAATTTTTATTTTTAATATTTTATTTTAAGTATTTTTTTTTAATGGCAAATGTTAGTATTTATCTCCTTGTTAGCGTTAGTGGGGGAGCAGAGATCAAACCCCTAACCTCCTGGTTAGCAACTCCTTGTGTGTTCCAAACTCACTATATGAGTTGCCCCTGGGATAGTAAAATTTCCATATTAGCTAGTGTCTCCCAAAAATAGTGTTATGTGTTGTTGCACCACTAAAACATGGTCAAGGCCACCATTGGATCCTCACTACCTTTCATTAAACTCCAAGAAATTCAATATCGCTCTTTATTTTGGAAGTGTCTCTGCAGTGGTGGTGGGTTTGAAAATGCGTTCTCGTGGGTAGAGCACTGTTCTCGTGGGCGAGAACAAGATTGCTTGTGGGAAAGGAGGAGGTGGGTGGGGATTAGGCAGAACGGATTATGAATGAAGGTTTGAGTTTAATTAGTTTAAAATATGTTTAAGAAGGAGGGATTCAATTATACATGAAGAGTTACACTAACCGTTACACTCATTCAATAACTTCAACATCGTATCGGATAAACATTTTTCAAAATCAATTGTTAGATTAAAAATTACTATCATATAAATCATATTTGTAAATTGTAACATTAATCTGTAATCATTTATTATGTCATCAAGGTGTGTCGAGATTAACGTCAACAGTATAATTGCAAATAACGTTAATTTTGACGCATCTTGATGACATAACAAATGATTATAGATGTGGGACTTTGATTATAAACTGATGTTCTTCTCCTTGTTTATCTAATGTGTGACTTTGCTTGCTACTCAACAAATTAAGATTCAAAGATTATTTTTTCATAACTTGACTATTTCTCAATCGACTAATTTTGTCAATATTGTATTTTTAAAATGAAAGAATTGTGGTTCTCTTTGCACGTTGATCGTATTATAAGTCTCCACCCAGATGTTTGAAATTATCTGGTTTGATTTGTACGCAAAACTAAACGTCATGTAAGACTACTAAAAAAAAAAATACAAGCTTTTTCATGTCAAAGTGAGCTTCTAATAATTTAAGTATTCCAATTAGGAGTGTACATGGCCTTGATTGGGTCAGTTTTGATCAAATTTGATGTTCGAACCAATCTAATTTTCTCGGTCTGGATTAGGTCGAAAATCCTTAGTTTTTTGTCAAACCCGAACCAAATCAATTTAGTGACGAGCGAGTTGGTTCAGGTTGAGTTCATGGGTCATGAGACAGACAAACAACTTTTAAAATTTGAAAAATAGTGTCATTTAATATTTAAAATTCCATAAAATTTTCAGCATCACTTAAACTAAATTTCATAGTTTTTAAAATGACATTTTATTCCACAAAATAGAACGAAACTCTAATTTCTAAGTAAGCAAATAGTGTCTCATCTCTCATGAATCATGACCGTGTGATAATAAAGTATATAAAAAATAGAATTAAGGGTTCGCGGGTTTACGGATTTGAAATTATAAATCTGTTAACTGAAACAAATCACTTCGAGTTTGAACAGATTGGTTTAGGTTCGACCAAAATTATGGGAAAAAAATGAATCAAACGATTTGGGTTGAATTGTCGGTTTCATCAAGTCGACCGCACACCCTAATTCCAATAGTTATTATATTCATTATAGTACATTTAGAAGTGAAATTGGACCAAGATGGAGTGAAGCTCCTACTTTCACTTTCAAAGTATTTCACATACATGTGCGTGACCCATTCCTCTTGGAATTTCAAATATTTGGGTAGACTCGACCATGATGAATTGTATTTGAATTGAAAAGTAGGAGAAGGACGATTAATTGCTTTGAAGGAATTTTCTTGACGCGAATTAAATCCTATGAGGTATTATACATTAGAAGTAACCTAAGAAACCAAAATTGGTTATTGTCATATTTTTAATACTTTTATATATACATATTGAGAGATTTATATATAAAAGGTCTCTAAAATGAATCTGATGGCTAAATTTGTTCCGGTTTTCAATCCACCGCGTCTTCAGTGGGTTTGCCTTCATGCCAAACAAGCCAGATAAAATGATATTCATAACAAGGGCAGGGACGAAGCCAGAAGTTCACTCCATCGGGGCCAAGACAAAAAAACTATCTTATATATAGAAATTAAAAACACATTATTTTTAAAATATAAAAGTAAATAAATCAATATAATTCAAATAAAAACTTAATTTAAGAAAGTCATTCTTTTTAAGAATTGAAAATATATTTAAATTTTTAAACTTGTGAGTGATTACATGATACTCACATGTGTGTAGTTTTATCAACTACTCAACAAAAAAAATAAAGGCCCAAAAAGGTCCTGATAAAAGCACGGAGACCTATTTGGCAACTTGGCAACTGAGAAATGAAAAATATTAATTTGGTACTCAAAAAATTTAAATATCGATCAAATTAGTCATCTTTAAAATAATTTTTAAGGACATTGTAGTTCCTATTAGTTACTAATTTGACCGACATTTAATATTTTTTAAGAACTAAATTGATACTTTCAATTTCTTATAGACCAAATTGGCCTTCGTGATTTTTGTCGAGGACCAGTTAGGATATTTACTCAAAAAAAAAAAAGATTTACCGGTTTTATTAAAAAAAAGGAAATACTAGTTTATATTAGTACTAAATCTCGCCTCATTCCCGATCAAAAAAGTCTCCCCTCGGCCACTCACGTTCACATAGTGTCATATTTATCTTTGTTTCTGTTGGAAAAAATAATTTTTAAATTAACACAATAATAAGAATCACAAATTATTATAGGAATAAATCTGACAAAGAGTTAACACAAAAATAATGAATCGTGCAACAATTAAATAAGTATATGAATAAAATAAAGCGACTTATCGGTTTTGGCAAAAGCACTCGGCTTAAGAGTATTTTGTCACCACATGTAAATTACTCGATACAGTTAGTCTCACAGCTAATACTCCCCAAGATACAACAGTCACTTTTCTCTAACACTACACATGAAATAGCAAGGACACACGAATAACTTTTGAATGCTCAAAAGAACAAAAATAAAATTAAAATAAGAGATTAGAAACTTCACAAATTCCCCTGCTATTTTTCCCACTAATTAATCTTCACCCAAATCCACCAATTGAAACCAAGAAATCTTGAAACTCTCTGAAAGTGCAGAATGTATACACCACAAGTGATAGAAACACAAAGTAAATGTTGAAGAAAGAGAGAAGAGAGAATAAAGGCCAAAAGCAAGTGGTTTTTGTACGTGACTCCTCAAAGTGAGAGAATGTGGCTTGCATCTAAAAATTGCAAAACCAACTAAAAATCTTCCATCCAGAAAAATCGGTCACGTAAGTATCCGTTGGTAACAATTTCCCAAAACAAGAAGCGGAATAAGACTTGGTCATAGGCATGGCAACGGGCCGGGGCGGTTTTGCTCTCGCTCCTCGCCCCCATTTTCAACGGTCGCTTTCCCCATTCCCTGCCTCGATAGGTTCGGCTTCTCATGGTCTCCAACTCAAATTTCTAAATATGTAGAAAAATTGAAAAATTATAGTTATGATAATTAATAAAATAAAATCATAATTATTATACAATGATAAAATAAAATAAAAAAACATTAAAATAAAATGTTCTATTGAAAAGAGATTAAATTAAAAATAAATAAAATATATGAAACAAAATGAATGAGTATAAATGCATAAAATAAAATAAAAATTAAAAATTTAAATTTAATGGGGTTGAATTGAGGCGGGTTGAGTATCGACATCCCAACCCCGCCCCACCCCGATCAGCGGGTTTTAAAATCAAAATCGGGGATCGGGTAGATGCCATGAGTTCGGGTTCATTGGCTACTCTTGGTCAACAAAGATAAAATAATTTAATAATAGACTTTAAAATAAATAATAAAATAAAAATAGTATAACAGTTTCAACCGGTACATTTGTGCCTAGCTAGATATTAGTACATATATGCTAGATATTAAAGGTAAGCAAAATTTTTGAAAAACATCATCAGGGCCAGGCCCGTGATGGCTATGACGTGGCTCCATCCCTGAACAAGGGGTTTGTTATTTACTCTCTTTATCTCATTTTACTTGTCATTTTAGCTTATACATATTTTTTAAGAAAATAATTGAATTTACATATACTCCTTGTTAATTGAAATAGTAAACTAGTTAAGTAAAAAATCTATTAATATAGTTAATTGAGATACAAGAGGTATTGTTAGAAAATAATTTATTAATACTTATTGATTTTCTAAAAGGACAAGTAATTTGAGACAATAAAATATTTTAAATATGACAACCAAAATGAGGCAGAAAAAATAATAAATTACCTCGTTTTTCAAAGCTATACATTAAACAATATTCAAATATCATTTGCCCCGATATTCAAGGTGCCTAACCTTTCGGTGATTATGGGGCATATAAAGGTATTGTCTTGGAAATGGGCTTGACTAAGACAAAAATGGGTCATGGTCTCTTTTAAGAATGTTATGCCCAACCTTTGGAGTGTATGTATAGCAAGTATTTCGGTTGTTTGTTTTTGCTAGGAATTTTTTGCTTTTAGCGCTCGTTTAGAACCGTGGTGGGAAGCATATAGACACGCGATTGGTCTGAAGCTCGAAGTTGTAGCTTCCACGGTAATAGATCTTCACTATGATTTCAAACGCGGAAACAAACACAGGCTTTGTCAGTTTTGCTGCTCTTTTCAATTTTGCCTTTGACGCTTTTATACATAGATGTGTCGAAATACCACTTGTATTCCCTTCTCAATAGTATTCTTATTTGTTTTTTCCAAAAAAAATGTTGTTTAATTATGCATATATTTGTTGGCAATGACACGCAAGATTCTCAACTATGTTTTTTCAAGTGCTTCGTTAAAGTTCGAATAATAATAATAATAATAATAATAATAATAATAATAATAAATGTTACGAAAGGCTCACACACGAATCGCACGAAGGTAACTGTTTTTTTATTTTATTTTCAAAAACCAATAAATTAAATTTTTTAAAAGATAAAATAAATAAAATGTGCTTCTCTGTGTTCGTTGATGGCGGAAACCACAATCTCAGCAAATGAAAAACTTAAAACGCAAGAATAGCAAGCTATTTGCAACCTTTGAATATGACGAGGGAAATAACGTGGTGATATTAGGTGTTGCGGTGATTTTCGTGGTGGCAAGGGAATTAGATTGTGGTGGTGTGATTTGAACAATAGTGGATGAGTGGATCAGATTTTATTACCTACCGTTAATTAATGTAATTAGTGTGATAGTTTAGGTTAGTTACATGTATTTAACTAAATCCTCTTGGCTGTCATTTACCATAACTGTAGCTGACTTCTCATTGGTTGATTAATTTGTATATAAGCTCTAGTTAACAGACTTTGTAATCACTTTTGACATTCTTCAATATACAGAAAACACATTTCTATATTCTCTCTCTCGATGCTCTGCATCAGTGTGATCGGTATTATTATGGTATCAATCGCAAACATGCTTCCGCTTCAATCTTTCTTCGTGATTTCATCTTGTTGAAATCTCGGTTTTCTCTATTACATTTGTTCTGTTTCATTGCGTTATTGTTATGGCTGCTTCAACCTATTTTGATTTTTTCACCAATTCCTCAAATCCTTATTACTTACATCCGAACGAAAATCCCTTTGTTGTTCTTGTTTCGCCTCCACTCGATAACAAGAATTATCACAATTGGGCGAGATTGATGCAGATTGCGCTCATCTCAAAAAACAAAGATCGCTTCGTTGATGGTACTCTTCCTAAACCGTCAAGTTCGGACCCTATGTTTGCGTAGTGGATACGCTGCAATAACATAGTCATTTCATGGATTCAGCGTTCTACATCTGAATCGATTGCAAAATCAGTTTTGTTAATCTCCACTGTTGTTGAGTTTTGGAGTGACTTGAAGAATCGTTACTCACAGAGCGATATTTTTCGCATATCCGATATCCAGGAAGAATTGTATCGGTTCAAGGTAGGTAATCTTGATGTCTCCGATTATTTTACTCAATTAAGAGTTTTTTGGGATGAATTAGAAGATTATAGACCTGTTCCTTATTGCAAGTGTTCAATTGCTTGTACCTGTGGTGGATATACTTTAATGAAAACCTTTCGTGAATAAGATTATGTAATTCGGTTCTTGAAAGGCTTGAATGACAGATTCACTCACACTAAATCCCAAATAATGCCTATGGACCCTTTGCCTAATGTTGGCAAAGCTTTTTCTCTGGTTGTCCAACAAGAAAGGGAATTGGTTGGTAATGTTGCTTTTGAATCTGTTGCTGAGAATTCTTTAGCACTCACATCCACTGTTTCTCAAGCCAGTTATGCTGGAAAAGGTGCTGCTGCATCTCAAAATTCTGGAAATAAAGGAAGAGGCAATTATGGCAAGAATCAGCCAGGCTCTAATCGTGTGTGCACTCATTGTGGAAGGGTTAATCATACCATGATACATGCTTCATATTGCATGGTTTTCCCCCGGGGTATAAATCAAAAGGTAGAGGACAAGCAAATTCTGCAGTGTCTGAACCCTCTTTTGTAGTTGATTCACAAGCTCACACTTCACAAAATTCTTCAGCTCCCTCTTCATTCGGTGGCTTCACTCAAGAGTAGTTTCAAGGCATCATTTCCTAAATTCAGCAATCTCAGAAAACAGATGCAGCCAAACCAGAAGTGCATATGTCAAATTCTGTGACTACAAACCCTCTTGCTTTCCATTCTGATGCAAATTTTGCAAATGGTAAGAATCCTTTCCAATGGCTTCTAGACACAGGTGCCACTGACCATATATCTTTCCATTTCAATTCTTTTGATAGTTTCCAAGCTATCAATCTTGTCCCTGTTTCTTTACCGAATGGGAACAAGGTTTTTGCTTCCATTTCTGGTACTGTTAAACTCTCACCATCACTGACCTTATATAATGTTCTTTATCTTCCTCAATTCAGTGTTAATCTCATTTCAGTAGCCAAATTAACTCAAACCAATCACTGCCATCTTAGTTTCACTAATGATGTGTGTCACATTTTGCTGAATATTACCAAAAGGATGATTGGTACAGCTAAGCTCATTAGAGGATTGTATGTGATAGGAGGTCCATCTTCAACAGCAACTGCTACTGCTTGTAATTCTGTGCATTCTGATTCTTCACATTCCTCCCATTTATGGCACATGAGACTTTGTCATATACCTGTTTCTAGTTTAAAACTCATAGCTAGACAATTTCCCTTTATTCCTTGTATGCATGATATAGCTCCTTGTGATGCATGTCATTTTGCAAAACAAAAGAAACTACCTTTTCCTATTAGTACAAGTGTTTCCAAAGCTCCATTTGATTTGTTACATGTTGATTTGTGGGGACCTTACTCCACTCCTTCCTTTCTTGGACACAAATATTTTTTAACTCTTGTGGACGATTTTTCAAGATTCACTTGGGTTATTTTTCTTAAAAACTAAAGATGAAACCAAAGTTCATTTACAAAACTTTGTTGCTTATATTGAAAATCAGTTTCACACAACCTTAAAGTGCCTTAGGTTTGATAATGGAACTAAATTCTCTATTATTTCATCTTTCCTTCTTTCTAAAGGAATTTTACACCATAGATCTTGTTTTGAAACACCCCAACAAAATGGGGTGGTTGAAAGAAAGTACCAACACATACTTAATGTGGCTAGGTCTTTGTCTTTTCAATCTCACATTCCACTCACTATGTGGAATTTCAGCATTCAACATGTTGTGCATCTCATTAACCGCATTCCTACACCTCTTCTAAAGCTCAAATCTCCTTTTGAAGTATTGCACAAACTTCCCCCGACTTTGATTCATCTTAAAGTCTTTGGTTGCTTGAGCTATGCAACCACCTTACAAGCTCATAGGACAAAATTTGATTCTAGAGCTAGAAATGATGTTTTTCTTGGTTATAAGAGTGGAACCAAGGGTTTTATTCTTTATGACCTTAAATCCAATGAACTATTTGTTTCTGGGAATGTGATTTTCTATGAAAATCACTTCCCTTTTACTCCCTCTTCTAATCCTGATGCATGAATTCCTGCTGCAGCCTCAACCTCAAACATTCCTTGTGATCTTTATCTTGATCGAGAATCAGATTTTCCATTATCCACTGGTTCCCTACCTATTTCTGTTACTTCAAACCCTGTTTCTGTCAATTCAGATCCAGTTTCTGCAGAACCAGATTCTATTTTCTCCACTGCACAACCAACTGTGCCTAGTTCTGTCTCAGCCCCTTCTGTGCCCAGTTCTGTGTCTCATGCACCTTCCCCTACTGTTTCTGTTAGAAGGTCTATTAGGACCCGAACTGAGCCAACTTATCTCCAAGACTATCACTGCAATCTTCCATCCAAAAGTTGTAACAATGCATCTTTAGGTAATAATGTGTATCCCATTACTTCTTTCTTATCTTATGATAAATGCTTACCCTCATATAAAGCTTTTTGTTGTACCATTTCTGCTGAAATTGAACTAAAATCATTTGCTCAAGCCATTAAATCTGAGAATTGGAGAAAGGCAATGGATGTTGAACTACAAGCTCTTGATAAAAATAATACTTGGTCCATTATTGACCTTCCACCTGGCAAAGTTCCCATAGGTTGTAAATGGGTATATAAGATAAAGTATCATGCCAATGGTTCAATTGAGAGGTATAAAGCTCGTTTAGTGTCCAAGGGATACACACAAATGGAAGGCATTGACTACTTTGATACTTTTTCTCCTGTTGCAAAGTTGACAACTGTAAGAGTTTTGTTTTCTTTGGCTGCCATTAAAGGTTGGTATCTTGAACAATTAGATGTCAACAACGCCTTCTTGCATGGAGATTTGCATGAGGAAGTCTACATGAAGCCTCCTCCTGGTTTTCCTTCTAAACCTTCTCAAGTTTGCAAACTCCATAAATCCTTGTATGGCCTTAAACAAGCGAGTAGACAATGGTACTCAAAACTGTCCACTACCTTGCTTTCTACTCAGTCATTGGCTGATCACTCCTTGTTTGTCAAAGGGTCTGGATCTCAATTCATAGCTTTACTAGTTTATGTCGATGACATTGTGTTGGCTGGAAATTGCTTTGCTAAAATTCTGTTTGTAAAACAGTTTTTGGACAACAAGTTTAGAATTAAGGATCTTGGCAAACTGAAATTCTTTCTAGGACTTGAGATTGCAAGGACTAAATCTGGTATTTTGCTTAATCAGAGGAAGTACACTCTGGAACTGTTGGAAGACTCGGGCACCCTAGCTTCCAAACCAACCCTTACTCCATTTGATCCTTCCACTAAGCTGTCTGTTGATCAAGGTGTTGTTTTAGCCGATGCATCATCTTAGAGGAGGTTGATTGGAAGACTTCTCTACTTAACCACAACTAGACCTGACATTTCTTACTCAGTCCAACACTTGAGTCAATTTCTTTCCAAGCCATTGACTCCTCATTTTCAAGCTGCACAACGAATTCTGAAGTATTTCAAGAATTCTCCTGCAAAAGGTTTTTTTTTCCTCAGCTTCTAGTCCCTTAAAGTTGCACGGATTTGCTGACTCTGACTGGGCATGTTGCCCCGATACAAGACGCTCTGTGATTGGTTATTGTGTCTTAATTGGCTCATCCTTAATTTCTTGTAAATCAAAGAAGCAAGGCACTGTTTCCAGGTCTTCTACCGAGGCTGAATACCGCCCACTGGCTCACCTTACCTGTGAATTACAATGGTTGCAGTATCTGTTTACTGATCTGCAAATCGCATTCTCACAGCCAGCATCAGTCTATTGTGATAATAAATCCGCAACCTACTTGGCTCACAATCCAACGTTTCATGAACACAGTAAGCACATAGAATTGGATTGTCATGTGGTTAGAGAGAAGATTAATTCCAAGCTCATTCATCTTCTCTCTGTGCCTTCTTCCTCTCAACTTGCGGACATCTTCACCAAACCAATTCACTCTACTTCTTTCAATTGTATTATGTCCAAGTTGGGCCTTGTTAGTGTACATAACCCAAGTCCAACTTGAGGGGGGTATTACCTATTGTTAATTAATGTAATTAGTGTGATAGTTTAGGTTAGTTACATGTATTTAACTAACTCCTCTTAGCCGTAATTTACCATAACCGTAGCTGACTTCTCATTGGTTGATTAGTTTGTATATAAGCTCTGGTTAACAGACTTTGTAATCACTTCTGACATTCTTCAGTATACATAAAACACATTTCTATATTCTCTCTCTTGATGCTCTGCATCAGTGTGATCGGTATTATCAGATTTGGTGTTGTCGGCCCGATGAGGCACGACTTGGGTAGTGCTGTGATGGGTCACTTGGTTGTGTGGTTGTCATTTGTATATGGTCCTTACATGTTTAGTTGTAGTGGGATGATTGTTTCATGTGGCTTCGCGAAGGAATGGTGGCATTAACAGTGGAAATGGAGGTTGGGTGATAGAACTTGATAGTGAGGGGTATATGGATGAAAGGGATGGTGAAGATTTAGCGTTTTGGGGCTAAAATGTTGAGGGTCTTCCTCCATAAACACACACAAAGGCTTGAAGAAGAGATAATGGGTTTGGTAAATAGTGGTTTTATGCGCAAAAAAAAAAGTGGCATGGTTGGGGAGGATGGTGCAGTGGCCAGTCATCTTGGTGGTTGTTTTCAAGTGTTGTGACTTGTGATTGTGGTGAGGGTCTGAGGGACACCGAAGAAGACTACCAACCGAGAACGATAACATTTGGAAATGGGCCCACCACGTGAAACCCAACGCATTCGTGTGTTTGCTACGAAACTAACTTCGTACGATATAGCGGTACTGATTTTATAATATGAAATGGCACTATTTGATTTCACATAATTTTACTTCTGCCAAAAAAAGAAAATATATTTTAATAAAATCAAGATCTTTTACAATTGCTTACTATTTATCACAAATTTTGTTTTATAAACTTGTAAAGGAATAATACGGTTGTGCATAGTTGACAAAATAGATTTTTTTTTTTTTGATAAGAAATGAAATGACAAGGAGAGAAAATATAGAAGAAAAAATATAAAATAATTATATAAAAAGGAGAGAACGTGTTAGGTGAAAAAAATACAAATTGTATAACTTAAATGAGATAGTTAGGGTTTTTTTTCCAATTTAACCAGAAGTCTCAAGTTTGAGTTCTGAGAATGCCAAGGTGTTAAATATCTCGAGAGATAGTTATGGCTGCCCAATATGGTATGCCCAATATGGAGGGAGGGATTCAAAAATCTATGAAACGGGGGGCAAATTTGTGTTTGGTAATTTGGTTTAATTTTTTTTATTTCATATTTTTAAATGATTATAAACATATTACATTATTTACTTACTTTTTTGTAAATATTTATACAAAACAATGATAAATATAGTCTGCTATTTTCATAATTTTTTGAAAAATTGAATACTTTTGAAATATAGTCTAGTATTTTTTGGATAATTAAACAAATTATTTAATTGCTTTTTACACTTGTTTGTTGAATTTTTTTATTTCACATTTTAATTTTTTTTAATTGCTTTGCCACCATTTTCTCATAAAAAATAAAAATAATATTTTGCGTTGAACTGAAAACAAATTTATTAATGATAAAATAATGTAATCGAAACAAAAATCCACTTACCACAAAATTGTATTAGTCTATTCATATTTGATGTTTCCGTGCACCAAGCGTAAACATTATCCCCCCGTTATATCACCTGCGTGTGCAACTACGTAGACTAATTCCTTTAAATATTTAGAGTATATTTAAAGGTTGTCTCTCCTAAAAAGTGAATTTCTATACGCATAAATATGGATTCAAATCCCGACCACATACCTAAGCGACTCGGGATGCTTACCACTCGGACCACATGAGTTTGGTTAACAACGTAGTACTATTTAAATATAGGATCTTGTTAACGAATGCTTTAAAAGCATTAGTTAAAGAATCAATAAAAGAAAAGTTTATCTTGAAAATACAAATCAAACAATTTTCAATATAATAAATACAACGTTTTCTCATACAAATTTATCTATTTTTTATTCTTTAACTAATACGCTTAGGACATTTGTTAAGATTTTCCTTAAATTTAAACTCTTCATTGATTTTAATATTAAATTTACAGTTACTTGCAGCTTATGTTTTGAGCTATATGGTCACACATTGTGGATTAGCCGTGATACACGAGAAGCAGAAGGGTAGGTGGGTCCGATGGTGATGGAGAGAGAAGTGAAGAAGAGAAGGGAAGCTAAGCAAATGTGTGATTGTGAAACCGGTGATGGTCCTGAATCGTCTGATGGAGTTTATCTTCGCTGTTCATCAATGAAAAATAGATACGCCATAGTATCATATATTACTATAATTATCAAATTAGTATACAATTTTTATTAAATAACAATTTTACACTAATTTAATGATGATAACGTATAATATATTATGTAGTTTTTTATCTAATAAAAAGTTATACTAATTTAATAATTATAGCATATTGTGTACTACTATTTCACGAATGAATCACTAATTTAATATCTAAAATTGTAGATATCGGAAATTGGTCTCTAAAATTAATAAATTCTAAAATAATCTTTAAAATTTGTTTTTTTAATTATATTATTCTTTTAGCATCAGTTAATTTAGTTCCTACAATTAATTTAGAGAAGCTAATATGACAAAAAAAAATGAAGTTTAAGAAATATTTTGAAATTTCATAAATTTTAAAAATCAAATTATTCCGTCGATTTTAGAAACCAAATAGGTCATTCATCACTCCTAATTCATTGTCCTAATTCATTATTTGCTCCGGAATAAAATATAAGAAAAAGAAAAAAGAATTATGTTTAATGGTTTAAAATATAAACAAATTATAGCTAATTTTAGCTTATTCCTAAAATATCTCTCAATTAATATTTTTATTAACACTTTTTTATTCTCATGCAACAAGTTTCATAAAAACTTAAATGAATGGAATTGTTTTTTATTACATAAAAAAAATTAAATAAAATTAGTTTATATTTTTAGTTAGTGCAAATTTAGTTACTGGTTCTGAGTGTGTCACTCATGGAAATCTATGCAATCCCATGTGGTATTTCTTTCGCCTTCTACAAGGATTCCATGTAATTAAGCCTCAGGTCATGGGTTCGAATCTTTATAGGAGGCAAAAAACATACGACATGGGGTGGTAGAGGATTCTTATGAGTGACACACTCAGAATCAGTAAAAAGAGCTAAAAAGGGGTGTTACAATAAAAAATGTCTTGCATACTTGTATCTCACCCCTTGAGCTATTTTTACTTATATTTCGTTCAGAAATTATAAGTTGACAATCTTTTTTTTGACATCGTACCTGACACCGTAGGCAACAGTGAGAGGATTGGACTCCCGTGTGAATTGTTTGGGGAGAGAGAAATCAATAAAAAAACAAGCAAAATATTTTTATAAGCCCCAGGTCATGGGTTCGAATCCTTATAGGAGGCAAAAAAAAACGACATGGGGTGGTAGAGGATTCTTATGAGTGATACACCCAGAAACAGTAAAAAGAGCTAAAAAAGAGTGTTACAATAAAAAACGCCTTGCATACTTGTATCTCACCCCTTAAGCTATTTTTACTTATATTTCGTTCAGAAAGGATAAGTCGACAATCTTTTTTTTTTGACACTGTAGGCAATAGTAAGAGGATGTGAGAATTGTTTTGGGAGAGAGAAATCAATACAAAAACAAGAAAAATATTTTTATACGGTGTTGGGACAACTTTTAGTTGTTCAAATAACTATGCTCTATTTCATTTCCAATAGAGTATACTACTCCGTTCCTATTTATAAGAGATAAATCACTTTTTTGGTTAATTGAATAACTAATGTATTTGGTTTATAGGGTTTATTGAATAACTTATGTATTTGGTCTAGATGAACAACTTATGTATTTGGTCGTCTAGATCAAATATATTAATTATTTAATGAACTAAAAAAGTGATGTCTCTTATATATAGGAACGGAGAAGTATAAAAGAACATCACAATGTGACGGATTATTAAGATGAGGTTGTCGCCCACTGCCCACTGTCACTGACTCACTGCCACCGTGGGCCACGCTTGATAGATATTTCGGAGCACCAACTGTCATTGAGAATGGCAAGTACTGCTACTGCTTGTGATTCATGGCTTCTCCATTCCTTCACGTGGTGGTTGAGAAACCTCAACTACCATTAAAGTTCAAGCATAATTTCTTATATGGAAAAAAAAAAAATAACACAAACGTCGCTAACTTTTATTCGGGGAAGTTCGCCTAAGCAAATCAACAAGTTAAGTTGCGTGTTATTGCAATAAATTAAACCAACGCCCACCCACGTCTCGCTTTCTAGCTAACACATCGAAATGTATATTTTTCCCCTTTTAGAATGATTTAATTTTCAACTACTTATCACGTCAAAAAAAATTTCAACTACTTATGAATACCAAAAAAAAAAAATCCAACTACTTACGTTATAAAGATATTGTATATTATCATTTAATTATGTAATATTAGTAAAATTATTCAGCTATCACAATAGCAATTATTTGACAGGATAAACTCTTCTATATAGTGAAACAATTTTGCAATGAGTTAAAATTGAATTTTCTTATCTCAAAAAAAAAAAATTAATTGAAGTTTCTTAATTTTTCAACAATATATGAAACTATGTGTCTTCACAAAACATTTAACTCGTGTGATAGGAAAAAAGTGGACTAAATTTCTCAAAGCCTTACTTATCAAATTTAAAATATTTTGATGTTCAAAGAGATATTAAATTGCTAGGTAGAAGTTAGTGACAAAAAAGTTATATATAATTTATTTATAAATTTGTATTAATTTAAACATGTTCCGTGTCATTGTACTAACAAATATGTATCTTATCTTTTCAATATAACATTAATTATTTTATTCCAATTTTATCTCCTAAATTAATATTCCATTATATGCATCATTCCCAAGTTATTATACTTTACTATGCATTTATGACAATGATTAGTGTCCAATAGTTAATAAAGATAATTTTGTAAAATTATTATATTTCTTCATCTATTTATTAACTTTTCTTTGTCTGTGTAAAAAAACCTAGCACGACACCTATAATGAGATGGAGGGAGTATTTATTAATTTGAATCCTAAAACTTTAAACAACAAAAAATATGGAACCAGTGGAATATATATGAGGCATTTAAGTGATTGGTAAATTTGAGCCCAGAGATTAAGAAGTTTTGAAAATCCACCCATTAGAATAATATATTTAATCAAGAATGGCATAATGTTTTGTTATTAGTCTCAATATTTGTCGTGATCTAAGTTATCCACACTTTAATTGACCATGAAAATTCAATAAATGAAAAATAATATTGATTAAAAATGCAATTATAGTCAATAAAAAAAACTATACAAAGATCTTTCAAACCTAGTCATAAAACATTGCGAACAAGACTATTTAACCAAATTAAAATACAACATAATAAGTTTATTAAATACGACACATGTTATTATATTTGAATATTGAGTAAATATTACAATAAATTTTTGGAACAATGAGTTCATAAATATGAAAGTTTGAATTAGTATTCTGTTTATATAAAAAAATTAAAATTTAATATCATAATTGTAATTATGATTATACTTATATATTTATATAAATAAAGCATGTATGGGCAACTTGGGTACTAAGATACCCGTAGCCGTGTTGTTGATATTGTCGAATTGTGATGGAACGAACAAAGAACCTGCAAAATAGAAACTCGTAAGAAAGAAACCCGAGGCGTCGGTGAGACTGCCCTTAAGAATTTATCCGCCTACTGCGCGCAAATCCCCCAGGGTACAACGGGTTTGTCCCAGGATCGCTGGGGTATCAGAACAGCAAGAAGAAGAAACAGCTGGAATGTGTGACCCAGGAAGGTCTCGGAAAATAATTTTTCGGTCTCTCACACAAGGTAGTCTCTCAGGCTTAAATAAGAAAACAAAAATAATTAATTAATAAATCCGTTCGAAAAATAATTAATTAAAAGAGTCGTTGGTGGAGATAATCGTGTGATTAGTGGTGGAATGTTACCGTTAGTGGATAATGACCACTAAGAACATGATGACAACTAAAAATCGTGTAAGACTTGGTCAAGGATCAAAACTGACTAAAATCAATGGTTTTCGGATAAGCCTTCTCAAATAAAAAATATCTTTGAAAAAATTAATCCAAGAATTAAAAAGGAACGCAAGGCTAATCGTGCGCGCAGGGGAGAAATCGGAAGATTTGCACTGAAACCTCCCACTTTGGGCCAAGCTCATGTGCGCGAGGCCCATCTCTTTCCCTAACCACTCTTACCACCTCATCTAACATATTGGCTTATAAACACTATGACTCTTAAAGAGCCATCCTATGTGGGACTTCCCACTTTTGAAATATCACAAAATTACAACAATCCCCCACATATTTCAAAAGTGTGAAAACATTTAGAAATAAAAAAAAATTTCCTGGGTCAACATCTTGGATGTAGTGCATCGGAACTGTGTAGCCAAGCTATATGAACCAATTCTAGACTAATAAGACTTAACACACAGTGAATTGGTGTAGCCAAGCTATATGAACCCAAGACACTTGATGTGTGTTAGAGGTCTATCAATCGCACTACACCCCCACAATTCTTGCTATTAAGCCGTTTTGCGCTAATAGGCCATACGCGTGCCCGGTATTCATGAGTGCTCTAGAGATATCGCCAGGACCTCATGCAAGCGGCCCCACTTGACACTCATATAGGTGATTTCATCAAGTGTATGCTGCAAATCATACACCACCCATAAGAGATATGAAAATCATTAAAAGCTAACAGCTTAACCTCTTAGTAATGCAGTGTCTAACACTTTCTCAAAGACACCATAGGAAAGGGACAAAAACTTAATTAATTAAATTTAGTGTCAGCAGAACTAACAAGTGACTTGTTTTTACCACATTGAACCTTCTTCATGGGATCTCCAATCACAAAGGTCGGGTTCCCATCACTTGTTAATTTCAATTGGCTCAAGTCCCATTCCCCTCGATGTGTCACAAGTTAATTTCCTCCCCAGGGGCTTTGTCAGAGGATCTGCCAAGTTCACTTCTGACTTCACATAATCGATCGATATTGTTCCTTGTTTTTGCAATTGCTTTACCACATTATGTCTCAATTGTATATGTCTATTTTTGCCATTATATGACTTATTGTTTGCAATAGCTATTGTCGATTAGCTATCACAATGTATTGACACTGATGGTGTAGGTTTTATTCCCAAAGGAATTTTTGCTAAAAAATTTCTTAGCCACTCAGCTTCAGTACTAGCCAATTCCAGAGCTACAAACTCTGACTCCATAGTTGATCTCGCTATTATTGTTTGTTTGGCTGATCTCCAAGTTACCGCACCACCACCAAGTGTGAATACATAACCACTAGTGGATTTTGTCTCATCTGAATCAGATATCCAGTTAGCATCACAATACCCTTCCAGTACTGCGGGAAATCCACTATACACTATACCATAGTTCATGGTACCTCTTAAATATCGCATGAGTCTAGCAAGTGCCTCCCAATGATCCTGACTCGGATTATGAGTGTACCTACTCAAACGACCCACTGCGTATGCAATGTCTGGTCTAGAAAAATTCATCAAGTGCAGTAAGCTCCCAATTACTTGGGCATACTGAGACTGGTTAACAAGATCACCTCTATTTTTCTTTAAATGAGAGTTAGACTCATAAGGGGTACTCACAGGATTAGAGTCAAAATGACCAAACTTCATAAGAAGTTTCTCTACATAATGATCTTGGGATAATATTATGCTATCACCCTTCCTTATGACTCTAACTCCCAATAATACACTTGCCTCACCCATGTCTTTCATATCAAAATTAGATGCAAGGAAAGATTTGGTTCTAATCACAATATCAATACAAGTACCAAAAATGAGCATGTCATCCACGTATAAACATATAATAACATGTTCTCCATTCACAGATTTAGTGTAAACACATTTATCAACTTCAATAGAGGAGAAACCGTCACTGATCAAGGTTTGATCAAATTTTTCATGCCATTGTTTTTGTGCTTGTTTTAAACCATATAGCGATTTTAGGAGTTTGCACACTTTATTTTCTTGACCAGAAACAACACATCCTTCGGGTTGAATCATGTATATTTCTTCTTCCAAATCACCATTCAAAAAAGCAGTTTTTACGTCCATTTGGTGAATCACAAGTTTATAAATGGAAGCCAAGGCTATTAAAGCTCGAATAGAAGAAATTCTCGTTACCGGAGCAAAAGTATCAAAATAATCAATATTTTCTTTTTGAGAAAATCCTTTTGCTACTAATCTAGCTTTGTTTTTTTCAATCGACCCATCGGGGTTATATTTTCTTTTGAAAATCCACTTACTACCAATTGCTTTTGCTCCTCGAGGTAAATCTACTAAAATCCAAGTCTTATTTTTCAAAATAGAATCAATTTCGGTTTTAATAGCTTGTTTCCAAAAATTAGCTTCAGAAGAAGAAATAGCTTCAGAAAAAGTTTCAGGATCATTTTCAACAAGATAACTATAAAAATCATTTCCGAAGGATGTTTCTTTTCTTGGTCTTTTACTCCTCCTAAGGTCCTCGTGTAAATCATCATTAGCAATTTCTAATGGCTATTTAGATGTACTTGCATATTTCAAAGGAAATATGTTCTCAAAAAATTCAGCATTCTTTGTTTCCACAATTGTGTTGTTATCAAGTACATCACTCTTTACTACTAGGAACCTATAGGCAGCGCTATGTTCGACATATCCTATAAACATGCAATCAGAGGTTTTAGAACCAATTCTCCTTCTCTTAGGCTTAGGCAACATTACCTTAGCTAAACACCCCCACACTTTCAAATATTTTAAGTTAGGTTGGTAACCTTTCCATAATTCATAGGGTGTTTTTCCGGTAGCTCTATGCGGAGTTCTATTTTGTATAAAGCACGCAGTCAGAATAGCTTCGCCCCAAAGGTTGTCGGGTACGGAAGAACTAACTAACATAGCATTCATCATTTCTTTTAACATTCTATTTTTCCTCTCAGCCACACCGTTTGATTGAGGTGAATAAGGGGGAGTAGTTTCATGTATAATGCCTTCTTTTTCACAAAAATCATTAAAGGACAAATATTCACCACCTCTATCGGATCTCACACGTTTGATTTTCTTACTTAATTGATTTTCTACTTCGGCTTTGTAAGAAAGGAACATATCAAACGCTTCATCTTTATGCCTTAATAAATAAACTTTAGTGTATCTAGAAAAATCGTCGATAAAAGTCACATAATATTTTTTACCGCCTCTAGTCATAGTGTGTTTTAAATCTCCTAGATCGGTATGAATTAAGCTAAGTAACTCAGTTTCACGCTTAACAGGGGGACAATGCTTTTTACTTAACTTAGATTCTACACATACATCACATTTTCCATGTTGATTATCGCTTAAGGAAATCATGCCAAAACGTCGCATAGTATCAACATACGCAGAATTAATATGTCCTAGTCTAGCATGCCATATATCATACGAATCAAGCAAATACGCAGAAGAAGATGCATTTTCATTAATAACTTCAGAAACATTAAGAACAAAAAGTCTCTGATCACAATACCCCTTTCCCATAAAGACATTATTTTTTGTCATTACAATCTTGTCAGACTCAAATGACACTTTAACTCCTCTTTTTCCCAATAAGGCCACATAAATTAAATTTTCCCTTATGCTAGGGACATGCAGCACATCACTAAGAGCCAAGGTCTTTCCAGATGTGAGCTTTAGAAGAACTTTTCCCTTTCCCGAGACTACAGCAGTACGAGAATCACCAAGGTACACAAGTTCTTCTCCATCCCCCACAGTAGTGTAGGAGGTAAAAGCATCTTTGCTTGCACAAATATGCCTGGTAGCCCTAGAGTCTACCACCCATTTGTTCACATTGGTCACAATGTTGACTTGAGAAACGACCACTGCAATAATGTCATCATCTCCTTCGGCCTCGACCAAATTGGCCTTTGGCTTAGGAGGATTGTCGTTTCTCGCTCTATGCCTGCATTGAGGTGCATGATGACCTGGCTTTCCACAAACAAAACACATGCCTTTCTTCTTGAAATTGGAGTTAGCAACACGTGGGGCAAAATCATTTTTATTATTATTATTGTTACTGTGATCAGGCCTTTTGTTATCGTACCTCATTTTTTGCGATTTGCCTTGCGCCATGTTAGCACGAGAAGCCAAAAAGCCTTTGCCCTTGCAGCACTGCACTCCTTGCGGTTGGTGTCCTCAATGATAATGTGGGTAATCAAATCAGGAAGAGATAGTTGCTTTTGCTTGTGCTTTAGTTGTTGTTTGTAGTCCTTCCAGGATTCCGACAGCTTTTCTATGAGTATTCCAGCCACGAACTGGTCTGGCAGTGAGTATTCCAGCCACGAACTGGTCTGGCAGAGTGATGTTCTCAGACTTCAATTCTTCCAGCAGCTTATGGTATTCATTGATCTGCGCCTTGATGTCTTTGTCCTCAGCCATCTCCCATTTGTAGTAGTTTCCAATCACGAACTTTTGTTTCCCAGCATCCTCAGCAGTGTACTTGAGGATCATGACCACTAAGAATGCGATGACCACTAAAAATCGTGTAAGACTTGGTCAAGGATCAAAACTGACTAAAATCAATGGTTTTCGGATAAGCCTTCTCAAATAAAAAATATCTTCGAAAAAATTAATCCAAGAATTAAAAAGGAACGCAAGGCTAATCGTGCGCGCAGGGGGAAAATCGGAAGATTTGCACTGAAACCTCCCACTTTGGGCCAAGCTCATGTGCGCGAGGCCCATCTCTTTCCCTAACCACTCTTACCACCTCATCTAACATATTGACTTATAAACACTATGACTCTTAAAGAGCCATCCTATGTGGGACTTCCCACTTTTGAAATATCACAAAATTACAACAAGCCGCACCATCCCGATCAAATTTTTTGGGTAATTAGTTATACTCATACATGTATCCATTAAGCGGGTAACCCATTGCGGGTAATTATCCTACTCATACTTTAGTTAATATTAAATATATTAGATAATTGCAAACCATCTTTTAAAGTAATTAGACTTTGACTTAAATGGTACGTTTAATATGTAAGGTTATTTATCAATCATGGTGTAGACGTCTAACCAGTTAAAACTGAGTTTTCTTCAAAAATACAGTAAATCATGCAGAAGGCCAATTCACAATCTCATACAATTCATGCATCTTCATACCACATTCCATATAGGCGTTCATAAGCATTCAAGTGACAAGCATAGCAACGTCAAACCCATCTCATAAAGAGGACATATCTTTATAAAACTTATAATTTAACAACACCCATTGAACCTTAACATGTTCAAGGCAAGAAACAGAACAGGGACGGACCTACGTTATAGACTCTGAAGGCAAATGCCTCCACTCTAAATTTCCATATTTCTGAAATATATATAGTGTACATACCAGCTCTTCTTAGTCGATGTCACATTTATGATCTACTGTGATGCCACTTTGCTATTTTGCTCATTGCTATTTGGTCACTCGTCTGTCATGCGTTCACCCATCATTGACACGCACCCACTTCATGCAATTACTTTGCAAAAGTATATGCCTTATAGCATATGCCTTTTCAGTCGTGAATGTTTCAAAAAAATAGTCTTGCCATTAAACTAGGCATCTGTGGAGACATATAGTTTACAATTTGAAAGTATATATCCTTATCACTTGTGATTTATTGTCGTCCACTATGAACCATATGATACACTTCCTCACCCTATAGGCAACCCAAAAAAAGCGACCTTTTAGATTAAAAGTTTAAAACCAAATGCAAAAGAAGAGGCCTTTACTTCAATCTCTTCCTATGGTAAATTCCAAATTTGACTTGTCTAATATGTGGTCATAGACCACCCTTACGATATGTTTGGTTTAAGAGATTTGTAAGAGAGAGAAGTAGGGGAATGAGAAACAGTAGAGAAAGGGAGCACTTCTCTCGTTGGTTCACCACAAAAATGCATAAGAGAGATTAAATTTTGTGAAACCCGCTACTTTTTTAGTTTATTGTCATTTTCTCACATCTTCCCCTATTCTCATACTTTTCTTCATCTCTTTTTCTATTCTCTATTTTTTCTTACAACCAAACACATCGTTATGGCGTCAATTACCGCGTCAATTACCTCAAGAATGCATGAATCGAACTATATAACCAATACAATAAACTCCCACGCCCACCTTTTAATTTGTCATTTTAAAATATCATTTGGTTTAATATTAAGAATCAAAAACATATAATAAAATTTAGTTGTCATTTTTTGAACGCACGATCTCCTGAACACGTGTTCTCATTTTTTTCCCGAAACACGAGTTCTTATTTTTATTAAGTCACGTCATAATCTATTTAATATTTTTTTTGATCAGTATAATCTATTTAATATATTATTAATTTTCATATTAAGTATTAAATAGAAAATGAAATTAAAATTTTTTGTCAGAAAAATTAAAATAATATTAATTATTTTAATTAATATTTTAAGTTTTTTAGTAACCCTAAAACTTTTGAAATTAATCAACACTAGAGATAAAGACATATTTACAAAACATTACTAGATTAGTTTTCTATCAATTAGATTAATTTTTAAAGGTTTTTTACAATTGGAAGTTTCAAATACATATATTTTTATATTACATTTTTTAAATGTTTTATACAAGCATCCATATAATACTCGAGATACTTACATACTCTATCGATTTAAACAGTTAACTTGGAATTGTAAGGTGATCGTATTATTTACATTAAAAAAGGTGAGCTACATATATATTTTAATACATATTTTTTTAGTGAGCCCACGATTTGCTTATGAACTAGCAAGTATTTTTACGTATATATACAAACAGTTTCGGAAAATGTAAAATACTAAATGAAAAAGTAAAAAATTGATTTAGCTGATAAATAATTATTTCAATAGCAATGAAAACAACTAAATCTAAAATATAAATATTAAAATATTTTGACATAAATATTAAAATATTTTGACAATTGTTTACAACTATTATATTAAATGTTCAAATAAAGAAATTTAAGTAAGTCACTCGTTAGCGAGACTCATTTAAGTATTCATTGAAGAAATTGAAGAATTAAAGATTTTGGTTTTATTAAATAGTTGTTTACACCTAAAAATATTCCTTAGACTTAGCCAAAGCCAGCCACAGCCGAATGGATCAAATAGCCGATTGGGCGTCAGCCGAATTGCACACAGCCGAATTTGCAGCTAATAAAGCCAAAAGCAGGAAACCAAGAGCTAGGCAAGGGCCTTAGGCTTATTGGATTAATATGAAGATATTGGGCCTATTGGGCTACCGTGAAGTCATTCACTGGGTCAGATTCTTGAATTGCTCCATGAGTCGAAAGTTATGGAGATTGATTTTGAATTAATTTAAATTCAAAATTAATCAAATTCAGAATTATCTCCAAGTTTTTAGGAGTGGCGAGGAGCAGAAGGATAAGATCCACGCTGAAACAGACGTTGGCTGAGACGTGGCCATGATGTGAAGTGGCGCCTAGATTTTAGGATCGTGGTTAGTGGAATATGGCACTACTCAGCCGAATAACTGTCAACTAGGAGTTTATCAATGTTAGCCAGCTGAACGTGGCAAATAGGGGTAGTTCTTAGTTATTACTATAAATACCCAAGTTGTAAATAATTTTAGGGACATCAATCAATCAAACAACGTATATTTTTCGTTCAAGCTTTTATTCAGTGGCACTTATGTTTACCTTTATGTCCCAGTTTTTATCTTAGTTCATCGACTTAAACCTTTCTGGAGTGAGTTAAGGGACCCATCGCTAAGGAACAGAGTTCCTTCCTTGGCTTAATCGCTTGAAGAAAAGGGAATCACCGTTTTGGAATTCAGCCGATCTGCGGCTAATTGATATTCCATACAACAAAATTGGCACGCCAGGTGGGACCAAAGGTGAACGAATCAACACGTTCGAATCCCCAAGTCAGGATTACCATTGGCGTATGCACTTGCGTTCGGACAAAAATTTGAACAATATGACTGCAAAAAGCAATCCCAGGAAGCCGATTGAAGGAAGCTCATCCCGCGGAAGCAATGTTCCACTAGCAGAGCAAATACAAGTGGAGATAGGAGCTGAAACTCAACCCAACGAGCCCAATGAGACCCCGGTGGTGATGACCACTTCGTTTATACGCCAACAACTCGATTTGGGAATCAATGATATCATGTACCAAGTGTCACAACAATTGGCTGATATTGTGAAACCCATGGTACATAACGGCGCAAGAAGCCAGGAGATAGAGGCTAAGAGGGCTCACGTAAGTGAAAGCTCTATCAATTCTGCTATCCCAACGCAAGTGGGGTACCCTACCCAGGCAGGACTCGTCACCCGGTAGAGTGCGGCAAAGGCAGACCAATTCAGAGTTCATGAACATGACTCGGCAGTGCACGACAAGTTGACCTACCTACATTCAGCAGGCCTACTCGAGGTTCAAAGAATATAGTACAAGTACCTTTTAATCCAAGTAATTCCCAACATGGTGCTTTTGCCACGTTGAACACTGGAGGTCAACAGGTGGCGAATGACATGACTAACCAGACTAATCTTCATTTTGGACAGGTGCAGATGGCTAGGAGGCCACCGGATGCGATGGGACCGATTGGTATGCCGCAAGCTATGCCATGTGCTCACCTTATGGTTTTTGTGCAGCGACTAACCCACGACACCTTGGGGGCAAACTCTTGGCTCAGAATGGGTGGTACAAGACCACCTGGGGATATGCAGTCGTGAGTCATGGAACAATGTTCCACCAGACGGCTAACCTTCCAGTCTTTCCATCCTATCCTGAAGGTCTGCAGCGCTCAAATGGGTCAACTCCTCCAAGGGCACCTGGTTTGATGGCGAGCGATCATGGGGACAGATCCCACTCTACCATTTAACACAAGTGTTCCTGGATCTCAATACAGGCACCTGGTGAAGGAACATGGAAGCGACCATGGGGTTTACCCACCTCCATCGTTTAATCAACCAGGCTACCCCAATCCTCCGAACAAGTATCCAGGCACATCCCCAACTTGGAGACAAGAACCACAAACGGCCGCTCCTAACTTGGGGGAAGTGAGGCCAGGGGTTCACAAATGCTAGACTCACCATCATTGCGGACACCATCAAAAAATACTTTGGGGTGCAGCTGAAGCCTTTGGATCGTCCGATCTATAGGAAACCATACCCTGAGTGGGTGGATAGATTGGTACCTCTGCCCAGAGGGTATAAGACTCCAGATTTCGCTACTTTCTCCGAAGAGGATGGAAAATCGACTATGGAGCATGTAGGCAGGTTTACTGCCCAATGTGGTGAAGGGAACCAGAATGAATATCACAAGTTGCAGCTGTTCCCCTTGTCACTTACCGGGACAGCATTTACGTGGTATTCCTCTTTACCACCTAATTCCATACAAACATGGTCAGATATGGAGAGGTTCTTTCATGACAGATTCTACTGGCCCCAACCCGAAGTCACGGCGGCTGACCTCATGAACCTGAGACAACAAGTAGATGAATCGGCTGCTGATTTTGTGGAAAGGTTCAAGAAAATGGCTGGGAAATGTTCAGTGCAATTCCCTGAGACAGAATATGCAGCCATGGCCATTAGCAGCATGCATCCTCAACTCAGGGAAAAACTAGTAGGCCAAGCTTGCACTGACCTAAACCAATTGGTCTCAAGGGCTATACGCATTGAGCAGTTTATCCAGGAGAAGGAAAAGAAGCGAGCCAGTAGAGGAAGAGGTCCTCAGTTGGTGTCCATTGTAGAAACTGAAGACTCCGATGATGATTCAGCCGATTCCACGGCGGACATCATGGCAGCTGAAATAGTGAAGGGTAAAGGTTATACCTGCCCTGCCCTAAGAGCTGCCAAAGGAAAGGAACCAAGTTCAGGAGACGGCAAGACCGAATACTCCTTTGATATCTCCAAGGCAGACCAGATCTTTGACTACTTGCTTAAGGATAGGCAGATTCGGCTGCTGGATGGGCACAAGATCCCACCTGCTGAGGAGTTAAAAGATAAGAAATACTGCAAGTGGCACAACTCTTATAATCATGCGACTCTAAATTGCATGGTTTTCAGGAAGGCCATTCAGAAGGGGATAAAAGAGGGGAGGTTCAAGCTTGCGGACAAAGGAATCGCTGAAATGACGGTGAATCTTGATCCATTCCCTGCCCTTGGGATAAGCATGGTCTCATTCTCAGGAGTCGATGACGAAGGACCCAGCCACAAGCACAGGATATCTGTACAACAAGTCTGGAGGCCAAAAATGGGATCAGCCGACTCAACCCATATTGATCGACTGAAACCTCAGGCTGCCAGGATTTCTGTCTTTGACAGATTGGGAAAACCCCAACCAGAGGTAGGACATAGGCAGGGGGCAAGCCACATAAACCAGGTAGGCTCACCCAGGAATTAGTAAAACAGTACATTACACATGGCCAGGCCCTAACCGGGAAACCTGACAAGGAGAAGAGTAAGGCACCCATTGTTAAAACTGGGGGCAAGATCGGCTAACCCTCAGAGAAAGTGGTAGGCTATCTTTGCCCAAGGTGGATGAGAAACCTGTCCCCAAGGATAAAAGAAGGGTAGCCGAGTTCACTGTAGAAGGAGGCATGTCTTCCTTGAAGATAACAGTAAGGAATGATGAGAAGTTGAGGACTCAGAGAATGTTAAAACCTCCGGCTAACGTCAAAGAAGGGCACTGGTTCTTGAATAAGTATGCCAAAGATAAAAAGGCAGTACCAGTCGTGCTATCAAGAACCCAAAAGAGAAGGATGCATAGAATGAGGTCTGTCCAGAAGATGAAACAAACTCTGCAGATGATAGCTGATGTAAAGAACAGTGAAAAGAGCGAGATTCCCTTAGAAACTGTGAATGAAGCACTGGATAAGGCCTTCCCAAAGCTGGAGGCTGAGAAAGCTGGGAAAGAGGAAGTGCCCGAAAGTATAGAGCCGATTACTGAACAGGAACCTGTTCATGAAGCAGAGGGTCTTATCGCCTCAGTCGACGTAGGCGAAGAGGCAATCACTATAGAAGGTTCAGTAATCCCAGAGAAGTATTGGGAGCAGGACGATATCATGGAAGATTCTTTGTTGAATCTCCTGTTCAATGAAGAAGCTGATGGCCTACTGGCTGAGATAGAGGCTATTAGCTTATTCCCAGAAGAGTTTTGGGCAAACAACTCACAACCAGGAGGTTTGGAGGGAGACGTGTTTGCCGAGGAGACAGAATGGGCCACGTTAGCCGATACACCGGCTGATGAGGTGACCAAGGTAGTGTTTAAGAAACCTACAGAAGAAATGGTGAAACATCTGAAGCCCCTTTATATCAAGGCCTATATCAACGGGAAGATCTTTGGAAGAGTTTTCATGGATGGAGGGGCTGTGCTAAATGTCATTCCTGTGACGACCATGAGGAAACTTGGAAAAAGTCTTGAGGACCTAGTCCCTACCAATATGAAAATGTCTAATTTCCTGGGGGAACCTTCCAGAGCACTTGGAGTCTTGATAGCCGAAGTTACGGTAGGCCCCAAAACCATCAAAGCAGCTTTCTTTGTGGTTGATGGCAAACCTTCCTATAGCGTAATCCTGGGAAGGGATTGGATTCATACAAGTCAGTGTGTTCCTTCCACACTTCATCAGAAGCTTATGTTTTGGGTTGGAGACAATGTTGAGACAGTCGAAGCAGACAAGAATCCTTTTTCGGCTGAAGTAAAGATGCTAGAAGCCTTATTCTATTCCCCACACCTAGGTCCTATTGCCATCCCAGAGGAATATGAAGAAGGCGCTTGGAAAGCATGCAACCTTACTAATGAGGGATTCAAGCTAGGATCTCAGGCCGAGCCACGGCCTAATGCGCAGGTAACTAATGAATAGGGAACCACAGGTACTCGAAAACCTTTTGGGTCGGCTAGAAATCTTTAAGGCCGAGTCCAAAGTGATGGATGCCATGATGGAAGACTATGATACTGAAGAGGAAGAGGAGGTCCTATTTTCCAAGGAGGAAGGCGCGGCAGCTGAGCCTGATAGGGCGTGTGCAGCTGAGCCTATGGAATTGGACTCCCCTCTTCACAAGACGGCTCCTGCTTTTGAGGCAGAGGATCCTTTAATTGAGATCGATTTGGGTACTCCAGAACAACCCAGAATCGTGAAGGTGAGTGGGCTGCTTGATGAAGACAAATGGGGTAAGATAGTCGAGTTAATCCAGCGGTACAAAGATTGCTTTGCCTGGAATTACTTCGAAATGTCTGGTCTGGCGAGGAAACTGGTGGAACACAGGTTGCCTATCAAAGCAGGATACAAACCTTTCAAGCAGGCGCCTCGCAGGTTCAATCCCCAGCTGATGCCTCAAATTAAAGCTGAAATTGAAAGATTACTGAAGGCAGGCTTTATAAGAACAGCCAGGTATGTTGAATGGCTATCTAATATAGTCCCTGTCATCAAGAAGAATGGCCAGATAAGAGTATGTATTGACTACAGAAACTTGAACTTGGCCACTCCAAAGGATGAATACGCTATGCCTGTGGCTGACATGTTAGTCGATGCGGCAGCCACACATGGTATTCTCTCCTTTATGGATGGATACTCAGGGTATAACCAGATCTTTCTAGCGAAAGAAGATACTCACAAGACGACCTTCAGGTGCCCAGAGCATTGGGGATCTATGAATGGGTGGTCATGCCTTTGGGCTCAAGAACGCAGAGCCACTTATCAAAGGGCCATGAATTCCATTTTTCATGACTTGATCGGCAAGACCATGGAAGTGTACATAGATGACGTGGTTGTCAAGTCCGAGGGTTTTGAAAGCCACCTAGTAGATCTAGAGTAGGCCACTAAAGAGGATGCGAGCCCATGGGCTAAAAATGAATCTGCCAAATGTGCTTTTGGAGTGGCGGTGGCAATTTCCTAGGATTTTTGGTCCACCATCAAGGAGTAAGTAGACAAGAACAAGGTGAAAGCTATCACAGAGGCGGACCTCCTAGGAACAAGAAGGAACTGCAAAGTTTGATTGGCAAGATCAATTTCCTAAGGAGATTCATAGCTAATTAATTTGGGAAGATGAAGGCTTTTTCCCTTTCTTTGAAATTAAAGGATACGGAGGATATGGTATGGGAGAGAGCAACAACAGGCCTTTGATCAAATTAAGCAAGGGTTGGCGGACTTCTGTGCTAACACCTCCGGTGTCGAAGGCCACTCAAATTGTATATAGGCTGCGGAAGAAGAGTCAATCAATTTGCACTTTCGCGTGAGATCTTGATGATGGAACTGAAAGAGCTGTATATTATCTCAGCCGCATCTTGAATGATGCCGAAACCAGATATACCCCTATTGAGAAATTATGTCTATCATTATTTTATGCTTGTACAAAACTTGAATATTATTTGTTGCCTAAGGAAGTATTGGTTTTGTGCAAAATTGATATTATTAGGTATTTACTTAATAGGCATGTCTTACAGGGTCGATTAATGAAGTGGGCCATTAAGTTAAATACTTTTGCGTTGAAATACGTTCCATTGAGAGCAATGAAAGGTCAGCGATGGCGATTTCTTGGCTCAACACCCTTGTGTTGAAGTCAATGACCGATTAGCCGAACACGTTGCGTGTATTAACTTGAAACCTTAGGTCTTGACGTTTGTGGTCAAGAACGCAAAGAGGGGTAGGTGCTGGCATCACCATTATGGACCCGACAGGGAAAAGTTGGAAATTCATGTGTTAGCTGGATCTTGGGAATTCAAATAATCAGGCAGAATACAAAGCCCTGATTTTGGGGCTTAAGATCATGGCAGCCATGAAAGCAAATTATGTTCAAGTCATGGGAGATTCACAGTTAGTGATAAAACAGCTAACTGGGGAATATAGATGTAATAACCCTAACTTGAAAGAGTGCTATGAAACGGCTAGCAGACTATTGCGTTTGTTTGCTGATGCAGTAGTACATCATATTCCTAGGGAAGAGAATGAAGAGGCTAATGATTTGGCTCAACAAGTCTCGGGGTACAAAGACATGATAGTCGAAGTAAAACAGGAAGAATACCCAACCTGGGAGTGTGCACCCGTAGGAACGATTGACTCCTGGAAACAAGAGTTAATCGACTATCTTAAAGATCCTTCAAGCAGTACTGATTTCAAGCTTAAGCAGAAGGCACTTAAATATGTATTGGTAGACAATGAAGTCTACAGGAGAACCATCAGCGGGGTATTACTTAAGTGTATTGATAAAGAAGAGTCCATGAAGGTCATGGGAGAAGTACATGAAGGAATCTGTGGATCTCACAGGGCTGGACCTACAATGAAATGGCTAATATACAGACATGGATATTATTGGCCTACCATGACAGCTGATTGTTATCAGTATGCCAAGGGATGTGAGGCGTGTCAGCTACATGGTCCAATTCAAAGGGTTCCAGCCGAAAACCTCCACCTAGTGATAAAGCTTTGGCCATTCAGGGGATGGGCCATGGATTTAATAGGCAAAATCTATCCACCTTCGTCCGAGAGGCATGCGTTTATCATAGTCGCGACTGACTACTTTACCAAATGGGTAGAGGCCCAACCAATGGTGAATGTGACTCAGGATGAGGTGATTAGGTTCATACAATGCCAAATTATCTATAGATTTGGGATACCTGAAACCATTACCACAGATCAAGGTACTATGTTCACTGGGGAGAAAGTGGTGGCCTTCGCGCAACAATTTGGGATTAAGTTAATTCACTCATCCCCTTATTATGCTCAAGCCAATGGACAAGCAGAGGCAACCAACAAAGTTCTTATTGATATAATCAGGAAGAACATTGAGGATAAGCCAAGGAAGTGGCATGAAACACTGAATGAGGCATTATGGGCCGTGAGGAATTCCAAGTGCAGTGCAACTGGTTTTACCCCGTATCGGCTGACATATGGTCAAGATGCAGTGTTACCCTTAGAGATAAATGTGACTTCATTAAGAGTAGCAAAGCAAAACCTGCTGAGTCTGGATGAATATCAACAGGCCATGTTAATGGAGTTAGATTCGGTTAACGAAGATCGACTCATGGCTTTAGACCAAATTGAGCATAGCAAGCAAAAAATGGCTAGGGCCTATAACAAACATGTGAAGCCAAAAAGGTTTGTTGAAGGAGATCTCGTTTGGAAAACCATACTACCTATTGGGATCAAAGATCCCAAATTTGGGAAATGGTCACCAAATTGGGAAGGACCATTTGTTGTTAGCAAAGCTTATCATGGTGGTGCTTATCGGCTAGTTAACATGCAAGGCGAAGAACTAAATAGAAGCATCAATGGAAAACATCTTAAGAGATACTATTCCACTATGTGGGAAGGCATATTGGAGAATTAAAAGTAGTTGCATTAACATAAAAGTGCAATTGTTTTTGGTGACCACAGGCTGGCCACCTAGCCAAAATTACAAGAATTTAGCACAAGATATAAAAGCTAGGAAGCTGCAGCCTCAGGATCATCACTTGATTTTTCTCCAATTGGGGCAGGACCTGGATCGGCTGACGATGCAGGAGCATCAGTCGTAGCCGAAGCTGCAGCTACATCTAGGGTGGGCTCAGATGCTGGTGCGTCAGCTAATGCTTCCATTGGTGGGACAATAGCACCTTCAGAATCGCCTTGTTGGGTGGCTGGAGGGTCGGCTGCCACAACAGCTTCCTGCCTCCAAACCTCATCCAACTGATGCTTGAAGGAGGTCCAGGCTTGAGTGGCCTCAGCTAACCCAGCACTGCTAAATTCAAGATCTTTTTCTAAACACGTCCTCAGACGTCATGTCATGAACTTCCCGGGAGCGCCCGTACTGCTGAGATAAACTGCTCAGTTGGAGGGCCAAAGTGTTGTACACCTCTTGGCTAGCTGCAGGGATATCAGCCGAATTGGCTAGTTTGAACAAAGAAGTTCTTAAAGTAGCAATCTGTTCCCTGTTGGTTGGTATTTCCCCCATCAATGCGGCATTGACTCTCTCCAAGTGGTTGGAGATGGGAGAGGAAGCCATTGAATAGGGGTCAGCCGAGGTAAAATACTTTGTCAATTCCTCCTCTGAGATAGCCACTGCAGGAGCTGTGGGAGGCGAAGGCACCCGGGGAGCCTCATGGATGACCTCTTCAGGTTGTGAGTAGGGATCCTGTGACAGAGGATGGTTAGCCGATTGAGTAAGCAAACAATATATGCTGAAAGGAATGAGAAATCGGCTGTACCATTGGGGGAAATTGAGAGCTGGCGCCTTCAGCAAATTCTTGGACGTACGGAAGAGGAATTTCCACACGTGGTTTCTGAAAACAAGGTGGTTAGGTACAGGCCAACAAAGAATATTAAGAAAAGGGGGATAAGGATAATCTATTTACCTTCACCTTCGGCTATTTTCCTTTATTAGCCGAATGTGCTTTTTCTTTGGGCTTGGCCTGAACCTGGGCAGGTTCTTCTATTACAATGCCAGGGGCCCTTGTTCTTTTCTTGGAAGGAGGACTAACAGGGTCGTCTTCAACGACAATAAATTACGGAGTGGTGGTGGTGGCTTCCATAAGACAAGAAAAGTAAGAGACTACGTTGAATTAAAAGAAAAAACCGCAAAGAGCCGAATGTAAAGGTACTTACTTGGTTGGTATACCGGGGTTCTCATCCGGGTGGAAATCCGTTTTTGGATTTGAGCCTGTACCTGAGGCTTGGTTTTAACGGGGGTGTGTTTTGGTTGGGTCGATGGCCTCATTGCTTCGGCTATATCAGTGAGTACTAATCGGGTCGCATATCTGTCCAGCCGATCGGGGAACAGTCTGTCCTTCACTGATGGCCACCAATTGGCAAAAGCAGAAGTTTCACCAGATACTGGAGTGAAAGGGATGAAATGGAAAGCCTGAATCCTTTTGAAGTTGGTAGAGACCACCTCCATTACATCATTGGCACCAAATGGCAGCCGACCCAGGCTCCCTACCATAGAGTTGTACGGCAGAGGTATATGCTGTAACAACCCAAACTGCCTCGCTACGGAGTTGGGGAGGTAGAATTCAGCCGAAGACTTGTTATTTCGTGAGGTGGGTTTGAGGCCACAGAGCAAGTCACGAGAAGTCAGGCCGAGCTCGGTTAAGCTCTAATTGGTTACGTTGTTCGATTGGGAGAGGTCATTTGTAGAAAATCGAGAAAAGCCCAATACCTTTCTCCAACACGGGGCGCTTGATCGGTGGCTATTCGGTCGGACCAAAGAGTTTGGTGGCTACGGTGAAAGCATAAGAGGGCTCACCAGGAGTGAGTACCAAGTGGGTACCCAAGCGCTTGCACCTCGAGGAAGAATGCTAGGGTTGAAACGTGAGTCGATGAACTCTGGAAAGTAGAGCACTATCCAGAGCTGCAAGAACCAGAGTGGTCCCTGAACGTTCTTAATGTCTTCGCCTCTTTGCAGCCGATCCATAATGGCAAACAGGCAGCGGTAGAGGTATGAAAGGAAAAGGGTTCCCCAGGAAAAGTTGCCATCAGAGTTGACAAGGGCTACATAAAGCTGTAACTCTTGAACCACGACAATAGAACTGGAGCAGAGAAAGTACTTGCTGAACTAGTATAGAAGAAATGCGTTGTGTTCAGCATCTGACACAGATCCTCTGGACTTGGCATTATTGGCAAGGAAATTGGGATACCCGGAAGTGTTCTTTGAGAAGTGGAATCCCAGTTCTGGAATTTTGAAGGAATAGTGAGAGAGGACATCATTGCCTGTGATCGGAAGCCCCAGAATAGCCGCCACATCCAGGAGAGTAGGGGAAACCATGCCCCATGGGAAGGTAAAGGTGTTGGTAGCAATACTCCAATAGCCGAAGAAGCTATAAAGCAACTCTAGGTTAAGGGGAATGTCTTGAGTCGACAACATAATCATGTTGTAGAGACCCCATTGTTTCCATTTATCAGATTTGGCAGCCTTCAGCCGATCCACCCAATCAAGATAGGGTTGAGATGAACGAGGCCATGAACGAAGGTCGATGGGTTTGGACTTCGTGGTGAACCAATCACAGGAGATTGGTAATGCGTATAGAGAAGGGGCCATGTACTCCTTCAGAAAGACTGCTCCTTCACTCATATCTGAAGTGGAAGGAGCCAAAGAAAGAGAGTCTTGGATCTCGAACAAGGGAGATTGAAGGCCAGAATCAAGAGCCTCAGGGGGGCTAAGGGAGCGGTCAAGGTTCACAGAGGAGGAAGAAGACTGTTCAATATCGTGTGCGTAGGATTGGTTTTGAGAATCAGAAGCAGAAGACATGGTGGGCCTGGTTTGTAGGTGAAAGACGAAAGTTGGAAGATGGTGAAAGCTACAGGATTTAGGGCTGGTAGTAAACGTGAGAGGTAATTCGGCTAGTGAGTATTTAAAGAGATGGGAGAATCACTGATAGTGGGATTTGAAGGCGCTTAAATCGGATGGATGAGGCGAACCGTTGCACTGTTTAAAAGTTCATTGCAAATGGATTACCTTGCATTTATGATGAAAAGGAGTGATTTGACTTGAATCATTACGCCGCTTCAGCCTGAATTTAAAGTTACCGGCTATAGACAGCGTAGGGGGGCATGTGTTTACACCTAAAAATATTCCTTAGACTTAGCCAAATCCAGCCACAGCCGAATGGATCAAATAGCCGATTGGGCGTTAGCCGAATTGCACACAGCCGAATTTGCAGCTAATAAAGCCAAAAGCAGGAAACCAAGAGCTAGGCAAGGGCCTTAGGCTTATTGGATTAATATGAAGATATTGGGCCTATTGGGCTACCGTGAAGTCATTCACTGGGTCAGATTCTTGAATTGCTCCATGAGTCGAAAGTTATGGAGATTGATTTTGAATTAATTTAAATTCAAAATTAATCAAATTCAGAATTATCTCCAAGTTTTTAGGAGCTGAGAGCAGGAAGAAGGATAAGATCCACGCTAAAACAGACGTTGGCTGAGACGTGGCCATGATGTGAAGTGGCGCCTAGATTTTAGGATCGTGGTTAGTGGAATATGGCACTACTCAGCCGAATAACTGTCAACTAGGAGTTTATCAATGTTAGCCAGCTGAACGTGGCAAATAGGGGTAGTTCTTAGTTGTTACTATAAATACCCAAGTTGTAAATAATTTTAGGGACATCAATCAATCAAACAACGTATATTTTTCGTTCAAGCTTTTATTCAGTCGCACTTATGTTTACCTTTATGTCCCAGTTTTTATCTTAGTTCATTGACTTAAACCTTTCTGGAGTGAGTTAAGGGACCCATAGCTAAGGAACAGAGTTCCTTCCTTGGCGTAATCGCTTGAAGAAAAGGGAATCACCGTTTTGGAATTCAGCCGATCTGCGGCTAATTGATATTCCATACAACAATAGTTAA